>CM045464.1:20109363-24909363 GCA_024666655.1 Dascyllus trimaculatus | reverse complement strand
ATACCACTGCAAAGAAATGGAAAAACGCTACAATGTGGCATGGATCTACTTTTTGTTCTGGCCAAAAAAAAAAAAGAAAAGTGAAAATATATCAAATGAAAGCTGGACAGAGCAGTTATTGGAGGAAAAAGGAACAAAATAAGGTGAGAATCACCTGTGAGTTGGTGTGCAGATTAAACACTCGTTTATGGTTTTAACAGATATCAGAAATCCTAATGCAGAGTTAAACTCAACCTCAGGTACTTACGATGTGGTGGGATCAGATACAATCCTACTGAAAAATGGCAGAATTTTACTAAATGTGCAATGACTAGCTCTTTTGTCAATGATGACCAACAACATCTGAAGGCTGTACTACACTGGATGTACACTTTCAGTGTTCACATTTGACTACACTCCATCCAAACAAGTTGGAAATACACTGCATAACATTTCACACTTGCATAATCAAGCCAGAGATTTTAGCACTCTAATCTACTCTCTGTGAGTCTGACTGAAGTCACAAGAGGCGGATAATTCAGATGACTGTTAGCTTTAACACATGAGAGGCATCATGAAAAAAAGAAGAGTGGCAGAAGGGCCAAGACCTTTGGTCTCATTTAGCCTCCAACAGCTTCACCTTCTGCTCTCTACAGCTCAACATCAGAGGGCTGGAGAGGGCAAGGGAGGGCCAAAGGACCAGGGACAGGAGCCAGGGGCAGGATGTCACGTCAAATCCTGAACTCACCAGCCAAACCAGCAAGACTCTGTGGGACGCTCAGTCCCAGCTTTGAGAACAAAGGAGAGGGTCTGACACTGGCCAGGCAGCCCCCTGTTCCTGGCTGGACTCCAAGTCTTCTAGAACCCTTTAAGGCTGCCCTACAGGACCATGCCCAGGCTTTGGCAGTGCTAAGAACTTTTCAACCCATCTCACATGGAGCTGTTCCCCTGCGCATGCAGAATGTGACCTGGCAATAAAGGACTCTCCTCCCACCTGAGAACTCGAGAATACTCCAAAATGGAAACACAGACGTTTGTGGCCTTATGTAGACAAATCCATGCAACTATGAGGATGTCATGAGGGGGCAGGACAGACAAAAGAACAGCTCAGGTGGAGGCTTAAGAAAGTGTTACCTTACTAACAGTCTTAAACTGCAGAATGTCTATGAACACAATATAGAGGCACCATAAAAAGCCTTTCACGATGTTGCTGGTGTCAGTTACATAAACAATGCATGTTCTATTGCTCCTTGGGGAATAAGAGTACTGCATGAGCAACTGTGTGAAATTTCAGAGGAGAAACTGGTTTGAGATTGTTTTAATGTTCCTTTCAGCATTCTGTGTTAAATAATCCCTTTAAAGCTTTCACTGACATTCAGGCCATGTAGTGATTAACATAGATATTGAAATCACAGCTCTCAAGTTTAAAGTTTACATACTTGTCAGACTTTTCTCTAAACCTTTCCAGTCCACGTCAAAATCAGGAAACAACAAACAACAAAATGTATTCTTTTCCCTTAGTTTTTAGTTCAGTCAGTCAGTGTTGTTTCCAAATGGCCCAAATGGAGGAGCAGAAATGTTTTTAAAAGTATCCACATTAGTCTTGACATAGTTTCAGAAAATGATGGGTACAGATAGTTCCTAGAAGAATTGACAAGGGAAAAGGAGGGGTAAGGTGGGTAAAATGGAGAGAGGGAGTGGTGTTTAAGGGCTTTGAGTGGTCTCCAGCAGGGTTCAAGTACTTGGTGTTTTGGTTCTTAAAGAAGCAAGAAGCAGGACTCAGATCCAGAAACCCAGTAAACCTTCAACACAATAACATTGGAGTTTTGGGGCTCCCATCTTAGCGACTTGGACAATTCCACAGTATGTCTGTGCATTAATGAATTACTTGGGCTCATATGCAAATCAGACAATAGAGCGAGACACCGTGCATGTGCTAAGAGTGTGTGTTTCTGTGGGATTGTGAGAGCCCAAAGGTGGGAACTGGGCAACCTTCTCACCCTTGTTCTGTGTTCCTCCCCAAGGGTAAAATAGGAAGAAGTGGGGAGGTTGTGAACAAGACGCTGCAATGGCAAACACACAAGAGCAGATATGGGGGTTGGGGTAGTAAATACCAGTGCAAGGAGGGGTTAGGTGCTGTGGTAACCAAGTTCTCAGACAAACACTGTGATCAACATTCAACACACATTCACACACACTCACACACACACACACACAGAGAGCAAACACACTCACATGCATTCCATACACAGACTCCCAAAGTGAGAAATTGGGCAAAGCACTATCCAAAGCAAGATGTAAATGGATAAAAAGATGTGGCACATTGCCATAATCCCCAACAAGACATCAGTCTCCCATGGGCAAGAACAAGCTCTGGGAACATCTGAATGAAATGACAGAGAAATAGAGGAATTAGTAGATGAATGAGAGAAAGCGGGAATGAATGGTAAATTTTGGCTAAACTAATGGACTCAGAAAGACAGCCTTCTTTCAGCTTCATCCTCCAAACTATAGCTCTTTAAGTGGTATTTGGTGTGAATGTGAACAAGTTTGTGAGTGGTGGCTCTGGTGTGATGATGCATATGCACATATATTATTGATTGCTGTAAACATTTCTACAACACATCGACTGCAGTGTAAAAATATGCATATATCTGTGGATGTGTGCGACACTCTCCTTGCTGCTGAGTTACAGTTGCTGTCACCAGTGTGACCTCTCCCTCAACCTCTAATGTCTTCAGCAGCCGTGTCCTCCTCTCTCCCTTATTTTCTCTCACAGTCCCTCTATGTCTGTACTAGCATTCACTCCATTAAATCGGCATACTGAGGAAGAATCAGTTGCTTTGGTTTCATAATTTCTGTTCCATAAATATTGCACACACTTATTTACACTGTTCTTTGCATATCAAATATTGTCAACCTCCGTATGTCTGAGAAGATTTAATGTTTTGCACCATAAATATTGCAGATGCTTTATTAAAAACTGTTTTTTTCCCTCTACATACCCTTTCTTTGCACTGTTCTTGCACATTCAGTATTTGTTACCTTACCATGTATGAGTAGATGCAAGTAATGAGTGTGTTTGAATGAGTGTATTCTGTAAATAAAAAACTGCAGTAGGTAGGGAAAGATTGAACTTTCATTGCACTGTTAATTTGTTTATTGCTGCATATGGCAATAAAGCCTTTGAATCTTTAAATAACTTATACCTGACATTAATAAGCGTGATAATTACATATTTAACTAAAGTCAAACCAGCATTTAGAAGATGAGTTTGTTCCAATCCATACACAACCCTACGGAGGATATGTGTTTGAATGCGTGATTTTTCGCGAGAAGCGGAACCTTGTGCTTTAATTTACTTTCCATGTTCTGAGAAACATTCTGCAGCGCGGTGGGCGGTAACCTGCCTGTCCAATTAGGAGTTAGAACTGGTGCTGGTATTTTTTGTAGTATTTTTAAAAAATCTCAACTTTTGATTGGGTAAGACAAACCTGGCTGTAATACCCTAAAAATTAAAACAGGTGAAAAAGATAAAGGCATAGATCGACTCCTGTTGTTTCCATTTCAACTTGATTAATTAATATGCAAGTAATAGGAGGAATAAACCACTTTGGTCACTGTCCTGAGAGGTGAAGACCAGCTCAGAGAGGACAGTGATAGATGGAGGAACAGAATACAAAAAGAATGTGGGAGGAGACATGTCATGACATTGACCTGATGTGCCCATAAAACAGATGAACTAAACTTCTGCCCCACACACAGTATAATAGTACAACACAGGACAGACTAACTCACATGTTAACAGAGATGAACACAGAGATCTCATGCAAAATGGGCTTGCACATCAGTCATTAGAACAAAGATGTAGCGGTGTTGCCATCAGTTTATTTAAGGGCAGGGACAGCAGAGTTAAGAGCTAGATTTGATTACAACATAGCAGAATGTGATACTGCATTTACACTGCCGGGCATATATCTTCACCTTATTGCATAAGCATCAAGTGTTGCAACAGTCCTTTTATTTTCTTACTAAAAGTTTAAATATTAAAATATAATACTGGTATATAACCATGCAAAAACTCTTAAAGTGATCGAAATGTGTTTAAAAACATTGTGATCTAAGTGTCAAACATGTGGGTAATTTAAGCTACGAAAGTTAAAAAGGTGATAAACGTGAGAAATGTGTTGTACATGTCCATGCAGGATAACATAGCATACCTTGTACCGCATCTTGGGGCAGGAGTGAATGTAAAAGCCCAGGTAGTAGTAGGACAGCTTGGGGGACTGTTTCTGCAGCTGCCTGGTGAAAGCGATCTCCCTGTGGCAGGAAACACACAAACACACCTTTTCTTAAAGGTCCTGTAGGAGCTTTCAAGCTTTCAGAAACAGCACATGTGTGTGTGGTTTGGTGTTACTGCTTCTTTAACTGAAGGCTCACTCCAGCACAACTTTGTCTTTTTCAGTCAGTCCTTGATGGAGATGTTGCACTGCAGTGCACTGTGTGTCAAATTTCACATGATGGATTATCACACTTGTAATTTACCCAGCAGTTTTTGTGTCCGTTTTTGGTGCGAATTATATAACGCACCATACAACTTATTCTACTAAGTAAAATGAAAGTTTATGTATGCTAATGATAATTAGTCTGCATTACGGTTTAGTTGCAAATGTATGCACACGCAGTTAAGACTGTATGAGCTCCATCATGGGGACGGCTAAATAATAACACCAGAAATGGGGAGTAGGACAGAGGTGATTTTTATCACTTAAAACACCAAGCGAGGAAAATTAAAGGGCTCCTGAGAACACATTAATTCAAATTACAAAATCTAAGTGTACACCAACTAACCTAAAATGTGTTTTTCTTAGAGGCTAGTTTATCAGTAGCATATAAATGAGGGCATTAAGAAATAAAATTGGTACTAGCAGCTCTGAGTAGAGCAGTGCCCAAAATAAAAGCAGTGTAAAATAAAGATTTAGAACTTGGAGGATTTATACACCTTCTTCAAATACAGTAAATGTCTTGCCTGCTTTATTTTTCCCCAATAGTTTCTTCCTTAATTGCATCCTTTTACTGAAAGCCTATTTTCCCCTTTCCTTCTGTCGTTTCCTTCGCTATTCCATAACTAAATTCCAGCTCCTCTTTTTTCTCCCTTTTTGTTTCACTCTTCCTTCCACTGCTCTGTGTTTCACCCGCTTCAATGAAGGGGGAGAATTCCCTTTCTTACAATACTTAACAGACAGAGAAAGAGGCCTTAAAATAAAATAGATGCACTGAAAAATAAGACATGGGACAAAGCAAGCCAATCGAGGGAGGGGGAGAAACAGAGAGAGAGAGAGCAGGAGGGGAATATAAAAGAGGAGGGTCAAGAAAGAGAAAGGGACGGAGAAGAGAGGCAGCTAGAGCGAGGTGCTAGAAGGTCACCCGCTTGCTGCCAGGTTCCTGGGTTCCCATCCCCTCACCACAAAAGGGCTCGGCAGGCCTGAATTGGGGGAGGGGGGTCAAGAGAGGCGAGGGGCCCATTCACAAAAAGCCATGCTCCCCCCTTCACTTGAGGCCTTCACACCCCCACCTCCACCCCCATGGCAGCAGCTTGAGTCCGCCATTATCCCCTCTTCAACCATCTGACACTCCAGCACAAGCCAATTATCAAGCCCTCTGCTCCTGCACAGCTTCCCTCATACTGATGTGCATACACACACACACACACACATGCACACGCAAAGACACACAAAAACACAAACGCACGCTCACATACACTCACACACAAAGGGCCCATAATAGTGCATACCATGAGGTGCTTACAGCAGCTTTGCATGCATGTGGAAACATTTCATTACCAAACAGTACAAGAATATTGCTGATCAGCCAGATGCAAAACTCAGAGTGAGCTACTGGTGGTGGAAAGCACACAGAAGCTTATTTAACTGCATCAGGATATGGACAGAGTGTATATTTAAAAAATACGAATGTCCCAAACTGATATAGAGGATTAAGAATCAGGATTTTTTTTTGATGGATCAGTACTGGCCGTACAAAGCCCAATCCGTTTCCAGCCATTTGTTTGTCTGATCGTAAAACTTTAACGGCATTCTCTTTTTGGAAATTACACACACTGTACCAAATATTATATAAACTAATTAATGCAAATCCACAATATATTTTTTAATCAGTAAATATTTTAAACTTTCCAAAATCTAAATCTTATCTAATCTTACATTAATGTGGGCTTACCATAGGCTACATGTGCATTCTGCCACTTTATTATGTACAAAATAATATACTCGTATTAAAAAAACATCAGATTGGATGCCTCATCAGTAAACACTGAATATTTTGGTTCAGGATCAGAAACAACACAAAATAATCAGGACATCCCCATAAGAAAGTGATCCAGGTTGGACACCAGCTGTGTTTCCTACACACATCGCCTCAGGCACCTCATTATGTGCCTCTTTTCTTCTCTCCTCCTTCTGTCCTCAGGGCCGATGGCAGAGGCAGCTACACTCCTGCGAGAAATCTCTCAACATCTCCCTCTCCTGTTCCTACTGCTGAATAACACGCATTCATACATAAACAGTAGTTTACATGCACGGTGCTGTATTTGGTTTTTATACTTTTCTAATGCCTTACATACATATTTGATCTCAGCTGCAGCATGATCCAAAGTCTACACGTGCTTTTCAGAATGATGACTGCGCAAATATGCCCTCCAAATCAGGGCTCTCACTGAGGTACTTGAGTAAAATTCAAGAGCTTTTCAATGACCTTTTGTCACCAAGAAAAAGCTGGGTTCTGTTACATATTCCACATGCAATTCCTCTGTGAGTTTTTAAATGCTGGAGTGCACTTGAACATGGCTGAACAGACGATGTTCCAATCCAACTTGGCTTGCTGTGGAGAAGGAACACCAACGAATGCAATGAATATTTGCATAAGAGGGTTGTGGAGGGTTGCAGAGGGGGCGGACACATGCATTCTGTACAGTAAGTTTTGGATGGAATCCGCCAGGCCAAGCAGACTAGGGAGTGTCCAGACCTGATCAAAGGCCTGAGCTCTGGTGTCTGTAAACAAGTAGGAGGATTTCAGTCCTGCTGGCTCCCTTTTCCAAGGCCTCCTCCACACACCGAGCACTCTGTGTTACTCTTGGAGTCAGACTCTTAGAATAATAAGTGATGGGGGACTGTGTTCTTAGGATGGCCAGGGTGTTCCTTCTATATGAGCAGAGCCTGTCTGGGATAACTGCTTAGCTGATTTAGTGTGTGATTACACATACACACACAAATAACCACTCTCAACTCACATTCTGACACCTGTACACACTAACTTTGAAGCATAGATCACCAAGTCCCCCACATCTGGGCAGAAATATTTTAAAAAGCCTTTCTCACATTATTGGGTTACATTTTACAGGAAACGCCAGATATGTGTGCCTGTAGAGTATGTGTGTGTGTGTGTGTGTGTGTTCTCCTATTTCATCTTGGAGGAGAAAACTGTCGTCAGCTGAACCACAAACAGAACGCTGCCTCAACCAATCAAGTGTGAAGAAAGAAATATTTTTCCTGACCTAAAGTCGTATGGCACTTATAGTATACAGTTCTAAAGATAAAACTTGGAAGGAGCCGAAAAGATCAAGAATCAGAGAGGGCGGGTTAAGAGGAGAGAGCAAATATGAGAGAACGGAAAAGGAGGAAGAATCAAAGAAAGAACAAAGACATTAAGCAAGCAAGAACAAAGGAAGCAAATGATCAATAAGGAGAGGCTGAACAATTTCTCTCGTAAAAAGCAGCTACATGTTGCATTTCAAAAATCGTTACACTGGCCATTTGAAGACGCATACTGCTATATAATTACTATAAATAATCTGCATACTGGTTAGGCTTTAATGGTCTCTAAATCACAGTTTGCATAATGTACCACTGAATTACATTTGGCAGGAAATAAGCTGAGGTGATTTACATAAAACTGGACATTGTTCAATAGCAAACTGCAGCATCCTCTTTGTTCCAGGAAGCAACTAAAATACGGGACTGATTTTATGAAACGAGCAGAGTCTGCGATGGTTGATGCCATGACAATATGTCATCAACAATCACCACCCATGGAGAAAACTAAGTACATTTATTTAAGTACTATGCTTACAAACAATTTTGAGTTACTTGTACTTTACTTTCCATTTTCTGCTACTTGATACTTCTGTTCCACTACAATCTCGAAACAAATACTATACTTTTTATGCCACTATATTTATTTGTTTATTTATTTGTTCAGAAGTTAAATTTCTCTGATTATTTATCTTACAAGAATTGAAAAAACCTGGAATCACCACGTACAACATTTTTCCAAGGGCCTACAGGTGTTACCAATATTGAAAAAGTATGTGGCTCCACATGCAATAGATATTTTACTACTTACATTTCTTTTTATACTCGTCTAATATCTGCTCTGTGTAAACATCGCCGGTAGTTCAGCCCTTTTCATCTGAATTTCATGTGTCAGTTCATAGCAGCTGAATCACTGATGCCTTCTTCACAGTTGTGCCAAGAAGCACAGAATTCTTTTTTTTACATTATCACATCAGAGCAAATTATGTATTTTTGGCCAGTTTTTAAATGAGACATGTAGAATAAAGTGATCAAGATAGAATACCATTATTTTAAGCTTAGATTTGGTTAACTTTCCAGACAAAACTGAAAGTAACACACGAGTAGGTTTAGGATCATTAGAAAGTTTGAAAATCAGACTACTCTTTCTGTTTTAACAGTTTCTGATCCTGTTAAAAGGTATAGTTTTGGTCATTTTTAAAAGATAACATGCCTTTTAAACTCTGGGTTTTGTGGTTCAGAGGTTTTTTTTTACTTAAATATATATTTAAAGATATAGCTTTCACATGTAACACAGTATCTCTACATTGTGGAACTGGTACTTTCACTTAAGTAAAAGTATTTTTTCCACCTCTGCCCTCACTATTATTAAATCTGCAACAACCATACGATTGTTTATTTCCGAACAACAGCAAAGAAATTATGACTTGCTTGGAAACTAACCTGAGAGCAGAGTAGGAGCCCAAAGACAGTGAGGCAAAGTCTGGGTGGTAGTAAAGGTAGACAGAGGACACACAGGTAGGCAGGATATCAATCACTCCCACTGCCACAATGCGCCCATCCAGCCAGTACTGCTGGTGGAAGGAGCCGTAGCCCACCTCAGGCCCATCTGGAGAATACTCGGCCTGGAGAAGGCAAAGAGAGAAAACAGTGAGAGGAGGTGGTCACTGGTCAACAAAGGTAGTACTCTTGAGTGCAATATAGTTTGTATGTAAAACGTATAAATCACAGTGGAATAAGAATGTGGTATTTAAAAGGACTATTTGTACTTTCTTGCACTGATCCACATTGTCCGTCTTCTACACACACACACACACCTGTACAATGGTGTGTTATAGCCCATAGCTTTCCCTGCCAGGCCTCACGCATTATGTGTGGGGGTGTACAGTAGCCTTACGTTCAGCCTGCTAATGGCTCCCAAATGTGGAGTGAAAGCAGGAGCAGGGTGGGGCTGGGACTGGGGGAGGTGGAGGAGCAGGGTGGGGCTGGGACTGGGGGAGGTGGAGGGGAGACTGGCCACAGAAACACTCTAGGAGAGGACTTTTTAATAAAAGACCCTGCATGAGCAAAATCCATTTCACCAGGCGGTGGTGGAGTGTTGCCAAGCTTTCTCCTGCATGTCTGCGTCTGCTCTCTCCATGTGGCACAAAAGAATGTGGGTGTAGGTGTGCACCCGCATGTTTGAGGCTACCCCATTAATAAAACAGTTACTTTTCTGACACACACACCGGGTTTCTCATAGGGATCCGCATGCTGGGTTTTTCAATCAAGTCACTTGACTGCTTTTATCACAGAGGCTTAAGTCTAGAGGCTTGGGGTTAAAAGTCACATTAAGCCAGGGCATTGGCTTGTGTTAGTGTATGTGTGTGTGTGTTTCTTCACTGCACTAGTAACAGGATCCTACTCCTTCACCAACATTCATCTGGACGCAGTTAAGCATTGCAGACGTTGCTAGTTATCACAACACTGAGAGAGCTAGGGCACTAATCCAGAGCACCACTGGGCCTGCACTCTGACCAAATTAAACCTGACCAAATAGAAACAAAGTACATACACATCCACACACACTCCCTGCAGCTCAGTGACCCCAGATGGCTGATGGTTTTCTTAAGTAGAGCTGGTAATGAAAATAAAGTTATGTCCCTCCAGGCCAGGCCCTTGGACACCCAGGTCTGATTACTTGTCTGACACAATGTATACCAGAGTCCATTTATTTTTGTGTAGACGTGTGTGTCCATAGCTTTGTAGAAAGGGATGATTAAAGTGTCTGAACGCTGCTGAACATCAGAGGCTATATGATATGAGATACAGATGATGAGGGTTTATGGCTGAGACAGACCGACTAGCAGGAAAAAAAAGAGGGAAGATTAAAAAATAAAAATGAACATTTATGTGGAGGGCAGCTGGGAAAGTTGACGGGTGACAGGCACCACATCTGGATCAAGCACTGCACTCTAGGCTGCTATGTGTGTTTGTGTGTGTGTGTCCAGTGCTGGGGGGACTGTCTCTCTGTGTAAGCAGGCAGTCTGTTATTTCTTGGCACCAGTTCCCCCAGTAACACTGGAGGCTTTGTCAGAGGCCCCGCTCTGTCATTTAGAAGCTGTAAGTAAAAGGAAAGAGCACAACGTGATTTTCCTTACCCCACCTCGAGTATACATGCTGGAACACATTTGTCTGAATGTGAAAGCTGGTGCAAGCGAAGTTAATGGCTGTCGCAGTCTGTATGTTTGTTTATCAGCCCATGCCGCGTTCAAGGCCGATCTTGTCTGACTGACCTGTGCACCACCTCAAACGACAGCTTAATGGTTGTGTCCTTGCCACTGTGACAACAATCTAAACATTCCCTGGAACACTTCAAACCACCCCAGAGCTTCCCCAGCAGCCCCAAATCGCTCTCATATGGCCTAAATACAAGGCCGCGTGAGCAGCATGCTCCAAAAAGCCAGGAGGTGGTGTACTGCATGTTTGTTTCAACCTGCTTAGAGACGCATTTGGATAGATTTTGCTAAATCAAAACAACAGGATTATGTGAAGCTGCCAAGGACAAGAATCTAATATATAAAATTGTATTTTAGACACTTCTCTGTTTCTCATTAAAGTTGTTTGCATTTACTGTATTGCTAATCCTACCAAATCCCACCCAAATACTGTCTTGAGCTGTCTCTACTTTACCTGCAAGGTCAAGGCAAGGTTTGTGGCAACAACATAAAAATGGTCACGGATGCCTAAAAATTTTAAAATATTTTACTAAAAAACAGGGTTTTGGCAGTTTAATTATCCTTTTTAGTGGTTAATACATTATATACTAACATATTGTTCTGAGGACATAAAAACATTTGGCCCATATGAAACTTGTTGCGTGTGATTTCTTATAGGTTTATTCAGGTTATTTATTATAAATAAATAGCACATTACACCTATTAATTGCTTTTGGGTGAAAATCGATCAGTTTTCAGTTCCATGCAAATGTACAACACTGACCTATCAGCAATACTGTTGCAGTGATGCTGTTCTGATTCTGGCACTGACCAACAACAGATGTCTAACAAACACATTTTAACCTCTCTCCTTTCACTCACAAATGTGCATCCACCCACAACTGTAAAAGATCAAGTCCTGCAAGAAAGCTGTGCATAGCATATCTCATATCAGGAGTCCCCACCATTGTTAGCATGCAAACATTATATTTAATGTCTGCCATGTAGCAAAGAACAAAGTTAAACATACGATACTAGCTATCTCATTTCGTGTTCTGTTGTTGACTTTAGTTTTTTTGCTTGCAGCTCAGCCATATATTGTGGGGTCAGTGAGTGAACTACTATGGTATGTCAGCTGGTGCATTCCCTGCTGATGCGTATCTCTTTTTCTTTACATAATGAAAATTCTCATCCCTCTCTGAGGGAGTGTTTTGAGGTAAAAGACAGCTACGACCTAAACACACAGAGACTGATAGAGTGTTTCAGTGGACTTAAAGCCCATTAAAAACTCAGAAACAAATTGTGCAACACCCCTGTTAATGAGTATTTGTCCCATGGTTAGACACAACAGGAAGCTGTAAAACAGCTTAAAAAAACTAAACTAAATAAATGGATGAGCCCTTCGCAGCACAAAAACCTAGAGTCACTCCAGTTTGTGCTACTTAGACATCACCAAGGTCAAATGAAGTGATGGACACCTGCATGACCCCTTATGTCTCCTCATGTTTGCAGGCACTAATGTTCAATCATTTTTCACATATTTCAAATGTGTTTACATTTCCGTTTTTGTGTACAAATGTATTAGAAAAAATAGACAAACCAGTGACAGATGACAGCAATTACCACTGAGTTTCACCATGAATCCTCTGCAATTTTGGTAAAATCGAAGTCAGACAACCTGGGTACTAATTAGCTGCAGTTGAATTTGTAAATATCCTCTTTGCATACATTTATTTAAATGCAGGCTTCCATGTGAGCTCATGCACCACACAGTTTGCAGGTCCATGTGGTGAGTGTCTGTGTGTGTATTTTAATAGCACTGTGATTGGAGACAGATGGAGGCCAACACGCAGAGGTAGAGCAGAAATCCATGCATAATAATTCTGAAATGGAGAGCACTTGGAGAGAGACATTAGAAGACAGAGACTGAGATCAGAGAAAGGAATAAAAACAAGATGCTCAAGAGGAGGCCAAAAAAGGAGATGCCCCCCTAAACCAGACTGAGTAGAGGGGACAGCAAAGGCTGGAAAAAATGTGAAGCAGTTTGCCACACTTCATATGTGCACACATGTGTGTATGTGTGCATAACTGTGTAATTCAGTATGCCTGGCCGCCAGCCTTGACGAGGTGATAAAAGCTTGTTTCCTATAAACACTAATGACGTTCATTAGTGAAGACCTGAGGGGGCCCACGGGGCAAAACAGAGTGACTGTGTTTGTGTCAGTCAGTTTGTGTGAGCTCCTGGACCTCAATCCTATTAAAGTGGCTGTTATAAGTACCCATCTTGGGTCTAATTGCTGGTGTAATTGTCCTGACCCAACAGGTCCACTAGTGTGTCTGAAGGCTGCAGCTCACCAGGCCTGCCAGGTGCTCAGTGATGCCTGGCTGCACCTATATCTCACCCAGTGACCACAGAGAAAACCACAGCTTAACCATGAATCCTCTTCCAGGTGTCACCAGTATCTTTCATGTTAAAAACTTGTCAGTAAAAGGAGTACGAGCGAGATTATAATAATTAATGCACCAGAAACTGGGAAGAAATTTTCCATGGTGCCTAAATAATTACTTCTTTTAGTTAAATAGGCCAGTAGCCATCTGCCATTTCCTAAATTGATGCCCACGAAACCACCTCATCATCCTGTAATTTGTAACACACCACACCAAGTGAAAAGCAGCGGTATGTCCTATTCTGTCAAAGCCAGAGGGAAGGGCTGCTCTGAAGACTTTATGTTCAACACAGTTGCAATGCAATCTGGACACCACATTTCACCGTTTTCCTCCCCCAACACCCCCTTTCACTTAGACAGGGCTAAATTAAAACCCCTCCAATATGAAACAAAACCCCCTTCCCGAATCCCTTAACCCCCACTCAATCCAGCTGGAGGGCTCTTGAAGATACAGAGCAAAAGGTGGGTGGGTAGGTATGTGCTGGACGAGGGGAACCCGTGTATATTTATCTCCTTTTTGAGTGTGTTAGATGAAGAACTAAATACTGAAGCGCTGGATATCTTATAATCATTATCATCATCTCCATGACAGTAATTTCACCAGGAAGACCTCCTGGTTGGGGGCAAATCATTCCAGGTAACACATGGATGAACAGAGACATTTTAAAGGGGTTTTATTAAACTGTCAACAGGCCAAAGGAAATACATACCTCTAGTGGTGAATCACAGAGAAATCTCCGGAACTGTGGAGGGAAGCAGAGGGGGGAAACAGAGAAAAACAGTTAGTACTCTGGGTCACTAACTCTTTTGAAAAGCCATAAATGAAAACCATACACGTCTCCTTTGCTGTCCTATATAGTTTATCCCTCCCCGTTTTCTCCTCGCTCAGGTGTCGCATATCAAATGTAGCCCTCCATTCACTAAGGGGCATAAAAAGGAAGACTGTATTTACACAAATGAAAACATTTACCCCTTCAAGCGAACCTCACAGTCCAGAGAGGACACAGTGACAGCTAAAATAAGCAGCGTTACCCATGTCAAAATAGTCTATCTCTCAACACACCTTAAAACACACACCAGATATCAATTACTGGGGGACTGTATGTATGTGGAAAAATTAAATCTTTCTTCCATTTTCTCGACTACTTCCTGTGCTCCTTTGTTTTTAGCAGCCGAGTTGAGAGCGGTGTGTTTACAGACAAGCTGACCTGCAGGGCTGGAGGACAAACGTAGCATGCTTCCATATTTAAGGCCAAAACCATTTCGTAATGAAAACCAGAACGGCCACAGCGAAGAAGTGATGGACAGTTTTTGGTTTGCTCAGTTTGAACTGCATGAGCACGCAACACAGTTTCAAGTTCAAGTTTCACAAAGAAAAGCTACAATCCAGCTGTGTCATTCTTTTATAGATATGGTCAACTTTGGGCCCGCTGTCTTATTAGTGGAACAAAGATCTGAAATAGAACCAAAGTACTGTAATCACTGACCGAGAGGGTCCAGACTTAATAAACAATAGTCCAGTTCCCATCAATTGTTAGTGACTTTAAAGTGAACTTTTGAAATGTCGCAAAAAAATTTAACAAAGCAAATCAGGCTTGTTTCAATCAAATGACTCTGGTGCGAATAAACTAGGCTGTGCAGGGTCATCAGAAGGTGGTGGTATACAATACATGCAGCTGTAACAAACAAAGCGGAAGAAGTCAAAAACAAAATGAGGGCTACGCTCAAAAACATAGACTTTTACTTCTGTTTTTAAGTACATAGTATAGCTGCACCTTTAAAGTTTGTACTACTTTGCCATACTAATGCATCCTAAACTTTGACTATCGCAGTCTGTAGCACAAACGGACCTGTCATCTGTCCGTGCGCTCTTGGCAATGAAAGCTGGTTTATACTCATTTGAGACACTGCGACGTATGTGATGCAACTGCCCAGAAGATTGTGGGTGAGAAAGGCCAAAAAAATAGCTTGTACATTGCAAAATCCAACTGAATGCAGTGGAACATCTATTGTATTGGGACATACTAATTCTCGTTTTTGGCATACTACATAGTACAGTAGTATGGATATTGGAACACACTTCAGTTGTTGGTCAACCACAAACTAACAAAAACCCCAAACAAGAAGAAACAGGAACAGCTGACCAGTCCTGTGGGTTAAATGTTTGCTACATCAAAACCTATTCACAAAAGGTGTTTCTATCTCCCTTTATACGCATGAACTCCTTTTCGGAAAAGTCAGAAACCCCCTCAAGTGAACATTTAAACTTTGTAGTGAAATTAGGGAACTTTTCTGTTTGTTTGTTTCCATTACTTTTTGTTAATGTAATACTTCAAAATACCTATAAATATATATTATGGAAACACAATTTATGAGGGGACATGACTCATGTATTGTATTTATGTAAAACAACTCACAAAATAGGGGTTTACATGATGACAATCTTTAGTAACCAATGGCTCTGCTGTTAACAATATGCCTGCAGTGTTTAGTCTCTGTTTTGTATTTGTTCTCCCACACTCAAAACCTGACTCCTGCTTCAGTTGGACAAACATTGGTTTACTAATAGTTATACTACTTAATGGGGCCCTAATTGAGTTGAGTTGAAAGGTCAGTATTTTCCCAGTGTATTGGCAATAGCCTATATCAGTCTGATCCAGTTCTCTGTATCATATCCTGAAAGCTGATAGAATAAACCAAAGTCAATAAAAATCAGTTTTATCATTACTGTTAATGGAAAAAATCTGCCCCTCATGATTTCATTCTGTCTTGACAGCTCATAGGACTAGTTCTTCTAGTCTAGTCTTGGCTGACAGATGCATCCTGTACATGTAGCAGCTCTGTACTGCCTCTACTGAGAGTGATATGTGTCTTTCCTTCTAATTAAAACCTAGATTCTCTGAAAGTTATTGGAAATTCCCACAAGCCCATCAACATCCTCTGTGAATGAGTATGTGCGCAGCAGTACAGCTGGTAATAGTGATGACTGCTGAAGGCATGGTTCACTAGGTGGGGCAGTCCTGGCTGAGGTGCAACTTTAAATCCTGCCAGTAGCCTGAACTCATCCAAAGGAGCGCGTTTCTCTGTTTGTCTGCCACAAGCTTATGTGTGTCTTGGTGACACTAACACAGTGTTCTCCCACACGGGGAATGTTTTGGCAGAAAAGTGCTTAAATCATGTCGTCTGTCTTTTCTATTTTACCTTTGTCTGAAGCAAAAGACCGATTTCATTACCTTTTAAACTCGCCCACTCCAATTGGATTCTCATCAGAAAAATGACTAAATCTATAAAACATTTATTAAGTCACAGTCACAAAAATAGGCAAATCCGTAAATTATGAGGACTGTGTAAGAAGATTAAGTGTACAGAACTCAGAACTAAAAAAAACAATTCATGCTCTGCGAAAGTGCACGCAGTTCTTGCTGAAAAGTGTTGGTGAGAGCTATAAAAGTCTCACAAATGGTGCTCCCTGTGGTGCTGAATACTATATCAAGATGCTGCACACTGCCGTTACCCTCAGCTCAACCTCACACCAGCGAGAAGAGGAATACAGGGGAAGAAGGGAATGAATAGAACTAATTTCTATTCAACAAATACTCAAATCTCACTGTAACTCTGCATTCTCACTGGCCACAGGCACTTTAAACTTTTTGCAGGAATAATACTCAAATAGAAACTCAATGCACACAATTCTAATAATGCAAATTCTTTTAGATTCACTTGAACTTGAACTTTTTTCCACCGTCTATGAGGATTGTGGAGACAGTAGTGACTAGATTTGGTCAGTCGATAATGATCTTTGCTCATGCGAAAAAATGCTTGTCAAGTTCCCCACCTGTGTAACCATGCCAGTAAAGTGTAATTTTCCACTCCTACCTCTGCAGTGACTACTGCTCTGCCAGTCAACAAATTACCAACAGCAAAGCCTCCCAATGTGCAGTACTGCTCAAGGGCACAACTGAAACTTTTGTTTAAAACTTGTGCGCGCGCACACACACACACACACACACACAAATGAAATGGTTTACCAACAGAACAACAGCTGCAGTTATTAGATGACATCATTTATAGAGGCCACACTACAACGCTGGCTGCTGTGTGTGTGGAACTGAGAATCACAAACTCACCTTGTAGTAAAATGCTGGATTATTTGATTAGGCAAATATGTGTGTGTACACTGATGCATTAAAGCCTTTTAACATATGCAAATGCTTATGTGGATGTGTGTCAGCTCTGAGCACCTCCCTTTCTCAGTCATTTCTCCACTTCATTTAGAACTAGAGCCCTCCTCTGGCGTGTCAGCCCTGCTTGGCTGGAGGAGGTTGCTCTCCTGGAGCCCAGTAGGATCGACCCCTCTGTGTTCACTAACAAACACACCACACAAGCATGTCCATGGATACAGACTGTGCAAGAGTCAGACAGTCTAATGTGTAGGCACAGTCACTGGGCATGAAGATCACAACAGGACACACAGATGTGATTACGAATCTCTGCCTCCATCTCTAACGCAGCAACACATAAATGCAGCCATATCCAGAGTTGGACTTTTGGAACGCCTGCATCTACCATCAACACATGGAGTCCATCACTTCCTCTCTAACTCTCCCTTTCTTATAGTAAACACTCATCTGTGTATGATTAGGAGTGCAAGCAGCCATCTCAAACACACACATTGCCGTGCCTTCACTCACATACAGTACGTATAAACGCACACATCTGCTTAAGCCTAATTGCTACTTAGACCTCTCGTCATTGTGGCTCTTTACTCACTCAAATTGCTGTAGTTATTTGAGCGACACATTGACTGCATTCGCTCTCTACACTTTAAACAATTAAAACAACCCAAATACTTGTTTTTTCCTGTGCTAAGCTTCTGCTAACTGGATCATTGTTTATTTCAGAGTGTATGAAGCAGCAGCGGAAGCCTGCTTTGCTGCATTGCAAAGCTCAGTGGACAAAAATAAACAAAATGCTTCGAGTTCTGCCATGAGAGGACCTGGGTAATGCCCCTTCGACGGCTGTATTGAATGTCTTTATTGTGCATAACCGTTGTGCTAATTGCCTTCAGATAATCTGTGCCAACAGTTACTTTTCCTCATTCATTTCTTCCATTTTTATTGATAAATTTTATTGCCATTTCTATGCTTTTTCCATATAGCTTTTTTTATATTGCTTTTTTTCTAGTGTCTTGGTTAAGGTCCTGGCCAAGAAGAGTAAATACAGATTTAACAGGATTTGTTTTCCTGAAAATGAATGCCACATGTGCAGGAACTTAGAGTCATGGCTCAGCACAACAGTTAAGACCAATAAGTGTGAGTGACTGTGTGTGTGTGTGTGTGTGTGTGTGTGTACACATGTGTCTAAATAATTGCCAGTATGTGCTCCAACCCTGTCAAGACACAATGACTAGATGTGGACAGAATAATATCTGGCTTGCCTCCAGTCAGGGCATGACAGGAAATGCATACATCCCTAAACAAGCAAAGCCATTCCCCTCTAGGACATTGTACTGTCTAATGATTGTACAATTTTGGCAGGGCAATTCAACTTGCACACACACAATTTCTCCAATCACCTGGCTCTGAGCCAGGCTGACAGTAATCCAGACTCTGTCCCTAGGTAATGCTTTAATGGATTAATAAATACCTCTACAAATACTAAATGACCCAACTTCCTAAGTAGCAGCAGCAGGCACCGAATGGCATGGCACCAAATTGTGCCATCACCACATCAACAATGTGTTTCCCCTTTTCTTTATGAATGCTACAGGACAGTAGGGGGTTCGAAGCTTCTGGGAAGGAAAAAGGCAAGTTAACCAGGAGCTTGACGGGCAAGAAAATAAAATCAGCAGTGTTTAGTACTGTGGGCTCAGGGAGTGGGTGTCACGGCAGTCCAACTAAGAGGAATACAATAAAGCCAAATTTGTTTGAGTGGGAACAATTAGGGCCGGTCTTGTATAAATTAACGGGTCCTAAAAGAAACAGACGAACCACATTATCTCAGGTTAGAGAATGTCCAGCAGTTCTGCATCCTGACTGGATAGTATTGGCTGTATGTATGAATCATACATATGATCATATTAATGAAATACAGTCCAGAAAACGATCCAACCCCTGTACAGTTTATACCCAGAGCTGAAGTCGTGCTCACAAACACACAACCACACGCTCCCTATTAATAAAACGAGTGTTATGGCACTAGGAAAGAATCTGCCAGAGTCTGCCCAATCTGACGGCTTTTATTTATTAATTACCTAACTTTTTACAAGCTGGAGAATTCAGTAATTTACTGTGGCCTGCTGGCAGGAGGGTGGAGGAGGAGACTGTTTCCAGCCCAGAGGGACAAAAGGCCCTCTCAGGTTGTCCAGCAGCTCCTGACAAGAGTTTATTTTCTCTTCTTTTATTTATATATAATGTGGAGAAACTGAGGTGTGTATAAACATAGTTTATTATATCATTTACTGTATTTACTAATTCATTTTTAAACTTTACGAATTCACATTTGATTGAAGCTTCACATCCCCATTCATGATTCATTAATGGATAGTGCTTTGCATTCATAGCATATAAACTGGCAAAATGTTACAATCTGCACATTAAAAAATAACATGCAGAGAAAACATTTTAATGATTTAGCAAGGACCAACGAATGCCGCAGTTCTCCCAATGGTGTGTGGACTGCTTGCGAGATGGACAGCAGAATAAATTTAATACTACTAATTTTCAAATTGGATCAGGTTTAATTATCAGCTACTTTGTCAAACATTTTATTGATGACTTAATTATTTATTTAGTCCAAAATGTTCCCCAAATCCAAATCCCCACAATAAAGTAAGAAAAATACCACTACAATTCCCCAAAGTCCAGGGTGACATCTTTAAAGGGCTTGTTTAAATTAAAACTACATAAAATAGGTACAAGCAGCAAGCATCTGGGTTAAGCGGTGCAGCACTTCCCTATCAGGTGCATAATAATAATCATGCAGTACCTCACTCTCACTACATTCGCTGGGGTCATCACCATGAATGGCCATCTGGTAGCGGGTGTACAGCGCCACTGACTGCTCATAGGACGCCGCGAATTGAGGGTCCTCAAAGTTCACCGGCACTAGCCTCACCTTCAAGCACAGAGTGTGGAAGGGGGGGAGATGGGGGGGAGGAGGTTTTACAAGGATGGACAATGATTACGAGGACAGTGAGTAGTTAGAAGATAACTTTCAAAGCAAGAAATGGGACGATGGAGGAATGGACAGTGTAGGAATCAACAGTGTGTTACACAAGTGCTTTAGTATCTTGGGGTTGACATCAGTCTCCTAGTCCTTGAGGCCATTCGGTAACACAACAGGTCTGCTTTGCGTTTCAGACTTGATTTAATCTGACATACACAAAGGAAGCACATACATGCAAGCAAACAACTGGATTCTAGGAGACTGATGGTGTGTTTTTAAAATAATACGATAATGAGAAACTTGAGGATGAGGCTAGTGCACTGCCCAGCTTTTACTACAGATCGCTCAGAGAGGATTGGCATTCCAAAATTCAACAATGTGTCTGTGCCTTCAAGGTCCAGAGCAGAAGAAAGCCGTAACGGTTTCTGAACGGATCATCTAAGCTAGACGCTTACAGACTCACTCAAAAGGGTAAACAAGACCGAACAGACTGCACGCACTGAGAAAATTAAAATCTCATTACCACTACTTATCCTAAATGAAAATGAGATCCAGCTCAGACAAACAGAGCTATTGTGGGGTGACGGCGGACACAGACGAGGTAAATGTGTGAAGGTCGGGGGGCTTCAGCACACGGTCTGCCCCCCCTCCCCGAAACTCAAACAGCCCAAGACTAACTGCCTGGCTGACCAAGGGCCAACTCAGACACCTGGAGAAACACCGCTCTCAACCATGGCGTATGGAAACATTTTCCCCTCCATTTCCTCTCTCTCGCATTTATACACATACTCTCTCTTTAATGCTAACATCCCAATTCACTTTTTTCCATTCATACAGACATGTTGGATTTTCCCCCCTGGCTCTTGTTTCAAAGTTTGAGGACAAATTATCTATTCATTCCAATCTTGTTTTACTATTTTGATATCCAAGGAACAGTCCTGACCTTTATCACTGACAACAAAAATGACTGAAATCTTAAAAATCTAAGAAATATTACCCACTATGTACCTAAAATACACATTTAATAACGATTAAACAATCTGTTTAAAGAAAGGAAATAAGCTCCAGCTCTTACAGTAAAACAAATTACTTAAAATAAGAAAAAGATTAAAGCAAGATAGAATCCTTTTGATGCCTTTATAGGTACCCAGATATGGCAACCTTCTCCCTCCCTCCCTCCCTCCCTCCCTGGGTACCCATAGAGGAGGTTGACCTATGCCTCCCACCCTCTGACCTGGCTCTCGGAGGGTTTGTCAGGAGGGTCCTTGTGAATGGCCATCTGGTAGAGTTTGTACACCTGGTAGGAGGCGTCGAAAGAGGCTTTGAACTGCGGGCTAGGGGGATTGGAGCGCACTAGCCTCACCTTCAAAAAGAATACGGGCAGACAAGGGTTAAGATCATAATGGAAAAAGTGCTGAGAATAAATAGGTGGTGGGAAAAAAAAACACCCAAAAGACAAACGCATCACAAATCAAAGAGAGAAAAAGTGTGAGAAAACTGTGAAAGGAGAGAGAGATTGACATATACACACTCTCTTGTCTAAGTCACAGTAAGACTTTAAACGTTTTTACAAACAAAAAGCAGCATGGGTTTAAAGGTTTTGCGCTGTAGATTTTACCCCTAATATTTTATCTTAATCAAGTGCTTTTTTCACCAATGGTAGCTGCTGTTCACCTCAGATGTAATTTGATGGGGAAAACAAGAACAACAGAAGAGTGTGTTATGTCCATCTCCCTAGTGATACACAAACAAATGCATCTCCTGTCATGGTACATTCTGAATACTCATAGTTGTTCTGAAAATAAAGAAATAACCATTAGCCTATGTACTGAAGTGTGTGAATCAGCCCAGTGCTTCACCATGTCATCTCAGACTACAGTTTTACTCTTGTGCAAAGGATTTTTTATGTAAAGTTTCACAAAAACTTGTAACCTAAAGTTGCTCCATGACTTTTGTTTCTCTGTTTTAAGTCCTGCATTGTTTACATCCATGTTTAGTTGCTATAAAAAAAATATTGTTCACTGCCTTGTTTGACCACCAACTGTTGGTCACAAACATAGCGTGAAGCCAATGACAGAATATGAATTGCTCATTTGCATGCTAACGACAGTAATAAACAAAAAACTGCTCCAGAGCATTACTAGTGGTAAAAAAAAAATTACAGGGTTCTTTTAATCAATTTTTTATAGCTTTAATATAGACCAATCAGCCACAATATTAAAACCACCTGCCTAATATTTTATACGTTCCCCTCACACCATCAAAACATCTGACTCATTGAAGCATGGGAACGGAGCCCATGGAGGTGTCCTGTGGTGTCTGGAACTGGGGCGTTGGCAGCAGATCCTTTGGGTTCTGCGGGCTGTAGGGAGGGTCTTAAATGTGTTAGACTTATTGCAGCACATTCCACAGACACTTGATTAGATCGGGATCTGATCAGTGTGCTTCGTATTGCTCTTCAATATTGCATTCTTGCAACTTTATGATGATCTAATGTTTATATCTACTGTATATCTACTGTTAATGAACAGTAGATATACAGTCCATGGTAAGCCAAGCAATGCCAAGTAAGCAAAAACACATGAAAATGATTTATTAATTATTCCTAACAAATGGTAATGACAGCTACATAATGCACTTATTATGCATCTATTATGTATGTAAGTCTCATTTACAACCTTCTATAGTTCAGGCCTTAATGCTGTCAGAGCAGTGCTCTTAACAGAGAGGATCAAGAAAAGCCTTTGACAGAAAGATTTGTGGAGAGAAAAATTGGCTGACTGTTGCTAGTGTCACACAGAAGAATTGACATTTCTCTTCCTCGGGCCCCATTTAATTAAGCGTCTCTTCGTTTGGAAGCTTTTGTTGGCCACAGAGGCTGTGCCATACGATTCCCCTGGAAGGACAGGACAGAAGGATTGAACTTGGGGTTTGTTTGACTTGGATTGAAGTGGGTCTCTCTCATATGAACACTTGGCATCTACATCCTTTAGCCAAACAGAGACGTTGGGCCTCCTGTACAAGGGGACCGTACTCAAGTTCCGTCTTTTTAATTTTGTTATAAATCTAGAGATATATTTTTGATAGGGTGAAATCAATTTGGTAAATCAACAGTGCAGCAGGTACTGGAAAGCATGGAAATGAAATTTCCAAATCTTATAATAGTCTTGAAATTTAACACCAACAGTCTGATACTTGGCATACTTTAGAAGTTCCAATAAACTTCAAAGTAAATTAACTTTCGTTTAACTAATTAAAATGAACCCTGCAGCTTATCAAAGATTTAGTGCTCTGAACCTGGGTCAGCAAGACCTTGCTGGGCACTATTATAGAGGAAAATAATAGAGTGACAACTGATTGCCAAACCACTGGAAGCTAGCAATAGGAGACTTAAAAGAAAATGCTATGAAAATATGAGAAGTGTAGAGACAGTTGACAACACTCTAGAGGGGAACAGTGCGTGAACAGTTCCACACTTTCCAGAAGTGCCTGTATCATGTTATCACACTGACCCCTGGTGGTGGCAGGTAGAACCCCTGCTGTAGTTCAGGCAGCACAGAGGTATCCATTTAACTGTACATACATCTAAACATGTCTTTCCCGCCACTGTCATGAACTAATAAGATAACAAATAACAGATTTAACGGAAAACGTGTAAAGTTTTAGAGCAAAAGACAACCTATGGCACTACCAAAGCAAACATGATGCTTAAGCCCCAAATTTCTCTCTCCTGTCTGTATTTATTTTCAGAAGTGTTACATGTATTCTGCAGAGTATTCTCATCCATCAAGTAGCGTGACATCTTTAACAGATGTGTTTATGATGAAACTGGGCTAGACTGCATTTAATTGCTCCAGTGTATACACCATAATCTCACAGTACTGGTGTGAAAACCCTTTCAACCCTGCAGCTAAGTGGAAAGAACAGAAGCCCAAGTCACAGATACATTAGATACATTTACTAAACTGCTTATAATTCAATTTGTTCTTTAGCCAGAAATCTGTTGCAGCCTAGCCACATGTTCTTTTATAAACAGATAAATGGGTCGACAAGTGGCCTCTCTCAATTATTTGACTTGTAAAACATGCAATTAACCTTCATTTGCAAAGGATAACCTTGAGTGCATGCCCACTTAGTGAAATTGAATGATAATTGCAAGGAAACAAATTAATCCAATTGAAAAGAGCTGACTGGGAGATAGGCTTGATGGTCTAATCTCAGGGGGTACAGAGACAAGAGACAGGGAATGCCTGGTTCAATGCATCTGGCTCAAATCTTGGTCAAGACCAGGAATGACGTTACTCTACCAACCTCAGCTTGAGGTTGCCAGAGATCTTTCTACATTGTTCTTCTCTCTGCCAAAGGTTCATTTCCATGTCTTCGCATACTGGCTGAGCTGGGTGCTGTGGTTTTAATGTCATCAGCAGGGTAATGCAACCCAGTTTGTGTGGTGTGCCTGTCATTTGGTTGAATTTGAAATGGGAAGAGGTGGTTTTTCCACTCTGCTTTGGCCAGCTATCCTCTCTGCACACATAAACACATGGTGAAGTCACTGGGGCTAGAGAAGAGTGCTCTAGGAAACCAAATTCTCAAGCTAACTCGATCAAAACATTATGGAGACTGAAAGCTCAACCAAAAACACTATTTCTTAATGACAGCTGGAATCATCACAATAGGCTAATATTTATTCCAAGTCACATAAAAAGAGAAAAGAAAGTACCTACTCTATATTTTTTGCTCACCTCAAGGCAATGAGAAGAGTTTTCAGGCAGTGACTCATTGATGAACTCTTCCAGGGGTTTGGGTTGGTTGGTGTGGGTGGGAGTGGGTTGGGCAGGAGAGACAATGGAAGCGACCCCATCAGTATGCTGTCTCATCTGCTCTTTCTGAAGACGTCGCTCCTTCCTCAAGTCTTTGGCCTTCCTGCATGGTGGTCGGCTAGGATCAGCTCCCATCCCTGCACCCCGGAGAGAAGACAGAGGATGGGGAGACATGTCAAAGCTTTCCAAAGACACTGATTAAGGGAGGGTTCCAAAAAATACTATTCTTTACCTATGTTCATGCAGGACACAGGGTACAGCATTTTCTAAACATTTCCAGGTGAAAATATAAAAGAAAGAAAGGCAATTATAGAAACCAATCAAACTACAGTTATCAGTTTTACTTATGGGCAACCTCCCAACTAAGACTTAACACTATGCAAAAAAGGTGGCAACTTTAAGCTGCTGTTACTGAGGAGTCTTAAGTTTGAGGCAGATTTTGTGAGCACTGGACATATTTCTGATAAATTTTGCCAACCCCTCTGGGCTGCCACGTTTGCTTTAGTACACTCACTGTCAAATAAGCAAATCTCAACAAAGAACTTAATGGAAATTATTGTCTTGTTTGAGTGAAATCCAAGTTATTAGCAGCTAGCTAGTGTGTATTTTATGAGGAACCAAAAAGCAAAAACAGAGGACATAATGAATACAAGGTGTTTTTCTCCAAAAAAAATAAATTACAATGAAAACAGATTGGGGCTGCCAGTTCGTCATACCTGAGGTTGTTACTAACAGAACATACACACACGCTTTCTCTGTGAACATTCTCTGAAGCGACTGAATCTCTGCAAGTTTCCTTCTGTCTGTCCCCCTCCTCATCCTCCTCCCCTTCCACCCCAACCTCCTGGGCTCTTGCCAAGCCCTCCAGCTCTCCGGGCATCCCATGTCAACAGTTTACACGCCCACATCCTGTTTG
Source organism: Dascyllus trimaculatus (assembly GCA_024666655.1). Classification (NCBI taxonomy): domain Eukaryota; kingdom Metazoa; phylum Chordata; class Actinopteri; family Pomacentridae; genus Dascyllus; species Dascyllus trimaculatus. The sequence goes on along the minus strand of CM045464.1, from coordinate 24,883,230 downwards.
GAGCAATAAGGAAACGAGAGCAGTTTCCTGCTTGTCTTATTGCCAGCTGCCACCATCAGCCCACTCACTAACTTTCCCCTCTGATGACGTCACGAGGAAGAGAGGGATGCCTGGTCCTGACAAGGGGAAGAGAAACTGAGGTCCTGGCCATGGATCACAGGCAGCAATCAGCTATAACTGACTCAAGGTCTTTTATTTTCTACTGTAGGGCAGATTGTATCCTGTGAAGAGTAAATATAGACCTAAATAAGAACTGTGTGCAGATGCTGGCTGATTTCAATATATGCTTTATCTTAAAATCATAACAGATTTGAGTTGTGTATCATTAATTGTGTTCTTGTAAATAGTTTGTTTCTGACTCATTAGTGTGCATAGAAGGCCATAAATGTGGTCACACAGAAAAGTATTTTGTTTCATCTCGTTGTGTCTGTTTGCTGTATTGGTCTGATGGTAAATGACTTGAGGCACTAAGTGAGGGATGTTTCTTACCAAGCTTGCTGGTATAAACACACAACACTGGCAACTAAAAAGGGGCCAAATATTCTGTCAGAATAAACACACTGGGACCAGTGCCGTGTGGTCATGCAGACATAAGAACTACAATCTGGACTTGGTTTTATCACACTGGCTCAACCACAAATACGTCAACCCTTTCCTATGGTTACTCTGTCCACGTGCTTCCCTTCCTCTAATTTCACTCTCACTAAAAAACACACACTTTCTCTCTCAGTCTCACACTCGCAGACCCAGGTACTCCTGAGGACAGCCGCAGTGAAGATAAAGTCTGACAGATAAGTTCCTGTTGAAGAAAGATGCTCCCGCTCCAGCACTTAGCACTTCATAAAAGCTATGACAGCCTCCTTCTCTGCCTCCCGAGTACGAATATGACTTTCACAAGACACGCTCAGCATGAACTGTCTAGAAATGTAGTATGGAAAAATGTACAAAACAAGTCAAAATGTATTTACTGTGGGAGGAGGATGCCACCATCCGTGAGCAGCCACTGAAATACTAACATAGGTGTAAAGTGTTGCCTAATAGAAGGTGCAGCCTGAGAAACTGTCCCTGTGCACCATTTTCTACTGCAGTTAAACAGGTTAAGATGACTTTTTGGTATTGACTTGGAGTCAGTTAGAGTTAATCTTCTATATTGCAAACATTGAGAGTCATGTTTTCTTAAGCTAGAACTGGAACCTGCCCAAAGCTATAAAGCACTCTAGTCATAAAAGTACAGGAAAGATATATCCAGGTGTTTTCTGTTGAAGGTGAATAAAGGGGGAGTGGAGAACCACTGGCTCACTGTATTAAATCCTCCTTGCTTCCGCTTTGTTAAAAAAAGGCAGATTATTTCTGACAGCGTAACGAAAAGGAGTGCAGTGCTGACACAGCTGTAACAGTAGAAGGACACTGGCACTGCTGAAATTTTTCTCTGCATGTTTATGTCTGCATCTGGATCAATCTGTGCCTGTACCAAGCTTTTCTGCTTCAGTGTATGTCCTTGCCTTTTAATTAATGACTGTGGGTGCTGTTCTCATTAGACTTTTGAAAGGAAAGAAGCAGCTGAGGCATGAAACACGAACAGTTGTTAGAAGTGCTGCTTCCTGAATCTAATGGGAGTTTATTATCACTTCACTATGAGTGTTATTAATTCATTACTGTGAGTTGGCAGTGGGGATATCCTGTGCTGGAGAATAAGGAGGAGAACATGACAGATAAGTCCAAACCAGACACTCTCCTTCCCTCATTCACTAAGCTGCTGCACAGCAGAGCTTGTTACAAGGTGAACAGTGACACCAAGTGGCACAAAGTGGTGCTTTAGCTACTGCAGAGCAGCACACAGAGTGAGGCTGCTTTGGTCAGGGGAGAGATGGCAGCAAGGCCAAGACCTTAGTACTATTAAGTACAAGATGCTGTATCAAATCAGGGAGGAAGCTTCTATAAGTCATAGACTAAATTTCGAATAATTCATTGTGGTTATTAACCTGTGTTAATATGAATAGTCAATTATTCAGTTCTGGATTCATCTGTTCATAAATATAGACATTCAACTGAAACAAATCACCTAAATCATTTCCATCTGCCACTGATTTGTATAAGATTATATTAGCATTATTTTCTCTCTGGTCAGTTACTGTAACACACTTAATACTTGCATCAGTAATAGTTCATTTCACCAACTCCACCTGGTACAGAACGCTGCTGACCAGATCTTAACTGACACAGTAAATATATTATGATGTTATCATGTTCCTTTGGTACTTGCCAATCTACACAAGCTACCTCTAAAAAGCTGCATAAACTTTGAGAGTCCATTAATTACTTTAAAAGCATTAAATTGCCATGTTCAAAATTACATTAAGAACTGTTTAACCCCTTACGTCCCCAGGCTTTGATTTGAATCGATAAATGGGTGACTTGGCCTTTGCAGGACACAAAGTATGGAACATTGTGCTTATTGAGATCAAACAGGTAATATATATATTTGTTTGGGGGGGGGGATAATTTGGACAGAGAGAGAGAGAGAGAGAGAGAGAGAGAGACAGAACGCGAGAGCGTATGTCTCGCGGGACTAAGCCCATGAGGTATCACCTTAACTCAGTGAGCTAAGCAGCAGCCCCAGGTAATATTTTTTAAATTTCTTCTTCAAATATTCTTTTATTGAAATGCTTTTATGAATATCTCATATATGGCCATGTTTTATTATCCCCTTTCTTTTCCTCTATGTTTTATCATCTAGTTGTTTGTATAATCTCTGGCTGCCTTTATGGTCTTTATTCATATCGATGTTTTAGTCTTTTTAGTATTTTTTGTTTATCTTAAACACTTTGTAACTTTGTTCAGAAAAGTGCTACATAATTAAAATGTTTATATTATAATTGTTATTAATATGTCATTTGTTTGCACAAGCTACAACAAAAGACCTCATATTAAATTTAAACTACATGATCAGAGTAAATAAAACTGGATCGACCAAGATTGTGCTGTCCAACTTTGTGTTTGTGAAATCTTGTAATTCATGCACTGAGAGCAACATCAGAGCTGAAGAGCTATGGTGCTCCTGAGCACCCATGATACCTAATAATGGATATTTAGAATGATCACTTTGTCACCATGTCATTATTCAGTCTGACATTATGTAGCCATAGTCCTTTCTCCAACTACTCACTGCGGAGTGATGTATGCAGCTGCTGTAATGTCACATTCACACTACACCTGCAAGAGTCTGGGTACATCTTCAATAAGCTATTCAAGTTCATAGATTCACGTAGAGCTACAACTGATATATTAATTCAAACTATCGATTAATCTGACGATTATTTTTTTAGATTCATTGTTCACTGTAAAATAAAGGAAACGTGTGGAAATTTCAACATACAAACTTACAAATCCCAAAGATATTCAGTTTACTGTCAATCTTGAGTAACAAAAGCCTTAAACTGTCACTTTTTAGAAGCTGAAACTTGGCATTAATGCCAAGTAATTATCAAAGCACTTGACTAATTTTGTTTGATCAACCTACTAACATGTGTTGCAGCTCTAGATTTATGGTAGGCCAGTCAATTATTACATAATTGCCTGATAAAACTTATTTGAGCTGACCGTCATGTCATATTTCAAACATCAATGTTGTGTTTTCCCGTGCGCACTCTTCTTTTGTTAAGGTTTAATGGCACCAGTTGTTTATCTTGATGCACCTAACATCAAAGCAGGTTTTTGTTCTGTGACAATTTGAAGTACTCCCATACTCCTAAAGGGTCTTGGGTCTCTGCCTAAAACTTGAGTGGAGCAACTGTAATCACAAAGCTGGTATTTTACAGTAACAGTACTGATCACTGATGACTACTGTCAGCTATTTCCAAAGGTAATCATATTTCTTACCAGGTTTAGGAGCTGAGGCTGCTGTTCTCCCATCTGGAACAGACACTGGATCCTTCTGTGATGTTTCTGAGCTTGTAGGTGCAGCATCCCCTGCCTTCTTCTGACCCTCTGTGATAGTTGGGCACTCTGCCACTTCCTTCTGAATATCTGTGATGGCAGCACACTTCACCTCTGAGTGACAGACTTTGCTCGGTTCCCGGGGGCCTGCCTCTCCACACCCTGAGTCCATTGGCTCCCCTACAAGAAACATAATCAATACTCCTTACACCAGAACAAAGTTTACTACAGAGCCAGCACTGCTTTGAGTTAGTGCCCACCTACTACTGTAATGTCAGCTGCGCACTGTGATACTGACGCAGTCCAAGTGCTGACTGCACACAGAGCAACAAATAATACACATGCATTACCAACTATTATACTACTCATGCTTAAACATTCTCTCACCATCTTCCTCATCTTTTGGCAGTTCCCCTTTGGAAATGAATTTGCTCATCTTCTTCAGGATTTTCTTGTGGGATTTGGAAGGCTGGAATTTCAGTGCATGACATCTTGACAGAGAATACAAGGCAAAGATAAAGGACAGGTTAAAGCAACATAAAACAACATATTAGCATATATTTCTGCTGGTAAAGCAAACTTTTAACCAGGTACTGTGTCACATCTGTTAAACTACCATGGTTTATCCTCATGTGTTCAATGTGTGTCTGGTCTTGTCACCTCATAAGAGAAGCATGAATCACAGAGAAAATTCTGATGAGTGAGATAATACAGTTACCTAATGGTATACTGTGGACAGCATGTCTTCTTCAATATGGGCTTATAAACATATTTCCCACTTCTGAAAAGAAAAGCATGGACAACATTGACTGTAAAATACATTAAAACTGATTTGACGCATCCACACTATTAATTTTTACACTATATTAATGAGAAACTTCAAAAAGGAAACTCACCTTCTCCATCCTCGATCTATAAGGTCTTGGTAGTCTTGTACTGTCATGGTGTGGGACCACATTCCTGTAGAAAACAAAAGGAATGTCATTTCTTTAAAATCTTTAATTGAGTTCATATATGTTTATGCATTACTTTAAGTGATCAAAATCAGAAAACACACTTTTGTGAGGGTACTGTTGCTCACAGTAGAAATCACAGTAAAGATCAACTAATCCCATGACAAATTTTCATTGTGAGCTCTGATGCAAGTTAAGTCCCCAATAAGAGACTACAAAGCCTTAAGCTTCTAATACATATCTGCAGATTGAATTTACAAAAAATCTGCTTAAATAGGAAGAAATTCTTAATGAGAGTGTACTATTTATGTCTAACATGATAAGAAATTAAATTAGAAACTTTCAGAAAGGGGTTTAGAATTAGAAGGCTCTTTTCACAAATTAAATAAAGCTCAACAGGAAATGTGTACAAGCGAGGTGCAGTTTATCAAGAAGCTGCTTGAGAGTCTGATGGTAGGTCCAAACTTTTGTTCCAGTGTAAATCACATCATCCCCAAAGAAGTATTCCCACAATGCTTTAAGGCCCCAATGGAAACATACAAATTTATTATTTGTAGCCACTGCAGATCCCTTTTCTCAGTTCCTGACCTTCCCTTCTGTCACCGTATACACAGTCTACACAAGCACGGCATCCAAAATGTAAGTCTCTACTGCGAGACAACTATCAGTTTACATCTAAGACAACCAAGGGAAATGGCTGTGTAACAGTTCACAAAACACACACCAAGTTTGCAGCTGAGTATAATGGTCCATGTCCCAGGAGAATGATGCTTAGCCAGAGTCCACAGAGACAAGGAGACAACATGATGTGATCTATTACAGCACTGAAGCATTAAATGGTAGATGAATGGCCAACAGATACAGCAGCAGCACTGCAGGCTTTCCTTATTAGAGGATTAACATGATTCTGTGAGGAACAGATATTATCTTTGCTAGACCACCACTTAAGAGGCTTTCAACCATGACACTGGTCTAAAAAACATCCTTTATATAAATACTACAGATAAGATATAAACATTGCAAACACCACGTCTGATCATCAGAGAATGTCAAAATATTTGGTTTTCCATACACAGTAAATCCCAAATCGTAGTCAGTGGTGCATCTAAACATGTTGCCGCTTCAGTATCATTAAGAACATTTGCAAGTAGCAGTAAATGAGTTCTTCACTGGCATAAAAAAAACAAACAAACAGTATAAAATCACACCGATCAAATGCAATAAAACTTTTACTTATTTATATAGTTCTTGAGAATACAACTTGGCAACAAAGGCAATTTCTAAATCACATAAAAGTATGTTATCCTCCTGGAGACAGAACCTTCAAAAAAGAAAACAGAAAAACAATTACAGAGTGAAAGGAGACCTACTTGTATTTTTCAGCGATGACACTAAGATGAACAAGAGCTCAAGAAAATAAGCAGCCTATATCTGTAATTTAAGATCCTTGGGGAGTTATGTTTAACCACAGATTTAGTCTCGAAGTGATTTCTGACCGATGACCGCATGTTTATGTCACAAAATTCTCACGACCTCCTCAGAGTTAAAGAGATGTCAAGCTGTCATGTGAATTTGCATTAAAACAGTATTCCATATACAAAGCACTGAACAGGCTTCAGCTGGCATATACAGATTTAAAAATACAAAGCAAATGACTCATTTCTTTTAACTTTTAAGAGTACATTTGGAAAGACAGGACAGGACCAATTTAATGGCACAACAGCCAAATACCTGTTAAAAGAAATGCCTGATAACTAGTTGAGCAGGAGCTAACAAGTCTAAAACACAATATTTGGAATTATTTCTAGAGTTAATAGAGAATCATGCCACGTGAGCTGGATGTGAGCGTGACATCTGCCATTTTCACAGCACAACAGGAGCACCTTTCCATCATTCACAGCTGATCCATTCTTAAGCCTCCACTGAGACGTGACAGACACAATGACACAGGAGAGGGCAGATGTTGCTCTGTAGTCTGGAGTCACATTTGTTTTCTATGTGACAACACAGTTGATAACATCACCGTACTAATCACACTGAGGAAAACACAGCCCTATGGTGCACCTGCCTAAAAAGTCAACAATAAATTTACTCATATACCTAATTATCGCTCCATCGATCTACTCCTAGGCTGTTTCACATCATTGTTTGCTGAATCTCAGTGGCCTAAAACAATACAGTGCTTTCTATAGTTGCATATTTAGTATGCTTTCACTTAACCTGCATCTATGAGGAAAAGCCTAACCGTTTACCATCATTCTAGTTGCTGCAACAGTTACACAGGCAGTAAAGTCTTCCTTCTTCCCCAGAACCTGCTGTGACCGCATGATGTCACTTTATCCAGATTACCACTCTTATCTTAGATTAGACAACAGCTCTCGTCGGCAGACTCTGAGCCCAATTGCCCATTGACTGCATTAAGATCTGCCTGAAACCTAATTATAGTCAACCTATTTCACCTCCGATAACCTCAACTCAATGGCTACATTCTGTCCCCAACAGAAAATCCCTTCCCATCTTCTTACATGGCTTCTTTTTTATAGTACTGAAACAAAGCTGAACCTTTTAAAAATGCAATAGCAATAACCTGAGTTCTTTTAAATTACAGCCTTCAGCCAGAACATTACAGCACAACGATAAACTCAATTGTCTACTTTTGTTTTTAGTAGAACAAGAAGGAAAGTTCCTGGCACTAGTTTCTTTAGACACTATTAAAACACTATGATAAATCAATTTCACTTACACGGAAGCTGCCCTTTAATTTTAAGTGTAAAGTTGCCTAAAACACAAAACAGTTCACTCTTGGAACTATTTCTTACTAGTTTCCACTTATTGCCAAATGACAGCAATTTTGTTCTATGTGTCGCATTCACACTGATATTCTTCTGTTAATGCCAGCTACAGCATAAACAAGAAAGTCAAAGGAAGGCAAGTTTTGCATTTGACAGTTATACGGTGTGGAAACAGATATTCGAGTGATTCAAACCACGTAACTTTACTTGGAAGGGAGACTAGGCCACAACCACCCACAACTGGTCCAGGAAGAGAAGATTTCCATTACAGCTAAGCAGAGTCATTTCTCATCAGCTTAAGCCACAGACAGAATCCAAAGGCACATCAGAATTCAAAATCACTACAAAACAATGAAAAATGAAGAAGTCTCAAAATGTGCCATTGTGTTTTTTATGTCTGTGACTGCTGCCACTGTAACAAAGTTGTAAGATGACATTCACTATATGTTGTAAACACTATACTGTCTTCTGTGTCAGCATGTCTCATATTTAGTCTCGTGTTGACACTGCTGCTGAACTTCCCTGAGCTCATATTGCAATCCACCAGAGGAAAAACCTGCAGCCAGCTCTAGAAATGTCTCAAAGTGCTGTATGTCATGCGCCGTTAAACTACTCATTATTCCCACAGTTACATCGTGTTCCCTTCCGTATTTGGCTACATGCAACAATAGTTCAAGCCCTGGAAATATACAGCCACACATCCTGCGTTTGCTCGACTCTTCATATCACTGCAATGACAAACCCAACGAGAGACAGATTCACTTTCGCTCCTGAGGACAACAGCCTTGCTTCCTTTTCCTGCTCTGCTTATAACGTTGGTGTTCATTAGCTTGCTTGTTGCTAGTGGAGATGTTAACAGGTCTTCTGCTCCTCTGTTACGGTTACAGCTTTAAGTCTGAGTAAAACATTATCGTCCAACAGCAGACTAATTCAACAGCATGGTCATTCTCCTAGCTAATTTTATTCTACGACTATCTTAAGCTGTTTCCTAGAATGAAGAAAGCTGGGCATTAGGATGCTAATGGCTAAAAACTAAGCTAGGTTATGACACTGGACAACACGAGTAACGTTAAGTTAAGGCTAACCAATGTGTACACGCTATAGGGCGCAGTGGTGTGTACAGCTGATAAAATGTTCTCAAACCTATTGACATTAACATTAGACAGTGCCAACATTAGCTAGCCTTGTTTCCAACCTATTCCGGCAAGTAGACGGAGCTAGGTCGTTAGCTCAAGCCTCAATTCGTCTGCTTCTTCGCTACTTCATTGTACACTTACCATGAGAAAAGTTTCCTATTTGGTTTTTACAATAGCCACAGCGGTAGCCATCATCCCCGCCGAAATATTCTACAATAGTGTAAGACTTGTTCCCTGCCATCTTTCATAATCAGAAGGCTGACAGCAGCTGAGCTTGCCAGGTGACCTGGCCAGTACTGCTGGATACTAAGCCCCGCCCACAGACTAGACGTCACCGGTGCTGCGTTCAAGAGTAGCTGGAACTTTGAAAACTTTCCCAAATATGACGATCTTTGTGTTGCGGATTTAATTTAATTATAATTTACAGTATACAGCAGAAGTCGGTCCACCTATGTGCAATATCACTTAAAAATCCAATTTCAAGATGACATCACTGCTCACAGGTAAAGCATTTCCTCTTACAAACATGAAAAATAAATTCTTTAGAAGGACTACAAGTAAAACCCAGAACCCAAAGTAGACATTTAATGCAACAGTAAAGTAAATACACTTGTGATCACTGACAGTCACAGTACCATTAGTCAGAACCGCAGTGGTCATCTACCTAAAATCTTCCCACAGACACCGCACTATGTCACTGTAACAAATGCAATCATTGCAAGGTATCACAGTTTTAAATAATTTGACAGTTAAGTAATATTGCACATGGGTATGATCACTTCTGTTGTATACTGCATGTATTCCAAAGACTAAACTGAACAACTGCATTGTTTAGATGCCCTGTCACCGAAATGAGATTGCAAGGTTGCACAATGCCAACTTTAAGTGCAGCAGTAGCAAATATTTAAGAATAGTCAATATTTGAATGCTCACTTTCCTTAATTAGATATGACAGCACCTGAAATCAGGCTATAGGCTAAATGCAATTGTAAAACAATGAAAATATGATGCAGATTTTTCAGTATTAAGGATGTCACAGATAAAACACAAAACCATCATTAAAGAACTGTACAGCATATTTATTAAATTATCTGTGCAAAGAGAAAGGACAGCAAAGGAAATCTGAACCAAGATCCAGCACAAACAGCACTTGCAGTAAATTACAAAAGCACAAAGGGAGAGTTTGTATGTAGAAAAATAAATTAGAAAATCACAGCTGGGGCAATGATTTCTTTTTCCTGGTGTTATAAAAAAAGATCTTACAGTGGAAAGATCTTTGTCCATGTTATGTTTTGCCTGTTACACTGTCAATATAGTACAAAGAAAATAGCTTCTTTTTCTCTGTTTAGCACAATGCATTTTCCTCTCAGCAGTCATTTAACAACCAGTCAATGTCTCAGGAGATTGGTGTGTATCTTCAAAACACATTCACTGGTTTATGCACAGGTTCACAAAACCAGGAACTTAGTGGAGTGACACAGGTGATGAAGCAGCCAACAGGTTGAAAAGCCACTGACAGACACAAACCTTTTAATGAACTTGGGGTAGACAACTGTTGCTTTGACTTCTGTTGATGGCTGTGTCGTTTGGCAACCTAACTAAAACTCCCCTGGGGTACAGGGATGTTTTCATGAAGGTATTTCATGCTGCCTTGCTCTGAGAAGTCAGCCACAGTGTGTCCTTCACCACGAAGAACCCATTTGGTGGTGAGAAGTCCCTCCAAACCTACTGGACCTCTGGCATGTATCCGTGCTGTGCTGATTCCAACCTCAGCTCCTACAAAATAAGCAGTGTCAAAATAAATCTTCTACCTCATTTTTTAAAAAATGTGAAAGGTTTGAAGATTCACTTAAAAGAATACGTTTATCCTCATCATTTTATCAGATAGGATTAATAGTGTACATACCTAAGCCAAAGCGGTACCCATCGGCAAAGCGAGAGCTGGAGTTCCAGAAGACACAGGCGCTGTCCACCTGCTGGAGAAACTGTTCGGCTGTATCTTCATTCTCTGTAACAATGACATCAGTGTGGGAGCTGCCGTATTTGTGGATGTGGTCCACAGCCTCCTGCATGCTGTCTACCACTTCGATGCAGCACTCCAGGTCCCCATACTCTGTCCTCAAAGACTTCACTTCTGATGGGCTAAAAGTCAAATAGGATGCAAACCGGGGGCCTGCATGAATCTTTACCTGAGGGAAAGCAAAAGTCAGTGATTTGTTAAAAGAATGACACAATTTATTTTTACTTTACAGATCTAAATTAAGTCCCAAACTCTGTTTCTATTTATAGACCTTATTTAAAATATAAAAACACTTAACAGTATACTATAATTGTATCGGTAATACTTGTGTCCAAAAAAAATGGAGTATTGGTGTATTTTTCTTACTTGTTCAGTTCTAAGCATATCAATGATCTGGTCAAATATAGGAGTCCGCAGCAAATCTCTGTGAATAAGGAGGGTCTCCATGGCATTGCAGGCTGCAGGGTAGTCACATTTGGAGTCTCTGACTAGAATAAAACATAGTTTGTATTTTGACTCAACAGTTACAGCAAACAAACATAGCCAAAGCTTTGGCCATCACATAAAATTACAGTAGCTACAACTGCTAGATGCTCTCTGACAAAAGATAAACAGCCATTTCATCCAGCTCAACTTGCCCAAACCACAGCCCAAAAAAACCCAAAAAACTTACAGCGACATGGAGTTAACACATACCAACATCAATAGCTTTGTCTATGCTGGCATCGTTGTCTATGTAGACGTGGCAGACGCCCTCACTGTGGCCCAACACAGGAATGCCTTTAGCTGCCCTTTGGATGTCCCGGACCAGCTGGGATGATCCCCTGGGAATGATCAGGTCAATCATCTTGTCTAGTCTGCACAGATCCTCAACCTCCTCACGTGTGCTCACCTACATGGCAAAGTAAATTTTATTTTATGACAATAAATAGAAATACTTCTATTGTAAAAGAAAAATGCAAAATGTTTAGTCTTACCAGCTGAATGGCATCTGCTACTCCATGAATTGAAAGTGCTTCCTGAGTGAGTTGATGTAAAATTTTATTGGTGTTGGAAGCCTCTTTACCACCTTTCAGGAGCAAAGCATTTCCACTCGCAATGGCTAGAGCTGACACCTGAAACACAATGTTTAATAAATGAGTTTTGTTTTTCATAAACCTATGTCTGTGTAATATGAGTCAGACTGCCATTGAATAATGATGAAATCTAAAGAATGCGCATTGGGGTAATCTGAACCTGTGGAAGACAATCAGGACGCGACTCAAAGATGACCAGCAGGACACCGATGGGGACAGTGATCTGTTCCAACTCTAGGTTGTTTGCCACCCTGGTCCTCCTCAGCACCCTCCCCACACTGTCCCTGGAGGACACAGCGAGCTGACGCAGGCCGATTGCAAGGCTGTTCAACTTGGCAGTAGACAGACTCAGGCGGTTGATCAGAGCCTGGGAGAAACGACCTATAAGTAAACAGAATATATCAAAACACTGACAATGCAGTATTCTATAGATCCAAATGTAGGACATCTTTTAGCTTTCAGCAAACACAAACACTGAAAAGCAGAAGCAGGAACTTTAAAACAGTGAAAGATGTGAAACTGCTCACTAAGCAATGGTGCCCTGCAACACTGGACATACAGAATGATTCCTGCCAACTTACAATTTATATGCATTTATAAATCTCTAAGATAAATGCCAAACAATGTTGACACACAGGTTAATAGTGCATCTTCTCTGTGCCTCTGTACCTGATGCTGTTGCCATCTCCATGTCTTTCCTGTTGGCACTAAGAATCTCATCTTTCTTCTCTGTAAGCAGCTCAGCAAGACAGCAGATGATCTCTTCTCTCTGGAAAAAAACATATACTTTGTAGCAGAATTACCACAGAACAAAAACTAAATACAAGGTAAAACCTCATGATTTTGATGACCCCCTTGCTTCCTGTAATGAAAAGCACTATTTTTCCTATGTCCAGAATATCATCGGCTGCCCCCTCCCTGGAAGAACTGTATAGTTCCCGCTGCCTCAATAAGGCCCAGAGCATTTTAAAAGACCCCTCCCACCCTGGACACACTCTGTTTGAACTGCTGCCTTCAAGCAGACGTTTCAGGACAGTAAAAACTCAGACAAACAGACTGGAAAATAGTTATTACCCAAAAGCCATAACTGTACTCAACACTGCCAAAATCTGAAATGATTGAAATGATCCAAATGTATTGGTAACCTTGTATGTATGGTATGTTGTGTTTATCTTTTTCTTTTTAGAGTCTTTCCCTTCTCTTTTTAACAATCTTGTTATAGTTAGACTCATTTGTCTTTTATTTATTTACATAAATACATACCTCTGACTTCATGCACTTTACGGCTTTGCACTTGAATAGGTTTGCATATAATTTCATTGTACATGTACAATGACAAAAAAGATATTCTATTCTATTAGTAATATGTTTATAAATTAATATATCTGCTGAGTACTAATAAAGATACACTCTCTCTCTATTCTAAGCTCATTTACATTAAGTCAGGAATTATATTTAGAGGCCAATATGATAAACTTCAGAGGAACTTACCCCAAAAATATCTCCAAAAAATTGTTGGATTAAATCTTAGTATGACAATGCTATGTAATTTGCAATAAAAACTGAATCAGTGCCATACGCAATTCTATTGCAACTGAGCCTTAAAACAATGTGGACAAGAGAAAATCATTTTAGTTTACTGTTGGCCATCCCTCTGAACTCCAAGTGGTTTCTGGGTGTTGGTTGCTCCTGTCACATTTTTACACACTCTGGGCTCATTTTTCACTGTAATCTGAAGCAGAACTGGAGAGAGAACTCAAAAATGTCTTTCGTGCTGTATAACAAAGATAGATTGTCATAAATAACACAAAAAGAAAAAGAAAAGTTTAATTTCTCTGACTGCTTATTTTACAAAAATCAAAAAATCCTTTTGTTGCATGTACAACATTTTTCCAAGATCCCACAGGTGTTACCAATACTGGAGAAAAACTGTGGCTCTAAATACTATTGATATTTTACGGATTAGATTTTTTATTCATTCCCATATTCTCGGAAAACAAATAACTGCCCCTGTGAATAAAGCCTACAGTTCTGCCCACTTCAACTGAAAAGTCCCTGAATTTGTCATGTGACTGTTGGTCACAGCTGCACCTAGGGGGCTGATTTATTTGTGTTTTACAGAATCTGGCTGGTGCATACATTGACTTTTGTGAATGTTTGAATGATGCATGTAGAATAAATTGATTTTGATGAAATATCACAACTTTAAGCGTAAACACAAATATTCGCTGAATATAAATTGTTAGTCTATGGACTCACTGAAAGTTGAAAATCTGAATATCCTTTCCGTTTTTAGATTTTCTGGCTCTAATAAGTGGTGGTAAATTTTGGTGAGTTTTAAAGGAAACATTTATTGCTGGTGTGTTGAACTCTCGCTTCATTTTGCCAGACCATACTGAATTAACAAGAAGCTCACCTGTTCTGGAAGCAGGGAGGCCAGAGTCCTGCCGGCATGCCGTGCCATCTCTGTCTGCTGCTCCACAGTTGGACCTGGTTGTGTCAACAATACGCACATCAAATATAAAAAAAAAACAATCACAACATGAGTGTCAATTATTCTTTCTAGATGGTTTTGCCCAGTACCTGCAGGTTTCACTTCAGAGAAGAAGGTACCAACTTTCTTCCCTTCCACAATGTCTGTGATGACGTGGCCTGTGACTTTAGGATTTGTGCCGTTCGCGATGACGACAGAGGTCCCACCCTGTAGTGCCCACAGGGCTGCTTTCACCTGATTCACACAACATGATTGAATATAGTGAAATGTTTCATGAATGAACCAACTCTGTCCCGTTTACATGTTGACAAAAAATACTGCATGCCACACTGACCTTTGCTTCCATTCCGCCAATACCAACTCTAGACTTAGTACCATACGTGATTGACTGCTGGTCTCCAGGATAGAATATGTCAATGAGCTTGGCATCATCTGTTCCTGGGGGACTGTCATATAAGCCTGTGGAATATACAGAATTTTTCTTTTTAGTCCTTCATGGAGCCCAAAAGGTCATACTGATATGGATCTCTTTTGATCAAGAAAACATGATCAAAATATTCTAAAGTTTTCTATATTCTATAACATATGACTCACTCAGAAATGGCATCTTAAAGATACTTATGCTAATAACAACAATAGTTGCAGTTATAAATATACACACACACAGCTGCAATATATATCTTTCTTTACCTTCAACATCAGACAGTGCAATAAGAAGGTCTGCTTTCATTTCAACAGCCAGTCGTGCAGCCAAGCTGTCATTATCTTTGATGCTGATTACCTGCAATGAAACAGACATTTCATTAAGCCAAAATGAAAAACATTATATGACAGAGTAGTAGTTGCTACCATGCAAAACAGTCTCCCAACCCTATTCAGTTGCAAAACAAATGACATATTATCACCTTATTCAATAAACAGGTGTGTGCAGAAATAAATGTCAAAAAAGAGACGTTTACACTGTATGAGAACATTTAGAGCAGCCATAAAAATAAAACCATGTGTCCAAGAAGTGAAATGATAATGAGGATGGAAAAGGAAGCAAAATGAAACATACTTGATTCATTTATGAATGCTTTAATCAATCCACCACCACACTTCTGCACCACACACAGAATTCCCAGCATGCCCATCACACAGTACCCACATTTACCCCCTGCAGGTCACTGTTGGGAACAGGGGGTGGAACAACAGCATCATTGGTGTTGATGATAGGAACTATGTTCATCCTCAGAAGCTCATATAGTGTGCTGTTCAGGTTGCGACGCTTCTGCTCATCATGAAAATCCAGATTGGTGACCAGAATCTACAGAAGTAGGCAGACGTGCAGAATTAATTGCCATTTGTGTCACTGGCTGTCAGCATTTTACTCTGTGAACCAAGTACATACTTGTGCAGTGCAGGTGCTGTACTGAGTAAACATAGCTTCGTACAACGCCATCAGACCACTCTGTCCTGCAGCTGCACATGCTCTTGCTTCCAAAACTGGAACTGACTGAAAAACAGACAGGTTTCACTGAAATTCTGCAAAATGTTTATATATATAATAAACATAGTATACATGTGTTAAAAATATACTATAAGACACACGTGTCAATAAACGAGTGGACTTATATTCCCTGTGTTACAGATTTATTGTTTACCATTTCTTTGAGCTGATTCTGTCCAGAATGCAAGGCCTGTCTGACGCTCTGAGACAGCAGAATCTCGTGTCTCAGTCGCTGCTTTCCAAAAGCCACAGCACCGCTGGTGACAATCATCATCTCCCTGCCTTGATTCTGCAGCATGGCCACCTGACAGAACATAAAGACAGTAACAGCCAAGCTTATCTTTCACAGTCATGGTTACTCCTCATACCTGCTAGATTCTAAATCCTCCTTGAGTCCATTTAAAACTTTGTTCATTCTTGCACAGTTCTTCTCTTTTTTATATCGACAGCATTACCTGCTCCACTATTGAGGCCAGTCGTCCCAGTGCCAGACCGCACTCATCTCGTGTAACCACAGCACTGCCCAGCTTCACTACAATGCGTTTGGCCTGTTTCAACTCACTGCGGTGAGCAAAAGACTTGCCATGGGGACGTGGGAGCGAGACTGCAGATAGTAACACAATCACAATTTTATACACATTAGTACACAATAAAGAGTACTATAAACATTACAGAGATTGTGAGAATACGTTTATTTCAGGTATGAAGGCTGGATACTTACATTTAGCCTGGGAAAAAGCTCTGATGGAGACTGAACAGACATTTGACTGCTGGGTTCTGGACAGCAGGCGAGAGCACAAGGCCAGCCTTGCAAACATGGCACTGACACCTGGAAATCACTGTGATCAACACACAAACCAGTGTCAGGTTACTCTAACAGTGGAATAACCTCATCTGAGATAAGCAGTTATCTGGTATGATAGACATTTAGGCTGAACAATATGAAAGAATACAATTTTTCCATTTATTCTGGGTCACAATTTTCAATGAATGGTCTTTTTTTCTCTTCTTCTTTTCAACTGAAACAAACAATAAACTGAAGATGTAATTTTTGCTGCAGTCTAAACCAAATAGGCATGTTCACTTATGTCTAGAAAACTTTAATTTGTAGGCCGTGGCATATCTGGAGCACCACAATCCCTCAGTTATGGATACGGGGCTTGGCCATATAGTAAATTCAATAATACTTTGGTTAGTTGTTCAGCCCCGAGACACAAGGAGTATCTTATGCCATCTAAATTAAACTTCACATATAAAAATATAAAACATCATGACAGAATCAACAAAATTGAGTTGAATGTATGTAGCATTCATGCTCACAGTTAACACCTGAATATGAGTAGAATTTATGTTCATGCAGACAAAAGGCACATCATAATATAAAACGACACATAAATATACACACATGCATACATTCATACAATCACAACCAATTGCCAATACAACTACACATATATTTTTAAGAAAAACATAAGATACGGACACAAAAGGCCCAAAGGCTTCAGCTATCCATCTTTTGTTCCTTATTCACTTCCAGTCTCATTGGAGCTTTCCGTCATGTGCCCTGATGTTCTGTGCAATGAGTGTTATTTGAACTTGACACACTGACCCAGTAAAGGTGTTGTTAGCATGAGGTTAGCTTAGAAACACTGCCAGCTAAAAGTCCAGAGAATGGGTGCTGTTCACACAGACAAACCCAAACGTACACGAAGCCACTTTAGTATGAAAGTTAGTTCCTCAAACTACATTAGCTGCTGTCAAAACCTCCCTGGTGCTAGCTAATGTTAGCTAGCTGTAGCTACTTTTAGCTAACACTCTCAGCGGCTCTTTTCAACAGAAAGGGCCGAAAGAATTACAAACGGACTCCTTACCTGACAATGTGGAGAGCTAAAACAACAACCAGAGCTACACTTGTGAGTGCACTACAAAGGGGAGACACGTAGTCAGTCGGAGGACTGGCGGTGCTTCACTGCCACATCCACAGCCCACGTTGTTTAGGAAGCGCCGACACGGAGCGATTCACGAAGGGAGGTACGGAGGATTTGTGGATACGTTACAGACGGAAGGAATTGACTTACGTACGCAGAAAAAGTAGTTTTTATGAGAGGACGCCGAAAGCACAGCCCCAGGAACACGGTGTAAAAATACACCACACCAGCAGTTACCATTTGGCATTCAGCATTATACTCAGTGATTTCATTGGTTCAAAACAAAAATCACACACAAAATCACACACACTGCTCAGAACTGAATACACACACATAGACACAGTAGAGACCAAATAATGAATCACAAGAAAATCTTTTACTCTATTTTAAAACAATGTACATTACACATTTATTGCAATTTGAGCAGCTAAGAAACAATTAATAACTGCAAGTTATTCAAAATAATATTAACATATTTAAACTAGAGAAGCATCAAAGTGGCACATAGCAAGGTTGCTGGTATAAACAAAAACAAATCAGTGTGGGTGCTGTGGAGGATGCAAAAGGTTGTGATGCCCAAGAACCTCTGCAGATGCAGTCAGAGGATTAGATGCCTCTGAATTCACTCACGATGTTCCCAATTATTTCTAAAAAGATTACATATTACATCACAACATTTTATCATAACACAAATATTATCAACAGCTGCACTGTGTTTAGTATTAACCCATGTTTATGGTAATAATCAAGACTAGTTTCAGTTTGGAATGCAAGTGTGAAAATGCAGCACAGATATGACACAGTATATCATAAGAGGCAATCATTTAATCATTTAGAGCCAAATGGTGGCACCAGTAGTCAAGTACTCATATTGGATATTGGTTATATCCATTAACTATTATTTTTTTGAAAGAACTTTTTAGTGGAACAATTTCTCTACAAGTGTTGTTCCCATACAGAAGCATTTTAACAGCAGAATCACCACATGCAACCAAGTAGAGCAGAAAATGTTCACATTGATTGTGTAGAAATTTAAAGATTTTGTGTTATTAATTATAAGATGGTATAGATAATATAAAAATGCATCTGTTTTTAAAAATATGTCAGTAAAGAATCTGTTTGTACATGTTTTTCCAAGTTAAAGTGTATGAATTGGATTTAGTTTAAACTCTTGTACAGATTCTTAAAGACCAGCTGCTGAACAATGTGAGACTGACCCAGAACCTGCAGCCAAAACAAAGAAACAAAAGGATGAATGGACAGAGTGATGTCTTAACTAGGCATATGTCTTAAGTGTCTTATGTGTGCTTAGCTTTCTCAACCAGATTTAAAAAAGCAAAACTGAAGCAGTCACTCCAGATTTTAATCAGGGTTGCATTAACACACTTGTGCTGTATATGACTCTTCATATACTTCTACAAGTGCCTTGCCTGCATAAGCAAATAATAAAAGTGACTGACCAAAAAAATAACCATTTTGTAATTCATTTTCCTCAATTCAGTTTTAATTGTTTTTTTGTTTGTTTGTTTGTTTGTTTGCTTGCTTGCTTTGGAAATGTGCTATTCTATTGTGAGTGCTCTCCTGAGAGTCAATGGGTTGAAACAGCAACTGGAAAATATCAACACATCTTTAGTAATGTGACACCAAGGCACGTGAGAGGTGTGTACATGCCAAGAGAGGCCTGTGAAATATTAATGAGCAGGAAGGCCAGAAGCACACTGGGCTGCAATAACAGGTGCAAGCAGAGCGATGGGGACTGTTCAGGAAACTTTGAAGTGTCCCGTCTGCCAGGATTTCTTCACTGAGCCGGTGACACTCCAATGCGGACATGACTTCTGTCTCACCTGCATCCAGGCTGTCTGGGAAACAGATGTGTCCAGTGAGGGTCCTTTCTTCTGCCCAGAGTGTCAGATATTTCTCCCCTCTGACCTCACTCTGGAGATAAATTCCAGCCTTCAGACCAAAGTAAAGGACTTCACCAGTAACAAGCCATCAGCAGCAGAGCCTCAGACAGCGGCTCCATCTAAGTCATCTTCAGCTGTCCACTGTGACCACTGCATAGAGACGCCATCGGTGGCCATAAAGACCTGTCTGACCTGTGATGCCTCACTGTGCCAGGCTCACGCCCTCCTGCACCAGCAGAGGTCTGCTCTGAGGGATCACACAGTGGTGGAGGTGACCAGAGATCCGCTGTCTCTGAAGTGCTTGGAGCACCGTGATGAGCTCAAGCTCTTCTGCATGGAGGAGAGAGTCCCTGTGTGCTGTTTGTGTGTCCTGGTTGGCATGCACAAGCACCACAAAGCACTTCAACTGCATGAGGCCAGTGCAGACTTCAAGGCGAGTGTGAATAGTGTTGTCACACTTATTAATGACACAAGTATTTTGTCATTTCTCTACTGTAGTACTTATTTTCTATAGGCTTGTTGTATTTCTGTCTGTAGAAAATGTTGGAGACCACCATGAACCAGCTGCTGAAGAGGAGAAGTGAAGCAGAACACGCCATCAAGGACTTGGAGTCACTGTATACACAGACAGTGGTACAATCACCCTTTTTAATAATTGTTTGTTCAATTTGAAGAATCCCATCTTGTATGAATAACAGTGTATTTATTTCCTAGAGATCTGCTGCAGACTTCAGAGAGAGAATTTCGGATAAGTACAGCAGAATCCGTGTGGTGCTGGACGGCGATGAGCGTCTGATGATGCAGATCATAGATGCAGAGGAGACGTACATGACAGAGTGGCTGGAGGCCCAGAGGGGAATAATGGAAGCACACATCAAAGAGATAGACAGTTTTAGAGCCACCAGAAAATCACTGCTCCAAGAAACAAACAATCTGCAATTCCTACAGGTACGTCATAATGGAATTTAGTCGTACTAACTCATCTTTTCTAGTTTACTTAATGTAAATACTGTATATATGTTTTGTAATTTGTAGTTAACCGAACTTCAAATGTCGGATGACTATTTTCACTTTAAAATGATGAGTTGCATAAAGGAAGAGCTGAGAGTTCACTCAACTCATTGAAATAAGTTTATAAGAAAAAAACTAGCAAATTAATTAAGTAGATATTCCAGGATGCAATGTTAGAGAGTTACAACTTCCCAGAGACCCTTTTTTGTCATTTGAGGAGACCAATATTGTGGGAACTTGCTGTGTACTTTTGTTAAATTAAGTTATGGTTTTTCTTTTCTTATAATTCTGAAGAAGAAATTTAAAGGAAAGCAAGTCCATTACCATTGTCTGTGTGACTAACTGGTTCAAATATCTTAAGTTTATTGAACTTGTTTTTTCAAGGTCAGTTCATTTAACTAAGAAGACTTTGATGCAATTGATTAACCCAAATGCAGTTCACTCACATTTTTAAGGCAGCAGGGAAACCTTCGTTTCTCAATTAACTTAAAATAATTGACAGTATAGGTGCATATTATGTTAGTATGTTACTGTAATTGTATATGTTGTATGTATATGTTTTCTGCATTTTTTTATACGTACATTAGTACATGTCATTTTGTTTTCAAACAGCAAATCACAGCACAGAACCTTTGGTGAGTATATTAATGATTGCTTTCCCTCTGGGATATTAAAGTATATCTCTATATTGTACCTTCCTTTGCCTTCTCTTGGTATGACTTCTGTTTTTATTTTAGTGATCCTTTGGATCTCACACCAATCCAGGAAGTAAACAGGGATCTATGTGACCCAGAGAAGCTGAGGACAGTAGAGAGGCTGGTAGATGACCTCTCAGTGGCTCTGTCCCAACACTTTCCAAGAATGTGGTCATGTTAGTAAAGAATCCAATATTTTGCAATGTAAAATCAACCTGACTATCTCTATTACTGTTTACTGAGTGTGGATTTTTATTTGCAGATCTAAGTTCTCCTGCTTTAGACTCTAAAACAGCCCATCCAAAACTGGAAATATCCCAAGACAGAAAACAGGTATACTGGAGACGGCAGCCTGTCGGCGAAGAACTGAACCGTCAACCTTATGACTCCCAGTACAGTGTCCTGGCTCAGGAGAGTTTTACAAAAGGCCAGTACTACTGGGAGGTCATTGTCCAGGACAAACCCTTCTGGATGATAGGTGTGACCACAGGGTCCATCGATAAAAAAGACAGTCCAAGACAGAATTCCTCCAGCCTGGGTGTGAACAACACATCTTGGTGCATCTACCATGGAGATGGCCAGTACCTGGCCTGTCATGATACTCAGGAGAAGCAGCTGTCAGTTGCAAAGAGAGTCAAGAAGCTAGGCATACTGGCCAATCTCCAGAAGGGGGAGCTGTCATTCTACGACGCTGATGCTTTTACTCTACTTCACTCTTTCTGTGTGCAGTGTGCAGAGCCTCTCTACCCCATGTTTAACCCTTGCATTGATATAAATGGAGTGAATTGGCAGCCTCTTACTTTATTTTGGATCAAGGACCCTTGGGACTGGCATGGAGACACAGATGGGGATAAAAGTGACAAAACACTTGAATGACTGTTGAGAACATAAAGTCACTCATTGGTCTGTTTTTTCTCATATAAAATTACATTTTATAAATGTCCAACATGCTGTAAAGGATGTGCGTGTGTGTGTGTGTGTGTGTGTCAGAATTACATGACTATCACCAGTTTATTGTCTCCTGTTCCAGGTAAAACTAAAACCTGGATCAGTTAATATACTGTGCCCACTTCTGTATTTGAGAGAAATTATAACTTAAACTAAATTAGATGGTGAACTTTCTTGTTACCAGTGTGACAGGAGAGCACAACTTAAATACTATGTTATGGTGTTGTGATCATATTAGTAATCCTGATTGTTGTAGAACAATTTAAGTGAGAAAATAATATCTGAAAATACATATTGTAACTTTTTAGGTCAAGTCTATCAGTATCTATGGATGTACAGTAAATATTTCATTAGGTGGTATCAGATGCATCCTTAAACAGCACTTTTGTTCTGCGGCAAAGTCTGCCTTTTTGCAGCTTAGCAGCTCTCGTGTTTGACTTGATGTAGTTCAGGAAGTAAATGACCCGTGTGTAAACTACTGGCCTATTCTTTGTGCAAACGTCCCCTCGGCTCACCAGACCATGGAGGACATGCGTGCCTCCAGTCTCACATGTCAGTGGCCCTACAGAGTTGTTGCCTTGCAGCAAACAATACA
This sequence comes from Dascyllus trimaculatus, assembly GCA_024666655.1. NCBI lineage: Eukaryota > Metazoa > Chordata > Actinopteri > Pomacentridae > Dascyllus > Dascyllus trimaculatus. The sequence goes on along the minus strand of CM045464.1, from coordinate 24,860,253 downwards.
GTCACTGAGGTCAAATAACATGGCACTATATAACTTTGTGATTTACAGTAATGCATTCAACATGGTTTTTGAAGGCCCATATTCACAAGTCGGAAAATGAACAGTGACATTGGGTATTTGTTTATTGAAAGGTATGTTCATGAAACATTACATTACAAAGGCTGTTATTATCTATTGTTTTATTCTGGTGTTTTTTTCTGATATTACTTACAAATACAACCACTAAAAAAAGACTGTACTTGATTAATAGCAAAATCTGACACTTCCCACCTAAAGACTTCGGAGCAGCAACATCTTAAATTTATCGAGTCTTTTCCACGAATCATTTCTTCGACAGATGTATTAAGCCTGATTAGATCTTCCGATGCTGCTGGAGAGCTAAACCAAGTCCTTGGTGATACTGGCTCACAAGTTAATGACTAACAGAGGTTACTTAGGCACCCCCGGTTTGCATCTTTGATTTGATCCAGTCCACAAAGTGAGTGACCCTTGTGTAGACCCCAGGCTTGTTCTTTTTCCCACACTGGTCTCCCCAACTCACCAGACCATAGACAACATGGGTGTCGGTCTGCTTACAAGTCAGTGGTCCTCCAGAGTCCCCCTGAAACAAGAAAAACCAGCTGACGAGATTAAAAACATGCACTACTGAACACAACCAATTTCAGAACTAAGCTCAGATAGGCGACCAATGCAGTTAGTATGCGTCTAACTAGTTATTTTCTCTCACTAACCTGGCAGGAATCCACCCCTCCCTGCAAGTATCCAGCACAGAACATGGTATTATCCAGAACACTGCCATAAACATTGGGTTCAGAGCACTTCTCCTGGTTGATCAGCAGTACATTGGCCTCCAAGAGGTGGTTGCTACCGTAGTTAGCTACAGAGATTGGGTGGAAAAATGTAACCAGTTATAACAGCAAATGCACATTATAATTAACAAAGTTGTCTGTATTGTTCAGTAGTCATTGCCGAAAGTATTGGGACACCCTTCCATATAACTGAATACAGGTGTTCCAATCACTTCCATGACCACAGGTGTACAAAATCAAGTACCTATGCAGACTGCTTATATATATATATACAGTCAAGCCCAAAATTATTCATACCCCTGGCAAATTTTGACTTAATGTTACTTTTATTCAACCAGCAAGTTTTTTTCCTGATTGGAAATTGCACAGGCGTCTCCCAGAAGATAATAAGATGATGTACAAGAGGCCTCATTGTGGAAAAAAAATATTTCTCAGCTTTTATTTACATTTGAACAAAAAGTGGCATGTCAGAATTTGTCAGGGGTATGAACACACACATACACACACACACACCATGGCATTGAATCTCTGTCTATATATTTATATATATATGTTTTTTTCAAGTTCTTTTAACTACAGAACCTTCAAACCTGAAATGCCTCTGAAACAAAAGATCAGTATAAAAATGGAATCTTTCATTATGAGGATACGTACATTGCTCTGTGGCACCCCATCCAGAAATGGTACATTCCATCCCATCAGGTAGTTGTGCATCAGGCAGGCAGGCTGCCTTCACAAACTGGGTCTCATTGGCACAAACTCCATTAGTCCCCTTGAGCTTCAACAAAGCTTTAAAAATAAAGTTGCAAGTAACATTCTTGAATTTTTTTTTTACTACTAACTTTCCTTCATAGGCAATCAATACTGCAGATATCATCAATCAAATAATTACAGATGGACCTGTTTGACTCTCTCCCTAATTAGTGAAACTTTAACATCCCAACCTTCTAATCTTGCACATGATATTATTACTTATTTGGAATAAAGTATTACCTATGTCGTTGTAAACAGCTGAAGGGGTCTCCCTGTAGTTCTCGTGTCTGATAGCTTTTTCAACTTGTAACACTTGAATATTGGGGTCGGACGTATCCTGAGACAGACTTCCCATCATCACCTGCATGTCCTTGTTTTGTTCACTATGCAAATGGAAACAGTTCAGTAAAGATTATGGCAGCACATGTGAACTGTGTTGTTTCAAATTTGTAGTCTTTCTTGCTTACATGCAGTGTCCAGCTGTCAGTACCCAACAACTTGCAATGAGAACTCCTCCACAAATGTGTTTGAATGGCTGGTTGGAGCCACTCGGTTTCACTTGCAAGGACACCTGCCAAGGTATCGCCCCTGGATTGACTTTCAGACCCCCGTAGATTCGGGTAATAGCCTTTTTTGGCTGAGGCTTACCACAGGTGAGAAAGTCCTGTGGTAGATCAGTGGCATTGGGGATGGGGAGACCTGTGGGGATACCTGTGGGGAGACCTGTGGGGATACCTGTGGGGATATTAGTGGGTGCAGCAGAAGGTTGTGAAGACTGAGTGGTTTTCGCCGGTGTTGGTGCTATGGTAGTTGGTGCCGGCTTAGTAGAAGTGGGTTGAGGTTTTGGAGGGACAACATCAGTTGGTGCCACATCTGAAAACACACATACAGGATGATAACACAACTGTTTTGTTAAAATCAGAGTGTTGTGTGTAGCTTTAGAGCTGACTTGTTGGTTCAGGACACTCAGTCACATCACAGTAGTCCCACTGCAACTTGCGGCCTCTTCTGAAAAAACACCACGGCATTGAATCTCCGTCTGGGTTTCTGCAGTATAGACAATATGCAATTCAGTATCCCCTTGGAGATGTTGTCCGAAGTTTGAATATACTTGTACAAATGTATTTTTTCCTCACCTGCAGAAGTTGTGAGGGCCAAGTCCGTCTTTGTCCTCAAAGGATTCGAACGGATTAACACCATTTTCCAGGATGAAGTGAGAGTTCCAGTAGAGGCACTCGTCACCATCATCTGTCTCACTCACGTTACCACGATATGACTCTCCATCATCCTCATAGCAATCATCAGGGCCTAACATACATGCCACACTTAGTCAGTATATGAGCTATGAAAAGGTTTATTTTGGGATGGGAGAAGAAAAATGATGGCATATTATTACCAACGTGGCAGAAACGTCCACTGAACCCTGGAGGGCACTGACAGTCAAAGTCATTCCCATCCTGGACGCATGTGCCACCATTTTTACATGGACTAGGCTCACACACAGCAACTTCAGAGAAACAGTGTAGGGTGTTAGCTTACTTTCAGAAACAGCAAAAAACTGGTATAAAACAAAAAATTCTGTCCTATTTGGGTAAAAATACTTCTTACAAGTTTTGCAGTCTGGAGGCTGGAAGGGCTGCTTGCATTTGCACTCATAGAATGGGGCAGTCGAAGTCAGCACACACTCACCACGCCCACACCGACCTCTCTTACAATGTTTTGGAGCTGATGCAACAACACACAATAAAGCCATGCGTTTTCAATTCAGTTTTGTTTTATATTATGCATGCTGTAAATGACAAGTATGCAAATCCAACAATAGCGTGAAAAAAATAATCTTTTCTTCAAACCTCTTTGGCATTTTTTCCCTTTGAAAGGTTTGGGACAGTCACATTTGAATTTTCTCTTGCCTTTCTCCTTACACACACCATTGTTCTGGCAAGGGTTTGGGTTGCATTGGCCTGAGAAATAATAAGTGGAAACATGCTGTAATATTTAAATCTTTTAGAGCTTTCCAATGAAAATGATACAGATTGGCATAAACAGTTTGACAGAAAAGCTGAGTGTTAACTCTCTTACCGTCTGGATCTTGAAGGTCATAAGGCCAGTCTAACATTTGATCCTCTTCTTCTTCTTCATCATCATCTTGACCAGCACCTTCTAGGATCTGAAAGAAGAAGTCTAAAACAATGGTTTTGTTCCATTAGATTCATAGAATTGCTGTTTCTCCATCTTTGTATACTAGTATATTATTATACATATGTCATATGTCATAAAAAATTAAAAGAACCACCAACCTTCCAGTATGTCCTTATATTTTGCTACTTTGGTCTTTTCATGGCCATGTTTGTGATGTTCCCGATGTCGACGATGTCCCCGACGTTCCCGATGTTTGTGTTTTCCATGTTTACTCTGAATTTTGAAAAAAGCATTGCAGATGGCAGCACCACATAGGAGTCTTAACACCAAATACATCATTTGCAATTAGCATTTTTGTTGATATTGATACTATGACAAAAATTGCAGGTAATTAACCTTTCCAAACAACAGTGTGGTCTACTGCATTTTATTGACAGTAAATTGCATTATCAAACGTTGCAAGTAACAGCCAATGCATTTGCTACCTGATTGCTATATAAGATATATATGCAATGAATACATACTTCAGTAGGTATGAGGAGCACTGCTAGGAAGAGGCAAAGGAAGACCAGCTTTAAATTCATGATGGCAGTAGACCAGAAGACATCCAGCAGTCTAAAATGAGAGTGTGCTGTGTGGCAAACCCCTTACTCTCTTCTAAACATTTGTGTAAGTGCACTAACCTTTGAGTCAACAGGCTTTTCTGGCATTCTTCCCTATTGCTCAGTCACTTTGCCCCTAATTGCATCTATACAAATAGCAGATAATTGGAAGAACATTGTTCATGTTACCAAACACAAATTCAAGATTATCATCTCTGCCACCTTTAAAAGGTTTTAATGATGAAAAACATTTCAATTATTTTTTATTAAAACAGGCAAAGCATAGACAGATGCAACACAAAGGCTCAGAGAGCATATTTGCAAAGAGCTGGCTGTTTGTTTGAATGTAGACTTTGGAGCCACACATATTCGGTCCATCTCAAGATAAACTACAGTGTGCTTTTATAGATCTCCACTACACATTTACAAAATGAAATGTAATACTTACAGAGTGACTGTTTGTTCAGTTAAATGTCCCATAACATCACAATATATATCAGTATCATAACTTCAGGTGAAGCTGAAAGTTAAATATATATATATATGCGGGAGCTGGTATGAATGTGAAATTTTCCTTGTAAGTGACCTGCTAAAAAATGTTCCGTGTGCTTCCATTTCTTCTGATATGCATTTCCATTATTATATCAAGAATCATTTTAGCAAATGAGCAAAGGTAACACTTTCTAAAAAGGCTCTTTGTAACGGGTTAGTGGGTTTTTAGGTTAGGTTGTAACTCCAGGCTTTACTGATGGTAAATAAACACTCCAGTGACCCATGGACACTTCTAGGAAACATCTGCAGAGCATCTGGTCCAAAACCAAACAATTAAAAACCTGTCGATGAATCTCCTTGGAAACAGACTTATTCCAGAAATCTCTGAGCATAATTAATGGATTGGCAACATTGTCACCAAAAACTTGACAGCAAATCATACCATGGGTTAGAAATTGACCTATGGCCACAGCAGCAGGGACTAACAGCCCCTATTCATGGTGCACCTGCTTGACCAGATGAGCTACTGGGGCACACCACACTCCCACATTTTTAAATAGAGGCATGCTGGTGTGATTTTAAGACAAATGTCTCAATATCTAGTCAATAGCTTCCCATGAAATTAGGTATAGACATACATGTTTCTAATCGACTGAACTGCCGTAACTCTGGTTCCCTGCACACTTCTTGTTGTGCCATCGTCAGGTCAAAATTTTCATTTGTCCAGCATTTTGTTTGATAAATGAATACCAAAATATTGTGAGGTTGTTTTTTTTTTTGCAAAAGTATTAAGAAATGTGCAAGTGGTAAAGACCTCATCTGTTGAAAATGAAGTTTTTTACTTATTTCTGTGTCCATATTGGTTTTTTTATGCTCGAAGACATATTACGAGCGAAATGACACAATCACACAATGAGCATTTTCATATTGAAACTGCAGCTTGCTGATGGCAGTCTTAAAAGCATGGATTCAGACTTGAGATATTTCATATGTAACCGATCTAAGATCATCTTGTAGGGTGGAGTTTCTGCATTATTCCTCTTCTTCAGAATTGGTTTCTGATTGGAAAATGCTCCTATATTGCCTTTGTGTAATGCAGTTTTACAGTGTCTAAGCAGAGTTGCAGGTGAGCTGGTGTGCTTGAGCTGCCGCAAGTGAAAGGGTGGGAATAGAGAGAAGTAGAGATGATGTAAATCTGCACATTCAAAAAGAAGCAGCCATGTAGAGCTATGTCGAAGCCATTTTAAAGCATGAAAGGACTGTTTCATGGAAAAAGAAAAAAAAGTCTTTTGTTTGTTTTTAGGAGATCAATCAATGACCAGAAGAGGATTTTAATTAGCAAATATTAGCATGCTAGCATGGTAAACTATGACTGTTGGCATGGTATTCATTGCTCAATGTCAGCAGCCATAGTGTCAGCATTGTTTGTACACCCTCACAGAGCTGCTCGCATGGCTGTAAAGTAAAATCTATATTTTAAAAATGTTGTACTGCAATGGTTTACAAGTGGTGCCTTATTAGAAAGTAGTGCCTTAGCAAGGAATTGCTAAAAGCTCTTTTGTGAAGCTACTAATCAGAGATCACAAGTTGTAGATGACGGATTACAGATTACAATGGGTTTTGCATTGTTGCCATTGTGGTCATGACCAGGACACAGGGCCAGGTGGAGGCATTCTGAGAAGGTTCCTGCACAGAAGGAGAACAGGGGTGTCATTTTTTCTGCTTCAAGAAACGTCACCAACCCCGCAGGGACACTACACAACACACCAATCCGGCAGAAACGCTTTGTGAAAGGCAACTGATGTGGCACCCCTCCATGCCAGGCTGTATATTCGCCGTCAAAGAACTCCACACACCAGGACTCGGCTCCTCTGCCCAGCCAGCAATCCTCAGTTGTGCCTTTTCAAGCATGAAAGGACTGTTTCATGGAAAAAGAAAAAAAAAGTTTTTTGTTTGTTTTTAGGAGATCAATCAATGACCAGAGAAGGATTTTAATTAGCAAATATTAGCATGCTAGCATGGTAAACTATGACTGTTGGCATGGTAATCATTGCTCAATGTCAGCAGCCATAGTGTCAGGATTGTTTGTACACCCTCACAGAGCTGCTCGCATGGCTGTAAAGTAAAATCTATATTTTAATAATGTTGTACTGCAATGGTTTACAAGTGGTGCCTTATTAGAAAGTAGTGCCTTAGCAAGGAATTGCTAAAAGCTCTTTTGTGAAACTACTAATCAGAGATCACAGGTTGTAGATGACGGATTACAGATTACAATGGGTTTTGCATTGTTGCCATTGTGGTCATGACCAGGACACAGGGCCAGGTGGAGGCATTCTGAGAAGGTTCCTGCACAGAAGGAGAACAGGGGTGTCATTTTTTCTGCTTCAAGAAACGTCACCAACCCCGCAGTACACAACACACCAATCCGGCAGAAACGCTTTGTGAAAGGCAACTGATGTGGAGCCAGGCTGCTGCCCAGGACTCGGCTCCTGTCCTCAGTTGTGCCTTTGCGAGGAATGGTGGGGTATGTAACACCAAGCTCCCAGTAAGTCTTCCCAGTCACATCGATCTCCCAGTAATGGCGACCAAAGGTGAAGCCGTGCATACTGATGACATTGAGGGTGGTGTCAAAGCGTCCAGGTAGGTCGGGGAGCTGGGCCGTCTCTGGATCCAGGCAAACCTCGCTGGAATCTGGAGGCAAATATTCAACATTTTACACGGAACATTTTACATGTTAAAAAGGTGAAGCTTTGATTGGAGACACAATAGAAATACTGTGTGAACTGACAGCTCTTGGCGAGTTTCTTGATTATGGGGGTCTGTGAGCAGATAAGCAGATGCATGTTGTTGGTGAGGCTGAGGATCTGCTCAGCTTTAGCTTCATCCAGAGTTACGCTGCTCGGGTCTGTTCTGTTTAGCAGATCCATCACTCTGGGAGAAGAAGTCCATAGAAAGAAAGGGAACATCACTCAAGTCATACCAAAGCCTGTTATTATTAATTATGATTTCATTCCTTACCTGTCCTCTGACTCCATGTCTTCCTGCTCAGGATATGAAAAGAATGACTGGAGAAGAGCAGAAAATAAAGTTTTATCAGTACATAAACAAGAGGCAATGTAAAAACACAGTGTTGCTTTATGCAGATGATTTACTTTTCTATATATCACCTGCCTTGGCAAATTGGTTTTCACGTACCTTCTCACCTACCTTTAACAGTGGCTTCATGACATATTTTTCTATATTAGACTAGAGAAAATGAAATTGTGTTTGCCGGATTCTATATATTTCTTATTAATAAAGTGTGGAATCCGTCCCTAATTTACATTTAAGAGAAAATCCACTTTCCTGCTACTCAGGGACAGAGAAAAATGATCACTACGACCACCACAGACTAAAGTCTGGCCACCCTCACAACCAATAGTAAAGCCTTTTAGAGGACTATGCATGTACTCATAGACCTGGAGTTACATCCAGTGACTACTCTTTTGTGGTGGAACTATTTTGTGGAACCATTTCTCTGCAGCAGCTGTTTCAATACAGATGCATTTTAACAGCACAACCATGTACAAGCAAGTAGTTCTGGCAAACCAGAAAATGTTTACATACTTATTCTGTAGCAACTGAATAAAGTGTAGTCAGTTCTTTATATGTAATTAAGGAGTGTGTTTGTACATGTTATTATTAGTTAAAGTGTGTATGTTTTAGATTGAGCTGTGGATTTATTTGAAGCTCCTGTACAGACTCTTAAAGAATGCAGGAACAAAACTGACTTTAAAGAACTCTTTAAACAAGTGGTACAAACTGCGAACAATGAACCATTGCAGCCAACAAACAAGAAAGTCTGGACGGACACAATGTTATGCTTCAACTTGGCGGATTTCTTAAGTGTCTTGTGTCTTATGTTTACTTATGTTATTTAATTTAATTGTAATTATTTTATGAGTGATCAACAATTACTGCATAATATTAGCTGTTGCAGGTTTTGATCAGTTGAGGTTACATAAAAAGCGTATGACACTGTTATATGAGTTGTCATGTAATACTACATGGCAGTCTTGCATTAGCAAATAATAACTACGGTAAGAGTAACCAAAAAAAGATATTATTTTATATTGTTTGTTTGGAGCCTTTGGGGCCTTTATTGATGTGGACAGTATAAAGAGACTGGCAATACAGGAAGCAGAAGCAATGGAGTGACTAGCCAGGATCATTACGGTGAAAATTTGAATTTGTCTGGTATTTTGTTTAACGAGCATGAACAATGAACGACATTCCCATTAGTCTCAAAAGTAACGAGTAACTCCTCTGGTGAAGAACATGTTTTTACCTCGTTAACATGTCCAAAAAGTGTTTTTTATATGCTAGAAAAAATATCATGAGTGAAATAAGCAGCCCATGCCATGGCTGAGCTGTTCCACCTAAAAAGTGCAGCGTGTTGATGACATACAGAATACAGAGGTAACAAACCCTGGAACTTAGTCCAATTATCTTGCAGGATGGGTCTTTCTGTAGCATTATTCTTCTTCAGAACTGGTTTCTGGTCAACAGGGACTCACTGCTGGTATTCACCCTAATCACATGGCGATAGGATCCCCTCCAACATAAGCCCTTTTTACTATGATTTAAAATTACATGGCTGAGCTGATAACAATTACCATTTCCTTGCATTCAGTTACATGGGCTTGTAATGTTATCTTTTAATTTATGTTTTGTGGTGTTATTGTTTTCCCTTTCTTCGCACTGTGACTATTTACCATTTGTCTATTAGTCTAAATTTCACATCATCATTCATTCATAAAAGAAGAAAAACATGGCAGGTCTCCTCATTGCCCTCTCGTGAGTGGCACATTGCATTTATGTGTCAGTGTTTGTCAACGCTCCCTTTTTCAGAAGGAGAATTGGGCCAAATGTGAATGTCTTATGTCCACAGTCCTTCACATTTGTCCCACAATAATTTCCTCAGTGACTGAATGAGGCCACACTGCTGCTCCAATAAGCATGCACTGTGCTAGTAATGCACAACTAATACTTAATAGTAACACTATTTGAATTGTTGAGCTCATGTTACAGAGTCATTATGGTCAAATGAGAATATCTTTCCCACAGCATTTTAAGCATCACACTGACAGGTTTGTACATTTTGTTCATTGAGTTTCTGTTAAAAATTGCATCATTATCGTCCATTTTCCAAAGCAGACCATAATTTTTGGTAGTGCCTTATTTTCACAATATGGTATTACTGCTTTTACTTAAGCAAAATTTCTGAATACCTCGTCCACCTCTGCATTACACTGGGAATAATAACTAGAGAGACTTTCCTGATAGTCTGTATCATTAAAATTAGTTTTCTTTCTTTTTTGTCAAACCTATGACATCACTGTGGGGTTATTTAACCCTCTGAACACCAATCCTGCTGCAGGTTGGGCATGTTTTTCGCCATTCATTGGAGGCAGAAACTGTAAAAACAGAAAGAGTCATCAGATTTTCAGCTCTCTAAGCAGCAACTGTATGGTTCTGTCAAGGAAGGTAACCAAATCTAAGCAATTTAAAACCCCTTTGTTCTACATGTCTCATTTAAAAATTCACCAGTAATAAACCATTTTCACCAGATTGCGGAAAAGCAAAATGTTGTGCTCCTCAGCGCAAGCTATGATTAACTCAGCGGCAACCAGCAGTCACATGACACAAATCCTCCGACTTTCAAATGAACTGCAGGCGGTGTTTATGCAGAGGACAGCAGGAGAGAATGAAAGGAAAATGAAACACACTTGGTCAATAAAATAAATTCAGCATGGTTCAAAAATGGTACACAGAAGAGCAGGTTATCAGCAAGTTGTTGGAAGATACATTCAGCATGGTGAAATATGTTTCTAGCCCTTTCATGCATAGAGGTCACTACAGTGTACAGCTATTCAAAAGCTGTTTTCTCGTATATACATGAAGTTTGATGGCACAGTTGCACATCAGCCACTACAGTGGAGGCTAATGCATTATCTCAGACACTGCCAGCCATTGGCAAACCATTGCAAATAAATAAAAAAAAGAGTGAAACCAAGATGGCCGACAGACAGCCAGAAACACTAAGTTGCTCATTTTTTTCTGTTCAGATCTTCTATAAAAAGAGACCTTTGCAGGTAAGAAAAATATGGTGATATCAAGCAACATCTAAGGAATCATGCAATTACTAAATTTTCCAAGTATTGATTTTATATTGGGAGGAAATCATGATTAATCACATGTCCACTAAAGTGTACGTCATGCATCAATGCCTATATTTCAGCTACAATTCATAAGCTACAATTAGTCTATTACTTCTATTATTCTTGAAAATACTTCATTTGCAGTAACCTTTTTGACTGTTAATCAACTTGTTTATGTTTTTAGAATATAACTTGAAGTTTTTATATATATTTTGTAGAGCCCAGGAACAGAGCGTATTAGACAGGTCTACAGAATAGTGGAGGAATTACCATAGTCAAATGAAGAGGATGATGTTAGTAGCAGTGAGGAAGAATGGTTACCAGAGCAGGAGGGATTAGCAAATGCTAGCAGTAGTTGATGCTGAGGGAGCTGAGGATGCAACAGATGCTGAAAGAGATGAGGTTGAGGATGCAAAGGATGCAAATGATGCTGAAGGAGACGAGGCTGAGGGAGCTGAGGATGCAAAGAATGCTGAAGGAGAAGAGGCTGAGGATGCAAAGGGTGCTGAGGGTGATGAGGATGCAAACGATGTTGAGGGAGATGAGGGTGGCAATACATCACGTAACAGTGCTGAAGGGGAAAAGGTAGAAAAAACAGCAGAAATGTCTGGTAAACTAAAGACAACAAGTTTGAGGTTTTGAGTTGGACCTGGTTAATAAACAGATTTTAGTTCTGATACTGATGAGATGGTAAGGTTTAGAGTAGGCAAGTAGGTTTCCTTTCAGTAAAGCTGGCCATAAAAACATTCAGTGTAAGTGTACCTCACTATGGCTGACAGTCAATGGATCATGAGCGAGAGACTTGGAAATCTATACAGGAGACTGAATTTCTCAATGGTGGTTTTTTGTTGTGCATGCATAAATTATATTATTTCATAATTCACACCACATTTCACATTTCAACACACTTTATGAGATAATTGTATTCATTTCTTTGTTAAATACTATGTCAATGAAAATGCATGGAGTCCACCTGAGTGGACGTATAAATATATCTTTATAAATATGGGTTGAAAAAAAAGTAAAGTTCAAACCTTGTTTTTCATGCCTAAAGATGAGTAAAAACATTTAGTAAAAAAAATCCTTGCTGAGGTTATCATAATTCATGCATGAAAGGGCTAGAGATGATGTGCAGGGTAATGTTAATAATGTTGAGCTTGTAAAGGTTGTAAAAATGTAAACAGACCTTGTCAGATTGCCTCTCTATAGCATGCAGAGCCCACCTTTTTCCAGTAAAACAAAAATGTTGCACGTTTTTTTTTAATTTTTGTAAAATATTCAAAAATATTTAGTTTTCCTCTTTATGATTTATGCCATTATAACTGTGTCCTACTGTACTGAGTTCACTCTACTTCTAGCCATGGTTGTGCTGTTCCCACATAGGTGCAGGACTTTATACTGCAGAGAAAATGAGGTCACAGTGAGTCAGAATTTAGCAAAAACATCTGGGAACTGCTTGAGATCTAATCAAAATCTAGCACTGTCTTCCAAAACCTTCTTGGTAGCGTTGCAATGTTCCGAGTAGAAGCTCTGACATTTGATGTTTCATACGGCTCCTCCACTGATTTTATATATGAAAGTCCTTTTACAAGTGTTCGATGGAATACTCCGTAGGTGAAGAAAGTTCTGCTGGTAAAAACACAAACCCAGAGGATAAAAAACATATAAATATGAATGGAGATATGGATACTATAAATAGGATTAAATGAATTCAACCATTTTCTCTTCCCCACAACATCGTACGCTTTGGAAAATGGTCTGTTATATATGCAGTATGTGATGTTTCAAATCTTTCAAGGTACAACAAATCTTCACAATATATAGCCACTGCTATATATTCTATAGACATTTGAAGTGAAACAGTAAGTTAATGATCATGTTTAAAGATGTGTCCCAACAGAGACCAAAACTCATCAGTGTGTGTGTAGAAAGTCAGCGAACTCCATCATCTGATTGGTCCTATGAAAGACAACCAGTCCTCAGAACACGTCTCACCCTGTGTTCCGTCACCCAGATGTGGTGTTTATTGGTGAAATGCAAAGAAAGAAAACAATAAACAGAAAAGAGGCGGTGGGTACCTTTGGTATAGCAGAGGATCATTATGGTTCATGGTGATTTAAAGCTTTATTGGCTTAGATTTCAATACAACAAATGGCAGTGTGGGTTTTCATTTATAAAACAGTACTTTCAAATACAGTTGCTTCTTACATTAGGGGTTTTATCTATTTGTCTGTTACTTTACGTTGGATACGGCATTAAAATATATTAAGATTTGTACTTCCAATACATGTAAAGGGAAAGTGTCTGGCCATGTTTATGAGAGCCTGAGAAGAGAGACATTTTTTTTGTCAGGGTCAGATGAATGCTTTGTGTGTGCAGTAGCCAGGGGCAGGAGAGTGGTGATATGTAGGTGCTTGGATGATTAATTTCCATGTAGATCCAGTAAAACAGTTGGTGGGTCAGCTGACTGCCTTCCCTGTGACGTATTTTGTTTTTGTTTTTTTTTATTCAAAGACTCACTGAGCCAATTCTTGCAAACTTTGGACTAAAACTGTTTCAGCCCAAGCGAAGGAAAGCTGACACATGTTCAAGCTACAAGCATGGACATTTCATAATGGCGCCATGAGGTTCTACTGTACTTACAAAGTTCCACAGGAATCAACAGCAACAAATAGTAGGAAGAAACAAGCAAGAAAGAAAGGAAAGCAGTTCCACTCAAAGCAAAGCAAGAAGTAAAACGAGCGCAGTCAAACCAAATAACATGACCCTATTCATCATTCATTCTTTGTCATTTTTGAACGTGGAAGAGATTCCCATTCTGTGCAAGTCTAACTGGACAAATCTTTCAGTTCAAAGTCTCAGGAAGCGTCAGAGCAAAGAGTCCATTTCATAGCTTCCTTGATTATGTCAGGATAAAACAAAAACAGAAAAAAAAAAAATAGAAGAAAAAAAGGAAATAAACCAAAAACCTACATCTAGATTACAGTTGTCGTGTGCTATCTGAATGAATGTACAGAATATGCATGCTGCTCTGAGTGCTAGAAGAGCTTGGCCTTCTTTTTCATGTCGTTGCGTTTCCACAGGGGAAGCCTGTCAAACTCCTGGATCTCCATTCCAAAGATGTCAAAGAACGTTTCAGGTGCTAAGTGGCGCTAGAATTGAGAACAAAGGTGGAGAAAACAAAGGAGGGGAGGGTGGGAGGGGGAGGGAGGGGGGAGTTGGTTGTTCTTGGTTAGCACCGAAGCCATAAAAAGGGGTCACAGCAAAAATGACAAGAAGCAATGGATACTGCACATTCCTTGCTACAGCTGTGTTTGTGTAACATGTCATTTACACAAAGTAGAGAAATGCAGTATTAATTGCATTAATTGAAGGTCAGATGGAAAACTGATACCTCCAGTCTGGTTCTGTCCACATCCCTGGGCAGTTTAGCTCTCCCTCTACTGGTTATCATGAGCATTTCATAGGGATACACCTTCAGAAGGAGACATTCATCAGTGAACAGGTCCAACCTGCGAGCTCGAGTTAAGCTTCAAAAACTTGCAAACCAGTTTTTCTTATCGAACAATACTATCAAATTTGGATATTTTTGGTAAGTCTGACTGTGACAAAGGGAACACTGGGTGGGAGAACAGGTATGTGACAGGAGGCTGACTGGGTTGTATTTTAGGTTGTCGGGGGAAATGCGGGTGCTATGGTGGGTTTTTTGGATTCGCTTTTTAAGGTGTTGAAACGTGCAACAGATTCGGCAAGGGAAAAAACACGAAAACAGAGTTATGTAACTTGCTGTATTTTTAGAGTAATTTATTGCAATCTAAAAATAGAACAAACATCCGTAATGTGGGCCAAGTAAATCCACATGGGAACGATTGTCCTGGAAACGGAGGTGCTTCTATGTTTCTAAATACTAATGCCTAATTCTGTACATGAAGAAAGTGGCTAGTCGTAACCAAAATGCTCAATAATAAGCAACTAGAAGTTCTTCGAAGCCTCTCACCAACTCATATCCATGTGTATACTCCCTTATATACTACGCAGTATATAGTGATATGAGTTGTTTGGATGACAATCTGGGCGTTGGATTCTCCACTGTATGCTGCATACAGTATCCAGCCACTTTAAGTCAAAGCTATGTGCAGATGAGCATGGAGAAGCCAGCATGCTAAGCGCTACAGTGACTGGGCAGCTCCTAAAGCGGCATGCTGAATCAATAACTCAGCTGATGGGAGTTTTTCACTTCCAGTAAAGATATCTTTAGGCTATTTCTTCCACTGATGTCCCCACACTACGAGGGCGTTTGGGCTGGTCTCTCTATCACTAGATTTGTTGCAAAATGTATCCTCATTTATTTAAATGCATCTAAATAAGTGAACAATATGTAGATTTTTGTAACATATTGCAGTGTAGATTACAATGTTGTCATCAGTACAAAAAGAAGAAGATACTTGCTTTTGGTTCCAACATATTAGGCATAGATACTCCCCTGTCCATCCTTGCAAGTGCTGCACGGCCATCCTTAATGTGCTAAAGAATAGAACATACACAAATGTAATATAGTGGAAGGGGACTGCAGGGTTAATGGCATGAATATGTCCACTAATGACAGTGGGCACAGCTTTCACTGGATGGAGCGAATAGCTTTGGATACCGTTTCAGTATCTTAATTTCAAGATGGGCAGTCGTTTACATGTTTTCTAAATGTCTCTGTAGTTGTTATTTTTTTCGGTAAAATGCTATATTTAAATGTGACATTTAGCTCGAGTCATAACACTGATAAACAACACACAGAACAAGACATGAGGCAATGATTATACATTGCACTGATAGTACACTGGTTCAGCTACTGGGCAGTGCGAGTTTGCTTCTCATATCCAAGGCATTTGAAATCACTGCACTACATGCCCTGTTTTTGACACTAATCCAACAGTGATGCAAGCATGTAGCAGGAGTGGGCGGTGTGCATTCAGGGCAAGGTGTCTCTCGCAACCCACGAGCAAGCAAATATATGATGCAAGATGAAGGAAGCATGCCATGTGAAAAAGCAGATGAGAGACATACCTGAAACTCTGCAGGACAAAATGGGACAGAAAATGAGACTCACAGTTAATGGTTTTGCTGTCGAGTTCCCTGCCAGGCTACTATCTGTCTACAACACTGCTGTCCCTGATGACACATCATGTGAATCATTATGCAAAAATTTTCCAAATGCATGTCCATTTATGTACACGTAGCAAGCCATTTCTGAATACTGATGCTGAGTAGCTCTGGTGAAATAGACAAGAGATTTGTTTGGTTGGCGATGTTTTCGCTAGCAGCTCTCACCTCTGCCTCCTCCACACATGTCACCGTAGCTGTTGTACTGAGTGAAATCTGTTGACTGGGGCTGCGGGAACACAGATGACAGCACATCAGCATTAACATACGGACATTTGCTGCTCATCTAGGACAAGAGATTTATACTAAATCGAAAACATGTACAGAATTTGTGCTTTCTCACTCCTTAATGAAAATATGTCTGATTGTTTTTCTATGTGACGCAATCTTGAGTTTAAGCGATCTCTCACCCGATGCAGCCCATTCCTCCCATAGCCAGGCAGAGAGTTGGTTTTGGTTGGAGAGGTTGGATCTGAAACACAAATATTCCCCCAAATTATACTT
The DNA here is from genome assembly GCA_024666655.1 of Dascyllus trimaculatus. NCBI lineage: Eukaryota > Metazoa > Chordata > Actinopteri > Pomacentridae > Dascyllus > Dascyllus trimaculatus. The sequence continues at coordinate 24,843,600 of CM045464.1, read as the reverse complement.
ACTTTCAGATTTAAAATGACACAAATCTGAGGCATTTACGCAACTTCATAATCCAAACATGTCACAGTGAAACTAATTCTTACAACAGCACATAACACAGACCTTGTGTTAAAGTACATTGCTGACAACTCTAGAGCATATTAGCTGATGAAGCTGCTCTGTACCTGCGTCACAGTTGGTCTGTTTAGGATCGTAGCGCTGAGCAGAGAGGCTGCGTGCATGACGTTCCCGGATCTGCTCTTTCTCCATCTCTTCCTTCAGAATCAGCTTCCCCAAACCAGACTGAATCTACAAATGCACACAGTCAAATAATTTACCCACACTTAAATATTAATCCAGGGCACAGACATTACAGTAACTTACTGTAATGCAAGGCTTTTGAATAATGCATTTACTGCATCTGCGTGTGCTGATAAGTGTAGCCACAGTAAGTGGATGATAAATGCTATCCAACTCACCTTACTGAGATGTTCCTCCTGCAGCTGCTTTCTTTTCAAGGCCTCTTCCTCCTCCTCTTCTCTAGATCGTCTCCTTCCTTCTGAACCTACGGGTGCCATACACAAGCCAAAAAAGTTACACAAAACACATACAGTATATACATAAGACAGATCCGTGGAGGATACCATGCTTCACATGTACATGAATAGTACAGCTGGATGAAATGTTTCATCCACATCTCAAAATGTAGAGAAAGATAGAATAGATATGGTTGCTTCGTTTGGCTGTAGAGCAGTGAGAAATACACACAGTATGAGTGGACAGTCGAACACAAATGTGAGACAGAGTTGACGAGACAGACAAACAGAGGGGCTCATTGGAATATTTGGCTATCCTGACATGGCAGATGTTTCCACTTCATCACTCATGCCAACATTTTAGTGGATGTCAAATACACAGAACGGCACAATGTAAGACAGACAGACAAAGGTTTGAAGTCAGTCTCAGTTATCTCTGTCCAAGTCATTTGTGGTCCTATAGCTAAAGCACACATCATGTGCGGTAAGAGAATGTAAAATGGTGAAACTGATGCTACCTCAAGCACAAAATAATATGGCAGCAACAGAAACCAAACAACACTTCCGCTCTGTGCAAGCAAAAAACTTAAAGGCAGATACTGTGATGCCTGAATAACAGCGTGAGCCCAGAGTGAAGCAGGGGATGCAGTTAAGCATTTGTGGGCAGCTGGAAGGAGGAAACAGGAGGAGTTAGGTTGTGGTGAGGTGTGTATTTTACCACTACAAGGTAGCAGTGCAAGCATGCCCGTCAGGAGCCTACTGTACCTAATACAGCGAGAGAGTAGGGCCAACGGTCGCCCTCACTCCGAGAGCTGTCGTCCGGAGAGGGAGCATGGGCAGCGGGGAAGGTGGCGGATCTGATGATGTCATCACCAGACTTGCTTTGACGTGCTATGGCAGCTGTATCTAGGTTGGTAACCATGGGAACTGATCTATCAGTGTCTGGGTCACAGTCTCACAGGTAAACATCCTAGCAGCATGTGATCGTGAGGCTCGACGATCATTCAATCCTGGATCATCTTGGTTTATATTTACAGTATATGCAGCATACACTGTTTACAATGCAAACATGTCTTTCCTAACAAGTCACTGCATAATGAATAGAGGCTCTCGCTTCTTCTTTGGAGATAAGTGGCAAAGAAGTGCCACTGTCCAAGTAGTTTTAAAGGTAATTTTAGAGACATCTTGCAAAAGGAAGATTATACCTTTTCTACGCCTGTTCTTAGAAACATAACTTACAGCTGCCTTGGTGCATTTCTCAAACCATCCTTGATTTTGCAAAACACTAAGTGCATTTCTTGAAGCTATTTAAATGAACTGAAACACACAATTGATGGCCTGCTAAAGTCTCTAAGTGTTTTTGGATGTAAACTGCGGATATGTGCTTTCTAAATAATAAATGACAATTATTCAAAATGCACAAGGCTGCACTTTTTCTATACGGCATATATCAATTTCAGCAGTACAAGACATACATCAGTGTATGTAGGAGACTGATTACAAGATATTGGAAAAGATTCAGATTTACACATTTACTGTTTGTACTGCAATTTGTTGGCGGACCATGACGTTACGACGCACAAAAGAAAATGACAAGACTGCTTTATAGCACTGCAGAGCACAAAGGAAATAATACATCACAGCAGATGCCTGGAAAGGCTGGATAATACATTTCAATAGTTTCTTTCTGTGCTGCATAGTGAGGGAAGACATCTGTTGTGCTGTGGATGAGAATCTGCGGCGTGACAGACATGAACGTCAGGAGTGTAAAGCCGAATGTACAGTTCTGCAAAAGCAGTGTTTGTCCTACGTTTACATTTCTGCTTTTGTGTTTTTTTTTCCTTTGTGCTGTGCAGTTTTGTGAAACTCTCATTTTCTTTTGTGTATCGCAATGACAGTTTCACTTCTGAATACAAAGAAAGTCTAATGCAAATGTATAGAAAATATGCCTGACAGATTGTGACATCTGGTTCAACTATTCTGCATGTACTTGCCGTTTTAGTGGGTACGACTATTCAGCAGAGAACCAGTATAATATATTTCCATCAACATGACCCAAACAATTGACAATGTAGAAAACAGCGGACAATTGTACAAATTAATTTGCGTGGATGTGCTGCAGCATTTGCAATTTGTGCAAAAGAATGAGAAATTGCTTTTATGACATAAACAAGTTGACGAAGTAGCTTGGACAATCTCAGTTGTGATCTGATAAATGTACCAAAGTGACTGAGGAAAACTGTTAATGATGAGAAGTCTCAAACCCTCTACTTCTACTTCAAAAACCAGGTTATGCAGGTTTTTAGAAGTATCAGTAGAACATTCTTCATCTAACAGTTTAGTTTACTTGCTACTGTTACCATTCCTCTTATTCTTTATCTGGCTGCCTTTAGCACAAATGACTGTTAGAAAATGCAGGGTCATTATCCTGTAATTGCCAAAACCTGGCAAATGTTTCATAGCCTGGCTTTGAGAAAGGGCCAGCTGTAGTATTACCATTGTGACTTGTTAAGATGGACAAAGTGCAGTGTGAAACAAGCTACAGGTCAGACAGAAAAGGATTGGAGACAGACTTCAAACAATGCTGGTACACTGATGCTGGGGGTGACTATGGTTAGATGAGTACACAGTTTCAGCTGATTAACAGGAGATTTCTCAGTGCTGAGGTCAATAACATAACTACCCAGAGTAGTGGTTCCCAACCTTTTGGTTACACTTACTCTCCAAATGCAAAAATACTATAGATAACACCATCAGCCACAACATTAAAGCCCCCTGCCTGATATTGTGTAGCTCTCCCTTGTGCCATCAATACAGCTCTGACCCATTAGGGCACACTGGGCCTCCAGAGGTGTGTTGTGGTGTCATGGACACTGAGATGTTAGCAGTGGATCCTATGAGTCCTGCAGGCTGTGTGATGGGATCTCTGTGGATATGTTCCATGCTTGATCGGATTGGGATCTGCGGAGTTTGGGTCAATGCCTTGGACTCTTTTTTGTGGAGGGGGGGGAACGCTGTTCTGCTCAGGGGGGAGGCCTCCGCTGTATGGGAGTGTCAACACCAAAGTAGCATTCACTGCAAGGTTTCCCAGCAGAACATTGCTTTGTAGCAAGATGATCAATGCGACTGAGCTCATCTCCCAGTGGTTTTAATGTTGTGGCAGATCAGTGTGTACAAAAGTGTCTATTGTCAAAAAAATCCTACAACTGTTCAATGTTTTGGTCTGCAAATGTACTACTGAATTTTATTTTTCAACCATTTTATTTATGACTTTTAGCTACTTGTTTGGTCATCTGAGCCCACTTGCTAACACAAATCATGATTTATATTTTTTTCAAATTATGTGAGCTACTCCACAATCTTTCTATGCAGCTAATGGCAAATGCAGTAGAACTCTTGGGATATAAACACCCCTGGTTGGGAATCACTGACCTAGAATATGAATCCAAATTATTTATCTGAAATTTTTTTTACCTTGTCTTATTACAGCAAAACAGACTATGATATAAGAGGAAAGGTACCGTGTTGTTTGTAGATGGGTGGTTTTCTGTAGATGTTGCTCCCCTGATCTGAAAACGATGAAATAGAGAAACAAAAATGTTTTACAGAGTAAACTAATTTAAACAAACTAAACTTCAAATGATTGATTAGGATTAAACTAAATGTTGCCCTTTTTCCTTTGATACATCTGTATAGTTGTGAAAGACGAGGGGAAAAAGCAAAAGCTGATCCCAAATGGAGCATAATGACAGAGATAGATAGATAGATAGATAGATAGATAGATAGATAGATAGATAGATAGATAGATAGATAGATAGATAGATAGATAGATAGATAGATAGATAGATAGATAGAAAGAAAGAAAGAAAGAAAGAAAGAAAGAAAGAAAGAAAGAAAGAAAGAAAGAAAGAAAGAAGGGACGAGCAGTGACAGGGTGCGCTCCAGCTCCTACCTGGGAGGTGGAAATGTTTAGGGGTCTGAGAGAGAGGCGGGGTGACCGGCCGGCTGTCGGGCCTGAGGGGGAGGGGGGAGCTCCGGCCACTCGGCGGGTCAGTGCCTCCAGTGAGAAGAACCGAGAACAGAACATAAGCAGGGATACTAACGGGGAACCACAATCTGAACGGTGCAACACACAGGGACCAACGGGACCAGCTGAAGTCATTCTGAGCGAATGGGACACGTTCTGGTTGGCTTTGAGAAATGCAGTCGATGGGGCTGAAGAGAGGCGGATCAAACTAGCAGAGTTTCAAACTGAGATTAAATGCTCAGGAGATGAGTCATGAAGTTAGAGTGTTGTGTAATAGGATCTCACAGTTAAGAAGTTAATACCTCTCAGCATGCAAAGGCAAACTTATATTAGAAAACTTTTTCTTTTTATCTCAGCCTTGCAGTTTACTCGACTCGGGAGACTCATTCTGACAATGTGAAAAAGTTATCCATCATCCAACATTCAGGGAACTGTTAGTTTGGATATTGGATTTGGAATACTAATATCTATCAAGTGCATGCAAAAATGCATAAATGAAGTGCATGTTAGTGAGGAAGCAGTTGCCTGGCCAAGACATAGGTTTGACCATTCAAGCTGGCAGAGAAATGTCGATGGATCCAGAATGGTAGAATGGGGCATTGACGAGAGGTGGCATCCAGGTGACGATGGAGATGATGTGTTGCTTTGAAGGGAGGGCAGCACATAAGAGTGGAGTGGGGCCCTTACCTTGGCTATGGGGGAGGAAGTGGTGTCTGAAAGGGGAGGTAGGGCGGGAGTCACTATTTCTGGAGCCCACACTGTTACTGCACAGGGAGGAGCAGAGCTTCTGCATGCCTGTCAGAGCCTCTGCGGGTGGGGAGGGAGTGGGACAGGGGGGGACAAAACCCCAGGACCAGGCAGCACAGGTGGCCGACACGGGGAGGAGATAGAAGGTGAGAAGGTGAGGGGCAAAAGAAAAAGGAAGATATACAAGAGTAAAAGGTTGAAAAGAGAAAATTAAAGACACCCAAAGTAAGAGGTAAGAAGTATTAAAGATGAACAGTAAGAAACAAGGAAGAGTATTAAGGCCAGTTCATGCTTTCTACATCAGCATCAGCAAGGGTACATTTGACCAAAATTTCACCATCTACCCAAATTTGCAAGGGTTCGCACTACAATTACAGCGATAGTACTTAAATCAAATGTTTGGTATGATGAGAGACTATACGAGGAGATTCTGGCCCATCCACATCTTTATAATTCATTATTAACAGAGTTGTAACTGTAGCAGTCACTGCTGGACTTGTGGGGTGCTTTGATTTCAATTAACAATACCCAGACACAGTGAGAAGTTCTAAATTCTCCAGATATCTTGTGCTCTGTCCACCCACTGTGCTTGTTGCACCTTAGGAATATTCACTGACACAGTGCTACAGCGTAATCTGTAAGTAACTGTGTCTTACTGTGTTGGATAAGAGGGGGCAATATGTGCCCACTGTCTGATTTGGCTTGCGCATACAGATGTTGAAAGCATGAATTGGCCCCTTACACTTCAAAATCAAACTTTTAATTGTGAAAAAATAGTAAACTGAGGGGATATTATGTCAGTAGAGACACAAAATTGACTTTAAGGTTGTGATTCTGCAAAAAGCACAACAAAAGAAAATGTACAATAAAATAATATATATTAACCTAAAGCCAATTTTGGTTAAGTTTCCCTTTGAGGAGGTAAATAGATCAGAGGAAGGGAGTGAGAGACTTAAGGTGGAGGGTCAGTGAACTCTTTCACAGTGTCTTCACAGCTGTCATCTACCTGAACACCTTATGAAAAAACGGAAAAACATACATGTGCACATACATACACACAGAATGGATTTTTAAAGCACTCACCTGGCCTGTGAAAATGCTGTGGCGACCGTGACAAGGTGGGGGTGTAACCATGGCGATTATAAACTGGTGATCCAATGGAGCCCTGACTGGTGGACCTTTGAAGGATTCGTTCCCTCCTGTCGTAAGAGCCCTGATACAAAAACACATGCAGGTTAATGCACAAACTGCTGGGGTAAATCAGAATACTCTTCATTGGATAAGATTTGGACAGCATACAGTGGTAAGTGAAACAAATTGCTCACCTCACCGGGTGGGGTTGGCGACATGTTTCTTGAGGACTAGAAAGAATCAAACAAGTCTGAACTGTAAATTTGATTTATTTCAAAACATTTTCAAAAGTAAGACAGATAATCTAGGCGGACATGATGTAAATATTAGGTCATTATAGTGTTACCAGGCTTTAAAGGTTTCATATTGTGCCCCTTTTCAACAAATAATTAAAGTCTCACATGTCCCCACAGTGTGTCTTTCAGTTTTTCAGCTCAAAATACTGCAAAGATAGCTCATTTCATCTAATTGTATAAGGGTTGTTCTAAATGGACTGTTTTGCTCTGAAAACCAATGAGCTGCTTCTGTTCCCGCCCCCTTCAGGAAGAACACTCTCTCTGCGTGAGATGGATGACTATTGGTTAGTTAGGTTGATTCTTATTTGCTTATAAAGTTGGGAGGCTAACTAGTTGTGAGGTAGCTTAAGGAATTCCAGAAGTACACGTCTTCTTATCTTAACAGCTCCCATTTTACACCTCCACATTTATAACAACCACAAAACACAATAAATATGGATTTTCAGCATATGGGACCTTTAAGAGATGAGATTTTTTTTGTGTCATTGCCAGGAATAGCCTGTCTGCTTATCTTCTCGAACTGTGTTTCCACAGAGGAACACGGCCTACTCTCTTTACTTTGTGATTTCGGGCTATTTATCACCATCAGCACACACGGCGTATCTTACCTTGTCATCAGGCAAAGGGGAACGTTCCCTCCTGGCAGTGTGGAGCTGTGAGGGACACACAAGTTAAATGCTGCAAAAATCTTTTACTACAATGGTAAAAATATCACACAAGAAGTAAGCAGTTTTTTTTCTATCCATTTATCCCTCTTTTCTTTTCTTTTTCCCCATGAGAAAAAGTCTTTCCAGAGGAAAAGAGGATAATTTGAGTGCAATTTCTCTTAATGTGTACAAAGACAGTGTGCATGCAGGAAAAGAAGCATGCAGTCTATGCGTTTACCTCTCCCACACTCTCTCGTCTCTCCTCTCTCTCATCCAGGGAGGTGGAGTACATGGGTTCATAGGTAATAAGATCGGGGCGCTCAATGTCATAAATGGCTTTGACTTTTGGAATGGCAGCTAGGTCTCTGTAATCAAGGATCTCATTGTCTACTTTTGCCTAGGGAGACAAATAAAGACAAACATGCACACAAACACACGCACACAAGAGCAAAGGGAGATCACTATTACTGGCGCAACTGTCATAAAAGGGTTGATATAAAATGGGGAAGGTAAGAAAGAACAGTCTTAACACAATCTATATAGAGCATCTACACTCTTTTGGATTGTTCTTACATAGATCGTGTGACCCGGTGAGCCAGGTATGCTTGAACCAGGTCTGGAACAAATACTCTCGGACGACGACCTCGTAGGCTGTGAGAAGAAAACACACAAGTAGCTGTTAGTTCCAGTAACATCTGCGAGGCAGTCAGCCCGCCGTGATCCACAGCCCGCTGCCATCTGCATGTCACCTGGGATTAATACCCACAACACCCCAACATTACACCGATTGTCCTTTACACTGTATGAACGATGAGAGGGAGCTGCAACCCCTGTATTTACGTTTCATGAATTACATGAAGTACTCTGAAATACTAACATGTCATCTCATGATTAGGTCATTCATTTGCAAATTTGCAAAGTGAATGAGTGCTTTAGCGCTGTGATTGGATGTTCTTAAGAACCTCATGCCTGTTTATGGGAAATGAAACAGTTTGAATGGCAGCAGCAGGTCTGAATGGGGCATAATTACATAAATGAGCCTTTTCACCTAATGGGTAAATGGGGATTTTTTTTTTTTTTTTTAGAAAAGACAAGTTAGTCATCTGTGTTTGCTCCTTTAAATGTGTGTGCATCTTTGTCTCATGCACATCTGATATGAGCGTAGTTTGGGGTGTTAAAAGACAGGACTGGATGGCTCTGCATGACACACAGAGAGGGCACTGCAGGCTGTCTCCAGAAGATGGCAGCATACAGTGCATCTGTCCTATGTACATGGTGGAACACAGGATGATGCCATCTCATAGCCAATAGCGAATACAGTACCTGCCTTTCTGTTTTTTGGAGGAATAAGAGGGACGGAGGCAATAGCTGTGGAGGAAGGGAGAGGGGGGTTCACAGGACATCACACAGGGGTAGTGCCTCGCCTGCCCGACTCACAGTTCACACATACATCAAGGTGAGCATGTCCACATGTAAATACGCACATGAACAAATATTGATATTCATACACACACACATGCAAAGACACACACACACCCAACACTGCCTCCATGGGCAAATTATTTAAACCACAGGAGGTCAAGATTTAACAGTCCAAGAGAGCCACAATAGCCCACGTTGAATCCCTCGTTAATTAAATATTCCAAATTTCTATCTTTTCCTGTAAGTTATTGTCCAGAACAGAAAGGTGCATTCAGTCGAGATAAATTCAAGGACAAAGGAGTCAGTGACGCCCAGATTCCTACCCGCTCCCTGTGTCTCTCCTCTGTTCTAGTGGTGTTCTTGCAGCCAGGATGCCACACTGTTGATCCTATACAGCAAAACAGAGAACACATTTAGAACAACAGGTTGTTAATTTTCTGGATATTCATACAGACAAAATCACTTTTTCCTTAAATTTCCCTTTCAGTATTTTTACAATGATAATATTTTGATCACTTTTTGATATTGTAACTGTCTCAAGTGTGTCAATTCCTTCTTGATTGACTGTGGCTCTAGAGGTAGGTTTCACATTGTTAAGCTGTTGCCCAGTGAAGGTCAATACCTGAAATGACATGTATTTTCAGTAACCTTAGAGGTGACAGTAGGCTGAATTCAAATTTCCTTTGACAAATTAAGCAAAAAAAACCCTACAAACACCAATCAGACACAACATTAAAACCATTGAAAAGTGAAGTAAGGATTGATAATATAGTTACAATGCAATATTCTTCCGGGAAACCTTCGCTGCTGACATACATATGGATGTAATTTTGACATGTACCACCTACCTGAATATTGTCACAGAACATAAACTACCTAAGAATGGCTTAAGGAACTGGGCTGGCTTCCAAACTCCCCTCATCCTGATGCAATCAGGCATCACTGGGATGCACCGGAACAAGCTTGGACCACAGAGGCCCCACCCCACAACCCACATGACCCAAAGGATCCACTGCCAACAATCAGACATCCCCAGAGGTCCCATGTCCATGCTCTGACAGGCTAGAACTAGATATTAGGCAGGTGCAATGTTGTGGCTGATGGGTGTAAATAAGTGGAGCCACATGGGTTAAACAGATATACTGAATGGTTTGAAAATATGCTATTTTAATCACATGCTATAGCATTTACAGTCACCAAATCTCAACCTGTGTGAACGCCTCCATATTGGAGATTTGAGAGTGAAGTGTTGCACAGCAAACCCATTAGGAAAGCACCAAAAGAAGGAATTGTGTTCATCTATTTCATAGCTTCAGAGACTTAAAGACGGAGATTTAAACTGTTATTCTGTTTTTTTGTGGCCCATCACCCTATTTAGACACCTGGCTTTTCACTTCACATCACGTTTATTGCAACACAGCCAGGTGGAATTTGTTTTCCAAAGTTCACTGAGGACACATCACATTTCATACCAGATGTATGAATAATTTTCTTTAATTTGCCACCCTATTCATTTTCACAGGCTTGCTGAAGTAGTTACATAACACCCTATTTTAAACCCAACATCAGTGTTTTTTATAAGGGTTTCACACCCCTAAGCCTTACTCAACCCAAAGAGTAGCATGCAGTCCTTCAGTTACAGTTAAAAAACAACCCGAGGAACAAAAAAAGAACAGTTTCCCTGAGACAGCAGCAACGCACGCAAGTCCGCTCACCTTGCAGATACATCTCTTCTCCTTCTGTGAACATCTGATTGCACCTGCTGCATCTCGCACAGCTGGGGTGGTAGTGCTTATCTCCTGCCTGGAACACACGGAGCACAAAACAAACTTGACATCGCAGCAAAATGAAGATCAATGAAGCCTGTGGCAACAGCGGCCGAAGCTGAGCTGTGACGTCCCGGATATAACCGTCCACCTGCTCTGAGCTTCATTTCTTTCCTGTAACACCCTGTTAGTACACAGGATAGTTTCATCAGATCCGCTTTAACAGTGACTGCTTTCATTTCCTTTGAAGAATTACTGATGCCAATGGCCAGCAGTGGGGGAATATGTTCACCTAAAAAGACTGTACAGGATCTTACTCAGTAGTTCATGCGGTTAAATGAGGATCTGTGGCAATATATGCAAATGAGAAATCATCTCATGTATTCCAGTCGCACATCTTGCTACACAAAAATGGTTAGACCGCTTATAATGAATACGACCACCATGACACAGTCAACCTGTCTTCAGATATCAAATACCCGGGTGTTCGGTTTTGTGATAACCTGCATAATGTAATGCAATAAAACGATCTGACAGCTGGAGCACCTAAATTTCCGTCCACGCTCTTTGCATGCAGAGCGCTCCATTATAAAGCCTCTGTGACTTTGACCACGCATGATAAATACCCAAATTATATTTTGCCTGCTGTAGAACAACCCTCAGTAATATTTCAAGCGGGAAGTGGCCACTCAAAGATATGAATCCACCGAGTAATATTTGCATTTCACTGTATTGAAAATTTGTCACAGAATGACTATAGCAGCCACTTCAGAGCAGCCCTACCTAATGTTCTCCCAAACTCAATTTCCCTCTCAGGTAGAATGAAGGTACTTAAGCTACAGTGCATGGGTAGTGTGCCATCTCCATCTCTAATAGCTGCATTAATTGCCCCTACATTAATAAGCAATGCACACAGCACTCCCAGAGTATCAGAAAATATGCAAACCACCAACGGCTGCACAGTGTTTGACCTGGGTCTTGGGTCAGTGATTAGACTATCAGACAGACTGGAATGGCTTTGGCCCCACTGATCCACTGGCAGCAGCTACGGGATGAGACGCAGCAGCCTTTTCCTATTGTAATAAAGGCCTGCCTTAGCATTGGATTACTGTAAGCCTGGTTGGCTGGCTAGCAGTTGACATTTTCCTACCATTAAGTGACACATAACTCAGTGTCTGATTGGACCTCCGCCTGCAGAGCAGACAGAGCAGTGAGCAGAGAAGAGCGTCAAGGGCAGGAGTGTTGGTAGCGTTTTACATAAACTCTTGCTTAATAATGTTTAACACAGAGTTTCATAACAGCAGCGCAACATACAGTATTAATGAATAACGATCACTTCCTAAATGTCAGACCACATTAGGTGTTTTATGTAATATTTACATAATTTGCGGCTTGTGTGAGCTTCATGTGTATTTAGGCAGAGTTGGACAGACCTGAAAATCTGCTGAGAATTAATCTGTTAGTTGAATACAGTCATGTCAAGAGTCTATTTGGCTCGTCACTGAGGAGATTACACCACAGATTATCAAACTACATTTCACAATTCAGCTCCACGCAACATCCACAGAGCAGAATGCAGATGTTACAATCGAGCAGCAAAGAAAGTTTGGTAACTATGAACTTATTCCTATGTAAAATATTGAAACCCACAAAATGCATTAACATTAATATGAAACTTACCTTAGGCAGGTTTACATGAAACTCAAGTGCAAGGCTGTTAAATATTCTGCCTGCAGAGGCACATTATAAACTCCACATCAGCTAGCTAGCCACACAGGGAGCCAATCAGCAGTAGGTGGTTGCAGAATGTGATATGTGTCTTACCTCTAGCACCTTCCCTGTGATGAACTGATGACACGCCTCACACTGAACTCCAAAATGGATCTGGTAGTCCTTCTCACAGTAGGGGGCGCCATCCCTGTGAAAAGAGGGGACACCACAGTGACAGATTTTACTGTGTGTGAACTTTTTTGCAGGCCTGAATTCGAGCAAGCAGACTGTAATTACAGCAGATGTGGGCTGCTTACTTGCTGATGTACTCCCCGGTCAGCACTTTGCTGCAGGCCTTGCACTTGAAGCAGCCCAGGTGCCACTGTCTGTCCAGGGCAAGGAGAGCCTGTCCATTCTTAATGTCTCGGCCGCATCCGGCACAGTCTAGGAAAGCAAAATGAGCATGATTTAGAGATGACAAAAAAGTGTTCTTACGAGAGAAACTGCAAACACAGTGCAAGGAAAATTTGCAGACAGAATTAACACTGGTTTAAAAGGTTGTTTCAAGTAAAAATACAGCATTGACACTCCACTGTGTGTCAATGCAGTGGAGTGCGTGTGAGATAAAGAGACAAATTATTGCGTGCAAAGAGGGAAACATCTCGTCACTTCTGACCCAAGACACTAGATGGTGATAGAGGGTAACCAGCACTGTTCTGACAGCTGCCTCTTTCAATCATCCCCATCTATCTTGCCATGGCTCTAAAAGCTCCATCCATATCCAAGTAGGATCCCGAGGCTCTAAAAGTGCAAGAGGTTGGTTTCTGAATCTTCTTGTCATCTCGTCTTTAATGAATAGAGGGTGAAGGCAACACAGAGCCCGCTGCAACCACAGGGGATGATAACTACGTAAGGCATAACAAGGTTGCGATGATGACGTGAGTAGAATCAGCATGCCTTATTTATAGGTGACCTTGTCTAAAAGCTCTTCAAACGCCAACAGAGACACCAGTGGGGGGAGAGAGAGGAGGACCAGGAAGAGGAAGCAGGGGGAGAGAAACAGGGGAGGATGAGAGGGGCCTGGGAGAGGAGGGGTTCGAGGAGAGGAAATGCATGGCCATGCATTATTTAGCAAGGCCTGTGTTAGTGTTATTCACAAAGGGACGAGGCTGGTTGAACATGAGACTGTGCTTCTAGAGAAAAGAGAGGAGGATCTCCCTGCTCCATCATTCAAGCATCACTGTGTTGTAGAGGAGCCCCCGAACTGTTACGTGGAAAAGAACCAGCTAAGCAGTTTGAAACCTTCAACATTCAGCTTTCCCAGTTCATTTTCACTCAAATTAACACTTGGATGAGAAGATCAATACCACTTTCATCTCTGTTTGTCCAATATGAAGCCAAAGAATGCTGGAGGAAACAGGCTCTTCTCACATTCATCAGTTGAAGCCCACCAGCACCACCACTGCTCTCTAATTAACAATTTGCATCTAGTTTAGAGCTGCAACTACTGACTATTTCCATTGTCAATTCATTTGTAGATTATTTTCTTGATTAAATGATTAGTTGTTTGATGAAAAGTGCCAATCATTGTTTCCCAAAACCTAAAATGAGGCCCTCAAATTTTTTGTTTTGTCCACAACCCAAAGATATTCAGTTTACTGCCACAGAGGAACAAACAAACCAGAAAATGTTGATTGTGAAAATGGTTGGTGATTATTGAACAGTTGAGAACTAATTGATTAACTGACCAATCACTGCAGGCCAAATTTTAAAAAACAAAAGCGTACTCCCCTACATTTATTCAACAGCTTTACTTACTGTTGAGATGAAGATTTTACGCAATGAATAATATAGCAAGCTTTTAAAGTACAACACATTGTTAAAGATTAATCAGGTGGTTTCCGAACACTGTTGCTTCTGACGTCTTACAAAAAGCAGTGTGTAGTCGGGCTCACACTTCAGATGTCTATGAGTTGCAACAGCTCTACTAAATAAGTGACTTTTCTCCATAAACTTCTCTTATTAAATGTTCAAATGATCCAATATCTCACCAAAAATCAACGATTAGAAAAGTCCTCCAGAACTGTTTGTTTTTTCTTCATTTTATTCACATTCATCATCTCACAACCCCTCAGATATATCTCTTGTTATGTATATAAAACTGTGTATAAAGTAGTATAATGTAGTTTGAACCTGTAGCAGCTACAACAGTAACATGCTGATGAAACACTGATGCTTCACTAATAATAATTTAATGTGTTATTATATATTATATAAAGACACCAAAGCAGGACTTTAACTTTAATATTGTCATTACATTGCTGCTAATACTTATATACTTTTACATAACTTGTGTTTTTCATACATGTACTGGGGTATTTTTTTACTTTGCTGTAGTGGTACTTTTACTTTAGGAAAGTAATACTTCTGTCATCACAAAGAGGCGTGGCTTTGCTATGCTAAGTTAGTTAGTTGCTCTCTTCTCTTTCTCTTGCACTCTATATCAAATATTGTAATATTATCAGTCTTCTCAGCCAACTCTCAAAGCAACAGCCAATAGGTTTGAATGACTTGATTACACAGCTTTAATGTTGAATGACATTTCAAAGCCAAGACAGCTTTTAGCTCCACTGTTCCAGAAAATGGAAATATTCTAGATCTATCAAGTGCATCAAAGTGCATCAATTTAATAAACTTTGACAAAAATCTTTTTCGCAGATTTTTGCTTCTGTGGGTTTGAACAATGTTTGGCTGCACAGCAAGGCTTTGCAAAGAAAGTGCCACCGACGGGCTGCTGTTTGACAAGGGGCTCTCAATTCCATATTTATTATCGTTTTTCACATCTTGAACTGATTTTTGTCGGCATTTAATTAAATTTATGCAAATATTGTGTGGGCAAAATGACTGATGTGGACCTGAAAATTATTCCTCACAGCTAAAATGACTGGTCAGCAGCTACATTAAATGCCATGCATGAATCACACCAACAAGCCAAGTATGTAACACTTTGAGTTTTTGCTAAACTTTTAAATACCTAGAAAAAAATTTAAATTCCACACCAAATTTTCCAGTCTTGAGTGGAAGCATCTTGTGAAAGTGAATTCCTTCCTGTGCATTAGATGTACAGGTGCATTAGACAATGCCTACTTACTGCTGGAGCCCAGGATGTCCTTTGGTCCTGGAGACATGGGCTCGACACAGTACTGACATAGACAGTCCTTCCCGTTAAAGGTCACCCTGTCCCCGGCAGGGAACGGTCGTCTGGAAGAGGAGGAGGGGGAGACATTAACAACCAGTCAACAAGACATGAGCTGCAGCCCCATGGTCAGTGCATGAGTTTATTGGCTGTGGCTTGCAGGTTTCCTGATGGGCCGAAGATGACAGGGCCCGATGATGTGGATGTGTGTCAACACTGTTTGCCTGAGGAGCTCCATTTAGTCAGATGATGTAGACATGACACACAGCACGCTACTGTAGACTGTCTGCTGGAATTCCTGCTGTCACAACATTCTGGGCATAAACTCACTTTTATTTATTTAACCAGGGAAAGGTTCATTGAGATCACAAATCTCTTTTACAAGAGCATCCTTGCTACAGTCACACAAGTTACGGACCTAAAACTATTTAAATAAGGTTTACACAAAGGTTAAGAGTGTACTACAGTGTCATAGAATCGCAAAAATATATGTGACATTTCATCAAGTACGGTCAGTGTGGGTCAGTCATACATGTACAGCTGAATATGTCAGCTTCCCAGTCACGTAAAGTTGCTTTGAATTCATTTCGTGAGATCAGCTCTTTAAGATTCAGGCAATGTTGCAACTGATTCCAAGCAAAGAGGGCAGCGGACTTAAATGCCCTCATCCCCAATTCAGTACGAGCTGTGGGAACAGAGAGGAGGAATAAATCCTGGGAGTGAAGACAGCAGTTTCTCATACCTTCTGGGCTGATGTAGATCCGCATATATGAAAGAAATAGACCAGAGATAGGGAGAATAGGCCAGTGATTGAGCCTACTGGTGGACAGGGAAGACCATCCAACTTGATGAGTAGGAGGTTTAAGATTTGTAATAAACCCCAGTGCCCCAAAGTGGACTGTATCCAATATGTAGGTTATAACTGGGAGGAGACATGTATGTATTACACGACTTCATCATAATCCAGCACAGGCAGACATTGTTTTGATGTTACAAGATAAAGAAGACTTCATCCTGAGATAGAAACCTAATTTCAACTTTATTTTTTTTACCCAGCTGTTTAATGGTAGAAAATAAGATGGAAATATGATTGAAATCCAAAAAGCTTGCTGCAAATTTTTTCAAGCACAAATTCAATCAGGAAGCCTGAGCTACTTTGATGCCCTGTTTCCTTTCAAATTCTCATATTAAGTTAATGTTGACCTACAGCTATTTGCAATCTTCCTTACTTGATCACATCCCTGTTTTCTCTCCTTTATAGGCTTTATTCAGACCTACAGATAAAGTAACATTGTTGCAGCTCATTGCTATTTTGCAGTGTAATTACAGTGTTGTTACAATTCACAATTCTGTGGTTTATAAGCTACAGTGGAAAAGAGCACGATAGGAGAGGCTGTCTTACTTGCAGATGGTGCAGACGAAGCAGGCTGGGTGGTAGGTCTTGCCCAGGGCAGTGACCACTTCTCCCTCCACAAAGTCCCCGCAGCCATTGCAGCGGGTGCCGTGCATGCGTTGGTAGTCCAGCGTGCACAGATACTCTCCATTCTTCATGAAGAAGCCCCCCTGGGCGAGGTCACAGCCACACACTACGCAGGACACACACACAGACACTCTGAGAGTCATGTCATTTAGTGCTCTGCCCATATAACACAGAAAGCATCCAACAATCGAGCCACCCAGCTCCTCCATGCATCAGTGGCTTTGTTAAGAATTGCTAGTCTGTGTAATTCTAAGAGGCTCACTGAATGCATGACATGGATGCTGGCTGAAAAAAAAATCAGTAAAAAAATACACTCATGTTTTGTGCATTGCAGTGGGAAGTGTAATTTCAACCGCAGTGTTCGATGTCAAAACACAAAAAAAACCTCCGGAACTTTCTCCCTTTGAAGGAACTCATGTCTATTAATCAACACTCCTACTGCAAGGTTTTTCACTGTCACTTCAGAGGTTGACTGTTCAATGCAGCAACAATTCTGCAATTGTGTAGCCCAGGAAATAGCCTTGATCTGTTTTTGAAGATAACTGACTCAAAATACTCCATACTACACTGGCAGTCTCCAACAAGCTTCCTTCTATTCAAGTATAACCTTGTCATCAACACAAACATGAAAGACCGGCAAAGGCAGAAATACTAATTAAGGAACAATTGAGAGTTGGGGTATTTCAGTTTTGGTGTGACATTGAAGTAGGGCTTTGCTGCTGAGCATTTGAATGAATGTTTGTATGAGAGAAAACATGGCATTCAAAATTGACTAAAGTGGCTCCATGATGTCAAGTAGAGACCCTTGATTATACTCTCTTGTGAATGTGCACATGAACAGTCATGGAGATAGAGCTGTTGTTAAGCTGGTGTTATACTTTCCATTTCCTTGGAGCATCTGCTAGGGTCCATGAGACATAATTATGTCATCTGTCCAAGTGTGCAAGACTCCGCGCAAAACCTCTTTGTACACGTCCACATGCAGGCCAACATTCGCATCTACACAAATATAACTGTTGAATAGAGTCCATGCCCAAGTACGCATCTGCAAAAGAGTCTAATCTAGGATGTGTACGACTCGGCTACATAATTGCACAGCAGATCAGCATCTATGTGTTCCATGCATGCATTCCACTGCTACTTGTAGCATGAGAGCAGAAATTTTGGGCTGTATGTCCACAGAGGAGTCCACGTGGACTCTCGCTTACTTTGGCAGATGATGGAATTTCCCATGGAACCCTGTGGACCCCTGTGGACCCTTGCATACAGTAAGTAAAGTATAAAGCCTTAATCGTACTCCCTTGCAGATGCACAAACGAACAGCTGTGGACATCACAGATGTGCCGTTATTACGGTTGTACTACTTACTAGTCCACTTGGGCTCTGCTTGGAGGAATCGTTTCCATACATACACAGTTTACCGTCATTTACATATCGCGCATAAGCACACTACTGTCCTTGTAGCGCAGTAACCATGTGGACAGTTACAGATTTTGGGCTGCCTGCAGAGGTCTGCACTGGGATCTGTGTGGAGTGCACAAATGATGAAATTTATGTAAGTAAATTCAATTTTTCCATTTTTCATGTCAGACCCTCCATTTAAACAGATGCGAAAAGTATATAGCCTTGGTTCTACTCTCTTATAGATGTGCACATGGACAGCTGTGGACACCACAGACCCGTAAATGCTGTAACTATAGTATTTTCTAAACTGCCTGGAGGCTGCTTGCAGGACTCAGTTCCATACATGTGTATTACATTGAAATTTATATATTCCACGCATGCATAAAACTGCTGAGTATGCATATTACTGTCCTTGTAAGCGTAGTCGCTGCATGGACAATAACAAATTTTGCAGACGTGTGAAGTACAACACTGGCTTAATACTGGCCTTAGGGTGGCTGAAAATTAGTGTTGTTTCACTTCTTGACTGGTCCATCATGAAACGTGCATTTTAATTTGAAATGCTTTTGTCATCTCCTGTGTGTTAACCATCTTTACTATCTTCATTTAATTGTTTTATTGTGTTTGCTTATTGACTGTCAATTATTATTATTTAAAAGCTCAAATCACATGTACATGATAAGAATAAAATCTAAGGCCAAGTTTGCAGCTGTATAAGGTTGTACTTTTGGCAGTGCTAAACAAACGCATTAAAATGTGTTCTGGGTTATAATAAGCACTTCTTTGCCATGTCACATTATAATATTCACTTATTAAAGAACAGCATTATACCATTCTCCAGAAACTATAAATGAAAACATTGCAGACTGTATTTTGTGTGAACTCAAGATATGGTTTAATTACAATTCAGATCACGAGCTTGTATGTACAGTATTTCCACCAGCACCGCGGACTGAGTCTGGGAATTTAATAGCCTTTTGGAAATGCCGCAGCTAAAAGGGAAAATATTTTGATGTTTGAGATAACTGCACCTAATCATTCTTATGCAATGAGCCACGCTAAATCCTGGGGATGAATGGGAGCGGGTGAGGGAGACAATCAGATTTAATTGCATTAGGGCTCAGGGATGATGAGATTAGCTTGTAAGCTAACTGAGTCAAAAGACAACCAGCACTGGAGATTTGATGGCCGTTGACTGCGATGTCCAACCAGCTCGGCTTTTCAGCAGATGCATGCCATTACATAAAATGCCTTTTTTTGAAACTTAATAGGCTCCCTGTATTAAATTGAAAAGAAATCAGAGAAACTGATTGGTTTTGCTGACGTGTGCTTCATGGAATGACATAAAGTTTTCAAAAAAGAGGCTATCTGGGATTTGTCTGCCAAGGTATAATATCTTTTAATAACCTCTGCGTGTCAATAAGCTCAGTCAACCTGGCAAGACCACGACTCATAATTATTATTAGTCAGCCAACAGGTTGGAGACTGACTTTGGCACACATAAATTTAGAGCGAGGACTAGGACAGTGAGTCTTTTGGCCGTCAAAGCTGTCCTCATGTCATCTTTGGCAACAACTTGACGTGGACACAGACACTTGTACACTTTTATCACTGCAGACTTGTAAAGGACAGAATTAGGTACTAATCTCAGCATTTGCATGAGTTATTCTAGGCCCTTGCTGAATTAAGCTAACTCTATAACAGTGCTCCAGTCACAGATTAACTGCGGGGGCTTCAGCAGGGCAGGTCCGACTGCCTGGTTGGCTGGCGGCGGCTACATTGTTGTCATGTAATAAGGCTAAATGCAGAAGGATTTACACTGTCACTTGTCGTGGCAGTCAGAATGGCACTTTAATTGAAGTATGCAAGTCTGAAAAGTGAAGATGAGTCACACCATCATGTATTTGTCTTGTCAGAAGAGGAGTGAAAGGACATTGTGGCCTTTAGGGGGCTTTACCATCCCGCTTAACTTTTTCTGACTGGGACGCTTTTTTGGGACAGTCAAGGGGAAAAAAAGAACAATTTGTCCAGTTGCACTTTGCCTTTTTAACTTAAGGGCCATCAGACACCTGGGATCTATCATACTTCACGAGTACACGAGTGGCTGTTTGTTGAGGCTGCATGTACTGAATGAAAGGTAGCAAATGTCCTACTATTGTGACAGCATCAAATTAGCAATGAATTTTAAAACTTCACACTTTAGCTGCCAATTTTCGCACGACTCCCACAGTTTTTTCTCCTCTTCAGAAAAAAATAGTCATCCAAGCTGTCTGATGGTTCATTTTTAAATTGTAAACACATAACTTATTTACCTAAGACGGGTCGTATTTGTTGTAATATTAGGCTGGTCTGACGTGAAATATTTCAGAGGCAAATCACAAGCAGTAAATATTAGTGAAACCTATTCAGCACCAGATGTTCAATCACCAGTGTCGTCCTTTTACTGAAATTCTTGTCGAGTTGACCGTTTCCTGATTGTTCCAGTAGCCACACTGTGTTACTGTACCTTTACAGGTGAAGCACTTGAGGTGAAAGTGCTTGTTCTGCACCCGCAGCACCTCGCCTTTACATGGCTCCCCGCACTTGTAGCACTGAATCAGGGGCTTCTCTGTGGAGTGGTGGTGTGTGTCCTGCGCATGAGCCACTGCAAGAGAGGAGACACTAACATTACTAGAGATCTGCGATGCTGATGAGTCACCGCGGTGGTCCCTGGATGTGGCAGCCGGGTGCAGCTTTTTGTAACACTGCTTTTACTCTGTTCATCAGAGAGCACGCTGCGCACACGGACCTGAATCTGCAGCATCACAAACAAAACTCCATAGATGAAGACCAGCTGCTCAGAGCCTGTCAGGGTCAAAAGAAAAAAGAACAACACGGAGCAGGACAGCACAACTTGAGGTTGACGGCCGGATAGGCTCTCCAGAGAGCAACAAGCTAAATATAGTCTGTCTTGATCAGTGGAGGGTGGACGGTCAAAACGCTGAGGGGAGCAGGGCCTGGTAAATGGCACACTAAAAGGATATTGATAAAAATCTACTGAGTTTAATGCATTTTCATCCTCAAAGGAAAACATAAATTAGAGTTATGGGCCATTTACTGCCTGTGCTTGACTCATGTTCCCACACTGCTTTTGCCATGTTTAAGAAACATATTAAAGCTACAAACACAGCTGAACACTGTTTTTTTGTAAAACACTAGAAGTAACAAATTTGTCTTAAAGCCACATAATTATTTGTCTCATGAAGAGTTTAATTACTTATTGTGGATGTCGAACGCACAATATGACACTCAGCATGGTAAGAATAAAACAGAGGACGCATCATGTTTGCTGTGACTAAATATCTCACTCCGAAGATGCTGAAAAATAAACGAAACAACAGTAAACAGCAAATGTCAGCTTCTAAAGCACAAGTATTTCCAGCTACACTGTCAGATACCAGAGCAAGAGAAGGAGAAGAAGAGAATACAAAACAGTGAAGCAACTTTGAACAACAGTGTATGTCCACGCGAGCGGCCTCGAGAGGCTCTATTTAGGTACAGTGGTGCTCTGAGTTAAATGCTTGTGTCAGCATGATAACATGCTCACACTGATGTTTAGCAGGTGCAGTCCTCACTGTTGGTAATCTCAGTTCCACGTGTTAGCATGTTAACATTAGAAAATTACCATTTAGCCCAAAGAACAGCAAATCTGATAGGAATGTCTTTGTTTGGACAAATACCAAATATGAAATTTAATCTGGACTTCGTGAGAAGTATATGGATTTCCTTTCATTCTGAGGGGGGCCTGAACTGAACTCCATGAAGATCCACCCGATAGTTGTTGAGACATTTTACTCCAAATTCCAAATGTCAGCATCATGGTGGTGTGGAAGTAAAGGCAACACGATCACAGTCTTTACAGTACATCCTCTGGAAACCACGATTGTCCAAGTTTAGCTCTGACTCCCAAAATTATGCTCCTATACAACTAAACTGCTGTCTAATTTTTGAGGGTAACATTTCTTTGGCCGGATTATGTTTGGTTATGAGGTGTCCCAAGGCAGCACTTCTTCGCCATTTATTTTATTGCTTTCCGGTCACTACTTTTAAGCCAATCATACATTAGGTGTGGCAGGACTCATCCTGGTGACCAAGAAAGTGAAGGAGAGGCTTAAAACATGCAGTGAAAGACATATTTTTCTAAACCTAACCAACTAGTTTTAGTGCCTTAACTTGTAGTAGTGATCATGTTGGTGCCTAAAGCCAACCAATAAATAAAAATTAGATTTAATTCTAAGAATACTGGTCCCACACTGGCCTCCTGGGTGAAAGTCCTGTTACCGGTTGACTTCATGCCTTCTTCAAACTGGAATCCTTTCCTACTATGTCACAGGCTTACAATTATAGATACGTTAGTAAAACAAGAGGATCACCAAAGTCAGTCAGGTTCATCCTCAAGGAAACATGAACGACTATAACAAATTTCACAGAAATCCATCAAATAGTTGTTGTTGTGATATTTCAGTCTGAACCAATGTAAAGGATTCATAGCCTAACATTGATGTTCCTATGGCCAAGCCAGTGTTGCTGAAGTACCTATTCCTAGTTTCACTAGCATGCACCGATGTTAATGTGGGTAAAGATTTAGACATTACTTTCTAACTGTGAGGTGTTGTGACGGACATCGTAATTATATAAGACACAGAAGCTATTATCAGCTTGCTTTATCTCTACAAGCAGCACCAGTATTATCTTTTGATCCATGACATGTCAGCCTGTGGGCCTCCTCACTGTAAAGTTTGGGCGTCCCTGACATAGGCAGGCATTAATCCACCGCTACTGTACGGGACATAAATACTGCTGCAGTGCCGCACTGCACACGGCTTATCAGCTGTCTGAAACCAGCAGATTATTTCACATTCAGGAGCTTTAACTAGCAAGGCAGCCTCTCCCTCTCATCCTCTCATTTCCTCTTTCTGTCTCTTTTTCAAACAAAGAGTTGCACACACACAAACGTGCACTCACGCACACAGAGAATACACATAAAAGGATCTTTGCTCTTTCTGCTCTGCAATGAATCATTAGTCTGCAAGGCTAAAAAAAGACCCCAGCAAAGGCACAGGAATAGTATCATGAACAATCAATGGTCGACCAAAGAGAGACATTACTCTGGATTATTGATGACTTGGCCTAGCTGCATCCCACTCATACAGTCGCAGTGGCTTTCTGGCATGACGGTTTGATTACAGTAAAATCAAATCAGAAAGAGAAACCAGACTTTAATGAGACACCTCTCAGGGCTAAAATGTCCTTTGCCAACTCTTATAATAACAGAGCACTATAAAAAAAAACATTAAAAGACACAATTACAATAGCAGATCAGCAGTCTAAGCATAATTTGGAGTGCAAAGGTACTGAGAGCAGATGTGAAACAAAAAAAAAAAAACAGTGGAAGAAGAACACAAGATGCCAGGAGGGATGCTGGAAAGAAGGTGGGTTATGAGGGGAGGATGTGTCTGCCTGGTGTCTCTGATGTGATTACACTCAGCAGGACAATGAGTCATCTCTAGGTGAACCAGACGAATGTGACAGTGAACTGAGTCTCAGCAACTCAGTGTGTGACTTTGCACCTTCACGGAAAAACACGGGCCATCTGGGCAACTGCACGCTGCAAAAATATCCAATCTAACAAGTCATTTTAAGCCTCACGCACACGCTGGAACAACCAAGCAGGCCAATTACAGTTTATTAATAAAATCTAGTCTTATATTTTTAGTTTTGGCTGTCATTACCATCAGTAATGATAACACTGTGCTCATTAAAGTAATTGCAATGAAACTTTGACTTCAACAAACTAGTGTGACAGGGGAAGCAGTATGAGTGGTCATATGCTCAGACAGTCTGGTAATCATGAAGCACTGTATTTAGAGGGAAAAACAAAATAATGATATTCATCTGTCAAATAGTGTGTAGCCACAACGAGCGAAACGTAAATACGGAGGGTCAGAGAACAGGAATCTGTTCTGTAAACTGTAATAAGGGTTTCAATATTAGACAGTTTGAACTGCAGTTTTACAGTCAACTAACATGTTCTTTTCAAAAAATAAGTCTCAAGGTTTGTTTACAGCCTGCCTGAATAGGTAAATGTTTCACTGTTTGTGTTTTTTGACTCCATCTTTTGGGGGTTGTCACCTTATTCCAAGATCTCTGCAGTGTACACTGTTACTCCTTCATGACTAATGAGAACCAAAACTGCACAAGTAATGACAGGTATTTCCTTTCAGCACTAAAGAGAAAAGCTGCCTCTAGCATAGTTATGCTGTTTTCTTTTTTTTTTTTTAAACAGCTTTAATATTGTTGCAATAACACAAAATACCATCAAGAAAATTATTTTTGGATTAGGACATTTTAAACCTGTATTAACTGATTTTTTAAAGCAGTAAAACAAGCTGTGAACACAGAGGGGCCATATTATCAGTCTGTAGAGTTACTAAAGAGAGCATGCAACAATTGCTTAGCAATATTAGCATCGATCTGGACAATGGACAAGATGGTCATTTAAAAAGTAATATAATTTTACAAACTTTTATGGCTGAACAATATCAAGAAAAAATAATAATAATATTGCAACAGATTTTGTAACATCAGTAGCAATTTTAGTCTAAGTCATAATTGCATTTCTTTTACACTGAAACAAATCTAAAATTGATGATGTGATTTTTGTTTTCTTCTGTCTAGAGAATATGATTTGCAGGCCGGGGCATGTCTGCAGCCCTACAGTGCTTCATTTATAACAGGATATTTTGACACATTGTACCTGCTGTATCACCAAATTGCAACTCCTGCAATTTGGTTATATCCCCAGGCTATATTGCGATTTAGATAACATTTTAATTCTTGTTCTAGTTATTCTACATTTGTTCCACAGCCAAGTTCTGTCTAAGTAGACCTTTAAGGACTGCAAATCCTTCACAAACACATACTCAATATCTAAACAAAGCTAGATTATTCCTGAATAGAATTGCAAGCATGGTTAGTATTAGTAAGCCAACCAAGGACACACAGCATGTAACTAAGTTAACTTTGGCGTTGGAGTAACAGCCTTTACCTGCCTCCCCTGACCTCAGGCTGTATAAGTTAGCCAGCCAGCCTGTCCTGAAATCTGGCCACTGAACAAAGGTTAAAGTGATTAAACCCTCAATCAAACTGAGAATAAGATAATGAGCACACTAAATGTCCAAGCGAGCATTACCAGGATTAGTAACTGTAATCCAATTACTACATTTCACACAGTAACCCTTTACACTACTCTTTACTCAAAAAAATATGAAATCATTGTAACAAGTTGCTAGGTGCTGTATTACTGCTCATACATCACTGGATTTGGTTTCTGGCAACCTGGCTCATAAAGGCCCAGTATACTTTTAGCTTTGGTTTGGTCTCCACCAACTCCTGAACGAAATCTGTGGCTCTTTAGCTTCTACATTTTTGATTATTTTCACCACCTAGTCAGCTGGGCTTCAGAAGCAAATCTCTTCTATTGATCAAGTAGTGCAGTAGAGTTCACACAAGCTACATTTTCCAGTTTTCAGAGCTTTTCTGAAGTTCAAATACTAGTGTTGTGTAGTTCGTGGACATCGAGGGAACACTGGATTACGCAGTTGGAGCTCCAGGCAAGCACTGAACGGCTGGACAGTTGGTGGACAAATCTTTTGAACCAATTTTTAACTGATAATAGAAAAGAACAGTTTTGCACAGCAGAGCTTTATGCTGCAGGATCAGTAGCCTACATGATGCCATGGTAATGACATACCTGGACAGCAATGATCTGTAAAATAATTATATTTTTGCTGATTGAAATACAATGAATCTGAGTAATTTTACAGTCACACATTGCAATATAACTAAAAATATAGAATTTGGATCCGGACATTATGTACATTTTTGGCCATTTTTTGATACCATGCAAATTAATACTACCATCTGAGATTTTACTGGTTATTATCTGTAATTTAACATACAGGGGAAATCTGTAAAATAACAGTAAATAGTTCAAACTAATTACAGTTAAAAACTGTTGTAAACTTCTCACTTTTTACAGTGTACAAATCCTTGGGCTAGTGCCTGTGGCAGTGTGGGAATACTGACACACAAAGTTGAGTTTACTTGATGGAAAGATGGCAGAGGGAACCTGTAAAGCTGAAGACAGAGAGGAAGTGACTCAAAAGGCTGAAAGACATGAGTTTAACTGAAAAAAAAGCATGGAAAAATTGTGTGTTTAGGTGCTTACTGTGAAAACCCATAAAGTAGCTGCTCTCAACTTCCAAGACTTCTACCTCTAGCTTTAGAACATATATTGAGAGGCTTTCTAGTCGCCACATTCTCCGTCTCACATTTGTGGCTGTGCTGGTCTCATAAAGAGAAGAAGAGCTTTCTTGCAGGAGCCGTTGAGGTGGTAATAATTCTCTCTGTGGGTTTGTCAGTACAAGTTAAGCCTTTCACATTACACAGTCATTCAACTAGCATTGATATAAAAATAAAAATCAGAGCAGCCTTAAAGGACATATTTGTACTGATGCCAAAAATATCTCTTTGAGTCCGTTTTCATGTCTGACTTACTATTTTTAACATCTCTGAGTTGTCAGTGGGGGACAGGCCAACATGGAAAAGTCAACACTGCTAACGTCATAACAGATTGACAAAAATCCAAGACAGATGTTTGAATCCCATGCACTGAGGATCTAAATGCTGAGGTTTGGATGGGAGTCTATGGGGCTGTGTTTTTCCAGCTTAACTCCGCCTCGTCCACTGTAAAGTGCTGCGTTTGCCTGAACAGTGGCTGCACAGAGACAGTGGACGCTGTCCGATGCTTCATAAAAATTGAAAAAGGCTGCTAGGAGGATTCACATAGACCATTTATTGCATTTGTTTGGGCATAAAATCCATTAGTGAGGTATCTTTCGAACACATAGCAGACCTCCACACACATGACTCCATGTGCAGAAAGAAAAACTTCCAGCTATCTTACTTCAATAACATGGATGTGAAATAAACCCATTAGTGAGTCTTTAGGGGTTCTTGTGATAGCAGCAAAATGGCGCTTGATTTGCAAGAATGTATATTATATAACGCTATAAATAAGTAAGTACGCGGTACATGAAGCAACCTCAGCACGGAGCAACTTACTGTGAAATATACAGTAGCGCAATTTTTCCGAGTGCTGCTCACATTCCTCATTCTGGGCTGGATGTGTTGGCTGTGCTGACAGAGTGATCTGTCCTGCCTCATCACCAGAGGATAAAGTGACTGATATGAACCTAAACACACAATGAGTGCACGCACACACACACAAACACACATGCACACACACACGCACATGACGGCGGTGCTGAGGGAACAATAACCAGCAGAGCATCCCAAAGCCGGGCCCAGAGAAACGGGGGCTGCTCTCTCCACCCCTCACATTCAACCCACCCCCCGCTCGTTTAACAGGAGCCTCGCTGCGTTGGCAATAATAAAGGCTGCAGATGATACTCAGGAGGGAAGTGAGAAAGGCCATCTTGAATCCCCCGAGGATAGATTTTCTCTGCTACACGTGCCACCGGCCCCGCTGGTAAATAACAATGGAGAGGGGGCTATTGACGGAGAGTGCGGGATTTGCTGAGGAAGACTTTGGTGCCTTCATTTCCTGCCATGGACCCCGAGGAATGCATAGTAGAAGTTTGGAGAGAGAGAGAGAGGGAGATTCAATTAAACAATAGATGAGAGATGAAAAGATATAATAAAATATTCACCCGCTTTCAGAAGAGTTTCCAGATAGCAGCCATGAAGGGGTGTGTGTCTGTATAGTATCATGCATGTGCTGGAGTGTGTGAGACAAAAACAGCGGGGGACACAAAGAGAAGGGCGAAATCCCCACTCATGGTGTCCATGCCAACACTTCTGGCCCCAGATGTGTCTACTTAAAGGGCAACAAAGCACACACAAACACACTTTTTACCCCCATATCCATCCAGTCCACCCACTGTGGGATGCAGTATTCCAATGGGACCTGACCCATGATTAATATCAAAGGCTGCAAAAATTGCCCACCATGAAATCCCAACGTGTGATTGGACGTGTGTGAGCGTGTGTTTCGGGGGGAAGGGTGCGTGGAGCTCTTTATCACCCAGACATAACAAGAAGCTCTTAACCCACCCCACCATGAATATGTATGGATGTATTCATCGCCTCCACGCCCCCTCTGCCCCGCCACCAGCGTCCCAGACAAAGCACTTCAAAGACGGGGCACAAATTGCAGAGGGGAACCCTATCGGCCTCCACCAGGCTCCCCCAAACCTTGAATAACTAATCCTCAGGGACCTGAGCTACGAATAATGATCTGCTCTCAATGCTTGAACGCCACAGTGCTGAGCGTTTGTTGTTGGGCAGGTACACACAATTATAATAAACGAGAGAGACTTTCCAGTGCAGCCACTTATCCGAGAGGAGACAATGGTGGCTTCATGAACTGCAGGAGCCATTGTGCTTGTAGAAGTGGAGCTTATGAAGGCCTTGGCTCTTTGCCTCTGAATGACAGCCCATTACAGCCCCGCACTCCTGTGTCGTATTTCCCGTGATAATCAAACTGATTGATGCCAGATAGGGAGGATGTTTGTTGACTGGCACAATGTATGGCTGCACTCTGTATTTCTTTCATGTGATTCTCATGCCACTCTTGTTGTTTTAGCCTGTATATTTTAGGTCAGAGACTGTCTCTCCGCGGCCGACCACTTATCTCATCTGTATATTCTAGTCCTGTGTGCCAGCTGTACAAACAGTCAGTGTCTATGAGAGAGTGTGTGTGTTGCACTGATGTCTGTGAAAGGGTTTAGCTCCTCTTTCAGGGGGTAGACACTGGCAAGCTTCAAAGATGAGGCACCACTGCAGTTGTCTGCAGCACTCTGCGAAATCACACGAGGCAGCTCGAAAGGCACATGACAGCAGACTTTCAGGAGAAAATGTTCGGATTGTGAAGGCTGACAGTTTTGGGTGCGTCACAGGACAGGCGACGTACATGTGATGACGATCATCTGGAGCGCAGGAGAGCAGGGCGTCGTACGCAATTTGATGCAGGAAACGAGAAACAAATCAACTACAACTGTGCACAAATCTCAGAAGCACGTGCAAACCAACCTCACACTACCTAAGGTACACATGGCCCCAATAAATTACAAACTATTTCAAGAGTATTCTTGGCATTGGAAATGGGACAACTGCCTGCAAGCAGACAAAACGCTAACACTGCAGTCGCTTGATTATGATTCATCATTGTGAGCACACTGTATAATTCATTATTAGGTCAGCTGTGGCTCCTGATGGTACAGAGCCCACCTGGTCTTAGACAGGTTGCATTATGAGCTCCCCGGAGGATACACAATAAAATCTTTGTTTGCAAAAGCTTTCCCATAGCTTTCTGTTTGGAGCAATGAAAACCAAGAGGCCTTTAAATGTGGACGATAAACTCTAACAAGCCTCCTGCTGCCGCACAACTCCCAAAAGTCACCAGGCGAGGTAAAGGCAGGTTGTGGAAAACTTTCAGAGGGATTGTGGGAGATGAACACGTGGCAGCCAGAGGTTACGGGTGTCCTGCCAACACGGGGGACTCAGTGGCGAAGGCCTTTCCTTTGTGGCCGGTCGAATCCACATCAAGGGAGCAGCTCCAGAGCTGGACGCCGCCTCCAGCCAACAGTGTGCTGTCAGATACATAAACAAACCTACACACTCGTATCTGTCAAAGAAAATCTGATGTTTTTTAGTGATAGAAATATTTTCAGACGCAACACGAAAATATCACATGCCCACACATGGTGCACAAAATGTGTTTTCGTCTACATGAGCGGGAAGATTAACCCGTACAGCCTCCACTGAAACACACAGGAGTAATGCAGCAGGCAACTTGAGACACTGTTAAGAGACTTGGGAGTATAATGGTGACGTATAATCAGTTATTACAGTGATTAATGGCTTTCACATTCATTTCCAGTCCGGCGAACTAAGTGGAAATGATGTAATTCTTTGCTTTTTCCATTACAGCAATGAAGTCTCAGGAATATTTATAGAGTCAGTGTGAAAGCTATAGGCTTATTCCACCTACAAAAGCTACTTTAGATTAACTTCAGTTAAATATTTGCCCTCAGTGCGCAGACAGTTATTGCCACCGCATGGCTTTTGATTCATTTTAAACAGGAGATTTCTGTATTGTAGAAAATTGTGTCTACATTGCTGCTTGCTGTGAGTCATTCCAACAAACAATGGGCAACCTCACGACCACATGCCCCCGTAAATTGCAGGGAATGTTAATATCCCTGAACGATGCCCCCTGACTTCGCCTAATTCGTCCCACACAGCTGGGCGACCCGAGCCATCGGCAGAGACAATCATCTTTTTCTTTTAACAGGACACTATGAATGGGGCCACAGCTGACAACAATGGAGTGTACCTTTTAGATGGTCGCCATGGCAACGGCTGCAGACAGAGTGAGGGAGAGGGAGAGAGAAAGACGGAGAGTGCAGGTCCACAGCTCTGCGCAGTGAGGCTCCCTACACTAGTGCTCCACTTCTCCTCTCTACATGGTACCTTTTCATTCAACCGACGCGCAGAAACTGGCCGTATTAACCCATCACATTATGGCTCTGGAGGTTTTACATACGGTGTCCTTTACGGCAAGCCAGATGCTTCGGTCCGATATACATTTACATAAAGCCTGACGCTGCCGAATTAAGCAGACTCCAACACAGGCAGCAGAGTATTGAAAAGGGCGTAGCATGTTCAAGTGAGCTATTCTAAGAGAATACACTGATGCGTTGAAGATGCACATTTAGACTGTGCTGTTAGTCATGCTTCTTCCAAGCAACACACACCCACATGAAGAAAACCATATCCATATTACCAGTTCTAAAAATAATCAAATCAGAGACTAAAAATTCAGCCCAGTTACATCTAATTCTAACAGTCGGACTCAGCAGTGCAAATCTAAACAGACATAATGCACATCTGCAGACAGTCAACAGCACGACAAGCAAAACAAACCTCATAGAAACACACTCATGACAATCACACACATCCACACACACACATGACCGCCGGAATACCTTTTTCTTTGACCATGACCATTGGAATCCAGGTATATCTGCACCAGAAAAGGCTCAGAGGATCAATCACCAAAAACACAAGCAGCTGCTAGATCCTTTTTTTAGTCAAGACCAGAGAGCAAAAAAAGAAAAGAAGGAGAGCCGAGACACCAGAAAGAGAGAGAGAGAGAGGGAGGGAGAGAGAGAGAGAGAGAGGTGTAGGCGCTGCTAAGCTCTCCTCCCGAAAACACAGCTCCAGCGTGGGGTTTGCCTCCCGACTGCCTGTTTTCCTCCCATCCCTCTCCTCTCCTCCTCCTCCTCCTCCCACTCCTCCCTCCTCCTCCCTCCTCTTCCCCTCCTGCTCCCTCTCTCAGCCCCTCTGTTGTGTCAGCCGCCTCCTCATTGCAGTAACCAGGTGGCTGCTGCTGCTGCTGCTGCTGCTTGTGTGACCGAAAACAGTAAATCCCACAGCAGACGGCTCTAAACACTTACGCTACAGCAGTGATGCAGGGACAGACGTTAAAGTCACTCATATACATACAGATAAACTAAGTCTCCTCTGTTTTTTTCCCATCTGCAAGAACTTATCCTCCTAACAAATCAGTCTGACTCAACTTCCATCCTAAACTGTGTGGTATGGTGTGTATTTATAACACCCTGTGCATGAAGATCAGCTCAAACAGAAAGTTCAACACTGATTTTTCCTGGGAACAACCCTTTACCACTGTGCTGTATAACTCACAGCTCAACAATGACTTTGTTTCACTACAACAGGGCAGCAGGTGGAGATCAATTACTCTTTTCAGGGCAGTAATTAGCCCGCTGTGCTGAAAGAGTGGTTCACTTTGAGAAGAATTTGTGTATTTGACAAATAGATTTCTAACAAGTGTGGATCACATGCATGGGCATAGATTTCACTGGAACGCTGGAACTTCCTAGAAATTTCTAGGTTCAGAATTTCCTGTACTCTGGTGAATGTTCATGCAGCCGTTTGTGCTTTTTCTGCACACATTTATGGATGGAATGCTTTTATTTATTACAAAATCAGATCCAGTGAGTACATATTTCTGCTTCTGTCATGTTTTCTTGAGGGATGGGGGCAAATGCACATATTCTAAATATTGAGGGGCAATATATCCCTGGATCCCATCTGAAATCTACACCACATGGGCCTCAACACTGTCAAAAAATAAAGCTACAAAGCAAAGGACTGACTTGTGTGGTAATTTTGCCCTGTCGTGACTACAGGGTGGTTACAGCACCAAGCACCAAAATGAATAATTAAAATTAAATTAAAGATGTATTAAACACATTATCCACAGTTTTAAAAAGGCTCTTTATATGATAACGTCTTCTGGAGTACAGTATAAAACACCATAGACAGTAGGGATTATAGTCAGATCCAATCAACACTGTCCACCTGATCATCATACAGTACAGCCGGCCTGACTTTCAGTGGCAATCTTAGTTGTTAATAATGTCACGGCCTCCAGCAGATCCATGTAACGTATAAGGACTGCATGAGAGGGCAAGAGAGGCTGTCTAGGGTGAAAGGTCAGACTTACCGTGATCTCTGGCATGAGCTTTGTATTAATATCTTTGGTGGATCCTCTGGAATCCAATTACAGAGAGCACGGTAGAGCACGTTCCTGGCTGAGCCTGGCGATCACGCCGGCTCTTATATCATCTGCCACTTAAATGACCATATGAAAAAAAAATGACATTTCTTGTCAACTCGCAAATGAGCTCACACTGCTGTTGTCAAAATGTTGCAAAATAAACAACATTCCCATCTGCCAGAGAGATAGAAAACATTTGCAACATGAAAAATGATTGCAAATCTCCAATGGCACTGAGGCAATGTGAATTTGTTGTTTTGTTTATTTTGATGCTTGGAAGTCCCACTGTTTTAGTAAATGAGGAATAAATACAGTCTACTGATACCACAGCAGAAGACACCACAAAAGCACCAACTAAGTGTTCGGAGACACTTCATTGTGCCAGCTAAAGAAAATTTCAGAAGTAACTCATGTCACACAAACATCAGCAACTGTGGCCCAAACAGTTACTGATCCATCGGTACGTCTCCTCGGCTTAAAGGGAGGATCCGCTTTTCATAAGTACCACCTCTGTAAATGCTGATGCAGGCAGCACATTATACATGCAGAGTGCATCCGTCCACTGCAGCGTCAACTGTGCCACCTTCTGGATACCCATCAACATGCATCAGCTTCTACAGAGGCGTGTTCTTCTCATCAGGCAATGGAGACGTACCGTTGAGGCAAATGGTAAAAATAGTTAGCGGACTTTCCTCCAGCACCCCACCCTTTTTTATTACAAAGAGAGGGAAATATGTGATGAGTGCATGATGACCAAAACTTGAGTAGCTTAGTAAAATGCTGACGGGGCAAAGAACAAAAAGATCCCTAAGACAACTCAGCCAGCACTCAGTGCAACTCCTAAATGCAGGACAAAGGCATCCTGTTACTGTATCCACTGTAATGGCCCTATTATCATCCTCTCTTTTAATAATCTCTGTTGGAGCTGCAGGACATTCATGCCACACAAAGCTTGCCAAGAGCAATTCCTGAGGAGCAAAGCCTATTATCCATGGATGAAAGGTTTCTACTATATTTGGCTCACCTATGGATGATCCATGTCTGACTGTACATTAATAACCTGACTAGTACTCTACAGCACCACCCTAATATCAGTACAGATT
The DNA here is from genome assembly GCA_024666655.1 of Dascyllus trimaculatus. NCBI lineage: Eukaryota > Metazoa > Chordata > Actinopteri > Pomacentridae > Dascyllus > Dascyllus trimaculatus. The sequence continues at coordinate 24,809,446 of CM045464.1, read as the reverse complement.
ACTCTCTGCTATCATATAGCACGATCCCTCCATAGACGATAATAAATGTCACTTGACTCCTGGTTTTAGACTATTGCCTTGAGCAGAAAAGCCAAACTGACATTATAATGCAAGAGGGCACATGTGCAGTAAACAACAATGCATCGTGTAGACAAACTGCACAGTTATCTCTGGGCTTAAAATTAGGATTGTGCAATGCCAGACAGACTTGCACACACACATATGCATACAAAAGATATGTGTGTCTATGTGCTGGGTGACGATCTGCAGATTTTTTTACTTTCAACAGAGCAGAAGAAAAAAATGACAAATAACTCCGATGAACTTTTCAACTCCACTGGAGCATAGGCAGACCTAACTCTCTGTCGCTGGATAATGACAAGCACTTCACCGGCTCACTTCTATTTTAAAATGGGTGAGAACCTTTTGAACAGCAATCCTGCACAACCAGGTTCACTTCTTCAAAGTGCTTTCACCCGTGCTGCATTATAATTCCTGTTGTGCAGCGCCCCCGAACACACAGTAAAAATATGTTTGCACTACAACCAAATGACATTGTTTTTGTGAGTATTTCAACAATTTACAAACCACATTTTCTATCCACAGCCCACAGGAAGCCTGGGCTGCTGACTCATCTTGGTGTTTCTTTGAGGTATCATCAAACACATGCTGACCCCTGGATAATACCACTTGGAAAGCAGGATCAGTGCCACTCACTTTCAAAAATAATCCCCCACTGAATTAATGCAGGCTTGTTTATTATGTGGACACTGAGAATGTTTCGTCTTTTGTCAGTTCGACACCGAAGAGGTTCAGGAAAAGATTTGGCTGAATAAAATGATGACTACTGTTTCTTTTCGAATGCTTTTTTTTCTTCTACAGATATTGGATCTCAGAAAAGTCAGACTTTTTCCAAACCGCAAAAAATTACAGCTGCAGTCAAATGACTACAGACTGCACTGAATATAAACAGTTATTGAATGTTGCTGTCACTGATTGATTTCAGCTGTCAGTGAAGAAATGAAATAGCCAGCACAAGCCTTGACCCCTGTGATCTTTGATCTCGGGTCAGTTTGCGGAGACAAACCTCCCCCTGAGCCTGCGCGATTCGTCCAATTCAAACTTTAACTCCAAAAATAGAAGGTGGTGCTGCTGCTGTTTGCTTTATTTACACACAACGGTACTTACACACAACTAAGTGCCAAGCAATGATGGATGTACTACTGTGTCTGGCATTCAGTCAGAGAATGCATAAGGTCTGAAAATCTCCATTTGTCCACATGCCCATGTTGTAATCCTGATATAAGCCACCATGTCTCTTCCTCATGTACTGTTTCTTGGCAAAATGCAGCTGGTCTGCCATTGCACATGAGTTCACATTATATAACTACAGAGGGAGGATGGTAATTAATTTCCTGACTTTTCTGACTTTTCAGAGTTGAGGAGGTATGGTTGCATAACAGGAGCTCTCACACATGCACACAGGTCAGATATGAAAAGCCCCAAAAGGTGTAAACACTCACCATCATCCAATTAAAATTGAGTGATCTTTAAACAACAACCAGTCACCTAACTCGCAGATATAGAATGCAAAGCAGAGCAGCCAAACTGCAGCAGAGGACTCAGGCAACAGCTGCAGTTTTACTTTAAAAGGGGCAACAATGGAGAAGATGGAAAGTGGACAAAACATAATACAATTAAATGCAATTTCATTTATTTAAGTGCCTAAGAGTAGAACAGTATGTTTGCATTCGGTATGGGGCTTTTTTGCATTTTAATGGGCCTTTTTTTTTGTTCACTGATTAAGCAATGATCAATAACGCGGACTGAGGATGGATGGCTGCAGTGGGAGATGGGTGAATAAATGTTTCAAACAGATTGATCTCCATTTGTTTTCCTGTCCTACCTGTAGCGACTTCATTCAGCCTCTCACTTAGATAATAGTCATTTGGGTTGAGGTATGGGAGCTGCTCCATGTATTGTTTAGGAATAAGGTACAGGACTTCAGCCACGTGTCCATCCTCGATGACGGACATACGCTTGACCGAGCTCTTGCGCTTCACTCGGACGCGGTCGACATTGTGACTGCGGCTGGAGCTGCACAGCTTGCCCAGGCTGTTGAGACTGGGCAGAGTGGGCATGGCGCCCTGCTCCCCTTCGACCGTCCCACAGAGAAGGGTGAAGCACCGCACGTAGATGTCAGCCAGTGTCGGGCTCAGACTTGGTTTAAAATCCGTCTGCCCTCAGACATCAAGAAAGAGAAATTTAGGCACAAAACAGGAAACAAAGGAGCGCGATGGCTGTATTCACAGCAGCTCATCATTAAATCATGGCAGTATCCAGGGAGGCCTCCGGTGGAAACTCCTCTTGTTAGGATTCCCTCCACCTGTCACTTCAGATGTGCAGTAGATGCAAGCAGTTGGAGTGTTGACGTCCACCTTGAGGTGGAGATGACAAACAGCAGGCAGCAGGTATGACAAAGCAGTCTGCTGCAGGTAGAGCAGAATGAGACATAGGGAAAGAAGCTTACACTATGAGTGTCTTCAGCCCAACCAGCCTGCTGCCTTAAGCAGCTTAGGGCTGACGTCGAGCCTATGATTATCTTCTGGGTGGGGTTGGGTTGGTCTATGTTAGGTTTACCCATTGTACGGTGGGAGGCACACTACCTGATTCACGTGCGTCCCCGTCATTTACAATTACTCACATCTGTCCAATGGAGAGCTGGGATTCTGTCAGAATTTTTAAAAAGCAATTGCACTGTTTTTGCCATTACATTTTATTTTAAATTACATTATTAAACAACAAGATGTGTTTTTGCAAGGAGTTTTTGCAAGGATTGACTTCTTTGCATTAAGTTATGTTGTCTACAGTGAGACCAGATGGATCAGTGTGCAGCACTACAGTCATCCAAGGCACACTTTCAGGGTAGACTGCCTTGGGAGTCTGCCAGTCCTTTACAAGGTCAACAACCAGCAAGGTCGTTCCTGCAGCCAACAATGCACAAACCCTGTGTTAATCACGAGCAGGATCATTCAGATTTACAGACATTGTAACCACATCAGCACTGGGGTCCAAATGCCAGCAGTGGCTCTCCATTATCCGGTGAAATTGCAATAGGATTTTAGAAGATGTAACTCATTTAGAAGGCATGTCATGAGTTCTTAATCTTCAGACCATCTAATGTTGGGGGCAGAATTTGTTTCGGCGAAGACTTCCAGAATGTTTTCTAATTTTTATAAGCACGCTTTCTTGAGCCAAAGATGCGTTCACATTCCTTGGAAATGTGAGTTCAGTGTGAGGCACATTTTGACTCATTGATATGTCCTGGTGGGAGGTGAAAAGATAGATGATGCATAGGGAGAATCTGAGCAAACTTCACAAAAACAAGACAACCCTCTTAAATGTCGTGACCCAACAGCGTTGCTAAGACAGTATCGCTTCCTCCTTATACATACTTCTTCACATTGACAACTCATAGCAATAAAACAGAAAACCCCTTCTGACATCTAATTATTCATCATACTGATAAGACCAATCATAGTTATCTGCATCCACCAAAAGAAATGAATCAGAGCCACGTGATGAAAAGCTAAGCAGACAGTGACAAAGCACAAAATATCCTTTGAGTCTGGAGACGTCTGGCTTGGCCTGCACTTCAAAATTAATGAATTTCCTCTTCGTCTGAGAGGGTGCGCAGACCGGATACCTGGAGTTAGGTTGGCTGAGTTCACTACTATTTACATCAGTACTTACTTTCTATTTGACTTCACTTAGATTCCACTTACAGCCACACCTTCATTCAGAGAGCTGGAGTTTCATTACAGAGAAAAGACACAAGTGGGACAGTGAGGTAAAAGCTAGAGGACATTCAATCTCACATCCACACATGCAGACACATGTACCTGAGAGTAGGTAAGGACATAGTACGCTGCTGCAGTGAGGCTCTACCCTCCAACTGTCATCTAGTCTGTGGTAGCTCTGCTTCAACTACCCACACGCTTGCAAATAAACACATACATGCTCAGAAAACAACACTGCTGTTCCTGCATGCTAAAAAACCCAGCACTGCACACTGAATACATGTCAAACATTTACATAGCGCCTGCTGTTTCTCCATCCTGATCCACGCCAGATACAACACCACCTCCCTCCACCTTCCTCTTCATGTTTTCCCCCCCGCCTGTCTTACCATCCAGTCCGAAGCAGGAGGTGATTTTTTGGGCGTAGTTGCAGAGCCCATCGTAGCCAGGCTGCTGCCTCACTGTATTCCTCTCCCCCATCTCTACACACTCCCACACACTCCGTCCCGTCCGGCAGTGCTTTCACTCCTTCCACTGCTCATCAATTATTCAGGCTTTTGCCAGGACACATGCATGCGCGCGCACACCGACCCTCATATTCGCACATACAGTACACAAACACACACAGACAGGGAGAAAAGTGCTGATGCAGAGGGTCGTGCTGTTGCAGCATGAGCAGCCCTCTCCAGTGGTCGGATGAGGAGGAGGCATCAGATTGGGTTACTGCAGGATGGAGCCTTGCCTCCTTTTTTGTGCACCATTGATCATCCAGATTACACTGCAGTGTAACAGGTACGGTGTGCAGGATGTGCTAACTCTGCTCAAGGAAAGGGCGGGGCGGAGGAGGAAGTCAGAGCAGGACAAAACTGGAGATGTACCAGCTATCTGGGGGCGGATCTTCTATGTTGATATTCACTTAAAGGAATCCAGACATCCAAATGCAATGATTTCTTTTAGATATGAGTACCAGAAAAAGCAGAGATTTTTTGAAATGGGGATGGAATAGGGAAGAAGGGCCTGCGCAGCAAAGTTATCCCAATTTAGAATGACAAAACTCTTCATGATTTTCACTAATGCAACAACTTATAATAAAGATTAATACAAATTTGTCCTAAAAAAAATTCACTTCAATATTCAACAATCAAACCATGTGTCATACTCTGGTTTATGTTGCTCCATTTAGTTGAAACTTTCATTTAGAAGAGAGAAAACCCCATATTTTCAGCACAGTTTGCCTTCAAAGAGGTCAATGACATCACATATAAAAAGCCAACTTCTACAAAAGCCCAGGAACAGCAGGAAACTAAATGAACATCACAGACCAACAACCAGCATGTTGTTCTAAGATTTTGCAATGAAGCAGTGATGAGTGGCTTAATGGAGCAAGATAAAGAATTCATTCACAATTGATTGGCCAACCATAACAGTAAAGAGCCAACTGTAGCAAAAACAGCCTCCACATAAAAATAAATGAAAACTTCACTCTAAACGGCACAACTGATTTTTCCAGAGAATGTAAATGGAGAAATTTGATAAGGCCATCTGTCAAATGCCACGATAAAAGGTGACCTTGGCTGGAACAGTGCACTTAAGCCCGCAGTTGTTCCGACTGAGCTGCTCAATAGCCGTCAATAGCAGACTCATAGCGGGCGGCTCACAGGTAGGATAATGGGTTTATGAGAAATAAATAAATAAATACCACGTCGGGAGATTCTGGACAAAAGAATACAGCACAGGAAATATGATGAGACTGAAAAGCCCACAGAGAGCAGCACGCCCGCAAGGGTGCATTATAAGGTGGGGTGACTAATGGAAGGGCAGGACTACCAAGGTAAGAGCTGATGGCCATGTGCTGATAAGAGGGGTGGGGGTGGGGGGCAGCTCCAAGACTGGGAGAACAGTAATGGCTTATGGTCGCCAGACAAGTGGAGGTGGGGATGGTAATCATAAATGCATACTAGGAGGGAAACTTGGAGTCATTTGGGACAATTTGGAACTCCCTGTGAATCAGCCATTTGACATGTTTTAGTCCTTGCCTATACATTTCCTATGGCTGCCACTGTAACATATTTACACTACAATCACCAAGGGTCCAAAATATAGACAAAGCAAGTCAATGGCAATTTTAAAATTTGACACCTTGAACCCGTCATTTAGATAATTTACATCAAACAACTGTTTTAATTGGGAATTACTATGTTCTTTAGTTTCCTAATTGCTCTGTATGATGTCTGAATTTACTAAAACAAAAAAATGCTTGTCCATCCATCCATCCATCCATCCATCCATCCATCCATCCATCCATCTATCCATCCATCCATCCATCCATCCATCCATCCATCCATCCATCCATCCATCTATCCATCATCTATACACCACTTAATTCTCTGTAGGGTTGCGGGGGGGCTGGAGTCTATCCCAGCCAACTAAGGGCAACGGCAGGGGACACCTTGGAGAGCTCACCAGTCTATCACAGGGCTACACATAGAGACAGACAACCAAGCACACTCACATTCACACCTACGGATAATTTAGAATCACCAATTAACCTCAGCATGTTCGTGGACAGTGGAGGGAAGACAGAACACGTTGTGAGAACCCAAGCAAGCACAGGGAGGATATAGAAACTCCACATAGAAATCCAACCACATCTGCAACCCAAAAATATTACTATGGCATATGGAAACTGAAAGCAGCAAATCCCCACAACTGACAAACTGGAGCTGGAAAATAATGGGCTTTTAGCTTGACCAGTGACTTTGATGAGTGATCTTTTATCAAAATAGCTGCCATTAAGTTTCCGTCAATCAACTATTCAATTAGACAGCATTTAAAACACTGTATATACTGTATATTCTGATGGGAAACCACTTACTGAGATGTGCATGCAGAAGTACAGCAAGAAAACATCTTTCCACAGCCCAAATTCTATTCAACACAAAAACATGTTGTATAGGTTTGTCACATATATGTAAATAAAGTTCTACAGTCCAGCCTCAGGTTAGCCCACGATAACTATATATTTGATGAGATGTACTGTTACAAAGACACGTGTTTGTGTCACTAAGCCTGATTTAATTGCGATAATAGATTAGCAACGTCACATCCGTCTAAACAACACGGACATAATTGGCATTACACTATATCCTACAACCGCTGGGTGGAGGGCAGCTACTTCTCATGAATAATGATTGGCTGTTTGCAGGGGCTTAAGCGTGCTAATCAGTTCTATGTACCACAGGGGGGCCGTCAAGCAGTGGGCTCTGAGCTTCATCGATCTCCACCAGCAGCCACGAGGACAGATACAGTAGGCCACATCATTGATGGAGGGGAGGGAGGAGTTCAAAGTCATCTTTCTGCACAGGCTCGGCTAGAGGCTTCAGAGCATGAAGGGGAGTGATGTGTGTCGTGGAAATGCTGCACTGACTCTTATTACCTTAAATAATGAAGCAAATATTTGATTTATTCCATTGCAATGAGGAGAGAGACACAATTCATCCAGCTTCTCTTTCTCTCTCGCCCAGGAAAGAACAAGAATGATTTTAGTCATAACATGACTGTGAAAAAAAAGTCTGTTCTCATGGCAAATGACCTCTTATGGTTCTATACTGTAGTAAGGCTTGTATACTAAGCAAGAATCCCCATAGAAAAAAGCACCTTCTTACAGATGTAAAGAACCTGTGAAAAGGGCTGCAGTTTTGAATAAATCTCACTTATCATTCTGCTTTGATGAAGGCAGTTGACTTATGTGGATTCTATCAACCTGAAATTACACTTTGTCCCATTAAACTGTTTATTCAGAATTCAGTAAAAGTGTGGAAATCAGGTTTACTGCTCCTTCAGCAATATGCATCTGATGTCTACGTTAGTTCAAACGTTTCAGCTGCAACTGAGTCGCTGTTTTCTTCGAGTAGGATCACGCAATAACGATGACGAAAGAATGATGAGTCTTACTATAAAATTAAAGTTTTACATTTAACAAATGTCTTGGTTTCGAAAAACTGTAAATTTCAAGTTGACCTTACTTAAAATTAGGTTGAAGCACTGCTCACTTGAGGGGAATCAAATGATTTAAGTATAGCTAGCTGACACCAGTGACATTAGTATTACTTGTTAAGCCTTTTTGAGTTCAGTTATTTCAGTATGCATCGTACTTGTATCTTAATGCTTTTCACTATTTGGGCACTGCAATTCTCATGTTATGTCATTTGTTTTTTCTGAGCAATATCTGGCACAAGAATTTACCTCAGGATTAATAACTTAATTCATAACCAGATGAGGCAATTCATTTTAGTTGGTCTGACAATTTTCTCTTTTCAGTCTACATTCTATCAGTTAAACAAGACGTCCTTTCAGGTTGAAGCTCCATGTCTGAGGACTCTCCAGGTCTCTATTTTGGGGACTTTTTGTGTAACAACCACATCCCATATTACGTTTTTTGTCTCCGAAAATCACTAAGCAACTGAATATGAACAGAAATTCAACAGATTATCAACAAATGAATAAATAATAACCAGAGAGATTCCTGTTAAATTTACTGTCACATAAGCTGTGCAGCATGCCTCTTTGTAAAAGGCTGCTGTTTTACCCAATAACAGGATCAGAATCCAGCTGCAGCTTTACTATAATAACCTTAAGGTCATGTCAGTATTGCAACTTCTTTGCCTCCATCCAGCCCTCAATCAGTCACTCAGACTATCTGATCCAGCAGGAACAGCTGGAGGTGGTGCCACCACAGGAGAACAAACACCATCCACCTGCTCTGTCTGCAGGTATGACAGCTTATTTGCACCCGGCAACAAATCCAGCAAAAAAACATCCTCCCAGCTTAGACAGGTTAGGATCAACAAATTACAGTTTGCATTCCTGCAGCACCTTTGATCACCTGACTTCACCTCAGCACTTAGCAGCAACAGTGATTATCACATCTGACTGTCCTCCACCACCAGCTATCAACTAATGACGTCCACCATCAGTGGAGCAGCTCCATCACAGCAGCTGGGACTGTGAAAAGAGAAAGTGGGGATCTATTTTTAGGCTGCTACTGTTCACATCAACAAAATAAGTTGTAGGCTTGTCTAAAAAAAGGCTGCAGCGGTGGAGGCTGTAGTTGGAGCCGTGCACCGGTCTAACCTACTTACAGTCTCTGTATCATTATCACAGCCCTGATCCTGGCGAAAGACGACGCAAAAAAAAAAAACTCTCCCTTCTCCATCCAAGATCCCCCTCCTCCCTAAAGATTAACACACTTTTCCTCCTCTCTATGAGCTGTTATGAAGGCTTCTGCGGCAAAAGATACTCACCTCTAGCAGACATGCCCGGTAGGTAGAGATTCTTTATTCCTTTGACGAGGTTTAACCAGGAGGAGATGCCCGGTGGAAGAGGAGTGTTGTGGAGGTGTGGAAAAGGAGACCAGGCTGATGTTATCTCTGCTTTAAGTTTGTGGCTGTCATTTAACAGTGGGATTAAACGCAGGGACTCAGTCCGCGATTTGGTGGACTGGACTAGAACGCGCGATGGAGAGAGCACTTTCCAGCGACAGGGCGTGTCCTGGAACTAGACAGCATCCTCTCTCTTTCTTTTTTCATTTTTCCAACAAGTTTATGTCCATATTTGAGCACAATGGCGCAGATTTACCGAGTTATAAATGCAATCATTCTTGAAATTCCTCGGCTGCAGCTGCTGTCTGGTCACCTTAAAGCCGGGTAGCCTACTTTCTGTCTGGGATGACTGTGCTGTTCTGGACGCGGTAGTTGGGCTAAATCATAAAGTTGTCAGGCACTCTGGAGCGATCTGTTGTTTTCCCATTTTCCTCCCAATTGATTTGGCTACTTTATCGGAAATATTTGCCTTTCTCACTCTTGTTGGGTCTCCAACTTTATTCTAAAAGCAGCTGGTGTCTGATCAAGCAGAACATCAGCCCTGTATAGGAAAAAACACCGCAATTTCAGGGATATGACCTAAATGAGTGCATTAGCAGAGATGAAATAATCAGCTGATTTTACGCATCAGCTGAGCTTTTCCATGGTTAAACCTACGTCAATTATCGCAGTTGGCTTGTTGATCGAATCCGAGTATTGATCATCGCCCCTATTGAGTGTATTGGTCGCTGCCTCCATTTGTATGCATTGATCGTTGTCAGTAATTAGACCTCCTTGTATCTCGGTGTTCCTGCGCCCCCTGCCGGTCAGTGAAGGCATCGTTTGGCGAGCGAAGTGCCACCGTGTCCAAAGTGAGCATACGCTGAGGCTGTAGACGTCTTGTTTACACTGGTTGTGCCAGGCCTGTAAAGTCCTGTAGTCCACACCGACGTTGCTACGGGTTTTATTGCTCACAATTTCTTCTTTCGTTACAAGGGTCAGTGTATGAAACCTCCAATCTGGATCGAGGCGGTAGCAACAGGAAGAAGAAGATAGAGGAATTCTCTAGGTCTTCTCGGGAGAAACTAGTCCAGTCGAAGAACAAAATGTTCTCCAAATTTACGTCCATTCTTCAGCACGCTGTAGAAGCGGTGAGTTTTTACTTAAGAATATTTTCTGTCGTTTGGTTTGCTTTTGTGTAACGTCCATTTTACCTGAAATGGGCCTTTTGTTGCCCAGATACCACACACCATAACGTCAGCATTAGGAATACGTTGCTAACAAGCGAGCTAACTAAGCTAATGTTAGCGTTTTGTGTTTGTGTTGTCAGTTTGTTTTTACTTGTTAGATATTGTAAAGCTTGATTTTGTGTTTAGTTACAATACCACCTAACTATTTCCTTAATGCCACCAATGTGTCTGTGTTGAGGTAACCAGAAAAGCTGATCTAGTTAGACGTCAAGTTAGCTCATAATAGCTAAAAAGCTAAGCTAATACCGTAGCTAGCTATCCAGTTTCAAACAGCAGAGTCTTCTCGTGAAGAGGGGTTTCGAAATCATTGGACATCCTAGTTTGATGTTGCGCAATGTTTGAACTCTAATATTAAAGTGATAGTGTGCGTTATCTCGTTTAGCGGTTTTTGAAAGGCATATTGTTATATATTAGCCAGTCAGCTAACCACCTAGAAACTAGCAGCAACCTGCCAGCAGCCTGTTTTGAAGCTGCTTCACTTCAAGGATTTTAAACAAATATTTGGCAGCTGACCCAAAGTTTGACTTCAAAAGTATCGTCCTATTCCTATATGTGACTTATTAAGGAACCTTTTAATATTTTTCCTTATCTTGTGTATTTTGTAGTATTTTGTTGTGTGTCGTGGAAACAGTTATGTCACCTGAAAGTGATTATTAAACATTTTGCAAACTGCTGGGCTTTGACAACACATTAAACAAAGTAGTTGGACAGTGACATATTAGACTCATTTAAGCATGTGAAGATATCATTAAAAACTACAAAATTATTCCACTGGATACACAGTTTCATAGAACAAAATCTCTGAATTCTTTGGGACTTTGTCTAAAAGGGGCAGAGACATGAAGATATTTTTGCTATGGTCATAAATTATGCCTTTTTAGGTAATCTTCTGAAACATACAGTGTTCTTATTTTTACAAATTATCTTTTTCAGCTTGCCCCGTCGCTGCCCTTACAGGAGGACTTTGTCTATCACTGGAAGGCCATTACACATTATTACATCGAGACTTCTGGTAAGGAATATCTGAAATAATAAGCTGATACCTGTTATTGTTATGATGTCCACACAGACACAGGGGTTTTCGTGGCACAGAATGGGTCTCTATGGGTGACTGTGCTCGACGGTAATCATAATCAGTCCGCTCACAGTAAAGGCTATAAGTCTGTGTTACTGTATTTGACAGAAATCTATGCATCTTCCTGTTATTTCTGACCACACGATAGAACATGCCAACTGTGCATGAGTAAATGGAATGCATGCTGACAAGACTGATGCCAAAGATTCTTCATGGCAGGGAAACCCCTGACCTATGTAGACATTGTTGTGCAGACTGCTTTCCTTGAGCTCCTCTGTGCCATTGACATTGATTTACTGTTGGAATACAATGACAAGAAATTGGCTTTGTTCATAACCAGATCATACTGCATGTACCAGCTGCAGGTATTTGGTGTTTCATGTAATATTTAATCAGGCAGTATTTAAAAAAAAAAAATCGCCTACTTGCATAGTACCACTGTGCACTGGCAGTGCAAAGAGAATGATCATGAGGAAAGTCCGCATGGAAAGACGTAATCGTGAAGTATGCTGAGAATGCTGTGCTGCCTGAGTGTGCATTAAACTTCAGCATTTCTATGTGGACCAGAGTAGCCTCAGACTCCGACAGGGCCTCCTTCATGTTTGTCTGTGGGCATCTGTGCAAGCAAAATTTGTGCACTCTGCACCGGTGTCAGATTGGTGGGTAAACCCAGTCAATTCAAATCTTGACATCTTCTGCTTGACCTGAATATTTTGGGCCAGGAAACTCTCCTCCTTGTTTTCTTCCTCAGCGTCTTGGCAGCACTTCTCCTAGTTTTACTCACTTTTCTCTAAACAGCTGATGGGGGGAAATCTGTACTTCTAGTTTTATGATACGAGTCTGTTTTCATGCGCATGTAATCACTGGTTCTGCCATGTTTTGACTAGAGTGAATTCTGATTCTGGGTGACTTTAGAGCAGCCCGACCAATACCAGGCCTGATGAATGCTGATATTTTAGAAATCGATTTTAGTATTTGGTGGTTAAGCTATTGGTATTTTTCATAGAAACTAAGTGTAATGTCTTTATTCTTGCTTCGCTGACCATATTTCATCATTTTGTGCTTTGTGACACGTGTGTATGTTCTGTACACCTGTTTATGTATTTGTGACCAATGAGGACAGCATGCCAAGCACACTCTTTGAACATTATATGAGCTTTAGGTCAAAATATCTGTGCTTTGAAGAGGCACTTGATAAAAACAAACAAAACGTATTGTGTTTTTGTTTTTCAGTGGCTAATGCAGCATTCATTTTGTTTGATGTGACCCACCATGGAGGTCTCCTATGCATAGTTTTATTTATGCTTTTGCTTATGCATTGTCATATTTATTAGTTCAGTCACAGATACCACTGTGACATGTACCTGTTGTTTTCGCTTGTGTTCCATTCATTTACTGAATTGAGCTAATGCCACTTGGTAAACAGACTGTTGTCAATAACTCTGGTTGCGTGCTGCACAGTAGATGTGTTTATATGTGAAAACAGGATTTTACTGTAAAGCCACCTAAGAAACTATTGACAGTGCCAGCAGGATAAGTCAATACTGCTAAAAACTGTCTTGGTAAATTGTTTCGAAACTCTGTGCACAACAGTGGTCAGTGGATGTGCAAACAATGACTGATGTTACACCTGGTTAAGTAATATTACACATCAGCCTTGTCGTTTAACAATTATTCTTCTGTGTTTGTGGGAAAGTGAAAAATGTAGCACTACATGGTTGGAGCATTTAGAGAACCTGCACAGGATGCTGAAGATGAGTAAGGCCTTTTCCCTTATGTTTTTATCTTATGAACGTACTGTTTCTGTGCATTCTCCTGTTAGATGACAAAGCCCCAGTCACAGACACCAACATCCCATCCCACCTGGAACAGATGCTGGACATTCTGACTCAGGAGGAAGGGGAAAGGGAGTCTGGGGAGACGGGACCCTGCATGGAGTATCTCCTGCACCATAAGATCCTGGAGACACTCTACACCCTAGGGAAAGCAGATGTAAGGCAGCCATTCTTTGGTAACTTAATAACTCAGGAAAATATACATGTCATAAGATCCTACACATATGTAATATTGGATGAAACCAAGCGGAAATTGAGGATTATATTTCAATTGTTGGTGCTGAAGATTGCAGTAGGCAGAGCACAGCACAGTGTTAAATCAGCTGCAGTAGCAACAGTGAAATCAAAAGATGACAGCTGTCACCAGCACTGTGAGCTGCATTTTAGCACAGGAGGCATCTGTTTTTTTAAAGCAAACAAATAACTTCACATAACATACTGTGTTTATATGATTTCTCATCAGTGTCCTCCGGGGATGAAGCAGCAGGTGCTTACCTTCTACACAAAGCTGTTAGCACACATTCGTCAGCCTCTTCTGCCACACATCAACGTCCACAGACCTGTACAGGTGAGAAGTGTTGCTGTCTAGATGTCAGTGTATTTTTATCGTCCTTTGCCTCATAATAGTCTGCTAACTGACAGTTTATGTCATTTATTTGTAACTTTATTTCCCCATGTGACTGTCAGAAACTGATCCGTCTGTGTGGAGAGGTGCTGGCTGCTCCTACAGAAAATGAAGAGATCCAGTTCCTTTGTATAGTGTGTGCCAAACTGAAGCAGGACCCATACCTCGTCAACTTCTTCCTTGAGGTGGGTCGATATAACACCAGAGAAAAAAAAAGTTGAGCTGCACATTTATACATATTAATGTGTATATATTACTGGCAAAACAAGAACCTAATTGGATTTTTAAGGATATAACTCAGAGGCCATCTCTTTGCAGAACAAGTTGAAGAGACCTGAAATAAAGAGTCCTGTGGCGACGGATCGGGTGAAGGAGAGCACATTGGCTCCAGACACTGGTCAGTCTCTGGCAGAGGAGCAGGCTGACCGCCAAGAAGAGCCACAGGCTGCAGCTGCTGCCTCCACCTCCAGTCCGAGCAGTAACAATAACAACAGCAACAACTACAATCTGGTCAGCTCCCTGCTCAACCTCACAAAGAGTCCTGTAAGTAAAACTTATGTGAGGTATTTTGCTTTATGTAAAGTTCTGTCACAAAAGTTATTAAATCATGAGCTATATACTTTTTTCCTCTACTCAGGATGGCAGGATAGTGGTGAAGGCATGTGAGGGCCTGATGCTGCTAGTCAGTTTACCAGAGCCTGCTGCTGCCAAGTGTTTAACTGAAAACACTGAGCTCTGTGAGCTTCTGACCGACAGGCTAGTCTCCTTTTATAAAGCCTTGCCACAGTCCATGGACCCTTTGGACATTGAGACAGTGGAATCGGTCAACTGGGGGTAAATTTATTTTGCGTTTTTACTTTCTGTAACCACATTTTTAATGAAATCAGAAGAGTGATTATGTGTAAATTTTTTCAGAAGTTTTGATGTGATTTGACTGAACAGGCTGCCCAGAAATAGCATTAAATGCTATTTGTAGTGGATGTTTTGGGAGAGTTGCATCAAACCTTTTAATACTTTACCCTTTTTTCTCTTTCTCTTTTAGTCTAGATGTATATAACCTGAAGGAAGACGCTGCTGTCTTCACAGGGAAGAGGGCTCTCATCTCCTTCCTGTCCTGGCTAGATTACTGCGACCAGCTCATCAAGGAGGCTCAGAAGGTTTTTTTTTTTTAAACAATGCTGACTCATTGTGTTTTGATGCTTCATATTGTTGTCTGAATTGACAAAATGAAAGATGTTCTAACCAAAGAAGCTGTTTTTGTGTTTGAAAGCCACAAAAGGCTGAACTCGTTTTTTTTGTTTTTCCTCACTGTCTTCCAGTCAGCAGCTGCAGTGATGGCAAAAGCTGTGAGAGAAAGGTTCTTTGTGTCTGTGATGGAACCACAGCTCATGCAGACGTGAGTCCTGCCTTGACTCATCAGTCAATCAATCAATCAAACTTTTATTGAAGTTTGTAGTTTTGTCAGCATGTAAAAGTAAGTGTTGTGTATGCTCGGTAACACAGGTGGTGTGTTTGTGTGTTCACATAGGTCGGAGGTGGGCATCCTGACCTCCACAGCCCTCCTGAACAGGATCATAAGACAGGTGACATCAGAGGCACTGCTGCAGGAGATGGTTTACTTCCTGCTGGGAGAGGAGAGAGAACCAGAAACTGCAGCTACCATCGCCCAGAATCCACTAAGACACAGACTCATCGAGCACTGTGATCACCTGTCAGACGAGGTTCTTATCACATAGTTATTATTTAGGCTGTTCCTGCTAATGAATGTACCTTTAACGTAATTAATGTCTGTCAAAAAGGACTTTTTATTACACTACATCACATAAATTTGCATTCAAAAATGAAAATCCCATGTACTTAATTTTTTCTTGATCGATTTTCCAAAGTATAAAAGGCCATCTGCCCTTCAGGGATTCGGAGTTCCAGTGAATCATATGATTAACCAAACCACATGAATTTTAATTAGTATCTGACAGAGCTGTTGCACACATTTTCATCACACAAAAGAGGGATGAATCATCTCTTTCATGTTGAAGCAGCCACTGCCTACTTTTCTGTCAGTGAGCAAATACTTGACTTGCTTCTCAGGGCTTATAGTAGGAGCTGAGCCTTATTCTTTCCTCCTTGTCCACAGATAAGCATCATGACACTGCGGCTGTTTGAGCAGCTGATCCAGAAGCCCAACCAGCACATCCTCCACAGCTTGGTGCTGCGTAGCCTGGAGGAGAGGAACTACATGGAGAACAAACCACAGGAAGAGCGGGAGCCACTGGAGAATGGCCAGCCCCATGATGCTGTGTAAGGACCTGCCTATGACCCCCTAAACCCCCCCTGAGCACTATTTGACGATCCTCTGCATGAACACGAAATTCTGGAAATAAAATCAGTGCATCAACTAGCTGTGTTCTTTAGATATGCCGCCACGTCTTCTGTATAATGCGTCATTGTGCGTTTGAAAGATGGAGTTTGATTCTAGGGAGAGGATGTGGATATTTTATTCAAGTAAACATATGTACAGTCAAGCCTGAAATTATTCATACCCCTGGCAAATTTTGACATGCCACGTTTTGTTCAAATGTAAATAAAAGCTGAGAAATATTTTTTCCACAATGATGCCTCTTGTACATCATCTTATTATCTTCTAAAAGACGCTTGTGCAACTTCCAATCAGGAAAAAACTTGCTGGTTGAATAAAAGTAACATTAAGTCAAAATTTTCCAGGGGTATGAATAATTTCGGGCTTGACTGTAGGTAGCATGTGCGAGTTTTACCATCCTACTAGCACTCTCACTGCCCTTTTGCCCCCCCCTTTTTTCTTCACTGAAAGGACAGTTGTTTCCCCTTTTCCCTCATCCTAAACTAGGGCTCTGTGTGATCATCAGACTTTCTTTAAACCGACGCAGAACAAGTAGCTAACAGACCATGGGGAGATATTCACTGAATAAGACAAACGTTTATTAGATTAGAATTGCATACTCCACTTCTAATCGATGGGATTCTTGTGAGCCATGATTAAGGAGGATCATGATAATGTTACCATAAATCGCAGTTGTGGAAGATTTAAACACAATGAGTAATAGTTTGCATGTTTCTTCTTGTGTTTGGTTTATGTGATTAATGAAAATCCCACTTAAGACACAAACTCTCATAAGACATTTCTTGTCATGTTTTGTTTGAGTGTTTCTCATACAAAGGAATTTAGCTGTTAGATGTGTAACTGTTTTAGAACTCATACTTGCATTGTGAGTTGGATTTGCATTTTTCCAAAAATAATCCAATTAAAGTCTGGATGGATTTAAGTCGGCCAGGTTTTAGAAAGGACCTCAGTGCTATGCGATGAACTCAACTTATGGAGTTCTATTGTCAAGAGCAACAGTGGTTTCGGAATGTTACAATAGGTACAATAGGTTCATAAAAAGTTATACATTGTGATGAGGGATATACACATCTTTGGTCAGAAATTAAATGGAAAACTATGTTTTTTACCGTATACTTAGTCGGAATCAGATGATGTTTTCAAATACATGCGGTATGCAGTAACTAACCTTCATCAATATGTGTTCTCTCCACAGAGACCTGGAGGAGGATCCACTCTTTGGTGATGACATCTCTCCAGACAGCAGGCTCTCTGGTTCTGATTGGCTCACCTCCTCTCCACCACAGAGCCCCGACCACTCAAAGTCTGACGGGAAGACAGAAGTGCACAAGATTGTCAACAGGTGCACAATCTGCTCTTGTTATGTTGTGATAGATGTGGCATTGCTCAGCGTTCCCACTTCCTACAGTTCTAACTGTTCTGTTCTGTTTGCCTGCAGTTTCCTGTGCCTGGTGCCCGATGAGGCCAAGTCATCGTATCATGTTGAAGGCACAGGCTACGACACCTACCTCAGAGATGCGCACAGACAGGTTAGCTCTCATTGCAGTGTGTTGTAAGACTGTTGGAGTTTGTTTTAAGACTTATGATACACTGGACAAATAACAGTGAGGTGAAAATTCAGTTTCTGGTAGTATTTTAATCATGTTCACAGCAATGAGGCAGCTTCTTTGGTCCTGTTGCTCATGGATTTTTTTCATTGTTCTTCACAGTTTAGGGACTATTGTGGCATCTGTCAGCGGTGGGACTGGAGGGGAAATCCAAAGCCTTTTGAGAAGTGTAACTTAGACACCCCGTTTTTCGAGGGCCACTTCCTCAAAGTTCTCTTCGACAGGATGGGCCGCATCCTAGATCAGGTACGTTTGATCCACCATATTGTAAACATCTGTCATACCATTTCGATCAACTGCTTGTTTAGGTGTTCAAATGTCTGCTGTATTATTTATAATCTGCCTTTCCACAAAGTAAAACAGCAAGACAATAAAAAAAAAGCCCTTTTGTAAATTGCAGATTCCATTTTAGTTTTCATTAAATCAGTGGATAGATCCAAGATATTTATGTAGCACCACCTGAATCAAAATGAAACTGCTTTTTAGATAATGGATATGCACACTAAAGAAACTTTAAATTAACCACAGATGGAAAGTTTCACAGGAAACATTATGTTAGATAAGTTCTAAGTTTCTTAATCTAATTTGAAATGTATGTAAAACCGGATACTAGAGAGTGAGCTGCAAACCAGCATAACATATTTTTGGGTTATGCAGCCGTCATTTCTGTTTTTTATTGAGTTTCAAGAATTGTTTTTTGTTTTATTTTTTACGTTGCAGATACGTTTAAGCTGATTTAATTTTCCCACGCTCAAAAGTTGTTTCTTGTACTACATTGTTTTGCCATTTGCAGTTTCCCGTAAATCAGGTCCTCTTGTGACAGGCATCCTCAGAAAAAGCTTCTATTAATGGAGAGTGCAGAGGAAAAATGGATAAAAATGCAAATGAGTTGCTGATTATGCAGAGACGTTCTATTTTTTTAGTTGAAAAACAAAAACAAAAATAATGATCCCTGAAGCCCTGAAACTCATTTAACAAATGATGTTAGATGGGAATTGTGAAGATGACTAATAGACATTCAGAAGTGAAATGCACTTTTTGGCAGCACATGGGTCGAGCATTTAGGAAATCAAATCTATAAGGGAGTGCTGTGTTAATTGATGAGTCTTTCATTAAAAGGTCCTGACACGTTGTGTTATTTATTTGTGCTGGTATTTCTATGCAGCTGACATTTCTCTTTAAAGTTATCTGTTAATTTCCTGTGTGATTTTCTTATCTGATGCCCTCTCTGTCCTCCAGCCCTACGATGTGAACCTGCAGGTGACTGCTGTGCTGTCCAAGCTGTCTTTGTTACCACACCCACACTTGCACGAATACTTGCTGGACCCTTATATCAATCTGGCCCCCGGCTGCAGATCTCTGTTCTCTGTCATCGTCAGGGTAAGACTCATGTCTAGATTGTAAAGTGGTTATCTAATCTGTCATTGACAGAAGACACTGCTGTGCCCAAAGCTTTCAATCACTGTTATTTGGGTGCTTGAAGATGTCTTTCTTGTCTTGATTGTTTTAGTGTAACACCTTGCAATTCTGATATTGTATCTCACATCAGTGTGAGGGTTTCTAGGAATCTCACTGCCCAGTAATCATGTGAGCATGCTACTATTCAACCTGCTTTTTGGTAGTGTTGTCACGATACCAGAACAATTACTTAAATATGACATCCTAAATGTACCAATACAGATACTAAAATTATACCACAGCCAAATACTGAAACATCAAGAAAATAATGTATGTTTAAAAAACAAGACAATATTTTGAGATTGTCAATGCAAGGCAGTAGAGGATGTGAAAAGAAGCCATAAAACAACAAGTGGGAGTTACAGCACTATAGCATGTCCTTATATTTAACCAGAGCTGGAGGAACTCATTATTAAGATCGGCTCTTTACACATTCACATCTGTCCACCTTCACACTGCTGCTTAAAAAAAGGTTCAATCCTTGCAGAGATAAGTGGGTGTAATACTGTAGTGCACATTGTAATTAACCACTGCCACTCTTTCTGCAGAAATTCAGTTAATTATTATGCATTATTATATAGAGATGCTTGCCTTTTTGATGTGTTGGCTAAAAAGATAAAGCCATTGTCATTTCCCTTACCTGCCTTCTCAAACGCTGACGGTGAAAAGAGTTTGCTTGTCACAAAATCCGTCACTCTGGTCCGACTTATAATGAGGGCAATGATAAAATTATGTTATATGTCGCGTTTTCTAACCTGTGGCTGTTTAATCCTTTGAACAATTCGTCATGTCTGTTAGCTGGTAGCTCCCTCAGTCTGTATATATAAAGCATCTTTTACAGTTGGACTTTGTGGTGTTTCCTGCCTCTCCTTGAGTCACATCTGTAAGCCAAATGCCATTTTGGTTCGTGTAGTCGGTCTGCAAGAATATTTGTATTTGCAGCCATGCCTCTCATTTTGTCACCATGAAAGCTGCAGTGTACTTACGAGAGAAGAAAAAAAAGGGATCGGCACACCCACTATGCCTTCAGAGAGTGGAAGCAGAGCGCTGCAGATGCACGTTGCTGATGTGCACTGTAGCACATCAAGGCAACTCACAGAAAATACAGCTTCTTTTAAAATACTGTCATTCCTGAAGGGTCTGTGCATCACTACCTCTGAGTGCAACTGCAGCACCTCTCTGGCTATTTTTTTACTATGAATCAGTCAAAGTACTTTGCTTTGAAATCCATCCCAGTGACACAAACTGTAAAAGGCAGTTTAGAAAGAACCTTCTTGTTTGTTTATGTTGATTCCAGTGATGTCTCCAGTGAGTGGAGAAACTGCACCTTTGCCTAGAAAAGAAATCACTGCTGTTTTGGTAATTGCCTTGTGTTCCTGTTAGGTGGTTGGAGATCTCATGTTGAGGATTCATCGCATCCCAGACTTCACACCCAAACTGCTGCTTGTGAGGAAGAGATTATTAGGCCTGGAGCCAGAGGGCATCAAGTACGTACTTGTACACGGTTCTGGGCTCTTATCATTTGAGTTCACTTTCATAATACACTCACCTTTGTGTCTGGTCTTGTAGTATCGACCACATGACTCTGCTGGAGGGAGTGATTGTGCTGGAGGAGTTCTGCAAAGAGCTGGCAGCCATCGCCTTCGTCAAATACCACGCAGCTGCCTCGTCCTCGCCGTAATCTTCCTGCTGTTCAGCCATCTGCCTCGGCCAGGCAGACAGGTCAGGATAACACTGGGCCTTTGGGGTGTGGTGGTACCGGTGGCACAGGGTCGGCAAAATATTACCACTAACTGGTCATCCCCGCAAGACTGTTAAAGCCCACACAGATGGGTTTCATCACTCCCCTTCCTCTGACCTCTCAGGCTCCTTGAGCAGGTCAGAGCACAGACACTGCCCAGCCAGCAGAGGAATAAGAGGAGGAGGAGGATAGAGGACGAGGTGCAGAGAGATGTTCACTGGACTCTTTTCAGCCTCTGCAATTTCTCTCACTGCCCCCCCCTTTCCATCGTTCTTTTTCACCAGCCAAATTGTGATTGCCCTGTAATTATTATATCAAGGAAAAACAGATGTTTGTATATTTATTTTCTGTCCCATTACCACCCATTTGTAAATGTCATTGCCTTAGTGTGGAATCACACCTTTCAGTTACAGAAAATTGTTTCCTTTTGAAACATTTTTATCTTAACCCCTCACATGTTGTCTGTTTGAAGACAAGAGGCTGTAGAGAAAAAACCCCACTACCTTTAAGCCGTATATGTACCTGTAGTTACATACATAATGAGCTGCAGTATTTAAGATACTGCACTCGTGTTTTAAATGCCAAGTCATCTTATTTATTTGTTTGCTTTCAGGTTGCCTTTTTAACTGTCGTATTAAGATAAATGAATCTGGGCAGTCAGTGTAATGGCTGACTGAATAAGCAGATGCTATTTACTTTATTTTGATTTGCTTTCCTCGTCTTTAAGTGCTTGTGCTCTCAAAGCTCATCTGTAATCACCGTCACCCAAAGATGTCACCATCCATCGCATTTTGTTAAGTGTCGTGGTGAATTTGCAAATTAATTTGCACATGGACCTCATTGCATTGCACTTGTTACATTATGAGTTCATTCATGGTTTTTAGGAAATGTCAAGTCGGCATTTCTGAAAAAAGACATCTTGCGTTTGATTCTACATTAGTTTGTGTTCAGAAATGTCAGTATCCAGACCCAGTGTTGCATTTGTTCCTACACCAGTGTTTGTTATAACTTAAGGAGATACTCTGTTTTTGTTTGCACCCTTTCTCAATAATTCTTAGTAATTTATTTACTCTATTCAAGGGAAAGTGCAGAGGAACAAACTCTTGGTTTTACTAGCCAGTGTCTTAAATGCATCATTAACTTGGGACATACTGTAGCTTAATGCAGTGGTTCTCATCCTTTATTGGCTTGCAGCTGCTAAACAAAGCAAAGTCTGTGATTCAGACTTCTCAGATTGTATATGTTATTCAAAATTATCTAGTAAATCAGAAGAACAACTGCAAAAATGAGAAGACAGTCTGACAAAGAAACGATAATTTGATGATTTAAGTTTATCATCTCATGACCCCCAGATTTATGTCAAATCATTTTCCCACTTTAAGGAACCGCTGCATTACAGTATGTTAAGAACTGAGTTCCTCCACAGGTTGTCATGACTTCCTATGAGGTGTTGCGTTTACTAGCAGTATTACTTTTTCATCCTGATCTTGAACGACGAGGAACTGTACTCTTGGTGCTGTGTGTTGTTGGAACGGGTTGTGTGGTTGTGTATTGCCTGGATATCCCTGGAGGGTGTCTGTAACTAAAATCAGTCTCACCTCACACGTCAGCGATTAATTACAAAAGATTTGATTTAGTCTAAATGAAAATGCTACTCAATGTAACTTGGTTTTTGTGTTCCTAGTGTGGAGGTTTCTGTTCTGTTGGGTCTAATTGGGGTTGTGTGTGTGTGTGTGCGCGTGTGGCCTCTTATTGCTGAGAATGGACGGTCATTCATTGAAGCCATGAGTCCCTGGTGTTGAGTCTTGTTTTTTTCCCTCTTCCTCCTGGTCACAACTCAAACCCATCACTCGAGCACCTAAGCTGCATTATGCAATTGCTTGCATGAAATCAGATTTGCACATTGTCTTCATCCTTGTTCGTAATGTAAATATACACAACAAAAAGCTTTTTCTTTCTTTTTTCCAAATGTTTTGTTTCATGAACCAAAAAAAAAAAATCTAGGATGTACCAGGAGTAACATTTCTATTTTAATGGGAAACTTTTTTTAAAACTGTCAATCATGCACATTTTTTAATCAACTATCTTTCCAACTTTTTGTGTACAGCTGTATATTGTACATGTACAATAGCAATAGAGATATACTACCTGGTGTAAATGCATGCTTATACATTATTTTCCATTGTTGAAAGAAAGGAAAAAAAGGCAGTGCAGCCATCTGTGATGATTTCTTAGCTGTCAGCACTTTGGTCTGTGAAGACACTGACAGGGAGATAAGATGCCTTACTTGACACTGTGGATCTCTGAGGACTCCTAGAATCGATGTGTAAGGGGTTTCGGCTTCACTGCAGTTTGTGATCTTATTATGCTTCTATCTATTATGTTACATAGGCTTCTGTTTGGTTTGTGAAGATGTACAGGACTCTCGGTATAGTCACAAAATGCCAATTGATTTGTGTCATCTTAGACCAATCACTGTATCATGTTGTTGCATCTCGTCATGTTCATCGCTGCTTTCCTCTGGTGTGAAGTGGGACGATTCTTGCTATAATTCTATCTCATGGCCAGTCTGACTGTGTGATTGTGCAATGCATCATTGAAACATTAAGGTGAGGTGCATGCTCACTCCTCCTGCCTCCCAGTGCTTCAGAAATAATCAGAAGCCATCACTGCACTCTTTCGTGCACTCAGAGGCATCAGTTCATTTATTCCTCATCAGCTGTCTCACACATTTACTAGGTTTCATTCAGGACAGTAGGGTTTTAACATTCTCCGTCCCAATTAAAAAAAAAGAAAATGTTCTTCAGCAGGAGATGTGCTCATTCTTTAAACAGTTTGTGTTTCATCTTGTTTTATTACAAAATGTCTGTACAATAAAACAAAAATACACAAAATAACCATTTCTTTCAATGGCAAGGTGAAAACCACAGATTCTATTCAATAATCCCCTTTCAAAATAATATCTCTGAATAACCACCATGTGATATTAGAGCAGTGAATGCCTGTAACATGTCGCGTTCCTATGCAAACAGCCCTGCACGATGACATGACAACATGAACAGACCAGAGAACAATCAAGCATGAAAACGACCTCTCTCCCCAGAGAACAACTGAACAGGAGTCAGCATGGGAACTTTATCCAACGTCAAATTCTCTTTGGCTTCAAGCCTGCCATGCTCAGTCATCCAGCTAATTCTGCAGAAATGAGTCAAAAATCGCACTCTCTGGGCACAGCAGAGGATTGGGTGATAGGTCCAAGAGTCATGTGAGGTGGTCTGGAAAGAAGTAAATCCTACATCTTCCTCGCCTTGCAGTGATTTTAGAAATCAGCCATGGAAAAGAGGCACTATGGTGCAGAAAGAAGGCTCTCAGTCTAATAACTCTCATTCTTAATGATTGCTGAGGTACATACTGAGATTGCAGTCAGCTAGGGTCTTACAGTTCTGGTTAAAAGAAGTATATTAACATTTTCAAGCACCTGAAGTCACTTCTCCGAATTAAGAGGTCCTTAGAAAAATATCCATTACTGATCTAATCCTGCAGCAGTGACACTTACGTTGCTTAACAGAGTGCTTCAACACAAGGAAATAATAATGCTTTGATTGCAGGACTGAAGATGACTGCTAAGTCTACTCAGTGGGATCACCTGATCTTATATAACTGGAGTTTTATGTTCAATAATCATCATTAGTAGCAACATTACAGCTCTGCATGTCTGATGGAGGCAAATTAGAGCCGCAGGTTTACAATGGATTGCTTCTGAAACAAACTAATTCAAATGATGTAATAAAAACCTGTTGGGTTTATGAAGTTTGATACCCAGAGAGGAATCAAACTTACTACGGTGGAATAAAAAATAAGTGAACAAACTCAGCCTGAAGTCACTTAAATATCAGTTTACGGATAGTGAAAGTCACGCTCATGTTTTTGTGTGTGAACACTAGTGAGAATATAGATCACAAAACACTAAAAGCTGAGACAAAAATATTTCCATCAGACTTTTAACTACTTGCCAAAAGTGCTCATTAGGAAATCTCAAATGCAGCACCGATGTGATACTAAATGACCTCCTCATCAGCTGTTGCACTGAAGTCTTCCCAGCTAAAGTAAAGAATATGTTTACAGCAAATTAAAACAGATTGTTTTACGACCCAGCTACTTATTTCTATTTGAGGGAGAGTCCTGCAAATGTCACAATCAAAAGAAAATGTAGAAAAACATCCAGCGTTCTTTCTCCATCTTGTAGTGAAAACTCCCAACAGCATGACAGTATAATCAACATATGATGGTATATTAAATTAATTTACATTTACATGTAAATAATTCATTTTCTTTATGCAAATCATTTTCCATGTACATACAAAAACCACTACGTAAAAAACAACTACATGCCGTTGCACAAACTTAACCAGGCTAAAAATACAAGTTATCAATTTAAAAAAAAAAAATTATGTACATTTCCAAATGTCTTTTTTTTTTGTAGGTCAATAAGCGTCTCCCCGCCCATTTATAAACCCCAGATACGCGCGCACACACAGACACACGCTTGTGCACAAATTGCTCACACTGGAACATTCAGACAAACAAATGTCTCTTTGGCTGGTGTGAAGCTGTGGCACCTTGCAGTGTGTGTGTGTACATGTAATTACACATTTTCAGAAAACACACACACACGCAAAAAATAACACCATCTAATGGCATAGAAAATAGGTTCCAATGATGGATATAGTGATATATCTCCTATGCATTTGCGAATATATATATATATATATTTATATACCAAAACATACCGTATAAGGGTCTGCCACACATACGCCCTTGATTGTGTGTATATATGTACTTTAAAGTCACATTCAGAAGTGTGATGTGAAACTCTGTAGGAAGGCATCAATAAATAGAGATGTCAGTCAGTTTGTCTCTGGGTCTGCCGTGTTACACAGCTCCAGCCGTCTGTCAGTCACTCTTCGAGTTCTGTGCCGTGTCCAGGTTCACCACCTGGAGCTCCGTCAGATTACTGCTGCTGCCGCTCGACTGTTGGCCAATCACCATCTGGAACGCAACACAGCGAATGTCAGGAGACGGCACAGCAGACAGCCAATCGCAAGTCATCACATCACACAACACCCAGCACAGATGGAGATCCTGCTGCACCGCATGCCGTTTCTCGAGGAGAGGCGTGATGCTGCAACAGATGATGTTTTCTCTAATATTCAGGTTATTTACTCTACGAAATAATATCCTCTAATGTGCAATTTCATCTTTTAGCAGAGCACAGTCAATATAACCTTCTACTTTAATAAGGGTTTCCAGTTGCATACAGTTAAAATACTGACATATTTTCAACTAAATTACTTAAATAAATCCCCAAGATTTTCCTTATTGAGACTAAAATTTCAGTTTCCATGCACCGCTACAGTGGTGTTTTATTAAGTCTACTGCATGTGTATTTTTGCTGCAAATAACAAGTAAAACAAGCTGATGCATCCACATTCATACAAAAAAAAATAAAAAAAACCAAGGCAACAGGTGACAACCCTGTGGCCTCCGTGTGCCAGTGCTCTGTTAGGATGCATTAGTGCAGTCACGTGGCATGCTGGTTGCATAGGGAATATGAGAGTTTCACTTGTAAAATGCAGATCTTGCCGTACTGGGTGTAGCTGCACTGCTGAGACGGGGATCTGCACCGTGCCTGGAGGTGCTGTGAGGAACACCTGAGGGACAGCACCTGGGAGAAGAAAACACACAGCTTTCTATTGACAAACTCTCTGGAATTCCAGGTATGTTTGCATCATATTATAAATGTGTCCGTCACCAAGTAAACTGGGCATTGTTCAGCGTCTCACCCGTGTCCTGGGCTTGTGCGTGGGACACCTGCATGGCCGAGGTTCCCTGGGAGAAGGCGTTGAGCACAGCCAGCCCCCCGTCAGCCAGCGCCGGTGTGGAGGCGTACATCACCGTGTGGGGGCTGGGGTACATCATGTGACCCGCCACGGACGTTGGCACTGATGAAGTGACAATGGTTGCTGGGAGACTTACCGTTGCTAGAGGGAAAGGGGAGAGAAAGCACGCAACAGTGAGGGCAAGAGGTGTGTGTGCATGTTGGCCAGCAGGTGGCGCTTAGCAGCCATCTAAATTCAACCGCTAACTCCTACTGATACAGAGTTAAGCTTTCCTCTGGGACACAACTGATTCCAAACAGAAGCAGAATGAAGGCAGTAACAGCACATTATCATCTTAGGGGAATCTTTTACTACATTCAGACACAAAGTGGGACTGAAACATACAAAGAGGAACCTGTTTCCACTCATCTAAACAATGCATGTTTGCATTTTGTGATGGTGGCTTTGTGTACAAGTGAAATGCCGTCATTCAGTTTGCATCGGGTTCAAAAGTGAAACTGGATATCATCATTAGCTTCCTGCATTTTCTGAACTTTCTCGTAGCCTTTCTCCACCATTTGAAGCACCAGAGTTTCTTTGTTTTAAAATGGAGCTGGTTCTCTCTCCACCTCTAAATCTTTAATCTGACCTGAGGGAGATGGTCTTTCTTCAGAGTATATTTGACCTACCAGTGGAGTTTGTGGAGGTGTGGGAGATCTCAGGGCTGCTATCACTGTTGGAGGCGGACTGGGTATTAGGATGGACCTGGATAGCCTGCAGCTGCTGGGGAACCCCTGCACCTGGAGACACATAGAGGATATAAAGCCACTATAGTACATCATCACACCTCACCCAGGCAACAGTAGTAGATACAGTGGTATTATAGGGAGTGCACCATTGGTAGTACTGTTAGTGGAGTTAGAAGAAGCCATCACACAAGTCATATATATAATTCTAGCATTAGGGGCATTAGGGGCATGAGTATTATTCACAGCAAAAGAGGTAGCGGTAGCAGCAGCGGCTTTAAGAAGATGTGATTGTGATTAGAACAGGCAGCCACAGTTGTGGTAGCATGCAGAGCAGGTCACCTGTGAGGGAGACAGCAGCAGGGAAGCGGAAGACAGCCTGCTGTCCCTGCTGTGGCTGCGGGGCGGTGGCCAGGGTCTGACCATGCTGCCCCTGGAGGGCCAGGGAGTGCTGCTGCAGCTGGCTCAGAGGAATGGTGGGGGTGCCAGGGGGGAGAGGAGTGCCTGCTGCAGGGGTACACACACACAAACACCCACACACACACACAGGGGGGATAAGACTAAAAGTGAAAGAATAGTACAGTTTGAAAAAGTGGTGATAAGTTCATTTAGAGCAGAGGACATCACTGAGAAATCATTTGTCGACAACCTTCAGTTGACCAAGACCTGGCAGCATTTAGCGACACATGCAAGGCTAACAAAAAGATATTCTTTAAGACATAGGACTAAAAGTTTGAGATCATTGGCTAGATGATATGAATGCTGTGCAACCGAGCAGATAGCAATATATATGATTTTGAATTTACAGGTAATACATATCAAAAGGTGTCCTGTGAAGGACATAAAACATACTGTGTGCCATTTTTCTCTCACATAAAATTTTCAAAAAGCCTATTTGAAAAATATCTGAAATTATGTGCTGTTTATATGGACTTTTATTAATGTAGCCTTTCTTAAACTCTGTTGGCATATTGCTATTACTGACACCAACTGTCGATCAGCAGGAAAGCTTGAAGCTGATGGCGGGGTGTGAATTGTGCCACCCGTGTGGTCGTGAGTGCATGTGTACAACACAAACCAAGTCAGGGCCCGTTTTAACACAGCTCCTTAGTGCCACTTGTGGTTCAAAAACTCCACAGGGTATCTTTAAATTGGCTGCTGCTTTTATAAAAAGGTCAGTGAACATAACGCAAATGCAAATGTTCAATGAAACTAAAAGAGCTTCAAACACACACTGAGGCAAAAGCCGCTCTCGGACATGGACTCTGATATTCTAATGGCATCTAAACGTGTCGGCTTCATGTCTGAATGAGTATCCTGGTAACTTGACCATTTAAGTTGCGACGGCAATCCTTCTAGGTTGTACTCTGTATGATATCACTTTTAACTCAGCACAAGTCTGAACTGCATGCAGTCACATTAACCGATAAGAAATGCACAAGAAACAAGAGCAAAATTGCCCAAGTCAGTACTATTGTCATGTCGTAGCGTTATCACCTCTGTTAAAATTAGCACTAAAGTGTGGTCATCCAGTTGTAAGTGTTTGCCAACATTCATTTCAGACTATCAACTGTTATTTGGACAGTTTAAGTTTAGCATCTTGTACATCAGTAGCTCCTTGACAGTGCAGTCTTGCACATATGGCAAATATTGCATGCGTACAGTGGCTTTCTCCATCACTATCGTGCTTATGTGTGAAAGAAATCATGAGGAACATTAACATTTAAGTGACCTATGTCTGAAAGATCAAATGCCGTCACTTTAACAGATTGATGTTACATATATGGCAGACACTCAAGCATGTGTGGTAAAGTCCTTCTCAAGACATGCAAAAACTAATCTGCAGCCCTCCTATGGGACATCTGATACAAATCCTTCCTATCTGTGAAGAAGACGTACGTCCCAAATTCTTCCAATGCACGACTTGTTTCAATTTTCTATTAGAGTGTTTGACAAACAAATGGCAGCTATTTCATTTCAGAACGTGACTCTGGAGTTACACCCTCACATTTGGTCATATGCTCCATACACAGTTGCTGCAGCAGGGTGGGCAGGCCCTCTCAAGCTGTCAGCTGAGGAGGTTTTAGTGTGGGAGGGTGTGTTGTTCCACCTGGCGCTGCTGCTATGTGCCAGACAGGTGGTGAGGAGGAGAGAGGGAGCGAGCGGGCGAGCAAGAGAGAAAGCGATAGAGAGAGGGAGTGGAGAGGGTGGAGAGAGAAGGCTGCAAAAGGAAGAGAGAGATGCTGAAAGAAGAAAAAAAACCCAGGGGAAAACTGACAGAGGCTTAGTCTGGCTGTCCTTCACCTGTCAGTCAAAATAACCAACAGGACCCATTAGTGGCCATCATGTGTCCGTACCTTCAGCTGTGGCAACACACAGACAACCAACAACTAGCAAGTGACACTGCTGTCGGTATAAAGACAACACAGCACTAGTAAGCCCTGGTTGTGTTCGGCTTCACTGCTGCAACACGAACTACTGTGATCAAACAGCATACATGATAGAAAATACTGCCCCAGTCAGCTTTTAAGTGCCAAAACCCTTCATATCAAGAACAGTCCAAATAAATGTGCCAGAGCACTCCGCTTCTTACACAGATGGGATAATATTAAATTATATTAGATTAAAATTCAAATATTTCTCATGCCTTTGGGGAAATCGTGACCTCTCAGCATCCCCAGGCTCCTCTTAGAGGCCGCTGGATGTAGACTCAATATTTCTCTACATACACCACATAAAGGACATGTGATGAATAATTACGGGAAAGTCAATTTAGAATCACTTTGGGGATCCCCATATCAGAGGCTGTAGCCCTAAAGTCCTCTCTGACTTGGTGAGGTACAGATCCCTTGTGTTTCCGAGTGTGCCTGTGAAGTCTCCCTTAATGAAGGGTCATGTCTAGTTCAGGACCACTCTGTCACAAGGCTCCGGCTCCACAAAGTACGACTCAATTATAATTTCAGCACAAGCCACCGATCCTTCATTGAATATTCATGACTAATTATGGGCCTTGTTCATCAGCCCTCATTGCCAGGTCTATTGTGTCCCTCTCACCTAATTATTCCTGTCCCCAAGTGACAATCAAAGGCAGGGCCAGTCGCCAACAGACGTGGATCCCCTGGATACTGGGGGCTTTGTAAAAACCCAAAGGCGCTGAGTGTTGGTGACTGGCTGTGAAGAGCTGTTGTGTGATGTAAACAGCTCGGAGAGAGCGGCACGACCACCCCGAGATGACGGCTGAGGTCACGGTGCAGTGCCATTCAAATTCTAATCAGCTAATAAGCTAGACAGCACGGCGACATTAACAAAACATGAAGGCCTGCAGAAGTGTCACTTCACTTCCAAAGGATGAGGTTAAGACAAACAAACCATAAAGAAAATAAAAACTGCAACAGAGCGGTGGGCGTGGAGGACAAAGCACCCAATCTTTTGTTCTTCTACATACCGGGCATGAAAGTGAAGCCACCGGGCAGCTGCATGACCCCCGTGGAGGCGCCGGCAGTCTTGAGGACAGTTCCGTTGGCGCTGACGTTGCTGTTGGCCGAGGCAGGGGCCAGGTAGTTGGTGATGGGGAACGAAGGTCCGCTGCTCACCTGCATGGTGGTGGAGGTGGTGGGGACTGTGGACGGGGCGCTGCTGGTAGTGCCTGGTAGGCTGGCTACCGTGAACGTCGGCTTCAGTGTGTCCTGTGGGAGAAAACAAACGCTGTGAGTAGGAAGACAAGGGGTAGATCACTGGATTAAATTAAATTAGTTCTGGATTCTGGAAAGGAAGAAGAAGATTGAGTTGGGGGATACAGAGGCAATTGAGTATTTCACTTCCACGTAGGACTCGTAAAACAGCGCACAGTCCCCTCCAGTCCTGATTAAACCCCAAAAGCTCATCTCTGAGTATTGCATATCTTATTTGCACAGGACTAGTATTACCTGGAAACCTCATGTGTCTCATAAACTATGCCTCCCTCAAGCATTCGCACGGGAGATGCAAAGTCTGTGTTTTAATTGAATTTACTGACATTTTTCCAGGAAATACTCATAGCCTACCACATAGTAAGTGCTGAACGTGCTGAAAGACAGCAAAACAAACTCTTTACTGCATGTCGCCATGAATGTCGTTAATTTAAACACCCTCTAAGATTTGGCTATTCAGACAGATTTGAGCTTTCTGTGAATGGGTCCTCCTAAATTTGCACCCAAACATGCTCAAAACTGTAATTTATAATTGCCAGTGCAGCCTCTGTCATCGTCGAGCAGGAAAGAGGTAGAAGAAAAAATGTGAGGAAAACAAAAACCTTCGAAGAAAGAAAAATCGACCCCAAAATACAGAAATGCCACATCGCACACATTTAATACTATCACAATATTTGTATTAGCCACATATAAACCGCAGAAGACTGAATCCATGTTTTAGAGACTGTCTGTTTTAAGGTGGAAGTATTCAATCATGCCAATGACTGCTTTTTCACTCATAATATGACTTCCAGCATATTAAAAAAGAGCCATAAGGCCATGTTAATAAGGTAAAAAGGGATCTAAAAAAGAAATATTTGTATGGATTCTGCAAACTACACTTCCCATAAAGCAACTCAGTAGTTTGGATCAGATTGGTAAATGTCAAAGTCTTTTAAATCCCAATGTACACTTTGTAACACAGGTTTTATAATTTCAATCTTCACACCAAGAAATAAGTTGAACTTGAGCTAAAATCGGAAAAAAAGGCCTGTTTAAGGTTCTACAGTATTTTTGCCTCCCTGGACGTCGCTACCGTTTCCAACTGAGTATTTTCTCCATTGTGCTAAAGAACACGGAATCCATTTGCAACTGCAAAAGCAGTTTCACACGAGGACACCTAAAACAACACCATTAATGGGGCTTTTCCTCTTTGAGCGGCTGAATGCAGGGTAGGTAGGAGGAGAAGCCCTTAATTCTTGCAGTATTTCAAGGATCAATGAATGTCTGACAGAAACCAGAGTGGGTTTAATAGTCACAGGGGCAAATGGCATAAACAATGTAGGGAAACAGGCTGGGACCCCTCTAATTGCATCCATATGTAAGATACTAAGCGGCGGAGGGAGCATTTCTCTGAACAGTTGCAAATCTAACAGAGCAATAAGTTGGGTTTCTATTATATCGACACTAAATGTGGGGATTTAAGTGTCAGATGGCAACTCAAGAGAAATTTAAAAACATCCTATTTTACACGTTTCTCTACAGTGTCCATGAAAGAAAAACATATTAATAATACCAGGAGTGTAGGAACATGACTGTGCATCATCTTTGATCACTGCGACACCTAAATACCCTGCATCATCCATTCATTATCCATTGCCATTTATCCTCCAATTAATATCCAGCCACAGCTCAGCCTGACTCCACTGACAAGGAACAAAAACATCTTTTTCACAGTCGTGTCAGTTTGTTGTGTTACTATGACAACTGGCTGACCATGTAACGTGACATCTCTGCGAAAGCCACACAAATCAGGCAGATGAGATGCTCACATAAACTTCAGATCAAAGGAGGTGAGACGTAGCCCCACACCGTACACTGATGTGAACATCCATTGAACAGGCGAGCAGGATGTGTTGGTGAGTGGGCTGCATGATAAGAGCAGGGTAGGCGTCAGGCCGAGACTACAAAAGCACACTGAAACCCACCATGCCCGTTTGTGCGCACTTACACAAACACTTAGCACATGATACTAATGATCTCCAACAGCAGAATGGGAATAAGCCTACACATTGGAAGACATTGAAGAGTTTGCATGTGGGTTCAGTATTCTTTAGGGGTTTCCATTCCAGGTGATTAAACGAGGAGACAAAGAAGGGGCTGGAAAAGGAGGCTGCTTGCACGTCCAACAAGGATCCTCTGATTCGCTACATTTTCACAAGTACAGAGAACATCATAACAACCTGTCTCATTTCTGAGGCTCTTCCAGATGTGAAGGCCAAGAAATGCAGCCTTTTTTTTGCCCGAATTTGGTGGAGACAACTGTGTATCATTTGCTGTCCTCAGTATCCCTTAATGAATTGTCCACCCAGGGACCTTGTGTGTTATCCCCAGTGTCTCCTTTCCTTTGTGCTTTACACTGCATAGACACTGGGCCATGCCACAAAGATACTATATAGATATACAGCATTTACCATTAACCTGGTAGACTATTTGTTAGTTGTCCAACCTGTATTGAAGTGAAATGTCCCAATTTGCACAATAAACTCTGGAATTTGTCCCAGTTTACCAGTCATTTACATTTGGCAACTGTTCGAGACACACTTCCTCCTGATAAACACTTCAATATTTGATGCTACATGTTGAAAACTCTAAGCCACATTATTTGGCAAGAAGACAGAGGCTCAGTCTAAACCACAGGTCCTCTGAGGGGCTGCGTCCTTTGGAAGATCCGCCCTCAGAACTGGGACAAAGCTATCCGAGAGGCAAAGCACTGTACAACAGTAATCCAGAAGAAGTAAGTGAATATTACAAGTTTAATGTCTGGAAACACAGCTGTGTGTCCCGCTAGATGGGATTAAATTCATTATTAATATCAAAAGGAGCATGTAAAAGCAGGCGAGGACAACTTCTCTTAGCACAGCACTATTGGTTTTTATATGTGACTGATTACGTGGGTGAGAGGTGGAGGATCCAGCATGGACTCTACTGATAAGACCTTCCAACCACACACTCCATGCAAACATGCAAATGGAGCTAGTGTAAGGATTAGCTCACAGTGTTCTGCCATACTGTAATCTACTCAAATCTTCCTATTTATGATGGGCTTCTGGTACAGCCCACTGCAATGATTAAACACAAGTTATTTTTT
Organism: Dascyllus trimaculatus; assembly: GCA_024666655.1. Lineage (NCBI taxonomy): Eukaryota > Metazoa > Chordata > Actinopteri > Pomacentridae > Dascyllus > Dascyllus trimaculatus. The sequence continues at coordinate 24,774,874 of CM045464.1, read as the reverse complement.
TACTTATTGAGTTAAAAAGCTCAGAGGATTAATAAATAATCCAGAGTGCCACAGTCAAGTCAGAGTCTTCTGGACTTCACAGGGTCCAGATGGACCAGCAGGCGCTGTCTCATACAAGCTGCTCTGAATCACAAGAAAATACAAAACCCAAACTACACAGAGCTGAGCAGTTAGTTAGCTGGTCTGCAGCTCAGTTCCAGGCTCTGCTGATGGGCTCTGACAGTCCAAGGTCCTTTACCTCTTTAGTTAAACAGCAGCTGGAAAGTCAGAGGGGGAGGGCCTCACAGATACTCTCAGTTGTTCTGCCCTTTCAACCAAAAAGGAAAACTGAATAAATTGACACAACAATCAATCATCCATTTACTGTACAACTATTAGCCCTGTCATTCATCACGGACTGATCACTGACAGTTGCTGACAGACGGTGACACTGGGTGTCATCAAGTCTTCATTCTCTCACCTAATGTTCAGTAAAACTAAACAAGACGAGGCGACTAACTCACTCTACACGGGTGGATGTGTGTTACTGTATGTCATTAGTAAAGTACTTCCAGTGTGTTAACAGTGCTGTAGCAGCACGTAGCACCTTTGAGCCACTGTAGACGCAGAATGTGAGTGAGGTTAAGCAGACTGAGACCTGTGTGAGGTTTGGGACAGGGGGACAGGGGACAGGATAGGGACGAGAGTACAAACAGCTGAGGGTACAGGCAGCTGGCGGGAAACCTGAGCACCTCTGAGGGGGAATTAACCCTTTCCAGGCCAGCTGAGGCAGCAGGAGGCCACGTGTAAGAACAGCCGCCATCTGACACTTAGCAGCTCTCACCGCTGGGGCTGCACAGGACGGCTCGGTCCCTGTAACACACCAAGACGCTCAATCTTGAACTCCTCTTATAAAAATGGCTCACTGAAGGGACAAGGTCACCGTGTTCCAGTTTTTCAACCGCTCAGTGGAGAAACGAATGAAGGCAACAGACGACATTTGATCAGCCTGGTTTTAACCTATGTGGTAACCAAAGAGTGCAGTCTAAGTGCTGCTATCTCTGTGACCTACTGCTTTGTTTGACCATCCCCATGTCTCTCCTGTTCAACTGGCCAGTCTATAAACAGTGTTGGCTTTCATTTCAGAGTCACGGCAGTGCATAGTAAACATAGGCCGCAGTGGTGTAATGCATTCTTTCTGCCCAGAAGTGAGAGCAGAGGATCATCCTTGCGATGTAGCCAAAACCTGAGCTCTGTCATTTCCTCCTTAAGTCCCGTCGATCCCCTGCTCCTGTTAGCACACTTTTACACAATGATACACCATATCTCCCGCCAGCCCTCAGTCTTCACACTGAAACATACTGGAAGGCAGATAGTATATTATAGAATATAATAACCCTGAAAAAACGAGTCAGGTAATCTTGATCTGCAGCTATTCTGAAAGTCATTTTTAACCAAAAATGAAGAGTTACGGCTTCTTTATTTTCAGGATTTGCTGCTTTTCTTTGTCTTGTCTTGAAGTTATCTGCACACTTTGAGCTTCTGGACTATCTTTAGGCTTTAGTGCACTGCAACCTGGTTTACTTTTGTACCACTTGCTTTTGAATCAGCCTCTCTACCTCTCATCACACTCATCACAACAAACCAGAGACTGACCTGAGGAAACACTTAGTTTAATGAGGTACCAGAATTTATCAATTGAAGTCACAATTTATAGTTGCCCGAGTGGAGGGCTGAGTCGTCTGGAATAAGCAATGAATCCTCTGGAGTCAACCTGCACAGCCATGGAGAGTAGCCGCCATAACTTGCTATGTAATCCATTTTAGAAGACAGGGACATCATTTAGCTTCAGCCACGGAGATCAGAAGTATAACACATTCTGTTCCTATATTCACTGTAAAAACCCCATATAGAAGGATCAGAAGGCAGAACGCAATAAATACAAACCATGACAGCCACCTTGCTGACACACGCAAGACATTTTCTAAAAGCCCTTCATAAGTTCTTTCAATATTTTGGTTTTCCAAATCTTGTGCATTCTTAAAGGTTCCATATAAAGTAAAAGTTTAAAAGCCTCCATTGCCCTCCTAACATTCACATGCATCAGGCAAGGACTCCATTTTCAAGGAAGAGGAAATGAGAGAGTAATTAAAAGGCGAAGGACACAAATGATTCTCTATTCATGAGGGATTAATCATTCCAAATTGAAGGTGACAACTGGCAGGCTAGTCCAATGTTGGTTGGAGAGTCCATTGTGCAGTTTACTGGTGGCTGGCCCTCGTCTAATCTCCCATTTGCTGGCTCCCATCTCCCAGTCTGTCACCCTGCCAGCAACATGGAATTTGCAGCTCCATTTGGGACTGCTAAAAAAGGCAAGGCAGCCCAAGTGGAGGAGGTGCAGCCAATGGCGGCTGACCTGTCCAGTTGCTTGCTGTAAAATAAGGGGGTGGAGGAGGGGGCTGGGGTGGGTGACATAACGTTGCTTTCCTCCCCCTCTAACACAGTCAATATGCTTCATACGCATTTATAGACGTGCAATGTGTTGAATAATTAAGTTGTCACATGTGTCATGGGATGTCTCCACAGCAAAACAAACATGCCAGCTGCTGGTCAGGACAGTGGCCTTAGGTCTGGAAGTTTTCTAGTCAGTGTTGTGATGTGCGCTAATGAGCAGGGCAACATATAAACTTCTCCAAGATCACAACAGCAATGACACTGAAAGCCAGAGCAAGCAGGGGATGATGGAGCGAGAGAGAGAGATGAAGTATGGGAGAAAAGGAGAGAAAAAGTGAGGGAGGGAGGGAGGGAGGAGGGGAAAACCAGAGGAGGCTGTGATACTGAGAATTCAGCGCTAAGATAGATCCTTTAAGCGAGCATGAGTTGTGGGATTTGCTATCCCCTACCAAAAATAACCCAAAAAGCATAAAAACATCTGTACTGTAGACGTGTCTAGCATTAGGAATTAGCCATAAACAATCCAAAAAATCTTTTGGGGGATGCAGGGAAGACAAATCTTGCCTCTCTAGAGTCTGTTTCTCATGTACCCTTCTTTCCCTTCAATCTACCTCCTTCACCTCTATATCAGAGATTACATTTCCCAGAATTAATTCCAGCAGTCTCCAGAGAGCCGTGTTGAACATGTTGCCATCAGCTGTTGGTTTTACGTGTGCTGATAGAGCAACAGCATTGAAGAGTGACGATTTTCCACACATAAAGTGAGTCACACACTTTAAACTTTATGTCCTATCATCTTAAGAATCCTCTCTTCTAAAATGAAGCAACTCTCTCAGGAATAATAAACGGATACTGCCCTGCGCAACTGTTAAAAGTAGATTTTTCTAGACAGAAACCTGGGCCAACTCATTTCAGTGAATAGTTCTGGAGAAATTTGATGACATTTCCAGAGCAGCTGTGATTTCTTCCCACAGTAAAATCCAGAGGCAAAGACAAATGACAGTCGAACTAGTGATGAATTCATCCAGTCCGATTTAGGGAAGATTTAATGCTGAGGGAAAGAAAAGAACTGTTCATTATTTAGAGGACAACCTATTTGAAATGATTTATCTGTCAGACCAACTCAGCCATTTGTTCTATTTATCCATAAATGTTGAACAATGTAGGATGGCTCTGTCAGGCTATAAAGACTCACACTAAAACCTGATTTTAATTTTTTTTTTTTTTTTTAAAAACCAATGAAAAATAATATTTAACACTATTGTATGTTTGGTCCATTTTTCACAATATTAGCTTGGTTCTGTTCAAAGATAACAAAATCCACCAACTAGCACCTCTAAGGTTCACTAATTAACATGAGTGTCTTGTTTATTTCATCTGTACCAAACCCACACATTGTGGTTTAACAGGGGTTTATGTGAAGAACCATTTTCTTGGCAATTAGGGTGACTTCTGGCTGTCTTCACTTTGGCACTGTCAGGCAACCAGAAAGTCTCTAGAAAGTTACCTCTCCCTTTCAAGAAACAGTCCCATAGGGACCATCTTACTTCTCAGAGTCTCTGGTTGAAAGAGAGCTGTTTCTCCCAGTTTCAAGTCTTAAAGGTAAGCTAAGCTAAGCAGCTGCTAGCTGGCCTGACATTAAACCAAATGGCAACTCCCAGGACTGAAAAATGAAGCCAACATGAAGCTGGTGTTCCTTGATTGGTCACTTGAGGCTGGCTACAAAAGTAGCCAACTTTACAGCGGAAATAAACATGTTTACAGCCTGGGACAAAAAAACGGTTTTGGTCTCTATAGCTAATTTCCAAATGGTGACAACTGTGTAACAAGGGGGTAATGTTTTTTTTAAATTTTTTATTTATTTATTTATTTATTCAACAAAACTCACCAAGTCAAACTGTATTATAAGGCTCAAAGTTATGGAAAGTGAAGGGTGTAGCCACTTTGAGTGGATTGTTGTTATTGTCATGGGCCAGTCCATGACTCAGAGATGTTTAAGTGACTGAAATGTTCAGGTGGCCCGACTGAATCCTTCTCATTTTTCATTTTTGAATAAGCTAGGAGGTAGAAGGAATCAGGCACTATCAAGATGGAGATGGCCAAAGCCACCGTACTGGGCTTCAAAAATTGCTGTTCAGAAAATAACGGGTGACGTTATGAACGGTTCATGCATGGAACAGACAATTGTTCTTAAGTTATTAATAATATTTTTCCACTTATTGGGAGTTTTCTTCTTCTAACCCTACAACAGTATTACAGGCAACAGCATTTCAGCACCACAATTTGAACTGCCACATGACTTCATGAGCCATGCTAACAGCACCAAATCATGTCTACTTCACTTATCTCCTCAGCCTGCCTCTTCTCCTCTTCCCCCACCAGCCATTGCAAACCCCAAATTGTTTAGACTAGCTTGGACTGTATGCACGACATACTACTCTCATGATGAATAGCATCCAGACACTGCAGAGGTTCACGCAACAACCATGCAAAGGACCTACTGCACAGAAACAATCCCTCAAAACCAGGGGCTCCATATCCACCTGCCATGTCCTAACCATAACAGTGCTGATCCTGACATGGATCCTGACGATTTCTCGTGTTTCTCTCTCTTTTAAAGGTTCATGGGGTCCACGCTGATCTCCCACACTCGTAACTGCAATGGGGGGCAGAGGTCACCGTGTCACTGCCAGCCACCTAAATAGACGCCACATGAAACGGGATGAAAAGTATTGCTCGAATGTTTCCATTGCACCCCGCTCATATCTACATCCATACCTCCCCTCCATATCACTAAATGAGAGGTGGGGGGTGGGTTGGAGGCGGTGGTGGGGGGAAATCACAGGACTCCAAAGACAGCTGCAGCTTATAAGGAATGTGAGGGGCCTCAGCCAAGAGTGCAGGCAGGGAAACCATACCATATATGGCAACAGAGGCAGAATCTAATTTTTATCAATGAGCAGAGCGGGCATGAGAGTGGCTTAACATGCAAAGGTTGATCTCCCATCCTTGACGGTGTATGGTACGTGTTAGTTAGCGCCCTGTAAAAACACCATGCGGGCAAACAGGCCTGCAAGTGTCCGTCTTCAAAAGGGGGCATGCTTGAGCTGTGTAAACAGTGGAGGGAATCTCAGCCTCCAGCACGTGATCGCACAAAGGTGTGGACAGCCAAGTGTGTCTGCTGATAAATGTATTGCTTCGCTTCAAACTTTTTGGAACACTTGTGGTGTCGTACCAGGAAATAAGGGGACTCGAGCTGCAGCTTTTCATCAGGGATGAGAACAGGTTGCACAATCAACTAATCCTAATGTGGAATTCAGTGGAAATTCATCTTTTATCATTTCTAATCAACTTATTTCTCTCGTGATGAGTATGGAAACTGCGCAAAAAGTGTAAAATTCCAATATTTTAAGTTCTGTTTAACTAGCTCAAAGTTTTATCCATGAACATAAGACAGCTCCATCCCAAAATTAAATATAAACAGCAAAGTCCTCCATATAGCAGGCTGCATGTGTCCCATCCTAACACAGCCCAGACCTGCAGTGATTTATCTTTAGGAGTCTTACGAGGCTTTCCTGGATGAGAGGTCAGAAAGGTAAAGTGTAGACAGCTCCCTTTTCGTAGAACAGGATAATTCTCCACTTATCCTGCTCTCCCTTCAGTCTAGAGCCCTTTGAAGGGCTACTGAGACTTTTTGGTTTAATTAAAAATGGTTTGGTGCTGAGAACCAAACCACAAGCCCGAACCAGAAGCCTTGCATGTAACAGGCAAAAGTTCAAAACTGTGTTTACAAAAGGACAAAGATTATTTTCCACAGCTGCTTGTGGGTTTGATTTATTTGTTCACCGCGTATGCTGGCCTTTTCTGGAGAGATTTCCCACTATATCCATTAGTGAGTCTCTCTGGTGCTTTATCAGTTTTTTTTTTAATTCACACTGCAATTCATGCCTTCACTGGAGAGCAGACAGTGAGTCACAAAGATTTTAACTGTTGTCAATTGCAGGGGGAGACAGGCGGTGGGGACTCGTACAAAATTAAGTGCATTCAGTTTTAGTGTTTCACAGTTGCAGCATCACTATCTGTGAGCGTACTTTACATTTTTTCCTTAATCTTCCTCACCTTTGTGTCCCCCATGCTCTCCGATTCAGACACCTGGTAGGTGAGGTCCGTCTCCTCGAAGCCCGTGGCACTCATTCGCTGGTCCGTGGAGGGGTCGGAACGGGGCGGCGAGTCTGGTGAGTTGAGGCATGTTTGGATCAAGGCTTTGCCTGTTTCACTGGTGATCATGGGCTGGAGTTTGCGGGTGGCAAAAGTGTAGACGTGACCTGTTTCACTGGCCACAAGCAGCAGAACCTGGGTTCCCGTCAGGGTGGAGAGTTCATATGCCTAGCAAAGATAAAAAAGAAAATTTAAGCATATGACTAGGAGGGGAGGCCAAGAGTGCAGCTACAATCCAAACATCAAAAAGATACAGTTCACCAAATTAGGGCTTGGATTACCTTCACATCATGCACAAATTAATCTCCACAGGGAGGGAATATAAGCGATTCCAAACATGAATCTTTGGAGAAAAAGCCAAGGAAGCACTAGCATCTATAAATACTCCTGTAGTGAACTCTGACGTATAGCACAAATGAACTAAAATAACATGAGATAAGGCTCCCAGAATAGAGAGTGTGATATAGCTGAGAGACTGATTGCAGCAAGGGGCTGGTTTGTATAGGCAGGGGGGAATAGTAGTAGCCCAGTCTGACAAAGGACATGAGGAATCATTCTTGGCACGCGGAGGTAGCTGGCTGCAAAACCCGAGGTCTCCATCACACTCTGTTGCCTTGTCATTCATTATAGAGCGTGCCGATGCTCACATTCAAACTCCCAAGTGTGAAGGAAAAGCGCACCGAGATTCAACTCCATCCAACACACAGACCAAACGCAGCCCGATGTTGCACTCGGAGTGAACTCCTGAGAAAGCCTTTTCATCCAAATGAGTCATCAGTTATGTGGAGGATGCTTCTGGTGCCATGAAGGCACAGTGCCATTACCATCACCTTGGCGAACACAGTATAGCCGCAGCTAGCTGACAGATGTGTCATTGTAAGCTGGAGTGCAACACACTGTCAGACAGAGCAAGGAGGAGGTGATGAATCACATTCAAATTAAAGGATTTTATTGCGCAGTTATAAAACTGTGTACTCGTCTGAGTCTGCTCCACCACGGTCTCTCTTCTGTAACACTGTGTTCATTATGAACCGTATCGGTCCAGTCTTCACTATCTGGGTGACTAGACTAGCTGAGTCTGAGCATATAATTGCCTTTTGTGTGCAAGAATACGGCGACACAGAACATAAAGGCTAATGATGGGCATCTGTTACCATAGAGGTTCAATGCTACATTGCACTTGTTTCACCTGAACACTTAAAATTTCAATTATAGAGCATTTTGGTGTGCAGTGTAGATCAGTATTAAAAAGAACTCTGTCTGGTTGTACAAGTCACCTCACTGCGTGTTAATGCAGCCTTACAGAGGCAGGTAATGAACGACACAGCTCCAGTCATCCTCTTTCACTGCCATCTCCCTTGATTAGCTGTGCACCAGCTACATAGGGGTCTTCAACTACAGAGCCCAATGTTTGGCCAACATCCAAGACAGAAAAGAACTAATTTGTTAACTTAAGTGTGCTATGTGGCAGCACAAACTAGACCTACACAAAGCTTTAATAAGTTTCCTTGCTCTGCTGATTTTCACATAAATATTTATGACTGCAGGGTGTGTTGTGGAGGTGGTGTGTCTCCGACTGTAATTGGCTCCTCAGCCACACAAAACGTCACAGTCAGGCCTATTTATCAGACAACCAAGAAAAAGGCACATTCATACAACGGAATGTATATGTAAGGTAGCTGTGTAATTAAAATGTCAAAAAGCAAATGATAAAAAACAAGGTTTGTTTTCCACATGGCCTTATTTTTTAGGGTTTGTCTTCTCGTTGTTTATCTGCTGGTAGCAGTAGGGGGTGTATTAGTCCCAAACTTAGCCTTTATGAGTAGACAATTGCTAGTTATAGTCACTTAGGCTGCTGGTTCTCATGTAAATGTGGATTTGAGAACTGTGTCTCTACAAAGTAACTTCTAGCCATAAGTAAGTAGTAGTGGGAGCAATATATTGCATCACTTCTTGCGACACTGATACACTGGCACCACAAGGCAATATTAATATTAAAACATGCAGGCACAGAACAGACAACCGGTTAAATTCAATCAGAAAGGTAATCATTTGAATTATTAAAACTGAATAACAAATATTATTCACAGGAGTGCTTGGGCTGTTTCCTCTTCTCCAGTTACACAGATGTTGTGAGGTATCATAGATGATTGTCTTGCAAGGTATCCTGTATCGCAGAATTGCTGTATCATGATATTTTGGTTACTGTGGGCAATGAATCAAGACTTACTCTGTGATTCCCACCCCTGATTGTAAATTAGCTGACCAACTCAAATATATCTGAAAATCTACATTAATTAACATTAATTCTTGCAGAAAATTCTTCCTCCAGCTTTTCAGACAGAGCTTTTAAAAGGGATTCGGTGAACATGTATGTTACTTTAAATTGGCTTTTGTATGACTGCTTTGGTAAAATGTGCTATTTGGGAATGTCTTGTTAGGCTCTAGTAAACTGTGAAGGGCATTTTTACATAATTTTCCCTGATTTCTTTTGAATTAATCTTCTTTTATAGAAAATGATCTAAATAAACTAACAAATTTTGCACTGAAGGACGCTAAAGTCCAAGATAGTGTATTCATATTGCTGGTTTTGTGTAGCCAACTGTTCAATCAATGGAGATAGTGCATTTAAAGTAATATAAAAGAAAGTTATGACTTATAAGTATAACATAAAAACAGCTAAAATTAGCGTATCTTCACATTAAAGAGCCATTAAAACATTTGACAAACCATTATGTGATTAGCAAATGTGTTGCTTATTTTTTTCCGTCTGTCAGCTAATCAATCAAATGATTAATGGTTTCAGCACTAAACATGTAATAGCAGGAAATTCAAGGTGTAAATAATCACATTTAATAATTAATTACTGCTTTCCATTCAGCTCAGCCAGTTTCAGCCTTGATATTGTGCAAATTGTTTCATTTGCACTGTTTGATAGGTCATCTAAAAAGGAACAGAGCCACAGTTCATGTTATTAGCAGCACCTGTGCACCAATAACAAGTCATAATGTCTGCTGTAAACAGCCTGTTGAACATTGTTACAGCCAAAAATGGAAACATGTCCTTTTTCTGGACAAATAACGCGTCCAAAAAATGGGAACCACGGGTCTTACTTGAATAATCCTGCACGTTAAATGAGGGTGACAATTTGTATTATGCAAGTGCTTGCGTGCACATACTCTGAAGCAGATACAAGAAGGAGAACAAGCAGGCCGATGCTTCGCTCACTGCATCCTTCAAAATGAAACTGGGTTCGTCCTAGAAACCAGTTTGAGACCAATCTACTATGAATCTTCCCACTCCACCCACCTGTCAATTTCTGTGATGGCTGGCATAGTGTGGGCAACATTTTCAAAAATCTCCATCCCCACAGTGTGTCAAATAGTGTTCATGTTGCCAAGAGCCTACATAAAGACACCTCAGTTTCCACGACAACAGTCTGGGATACATAAAAAAAGAGAGAAACACAGCAGAATACACAGTGCAGGCGCTTCGAAAGTAACATGGGGACAACGAAAAATTTTGGGCTATAATACAGCATGGCTTATAAGTGTTTGTTTAAAGTAATAATGAAAAGCGGCCAAGTCTACAGCACAATAACTGCAGTGCTTGTGGTCAACAGCTGACCTGGTGTCCAAATAATTAACTTTAAAAGACTTGATGCCAAATTCTTCATAGCAGTGCTTTATAATGGCAGCAATTGCGTGGGAGAGTTGTAAATTTCCACTAGAAATATTGCTTTGTACTTAGCAGACAGTAATGGTGGCAATTATAACTACAGTGGAGCAAGTTGTCATCTTTAATGTCACCTGCTTGTGTGCCAGATTCAGCTGAGGAAAACTGAGAAAACTGAAACTGAGCTGGTTGAAGCTGGACGCTCGTGTCAGTGTACAGTGCAATAATGCATGCACAGACAGTCCTCAGCTACTCGCTTCTGTTTGAGTGCTCTTTGACCGTCCTCTGATCTGTTTCCCTGGGGTTTAGTCAGCTGTTGGCACATACAGGCCCACTGCTGCTCACGGCCACATGGCAGTAGCCTGTAAGCAAAGCCCTGCTTCACAGTAACAGAGGGAACAGCCTGTGCACTGATGGGAAGTACTTGCAGTAGTTGCGGGCCTGTCAGTCAGTATATGAAGGGATATGTGTGCATGAATGAGTGTGTCAGATTATTTGGAAATGTGTGTGTGTTAGTTGGGGGTGAGCATGATCATAAATAGAACTGTCATTTGCTCAAGTCTATTTAAAGCCTATTCCCTGTCATGAATGTTCTGACTTCCTCACATCCACTGAGTCACTTTGTGGCACAATTGTTTTGACTTTCATAAGAATTGTATTGATGCGAGATTGAGCTCAGGACAGCAGCATGTATACATAATGTACTCTTAACAGCAATTCATGTTCAGATGCACTTTGTTTTACAGGTTATAAGGGTGTAATCAGTCACATTGTTAATATCATGAATGAATGAATACACAGCACCATACAGTGTGTTTTGGGCCTGCTGCAGTACATTTAGACCAATCAACATATATGAGACACTCTAATTAGATGTAACTATCTGGATGAGCTCCAGAGGCATCACCTGACTTACCTTTTTCATAATGCCTGTCTTCCTCTTGCTGAAAGTGGTGTATCGTCTCAACTTGTTGTCAATAAACTCCATCTTTATCTTTACGCGCCCACGTGTCTTCTTTCCCGGCTTTGCCCCGGCGACCCCTCCGGTCACCATGCCGTAGCCTCCGGGTGCTACTCCCACCTCCTGCCCCGCCACCGCCGCCTCCATTTCCCCTCTCTCCCGCTTCACCCCTCTCCTGCTGTCCCCGAGTGAACCCACTGGGTCATCATCATCCCCGGAGTCCGAGTCATTATCCGAACCGCTGCACATCGGAGCGCTCTCCCGCTCCGGGTCGAACCGGGCTCCGTGAGGCAACACAACTCCCGTGTTCAGCCCCACCATGTTGCCTTGGACGGCGGTCTGTAGCGGGTTCACCCCGGTCCCGTTCCCGGGTCTGGCACCTCTCGGACCCCCCGGACCGTTAGCACCCAGCATCCCAACGGCGTTTCTGTCCCCCTGTCGCCCCGCAGCACCGGCAACACTCTCGCTGACCCCCGGTAAAGCTTGCCCTGCTCTCACCAAAACGGGACGAATCCCGCCGCCGACAACCCCCGAACCGTGTCCTGTGGTACCCCTGCCTGAAGCCGAGCCGTTTCCAGATCCGACCTGGCTCGGTAACATTCTATTTACCGGACCGAGTCTCTAAACACCAGCCAGGAGAGCTGGAGCGGGTCGTAGCGTGAACAGACCGAGAAAACGCATACACGGTTGGGCCACAAAATGTAAACAAAGCAGGCCGGTTGGAGGTTTGGAGACTCCAGGAAATTACCGAGACAAACTTTGGAAAGTGATGCTGCCCCCAGGACCCTTCAACCCCGGCTCAGTTTGGTTCACCCTCCTCCTCTATTTCCAAAAGTCTGAGCACTTTCTCAAAAAGGAAAACGCGGAGAGCGCCCTCCATGTTACTGCGCCATGTCATCTAGTCCGCATTCTGAAAGAAAAACACCCCCAGTTTCCACCAGCTGGTTCACATATATTAATTCTCACTCCTTTGTTATCGCGATATTTCTCTTTTTATGCACCAAAAACATGTAAAAACGTGTAATTTTAAAACAGCGTACACCACGGCGGACTAATACCACAACCGAGGAACTACTTCCCTCCTTATAAAGAGATACAATGTTTCCTTATTTGGTGCTGTCTCTCCTTATTTGGTGAGTCACAGCGTCGCCTGCTGATTGGCTGAGGCTTATCTGAGTAGCCCTCTGATTGGTGGGTGCCGCGCTCTCATTAGAATAAATACCAAAATGGTTGCGCTACCGACAACGTCACCGTGGACATGCAGAGGCACCAAAATAACAAAACATCCAAGTTTTTATTCCCCACAGGTGGTACTATGGCACTCTACAACCATGTTTTCTCAGGGTTTTAATGCCAGGATATCTCTTTATTTATCCGTGTTGCATAAAAGACAATTGTGTTCAGAATTGTATGATTTTATTTTAGAAATTCAGACAGCCATATGTCTATAACTCTAATACACTCACCTATCACACACCTGTTGCCTTGAATATAAAGCTTGCATCATGCTAACTTCATTCAGAATTGCAGCACCACCGCCCAGTCAGATCTCACAGCATAATTATTTTTTAGGAAGCTTGCATAGAAGTTGTATTCAATATGCAATTGTGCCACACAGTTGTAACCCTGCAGCTCCTATCAGGAAAAGCACAGTACAGTAATACCAACAGCGACGTCTGTCAAAGTGTCCCAGTAGGCCCTGACAATAAGCCTGCATGCACAACACCCGGCCAGTGAAACAAGCAGCTAAATCAGACAGCAATCATTTTTCCATCGCATCATATCAAAATATCTTCAGTTAAAGGTCTGCTTATTGGAGAGGGTTTGAAATGATGCAGTGAACCCCACCCACCTGCTACTCCAGGCAGGTTAAAACAAATGCCAAGTATTATGGTATTTGAAAGAGGTTTCTCACCCATGATTTGCTGGCAAGCGGGCTAGCGGGGATTTTTTTATTGAAGTGGATGTGCTTTTATCATCACAAGAGCTCACAGAAATGCACACAATGTTATGATATCATTAGTAGGGAATGAGTTGGAACGGCATTAATAAACAATGGCCTTATTAAGTCTTACCCGTCACAATGCTATAATATTCTGAAATATTTACAATACACAGTGAATGGCACCTAAAAAAGCCAAGACCTCTGTGTGAAACTTTGGAATGAAGCATCTTAACCCACCTCCAAGCAACAAATTACTCATATCAATGCTAAATTATGATTTATCCTTATGCAATCAATAGATTTCTTTTGGCTGGAAATGACATAAATAAGTGAGAAGATATGGTAAGGCATAGTGTTAAAGATATTAATGGCATGTTGGAACAATTTATTTGTTTTTCCACTCTTACAAGGCGTCTTTACTAATAATGCCATGTCCAAAATTATCCATACTTGTCCTCAGTCATCAGTGGCAAAACCTTCATTTGCCACCACGTCAGTCAGATGGTTCTTCTAGTTGCTAACCAACGTTCTACATAACTCCACTGGCATTTTGGACCATTCCTCATTTGCAACAATCTCCAGGTCTGTGAGGTTCAAAAGGCTTCCTTGCAGTCACTCTGGTCCACAGATTCTCACTGAGACTCATGTCTGGAATCTGGCTGGGTCACTCCAACATGTTGATATTGCAAAACCAAGACCAGCCTTGTGCAGAGTCTGCTGGAGCGTCTGTCTTGACATGTTGCTACCAGAGATGCTCAGAAAGCGCTTAGATGTGGCCTTACAGCCTTTCTCGTCTTGTGAGCAGCCACAATGCACAACTCTAATAATAGGAGGCTCACTAAGCTGTCTGGTTTTAACCACGATGGGCTGAAACTAGCAAGTAGCTAGACAACTACAGCATCAGTGTATTAGAGTGCTGTAAAATATGCTAGAAATTACCACGTCTGTTTTAATGGCATACAAGCTGTGTTTTCTCAGAAACTGACAACAATTTCAATGAAATTGAATGACTTTGGAAACGGAATTTTTAGGAAAAAGGTAAAAAAAAAAAATCCCATTAACACAGGTAAAAGTCCTCATAAATATCTCACACACAATGTCTTACTGTCTTTTGTTACTCGTTTATGTCATTTCCAGCCAGAAGGAACCAACTGATTGAATAAAAAATCACTATTTATCAAAAATTTTGGTGTATTGATTATTAATTTTTGGTTTAACTGTAAGTTAGTAGGCAATGTTTACAAAAAGAGGAACATGAGGACTCAGGAGGAGCTACAGTAATCCTGGTGTTGCTTTTGAACACTAATGCTCCGTTTTAACTGAGATTATTTTTACTAATCCAATAAACACTGACTCTCACTGGAAACTTCTTTTGCAGCTATAAAGGTCAATGTTATTGTATTTAAATGTGAACATAATTATAGTGAAAAATGTTAGTTAACTTTAACAGTAATGGTCATGATTGACACCTACAGAAGACATACACCCCCCTCTTGTGGTCAGTCAGAGTACTTTTTAGATTGACAGTAAAATGGGACTGCTTACACAGGATCATACATGTTGTTTTAATACTACAACCCCCAGACTAAAGGGTGCTTAATACTTGTTTTTAGTGAGCATTCTTTTCATACGTTCTCAGCTTGATTTTGTACTTATAGCCTCTTATTTACACACAGTACGAAAACTGACTTGCTGAGACTTGTGGGATGTCTGTTATGCACCTCAGGGGACATTTTGTCACATTTATTTCTATCAAACATCTAATTATGTGGTAATGCAGCTGCAAACAGAAGCTGTAGAAGCTCTCCAGCTGGCATACAAGTGCAAGAGTTATAAGGTATGATGATCCTTTTCAACACATTTTGGTTTAAATACACAAGCAACAAAACATCTAAACTAAATTATTGAATACATTATTAATAAAGAATATTAAAAATGGTTCCCGCTTGCAGCTGCATGACCAAATAAACTGATCAGCCACAACATTAAAACCACCTCATATAGTATACCATATAGTATACCAGTAGCTCTAAATGTTGGAGGCATGGACCTGTGAGTGTGTCCTGTGGCGTCCAGCAGAGGTTCCTTTAGTTCTGAAGGTAGTGTGGCGGAACTTCCATGGATCGGCTTGTTTCAGCACATTCCATAGATCGGATTGGGATCTTGGGAGTCTGGAGGCCAGGTTGATGACTCAAGCTCTTGGTCGTGTTCCTCAAGCTGTTCCTCAGAAGTTTTCTGTTGCTCATGTTGGGAGGTTTGCTTGGTCTGCAGCAGTGTTTAGATGGTTTGCATGTGTACCCCTAACCCTCACCTGTCAGTGGTTTTTATGTTGTGGTCTGATCTGATTGGTGTCAACCTGGACTAAAAAGTCTATTCAATATTATTTATTAACTATGCCCAGCAATTTTAAATTATTTGAAAACTGATTTTCACATCAGACAAAAAAAGTGAAAAATACCACCAAAATGCTCAACATAATATTTTGGAAACAATAAACGATGGCAATCTACTATATTAACTACGACACATTAAGTAAAAACACTGTGAACCTTTATTGACAGCAGCATGTATACTTTTGTATATATCTGTGATTACTGTGAACATTTGCTGAAGCAGTTAAAAAAAAGAGGTCTAGGTGTGAGTGCCTAGCATTCATAAAAACAAAACATTACACTAAAAACAACGTATAAAAACAGGTTCATAAACAAAGGCCATTGCATTTGATTAGATAATGTAAAAAGAGGGAAACAGTTAAGATAATCCTTCATTTACCAGGCACTTATATGAGTTCTGGTGACCTGCAGTCACTCTTTTGACCTCCTTTGTGTTCAGCTGACTGAACGCACGCTGAGATGGACCATGAGAATGAATACATAGCGTAACTACCTCACAGAAGTACCTTTCTATTATAAACATAGTTAAAAAAAGACAGGACCTTCATCATAAATAAACAGGCACCTGCATGTCCTTCTACACAACATGATAGAAATAAAGAGGGATATTCTTTTAAGTGAAGTTAGTGCATGGCTTCTACATTATGTACACATTGCCTGGTGTGCTGGTCCACTTTGCAGCATTGCACAAAACAGCTGGACCAGGAGAGAAACTGTGATTGGACCTCTGGAAATATTACGTCGCAGGTTGAAACGGTGATAGGCTGCATCCCTGCGACTGAGACGACACAATGATGTGGAATAACGGGTGTTCTGGCCCACGGGTTGTGACAAATAAGCACCTCAAAGTTAATACAACAACAAAACACACTTGTAAAAATGTATAAAGCCCACCCTGGCACAATCTCATCTATTCAATATATTCCTTGGCTAGAAAACTTGATCTGTTTTTTTTGTTGTTGTTCCTGAAGCGTTACCATAACACGGATTACTTTTTCCACAAGTTTCCTCATGTCGCAAATCACAGGTGTAACAGACGACAAACCTTCATGCAAACACCATTCCACTTCTTTGAGAACAGTTCAGTGCACATACACACACACACACACTTTGGGGGGATACTGGGGTAGCTTGGTGTCACCTCAAGGATTAGGCTGGTGGACCCACGACGCAGCTGATTGAATTGTAAACTGAAGTAGAACAGTTAAAAGATCTTATTTAACACACTCCCTAAGAAGCAGGTATCTAAAAATCTTCAGTTCTCAATGAAATCCCACTTTCCCTTCACT
Organism: Dascyllus trimaculatus; assembly: GCA_024666655.1. Lineage (NCBI taxonomy): Eukaryota > Metazoa > Chordata > Actinopteri > Pomacentridae > Dascyllus > Dascyllus trimaculatus. Next base: position 24,757,960 of record CM045464.1, on the reverse strand, counting down.
GTTCTCTCTGGTTTTATGAGAAAACAGGGGACTTAAAACTAATTTTGTGTTTTTTTTTCATCTTCAGACCAATTATTTGTACTGATCAAAGCCAGTGAAAGCACTCTACGATCCCTACAAAGCAGTTGAAGGTTTAGGTGTGTGTGTGCGGAGGGGTAGAGGCACTGAGGTTGTGAGGCTCCGTGAAACAAAGTGTCTCTGAGACAGAGCGGCTGCAGGGTCACAGTGGAACCCCAGACACAGACCGGAGGGGAGGGTCGTCCATGCTGCGGTTAAGGCAAACTCCTGGCACTGCTCACACGAAGCCATTCACACAGACACGAGTGCGTTTCCACTGATGTAGCAAAGAAGTCAAATCCACACTCTGAATTGTTTGAAATGCATATAAAAAAAAGTTTCTCCTCAACCCTCTTCCCTGAAATGTGTGAGACTAATAATCCAGCATTCCTGTCTTTATTTTAGGGGAAGGGGGTTTGGTCAAAGTTCCCCTCTGTTGCGGGCTGATGTTCATCTCAGACTTTGCTGTCAGACGGCAGCTCTCCCAGGGTGTGGACGATGTCAGTGAAGGACGGGCGCTCTTTGAGGCTTAGCGCCCAGCAGCGGACCATGAGCTTGTAGATTTTGGAGGGGCATCCGTCTGGAATGGGGAGCTTCAGCTTCCCTGTCTGCAGACCTGCAGAAAAGAGGGACGTTACACCAGATCAGGAAGATGGAGACACTGGCTGTTGAGTGAAAATGTTTTAAGATGCAACCTGTAAAACCTAACAGAGATGTCAAAACCTGAACAAAAATTAAGCTGCTACAGCATCATACTCACCTTCCAGCACCTCATCATCGCTGAGTTTGCTATATGGCATTTCCCCGTGACTAAAAACTTCCCACATCAACACTCCAAAGGCCCACACATCAGACTTAGTGGAGAAGTCGTCCTCAAACACAGACTCTGTTGGGAGCCAGCGCAGTGGGATCCATGCCTGCCTGTAGTGGTAGTACTCACTGTGCACATGTACACAAGAGAAATGACAACAGATGGAAACGAAAACATTAGACAGGTTATTATTAGCTTTATTTATTTTACTGCAATTGCATTTGCTGTAATTGACAATTTCAAGTGGCAAGAAGTACTGAGACAAAACAAAAGCAACATGGCAACCGGTGACATCCAAAGCAAGTAACCACTGTAAAAATCCCAAATTGAAAGTGTCATCTCGATATAAGTGCTATGAAAAAGGCAGTCATGAATTACTAGTTGATAAAGCAGCTATAATATCAAACTATTGTTAGTGTTTAACCCTCTCAAGTACAAGGAAACGCCCATCTGATGTTCATTCTTTTTTGTTTTACCTCAGTTTCCCTTTCCACTTTTCACCTTCTTTGCTTCCTCTGACAAATGAACTCTTTTTCTTTTGCCAGGTAGACTTTCCTCACTTACTCTGTTCTTTCAGCTGTAAACTAAACCTTCCCTGGAGATTTGAGCCCTGGTGTCAGACAGGCTTGCACAGTGAAAGTGAGGCTTACAGAGAACCAATCTAAACACCAACTGTGCCATTATTTTATAGCCATTACACTGTGCAGTGAATTTCAGAATTATAAATCAGAGCAAAAAAACTTGCCGACTGCCACTTTAAGTGTGTGATTATTATAAAATGCAAAGTCTATTTTTAGCAGACCTGTTGTAGACGTCCTTGCTGAGGCTGAGTGATGACACTTTGACACGCCTCTGACTGTTGATCAGGCAGTTTCGAGCGGCAAGGTCTTTGTGGACGAAGCGGTGATTGGACAGATGCTCCATCCCGTGAGCCACCTGGGCACAGATGGAAACCTGGAGGGGGAAAAAAAGAGAAATATGAAGCAAAAGAACCGTCAAGGTGAAGCGAATCTGATAAAACGTTTCCAGTGGTGGCGGAAATTAGCGTAGGTTTTCTGTGGTTGTATAAGTTAAAGGACTTGTTCAACAAGTCTCAACTGGTTACCTGGCAACCTCACAGTGATGACAAAACTCCTGGAGGTTATTTGCTAATAATAATCATACCTCTCAGTAAAGCTTCTACTTCTTATTCTCTTTGTACAACAAACATGTAATGAGTTAATTAGTCCTGATCTTCTCATCTAACCCCTCAGATTATAGTGCATTTTTCAAACATGTTGAAAACGCTTTAAGGCATCACAGTCTTGCAAAGAATGGGAATAGGTCAACTTGACGCTGACATACATTTCTATTTTTGTTACATGCATTGTGGGTGGCGTGCAGGTTACTGTGAGCTGCCAATCATGGTTCGACATTCAACACTTACTTTGGTCTTGGTGCTGATAGGCTGCGACTTGACTTTGTCGTCTTTGCTTTTGGAAATTCTCAGGAACTGCTTTAGATCTCCCTGGTATGATAAAAGCAAAAAAAAATACAGAGCATTGTATCAGGTAAAAAAATATGTCTTTAAACCTTATATATGTGTGTGAGTGTGCTTCTGCCTCAGTGGTTACCAGGTCGTAGTACTCCAGGATCATGTAGTGCGGCTCTGCCTCCCTGCAGAGACCCAGCAGGCGGACGACGTTGGGGTGGCTCAGCTTGGCGAACATTTCAGCTTCGCGACGGAAGTCAAGCTGCAGCTGTTCGTCTCTGGTCTGCAGGCTCTTCACCAGCACCACCGTCTCCTCCTCACCCTCCTCAATACCTTTAGCTTTGGACAGCAGCACCTCACCAAACTCTCCTTTGCCTGAGCAAACATTCACACAATGCAACGCAAATGTCAGAGCAGATGCGTAAAAATCGATATAGAAATGTGCTAATACCGTCAGCTTTGTATCAAATCAGAGCACAAGGACACTCATTCTCAGTTAATACATATAAAACAGAACTGCGTTAAGTAGTGTACCTAATGTAGTGATGGTTTGTAGGTTTGTTCGGGGAAAGTGGAGCTTGTCGTTGACGTGACTGTGGCGTTTCTCAGTTGTTGCAATGGTTCCCATGTTGGTGAGTGCCACCTCTTCCTGGATCTCAGCGGTGGTGTGGCCATTTTGCTGAACGGCCCCTCCTGATGAACACAATACACAACCCCCACGGGGTCACACATTGCATATTTGACATAGATCGCACGCAGGCCACGGATATAGAAACATGGTGATATGTACTGGTGATAGACACTTTATCAATATCAATAAGAAAACTGTGTGAGTTTTATTTAAATGGTTTGATGCAAACAGCCATGAAAGCACAGAGGAAATGCAGAGTTAGATTACACAAACAAACCCCTTCTCCGATCACAACAGCCTATCATATCCCTTCATAACGGAGCACCTAAGTGATACAGGGCTGACAGGCTGCACCAAGGCCTGATGGACTTGATGTGGAGGTGCACACAGAGGCCAGTGTGAACTCATTATCCAGGGATACTCGGTTCTGGCCAGCTGCTCAAAACTAACTAACTAACATCAGTGCAATGCGGCGGTTTCACCATGGTCACCCTCTGTGCATTTCTGAGCACCAAACATTGACAAATCACTTTTTCATCACACTCAATTTGTAACATTAGATTTTAAAGTTCAATAATTTCTTTCAAGCTTGTTTATTTATCTTATTATTGTTTGGTCCCATTTACTTGCTTTATTTAATGTGCACCAAGGTGAGATCATTAATCGTGTACGTTTATTTGTCAGTATGTTTCATTGTTGTTCTGACTTTAACCCTGTTGCCTGTCTGCCTTGACAAAACTAAAGTGATTAAATGCACAACTAACCCCTCTTCTGCTGGATTTTGTACAGAAATTAATCATTACAAGTCATCAACAATCACTGAAATCGACTGAAAGGAAACAGTCATGATAAGTGTGTCAGCTTTCATCCAGTCGAAATGGTGCACATCTAAAAAGAAGTACAATATTCTCAAACAGCTTATTTTAAGTATGTGTTACGGCCCCTGATGGTTGGATGCTTTCTACTTTTGCAGCCTCTGTGTAGGGAGAAGGCTTGTATGAACTGTCAGTCATCTCAGCTGATTAGCCTGCAGCTCCAGACCTGCACTCCACCCCTTGCTCTTCTCCCCGCCTACCGACCTGTCTGATTGGACCACCACCTCGTTTCCTCCTCCAATCAGACAGCGGCAATCACCACACCTGGGCATAAATCTGTAGCTAAACCTCACAGTCAAGTTGGCTGGGACTTAGTGTGAGCAGCTCGCTCTGGTGTCTCTCCTTGCTTGTTTGTTTTGTATAAAAATGTAATTTCTGTCACAGCTGTTAAACTAGGTAAGAGGTTACTCGTATGTTCTGTGATATTTGTTTTGAAACACTTGTTGGTTGGTTATTTCTGTGCACCCTGTACCAGTTTAATTACTTTTGTTAGTCACATGAGCGTTGCAGTTGTGTCTTTGAGTTTGGCAAGGAAGTTCAGTTTTCTTATTTTGTTTTAGCTAGTTTTCATAACTCTGTTGGCCCTTGTTTGGTTTTAATAGGTTCTTTGATTTAGCAACACCCACCAGCCCTTTTTAATTTGTATCATCACCTTTTTTTTATGTCACTAAACAATAAATCGCACGACCTAACGAAGAACAACTGGTTTTTGTTATCTTCCCTGGCGATCCTAGACAGATAGGTTGTAAAATATGTTTTGGATATAGTTGAGACTCGTAGTACAAAGCAAAATTTTGTGGCATTTTACAAGTTCTATGTAGTACGTAGAATGAACACAAGATGGCAGCAAACGCTCTAAACATTTTAAAGCTTTTGAGGAATATAAATTGAGAGCATGTGAACCACTCGCACAACCTCCTGAATGATTTTACAACTGTCTAACCCCAAATTTATAGACGTTCCTACCATTCAGACACTCCATCTCGGGCTCCTCTCCGTCCTGGCCCTTCTGCAGTCTTTTGGCGTTGCGTCTCTTTTTGCAGTAAAACATGAGGCCCAGCACTACAATGATGTAAGCCACAGCCGCTCCGACTGACAGACCGATGGTTTGGATCATCTTGTAAGGAGCCTTGTCTTCATCATCACTATGGTAATTCGGGGGTCTCTCTGTTGGGCACATGCAGCAATTATGGTCTCGTAAAATGCACGTAGGAAGTGCAAGATGTGGGATCTAAACAACATCAGATCTTTTACATCACTTATTGTGGTACATCTTTTAACACGTTTAATTGTTGCATCAATTTTAGCATAAGAGGAAAACAAATTTCTATTTTGCTAATTATGGGTTTGCAAGATTAAGCTGGAACAACATACTCAAATCACTTCAGATGTTGTTTATAGATCCACTACAGTTATAATTAGCAAAGTTTAACCCAGGAAACAGCTATTGCCCTAAAAAAGAAAGTGTCAACGGTGCACTGCATTATTACAATGACTTCATTTTTCTGTCCAGTCTGGCTTTGTGGGGCAGTGCTGTCGCGATGACCCCAACAAGCTGCAACAAACGTCTAAATTTAATTGTGTCCTCACTAAGCTGGAATACCATCCAGCTACTTAGACAGAAAATGAGTTGACATGGGACACTAGTGCAAGTGTGTGACTGTAATTTTCAGCTTTAGCACACAAGGAGTCTCAGAGTGTGAAGCGTTATTAGATCTAGTGTCTGCCCAATCCCATCACCCCAGTGACAGCTGTGGCGTCAGAGATGCGGCCGTGGTTATTAACCTGTCGACACGGATGGCAGGCACAGGCCGAGGGTTTAATTAATGCCTTCATCCTACACTTGTGACTGTGGCTGACGCCCCATGTGTGCACCTTTGTTCCTGATAAAAGAAGCCTGTGTTAAGATGTTTGCGTGCGTGTCAAACTCACCCACTACAAGCAGCTGAGCCACACGGTATTTGATGCTGCAGCTGTTTCCGGCCACACATGTGTACTTGCCCGTGTCTTCGGTAGTGACATCTGAAATCAACAAGGAGCCATTGGGCATCTTCTGGAACCTGGAAAAGAGAAGAAAGAAGGAATGAGACAGATAAAGGTGGAGGGATTAGGAGACCAGAACGTCACAAAAATTCTAAAATTTACTTTTCCGACTGAAGATGTTGAGTCTCTTGTGCTCTGAAAACCAACATGGAGTCTTTGTCAAGCTGTCAGTCATCATAAATCTGAGGAATTGGCTTGACCACTAAAACTGCTAAGATGGTTATACATTGCCAACAAAAGCGATCTGGAGTAATGTCTATTATTTTTTAGAAGATGGCATGTCAGACTAATATACTGACAGTATAAAAATGTAAAAGGTAGTTTTCTGTCATTTTTTTTAGCAGAAGGCAGCATTTATTATATTTCTGTCTGTAAAATCAAGCCACTGGTGAACCTAAATGTCAATGTAGGCATGCATATCTATCTATCTCTCTCTCTCTCTCACCAAAGATATTTGTACTTTGTTAGACACAGAAGCATAAGTATGTATTTCAGACAATGTCAAAGATATCAATATTATATTACACTGGAGAAAATACACTCACTTCTGCTCGTTTGAAAGTTTAAAGTTCACTGCTGAAATGTGATATGGATCCTAATGTCTTTACAATTTCATATTCTTATCCTAAACTTTCCTTTTTTCTGTGAGGCCTGTGAGACAACTGTTAAATCCAACTACTAAAACTTGCCATATTTCTCTTGTTTCAATCTGATGTGTGTCCTCAGTTCAGGACAAAGTGTGTTCTTGTGACTTTTGATTATTAGCATTATCAGCAACACTAAATTGCATAAATTATAAGTCTGCGTGCTCTGCTTTATTCACAAAGTGTTACTCAAGTGTAAAGAGAAGAACTTCACACAACAGAGACAGCTCACATAACACCAAGTTCAGCAGTGTCATCAGAGCAGATTGGAGAGAATGATTTGACATGAAGTGTGACATTTCAAAACATCAGCATCTAACTATCTAACAAAGAAGACTTGATGTGAGAGTCACAGATGTACGACTAAAGACCTTGGGGAAACTGTTCAAGCCTTCTGAAATGTACAAGCTTCAATACAAAAATATTCAAAAGACAAACAAAAAATGTTCTCCCAGTGAATTGGCACTAATGATAAAGTGCACAGTTTATGAATTTCACACTAAGGTTATTTAAGTTTCTTGATTTTATTCTAGTATAACATATTTTTAAAAATGATTTAGATTAAGATTTTTAATTTATTGTTACACAGATATCTGGTCATGATTCAATGACAGGTCTGAAAAAATAATTACAAATTTCATACATGCAATTCATACTTAGAAGAAACTACAATAAAATGAGTGAAAGTGACTACTCTTGCTACCTGACAATAAATTTGTCTGAATAAGACCCTATGTTCATGTGTTTATTACTTTACAAGCACAAGTTACGTCTAAAACGAATGTGCAGAGATAACACTTTGAACCTGTAATCACAAACTGTAATCCTCATCCATGATAGCGGAGCTGCAACACAAGTGTCTCATTTACCTCCTGTTCTTACTGATGTCCAGCGCCTTGTCTTTAACCATCCAGTGGATGTGAGGCTCGGGGTCACCGGTGGCCTGACAGTGCAGGATGGCTGTGTGACCCTGGTACACCGTTGTGTTGTCTGGTTCCACCTTAAAGTGAATGTACACTGTATGTGCACACATAGACACACAAACAAGCAAAAGCTCATTAACGCAACACACAACTGGGCTATAACGCCTCCTTCAGAGACTGAAAAACTGTGGCGACTGTGGTTGAGATTCTCTCAGTTACTCTCCAACCCCAATGCAACTCATTACTGGGCTATAAAAAGGCCACCAACTACATCATAAACGCTGCTGCTGCGTTTGAAGCTTGATGAGAATGATCAGTGACTGCCTTGTCATTACACCACCCTCACATGTAACGAGACCACAAGCACTTTCGATGTGGCACTGATGACAAACACAGAAGCCTGCCCCTTTCTTTTATAATTCCCTGCTTCCTGTATGATGAGTGAGCGTTATACCGGCCACAGTGAGGGTCACCAAGGCTCGGATCTCCCCCTGGAGGCTGTTGGAGGCGATGCATGTGTAGTTGCCGGCGTCACTGCGGGTGACTTTGGAGAAATGCAGCTGGCCGACCCTCTGCTCCACGTGAGGTGGCACCTCTCCTCCGTCTGCAGGGGGAGACAGACACACAAGCACCAGAGGGGTTAATAGGGCCGAGTCTGGAGCTGCATGTGGAAGCTAAGAGGTTAATTTGACTCCTAATGTGAACAAAGGGGGAAGTGATGTGTGATGATGAATCTTCCTGACACTCTGTTTGTTGAAGACTCTGCGCAGGTTGCTACATATTCTTGTGGAAATAGCATTTGTCATCATAAACGTTTAAGAATTAAAGGCTACTACTGAATTTTGGATGAGATATTGCTAAACAGTCATCCCTTATCTGATTTAAAGCTGAGGTTAAGCCAGTGGGGTGCGCACCTGCTTTGGTCCAGCGGATGGTTGGGGTCTCTCGGCCCGTGGCAGAGCACTGGATGGTGATCTCCTTATCCAGCTCCAGGCACTGGGAAGGCTGAGGAGTCGGGGTGAATTTCAGCTTCTCTGAAACACAAGTCAAAACACCAACACACATTACACATGCGGCTAACACGGCATGGTGGGGGAGCAGTGGATGTCAAAGCCTCTTTTGTGTAACTCACACAGCAGATGAAATGACACTAAGCTGACGCAAATCATGTTCAGACATATTTGGGAAAATGTGGAAACAGGCACACATGAGCACACACATCTGACGAGTATAAAGACTAAGATTTATCAGAGGTTGAGATCATATAAACAGAGAGACTGACCAGACAAAGCTGTGACATGCAGAGCCATCTATCACGCTGATGTTATACCAGCAGGCAGGAATTTATCATGGAGATAACATGATAAAATGGAGGCTAGAATAAAGCTGCCGTGCATGAGTCATATTTTACACCTCTGTGGGTGTCCTGCTGGACGCCCAGATACAGAACATGGAATCCTATTTTAGGAAACACACACACAGACACACACAGGCCTGCAGGCGTGAACACATTCGTCTTTTATTCTCTCTCACAACTGTATTATTCATCACGCCCTGCATACGATTTCACTCATTACACATTATCTTTCAGTCTGGTGGATAACTTCAAATAGAATCTGAGTAAGGGAAGTCTAATCTACTGTATATATTGATCAAATGAGAGATTCCCTCGCAGCTTACCGAGCACAATGACTCGAGCTTGCCCAGACAGTCGGCCGCCTACAGTCTTGGTTTCACAGCCGTAAATCTGTCCATCATACACCTCCACATTGTTGATCCTGAGGGTGCCATTAGCGAACATCTTAAAACGAGAATCCTGGAGGGAGAAAAATGGGGTATTTACAGTGAAATTCTGTCATGCTACAAAGCATTGAAAGAGTTTTCATCACTATCTCATACCTCGGGTGTGATCATCATGTTGTTGCGGAGCCAGGTGACCTCGGGTTGAGGGTTGGCCTGAGCGTGACAGTGAAGGTAACCCGGTTTACCCTCTTCTAAATGGCTGTCCTGAGGCCTCGACACCCACACTGGAGGCAGCTGCGGACACACAAATGCAGCAAATCAGTACAGACGTTTCACATTTACACACACATTTAAAATAAATATATGCATAACTATTGAGCTACAAAGCAGTCCCTTGAAGGAATACACAGGAGTTGGTACACGTTGCTAGGCCCTTTGGTCACTCTAAATATAGACGCCATTAATAATCCCTGTGTATCTGGAAGATGGTCCCTGTGTTCACACTGTGCTCCTGACATTAAGGAACCTACTTACTGTGACATGAGAAAGTGCTATAATAACCTCTGCTGTAAGTTAGTTTGCTTATTTACCTTTTCTTAACTTAGGGGTTGCTGTGGGGATACAAAAAAGAATTCATTCAATTTCCAAAGTGACCCTGCATAGCATATGCCTCCTATCTTTGATTCTTTATGAAGATTAAGCTTACAGGATCCGTTTAGGATAGTCAAGGATGTAATTTGAGTACTTTAATCCTCTGAACCTCGAGCCATGTCAGGGAGTTTTTTTCTGTCACATTTTTACTCACTCAGGACTCATTTTTCACTCCAATATAAAGCCCTACACCTCTACAGAAATACAAAATGTCTTTCGTGCAACACAACAAAATTAAAATGGCATAAATCATTAAAAACAACAAAAATAAAGGAGAATTTCTTTGGTTATTTATTTCACAAAGATTTAAAATATGTGGAATCAGCAAGTACAGCATTCATCCAAATGCTACCAATACTGGATACAATGGCAGCTCTATGTACTATAGATATTTCACTTCTTCCATTTTTATTTTGCTTTCATACCTGTCTCCTGTTTGCCCTGTAACACAGCCTGCAGTTCAGAAGAAAAGTCGCCAAGTTTTTGTCACGTGACGGTCGATTTCAGCCGAGTCAGTAATGGCTTCTCAGTCATGTTGAGGAGCGCATAATTTTATTTTATTTTATAGAATTATAGCCAATGGTTTTAAGCAAATTTTTGAATGGGACATGTAGAATAAAGTGATTTTGATAAAATGTCATTATTTTAAGCTCAGATTTTGTTGATTAGTTTTGACAAAATCAAAAGTCACACAAGATTAATTCACTGACTGTTAATTCTTCCTGTTTTTACAGTTTCCTGCTATAATAAACTGTGTGAGTTTGGCAATTATATCAAACAGCATGGGTAAATGGTCATCTTAGGAGTCATAAGACACATGTTAAAAATAGAATGATCAAACTGATTCAGCATAGGCTTGTGCCTTTAAGTCCAAAAACACTCAATTCCACATTCAACCCCTCTTTTTTAATCTTCATTGTATCTTACAGAAGATCTCCTCCTGCCTCCTAAATGGCCACATCATCAGGGTCACATTAAAAACTTTGGAAAGCTCAATCCAGAGCCACAGGAAAGCTTTTACACAGCAGCTGTACTCCTCAGGACGGGTAAACTGAACTTATAGTTTCCATGTAAAATGGTCTGCCTATGACTTACTGGCCACGGTGAAGGTGACCTCCTGCGTCTTGCGTCCGGCCTTGTTCTGGGCCACGCAGGTGTAGGTGCCTGAGTCTCCCTCCTCTGTCGGACTGAAGACCAGATCCAGGCCGTCCTGGTACACTCTGCCCTCTGTGGGAACCCTCTGACCTCCTCTCTCCCACCACACCTCCGGCTCTGGTCTGCCGCGAGGAGGTCGACAGGGTACCCGCTGCAGGGTGTCCGCTGTGAAGACATTGGACGCCTTGGCCACCATGTCTTCTATCTCTGTGGTGGAGAGCAGAGAGATCAAGATACTTTCAGTGTGAAGAAGCTATTTGAATGCTGTAATTGATTTCCAGTTACACCAGACCCCTAATAATCATTAATCTGCTTTCAAAGCCTATGAAGCACTGTGGATTTTGAATTTCAGGAGTGGCCCCAAGCACACTTAATTCCAATTCACAGTTCTGTTAACAGATTTCCTGTCTTGTTAGGATAAGTCCTTTGATTTGAAGAGCAGGCAACAGTAATTAGAGAACAAAGCTCACAGTAGCCGAACTGAGAATATAGGTTTTTCTTCTGGGAATTAACTCAGGCCTTGTGTGAGGTGGGTCATATCAAACCTGGCAGCCCCTTTACAGAAAGTGGAATAGGATCCGTGTTACAAAGACTCACAAGACCTCCCACTACTGTGAAGTTTAATACTGCGTGTCCTAAATGGAAGTCATTAATACTTTATTGGCCAACAACGCTCTGAAAGCTGGTCAGTGGCTACGACCTTCTACGAGTCTAAGATCTAAATCAATTAATGAGAACAGAAGAAAACTCACATTTCTCAGCAGATGAAAGAGAAGCCGAGCTGCCAGAAGGGGGAGGGCAGTGAAATGAATGAGGTGGAGCTATGATGGAGTGACTGTTTAAACTTGTCCCTAAATACTGAATTCTACTGTGACACAATCCCCTATAATGCCTGCAGGGATTACCATCAGATTAAGTGAATTAAGGTATTTAAATGGAGCTGTGGTTCACTGGGTTAAAACTGCAGCTACAGTCGTACCTTGTTAATCCAAAACCCTTGGGGAAAGGGGGCTGTTTGAGAGGAGTCAAGTGCTCGGGACATTGAAATGCATAGAAATTCCAGCCGTAAGGTTATTCTAAATATTTGACTTGCATGCACTTGCATTTCAAAATGTTGGCTGATTAGTAAGATGAGAAGACACTATAGCTTGTCATAGCTTTGACCTAAAGGAACTATTTAAAAAGTTGCTTCATAATAGTATGAAAATATCGTTACAGAGAAAGAGCTGGCACTGTCAACTGCAACATTAAAATAGCTTTGATGTGTCTGAACTTGTACATTAGATAATTTTCCCTGCACCTATCAGAAACTAACCTTTATGCACAACTGATACTTAATGTCTAGGCCTGATGCGAACTTTAGGGAGCAAACAAATTATGATAGAATTATATTGCCTGGTATTTTCTCTCTCTATATATATATATATATTATTGGATACATTTTAAAAAAACTTTTGTAATGCAATGTATTTCTCAAACTAGTTACTAACCTATGGTAAAAAACATCGGACTCTGACATCACTGTCTGCTCAGCTGTGATTACTCTGCTACATGTGCTGCAGACAACGCTGGCAGTACTCTCAACACTGGAGCGCACTCTGCTGGTCAAAGTATGTAATGACACCATTTCTTAATAATCACGAGCGTCTTGCAGCAGTTCAAATCAGACAACATACACGCAGCTACTGATATATTGCTGATAAGCCAATACTGGCTGATAAAATCAGCTGATGGATATATCAACAAGCATTTTATTGCGAAACCACAAAGTTTTATTTGTTGCACATCTGATGTTTTTGTTTTAATTTTACAGTGATTTGATACAGTCATTTCTTGCACGCAAAACTATTGATGTTGGGTGTTCATCACAGGTGCAGTTTTATTGACATTCAACCTATCAAAACCTCATAATTACACTTGTTAGCCTGTTTGGTGTGTTATCTGAGGGCGTGTAACCACACAACCTTCTCCTCTGACAGGAAAGCGCTGGCAGGGCATGAAGCGCGTGGGTTTTGTATCTATGAAAAAAAATATCTTGACAGCATATCACCACTAAATTCATGTATGATAAGACTAGCCCTGCCACTTGTGGTGATAAAAGTCTGACATATGACATAGCTTGGGATAAACAGAATTGGCCAGGACAAGCTTCTCCTTCATGATTTTGCCCAAACAATTGGCTGCCTGAAAAGGAGTGCTCTGAGCACCCCTCTAAAAAATATGATGCTGGGTGCAGCAATATTTTTCAAGGTGGCCACATTCAGCCGCATATGTTTGTCCTCATTAGAAAAATACATTATATGCTATGTGGACACTAATGTTACTTTTGCTGCTTATTCATTGAATGACACGTGCCGTTTCCTTTGGAGGAAGCTTGTTGGGCAAAATGAGCTTGGCAAATAGTTGGACTGTTGGAGGAAATAATATGAAGGGGAAACAGCAAAATGCAACAGTACAGAGTGTGTAGTGGATACAGCTGGGCCGGATGTCAATAAGAGAATGTGATTATCATCAGAGGGATCTGGCTCTAAGTGAAAGAGCCAGAAGAAGAAGGGAGGGCAGAGCAGAGAGATGCAGAGCAGGATAAATATGTAACCTGAATGCCCCTCTCACTCTCAGATTACAGAATCACAGGTGTTTATCTCTCACCAGTTCAACAACTGCAATTTTGCGTGTGTGTATGTCTGTGTATGTGTGTACCAGCTATGAGGAGGGAAGCCTCCAATGTAACGTGGGATCCCCTGAGGCCACGTCCGACACACTTGTAGGATCCGGTGTTCCTGGGCTTGACCTGCGTGATCAGCAGTGTCCCGTTGGATAGCAGAAACACTCTGTGGAGAAGAAACAGATTGCTCACAATCACTGACTAACCAACAACAGTCTGCATATTATTTGCACAGGAAATGTTCTCTGCTCCTACAACTACTCCTTCCAGACCTTTCTCAAACTGCATCTGCAAATAATTCTTAGAAGTTGTTTTGGCCGGCCAGGAGCAGTATGGAGATGCGCTGCCACACAGGACAATACAATAAGTGCCAGAAACTGCATGCAATTTTGACATAGTTCTACATTTCTATTTTTGGCATGCTACCTTACGTTATCTGAACTAATCCAAGCCATCTGCTGCTTCAAATCTGAAGTAAAGCTGAAGTAAACGCTTAGAATTTGTCCACAGAACAAAAAGTAAAGTGTCCTACATTTTGAGTTAATCTTAAAAAAGTCTCACACTTTAGGAGGCCCATCTGGCCCCTGGCCTCTGCCATGGGAGTATCAGTGCCAGTGATGGACAGGATGAGAAGTAATTAAAGGCTGACCTTAAGCCAGCTTCAGGGATGACGGATAAGGAGCTGCACATCCCACATAGACAGGAGCTTCACAGACAAATCAACAACTCCTGACAGCTATATGAGAAAATCAGTCTAGAGCTCATGGGGAAGACTTGATATGTTAAGTAGAGAGGAGTAAGTAAAGGAACTGCTGGATGCTCTGAAATTCCTGAGAGGAGTTTTCCAAAAGTAGGATACATCCAGGACTATCCAGTTCTACAGCAGATTCCCTCGGGAGGGTGATATTTCTGTGTCATCTCTTCTTTTCTTCTCTTTTCAGGAGCAAGAGGGAAATGAGCTGTGGGAGCTTGTGTATGTTCCCACCTGAGAGATGGAACATTGCTTCACTCTGAGGAAACTGTCTAAAATAACTATAAAACAAAAATGAATAAAGACAGCTTGTTTTTGAAAGCAATCATCCTTGGAGCTACAAGGAATCACGCAGAAACAAATCACTGTGGCTTCATATTTTTCCTTCCAGAGTAGGTTTGAACCATGGGGCAGAAACTATCTGCAAAAACAGCAGTTTAAGGTGGTATATTTTTTCTTAGTTTCACACATATGAAAAACAACCTACATCGGATATTCACACATAGTTACCTAAACAGTGCAGGTGCTAAACAGATGACATTTCCTGCAGAGAGCTACATTCCTCTGGTAATATGACCAGCCCAGCTCAATAAACAAAAACACACAAAACACCAGGCTTCTTTAAAATACCCTCAACACACAGAGGGCTAGGTTTTCAAAGAAACCGTCTGTGTGTATGTTTTTATCTTCATGTTTATTACACATCACTCTGCAATCCTAGTGTTGAGTCATCACTACTTTGGTGACCAAACCTGCCTCTGACGGGTTCATTACACAAATGACTAACTATTGATATTGGAGTCTTTCGCCTCTCTGGCTCAGTGAGCTCAATAATCCCTTTAAAATAGAAAACCAGGACCGTACTCTCCATGTGAAACAGGTTGCCTACGTTGTGAGTATGTATGAGCAGAAGGTGCTATGAACCCTGAAGGTATACTTGGCACAATGTATAGAAATTGGTTATTATCTAGTGCTTATGTGTTTATAGGGGACAGGCTGGTAAGCTAATAGTAGCTGGAGGGTTTTTTCTGCTCAGTGCTTGAACACTGGAGACCTGCAAAGTCATCTGTGATAGGCTGGAGAGACAGACTGCATTCAAATGATGTATAGTAGACTGCAGAGAAACTTTACAGCACTCTATTCCAGTAATAACATTCCTTAATGTGCAATTTATCTTAAGCCTGAGTTGAAACAGCACACAACCAGCCGAGAGCCCAACACAAGGGTTCCACCTCATTGGGTTCAAAGGAATGCCCAAGTGCTGCACACAGACACTTGGGATTGGTGCTTATATAATGGCAAATAAGGAGAGGGAGAGACGTGGGGGCAGGATGAGATGTGGGTGGTTGCGAGATGGGAGTCCAGGAATATAGAGTGAGAGAGAGAACTGGAGGAGTTAGATGTATGATGAGAAAGGGGAGGATTTAGCAGTCAACATACCGAGACTTGTTTGCCAGCAGCTCATTTTCATGGTACCACTCCAATGTGGGGGCTGGCTCTGCGGTGAACTGACAGTGGAACACTGCCTCCTCGTTCTTCAACACCACCTGGTCCTCAGGAGTGACCACAGGCCGCGGGAAACTCTTATCTGTGAGAGAGGTAGACAAACATCTGCATGATTACATCTGCAAGCACCAGACCATCAAGTTCCATCTGCGAGGATGCTCATGCATCACACTGATCTACTCTGGGCTTTATTAAAAGCTGCCAACAGCAGTGTGAGGTTGGTGAGCAAGCGGCCTTCAGGTGGTGGTGTGTGTCAACACCACAGGGGCCCCGGGGAGACTTAATGAGGTCAGTGGAGAGACCCTGCAGTTCCCCTGGACCATCTTCTCCTTCTTTTTAAGATCACAGAATCACATACAGGAGATCATCTCTCTCTTCTTTCTGATAATCTAAAGACAAGCTATTAACAGATATTAGGGTCAGGACTCAGCAGGGAACAAGTGCAGTGGAAACAAGAAAAAGCTAATGATTAATTTGATAATTAATTTCAGATAATTTAGTATGTAAACAATAAATATGACTCCTTTTGGAGGTTAATTTCAAATAATCGTAAAATTGCATCATTTTTTGGCCATTATATGCCTTTATTGACAGCAGCAGTGAAGAGAGACAGGAAATGCGAGGAAAGTAAGCAGGTGAATGACCTGCAGCAAGTAATCCAGTCAGTCAGGAATCACACCAGGGACTTGCTGCTCAGGGCATCTGTGGCCATGTGGTATCCGCTCTAACCACTTGGCTATCAGATTGCTCCACATCACTTCTTCTTTTATCGACATTTCTTTTGAACCATTCTACCCTGACAGGCGTCTTCAAACCACCCTGCTTTGCCTAACACTGGCCTAGACTGCTCTGACCTGCCAAAACCAGAGATTTGGTGCAGTACAACTGAGAGGAGGAGTAATTGCCACACAGATTTTCAGATTCCAAATACAAAACTGAAAGGCGTTGAGCTCAACAAAGAAAAGGGGAACATGAAAATACCCCTAATCCAGGTTTATGCATGTGAGTATTTCAAATCTGCACAGCTAACGGAGTTGTGGCGCCAGTAGCACTTTTAGGCTCTGGCTACTGGTTGGTGTGACGAAAAACAAAGGTGTGCACTCAGAGAACACCTGGCCCACCCAGGAAGTCAGTAGGAAGACCTCAACCTAAAGGTGTGTTGCTGCATATTGAAAACCGGTCTAAATCTGTCATCCCTTCCTTAAGGTGTAGCTCTATAGAGGAGCGGAGGGTGGCAACACCGTAACTGGAAACTCAACAATTATTCATTCTTCCTCCACCCAGGTGCTAAGCTTGTGTGTCTCTGTGTTGCAGGTGGCTAATTAAAGTGGAACAGGGCATCGGGTTTCTTGCACAGATGTGCTGCTGTATGTACAGTATGAGCTCTGTGGTGTGCTGCGAGGATAATACACAAGGGGCACACACACAAATGCAGAGTAAACAACAAAAGCCACGCTGAGAAGCTGCAGGAAAACGCACAGCCTCTGTATTACGACAAACTGTTTGTGAAAGCCGCAGTTACAGTTAGATCAAGGGAAAGATCCCACTGCTGCGGGAGCTTATGTTATTGTTCAATCTGTAGATGATTATAATGTTGTCTCTGTCTGTGTGGGTGGCAGGGGAGGAAGGTGCTAACACAGGCAGCGGTAATCACATTACAAACTCCATCACTTTCTCTTCCTGCTTTCTCTCACCGCTAATGGTCTTTATAACCTCTCCTCTTGTTTGCCATTTCCAGGTGCTGAAATGTGAAAAGATTTACTGAAAGCTAAAAATGTCTAGAGCTAAAAGTAAGTAAATATTCCCAAGTGAAGTGACAGAAAAGTAATCTGGAAATGATTACTTGTTAAAGAACGGCTGGGCGATATAGCTAAAATATACTGCAATCCATATCCATAATTACTGATCATTTTTAATGACCTATTTTAATAATAAGATCAAAAGAAAATACGACTATTTTGAACATAACCACCTTTCTTTGACTTTAATGAATTTTTTCAGCCTAGTAATAAAGAGCACAGGTAATCATTGTTGACACAAAAAAACCAGAAAAAATAAATTTACACACAAAAATAAAAATAAATAAGGAAAATAAAGGGCAACCACCTATCCCCACAGGGACAGGGTTCCGGTGGCGGATTTGCTTGCAATGAGAAGCCTGCACAGAAGCCGGGGGAAAGCGATGGAGTTATTTTAAGCCAAAAAAACGTGCAACACACCTCCTCTAATGTGGTAACATGATATATATTATTGCAGAATGACTCCTGCACTGCCTGTGCGAGACAATGTGTCCATTTTCTAATAGTAGATCATAATATAGATACATACTAATAATCGGTAGATGTGTCAAAGTGGATGAGGATAGTGCCACAAGGTCACATAAACAAACACAGACCTATAATGTTGAGAGTGAAGTTGCTGTTACTGCAGACGTGCCCAGCTGCATTCTTGGCGCAGCAGTAGTACAGGCCACTGTCGTCCGGACTGGCCCTCTTGAAGGTGAGCGTCCTCTCCTTGTTGTTGATCTGATGGCTCTTCTCCGTCAGCTTCACTCCGTCCTTGAACCACTGGCACGTCGGGCTGAGAAGGAGAGGAGGAATAAAGAGGATGGGCATGAGAGAGGTGTCAGAGAAGAGAGGACAAAAAAGGAGAAGATTCAAGGGTGAGGACAGTTGAAGAGAAGAAGAATAGGGACAAAGGAACATAAGGGCATGAGAGAGGCCAGCAAAGACAGAAGAACAGATTTTTAGTTCTGTCCTCAACATGAGCCTTAACCCGGGGAACTCTGAACCAGAGGTGGCAGGGGGGAGGAGACTCACCGTGGGTGTCCATCAATATGACAGCGCAATGTGACGGGCGAAGAACTCTCAATCTCCCCTTCTGAGACGGGCTCCTTCAAAGTCACACCGCCACTTTCTAACCCTGCAAAACAGAAAAGAGAGTGTAAGTGGGAGGAGGGAGGGAGCACAGGAGGAAAAACGGAGAAAGACAGGAGGAAAAATTGAGTTAAGTGGTCGCCCTGTCATCTGTCCTCACGGGACACACGACAACGCTAATGGGTGCAGAAGGGATGAGGACAGCGCTGGGTGCACTACAGTGACAGCGCCATGACTCAGGAGCAGAGTCAAAACAGAGAGCAATCACGCCACTGGGTCCTTACTACCATCCTGAACTCTTCACAGCGAGCCGAGCCTTTACAGGGCTTTATACTGATATTTAATGGATGGTTCATTTAGGGATACTCTGCTGTCAAAGAAGCCCATAAAAAGAGACAGAAGGTAAACAAACAAGTAGGCAACAACGAACCTGTTCTGACAGAGTACCTGTCAGTTATAATTGTGAAATAATGGCACATCCTTCAAGACTTTTTCAAAACTAATTAGGTGTGTCAGCATTATTGCACCAAGGAGGAGCGAATGCCACAACAAAGTGAAGTGACGCACCACTCACTCAAGTAATGCGAAACTTCATCAATTGTTTCTGAGTGACAGATGAACAAGAGAACAAATGAAGAGAGCAGATGGTGGAAATTGATCCACAGCCGTCCCCCGAAAGGAAGCGAGCATTAGCAGTGAGAAACGAGGGGAATAATGGTTTTAACATTAAGGAGTTCACCCAGTATACTGGGCTGTACTGTTCATATCAACGACATACAGTCCGTCAAATCTCACAGCAGCCACACATTCCTACATTTTCCTCAGTGTATGATGTCCAGTGGAGACTAGAAGAAGTTTGACTATCTGGAATTAACATCACAGATATCAACAAATTAATTTTTACTAACGTCAGGCTGCCCTGATAATCAATATGATTAACTGCTTGTTATGTGCAGTTACAGTTTCAGGGCTACAGCATGTTTGAAAATCAAGCCACCTATGCTTCTCGCTTGCCGTAGCCTCTGAGGAAACTACAGATATGTGCAACGTAACTTCCCTGAATTAAAACTCTTAATCAAGAAATCTGTAATTACACTTCAACCGGTCATAATTTCAGCTCAAGATATCTACAGTGTCATTCTAACTAGTTAAAACTAGAACACAATGTAGATATCTTGAAGTATCTTAATGAGAAACCCCCCACACATGAAGTGTATGTGATGTCATTTGTCCTGGAAGAATGTTGATGTGAATATCTGAAACGACAATTACAGATAGGAGAAATGTCATTGTGGATTTTCTGAAATGTCCTTTTTGACCAGGAAGAACTGAATTACAGGTATCTGCAATATGTATCCAGTCTAATATTAAAACGGCTTGCCATAGATACTGATTATCTCATGATGTGCCCAGGCATTTCTCCCTCCCTTTCAATAAAAAGTACAGTCGTTTTTCCTGTAAGGTGACATAAAAATGCTGTATTTTTTCTGATTAAGAAACCTCCTTATCTCCTGACAGAATCACTGCCTGCTGCCGAGCTAGACGGCCACTAAGATCTACCAGACAAATAAAAAAATGCCGTATTTAACAGTTATTAACGGAGGCCAGACTCGTCTCCTTGCTGAGTCATACCATATATTTAGCTATAATACAGTCTTACCTTGCTGGAATTTCCCTTCTCCTACTTGGTGTGTTGACTACACAAATACTTAATGTTTACACAGTATGAGAACAAGGGCTAATTGTTATTTATGTGATGATACATAAGCTGTGGTTGTATGACAGGCTGTAAGTGTATACACTGTGTGGTAATAGGTTGCATACATGCATTCACTGAGAGAGCATGTTTGTTTGGGTTGCTCCAGTTGGTGCATTAGTCTGTGGGGGAGTCTGTATGTATGCCGTATTAGTGTAAGACATTCCACTAGTGCTGAGCGTTATTCCTATGGCCTCTGGCTGAATAGTGTGGCTGCCCCTCTGCTGCTGCTGCTGCATGGATCATCTATGAAATATGCATGGCATGAAACCACCTGAGACAGCGGTGGGAGAGAAGCAGCACCCCTGTGAGGTCAGCAGGGGCGCTAGAGGAAGACCTGTCAAAATGAATTACACAGGAAGCTGGCAGTACTCTGCACCCCAGGGGATCATGGGAAATTATCTCTACAGTAACCATGCCTCAGTCCTCCTCGCTTATATGCCCATCTGAGACAGGCACTGCTCATTAGCTTTCTCCTAAAACAGATGCCCAACAACTGTTTGTTTGAGAACATCACTCAGCAGCGGAACAAGTGTGTGTTTATGTCTGTTATATACAAGTGTTTATATGATGCTGTGACTGTACGCATGAATGCATGCGTGCAAATGTACTCAAATATATTTCACAGATCAGCAGAGGATGCAAATTCGTTGTCTGGCTCGTTCAAGGCCTTTCCAGTCAAAAACTCAGTGAGGAGGAGGTGATAAAGGACAACCCAGCTATGGGGACCTGAGGCCAGACGCTCAGACAGACCTGTTATTAGCACACCGAAAGCAAATGGGAGCTGACAAAACCAGAAGGGGAAACAATGAGTCACCGAGGAGGAGGAGAGTGTAAGAAAAAGTCTGATGGAACAACAAGTCTCATTTGCAGTGCGAATGGCAGACAGATCAGAGCCAAACACCATCTGAAAATGAAAACACAGCAGTGCCTCTCTCCTAGGTGACAGCGAGAGCAGGGTAAACCAAAATAAACCAAAATAATCTAAAGTCCAGCGCACCTAGGACGCTAGAATTCACACTTTTATTAGCAGATTACATTAAAAACTCACACGTGTTGCTTCATGGGATTGCTTAAGAACAGATCACTTCAAAACATCTCATCTGAAAATGAAGCATTTGTTCTAACCTGTCTGGAGTTACAGAGTAACAGGTGGCTGTCTACAGTATCAGATGGTGTCAAGCTGTGTCTTCAGCAGACTACATCTGATTTTTAAAGCCATATTATGTACTGCGTTATCAAAGTCCACGTGTGCCTTAGGCTAAACAATCAATCGATTACAAACTGAAATTTATAAAAATGCAATTTTAAAAATCACAAAGGCTGCAGTTTAGGATATAAATCATGTGGCACGTCTGACCCAGAGTTTAGAGTCAACGGGTTTACAAATTCACACTGACTTCCTTGTGTGACAGTCACGCTTTGGTTCTCATGTGGTGATGCTCCGTCACATGTTTTAAATTTATCACACAGTGAATAATGAAGTGAAGCTTGATTTCAGGAAATTATATCACAAATCCAATTGCAATATCTGTCGGAAAAAAATCTGTTAGATATTTTCCCTGAATCGTTCAGCCCTCGTGAGCTCTTCTACTGTCTACTGACAACTGATAACAGCTTTGAT
Organism: Dascyllus trimaculatus; assembly: GCA_024666655.1. Lineage (NCBI taxonomy): Eukaryota > Metazoa > Chordata > Actinopteri > Pomacentridae > Dascyllus > Dascyllus trimaculatus. The sequence continues at coordinate 24,735,778 of CM045464.1, read as the reverse complement.
ACCTTTTTAAATTTGCAAAAAGTCTTTAACATTCCAGTAGAGTTTGAAAGAAGAGCTCAGAGAACAAGGTGGGTAGAGCAAGCAAAGAGATAAGAAGCATGGCTGAAAAGAAAAGTCTTCACAGTCCCAGAAACACTGTTTGACTGCTCAGTACCTTCTAGATGTAAACAGACAATACAACACTTGCAGCCTTGTGACCGTCTTAAGTTTCTGCCATGACCGACCTATTTGGTTCTCTGGCAGATTAAAACCAATTCTGGGTATCACTTCATTTCCAATTTGACCTGGATTTTTAGACAGCCGTACATTCTAACCCTTCGCAGCTCCATTCACAGCTCAAGTTTCTCCAGCTGTCCGCTCGACAAACAGAAGGCACTCTTTCATAACCTATTAGTGGCAAATACTTGCCCATAATCCCTCTCAGAATGCATGACTAAGTGTTGGAGCAGGCCTGGCAGCTAACGGCATAATTAGGGGCGTATAATTATTATGTTGGAGGCAGAACAGGAAGCCCTATCAGCATGGGGATGATAACAGATGAATTGTGAGGATATCGGCGAGGCAGATGCTTGGACCATTCATCCCTTACTGTGCCAAAAGGCAGCTCAATGTGTGTGTGTTTCACTCAATGAGCTGATTTGTTGCCATGGAGAGGGGTTTCTGCAACCGAGAGGCAGGGTGGATTGTGTTATCCAGCAGAGTGTTGGGGATAAGATTTGATTGACAGAACCATATGGGTATGAAAATTGCAAATACATGAGTGCCCTCATATTGTAAACATTGTTGAAGGAAAAGTAGCCCAGCACAGTCCTGGGAAAAGTGTAACAGACACTGTTAGAGGAGGTGTCAGATTATATCAGCTGTGGCTGACAGAGGTCAGCAGGCCAGGCAGCAAACTACAGCAACTCAGAGAGATGCTGCTGTGATAAGGCAGAGACAAGAGGAAGAAAAGGGAAAAAAGAGAGAGACTGGGGCAAAGTCAGTCTGCAGAAGAGAATGTGACGGATGAAGCTTGGGTCATTAAACATGAGGAGCTGCATTTTGTCAGCTCACAAAAGAAATCAAGAAAAAAACACCTCAAGCTGGAGGAACTGTGACAGGATGAGAATATGCAAAGCAGCAGTGGCGATCTAGGAGGACGCTCCAGAAATGCATCTGCTGAACAAATGTAGGTTAAGGACACACGCTGTGTGACTAAGCCAAGATGGCGCATGTCTACTCATGTGCAAGTGGAATTGCGATTTGTGAGTAGGGAGACAAATGTGCTGCTTGTCTGTGTTTCTACTGTATGTTTTTCTTACTCCTGCAAGCTATGTCACTGACATCCACAACACTGTCGGTCTGCATCTTGTTACCGAGACTCAAGTGAAGCGTTGCCTCCAGAACCAACAATCGTGCTGACAATAGTGGTGCCTGAGTCCGACGCCTCTGCTAGGTGCAGTCTCGCCATGCAGACCCAGTGACCGGACAGGACAAAGGGATGAAGGGGGGCTAAAACCTCTATTAGTGAAAACAGAGGGGGGATAATTACTTTGAATAACTCTCAACTGACAGGATTTGCCCACCCACCATTGAAAGCAAGATAAATTAACTCTCTCTCCTCAGAGGGGGAGGGGGAACAATCTACTCCCGTACAGTCAACGTACAGTACATATGGAAGAGCCCCCCACCCCACCTTCTCCCAACCCACATTTACTACTACGCACGCAAACTAGCGTACACATGAGTGGATGCACATGCGGGATTAATGCCAGAGGGGGTCTTGACTTTAAAGCTTCATGCTGCTTTATCGCCCGTTAAATGCATGTTGTGCAAATATGAGAACGTCCGTCATAACATGGTCTGATCCACTTAAAGTGATCAGAGATGGCCAGCCAACCTGTGCATTACACAATGACAAATGTGGTGATAAACGATGCAGCGCAACCAGGTGCTTAAGGATGATTTATTACTTGTGTGTTCGGTTGAGAAAACTGTATCATATAAATGATCTTGTTTCCCCATTAACAGAGGAAAGAAGTTCGACTGTAGGTGGTTTTTTATCTGAACTCATGCCCGAGGAATCCACTCATGTTGTTGTATTCTTATCAAGCTGATACAAAGCTATCCATCTTACTGTTCCTACCAGCGTGGTAATGTGTAGTGCATTAGCAACACTCTGTGTATCTGCTGCTCATATCTGCTTTTAATGTACTGCAAGTAAGGAGTAGTCATATGTGAAAAGAGAGAAATATTTTTATCAGTTTATGTAGCATGCTTCTGTTATTATAATGGATTTGCTGAAAGCCTCTTTATACAACCAAATTTGAAGGGTCCCTTAAAAGGTTACAACCTGAGAGACAGACGGAGACTTCATAAAACATGCATATTCATTAACTCTAAATGCGGAAGTACCATGCGCACGAGACATTCTAGATCTGGTTACAAGTAATCCAGCAGACCTAAGTCAGGGTTCCTACACATTTTTGATTGACAAATTCCAGACATTTCCAGACTTCTCAGTATATTTTGTAGACCATGTTGGACATCTGAGTACCAATATCGGGATGCTCATTATGTTAATAAAAGGTTTAACGTCCAACTGTTAATGTGTATGTTACATTCTGACTATGTACGCTAATATGTGGTCATATAATTTCCAGCATATTGCAGCTACTGTTGCTCCTTAAAATCAACTGACAGGAAACTCAGACAGGTTCAGCGAGCAGCATTTTATTGAAGCTGCTAAGCTAAAACACCAAACAACCAGCAAGAGCAACATCTCTGCCCAAAGAAAGCCACTGTTACTTCATATTGTTTGTCCTTAACATATTGAATAAATAACTATATATCATTGCTACAACAGCAATTTTCATTGCCTTTTATAAATAAGAAACAAAAACCAACTGAAAAAGTTAAATAACTGAATTTCCACACTGTCTGTGCAGCCTTGTCTATAAACTGTGTCCATGGAAACAGCGGTGGATGCAGACTTAAAGGTGTGATTTTCTTACGCAGAAGAGAAAGTTCCTTTATTTTTTAAAATAACTGCTCCACTGCTCAACTTATGTTCAGACAATATTTGGGTATTTGTGATGGTGTGTGTGTTTATATACAATTCAAAGATACTGTCGCATTTTTCTTTACTAATTTCATGAACCAATTTGGTCATAGATCTCTAGATTTGGTGCAGTTATATGGTGAGGCAGAGCTGTTTTGCAGCTAGGTACAGGCAAGAGGTAGCTCATGCCCTCAGTCGTAGTTCTTGTTGTGCTTTCGACAACATTAACCTCACTCTAGCCTGCACACTCTCACACAGTGGTAACCATTTTGGCTGCAATGGCTGCCTTTAAAGTTGGTGATATTTAGATTTTAGAAAGAACAGGGGCAACAGTCTGGAAACACAATACTCTCTATTCTTTCACTACATTTCTCCAGACCTGGAAGTTACTAAAATCAAAGTTTGCATTTTCCATACTGGACAGGAATCTTATTAAGTAATATCGTAGCTTATGACTATGCCTTTTATACATTGGTCAACCTTAGGGGGTTCAAAGAGCTCATTTTAAGACATTCTGACTTAAACCTGATTGGTTGAGTACACTCACATATTCTGCTATGTTGTTATAGCTGCACTTTATTTCCTAGAGACTGTTACACTTTAGATACGTCAGGAAACGCAAATCACACAGCCCTGGAGGAACTTTTACCCTGGGTGAAAGTTCCTGGACATTACATCTTGGCAAATTATAGTTTCTGGAACTCTGGATGGAAAAGCACCTTTTGCCTGTGGGCTGTTTAGTACTGGAAAGTAGCGTAGAGCAGATTTAAGAGCTTTTTTACTGAAGACTGCCTGCTGCATCTAGAAGCAATTGCAAATGGAGTGGTGAGAGTGAAGCTAAACACAAGATTTCCCTCTGTTTGTTGAAAGCAACGCACATCTACACCGATCAAAAAGATATTACTGCCGTTATATAAACACACAGCCATATACGTTTCTATAATTAAAAGGGTTCAGTTCGGGTTTTTTTTTTATTAATGCATGACCTTCTTTCCAATAAAAATATGCCTTTCTTCTCCAGTGCGTGGGAATGTTAATGACTTGGCAGATAATACAGTTTATGTTGGGTCATGATGGCAGCTCTAAAGAACTGGTGCTTCATGTCTAACTTGTTTTTTTTTCTCTAATCTGTGGGAGTAGAGCAGTTGACTTTTATTGACATACTAGATCATGTTCAGTTTCAACACATAAAAGAGGCTCCCTTCAGATTAGACAAGGTTTGGAAAACGGATGTTCTATCTGGCTGTAAGTCTTCAGAGATGGTGCTCGGCATCACAGACCACAAGTATCCACTGGTGGAGACACATCACAGAGAGCTGGTTGAAGCCCTGCTCTCCCTCTCAGTCTGTCTCTCAGTTTGCAACTAGGAGGTCCGGACACTCATCTGTTCTTGTAATCAGCCTTTGAACAAGTATCATCACCGCAAAGAAAAACCTCCCGGATGAATGTAGCAAAAGAGGAGAACATACTCCAGATGGAACTATTTTTCACGCCGCTTTGCCTTTTCACTACAAACTCAGTGTTTGTAAGACACAAAGGCTTTTCAGTAACAACTGGTACCTGAGGGCCTTCAACAATGCACAAACAAGGTTGTTATTTATCCCAAAAAGAGCTCTGCCGAATTCTCATGGCTTCCTTTGAAACTTAAGAGGGTCATTGGTTATGGGGCTAAACAGCAAAATTCAGATACTAGCGTGCCTCTCCTAAATAGGACAAAACGTTTAGAAAGTGACAACGTGAAAAGCCTGACATGGATGAAAAGCTGGAGCAAAGAGGGTAGTGTTAATCTAAACCTAAATAATTACATAGCTAGGAGGTGAATTACACTGCTCAGTAATTTCCTGACAAAAGGCTTTTAGAGAGGATATGGGAAAAGAGAATGTTACACAACGGAGGAAAAAAAGATACAAGCAACAAGAAACACATGCTTGGTGGCACACAGATCCAGTTTCCTACAGAGAAAAGGAGACGAAGCACAAAGGACAAGGCAACAAGGTGGAAACATTCCTTCAGCTCATACTACCTGTCATGTTATACTGTGACTTTTGTTTTCCTTTTTTGATCCAGAAACTGGATGCACACCCTTGGTGCCATTATGAAACTCTGTCATCTGGCAATTTTTACTCAGGAAATCATAGGAGTTTTTTTTTTTTTAAAAACGAGGGTGAGAATGTCTTGAAACTTAACACTCACACTTGATATTGAAGGAGGCATTGGTGGACTGACGAAACTCTCCACTGGAAAGGTTTTCTACAACGCACACAAAGCTTCCTGCATCGAGCTGCCGATCAACTGCGGTGAACTTCAGGTTGTTGCCCTCCTGGAAGCGCCTCTCATCACTTATCAGGCGCTGGCCATTGTGAAGCCAGCGATATGTGATGTCAGCTGGATCGCTGACTTCACAGCGTAGCATGGCGCTGCGTCCATGCAGGGCATCCTGAGACTTGGGCTCCTTGGTGAACTGGATGCCCGCAGCCTGGATGGACAGAACTGGAAAAGAGTAGAAAAAAAGAAGAGGGAAAGTAAATGACAGAGGATTAGAATGGAGCTGCTGTTAACATTTTACTGCTTTTTCCGTTCATTAAGTGTATGCCATAGCAACCACTTAGCCATGTGGAGGAATGTGATGTTTAGACAATAATGGCTAACTGTGAATTATTTTGTCGTAAAATGATCAGACCCAACACGGAGAAAAGACTTTTTCCTGTTAGTGAGGCTGTGATGTGAGCCGGTTTTCCGACAGTCACACACAAACATCTCAGTCATGAGCTATCAGCTCAGGGAGACACGTCTCAAACAAGACGTGATGTGTGGCACACACATCCTCACGCACACTTAAATCTTTCATCCTCCCTCATGGTGCTGAGAACAAGCTGAGTGAGAGACATGTTTTCTGCTCTATTTACCCACATCTCACAGGAGAAGAAGCCTGTGTTTTTAGTGAGACCTGCACTGAACACAAAATGAATATCACTCTGTTCTGTTTTACGACCGTTATTCGATAAGACATCACAATATCTGAAAAGCAAAGGCAGGAGGAAGACAGGAGACAACACAAAAACAGAGAAATGCCGTCATGGTGCCTGTATTTAGAGGTGCATGTACATCTGTTACTAATTTCAGTTTTTATTTCTTTCTTCAGTTTGGTTCCACATCAAAGAGATCCTTTTTGTTTGTGTCTTGCACTTTTATTCTTTCAATTACTTTAAACACACACTCACAACTAACAGAATTTGAAAGAGCATTTCAGTAATGCTTGATTGCAATACAATGCTCAATATCAATCAGATAAACAATTCATCTTCCTTCATACTCTCAAGGTTTTTTCCTGGCTCAGAATGACTACACAAGACAGTGAGCATGATCGGTCCACATACAGTAAAGACAATGAGTCTGGCCCAGTGTCAGCATTCACACTCATGGACTTGGAGGTGTGTTATCGCTCAGTGTGTTAAGGTTTAGGGCTGTTTCTCCGTTAGACCATCAACATGAGGGCTCTGATGTAGACTTTCTGTGACTTCAAATATCCACAGACTTCCCTGATGTATTCGACTTTTGTTCATGGCAAAACTGGTGACAACTGGTATAAATATGCTTTTCCTGCCCCCCTCAACATGTACACAAACCATGCCTGAATGGTGCAGGGAAGAAATCAGCTTAGATGTTTACCTGTAAGTGACAGTTTCTGGCTTCTCGCTGTTGTAGTTTTATTTTGCATGTTTGAGTAGTTTCTGTTTTTCAATCAAAAGTCTGCATGGGATGTTCATATCTTTCCTGACTTTTGTAGTACGTTAAAATGTGTAAACACTGTATTGTTACAAACATGGAGTGATCAACAAACTGAGAATGAGACATGCGTTCTATTTTTTTATAGCAATGCATTCTTTCCAACCATCGTTAGTTGTCACAACAGTTTGTCCGACTCCTTCTTTTAATAAAATTTTAAGTCGCAACAAACTGAGACACTACAGCAGTGATGTCTGTGTGGGTTTGGTACTTTAGCCTTAAGGTGGAGGATCGATACTGGGTCTCTGATTTCTTGTCAGAAATCTGTGTATTTCCCATTCTTTGTGGCCATTTTATTAACAGAAGGGCCTGACTTAAAAAAATGGTTTCAATTCTGAGATAATTTTGTGATTGGTGATTTTCCTTTGGTGTTCCCTAAAACTTTGTTCACCAAAATTCTTCTATGCTGGAAAAATCATGATTCTATGCTTTTTTTTTACAAAGGCTCACATATCACAATAACAACACAAATGTTGTCTTTGTACCACTGGTAATTTCTATCCTGTAATAAGCCCACACAACCTTTACCTGATGCTTGTTGTGTCTACGGCCTGTTGAAGGACCAAAAACAACCCCAACAACTCTGTACTGAAGTTAACATTCTTATCTTAGTCAGCACAAGACGATTCTTGCCAATTAGAAAAAAATTGGTTGGACAGTATAAGGAGTATATTGTGTGCTTTCAATTTAAAGTTAACAGCTGCTCCAGTTGCACGCTGCTTTCTTGTTTGAACAACTACCACAATGAACTATTCATCTATAACCATCTCTAAAAGGGTGTCAAGGCAGGCCCCCATCTGCCCTGTGTAACACAATGTTATCATACCTGAAGTCAGGGTTTGTTATCATAAGGAACGGTCCACCGCCAGAGTCGATTAAGCATACCTACACCTGCGTGACGGAGTGTGTGTGTGCCTGCGTGTGCCTGTGTGTGTCTGTGTGTGTGTGTCTAGCAAGACTGAAGTTGGATAGAAAGGGGATCTTTCAATAATGTTAAATCAAGGAGCCTGTTGAGGATGAGCCAAGATAATCCCTCAATTCCTTGACCCTCCACATCCCACCAGTCCTGTCCCTCTGCAGCCTGCACTTCTCCTCATCAGGTTCACCTTTGTCTCAGCTGCAGGTGCTTAGAGCTGACAGACAGGCAGGCAGAAAAAGACGCAGCAAGGCAGAAAGGCTGGACAAACAGCATATCTATTCTAGAGAGGCTCTGGATAGGTTGGGCTGGGACAAGAGCAAATAAATTCGCCTCATATGCCCTCATACATTACATTATGCAGTCAAAAGGAAATGACAAGCACTATTTCAGACAAAAAAGTGGGTCAGCTTGAGAAATGGACCGCTGCAAGCTGTGTAAGCAAGACGAAAATCAAAAAAATGGCATGCACGGTGGGCAAGTGGATCAAACTGAGGATTTACTCACCAGAGATATGCAGATATGCATTATGGATTCACATACTCAAAAGCCAAGACGAATGTTTGGTGTGTTCTTAAAGCACTTTTGCACATAAAAGGTTACAGCTAAAATGAGAAGTATCTGTTAAATAAACACTCCCCCACTGATAGAAAAATGACTACTCTTTTGTTAATAAAGCCAAGAAAACACAGCTGACCCTTTGTTCAGAGGCTGCACCAGCTGAAGATAGTGCGGCTACCCTGACAAAGAAGTAACTTAGTTATTTACTACTCCTACTTCCACTGTTTTGTTTAAGGACATTCATTGCAATATGCAGTGAAGATTAACATAAAGTGTTTTCCTTTATTGGGACAAACTCACAGACAAATCCACATCTGTACAGACGCAAAGTAGAGAAAAAGACATACTATGTTTTGCATAGCACACAACAAAAGACAAGGCTCTGGTTGAGCCTTGTCCCTTCAAAGCTTAACCAGGCTCACTCTGACAAGGTCACAGCATTTGTAAAGACTGCAGTCAACTGAGAAAAGGGTGCTTGTAGAGACACTGAATTAGTGAGGATTTTACCAACAGCTATGACACTAATGTCAAACACATGAGGGCAGTACTTCTCTAAAGGCCAGAGAAAAACTACTGAACATGCCAAACCATCAGCACTTCTGCTGTCCAACACGTCATAGAGGACTGCATGTTTCTGGACATAGAGATGACCATGAATATTCGGACTAAGAGCTTCGACTAAGTTGAGTGCATCTCCTGGAGGCAAAGAAATAAATGAAATTCTACGGATCTGGTCACATATTAGATAACTGGTCAAAACAGCAAGGAATATTGAGACAATGACAGCAGAATCCAACACTCTTGTTTTTAACTTCACACCAGGTCTGGCAACTGGAGCAATCGGTGGCTTCTTTGGGGAACCCCCACCCTCCCACTGAGACACTGTATTAAAGGTCACAGCCCAGTGGCCTTTCTTTCAGCTGTAAATACAACGTGAGAGAGATATTTACAGGTCTCCGAAGAGACACCTGCTGCACAGTGATTGGGTTTTACTTTACTGTAGCAGCTGAAATTTCTAACTCGGGATCAGGCTTCACCTTTTCACCTCACTTTGTGCCACCCAGACTGAAGTTCGCTGCCTTTGACATCATTTCCATGCACAAATTTTATTGTATATCAAACTATCACTTATCTTATTCTTGTTTTTTCATGCTTTCAAGCCAAACACAATAATCAAAAGTGGTGCTCATACACAAATATTCAGGCAGAAGGTGAATCAAAAGAGAGAGTTGATTTTTCAGCAAAAGTGCCCAACATTATTCCAGCTTCTTATATGTATGGATTTTCTTGTTTTTCTGCAACAACATGTCCTATTTGGTTTTAAGAACTTTGGATGGATATATTTCAGTGGATATATTAAGAAAAATAAGATTTTAATTCATTACTTACAAATTTAGACAATAGTTCCAACACCATTCTCTGAGATCTACTACAAATGCTCTATATGATTTATTGCACAAAAGACTGTTACAGCTCCTCTCCTGTATGAGCAAATGTCTCCAACAATTCCCCCAAGATGCTGCGAATTCATTCCATCTGTGTAAAACTGGGATAAAAGTGAGCAGATGGGTTGAAAACACCAGCAGAGTCATCATCGACATCCACCTCAAACAATCCATCAAGTAATGCTCATAGACAGCTCTCCGCCTTCATGCCAAGCTTACAGCTGGGGTGTGAGGTAGCGTGCCAACTTCCATCACACCGAGCCTCCTCTGTGCAGCAACGTTATGAGCTTCGGTGGAGATGCGGCGGGGCTGTGGCATGCAGTTGATGGTTTCATTTGAGATGTTCGTTGACATACAGTGCGAGTTAGTGTATGCGTGTGTGTGTGTTTAGATCCGTGCAGAGAGGGAATGACTTCCGGGAAAAGTCCCAGCAGAGACAGCGCAGGCAGATAAGGTGTTTTCACATACCACAGGATGACAGACATGAGAGTGAGAGCGGGGGTAGAGAGTGAGGCACAGTCGAATACATCTGAGAAAGTCTGCCAAGTTTACTGTACTGTTCAAACAGAGAAGGTACCCATGACCTACATCTCTCAAACATGCCGAGACCCTGCCTCTCCGCCACTCATATAAACAGACTTCAAGGGCACATGCACAAATGGTGTAAACACAGTCGTATACACAAAGCATCACAGACACAAAGCCACAGCTGCCACCCCGATCCGCTCTACCGCCGTCACAGTCACTCAGCAGCACAAGTTCCACCAAAGTTATATCTGTCTGACCAAATCAATACTTAATTTAGGTCATGCTTTTCATTGAGTCACATGAGCGCTGAGGGAGAGGGAATGCTAGGATCTGCACAGGGTGACATTTCAGAGAGATAAGCGAGACAAATGCTATCTAAACTCTGACTGAGGGCCCTTCAAAGTGAGACTACTTGAAAGGGAGAGTTATAGATAAAAGACAAACAAACAGAGATACAGGAACACAGGATGAGATTGTTTGTATGACAAAAAACCTTCACTGCAAAGACCGAAGCGCCCAGCAAAGTGCCTTCAAAGGCACCCCTAACCCTAACCCTAACCCTTTTTTTGTTGTTTTCCTTCTTACTGCAAAGCATTATTAGCCTTACAGTAAACTGTTGCACCACAGTCTCCATGTTATGTACATCTGCTTCCCCATAAGATCACGTGAGGTGGTCACTGCTTCCTTTGGCACAATATTCCTAACAATGTCCTGTAGTGTGTGATGTGGCATTGTTTTTCCCATATTTTAGTGTATGAATGCCTGAGATTAGAGATTAAGTTTCTCTTCATGTGCTTGATGCAAGCCGATTTCAAAATCTGTTAGGATTTAGACATCAAACGTAAAATCAATGAGTTTGGGTGAAAAACACAGAATTTTACGGAAACTCCACAGAACACCTTTCAGTTTAAATTAATGAATATTATAATAATTGACTCATTAGTTTAGGTTTGATGGTTTAGGCTAACAAATGTCAAGAAACACTGAAACTTTCTTCTTTTAATTGCTTGTTTTGACCAATCTAAAACCCATAATCCTCTTTAAATTAAAACGATCAGAGACTGAGAAAAGCTACACATCCTGACATTTGAGAGGCTAGAACCAGTAAATCTGTAGCCTTTTTAGTTGACAACTCATCTTGTTAACTGATTAATTAATGAAGTTTCTGCAAACTGACGATTGAATCGATTTAAGTTTAAAATCTGTTTCAAACCAAAGAGCTTTCTAACAGTATAATGTGCACGATACAAGCACTCCATCTTGAGGGAGTGTTCATGTTTTCACAGACTGATAAAAACAAGAGTCCAGGGTCTACTATTAATCAAAATGCAATTGTCTGAAAAAAAAGCTTACGATGGATGCACTTATCCACACAGCTGAGCAGTGATCAACATGAAATATTAATAGTTTCACATTTTCAAAATAAGATAGTTTGAGTTTTCTTGGATTTCGATCGGAGTATTTGCCAGTAAGTTGGAAGAGATAGAAAGTAGGTTAAAGATGGAGGAGAAAACTGCTGAGAGGGTAAAGTAACTGCACACAGGGATTCTCTTCCTCAGCTCGCTGCTCTGCCGACCCCATTAAGCCTCGCATGGCTGTCAGGGCTGTCAGGTGGAAGTCGCCTTTAAGTCAGCCTGACAACCTGAACCCACCATAATGGGCTCATCAGCAAACCAACGCCTCCCATCTCTCTTTCTCAACATTGTCTGCTGGAGCAGGCAGGCAGAGGTGATGAATCATATTGCAAGGAAAATTACTGTAACACCGTATCAGCATAGACTTGAAGCCAAGGTGCAGAAGGGTCAGAGAACAATGTTGGTAACTCAGACAGGGAGTGAGTGTGCTTCAAGAAGGAAATCAATATTCAGATAAGACAAACTGGTTAGTGATTAATTCAAAGCTGTTAAAACTTGCAAGTTAAAAATAAAAAAAAAATATGATCTAATATATGTGTTGTATTTTTAAAAGGTATTTCCTTTATATCACCTGCGACTGAGACGATGGTATCAGTACAAATTCCTGTCACCAGGATTGTGTACTTGCATCAGGCCATCACACACCACAATGTTATCTCTGAAGCCTTCCCCAAACATGCCCCCGCAGGGCGACGACAACCAGGGACGACACGCAGGCCTGGGGCTGCTGTAGGTTAAAGTGGAAAACTTCGAACATGCACAGACACAAACAGCAGCACCCACAAATACTTGGCACCAGGCACACCCACTGTGGGAGCTCAAATAGCCCCTATGTGTGTGCTTTAACAGCTTCTCAGTGGACCGTTGCAAAGTGAGACAGCTGCTCTGACGTGCTTTAGAGTGACAAGACAGCAGAACGAGGAGCCTTGGAGTCGCCGAAATGAGCGTTGTTGACAGAGCATGAGACAGTGATTGGGACGTTCAACATGGCTGCCATTAGATACTCATCGGCCTCAGCGGCACACATGTCACAGAGACTCACACGTTAAACCGCTGTAGATATCAAAGAAAAAATTAACAAATACTCAGGAGGTTAAACTTTTGAATGACATTTGGTAACAAAGAGTTTCTGTAAGCCATGAACATAGCCCTATCCAGAGACATCTCCTCCTCTGCCACTGTTAATGAAGACATGGCTGCCGGTATGATCACTCCATTTTCATTATTCCATCCTCTCCAAAGCTGCAAAATCTACATAACCCAATTAAGGATAAGAGCAGCAGGGCTCCAGATAACATCAGCCCTCCTAACTCAAACTGCACACGCTGGCAACAAACCATGCAACTTCAAAAGAGTTCCCCCACCCAAAAAAATAAGTAGCACAGGCACAATTAGAGCACCTCTGATCAAATAAATTATTAACAAACCCAAGAGTTCACATAAGATCTGAAAGAGAGTTTAGTATGACTTGGAAGCAGAATGAAACATCCTATTTTGTTAATGCCAATCAGGAGGTCAAAGCAGGGCCAACACAATACGCACAGACTGGAAAAATATGTCATCAATTTTTCAAGATGCAAAAGATGGGTAGAGAGGGAACACTAAAGCCAGCTACTCTCTCTAAAAGCCTCTATTTTAGCAGCTTCTTATCATCATGGCTATGCTTACTGGGTTGAATACTGCAGGGCTTCTTACACTGCAGGACACATAAGTCTACTGTCGTCTGATCAACTGTTTGATGAAAAAGTTAAGATTTAAAATAACGTTGTTGTGATAACTGTGATCTTTAAAAAATGCAATATTGATATCATGGTAATAATAAACATACAAAAATATCAAAAATAATCCAGCATCAGTAACTATCTGGTTTACACTGACATAGGAACAACATACAGTACAGTTATGGTTACAGACTCTCTCCACCTTCTCACAATTGTATTTTGAGTGTAATTAATTTGCCAGAAAGAAACACAATAACCAAAGTTAAAGATTAATTTGACTGGTAGCATGTTAAATTTTCTACAGATATTGTGGTAATCATGAATTTATTCGGCCACAAAAATTGCATAGAAAAAATCTGATATCTGATATCTGACAGCCCTAACTCAAAGTAAAGAGCGGATCCCCCCGTACCTCTAAACCTGAGGTAATGAGGTCATCCTTAAAACAGCCGGGCATGCCAGGGCTGGAGAGAAAAACATGGATCTTATTTTTATTTACCCTGAAATCCAGCAATCGCTGCAGACTCCTGCTGCTTCACTAGAATGCCAAGCTAACAAGATTAGCTTCCCTATTAGGGTGAATGTCGAACAGAGTGAAGGAAGGAGCAAAACTAGATACAGTACGGCCTTACTTATGGGAGAAGATACAAAGATGTGCAGTGTGGTAAAACAGGCATGAACCAATGCCTCAAGATAGTTTTAACTTACTTGGAAGTAGCCCTGGGTTTGGAACCTAACCAAGTAAAATTTCCCCTTTGAGTCAAGTAATGAAAGCTCCTATTCTTTTATTCCTGATCTATGTTACATTTCACTCAGATTACATTTTGTTAAGGCAAAAATTCCCAGTTAATCAAAAAAGATATGACCAGCTGGACTAAAGTTAATTGTAGTGAACAAGTTACTCCAACTAGTAGATCAGCTATGAGGATTATTTTGACAACAAACCACTGTGAGGAGATTGATAATGTTACAGGTCTTTCACAGTGGAAGACTTCATCTCTTTTGCTGGGTTTAATACTTTGGATTTTGTCTGGTCATTGTATTACAACTATTTAAATGGAGTTATTATTTTCTGCGATTTACCATAATTAAAGCAACCTGGCATTTTACTTTATTTGCACTTCAAATTCCAGCTTTACACAGGTCGAAAAATTAAGTGTTAATAGTTTCAAATGCTTTACCTGCATAGTTTATTTCACACATGTCAATAGTTAAACAAATTCATATTAACATGGGGGGTTGCACAGCGGCTCGGTGGTTAGCAGCGCTGCCTCACAACCAGAAGATCCCCGGTTTGCGTCCTGGTTAGGACGTCTGGGATCTTTCTGTGTGGAGTTTGCATGTTCTCCCTGTGCATGTGTGGGTTTTCACCAGGTACTCCGGCTTCCTCCCACAGTCCAAAAACATGCTGAGGTTAACGGATGATTCAAAATTGTCCATAGGTATGAATGTGAGTGTGCTTGTTTGTTTGTCTCTATGTGTAGCCCTGCGATAGGCTGGCGACCTGTCCAGTGTCCCCTGCCTTCGCTCAAGTTGGCTGGGATAGGCTCCAGCCTCCCCACGACCATACAGAGGATTAAGCGGTGTACAGATAATGGATGGATGGATATTAACATGGCTGACTATTGATTGAGGAAATGATTTAAAAGAGGATTCATTTCAAACACTTAAGACTACGTGGGAGTTATTTCATCATTCTCATTAATTACAATAGCATCTTCTCGCTGAATATTACCAAAATATTCCTGATTACAAGACAAATAAAAAAATTCTATTTAAAAGTGTCACATATCTCCTAGTCTCCTTGTATTATCAGCCGGCACATGCAAAATAACGTTACACAGTGCTTCATTATATCTTGACAAAATCTCAGAAGTGACTGCGTGACTGATTGATTGCTCAATTGACTGATTGGCATGTTGGCATTTGCAGATGGACGCTGATAACCGTCTGTCACAGCGCAAGCAAGCCTGTTCGTAAAAGGTGAAGTGAAAAACCTCAGCTGAAAAACGGCGATAGCTTCATCCTCAGTTGTTTGGACCGAGATGTCAGAGAGATAAATTGGAGGGGGAATGAAGGGCAAAGTCATGGGAGGCACTGAAGCCCACTGACAGAGTTTTCATGGCCTGTCAACAAATTACTAGGTGTGTGTGTGTGTGTGTGTGTGTGTGTGTGTGTGTGTGTGTTTCAGTTTTCCACTGACTGAGTTGCCTCCCCTGACTGCCTCCTTTACAACTGGCTGGCAGAACATCTTCCCAAAACCTGACACGATTTATGGTCTAATAAACAGAGTGGAGCAAACCAAAATGAGCATGAAACAGCTAAGGTTGCATGACGAACTGAATTCTGATTTATTAAGGCCATGATATCATCACAAATCACAATTTAAATTCCATCTACATCTCAAAATACACAAATAAATGCATTGGTGTTTTAGAGAAAACACAATCGTGCAACATAATACTGGAGAATGTAAGTCATGGATAGAAAAATATTTTGTGGTATTCAAAGAGATGCAAATGTTTGGCTTAACAAAGCACTGCTAACCAAAGTCCACAATAAGTTTACTTAACTAAAGTTTCATGCTTCAGTGATTCCTTGTCCGTACTTTTGAACAGTTCTGTGTCAGCATTAGTTTTGCATCTCCAACATGAATTACACAAAGAAATCAGCGGTGCGTGAAGCAGAAATGCCGCCCAAACAAAGAGGTCAGGTTGCCTAATTTAACTTGACAGCAGGGACATTAAACAGGACAGAGTCAGACCAGGTACAATGTCTCTGTCAAGCCATTGGAACGAGAGTGACAGGCTGGTTCACCACAGACTCATCTCATCACTGACCTCTGTCAGCTTTTGTAGACTTAACTAGAAGACTTTGTCCTGGAATTAGTTGATGCAGAGAAACCACGATGAAAAAGCAGAAGCGGTACATGTATGTAATTTACAACAGGTTAGGAGCTATTAAAAATACATTCAATTCACAGGAGTATATACCAGACAAATCCTCACATTTGAAAAAATGGCATTCATGTTTATTAAATGACTTACATGCATGAAGTCTCTGCTGGTTGCCTGGCAACCTCTCAAGATCAAGATTTCACAAAGTTAGTGACAGTTATCCTACTCTCTACAAGTTTATGCTACAAGTTAATATGTTATTGCTTCATACAATTAAATGAGCTTTAAAACTGAACATAATAAATGTTGTTTTGATCAGCTAAAGGAATTACGCATAAATAGTTTCAGCGCTAATCCCTTCCATGAGATCTCACAGTGCTGGGTTAGGGCTTTATAAATCACATCAGAGCCTCTTACAAGGTACCTTTCAGATGTGAACAAGTAGACACTGTTGAGCCTCAGTCATTACAGAGGCATCACACTCCATCAAGCTGAAATGGATCAAAGTAGCACAAAAGAACGAGGCCCTGCTGGCTCTTTCCATCACATCCAAAAAACTGACCCCAGGTAGTATTTTATTCTCTGCATGACACACATCAGCAGAGCACATCTCTGTGTTCATTCCACTGCTTCTAATTGAAAACCCATGTTCAAAGCAGAGAGCCAGGCTGCCTTTTTGCCAGTGACACTCGTATGCACACATGCTTTCTAAATTCAATCACTGCTCTTATTGTACCAGGTAATTGCTCTGTGGAAGGGTCTCCCTCTGCAAAGCGACCGGCTGGTGTGCAAATAGAGGGATGGGCTCATTATAACAAACCTCGCTCAGATCACTATCGGTTCATTCAGGTTTCGCTCCATCTTAGCGTTCACGGCAGGGAGCTCTGCATTGACTAGACAAAGACACTCTCCCCAGCTTATTACCACACAACACTGGCATGGCAACCAGCATGAAACCTCAGAATAAGCCACCGTTTCACTTCACTCCTCTCTCAAAGAGCAGAAACAGCCACCTGTGACGCCTCAGTGGCATTTCTAACGTGATCCACATTTTGACAACTCAACATTACATTTTTCATCAGAATCCTTTGAAAGACAGCGATTTTTTTTAGAAAACTACTGGACAGGGAATTTTTACAGAGGTATGATACCTCTCCTACGCAGTTAGAAATACCCTCTCATCCCTCCTAACGAGCCGCTGCTTGCCAGCACACCTCACTCTGTGAAACAAAGAAGCGCTCCATATGGTCTCCATGACAGGAAAAATAATAAAAACACTCATGTAACAGAGTGAGAAGGAGGTGGGGGGGAACAGGCGTCAGCCATAAATCTCTTAATAAGCACTTTAGGAGGGGGTCAGCAGCATCAAAGTCTTGGTGATGCCCCACCCAAATGCTGCTCCAAGTGGGTTTTAATAGGCCACACAACCTAGGTCATTACCGCCTCATTACTAGTCATACTAGGAGGCCTGCAGCAGGCTTCAGGCTCTAACTGAGGATGAACACTAGTGTGATAATAATAAATAGGAACCTCCATTATAAAGCCATCAGCAAAAAGAAGCATTATCACAGCTTAACTCTCTGAACCCTAAAACCTGCTAACGGGTATGAAAGGCATGTCGTCTTTACAAAATCACCATAATTAGGGCATTTATCATAACCAGAGACTGTGCAAAGTAGAGAACACTTACATTTTTAACTGTGAATTATTCATCTGTGATGTGCTGCTCAAAAATTACCCAAATCCTAATCTAAAATCATGATATTTCATTAAAATCTCTTAAACGGATTGCTCTGACCAGATTCTGCAAAGGCCCAAAAAAAGTGTGTGCTTCTCGGCACAGTGGGGTAGCTGTTAGTGACTCACATGCAACCAGAAGTCATGTTACAAAAATTCAGGGACAGAAGTACAGACTGAGCTTATAATGAGCAGAAAGAGCAAAACTATGGTCACAAATGAAAAATCGATTTAGTACAATATCTATAGTACATACAGCCACCATTTTTTTCCCAGTATTGATAACACCTGTGGTGGACACTTGGAAACTTTTTAGACATGGTGATTACAGGTTTTTTTCATTTTTTGTAAGCTAAGTAACCAAGGACATTCAACCTAATTTTTTTCTTTTTTATATTTTATCATTTTGGAGTTTTCACTGCTTTTAGCCATGGTTATGCTAGTTTCATGGTGGTACAGGACTTCTTATTGCAGTGAAAAATGAACCCACAGTCTGTAACAAGAGCAGAAAACGCCCAGAGCCTACTTGGATTTCAATGGGGTAAGCAGAAAAAACACACTGGACTGAATCATTTGCATCAGGTAACTGTTAGGATTGCTTTTTTTTTTTAAATAGTTCACAAATTCAATCCATTTTATAAATAAAATAAAAGTACTGTAAAGTTATTACATTCTCTGTCGCATTTTTACCAGTTTGCAGCCATACATATCCTCGCATCAAAGGGTTGATTCTTCCATCTTTTTCTTTAATGTCATTGCTGAGGTTATTTAATTTTAACACAGAGCATAACCAAAGCAAAGCGATGTCACACTATTCCTCATTATCGTCTGATGTGTAAATAGACGTTCGTGGAGAGCGATCAGTTTGCTTTATGGCAGATGGAGTTCCAGTATGTGAAGAAGCCTTTCAGAGAAGATATGAGGCACATCGCTCATCAACCCCACTGATCTGTCCCTCCACACCAGCCTTCATAACTGTCATGCTGTATCTAAAACAGAGACATCTGAGCATAGCCAGCTCTCACCAATTTTCAACACCCACTCATAAAAGCCCGACTGCTGAAACGCAGGCAGCCTAATGCATCTCTGTATAACCCACGTGTTGCCGAGGACAGAACATGAGCCGATGAAGAGGGAGGGAACAAAAGGAAAAGAGAAGAATAAAGACATAGGGGCACTGATAGGTTATACAAGTTGCCTGGAACGCCTAAATGATGACGATAAAAAACGTTTGCAGCGTCCATGGATCTGATCCTGACCATGAAAGAGACCATGGGTATTATTACCCAGGGTGCACAGCAATCTGGAGCCACAGCCGTCCCCTGCAGCTGTGCTCTTCGAGACAGAGAAAATATGGGAGCAATTATTAGATTAAGACGGATTAGGCTTTACCCAGGTAAGGCTGGTCGGATCGGTCCTGTCTCTTTGGTCCTGAAAAACTGGGCACTAATCCAGTAATGAGAGCACTTTTAGGGGAAAACTGAAAAGTGCAGCAGTGGAGAATAAAGGCAGTCATTTCTGTTACGTTTGTTTGGATTTTTTTCTTTTTTTAATTACAACAAAGAGTCTACACAAAGTCGACATGAAAGCCTAATGCAAACAGTTTATACGAGTAAGTGCTATAACTACCTGTAAGAGGGTAGGAGCGACATTTAACACAGAATTTAGTATCTAACTAAATATAAAGGAACAGTCATGTCAAACATCTGGGGTCACACTCAATATTTTTCCAGCATTTAGAGCCAGAGATGGAAGATTAAGTCACAGTGGAACAGAGCAGCTCAGCAGTTTGCAGCCGGTCTACACACACACTGGTCTGATAGACGTTGCAGACTAAAGAGTCTGCTCTTAAAGTGGGAGTTAGAGAACTGAAGCTGGCTGCATGCTTAAATCTTGCTCTGCCGGCCTGCAGACGCAGCCTCAACAGAGTAATTTGACAGATATGAGATAAAACAGAGTTGGAAGAAGTAGGATGCTCTTTCCAAGTCTTCTTGTCTTCTGAAATAGTATCTGTGAGGATGGATAACTTCGATGGATTAAAAAGAAAGAAGGGCAACGTATCGCCACTGTACATGCCAAAGCCAAACATTTAAACTTGGTACGGAAACCTTATATAGAGCAACAATATGTCTCCAGAGTGACAGGAGCTGCTTTTCGCATCAGTGGAAATTAATGATGGTTCTCTAGGCTGCCAGTGCCAGTCTGCGCTCTGCAGGCGGCTCTGGCTAGCGCCTGCATCCTGGCTATGTCCAGGCATTAGTGCCAGCCAGGAATGTGGTGGCACTCTACAATCCTCTGGCAAACTCCCCGGCACAGAGGGGAGTGAGCCGAGATAAGAAGACTTTGAGACTGAAAGGAGAAGACGAGGGCCTGAACGCTTGTTTCCATCATTCTGCTGACAGCGTGTATTATGAACGCAGTCATTTGGGCTTTTGGCTTCGTAAAGGCTCCAGCAGAGAGTCTGCTACAGTCATTACTCCATCACTATCTCACTCTGAGGAGGACCGGAGATTGTGTGAGAGATAAACCAATCCTCTTGACTATTACAGTTTCATTCTAGGTCAATCCAATGTCAGGTTTCTGCTGCAACATCCAGCTGCTAATATGCTAATTAGAAAAAGAGGTTTGAAATTAGATTCCTGTCAGAGCTGTATCAATTTCATGATCTAATGAGACAAATTACAAGGACGAGAAGATGGAATACTTAATGATGGATGGATGGAAGAGCATGCCCATTCTTAAGAGTTAGATTCTTCCAATCGCTCAACGGGGCTCCAGAGTGCAATAAGAACTCCATTAAAGCTCAGTTTCTCTCTCATTCTATCTTGATGTGTCTCTCCATCACACTATAACAGCACATTTGCCACTGGCCTTCGTAACTGTGATTTGAAAAGCTTCCTGGATCCCTCTGGTAACAATCTGCATTATCCTTAACTGTGCAATCGCGAAACTGTATTTATTTTTGTTTGTTCTTCTAGTAAATGTACCCTGAGGCCATGTCCCAAGAGCAGTAGACAAAAGGCACAAAGGAAACACACCACACTTTGACATACAAGTTCAGGAAAGTGAGGCAAAAAGGCAGTGTGTGTCAAGCTTTCATATTTCATTCAGAAAAACAGATTTAAGACATGGGTGGCCCCACGGCTTGTCTGTATCTGCCTTTCTCTGTTTCCCTCCCCAACACAAACACACACAGATGTTGATGCTGGCAGAAGGGAATCAAACAAACCTGGCAACTAGGTTGTTTCCAGCACCAGTCAGCTCTGTGGTGGAGGTTTCCTAGCAGAGCTTGGCTGGCTCTGCAGAGTGAGCTTAGTCTAGTCACCACACTTTAATTAGCCACAACCTTTCAGGACAGACGTCTACTGTAACTACAGTCACTGGAGTTTCTCCTGCTGCAAGAAAGGTCTCTGTGACTGTGGACCACATAGGTGCAGGTATGCGTTTTCATGAATTTGTTGACTCTGTAAACACCAGAGCAGTGGAGATCTCCAACACCGCACACACATAGTCTTAAGATGAACAAAGATGCCGTTGCTTTTTTTTTTTTTTCAAGTGATCAGTGAATATGTGATAAGTCAACAACCTTCACATCTATATATTAGTTTATTACCACTTGGATGCAATGTATTTAAATCAATAGTAATACCAAAAAGGTTGATAATGCAAGTTCAGCAGCTGAAATCTATTACAACCAAGCAAGGCCAACAAACAGTCTCTAAATCAACATATATAAAATGTCCAAAACTAAAAGAAAATAAAGACGTTTTCTATTTTTATTTAATCAATGCTCCATAACTTGAACATAGTACCCAACTACAATACACTGTATTCACGCATTAGAGCAACTAATCCACAAAAGGCAAAGCTTAAGCAGCAGCAACAAAAATGTATAGAAAAAAACTTCCTCAGCGTCCTTAATTCAAAACACACCACCAGGTCTAAAATCCAAAGAGAAAAAAAAAATCTAGCTAAGAGCAGACATGAGACACAAGGAACTAATTGTGCACTTAATGAGAATGTGTGTCATCTAAATAAAATCTGACATCAAAAGCATCCCATTATGAGCCCTAAAGAGGCAGAGAGTGTGTCGTTCCAGCTCTGATCCTGGTGTTTTTCTTGCATCTGTAGCCCAAATGATTATAATTAGGTTGTATTATCTTTTAATTAAGCAAGGCACTCTGTGACATCATGTTTGCAAGCCAGCAGGTGGTCTGTTTGCACAGCCATGAGAAGAACGGAGGAAGGGGGGGGGTGAGATTAACCTATTTCCGCAAGATTTTTTGGTTTCTTGCACCCTGCTGCTGCTGCTGAGACAGAGTGCTATAGACTGTGTTTAAATTGTGTCTTAAGCAGCAATCTGTGATCGGATCTTGCATTTTATGAGATAGTGTACTAAAATAATCCCTCATGCCTTTTCAGTACTTTGTTACAGCTATGGAATTACATTTCTCTGGATATTTTAGCATGTTAACAGTATTTGTCATGTTGTGTCATGCTATATTGACACTAAAACATCATTCAAGTGTTAAAAGGACACAGTTCTACCTGGTAATTAGAGCAAATAATTAAGTAATCAACTAGTTGTCAACTGTTTAATTGAATCCATTAATCAGAAGCATTTTTAAAGGCAAAAAATAACTAAAATCTGATTTCTGCTACTTTAATGTGAATATTTTCTGGTTTACTTGCTTTATAGTGACAGTAAACTAAAACTTCCATTTGAGGAGATCCTCTTGGGGTTTGGGAAATACCGTTCAACATTTTTCAACACTTTCTGACATTTTGTAAACCAAATAATGTATTAACTGGCAATGAAAATAACTGCTGGTTGCAGCCTTAATGGAAAAATATCCATCTGAATAAATACTCTTTCTAGTCTTAAAACACTGAACGTAGTATATTTCCAAATACACATTTCTCTATTTAAAAATAAAAATGACAATAATAGTCATGAAACGCTGCATGGATCACACGTGAATTGTTTTTATGCGTCTACGAGAAACCCATTCAAACATGTCTCCTTGGGATTTAAATGCATCAATTCTGTTTTATTTAATCATGTCTGCCATACAGTGCAGCATATCTAAAGGACATAGAAGCATAAGCGACACTTTCAAATCCCACAGGACGACTTCATAAGTACCATAGGGGGTTCATGATATTTGCAGTGCCTCCCATTATTTGAATAACAGAGGAATGGGCAGGATGTGGCGGACCCCCAGCGAGTTTTGCATTTATCTTTGAAAGCTGCGTCACTGTTTGTATTAGCATTGAGGGAGCATCTCAGCAGTGAAGAGAGAAGAAGTGGGAGGAAAAGAGCAATTAGGAGGGAAAAAAGGAAATGTTTAATGTCTCCGTCTTTACTGCCAGACATGTCGAATGAATACCTGATATAGCGGTGCCTTGTATAATCTATGCTCCATTTAGCTGTAAATCATTAACAGACTATGAAGTGGATGCTGGCTGCAGCGCTGGGATTCATACTGATGAAGGGTAACTATAGTGCATGTTGTAAATACTGAGCAGAGCAATGAATCAAACTGAAAAATAACAATGAGGAATAATGTCAAACAATTAGATCTCATCGCATTTCCATCAAAGTAACTGTCTGAAAAAATGCTCCAATTTTCAAAATCAAAGCATTTCCTGTATGCGAAATGTGCTAGATGTCTTTGTTGTACATTTTAATGTCACACAGCCTTTATTTAAGCGCTGCTACGTACAGCCACCATTATTATGAACCATCACACAACCACTTACAGGCTGCGTTACTTGGCAACACAAGCCACTTGTCATGTTTCCACCCACTCGGGTTGAGCTGAACAAGATTCAGGTGATTATGTTGTTACTACGAACAATTCAAAAGCTCAGCGTTCAGCCCTCACACCTTTGTTTTGAGAAAAGCGCTTTGTGTTCACACTGCAGGCACGCAAGGAATAAGGCCCTGTATCAACTACAGCCGGGTTACTGTAGGCTCAGCACCTCATATGCACTGCAGATTAGGGGATAGGAAATGAAATGTTTAGTCTCCCATATCATGGGTGTGTAGAGTGTGAGAGCACCTGTTGATAGGCATCTAGACACTAACACAGTGAAAGCAAAGATCTGAGATAGGACAGGAAGACAGACTTCCTCGGGGATAAGTGTGACCGATAAACGCCAAGACAAAGGAGGTTTAAGGTACGACTGAGCCAGTGTTCGACCTTTCTGCTCAAACAACTGCAGGGCTCCACTCTATCAGCAGCTTTCACCTTCAGACATTTCAGAAAGCTTTCAACAACCTTAAGAACATTAAGTCTCATATAAACAATGGGTTTCTGTTTGCCTGTTGTAGAGTTAAATGAACCCCTTCAGATATTAATAATCATCTTTTTACTCAACCTCCAAGAAGTGGAAACACTTCAGAGCAGAACTGTAGCTGCTATCCATCTCTACATCTGTTCTACAAATGTCCATGTTGAATTGGAGTACTGACATTGGCAGAGGCTGAGACAGGAAAAGAGGGAGGTAAAGCTCCAGAGAGACAGAAAGAGACAAAGATGAATTGACCTCAAGAGACAGAGAAAGCGAAAATGGAGATCATGCTTGATACTAGCCAATGTGCCTGTTTATTTGCCTTTAAGCTTTCCATGCTGCCAGTGAGGTTGCTGGTTGTGTTCAAGGATGATCTGAGCAGTATCCTGGGGATCGAATGGACAGTGGGCTCACATCTCGATGGTCTGTTTCTGCTCAAGGCTCCGGTCCACTGAGGATGCCAGTGTATGGAGTTACAGACCGCAGCGAGGCCAGCGGTGATCCTGACCAGCCAACTCAAACTCCCTCCCCCCTCTACGCTCTAGGCTCAGCAGAGACTCACAGTTCACTTTCAGACAAGGCAGAGGAAAATAACTGGAGTCACATGCAAGCAAGATATTGCCATTAGTTACCTAAATTTGTGAGCAGGGTGTAGAATGAGTGACTGGCTCAGCGGGATGAACGGATACACAGAGATGTAAAGTGGAAAACAAAGGGTGTCTCTGTAAGCATAGCCTGTGCACAGCACTAGGGCTACAGATGATTATTATTTTCATTGTCGATTATTTTCTTTGTGGAAAATGTTTTTCAGTGTTTTTTAAGGCACAAGACGAGTCCTAAATCTCTTGTTTCTCTAAAATTCAAACATATTCAGAAGAAACCAAAGGATAAAAAGCTGGATTTAGAGAATCTTGACTGTAAAAAGAAAATACTTAAACTAATTCATTGATTATAAAAATAGTTGGTGATTAATTTAATGGCTAACAATAAATTGATTATTTGCTGCAGCTCTACATAATAAACTAGATCTCCACTGACCTCAAACTAACTATTTCAACAGGATTTAGCTCCCACTGCAATTCAATACAAGAGCAATGTTGCCTGGGATATTAGCAGGAAATTAAAAATATGGATGTTGAGAGCCCCCATTTATCCCAGCATATTTGTGATGAGCTGTTAGTGAGATTGTGTGTGTATGGTGTCACATTTTTTAATTTCACTATTCAAATGCATTAAAAAAACACCAAGAGAAAAATGTAGTGAAGTCAAAAAACGATCCTGATATTTTCCTTTTGTCAGTTCTTGTTCTTGTGTTACACAAAGGAAAATCAATGTCCGATTTACAACAATAGACATGAAAATGCTGCTTTTAAAAGAAAGCATTGGTTTGTCACTGCTGGCCATCATGTTTTTAAATGCAACACTTAGGTTACTACGAGCTCTTTCAGGAGCAAAATCAAATTCACTCAGTAATCAGCGTCCTTCCTTCTTCATGTTACAAATTAACATAACATATTTGAGGACTCTGAAACTAAAAGCATTACAGGCTGCTTTTAACGGTACCTCTGAAGGATTTGCTTAATTTATCTATCTAATGGGATATACAGCCACTTTACTTAAGTAAGAATATCTCAATATGTGAGGGAAGCCCTGTAGTCTGATGTCTGACAAGACTTAATGCACAGCTCTCACTCCTCTCATAATGGAGAGATGCTTTCTCCTCCTTAGTACGGGAAGTGCTCCTCTTTACAGCACTTCCTGAATATTACAGGGAGAGAGTTTGCTCCTGTCAACAGTTACAAGTC
The DNA here is from genome assembly GCA_024666655.1 of Dascyllus trimaculatus. Lineage (NCBI taxonomy): Eukaryota > Metazoa > Chordata > Actinopteri > Pomacentridae > Dascyllus > Dascyllus trimaculatus. The sequence continues at coordinate 24,709,630 of CM045464.1, read as the reverse complement.
CTAAAACACAGCAAATAACATGATAAAATATGATAATTGTTCTGCAATGTATATTATGTCAGATAGGGAAGATGCAGATTTACATTGATGTGTTTCTGCAAAACCTGAAGGTTTTCCATCTATCATGCAACATCATCCCACTAATTCTACCAAAATCACTTTACTCTACATTACTGTATTCTAATTTAAAAATTCGCAAAAAATAAACTGCCCCAGATTCTGTTTAATAAATAAATAAATATCTGCAGTCCTTTAAAAATTCAGGGATTTTTTGGGGCTCAACTAGGCTGAACTGCAAGCTGTGTATACACAGAATAGAAAGGAATATGGAAGGATGGTTGTGCTGTTTCCATGGAGGTGCAGGATTTTATAACGCAGTAAAAAATAAGCCCACAGTGATTTAAAAAATCATCCAAGCAAAAGACACTCTGTTTTGAGTCAAAAGGGTTTAAGAGTAGCACAGAATCTGTTCCTTAAGCTAAAAGTTCACACATTTGACCAAAGTATAAAATATTTTTTTTAAGCTCGAAACATTCAAAATTCATGTTCCCACCATTAATGAAATGGGAGTGTTATGAGCTGTTCAGTTCTCACACACCAGACGATAACACACTGCTTCTTCTCGCCTTAAATGTAAACAGCATTGGAAACCAGCGAGGCCTGACTGGCACAAAAGCCTCCCTCCGAGTGTACTGTCACTCACACTCTGGGGAGAGACACCTCACGGCAGGAGGTGGCGCGACCCCCTGAGACTTAACGAAATGACACCTTCAGACACACACACATGCACACACAAAATCACAGACGCACAATTATACGCTATAAGGCCCCTAATTGGCTATCTTGGCTGTGTGTGAATACTAACTGGGTGCGGGGCAGCAGCTGTTGTTATAACTACTTCTCTCAAAGGTGAAGAGGAAGAGAAGAGGAAGAGGAAGGGAGAAAGAGTGTGTGTGTGTGTCTGCGTGTTTGGAATAAGGAATCTGGTCTCACGCTGTGCTGTCTCCCATGCCGACAGCCAATTACCTGTGTGCAGAGCTGGAGCCCTCCCTGTCTTTCTGTCAGAGCCTGTCTCGTCTTTAAGCACGATTGGACAATGCTGTTTCCTGTCTAAGTCCTCCTGCCGGGAGACCATGGTTAAGCTGCTATCCCATCATCGTTGCCACATCAGTGCTCTACTGGTGCCCTTTCAGATATTTTTGTTTCCTCTGTCCTTTAGTCACTTTTCATTTCCCTCTACAAAGACGAGACAGCTTGGACTATGTCGAGGCTTTAAGTTTCCCCACTTACAGGCCGCACTGGGCGAACTGCCCAGATATACTAATGGCCACCTAAGTATATTTTGACCCATTTTAACAGAGAGAGAGTTTCTTAAAAACAGGCTGACGTCATGGAAGTAAAGAGGTGGTCTGTCCATGAGTAGGAGGCCACTTTATGTGCAAGTTAGAAAGAGAAAGCCTGCCAGCCAACACTTGTTTATCCCCAACCATGAAATAAGTCCTGCCTTTGTAAAGTTTGGGATTTCCACATTATTGAGCTACACTGAGCTGTGTTTAAGGTGAATGAGTCATTCTGCATTTTACACAACTAGAAGTGCTACTTTCGTCTAAAATTAAACTAATATTATGCAAGAATTCCATCCACACGAAATATTAATGGAGGTGTTCATTCTTAAATTAACTGCCAACAACTTCAGAGCAAAGACAGATGTGTCTGCCTTCAAAAACAATAGCGTCAGTAACTTCAATAGAACATCACAGATGGAAAAGGCCATGATAGAAAGCGTGTCTTATGTAAACAAACGAGGCTCTGAATCATCCCACTACATGTAGATTGCTTCATTTGCACATGAAATGAAGTTGCCTCTTGTGTTTGTAATTGCTTTGTTTTGCATTGACAAGTGACTTGTTATTGTGCTATCTTACTCAGAGTCGACAATATTTTGTTATATCAACCCACTGGGTTCAGTCATTTGCAGCAGTGTTCATCAGTGTGTTATGTGTTTACGTTTTTGAATACGTTTTTTTCTTTTATTATGCTTCCTTGTGTATTTTTTTTACACAAGACTATAATAGTGTAGCTACTCCAAGGACACTCTCGAAGATCACACGTAGCTAATTCAGTTTTCTGTCAGCCACATCATTAATTGATTATATGAAAAATACATAAAGAGGAGTTCACACATTTTCTTGGTCTAGTCTAAAATTTAATGCACACTAATAAGGATATCACAACACCTAAAATGTGGTAGTCTGCATCACTACTGCTGAAATGCCATGATTCTCAATATCAGTTTCAACACCACAGTGAACAATAAAGCAATGCAATGACTTTAATTTCCGCATACACTCTCTAGGATGGAGCCTTCAAGTGATAAAAAAGACATTACTCATATTTAAAAGAAAGCAATATTGTGCCATAAAATAAGCTAGGTGTAAAAATATGAAAAATAGTACCATTAAAAAACAGTGTAATGTAGCCTTCAAGTATTTAAAACAAACAATATTGTGATACTAACTCATCCAGTTTTCTTGTGATGACTTTCATTTGAGTTTTTCTCATATCTTCTGAGCCTGTGAGAAGCTTCACATATGTCTGGCTGTTGAGTGCCATCGTTTACTTTGAGCCTGTCTCTCCTGTTTAACATCTTCCTCGTGCTAAAGTTGTTTACAGACCATTAGGCTGCTTCACACAGCGTGCTAATATACACACACTGCTATATGTTGACAGGCTCAACATTAATGTCAGTAGCCTACTAATCTTATCAGCAGGACATAGCTCACATTATGAGCTATTGCTATGTTAGACTAAACAAACTAAGTTAGCCTTTGTAAACGTTGTGTGTGGAGCATTGCGACAACAGAGTAACATTTCAGGATGTGAACACTGTGACGACATCGGTACTGAACAATTAATCAAAATCACAGTGCAATAGTCAAATCACTGGAGCTCCTTTTCTCTTTTTTAAAGGTAATATGAGTCACAACATACCAACATACATGGATCATTATTGTGCTACAGAGATGCCTTAGGCTACAAATCGTATTCTCTAGATACAAGGGAACACGCTTGTTTGGCCTGCAGCAAAAATCACATTATGATTTTTAGATTCTTTTCAGTGGAAAATACATTTAAAAAATGACATTCTGACTAAAATAATGACTCATATCCCAATATCTGTCAAAATAACAGCAACATTTTTTTTGCATATCGTTCAGTCCTAGACTACATGTTGTCAATATAAAGTAACAACTGAAACTCTCTTCGACCTTATATTCTGTGCACAGTTGGAGATGTCCATCTTTGAGCTGTTCAGATAAATTTGAGGTGTTTCCTCTGTTCGTTCCACACAACATAACGCCATTTGCATTTTGGTTGTCTATAACTCATCCCTGACTATCGACTCAAATTTTAAATATCTCTATACACGACTTTTAAGGTCTCAGCAGACCTGTTGATCCACCTGCATTTGCTGACACCATTACCACTCCTTTTGGTATCTTAGGTACCATAGAAAAGTAAAAGTGCAGTCACATTTTCCAAAATTTGGTATCGACTTGGTACCAAAGTATCGGTACACACTAAGCAAGTAAACAGATGAACAGACTCAGCACTTTTGTTTAAGAGTGTTAGTATCCTATTGATCAGTGGTTTACTTCAATGTTTAAGCAACCAGGCAATACTAAAGCTACAAGTTTTACTGTAATCAGCTGAGCATTTCCCATAACCTCAAAGGGAATGTGTTTGTGTTGCAAAAAAAAAGCAGTGGTAAAGTATTCAAGCTCACCTTTGATGGAAAAGGCCACATCAGTCACATCCAAGAAGACATGAGGAGAGAGAAGGAAAGAGAAGAAGAATGTCAGCTACGGACTCAACACCAACACAGACTTAATGACACAAACAGGAGAAGGTTTGAGTCCGCCAGCATCACTTCTGCTTTTTTCAGTATGGCCTTGAGGCAACATGAGCATTTCTACCGTTGAAAGGTGTTTGCCATTAATGTGCTTCTCGCACAATGTAACACTGCTATAACAGTATAATGCCTCATGGCACAGAAACCGCTGTGCAACTGAATGGACAGCAGCAGGAGATAAATCAATTCAGGTGTAAACATGAATCTATCTATTCATCCTTTATATACTTCCTCAAAACTCTATAGCTATGACGGATTTACGGTTCATCATTGCTGGCGGCATAAACCTCAGTGCCAACAACAGGAGTGGTCTCGTGGGCCAAACCAGAGGGCTTCTGGGTAATGCTTTCATCCAGGAAAGAGCGGTTCAGGTCAACACATCTTCCTCTCTCACATTCTCTCTGCCTCAGAGGAACAATCTATGAAAAAGGTGCACCAGCTATGTTTTCTAAAAGCCCCCATGAGCAGCACAGCATAAATCTATTTTTTTCCCTTCACTGGCTCCCTTTCCCCATTTATTGTCTTCCCACTGCTTTGAGTTCATCTTGGCTCAGCCTGAACGCCACAGACAGGGAGAGAGGAGGGAAGGAAAAGCAAAAAAAGCATAAAGTACATGCAGAAGTGGAGAGAGACTGATATTCATTTTTTTCAGGATGTTAAAGAGCAGACCTTTGCCCCCATGGGAGACCCTTTGCCCTCCTGCTCACGCCCTAAACCTTACTGACATGCTCAGAACACATTGCTTTATTGCCTGTAAAATAGACACAGTGGCCTATTTATAAGAGGATTAAGTAAAGAAAGAAAGACAGCAGGAGGGTTTTCTGTCTCTGCCAGCACTCCCAGCCTGAGGGGGGGGGACCCATTACAAGGACAATACAGCACATATATGTAGCCTGACGTGATCTGTCACTCTACACATAATTCGTCCAAGGTGAATGTGACCAGGCCACCGTGTACTCTATGGCTGAGGAAAACACACAAACGAACACAACCGACAACAACGTCCTCTGGGTGCCTTGACACTGGAGTGAAATGCTTTCAAAAGGCACTAAAATATGCCAACAGACTCATAGAGCGGTGGACTGATATGGGTTTCTCAATAGCCAATTCCAATATTTTTCTCCATTTTTTGCACTATAACATCCTTCACCTCAATGGAAACAGCACAAGCATTGCTAAAAGTAGAGAGAACAGTGCACTATAACAACATCACAATACCATAATCATAAAAAGGGGGAGAAACTGTTGAGTTCCTTCAATTATTTATTTTACAAAAGAAAAGGTGGAATCAACTTACAATATTTTTTCAAATGCTCATACTCTACCAATACCAGAAAAAAGGGTGGCTCTAAATGGTATCATTTTTTAACTACGCACAATCTTAAATTTGACTCCATACACAGCCTGCAGTTCAGCCGAGTTCAGTAGAAAAGTTTTTGAATTCCAATGATTGCAGACTTTTTAGTTGTTTTTTTTAACAAAATCTAGTTAGTGCAAATGGTCAACTAAATAAACATCGACAGGTGATCAGAAAACTACAGTCTGTTTTAAAAACAAAAAATAAAAGAACTTAAGTGAAAATGAAGTTTTAGTGCACCTAAAAGCAGCATTTATCATCTACTAGTGTGTTGATTGTATTAATGTCTGACATTGTATACGCTGTTACTAGCTATTGCCAATCCACTGTGTTGTGGCTTACGGATTTATCTCATCTATCTTAACTCTTAAAATAATACAATATCTCTCTACAGCAGTTAATTTCAAATTCTGACAAACACTTGGTCTACTCAAGGGTCAGTTTTGCGAAGTTCCCTGCTAATTTCAGACTTAATAACTTTTAACTTGGGATTTCAGGTCCACTAGCTTAGCAGATAGCAATAGCTTCTGTCTGTCACTCTGTTTATTCTTATTTCTCCTGCAGAATGTGCCACATGTTTAGTTTTTCCTCTGGTCAATTTAACAGTAATGACAATTGTAATAAATGTAGTCTCTTTGCAGTATTAGCGTAATTAGAGGCACAGTTTTGCGCCATGGAAAATGACAAAAAAGCTGGGGTAGCTACTCAGGCCCCAGGAGTCTAGGCTGTATAGCCCCTGTTAGCCGTCCTCCGGGTAATTAGCCATTACCGATTATCTCAAAATACCATTTAATGAGCCTGAATAATCGTCCATTAATCGGTCTCTCACTAATTCATATGAATGCAAAAAATATAAAACTCATACACACCCTGAAGAAAAGATTGTTATCACATCCAGTCACACCAAAACTGAAAACAATGAGGATTCACAGCAAATTCATTGATTTATAAAGAATCAGTCGGTGTATTTGCTTGTTTTTGGGTCAAGTTCTCCTTTTGTGACTTTTGGGGTTCCCTAAAGATGGAAAGGTTCAGGCACAAACCATAAACTAGAACATCCCCCAGTTCATCCCTGGCTATAGATGTCTTTTCCCGCCTCTCTCCACTAAATTACTGCCATCTCTGGACTGTCTGCTCTCAAATTAAGGCACAAAAATAATAAGCCACACAAATCCCACTGCCTCCAGTTCATCTTTAAGCATCTTCAAAGGAAGGATGTCCAATAAATCTCAGACAGCTTCTAAAAGGTGTAAGGGAAACCCTCACTGTTAAGCGTCATCAGTATCCGCCTCCCCCCGACTCGTGTATCAGTAGCACAAAGAGCAGCCCTGCCTCTCTCTTCACATCAATGATGACCGCTGCCTCCAGACCTAGTGATTTAATGATTTTTCTCAGGCTCAGAGGTTGGGTGAGCTTCAGTAACTGATCCTTCCCTTGACTTTTAAATTGCCTGCTGCTACCAAAACGATCTTTCCCGGCAGAAAAACAGTGATGCTTTACTGGTAAATGCCAAACAATTTATGGATTGAGTTACACTGTAAAAACAGGAGTATCTGCATGTATAATTTCAGCCCTCGGTCCCACCCATTTCAGGCGTCCAGTAACAGTCGGAGCTATCTTTCCATCTGGCCTAAACCCAGAAGCCAGGTTATAGGGCTAATACAGGCCTGGTCCAGTTCTCAGGTGTCAGCCCTATTGAATTGAAGCCGGGAGGGACGGGGCACTGTGGTGAGTAAACCCCCCCCCCTTTCAAACTCTGAAACTCATCCAGGACCAGTGGGACAGCAGGGAGGAAAAAACACCGTGTCAGAGATCGCTCATTCCTTGTAGATTTGTACACACAGTCTGTTTGTTTCCATTCTCCATTTCAGTGGGATGTATTGATCTGTAGCCCTGTGCAGCTCAAGGTCTTGTCAAACGAAGACCCAGACATGCCCTCGTAATGGGATGATAGGCTTACACAAGGAAGGGATGTGGGCTGCATTATAAAGAGATGGGAAGAATTCTCCTTTGGTTATTGGAGAAGCTAACAGGTCATCAATTGTAACAAATATATCATGCAATTAGATTCTGCAAGTACAAATGAGAAAAAAGATGTAGTTAAGAGTAAGAAAGGTAGGCTGGGAAAATTTGATGCACCAAGATGATCCTTCATGCATCTGTGTGTGTGTCTGACTGCATCATCTAACAGGCGTTTCCACAGCAACCGTGGCAGGACAGTGATCCTCCTGGGAGAAGGAGCCTCACCAGTGGTCAAAAGGTCAATTAAGGGTAATTTATTTTTCGCTGAGAGAAGCAATGATCCTCCTATCTTCAAGGAGACACCCTCCTAGTGTGCTTTTCTTGAAAGGGAGGGTTAATACTTAATGTTCATTCACCAGTGACAGATTCCCTTAGTTGCTGTATTTTGTTACTTTATACTGACTTGTTAAACATTTTGCTCCAGTGACCATATTTCCATCAGATATCAGCATAATACAGTTCTGGTTTCTGCCCTTTTTTAAGCCAAAAACCCGTCTCAAAATTGCTCTGTAGTATAAACTCTTTGTGAAACCAGAGCAGAAAAGGGCAGTCTTCTTACGCTGTTTGCCCTCCATCTCCTCAGAGGCTTCAATGCTTCTTCAACCTTTTTGCGACAACATTACTGCGAGGACAATCTAACCTCAATCTCTCGCTTGGTGACCTGAATAAGGCTGCAGTGGAAGCAATGCCCAGAGGCCATTTCACATAAGAAAAATCGGAGGCAATATCGACTGTATGGATGTTAAGTGTTTGCCCTGCCCCATCCAGACGCTCCTCTCCAAGGGTTAAAAGGCAATGGTGTCACTAGGGGGAAACAGTAAGACTGTTTGATGCTGCATGAATGTTAAGGATGCCTTGGACAAAGCTGCAGCACTAAATTGACCTAAAGCCCCAGGCCAAGCAGCAGTGACCGATCAGCTCAGTGGGCGACCTGTCCTCATGGCTTATTAAGTGGCAGCACTCAACAGCGCATCAAGAGAAATCACAACAGGCACAAATATTTCTGTACACCGCCCCAACATCATGAGATACTATACAGCTAATTCAGGTAAATGACATTTACTGAAGAGTTATTTAGATGCTATCGGTGGCTCAGGTCTTTGTGCTTAGGGGATTAGCGCCACCGTGCCCGGCACTGAAAGGCGTCTTTGTGGCTGTAGTCTTTAGCGGGATGGGAGAGAGGCTCAGATGCCTGCGTGGAGGGTGTCAGTTATCAGGGATCCTGCCATGCCTTGCTAATCTCTGGCCCCGCAGAGTTCCTGAACCCCAGCCAGCGTGTCCAACGCCAGCCTCTAGAGTTCCCTCAAACCAGAAGGACAATGATAGGTATTCACGGGGAGAGCCACTGGACCGTCAAGCTCCTTTCCTTGAGTGAGCAGCATAAGGGCAGGAGGAAGGCTCATGCTGCAGTACGAGGAGTCTAAAGAACCACTGCTGCTTTAGCCACCATGAACACTCAATAGAGACACGCTTCAGACACATATATTGGCACTGCGCACCCACACAGGCACACACCATGGTGAGGTAATAAAACAACGATGCATGTTTCATTAAGAGTGTGTCTTTCAGTTATTTCCCTCCAGAAAACTGTAGCATTGTATTGCAAGGAAGTTTTTTTTTATTTCTTCAGCTTTTGTGGCACAGAAACCAAGCAGTCAACTATATTTACTGTCAAGGTCAAGGCACATAGCAATTCAGTTTCTATTCAGGATGCTAAGATTTATTACAAAACATCGCATTTCCACTGGCCAACCTTCTTTTTTTCAGATTTCAATCATTTTTTAAAAACTAAACCATTTCAAATGACAAACCTAATGCTATGTGTTCCATTTAAATTTTTATACTTTGGCTTTTAAATTCTGATCTCTGATGGAAATTCTGACAAGAATCAATTAGCGATCCCACTGCAACTTTACATACTTAGTTTTAATCTCTCAAGAGCCGTGCTTCAGTGACAAAGCAGCCATAAAAATCTAGATTCCAAATTTACTCCAAACACATTAACAGCTTAATCACTTTTCTGTCTACAGTATCCATCCAAAAGTAATACTAAATTCCTGCAGGGTATACCGGTTAATGAGAAAGTAGGTCAGTGAAATACAGTGCCATATGTTCCCTAAAGATCAGCACTGTTCACACTCCCAAACACTCATGTGTGTTGTCTCTGATGTTTTAATTAAATGTAGATGAGTAGGAGGAAGGGAGCGATATGCAACACTGCTGAAATTTTCTTTCCAGGCGTCCTGGAGTTTTAGGAGTTCAGATATTTGGAAGGGGGTAAAAAGAGTTGCGTGGGTACAGGGGGAGGAGGACAGAAGAGGGAGTAAAGAGGGAAGCTGTGGATTAGTGAAACCAAATGAAGAGATGATTCATTGAAACGTTGAATTAATTTGTGGTTGTCAGCTTCTCTTTCACAGTGCGGTGTTCAGGGTGTGGGGGTGTCTGCCCCCACCACTCCTTGGATCCCACCTCTTCCTCCACATGCCTTGGCCCAGCACAGCTTGGCTTCCCTCAGCCTTGCATGGCCTCCTTTCCACTCCACTGGGAAGCAGACATGCAGAGGACTATCGTAAATGCTTGGCTGCAGCACTTCACAGACCAGCGTCTCATCTCCTCCTCCGCAGGTCTCCCATTGTTCCCTTAACCTGGTTTTAGTGTCTGGCGTGATGTGTCGTGACCCCCCCTAGTATCGGCTCAATCCCGGTCCGGCACACACCATCTACCTCTTTATAGGTTTGTAAAGAGCTGGGCAGATTTTGGTCCAGGGTGTGTCATGGTAAGCCAAGTCCCTGCAGGCGTATATCCACCAGTTCTCTGGCTTCAAAAAGAGCAATAAGAAGTCAGGCAGAAGATCAAGCAGCTCACTGCAACTACTGCGCAATAAAGTAAGTTCAGGCTCCGTTCTAAACTGATATAGCTGAAGGCCTAAATGGACACAACTGTTATTTAACTGCAGAAGCACAGGGATCGCAAAGCGGATTGGTCTTGACAGCACCGAAGAAACGGAGGTCTCTTTCACTTAGCAAGCCTTGGGAACGCGACACGGTCAGACAATCAGGGACATGGCGTCTGTGGCGTCCCAACAACAATCCCCCAACACCCCCCCACCCACCTCTTTTTGGCACTGCAGCGGAATGTAGCCGCTAACAGCTCAGTCCCATCCCGGTGCTCACTGAGCAGCTCAGCACAATGTCTCTTTTCAAAGGAGACCCTCAGATAAAAGAAGCCAACTTAATTGCCTTGGCTACAATAGAAACCTCCCTGTAAGGCCGTCCCATTTCCCCTGGCAATTAGGGCTCACTTCCCCCTCAGGTAGTCGTGAACAAGCTGTGGGGTTGACACTCCTGTGAGTGAGCCGTGGCATGAGGACCAGATTCCGCCTGTCATCGGCTGGGGTAGAGAGTGTGTAGGACATGATGGATTGTTTCCTGGGTGCTGTCACTACAGGGATACAACAGGAAGAAAGGGAGGCCAAAATCTGTAACAAAGATGGCTATGGCAGCAGTCGCAGAGCTGGCTGGCTTTGCTATTAAGAAAACATACAGAAAGAAAAAAAGTGTAAAATAATCAAATTGGTGTTCCATGCAATGAATTTCCAACATCAGACAAAACTCCTCACACATGTAAAACAAAAACTCAATTACTCATTAGTTCATAAAGTGTATTCAGAGTTACACTATTTCGTCAAATGAAAGCATCAATGGGGGCTGCAAATTTATTACCACATGGATTCAGACTTTGCCTTTAGCGTGAACTGAAATTGTGAAAGGTTAAAGGGAGGCGTTTGACAACAAAAACATGGAATGTGGCCATGTTTGGCATCTCATACCAATAAATGTATCAAAGATTTCTGGCAGACTGTCAGATGACTCCAAGCGATCGTAAAACAAGGGAATTACCTCTTTCTCCTAAGACAAACAGGGTGTTATTTCTGGGCTGGTGGTAGTGAAGATTTGGAATTGGTTCACATTGCAAACCCTCTAAGAGTTGGTTCGCTATTCCATGATAAAGAACCACCAAAGAACCATGTCCTTCTGTCACTACATATGTCTGTTTGAACTCTGGTTTAATTATTGAAGCTCCATTTTCTGTATTCTGGGCTTCTGTCGAGGACCACAGTGCAAGGAGAAAGTTTGTTTCTCCCACTACTGGAAAGCAGATGAGATCATTATTCCATTTTTGTTCAATTTCATGGCTATACTCAAGCTCTGGTATTTCTTTTTTAGATTAGGCAGACTAGCTCTGTTTTGTGTTTTTTACTAAATGGTGTTTACAAAGTTTTAGTTGGTCTTGATAATCCCATCCCCAGCCACTAAGTTTAACGGATCTTGATTCTAGATGAGCAAAATGTTGTCTTGAACCAGTTTTCAAGGCAAGAGTCCATTTTTAAGCTGTCTAAACACAATGTTGTGCAAGATTAGGAGACAGCCAAGCCCTCAAACTGCCGTGGTGGAAAAGGGGTACTTGTGCCTTTGCCTCTCTGTCTCACTGAACAACGAACCACTATGAACAATAATTATACGGTAAAAAATGCTGGTTAACCAGGTACAGGGGTTAGTCAGCGGCCGTGGAGTTCTTCTGCTATGATTAAAGCAGAATAATTAGCTCTAATTACTTCCTGCTTTACACACCATCTCCTGCAGGTCATGCACACCGAGAATGAACAATGTTTTGCTTTTCCCAGGATTTAGACTGTGGAGGAATGGGAGCGGCTGTCGGGGGGATGAGGAAGAGGCCGGGGGGAGGGCTGCGTTGAGTGTCTGCTTACCAGACTCTTAAGCATGGATGTGTGAAATAGGCACGACCGCACACTTGAACACAGAAATGACACACATACACAGGCACACAGAGGGTTTGTTTATCAGATTAAACTAAGAAGGAACTGAGTGACAAAACCACCTATTATGGGCTCATTTGTATGTACATCACAGCCTCTCTTTGTATCGGAGTAAGATGTGTTGAGGCGCGCTCCTCTGCTCCTCAATGAGAGAGTGACAGCCTTGCAAAACCCAGCCCCCCTTAAAAAATGCACTGAATGAGATCTCTACAGTGGCTCTGCTAAAATCTTGTTCCGCATTAGTATGGGTAACGGCTCGCTCAGAGAGGGATGGGCGACACACATGGCACCACTGAGAAGCGAGACTGGCAAGTGCTAATGAAACGGTTCAATTAAACAGCTGCACACCAGCAACCGCCATCATTTGAGTACAGACATAAGATCATTTCAATAAATTAAGGTAAATTGTGATTACATAAGCAGATTATACGTATTTATTACCAGTACTGATAATTAATGAGAGAACACTGAGCGCAACTGTTCTTGGTGCTTAACCGAAACACTGATACATAGGGATGTTCTGCTCAGTCTACAACAGACTGTGTTGCTGTGTGCATTATGTCAATTTGTAGAGACTAAAGTATGACACGCTATTATTAATGGTACTATCCTATCTTTATGGTATTATTTTGTACACATACTAGCATTTGGGCTCTGAGAACTTCAGTGTTGGTTCTTCAGTGTGTAGATTCATATCAACACATTACATGAACTGCATGTAGTTTTTTTATAGTCATACATTGTGCCAAGAGGACAAAATATGGTGACACTGTGATATTTTTTGTTACATTAGTGACTCCACAACTTTTAAATTGGTGGTTTACAGTGAAATTTTTCATCAACTATTAGAATGAGTGGTAAAATTTGGAGCAGACATTTAAGCCTCTCTCAGGCTGAATGATAACGACTATGATCTCCTTGCGTTACATCGACCACAGTCATCATGTCAAAATGTCCATTTGTCGAACATGTAATCCTAAAGGCATTCCTCAGTAGTTCTTGGTTATTGGCGCTAAGTAGCTGCTAACATGCCGAAACAAAGACGGCAAACATAGTAAACATCTAACCTGCAAAACGTTAGCATATTAGTATTGTGATTGCTGGCATATCAGCATAATTACATTAGCATTTGACTCCAAAGCACTGCTGTGCATAAGTACAGGCACACAGTGCTGCTAGTGTGACTATAGACTCGTCAATACATCATTATGACAAATGAACTATCTGCAATCAATAACATGAATAATATGAAATGTCAAAAATCAATCCCCCTTGTAAGCTCCCATAGCCCAGGATTACATCTTTGGAATTGCAGTCCAAAGATGTAATCTGTTTATATGACTGCAAACAGAACACTTGCAGTGATATAAACAGATACATAGAAGAGAAAAAGGAAAAAGCCTTTTTAAATATATTTTGTTTGATAAATACAATTGTTTTTTAGCAGTAATTTGTAATGCTCCCTCTCGTCTTCCAAGGAGGAAAAACCAAGCTGTTTAGCTGAAGATAATCATTTGCATGCATTGCTGAAGCCAACAATACAAATCTCTCATTTTCACATGTGAAATTTTATAATGCACTCTTTCCACAGTGGTGATATGCCAAATTTGTGTTTAGTACTGTAACATTTTACTCTGCTGCAGGAAATACATTCTAACCACTAAAAGCTCTTGTGAGTCAAGGTTCACTGCAGAGCTCAGGACTCTTGCTGACTCCCTCTTGGTCTCACTGGCTGATCAAAGCCTTCCTCGATCAAGAGCTGGGACGATATATTCTTGTCTAATATTAATAAGCCCAGGAAACCATACTCCCACTGACAGGAATGCCTGACAAACAATGTCTAAATCTCCCACAGCTTTCCCAGATCTCCCAGCTGTAGCAGCCACAGGTTAAGTGTTTCATTCTGTCTGTGTTTAGATGATGCGCAGGGGGTAAGCATTTAGAGTGCTCTTAACTATGACAAAAAACCGACTCATGGTTTTGGAAAAGGCATTAAAATGAAACTCATTGAATCCTGTGAGTCACACTTGCCTTTGCCAAGCTGACACGTATTTACAAAGACTGACTTGACAACACCTATCCATCATGCATTTAGTACATTCAGGGTCACAGTGAAACCAAACAAGAGCTATTCTATGCATGCATGTGTGTGCATGCAGGGATCACTAAAGGCAGAAGACCAGGCACTCTGACACTAAGAGCAACAGTAATGAGCCCATACTATCTCCTCACCAGTCATTCACCAATCATCCATCAATGACACACAGGGGGCGGATTAGATGGACTGCATCCATCACCTGACATTGCACACTACTCCTGCAGGCTTTATTCCAAGGAAACAAGAGCCAGAGCACTCAGTTTGGCCTCCTCTGAGTGTTTTTGGAAGGAGGTGTTTTTGAACCATGTGGACACAGCAAGGATTGCAGCAGTGTGCCAGGAGGGTGCACTAAAGTGAGATCTGTGATCCATGAAGAGGAACACTGGATGCCCAACGTCCTGCTGCAGGGATATATCCACTTCAATTGACTACCTGGCACAATCAGTCTCACATACACACTACTCGTCCTGTACAAAGTGCAGGAAGAGATGAGCCATAACAGGGTCTGACAAATCCCACATCCCTGGACACAAAAGGGTCGCAGCACAAAAAAGGCATAAGGAGACCCACAGAAGACACATCTTGTAAATATGTTGTAGCTTCAACATATCTTGGCTGCCAGTTTTAATGAACCACTCGGGGCTCTGCACATTAGGCCTTGAAGGGAGCATGAGTGCACTTCCTGACTGAAAGATGAGGTTCTTCTGTCCCTGGAATTTCTGGTTTCTCATAGCATGTAGTGACTGTTTAAAGAAGACAGGCGAAAAGTTTCCAGGCTTTTAATCTGTGACATGTCTTTCAATTAGTGAAGCTTACTCAAAGGGGAATTCTAACACATGGAATGGTCACATTATGTTCCAGACAACAAACTAAATCAAATTAGCCATAAATTCAAGTGAAAACTGAAAATTTGAAGCTCATAAGCTGTGACAGTGACCAATTCTAATATAAGCAGAACTCTCTGAACTGACCTTAATCTAATCTTAAATTTTAATCTAACCTTAAGTCTTGACTGATTAAAAAACTCACTAAAGAAAACCCTTTAGACTCAGCAGATTCTGCAGAAAATTAAAAACTCTGCCCTCCTCAGCACAACTGAGAAGCCATGATTAACTTAGCTGCGACAAGCATGAGATTGAGAGGAAAATAAAACATACTTGACCTATGAAGTAAATGCAACATGGCTCAAGAGCAGTATACAGAAGAGCAAATTCTCAGCAAGTTATCAGAAGATACATTCAGCATGGTGAAACATCTTTCTGGAGCTGATGTGCAGAGCACTGGGAAAATGGCCAGTTTGTAGAGGTTGTATAAACGTGATTAGTCAAACAGCCTATCTACAGCTTGTGAAGCTCCCCTTTATTCCAAAATTGTTATCACCTGTTGTACATATTGATCAGATTTTTTCAGTTTTGTAAAACACACACACACACGCATGCGCATACACACATATAAATTTAAAAAAAAGTACATTTTCGTTTTCGTCTTTGTATTATGGTTTTATAACGATGCTATATCTTAAAAAATACATTTCTGAGTGCTCTCTGCTTCTTGTTATGGTTGTGCTCTTTTCCATAGAGGTGCAAGACTTTGTAATGCAGTGAATAATGAGCCCACAAAAAGTGAAAATGTAACCAGAGTAAATATACATCACAAAGCTGCTTGGGATTCAGAGAATTTAAATAATATTATCAACTATATATGAAAAACATTCTCATATTCAGGCTCAGGATGCAGTTGAATGTTGAAAACTGCTGATCCATAACCCACAAAGAGACAAAGGAAGATTTAATTAAACCCAAAAATAACAACGAGAGCTCATAACACACTGATGTAGACAACAGATGACAATATTAAAGGTTTGAGCACCGGACACCAGGAGACAGCTCTTCATGTTAAAATATACTGATTGAAATATCCTTGACCACGTCTCTAATTAAATGGTAATCCCCTTTAACAGACAGCAACAGCCACTCAAATCTTTTTATCCCTCCATGTCACCCCGAGGCATCCCCCTGTAACATAAATCTTCCTCTCCTCCCTCCACCCCTCTTTTTCTGCCCTGTTGAAAGTCAGAGCCCCTGAGAAGCTGGCGATGGCTGCAGAGAGGCAGCTCGCATTTCAAGACAAAGCCCGATCCTCTGTCAGAAAGGAGACACTTTCCAAAGCAGGCCTGCTATTTATCACCAAGAACCTGTTTTTCTGCCTGTTCTCCGTCTCACACCTTTGTGCTGAAAGGCTGCCCGGCAAAGTTTTGTCAGATCGTCAGGGACTGAGCACTGAGGAGCTTTTCTGCTGTTGTGTGATCACACACAACGAGTAGATGCCATCTAAATTACAACCGTTGTGTCCACTTTGCCTTGAGAATGATGCATTTTGTTGACAGTGTGGACAAAAAAAAAATCTATTGCTCTATGTGAAGGTATGCAAGGTAACGCAGACTTTGTTTGAGTTTCACACAAATAGAAAGAGATGTGTCGAGGAGTCATTGACAGCCACTGCGTCAGTGTTACAGTGTTAGTTTGCTGAAGTTTGGATAGACTGTATTTTCTGTGGAAACTTTTGCCCCGTAGCACAAAGAACCCAAGAATTTACATCCTGAGAGCAATCAACACAGCAACAGTCCAGCTTTTGTCTGAGTAAGCAGACAGTGTAGAGCAGCTGAGACTGTTTAGAGAAAAGTGACAATTTGTCAGGATTTAAAACCTTGTTAAATACACAACATAGCTGCAGCTGGTTAAGATGGCGTTTCCTGTGCAAAACTGCATGGTGGGGATAATCAGATAATGACCCTGTAAGGAGCAGATTTGCCTTGTTTAAGGGTGAGAGGTCACATTATACAGAAGTTTCAGTGTTTTTGGATTTGAGGTTAAAACACATGTCTTGACCTTTGCTCATAAAACTCCAACTAAAGCTGACACGTTTGACACCCCGGGTCAGGCTTATGAGTATGTGGACTGTGGCTTACAACCCAGGGTCAGAATACACGTCTTCTAACTTGCAGTAACAAAGAGCCACTGATCCCAGCAACTAAACTTCAGTCTTGAAGGTCTGAAGGCACACCCAACTTCCCTGCGCTGCTATGAATCCATGAAAATACCTTCCCAACAAATCTGCCACTTATAGCTCAAATGAAGAAAAATATCAGAGCTCTGCAGTTTAATTCTCCGCAGCAGCAAATACATTCTTTTACCACAACCCACCTCATCCCTGTGGCACAAAAAGTGCAAATCTCTTGAAAAATCAAAGTGTTTTCGTTGAGCCAACAGCTTACAAGCTAAAGCAAACATTAAACGTAAAGGAGGGAAAATCTACAGCCAGCCTGAAAAAACGTATGTATAATATTTTGTTTATTTTGCAGCTGAGCTGTTATTTCTCTTGGATTAGCATAGTTCTACTGGAATGGGGCCAAAAGAATCAGCACACTTGAGCTCTGTCTCCTCAAATACCTTAATTCAGCCTATATTTCACATTCATGCAGCCACCTGCTCGTCCCTGTGCGTCTGTCAAGTTGAGAGAAAATGGCACTGCAAGCAAAGTACTTTTGTTTGAAGGCTAAATAAGACTCAGAGATGCTCTTGTTGTCTCTAAAAGGAGGATAATAATGTTAAACCGTATCAAACCGATGTCTGATAGGACCATGTGCTACAGGCCTAAAACCACATGAAAATGATTAAGAGCAGAACTTCATCTTCATTCATCATTTGTACAGCATGTCTATGGTAATAATCTGTGAGTCAGGAGAGAACAGAGCCTGAAAGAAAAAAGCACAGAGGTTTCATTTACATACTGGAAAAAATCAATGAAACTGCTGGGAGCTTCTTCAAGATTTGATCTGGGTCTTACAGCCATGTTCCATAGCATGATGCTGAAAAAGGGTCATTGTTTATGGCATGTGCTCAGTAGTCTGGCAATACTTCATTTAACAAGATCTCAAACAGAAAAGCATTTTCGCCAAATAAGAAGCATATGGTTTCACATTCAATTAAAGCTATTTTCTCTGCGGCTCACGATTAAAAAGAACCACTTGTTCTCCGCTGCACAACATCAAGAGGAATCATTTCGCCGCAGCTCAGGCTGACCGCAGGAACTAGCCACCTTAAAGCAGCCCTCGTTCATAAAAAAACTGACCCTAAAGGGACATCACACACACCACAAGATCCTGTGAAGCTTTTTCTTTGCAGGCATACAAACAGAAAAAGTCATACAACCACACAACCAGGGCAATCACATTCAGCTCATAAAAATTGTAAAAAAGGCTACTATATTTAACTGTCAACAAATTATGAACTCGAGCGAAGGCCACTTTACAGTCACTATAATAAAACAAGTGAGAAATTTGAAAAATTGGGTTAAAAACACGTGTAGTTAAGTCAACTGAAAAGAAGCTTCCCATTCTAACTAATTTAGGAAATAAGTGAAACAAAGAACTAGGAATTGCCACGTAAAGGTTTGAACGCACTTACAGGGTTTTTCTTGAGTACACACGACAATAACTATGATCAAATTGTGAACACTAAAGGCAATGAGTCTGAGCTATACATTTTTCTCTGTCTATTATGCTTTAGTAAATGAAACCATAATTATCAAAACTGGTCAATTTCTTTTAAATTCTTATCATTTTGCTGTTGAATAAAACGAGGGAAACAAACTTTCTAACAATTTTTCTAACCAATAATTGGCAGCATTGTCAATCATTAATCAACTAATCATCAACGTGCATTAAATACACAGGACATTCTTCCAGGTGCAGTTTGGTTTTTCCCAACAACAAACATTTTTACTGGAGTTAGAAATGCTGTTCTAATAGAATAAAGCTTTTCTTGATAATGTGAGTTCTTGTTACGACCCACTGACCACAATCGAAGTCTCTGTCATGGCGCTCCGTTGCCAGCTAAACCCTCACAATGCTCTCTGGTCCGTAGAGCTCAGGTTGCTACAGTATTAAAGACGGACCAAACACTAAGAGGCCTCACCTGATACCGCAACCTGGTCCTACAGCTTATATATTATATGTTTTCTGGTATGCATGTCCTTGGTCTTTTACCCTATTAGTTACTATATTTTAAATTGGTCAAATTATCAACAGCAATTAATCGATTGACTGATCATCAACATCCAGCGTTAAAACCACTTGTTGCAAAGGATGGGTGCCAAAAATTGCTCTAGTTTATATTTATTGGTGTTTTTTGCATGTTTTTTAGACAGACAGTGAAGAGATACAGGAAATTTGGAGAAAGAGGAAAGGAATAGCATGCAATAATGGTTTGGGCCAGCAGGTATACAAACCAAGGACTCAACGCTAACAATACTCACACACCTAACCACTCGGCTGTCTGGTCACCTCAGCTGATGGTCTTGAGTGGAATTAATAAATTCAACTGAGGGCACAGAAGGACAGGACCTGACACTGTTAAATGGCATGAGAGAAAATCAGATCAGGATCACAGGATGAGACTGCTGACAGCCAGAAGAAAAATAACTTCACAGGACAGAATGACAGAGATGTCATTCATTTCCTCCCCTCAAAGCACATACTTCGACATGCAATTTGTCATGGATGTAACCGAGTTAGCGCCCTTAAAGTTTAGTGTTTTTCAAGGACAGTCCTGTGAGGAGTGAAAAAGGCGGTCCGGCACGATCACCCTTCAATCTTAAGTTCACAGCTGGAACGAGTTGTTGCATCGTGTTTCCTCTGTGGAGAATCTGCAGCAAGTCTATTCAAGCACCTCCTGACGAGAATGTAACCTTTTAAGGAGCCATGTGTGAAACAAAGTGTATCTGGAGCATATGGATCCTTGATGTGCCCCTGACCTTTAATCAGTCATTACACTTTTAAAACTGCCAGGGTTCCGCTTGGGAGCTCACACTTCCATCTGTAGTGGCTTAAAACCTGTGTCTCTTCCTCACTCGGAATCAGGTTAACGCTTGTTAGAGTCCATCTGCATTGAAACCTGAGCAGGTCTTTGGGGGTTTGACCTCAGCTTCTCTTTGACCCTCCAACCTCCTCCTCCTCTCCCTCATGGCCTGATGTTCTCCAGCTGTCTAAATTACCCACACTCCCGCCTGAAATTAAAGTCTTCATTAGGACAGTTTTAGACAGTAAACCACTGTCCAGTGTTTATGGACTGACCCACCAACAGCACGCTACCATAAAACTTACTTGGAAATGCAGCCTGCAGCCAAATCTGTCCCTATGATCTGGGGCATGAGAAAGGAGGAGGCAGCTCATGCCATTTATTTATGGTTGTTAAGTTTTTGATGCATCAATTAAGGGTCTTCCTCTCTTGAATTGGAATTCCTTAAGCTTGATTTATACTTTTGCGATGAATCTATGCCATAGCTTAATGTGCACCTCCCAAGAAATTTAACTACACATCAGACCACAACAGCTGTGTCTGGTCCATTTGGAAGTAATATGACATGCTTTCATAGCATGTTGATCTGCACAAAGATAAAGCTTCTGAGAAACAAAATGTAGCCTAATGTGTAATAGACAGAAAATGCATCTGGTTTGCTCATAACGCAAACGCATGAGCCAGTATTTTTCCAATGTAGCCATATGCCATTTTCTTGTTTTCACAGCTCATCGATCTGTGCATAGACTGTTCCAACGTCCTCCCTCTTCTCTGTATTGCTACAAATTTGCTAAAAGTAACTGTTCAACATTTATGAGCTCAAACTCCAACATGATCAGTGTCCGAACAAACTCAACATGGTGGCATAAAAACCCTCACTGTGAACTTGCATTTTGGCAGTGTGACTGACACAAGCCATGTTTCCATAACATAATGTTAATGAGTATTTTTAAGTTTCACATTAGAAAAGTTTCATGAGCAAGAAAAAAGGGTTAATGCTTACTTGACGTGTTTTTTAAAGAGTCTGTGATGTAGCTCCGTGATCAGCTACAAATTACAATAGACGTTATGCAGCATGTCTGATCCAGGGTTTAAACTGTTGTGTCAATAGTTTTACAAATTCATGCAGTCATCCTTGTTTGACAGTGATAGTTTTGATGATATATCATGTGGTAATATTCCATCACGTTTTAGATCCAGTCATAAAAATTGCGATTAGATATTTTCCTTAAATCTCATAGAAGTAGCTTATAACCTATGTCGCCACTTAAAAAGGAAACTATTCAGCCTAGTTAGTGGAAACGATCCTAATTCACATTTTATGTTTTCACACATTTGCTTCAAACTCGCTTGACATTTATATAGGATCACAGCTACAGACACACCAGTGAACCAATATAAATACAATATAGGTCACATGTGTAAGATACAGCATAGGCTTTGCGTAGATTCATATACAGGAGTATAAATCAGGCTTTAAACATACAATGCTGCACTTCTGTTTTTGTCTGTGTCTTTTTCTGCCTCTTAATTCTTTGGCGCAACCTTCAAAAATGAAAATAACTATGACATACATTTTGGACTTTAAGTTAATACCACTGTATGTTTTATAGTTGTTCTTAATGAGCCAAATAGGTTCCCATTAGGCGTAAAAAACAAAGCCCAAGTGCGCTGGTTGGTTTTTGCTTCCTTCCATAAACATTTACGTAATACACTCATATTTCCAAAGTAAACCAACCTTTTACTAGAAAATTGGGTACAAAAGGAATGACACGAGGAAATGTTGAGACTTAAGAGAATCCTCGAGTTTGTGAATGTGAGTGTTTACTGAAGGAAATGGGGAGCAGAGGCCAACAGCTCTGGGAGTCTTGGCCCTGTTGTGTGGCTTTAATACACTCAGCATATTCCGTGAATGTCTCTCACCGTTTCCTTGCTCTGGGGATCTCGCTCATGTTTAATGCCTTTTGAACAGGCACAGAGTTTAAGAAAGAGTTACAGTGCCAGAAAAAAAAAAGATCAAACAAAGGAGGAGGGGTGGAGGAAAAGCTGCAGGACATCCAACTCTCTCCCTTGTAAGAGATGAGAAACATTTGTGCAAGCGACTATGAATAGTAGGGCTTGTTTAATTCATGACTAGCTGCTTCTCTGCGAGGTGTCGTCAAGTTTAGTCCCAGATGGCTGAAAATCTGAAGCCTTACTTTTGGAGTGAGGGAAGCTGATGTAAAGATAAGTGCTGTTTTCATTAAAATACAGTCATTTTTTCACTCTTTAAGATTTAAAAGAATCAGATCAATTAAATCATAAACTAGATTATTGAAGGGCAAAGGATTACTCACTATTAAGGTTAACATTTCAACAAGATATCAATATCTACAACAGCAACAGACGAGAGGGAATACTACAGCTACTTTTTGACATTTTTTTCTGTTTGACTTGTATCTGTAGCGAGACATATGCAACACATACAGCTTGAAGATGACATTTTTGAAAGCTCACAGCAGAACTCCTCAACCCTTTACACATCAGAGTGTGAAGCGCTGTTTCAGAGAGTAGTTTTATCCCTTCACACCACGCTGCCATCGATGTGAATGTTCAAAGAGCGTGAGGGAGGAATAGCAAAAGAGGTTCACCAAGGGCACCTGTGTCATTTGACCTCATTTTAAGACGGACCCGGGAGGTTGCAGGGAAGGCAGAGGTGTAGCTTTCACTGCAACCTTTTCTTTGCTCCCTCCGAAATGACAGGACCGGGGCGCACAAACAAAGGCAGAGTAAGACGTCTGCCTGGAAACCATCCACGGAGGGATGAAAGAGCACCGATGAAGTCATGGTGCAAAAACGCAATGGGCAGAAATAACGCAACTCCATCACTGAATAATAGCTCAGAGGATTATACCAAAAGATTCCAGTTCACAAAGAGATAGAGAACACAAGGGACAGAGAAGGGCAGTGGATATTGTTTGACATAATGATGTTATGCAAAGTGGATGATTTGTAAGAATCTATACAGCATGCATCATCGGTACTAGATATGGATGTCCCAGTCTAGTTTTTTGTCCTGATCCGATCCGAGTCATTCCATATTTAGTATCTGCTGATACCTCTTACCCTTTTCCGAGATAATACACACTTTAAGTATTGTAGATTTTCAGATTTTCTTTTCCCTAAATGGTTGCTGCTTCTTACTGTTTAATATTCTAGTGAACCAGGGAGGCGAGCATTTCTGTGTTGGCAAGCAGGAAGCATTGTGGCAGTTTAGCAAGCAAGGAGCATCGTGATAGAGACTTCTGTGAGTATCACTGACTTCAGGCAAGTAAAACAGTGTTAAATTAGGCTGGGATGAACTAGCAAAGTGTTCCTATATCCCAGCAGAACATCTGATTGCTGTTTTCACTGTTTTTTGTGCTGTGGACATTAACTGTCTATAAAAAAAATCTCTGCATGACATCTCCCATTGGTTTCCTAAATAGTGATTTGGCTCTTCTTTGCCCCTAATTTTGCATTAGTTTAAGCCTTAATACAACTCAAATTGGTGATTTATATGAAAGGTCACTCCCTGTACAGTTGTGATGAACAGGGAAGCTAGCTAAAGAGACCAAATCTGTTTTCTGTACAATGCTATAAACATGTTTATTCCTGCTATAAAGTTGGGCATTTTACCACGGATGCAGTGGGAATTGACTTGCTTTTGGAGCAAGTCTCAAGTGGCCATTTGACTACATATAGCTTTTCTGTGTTGGCCTCATTTTTTAGCGGCAGAAGCTTTCACTTGGCTGTTGACGAAACCAGCTAATACACATTTTGATGTGGGACTGCTTTGTAACTTAAATCATTTTTGAAGTCAATGAAGGATGAAAATATGCTAAAAAGCAACATATTATAAGTAATCATTAAAATGTATCGTCTATTTGTTTTGAGTACTTAAAGGTGCAAGGGTGTAAATCTAGGCCTGCTTGTTAAATGAACAGATGACACACCTGCTTACTAAAAGCTTTTTGCAAGGTAACAGCTGCAAAGAAGTTCTCAAAGATTATTTAAATACATATAGTTTCAGTAAATAGCTCTGCCTTGTATTTCTTTGTACAAAGTTTCATCTCGTCATTTTGATTTCACTCAGCTACGAATTCGCTAAAAATTTGATCCCAGGATGAAGCATTATCAGTCACAGGAAGAGAACAAAATCGAGTGAGCACGTCAAATCTGAGAAACTGCAACAGTAAAGCTCCATAGTTAAACAAAGTTACGCTGACCCACTTCAACATAAGTACACTGCATCAAGTCTACTCTGACATTTGGTTTCTTCAGTCCATCAATGATACCACACACCAGAGCTTGTAAAAGAGACAGATATGGGACCACAGGTGCAAAACCCACAAGCTTATACCACACTAGCACATGCACATCCATAAAAAAAGCCTTTTGTGCATGGCATCCGTCTGTGTTTACATGTTTTTAAAATTCCAGTGGCCATGAAAGCCCCGTGTGTGCAGTGGCACGGGGTCGCCCATCTGCACCACAGGAAGTCAACAGCCAAACAGCCGTTAGCCGCCTCCTGCTGCGGCTGTTGTCCAGACCCTCAGGGAGACCACAGCCTTTACCCTCCATCCTGACAGCACACACACACACAGAGTCCAAACCCCCGGCCACGCGATGCATAGTGAGGAAAGACAGGACTGTGGCCTTCTGTCTGGGTCCTAACCTGGATGAGGACACAAAGCAGCGGTGAAAGCTGCAGCGGGGGACAGAAAGGACGCTGCGGAGATCCTCATCCGCTCTGACGCAACGCCAGGAGGAAACAACCACAACAAAACACCCATTTCCTATGCTATCTGGTACCGGAGGGACAGCCGGAGACCATTGTCAATTGTCAGACACAACACGGGCATTTCTATCTGTCGTCACCTCGGCAGATAAGCACAGGAAACACTGTCCTGTGCTCCATAATCAACAAGGCGGTGTTAGCTGCACCTGCACAGAGCAGCCTATTGTGGTGGTGTTATTATGTTTGTCCTCTGTGGGGACTGAGCAGTGTGGTGTTTTTGAGGGCAAATACTGATATTGTTCACTGAGACTGGTAATAGCTGGTACCGATAACAAAGTCTGGATTTAGCTTTCCATTTCACAGAGAGACAACTGAAAAACTAGAATAATAGGGAAAAGGAATAACTAGCCAGAATAATCTGAATACCATTTACATGCAGGAATTTTCTGCCTAGATGTATTTTTGGTGCCATCAAAAGAGATTTGGGGTGAACTTACCAACAACAAAATGACAAAAACTAGGAATGAAGACATTTTGTAACCATTTTTTTCAATTGGGGTTTTAATTACTCAACACAGTAACCACTTATGTGTATCAAATAGTCAGAAATAAGAAGAAAATATAGATGTCTCCCAAATAAGGTAAAACACACTCATTGCATTTACTGTATGTGGATGGACTGTGCTTACTGTTGTACATAGTCACCTCCCAAAGACCTATTCTAAGCCAGGAAAAAGCCTGATAGGAACTGTCACTGTTAAGTTTAAGTATATAACAACTACACGATCAACATGGAGGTTTTGGCAGAAAATAAAAATGCAACTTTTCTGACAATCAATCAGTCTTATTTTTGATTCTCAAATGAGAGAAGTTTAGGCTTTTCTTTGTCATACAAGACAGCAAACTTGATACGTCTGAGTTTTTGACTGTTGCTCGGACAAAACAAGAGATCTGAAACCATCATTTTCAGCTGTGGAAAGTTATAATGGAGCCGGACTCTGAAAAGGGTACAGTGCTTTTTCAGATGTTACTCCTCACGCAAGTTTGCATTTAAGCTGGCATGTACCGATAGTAAGTGAGTGATGCATTGAAGTGATTTATTTAGACAAAAAATGTATATACATTTGGTGTTTGCCTGTGGATGATTTTCAACATGTGCAGATATTAGTGTCATTATAATTTTTATGTATTTGTAAAACAATCCCTGAAAATACATGGATCACGTTTCCCCCTCTAGATTTTTGGTCTTGGCAGAGAGGGAAATCCTTTAAGATCTGTTTTTAACTGGTGGAGTACTAAAATCCTCCACGGAACCCCAGAATAAAAAATGTTAATGCATTAAACAGACAGACTAGTTTTCACGAAATATACTGTACGACACACACATGCAAATCTGTTTTAATAAAACACCAAGAGCTGCCCCATACATCACATCAGTTTTCTAAATAAAATGGTGTGGAAGGATGGAGGGAATGAAGACAAATGGGGAAAAAAACGTTCCTTTAGCAGATGCTATTGGCTTCACCACTGGTGAAAATAACTCACCAAACAAACCAGCGGACAGATTTTCCCCTGAAATGACACCGAGCTGTTAGACATTCTGGAGGTGTTTTGGTCAGCAGGACACAAGCCAGAGCTCTGACACAGAGTGAAGAACCAGACTCCATTCAATCACGACAGACTGGGGAGCAAAAGACTGTTTCTTCAGATGTAAAAATAACTTCCCCAGAGCAGCTGCCTGAATTTACCACAACTGTGAGCTCATTTCAGCTCTGCTCCCATCAGGAATATCGACTCCCAAACATCGTGCAAAGGGGGAGCGTTTTCCCGAAATCTCCTCGTGCTGCAAACCTACTCAGTTATTCTACCCGCGCTGTGCCATCCCTCTGTCAGAACTGATTAAAAAAACACCAAAGTCTGGCTTAACGCAGACTCAAAGGGAGGTTCAGACAGAGGACAGCAGAAAGGAGGACGGGGGTTTAAAGGGATTCGTTCTTTGGCACAGTCGGTGAAAGTGGAACGAATAAAGTGAAAAGGAGCAGAGGAAGGTGAAATAGAGTGTGAGTACAGCAGCAACAGCTAAGAGGGAACAAGATGAAGCTGGTGAGGAAGGCTGGTGAGGTTGTTTAACATAATTAAAAACCACAGCTTGTTGTGTAATGAGCTTCCCTCTCTGCCGTGGCAATTACCGTCTGCTAATACAGAACAATGCCGGCCATAATGTGCTAATGCTGCTGGCTGCAGGAGAGGAGATGTATAATGGTCAAGCATGGCTGAGTAACAGACTCCTGGTCAGCCGAGGTTTTACCGGGTCATGAAGTGCCAATAAATAAATCTACTAAATGACCAGCTTCACTGTCGGAGGCTGATTACAGAACAAACACCAGACAGATGTGCAAACGTCATTCAAGTAAGTATCATTCTGAAAAATTAGCAATGAACATTAGCGACAAATCCACTTTTAAACATTTTCACATTGTTAACAAGAACACAGAGTCATACACACCGAACAACACACACACACAGCTCAGCAGTGAAGAAAAGTGTTGGAGTTTAATCCTGGTTTAAAGTGTCTACTGTAAGAGAGAAAATGAATAAATTACTCTATGGGCTCATGGGGTGCTTGTCTACTTAAAAAAGTAACTGTTTATGATGTATATTTGCATTCTGGGTCCAATTCTTATTTGGCCTGACCTCCTTCTTATGCGATTCTTCGATTAAATACCATGATGTAATGTTTCCAAGCTACAGTATATGATTAACAACAAGCACAAGAAATTATATTAAAATAATCAGAGCAATGGTTTTAGGTTAAAGATGCAAACACAGGCAATAAGCAGTTAAGATAAAGGAGATTTTCCAACAAGCAAGTGCAATAATTCAGAACAAGTACAGATGGGCGGTGATGAGTGCAGAGAATCTGAGCAGTTTGATTAGTAATCCTGCACACAGGAGTTTTACATATAAATGAACGTCTGCTATATTCGAGTCTCTTGCCAAATGAGTTCACACAATGCTGATTAAGCCTATCAGCAGCTGATAAATCTCTGTATTTCTCAGCACAAGAGAGTTTTAAATGGACACATAAGTGCAGATAAAGGGATTTCTTGATGTCAAAATTTGGAATAACGCATAACTTTATCATAGTATTTTTATATATGTTTAACTGAAAGAGAACTCTTCAACGCTTATTCATCAGTGTTTATAGGCTCAAAACATGTAACGAATCAGAGCATCAGAGCCAAATTAACACACTTTTAGATTAATTTATTTTTCAGGAATCAGTTAAAATAAATGAAAACACTGATATTTGGAAAAAATGCTGAATATCGGCCTGGCTGACTATTGGTCAACCCCTAATCCACACCAAGGCAAGGGTAGATAGAAGAGGAGGAGAATGGAAAAGTAAAATTATAATAATAATAATTATAATAACCCTGAACTGTGCCAGAGCCAGACTAGCTACTGTTAAATGGTATCATGGCATAAATATTTTCAGCCTCACAGACTCACTTAATCCTGATTGATGTGGCAGGCAGAAGGTATCAGCCACTCCTCTTTGTCAATCACAGTAAGTAAACATTTCTTCCAAAGAAAAGACAAAAAGCAAAAATCTAATTGAGACGTTCCCAGAGGTAAGCCGTCTACATCCCTGCATTTCTCTTGGGGTCAATACAAAAGAAAATGCTTTCAAGAAATATTGTTGTGGGGAGATCCTTTTTGTGAGAACAGCTCCAAAGCCTGTGAGAACACCAGCACTACCGCGGCACTTGGTTTACATCCAAAATGTATGAGCGCCGATTCAAAGGAGCCGGGAAGCTCTAAAACATTCACAGGCTTCTCGCGCCAAGAGCTGATAAAGCCACCAGCTTCAGACATACATTATGCTGGCTTCATCACACGCAGCAAATCCCAGCCGCGCAGGTTTACTCAGGACTACAGAAGGTTAACTCTGTACAGGCAGCCATGGAGACAGACCTGGCCCTCCGGTGACATTTGAGCTCTGCTTCAACCCACAGCAGAAAGATGAAACACAGCAAAACGAGGAGCAGTGCCAAACACAACAGAGGAGAAGTAAGCAGTAGAAAGAAGAAGAAAAAAAGACATGCAAACTACTCAGAGAGCATATATTCTTATGCAACACAACTGGTCTCTCTGCAGGGTCAGTTGTAGCCAGCTGACCCCATTCATCTGGAGATCAAACAGAGCTGAAGTCCTCTCCCATTCAACACCAGTGGCCTTGTCAGCCTGGTTAAATCCGCTGGTGTGACTGGGAGGAGCAGGCGGGCTGATTGAGAGCTGCCTGGTGTCACTCTGCCTGTGGCCTGTTGCTACGATGAGTTCATTCAGCCTCAGGACACAAAGAGTTAATGGCTGCTGGGATTATGCAATGGCATGCCAGACGCCTTTCTCCTCTCCTGCCCTCCTTTCTTCCCTCCTCCCCTTCAAAAAACACGGGCTGAAGCCAAATTAGGCATTCCTGCACGTTTCAATCAGATGCATTTGAATGCGGTGGCAGCGCCGCGCATGCTTTGGCAACGACGTGGGAACAAAACAGGGATTTTGTTTCGCTCTGGAGGTTCCCCTCAGCAGGGCCTCACACCTGCCCTGCAGGGGGAAAGTTGCCATAAGGATTTACAACCGTCTGAGCAGGTTCTATCTACAGAGTGTCAAACTATGAAAAACATCTGTATCCATCTTTTAAAGCGAACTTGATACCATAGGTTATTACTAAAAGCAGATAAGTGAATTTAGCAGCAGCAGCAGCAGTAGCAGATCAGACAGTGTGGAGGTGAAAGGTGGTGAGAAAATGTTAGACGCTGCATCTGATAAAAGAACATTAATGTGACGTCACTAAGGGATCACTGCAGCTGAACAAGGGAGGAACGCCTGACATATTAGATTAGGTGGATCTTCACAGCTCCACCTTTTTCATTGTAACTGAGACCCAGCCTGGGAAAAGGTTATGACATATACAGTATACTAAGAGACAATAGAGTCTATAAAAAGATCCCTTTCACATTTCTGAGTGTGTTAGTGGGCCTTCACACCAAAAAACAGGCCCGCATTTAAACAGAAAATACAAAGAGCTGCACTGGTGGATGATTGTTGTTTACCAGTGAGACCAGTCAGAGCAGATCCATGAGTTAAAAGGTTTATCAGATTAAAAAAAAAACCCTGCACATCTGTAATATGCGGAGGGATTTTACGACTCTCTCACGGCAGCAATTATTTTGTCATTTGTTGTGGCGATCGCGAGGTAAACAGTAGAATTATACCAGTCTCATGTTACTAAGAAATTCGCCAGGAATGTGTGATTGCATGCATTTGATTGGCCGTAGCAGCTTCACACCAGATGACGCCTTGTTATTGCAGGAGGAAAAATGTGTTGTTTTTTTTTTGACACAAGGTGATCAAGGTGAGCTGCAGGGGGAAATGTTTTACTGCTTTTTCTGACGCTGCTGCCTTTTAACTGCCTCAAACTGTGTGTGTGTGTTATTTTAAATCCTTTTATATACAGTATGTTGGGTTTCGGGAGGGTTTTACAAAATTTTGCAGCCTTTAAGAGTTGTAGATCTGGAAAAAATAAATACATTCCTCCAAAATAAAGCCCTTTAAAGAGGAAAAAAAATATGTGTTGCTTGGATGAATAAAACTCACAGCTAGGACTGAAAACTAACAACTACTTTGATTATAAATTTATATGCCTGTCATTTTTAGTTCTTTATCATTACTTTTGTCTCTTAAAGGTCATCAAATTGTAAATTTTTTTTTTTTAAATGGGTGGATTAGTTCGAGTAACTTTTAAAGAAAAAAAGTCAACATTCTCTGATTCCAGTTTTTTATATTTTTATACTTTATTGAATATTTTATGGCTTTTGAATATCTTTATTTGAGGACGCCATCTTGGACATTGATGTATGTCAACATTTTCATTTTAAAGACCAGAAACACTAAACTAATTGTGAAAATAATCAAACAATAATTATTTGCAGTATTACACTGCGTGCGTTTTTTAACCCTTTCAATCCCAAACCCATCAGCAATTTTTTTAAGAAAATGTCACGTCTAAAAAACAAAATCATCACCATTTATCAGAGCCACAAAGTGTAACAACAAGAATCCCCAGATCTTCAACTTTGCAACAGTCCTTAAACCAATCATGTGATCTGCAGTTCTTTCACAAAATTAAGCAAATCTAAGCCTGAAATATTTCATCAAAAATCTCTAAAGTTATCTTTTATTATTATTATTTTCACCAATATACATGTCATATTGCACAAAGGGCATGTTTGACTTCTTTTTACCTCCAGTAATGCTCGTCGTGTTTCCATAGAGCTGTAGGACTTAATACTGCAGTGAAAACTGAGCCCGCAGTGACTAAAAATGTGACTCAAACAAAAACCGCTCACAAGCTGCTTGGGGTTAATTATTAGGTTTCTTGAAAGATTTATTTAAAAATCAAATGTTTAGATTGGGGTAATTTCAGAACGTTGCAAATTGCAAAGCTCCTCTTGCATACGATCCCACTCAAGCATGGCAGCAAGTAATTGGAACCACCACAGAACAAAAAAAAAAATGTTGCTGTGCAAAACACAACAAAGTCAGGGGTGCAGGCTCACCGCCCCTCCAGCCCAGACAGGAGACAGAGCAGTGGAGGCACCAAGTCAATAAACAACAGAGATCCTTCCAGACGACGCTGCCAGCCATGAGGGCCAACAGACCAACTATGACAGAGAGGAAGGGAAAAAAGAGACGGAGATCTACGAGGCCTGATTTCAATCACAACCACAGCGTCCAACAGCAGAGCCAGCAAAACCACTGAACACATGAGCCAGCATGCATACACTCCATCACACACACACACATGCACACAGCAGTTTATGGGTCATTAGGTGTAGTAATCATCATTTAAAGCGAGTAGCTCAAGACCTCACAGTCCTTTGTTTATTTGGCTTTATTGATCACACAGAGCCAACAGGGGCCAAAGAGAGCAGTGGTCATTATGAACTGCGCTTATTTTCCGGTCAGAGCAAAAAAGCATCAGGGATTCCATCTTCCTGCACAAATCAGCAGGTATGCTTCCTCCACACAGCCTTTGGTATGCGAGTGTAGGAAGCGTCAGTCTGGAAAATGTTAGCCGACACAACATGTTATAGGCTATCATATCCATCTTTCTGTCTTTAATCTCTCTCCAGGGCTGCTGAGAGTGTTGTGTTTGGCAACCAATGATCCTTCAAAGTGATTCCAATCAACACATTTTAGGAAAGCTGGCAAGACACTACACAGAAAATAAATGAATAAAACATTTTTATTTTTCTCATGAGAAGAATAAGCACGGCAAAGACAATCCAGCACAAAAGGCAAGGTTGAAGAAATGTTTTCTCGCTGATTTCCAGCTCCAAACTGTTTCCCTCTGACTGAATTTACTGACAAATGAGGAGGACAGAAGCATCGAGGCAACAGCCAAATGGCAAATCTTTGTGACAGTCCTCTGTACGTCCAATTTAGCCACATTTGTGTGGCAGCCTTCTCAGTGCCTCTTTATTCCAAAAACCTTCAACATCCTTAAAGTTGGCCGACCCAGATCAGTTTCAGGGTCACGGTCTGGAGGACAGAAAACCAAGATGATGAAGGTGCATCAATTTAGAAATGACAAGGACCCCGTATATAAAAGAGTGAGCAGCCATGACTGTAATCTCTTAAAGAGTGCAAGAGGATCCTCCCCTGGGAAAAGAGCCCTCTATAATAGAGTAAGTGCAAACTGCACTACCGAGTGGGCAAAAGAGACGACTCTCAAGTTCAAAAGGCTTCAGCACCTAAACCTGAATAAACACTGTCTGATAAATGACCAGAAACAAGAGCTGCAGAAGACCTTGAGAAATCCTCCCCTAGACTCACAACCTGTGCAACCAATCAAACTCCCTGATGTGCACATCACACACTGTTTAGCTCATTTGTCTGGCTTTTCTGCCTGATGTTTGGTTTTGTTTTTACACTGGTCTCTAAATAACTGATAAACTGGTTGGGCTCATCTCGGCTTGAGGTTTTGACATGAGTCAGTGTGGTGTTTTAATTTATCCGTGCAAGTCACATAATAAAAATGAGTCAAATGAAAACTGGTTTTGACACTTTCATTATTTGTTTTTGCTTTCGTTTACTTCACAAAGGGATAATTGCCTTTTGGTTTTATTTTTAATTGTTTACATGTGGGTTGCAGCTTTAGAATTATAGCTTTGAACAAAGACTTAAAAAATAACCCATTATTCTGATTTTACATTTATGTGTTTTGCACTTGTGACTAGACTGCACCATTAGTAGGGCTGTAATTATGTATTTTCACTGTTGATGACTCTCTCAATTTTTTCTATTAATCAATCAGTTGTTTGGTATATTACATGTCAGCAAATGGTGAAATATTCATCAGTGTTTCCCAAAGCTAAAGATAATGTCTTCAAATGTCTTGTTTTGTCCACAGCTCAAATATATTCAGTTAGAGGAGGAAGAGAACTGAAAATATTCAAGTTAAGACATTAGTCATCATAAACTGTACATTATACAATCTTTTTTAGCTTTAGGTTGTATTATTATTATTTAACTACTCATTCATTCACTAGCCGATATCTTGTATTTGAGTATTTTCATTATTATTAAATATTTGAGAATTTGTATTGTTACTTTAACAAATACAGCCTCAGGGTTAGTTGCTGGAGGAGAGGCATCCACTAAAAGGTATTTGAAGGCTGGTACTCTTTGTTTAATCTGAACAACCACAACAACACTTCGGCATGTGGCTCCAGTCTGTGAGTAACGTTCAACAGATATCTGCAGTTCTCTCCTACAGTAATAGAACTGATAGCTTACTGCATGGTCTGATGGGATATATATAATACACAATGTGGTGGTGTGACTTGGGCTGTGCCATAGATTGTACATCTATGGGCTGCAGACTCCCCCGGCCGTGGATGGTACAATCCAACCACAAGCGCAAACTACAAGCACGGTAAATTAGAAGATTGATTTTTTTTTTTTTGCTCAAAAATCTAATTTTGAAGCAACAACCCAGAGGTGGACAAATAAAAATTGATCTGGGAGACAATTATTTCTTTGTGAAAGTGAATGAAAACATAGATAATGAAAATTTCAAACCCATTTGTCAGTTGATTCATTCTGATGGGCAAATTGGAGACAGAACCCTAAAGCCTTACACAGACCGCCATGCTTTCTATAACAGCATCCAGCGGGTCCAATTATTTTTCTCCAAATATCTAAGGCAGAAGGTATTTGTGTTTTGTGTAGAGCTGCAACAATTATTCAATAAATCACTTTGAGCAATTTAAAAAAAAAAAGTCAGAATTGTCTGATTCTGGTTTCTTTACAAGACATTTCAAGATGGCATCTTGGGCTTTAGGGAACACTGATCGACATTTTTCGGCACTTTCCTCCATTTTATAAATATAGTCAATTCATGTAGAAAATAACCAACAGAATAATTGACAAAGAAGATGACTGTAAATTAAAAAAGTCCTAGTTATCCGTTAACATAAATGCACATATATCGGCTCTCAAAAATCAATACTCACAGGGAAAAAATAAACAAAGACAAAATGTTCACTGACCAATATAAACGTTCTCTCAATAATTAATTTAAGCAGCATAAGACATCTGGTAAAAGTGCATTCATACAATCTATACGTCAAAAAGCCATGAATGTCTGCCTCACTCTCCTCAAGAGAAGCTTAACAAAGCAGATCAAACGTATAGCGTGCTGAAGAGCTGCTGTAGAGGATTGCTTTAGATGTTGCACAGATGTTCATACAATATCCAACCCCTGCAGCACTACAGCAGCCACGATATCAGAATCAATTGTGGTGATGGAGGAAAAGAAACACAACAACAGGGCTCAGATCAAAACCACTGAGAGATGCCCCAAGAAAAAAATCAATCTTCCTTAAAATCATCTTTAAACTATAAAATACATGAATACATTTGCAGCATCGTGAAAGCAATCTTGATGCCTGATTGTCTGTA
The DNA here is from genome assembly GCA_024666655.1 of Dascyllus trimaculatus. Classification (NCBI taxonomy): domain Eukaryota; kingdom Metazoa; phylum Chordata; class Actinopteri; family Pomacentridae; genus Dascyllus; species Dascyllus trimaculatus. The sequence goes on along the minus strand of CM045464.1, from coordinate 24,674,754 downwards.
TTGTAATCCCCTCAAATCCTTTTAAATAAATTCAACAGTGCATTTTCATCATAAACCGTTATGCGTATGTACCCGATTGTAAACAGATAAATTCCACGCCTCACAATATATTCCTGTGTTTATTTAGTCTACATCCTTCCATCCGCTTTGAATTAGAGTGTTGAGAGAATCAGGACCAGCGAGCAGCCAAACAGCTCACGGGTGCAGTGGGGTAAATAAGAGCCAAGGGTATGGATTTAAAATAAAGCAGCGGCAGGTGGGAACGCCAACAAAACATCCTGAGAAAAGCCCTTATTGTATCTGCTCTGATGAAGTACAAACGCTGCAGATTGGCTTCTTGGATCTCTAATAGAGGAAACAACACTGGTCGATTCCTCAGTTCTGCATAATACTGACATGCTGTATACCCACGGGCCAAACATTATCCTCTTGTTGATAGATAACAGATCTATTACATAAATTCAATACTATCCACTGTGATTAGTTCTGCAGTTTAGTTACAGTACTGCGTTTTACAGTAGGTTATGGAAGGCAGAGAGAACGCACACAAGTGAGTTCTATTAGTACGTCTATTAAGGCGGCACGATACACACACACACACACATATATATATATGTATTCAGCATCCAAACAGCACATATATTACATGCTGACAGCAAAATGAGTAAATGCGAAACATAGAAAAGGAAGATTTGGTTGCAAAAAGAAATGCAACATTAGTTGTACAGCTGCACAATGATATTCACTGTATTGGGGCTGCAGTAACTGAGTGGAGACTAGAGGCTTGTCTGTGCACAGTGGTCTCGCTAGCTTCTCCTGAGCCTGCCTGCAAGTCGTATGTGCTACACATTTATTTCAATATTGGCTGTAGGAGATGCACTGAAGTCACAAAAAGAATATTTCCCGCCTTATCTTGACAAAAATATTTGGAAATTAACATGAATGTGCCGCAACATGGAACTGAAAGCAGTGCTCTGTTCATGTACATGTGAAGTGCAACTAAGACACTTCGTCAAATCCTCATCCTGGCCATAACAATGCAGCCTTATAGTCAATTGTAAGAAAATATTTCAGCTCCAGAGCGGATGACGCTGACCAAAACGCAGTTACTAGAGTGTCTTGCAATTCTTGCCACCACACAAGGCAACAAGGCTAATTTGTTTTAATCATCATCAGCACCACAAAGCTCTGTATGACGTGTGCAGAGCCAGATGTGAATGCCTCAAAGCCAAAGGCTATTTTGGATGCCTTTGGAAGTGTTACACCACATGAGAAAGGGTCCATACCATCAGTACTCAGACTTTTTCTAATTCTTTTATATTTTCTTTGCAGACGCACTCCCCTGCAAAATCCTCCCAATCATACTACAATGATTAAGTCTTTCCTGACATAGTTATTCAAGTCATCTGGAGCAAATTCCTGCAATATTTCGTACTGCAATATAAACCACAGAAAAATAAACAAAATACAGTTTTTTTCCAGTATTGCACAGCCCTAGGTTTCATCAAGAAGTCTGATTAGGCAGATCTTAATCATCAAATATTACTTTTTTTGCAGAGGCTTCCAAATTATTAATGCGCTAAGAGACCTGAAACGCATATCTTCTCCAGCTGCCCATGAGGCAGAGAGATCAAAGACGAGGGTCTGACAGGGGATGAGTGCGTGAGGATGCTACTTAAGCATTTCACATCTATCTTAGCTCCTCCGCAATAAGCCCAGTCATTTTTTCCACATCTATCTATCAGGTCTAAGACTGAAAGAGGGGTGCAAAGGGAATGAAAAACACACCGCGAGATGAGGACGAAGGCTGGAAGGAGGGGAGATTCTGCATTACTACTATAGACATGAACACCGTATGTGCTTTCATCCGCTCTGAAAGCTCCCACGTCACTGGTCAGCTACGAATAGAAACCAGATCAACAGAAAAGCAAAGAGGTGAAAGAGTGATTGTTGTAAATTCGGATTAAATAAAGATCTGGGTAAATATTTGGCCACAATACCAAAATCCAGCACATCAAACGAGCTTCCAGAAACATGGCGGGTTTGGTGTGGACAGCTTCATGTGGGAATTTCTGATCCTTCACAAGTTCCCTTTTAAAAATAGGACGTCTCTAAAGGGGGCTACAAAGCGAGGCTGTCGTGACAGTACCTGGCTTGGCTCTATTCATACATTTTATAAACACAGACCCATAGCAGCCTCCGTCTCCCCTGCTGCCTGCACACAGAGGACACATTCATCCCAAAGCGGGCACCATGAGGAGACTGGAGAGGGGGGCAGCCGACACACTTCAACTTAAAGGAATTTCTCAGTCACTTTGACTATCGGGGCTGTGTTGAAGGCGCAGGCAGACACAAACTGCGCTGGTCTCCATGTGGAGATCAGATAAACCAGACTCAGTTTTGACATGATGAGCGCTGAGTTAATGATGAGCCCGATGCTTGGCAGGATAAGAGCATTCCTAACACACACTAGGAAGGATCTCTGCGTGGCTTTCTTCTCACTCCGCTGCAGAGGTTGTGAACTTTGAGAGGCTTCAACAATGTGGGAGGCCGTCGGATCGTGTTCATTTCTCTCTTTCTGGAGCCCTTCTCTCTCTCCCGTCTGAGTTAGCAGTCAGGCAGCACCGCTCTCCCTCTCCACCCATGCATACGAATGGCACCCATAAAAGCGTGCCAAGCCGGGGCTCAGAGAGAGGCAGTTCAAACATGCGAGCAGAGTTATGAATATGATAATCAGAAATGGCGTATCCAATGTGTTGTGGGAGACTGGAAGTATACTCCAGGGAATACATAATGACAGAGCAGGGCTGCTTCAGTGATGGATGAAAACCTACTATCATCCTACTATTGCCTGGCTGCAGATGAGAAATGTAATCAGTGTGATTGGAGTAAAACACACACACATGTGTTGCTGCATTGTGCAAGTTTTGTCTTTCTCTTCTATTTTTTTTCTGTTTTCTTCTAAACCCCAGTGAAATCTCACTGAATCCAGCCATTTTGGATTTACTCACAAACTTCCAGTTGTTGTTTTTCCCCCCCAAACTGGGCTCTATGGGGGAGGGGTGTCTCCTTCCACATTGAGCTCTCCTACAAACATTTACTCCTTTAAATTCTAACTACCAACAAAGTGTTTCTCTGTAGTAGGAAATTTGAAAAAGCAGCTGCTCCAAACACAACTTTGACTCTCTCTAGTATTCCTGCTGCTGCTCCCACAAAGCAGACCCTCAGCCCATTGAACCAACTTAAACCAGCAGCAGCACAAAAGCATGGAGGTCAATGTCGGGGTGCTCGTCAACGGGGGTCTCTTACTTCTGCTTTTTCTTGATTTAAATCGACTAAATGCTAATGAAATAAACAAGAAAAGGTGTGTGTTGCTCATATATAAGTGTACATGTGCTTGTTACCAACCTTGGAGGCAGATAAAGCCCAAAGCGAGCAGCATATCCACCGGGGGGTTCCTCCTGCTAGTCGCAGCGGGGTTCCTCCTGCCGTCCCTCCGCCGGGACCCGCTCCCTCCTGTTAGGTCCATGACCGTCCTGTTGCTCGGCGGCTTCCCCGGTCCTGTTCTCCGGCGGCTACGGGGAGAACCGTAGCGCGAAACTGGGAGCGTCAAAGGGCTCCGTGCGTCACCGTGTGCGTACAGGTAAAGTACCGCCCGCAGCCTGCGCGGCTCCCCGAGGGAAGCTAGACGAAGCTAGTCGACCTGCTCACCTGGTTGTTCCGGAGCAGCGGCCGGGAACATGTGGGTCGGACGGCTCGGTTCACAGGCCGGCAGCTCCGCGGCTTGTTAATGAGCTCAGAGCGAGCAGCCCCGCCGAAAGTTTGGAGCGAAGTTTGAACTTCCAGGAGGCTCACAGGAGGAGGAGGACTGCTGGGAATTCAGGCTGCAGCGGGTCATTACACCCCGGAGAGAGAAGCCGCCGTCTGCATGCGCTCACAGCCGCCGACCGCCGGACCGCCTCAGTGAGATACAACAGAGAGTTTCACTCCGCCGTGTTTCCAAGTTGGCTTCCTCCCCAAACAGTCCGAGTTCCTCCCACCAGCCGGAGAGGAGACACAGCCGCGGCAAGTGGGAGGAAATAAGACCGCTACTTCTTGTGTACACTTTCAAAATTAATCTTATCAAGGGAATTCTTGTACATGTGCTGAGGCATTTTCTTCACTTATTTATTAACACTTGGTTTATTTAAGTTGAATTTAGGTTATATTCCAGTTCATGTGTAAAATGACACATTTTCTATTTTTAGAGACAACTTGAAAAGGCAAATTTTTATACAAACCTTTTTATTTTTAACTCTACCTATTTAAATCTTATGCTTCTTGATTTTCTTTATTTTTGTCGTTGTTGCTGTTGTTGTTTTATTGGTGGTGTTGTTGCCATTATTAAAGTTTATTTATCTCTTTACATTGTGTATATGTGCAAATATTTTTTGTGTAGCTCTACATATCTGATCTTCTTCTTGTTGTAGTTTTGTTGTCATTGTTATGATCATGATTTAATTTTGCCCTATTTGAACCTCTTCTGCTGTTTTATCCTAATAATAATTATTATTGTTAATGTATTTATTCATTGGTGCTGCTATTCTTGTTGTAACTTGCTTGTAGTTTAGTTGTTATTATTGTTTTTTATTTTAATTATTTTTACTATTATTAATAATAATATCATTATTATTACTATTATTATTATTATTGATGTAGTTTTATTGTTGTTATAGTTATTATCATCCAATAGTGTGTGTCTGTTCTGCATTATGTTTATTAATATTAAGATCTCGTTTTCTATACTCTTGGTGCTAGTTTGAAATATTTACAAGTTATATTTTCATCTACTTTCAGAAGCAATGCGTTTTTTGCTTGATTTTGTTAATAAACAACATTACAAACAACCATCCTTTTACAGATTCACGTGTTCCATAATTTTCTACCATACTCTGTATACGTCTCTTTTGTTTTCTACATATCAAAAAAGTAAAATAAAAGGTCAAATATTTTATTTTGAAATCCATCATCCAGTATCGGCGTATAACTGCGGTCACTTGTCGTTTTACTCCCTGTTCTCCCGGAGCGCTGCTTCCGTTCCCGTGCCTGACCCGGGATACGGAGAACAACAGTGCGACCCACTGGTTCAACCTCACCATTGTTTCTGTTAACTTCACCCATCCACTCTGCTTTTTAGATAATGCAGAAATGTGGAAAAACAAAGTCCAGCACGTAATTATGTCCTAAACATTAAATAGCTTGGGAACTAATTCAATTTTATTATTATGGAAAATAACTGCTAAAACGTCCTAATGGACCCTCAAGAGAAAGATTCTCCACAATTCGTGTAAAATCTCTGTATTAGTGGCCTCTGTACAGGTTTATTAATACCCAGACTGTGATGTATAATATCACTGACTGTGACTAATGTAGCTGGAAAAGCATTTAATCATGTCACAGTTGCACCAGCAGGAAAACACACTGCTGTTATTTAACACCTTCTGTGAGCTCACATGTCCAGGACACATCACCCTGACCGCAAGGTGACGGCCCCTGCTGGCACCACTGCTACTGCTGTGTGGGACTGGTGCCATGTTGCTGGTCCAGCTGGCACATGGAGGACTGTGGTCCATAGAAACACGGAGGAAACCAGAGTGAAAAGCGGCAATAGCAGCATCATTGGAGGCTGTAGGGGGCTGTAGTCGTAAAATTAAATCCAAATTCATCCACAAAGACCTGTCACATCTTTATTTGAAGCGTCTGAGGGCACAAAGTCAGCTCTCATGTACTAATGAACTGTTTGCTTGTGAGCCAGCTGAGAGAAGGAGCCTGAGTGTCCTGAGGTTGGTTAATTCAAAGCCCCACATTAAAGCTCTGACATACTGAGAGATTACCAGCAGAGAAACCTCAGGCTGACTTCTACCAAGGGGGAGGAGGAGGAGGGAGGAACCGGGGACACATCACATCTTGGCAAAGTGTTCCCGCTCACAGAGTTCCCACACTCAAGCTGGATCCTGACTTCTAAGATCTTGCTTTGCGGAATTTATTGAGTTATAATATGCAGGTTTGTGGATGGGACAAGACACAACGCTATTCAAATTGGGAACGTGATTTTGTGGAGAATTTTCCAGCCAGTCTGTTTTGTTGCAGAACTTCAAAACGCAAAGTTGTTCGAATCCAGATGTTTATGAATTTCCATGGTCTGCGGCAAATCCCCTAAAATCAGCAACAGTGGTGGTTGAAAGAGTGTCTCTGAGAAAACGTCTATATTTGTGCATAAATATGACCTCAAGCAGTTTCAGATTTTCGTACAAGTCCTAAAAGTAAAAATCAGGGAAGCTAATGAAACAAACAAGACAAAAATATAATTAATGCTCATTTATTTATTGGGTAAAACGATTCAATATTACATATCTGTGGGTAGCAAAAGTATGCAAACCTTTGCTTTTGCTTTTCTCTAATGTTACCTCCTTGTGCAGCAACAACTGCACCTAAACATAGCTGTTAATCGGTCCTGCGCATCGGCTCAGAGGAATTTCAGCTCATTCCTTCATACAGAACAGCCTGAACTCTGGGATGTCGGTGCATTTCCTCACATGAACTGCACACTTCAAATCCTTTCACAACATTTCTGTTGGATTAAGACCAAGACTTTGACTTGGCCATTCCAAAACATTCGCTTCATTCTTCTTTAACCCTTCCTAGGTTAGAAACATGGCTGTTTTTCTTGAGGTTCAGTTCATGGACAGATGTTCTGGTGTTTATTCTATAAAATTCACACATTCAGAAGTCATAGTTCCATGATGCTGCCACCGCCATGCTTCACAGATAGAACAAGTTCTGAAGCTGGAAGTCGGTGTTTTCCTTTCTCCAAACATAACGCCTCTCAGTGATTTGCCCACAGGATCTTTAGCAGTCCTCTGAGGGGCAGCAATGTTCTTTTTGGAGAGCAGCAGCTCACTCCTTCAAGCCCTGCAATGCACACTGCCTGATGGTGGACTGATTGACTGAATTTTGGGGGCCAGCGCAGATACTGGTTTAAAGAGAGTAAAAAAACGCTAATGCTAATATATAAATGAAAATTATTGAGCTATATTCAAATATATGTCAGAGTGATCCCAAGAGTTTATTGACTTTCCAATAATATATTTCATAAGTAGTTAGCAACTTACTGCTAAGACACCAAGGTTCCTAGCTCATAAAGGGAAGAGGGTAGCTGTGTGTGTCTAACTGTGTGAGTGTGTTGAGGGAGAGGTCTTAGTTCAGCTGCCATCTCCTGCGATATTTCTTCTCCTCATCACCTTCTAGATGGTTCCTGGAGACATATTTCAGTGCCTCGTCCAGGAGGATGACCGGGAAGGAGATCTTCAGGACCACGATCCACTGGGACCAGCGCAAAGGGGTCACCTGGAAGATCAGCGGCAGAGGCTCAACGTAGAGGATGACGAAGTGGAGGGAGAGAGAGAGGATCATGGTTACCAGCTGTGATACATGCCCTGCTACATGTGCTGCAGATCGTTGAAAGCATTAGAAACAATTAAATCGGAGCTGCTCGGCTGGACAAACTGTGTGATGGCACCATTTTAACATTACCTCAAGCATTGCTTTCTGCAATATGTTCTGTACAAAAAAAGAGAAAGAACACTGGGCAAAATACATGCCAATTTCCACTAGTGATATTGGCCGACCAATGTAGCGGTCAAGCTAAATTTCCCCTCTTTGGACACAGTCTGTTTAACTGTGGATTAGTGGAGTCCAGAATCTTCAGAGAATGTTTTGTAATGTTCAGCTGTTCTTCTGAGGCCTTCAGAAATCTCCTTAATTCATGCCATGACACAGTTCTACTTTGATGTGCTGTAAAGATTCAATATTAATAGATTGCTGTCTTCCATTGAAACACCTGATTGATATGTCATTTAATTGAAACACCCAACTCTTAGTTCCACCGTCAAATTAACTCATTCTTGAGGATCACATACTTTTCTAACCAAAGATATGCAATACTGGATCATTTTCCTCTCTAACTAGAATGCACTCAAGTGAGATGCGGACCCACGCAGGATGCCTTCCTAAACATGGCAGGTAGCCCTGTGACCTTGACCTTTGACCTTTTGACCCCAAAATTAATGGGTGACCAGGGTAGGTCAAGATCAACATCTGTACTGAGTTTGATTGTCCTATTTGTCTTTGTTATCGAATTATGGTGTGGACATACACACCCACATATATATAGATGGACAGACGGCAGGAAGTTCAAGGTCATAGGTCAAGTTCAAGTTCAAGGCCAAGAGGTGCACTGTGGCAGTCCTACCCTTAGATATACCAAAGTTCATCATTGCAAGGTTATGCAGTAGATTATAAGGGGATTCTGCATTAAGTAGCCCTGCCACCTTGACCTTTGACCCCAAAATTAATGGGCGACCAGGGTAGGTCAAGGTCAACATCTGTGCTGAGTGTGACTATCCTATCTCCATTTGTTCTCGAGTTATGGTGCAGACGTAGCCACCCACATACATACATACATACATACTGACAGACAGACAGACAGCAGTGACCGTCTGTCTGCACGTCTGTCTGTCTGACTCCGTCCACGTGGGTAAATACATGGCCAAGTATATTGTTCTTGGTCATATATTCTATTGTTCTTGTTTAACTGGGTCTTTTTTAAAACCTACTTTAAGGCCTTGTGTGATTATCTGATGGTGTTTCAGGTCATATTTATGCAGAAATATAGAAACTTCTGAAGGGTTTACAAGCGCCCAAGCCCACCGCACATAAAATGTCTTCAAAATACATGAAAAAAAAACCAACTGAATAGAAAACACTTGTTTTTATTTCTGTATCAAGATCAAACATAGTTCCTACCCATTAGTATTCATGAAGTATTGGATTGTTTAAGAATCAGGCTTTAATAGATGCAGGTTCAAATCTCACCAATAACAACGCTTCATTCTATTCCCGCTAATTTTCCTGATGAATTCCGTGATTGGCGAACTTAAGATCGGATTCTGTTTATACATTTATTACAAATGATGAAAAGGAAAAACATTGTAAAACAAGGGCAAAATTTAAAAAAAAAATTACAAGACATTCCAGTTCTTTTGAATAGCTTCACTCAAAAAAAATGCAATCAAAGACAGAAGACACACATCTGAGAACTGTGCAAAAAACCCATCATCGTCACGCATCCTGATTCCTGTAAACAACATTAGAGGATGTGCTCACAGCTGGAAACTCAAACCTGCAGAGGAGAACGAAGACGCTCCTGCAGCCGAGTCAGTTCAACCCCAGGTTTTTTTTTTCATATATACACAATTTAAAAAGTAGAGCATCTTTATGGTTGTGATTTTCAGGTGTCTGCGGCCATAAATCACTCAAACACACTTGTGCTTTTCTCTGCAGCGGAAGAGAAACTGAGACCAGCAGCAGAAAAACAACAAACTTGGATCTCAAAGCTGTCGAGGTTAAAGCAGCAGCCACGTACTGGAAAGTTTCTAAATTACGCCTAGCAAGTCACACGGCTGAAATCACGTCAGTAGGATCAACGGTTCACCCCCAAAGCTTGAACAACACCGCACATTGCAAGTAAATCTCAACAGGCAAATGTATTAAAACAAAAATAAAAATGGATTTTTTTTCTTAAAGTGTAATTACGTCATTTCAAATCCAACATGTCTATTTATTTTCTATTTTTGGAGACAAAAATCTACAATGTATCATTTATTTACACAGAGAAAAACAAATCTAATCTGCACTAATAAAACAATCAAATGGCACAGAAAGACAAATAATCGAGGAGCACATAAGGAGGAATACAACAGCACAGGCGATATTATGGCAACAACTCAAAGTGCAGAGTCACAGTGGTTATGAATGAGGGGCAGAGGTGAGGTATGTTTTCTCGTTTAGGAAGGAGGCACTGAGGCGACACAGAAATTAGGAATAACAGGAGAGAAATACAGCCTGTCACTTTACGTTTAAAAACACACTGGGAAAAGGACACACTGGTTGTTTTTGTACTCGTCTTGATAAGTGGAAATGTCTTTGATTCTGATCTTTGGGTCAGATGCTGTGCAGAGGGAGGAGGGTGTGGGAGCTGTCTGGTAGTGTTGTTGGCAGTCGTCACGGCTCGGAGAACGAGCCGAAGGAAGGAGCATCTTTGGGTCGGTGAACAGAACAGATCAGGCGATGGAGAGCCGCCTGCCCACCTGCTGCTCAGTTACCGGTGTACAGATCCACGGTGCTGGAGCTGAGGCCCCGGCTCTCCCTGAAATTACTGCCTCCACGAGTCTGATGAAGAAGCAGAAGACAGGAGAAGGAAATGAAGGTTAGAATGTGACATTTTGAATAACAGAATTAACACAACTTAAAAGACTTAAAGTGTTTTTTTACCTGGAAGGAGTCATCGCTGGTTTTGTTCAGGTAATTCAAGGACGCTGCTCGCTTCATGCTGTTGAACAAATGATGTGACTGAGTTAATACAGTGTTTGAGATCAGGGTACAGGCACAAAATAAGGGTTGCTCGTGCAGCTAGAGAGTTCATTTTCAAATCCGTTTTTGGGAAAAGTCGCCACCTATCCCACAGATATCGCATAAAAAAGTTCTAAATACAATTTTCATTAAACACCTGCTGTAAGACAACATTTCATGGGTAATTACTTTGTGTTGCGAGGTTCAGGTGGTCCGTTGCCCTGCAGTTTCTTCACCAGCAGCTCGCTGCTGCGACGTAAAACATCCCTGAGTTTCCCCAGAGAGCCGCTGCGCTGGAGGGCTCCACTGCCGTCCTGCAGACACACACACTCATCAACCCAGACATTCAGCACCAACAGTGTGCAGAGGTCTCAGAACTAAAGTCATATTTGTTACTTTTTTTGCATTATTTCTTGTGCACGTCAGTACTGTTAAGATTGGCTGATTGCAGTCAAACAGCCTGACCATGAAATGAATGTGGTGTCACTGAAACGTTAAGCTGGATTTGTACATATGTCCAACACTAATGTAGGGGTGTTGCAGTACACTAGTATTAACAGTGACTATTATATTTAAAACTTGAAAACAATATCATGTTACACACAAATGGTATAGTGAGCAATACAGTGTCAGTAAGTATCTGGTTGACAGCTGGTAGCCGTCAAATTAATCAACTATTTTGATAATCAATTGACTGGTTTCCATAATTTTTAAAGAAGAAAATCTGTCAAAATTCTCTCATTCCAGCTTTTTTACTTTATCACAGTGAACTGAACATCTTTGGGCTGTGAACAAAACAAGACATCTGACGGGTGTCATCTTGAGCTTTAAGAACACTGATCAATGTTTTTTAACCATTTTCCTATATTTTATCCACCAAACGACCAATTATTGAGAAAATCAACAGATTAATTGCAGATTAACTGACAATAAATAACCGTCAGTTGCAGCATTAACTGTGAAGGTCTCATTGTGATCCAAAGGCTGTGCTACGTGCCATATTTCATCTGCAGTAACCACAGTTCAATTGATAAAATAATCAGCAAGTCTCCTTGTAATCAATGTATCCTCTGTGTGTGTTTTGTGATAGTAGATGGAATCTTGTGGGGACAACATGTCAAGATCATGTCAGATCAAATGATTACATCAGTTTGAAAGACATAGAACAATTGTTATTTGCAGCTCTAACAGTGACCAAACCCAGAGGTTCTCTTTAGACCAATTCAGAATGAATTTACAGTTTGTTACAGTAGTTTATCCATCCATCCATTCATTAGCACATTCAGTACGTTTGTGTCATACCAGCTACTCAACATAGTGTAAAGTAGTAAACACATTCCTCCAGCTTTCATGGAACACAGATTACTGTGTAACCGTGTTTGAGGTTGTAGCCATCATTAGGCACTAGAGGCGGTTTACCAGCAGGGGGAGCTAAAGATTTAGATGATTCCCTTTGTGGCTCTGCTGCTGACTTAAACCATGAAACATCACACAATGTGTTTCCATCCCACATAGAGAAAAGACAAACTTCACAAATGAAAAACTTTATTTGAGAATACCAACAAGTGTTGATGCAATAATCTTCACAATGCAGAATGGTAAATATAATGCAGTCCTACTTACTAAGATAGTGCTTATAGACCTTACCATTTATGTTCTTCCACTTTAGGAAACTGAAGTCACACTATATATGTCAAGAACAGACAGTTCAATAAATAAGCATTCCACTAACACAACAATATTGCCATAATTATGTGATGAACATAGTCGATTCTTTTGTTCAGAGTTGCATTAGAAGTATAGGTGTACTCGTTGGAAGGAATGAAGAATCAAGGCAAGTAGCATACTGAAAAGCCGTATAGTGAATGCACTTGTCAAATCTATAAATACAGCCTACAATTACACTTCCAAGATGTTAAAGTCATTTACATTCAGTTAGTTAAACATCTGAAATAACATGTTGATCTTGAGGAAACACTCGCACTGTACTTTTGGTGTCTAAAAACCATGATTCACCAAAGTGACAATTGCAAACAACTGTGTAAGAAAAAAGGCAACACACTCCATTAAGCTTTGTGTTCAAAATACAGTATCCATAGCCAGAGTGGGCACTGCGACTGTACCACCGAAACATACACAAATACACACGAAAACTACTGGGGAATCCAGACTTCTGTTGATTTATAATGCTAGCTTCTACTCCTACGCCAACTGCACAAGGCAATCCTGGGCATTTCCGTCCATTTTTTGATATCTATTATTATCTAGCGCTCTCTCAGGTGGAGAGTATTTGTGCTGGATGCTCCAGTTGGTCTCTGCTGTCATATTAGCTTTACAGCATCAGCCAGTGTTGCCAATTCCCTTTGTAAATGTGAGCTACTGTGTACATACTGTGGCAGCATGACGCCTTTGTGAACGCTCTATCAAACCAAGGACACTGAACTCACTAAGAGCAACTTGGAAACAAATTACCATGGCAACAAGAGCTGGCTGTGATCTGACCAATTTGCTGTCTGCTTTGACCTATCTCATGTTGGCCCTTGTGGTCTCTAAAAGCACGCAACAGAATGGCATTGTTGACATACTTCTACCTTTATATTCAGCCACAAAATAACCAAAAGTATTTTTTAAAAAAATGTAAACAATATCATACAAAACAGAAATTAATAGGAAATATATCTATAAAAACAAAACATGGCAACGCTCCCTTCTCTTTTATCACCAACTTGGCTGCAGAATTTTTGATTAGCGTGTCAAACTATACAGTACCTTTCATTTTAAAACCGTTTTTTAAGCATTTGATCACAGGCATTAGTTAAAAACATTAAATAAACATGAAAACATTGGCGAAAAAAAAACAAAACAAAAGATACTATCATGGCTAAATACAGGCACCAGGTTGGAAGCTAGCTTTGAGGTCAACTTTCACTTGGTGGTTAATGCTGCTCAAGTCAACAAACAAATTCCGAGTGAGACCAATGCAGAGTAACTGTGGAAATTGATTATTTTGTACATACTGATTCTATAGTGATGGTAGCTTCTTATCTGACTATGGGTTGGAGTGATGTCTGGAGCCAAGGCTGCCGTGAACGGCGACACTAGCATTTCTGTTTTGCCTTCTTCCAATAACTTACTCTCCTGCTCCTCTAACTAGCCAAATAAATCTACTATGCCCCTATGACAAGTTACAAATGGGTGTTGAAGAGAGGAAAAATGTGCAAGTGACTTCCTCACAGGGAAAGGTTACACACACTATGACTGTTGTTTTTTTTATGTTAAATGAGAGAAAGAGTTGACATCCTACATAGGGGACGACAGAGGTTAGTGAGAGGAAATCACAGAGAGAGTGAAAGAAAGAGAGAGGGGAAAAACAGAGCAGAGATGAGAAGACCAAACGTCCCAGCGGTTGTCAGTTGAACAGGGGACAGAGGTGACAACCAGGAAGGGGCTTTCTGAGTCTCTGCCGCAGGGGGCACCGGGAATGGTAGAGGAGCTGTTGGTTTGTTGGGACAGAGAAGGCCAGAGGGAACGACAACACACATCCTTTTGCTATTGTGTTGGGGAAGGAGAGAAGGATGGAGGAATAATCTTGATGGCTTAGGCCTGATAAAAGAGAAAGAGAGAAACAGAGAAAAAAAGAGACAAAAACGGCACACATTGTAAGATTAAGAGCTCTGGGTTGGGCTTCCTACGCTAAATGCCTACACCTTAATAAATCTCAGCTTCTTTGCTTTCCTTCCACTGACCTGCATCATCTGTCCTGCAGTGTCTGTGAACCCCAGGTTGCAAAGCTGACAAAAACAAAGTGATCCAGCAGCATAGGAGCTGCATTACTCTTTGATAAATTACAGCTGTCTTCGAAGCTGCGCTACAACAAGCAGGTCAGTGATGCAGTAGGTTGGTGGTTGCAGTCACCGTGACTCAGCTGTTTTTCTTTCCTCCTGGGGTACCAGGAAGCCTGAACTTGGCAGACGACACCCAGGCAGTGACTGTGCACTGCAGACATGGGGCATCTGCAAGTACCTCATATAGCCTGTACACTAACGCTGAGACATTCTGCAGTATGAATTCTGCAACAGTACATTAGTCTTTTACGAAAGATGATGACGTAATCCTTCCAAGCTAGTCTAGGCTTGTTCTAATGTTCAATTATTGATGACTAATGAGCTAATTATCTAACCTACTAATCATGTCACTATGTAACAACCCACCCAAGCTTATTGTGTGTAGTGAGAGTTCAAGAGGGAGAGTACAATCCACTGAATTAGAAAAGGAAATTTGATTGTCAGGCTGATTGGTTGTCATGGCAAGAAGAATCATTAAAGATGCAGGTTAGTGACGAACGGAAGAGGAAAAGGGCAAAATGATGAAATCTAGAAAACATGCAAAACTAGCAAGCAGCACATTAAAGCAGAGAGCACAAAGCAATTACAGACACACAGACAGTATGTTAAACCATGCTTTTTGAGAGAGACTCACAGGCAAGCTCATTAACCTGAACACAGCCACAAACGTGCTGACAGCTGTCATCTCACTGGTGTTACTTCCGTGCATGTCTCCTTCGGTTCAACACAAACTAAGGAAACGAGCATCTGTGAAGGGGCACTTCAATTAGTTCCATCTAGCAGGCGTTTATTTAGATATCTCATTTAAATATTCCATTCCGAGTATGTGAATTGCTTTTTCGGCCTCAGTGACACATTTGAGAGCGTAGAATATAGATGAAGACATGTTTAAGCAACGTTATACAGCAGTTGAAATATCGAGCACATAATCGCTCAGAAAACATCTGCACAGGAATGGGCAGTACTTTCCAAGCGTATTCTCTAGAACACATGATAGCGGAGTTGTGGTTACAAATGTTTGCAACTTTGTAAATGAATGGATGGATGGAATTTGTTATAAACTGTTTCAGTCAGAACCACAAAGCAATGTGACTATTTCTCAGAAACAATCAGCAAAAAGCATGAGAATGTCATAAATATGTTTTTTGTTTTCGCTATGTCAATGCATTTTCTACCGCTACAGCTGTGACATGGATAATGAAATGCCAGCACACACCCTGCAATCCTCCGCATGCCATCACATGTTTCAAAGACAGACAGGTGCACGCTCGGATGAATACACATGCCATTAGATTTGCTGCAGAGTAGCTGGGTTATATGTGTAGAGAAGCCTTCACATTCACACAACAGCCAGCAAACGAAACCCAAACTTTTACTTAAGGAGAGCGAGTGGCAGACATCGGGTTAACAGACATTTCTTGGCCATGTGAAAGCACATGGAACACATATGGCCCATTAGAGTGCGTGTTAAGGGGAAGCCCAGCAGGCTAACACTGCTACATGCATGTTTGGACGGGGTTGGTGCAGTGAAGGGTGTGGCTGCACTTAAGTGAGGGGAGAGGCACAGGCTCAGATGAGGCATCCCTGCCAGCACAATTCTGGACTCTGTCTATGCAAGTCTCGGCAGACAGCTTCTTTCAACTGTGACGCAGCTCTAGTAATGCCTAATTGTATACAGTGCAACATCGAATATCATGTTTTCACTCCGACCTTTGTAATAAAAAAGGGATGGGCGACAAATCCAAAAGGAAATGCTGTACAGATATAAAAGCCCAGCAATGAAATGGCACTAACAATTGTCGGTAAGAGTGAAACAGCCAACAGCCAGAGGACATTATAACGAGGTTATAAAACAGCAGGATGAAACGTTATAGATCAACCGCCCAGTTTACTGAGCAGAGGGACGAGCATCAAGGACATTAGGATCCTTGTCAGTTGTGCTTAATGGTGGAAACATGACACATCCTAATAAGGATTTAGACAGGCTGTATCTCTGAGTCCCACACGAGCAAATAAATATTTAATATGTTGCCAGGGTGCCACAGACTGAGCTTGTGCCTTTTTGTCACTGGTCCACTTGTGCAGAAGCATTGCCAGGCAAACAACCACTTATTAAAACAAGACATGAAGTCCAAAGCAAACTGTGATGCTGTAAAAAAACAAAACAAAACAAAAAAAACCAAACGGCATGCCAAGACACTCAATCAGCTTTGCATTTTGTCGAAAGTATATCCAGGTTAACTTAATGGCAAAGACGTAGCATCTACAGAGAGTTGGTGGACTGGTACAGATCCACTTCACTAAGAGCAGACAAATCAAGAACTGGTTTTTGAGCAGCTAATCCATCAATGAATTTTTGAAAAAGGTGTGTCTATGAATCCTTTTATGAGAAAGCAGGTCATGCAACTTGTACTTTGTTTCCATTATGTTACTCATACTCAGCTAATGATGACTAATAAATGATTTGATGAAGATGACTGACATCATAAAATAGGTCATGGAGTTGCGTTGGTGCACTCTGACCTCAGAATAAAGGGCTTCCTGAGCTTCATGTGAGGTGGACCATGAAGAGCTGCTTCCTGACTGACTCTGATAATTTGGAGCCAGAGGAGCTTCCTGCTAAAAGTCCCTGCTTCCTATTCACTGGTCATCTCACGGCACCTATCTAAAACGCAGCCCTCTTGTCTCATCTTTGAAATTTACATAGCAAGTCACTGTTTTTTCTGTTAATCTGTAGGATGTTCTGTACCAGCCCACACTCTCTGTGATTATTACTAATACTGCCTCATCCTTTCAGAGAGGCTACTGGACGCGTTAACTCTACTATAGTGGATTTGTACTCACCCCGTTCCACTCCACGCCCATACTCACTTCCTCGCCGGTCTCGGAGCCGCTCTCATACTTAACGCTGGTCAGGCTGTCCCTGCTCCTCCGCCTGTCACCCTCTGTATCTTTCAGGATCTCCACCACACGTGTCTGGTGGATGGGGTCGATGCCCTAATGAGTGCAACAAACAAACACAATCAGCACTGACACAGAAGCAGACGCTAGCTAGTCACTATTGGTGAGGGTGCAACGTTATATGGATGAACTAAAGTGAATTATTTTGATGCATTCAAAGCACTGTCATTAAGAGATAAGGAAACATTTTAAATGACTGTGAGATGGGAGTGATGTTAAGGGAGAGAGTTGGGGGCTCTATGGGGGCTATCAGTTAGAGACAAACCACTTACTGTGTTGCTCTGGATCCATAGCAATGTAGGGAAAGGGAAAGAAATATCATGAGATTAGCTGTCCTAACACTAGGAACATATTTCAGACTTCACAAAAACAGGAACTGATAAGGTGTCTGCATGCAAAAATGGGCATTTTTTTTTTAGTTAGGAAATGTGGCTGACCTGCTTGCGAGACCTCACGGCGCACTCTTCCAGGGTCTCAGCAGCCTCTAGCTTGCCCTGTCGGCGGTACAGAGCCCCAAGGTTCCTCAAGGTGGTGTTCACTGTAGGGCTGGATGCAGAGAAGACAGAAATGTATTTAAAAGGTCATATGAACAACAGCTGAGTTTGAACACAGAAAATATTGGGGAAAAAAAATGCTCAAAGCCTCACAGGATTGACCACTTCACAGTCTGTTACTCTACTCTACAAAAATCGAAAGCTTCTCCTTTATTTGTCTTTATTGACACGTAAAAAAATGATAGCGTTTCTATTTCTGGTCATGTGACTATACTTATGATCAAGCTGTAAAAACATCCTTATCAGTCTCTGCCTCACCTGTTGACTTTGCAGGCCTTGTACCAGCCACCATACTCTCCGTATGGAGTGTTGTCTCTGTGCTTGCCCTGGAAGTAAATAAGGGACAAGAGGAAGAAAAAGCAGTGAGGCCAAGTGGTGGTTAAAACTGGATCAGCAGCATTTTTCTTGTGTTTACACATAACTACTGTAGGTCCTCTCGGGATTATATTGTGTGTTTAGGATTATATTTCACTTTGCAGGAAGTGACTTGTTTTTCTCCATTTCATTATCATGTATTTAAAAAGCAATTTAAGATACTGCTTTTGTACGCCGTGCTTCTGTTCTGAAAAACACAGGGACGGTTACAGACAACCTCTCACCTTGCTCATCTCCTCTCTTTCCTCTGCATGCATCCAGATGGGCTTGTTCTCAGCTGCAGACACAGAGGAGAGATGGTCTACAAACAGGACTGGAAATGGGCTAACAGCTTGATCTCATGAGGTTTCCATTAATCCAAGATTTAACATTATTCTACCTATTCTATCATCTTGGTAGGCTGATAGTCGTTTCTGTGTTCGGCACCTAAATATATGAGTGAGCTAAATGCATTCTGAGATCTTTCTGCATGTTGACCAGCCAATTTTGACAGACAAAAGTATATTTTTTAACATAGCTGTTGATAATACAAGGACTGAATCAGAAACAGTATGTTCCTGAGCAAATTTATTAACACAGGACAAGCAAGTACAGTGACAGAATCACAGATTTCACAAACAACCAGAACAAATGAAAGAAGGTGATATTAATGATGTAAATACAGACAAAGAAGACAAAACATGATCATCTAAAGCCAAAATATCCCAATAATTTTTTATCACTTTTAGATTTTCAGGTGATCAGTATTATGTATTTACACACACACACACACATATATATATACATAAAGGTAATGACAATGCCTTTCACACACACAAACACAGTACCTATAAGATACAAAAGGTAAATAACATTAACTGTTGCTACTGCTTCGAAT
This sequence comes from Dascyllus trimaculatus, assembly GCA_024666655.1. Lineage (NCBI taxonomy): Eukaryota > Metazoa > Chordata > Actinopteri > Pomacentridae > Dascyllus > Dascyllus trimaculatus. The sequence continues at coordinate 24,655,693 of CM045464.1, read as the reverse complement.
TGTTTGCCGCAACCTTCAACTTGCCAACAGGTTTTTAAAACAGAATCAAAGCGCTATTGTCAAATTAAGGGACACATGAAGAATAAACCTCTCCCCAAAATGTGAGATGCTTTTGCTCAAAAGGCGTCAGAGCAGTGCATTGTGCCGAGTCACTTTCATTCCTTTCTCAAAGCAGTCAATCTAATCCCTGGAGGAAAGCCAGCAAAAGGCTTAGCTTAAGCTAAAAGAGAAGAAAATTGCAAGAGTTCATCTTTCAGACACGCAAACTCTTTATTTCTTCAAATGGTTTCTGTAAAGATTCTTTTGAGTCCTCTGAATGATGACGGTTGGGACTGTGCTTAGAGCACCGTCTGCTTTCTAACCATCTGTCCATCATGGACTCTGCTCGCTGGTGTGAGACAAACAGCAAATGGAAGATAAGACAGGCAATGATGGAGGAAAAGTGAAAACAACTAGAAGTAAATTTAGTCTATACATTCTGAGGGATTTTTATGTAACACACTCCCTTTTTGGGGGATAAATTTGTATTTATTCATTGTTTTGAGGTTGACAGAAAAAGAATCCCCACCACAGCAATGTATAAATAACCTTTGAAACAACACACTGAAGGCTACAATATCTACTATGAGGCCTTACCATCAACAGATCCAAACTCCTTCTCATGAGCACGAGTCAGAATCTCTTTGTAAAGAATCTCAGCCTCCTTGTATTTCCCCTGTTTAAGATAGCAGGATGCCTGAAGAAGAAACAGAGGTGAGAGTACATTTTAGTTTTAGATCAAATGGTCCTACTGACTCAAAAAGTGCCCTCTGAGAGAGCAAGAGCAGCCTGTCTGCATATTACTCCTGCACACTGTGGCTCATGAAAAATGATATTGTACCACAGAGTCTTCTTTACTGTGCATACAGCTTTCCATCATAAATAAGCACAGAAGCAAGAACTAGGGAGAGTTTCAAGTATCACACAAAGAGCTACCGGCTTGGCACTCAGTAAGCAATGCTCACTGCAACGAAACAGTTCTTGAAGCTCCTGTACTGATATGTGGTAAACGAAGAAAATGGCAGTTGCCTTTCATTACTTCAGTTTTTATATAGCCTGTGTTAATTGATTTAAACAGCATATAACTGAAAAACATTAGGTATGTGAAAGTTGAACAGACATTAAAAGTGGAACCTTTGCAGCCAGAAAGCAGTTTATGTGCTCAACATCCCTGCAGAGCACCAGCTTAGGCTGACAGAACAAATGAGTGATTTTGTTCACAAAAGCCACATGCTCTGCCTGTGTTTACTTTGGTACAGTCACAGCTCAATAGGGACTGTGATTCTTTAACACAAACATTATGATAAAGAGAAACATTTGAGAGGAAGAAAAGAAAAAACACATTAACTTCTCTCTCACCAGGTTGTTCTTGGTTTTGGCCACATTGGGATCATCTGGGCCCAGCCTGCACTCGTAGATCTCCAGAGCACGACAGTAGTAATATTCCACCTCCTCATATTTGCCCTGGTTCTGACACAGCAGGGCCAGGTTGTTCAGCTGCTTGGCCACATCTGGGTGGTCCTTCCCCAGCACCTGAGGGGAATCAAGAAGCAGATGTTGTAAATTTACATTTCAGTTTGTCTCACTGCCTCAGTGCCTTTGGCTCCTCCGTGCATCTCTTCCTTCTGCAGCTCCATATCCTGTTGCTGCTTTTACCAGACGCCCTGTGCCTGCTGCAGGCACTCAAGAGATCTAATAAAAGGCTGGCTGATCAATAGAGAAGGTACAGAATAGAGCTTTCAGGCAAAGAGAGACGCTTTGTACCCTGCTGAGCTCTGTAGTTTGTCACGTCTCCAATCCATCTCCTGCCTTACTCCCCCAACGGCTGCTATCCATTTTCAGCTGTGCTCTCAATTAAACCCTCTAATTCCCCTCCGACAAGGGAACGACCCCCAGTGGAAACTTCACAGACAATTTAAGAAAATCATTTGCTCTTTTCCCTATTTATAGGAGCTGGTATTACAGTAGCTTCGGCTGACATTTTGGAAATATTATCACTGTTAATTACCTTATTAGAATGAGATAATTGTTCACTGGTTTAGCCTTGAGATGAGTGCTGTGGACTGCTCTACTGGTGCAATCCAGGGATATGGCCTACCTTTTCTCTGATCTCCAGAGCCCTCTTGCACAGCGGCTCGGCCTCCTTGTACTTTCCCCTCTTTCCATACAGCACAGCCAAGTTGTTCAGTGTGGCAGCGACCTGGGCATACAGAAACAGAAAACCTGAATAACATCCCTTCTGCTTTGCTCTTGCATTGTCAGTTTAGCTTTACAATTCACCTTAAAACTATCACAGTATTAAAATGGACCTTGCTCAATCAAACTGCTCTCAAAAAGCTCTGAGCCTCTTTGATTAGATAGGATGATAGTGTTACCTGCTTTGTGGCAGGAGAAAAATCTGAAACAAACTAAAAAGTCTACAGAGTTGCTCTCACTGTGATGAAATAGCTTCCATTAGGCTTTATGAGGTGTTTTACAACTACAGTGTAAATCAATTTTTAAAAATCTGATTACACATTGCGTCTTTTAATGTTTTCCTATTGTAGTCCATTCACAGGGATTCTGTGAATTGGTTCATGCTGGTTGTATGTGCAGACATTGAGCAGTCATGATTGATTACTTGGAGCGAGCAGGCACATGGTCAAAAATCTATACTTTAACAGTGGTGGGAAAAAAAATCAATAAAGACTGACTGAGTAGGACCGTCAACAGAATGCTGTGCAGATATTGCCTTGCCGCTGCCTCTCTCTTTGAGCAATTACAGTGTGAACCTACAATAGACTCCTAATCTGATCTGTCTTGACATAGATGTGTCCATGAGCAGATAAGGTTTGCCGTGACGGTGGTGGAGTCTTACAGCAGGATGGTCTTTGCCCAGGGTTTTCTCGCGGATGGATAGAGCATCGTTGAGCAGATGGGCTGCTTCTTTGTATTTGTTCTGATCCCTGCACAAGTAAGAGGGACATACAGGACCTGATGAGACTTAATGTTTCTTGCATTTTGATATAATTTGTGTAGGAAGAAGGCAAAAAAAGAACACCAAGAAGCAAGGAAACTAGCCACTCTTCTGACCTATAGACCAAGGCCAAGATGTTGAGCATGGTGGCCACATCAGGGTGGTCATGTCCAGAGGTCTTCTCCAGGTCCTCCAAAGCTTGCTTGCAGAGGGGCACGGCCACCTCGTACCTGCCCTGAGAGGCGTACTGGATCACCAGGTTGTGCAGGGTTCTCAGACGGGCTGGGATCTCGTAGCCCCCCTGCTGGGCTGCAGCCACGGCCGCACTGTTGTGTTGGTGCTGCACTGTAGGGACAAAGGCCACACACAGGGCAAACATCAGATTAGTTGTCAAAGGGGAAAAAACATTCTGACCTGATTATATCACTAAATACATTTAGATAATAATTAGATGACCAGGATAATTCAGTTAAGTGTTTACTGGCACAACGCAACATTATCTCTAATAGTGTTCTGGACTTACATGGATAGCTGTGTTGACTAAGTCTCAGATGGATGTGACACAACTTAATTTGACCATATTTCAGCAGCAAAAATGTTATATAAGTGACTACTCATTTTAAACAAATACTCTAACTACTCTTGGATAAATCTGTATTACAGGCTCTTTAGTCTAAATGATGACTATATCATGTTAGAAGCCAACTTATCCATCACACAACTGGCTTTACAGTATTACTGGGGAGTTGAATTATAATGTGACATTAAGTTGTTCTGTGCTGTGGTACTTACTTCCTTGGCCGTGCTCCTCCTCGTCATTGGGGAAGAGGTCATCCAGGGAGTCTTTCGGTGTTTCTCTGTCCTTCTCCTCCTGCTGAGAGAATGAAACAAACCCGCAATTCAGAACCTAACAGACAGTAGGGATGATAGATGCCAATTCAGGAACAGTCTACGTCAGACGTGTGCAATTAACAAGGATGTATAGCAGGAGAAACACAGAAATGAAGAATGACAGGCACATCAATCTGTCTAATCATATTTGTGTGCATGCTTGTTTTACATGATAACATCAGGGTGGAGAGACACTGAGGACCAGAGATGGACTGTAAAAGACTGCCAGAGGGTGAATTAAATCTCCGTCCAGGGACAGACAAAGAAAGTGATCTAGTCTTATGTATATGAAACTGGTTACGCTAAGCTATTAGGACCAGTACATTTGAAAGTGTACACTTAATATTACATGCGTGAATTATTTTCCCTTGACAGGATAAACTGAATTTTAAGGATCAGCTGTATTCATCCATATACATCAAAAGATTATATTACAGCAGCCTATTAAAAGCTGGAAAATGGAAAAGCTGCTTCCAGAGCAAGAGCAAGCACCTTCCGACTCCTAGCAGGATGGCTTCCTGCTGAGTTAAGCAGTTTGTGGATACAGGCTATTACAGCCTCTTTTTGTGACTAAGGATATGGTAAGAAAATGCAGTGATTCATCCCTATTACCAGATCAATGACGACCCCCAGTAGTGCTCATTCCTGGAAGATCACGCAATATCATACACAAACAAAAGCGGTGTTTTTTTCCCCTGTAACGATATCCTTGACAGTGAGGTGACCTTTAGAGTTAAATCAGTAAATTTAGAGGAAATTTGAAGGTCATCTTCACTTCACTGCTGACGCTAAATCATAAATGCAACTAGAATCCAATCAATTGAACTCCTAGTCATGATGATAAGAAGAAACTATATATTTTTAAGCATCCTGTACAATGAAGACAATCTAGGATCAAGACATTATATATTAGAGTAGTGAAATTAAATACCTCAAAATGTTTCAACCAAATCTCACAAAAATATATTGCATCAAGGAATAATAATTATGCATATTGATCTGTAATAGTAAGTGAAGGGCTTCAGTCTTGAAATAACTATTATTACTTACAGTGGGTGAGACATCTTCATCGTATTTTTTGAGCTGGTTCATGAACTCCAGGTGCTTTTTCTCCTCCTCCAGTTGGGCCACGCTCTGCTCGCTCTTCTGAAGCTTCTGCTGGGTGTTGGCCAGCTCATCTCGCAACCACTGGTTTTCCTGGCAAAGCCTCCTCACCTGGGCACGCAGCTTCTGCTTCTCAGACTCCACCGCGTTCAGGTGGTTGGACAGAGCCATCATCACCTGAAACGGAGACAGCATTGGAGATCAGTGACAGTTACTAAGGACAAATCGTTGCAGCGACAAGGCAGTGGAGTACAAACTGGGGCTGACTCTGAATGAATCATTATCACCATACAAGCTCAGTATAGAATGAGGAAGCTGTGAGGAGGCTGAATGCCCAAAGTAGAAGACTGTTGGATATGTGGGTCAAACATATACAAGAAAAATACTACATTCTACATAATTTAATTTTACACAACATTTAGTTATTTTATACACAACAAACTATATTCACGCATTAATCAGACAAATCACCCTCAAGTCTTACCTGTGCTTCTCCCAGGCCCAGTTCAATCATCTCCACTGACTTGCGGAGCAGATTGGACTTCTCGTGCACCAGGTTGGCCTCTTCATCTTTCTTTAGGCACTTGATGGTCTCCAGGAGGCTGTGGAGGATGGAGTTGTGCTCGTTCTTCAGGGCCTCCAGACCCTGGATCACCAGCTTTGTGTTAGAGATGATCTCCTCCTGAGAAAGCTTCTCAAGCTTCTCTTCCCGTGGATACACCATGGTGGACATCTTCTTTGTAGCTCAAGGAAACCTGTACAAGTTTGAAAATAAAATGGAAACGGGTAAGTTAAGACACTGTGGGAATCTAAACCACAACAGCAGCTGCCACATTAAAAGGACATTTTCATGATGATCTTTCAAAGACACAGCTGTGCTTGTTTAACACTGAAATTCACAAAACACAACCGGAGAGCACAGAGGATTTAGCTCAGCTTAACAGCAACTGTCAAAACATCTCTCATTACTTTTTCTCTGAATGTATCCTTAGTTTCAAATGATCTTTTACACTATAAAACATTTACGGTGTTCCCTGCTTTTGTGACATGAGAGAAGGTGCTCTCTATTTCTCAGTTTAAAGATATCTATGTCTGACTGTTTTGCGCGCTTCCTTGATGTAAACAGACACCACACCATTTCTGTGCTCTGTTAATAAGATCATCCAGCAAGGTGACAGCCATGAAAAGGGGTATTAAATCATATTCTATCACTGCAGCTGTAATGAGGGATTTAAATTTCATAAATGCTATGGGTCAGCATTTCTTTCAGCTTATAAATTTAACACATTTGCAATGTATACACTTCCCTAAGATAAGAAAGGAGGGTAATTACATAAAACACATGAATTAAAAAGCACTCCACTCCACCCAAGTCTGATAAATTATTCAGCTGTGAGGGTTGAGTGAGGGCCACATGCAAGGTGAAGACATGCACAGCTTTATATACAGCCATGAGCCAGGACATATCATGCTGGTGGAGAGACTGTTGCGATTTGGCACCTATAATAAGCTCTGACTGGGAGTAGAGCTGCAGCTTGCAGTGTAACACAGTGCACACAGATGCTGCAGTGTGGAAGCTTTCTGGTGCCAGAACCCAGACAGAAGCCAGTCCTGCTGGCTGCATGACTGGCTGAAGAGTCAAGGAGAGAATGACCTGACAAAAGCCTCAGTAATACAGCTCAACAGCTCAACAGCTGGCCAAGTCAGAGAAAAAACCTCACTGACTTTCAATAATACTGTGTTCTCAAGAAATGTCAGCCCTTTAGTGAGTGCATGGAACATGTGCTATTTTCCCTAACAGTCTGAAGATAACCTATGACTCAGTGAGCCACATCACTGTTGGCTACATCGTGCAAATGTCAGAGTCATATGCAGCCTTGCCCTTCCAACTGCGGCGCAGGCAAAGTTGAACTAGTGCGTTATGTATTTTAGCAGAAGTGAGGATAAAGGGTTAAGGATAAGGGGGGTTTACAGTGATAGAAGCACCAGCTGAGAACCATCTGCCATCAGAAAAATAGAATACACCATTAGTGCGCCACTCCCTGCTTTGCTACTGACATTTCTGTCATTTTCTATTAACGCAGAGCACTAAGAAAATAAACAGAACAACAAAACCTCTAAAGAATTAGCAATAAATAGCTATTTACAACAGAAGACATAATCACAGCAATGTTAGGTGTTGCAGAATTAACCTAACTGCAAAACCTAAATGTAGGTTTTTCTTCATTGCTCAACGATTGCAATTAACTGCAGATTAACAGTCAAACTACTTGAGACATCACAACATGATTTTAAATGGTTGCAGTTAATGGTGGTTTAATAGCAGATTAATTTGTGAGTCATTTGTCAATGAAATGTCACTAGAAAAAAAAATCACGTTTTAGTGCTTGAGGGGATGCTTTCAAGAGCTTCGTCTGAGCAATAGCCCAGAACCAAAAACACGTTTCACTTACAATTAGATAATTATAAGAAAGTAATGAAACCATAACATGAACACATTTGAGATGCTCGGAAACAGACTCTCACATTCCTACTCTTTAAAAACGCCTCAAAACAATTCATCGGTTATAAAGATAGTAGCTGATTAATTTCTGTCGATGGAATAAGTGCTGCACCTCTGTCTATTTGTTAGCTTTAACATCCTAAGATCTCCTCTTACAGAAAATGTTATTTGCTTGTGTATTTTCAGTGGACCTTGGCTGAGCTTTAAAGCTGACACTCCCACTGGCAGAAACACAGACAACACATCAACTGAATCGGTTGCTGGCATCCAATAATTATGTCCCAGTTGTGACATTATGAATGTCACATCTTGTAATCATAGCTGGGCCCGATCATGAGACTGTTACTTATTATGCTAATACATATCATGAAAGACACTAGACACGCATGCACGGTATTAATCTAGCTGGTCAACCAAATTTCAGACGGCTTGTGGAAGTGAGTTTTATTCAGGATGACACTTGAGCTTGTGTACCAGCAGCTGGAAGCTCTGGATGGACAGGAGAGCAGCAGAGATCGATAAGTGTCGGGTAACCTAACACGATTCGTGTACTGGAGGTCTTTTTTCACTTTTCTCTGGGTAAAAGCTTTACCATCCTAGAAATCATGTACCCGATTACATAAAGGCTGGTGATGCATGGAGTAAGACTGATAAAAAGCAGGCAGCATCTTGTTAAAGCTTGTAACACATCAGAGCAGTGCTGACTGATTATTAATGAGCATATTAAATATGGTACCCAGAGGTGGTGAGACAGAGCATCTCACAGCCTTCCACTTTCGATGTAGAGGAAGACACAGAAAAGTGGCAACAGGTCAACAAGAGCAGAGCAACAAAATCAGTTAGGTACATCAAATGACCCTATTCTGAAGAAAAGCAAATACACTGACTGATGCTTTCTATAGCTCTTCTATGGTTTTCACATCATATAAATTATAACGACTGTATATGGAAGTCCAGAACAAAGCAGGATGTTGATTGTATTTACTGCTAACTGAAACATGTTTTTCTACAATTAAAAATTAGGTTGGGAATTAAGATAAAACATATTATCTAATATATAAAAAAGATTTTGTGAGGATTAGAAGAAAAGAGTTTTGTGGAGCTTGTCGGGATATGCACATTTTTAGGATGCCAAAAACAAAATGACCAGAGGGCTTACAGTCTAGCGTTGAAAGTGTGCTCAACAGTAAAACGTGCTAAAGGTAATGACTGTCAGCAGGCATGAAATAACACGTTCTTTTTTGGAGAACTTGCATTAGCACAGGAAAACAGTATGCAGTACAGACAGTTGACAAAAACCCTGACTCATTCACTACTTTACATGAAAGTTTAGTCAAACACCACAAACAAATCAAGCTGAGCTCCTTTTTGCATGGGCAAAGAGATGACTGTTTTGTACAACGCACTCGATTCAGCTAGATTTATAGAAATAGGCTACGTGAATATTATGTAAAATCGGTGAGGCCTAAGTCAAGTCAAGGTGGGGGGTGTAAAACCATAACTTTGCATTATGACATATCAAACAGCTTTGCATTGCAGCCTGCAGTACATTTCTGCCTGATAAGGTCTGGTTTAAAAAAAAAATCTAGCTTCTCTGAACATGATATGAAATGTTCTCTTTGAAACATCAAGGATATTCACAGATCAGACAGCTTATTACCCTGTAGACTTACTCTGAATCTCAACTGTTTAACACCTGTATGGATGAAAGGCCTGACTAGCTGGGTATACACAGAATTTAATAAAAAAGAAGGGCTTTCATGTCAGGAAGCATCTTCCCCTTGATAAAATACTCAAAGACTTGTACCAAGGGCTTTCTTTCTTCAGACAGCAGAAGTTAATATTTTCCAAGTCTTTAAAGAGGTGAGATAAAGTCCAACAGGCCTGTTGTTTTCCCCCGAAGAGGCTGCCCTTGAATTAATCTTTAACATTGACATTCCCCTGCTATATCTTTGTCTCATAAAAATCGTGTGCAAATTAAACAGTTGATAGCATAAAATGAGAAAAACGCAACAGTCTAACTCAATGAAATGACACCCCAGCACTAACTGATGGTGTTCAGAATATAACCACTTACGTTGCTGAAATGACTCACAGTGTTTCGGACAATATAAACATGCATTTGTCAAGTACATGTTACACTGTACGGCAGGGCATATTCACTTCAGTTGAGCTTTTAGTCAAATGCCTTCATGATCAGGTTCGGAAATTATTAGGATAAAATATTACTCAAGGTTGAGAAACTGTGAGTTAGGTAGCTTGTGACAAGAACGAGCAAAAAGTAAACACAGCTTCGCACTGCTACTTTGGAGCAAATGGAGTGTTTCAAAAAAAAAAAAAGTAGCTCCACAAATTGGGTTTTACAGATAAAATCTAAAACCACTCAAATGGCACAGCGACAAAACAAATGATTTAAAAAAGGAAGAAAAAAACTGCTAACAAAATATGAAAAGGTACATATGAAAGAATCTTCATATCCATTACAAAACCCACTAAATGGCTGCTAACGGCTTAAGCCATCCATCATTCATGCTGCCGACGTTTACAGCTGCTACAGCTTGGTGGACCAGAAAACAAACCTCGGCTTCAGTGGTACATCAGAGCCTCATAGTTTGGCACGGAGAAAAGCTGATGAAATAATGTCTCCTTCTCCAGCAATAGCGCTACGCACCAACAAACTGCATCATAAAACTGCTCTCCTAATCCAAAGACCTCGTTTTTTTAAATAAAAAGGAAACATTCAGAGTGAAACGGAGGCAAATGGAAATGAAACGGGACAGTAACGAGAGTGATGAATGCTGATGTTGGGGAGAGGAGGATGGAGGCTGCCTGCAGGATGACGGTGACCTTCCCACTGCTACAGCAGAACAACTGAGATCAGCTCAGGGTACACATCAAGAGATGGGCCCGCCCACAGCGGGAGGAAGACAGTGGAGTGCAGAGGAGCAGGTCAGATGGGGGAGGGAGCCATGCCGATCTAGACTCTGCTCCTCCGCTCTATACTCATCAGACACAAAGGAACAGGCCTAATGAGATACCGTGGAATAGCCTCAATGACACCATTAACAGGCTCAATAGGAGTTGTACATACCCCAAATGCTGAGGACAAACTGTACTCTGCAACATTTAAACTCAGCCTCTTTGTACTGTGCAAATATTCAAGTGACTTGCATATAGTTGCTGGTCATATTCTTATCATGGCATCAATGATTAAATTCCTCTTTTAGAAACTCCCCAAACAAACCTATTACATCCAGCATTCCAGATAATACACAGATTCACAAATATACAAATGGAATTATCTACTCATTTTAACATATGTCTTGCAAACAATCTCATCACTGAATTTAATGGGCTAATATAGCAGTGTTGCGCAGTTCAGCACTAGATGGTTTCCAATCACATGATTAAATTTGATTCATGTGAAAAAAAACAGGGTTCAAAAACTTCAGATTAGCAATAGATTAGCTGTGGTACATGGACTTCACATGAAAAACCCAAGTGTTATTGTATCTCACCAGTTCTGCTCTTTCCTGAAGTTAGAATGCAAAGCCCCTACAACAAAAGCATTGCATTATATGCATTATATAGGTTGCTCAATTAGTGAACTCAAAGAAATATTACGTAAGAATGCTCCACAGGTCCACAGACCCTGTTATTAACAGCATTAGCTAAAGGGAATGAATTTCCAAACCACAAAAGTTCTTGAGACAATGGAGAAAAAAAGCGAATCACAGAACAGAGAAGCCTTCGTTTTCTGCTTTTTACATTATGTGGGCCTACAAATGAATTTTATGGACCTGTTAGATGACTCAAGCTTGCAGGAAGCTCAAAGGTCATAATACTGCAGCAATCTCAGCACCTACAGCCCAGAAACCAACACAAGTACCCAAGAGTGTTATGAAAGACAGTTCTGTGTTTAAACAAACACCTTGGTTGACTCTGTATTGACTGGTTCACATCCCTCTACGCAATAAGACCATCACTCCGTCATGTTTGCCCATCCAGAGCTACCCTCTTCATTAGCTTCCATCTCCAGAGAGGACTCATTATTTTTATCTTCTTATGGTTAACATCACCATTACTCAGTCCTCCTTTCTCATAATCCCTTGCTAGCATCCCTGCACTACAGTCATTGAAGTGGATTGACTGAGTAACCCTTAATTGACATAAATGTGCACTTGAAGGTGTAATTGCATGTTCAATCTTTCTGGAAAGGATGAAAACTCCTAATTTAAAACGCTGCTGCGTTCTTATTTAAAACTGTTTGGGTTTGGTTGCTGAGGTTTCAGAGCTTTAAAACTTTGAAAAAAGGGTGTGATGCATGTTGGTGTAATAACAGTAAAATACAAGCATAGGAAATGGAAAAGGGCAGACTGCAGTGGGTGGATAAACAAGCCAATGGCCGAACTCTGTGCCATCTCCCCAGAGAAGCATTTCCTGTCTACTTGATGAAGTCTGACACCACCAGATCGCTAAATCTTCCTCTGTTTCCTGCACAAACAGCAATCCAACACACTGTCTGTATCACTGCCAGACACAAAGAAGAGCCAGCCATCTAGGAGGGTGTGGCAGGTCCTGGAACAACCAGAAGGGTGCCACTGACACTGTCCACAGTCATCCATCAGTACACTGAAACCAGCTGCTGGAGGGCTGTTTCCCTGCTCATGGCTGTCTGAGAAATGTCTGCTTGAATATTGTCACAGACACAGAAGAGATACCCGCCTGAGCATCTGTCTAGCCTGAGGAGTTGCAATAAATGTGGCACCTGTGTCTACACCAGAGTCCTCCACACTGTGCCAAAGCACTGATGTGCCAGTGTTGAAAAACAATGCCAGACATTTGATTCATGCAGTTACATAGTAATGACTCTGCATAACCTTGATGTGCTTGAGGAGCTTTTTGTACATTTACAAATTACTTCAAAGCAAAAAAACAACATATCAGGGTCTATCATTTAACATGGACGTTGCTAATTATTGGATTCCCCCAATTAGATCTTGCTTTGACGGATCATAACGGGCCTAAATCATCTACCATGGTCTTAATTATATAGGGGCCATAGTTTAGCTTCTATCATCAGATTCATTGTGATATTTACTAGCCGAAAACTCATTAGTTTAACCACCTCATAGTGACGCTGGCTGTCTGATTTGGTTAGCGCTCCGCTCGGCGACTAGCTAGCTTCCAGCTAATCAGTTAGCATCACCACTCCCTGGCTAGTTTTAGCGTGTTTATCCTGTTCAAAGCGCCGAGTTCCTCGTTTTGATACGAGACATCTTAAATAGACGCTACTTAAATACACTGTTGTATACAGGGTTAGCAAAAAATATAATATTTGATAGTGGAAAGAGAGGTTGCACTTACCGAGAGCTAGGACTGACGGCTAGCTCAGCCCCTTTAAATCCAAAATGTCTCCGACACAGCAAGACTCTCCCAGCAGCCTCTGCGGCTATGTAGAGTGACGTCATGTTTTGTTTTCGCTGCTCTTATCGCATCTATCTATCTATCTATCTATCTATCTATCTATCTGTCTGTCTGTCTGTCTGTCTGTCTGTCTGAACTCTACAAACATAAATGTTTCCTAATAATGAGATATTTTAAGTAGGACAAGGTCAATAAATGTAGAGGGTATTATTCACTGACTGTAGTTGATGACTGATGACTGAGACTTTTAGGTTTAATATTTACTTTTCGAAGACATACTTACGTTATAGTGTTTGAATGCATAGGTCTACGGCAACGACAACTCATAAATTCCACCACAGAACAAGGCAAGTGTGCATAGCGGCATCTAGTGGTCAATTAGGAATCACCAATAATGTAAGTTCAGTCCCCCACGACAGCGTTCACCTTTCCATTCACCTAGCACAGACCGTTTATGCTACACCGGTAGGAATATTTCCACTTCAGCGCTGTCTGTTAGCATGAAAATGTATTACTTTTTCGATGATACCTTTAGTCTCCTATGCCCTTTTTTGAGATTGAGAGATGAAGACAGATAGGAGGATAACTAGTCCAGAGCTGGAATCGATCTGAGACCTCTGACCCTCTGAACATGAAGAGGGCACGCTCATTGATTACACACAATGATCACATGAGATGATTACACGTGGACAACTACAAAACACTGATTTATCATGGCATACAACCCAAATAAATTAATAGTGATAGTGATCTCCAACAATTATTATTAAATACAAGCTGTCTCTTTGTTGCTTAGAATCAAACTATATAATTACAGAGCCTACGGTTTTTGCGGCATGTTTGCTAAGAGCCATCTCCAGGGGTTAATTTGGGATTTGTGAGGAAAGGGAGCCCTTGTCCGGTGAGATCACATATCAGACTGCACACAGCAGAAACAGGAACAAATTCTTCAGTATAAAGTAGTTCCAGAGTAAACTGTACACATTGTATTTAGTGTACGATATTACAGTGACCCTGTTTGTGGGGAGAGATGTTATCTAAATGTAATTAAAAATTTAAAAAAAAATTAAAGTACTGTTTTGATGCAATATCAGAACAGGTATCTTAAATTAAGTAGATGTAGTTAAATTCCATGTATGGATGGCAGTGTGGACCCTGCTGTCGAAAGTTAATACAACTGTATGATGAATGTGAATAATGCTGCTAAACTCAGGTGTCATCCCACACACATGTATATATTATTGGTTCAATATTATCCCGCAATCAGTATTTTTAAACCTTCTGTGACAAATAACAAAATGACAGCAACGAAATTAGAGAACAGTTTCACAGTTGATCAACCAACACAGTGTTGCTTTCTATGAAGCAATAAAAATATTGCAACTAGGGCACAATGTTTTAATATATGGATCTTATGAATGACAGGAGAATGTCACTAAGTGGGACACACCAAGGCAATAAGTTGTATTTCTTGTACAGCAACGCCATAGGAAGTTAGAGTCTACACTCCACACTGTTACATATGTATGCAGGAAGAACGAAGGAAATACTGCCACCTAGTGGCAACACTGAAAACAGCAGTTAGAAAATGCCGTCGATCGTTGCTGAATGGATGACGGACACTCTGTAAGGTTTAAAACAAGGGAGAGGGTGGATACATCGCCGAAGCTCAACATTAGCGTCACTATCCATTATATATAAATAATTATATTTCATTTTATTTCCTATAATTGTTAGAAAGCGAAGAAAACAAATGTCAGAGCAGGAGACGACGACGTCATCAGTGCGCGACGTAGCATGCAGGACTGTGAAGGACGCCGCTGAGACGCTCAGGATGAAATAAGTGGAATACAAAGGTCTGTTAAACAGTATTATTACTCTGAGTTTTGTCGTCCATTTGATCCGAGATAGATGGCAGATTCTGTGTCCTTCTTTTTTCTAAAAAGAACGAAAAGCAAGTTCAGTTGGTGAGCGTAATTACCTCATCTTGGTAGATAGCGGCTAAGCTAGCTGTGGCTCACGTTTGCTTGCCATTTGGTGAGGTTAGTGTCATTTCAAGCTGTAGTTATAAAGGTGCAGGCACAGCTGAGGTAGAAATACAACAGTACAAAAATTAAGTGTGGGGTGTTGGGGATTTCCCCCCTCAAAAAATGTCAAGCGTCAAACACATCATTTGCTACATTCTGATGATTTTGTATGCACCTATGTGTGTCTTTTCTGCATCAGTTTAAGTTGTAAATGTCGTTTTTGTTACTGAAAACACAAAATGCAGGCACCAGGCGACAGTTCAAAATACAATAGAATGTAATGCAGTAAGGTGTGATAGGTATAATGTATTCTTTTGTTCTTTTTGTGTGTTATTCGACGAGTTAACTTCTTTATTTATCAGACTTATTTCAATTTTCCTAAAAATGTCTGCACAGGAGCTGCAACGATTGCTCAGTTAGTCGTCACCTGTTAATTTATTTGCTACTATTTTGATATTCAATTAATCTGACATTTCCTTGAAAAATTCCTCAAGGAAAAAGTGTCAAATTTCTTTGATTCCAGCTCCTTGAATTTTAATATTTTCCGGTTTGTTTACTCCCCTATGCCAGTTAACTGAACTGAAAGTCTTACTGAAGCTGACTGAAGACAAGAATACAACACATTTTGGCCATAATATATTAAAACACTGATCAGATCTGTTGGAGAACTACCTCTGGTTGTGGCATTGTGGCATTTATGAGTAGTATTACAGCAGTTTTTCCAAGATAAAAGGCAGCTTTTGTGTTTTTATTAGGGTTTGTCAAATGGAAGTGTTCTATATATTGAGGGAGACATATCCCTTGTGTCCCTCCTGAAATCTATGCCTATGCAAGCAACTAAAGCTGCACAACTAACGGCCGACCACCCACCTCTCCCCTTTGTCAGCAAGACAAAGATGGCCTTGTCGTGTCTAACCCGAGCCCTGCGCTCCCTGACGCTCTCCCAGCCTGCTCTGCTCTCCTCGCAGGTAGTACCATCTCCTCTCAGCCATACTAAATAAGTCGCTTCATTACAACGACCAAACAAGCTGTGTGTCTCTTTTTGGTTTCGACAGGTTGTTTCACAGACTAAGCTGGGAACTCAGGTGCCCAGTACAGTTACACAATGCAGAGGATTCCTCACTACAGCCTCTCTGGAGAACAACAGGACACACTGGAAGGAGAGGGAGAAGTACACCGTCAAGCCTACTGGAATGAAAAAGACAGGAGGCCGAGATTACACAGGTAAAGACAGTCAACACGGAATCTGAACAGAGAAATGAAGTGAAGCTGCTCTTTTTACTGTTTTTACAAATAGAGTAAAGATTTAAAATCTGACAGAGATTGTAGTGTGTACGCTTTAAACTAGGGAAATCGACTCTTAATTTAAATCTTTTATGTTGTGTGTGAGTGTTTCCTGGATCAGAATGGGCCTTTGGTAGGTGAATACAAATGAGCATGACTGGTCCGAACACAGCGAATGCAATAAGTCTGTGTTACCTTATTTGACAGAGATCAGTGTATTTTCCTGTTATTTCTGACCATTTAAATAACAAAAATGTCTGTTGCACTTGAGTAAATAAAATGAACACACAACAACTGGATTTTAAAAAAAACATATTTTTACATTTTCTATTGTTGTCATTTTGGTACTGTGATTTTTCCTTTGGCACTGACTTAATTCCTCTTTGTGGGTTGCCAAAACTTCCTCTATGTAAGAAAAATCCTAACGTACAGCTTTTTTTTACATATCAAAAATGATGAAATTGGCTTGTAAAGGTTCCACAAATCTTTGGATGATTGATCTTTGACATAAATTTCAAGCAAGAAACGAATGGCTGTGAGGATTTTTTTCCATTCCTTCGTCATATGTAAAACTACACTGGTTGTTTAGTATTTGTTGAACAAAAGCTGATTTTTAAACTAACTTTGAAACGATCCATCGATGATTAAGAGTCTCTTTAGTTGCAGCCTTTGTTTGAAATCTGAAATCTAGGTTCACCTAGTAACCCCTCAGCTTAAGCACATCAAGATTTTTCAGCATTCTGTGATGTATTTACTGTTAAAACAGCTGTGATACTTGTTCTCAGATGCTTGCGTTCTGTCTCCCTCACAGGAAGGATACGTACGCATGGCATTGGCGGTGGTCATAAACAAAAATATCGGTGGATAGACTTCCAGCGGCTGCGTTATGAGCCCGACAGAGAGGCCAAGCCTTTCGAAGAGAAGGTTGTTGAAGTGCGATACGACCCATGCAGGTGAGATCAGCTGCTGGGAGACACACAGTTTAGATTCATAGTAAAAGATAATGTATAGATAAGAAGATAACAGGCAGTCTTCTTGAACACTTGTTCTCTTTGTCTGCATAGGTCTGCTGACATTGCGCTGGTAGCTGGAGGTAACCGCAAAAGATGGATCATTGCAACAGAGAACATGCAGGCCGGAGACATCATTAAAACATCTGCGGTTATTGGACGCATGGCAGGTGTGAGAAACATTCCTCAGTTTGTGGTTGTCATCCTCTACAGCTGCCGTCAGACGACAGGGCTTAAAATTAAACAACATTAACCTTTGTAACTTTTATATGTTTTACTTTTCAGTGTCTGCAAATGAGGGGGACGCCTACCCACTGGGAGCTCTTCCTGTGGGGACGCTGGTGAACAACCTGGAGCTGCAGCCAGGGAAGGGAGCGGAGTACATTCGTGCTGCAGGTAATCTATTATGTGTTTAAATCTCCCATTATGTGAATCTGACAGTAAAGAGCTACTCATAAGAACTTTTCTACTCCTTGTGGTTCGTGTGTTTTTCAGGCACAAGTGGTGTTTTGCTCCGTAAAGTCAACGGAACAGCAATCGTTCAGCTTCCCTCAAAGCAGCAGGTTCAGGTGAGGTTAATCTGCAGCAGGATTATACCTGCCATGTCAAAATCATTTTTGGCTTTGAGCTGAATATCTTTTTGAAATACACACAGGTGCTGGAGACCTGCATAGTGACGGTGGGACGTGTATCCAACGTTGACCACAACAAACGGATCATCGGCAAAGCTGGTCGCAACCGCTGGCTTGGCATTCGGCCTTCGAGCGGCTTGTGGCAGAGGAAGGGAGGCTGGGCGGGACGCAAGATTAAACCGCTGCCTCCGATGAAGAGTTACGTCAACCTGCCCTCAATCTCAGCTAACTAACACAACATGAGCCTGGACATGTTTTAGTGGACTGCAGATTGTTGTCTTCGGCTCTTAATCGCCTTGTAATATTATTTTGGTCCTGGCAGTGACATGGAAAAACCAATTGTTCGGAGAGAAGACATGAATAAAGACGAGCTGTTTGTACAGAAGATTAAAAATTTTATTAAACACAACTGCTTGTGAGAGCATGGAAAGAAACAAAACAATATAAAAATCCAAAACATATTTACACCTATAGTAAAACATGCAGAGTAACCCATATTTTTAGTGGTAAATTTAAAAATACTGTCATGTCATTTAAAATAGGGTTTGTGCAAAGACACTGGGTGGCATTTCAAGTAACAGGAGCAATGAGATGGCATGATGCAATTGTAGTTTGACCAGTAACGAAAGTGTTAACACTGATGTTAGAGGGTTTTTTTTGCAGTGCTAAGTTGTGACAAAGGGAGCATGCCTGCTCATTGATCCAGCCTTGTAAAACACCCCCATGCTACCACTGAATTTAGGGCAATAAAAGAAAAAGTCGAGGTCAAATATCTTGAAATACATTTGTCATTTTGCTTGTCATTTAATATGTTCAAATTCTAACCTGCATGACAGATTCCCTCAAAACAACTCTGCCCCTGGTTAACACTTAACCCCGCCCGAGTTTGCAAGTAGGTGAGGGCCAATTGGGCTCCTGACTGACAGAAGATAGTGAATTCTTCTAAGGAGACAGGAGAACGTGACTGTATAGTAACAGGCAGACACGTGTGGTGGTAGCTGCAAAATAAAACTTTTCAACATTAAGTGGCAAAACATTAGGTAACAGACAGCCATGATAGTTTTCAGACCTCTCAGGGCACTTGAACCCATCAATATAAACACATCATCCCTATGAAAAGAAAAAAAAAAACACCTTCTCTTGACTATAGGTAGTGGTTTCCATTTCAAATATAACACCTCTGTCACTTTACCTCAAAGCCAAAGTGTGTCCCAATTTGAGCTACAATGTGTATAAAACCACATGAAAGTGCATTACAAAGTGAGGGAAATGTATGAGAAATAGCATACCTAATAGTGTTTGCATTGTACAACTTCATAGTTAAGAGTTCTGGAAATATATTTGGCATTTATGTCAAGAAATAAACCTATTTGTGCTTTCAATTTAGTGGGAGGGGGATTTGCAATTCACAATAGTATATCTTGTATATATTTATATACAATACTAAAAAAAGCCAGCCTATCAAAGCTTGTCTTTATAAAAAGCAACAAACTCATACAGAAGGCCCTTTGTCCAAAGGTTTCCTATTGCAAAAGTTTCACGTAACACTATTCAGGGAGTACCATCAAACATATAGCACACCTACACAGACACACACAGGCAGTGACTCGGACATCTGGCAAGACTCCATACACTTGTCGTCATATTTTAAAAGCAATTCAATACTTGCATTGCGTTCGACACTACCGTCAAAGCATGTTTCAAGTCAGACAGTCATTCTAATCTGTAATTTTTTACCATAACAGGCTCTTACAATACTGAACTACCAGCCCTAGTAGTTTATTTTAGGTTAGGTACTATTTGCACATTGAGCCACGGTGAAGCTATATTAAAGGACACAATGGTAATTGCTTGGTTAGGATTTGCACCATCTTATAAATGCTCCATATGTTTACATTTGGCCAAACGTGGAGTGCTAACTGGTAAATTTGTCCAAAATTAATAACTCAGTAATCCTAATACTGACCTCCACAGAGACCACGAACACGTTAAATGTACAATTTTAGTTTTCAGTTTAACATACTATGAAGTTTGGCCGAGCCAAGAGCTCTTGTGATTAGACTGTAAAACAAACTTGACTTTGGCACATCACTGCACAGTCCAATATTTGCTAAGTTACTGCAGGTATGTCAGACGTCCTCTCAGGTAAGCCAGTACATCGAGGTGGAACGCAGATGTTTACCAAATAAAAATCTGAAATTTCTCCAAGGAGGCCCAATTACAACACCGCAGTAAACTGAAAAACAATCAAGACAGTTCATACAGTCGCAACTAAATTTGGCATCCAGCTGTTGGGAGTTGAAATAAGTTGTTACCCTGCTTCTAAGTGGTTGTTACTGTACAGTCTGAATGTACACTAACACCAATACAAACATCAGCACTTACAATAAGGAACTGATTCAATGAACTACTTAAATGTGTCATAGCTACATTCATTATAGCTACCTTCAAATACCTTGCTAGAGTTGTTTTTGTTTAATTTGCTTTAGGTACACAGTGTGCTTTAAAGCAACGAGGCAAAAAGAACTTTATGTTCCCTCCTATAAAAATTGATAAAGTAAAGGGACGCGTAAGAAAACTGAGCACTGAGTTCGAAGAGAAGGATTCCATCTAGATTCACAGCAATATTCCAACTTTCAACAACAAACACAAACACGGTCTCCAACAATCTCACACACGCCACTGCACATCACCATCACACTCCTCCATTGTCTATAGAGTAACAATAAATGTAGGATTTCACAGAAATAATAAAATGTTAACAAAAACAAAGTGCAAACACAGCTGCCATTATCGAAATGTGGCAAATTGTCAAAAACCTCAAAATACCTCCGAGGCGGTAGCACAAATCTTACAAAATAGTACTTGTTCTTTTTGTAGTGTGTAAAAAACAACAACAACACCCAACAACATCAACATCAAAAACATCAAATAGACAACATGGAATTTGTGTATTGAACATGTGGTGGTGAGTCAGTAAGATTTCCACAGGAAAACTATTACTGCCGGGGGCCTGTTGGCGTTTCCTCTAATTCTCTGTAGCCTCTCGGTGAGACAAGTGCAGCGGAGAGTCTGGCGGTTGAGTGGATGGTGATCAGTGTCACACAGGCTTTGTGTAACCAAAGATCCCCACCGGGAAGTGCTTGACATGCGTTGGCCACTGAGCAGCGAGCTGGAAAAACTTGACATCATTCCACTCTACTCCGTCAATAGTGACTGAGGAGGAAAAGGGAGAGTTAAACGCCCGAACAGATGAACAACACATTAAAATCATATCATCCACGCTGGGTAATTTCCACTGCCAGCTGTTAAACAGTGGATAATTCTTTGTTTACACGGCTGGTATCATGTAATGTCAACACCAGATGGCAGTGCGGCTTCAGCTGTGGAGTCTGTGCATCTGTCTTACCTCTCAGCATTGTGTGCTGGTGCTTGGCTGTGCAGATCAACCTGCTGATACCATCAATCACTTGGCTCTTAGAGTCCAGCTCTTTCTCCTTGGGCTTCTTACTGAGAAAAATCACTGGGAATGGAAGGAGAGTGAGGTGAGTCATAAAACCTTATTCTCCTCACTACATCTTTTGTACTTAAAGAGCAGTTCCACCTATTTTTCCACATCAAAGTATGTTTACAGGTTTTAAGGAGTACTACTGCATCTGTGAGAAAAGCTGTATAGAAGCCGCTGCATCTCCAGAGGACGCTGAGTGAAGTCTGACAAACTCTTAAGCAATGTCACTTGAATCCGTTGTGGCAGACGACTACAAGTTTGAAAATGGGGGAAAAAAATCTGGGGGTGTGGAAAGAAGTGATCTTCTCATCTTCTTCTTGACGCTAGAGGCTATATTAGCTGCTACTAGCACAACACACCTGAATCTCTGACCAAAATGTCAGTGGTTGAGTTGCATTTTGGGTAATTCAGGCCTGAAAATGTGTAGAACAAAAAAGACAATATATCTGCTGCATCCTTTTGCATTGTTTTTTTTTACATTACCATTGTGAGTTGATGCTACTAGAGTGCAATGTAAAATTAGTGAAGTACTCCTTTAATCTTTCTCCAGTATATCAAATTATGACTCATTTATCTCATACAGTCCTGGGCAATAAAACGACAGCAATATACATCTGCAATAGACACTTCATTAATAGCTATAGCAAGGTTGTTTGATAAAATGCTGGATAGTTTCACTTAAATCCATTAGATCAGGTGTTGACATTAAAATGATTGCCTTTGTACTTTTATAAAGTGGTTACATTCTAATTAAACCTTTTCTATCCTGGCCTTTATTAAAATAGGGCAATAAAATTTATCAATAATTATGAAAACCAACTGAAATTAAACATTCTATCCAGATACATATTTTTCAGCTAGACTGCCAACTCCTAGTGTTATGCATGGAAAATATTGGAACAAGTTAGAAATGGCTTGGTACTTAAGCTTAAGAGCAATGTTAAACTGCCAAATGCAATCCATTTCAACACCAAAGAATCCGCTCTACTGCCCTTTGTCTACCTTTCTTGTTCTTCTCCTTGGTGACCACAGTCATGGCCATGCTGGGTGGAGGGGTGAGTTCTCCTCCACAAGGGAGACGGCTGACTTGGAGTGAACGGAAGTTACTTTTCAGGGTGTTCTTCAGCCCCACGTCTCTCTTCTCTCCCTCTTTCTTCTTCTCTGGGCCTTGCCACGTCCAGTAGTCCACCTGGAGCCCCATCACCTCACTGCCCGAACACGGAGAGCTAAAGGAAAACCGGCCAAGTCAAAAACCCAGCAGAGAAACAGCTGACAATAAAAGCAAAAATATGTTTTTGTTGGCGGGTAATGCGAGTCTTGTCATACCCAGCTCCAGACAGGGCAGTGGACACAGAGGGAGACTGTGGGGGGGTGCCTCCAATCTCCTTTCCATACGGACCAGCCGATGGGGGCGTCGGGGAGGACAGGATGCCTGTGTTGACCCCCATCGCATCATCTGAGTCCACTGTGGATTATTTGGAAAAAAGAATCTCATACACAAAGCTTCAAGATATTTATTGTATATGCATCAGTGTAACTGAACAACCATTTTTGGGCGTCTAAGAGGGCATATAGAATCAATAATAAAATCCCAAAGACTCTAACCTTATAAAACACTACGAAACCTTCAAAAATATGCCTTTCTTACCTGAGGTTGAGAGACTTTGCTCCACAATCCCAACTTTCACAACCTGCAAGAATAAAAAAAAAATGTTTAAGTGTAGAACAAAATTAAATACAAGATGATTTACCAGTGGTGTGGGGAATTAAAATTCTTACCCCAATAAATGGCACAAATTTCTGACAGGAGTCCTCATCAGGGCTGTGGACAAAGAGAGTAAAGAATCTGTAAGTAAGACCGGAGGTGGGTAGGAACATTTCAACACTCCAGAGGTGCACATGAACACTCAATGGTCCTGGAGGGAAGATGGCTGTGGCATGGCCTGCACCATGTCCCATCACAGCGGAAATGGCACATGACTTGGCTTGGGTGGAATGGGGTCATCTTGGGGTCACGGTACAATGAGATGAATGAGAGGACCGCTCCTTACAACCAGAAGTAGATGGGGGTCTTTCTTGTCAGCCAGTACTACGATAAGACAACTATTTTTATACATGCTATTAAAAGTGATCGTAACCGTGCGGCAACCTCACACTTCTAAGTGTTGAGCACTTCCTCTGTTCAACACTACATGCCTATACAAAGATAAAGTGAAAACAGGCTGTAGGCTTATCACTTAAAGTTTAATACACACCCAGGTCATAGTGAAAGAGCAAAAATGCACCAAATGATCCATCAGTGAAGAGCTGAGATAGTGTCTACAAATGTCTGGCAACTAACAGTGCAACTCCTAAACTACCCTGTGGCTCTCTTTTTCTCATAAGCTTGCAAAATAGATAGCAACCACACCAGACAGTAAAAAAGGAACAACGCTGCCTCGTGTTCTGCTGCACATACCACACTACAGAAATCTTATCACCTTGTACATCACACATTTTAGTGATGTGACATATTGCAAGGTGACAATTTTGCAAAGAAGCACCAGCACTGAATAATACATACCATTACGAGCTCTGTGTGTCAAGTTTCCTAAGATCTTAGTAACATCTAGCTAATTTAAAACTAGTGATGCATTTCACCTGATTGCAACGTTAAACTTATGAAACGTCTTGGCTGGTAAAGACTTCAGTCATGTGTGAATCATTGCTAGGAAGCATCTGTCCAATCAAAAGCAACTGACAGTATGAACAGAAAGTTCACACATAGCCCAGACTACTGTAGCAGAATTTTTTTGCATGCCTAAAAAAAACCGCAGATCAGCTACAGACAGTACAGAACTCAGCTGGCAGGCTCTTCACCAGAATGAATAGGTTTGAACACATCACCCTTGTTTTAACCTAATTACTCTGGCACCCACTATGTTTTAGTATCAATCCTAAGGTTCTTTAATTAATTACAAGGCACTACATGGTCTGACTCCTCCGCATATCTCAGATCTTTTATCCCCGTACAACCCTGCTCACGCTGTGAGATTCTCGGATAGGGAACTTCTATCTGTTCCAGACTCTCTGAGCACTAAGGGGGACAGGGCTTTTGAAGGAACAGCCCCGAGGCTCTGGAATACCCTGCCTGAGGAAATACGGCAGGCTGACTCTGGGGCTTCTTTTAAAATTTACCTTAAAACACACTTTTCCACAGCACCTTTCCTGATTTTATCTCTAGTTGTTATTCTGCTCATGGATTTTGCTATTGTATGTTTCAGTATGGCTGTTCACTAATTTCACACGTTATGGTTCTTGTGATATTTGCTTGCTATGTGAGGGATTTTGTTGTACCGTAAATCAAGATAATGTCCTGAGAAGCATCATGAGTTCTCCTGAAGACAAAATGCCTTAAAATGGCTCACATGCAACTCTACATTGTTGCTTCCTCTAGAACGTGTAGATCTTTCCAACCCTTTCCAACCACTAATCTGCTACTTGCTGCAGCTCAAGCACACCAGCTCACCCACAGCTCTTGCTAAACACTGTTAAACTACTGTACACGACACAAAGGCAAATTGCAATATTGGAGTAATTTATCCATAAATGTTCAAACCAGAAATCAAAGAAGCATAATGATACAGAAAAAGCCACATTGAAAACTGACAAGACCGGTTCTTTCAGTTTGTTACATATGAAACTCCAAAAATCTGCATCTGTGTTTTTGTGACAGTTATCAGTATACGGCTGTTTCAAGGCAGATATGTTCAGCCGTGGTGTTGACTGCTTATTTTGATCATGATGTTGACATTCTATCATATAAAAGACACCATATGGACCTGAAAAAAATGATTTTTACTGCTAATAACTTTGAGAATGTAGGTACTGCTTCACTTACTGTTATATTTTTTACAGGCCCATGTGGAAATATATATATATGTGTGTTAGAAGTTGTTAGTAGTTAGTAGCCGTCATGCAGCTCAGAACATTACCAATGTTATTCGGTCATTTAGTCCCACTTTTATTTTGGCATACTGGTTTCTGATTTAAGATATATGATGTTATTTTTATTTGCATCATCATTACAAAGTATTTTTTGGGTCTGATGTGTGGGTCTAATAATTCAGTCATCTACCCAGTTATACCTGATTATAGCTACTGGATATGTAAGAACTTCTACTCTTGCTTTGATCGAAATGTTTTTGAAAAGAGTTTTGTAAGTTTAATGGAAGTAGTAGCTCATACAGATGAGCTGAATGTATTATTGAACAGTGTTTAGGCACCAAAATGACTCGAGAGTATTTCTTGTGATTAATATTTAAAGTTTTTCTTTGGCCTTGCAGTAGTCAAACATATCGAGTTAAAGTTCCGTAGTTATGTTGCCAGCTATAGAGGTGAATCGATACGAGTCCTGAGTTTTGGGAAGCTCACAAATTCTATAAAAAATATGACTGGTTTGGTTTTAAATTTAACATTACTTATCATGTCGATATTTCTGGATGTATGGCTAGAACAGTACTCCACTTTATGAATATGTTTTATTAAAGGTTGTTAGGCAAATCTTCACAGCAACAACACAGAGGGCGGAGTCAGAATCAAAGTCACATCAAACCAAAGACACAAGTCAGGACAGAGTGCAGAGTGAAGTTAGAGTGAGTATCAAGTGTGAGAAGGGAAATGTTAAGACACAGCAAGGAGCTCAAGCCAAATGGTGGAGGGGAAATAAGAAGGGCAAAAACAAATCAAGAGTTGAATTAGATACCTGATATAAAAATCAAAATACAAACTTCTTTTCCTTGAATGCAAATCAAAGGGGGAAAGGGGAGGAGAAGGAATGCAACAGTGTTAAATCTGTGTTGTATTTAGTACCTTCTGACCAATAGGAAGCCATTCTTACAAAGAGGGGAAGGGTTTGGTCAAACCTCAGAAAGAAAACAAGCAAAATGCACATAGAAATGCAATGGACCATCTCCTGGGTGAGTCTGTGTTTGTGTATGTGACGGTCAGATGATTGGACTGTGTCCGCTTTTAAAATTTAACAACGGCTCTATCAGAATAATGAATGTTTTTCTATTTACACAAATGAACGTGAAATGAAGCAAAACCTGCATCTTCTGGGCTCATTTATGCCAGAATAAGCAGATGTGAATCTACTGTGGAAACTGCACTTATCACATCACAGCCGCTTTTGTGCACTTAATGTATATGCCTGTAGCTGCATGCTTGCATGCACATCCATTTGTGTTCCTCATGCAGTCTAGTTGATACACACTTGCAGTGCTGCAGTCCTATTAATGGACTCACATGTTGTAGTCACATGAGTTCTAAAACTAATTTTTAATAGGATAAAATAACATTAGTAACAATACTACAAGCTAGAAATCACTCCAACAGAGACTTGCTTGGAGCACAAGAAGCACAAATACATACATGCATATGCACAAAACATATGCAGTGCAAAAATATGCTTAAACTTAAGTAATCAAAGATACTTTACCTTTTCTGTTTGTATGTGAGCATGGCTTCTGAGATGGGGAACTGGTGGGACACGTTGGCACCGGCCAGATACTGAACGACTCGCCCTGCTACATCTATGTTATCTGCAGGCAGCACAGAGACAGATTGTTAACAACATGCCGCTCCTTTTTTATGTCTGACTAACAAGCTGCAAGACAATTGCTGCAAATGCTAATTTTCACATCCGGCAGATTGCTAGGAGACTGTGCATTAATCATTTACATTCCACTGAATTAAGGAGACGGGGGTTGCTGAGTGTAAAATGTCATTAAAACGTGGGTGAAGTCAGCCATACGACACACAAGATAAATTGTGTGTCAAACAAAAGGCCTGTGGGCACATGAAGCCTGGCATACATTTTTGGCAACTTGAAATGTGGATTGAATTTTTAATTCCAATATATTTTAGCCTATTGCTTGTCTGCATTCTAAATGATTCCTCCTTTTGAATACAAACACTCAAAGCCATTCCTATCAAAAACTGCCTTTAGTGTTGCAACGACAGCTAATGTCAACTATAAAGCAACAATAGGAAAAACAGGACCAAGTACTTTCTTACATTATTCTAAGTTTTTTTTACATGCAACCCCTTTTGAAATGATTTAACATGGTGTGTGACACCTACTGTTGCACCTGTGGGGTTTAAATTGAGTGAATAAATAGGCAGGGATGATTATCGGGCATGTTTGGGCAGAATAAGTGACAATGGAAGAGATGGATGGGAATAGAAGCCTATAATTGCAAGACTTACAAACTGCAAATGAGAGTAAAAATAAATGCAAATCTTATAGGAAGAGAGCTTGGAAGAGATTTACAGGAAAATCCTAAAATAAACCAATTAATTAATGCTAATATCATCGTTTTCCACTGCTTGGATTAATCTACATTTTATTATTTGACTGCTATCACATTGATTGGCTGCAATAGGCATGTGGTAATCAATTTTTAGAGCTTAAACCATTACAAGTGTATAAAAAAAAACAAAACACATTAATGTATTTTTTCAAAAAAGAAATCTCTTTGCTCTTAATATAACCAGAATTGTGGTAAATGTCTGATTTCTGACAGTCTTCTTAGGCAGCAGCAGACAGTTTACAGGAAGGAACGACAGACCAATGATCTAAAACAGGCCATAGCTGTCTTTTGCAATTGGAAGAAATCCCTTTTTTCCATTCATCAGCTCCTGACCTGTGCTCTGACCCCATTTCTTTCCCTTTCATGTTGGCTGCACATTAGACACACAGACTTGCTTTGTAGCCAGATACCACAGCAATTCATCCTACCTGAGGTGGGCCGTTCCGTCCTGCAGAACAGCTCCCTCCATGCAGTGTCCATAAAGATGCTGTTGAATCGGCTGTCAAAGGAGGCCACATACTTTGCCAGGGGATGAGAACCTGTGTAAAAGTGCAGAGAAAAACTTTATATATAAAACAAAGTATGGAACATGTTTAACTGGATTTCATACCTATCCCAGCTAACTTACCAATGGGGATCACCAGGAAACGTATGTAACTGAGCCAGTCAGGTGTCTTGTTGGCAAGCTGCTCCACAAAGAACCTCAGGATGGTGCTGAGGTAACTCTGGTCGCCTGCCACTGCCACCTTCATCGTCGGTGGTGTCTGTGCGTTGCAATTACAGCTGCAAGAGTTGAGATGAGGAGAAAAGGGATGAGTAATTAAGAGCAAGACAAAGATCCAATTTCTGAGAAATGTGGGTCAGAGAGGGTGTGTGAGAGAAACTATGGGAGCCTGAAAGAAAGATTTATATCTCAGTAGGATTTCCCCAGTTTAAAACCGGTCTTACCTTGTGTGACAGCCAGATTATATCATATGCTATAATTTGCAATTCTAGGTACTTGCAAGTAGCTGCAAGTCTTTCTCGAGTTAAAGCAAATATTTCAACAGCTTTTAATCCTACAATGACAAACATAAGACCAACTTCATCTTTGAAATGAGTCTAAGAAATAAAAAGACTGAAACTCAACTCTGTTTAGCACACTAGATTAGCTGCTCACTTCAAACACATGAAACAAAAACCCATTAAACCCCCAAAAAGATTTCAAGTTTTCAAAGCTGTTTTAAACAGCATATAAAATTTGGCATATTACAAGTACTAACATGCTATAGGATACACAGACTGCAGTAAGGACTTTGCAAATAAACTTCAAGATTTGAGACACTGAAGGTTCATAATGTAAGATATAGTGTACAGTAGCTAAACAAAAGGTTTGTTTACTCCCGATGACTGAAAATCACACTGGAAGTTTAGGCTGCAACAGCACTGTGTGAGCATGTTAATATCAGAGATGCACATGGCTCTACATGACATGGCCTCAGCTGGACTAAACAGGTTGACTGAGGGGCAGGCGTGTGAAGCGTTGACAAGTCGCAATTCAGCTGGATTAGGAAGAAAACAAGCTCAATAGAAGCAGTACAGCAAAGTGAGGATAGCCTGGTCTCCCACTGACATGACATCCTGAGGAGATGACAGCCAAGCAGATGGATCCAGGAAAAGAAAAGAGAATGAAGAAGGCTGAAGTTCAGCTTTTCATGAAAAAAATATTCTGATAGAATGGGTTCACAGACAGAGCACTTTAGCAGCATGAGCGATAGCATCCTGGAATTCTACTGGCAAGAAGCCACGATAAACACACATAGTTTGGGTGAGGATCAGTCCAAGATAGCGAGAAACAAGATTGGATTTTCTGATGGCTTGTGTCATTCAACCGAAGCGTGTGTATGTATGCATGTGACTCACAATCTCTGGATGCGAGTAACGATGGTGTTGAAGGCAGCCTGAACATCGGCAGCAGAGCAGGTGGACACAATGGGCTGGCCCTGTTCATGGAGCAACTCGGATACATACTGCACAGAAACACACATGAGAGGGACACGATGAGTTAATGGATATACAAGAGGCAGGGTTGGAAAGAAAGTAGGAAATACATGCTACTGGGACGCACAGAGTGTGCTCCCACTAAATTATTTTCTTTGGTATGTTTGACTTTTTACAGTAATGTCAGCGACAATGTAATGTTTGTAGCATGGCTGGCAACTAAGCCTGACTGATCCTGCATGGTCCATGTGTCTCTAGTGCGTGTATGAACAAATGAAGGTAAGGGAATTCATGATTGAAGTACAACGTATAGAAAAACATGCACCTGTCCTTGCCACTCCATAGTGTTGATGAGGATGATGCTCTCCGGAAGGCGTTCATCAGATATGAGAATCTGGTTTAACTGGTCATAAACAGACTTCCTTGGAACCTTTGACACAGATTAGAGGCAAAGAGTCTGAGACAGACATGGGCCAGCACATTTCCACTGGACTTACATCTGTAAAGAACGGAAGGGTGTGCTACAAAGCAAGATTAACTGGTTAGTGAGGTATACTGAATTTTCACTGTCATGAAGGTGGCTCTTTTTAATCTGGCTAGATCAACATGGTACTCTATGCTGCACACCTAACCTGCTTTGGAGGAGGCTCAGCTCAGAGTTTGGATCTGAAAAGCCTTTAAAAAAGTCATTTTCACCAGTTCTTTTCCTGATGATATTCTCCTTGAATGATTCAGATCCTCAGCTGAGGAAATATCTGCAAACCTTTGAGCTGTACTTTGTTGATGCCTGAATGAAGCCGTGCAGTTACAGTAGGCAAACCTCTGACTGGGGTTTTAGGTTTTATTAAGCAAGCTAATGCAAAGAAAACCTGGCTATGCCAAACTTGCTTTGTAGTACATCCCTCAGATCTGCAACTTGATACTGCATCACACCTGTTTGTTGTTTACCTGTGCTATGAGTCGTGAGTCTGGGGAGCACTCACTCTCCATGCTGCTGGTCCTATCGCTCTGGGCCTTAGAGTTCTGTCTATCTTTCATGGAGGTGCTGCGAGGACGTCTCTGCAGCCTGTTCTCCACTTTACTGAGGAGGAGATAAAACATCAGGAGCTCAAAACACATGACAGAGACAGAGCAAGGTCCCTAATGAAGTGGACTCGGATAACAAAAGGAAACACATGTTCCAAATTACATAATAAAGAAAACTTAAATCCAGTGCAACTTGTGTAGATAATACATGTGCTGACCTAATGAGAACTATATTGAGTGTTTAATTACGCATGTAGTGATCAGCAGTTTACCTGGGAGACATGTGGTTTTGTGACTCGGTCTTGCAGAGCTTGCCAACAGTGCTGGTCATCCGTTCAGTGTTGACATCCCAGCTGCTCACCTCCCCTGGCCCTGGCCCACTGTCATCAGTCTCTGGCTCCTGAACCAAAAGGGGGGGAGCAAAGATGAGCCAAGAGGGCTGAAAGAGGACAATACTGATGTTTATCTTACGACAGAGGGACTGTCTGCAGCGTTCAAGAAATTCAATTTAAGACTTCAAGACTCTTAATACCACAGAAAATGAAATTTAGCACCTTTCCACAGTCACATCGGTCAAAGAATGATGAAAAAGAAACAATGAGGCCTATAATTATTTACTATGAAATTTAAAGTCACATTTGGTCAATACTTCCAAGCTCTGTGTAATAGTCATTTTTAAAAACATCAATTAATGTGACCTGGAGCCATGTATGGATTACCAAGCAGGGGCCTTTGACAGCCCAAGCCTGTGAGAAGTCAATGTAAAAGTCACAAAGCTCAGTTAAACAACCATGAAGAAACAAAAAACAGCCACAAAGAGACACAAAAGGTCCTTTCAGAAGGCTTTTTGCATCCCAGTGGCCCACTGCCTAAAAATCCATCCATGTCTGGTCCAGATAAATGGCAGAAAATTGATGGATGGAACCAATTACAAAATATATTTACTTGTTAATTTATGTTTTGACTGAAACTGACACCTCATTAAGAAACAATGAGCTTCCCTGCAACCGTCTCCGGACAGCCAAAATGTACACCGATACTGTCTATGGCAGGCAAGAAAAATACTCAAAGCCTTTGTAAATAAAAAATTGAATACCGTCAAAGGGCTATTAAAGAGACTCTGCAGATAGTGTGCATCATGTGTCATTAAACTATGTTTTTTTCTTTATTTCTTTTGGTGCTGTGTGTTTATAGCAATTCAAGGAAGAGGGTTGAATGAGCTCATTGTTGAGTGTCAGTGTGAGTTAGAAAGGTGCTGGCCTGCTGAATAATATAGCTTAGTTTTTGAGGTTGGAGATAATGATGTGAGCCCACCATGACAGACGAGATAAAAAGTCATAGTCTCTTCTCAGCAGGTGGCTTGTGAAACACTGCTCATGCAGCTTCGATATTCAGTTCGAACTGGGTTAGTGGAGCGGCGCGGTGAGCCGGCTGCCCGTTGCTCAGAGGGGAAGCCGGGGCGAGATGAACAAGGTTAGACTGACCCGACGGCACAAAAACAACAACAAACACAAACACCCCTCTTTCGATCCTCATCAGTCTGGATTTATCCAGCATGGAGCTGCCTCGTCTGCTCTACTGATCCATAATGGATGGCTGTGCTGTTTGCTTTGCCTGCCCTTACACACTCCCTCCCTCTTCGCTTTTTTTCAGAAAACAACACATGAGGGGAAAGGGCAATCTCTCAAGTGGAGAGAGGAGGGCGTTGGAAAAGAAAAATGTGAGAAAGAGACGCTCAAGGGGATTTAATTCTAAAAAAAGTACTGCTGTTTTAAAAACATACCCCAACTGTTGTGTCTATGATGCTGTCGTCTTGATATCGGCCTCCCTGCACTTTACATCTGTCCACAGTCAGAAAATCTCCACTCTGCAGGATAAACACACACATGTCCACACGTTACATCATTTTAACTGTGACAGTCACCTCTCCTGTGAAAATAAATGACAAAATCTTACAGCTCCCAATGGCAGCTTTACACTCCATCTCCGTAGGTCATGGTCGACCACTTGGAAGATGTGTAACTGACCAATTTCACAGTGCCAAATCCACAGCTGAGCTTGGTGACAGAAGTAGAGCTGGTAAGTATAAATATCTCTAAAAGCACCTTTGTATTTCACTACAATCACCTATTAATACATGACCCACAAAAGTACAATAGATGTTTCTGTGTGTCAGGTTTAGTCCATTAAAAATCTTGTAACATTTAGTTTACTTTATTTCCTCATCAAAGACTTTCCATTCTGGCTGCGAGACATGTTTATGAACTTGGACTGGAACATTTACTGAGCAAAATGGAGGGCTATAGCAGTCTGAAATGCTCTGGGCTATTTTATTACAAGCTAAAATGGATTCCCAGATATTTATAAACAGCGCTCGCTCTCTCACCATCAGACTCAACATGTCTCTCTTTCTCTGCCCTTGTTGTTCCAATGAGCCATAAATCTCTGAGTAGGAGTTCAGAATTGCTCCATCCAATCTTCTCTCGGAACATGGAAGCATATTTGTGTCTGTGTATGTGTGTGTTGATGGTGGTGGAAAGGTCATTTGGTGTCAGTCCCTATAAATACTGAAGGGCTGTAGGGGTGAATAGGGTAAGGAGTGGAGGCCCCCATCCTTTCCTGCTGGTGGCTGCATTGCGCTCATGCTTAGAATATCTTGCTGGTAGTATCCTTGGGAATCCCTGAACCACAATAAGCACAGAGGGCTGCCAGACATTTAAACACTGGAGTAAGGCAGGAGCAATTCCTTTACGTAACACTGTTTACAAGAAGAAACAATCGACAGGCAGAACTTTATGGGTGAGAAAGGCATCAGAAGGGTCTGTTCATGGAGTACCTAGTAATCAACTTACAGGACATGACAGCTCTCTCTGCTGGCTTTTTTGGCTGTGTATGCTTCCAATCTCTGTCTGGGAGCTGGAGTGAGACATCCCTTCAAAAAACGGCCTGAAAACAGAAACAAAAATCTTAATTAGAAACATAGCAACTGAGAGAAAAATGCTCTTTTTTTACCTTTTCTCCAACAAAGTAAGGAAAAACTACTGGATTAATCTAAATTTATAGACATATTTCTCCAAACATAAGGTCATATTTTTATGGAAGTCAAATACTTAGAGTGTAGGTTTGAAAAAATGTATGTGGACCCCTTGGCTAATGGTATCAAGAAAAGCTACCTGAAGTCAGGAGTTAGCAAATCTGGAGCCTAGTCCATGAAACAAGATTGGAGGTGTGGGTTAGAGCTACACACAAACATTAGCAATACACAAGAAGTGTCTGTTGATGTGAAACATGCCTTGTAATAACTAAGAGATCTGACAAGGAATCGTGATCGAGAATTGTTGATTTACAAAAAGCTGGAAAGAGTTTAGATTTTAGACATTCATCAGTTCCAAGTTCGACAAGCTGTGTATAAATAGATTTAGTACTGTGGAACACTCCCTAGAAGTTGGCACTCAGTTAAGAGGACTCCAAAAGCACAACACTTAACACTTAGTAACAGTGAAAGGCTTAATGAAATCACTGGAGCTGGTTCAAATCTCTGCTAAGGAGTCTACCTCACGCAAATCATTGATGAGGCATTGTGCTCATGAAAGGACATCACAGAGGAAGCTGCTGTTCTTGATGATGCAGCAGGGTAACATTGAAGACCGAAGTAAATGTACTACATAAGAAATCTGCTTTTTGGAGTGGCACAGGTCTTAACACAGCCGAGATACTGTAAAGTAAGAACCCCAAGAGACACCCCGCATCTTAAGAATATGGCTGAGCTGAAGCAGGAAGAATAGTTAAAAACGTTCCTCCTGAATGTTGTGCAGGTCTGATCTGCAGCTACCAGAATGCTTGTTTGAGGTTACTGTTGCCAAAGGAGGTTATTAAATCCAAGGGTTTACTTACTTTTCGCTTCAGCACTGGGAATACTAAATGGTGTTCTGTGTTCAATAAAGACAAGAAACATTGTAATCCTTTGTGTTCTGGTAGCTTAAGCACAAGTGTGTTTGTTTGTGCTTGTGACTTAGGTGGGGATCAGATCACATTATGCAGCCAATTATTGTCTACTTCATCTTGCCAATGTATATGCTTATTTCTCCAAGAATATTTCTCAAAAATTTTTAATTATATTTTTCAGGGTTAACACTAAAACCATATAAAAGCTATTAACTATAACAACATGTGTAAAAGTATGAGATCATTTATGAAATATGGACTTTGAGGAAGGCTGCTCAGTATACACATACTTGAGTTTGGGCTTGGGAGTGCTCAGGACACTCTCGTTGTCCTCCATCTCTGGCCCACTATCACTCTGGTTGTACACCTCCAGGCTGTCATAGAGTAAGTCCAGATCCTCCTCCACCTCTTGGGTCTGGTCTACTGGGTCAGAGTCCAGGACCTGCCACACAGGATAGACACATCATCAGTGTACTGTAAGCGGGGATTTGCAGTCATGGTCATGGATTAAGTAAGTGTAGGAAGTGACTGGTGCTTGAGCGAGAACACTGAAGGCTGTAAAATGAGAAAATCTATGCCATAAATATATCCATGCCTTGGTTCTAAGCAGGGCAATTAAAAGGTAAGTGAGTGTTAGAGGAGAGCTGAGGTGGCTAGCCTCGCTCTGCCAGCTGCACAGTGGGGATGTATATCATAGGAACTACACACAGGCAGGCTTGTGGACTAATCAGGTGATTAATGCCACTCCATAAGTGCAGGAGCTGGCAGGGAGCAGATAAACACAGTCTGTCCCCTCTACTCCTCCTGGCTATGTATTTATAGAGCTGTAGCCTTGCACACTGCCCAGCCACAAGGAACAGATTAGTGACAGGGAATGTGATAAAAGATCATCGGGCCACCTGGAGCTTCCAGAACTGTCCAGAAAAACACAACTCTCATTGCCTGGAGGCCATTGTAAGCCTCACTAGATTAAATCACTCACACAGGGCTCTTGGTTCTAACTGTTTAGATCATATATAAACCTAAAGGAATGAGTGAAAGGTGGCGCAAATCCTCGCTCAGTCTGGAACACTACAAAGTTAAAAGCAGAACCTTCTTTATTGATGGAATATATTGAAGGAATATAGAAGAAGATAGAAAGAAAGAGGAAAAACAAGTCAATTGATATTCTAATTGCTCCTATAGATTTCCCAGTTTAATTGTAATTACTATCATTCTAATAGCCCAACACAGATTATGTACTAATGGACATCTAGGGGTTGCTACGCACAATTGGGTAACATCCTGCTGATGACCTGATTACAAGCTTTTATGTAGAATCCACAGGAACATTTACTCAAAAGTACTTAAGAAAAGCACAACCATAAATAAAACATTCATCATTGCATTAAGTGGTAGAGAATGAGGCCGTTAATGTACTCCGCATATGAATCGTTGCTAATGGAAATGTATGAATCATACATCTATGAGCACAGAGGTAATGCAGCCTAACACCATAATGATGCTTGCAACTCTGTTGTGGCAGTGATTTCTGTCACGGCGATTCTCCTGCAGTGAGGAGTACGTTAGCAGTGAATAGCAATATTCTGTTTAGACAGTCAATATTGTGATAATTTTCTTCTGACCTAAGGGCAATTTAATAACTGGAAGTTTCACAGCTGACTTATTGAAGCAACATAACAGGAGAACCAAGAAATTCCAGGCGGGTGCAGTATGAGGGATGCTGTACCCCTCATTTGCTTTGCCATTGAACATGGATGTCAGTCAAAACAAAAGCAATTATCTTTTGCACCACTCACCTCATCTGTTACCTTGAACCTCTTCAGCAAAGCCACGAATTTCTGCTTGAAATTAGGTTGCTATAAGAGAAAAAAACATGCAACTATGAGAAAAAGAACCTCCAGTAACAGGAATTGCTGTCACAATTAAATAAGCATGACAGCTGGGCTCGGCTTATAAGTTCTCCCAGTAACTGTCCACTGGATTACTCATTCATGGCCATTCTATGTAAAGACCATTATAATCGGTCCAGTGAACCCACAGTGTTCATTTACGTGCTCATCCACATTGTCCTAATGGCTTGAACAAATGGAACATAGTGTGTGCTTTCTTTTAAAAGGTTGTACAACAGCAAACAGGTCCTGAGTTAGGCTCATGGTAAATGATTGGTGAGCATAAAACCATCCATGTGCTGAAAAAAGGGGGCGACTTACCCTGGTCATGGAGGTGGTTCGGATCATTTTTCGACGGGCTTTCTTGGGCTTCCTGACCTCATCGTCTTCATCATAAAGATCCTGAAATACAGAGGAGATGCATGAAACATCTGAGACCTTAATATGCACGTGCCCCTTTATTCTCACCTGAATGCATTTAGGCTAAATGGAAAAAATACATTAAAAACTGACAAAAAATATCTCCAACTCAAATTCCTCCTTTATATTTGTTTAGATAATTACATTTTATTTATTTGTATTCACATATGTATGTAATTTCACTGGGTTCTGCAAATGTGCTTAGACTTGAGCATTTTCTAGCACTGACCTGGCCATGAACTGCGTCATCGCTGGCTTCCTGCTCTGACGAGTAGCTGTCGTCGTCGTCCTCAGAATAGTTATCCATGTCTGGGGAGCGGTCTGAGGAAGGCCAGGCGCACACAAAAAGTCAAAATATTACAAGAAATGTCAGGAGTTATATATTAGCAGCAATAAATAAAGACATTCAAACTTCCAAGTTTTAGGCAGACACCTTTTTTAACAGTCAAAGAAAAAAAAGAGGCAAATAGCAATCCAAGGTCACTGCCTTATTATTCCTGAAACTCAACTTTCTTTTGGAATAAAGAATCCCTATGGGAGTAAAGCCTCCTAGACTGAGTATAAAATCTTGGTTTTCATCAGCAAATGTTGTTCCTACACTGCAATTGGAAGGCAAAAAGATTTAAATACAGAAACCACTATATTGCTTCTATAATGTAAATTACACTTTAAGTATATTCTGTCATTTTTCACGGATATCAAGGTGAGCCCAAAGGCAATTTCCCATGTTGTGTGGATACAGTCATTTAATTTCCTATTCTATTCTGTTCAGTGTGTCAGTAATGAATTGTTTTGACGACACGGAAAGAATAATGAACCAAATATATGCTAATGTGAAACTTTTTCTAAGGACATAATTAAATGCTAAATTTGCTTGCTGAAAAGTAATGAAACTCTTATGATATGCAAATTAGATTGCAGAGCTCTTTTTAGGATCCGTGTCTCACTTTCTCATTACATTTTAATGGCATTTCAGTGATTGGAACATTTTACTCTTGTTCTTTTGTTTAATGTCAGATTTCATTGGTTTGAACAGCTATATTCCTAAAGCGGCAGAATTTGCTACAATTGACAGCTGAGGGCAGATAAGGTGATTCTTTGTTTTTTGTAACAGCTAATTCCAACTTCCCTCTGCCTGTGAAACATCCTGTTCTGTGTTCCTCCATGGGATGGATGCTATTAAGGATCACTGCAGAGAGGAGAAAGATAAACATCTTTTCTTCCCTAAGAGTGACACCAGTTTAATACTTGGTGCATGAGCTCATCTGTTATGTTTGAACGGCCTCCCTAATAACATCCAGAACACGAGGGATCAGCACAGCAGGATGAAGGCATGGTGTCCGAATAGGGCCCAATATATCCCCCTGGTCCAGAATTAGAGCAGTGTAAGGTAATAGGCCTTACATCTGTTCAACTCTCAAATCAACATTACAACCATAGCTGAAGAGAATAACATATCCCTGGCCATAGGATGGCCTGGGATTAATAGAGTTTACTCTGTCCTCAGTTGGAAAATAGAAGCCATGTGGAAGGAGGGAAGAGAGAGGCCTGGGCAGGGAGGGCTGGCTGCAGGGAGAAGGCTGAAATTACAGACAGGATTTGGCCGGGCAGCATAGGTACAGGGCTGTTTAACAGACCCACGTAGGGAAGCGGGAGATGGTGATGCCCACCTGAGGTTTTGGTCTTGCGGCCAGCTTGGCCGCTACCATCCTCATGGTCGATGGGCTGGCTGGACAGAGAGTACACGCTGATCTCCGCCACACGTACTGGCGCCTCCTTCACGTTGCTATGGAGACCCAGAATCTGTCCTCCGTCTGTTGGGTGTTGCATCACCTGGACATAGTTCACCATTGAGGCCAGTCATCAATTTTAGAACGCATGCATATTCCTGATAATGTCATCTTTTCTTAGGAAAATAAAATGCAGGGCTTGATACACAGATTTTAAACATCCAGTTGTCTTCTGGTGGGAATCCTTCATGTTTTGTACACCTGCTGCATCTATCAATCAGTCTAAGAGTAAATGTTACTACAAAATGTTAATACAAATTCTTCCCCAAAAGACAGGCAGGATGGACGAATTTTCTGTCTTTACTGAGCTGATAGTGATCCAACAGAGATTAAAATGGCTTCTGTTACACTGCTTTATGCTCACAGAGATTTACCGACTGATTACAAGCTGACAGCTATGCTATCTCTAAATAGATCTTCATTAACACAGCACTGCTCTCCCATTCTAAAGTCTAAATGTGCCCAACCAATTTGCACATATCAACCAGTTAAACAGTGCAACACAGTTTACATAAACTATTCTGAATCAGATGAGAAGGAATGAGCCTTCATTCTTAGCTCTATCTGGGGGGCACTTCCAATATTTCACTTGATGAATTGCTGTAAAGGGAGTAGGCTCATATTGCTCAAACATCAACAGGGGTGCACTTGTTTGCTCCCTGCAAAGTCCAATATGTGACTTCCTCCCACACAATGCTTCGATAATTTCAGAATGAGGGCACAAGAGGGTTTACTCTACAGCAGATGACAACATAATTACCCAACAGAACCCAATAATGGCCAATCTAGCCTTTATTCATAGAAATCTGTGGGTTGTTTCAATGCAGCAAGCACCAAAACAGCCTAGCAGTTGAGTGGTATTCTAAAATACAATAATGCATTAGTCTTGTTTTCAGACATCAATCAATTCTTGTCCTGGGGCTACTGCTGGAAAATAACTTTGGACAGCACATCAGCTGCTGTAATTAGAAATGGAGAAATGTCACCTGTGTGTCTCCAAATAAAACGAACACTCAATATCTAAGTCTAATTCTCCCCCTTTATCTCTGTCTCTCTCACACACAAACATCAAACTAATCATATCCAGGGCAAGACATTGTTATTGATCTATATCTGCTATATAATGCCCAATTTCCAACCATCTGCCAATTATAACATACAGTACTATGCAACTCTGGAATATAATAAGCAAACTGGAAAGTCCTCTCTGTGTGGCCAGCTAAGGACTGCACTGACATGAACTGATTTCAATCAGAAAAAAATACATCATATAGCTGTACTTCAAGCAAACCTCCAGCTCCCAGTCCATTTTGCTGCACTGCATGGCTGAATGTACTGTTTTTAGAAAAGTGCATATGGAGGCTGGTCCAGATGGTCTATAATCTCACACAGCAGTATGTGCGATGCGAATGAATCATCTGAAATAACGTGTATCACAGGAGGCCTTCTCTCTGGCAACCAAGACGTGACACACAGACCCTAATAACCATGTCAATCACTGTCAGGGAAGAATCACAGGCATTCAAAGGCTCGGAGGAAAGTGACGTTCCTCTAGAGAAACGAAACGGCAGACAATGAACCATGAAAAGACATGAGTGAAAGTAATGCCCCAGTTGAGGCACTATGCGTTACCTCAGCCATATTGATGACTCCCACAGCTAAAGTTTTGTAGCCCAGGATGGTTCGATTCTTGTAACGTTTCCTCCTCTGCAACATAATCTGCAGTCTGTTGGCATCCCTCTTCAGAAAATGGGGGTACTGAAAATGAGAAAAATAGAGTCAGATAAACAATGCAGGCTGCATTATATAATCATAAGTCATTACATGAAAACCCACATCCAGAGTTATTTCAGCACATTCGATTTGCTTATCATGCTCTAAAACTAATTAGAAAACCCATTCTGCAATAGAAAAAAAACTGTATCTGTATTCAGCTTCTGTTTGTTTAAAATTAAATTATATAACTTCACAACATAACTCATACAATTAGAAAAACATGCACTCGTTTGTCTTTATTGTCACTTCCTTTCTTAAATCACATTAAAATAGACTTTTCAGTGCCCTGCATAGCTGCAAGATTTTCAACTTTCTGGGTCTGAAAGAGTTGTCTTGTTACTATTTAATTCTAGAATTAAGTCTTTTGTCTGTGACTGACTTAGTGGATTTAATTGCATCAAGTGGCAAGTAGTTTTCTGCGCCACAGATGATTGCCACCAAATGTATCATACAATGTGGCCAGATAATAAATAAAGAAATAAAGTTCTCTTGACTGGAGCTGATGAATTTATCGACGTACAGACAAACTGTGTCTTTATTTCAGAGGATATATCTGTGGTCAGAATGTAGTCTCTTTCCTCTCATACTGTCTCTGAATGCCAGAATTCGATCTTTATCTCTCCTTTCCTCCTAGGTCTATAACATTCACACAATGATAGCTTTTAAGATCATGTTTCACAAGCTGGTTGAATACCACTCTAGCGTGTCCTTTAATGTCCAGCACTGTCCAGCCTTTGTGAGACTTCACTCAACAGCTGGTTCATTTCAGTTGGGCCTTATTGATTCTGATTTTTTCAACGATTTTTCACTCTTTGTAAAATTTATAACTTTTCAGTCTACAAAATTCACCCCTGCGTTCTGTAGCTTTTCACGTGTGTCAGCTTAGTTCACCTCAATAGCTGCCTACTTATTCCAGTCCATATTT
The DNA here is from genome assembly GCA_024666655.1 of Dascyllus trimaculatus. Lineage (NCBI taxonomy): Eukaryota > Metazoa > Chordata > Actinopteri > Pomacentridae > Dascyllus > Dascyllus trimaculatus. The sequence continues at coordinate 24,614,205 of CM045464.1, read as the reverse complement.
GCAACTGTTATTTCTGCATTCTGACATATTCAAAAACAACAGCATTTCCTATCTCCTTAAAGCATGAAGAGACAGGAAATATGGTACATGGGTTGATATTAAACAAATGTTGATTTCCTTTCTGCAAATACAGTAAATACTCATACATAAACATGCATGGAAATAACTTAACACTTTTGGGATGAAAAAGAAGTTAACACTAAAGCAGTTAAGAAGGGGCACCAGGGTGACTAACACAATCTTGCCTGTCAAGTAAGTGTCATATCAGTGTTAGAATTCACAGTACAACGTCAGAGAGCTTGCCTGTAGTGAGAACGTGAGCTCCAGATCTGTCTCCATCAGTCCGCTGGGTGGGAGGACATATTCATTTGATCTCAGAAGTCGCTTAGAACCCTGGGGAACAAATTAAAGCGAAAATTCATTGTAAGCCCACAAATGATGTAAATTGACACTCCTCACAGCCTGGAAACAACATACGCCTTGATGTTGGCCTTCAAAATAACTCAATGTGATTAAAAATACATTGCATGTATTTTTTTTATTACTGTTCAGATTATGTTGTGTCTGCTGGTTGTACAATGCTGTGCCCGTCTGGGATAATGATGATGTTACTGATGTTCTGAAATAACAATGACGTTGTTGTTGAAATAGCTTGAAACAGGAAGTTAAAGATCCAGTTTTTAATATTTAGGGGAATCTGTTAGCAGAAATGGAATACAATATTCATGATCTCATTTTCATTAACGTTTTATTACCTGAAAAGAAGACTTGCTGTGTTTTTGTTACCTTAGAATGAGGCTTGCATATCTACAGTGGGTCCTTTTCTACGATGACTGCGAAGTTGCACCACCATTTCTCTAAAAATCCCTAAACGGGATAATCAAAAACTGATTCTAGAGATGGCCTTTTGCATTTTTAGCAGCAACCATATGGTCTACACAATTAATAGTTGGTTGGTTGCAATCTGCAACCTAAATGCTGTCCCTAAAACCTACACACCAGACCTTTAGCGATCTTGTAAAGTTCCTTCAGTAAATAACGATGATTGGATACAAGTCTTTTCCATTTCTGATGTTTAATCAGCCTTTAATCAGCCTCTATAAAACACACAGGATTTCAAAGCGTTACTAAAAGGTGCACTCAGTTGCCCATTTATTGTGTACCCTTGCTCAGATCAATCTAGCTGATCTCACAGCTGAGAGGTCAATACACTCACATCAATATATTGACATCTGCCATGACAGATCTGCAGTAACTGTTACCTTTAGGAAGGTTATAGTGTTGAATTTGATTAGTGTGTGATTGAATTTTGTGGTCACTGTGAAGCTACTACTGTTGAGTTATACTATATTATACTCAGATGGGTTTCCAGTATTTTTTTACACCATTTTTATATCACTGAGGGTAGAAAACATATCAACCAAAGAACATTATAACCTTCAAGAATGTTGGTGCACCTACTTCAATATGTTCCATCTGGAGTTTCTGAAGCGGATATGTATTCAGACAACGCTGACCGGTTCTGCAAGCCTTATTTTAGTACCAGCCTGCTTCAAATTCACACATTGATGCAGATTCACACTTTGAGGTGGCCTAGTACAAACAGTCCTCCACTCCTTCGCTACTTTCTAGAGATTGCTTTCTAGAGAGATATTAGAAAAGGTGAAATCACTGTTGTTAAAGAGATTTAAACCAGCATCAAACACAAGCCTGCTATGTGCATCTAAGAAACAACTGGCTTGGGTTCTTAAGCATACCTTGAAAAGACTATTGGATAAAGATAGAAATGAGAAATGTTTGAATCTTGATTAATCTAGATAGCAATTAGATTACATTATATACAACTTTACTGTCATTACACAGAGTACAAGTATTGAGACAACAAAATGCAGTTTAGCATCCAACTACAAGTGCAAAAGCAGCAGTACAATGTAAAATGTCTCAGTTAAATAGTTTTAACTGAGACATTTTACATTGCACTGCAGTATTAATGTATAATATAAAAAGCATTAATATATGCAATATGTATAATATCCAGTATGGGTATGATACATATTAACAGAATAAACAGTATGAACATTGCGTTGTATCTATTGGATACTCACAGCCACTTTGTGTTACTGCAAATCAAATTTAGTTTTATTATTTAATGCTTGATATTCTGGTTGCCTAAGACTCATCACGTAAGCTAATTCCGGGAGCTGGCACAAAGTTGTTGCAGCCAAACAGCACGAGGATTTACATGACACGGGGTTGTGGCAGTCTCTTTCAAATAAAAGGACACCAACACACGGTGTGTCCTCAGAGAACCCATCTCAGCCCTTTCTATGTTTCTCTTACATGCCTCGGATTAAAGTCCATGTTCTTTGTCAAGCTACAGATTAATTCTTCAACCAAGCTTCCCCTCTACAATCCAATAATGATGAATCAGGAAACTAAAGCGTGACTGTGAGGACACAAACTGCTTGTCAGGTCTTTGTCTCATGACTTTATGTCAAGCTGTGAGCGCTGAAAACAGACATCTGTTATGTAATATATCTGGCAACTGAGTGACATAAAAATTTAATAAGTCCTCAAAGCGTATTTCAGGTGTCTGCTACACCTGCCAGTAGAATTAAGTAAGACTTGGTGAGCAGCATGGGGCAGTAAGAATATCCTGTATCTGGCTTAATACCCTGGGAGGAATCTCTTTAAAAGTCCAATGCAGCGGGTACGACATTGGATCCTAATGTCATCAGAGCTGCCAAATAATGTAACAGATACCAAATAAAATGGTTGGGTGTGTGCTGAGGAATCATCACACGATACCAGAGGGGTCATCTTACGGTGCAAAAATCTTCAGGTCAGGTGGCCTGTAAACTCCTGATAGGTGCGAATGCATGTATCCGTCAGTGTGTTGTCCTTGAGATGAACCGGCTCCCTTTTGACGACACTAACTGTCTTGTTTTGGCCAACACACATTGCATCATATACCAACTTCTGCATAACCCCTAACAGGAACCAGCAGGCGGTGAAAATAAGCGGATCACCTTAGATCACTGCTCAAATAAAAACTGTGAAAATTTTATTAAGCAGTGGACAGTTTATCAATAATTGTTAAGGGTACCGTTGAAATTTTAATCGATGTAAGGTGCAGTTAAGAAATACGTCGCCACAAAAGATTAAGTATCATAATGTCTTCAAAAAGGCAAACATGCATTACCTCTACTTCCACTACTTTGTTACCTATACGTCTTGTACTGAGAAAGCAGCAGAAAGTAATAAGTGTTCAAGTTCATAGCCATGTCATAAACAATCCTGCTATGATATAATAAATCATGACAACCATTTATCTAACCATTCAATGCATATAGGTAACATCTGGCCGCTTTCCACTGCAGGAACTTGCAGACTGTTGATGGCGGCATGAACCTTTGTGTATTTTTGTCCACAGGAACCATCCCTGTAGAACCTGTTTCAGAGCAGTTTTCAAGAGGACAAACTAAAAGTGCTCTACTAACCTCGACAGTGATTGGTTAAACTTAGAAAGGACAAATGCTGACTGGTTAAACTCGAATAGGACATCAAGTGACCTTTTTCTTCCCTCTCAATGTCCTTGATATTGCACAGTAAACCTCCATTGTTCTATTTCCTAGAAGTAGTTCACAGAGCTGGAGGTGTGTTCTAACTACTATTCGCCGTTATACTGGCACACTCTAAATTGTTGAAGATGACAGATCCTACATCGCAATGGAAATAGACAGACTGACCACCACATCACACCTTCCCCGAGTCTGTTTTTCAGGCCTACAAAATTGCAAATTCATCAGATTCTTAATTTCTCATGTAGAAAAACATTTTGTGTATGGTTCCAAACTGTCAGTTCTACACAAGAGAAGTGTGCAATACTCAGAAAACACATAATTGTGTTCTTGCCTCCTCACAAAGAAGAGAAAAGCAGCGTCAACAGTTTAAAATGCACAAGATTAATTGTTAGAGTGGGGACAAAACACTGAAGAACTACAGGTGAGATAGGAGTAAAGAATATCTCACTTTGCAACCATTCAGGTGTAATAAGCATTTTTTTCTCTCCGACCTAATGCCTCAATATGTTTCGGACAGGAACTTGCTGACAAGCCTCAACAGTAGCTGCACCCTTGTTTTGTAAATAAATAAAGAAGAATGGAAAATCTCTGTCTTAGTCTGACCTTGTCAGTAAGTTGAACTCTACAAAGAGGCCTTGTATGCACCCTTTTCTCTTTCTCTTTTCGCTCAGTGGCTAGTACAATGAATCAAAGCACAAAAGCCGAGTACTCCGAAACTGCATGACATGCATTAACAATACAGAGCCTTGGCTAGGAAAGCTTGTACTGAATGTCCTTTGGCCCCCCCTTTCTCTCATCCTCTCTCCCCTGCTACAAGCTTCTCCACTGTCTTTCTGGGGCCAGATCGGGGGATTTTACAGCGCCTCTACCGAGCTCTGCAAGCCCGTGGGAAAACGAGCTCAACTTTACACTTCTTCTCAAGGTTACCTTTTAAAACATGTTAAATTCGCTAAATTGGCTCCCCTGTTTGAGGCAACGGCCGGAAGCAATTGAGGGCCAGGACAAGAGTTCGATATGAAATTGCATTAAAGAGGTTTCAAAGGCATTTTAAGGATTCTGCTTTCACCCAGCATACACTGACACTGACACGCACAGACACATAATTGGATCATATCTAAGTGTCCTGCAAATGGAAGTGCTTTGGACAGCTGCTTGCACTGAAATGAGAAGTGCACATACTTCAGGCTGACATTAATATTCAACCACAACCTCAGTCAACGGCACAGAGAAAAGACAGGACACAAAGTGCATACTCATGGAGTGGCATACCGGATTGAAATCCAATGTGCAAGAAATGTAGAAAAGGTTGGTTTGAGCAGGCCTAAGCTATTTGAAGAGACCCAGTGGTCTCCCGGGTGAGAGACAGAAGACTATCTCCAAGGGAACGGAAAGCTATCTGCAGACTAAGCTGCAATCTCATCATCCCCACTGCTGTGGTTTTGGGAGACCATCCAAATGGTTAGCCATTAAAGGGGTTGTGTGTGCATGCAGGCCACTTAACCTGATGAGCCCCAGAGAGAGAAGCGAGACGGCCACTGACCGTGTTGAACAGGCAACTGATGACATGCGGTAACCAAGCTTTGTCATTCACTATCTGAAAACACAACCCCCCTATTCCTCTGTCATCTTCACCAACTGTGTCTTTATCCCCTCAGTGTCTCTCTTCTCCCTAACCAAACCTGCTGGAAATTGCATTTAATGCTCCAGTTCCGGAGCCGTGGTGAACACAGCTTTACTCGACTGTCCTCCAGGCGGCTCAGCAGAACTGGAGAGATTTCACGCTCTGGAGACAGCATAGCTCATGGATAAATCCACACTTGGTTGGCTGGTTTCTCCTTCAGGATGACAGTAAAAGGAGGATGATTTGCTTCTTTTTAAACAGAGTCACCCAGTATTGCATAAAATTTCAATTATATTTCATAATGAGGGGGAAAAGCATTGAGAGTTGGACTGACAAATGATCAAATACCAAGGTGAAGAGAATAAAAGTAATGTGACTTTCTGAACTGAAAACTACTGAAAGTGTTCGGTTTTCCAATCCACAGTACTCCTACTACTCACTAGTTGCTTCCATCTCTTTTAGCTTGAGAAAAATAATTTGATGTTTAAAGGCTTGCAGCCAGACTATAAAGATATATTTGCCTCATCTGTACTACACGGCGCCATCTTAGCTACAATGCTAATGTTGCTAACAGCACATCTCCACATGTTCAAGACTCAAACAGCGTTTCTGTAACAAACTTGTTGAAACATGAGATTCTTCATGTTAACAACTCAGTACCTGAATATGAATTTTATCTGGTTTTGCTATGAAACCCAGTTGTTAATGTAAATTTCTAGAAATTCAGAAAGTAGTTTGTTTTTTATCCATCTTTCCATTCAAGCCACCATGAACAATGGTTGGCTGCACTCAGAAAGGTCAGTGTAGTGTGAGTGTTAGTCACCTCTGCAGAGCACAGTGGTTGCAGCACGGCACACTGACAAAAATAAAATAAACACACACAAAGCTGTTTTTCCTTGATAATGTGAACCAATCATAAAAGAGATTGACGTGAACCCTTAACTTTATGCCATTTTATGTTTAGTATTAATCATTATCATTTCACAGACCCTACATAAAACCTATAACAAGCATTTGGATACTGAACTATATATAAACAACGTAAAATAGAACAAACATGTACAAACAAAACGTGTCACTCTTTTCCCTTCAGTTCACTTATCTATTTGATGCAATGAGCTGGTTGAATACATTTATCCTTGAATACATGTGTTAAAGTATGTGATTAAAAGGTAGTTTAATGACTCCTCTCTTCTCACTTTAGTCTAATTCTCAAATTCTCCTCTAAATTGACTTACTAGGCAACTGCAGTGATACAAGTTTGAATGATTTTTTTCCACTGAGAACTATTTGTACAAGGCTGCATTAAAGCAGTGTGCTTGTATTTGTGTACACTTAAAGTGTACTCGCTGGTCTTAGTTCTCTCTCAGGAGCAACAGTTTCAGAAGCAATGAACCATTTACTTTGTAACCACTACCAGGCTTCCTGCTGAGTGTGTGATTTTGAACTGAGCAGACTAAAAGCAGGATTCAAACAGTCTGCCATTAAAAAAACAGTCTAGTCCATGATCTGAAAGACAGCTCAGCCTAGGATGTCAGTTTCCATGATTCTGATGCAAATTAAAAATATCAATAGTGATATGGAACAATATTAACATCCTGGGGAACTTGTCACAGTTCCCCTGTGAATTTAGGCTGTCTTAGTTGCATCCGTCATTTAATATAATCCTAAAGTCAATGATGCTGAGGTCAGGGCTCTGTGAGGGTCATACTATCTGCAGCATGACTCCTTGTACTTCTTGCTGCAAAATGCTGTTGTCTGACTGTGTGTTTAGAGCCTCCGTCATGGTGCATGGTATATTTTTAAATAAAATAGTCAGTAAAAAAAACATAATTTGTATTTTTACATAGCGAGCTACTTATATTACATGCTTCAATTCTATTTAATTTGATCAAAAGGTTCCATTTAAATTCACGCACATTTAAAAAAATATATATCAGCAAAAGAAAATGCAAATGAATGCCTGTATCCATCCACAGTTGAGATTAGCTGCAGCTTAGTAGCTGGTGGTTCTAATTTTAGTCAACTTCATTTAACCATTGCAGAAGAAAAGAACGCAATAAGATGATGTAAATAAAAGACATGCAAACCTGAAACTGTGAAAGGCAACATAGGAAACATAAGGGCTGAATAATTTGGCGAACATATCTCACTGTGATATTTCTGACAGATACTGTGATTACAATTTAAACTGTTATCTAATATTTTAAAATCAAGCTTCTCTTTAATCTTTACTGAGTAATAGTTTTAAAATGGATTTTTTGTTTGCTTCCTGCATTAATTCAAGGAATGCTACAACTTTTTCACCACTACCCACAATCTGACATTTATTATCTTCCATTTCTTTACTGAAGCATCTGCAAATATTTAAGTAACATGGTTCATGTACATCATAATTTATTTTGTTTTAAAGTTTTCATTACACTGTGTTGCACTTTTTTGATATGTGAAATGTTCCACCTTAGCCGAGTTAACAAAATCCTTTTTGCAATTTTTATGGAAAAAATGAAAATGACTGTAAAACATGTGGATGAGGGTAGATATGCTTTCAGATTTGACATTTAAATCATATACTATGTAACCACCATACAAAGTGTTCAACATAAATGTTGAATAACAACCCTGAGATTAGGCAACACATGCATGCACAAGCAATCAATGAAAGATGCACAATCGGCTTTAAGGTGCTAATGCTCTTGCTTAGAGTGGTAATGCTAGTCTTCCATTTAAAGCACCTGAGTGGATGTGAGTCATCACATCTCCCTGTGCCGCTAAGGAAGTTTTTATCAACCAGCAGGATTAGTAGCATGTCTTATCATCATCTAGGCTGTGTGATTAAATTCAACACCATACAGCAAAGAACTGAGAAACAGACTCCAGACGGTGACACGGTGCTATCGAGTGTCTTGCATCCTAGCCTGTTATTCCATTCACACTTGGGAGATTTACACACCCACCTGTATTTTCACAGCTATAGACAGGGAGTTCAGCTCTTTATCCAGTTCTTTGAGGACAACCAGCTTTTTCAGTGTGAGGGTGCAGAGTCTGCAGAAAAAAAGAAGAATAAAGTTTAGACGGGGTTGAGAAAAAGAAACAGATTGATTGCACACTTAAAAATATGAACATCTTAATGACACTAGCATCTGAGGAAGAAAAGCACTGCCCACAAAATGGCACTCAATGCTGCTACTTTTCATGTCTAGCGGTGTCTTTACTCTTTCCTTTGGTCTTGTATGGATGACAGTAACAATAAGTAGCATCCAGGAATAATCAATGCCAACAAAGTGAGTCAACAGTTGAGAAAACAACAGAGTAATCAGATCTATTCAGCTTTGTGTCCCTCTTCATCAGGGAAAAATCTACGACTTCTCAGTGGATGATGTGCAAAAGTGCTGCTACATTGGGATTCATTTCGTCTGCTTAATGGACAATTTTTTCATGGAGAATGACATAGCACAGATGCTTTGACAAGCCATAAAGCAGTAAAGTATCGTCAGTCAGCCCTGTCTAAGCATGCTGCTACACATTAAAATGTTGAGCAGACACTTACGTGACTCACTGCCATCTGTTTAGTATTTAAAAAATAAGTTAGAAACATATATTTACACGACTGTAAATGAGTTAAATACATTGGACTTTTTAATACAAGAGAGCTGTCAAGCTGTTATCAAGAATCACTGAGGCACAAAGAAGCCATTAGATACAACAAAATGTAATGTGTTTAATCAGATAAACAGAGGGTTCCAGATAACCCCTCTAAGGTCACATCTGAGAATAAGGAAGACAAAAAAACAAACAAAAACCCTGAGCAAAGCAAGATTCAATTCCCTGTTTCTCTACAACTATCTGTGGCCTTTAAATATCTCACTTCCTTTCACCTGCATCAACTCCCCCAGAAACTTCCCTCTACAGTGTGACACTCTGCAAAAAGTCAACAACTCTCAAGCCAAGTTTGCTCAACTTCCTCCTGACCCACTTTTCCCTAACAGTCCTGTTGCATTAAATTGTGATCAGTCTGAGCCAGACTCAAATGGGAGGAAGAAAGACAAAGCAAACAAATAGCTATCCAATCACCCACTTTCCTTGAGAGACACTCTGCTACACTCACTGACTTCATTCAGGCACTCCCTTGCTTGGCAAGTATGATTCACAAAGACTCAACAAGTTCAAGTACACAGAAAACTGTGGTGTTGCAGACGGCAACGATGGGGAGGTCTGTTTATAAATGAATACTGTGGGGGTGTAGCATGGCCCATCCTGTATTTTAACCAACTGGATTTAAAACAGACTTGTATTCCATGTAATCCTTACAAAAAATCCAAACAGCTTAAAAAGCTGAAAAAGTGTTTAGATCAAAAGTGTGCCACGACATTCCATTCAGAAATCTCATACAAAAATGACACTGGTCAACAATCATTCGGCTGACGTTTATATGACTTTAATATGAGTCAGTGTATTTCTGAGTCCTTTTTCCTACAGCATTTTTGTTGTTGTTGTTGTTGCTTTAAATTAAAGTTTCATCTGGTTTGTTCATATTTCTCATTAACCAAAAGGAAAAGGAAGGAAACTAGCTTGTGTACTCTAGACTCCAGAGGGAAGTTTATCCAAGCAGCCAAAAGAATATGAATTTAATGATGACAATATCAAATTTTCAACAACATGAATAGACTAGGAACTTGGTGTTCCCGTACAGAATCTCCCTTCGGCCCAAATAGTTGACGCCATAATTCTACTACACTTTACTGGAAGCAATTGAGCGTAAATTGCTAATCCACTTGGCTGCACAATTACCTAAGTTACCTTGTGTGTGTTAGAGTAACAATTGCAAATCTATTTGAGGCTGAAGTAATTAAATGTTAAACCTTGACAGTAGTGCATGGATTGAGCTTGCCTTTATTGTGAGGATGAGTCACCAGTGAGCCACAGCTCTCTGTTTCTGAGGGAGGGAGGGAGGGGACAGAAAGACGGGCCGATGGTTTAACAACATCTCTATCCCATCACAGCTAGCTCTCTCACACTCTCTCTGTAGACTCTGATTCACATTTAATTAAAAAGGCTGCAGGCACTGAAGGGGTCACCTCGGGTATCAGGGATTTTTTTTTATTATTAGACAGAGGTGTTATGGCCACTCCTGCCTGCCACTGTGCTGTGTTGTAAGTGAAACTCATGGCCATCTGTTCTGGCCTGATGCCAGACTATCCCTGTGCTCGTATCCTGTGCCAGTTCATTCTGCCACCCAAACTTCAGTGACAGGCCAGGTGTTGCACGAAAGCACTAATCATTGCGCTAAAATAGCCGGTATTCAACGGGTCAAGGATAATTCAACTAGTTTTAGAAAGGATTGCCAGTATTGCTATGCTGTGTGTTTGTGATTACAGGAATTGGGGAGGGGGGAGCTATTTGTGGTGTGGTCTCCCCTCCAGTCAGCAGACGTTGGCACACACTCAAGATCAAAATAAGGGCTTGCAGAAGCCCCTCGAAAGATACATTAATCCTCCATTTGGGCTTGTCATTCCCACATTCCCAGAGAGACCCTGGGGTGGGATCACAGAAAGCCTCTCTGTGCCAAACAGGACCAAAACAAAACAGTGTTATCAATCCATAGAGAAGGCTGCATGGGTGGGGAATCTATGCAGCAGTCTCCAGTCAGATATTTCTGTGAACAGGCGGTGGGAAGCAAAGATAAGTGATACATTTTCTGTCTGTTTCCCAGTTGATAAGAACCCATGGGGGAAATCCCTCATTCAGTTGCGGTGCTTGCGCTGGTTAAGCCAACAAACCGCCTGCTAAGCTCTTCTGATTGGGGTTATTATTGTTATAGACTCAGTTTATTGATCCTCACATGCACGTTAGAACCCTGGTTATAATTCCTTTGCTGGTTTTGACCACACTCAGGACACATCAGTGGGGAGAGAAATTACAGCCTCCACAATGACTGTAAAGTTGTATCAAACCCTCTGTAAAAAGTATGTCAATTACAAAATGAACATCTTTACCATTTTCAGGGCAGAATTTATTGCAGCACTTTTACATTAGCGTGCATTCATTTTTGATGAACTGGTGGATAAATCTATTCACCATTTCAAACAGTAATGACTACTTAGATTTCAGACAAAGCAATTATTTGATTTAAAATCAATATCAAATTTTTTAAACAACGCAATTAGAAAAGCACAAAGGCTGCAGTTAAGGATATAGAATGGGTGGCTATTAAATAATGAGATATTTGCTGAAATTCTATTTTTACCCGTTTCGGGCAGATTGAAGCTTTCAGGGATTGTTTATCCTTCCACAGTGAATAATATGTAGTTCATGCCTGCACTCTTTTGTTCAACTTACACAGGCCCCGTCTCATTATTTAAAAGCAGCGCCCTGAATATTTTGCAGTGTGTCTGAGCCAGGGTTTGAACTGCTGTGTCAATGGTTTTGCAAATTTATGTCCATCACTTGTTTTAAATGTCTTTTACAGTGAATTTTGAATTGAAGCTCGACTTCAAATCAAATTCCAGTACCTCTCAAAAAAATCCTAAGTACATACTTTCCCTAAATTGCTCAGCCCTAGTTTCCAAATTGTCTTCATCACTCAGTACAATCTCCACCTTTAACACAGGGAGGGAACTAATAAAGCTCAGCTCAAATCATGCCATGTGTAGAGGCCAACGCAGCCCCAAGGCAATGCACTAGTCAGAATCATGTCCTCCCACTGGCTAATTAAAGTTAACAGCAAATCTTTTTCCAGATGACATCTCCCATTACTGACATGGGCACATAAAGTAACTGTGTAATATGTCAAAATGAACAGTTATTGACTGCTCTGATGGTGAGCACCCAGTAGGTGTCTGAGCACTGCACGGCTAATAGGTTTACTCTATATGGCATCACTCCCAGCAGCATGAGTAGTGCTGCTCCATCTAAGCCCATTAGTGTGTCCAGGTCACTCGCTGTACCATCACTAACTGTTGACCTTTTCTGCCTCTGAAGTAAAGCAAGGCCATTAGATTACAAGAGCATCTCCACCTTTTAGATTAAACACACTGCTTCCAGGAACATACCGGTGTTACTAAGGAAATCAAAACTATGGAGGTGGCAAATGCTTCCTGTTGCGTCAAGTGGGGAAAAAAGGTTCAGATGAGCAAAAACGTAATTAAAACTTAATTACTATCCTTTTTTAAAAAAAAAACTTGCTCATCACTTCCTTAATCTTGGCTAACCAAGGCATTGTGTGCAGGATAATATATTTAAAAAAAAGCAAAACTCTACAGACACCATCAAAACTTCCAGTTCACTCCTTATAAAATAGGGAGCAGGTTTGCACTGGCGTGAAAGGCTGTATTTCACAGGACTACATTACTTTATCTATGCTATACTGACAATTTTTAAATCTTAAACATCATCTTTACATATACTCTTTGATGGAAAAGGAAATGAAAGCTACTGTTTAAAGTCTGTGTTTTGAAAGATGATCTGTCTGTGGCTAATGAACAAATCCTGTCACATTTATCTGTGCTGGTCAAACAAAGCAACTTATCAGTCAGTACACTCAAACAGCTGAGGTCAAATATTTGGTTTCAGATAAGAATCCTGTGATTGTGGGTTATATGAGGGTCATACATTATCTTAACTTGGCTGCTTAACAAAAATAGAAAAAGAAAGAAAAGTTACCACCGCTTTCAATTTTCAGTAAAGTACAAGTTTTAAAAGTTATTTAGACAATACACACCAGCCTTTTTACAACTAAATAAGGAAACAGTCATTAAAAGATGTCTCAGTCAAACCTATCTTTTTCTTTCCAATGCAGACTGAATAACTTGGCCCACCTGTATCAAAGCGAAGCTGGAACATCAGAGGAAACCAAATCAATTGTGGGAGGTGGATTAAAGGTGGACAGCAGGGTGGAAGTCAGGGACACGCATATTCTGCACAGCGAATAATCCTTTTTGTTACCCCCTTTCTGACCTCACCCTCCCCTGAGTCAGGCCGGCTTTCTTTAACACACACACACACACAGGGCCTCACAAAGGTTTCTCTGGAGTCAGGTCTCAAAGAAGACTTTTGGCTAGGAATCAAGCTTCAGTCACTCACTGCTTTGAGTTTGGCTCTTTGGTAAAATGATATGTCTGTCTGGAGACTGCCTCTGTGACAGCACACACAGTTTATTTTACACTGACATCAAAAGATATTTAAAAAATGTAAACCCGGAATGTGAAATCCCCAAGTCCTGAGCCTCGGCATCAGATGATGTGATTGGAAGCGTCTGGGGGAATAATCATTTAAGATGAAGGCAAGAACACTGAGACCGTCAACGTTTCTCTCTGTTGATTTGATGTTTTTGAAAAGTTATGAATTCCCCTACAGACCTTTCTTCATATAATAACACAGAAGTCATTTAGAGCTATATGCATTTACTGTTTCCACAAGGATACACCCGTGTTGAAAGCTCTATAGAAACTATTCAGCTTACTATGTTAGAAATACATCAACCACTACACAGATATCACAACATCAATGAAGAGCATTTCTGGCCTGAACTGGTGCATTTGTTCTGTTTACGTCAACATCTTTCAAAGCCATTCGTCCAAGATGTGCTGCCATGTAAGAGTACATGGTGTTACCATCACTATGCTATTTCTGGACATTTCTGTGATAGCAGCATCTCAAATAACCTGGTGATAGAAACACTCTTAAGTTTAAGAGCCTACAAAGAGAGGGCAGCTACAGCAGCCATGGCAAAACTTCCAAGAATGGAAAAACCCCTATGTTGAGATTAGTGCTTGCACAGAGTGGATGTTGTCAGGTTGTCAGCTTTTCCTGTTTTACCAAAGAGTGTTTGACTCAGCTGGAAGTACTGAAACATCAGTAACAGTTGCACTGTTCTAACTTTGTACAGTTATCTATGCTTGAGCAAAAAGCATCCTAACAAAAACAGGGCCATCAAAAGGTTCATAGTGCAAATATGGACATGGGTCCTCATAGATTACAAACAAGTGCGGACAGCATTGAAAGAGAGGCCAGCAAAACCTCTGAATTTAACGTTATGCTGCCTAAACAAAAACACACTTTTGTAATTCTTTTCCCCTGGTCAGCATTCTAGTTGATGTTTTGCCAGTTCCATGCCCTCGGATCACTGCACAGCAATTGTCAGAGGCACAAAGCAGGAGGAAGTGGTGGATGGAGGATGAGTGATGTAACAGAGTGCTGAATGAAAAAGGGACTGTCTATGTTTGGTATGTGCTGGGGGGCTTCCAAGCTAGAGAAAAAAAACATACTTCAAGTAATGCTTTTAGTGCTTTCAGTGAGCTACTTCTCGCATCTCCTGCTTGAGATGTGAATGCAGTGACATTCTTTTAATAAAGCATGCTTGAGCATAATGCTCTGCATGAAATTCTTGAGGAAGCTGTGTATGGTACTGGCTTCTATGGGGGGGTGGGGGGACTGACAAAAAATGCTTTTCTCCACAGTCAAGGCTCCTGCTAAGGGAACCACAGCACTTTGTTCTTTAATAACGCTATTATTTGTTCATGTCTAGTTGCATAATTCAGCCCCAATAAAGGGTACGCTAGTCTAAAAGCTACTTCTTCTGAATATTTCATTCACTTACAACAAAAACAAGGACAAGTCTATAAATGGTGAGGGATAGCCTATGGAACTACTGCGATTTATTCAGGCAGCAAAACACTGAAGTTCCCCTTTGTTCACAGCTTTTCAATCAAATTGAAAACAAAGAGGAAAGCACAAAACAAAGCCCTAGATTCTTAAATCCATACCCCAGCACCACCTACGTAAATATTTTTTAATAAAATAAAACCAAGCGGGAACACAGTGGAAGTGCGGAGAATAATTTGGAAGTAGCTAAATTAATTTTTGAGTCCTATTTATATGAGGTGATGAACACTAATCCTGAACACTGAATGGATCAGTTTTAACAAGTTCACATTGTAGGATGTGCCATAGGAGCTTAGCCTGCACTTAGGCTTGCATGCAAAAGCTATTTTAGCCCCCAAATATCTAGTTATGTGTGCCAGATGGCCATATGCTGGTTGGGCTTTAATTCCCTGAATGAAATCTTCTCATGGTCACAGTGAAAGAGCAGAAGAGGCTGTGACCAGGGTAAACAAAGAGAACAAGAGGAAACCATTAATTTGGCAAAACCTGATTTCAGTGACTATTTAGTCTGTGACACAAAACCTAATAACGACAATAGCAACAGAGCACAAAAGTTAAAGGCAAAAAATATGACCGTAATCTTCACAGGATGGCTTGTAAAGTACCAAGAAGGTTTCAATGCCACAGTCACGGCCTTTAGAGTGGGTATGATGTCTTTTCATTCTTTTTGGACTTTTGATGTCAGCACATTGCTGAAGTCACAGGTCAGCATTGAGACAGAAATGACAAATATATCCTTTAATCTTCTATCGTCCTAACAATAAAAAAATTAACTTCAGACATTAATTCTCATAATGCAAAACAACAGATGGTGTGCACGCATTAATCAAAACACTGTACAAAATATTTTGTAATGAGATGGCAGCTTAAGCTTAACCAGAAGTAAGTTGATTAAGCTAAACAGAGTCCCTACAATACTATGTAGACACAGGCCCTAAATCTTTGGAATATCAAACACTAACCACTGCATGCACAGACTAAATAACTCATCCCGCATTAAGGTGGGAAACAATAGTTTTTATGGTAGTAAAAAAATATCAAACAGCTAAGAAAACATCTCAAACTTGTCCTGCAGCATAATCAACAAGGTGGGAGGCATTTTTTATTGGAAAATCTCCAATTTCTCCTCTCTCCATCTGTATTCTTAGTGTGCTCCAACAGCCATTTAGCCATTTTGGCAAAATGAACAACATCCTTGTCAATCTAGTATATCTTTGGACTGCTGGAGGAAACACAAGCGCCCAAAAAAACCCACACAGCCACAAGGAACACAAGCAAACACACAGATTCAAAACCTATGATCAGCTTCAGCGTGTTTTACAACTTAATTAAATTACATCTCTTGTATCCTTATCATGAAACAAAATGTGGGTATAGGTACTAGACTGTAAATGAAACATACAATAGGAGAAATTATTTTTTACAAGACTTTGAAGAAAATTATAGAGCCACAAAACATTATATTATCCAAATGTATTATCTTGCAATCAACACATAGTTTGTGTTAGGCCACTGCTAAGATGGATTTTGGCCCTACTGAGTAGCTGGAATGGGGCAATTTGAAACAACGGGATAGGTAAGTCAGGTGTCATCACTCAGGTATGAAACCACCCCTGAGAGACATGTTATGAAAAGAAAAGTAGATAGGGGAGGAGATAAACCGGTTGTTTCCGAGAATGACAGGGGACGTAATAGCTGTGCTCATAACGGTCATAATACTCTGTAATAGGGTTTTTGTGAAGTCCCAGAGCCGTGGTAGAATCTGACTGTTGTTAGGATTACCAGCACATTTCATTTAATTCTACACGGGACTGGTGCATTACAGCTCAGTGCCAGATTTCATTTCCATTTGGTGCTGTAAGCCAGTGCTTTCCCTCAAATACTAATTTCAAAAATATTTATATCTGTGAAGTGTGAATTAGAGGTCTGACCACTATGTGCTTGTTATGTGGGTGGTTTGGTAGGCTCCTCTTTAATAATGAAGGGTAGCAAATTGTGTCTGCTTCCTATTTCATATATGGGGCAAAGGGGAAAAGCCTTGTTGGAGGTACAACAAAAAATGCTCAGTCTGCTGTTCAGTGTCAGCATGAAATGCAGGAATAAGACAAACCTGTTTCTATATTTTATCATCAAGTCAAGTACAGACTGAGACAGAGCTTCTCCCAGTTCTACTGGCAGTATTTTAACAAACAGTCTTAAACTTAAGGCGCACATGTTAACACAAGCCAGTGACAAGATTTGTGAGTCAGCAAACAAAAGCCCTCTATTATAGTTCAGCATGAGCTCTCCTCTTTTAGTAAATGCTTTCAGCTGAACAAACTCCCACTGAGGTCTGTCAGACTACTTTAGCTTCTCATTCAACTCTTTGGCCTGTTTAATACCAATTAAAAACACAACCCCATGTTGCATTCACACCTCAATGATCTGACAGCAGTTTTCAGGAACTCAGTGCATGGCTGTCATCCTTTGTTGCCGTTTCTGCAGTGGTAAACAGCTCTTTTGTCTCTGCCCCGACCACAAACTGGTGAGGTCAGCAGGCCGATGTTTGTAGTGGATACGCAAGACATGATCAAACCAGACATGGCATGTTTACAGGCAATATTGGAGCTAAAGCAGGATACCTTGACTACATCAACTTCAGCACATCATAACTGAGATAACAAGACAGATAGTATCCCTCTAGCATGCAGAAAATTATGAAATTATTGGTGCAGCTACTGTAACTGACATCTTCTTAATAAAGGTAGGTCTTCAAGTTCCTGCCTGCTGTATGACTAGTTCAACAGACACAGGTGAATCCTGTGAGTGTCACTGCCTTTGACAATGTTATTACTGAACTTTAAAATCCTATTAAGGTGGATGGTCTGCCTGTCAGGAATGTTCCTTTGCTTGGAGTCTACTGGTAGGATCAAAAGCTCAAGAGAAAAGCCTCATTTAAAACAATCCCTTTGTCTATCCTACTGACCAGGAAAATTCAAACACAGTCATAGAAATCAAGCACTGAACAAAACCTCATGTTTTCACTGGTAATGTGAAGGGAGTTTCCTGTCATTTAAAAAAAAAAGCACAACAGCTGCTTTGCTGCAAGAGAAGGCATGATGAATAATTATGATACCTTCTGTACATACATATGATTCTGTAGGGAAATCAGTTCCAATATCTGCTCCAATAAGTTATGACAGTGAACCAGCACAAATGCAGGACCTCCCCAAAGTGGAATGCAGCCATCAATACGACACCTGTACTTCCCCTGCGGTGACAAGTTAAAATGTTTGCTGTAAAAAAAGGCCTATACTGAGCTGAATAGCTGTGATGATCATTTTACCCCTTATTGTGAAGCCCTACTTGCAAAGAAATATTTGGAACTGCAAACCAGCATGAATAAATTAAAACATACAGAGTACGTCGGAGTCTTGTATTTATAGTTTGCAGAGCTTATGTAAGCCTTTGCAAAAAATCACAGAAGATGATTCACCTTAAAAAGCCACGATTATAGGGCTGGATAGTGAAAGGATGGCAATGCAATGAAAGGAAAAGCAAGGAAAGCCTGCCAGACCTCTGCATTGACCCCTGAGAGCATTGACACATCTGAACATCTGTAGTTCGCTGGCAAGTCAGAACGGGCCCAATTGCAGTTTGCACGAAATACTGTAAATCGTACGCTTTCATTTCAGTTTCATGCAGTTTTATGATCTACCACTTGCAGACATGAGACAATGTTAAGTCAGCTTCAATATGGATATAAACAAGCAGAATCAATTTTCCAGGCTCTTGGCCAAAATCTAGTTAAAATGTATTTACTGATAGAAATGTAATAGTCAGTAAGGACTACCTACCTAATCCTCTTTCCTTAGGTTGCACAGTTAACTGAATATTAATCACGAATTTGGCTTCCCACATTTAAATGAACATGATAGACTGCAATGTTAACATTTAAAATGTGGGCACTGCTCATAGAAAACAGATGTGGCCAAAATCCCTTGGTTTCAACTCTGGTAAATCTGACACGAGAATGCCTTATGTCATTCTTTTTAAAATATTTTTTGGTCACAAACCTGAGTTGCTGCAGTAACTGACTGGAGAGACAAGAGGTCTACTGTGCACAGCCACCTAGCAAGCATCTGCCATACACTGCAAGCAAGGCATTTTGGGTACAACTGAATTTATATTTTGCCTATAGCAAGTGCTCTGAATTCAGGTGAAAAAGAACTTTACTTTTGCTCTTACTTTAATGCAAAAGTTGTAAATTAGCAGGGATGTAGCCCAATATGAAGTGAAAGCAGTGCTCTGTTTATTAACATTTATTCAAAATAATTGGGACTGTCATTTTGGCCATAATCATGCAGTGCTTCCCTTTCCATTACAGACATTTTTGGCTGTAATAGACTTTTTTCATTCTGACATATGGTGCCAATGTTAAGCTTTAGACACGAACAAATCTGCCCATTAACTCAACCACCACAATCCTATCTGTTTGCCCTCATAAGTAATAAGAGATTTTAGAAATGTCCTCAGCTGTCAGTAAACAAAAAGTAATGCTTCTATTAAGGTTCTACTGAAGCTTCACATCTGTTTAGTTCTGTGGTCAAGAGGTAAATGCTCAAGATATGGGGCTATGATGGCTCAAATCTAGAAAATACTGCTTTCGGAAGCAAGGTTGTGTGTTGTCACTGCTAATGATACTGGATGGACTTCAGCTGACAAAGAGCCTTTCCAAAACTGCACTCTGACTCAAAACTATTTTCTGCAATGTAGACAACACTTCCAGAAAGAAAAATGGTGGGTCCACTATCAACTGGGGACTGCGCTATCAATAAATGTGCAATGGTCAGCATCAGCAAATATCATCTAGCTTTATTTGCTAAAGAGGTAAAAACTATCAAGCTTAATAAACAAGTAATGCATGGCCATGTGTGTTTATTGTTATCATATGTACTGATAAAACAACCGGTGCATGGAATTTTACAGTTTTGGCCATGGTACTTCAAATGAACAACAGCGGTATGAAAGTACTTGCTGACTACTCCTCCCTGTTCACCCCCACTGGCTTAATATGTCCAAATGACTAATGGACTGAGCGTATCCAGGCTCCAGCTTCTCCAGAGATTTTGTGCACAGATCTCGCTTTTCTCTATTTCGGTGTAGTAGTAATTTCAACATCAGTGATGCCAAGGTGAGAGAAAACAGAGAGGGTAGGCTCATTAGGTTGACATTGTATGCCGTCAAATAACGAGGACACGGAAAAATAGAATGCAAAAATGGCTACCGTAGGGATGGACAGCGTTCATCAGAAAAGAAACGCCAAGGCTGAAATAAACGAAGCCATGATCACTTATTCAGGTCAGTGGGAGAAGAAGATCATTTGTAAGTTTCTAAAGAATAATTCATACAGTCTGTGAAATGCAGATGAGAGAAGTTAGAAGAGCCTTTTCTATTTAATTTTAAAGAGGAGCACTACACTGGATTATCTAAAGATCCTTTGTGCAATGGTTTGTAGCATGGCTGGATGAAGCACATTTAAAGCAGTCAATCCTTGTTCGAGACCAAATGTTTTTTTTCCAATAGGCATGTTTACTGGATTTAATTTAAGACTGGAATCAGACCCAATTTCTCTCCATGAATCCATCAAAACCTTGAAGTTTTTTGCAAAAAAAGATAAGAGGGTGGCAAAATTTTAGCGTGGCTCAATTGAGCAAAGACACATGGACAGAAAGAGGACTCCAGACAGTTCAGACTCCTTAATCTGTGATTAGACAAGTGGGCAGGGCATCCAGCTCAATGCTATTTGAGAGTTGACACTCCAGGGACTGTCATGTCCTCAACCAGAGAACAAAGATAAAGATGTTGATTCTTTTCTGGGGATATTATTTAGATGACACAAGGGCAACATGCCAATTAGGTTTATAAGCAGCAGTGAGATTAGAAATATGCTCTGTGAGTATAGCTGGCGGTTGTCATGAGTAAAAAGATTTCAAGTAGAACAAACATAACTACACATAGCCTATCTGTGTTTGTTTACAAGAGCAGACTCTGCTAGAATGTAATGCAGGATCTCTGACTACCACGATGATGGTGCTTCATGCTTTCAAATTGTCTGTCATGTGATCTCATTCATCCACATCATAGGTGTTTTGTATCTCAAATAATGGTCTCTATGTTGCTGCTGGCACATACAGCTCAGGAAATGCCTGAATGGGAGAGGAGGGAAATAAACAGAGCAAGAACAAGAGAGAAAACACGGGTTAAGGGACATTGTCCCCGATGTGCTTATTTTGACAGAATCCTCCCTGTATCAGAGGACAGTTTCCTCGCCTCACTTGCTGGCTCAGGAAGTTGGATCTCTTCACTAACTGAGACCCCAGTATACGCCCACACAAGAATCTGGCTTTTCTCCCATTCTGAGGTCCATGCAGGGGGAAACAAACCTTTCTTCCCTTTGTGAGGAATTCAACATGAGAATTCAGCACATGTCTGTTCACTGCAGAGCTTGGGGCCAGACTAGCAAAACTTTTCAACAGGATGGGCAATCCACAGCTTTAATTTTGGCCCCCCTTCCACAGAGCAGGTTGTTAGTCAACAACAGAGTGCAGAAGGGGGCCGAAAGCAGACGGAGGCAGTCTGACTTCAGCTGCACCAGCAGCTCTCCAGTTGCCAGGAATGTGAAATGTTTCCCAAGGAAATTCCTCCTCCTCCAGGAAAGCAGGGAAGGAAACCAAGAGAATTTTGACACATTTCAGGCAGTGGGAGTAAGCATGAAAAGGAGGGGAGTGAAGGTGCTGATTGGTCTACTGTTAGCAAAGTGTGTGAACAGCATGGTGGAGCATGAAGCCAAGTTCAGATGCAATTTTATTTGAGGACACCATAAAACAAAAGGGAACTACATCAGTTACGAAAATTACCAAAAAGTGAAATATATCGATCAGCCACATTAAAACAACTGAAAAGGTGAAGTAAATAACAATTATCATCTCATTAGGATGTTTTATGATGGCAAAACTTGGATCCTGACATTCATGTGGATATGACTTTGACATGTATGACACATCACAGACCAAGCACACACACGTCCCCCATTTCTGTACACTGACTCTAATAAAGAACAAGTTATGGATAAAAATGCACTTGCAAAAATCCTGTGTGCAGCCATGTAAGTCTGGGTGACTTTCAGTGAGATGTTATCCCTTTAAATGAAATGCACTGGCGCATTCATTTACCCATAGTACTGGTCTCTTCCTCAGTACCAGGTCCTGAAGTAAAATGCTACTACTGTAGTATCGCTAGTTTAAAATTTCCATGGTAGGTAAATTTAGGGACAATTCTTTGACATAACAGATAAGTTCATTCTTATCATTTGAAACCATCGGTCATTACGTCATCATCATCTTTTTCCAAAATCATTCAGTTTAAAAAATGAAGCTTAACATAAAAAAGAGTCATCAAGTAGAACAAGAGCTGAAAAAAAAAAAATCAAACTGTCAACATCTTGAAGACCTATTTGACTTTGACATCACAGCAGCACTGCCAGTTCTGTACCTGTAAATACTACATGAGTCCTCAATTCTGTTGCCAGACAAAGATTGTAAACATGACGCAGACTGACATGGAGTGCTGTGTCACAATCCTGAAGGGCACTGGAGATGTCTGATGGGGCCTTGTTTATGATTCCAAAAGGAAGCAGAGGATTAAGCAGACAGTGTCTGTGTGCAGCATCAGATTACCAGCTCCTCTTTTCCTGTTATGAAATCAGATTACTGCAGCTCCCCTACTAGGAGAAACAATATCCATGCCTTGAGATGAAGGGGTTATTGAGGAGGTGAAAGGGTAAATTAAGCTCATATTATCCAACAGACAGTCCTCCTTTATGTGTATCCTGATTGAATGGTTTCATCTTAGGTTAAACAATGATGAAAATATTTAAAAAATGAAATTAAATCAAAGAGATTAAGGCCATGGATGATGCTGGAGATTGCACACCAACAGTTCAACCTTTATAGTAAATGGCATATGCATCACAGCATCAGGGGCGTGCAAAAACTAGCTGATGACTTCATCTCCACTGACCTAGAACAAAGAAGACACAATAATGTCGCTCAAGTCCACGTCTAATTTTGTTTATGTTTATCTCCTATATTTGCTGACATACAAAGCACACATCAGTTTGATACACTTTACAGAATTGGGGCAGAAGAAACAAACATCTGACCAGAGCCTGCAAAGTGCACTCAATTACTGTCAAGATAAGACTCTGCCACTCACTAGAGAATAAGGCCAGTTTGGGACTCACGTGAATGAAACAGCCAGAAAGAGAGATGCTCTGCTTACCAGAGATAAACATCAGAGGGAAAGAGCAAAGAAGTTTTTGTAGCTTGTGAGCACACCTTTAAAACACATTCACCTTTCTGAACCCACACAGTGAAACTTCAAAGACTGATTTTTTTTGGAGCAAAAAAATATCACTGACTGAAAGTGCCGTATGAAATACATTTCTAGATCTTGGAGACATTTTTCAGCAACCCAAATAAGACATTGTTTATTCTGAAAGCGTGTAAACTAGTTTGTGGACTCAAAGCCTGCTGAACTTGTATCGCAAATGTGACCAAATTACTTGCTTGCTCCCATCATGTTAGTGGTGAGGGTAAAGGTCATAACTCTTGACCCCAAGTTGTAATGAATCTTTGAACTTGGTACGAAGCCAACCCTCTTATCCAGCTACACATTCTTTATTGTTAGAAGATAAACATAGCACCGTTACGACCTCTGCATTAGCGTCATTCCTGCAAATACCACATCGTTCCATCAACAAATGCCTGCCTTGCCACAGATATAGGCAGGCCACTTGGATTCCTGAGCAGGCTGCTAAGGCCCCAGTATATACTGCAAAGTCATTAACTCTCATCATTTTTTGCTGTATAATCACGTTATTCCCACAAGATTGTCAAAAGCAGGAATAATACCCGGGAAAATAAAGCCACTGTACCTAAATAGTGCGTCCATCAAAAGACACATCTGCAGGAGTCAAAACAGCCACCATAAGGCTTTTCAGCACCATCTTTACTGTCAAAATCTAACCGTATGAGCTACTTCCAAAAACTGCCTTTGTTTCTGGAAAGGTTTAAACTTGCAGGTACGGAGGTTTTCGCTGCTAGGGCAAAAGTAACCACATTAATGAGCATCCTTGTTTTGTGGTAATTATATGCATGCAGTATCTTTTATCTTTTCCTCATTGATTCCTGTAAGAAGTATTTGAGAACACCTCTGGAGTCTTCTTGTGCATTTTCTGCCTCAACTGTCTTTGGTTAGTCGGCAACAATACCAATCACTGGTCAGCTATTTTTTGAGCAAAGAATGGGGGAAAAGCTAGGTAGATTTCCCCTGTTCTCATTGCCCCCTCCAGAGGTTTTGTGTTACTTTAGAAAACAAGGGGGAAAAACCAGCTTATAAGAAATAAGCTGCAACACCAATACCACATGGTATTTGAAACATTGGAGGGTGGCAGACTGGCAGGCATGGCAGTGCTGGAATCAAAACAATGCCTGTCCAACTGTTCCAACAGGCCTGTTAAGGATGGAGCTGCCACAACACTCGTCTGGCAGGTGGAAGAACCAGTCAAATACTGTATCATGCGTAGCAATAAAACTGCATTTAGATATAGCAAGCAATGGATAGTGAGTGCACAAGTAGAAGGCTCTTTGTCCATATAAGAGATCCAACAAATATTTTTATTAATTTAGCTTGATCCAGTGTACATTAAAAAGAAACTGAAAAAAGGTTTTTATCCTAACTTTTGAAGACATAATTTTGTGGCTTGACAGCAAAACTGTCAGGAGTCATGAATCCATGCTAAGAGGGCCTACAAAAGCTGACAACATGTTTTCCATTGTGAATAAAACATCTTTCCCTAAGCATGGCTTTCAGTAGAGCTGCAGGGATCAGGATTATTTACCATCTTGCAATTATTAACAAACAACAGCTGTGTGTGATGTTTCAGAGCACCACAATAAAAAAACAGTCAATTGGTACCAGCCCCATGCCCTCATTTGAAACTGTGCCACCTAGCTGGACACCCACATTCGCTTAAAGGCTAGTGGAGGAGCAAACAGCTGCACACAAAACGGCCCAGCCCCTGAAAGAATGCCAAGGCAGAATCCCCAAAACAGGCCCTGGGTTGGGCTCCATGCAGGACTTTTCACACCAGGCTAGGATAAGTGGTCTAAAAACACATAGGGCTGAAATAGGCATGGCAAATTACTCTGCAAAACACTGTGAGCACTGTGCCTCCAAGCGACCATGTCTAACAGTAATTACTATCAGACTTTTCAGTGTCCTAAATCATTATGTGCATTAATGTCTATTCATATATCAGATCCAACAAAAATATCCCATAAATTTGCAAGAAAGCAGCTACTACTGCCTTATGCTGAACAATGACGGGTAAATCTTTACTGTATGCCTCATTAATAATCCATTATCATCCTTGCATGGATTCATCTTTAATACAGCACCTTGTATGTCATCCAGTACAGAGAGAGACCACAGTGTAGAGGCAGATACATGGGAAATCAATGCACCATGTATGACACGCTCTATAAAAGCACAGACATGTCCCCTGCTTTTGTCTGCTAGCCATTCTTAAAACTTAATAGATACAGCTTTGCAAAGCCTGCTTGTTCAAGTCATATGGTAGAAAATGACGCTTATAGTTCCTGTGTGTGAAGTTAATCGATTCTGACCCAGAAAAAATCTCTTAAACCTTAGGCATTTATTCACAGAAACATGCATGATCGTACAGCATTTGCTTTAAAACGTGAGATGAAAAACACAAATTCTAATTTTAATTCAAGAGCTGAAATTAAAAAAATAATGCAAATCATATTTTCAGAAATGAAGCTACAATAAAGAGGAGAGTGAGCCGTCCAATTACAAAGCAATGCTCTTACTTCAAAGACTATATTCAATCGCATTCCAGTTGGCTTCAAATCATTTGAGCTATCGCAGCCAGAACAGAACAATGTTCAATCAGGGATTTGAAAGATCACCGTGACTGTAAATTATCCATGTTTTCCACATGCTATGGTTCCATTCACACTTCCATACTCATGCAGGCATTAAAGAGACAGCAGGCAAACACACACACGCACATCGACTGTGGAGGAAACCCTCCCCTTGCAAGCCCACTTCTCTCCCAATGAGTGGAGCAGATCTAGGTCAAAGCTGATTAATGTGCCCACAGCTCCCGAGAGGTTTCTGGTCAGGTGGCAGCAATGCCTGCTCACTGACGATGAATACTAATGCAGAGTTTTGCTGAATATTACTGCTGCGATTCCACATTAAAAGATGTCACAATAACATTAGGACAATGCGGATGCCTGCGAGTACATTAGCATATAATAAAGTGACAATCAGAACTGTTTGCTCTCTCGTTTTACCAGCTGCTTTGTCAACACTATGAGTAGTTGTGTGTGTGATAGTCTTCTGTGACCACATAGTCAACACTGTGCTACGAATAGAGTATCTGGATATAAGTATAAAACAACAAACGCCACATAAAGGCGAAAATGATGTGGATTTCACACGGCCAGCCAGCTGCTGAACTGCCCATTTGCTGAGACAGCTCATGACACACAGTGTTGCTTAAGGATGTAAAGGACTGTCTGCTACTCATGAGACGAACGGCATCCGTGTCACTGTATTTATAGATAGTTATGTTGCTATTGGGTGGCATGCATTCCGTAAATCTGATCAAGCACAGGCCTACATGAACAAGAAATAGCTGCAAAGCTGCAACAGCGCAGCCACAACGCAGAAGATAAACAACAGCAACCCCTCTGACTGATAAACTGGTTAGCTGAACTTTTGTTTGCTAGTTATCATAACGGTCGAAATAAAACTGGATACAACAACTGTTAACAACACTGTTGCAGACTTCAAAACCACGTCTAACCTATTTATGTCAACTGGATAATTTAGCATTTTTACCCAAGAGCAAGTTCATTTGGAAAGACGTGAAATTAGCAAATTGCATTTAGCACAAAACATTTGAGGAACTCGAACACTAATGCTATTTGCTATGTAGCGTTAGCATTAGCCACCTTGCTAGCTAGCTCGCCAGTTAGCCAATCCACCAGTGTTTTGGAAATGTGTGGCTGCTCGTCCCTCCAGCCCAACGCTACAGCCAGCGAGGGCGTTGTTGATCAAACGTTAGCCTAACATTAAATAAACGCCATGGTGATTTGCAAACACTGTGGCTTGTGGCATTTTTACGCTAACACAACAATGTTAATGTTACCTCGGAACGCAGCTTGGGGATGATCGGTCTATCTCCCAGGTCGCAAAGAGGTTCATGGGTACAGGCATGCTGCCGGAGCCCGAGCCCAGGACCACAGCCCCGGCTAACGCTCCAGTCGGGAGTGTTGTCGGTGCCGGTCCACCGCCGCCACCGCTGCTCGGGTTCAGGAAAGCGGCCCGGACGCCTCCTCTCTCTACAGCCGCCGCCATCATCACCACCACTGCCTGGGGAGCAGCTCTAGCTAAGTGTCGGACGAACGCGGGAGCCGCTGAACTCTGTGCTGCCTGCTCCTGTTCCTCCAGACTCCCAGCTCCTCTACACAGACTGGAGATGCTGATAGGCGGGGCGGGGCCTGTCACCGCTGATAGGGGGCAGCACGTCCCCGCTGCGAGGGTGGGACGGCTCAAAACATAACGCAGCTCTCGTTCTGTGCGTTCATCTGGAGGGATTTAACGTTCACATGTGAAGGGAAAACTATTTAGGAATAGGCCTATATATTTTAGACATTGTATTAACATTAAAATTTTATATATACATGTATAAAATTTTATATATACATGTATAAATTTTTTTGGGGGGGTCTTAACTTTAATCTTTAATGTCGTCCAGTAAGTCTATATAATAAATAATAGTCTATATAATAAAAAATATTATTTAAAATAGCCAATGGCTAGCTATTAAAATAGCCAGGTAAATTTATATAATAGATAATGTTGTAGGGTCTTAACTTTAATATTTATTTTAGTCAGGCAAATTCATATTAAAAATAATATTGTAGGGTTTTAATCTTAATATTTAAATAATACCATTTTGAAAAATATAACATTAAGGTTTAACCTTATATGTCAGATGGTATTGTAGAGTCTCAGCTTTGATATTCAAACTAAATAGGTAAATTTGTATAAAGTATAATACTGTAGGGCTTAAGCCTAATATTTAAATTACTCAGATAAATGTATATATTAAATAATATTGTAGAGTCTTAACCTCAATATTCAAACTAGCCTGGTAAATCTATTTATTGGACAATATTTCCAAGGTCTTCGCCTCAGTGTTTAAACTGGTTAAGCAAATTTGTAATGTTAATCTAATGTCTCCATTGGAAAGAACTTTGACTCCATGTCGACTATTTTGAATCAGCTACATAAACAATGGTGACCTGACTTGACTGAGCAAATGGCATGTTTAATTTTTGAACTGGAAAAGTAAATGCAACCCATAAAACAGATCCTTTCTTCAAATGTTGATGACATGTTATTTCATTTTTTAAAATTGGTGGCATGTGCTAAATCTGGGCACCCTTCTGCTTTTAAACTTTTCAGACTTAATTAACTGGCCTTAACTGACTCAAAATTGTCATTCTGAATTTTAAAGTAATGATATTTACAGATCTTGATAAATGTTCTGATACTTAAAACTCTGTTACACTTAAGAACCATTGGCGTCTCTAAATACCCAATAGTAGAATAGAAGAACAGAAAGTCATAACACGCTACCAAAAGTGTAAACTGTAATATCTGCCAAAGGGTGTGTATGGGTATCCAAGTTCAAGAGATTAAAAGCAGCAGTGCACTAACATTTGAGGAGAGGCTCATTTTTAATGTGCTGCAGGGGTTTTATTTACTTCTTCATAAATCAACAAAAATATGCAAATTACAGGGGGATGCCCAAACCTTTACACACAGTCATCGGTGCTTTTCCTTTTGGTTTCTCATGAATGTCTACTTTTTTACAGTAAGTTGTAAATACTTGCTGATGCCTCATTTAAGTTATAATGGGAAAGTCTGTACCCATATACTGTAGTGATTAATTCTGGTAATTGTGGTATACGGGACCCAAATCCATTGTCTTCTTAAGGGTTTTTTGATATGCAGTAATGTATAAATGTTTCAGACCTACACGTTTGCACAATCAGGGAGGAGCCCCACATACGTTCTTCTGTATGACAATGACCCTAAAAGTAAAATCAGAGTCAGATAGAGCTATCTGCAGTGACAAGAAGAAGAAGGAGTTCTACAAGAGCCGGTATGGCCCCCACAGTGCCTGGATTTCATAAAGAGATAGAACTGAGTGATCCTATATCCACAGGAACAGGTATAAACTCTCCAAAAAGTGAACATCACTCCATGTCACTATTAATATTTTTAAATCACTTCATGACTACAGAAGCTTACAACTCTGGCATTCTTTTAAAATAGTGTATGTTGCATCAGATCACAGAAAAGACTGATCTGTTGTGGCACCTTGTTGGACTCTTATCTTTAGTCTGCAGTCAGACACAGTTTTAACTGAGCTGGATGGTGTATGAGAGACATACACCATCCAGCTGACTTCAGAAACTTTAACCTATATCATTGTCATAACCAGCTGAAATTGTCTATTATATGACTTTGACATGCTGCCCTTAGATATTTTACTTTCTATCCTCTTTAAGGACTTTTTTTTACTGCTATCTGCCCTCTGATATTGGAAATAATTAGTAGCTCTCAAATGACTGAAGTCTTTAACCTCAGCTTCAAACAGGCAATTGTACAACCATTACTGAAGAAACCCAGCCTAGCCCCAGATGACTTAGATAAACTACAAACAGATCTCTAAGTTAAACAGACCTTGGAAAAAGTGATTTTCAGTTAGGTCTCATCTTATTTGAGTACCTTGAACATCCATGACAAATTCAAACCTGATATTAGAGCTCTCCATTGTACAGAGTCTGCTCTGTTGAAGGTCCAAAACAAAATCATCTTGTCCTCTAATGCCATGTTAGTTCTGCTTGATCTCATTGCAGTGTTTGATTCTATCGACTATGACATTTTTTGAAAACACCTGTGAGTGTGAGGTTGGACTCCAGATTACATTTATAAAATGGTTTACCTCCTACCTGAGAGATAGAACCATGTCATCCAGAACAGGAAACTGTTCATCTTCCTTCTTTCTCTTTAAATGTGGCATTCCCCAGGGCTCTGTCTTAGAGCCTCTCTTATTTTCTGTAGACTTGCTGCCCTTGGGTCACATTTTTAAAAAACAGGATATTACTTATCACTGTTAGGCAGATGACGCATAGTTTTACTTGCCTGTTACACTTTATTGTGATGAGTCTCTTTAGCTGTCTAGATGACAAATGCTGGATGGCAAGAAACTTCCTTTAAGTGAATGAAAATAACACTGAGGTAATTATGTTTGGTCCAGCTAGCTCTGCTAATAGCATTAGGAATGCATTTGGCCCTTCAAAAAAGTGCATGATGTAGTAAAAGGAATAGATGTTTTCAAGGACTCCTTTTACATTTTAAATCAACAGGTCAGCAGCATTGAGAGAGAGAGTTTTTACCCTCTCAGAACCATCGCTAAACTGAAACTAATTTTGTCTTTAAATTATCTGAAAATAGTCATCTGCACATTTATTAGCACACAACTGGATTACTGTGGGACTGACACAGTCTAACATTACCACATTACAGGTCAGAGTTCAGAATGCAGCTGCCAAGCTTCTTATTCTTCAAGAGAAAAGACAGCACTTCATCCCATGCAGTTGTGACTCATTTTCTTTAGCTTCCAGTGAAATACAAAACTGAGTTCAATTATTCTTTGTTGTTTATAAAGTATTATAAATTTATTATAAAATATTAATGGTTTAGCTCCACAATACATTACTGATATGTTAACCTTGTTTTATGCCCCAATGCCACTTGGTTCTGGAGTTGTCTGGGTCTGATCTGATTCTTGGCTGTTTGTCTCTGCTATCCTTCTCACTCTCTCCTTCAGCCTCAACCCAACCAGTCGAGGCTGATGACTGACCTCCCTGCACCTGGTTCTGCTGGAGCTCCTTTTTCTGTTTACATGCCTGTTTGTATCCTTACTTTACTCTGAGTGCCTGACACCTTTTCACTATACATTGGTAAATCATACAAATTAGATCTCGGTCAAAACAGTACATATACACAACAAATACATTACGACTGTGCATCTGTGTGTGTTTGTGTCACTATTACTAACTGTTAACTGCAGCCTTTTCAATTCATATATCTGTTAATGTAAAAACTGTTAGAGTAAGTCTTTAAATGGGCAGGACCTACGTTTTACAATAACCCTGCGTCATTCAACATGTGTTTGTGATTACGCAGTGACACCTGGTATGTGATACTTGAGTCAGTTATTGTTCACCTAATTCAGGTGTTGTGAAACCCATTGACTGTAATTGTGACTAAGGACTCAAATGAAGCTGACTTGACTTGACTTGACATGCTCAGGAGGGTTGGGTAACATGTGTGACAGCCTATTTAAACTGACCAGGAAAAAAACATTTCCTGATTTCGTCAAGTCTTTCTGCATTTTGAAATAATCGACAGTCTGTTTTAACAGCGATGCATCATTTTGGTGAGACATTCTCTTCTATCAAGTCATCACTGCTGGCACGCTCACCTTTGCTTTATAGACTTTTCATATGGTTTGTTTGGCTTTCAATAGAGCAGTAAACCATTGCCAGTCACTACCACTCAAACAGACACAGTAAGGTAAAATATGTGATGACAGAGCTTCTTCTTTTTTTAATCTGTTGCAATCTCGTGGGATGCATTGTTTCCAGTGCAAAGCATAGTGTGAGTGTAAGAAAACTAATCTTTAATCATCGCTAGGCAACTATGCACACCTGACAGCATTTATCTTTCCAGACTGCAGCAGTGGCCGCATCCCCTTAATGATGCTGAAAACAATTCAGTTTTAAAATATGTCATTTATGGGTCACTTTCTTATTAAGTGTTTAATACTGTGGGGACCATATTTCTATGCATGCTGCCTCCTCTACTCTTCACTGCCTATACTCTGGGTATTATCGTTATCCACATTTTATATCTAACTCATTGTCCAGAACACATCACTACTATGACTTTATGATCTGGTTTCTGTGCGTTCATTAAACCTAAGGAGACGGTGGTACTGTTATATTTTTATATGCAAAGCACCACTGGCTAAACTGTTACTTGTGTCATTTTCTATCTCTTACCAACAGCTGTTACAGTTTTTACTGACTTAAATGGCTGTTTTTAGGGTGGCCAGGATTTACTCTAATCTTGGTCTCCTGTCTGGTCCTGGAATAACCTTCAGAACCCACTACAGCTTAACGATTTTGTCTCCTTGGAAGAGTCCAAAGGTTTGACTAAAAGATGTGTATACTGCTATTCCTAAACTGAATGTTTTGTGTATCTTAAGTCCCTCGGTTGCTTCAATGTGTCTTACTTTTGTCCTATATTCATTGCTGTCATGCTTGGTTTTATAATCTTTCGTCACTTTATAATAGTGTGTCTTCTTGGCCAGCGCTTAGTTGAAAAATACATTTTTTTTTATCTAAAGGGACTCCCTGGTTAATTTAAATTTAAATTCATTTTTTCATTTAGTACATTTTACACTTTATTGTAAATTTTGTATTTTAGTATATATTCTATTATATTTATATTTTCTATTGTGTTGGTGGTCACTGTACTCTTTCTGCTTGCTACTGTAACAACAGAATTTCCCCTTGGGGATCAATAAAGTATTTCTATTCTATTCTATTCTATTCTATTCTATTCTATTCTATTCTATTCTATTCTATTCTATTCTATTCTAAAGAAAAAAGCTTAAATAATAAGTAAATAAATACACAGACACATTTTTGCAGAATTATGTATAATTTATCTTTTATTGTAAGGTAAGGCAAAGAAATCTTTATGTAATACAACACTCAAGAAAAACTCAGTGTGCCTTACATGAAACAAAAAAGGAAGGTCTCAGATAATCTATTTAGTATGAATGAAAGTATGCTCACTTCTAGTTGTACACTAAGAACACTGGTTATAAATACTCACTTTCATCTCTCAGTGAGCACAAATATCCACTGCATGCTGCCTTCTGATACTTAATTAGACAAGAGTTTCCTGCCATCTAAGTGAGTTTGAGATACAACTATGTAGTATGTGAATCATTTAGGAGTTAGTGAGTGAAGTTTTGGAGTGCAGTGCCACCTACTGTTAGAAAGGGGCGCTACAACTAAATGAGGGATGTTAAATACTATGGTTGCACATTGTAATTCATCCAATAGATGGCACACTGTCTGCATTTTTGGTGAGACATTAAAACAACAGTTCTCTCTCTCTCTCTCTCTCTCTCTCTCTCTCTCTCTCATTCTCCCCTCCTCTCTCAGTCGCTCTACCCCCCCAGATTGAACCTCCTCCTCCCATACGTGTGAGTGGGTGGGTGCATATATTGTGACACTGTGACACCATTGATGTTTCCACATCACAGCAGTCTGATGCTTTATAAGCCAGCCTTCCACCTTTATTGAATCCCGGAGAAGACAATAAAATACCTAACCATCAGGTTGTCACTTAACACCTGCTCAGTGGCAGGCATCCTCCCACAAAATCAAAGAAATTGCTCGCATCCCAACATCAAAGGTGTGGAGGAAAGAAGGTATTGTGAGTGCTGATGTTCTGCAGAGGTTGCAGGGCACTTCCTGTGATTAGGACTAGCTGGCTGTCTTTGACGAAGGCAGGAGAGTGAACGTGACAAAGCATCTCTCTGATGTCAGCAAATAGGCGATGAACAATGCATCATCTGTTAGGTAACACCATCGTATTGTTTCACTGATGTTTGACTGAAAACCGCACATCGTTCATAATTCCAAAAGCCAACATGGTTTCCAAGCAGATCCTTATTTTTAGGTGTGAGCTATTGTTTTAGGCTTGCGACATTGTTTGCGTGCCACCTCCACACCATCAAAGTCAGGCATTTTTAATGAACAAGCCTTTGATTACAGGCTTTAAAAAATAAAAACAACTTTCCTGACACGCTGCACAGACTGCAGTCACGCATGTTTGGGTTTAAATATAGAACTTCAAGGGCATCGGGTCTTTTTGTGAAAACTTGGCAAAGTGAGCTTGATGATGAACAATATGACCAGTGGAAAACTTTGTACCTCTCTCCAAGAAGTGTGAGTGCCACCAGATATTTCTTTCTCATCTGCTGAATGAAATAGGAAATAAATTTTTACTGCAATTTGGCAGTAGGCACGGCACCAATGAATCAAATCTGATACTGTGGCCATTGTTCTGGCAGAGAGAATATGCCAGTCTGTTCACAGGTAGGAGCCTATATGCAGCAATATTTGGACCATATAGACACATTAATGAGTGCTTCGGGGCCACAGAAGAAATTATTGGCAACCATATGCTGACCCCCTGAGGAGCGTATCTGCAGCACAACATGCTGCGTTAGAGCCGTGTGATACCTGCAGCACCGAGCATTCATTTGTCATCATCTGCATTCCTACTCACTTCATACTTCATGATCATAAAGACGTTAAGTGGACCAGATTAAAAGAGACAGATGAAGATGTTTTCAGTTTTAAACCCCACATTTCAACCGTGTTTTGTTCAGATTGGACTTGAAACAAAAATCATACCACTGTGTACATCCTCCTGTTATCTGCGCTGATGTTGCTATCTGTGTCAGCTTTCACTGGAGAGCCGAGCGTTCAAGTGATCCCTCAGT
Source organism: Dascyllus trimaculatus (assembly GCA_024666655.1). Lineage (NCBI taxonomy): Eukaryota > Metazoa > Chordata > Actinopteri > Pomacentridae > Dascyllus > Dascyllus trimaculatus. Next base: position 24,579,530 of record CM045464.1, on the reverse strand, counting down.
GCTGCAGCCGAAGAAAAGGGTTAACTCTATGGTCTATCAAAGCCAACCCGTTTAGCATGAGTTTTAAAGGGGGGTCTCATTCATCAGGGAACCTGTGCACAGCTTTACTGTGATGTTTCTCATTTCACACACACATTACATCGTGCTCCAGTCCCAGCTCCCACTGATTGGTCTCTGGTGAGCAGTCAGACACAATTTAAAGATCCTGTCTATTTGTAATCTGCTGGAAAGATTGCCACATGCTCTGATACAGTAGAGCAGATCAATCCAAGGCACATCTCTTTCTCCCACATAAGCTCTCTATATACACCTCTCACTACTAATCACACTTCAAAACACTATGGGCTGCAGATAAGCTGCTGATCTAATTAAGGTTTTGCAAGCCTAGCGCATTAAAGATATTATTTGTCATGGATTATATCCTTCGTTAAGACACAATCGATGTACTATTTCCTGAATTCCGATTTATCTCAGGTATTATCACTCATTTTTTGTGTGCTTTCGGTTGTGTTGCTGATTCAGCGAGGGCAGCGCACTTTGAGGGAGGCAAAAGTGAAACCGGTGGAACAAGTATGTGATCACAGAGTTTGAAATCTAAGTCAAATCTGTAGACAGTGAGATATAAATCTGATCTTTCACAAGAGGTCCAACTCAAGTCACAAAGCGCTCTCCTCTCAATACCACATAATCCTGTTTGAATTGAATTTGAATCTCGCCTCACATAAAAGGAGGAAAGAAAATGTATGTGAGGAGATGGGTCCTCACTCTGGATCTCAGTGACGATTCTTGACCAGTCGGTGCAGTTTGGCCTTCGCTGTTATAAATGTAGATAAAAGGTCAGGTTATGCAGTCGAAGGGCTGCTTTTTCATTATCGCACTGAAATATTATATCCTGAAAACCATCCAACCTACCTCTTATAAAAATTTTATAAAAGGCTGGAGAGAAAAATGTTTTTTTTTTTTACCATGATAACATGTCAGTATGGTGTCTTCTATGCTGGAGGAAACATCACGGGCAAAGTAAGCAGTTACCAACATGGCTGAGCATTTCATCTTTGAAACTGCAGTGCATCAACGACAGTTTCAAAGAGACAGATTCAGATTTCTGGGGTTTTGTATGTAACAAACCTTCAGTTAGGAGCCAAGCCTGTCAATTCAAATCCAATTGAAATACCTTTATGACTTAGTTTGATGACTCACAACATGGGAGTGTCTGTAATAATGATAATAATGCATTGGTTTTATATAGCGCTTTTCAAGGCACTCAAAGACGCTTTACATTGCATTATTCATTCACTCCATACTTGATGGTGGTAAGCTACATATGTAGCCACAGCTACCCTGGGGTAGACTGACGGAGGCGAGGCTGCCAGTCTGCGCCATTGGCCCCTCCGACCACCACCAACCACTCACTCTCACACTGCATCCACCTGCTTTCAGTTTGAGTCGACTTGTAGAAGAGCTGGTGTGTAAAATGGAAGAGATACATGAAGATTGTGTAGAGTTACATGTAAGCCTTTTTGACGTATCCAGGAATTATTTTAATGGGTATATTTGAAATACTTAACTATGATACACAGAGATACGTTTTAAGGGGTTTAATTAATGACCAGAGATCAGGGACTTTCAGCTACTGGTATATGCAGTAAGGGTGGACAAAGCAAGCCTAGTATATGCATTGTTTTTGGGTGCATGCTTCAAAAGATGGCACATGTCATTAAATTTACCAAACACACCTTTGTACTGTCACAAAAAGACAGTTATGTAAACTGCGACCCAGAGAGAGAATGGGATGGACTCAAAACTTCATTTTCCTACCTTCCGCTGAAATGAAAATCCCATTTGGGTGGTTGTGACAGAAATGAGATTCTTCAGCACAAGCCCTTTATCTTGTCACAAAGGAAGCATAGCAAGAATGCACCCGCGAATAGAGGATGCGAAGAACTTAGTATATTTAATGTGTATTTGCACATGAATGACACAGACATTCTCATTCAATCTAGCCAACATGTCTTTTTTTTTTTCTTTTGGTGCTTGTTTGTGGAAAGTCTCCTCACCCAGAGCGCATTAACATTTTGAGCCGAATGAAATCACCACTCTATTTTCTTCTTTGGAGACATATACAGCTTTGCAAGAATAGCAATATAAGTAAGAAACACAGTTAGTGAAGAAAGGCAGGAGAGGATAAAGGAAGAGAGACAGTCGAGGGAAATGAAAAAGTGATGGAATGAGTTGATGAAATCCTATTAGATCATACAGTATGCAAATCAGGAGAGACATCATGTGCCAGCTTTGAATCTCATCTCGATCTCGCAGTACGTGACCACTGCATAAAGCACATTCATAATTTTCTTCCATTCAGTGGTTACCAGTGCAGCCCCATTGATCTCCGAAGAATGTACAAGCCGATTCCCCTGACTCGCATTGTGTTGCTATTCTGGACAATGCAGCCTAGAACGATGAGAGACACAGAGTTATGGAATCCATTTGCATCAATGTCAGAGGCGGAGGCAAGCAGGCGGGCCAAAAACCCTGCAGGAGTCCCGGAGACCTCCAGCATCTCATGTGAGGGTCGAAGAGGTCTCACTGCGCAGCCAGGTAGCCTAACAAAAGACAACTCTGGACAACAGCCAACGTTTGGGGAAATGTTTTGCTGTCATTAAAATTCCCATTTAACTAGAAGCAGGAAATGCACCTGCCAGCTTCCTCCCTAATGCGTTCAGATGGGAACCTTTGTTGAAAGAAATCATTTTGCATTTAGATTTCCCAGAGTAAAAAGAGGCACAGGGGGGAACTCCCTGCTCGACGACGAGGTCCTCATAGAGAAAACACTTCCTAATGAGTCCTTTTAAGCTTAGCTGATTATTCCGGGCTTTGGAATAGTAGCTGGGTTGCTGGCACATGTTTTTCCACTATTAACCCAGATATCCAAAATGGCAGCCTCGGGGTATGTTTGATTGCGCTCCCCCAATCCTTTGAACTCCACTGCAATCAGACAACCCAAAGTTCGTCTAGCTTTCACCATGAAATCGAAAAGGTATCTGTCTATCACAGCGTTCCCTGAAGTCACCTAACGAGAAGCAAGACTTGAAACAAGTCCCGAAATGCCATCTTTGAACTGTGATGCTACAGGAGGCTATGCCTGCAACAGCGTCAGCAGCTCCCACTGTCAGACATGCAAATAATGCAGCAGTATTGATGCAGAGAGTGCTGTCTGTGTGTGTGTCCCTACTGCAAATTGTTTATCATGCCCATCCAAGGACAGAGTACAATACAAAATGCAAGCTGTCAAGGCTGATCCAACATCAATTTCAGTCCAGTAGAAATCTTTCAGTGATGACAGACAGAGTTTATTCACGAACAGATAACCACTTACTCAGGGAAAATGCAAACAATTTATTTTTCTTGCACATTTTTCATTTTTGCTGCCACTGATAGCACCTCACCTGCAGAGATTGTAGAAATACATTACAAAAAAACTTAATGTCAGTTTCCATGCTACCACATGGAAGCCTGCTGAAGCCTTAATTCTAAACAAAGGACGTATAAAGATGTAACAAGGAGGTAAAAGTTTAGAAAAATATATCATCTGAGCTACATAGAAGAAATGATGATCCCCATATGAGCCAGTCTGCAGCGTTGGATCCTCATATTTGGCTGCTCCAAAGTCAAGGCTTAAATCTAAAGGTGATCATGCCTTTGCTATAACCTTGGCTTTGGAGCTACCTGCTGGAGGAGATAAGGTTCACAGAATTCTTTTGATTTGCTGCCTAAAACCATTTTTATTGCTTGCTTTTTTATGATGTTGTATTTTTATTTCTTGTTAAGTTTTTTATTGCTTTTATTATTTGTATTAATTATTTTTAACATTATGGTTTGAACTTATTGTCTGGCTTTCTTTTGTTATTTTTCCTCCTGAGTATCCAGCTAAACTCTGTATGAAAAATCTGATATAAATAAAGCAACAAAACAATGATCATTATCATCATGTCATAGTCATCGTCATTGTCATTGTTATCCTTATCCTCATCGCCATCCTCATCCTCATCATCATCCTCTTTCTAATCCTCGTCACCATCTTTCTAAAGCATTGTATTGATATGTTAGTTCTGTTTACAGTCAGCACCAACTGACATTTCCATCTGGCCTGAAATCATTTGACATTTTCTGGCTTTTCAGAAATGTGCAGTGAGATGTTACTTCAGAAGGTACAAGATGGGCGTGGCAGCTCGGGACTTTGCTGTCAAGCAGCCCCGACATGATGCGCGAGATTCAAACTGACATGTGTGATGTGTTTCGCCCAGTCCAGGGGTGTCTGAGACATAACATGAGCAGGCCCCATCTTCCTGAGTCCCAAGTAGCCACATTCCATATAAAGAGGTGAATGTGAATTTATTTACAATAATGAAATAATATAACTGAATTAGACATCAGGGGGGACAAAGGCCAAAATAACCAACAAAACAATCCTGCCCAGAAAGTAAGTATATAACCCAACAACTTAGAGAACCAATGACAAAAGACTTACCTCCCCAACTAAACAAACAGGAGAAAATGAGGTGAACCAAACTGGCGGCCCACCCCTACGACTCAACAGAAGTTAACACAAAGGATCAAACAAAGCAACATGTGGCCGGTTAGAAGAGGAGGGAGATGAGGAATACCGCAGCCAGCCACCGCCATCTTGGCCTCTTTTATATGAGGTGCGCGCTTCGGCTGCAACCAATCAGGGACCCGAACCGGGAAACTCCCCCAATCACCGCCTGGCTGTGGCACACAACAATTTGCATACAGACCAAAGCATGAAGAGAGCGCAGGCACAAGAGAACTATCACTAATTTATGACGAGAGTCGTAACAGATTAAACTAATTTTCAAAGGATTTCCTCCCAGTGCTTGTGTGCATAAAATTCAAAGCTGAATTGATACAATTGTCGCTGGACACCTGGAACTTATCACTGCTTTTATAATTAGAATTATGTAAAATATTGTAACATATTTGCCATTCATTATATTTATTGTAGTGCAACAATAAATTACTTTAAAGAAGTCCAACTTGGTCATATGAATATACTGAACTTTAATTTTTTACTTCGCACTCACATAATAACATTCAAAAGTTCACCTCTGATCGCATCTGCATTGGTTTCTGCTCCTTCCTCCTCCATCCCTTCAGAGCCTTGTTCACCTGTTACTTTAGATTGTAGTGTTTTCACAGAATCACTTTTATTGCTGGACTGGCTGTCAAATATCATAAGCTTTATCGGCTACAATTTGAAAAATATTTGATAAATGCAAAAGAAAAATGCTGAAATCTACATGTTAATTTTAACCATTTACATCTTAAAATTGATGACCATTTATAAAACATTTCAGAGAAATGAATTTAAATGTCTCCAACTGTTTGTGCATTGAGTCTGATAGCTAAACTTTGGAAATGATCAAACCTGCAGAGGATTCTGTCACTGAAACCCCAACATAAACAAAACATTTTATTCTGCAGTTAGATCAATTAGCAAGTTCACAACACATGAAAGTTAAACGTGACAAAACAGCAGCTCCCTCCTCAGTCCTCCGCAGCGTCTCTGCCTCTTCACTACTGCCTTCATTATCACCTGCTGACGGCTAAATAACAATAATAAACTTCATTTTATTAGCACCTTTCAAAACCAAAGTTTCAAGGTGGTTTAGAAAAAAACAGCAACAGCAAAACATTAAAAAGCAACAATAAAACAGAAAAGTTAAGTTAAGTTATTGTACAAATGCCAATCTGTACAAGTGGGTTTTTAACAGCTTTTTGAACAGAAGAACTGACAGAGCCGCTGGAGGGGCTTGTTCCAGGCGCTGGGGGTAAAACAGTGAAAGCACGGCCTCCCTTTGCTTTAAGCCTGGACCGTGGAACTTGTGCAGAATATGGTGTCAACAGTTCTGAGACACAGAGCAGAGGCAGATCATGTAGATATTTAAAAATAATCAACAGAATCTTAATTAATTATTAATTGGGAGCCCCGTGTAATTTGGCTTGGCTTGGAGCTGTGTATTCGCTGCGTCGAGTGTTTGTGAGCAGTCTTATATAAAAAATTAAATAAATCCCATTATAGCACACTTTGCAAAGTCTTTACAAAGCCGTTTTCTTTGTTCAGCACACATTATTTGCACAATGGCCCCAGGTTTTCTCTTTGTATCCATGTATAGGCAGCAAGTGCTACATGTTTTCAACTTTTGATTGCAACACTTATGTGCTATTATGTATTTCCAGCCATGTTGCTGCAGTTAAGGTGATGTAGGCTATAAAATACCATGTTGGGTAAAAAAAACACACTGACTCACAAGACCAGCCGACTGGGATCTTCCCGATGGCCAGCGTCTGAAGGTGGGAAGCCAGTGAGGGATCACATGCTTGTCTCTTTAAGAGTTTTAGATTGTAGCATTAGTGATGAAGATTTCCAAGATCGTGATGTTACTTTAACCCCTGCAACATTTAGACTAATAGTATTTCGCTTACAATGAAAACCTAGGTACTAATGATTCACCATCATGCTATAAAAGACTGAAAACCTGTGACTGGACCATGGAGATCTAAATAAATTTGCTTTGATGTGTGAATAGCTGTACTCGCTTCAGGCTCTGTAGCTCATCTGTCCATACTTATTGAACTGTGGTAAAAGGATGGCTGGGCACTTCAAGGAAACAGCATAGCTGTGATAAAGTGTCAGGATGCTGATGTTTCTCTAATACCACCCACACTGTACTGTAAATATGATCCATTTATCCAAGCTGCCAGTTATGAAGTGAAAGTGCCATGGTTTCCAACAGAATATGTGGGTATTTGTTGCAAGATAAAATGGTCATTGTATTGCTTGTCCTTGTTTTAAGTTGTCCTTCAGCAGGCACTCAGCCGTGACAGGAGCCACGCAGCACATTGTGAATGTCAACCAGCCATGCTTTCACCTCACCTTTGTTCATAAGTTGTCACAAATGTCTCTCACTGCTCTGGCTACGGACTGTTCAAGGCAGCACGGGAACCCAACATATCAAAATTTTGCCAACAGACCAGAACCGGAACAGGGAAAGGATCACTTTGCAAACACTGCCCTGAGGGCCACAACAGAAAAACAGCACAGACTTTATCTTGTCGGTGAGCTCTAAATGTCAGGAGCCTTTTTCTTGACCCCTGTCAAAACTAAACGCTGTGCGTTGGTGTGTGACCTGTATACCTTCAACATAGGATTCAGAGAAAAGCAGAGCATATTTAAGCAAGAGTTATGATCATGGGTATATAAAGCTTGAAATAAACTGGAAATATACAACGTTGCTGTAAAAGCAGATATAGTCATTTGAACTATTCTGTCAGACCTTTGCTTTCACTTGACACTGCACAATATGTGTTATATCTGTTTATTAATCAATACAAAATGTGAACCATTAAAGTGACAAACTGTGGCTTTATGGAGGGTTTTATGCTGGAACTATTTCTTGGCTGAGGACAATGACTTCTTGGAGTGTTTGAATCCTCCAGCAATCTCTCAGTAATAACAAGTCCTGGGTATGTCCCAAAATGTTGAGCTATTCCTTGAAGACTTTCTGGCCAACTCCATGTTGCAATATTCAGTTCCTATACAACTAAACTGCGTTCTCAATTGGAAAGAGATGTATTCACTTCTTGAAAGGGTAAGACTTTGACTAAGTAGGAAATGTTTACAGTTTGGATGGACGAGCCATTAGTCACCAGACTAACACTCAGAGACTTAAGTTCATCTCCCATCTTTTATCATTTTAAATGTATTTTTTGACTGAAGGCTTATTTGGACTCATACTTCACTTACTGTTTGGTTATGTTTAGTCACCAAAACAACTTCATTAGGTTTAGAAAGTGGTCAGTTCATGTCTGTTTAGACTAAAATATGTTGCTCTATTGTTACAGATTTTGTCTAGAATTTGCTTATTTGTTGTCTGGGAAGCCATTGTAATGGTTCAGAGTCTCCAGAAATATAATTCCTTCAGGTGAGGAAAAACTGTTTTAGCAGATCGAAAAAATCTGATGGTTCAAACAGAGGCCACATTTTTAATACTGTCCTTGTAAAATGGAATAAAGGGCAAAGGTGCTACCGGAGTTCGAAGCTTCTCTTTTTTTCTGGGTTACCAGGGCGACAAGTCTTGCCTCATCAAATGTACGACTGGTTGGCTGGAAAGGAGCGACAGCTGAAAAGCAATACAATAAATGGCAACTGGCATTCTGATTTGAAACATTTTCACAAACATAATCCAGCAGAAAACCTGTTGCCAATGCTTGAAGTAATCCAAATCTAGTTTTAATACTTTATTATTATACTTACATGGAAATTCTTGAATTTGTGTGAGAATTAAATACTACCATGCATCCAGATAGCTGAATGGTTAGAGCCCACACCATATGGGTCATTCAGTTCTCAGCTGGCTCGGTCATTTTGATAATAATAATAATATTATAGGGATGTCGTTCAATCTGATGAGACAAAATGTGGTTGTCTGTTTTGTGTAAACTTGGAATCATGTGCAATAACACCCCAGATTGTGACACATACTGTAGCCAACTTGTTCAAAAACCTGAAAGGGAAGGAGCCAAGTAGACCAAATAAATCAAAGCACTCTTTCCGTCAGAAACCACAACTTAGGTAGCTTCTCAGTGGGATGTTTGACCCAGATATGAGAACAGAATAGTGAAGCTGCAGGTTATGTTAAAAATGGATCTCAAGTAAACGTTATTAAAGCAGATTCTGTTAATTCCACACGAGTGAAATGAAGAAACTTGTTAGCAGTACCGTGCTGCATAGGTTGCGCATTTGTACATTGAGACGCCCACACTATCCATCACACGGTACAATGAAGCTGTAAGGTTGTCGCCTCTCCATCTGGAGGCTGGTGTCTGCTCTCATCAAGGGTAACGGTTATCTTCTTGATTTATTTTGTGCAGTCTTGGTTAACTCTGACAAACAAAAGCTCGCAATACGGAACAAAGCTTTTCTCGAAGTTCACTTTCAAGAGTGTTTTTCTTTTCCAGTTGTACTTTGATCTTGCCAGGATTTCTCTGTGTACGTTTACAATGCTGCTTAATTTTGATTTTCTTTTTTCAAATTTCAGTTTTTGCTGAAGGCAACGTATAAATACGGCAGGCAGGCACGGAGTCGTGATCTATGGAAGAAAGAAGGTATTTCGAGGTTGTAATGTCTCACAAAATGCTGAATGGACTTTTCGGAGTTTTTTTAAAAAAAATTCTTAGAACTGTCATTGATTTTGGAACAGGAAAGAAACACCACAGAATAGATTCATTACAAAACATACTGATGAAACGGTTATGATAAACGTGCCTGTTATTTTTCAGATGGAGTTTCAGTTTTAGTTGTGTGATGATTGCAGTAATTGCATATGACCTTTGGTTGTTATATCCAGGAGCTTATACTATATAGAAAAATACAAATGTGTATGCCGGATGCCACTTTGGAACATTGTCTTGGCTCACCGGTGAATTCGGGTCATTTTTAAGCCAGTATGGGTAACAGCTGTGCCTGCTTGCACAAAACGAGCCTTGTTAATTTTCTGAAGTTTTGGGTTTGAGAAGATTAAGAGTTTGTTTATTTGTGGCTGTGCAGATGATTACTGGGATGGCTCTCATTGCCGGGGCTGAGGGATTAGAAAAGCGTAAGAAACTGAAATGTAAAATGGTCTGTTATCTCATGGCAGGGAGGAGTGCGGGGACCAGATGTTATCTTTATGTGGGTAATGGGTTATCACATCTTGGGGCACAGATTACAGATTTATTGTCCTTGTCTCCCTCTCTTTAGATATTACTGAAGTTTTCATTATCTTGTCCACATACAGTCACCTCAGTGACTCAGCTTCTTCTCCTCAGCCCGGCGCAGAGTCACAAAGCAGCTTAGTTCCCGTCACCTCATTTACCCTCTCACACCAATCTTAATAACTCCTTATCGCCATAAACATATCATTGAATTCCAGCAATGACTTTCCGGTTATTAACTTTCATACTGCAGCGCTAAAGCTGATGGGAAGATGGGGAATTATCTGGCCACAGTTTGAGGATTAGAAATAGTTAATGGTTGTTTGGCTTTATCTGCTTAGGAGGAGATTCTGAATAGTCTGACAGATGCACTTATCAAATAATATAACAAACACTGAGTCAGATGTCAGACATAACAAAGAATCTGCAAAGACAATCAAACTAGGAGCTTGATTTTGTGTGGTTCATTTAGATAGCATCCTCTGACAGGCCTATTTAACCACACTGTCACATAAACTGGGCAAAAGAGGCTGAAAATCATACCGACAAATGAGTGAATTGTTACATGTATTCACAACCATTAGTAACTTACATTATCCACATATTTAATGACGGCTTACTGGCTAAACTAGCTTTAAGTTGGTGTCGACTTATTGCCCGTCCTTGCTGTAGCCACCAGGGAAACAACAAGGGAATAAACTGGGATTAAAATACTGTATATCCTCGGGGCCCATGTGAGCTGTCACATTATGCACACATGGAAGTGGGATCATGTCAAAGGAGCGGGGGAGCCTGATATTTCTAGTTACGTAATCATCCCAGAGCACATTCCAAAAATGTGCAGCTATCTGAAAAAGGCAGTCCTATATATAGAGGACATTAAGTCTTTGATATCCCTAAGATTTCTGGTGACATGTGCTCTGTGGTTTCAATAGAACCAAGTGTCTACTGCCATGCTGGCAGCCCTGTGAGGCTGCTATGAAGTGCAACAATGCTCCAAGCTAAATGCTAATGTCAGCCTGCTACAATGCTTGTAATGCTTATGTTAGCTTGCTTAATATGCTGATGTCCATCCATCCATCCATCCATCCATCCATCCATCCATCCATCCATCCATCAGTTAGCTATATCTGCTTCATCATGTAGAGGGTCACATGGAGCTGGACCCTGCATGGCGACCAGTCATTGCAGGCCTAACACAGAGACACAGATGACTATGCATGCTCACTCTGCTCACTCTGGCAGTTAACTGAGAATCACCAGTTAAGCCACCATGCATGTCTTTGGACTGTGGGGAACAGCTGGAGCACATGAAAAAAACCCACACTGAGAGAAAATGCAAACGTCACACCGACACACCCCACACAACCAAGAGGTTCAAACCTGGAGCCTTCTTGCTGCGGGAGGGTACTTCAAACCACTGCATCATCATGCCGATCATGTTTATCATGTTCAGAAGCTTAACATCATATCATATAATAAAAAAACATTGTCTAACATGCAAAGCTCCAAATAACCAAGCTCCATCTTATCTTAAAGGCCTTCTTGTGCCACATTATCCCAACAGATGCCTTCATCTCACAGCGCAAGCTTTCCGAGGTCCCCAGAGTTTCCAAAAGTAGAATGGGAGGCAGAGCCTTCAGCTATCAGGCTCCTCTCCTGTGGATCCAGCTCCCAGTTTGGGTTTGGAAGGCAGACACCCTCTCTGCTTTTAAGATTAGGCTTAAAACTTTCCTTTTTGTTGAAGCTTATAGTTAGAACTGCTCAGGTGACCCAGAACCATCCCTTAGTTATGCTGCTATAGGTCTACTATACTGCTATAGGACTTCCCATGATGCACCATGCACCTTTCCTCTTTACTTGCATCACATGTCATTCACTTTGTCCTCTATTTAGGTGTAATTTTCTCCATATCTGAAGGTTTCTGATCTGTGGTTACTGGCCACAACAACCTTTCCAGTGCATATTGTCCTATTGTGCATTGTCAGTTTTATTCTGCAATCCTTTTCTCTCTCCCTTTTACCCTCTCCCCCAAGGCAGATGGCTGCTCTGCCTGAGCCTGGTTCTGCAGGAGTTTTTTTTTCTTCTTAAAAGGGAGTTTTTTTCTTCTCACTGTCACTGAAGTGCTTGCTGAAAGTGAATTGTTGAACTTGTTTGATTTCTCTCTATAATACAGTATTGTAATATTTTGACTGTGCTGTCAAGTGCTCTGAGATGACTTATGCTGTGAACTGAAAGTATATAAACAAACCTGAATAACCCAAAATACTGGACAAACTGAAATTTAGACAATGAAAGGTCAGGGGACAGCCAAAATCGGTATGATTCATCCTCTGGGGATCGTGAATGTGTGTGCAAACTTCATTGCAATTCTTGCAATAGTTGTTGAGATACTACTTTCTGGGCAAAAGTTTTGGACTGACCAACTTTCCATCCCTTGAGCCATTCCTCAACAAGTGTAGGAAAGTACTGAGTAGATAGAGAAGAGAAAAAAATCCATAAAAGCCAATGGGTTGTCACTGCATGCTTGACTTGTATTTAGAGCTGTTAGCTGTGTCACTTCTGTCAATACACTGGATGGAGACAAAGATGCCAGACGTGCTGCAGATAAAAACTGTTCAGTTCTTTTGTTCCTGCTAAATATTCCCAAACAAAAGAGGCTTTCTGCTGAAAAACACCAGATTACTTGAGTTTGAGAGAAGTAAGTGGAGGTTACAGACAGCACATTGAAATGCTTGAAGAAGCCACACGCCGTATAAATATTTCAACATTGTGTATCTGTTCAAAACATGACCAAGTGGTAAAATATATATTTGTATCAAGTAAAAATGCATCGGCCAACCTTGAGTTGTAGTTGAAAACCAATGCAGCAAGGAGCTAGTGTATACTGGGGCTGTTGAGGTGGGTGGATGAGATCTAGTACACAGCATGTCCTGTCTATAGGATCTAACAATGCACCCTCACCTATTGATCACCATACTGCACTCACCTATCTGCCCACCTCACTGCCCAGCATTCCAGCAGAGTCAAGCAGAGCATACTTGTCATCTATTATTGAAGAGAAAGCCTGAGCCTGAACACCTGAAGAGCAGCCTCTGACTGATTTAACTCCTTTGTGTGAGTTTGAGGCCAAATGCCTGTCACTGGGTCTCCATTTCCATTTGTTTCATCTGAAGCATTTTTCATTAGAGCAGTGTTTTAGGAGGCTGAGAATTTCGGAGGTAGATCTCAAATAAGCCTCCAGTTTGTTCTCACAGTGTGAAGTACTTTGCAAGTACACTGCACTCCGTAAAATTTTTAAAAAGACCTGTCATAACCAGGGGGTTGTTTTACCGGAGTTACACCAGATGGTCATGGTTTATATAACTGCTGAGAGTGTTCATAGGAGAATCAGAAGCAGGAGTCAGGATTAAAATAAGGTCATTACAAAACAAACTTGCAACTTAATAGGAAGGCTGGATTACTTCGCAGGCAAATTGGGTAACTACCCTAGGGCCCTGGGGCCTCGGGGGGGCTGGAGGCTTTGTTCACCATGCGGCAGTTAGTTTGTATCTTGTAATTTAATGAGGTCCCATTGAGCTCAAGTCTAGTCTTAAGTTTGTTGTTATTTCAGTATTTGGACAAATCACAAATTTTACACAGGAAGTACTATTTTGTCCTTGAGATAAGATGTATAGCCATATGAAAAATAAGTATATTACATGGAGACATTTGATCCTCTCCATCCACAGTGCTATAGATAAAGGTGACAACACTACAATAAAAACTTAGCTTTTTCAACCATTTATTCAACAAATATATCAGCAGATGTAATATTTTTCTATGGAAAAAACTAAGTGTGCTTTGGCCTTAGTATCTAGTATTGTCCCCTTTCCGCACAAATACCTTCTTGTAGGTGTTTTGCATAATTGCCCACCAGTCTCTGACATCAGCTTGCTGAAGTTTTGACCTCTCTTTATGCAAAATTCTTTCAGTTGTCACGATCTTTGAAGGTTTTCTGCGAGTGTCACATCCCCCTCACTTTATTTTAATGGAAGTCAAATCTGTGATTTTTTTCTGACCAGGCCATTCCACAACCCTCTGTTTCTTCTTTCTGAGCTTTTCCTTGGTAGACTTGCTCTGTGCTTAGGATCATTAAACTTCTGAAACGTCCACTTCAATCTTCGGACAGATGGTCTCATATTAACTTCAAGCATCCTTTGATATGATGCAGAATTCATGATTGAACCAGTGACTGAAAACTCAGTCCCTGTGGCAGTAAAGCAACCCAAACCAGGACATTTCCACCACCATACTTCACAGTTGGCAAATGGTACAAGGTAAATGGTCCACGTTTATATAGCACCTTTTAACCTTGGCTAGGTTTTACACAGCGCTTTACAATCTGTTTCTCATTCACACACACACTCACACACGAATGGCAGCGGAGGTGTCATGTAAGGTGATCGACTGTTACCAGAAGCAACTTCAGTGTCTTGCCCACGGACACTTCAGCATGTGGAGGGGCTGGAAATCAAATCACCAGTCTTGTTATTAGCGGGCAGCCCAGACTACCAAACAACTGTATCTTCGAGTCAGTCTGTCCAGAACACATTATTCCAAAAGACCGAGTCTTTGCTGCTGTTGGCAAACTGTGCTTTTGCTCTAATGCTCTTTTTGGACAGCAAAGGCTTCTTCCTGGCTCACCTCCCACACAGGTCAAATTTCTGCAATCTCTTTTTGATTGTAGATGCAAACACTTTGACACCAACAGTTGCGAGTGTAACCTACAGACACTGTGGCCACCCTGGCTCAGTCGTACTGAAATTCTCGGATTCTTGGAGTCTTCTTTTTGCATCAGACACTCTGCTCTTTGGCTGAGTTCGCTGGAGTGACCAGTCCTGGGCAAAATGGCAAACCGTTTGAAGTCTGTGCCACTTGCAGATGATTTTCCTCACAGTAGAAATGATTTATTCAAAATCATTTGGAGATTTCTTTGAATCCCTTGCCAAACTCTTGGACATTTTTTTTTCCTGAAGGCCTTAGAGAGTCTTTACATGCCGCCACACTTCAGCTACAAAGGGAAAAGCAGAGATTCGATGTCAAAGGTTTAAGTAAGAAGTTTCCAATCATTCATCCCAACTGGACGGATCTGAAGCTGTGATAAATGTGTGCACATACTTTGTTTTCCCGTGGGACTGATCTGTTTCAAATCAGGAAAATAACTACAAAATGTCAGTTTGATGTGTCATTTGTTTGTAAGTAGTGTTGGAAAGAAGAGCAAGTGTTGCTTGTTGAAATATGTTGGAAAAACTCAGCAAATTTCATGGGATGTCCTTTATTTCCAATTTATATTTACAACACTTCACCTAAAACACTGTTATCTTCACTCGGAAACAGCAACAAAACAACACGAACACCTCTCAGTACAGGTCAAAAAAACACGCCTAATTTAGCAGCCGTGCAAAGCCGACGTGGAGTTTGTTGACAGCATTTTCCAGTATTTGCGAGACTTCATTTGCACGTTCCACAAAAGGCTGGGCGACAGTGGGGTTGTTAAAACGTGTTTCAGCAAAGAGGAGCATCATGGTGGAAGATAAACAGACTGTGCAGCATGCTGGCCTGCTGAACACACAGCCTTTTACCATGTCCATGTGTCTCCCTCACACGGATGTGGTAACAAGCTTACCAAAGCAGTCTCGTTCATGTCCGTCTTTGCTGAGCTCAAATCCCGGTCTTTTGCGCATATCTTCCCTCTTAAAGGACCTAGTATGTGTAACAGTTGGAGGCTGTTTTGTTGGCCACATGGAGTCAGATGAGCAGTGACAAAACCTCCATATACAGGATCGATACAAATAAACTGTTATTAGGTGTGATTGGAGGAGGTCGTTTGGGGACTTTTTGGCAATTGGATAACTCCCCCTACACGACACAGTAATCAATGTGAAATCACCACGCGGCCGATGTAGTGAATTTTCCAGCTATTTCTCATTCCGCTCCATGATGCCATGTGCGGCTGCTGTGACCACAACCGGCAGAAGGGATTTCTGAGTTCCCACCTTCAGGCTGGAGATATAAAGTTCCCTGCTCAGAGACAAAGAAAATCTGCTTTGGTTCCACGGCTTTAGCAGGATAAATCTGCACATGTGATCCTTACATTTGTATGGATTTGGTGTATTTGGCATCCAGCTGTAGATATGATGCTGTCTTGAATTTTCGCTCTGAGTCTTTTCTAGTCCCGGCGAGGCAGGTGTTTTGGCTTTTCATTTGTTTTTCTCATTCCCAGGAATTCAATGGACTGGAGCTGCATTTTAAGGAGCGCAATCATAGACTGTGCACATTCATAGCCGGAGTGTCACGAGGACAGATGATGGCTCAGGCTATACAGACTCACACTATAATGGTCGCTGTGAGTATTACGTGTCATAGCACCCGCTCCATTTTAGAAAAGAAAGAGGGAGAGGGTTCACGAAAGGGGATTCATGTAATCTGTTATCACATTTGGGAAGTATCAGTGATGAAAAACATTCACTGTAATCAACTTGTCACAATAAAACACAATTTTTCAAGGCAGGATTAAGAAAGCCAGGATTTTTTCTCTTAGAAAACATAAATTGACACCAAATTGAAAATTCAAGGTAAGTGAAAAGCTCCTCTCTCACATCACACATTATAACCGTTGTCAACTGAATTTGCCTCTCTCCTCAAATGAAAGGTATTTTTTACTGACCAACAAAATGTTTCTAATATAAAACGTGGTTTATGTTGAAATTAACCTGAGCTTATTTTTTTTATTAAACCCTCTTTGATCTTGAATGCCTTCAAGCTCATAAAGGAGACCTTTGAGGTGAGGAAGAAGCGTCTCACCCACCAAAAGCTATAAAGCTGCTTGGCCTGGTGTGTTTGTGCCATTAGACAGTTTTATGATAGCGGGGCTCTTACTGTACCTTTTAAATGATAATAGCAGCTTTATATAACGGGATGGAAATTACAATGTTTACTGGTCTGAACTGTGAAAACCCCACAGGACTGATTTCAAATATGTTCTTGCTGCAGGGGCTTCGAGGACATAATCCTTCCTAACACATTAGATTACAAAAACAACAAACCCCAACACAAAACACGGTAACCGGGCATCTTAATCTAAACACACCACAAAGTGCTTGGTGTAAATGTAAGGAGGGTAAACATAAAGTTATAAGACTTTCATTAAATCCAAATGATACTTTTTTTTGTCAGCATTTTTTCTGCAATAGTCATTCAGTACATTCACATCCAGCAGTTATCTGTGTGGAGCAGATGGCAGAGTCTTCCACACCTGCACTGGATTCAGATTGCCTTCACACACATTAGGGACTCACAGGAAATGTAGACCAGTGCAATTTTATCTCATTGATCAGCCTCACTTTTTACTGTTCGTTCCCTTTACGCAATGTTAAAGCTGTATTATTCGAACCAAACATTTTTCGACTCCCGTGGCTTCGCATTAAATAAACCAGTGAAACACGGAGTAGCTTTTATCGTGAAGCAGCCATGCAAAGTGCAATGTGTTTTTTTCTGACTGTAATCACTGAATGAAAATGCCCCTAATTTTTGACAGTGTTTTAAGATAACAGAGGGAGTAATGGGCTGAGGCGGAGCAGCACATGCAGTTACATCAGTTGCTTTTCTGTTCTTTCTCCAACAAAATAGGTGGCCAAATAGTGTTTGCTGCTTCTTGGACCTGTTGAATTAAAGAAATACAGTTTTTTTAAACCTTATTCACATGTCCATATATTGTTTTTTATATGGTGGAAGACACATAATGAGCAAAGCAAGCATTCCAAGGCATGACTGGGCATTTCTATCTGCAGTAGGACTGAGTTATTCCAGTATTATAATTTGCCATTGTGAAGCATAGTGTAGTTTTACTGAGTTTAAGGCGGTGAAGCTGGTGTGCTTGAGCTGCAGCGAGTGGGGAGGGATGTGTGCAGAGTGAGGCTGGAACTCATCTAACCCATGTGACGGCATTATTTTCATGGCAAAAAACGTATACGTATGTGACTCTGATACACAGAGATGAGCTTTTAGGGGTTACATCAACAACTAGAAGGAGACTTTACACCACACTGACTGTTGCCACTAGTAACGGTGCTACGATCCATCAGCTATCTTCAGGATTGGGAATGTTCAGGTGTTTCGGGTCATTGGACATCATACACCCTCCTCCAGGTGACCCAGCTAGAGTTGATCAGGTCCCAGCTTGTGTCCAGATCACTAACTCCATTGACAGCATGGCTCTCCTCTCATCAGCCACGACCATCTTAAGTCTTTCTCTGGATAGCTCTCACAATCTATGCCCAACTGGCTGAAGGCTTTGACCAAGGAATGGGCTACACCTTGTTCTCCATCCAGCCTGCTGACAGTTGCTCATCAGTCCTACATACTTGGAGAGCTTCCTTTCAAAGACCTCTTCCGAGCGATCTTCCCACAGGACTGTCAGCTTCAGCAGCACAGCTTGTTTGATGGACTCAAACCCAACATCTGGTCACATGGTGGTGACTGCAATGTAGTTGGGGAATTTTAGCTGTTTTCCAAGGTCCTCTAACAGCTGCCCATCTCTTGCAGATCTAAGGATGCCTGTAGATGCTCTTTTGGTGGGTTTTTACAGATCCCCAGTTCTGATTCGATGGTCAGGACAATTTTGCCCACTCAATTCCTGAGCTGATGGCTTTAGTGATGGTCTTCAGGACTGAATCATGCCTCCAACAGTAACCCCACTCCTGTGGAGGGTGATATGAGGCTGGAGCCTGTTACAGCTAAAGTCTGGGCAAAGTACACTCAAGATGGGTCTCTAGTTCATCACAGAGCCACACATAGAGACAGACAACCATGCATACTGGCATTCTCACCTGTGGTGATTTCAGAATCATCAATTTATTTGCCATGGATATCGCTGGACTGTGGTAGGAAGGTGGATCACCTGACAAAAACCTCCACAAACTGCACTAAGAAACCCAAGTGAACCTGCAACTTTGAATCTACTTGCTGTGAAGTGACAGTACAACTACTGCACCACCAGTAACCCTGTTTGTTGGCAAACCAACCAGGACAGAAACTGAACTATAGCAGACTTTAAGTGAGCATTAGAATTCATAGTAGTATAGTTCATGATATAAAATAATGCCAAGTGTCTCTGATTATTGTGCTATGATTGTTTACTTAAGAGCACCTTTTAAATCTAATCACATCCTCCAACAATGCCGGCACATTAGAAAATGTAATACAAACACTAAATCACATCTCTCTCTAACTGCTGTCACTGTGTATTGTCTGCTTGTTTCAGAGAGAAAAAACAACTTTTGTTCTGAATGAATATGAGCCAGTCAGAGTGAGCTGTCATTTGTAATCAAAGCAGGCTACAGCAGCATCCACTCCTAATGCAAAAAATGTTTTTTTGTTAACTTGTTTCCCGAGCCAACGGCCAACATTTCCAAACTTCAAAGAACTGCTTTCACGCCCACATTCCACTGTGAATCAAATAAGAGATAGAATATAATTGCAGTATATGAATAATTCAGTTGTGGGATTTATGATAAGACAAAATTCTTATCAGGGTTTTCCCTCAAGGTCCTGCAGACTGCTTTTCCCATTTTGTATGGCTGGCTGCTTGTGCAAGGTTCTGAGGTCTCTATCTTCTTGCTCTCCTGCTGCCTCTGTTGCCCACCAGGAGAACAAAGTCAGCAGAATCCACACTGACTGACACCAAGTCACTGCCAACAACAGGCTGCTCACAACAATGTGGCTCAGCAGATTAAGACTCCAGCCTTCAAACCCAAACCGGCTGCACACATTCTGCATTAATCACTGAAATGTAGCACCGTTCTACCCTTAATAAAGCATGTTTACAGTGATGAGGGGTAGGGGGTGGAAAGAGCACAAGCAGAGAATGCAAAGTGGAAGCCCAATTTACAGGACAGCTGATGCTGTTTTGAATAATTTTTATAACTGTAGAGTAAGTACGAGCAGGCAGAACAACAGGCACCATTCATGCAGGACAGGATAACAGGCGGGTGTAATCTTTTTTTTTTCTTTTGCTGTTTGAGCACATCTGTCCAGAAAATGGGAATCTGTGAAATCTGTAGCACTTTAAAGCACAACAAGTCTTCTCCTCGATGTGCTCATTTTTTTCTAAGTGGTGTGCCTGTAAAGTGATTTTTTTTCTTCTTCTACTAAATCTATTGTTGTGAATCCTATACTACAGGGTTTAACAATGACCTCAACAAACTCCTCTCCTTCCCCGGCACTGTGTGACTGCTTGGGAGAGTTACCATACTTTGCAGCTTACTTCACTTCAGAGCTGTCTATCCTGGGTTTATATCAAAGGGATAGAGTTTCTTAACTGCTGCCCGATTTTCTCAAAAGAGCGAGAGAGAGAGAGAAACGCTCGTACTATTCTCTGCACCAAAAAGTCACCTCCAGATACATCTCAAACACATCAAAAATGGAGGTGTATTTCACAAAGGAGGAAAGGAATGGAGCGTTGTCTTTAAGGAGCGTATCTTGAATTGATAGATGAGACGGGTCTTCGTATTTAACGTTCACTACTTTCCCTTACGCACCAAATCCATCCCTGTCATCTGATGTTTGCGTTCACCCCGCGATGACGGCCCATGGCTTGGAGGTACTCAAAGGAAATCACAGACAGAGCAGAGTCAAAGCTGGGTATTAAATGGACTGAGAATCCATTTCACTTTTTGGCACCGTCTGTCAGACATCTTTGTTCTGATATGGAGGTCTGACCTCGGCAGTTAAGTGCATGAAATGACTGCGGGAGTCAGCGCTTTTAGAAACCCTCCTCACACTACTGGGGGACCTTTGAGGACATCTGCTTTATGTGTGAGGTTGTTCCTTGTTTTGGACACGGCTCCAACCACACAGCTGCACAGAGTAACTCACCACAGCGGACTTTTAGCTGCTTGTTTGATGAAACCAGCCGCTTTGCCCAGACATCTGCAGTGGAACGTACATATTTTGATAGCGCTATCAATAAAAAATACGAGTAGCTAAAGGATAATATTGTTTTTGTTTACAGTCATAAGCTCCTAGGTCATTATTTATTATCTGCTTGTTCATTTTATGTACATATATCTTTGCTGCTGTGGAAGTATTTCTCTTGGTAGAGCAACCTTTAGGTAGCTCAGCATCTTTGTAGAAGAAGTGCCTAAGGATCAAAAGGTCTGAGGTCAACCAGAGAAGATATGTTTACACTCCTGAAAAGGTTTCGGCTTTAGGAAACAAGGACTCAGCGGTTCTTATATGTTACAGAAACTGATAACAGTTCACACCTATGTATACTGGCCAATGGAAAGGAATTTCCAGCTGTCTTTTCACAATAAAAGCTATAGCATTTATACTTCTACTTTGAGAATTTGGACGAACTCCGTTATTCTTCATAATGTATACAATATAAATCTGCCAACCACCCAGAAAAGCGTTTTGTGTTCTTTGAGTCTAATAATATAGTAAATTTCCACGACAGCATTTTTTGTCTTTATGTAAGCAACAGAAGAAATACACACATCTTTTACCAAAGCTATGAATAATTCTTTCTTTCATCAGTTTTTGTCATGAAATACAATATCTGCATTGTTGACCCGTCTGTTCACCCCAACCTCCTCCATGTGTGTCAGAATTCCTATGACCTCTACAGGGCTGTGTTAAATAAACCTACAAAATCTACACTGCTATTATTGAGCAGTCTTACAAATACAGTGGAAAGGAGGGGGGGGTTTGTTACTCTGATGTCAATTGAATTCCATCAAGTCAATTAATGTTGTGACACACATACACACATAAAAAATACTGTTAAGAAACTGTAGAGCTTTAAAAAGCTCCAAGCCACTGGGAGTAGTGACTTCTCAAACACATGCATGGGGCCAGTTATTACAATGTAAAAACACACACATGGACCGTACTCAGTAAAACGGATGTGACAGTTTGCAGTCAGTTTGTTTAGGTAGTTTTTACCTCATGTTTTGAGTAAAGACTAGTGACATTTAACAGCTATGACACTTGAAATAAATAGTCCTGCACAAGCAACATACTTTAAACTGGGGGAAGCAATTTGAGTTTTTTCTGTATTTCAGCACCAATATAGGTTCAAAGAGTGGGAAAGACACAGCTCACATGTCAAAATTACAAAAGAGCTTTCTTGTTCTATTTGCCCTGCTATTTCACATCTATTACAAACTTAAATGTCCAATGTAACTTTATAGCAATGCAGACCAACATTAACAGGCTAGATTAATGACAGAAATCAATAATAAATGTAATCCAGAGCTAAAGTTGAGTTTGTTGCTTCCAGCTGCTTTTGAGAGTCTTTCCTCTGAGTTTATTAAATCAGCAGGATCCACATGAACATCTCCAAAGAGAGACAGTTGGGCCTATTTAGGAGTACCAACATAACCTACTATAACATAAATTATCCACGACATGGAGACAGGATCGGTCAGGATCTAACAGCTTGTCACACTGAACTTTTCTACACTCAGACGGGTGAACTGTCACAAAGTCACAGTTTTTCAACTGCAGTTAAATCATTTATTGAGTCCTGAGCTCCATCAAGGCTGTCAGGATATTTTTCTTTTACTGCTGTGAGAGCAGAAGTTAGATTATCACCATACATCGACAGAATTTTCAGAGTTCAGGAAAGCATAAATGAACCGTGCTATTAATTATTTAGAAAGCTTGGTAACCTTGCGAATAGTTTAGATTTAGTCTTTTGTTTATTAGTACATTACGAATCATCAATTTCTCTGTCACTTAGGTGAAGAACATGAATATAAAAGTGACCGACCTCCGTCTGAATGACAGAATGCCATCACTTCAACACACTGATAAAGCAGTAATGTTAAGTGTTCCATATCTGACTATGGGCTATATTGGCTCTTCATTTCACTGGTGTAGAATTAAGTGCTGACATCAGCCCTGACCTTTTTCCTATCAGTATCTAGCTACTACTGCATTCTTTGTTGCAATGATTTTAATTAAACAGTTAAATATTTTCTCAGGCCGTGACCCATTCTTGATGAAGATCAACGAGACAACTTCAGTCTTCCTCTACAGCTCCTTGTTTGGAACGACATGCAGAACATCCCACTGATTGCACTTATCTGCACTAAAACAGGGATTGTTATCCATGCAACAACCTGCTGCACTCATGCTGTCACATAATTAGCCTCACTAATCTGATATGAAGGTAAATAAAACACAACATGAGCAGCTGCATACATAATGGAACAAATATGCGTCTAACAGAACATGCACAACGTTTTAGTAAATGCCCATAAGCTTAGCTACTATAATGCAGAACTTCAACAGCATGGTCACTCAGGACGTTGCAAAGGCAGCTGTTCATCTACATAATTACTTATTAATTGGACTAATTAATGTCATTTATTCATAGAGGGTTGGCTTTACTTGAAAAATGATTGCCAAACACAGGAGAAGATATTGATCATGTGCATATGTTGGAATGTATTTTGTTATGTGTGTCTTTTATTCTGCAGTTGTTGCTGTTGTTGTTTGCTGGTTTGGACTGGTTGCATTATCATCCTTCTGTTTTTTTTACAGTGTAAATGTCATTTAACCACCTTCTGGTTTGACAGGTTTTATCGGACTTTATTCTTTATTTAGAGCAAAATTAGATAAGAACCATAGCTGCTCTTCCTGGGGTCAGAACAAATGCAATATAAGACAATAGAATTGCTGCTGCAGATGGTCCAGCTGACATTTTAAGTTGGTTAAGATTTAAAAGTGCCCCCAAACTCTATCTGATTGAGAGGCCTAAAAACGACAGGGGCCAGACCTGCTTATGTTCACCACAATGGGCAGTTCAGAAACAGTTTTCACACGTTCCAGCAGACATCAATATTGCAGCAGGAGCAGCAACATGTCAAACCCTCTGCTTTAGCCCCAGGTGGGCTCTGCAGGATGTCCCATGCCAACCGACAGTTTAAGGCTGCTGTCAGACTCTATATGTTATTCTGATGCCTCTCCTGTCCAAGAGGATAGAGCCAAATGCCTGTGTTCGCTTTTAGCACTTCAAGGTCCTTTGGATCCCCTTCTAAAAGTGAGGAGCTGGAATCTCAAAGTGTTGACCCGTGTTGGTCCCTGGGTATGCATTGGAAAGCAGCTCCTGCCTACCCTGTGTAACCCCGTGACAGGCGAACGCTGTTGTATTCCGGACTCGAGGCCTTGACAGGAAAGGGCTTGATCTCCTGTAACATTGCAGCTTTCATTCTGGCCCAGGTACGGTGTTGTTCAGCTGACCCCTTTACACAGAAGCCCTGTAATCCCAAACTTTTCAATCGGTAACTTTACAAAGACACAAGTCACACTCACTGCTCGCTCTAACACCTCTCTGTTGTTGGTGATTCCAAGCTCTGCGTACAGGCTCAGTTTCTACTTTGTTCACCTGCAAAAATTACAATCCCGATTATTTTTTAACCAGATAACTGAGAAATATTTGTCCTTAAAACAAATTTAAACACCACACAGTGTACATGACAGTGTTCTAAGGAAATCTGCAGTTTATATAATGAAGAACCGCTATCATGACCACACATTACATGTCCAAACCCACCACAAACAGTAATTACTTGTCAGTAAAGATGTACCCATCATATAAAAGACAAATGTGATATAATTCAAGTCAGAAGTACCTCCCATATAAAAGCTTTTAATGACTTTCTTTAATCTCTAATTTTTACCTCATTAATCTTCAATCGGTTCAGCTACCTGATGCCCCCCTTCCGCCCTTTTTAAAGTAACATTGAACCTGATTTCTCCAAAGACTACCTGTGGATTGTGAGCTCAAAGGCGCACGCTTGTTTGTTGAAGTTTCACACGTACCGTGGTAATGTTTAAACATGCGGAGGTGTCTTGTTTTCTCAAAGCGAACGTCTCACTTGAATACATTCAAAGTCTCAGACCGTAAGAGACGACTTGAAGGAATCGGTGCACAAATCAGATGCCAGCTTATTAAAAAATAAAAAAAATACAGCTAACTTGATGAAAGCAGTGTGGCAAAGAAAGAAAAGAGTTTTTACACAAAAAACACTATATACTAGTTTCAATTTTATCTGTGTTTTCTGGGGATTCAAACTTAGCTGGAGCTTAAAACAATCAAGCGCAAACTTGGCAACCACTTGAAGGTTTTCTCTTTATGTCATCTGCAACCATTTCTTTAATCTGCAACATGAAACAGCCTCCACAACACTTGACTTTAAGTCAAGGCTTCTTGTCTTTGTAAAACTCCCCTCTTTCCAACATTTTTGTGATTATTTCTTTATTGATTTTAAGCAAAAATGAAAATAGAAAAACATCACCCCACCCTCTCCCAAAACTCCCTCAATCTCCCCACCTCCCACAGCCTCCAGCAAGATCTCCAGATAATAACACTGGATTTGTATGTGCAGAGTAAACAGAGCTCAGACTTAATTAGGTCATACAGCACTTTTTAAATAATTCAAATGATAAACAAAAAGGAAAACGGGTCCAAGTCTATACAAAATTAATATTTCACACTCTTAGAGATGGTTTAATGTAAAAACAATATCATTTTGCGGTCACTTTTAACAAAACGGTGCTTTTTCTAGTCAGCGGTGGCGTTTTTACGTGAAACCATTAAATGAAATATAATAAAAATAGAGGGGGAAAAAACCCTAATGGCTTCTGATGGTGCAATAAAAGACTCAAATCAATAAAGGGACACTTCTTGGAGAGAATCCAACACTCAACCACATCACTTGGCTCAAATCGTTCTGACACAAAAAAATTATGAGCAGACAGCAGCCTAAAGAGAAAGCTAAGGTCACATCCTATAAACACAGTATTGGCTTGCTGAGTGGAGCGCTTAAACCATGGAGTTGGAGAGATAACACCTACAACTATGTGGCCGGTTTAGGAGGCAACTGAGGCTTTTTAAATACACAGGTAATTAATACACAAGGGTTAATGATTATTACACAAAGGCTGGCATTTACTTACACATGCACTCACTGCTCAGTCTTCAGAGAGGGAAGGGGGAAACTTCAAAAAGATTGCACTCTTGGCATGAATTGCAAGTCTTGTATTGGGTCTGCAGGGAATTGTATGACATACTGCGTGACAATTAGCATTTAACGTGGCAAACCACACAGATCACCGCTGTCGAACACGGCGGAAAAACGGATGAGCTCCCCTGCATGTTAATGGAAGCTCGGCGGAGGATAAATAATTAAAGACCGCATTACATAATGAATGAACTTCCTTAAAAATGAGCATTGTTGAAGGAGGATGAGAAACAGAAGGGTCCACCGAGGGTTTGACAGTACAGGGGGCCTGTGGGACTGCTCTGGCCAAGTGTGCCCAAGGCTTCGTACTGCCGGCTGGAGATAAGAGGAGCATGTCTCTCACACGAAGGAGGGACTGGCATGTGGAAAAGGTGGGGGGGGGACGAGAGGGAGAGGAGAGTAAATGTGAGGAGAAGAGTCGGGGGGAAGAACGGTGCGATGCAGTGGTGTTTTGGCTGGGATCTGGCTGCCTGTTGGCTGGTTGGTTTTTCATCACAGTTTTTCACCTTGATTAACACTTCAGGAAATTAGCAGAAGATGTGTATAGGGCCCTGGGGCAAAAGAGGCCCTCAGAGGCTAGACAGCGTGCCTGAAATTTGAACAATGGGTATAAAAGTGCTCCTGGTAAGAGAAAGATTAAAAAACTGGATGGAAAAAGCTTGTTCCATAGCAACCACATCACATGTGTGTGTGTGTGCATTTATCGGAACTGGAAAATATGCTTCCACTATATTTATTTCGCTTAAATAAAGAGCAGCTTGGAGGAGAAGTGCATTAATGTCAGCATTTCCACTTAATTCTACTGTACCGTATAATTCACCAGATTTCAGAGATTTTTACTCCATTATGCTTATTTCACAGCTACATTTACTTTACAGATTCGGCCTTAAAAAATTACCATACAGCACTTAATGATGTGCTATATCAACTTTAAAAACATAATGCGCATACACCACATTACATCTGACAAGCATGTAACATGCACTGTTATAGATTAAAGGTAGGCGGCATTTCTTTGGCATCATTGGGGAAAAAAATCAATACTAACATTTCACCATATTGTAAATCAAGTGGTCTGAGAAGACGCTAGATGTCTGCACCTCGTATTTGCTCTTAGCCAATCGCAGGGCTTTTTACTCAGAGTGGGTGAGACAGTATTAAGAGCGAGAAAATCTGTGGCGACACGAGGATCTGAGGGGTTAGATGGAGAACTGTTGAGTTTTACCTTGACTATCTTCGTGTTTGAAGCATGTGCTCATCTGCTGTTAGGGGCTTAGAACAGAGAGGATAGAGCTGCAGGAGGAGGGCTGTGCAAATATATATTTATTTTTGCATTTTACAGATTTCTGATTACTGCAGTTTTAAATTGCCCAAATGGTTACATAAAGGGTATGCAAGTACTTCAAATAAGCTCCATGAGCAATAGTCATAAAATGCTGATTGCACATAAAGGTAGAGTAGGCCACTCTAATCGAAATTCAGCAAATATCTCCTCATAGTTCACTGCATGGCCCTGTAAATTGGATAAAAACAAAATGGTAATGGTGCGCGTATATAGGCAAGACTACACACAGGCTGTGCATCAGACAATCCCTACCCATTTTCTGGAAGATGGCGGGAGTTTGGAGTATTTTTAAAATAACATATTATCTGCAATGGATGGTGTTTCTGCAGCAACCGCTTGTGCAGCAGGTGAGAAAGCAGCACCCCCTCCTGCCCTTCCTGTTTCAGAGGGGTATGGTGACAAAGAAGTCATTTTCAGCACCACCAGGCTCTGCTTCTTTGCTCATGGACACAGAACAACACTCCCTTCGTCTGTCAGGCTCAGCAGGTTGCCATGGACGGTGGAAAGGATGGTGTCTGCTGGTGGTTCTATGACAATCTAAGCAATGAACTCTGGCTAGTTTTTACTGTGCAGTGTTTTGGATGCTGTACTTGCATGCTGTTTGTTGACATTAGACAGTTTGTGGTACTTCAACAATAAGAAAGAGACGTCTACTACAAGATTTTTCTTTCGTAATCCAGCCCATTTGTTAGTGTCATTGCCACAGCAATGCACGTCCATTATTTCTATAAGAAGTGCTGAGGAGAGGGACATGTTTGTTTGGCTGGCAATGTCAAATACCAGCAAACTTTCTCAGGAATGACTTACTCTACTTTTCAATACATTAGAAATAATATTTCAATATGTTTTATACTGCAAAAAAAGAAAAAACGAATTTATTTTGGAAATCTAGGAAGCAGAACAAGGACTGCACGGTTGCCTGGTTGTTAGCATTGTTGCCTCATAGCTAGAAGATCCCTGGTTCACTTTCTGTGTAGAGTTTGTTCTCCCTGTGCATGCGTGGGTGTTCACTGGGTACTTCCTCCCACAGTCCAAAAGCATGTTTAGGTTAACTGGTGATTCTAAATTGTCTGTAGGTGTGAGTGTGCGTGTGCTTGGTTGTCTGTGTCTATATGACCCTGCGATAGACTGGCGACCTGTCCAGGGTGTCTCCTGCCTTCGCCCTGAGTCGGCTGGGATAGACTCCAGTGCCCTGTGACCCTACAGAGGATTAAGTGGTGTATAGATAATGGATGGATGGATGGAAGCAGAACAAGCCGTCCACACAAACAAACAGCTAACAGTATTGACCCATTAGGAATGAACAGCAGCATGAGCATTCTGATGACAGCATATTAAATTACAACTCCCTGTTATCTCTGTTTTTGGTCTCCACCAGCTCATGAGAAAAGTAGGTGACTCTCTAGCTGCTGAGTGCTCCATTATGTTCACCAGTTTGTCACATACTTCAACTGCCATTTGGTGTCGGGCATGTAATACCATTATATAGGAGCTTTTCCCCTCAAAATGGCTGTTTGCAGCAGCTGAGAATGATGCTAATGAGAGGAAAAAGATTGCACAATTCCCTCATCTGTGTAGATTTTGAAGAAAGCTGCTTACACAGTAAATGGTGGATCTCCCGATTCTCGCACACTGAAATAGCTCTTATAGGAGACATTTTCCGGCACCGAGTGACAATATATTCAGAAATGATGCTGATGGTGGATAGGTTGGCATTATAGATTTGAACAATCCTCTGCCACTGACAAGCATTGTGGAGGTGTGCATTCCATAACACACGCAGAAGGAATATAAAGCACGGTGGACATGAGTCATGAGCCACCCAGATCTACTCTGAGGATATTGTTCGTTACACACCACAAGAATAGGAGTGAAAACGAGGTCATGATAATTGTCAAAGGAGCTTATAGAGAAGGCATGACGCCAGCTTGTCAGGTTGTTTGTTGGCCTGTTTCTCCAGATCTCGTCTATTTCATCATGCTGTTTTCATGAGCCTCGTACTTGCAAATAAACCGCCCCTCCAGATTCTGCAAAGTGTGTTTCCGAGTATTTAGATCTTGCATCAACTTGATTTTTTTTCTTTTTCAGCAGACTGCTGTTTGACTAAATGGACTTGGGTTCGTTTTATGTTCCCCTTTTAATGTGCAATTTCTTGCTGATTCTACAGCCTCCAAGAAAGGGCTTCCAAAGAGGAGAAATAAAAAGGCTAGTTTATGTTTCAACTGCTATCCAAGAATCTCTGATATGCTCTGTTATGCCTTAAAACATCTTGATTTTTGTAGGATCCAAAAGAGAGCTTTTTATCCTTTCTTAAATGTCTTCCTTTGAATGGGATGTCTCTGTAGCCTGCTTTTTTTGGCGGTCCAGCTGCTTCGCCAGAGAATGAGATCAGTTTCACAGCCTGAAAAACTGCTAATTGTCCTTTTATGACGAGGTGACACGTTCGGTTTTAATGCAGTCAAATGGAAAAATGAGTCTTCAACAGCCAGTGGAGAAGTGGCAGTCTTAAGTAAGCATCACAGTGTCTGCTTGTTTTCATTTCACTGTGCAAATGCAGTCAGAATGGAGTTTTTTAAGTGCATGCCTGTGGTTAAGTCATCAGGAAGCGGTTATTTTGCAGCCCATGACGTCCAAAAATATGTACTGCATGTATTGATGCTTGTTTGCAGAGATAAAGCAGGATGAGTAGTTTTCCTCTCCACAGTCAAATTATTGTGCCAGTGCTTAGCAGTGCATGAATTCCTAATGAGGAGCAAAGCAAACTTGTAAAATGTTTGCTGGAGCAATATTGCTGTAGAACTGAAGAGGTCTGAGAAAAAAATCAAGACGTAAAAGCGAATCATTCGAATGAATCCTCCAGAAAAGCGAAACTAGAAGGTCATGCCGATCCCCTGAAATCTAATATCCCCTAAAGGGAATGTCAGAATTCTGCTCCAGAAGCACTTTTCTAATCAGCTGTAATTACCTCTCATACACGTTTTTCACCTCATTTCAGGTGTGGATTACAATTTCTTTCATTAAACCCTCACACTTTCATTCAGCATGCTATGTGTAATTTACTCTGACCTCTGCTCTGCTGAATAACCTTCATTTCCATACATGCAACCATTAATCCTCAAATTTCCTGATGCCAGAAACACTGTGTGGCCACTTCAAGTCAAAAGGCAACAGTAAAATTAATATCCAACAGCTGCAGAACGGCGGTATTTTCTGTCCTATACGTATCTTTGAATTTTGGCTGGCATCGTTGGGGACACGGTGCCCTTTGTGAGCATTTCTTCCAGAGAAGGAATTTTTCTAATTTCGTTCTTTTTATACACAGCAGCGTCTGAAGTCCTCTTTTAACATTTGAAAATGATTTCTTGCAGCACCAGTGGCCTTGACTTTTCATATTTTTGGTCTTACCTTTGGTAATAGTTTCTTGCACAGAGATACAAGTTAAAAGAGTAAAGGTAACCTATGCTTCAATGCACCTTTTGTCAAAATTAATTGGCTTAAATGACAAGAACTAGACAAAGTTATCTTAGACTGTTTTGTTTTTATTAAAACACAATTTCTACTTATTTTGGGTCCCATTTTTTAGGCTTACCTTTTCTCTCATCTGAAGCTAATAATGGAAAAAACTGTCAAATTGTAAAGTGCTCTGCTCTTTATTTAAATGCACAGGTTAACATTTTGGCAAACAGTCTTGCTCCATTTCATGCAGAGAGTGAGATGAGAAGATTGATATCATTTTTACGTCTGTATGCTGATTAATGAGCTGGAGGCAGCAGGCAGTTGGTTTAGCTGAGCATTGATCAGCAGGGGACATACAGCTAGTTAGTGCAAACAGAAACATAAGAAAATGACAAGCTGCAGTTTTAATCAGGGCCAGCTATTTCACTGTCAGCGGGTTGAATGAATAGGTGGGCGACATGGGTGGTATTTAACGGCTAGAGAGGTGGATTGTTAATCAGAGGGTTGCTGGAGGGAGGTCAGATACTGGCTGCTCCTCCTATAAGATTACAGCTTGTATGATCCCTGATGTACAAAATTGTTTACACGAGTTAGAACAGGTAATGCATTTAAGTGTGTGATTTTTCTTATTGTGGTGGAATGTAACTAAATACATTACTTAACCAATATTGTACTTTTTAAATCCACTGCATTTGTCTTTCAGCTTTAGTTACTATATGGTTATTTCTCAGATTACAGTGTTCCATAGCCTTCCTGCCCACATATCTTAAAATGAGTTGATTTTAAATGTGAGTATTTGTGTTAAACTGATGGATTAAGTGTTCCTGTATGGGTTGAGAGAACTCTGCTACTCTTCAGCCTAAATAAACTATTTAAACCCCCCTTGGATTAGTTGGAAAATGTCACAAAGCTGAAAAGAAGATTGTTTTTCTGAGCTCAAGAAGAGTCGACTTTTTAGAAATATGTGTTTCCCAGTGACACTACAAACATGATGAGTTTCCAGGAAGGAAATGCTTTTATTTGTCACACGAAAGCAAGAAATTCCCGGCTGGGGTCAGAGTGCAGGGTCAGCCATGAAAAGGTGCCACTGGAGGCCCTCAACAATGGCAGCTTGGCAGCGGTGGGGCTTGAACCAGTAACCTTTTAATCAGTGTCCCAGAGCCTCAACTGTTGAGTTACTACTGTCCTTATACATGGATCAGCCACAACATTATGACCACTGACAGGTGAAGTGAATAACATTGATCATATTGCTACTATGTGCTGTTCTGCTGGAAAACCTTGGATTCTGACATCTATGCTGATGAGACTTAAACACCTAAATAAACATTGTCCCAGAACTGGCACACTCCCTCATGCAAATGGAAATCCCAAATGTCACTGGCCTACCCCCACAGGAAAATGCACTCCACCACATGGAAACAACATCAAACAATCAGGAACATGTTGAGGAACATGACAATGGCCCAAAGTGTTGATTTGACCTCCAAACTTCCTACACCCCATTGTGATCAAGCATCAACAGGATGCAGTGGAACAAGTTTGATTGACAGAGGCCCCACTGCACAAGCCAGAGTACCCAAAGGATCCAGTGCCAACGTCCTGGTTCTAGACCCAATAGGACACCCTGAGAGGTCCTCTTGTCCATGCCCAATGGTTCAGAGTATGTTTGAGGACATAAGGGGGACCAAAACAATATCAGGCAGGTGGTCATAATGTCATGCCTGATTGGTGTATATGATGTACTGCTGTAGATTAAATTACCCAACAGTATATAAAACAGTTAAAGTAGTAGCCTGTAACATTTACAGCTATAAATTACAACGTACGCATTAATGCTGCAGTGCCATTAATCCCAAAACATCTTGTATAACAGTAAAACACTGAGAGGGAACATTTTACAGCACAACCAGTATTTTAACTTTTCATACATTAAGTACATGTTGCTGATGATACTTACAAGGCTTTAAATGCAGGATATTTACTTGTGCGTTTTCACAGTGTGGTATTAGTACATTTTATATTATTTTTAGTTTATTTTTGGGGGGAAAGTTTTTCCGTGTATTGATAGATAGAGAGACAGAGTGAAAGTGAGGGAGTCATGAGAGTGACATGCAGCAAATGGTCTTGAGTTAGACTTGAACTCATGACCGCTGCTAAGGGACTGAGCCCATGTGGTATCGCCGTGACTCAATGAGCTAAACGGCGGCCCCTAGTACATGTTATTTTAAGTAAAGAATCTGCATGCCTCTTCCATCACTTGATTTTTTCAATAAAAGTGGGGCAGTATTTGTTATTTTGCTGGCTTTGCATGCTCCAAGAGACACATGGCAGTGGGCAACTTTAAATGTGCTGCAACCTGTTCTTCCAGTCAGACACTAAAAATGGTTCTGGTATTTTCTGTGCTATTTTTCCATTGGCTGAACAAAAAAAAAGAGTTTTCACTTACATTTTGATTAGGTGGGCCAG
Source organism: Dascyllus trimaculatus (assembly GCA_024666655.1). Taxonomy (NCBI): domain Eukaryota; kingdom Metazoa; phylum Chordata; class Actinopteri; family Pomacentridae; genus Dascyllus; species Dascyllus trimaculatus. The sequence continues at coordinate 24,546,410 of CM045464.1, read as the reverse complement.
ACATGGCAGGTGCTGGCCTCGGTCTTAGTTATCCTCTGGAAGAATTTCTATCCCTGCTGCAGCGACTTCCCAGAGTCTTGTTGTCACTATGCGGATTAAACAAATGAGATACAGCATGTTACATAAAACCTAGAGGTGCTTGTAGGTATGTTTTTAGCCAGTCTAGCTGTTTCCTTTTGCTTTTGCTTTTTTAGTGCTAAGCTGATGCGGCATTCAAGCTGTGTGGGAGGGAGAGTGATGATCATAGACTATACATAAAAGATGGACGTAACCTCGAGGCCTGAAAAGTGAAGCCAGCACAGAAGCACCTTAAGCCTGCAATCTTTCTGGTTGCAAAAGAAGCTTAACTGTGTAAAAGTGTATGAGAAAATGACCCGACTTCTCCCTGTTTCCTCAGTAAACCTTTCTTTAATGAGTTATGGTCTCAATAGTTGGTTTGATAACTTTCTGGGAAGAGCATGGTGTTCTAAATTATATATATTGGTATACACCGATCAGACATATCATTATGACCACCTGCCTAATATTGTGTTGGTCCCCCTTATGTGCTCAAACATATTCTGAACCATTGGGCATGGACAAGAGGACCTCTCAGGGTGTCCTATGGGGTCTGGAACCAGGACGTTGGCACTGGATCCTTTGGGTACTCTGGCTTGTGCAGTGGGGCCTCTGTCAATCCAACTTGTTCCACTGCATCTTGTTGATTCTTGATCAGAATGGGGTGTAGGAAGTTTGGAGGTCAAATCAACATGTTGGGCCATTGTCATGTTCCTCAACATGCTCCTGATTGTTGGACAATTTTGCCATGTGGTGGCATTTTCCTGCAGGAGTAGGCCAGTGACATTTTGGATGAGTGACTGTGCTTATTCTAGGACAATGTTTATCTGGGTGTCTAAGTCTCATCAACATGGATGTTAAAATCCAAGGTTTTTCCATTAGAACACCACATAGCACCAATATGATCAATGTTATTCACTTCACCTGTCAATGGTCATAATGTTGAGGCTGGTCGATGTATATATATCTACATATATTATAATTAAATAGATGATAAAGTAGGTTATGTTTTAGGGTTATCTTGAGTTTGACAGGTTGCTACCCTAGCAATGTGTCTAGTGTCTTTGGGTCCTCCAGTAAGATCCAGTTGTTACACCCAGTTCCAAAAGACCAACATCACAACAAAACTCAAAACTCAAGGCTTTTCAACAGCTGTAACCAAGGGATGGCGTCACAGTTGCTATGTTGATCTTTTATACATAGCCTGTGGCAATGATATTAAAAATTCTCCTGATTTAGAACATGGAAGTGTCCATGTCATTAGATACCTCAACCTGGCAGTCATGTTTATTACAGCATTTAAATCTCAGCATTTAATACCCTTTAACGATGGCTGATGTCCACGCTTGCCTGCTTTTTCCTACACTTCCATAATGCAGAGGTGTTCAGTTCAGTGTTCAAGTCTGATATATTCTGGTAATTATGGTAACTCAAACGTGATGTGAACACAGCATAAATGACCACCTGCTGATTCTAACTTCATATTTAGTTCACCGACACGAGTGCTATGAACCTTCTGCTCTTAACTCTTGCCAAGAATTGGAACAAGCTTATGGCCAAAAATTTCAAACGGTTCCTTTAAGTTTCAGCCAACCAGTAATACTGGAAAGTTTGGATGGTTTTTTTTCCCCTAAACTTCCCAGTTTATAAAATGGCGGATATCAACTTCACATGGAGCCCGATGGCCGGAGGAGGCCTGGAGTGCTGATCCTCAGGGACTGTGGAGAATCAGTCTGACATGCCTGCGAGCGGCACTGTGGGAAAATCAAATGATATTGTTCTGTTCACCTCCTCGACTTCGTAGGGAGCACAGTGAGGAGCCTGTCTGCTTCTTTTTCTTTTTTTTTCTAGCGGTGCCCTGCGCCTGCTGTGGCACATTGACTGTTTCCTGCGACAGCGTGCAGGATAGTCACAATAACAAGTGATGTGATTGGCAATTTGATTCCCAGCCTGAGCGATTAGCTGTGCGCAGCCACAGACTATAAAAATATGTAAAGCCTCACAAATTGAGAATCAATAGAACAAATATGAAATTCTTCCACCATCTAAATGTTGTTTGCCGTGCGTCAGCTCTCTCAAACATCACAAAAAGAAAGGATGTCATTTGATTCCCACTGATTCTTTGATAAGATTTCAACCCCAAAACACTCTCCCTCTGGTTTCACATGCGTTCCTGCTCAGTAGGGATGGAAGGGAGTCACTGACTAAAATATTATTCAGAAAAAGTAGATGATTATGCACAGTGTTTAATGCTGCTGTCATAAGGTGATGATCAAACTTTTCTTTGGATGAATTATTGAGAGGAAAAAGATTAAATTAGAGATCTTTTATTAGAAAACACAGAGCCGAGTCTTTGTGAGGGATTATGGGTGTCGATGTGACGATAAACAAACAGATCAGCAATTTGTAAGTTACAAAATGCAAAAATGAAAGCATGGCTTATCTGACTAGTAAAATAAAATATGCACACTAAAAATGTAGCTGCAGCCTTGACAGGAATCCAAGAGATCCAAACAGATTACACCTGTCCCCAGATCACTGCGCCGTCTTCAAAATATGAATCAGATATGCTAGTCAGATACGAGTCAGCGAGGCCTCTGAGATCATCCAGCGGCGCGAGACACAGCTGAAAGCAGAGGAGGCAGTTTATATTTCTACGTCTGTCACACAGGTAAACATTCATTCTTTAAATGGTCACATTACACACGCAACAAGCCACTTTTCAAATTAAAGCTGACACTCAGTGTGCTGTAAATATATGGCCTGTGTGGGATTTTCTTGCTGTTCGGGGACATTTTTCTGCTACTTTCTGTGGGAGTCTGAGCTCGGTGTCTGCATGAATATCAAGATTGCTTCACACATCATCGGTGTTCAGCACCGGTGCCTGTGGTGTCTTTATTGATGGCACTTACCTCAGCCTAAGGCTAGATGCACTCGTAGGAGACAACTTGTCAAGATGAGTGACAAGTATTGAGGCGGGACCTCGACCAGCGGAGAGCAGCGGCACTAAAAAGAAGCTGCAAGGTGAAAAGATGCATACTGTAGCTTTACAGTTTTGAAAAACATTTTTCTTTTTTTGTCTGGGACACAAGAGACATGAGAAATGTATGATTTACCAGTGGAGTGCCTGTGGAGGACATTCAGTCTAGATTTTTTTTCATGCCTTTAAATTTTTAATACAAGGCAAAGCAGCATATCAATATCCAATAATTAACTCATTAATGTTCATTCCTGTCAGTGGCGTTGGCTAATTTGCAGTGGGACCTCCTTTACAGCAGTGGCAGCGGCAGCATCCTCTGTTTATTAAAGATGAACTAGCAGAGATGCAATGCGGCTGAAGATCCCATTAAGTCATGGAGATATGGCATTTATTGAGAGCACCGGTGGGTGAAGGAACAAATAAGCTGGAAGGGGAGGTAGAGCCGCTGCTGCCTGTACTTTTTATGTGTTAGTTAATGAGCATGTTTCTCCACGTGGTCAAAGAGGGACCAAGGTGTGAGCCGCTGCACACCGCGATATCCAGCAGATGCCTCAGCAATGACAGCTGGTGAGGCAAATGGTCCAGAGTGCAAACATTCAAGGTAATTATGGAGTAATTATCCAGCATTGCTGCCATATGGAAACCAACTGAGTGTCATACATCTTATTTTCATCCTGCAATGGCTCAGTTATTCATATATCAGGGGATGGCATCTTCACACACAATTTGATGTCGTCGTGATGATAGAGAAGAATAACCCCTCTGTAAATTTATTTGCTGTAAAATCAGTTGGAAAATTTGGAGAAAGTTGAATTGTGTGTTGGTGGCAATCTTAACCCGGCCCTGCGTTTCTTGCCCAGATAGATGAGTCAGTTATGCTAAATAGACTGCTCCCAGATGGACAAATTATTCATGTGAGCCTTAAATTTTGTCGCAGTGCGAGGATACGGGATGTACGGTCAGGCTGACGGCAGGTTTGCAGCTTCATCAACAGGACGTGGTGAGGTACTGCAGCAAGGAAACACTTTCTTGCCTCAAGTTAACAAATAGAGTCTTTAATTATTTTTGACGTTACCATTCTCAATCACAAATGGCACAATGCAATTAATACGCCGCTCCGTTTTCAAACTTTTGTTTATCTGCTTTCTCAGTGACCTCCTCTCTTCAGGCTGTTGTTCCATGTTTACCAATGAATTTTTTTTCACATCAAAAGTGGACATAATGAACACTCCACATCAGCGCAGAGATTCATTTTCCACACTTCTAGCAACAAAACCTCCTGTGAGAACAGCTGTAGATGTAACCCCTATCATTGATCTTGCAAGGTGTAGCCGGAGCTCCCAGCTCGCTGGGTTTTTGATGTTTCTGTGGTCTCTCCACGCTGCTGAAATGCCCCCACCATCCCCACTACCACCCCACCCGCAAGGCTGAGGAATCACCTGCCCAACTGAAACCAACACATAAATTGCTTATCTACACTTGTCATGCTAGGCCTGCTACCTTTGCAGTTATTTGTCTTTAGATCTTCTTGGATATCACCTGTGTGGCTGCACTTGTTCACGCCTGCACAAACAATAAGGATTCACGCTGCGCTGCCAACACACACGGTCAGTAATATTTACCGCACACTCACATATAATGCAACATTCCTTCAGGCTTGAATTTCTGTGCTGAGATGCACATCGTTGGGCGGATTAATAAAAACAAAGATAGAGGTAATGTTTTATCAGACAAGAGAGTGGACTTTTTTCAACGTATTGGATCGCCTCTGAGAAGGAGTCATGAAACCACATACAAGATCTCTACAGTCAGTTGCTGCAGACTAACTGCAAAAATTGATGCTTGGATATTACATCCTTCAAATATGTGGCTCACACTGACTCATGAATGTGTTTGCAAATGGATCTTTCTGGTATTTTGAATTACAAAGTATTTGTAATAATAGAACGGTGAAAAGAATCTGAATATCATTAAAATATTATTGCAAGATTGCTTCTTCTCAGTAGTTGCGAGTCATATTAGCCAGAGAATGGGCAGCTCTAACTGTCCAAGAATAAACCTCAATTCATTATTCACAAATGGAAGCAGGACATGCGCAGACCAAGAGGAGCTTCCAAAAATGTCTTTTAGCGACCATCTAGGATCTAGGTTTTTGCCCCTCTGGCAAGCATAAATAAACAGCTCCCCATTTATTATTTAGTCTTCATGAAAACACACAGTTTGCAGCTGCGGGCATTTGAAAGGTGTGCACAACATGGCAAGTACATTTGTTAAAATTGCTGGTCAGTGCTTTGAGTGGGTCATCTTTGTCAAAAAGCTGCATGTTAAATTGAGCAGCCGGCACTGGGTGGATCCAAATGGAAAATAATTCACCAACCATTCAACGCCATCTCCGTCTCCTCCCTGCAAATCTTCGCAATGTTGTGTCGAGCATCTGACTTATGAAAAAAGAAACACTCTGAAGGCGCCTTTCTCAGCATTCATCACAAGCACGCCGGGAGATGCTGTTCTAGATTGATAACTGCTCATAACGGATGGAGTCCACACAACGGGCGCGTAACTTGTTCACTGGGGAGCCCTGGGAGGCCCCTATCTGATGAGTGAAAGAAAGGGGACAGGCAGAGCAACAGAGGGAGCGCAGATTGTGCTGGAGATACTGCAGGGTTATTGATGTGCTGCAGTAAAGCAGCAGGAGGCCTGTTAGGACAAGCTTAAGAGTGTGTCTCCATCTCCTTAGCGCTAATCAATCATAACTACATTTATAGGCAATTAAAAGTGGCTTGTTGCATTGCAGCCAGTGCATACTGTTCCCCAAAAAGCCTGTGTCTGGAAAAAAGGAATGTTCTAATAACTTCAATTTCAGCTAAAACTTTGCACATGGATAGAAAGTGAGCGGTGTGACTTGGATGTGGTCCTCAGCGCTGCCACAATTTCCTTTTTGGGAAAGGCGTCTCATCTAATATGGAAAAATGGGAGTGAGACCCTTGATCTTAAACTGTTAATTATTAAGTGATTCATTCTCATGCTACTCAGCTTTGCAGTGGTAATAGATATTACATGAAACGACTAGGAGGGAAATCACACTAGATGGCTGTTGGCAGGGTGTGAAATCAGTTGCAGGCTTATAGGGAATTAAATGCACATCTATCGATTTCGTTGTGCTGTGTGCATTAGATAGGAAAGCAAACATGAAATTGTCGGAAAAAAACCCACATATTAACAAAAGAATCCATAACGCTGGCTTCCCTTCTAAGCAACAGTATCCCAGTTTGCATCCTGTGATATCACACAGTACCAACATCAACACCACAACCTGCCTTTTCGACTGTGTTGTGAAGTCTTTATTGCTTTGTTAGATGGAAGTCAAACTAGTCCCTTTAAGAAACAGAATAAAATAGATCTTAAAAGCAGCGTTGAGGGATTTTTGGACGCTTGGGTGAGGTAGATTATGTCATGGTGCTATTATTTTGTGCCCTGTGACTTGTGTTTCTGCGGTTTCATCCCCTATCTTGTCTACTGGTTGTCGCCATTTGTCTTCTCTGTGTACATCTGTGCCTCTACCTGTTCCTCTCTGCAGGAAACCACCTGACACACCTGAGAGTCATCCAATATTCACCAGCTGCAGTACTTCAACCCAAGCTCCTCACTCTACTCCTCTCACAGATTGTTCTGCTTGCTCCTGTGGTTATATTCACCGACTAATTAGGGCCCGAGCACTGACAGTGCATAGGACCCTACTGGAATGAAAGGAATTATTTTTCGTCCAAAACAATCGAATTTTTGAGGGCCTAAACACGCTCGAAAACTCCTGAAAATTTGCAAACGCATCAGAACTGGTGAAAAATTTTGTATTTTGTGACTTGTACATGTGTGTCGCAAAATGGCTCCATAGCGCCCCCTGCAAAATTTGCAGCATCTACTACAGGCAGGATGTTTTACCTGCATCTACGAAATTTGGTAGGCATATGTAGCACGTCAGGCTGCACCAAAAAGGCAGTGGCAGGAACTCAACAGGAAGTCCTCTATTTTGCATGAACTGTAGGATTTTTGGTCCCTTTTGATCATTTTCAAGAGCAAATTTCTCATAGAGGGTAACTCCAAGAGACCTCAAATTTGGGCAGTATATACACATGAAAATCTATCAAAATCTTCTGCAGAGGTCAAAGGGCATGGCCATGGTGGCCCCCAGAGTTTTGATTGCAACAGGAAAGCTGGTTGACCATATTCACCTCAAATGTGGTGATAAAAGCCTTAAGACAGTGATTCATGGAGAAAACTGTGAGTTGTCATCAAACAGTGTGTCTGTGGTGTTGTGGCGAATTTCAGTGTATATCTCAGCTGCACATGATCCAATTGGCCCATATTTCAAGACAAGAGTCCAGGTCTAAAGACACTGACATTCAAAAAGTGAGTCACAGTCATAGCACCACCTATTGGTAACAGGAAGTTAGACATTATATTTTTATATTTGTGCTATTGCAAGAAACTTTATGATATAATCCTTGAAATTAGTCAGCTAAGACTTGACACCTTGAAATTTCTGCCACACCCCAACGTACACCACATCTCGATGTGCGCCACGTCCCAACATATGTGGGTGTACGAGGGCCTGTTCAACGCCGCTTACAACTTTCATTTTTCTTGTAGTTGTTGTTTTCTGTTGTTTTTGCTCTTATTTTTATCCGGAACCCTTGAGTACCTCAAGTTCCAATCTCTCACAGTCTTCTCCTTGCCAGCCATCTCCAACAAACCAACTTCCAGCCTGCAACTCACTGCATTAAATGCCGCACTCAACCTCCTCCATCAGTCAGCCTAAAGACTCCCGCGCCAGCCACCCACCATACAGCCTTGATTCACTCTCCTGGTTTCATCCACCATCCTAAATGTTACAATGAAACTTCTTAACTGTGTGATTGAGTCCTGCATTTTGGACCCAGAAATCTCACTGCCTGTAAAAGAACAAGCTGAATCCTATTGAAATATTGACTTCTCTTCTAAAGTTGGCATTGTGAACATGTTGGCAAACAGTTCAGCAAACTTATCAGCCATACTACCGGTTTTCGCCTCTCCCCATTTCCCTTTTATTTCTGGCGTTTTTTTCCTTCTCCTCCTGTCTCTTGTAAGTCGCAGTCTGCCTCGTGGTGAAAATGTGTGTCTGAGTGGACGTGGTGCTCCGTTCCCTCCTGCCGCTCAATCATCTGCGCACCTGAGGTTCATCTTCCACTCAGGACCAGCAGTATATCAACCTCCGCTTTCCCCCCTCTTTTCATTCTCTGCCAGATTGCTCAGGCACCGGTCTGATTCCAACTCCAGGCCAAACTCTGCGCTCCAGTTTGCGCGTGCCTTCTAGTAAAGTAATTCTGCTGTCTCTCTCTGCTTCAGGTTCATACTCGCCCTCTGCCAGATCTGCCAGAAACCCAGCCTCGATCCCCACCACCTGCTTCATTCTCCGTCACCAGCCACGCCAACCTGCTCTGCTCAGCGTCTTCACTCTCCAGAAATCAGCCTACATCTCATAAGTCTTGCTCGTTCCCTCAAACCACCACCAGCCTGCCGGCCCACCATCTTGCAGAGCAACTCCAAGTTCACTCCTCTGCATATTCCTATGATTATTTGTTCTGATAAACCTCATATTTATTCTCTTCGCTTTGGTCTTTCCTTATTCTCTACATTATGATTGATTTAAATTTGTGCTTCAAGACGCCTGAGGATTCTAACATTCACCTTCCTTTTGAGCCAGTCCTATGCTTTCCACATGGGTGAGTCATTAGAGGGTTTATGTGAGGTTCTGTGCAGATGTCTGCATATCCTCCACATTTTGGTGACTTTAAGGTCTCTGCAAGGACACCAACTGCAAAAGTGTTGAGAAAAGCCATTTGTGCCATTTTAGTCTGATTTCTAGATTTACTAAACACATGTATCGAACCTGTCATCTGAGTGGCCTAGAAAGTAGTAGAAAATAAACAATTAGCATCCACAAGAGAGTATGATCAGGCCTTTAATCTCTCCATCACTGCACATTAAAGTTGTTCTCAGGAAATGTTCCCGAAAAACAGGTTAAAGAAAAGCAGTGTTTACATCAGATGTTTTACTCTATCTAGCGCCGACTGATTGAAGCTGCTGCACACAGAGAGGCTTAAATTACCTTTTAACTAATTCACACTTTGATTAAAATGTGATAAAACGCCGACTCGTTCTCTATCAGTTGGCAAAGTGTCTGTTTTGAATTAATGCAGATCAGGAGTCAAATTACCTCGATAGGAATTAATCAAAACTTTCGAGGAGAAGACAAGAGTCAATGAATCAGTCAGTCTAGTCCTGGACTCGCAGTCGTTCTGAGCACATAAGGACACACAAGGACATCTCCACTCCTTTCACTGCAGAGCCATTCAATTTTCTGGATGCGGTGAGACAAGTGAGATTGTGCTCTTGCTGTGAATGTGAGAGTGTTTTTTGGTTTTGCAGTCGCTTTCTCATTTCACCACTTGTTAGCAGAATATGTTTGGAATGTAGATTCCATTTATTCCAAAAATATTGAACATCAAACGTGCTGTTTTCTTCCTTTTCCCCTCTGTCTTGCTGACACTGTGGCCCATACCTTTCCATTACATTTGTATTGTCGCCAGTGAAAAATATGTAATTCCTCTCTACTTTTGCGCTGACTGAAAAGGGGGTATTGAGGGTTTTAAAACATTGCCGGACCACTGGCAGCTCTGAGACTGCTTTTATTAGACTTCTTTTATTATTCAGTCAAAAGTATTGGCATTGGAAATTATAATAGTTTTCAGCCTTACAAACTTTTTTTGGCAAAACAACATGGATTTTTGAAATAATTGTTTGTTGAGTCCTTCCCCAAGGACACTGGAATTGTAGCAGGCTGCCATAGACAATTTTCCTAATTGGCTCACCTCTGCACAGGGTTTGAAAATCACTCAGAAGCTTTATTATTTTAATCTTGCATTGCTTTTGTCATTTTTCATGTGTACACCAATGCGTGACTCCACTAATGCCAGAAAGTGTACTCATATTCGCATTTTTTAAGTAGCCTCTTTCACAACTGTCGCTTAACCTTCAGCGCGGCCATCTGGATAATGCCCATGCAATCTTGTCTTTAGATGCTGTTACTGGACGATGCGCTGTATGACAAAGTTTGTTTCAAAGTTGTGCTTAATGACTATGACCAAAAACATTGGAATCCCTTCTTGAAAAAAAATGTTTGTCCAATTTTGCTGAGGTGGGAAATGAGTTTGTTTTGCCATTGATCACGTTCCATGGCAGTGTTTTTTGAAGTGAAGAAAGTCCTATATCTTTGCAATGAAGAAGAGTTCTCCAATAAGGTGGTCACAAATGATTGTGAGGTACTGAAGTAGTGGCTTTTGAATCTGGAGATCAGTTCACAGGTTGTGTGCAGTGGGGGTTAACTTTAGGCAACAAAAGCTTTGGTGAAGGTTCTGGAAAGATGGTGATTTCAGGTGTGGTTTAACACCAGCCTTTCCCTAACCTTTATATTAGTGCCTAACCATGACTGTGCTTTAGTATCTATCAGCAAAATTCCATCATATTGTTGCCCAGATGTGGAGTTTCTAACTCCAGTACCTCATTAAAGATGTTCATGAGCAGTTAATCCAACTTCAGACTTGGAAACATTTCTTCTGAACCAGCAGGTGATGTTATAGACGCAGTACTATTGTTTCTACAGTCTGTGACTGACTGTGCCTACTTAGGCTTTGTCCAGACTGCAGGGAAATTACATTTGTTCCTTAAATTAGATTTTTAGAACAGATTGTTTGCAAGTGATCAGACTGGATTTGGGTGTCCAGACATGAACAACCTATTTGCATTGGTTGCTGTGGTAACGATGTAGGAGTCCGTTTCTATGTGCTGTAGCTTTCTTTCTCCCATAAACGGTCTCATTCTAGCAGGCTCCTTGAATGTACAGATGCCTCCCACCGAAGAGCCAGCAGACAGTTCATTTTGCTGTCTGTCCACAAGCTGTTCCCCTTATTGTCCTCCACAGTGCTCTGCTAGTAGCAGTATGGATTCAGCTCAGCACTCCTGACTCTCTGGATGTGGCGCCATCATTGTGTGTTGCAGTGCGAGTGACACAAAAGACACTTTGGAATCTGATAAGGATTCATGGAATAAAAAATAAAATCAAACTAAAATTCATAATTTCAGTAAAATCAATTAATTCAAAACTTATAATAAAAAAACAACCAGACTAAAAAGATTGGTTTTAACTTTTCTGTTTAAAGTTTTGTTGATTTGTGGTGGTACAACGTGTGCTCTCCTCTGATTGGGATTTTAAACCATCTGTGGGTTGGATTGGATTTGCAAAAACTTTTTCATGTGAACATTTTTTTTTTTGCTGTCCAGTTTTTCTAAAGTATCTGGATATCAACCAAAAAACAAATATGAGCTTGCAGCCTAAACAAGACCTTACTTGCTTCTAATGGGGGTCTCCAGGTGTTCCCACTATATTATCTGTTTTACTATTGACTTGACAAATGTGTGCTCAGGTCAGCCTCCAATAAAAAGATCCAATGAAAATATAAATCATGTTAAACTACGGCTGTAAAATTTGGCATCTTTCACATTTTTTTTTGCAACTGAAATGTGTTGTCTTGCCAATCGCCGTCTCGCAGCGCCGTCCTCCCCCTCGTAGAGCGGCTGATATATGTGATTAGGTTCCAAAATAGAGCTTGATGTTTGGAAAGTGAGGAATGTCAGCAGCTGGCGTAGTGATCCTCAAGTCATTGGTATTGATCAACAACACTGTCAGCTGCTTTGCAGATGGATGATGGTCATTTAGCGCCTGGGGCCAGTAAAAATCGTAGTTATTGCTCTTTAAAACGTGGCCATCTACTCCCGGGTTGCAGGAGCAGTCTGAGTGGAGCTGCCAGGGAAGAAAAGACTTCTCAGAGACTCGGTGTGACTGCGAGACGTGAACGTGACTGACAGTGAGTGAGATGTTAGTGAATTATGAAAGGAAAGGTTGGGGGTTAGAAGATGCGGGGATTGGCTCTTCTGCTCACTCGATGATAGACTATGACCCGACATGTCAGGGGGGGGCGGGAGCAGGCGGGATAATCACCTTGACTTTTTTTCTTCCTGTTTATTCTGCCTTTGTTGTACCGTTACAGTGATAAATGGCAAAGTAGATTCAGGTGTCCTTTCCTGGGTAATATATTCAGTTATTTTACGAGTTAATCTATAGTCATAATTTTTTATTCTGTCTCATTTACATCTGGTACATGCCTACCTGGCATACAGTAATAATTGTAGCCTTCAGTGCTGTGTCATTTCAACAGAAGCACTGAGTGTGTGTGCATATATGAGAGAGCGAGAGAGAGAATCACACACCCCTGTCATAAGCACCAGCAGGACTTCTTTGACAAGGGCAGCATTCTCTAATTTATTCTGATGGCTCCCCCCTCCCTGCTCACAGCTACTGAAGGTCATCTTCCACCCTGATAAGAAAGCTGAAAGAAAAGCATTTTCGCAAGTGATAATCAACTGCTTATTCCCTTCAAATGCCATGTCCGAGAAGTGGCTGGCACAATTTCGCTGTAATACAAGCTGTCAGGTGGTTTTTGTGTTGCTCGAGGGGGATTTGCTGCTGTAAGGTTTCATTCGGAGGGCTGACAAGCAGAATTGATTGAAGTTGTTTCAGTGTAAAAGAGCAGCGAAATGCAACGTAAAAACTGATCAACAATGGCAGAGGAGAGGAGATGGCGTTTCATGAAACAGACAGATTTGCTGAAATACATTTCCGCTTTATGCTGAAGTGTTTAAGTGGTTCGGAGGCGACACTATCTTGGTTAGTTTTACAGCCACACTCATCCTCATCCTCACAGTGTGCTTTCTGACAAGTTATGAGCCTCAGTCAGACGTTACGACCATCAAAATATTTATTTATATGCTGCCAGTCTGCAGGAATAACAGCGTATTTGAAGTCTCCTCTGAAACTGAGCAAAGCCGAGTCTTTCCTCTGGACTGAGTTTATGTCGGCGAGTGGAGAAGACCGTCTCTCTCACAGCAAACACAACTGTGCGGATTCAATTCCAGATCGATTCCTTAAAAACCACAAAGCAGCAAAGCGACTTCAAAGAGGAAGGCAGATGAGCTACATGAAGAAGAGTTGCAGGGAAAATTGACAGGATGCTTGGAATCCAGAGAAAACATACAAGTTATTCCAAAGTGGCAGGATTGCTTCACACACAGCAGCCTTTGAAAGTTGCTTTCAGAAACATTTTGGCTCCTTCAAACTGTTGAACCTTTAGCTCAATGGATTACGAAAATGGTAAACTTTAAACCTCCCCAGATGTGCTTTTGAAATGCTATCGTCCCTTTAACATGATACAGACCCGCCCCCACCACTTAAAGCCAGACGTGTTTAGATTCATGTATTTAGTGACACCTTTACTTGACTGTGCCTCGGGAAACTTTTTAAAGTTTCAGGAGATGTAAGTTCATGCGAATCGGAGCTGCATTCGCGGTCACCTTGCCGATGTTGCTATGGTGACATTACCGCTTTAGATTTCAGTCCCACAACAGGTCATTTGTCAACGCTTTCCAAGAACGACCCATAATAGTGATTTAGAAATGGCTCACGAGCATTTTTCTAATCTGCTGCCCTCATATTAAAGGTCTGGGAAAGTTTAACAGCTACAACTTTTTGTGCAGACGCTGCTGAAAATCCTAAATGAAGATTGACACTCTCAAACCAGTACAGCTTCAGATTCTTCTTTCCTTTAGTAGTTAATGATGAACTCCAGTAAAAATCTCTCTTTTTTTGTACCTTAAAATGTCCATAGTGCTTGTTTCATACGCTGGTAGGTGGTTCTTTCTGCACCATTATCATTATTTGAACATATATGATTGAATTACTCCAATATTCCACCTTGCTATTGTGTAGCCATAGTAGTCTTACCGTGTCAGAATCATAGGTGAGCTGGTGTGCTTGAGCTGCAGCATGTGCGGACGGTTGGTTGGGATAGAAGGTGGCACATTCTGGAAAAAAACAACAGTGTAGAACCACATCTAAGCCACTGTAAGGCATGAAGGGATTATTTTTATGGAAAAAGGTTCTAAATACACCGATCAGGCATAACATTCTGACCATCTGTCTGATACTGTGTTGTGAGGCTAGTGGCCCTCAAGGACCAGGATTGGACACCCCTGCTTTACACAGTCAGTCACGGTGGAACACTGTAGTATCTAGATGTCGACAGAGCACTGTGACTATACCTCCGCTGCATGCTGGGTTAAAGACAAAGACAAAGTAACCCCATTCCATCTCTGTACCAAACACTCAGAACAGCGAGGCAAAATAAAAAGCAACAGTCCCACCTAGAATGGGCTGTGTGAAAGAGGCTTATGCAACTTTTGAAAAATGAAATAACACATTTATCCTCTAGAAACAAAAGCTTGGTGTAGTTTATTGCGCTCAAAGGTTTTGTCTCTACAGCCTTACTTGGTCTGGTACCAGTAGCGTATGCATCAGTGAAGCATAACATTATGGCCACCTGCCTGATATTGTGTTGGTTATGTTGCCCAAAATGCTCTGAACCATTGGGCATGGACACGAGGACATCTCAGGGTGTCCTATGGAGTCTGGAACCAGGACGTTGGCACTGGATCCTTTGGGTACTCTGGCTTGTGCAGTGGGGCCTCTTTCAGTCAAAGTTGTTCCATTGCATCCTGTTGATGCTTGATCACAATGGGGTCTTGGAAGTTTGGAGGTCAAATCAACATGTTGGGCCATTGTCATGTTCCTCAACATGTTCCTGATTGTTTGATGTTGTTTCCATGTGGTGGGGTGCATTTCCCTGCAGGGGTAGGGCAGTGACATTTGGGATTTCCATTTGCATGAGGGAGTGTGCTTGTTCTGGGGCAGTGTTTATCTGGATGTCCAAGTCTCATCAACATGGATGCCAGAATCCAAGGTTTGTCCAATGTTATTCACTTCACCTGTTAGTGTTCATAATGTTGTGGCTGTTCAATCAATGACCAGAGAAGGACTTTAATGTTGATATCTACAGGTAATCTTTAATGTCCTGCTTTGCTGCTGCAGTGCTCTTTTCTTCTCTCTATATTAAAATGCTTAGGTTAAGGTGTGGATGAGTCTTTTGAGTCTCTTGAGTAGAAATTTCTTGCTTGTGCATTAACCAAAACAAGTTTTCTAGCTTCTGGGTGTTTCCGTGTTCTGTGCATTAGTGCCTCCCCACCGGCCCTTCCTGTGCCTTCCTGCTCAGTCCATAGTCTTTACATTGGGTTGAAGTCCTAAAAATTAAACTCGCTTTGTCTATGCACTGAGGAGGTTTTACAAATATAAAACCTCCATTCATCAAAAATTCATAATAGAAGGAGCAAAAAATTGACTTTGTTTGCAGTTTGAAGTGTTCTGGCAACAATCTTACAGAAGCCTTTTATTTTAGAAATGGGGTCTGTGGAAAAGTGCTTTTCGGGCCGGAGGGGATTATTTTGTTGCAGTACTTGGATTGACCACTGGGGAAAATGGGCAGCAAGGCTAAGTGGTGGCGATGGATGGATTCAGCTCCTCTAACACATCAATGCTTCTTCACACTTCCCTGTTTACATTGGATTGCTTTTAGGAAATCAGAGGGAGTGGAAAGTAATTAAGCAGAGGATTTTACAACATGGAAATGTTCCATATAGATAAAGTTTACATTTCTTCTGTTACAGGTTTTCCAAGCTGGAAATGTTAAAACGCATAACGGTCTGTGTGCCTGTGGGATTTTTCCAGTAATCCATTTGTGATACTGAAGTTAAAAGCAAATATGAAGGTACACAGAAAATAGCTGCATTGTGTTGCAGCACATAAACCAGAGATGACAAGAAGCACATGGAAATGTGGAAATGACACAGACTGAGGTGAAAATTATTCTTTTTGACTTTAGTTTCCAGTGTAATTATTAAGTGTTATATTCCATTATTTTACATGCATCTTGATAAGAACCTGTGGGAGCAGGCATCACACATTGATTAGCACTTGTATTTGTAGTCATTAAGCTTCTAAAGCAGCTTCCACTTACAGTTTAAAAGGGCATCTCTATTAAAACGGAAGTTCTGTTGTAACTGTTCCAGCCTGTCGGAGGAATTTCCGCTCGGTTATCATGAATATTTTTTGCAGTGAATGATCTTGATATTCTTTTGACAGTAACACCTGGAAATGAAATGCACTGTATGTTAGCTACAGTACGTCTCCTGCAGACCGGATGCACATTTCAATTGTAATAGACAAGAAATCCTGGACATATTTTTAAACTGTGCCAAACAACTGTCACTTTTAATTTAAAGTAGCTTTTTTTCTCCCCTTTTGCTCATATTTTCCCCACGGAATTCACTGTGTAGTATTTTAATCATAATGAGTACAGTTAAACCTGAGCTGTGAGAAAGAATAAGCTGCATTTTGTGAATTTGAATTGCTGCAGATGACTTTAGCTAAATTAAAATGCAAAAAAAGCATTGAGGAATGGGATACTATTGACAAAAGGTAAAATACAGAGCATGAGTTGAACAAATGGGAAGCATGTAAATGTTCTTATCCACATCAAACATGCAGCACTCGGTGAACCCTTCACGCGCACTTTACTGTTGGGTAAAAAAAAATTGCTGTCAGACGCGATAGCAATCTCAAAAGCCATTCACCTGGACAAATAGACGGGGGAATGGTAAATATGGAAATGAACTGCATGTAGTCTGTGTACCACACACGCTTGTACAGAACTTAATAAATGGCCTGTTGGCACAAAAAGAGAAAGTCTGGCTAAAGTGATTTTCATCCACCTTCCCCTCCACATAAGAGACATTATCAGTTTGTCCTTGTCAGCAAAAAATAAATAAAAATACATCTGCGACATTCAGAGGAAGCTACACCTGCTCTGATGTGACATCTTACATGCAAACACATGTAGGGAGCGGCTGGACAACAACACATTCCATTCAGGTACTTTGAGGGACTCCAGCAGCAAGTAGAAATCCTTCTTTCTGGCTAAACTTACTGCGTTTGGCCCACCATCAAGTGCTGTGGAAAGTGGGAGCTTAGCAGAGAAACACAACACACGCCACGGGCTCCTCTTACAGCTAAACATGCTGTTCCTCACACCTTGGTCTCCAGTCTCCTCTCTGCACAAGCTGCAGTCTTCTCTGAGGTTTTCAGCGGGATGGCCTCAGACTGTTTATGATTGGCAGCGCTCCATGCTGGAGACCATGTTCCACATCTAATGGAAACCAATAGAGCTGCGGTATAGTTTCCGTGACCTTATATCAGTGTAGAAACAAAACAACTCTGACTTCTAAGATGCATTTCAGCCTCCGCATGTGTCTTGGCAGGTTTGTGGACCCAAGTGATGATGCCGGGGAAAGTTGTAAAAGTTTCTTAGGATGTCTCGTATAGCAGAGCAGACGCTACAAAGGCTTTTCCAGACTTCTGTATTCTCCCCGGAACTTTGATATAAAGAAATCCGAGCCAGGCTGTGTCGACTCGGAGAATTACATCTCAGAGCAGTTTTGTGGAGGCCACTACCTCGCACACACCAAATCAAATCAAGCCTGTCAAATTGGAGCTGCTCCATTCCCGACCAGTCCCAAGCCTCAGTGTGTCGGCTTCACCTCCCTCCCTTTCCACAGCACAGCCGGCTTCTCATGCGCTCTAAGGGCTGTCATTACAACACGGTCAATACACTGAAAAACCCCTGTACTCCTGCTATGTGGATCAACCTGGAGCATACCAATCAGCATCCGCGAAGAAGAGCTCAGCTATAAATTAATGTAGGTTCATAGATTGAGGTCGACTGGGTGTTTAATGGTTTGAAATACAATAGGTTGGAGTCTTCCATACATTGAACCGCTGTTAGCAAAGGCGAGCCCTCGTCCACGTTCGTTTCATGACTCACGTGTGTGCAGCCTGTCAATAATAATGATCGCTCCTCCACGGACAGCATGTGAAACTGTAATTATCTGTTAAACTTAAGTCAAGGTCACTTTGTGGTGGATAATAGTTAACAAGTCCCCAGCATCAACCCGTCAGGATAAAAAGCAGCTAAAATGATTGATTCAAGACGGATGAAAAGCAGCAGAACACACGAGTGCAGCACAAAGGCAGATCTGCTGTGTGATGTCTGCGTGTTCCACGTCTCATTCAGCAGGAAAACACACCAGATCTTTGGTTCCTAATATATTCTCCACCTCACGAACATACATGAAAACACAGGATCAACACAGTGCAGTCCAGTACATCACCACCATCCACTATAACCTCAATGACAAAGAAAACAAATAAAGCAGAATATTCACAGACACAAGGACGCTTTAAAAACTGCAAGTTAGAGCAGAGTTGTTGCATTGAATTGGATTGTTGATTCTTGTTCTGAATAAAGTGCTCAGTGAGCGTTAAAAACAACATGTTGAGCTGATTATTTGTTTCTTTAGCATCTGTTCTGTCTCCTGTCTTGTTTTTCTCGAACTTAATGAGACAGACACATTATTGGATGTAGCTTTCATAAAATATTCAAAACCTCACCTTCTGTTTTACACAACGATAATAACAGTTTTGATTTAGAGTTTCTTGGATTTATTGGTTTTCTTTGTAACAAAAATGGAACAGATGCAATCAAGTGTCAAAAAGGAGCCTGTTTACAAAGAAATGCAATAAACAAGTAAGTTGATTTGTATTAATAGTAATGAATAATTTAGGTTGTGTTCAATTTGCATTAAACATGCAGTTATTAATCCTCAGAACTGAAAGATTTCCACATTAACATTGAATCACATAGTGGATTTAGGGAAAACATCTGTTGTAAACCTTAAACACAAATACGATCTATGTTTCAAAACATCAAAGCTGCACTTTCATTAAAAATCTAAAAGTTTTGTTGTTGACCTAAATTGGTGAACTAACTCAACTCAACTTTCTGAATAATTTGTTTATTCTGTGGGTAACAAAAAACGTTAAATTGAGAAAACTTTTCCTTCATTTTTTTTCCTCCATTCCTGCATTTTACTCAAAGATCTTACAATGGTGGCTGCTGCAGTTGGGGATACTTTTGCACCAGAGCTTGTGGAAAGAGGTGCAATCCCATTAAATACAGCCACCAAGCACATTGCAGTAGTTTCCTTGTTCACCATGCTGTCGCTCCCAGTGCTCCTGCAGTGCTTGTAATGCTCCCTGGACACTTCTCCACCACGTCAAAAAGGCAGCCCCTCAACTTTAAATTCATTTTGATTAAAAGAGAGAAGTCCCAAGGAGCCAGATCTGGTGTTTATTGAGGGTGGGGTTGATGACTTTGCTGTAGTGGCCAAAAAACCTGTTCATTATCACTGCCCTGTGGCCGAGAACACAGTCCAGTTGGAACACCCATATGCCATCATGCCACAGTTCAGGTAATTTGCACCTAATCTTCTCTTTCTCACACCTCAGGATGTAACAGCATCCTGAGCATGCTCCTGGTGAATGGGCCTTCTCTTGTCTTAGAGATTGCAACTATTCCACAGTAAAAACTGTTGTTTCTTCTCTTAACGATAGCTGCAGACCACCTCTCATTACCAGGGATGATCCTTAACATGAACATAGTGGGAAGGGAAAGATGAGCATTGTTTTCGTTATTAATGAAAATAAAATTAATTTAAAAAAAAATAAAATTAATAAATAAAATTAAAAATAACAATTGCATTAAACCAAGTTCAACCAGATCAGTCCCAGTCTGGGTCAGTTAGTGTTGACAATCACCCGATAAAATCAGTGTGTGATAAGTTTGCTACTTTTGCCGATCGGTTTATAAAGTTTACTCACCTCTGTTTTCCAGGACCTCATCCAAAATTCCCACCTCTGGTTGTTGTCCATGTTTGTTTTGGCACAAATACAATCACACTTGCCTTTCTTACTGGAATAGTGTGTTTCTTTACTGCCCAAACTCCAGTTGCTGTACTATCTGGTGGTTCAGTGTGTTGTCTTGAGAACCCATGAGCACTTGAGGTGTAAAGTTTATGAATAAAAGAACCAAAAAAAACTTGAGCAAATTCAAGATTTTTCAACTTCTTGAGAAAAAAACAAACCAGAACTGTTAAACTAAAATAACGTGCGATTACCTAAACTCATCAGTGATTGATAATTATAGGTTGGTATTTATAAGTTTTAACAGATGGAAAGTTGAATTAGCTTGATTTCTGAGGGATAATAAAATACAATCTGAATACATTTCAAAATGAAATACATCTGCACTTCTTTTCTTTTAATAAAACAAGGACGATGACTCTAAAGGTAAAATTGGAAATCATTGGTGAACATGGCTGGGTGTCCTTGTTTTGTGGATCTAATTCCAAATACGAGAAATTCTAATTCTCTCACAATACAAGTAGGTAAAAAGCTTTAATTAACACATGCATGCAGATCCAAAAACACATTTAGATACTGTATAAATATAAAATAGCAACAACAAATTCTATTCTGGTAAATATTTACCCATCCAGGGATGACATAAGATTTCTAAGCCAGTGTGTTATATTAATGCAGAAGTTCCTTGTGTGCTTACTTCATAAATATAGATTAATATCCAATCCCTCATTGTTTGTATCTTATTCTGAGACACTTCTGAGAGCCGCACAGAATAATTTGATTAAAACCCCATAACTGATGCTACGAGCAACACTTCATCCAAACTGGAGCATGAATCCTTAATTCGGAGGACAATCATGTCTTCGGTGTGATAATGAAGATATTGACCAACTGGTA
The DNA here is from genome assembly GCA_024666655.1 of Dascyllus trimaculatus. Taxonomy (NCBI): domain Eukaryota; kingdom Metazoa; phylum Chordata; class Actinopteri; family Pomacentridae; genus Dascyllus; species Dascyllus trimaculatus. The sequence continues at coordinate 24,525,618 of CM045464.1, read as the reverse complement.
ATGAAGCAGATAACCGACACATCAGTAGATAAAGCAGAGGTGCTCAGTATTTACATACTAATTTATGCATTTATAAGCAAGAATATGCTTATGTAGCTTAAAGCCTAAAACTAATCAATATTCATCAGACAGCCTTTGCCTGTTTGCATTTTTTGCCTGCCTTAATAAACAAACAATAACAAGCTTAGTGCTAGTTTCACGTTCGGGAGGCTGATGAGTGCAGCAGCAGAAAGTCTCAAACCCACGTAGAGTTTGGAAGAGCACAGGGGGAGGAGGAGGAGACAGTCAGACAGAAGCAGGGGATCATCTTTCATTCAGACCTATTTTCTTAGTGATCTTAAAACTCCCTCTTTTTTTGGGATCACACTGTCAGCTCTGCTCCAGTTTTCTGTTCGGAAACAAAGTGAAAATGTATGTTCAATCCATCATCAACTATCCTACAGTTAAAATGTCACCTTGTGTGTAATCCAGCCACCGGGAGCCAAACAGATTAAAGTGGATTTGCAAAACTCACTGAATACCAAAGAGCATGAAGAAGTGATCAAACCTCAGCTTTGATGTATCATGTAAAACGGATTATTTGCTTTGTTTTTTTTTGCCGCATTTTAAAGGAATATTCTAAAAGGATGATTGACATGACTCTCAGCAGGATCGGCCACCCTGACTGTGTCAAATGGTGACAAAAATCTGCCACCCGGCTCCTCTGAAGCTCATTAATTATGACATCGCATCTCATTTGTGTAATCAGTACAAACACTATGTGTAGAACAACAAGTTGTGGTTTGACAGGGGTTATGATGCCGGTCTATTTCTTGACAGGAGCAGAGTCTCCACTGGCGAACTGTTGATTTCACACATTTATATAGATTAAATTAACACCTTCAAATGTGTTAATTAGTGAGCTTTAACAGTGATAGCTCCAGCAAAGACATGAGAAATTAAAATGATAAAAAAGAGTTTCTTTCTTTGCAAATGTAAACATCGTGCTAACACAAAAACGTACAGACAAGGAGCAGATTTGAGGTGGAAGTTTTGGATGAGATTAGAGCTTTAGAGTGCACAAAGAGGTTTGTCTTACAAAACAAGCTTAACATTGGCTAATGTTGTGACTGGTGTTAGCCCTGATAATGCACAAGACACCCACAGGAATGAGCAATGGTCTTTTGTGTCAGTGCTCACAGGGTCTGCAGTGCATAGAGTCCCCTGCAAGAGAAAAGTCTGAACGAGTTCTTAACAAGCAGTGGAACACAGAAGTGGGATGTTAACTGGATCCAACAATAAGTTAGAAGTGTATAGTGGGTCTGCACTTGCAGTAAATGGAGCTCTTTAAGAGCAACTGATAATACATCGAGGGATGGTGTAGGGTAAGAACAAAACAACAGGGTCATGCAGACCTTGGTCTTGGCAGAGGCAAACCTCCAAGGAACAAAATAGCAGCCCCAGAAAGTGGAAATTGATTGTAGAAAAAAAAATCCATCACCAAGAGAAAGTGGCAAAGTGCAAATCGTGCCAAAGCAGACCAGGGGCAAAGAGTTTAAAAAGTGTTGAAACCCACAGGCTCAGGTGGCAACATATTTGGAGCGTGGAGACATCTGATTATCTGAGCAGAATATGGGCCGCAAGCATCTCCATAATTCCCACTAGTGGCTTACGGCTTCGCCTCCATGTTTAGACAGCAATATAGACACATGGCGTGTCAGGTTGCAAGGTTGGTTTTTCCCTCCTGAGGTAGATGCGCTCCATCGAGCACCTGATCATTTAAGTCCTTGGCTGCAGCAGCTGAGAGTAAACAAATGTAAATGAATTATTAACCTGCAACAAACTGGCAATTGTGTGTGAGGGTAAGTATGGAAGGAAATAAGTAAAAGGAAGAAGAAGCGGCTTGTAATTTGGCTGGAAAATGAAGCTACAAATGAATGAGAAAGACTTGAAAATAGAGAGTTATTGTGGGCGTGTGAATCTGATCTTTCACTTCTAAAACCTCTTCGGCACTATTGTTATTTTTTGTGACTTTCAGCTGGTAGAATTAAAGAACTGAAGATGATGTTCCCTTATTTATCAGTGTAATGCTGAATTTACATCAGGCCAACTTTGAACCACACACCTAACTCTTGCTTTTTACTACACAAACCCTTCCGCTGATAATTTTCATGTCTGAAGTTGACCAACAATTGTACACCCTGTGGAAGATGAGAGTCATGAATGTTCAGCATCGTGCACTCTAGTTTACTCAAGAAGTTGGGGATTCATGCTCGGGGATTATGAGCTCAGCCAGCGGTGCTTCAAAATATGCAAATCTGTCTCATGCTTATAACACAGGAGCTGTGTGCCAAGTGTGGATGTACATTATGGCAACAGTTTCATGTTCCTCCTCTCCTGTCCACTGAAATTAAGCGGAATTGAGACAGTTTGGTTTCTGAAATGCTCAGCAGACCAATTGCAGCCTTCAGGGTCAAATGCAATTTGGTTGAATGTCAAATCTGATGGGAAAAAAACCCTCTCGTCTTTCATATCATTCTGTGTCAGCCTACTCACCTCTGTCCCTATGCATCTCTCTCAGTTTCTTTCTGAGCATGTGACCTTGTTCAGTCTGTCCCAGAAGAGCCATTCCTTTTCATTTTACAGTACGTTTAAGTCCTGCAAACCACCGGGTTTGTTGCTGAGGAAGCATATGAGTTGGATTAGAGGGAGAAGAGTGGAGCTCATCTATCAGGGCTCCATCCTACAGCGGCAAGAGATGACTGGACACCACATACAGGAAGCTGATTTAATATTCAGACATATCTCATTTGTTTTACTCAGAGCAGCTGCTTAGGTCTTTGAAAATAATTATATAATAACTGCAGATTCAGGATTAACTAGCACTGACAGTCTGTGTTTGTTTAGGAGTTATAGGCTAGAAAAGTAAGCTATTTCTTTTTTCCTTACATCAGAATTAATCTGGCATCGCACATCTTTCTGGGCAGAGTTGACACAAGACTCTGTATCCCCCCCCCATTCTCTCCCCACACTCCAGGCAGCAGCCAGCAGGCGTCTCGGCCTCATGCGGAGTGGCCTCAGCTTTGAGGCCTTAATAAGTTGGGTGAAATGTAGAAATTGTAGAGCCCGAGTGCAAGCAGAAGCAACATTTTCACTCTGCAGCAAATCCTTGTGATAAAGAAAAGTTTGTCTCTGGTATTTGGGATCAATAAAGAATCTCAAATGAAAGGTCTAAGAAGAAGTTGAAGATAAGCAAGAAAAAAAAATGCAAAGGCTCGAGTGGTGCAGGGAAAGCAGTTTCTTTTAAAGCGTTTCTTTGACAAAATAACGCAGTGCAGAACAAATACCATGTGCAACAACTATTTTTCCATCTGAAAGCGTAGACAGAATTTTTAAAAACCAGCCAAACAGTCATAGACCTATACAAATATTTACCTCTGTAGTATAGATGTTTGAAACAGAAGAATTGGCTGGTGAGCTGGTAATTGCTCAGAGCGAACAAAAAAACTGGTCATTTCGGTTTCAGTGAGCTTGCAGCCCATCTGTCGTACCGTGGAATGGCTTCAGCCCCAACTGACCAGTATCACAATAAGGCGACACACAGGCGTTACCTGCTCTTGCTGACAGACCGTGACAGTGGCCATTATCAGCTCCCCCAGCACCGTCTGAATAGCCCGTCCAGGTTATTATCTGGTGGAGTAGTTGGCTTCTGGCTGTAAGGAAAAAGGAATTTCAGACAACAGAAAAGCTGCGGGAAAGACACACTTTCAATAGATCTGTAGCCAAGGGAGAAATTGTTGCAGTCAAAGCTACATGAGGCATGCAGTTAGTCTCATTTCCTCAAGAGTACTTACAAATTTACCCTCTTTGCCAGGAAATAGCTTAAAGATGGGCCATTTAAAAAACTCTCACAAGCTCATTTCAAGTTTCTAAGTGATGGATATTGAGTACTGTGCACTTTCACACATAGAGAGAAAAAATAAAATATGCAGCTAATGTTAATTTTACTTCATTTGAGACCAAATGATAGACAATGTATCCATATGTAATAGTTACAGAATAATTATAAATGATGAAACAAAATGATCCATCTAAAGGTTGCTAATACACCGATCAGCCACAACATTCTGACCACTGACAAGTGAAGTGAATAACATTGATCATATTGATACTATGTGGTGTTCTGCTGGAAAACCTTGGATTTTAACATCCATGTTGATGAGACTCAGACACCCAAATAAACATTGTCCCACAACAAGCACACTCCCTCATGCAAATGGAAATCCCAAATGTCACTGGCCTTCCCCTGCAGGAAAATGCACCCCACCACATGGAAAAAACATCAAACAATCAAGAACATGTTGAGGAACATGACAATGGTCCAACATGTTGATTTGACCTCCAGACTTCCAAGACCCCATTGTGATCAAGCATCAACAGGATGCAATGGAACAACTTTGACTGAAAGAGGCCCCACTGCACAAGCCAGAGTACCCAAAGGATCCAGTGCCAATGTCCTGGTTCCAGGTCCTCTTGTCCATGCCCAATGGTTCAGAGCATTTTTGGCAACATAAGGGGGACCAACACAATATCAGGCAGGTGGCCATAATGTTATGCTTCACTGATGCATACGCTACTGGTACCAGACCAAGTAAGGCTGTAGAGACAAAACCTTTGAGCGCAATAAACTACACCAAGCTTTTGTTTCTAGAGGATAAATGTGTTATTTCATTTTTCAAAAGTTGCATAAGCCTCTTTCACACAGCCCATTCTAGGTGGGACTGTTGCTTTTTATTTTGCCTCGCTGTTCTGAGTGTTTGGTACAGAGATGGAATGGGGTTACTTTGTCTTTGTCTTTAACCCAGCATGCAGCGGAGGTGTAGTCACAGTGCTCTATCGACATCAAGATACTACATTGTTCCGCCGTGACTGAATGTGTAAAGCAGGGGTGTCCAATCCTGGTCCTTGACGGCCACTATCCTGGATGTTTTAGATGTTTCCCTCTTCCAACACACCTGATTCAAATGATCAGCTCATCATCAAGCTCTGCAGAAGCCTGATGACGATCCGGATCATTTGAATCAGGTGAGCTGGAAGAGGGAAACATCTAAAACATGCAGGATAGTGGCCCTCGAGGACCAGGATTTTCCACCCCTGGTGTAACGTACGTGGGCCTTAAATGGAGTGGCTGCCGCAACACTGTACTTCCATTCATCCATCCATCCATCCATCCATTATCTATACACCACTTAATCCTCTGTAAGGTCGCGGGGGGCTGGAGCCTTTCCCAGCCAACTTAGATGAAGGCAGGGGACACCCTGGACAGGTCGCCAGTCTACCACAGAGCCACACATGGAGACAACCAACCAAGCACACTCACATTCAAACCTATGGACAATTTAAAATAATCAGTTTGTTTCTGGACTGCGGGAGGAAGTACCCGGTGAAAACCCACACATGCACAGGGAGAACATGCAAACTCCACACAGAAAGATCCCAGCCATCCAAACCGGGATGCGAATTGGGGACCTTCCCACTGTGGGGTGACGTTCAGGGTGCAAACTACGGGGGACCCAGGGGGGTCTCAGTCCCCCTTAATGAGACATGAGCTCCCCTGGAAACATGATTTGTGAATTTTTGGGGGGGTCATTTAAATATTATCAAAATGCTGTTCTTCCCATGTATTTCCTTTATTTAGTTGTTATTATTATTATTATTTTTATTTTTATTAGTGTTATCATAATCATGGATCATGTGTAGAATTAGGCTATTTTTATATATATGATTGATGATGATGATTTGCGCATCACTATTTCACTTTAATAAAGATGCCGGCCTGCATGCAGTTCCTGTCCTCACCATTGAAGCGTGGGGGCGCTATGCCTTAAATGTCACTTTAAGTCAGACACCGGAAACGAAAAAAAAAGACCGCGCTGGACCATTTGCGCTTGAGCCGCTGAATTTCAGTGCTAACTGTTGTACATGATTTGGAGTCGAAATGTGGAAGAGGAAACAGGGAAACCTGCTCGCAAAGTTTAAATTTTACGAAGAGATGGAAGACGAACGACTCTGAGGAGCAGCAAGAGGCGAGTTCTTCGGCAGATGCGAAGTTGTGGACACCGCTGCACCTGAAGGGACTTCTACCGGTGAATACCCGCCAACAGCCGGGCCCGGGGTCACCATGGACGAGCTGACAGAGGCTGGAGATGGACACAGCTCAGAGGCCACCGATGACGGCGAGGATGGCAGTAGACTGGGCGAAAACAGCCTCTCATCGCTCCTTTTTGTGGATCTTGATGGACCCCCATTAGAGAGATTCGACCCAACACCCTTCATCACATCCTGGATTAAACCAGGTCGTCGCCTGTCCACATCATGGTCTACTGGACCAACAGCAAAGGTAGCTGATCCCAGGCCTGTGTGGTCCTTCTGTTTTAAGGTAAGCGCTAATCTGTAGGCCTATAAACTGTATTATTAATTGTTAGCACTGTGTTGTGGGTCATTGCATTAATTGCTGCAGATTTTAATCATGATTGCAGAGGTTATTACATTGGCGGACGTTACACTGCCTGGCCGACTTTTAAAAAAATGTGATGGTCGTGTGTGTTTTGTCATTGATTGGTTTGTTGATGTTGATTGATGTTACAGTATTTCAGAGGTTATTTTGCGCATGTTGATGGGGACTTGATCCCTTCTAGACAGGCTGACATGTTTTGGTTTTGATTTAGATTTGATTAAGATTTGATGCGTGCGTGGAGGTTGGATGTGATATGTGCTTACATGTGCTGACATAAGGCAAGCAGAGGTACAGGCTTGTAATAATGGATGTGTTTAGTGTAAGTCCTCGCTCTGAGGCATATAAGTGATAGACCGAGTTTATAACTTTTATGTGTGGCCCTTTTACACAGAAATGGAAGCAACACTATGCTGGCTAGTTTGGTTCAATATGACCTACATATAAACATGGATGAACCCTCCATGATGTCACCAACAGGTTTTCTGAATGGCAGTTCTGAAGCTCCTCCTAACTGCTGGCCAGTATTTTAATCTCTAATTTAATTTAGAAAGATAAGTTTAATAAAAATTTACTCTCTGTACAGTTTTCATGAATGGGGAAATCATATATACAGATCAAAGCTGATTTGTGCCAGGCTGTAAACATTTATATTCCTTCTGTGAAGTTGCACATTTTACCATTTGGTTCTATGAGGACTGATTCATTTTTGTTGTGGCCTTACCGCCTTGTGGATGCCCGATCCCGTCAGTTCTCAAAAGCTAAGCGAGGTTGGGCCTGGTCAGTACCTGGGTGGGAGACTGTGAGGGAACACAAGGAAGTCTGGGTGAATGCAGTGTGAGAGTGAGTGGTTGGTGGTTTGTGGGGCTGATGGCGCAGACTGGCAGCCTCTACCCCAGGGCAGCTGTGGCTACATAAGTAGCTTACCACCATTGAGAATGGAGTGAATGAATAACGCAATTGTAAAGCGTCTTTCAGTGCCAAGAAAAGCGCTGTATAAAACCAGTACATTATGATTATTATTATTATTATTTCTGGAGCCAGTCTCAAGTGGACATTTAAGAAACTGCAGTTTTTGCCTTCATTTTTCATCCCCACAAGTTGCTGCTTAGTCTGCAAAAGCAAAGACATAATGAGGGGTCTCCTTACTGGCATTTTAGCGCTATCTCAACTTGAAAAGGGATACAGTCTCGCTTTCAGGATTTGCTTATTGATTGTGAAACTCTCTTTGATATGTTCTCAGAAAGACATATCACATCATCATTCTTCATCCAACCAGAAAACATCAAAGTCTTAGAGCTGCAACCTTTAAGGACAAGACAATAAACAAGCCGGCCATTTCGCTGCACATTTTTCCTTGCATCTTACCCGAGGTGAGTTTTAGCAGGCAGCTTTCTATTAAGCTGTCTTAGAAAGAGTAGACCTGGATCAAAGATAAGGCCGCTTTATCAACCGCTTTTATCTGTCTAAAGGACATCTGACAGGAACTCCACAGGAATCCAAGTATAACGCTCAGTCTGTCTTTTCTCTCCATCCATAAAGGAAACAAGCGGCACATTTGCTGTTTGTTTTGCAAATGTCGACATCTTTTCTGCTTTAAAGATGCTTCAGTCATTTGTCAGGCTCTGCCACTGCTTACTCCTCCAAACTGGAATTTTAAGAGCGCTATTATCATGGCCTGCATCACAATGAACCTTCATCTCAGTCGGTATAAAATGTGGTTTATGACTATTTTTGTCACTCTTATTCATGAGAACACATTAAAAAAACATTATTTTTATGCAAGTGGATGTAATCTGATTGCTGGAATCCCCTTACTCAGAGAACTTGTACTACTAACTAAATCATTCTTATGTATATCTTGTTCATTTAGACCAACAAGTGCCTCAGACAACAACAATAAAACATTTCTGATTTATAATTGTTTTCATTAAAGTCAAAGAATAACAGCAAGGATTATGCAATTATCATTTATAACTCACCACATTTCCATGTTGGCTCGTGCCCACAACAATCTAAATGTTCCATTTTCCCCTGATTGCTGATGACATCAATTCAAAACCAAAATAGTGTGACAAGAAATGATTTTGAGGGCTTTATATTACAGGTGCTTAAATTGCTTCTGCCTGTGGCTATTTCCTGGTAATGAGTATAAATGAATTGAAAAATGTAGATAGACCTGGACCGCCAGTGGAGAAATTGATTCCACAGTGGCTGACATCTCCATGCTAAAAACAGGGGTGGAGTGAAAGAGGCTGAGACGGCAGAGATTCTGGGCGAAGGAAACCTGCTCTGCCCTGCTGGATGCTCTTTTACTCGTTTACAATGATTGAGTACTCTTGTTATGGTTTTGCCACTTCTTTGAAATATGCCATTCTTGCATTAGAATTATCAATATACTGTACATTCAGGAAAGCCGATGACTGAATGACCGCTTGATTAATTGCCCTTTACTTAGATGTATTGCTGATGTTTGTGTTTCACGTTTTCATCTAATTGCTTATGCATGATTTGGACATGTGCTGTAAATTGTTTCCATATTTCTTAAGTGCAGATCCGAGCCAATGGGCCACGATGAACAATAATCTATGCCGTGTTAATCAAAATAAGTAAGGCTCCTTTATTTGTTGCCGGGGTGGAGGGAGCCCACGATCCAGACACGCCTGCTGCAGTCTCCCACAAGTTAGGCCAAATTGGATGTTCTCCCATGAACTACTTACCTCTTTACATTTATTGTCAGTGAACAGTCAATTTTCACCCCCATCTGTGGAGATTTGTCAGGCCTTAATCTGACTCTGCATTTATAGCCTTGTAAGAGCGAGGATTAATTCTGGCAGGCCACTCACATAAACGCTGCATAATTATTGTCATTCAAATGCTTCATGTTCTTCTAAAGGGGACCGGTGGTCCAACCAGACTGCCTGGTCGCGCAGATACTGAAGGAGAAATTTAAACGAAACAAGAGTGAATATAATTAACCATGGCATTATAATAATATTAGTAGTAAACATGCTGTTTTAATTAAAAACAACTCACACTGCAGGGCCTAATAGGCCTCAGGGGGTCTTACAATAATGGCGGCACAGATCCTCATCTGAAACGAAGCCCATCTTTGATGACTTTTATTGCACTTTTATTGAACATCTTGTGGGGATTGGTGAAAATGCAGCAGAGCAGCCATGTGAGACAGCAACGGCCACATATTTAACTAGTGACACAGTCGTCTTGTAACCAGAATGATCTGTGGGTTCAGTCGAGCAGCTGATCGATTGATTGATTGCATTGTACATTCACTTTGCAGGCATTTATCACAGCAGCAGATCACAGCGTGTCAGGAAGAAAATAAAAAACCCACTGAGTTTTCACAAGACACACTGAGAAATGCTCAGTCGGTCAGATAATAATCACCAGCTGCTGGAAACACATTATAGTAGTCAGTAATGTGTTGTGTGTTGGGAAATTTAACCTGTACCCAACTGCAGGACAGTGTCAACAGTTAGCAACGCTTTAAGGGATTGTTTGTTCTCAGATGAGGGTGAGGCAGGTTCGGAGGGGAGTGTGGCGTCAGGCAGTCGTGACAAACTCAATCTGGATGGATTTCCTGGTAGGTTGGATAGCTGAGTGACAGAGGCCGGCTGGCTGAGGGAGCTCTGAGGTCTGGAGCAGTAGATGGATTAGGCAGAGGTCTGGTGACTTGGATGCTGGAACCTCAGGCACAGGAGGAAGCAGTATTAATCTAAAGCAAACTAACAGAACCGAGGAGCACAAACTTGGAGGAGAGCTGGCCGAGGCGATACTCCCACACAAGCTGGCAGAGAACGGAGAGCTGGGTTTATGTACTGCATGTGGCTGAACGGCTGATGAGGCTCAGGTGTGTCCGATGATTGTCAGCAGAGGGAAAGTAGGTCGCCACGCCCAGTCACACGAGCACATAGACATACACACTCGGGGAAAACAAGGGGTGAGAGCAGGGGGGAGAAGAAACACCAACGGGAAGAAATGAGAGAAACAAAAGGAAAAGGAGTGATGTAGTGTTTGCATTGAGTTAAGGATGGTTTCAATTTCATGTTGTAATTGCAACTCCACTGAACAATTTCCTCGTGGAAACCTGGCATAGTGTGTTATGTTTCCATGACTACAAAGGTTTGAGTGAACTATCCTGCCTCAGTACAATGTAAAGACTATATATGTTCTACTTCATCGACAATATTATTTATGCAGAAAATAGTGATAGAAGTTGTTGTCATTAAAATTACTAAAAGTATACTATAGCATGTACAACTTCTTCTTAGAAATGCATGTGCACATACACGGATCAGTCACAACATTATGACCACTGACAGGTGAAGTGAATAACATTGATCATATTGGTACTATGTGGTGTTCTGCTGGAAAACCTTGGATTTTAACATCCGTGTTGATGAGACTTAGACACCCAAATAAACATTGTCCCAGAAGAAGCACACTCCCTCATGCAAATGGAAATCCCAAATGTCACTGGCCTACCCCTGCAGGAAAATGCACCCCACCACATGGAAAAAACATCAACCAATCAGGAACATGTTAAGGAACATGACAATGGCCCAACATGTTGATTTGACCTCCAAACTTCCTCCACCCCATTGTGATCAAGCATCAACAGGATGCAGTGGAGCCAGTCTGACAGACAGAGGCCCCACTGCACAATCCCAATTGTCCTCTCCGGACAGTCAGATTCCACCATCATACGCTGGCCTAATAGAGTCATTTTTGTGTTGTTTTAACTGCGCATCTACTGACACTGCTGATCATATTTGAACACAACGATTTCCTGCTTATTTTAATCTCCGCAGCATCCCTTCAAAACGGTAGCGCCACATCCAATTATGTAAATACGATACCCTGATTGTGGGCCATGGTTGCCAACCTGATAAAGGTAACATATAATTTCCTCTGATGGCGGTCAAAGAGCTGTGGAGAGGACTCAAGCTCACAGTTGATGCTAATTGGAGGATGAATTTGAGCTTGTTCAGTTGCCCCTGAGCTGGTTAGGATGAACTGAAGGGGTGGTGGAAAGATGGAAGCAGGACACTGAGGTGGCGGATTTTAAATATGTGTTCAAAAAATAAAAATAAGAAGAAAAACTATCAAAAGATATGAGAGGATATATGGACTCAGAATCAGTTCGGTGTTTAATTGTGTGAAATAAAACATTATTACATTACATACACCGGTTTTAACGGCGTTGCTTCCCTCATCCAACACTTAGAGAATTAACAGATGGTGAAGTGCTAAAAGCCACTCTGAAGTTCTGTGATTTAGATACGCGTAATGCGCATTTACACTTGGCAAGAGGAGTTGTTCAGAGCAGAGGTGAGCCCATTATGGATCATGCATAACAAGCAGGCCTCTCTCAAGTTTTTGACTCAAAACTTTCAGTCAGTTTATCAGACCTCCCTCACTCCAGGGATCATGAGGATGTTTGTCTTCATCTGCCCGAGTAATTGAAAAGCCTTGTAGTACAAAGAGACATCAGTGTAATTTGTAAAACAAGTGCTAAAAGAGATGTCAGGAAGGTGCACATATTTTATCTGGAAATCTCAGTTTGTAGATTATAAATCAAGAGCAAAAGTGAAACATACATTTTAATCTGAAGCAGCCAGTCTCAGAGCTATTTCCAACTTTTTGCTCGAGACAGAAAAACAAAAACTCTGAATAAATCGAGTCGGTGCTCTCCCTGACTGCCTGCGCACCACCTCTCTGTGCTCTCTGTCTCAGAGCCAGGATGATGGCAGAGGAGAGGCTTTTTATGCTGACCCCTCTCCAACAACTCAGTCAGTGAAAACAATATGTGAAAGCTGGGGAGTCCAGCCAGACAAAGAGCCGCCGTCTGCAGTGTTGGGCGGGAGGATCCTTCCCTCCAGGCCAGTTGATGCAACAAAAACTACAAAGTGTCGGCAAGGGGAACGGTGTCCTGGGGAGACTTGGCTTGAGGACAGACTCCTCGATTCCCGGGTGAAATACTCTATTTGAAGCAAACTCACGAGGCTTCTGTTCAATCATGAAAATGAGTTTCTTTATGGCTTTGCAGGGATGATGACAAAGGAAAATGGTTTCTGTTTTAACTACAGGGCAGCCTGTGCTCCCTTTCGGCATCATTCTGAGCATTAGAAACTCCAAAATGTAGGGCAGACCTCCTTTACAATTCCACCCTCCCTCCTTTCTGCATCTTTTGGGCTAAAAGGAGGTGTTCAAACACTGCTCTGATGATAGGCTTTTCCTGTGTATCTCCTCCTCCTCCTCCCTTATGATGCAGGACTAAATGCTTCTTGCTAAACTCCAACACAGAAAAGCTGAAACAATAGCATCAGTCTCTTGCAAAGAGCAGCTTATGCAGAAATTGTATTAGTGACTAATTCTCCTAAATCTCTTGTCAGTCACTGCATATAGGTTAAACACACCTACTCAAAGCAGGTTCCTCCACACAGACTATCTCTCAGTCCAACTGCTCCTCCTCCTTTGTTCCATGTGTATCATACTCATTTTCCCTTATCTAGCCAACAGCAAATGCCTCTGGCACGACATAACGGAGAGTGTGATGGGTGGTCAAAATCGCTGCATTGGCTCGGCTTCCATCTCATTTTCAATTCATTTAAATATGTGATGGCGCTGCAGCATGGCCAAAATACACACTGGTTGTGTTTATGGACTCCTCCGAGTGCTTGTGCCTTTGGGTGGCGTCCCTCTGCCTCTCACAGGACTGTGAGTACTGACTGACCCAAATACATAGTTTTGAGTAGCGGTGGCACATTTTCACTGGGAAAGTGATTCATGCATCACAAGCGACTCGCTGCCAAATTAAATAGTTTACTTGTGAAGCTCAATTGGGACGACACTCATGTTTGCTGTATCTCATTGTGGACCTCTCCCACTGGCTGGAAATGATCCAAAATGTCTGACTTTCGCTTCTTTTTTAAGGTGCACCAGGTGCAGTTTTCATATCTCACCGCTCACAGTTGACCATGATATACATCTGCCATCAGGAGCTCAGTGGTAACACACTGACAGCTGCTGAGACCTGCTGATTGTAGCTGCTGAGGATTTCAAATCTCACTCCCCAGCCTGCTCTCCATTTTGGAACAAACTCCCTCTCCTGTATTCCCTCTCTCCTTCCCCTCCCTCGCTGGAATTACACAACACACATTTCTGGCTTTCCAAAAACTCACTGACTACTCTGTTTTGGAACCAAATCCCCCCCCTGCCCATTGGAATTTCAAAGCACTCCCAATCTCTCTCTGCCCCCCTTCCACCACCATCTTGCATCTTCTCCTGTTTAACTATGGAGGATGGTGCTACAGCACGAGCCAGCGAGCACATTTCACTGTCAAGCCAAAAAAGCACATGAAAGAGAAATATTTCTACAGTATTTTGCATGGTGATATATTATCTCCTCGCTGCATTTCTGTTGCGTTTGTGCCCTAGTTAGTGAGCTTGGTTTCTGATGTGAAAATGTGACTTCATTGTTTTTTAAAAATCTCAAACTAGACTCTTGATACTGATGTATTTTATCTTCCAAAGATCACAGAAGACTAAAGAGGAGAAGAAGTCGTAGAGTGAGAGTCTAATCATAGCTCCCTCTGCATGGAAGATCTGTGAAGGCTTCTGTACGTGTGCATAAAGCTGTGAGTAAAGCGATATTTTACCTACAAAAAGTTTGATGACTTTGGTTTTTTTCGCCTTCACAAATCAAAACTACGAGAAAAACCGTCTAAGGAATGAACTGTGTGTTTATTTACAGAACGTTAGGCAACAAAAGTTTGAAGTATTACTTTCAAGGCCAAGGAGCACTTAACGCTGCAACTACTTTATGCAGCTTGGAAAAGTTCAAATAAAAGTCTTCTTCATAAAAATGACACACACTGTTTATTTCTGCACTGCGTAAAGGTGTATTAGCAACACTGCCTGCTCTGCTCTGCTATTTACTGGATTTGGTTTTAATATTAGAAGTAAAACATTTAATACAAACAATTATGTAAGCCAAGTAGTGAACAGGGCGAGGTCAGAAAAACATAATGAATTTACTCTTTCATTATGTGAATGGGTGCCCTGTGTTCACCCAGTGCAAAATACAAGGCAGAAATCTGACACTTACTGACATAAAACTGCAAAAAGGGGATGAGGATTTTAAAAAAGAAACTGAATCTGAAACAAAAGAATATCCCCAGCACTTGGGTAACAGCAAATACTATGTGTTGCATTCAGTGTCATATATAAAAAGTAACAGTCATTACTCACATTTTTTTTCTGGGATGACTGCAGCTGTAATGCGACAACAGTGCTGTTTCTTTTCTTTGTGGATGTATTAACATAGTCCTTTTTTTAATGGAATTTTGATCTATTTGGCATCCCCAAATGGAAATGCTTACAAAGAAGAACTGTAAGGCCAAAATGCATGTCTGAGAAAGTCATGTTCTTGTTTCTGAAACACAGCCTAAACTACACCAATTTAAACATGGTGATTTTTTTATCCTTGTCTGTAAGTCATATTCAAATAATAATAGCTAGAACATGGTTTATGCAAAGCATATGCAAGTCACTACAACCTCTCTACATCTTGTCAACAACACCTGTATGAAATTCTAGTCCTCTGGGTCGAACCTTATGGGAGCAAAGCTCTTTTTTACTTTGCAGTGTTACTGGTGTTCCCAAACCTCCCAAAAATGTTTCCAAATCACCAAACTGCGCTGCTTTTACTCACTTCTGTGAAACTGTAAAAACACACTGATGCATTCTGATGTTATAAAACCCTCCACCGTCATTCAGATACTGTTGAGTCGTGCGTCTCTTTCTGCTGATTATTCCATGTGCCATTCAGCTACGTCAGGTTGGACCTTGCATCGTACGCACTGAAATAGCTTGCCACAAATGCAGCCACTCTGCCCATGTATACCTCCGTTTGAAAGGCAACATGATTTTCTACAATCATGAATGACTGACTTGTTGATGGATGATAACAGCTTGTTCGACTACCGGTGAAAGACGCATGACAAAGCCGGCAGGAATTTTAAAAAATGGGAGCTCTTACTGTGCTAGATGGGCTGTTCTGGGGTGAAACCTAAACAGCAAAAGGTGGAGACACTTTTATTTTGTAGGCAGCAAATGAACAAAAAACAGGCATGCCCAACAGCACTGTACGGTGTTCATATAGTAGGCAGGGAGGATATTTTTCAAGTGGAAAAAGGTTTGCAGACAGTGAGCCATGGACTTTACATGAAAATATTCACAACTTAGAATAATGTTGTAAAAATCGACCCTTATGGACTAAAGGAATATAAATGATTGAGAAAAGCAAAAATAATCAAGCTTTATGACGGCTTCAAAGGTCATGAGTCTTTATTGATTTTCGTGTCTCTTGTTTACAGTGTCAGTAAATCTGAATGAATCATATTTGGTGCTCATGGTTTATGTAAAATGGATTGATCATTTCAATCGCCGAGACTCCAACCTGTCTAACCTTGGGTGGCATGTCCATACTGACACACTTTAAACATTTATGTCTCCATGCACATTGTTAAGCTGCTTTGAACTAACTAGAATGGGTCAAAAGGTTTAAGGAGAGCTGGGTACTGGACCCAGTGTCTACTCACTAGAATAAAAAATGGCCTTTTCCAAGGGTTGTCTTCTGCATCGTACAGGCCACTGCATATGTGTATTGGTGTTTCTCCTGCTGTTGGTGCTGAGGTGGTATGTTAAGGTTTTATAAATAAGTAAATCTCTATGGACTGAATATTCATAACAGGAAAATTAACAACCGCATTTGCTTGCATTTGGATGTCTAACGCCAACACGTTCACAGATATCTCTAATGGTGGTGTATAGGTGGGAAACAGGTTTGGAGTTATATGATTTTTTTGTTGCAATACCAGAAGTGACCACTAGGAAAAACTGGCAGTACCACTGAATGCTGTGTGGTTGATGTGACGCTAGATTGTATGAACCAAAGGGACTCAGTTTGATGCTCTGTTGTGACTGGTGGTTGAGTTTAGGGTAGTCTGACACACTGGAAGTAGACTTAGGGTACAAGCCTGGAATTTCCCTGCAACCTCTGAGGAAATACAAACAAGCCAAAGTGTTTTCCCCCCTGTAGTAGAATGAAAATGGGGTGCAATCAGATCATTCTCCATTCGCTGACACAGCTTAGAGTAAATTAGGGGATTGGCTGTTAGGATTGGGGTCTGATGGGTCTGACAACAGGGCTAATCCAATCTAGCACCGACCATGCGGTACCCAGTTCTCTTAATACATCCATGTCTTCCACGTGAATCATCAGTTAATGAGGATGCTGACATTTAGCCTTTTAGTATATTATCATGTTTATTTGCCCTCAAAATCCTTTAGCATGATTCTTGTTTGAACATTAGCAACATGTAAACACTGAAAAGTCATTCAGCTGTGTGGTATTTCCCCAACTCATGGAGTTTGCTGGCTATAGCTGAGAAAATCTGGTACTGACAGATGTCAAATCAGACATAAGTGCTGGCTGAACAATGAGAAACCTGCTTTTGTCTAAAATCAGGGACATATTGTTCCTACTACTTAAATTCTTTGGTGGTAAAACTGCCTCTCTTATCAGTGTGAACAGCATGGCTTGACAGGTGTAAACCAACAACACAGAGGCCGGGGTTAGCAAACCATCAATTGTCCTTCCTGCTAAACACCGGTGGGTCAGAATTCTAATCACATATCTTGCACGTATACAATTCATCAGACCAACTTTTGTTTCCTGAGCTGCACAGTAAACAGCTGAATCTTCTTCTGCGTCCACTGTGGCTGCTCCCAGTGAAGAATTTCACTCAGTAAAACTTGATAACCTGATTTCGGCGTCTCCAGTCAGAGTTGATTTACGATCTCGCTAATGTTCCTCATCTACCTCAGCTCATTACTGCTATGCATAGATTTTTAGAATACATATGCAATGGTAAAGGCTGTAATGATTATAAAACAAACCCATCCTCCACACGCTGAGTGATTAATTGGCTCTGTCAGTCATGGTGCAACATTAGTGCAGCCATTTACCGAGGGCTGCGTCTTCTAAGAGCTCTGGAGACACGACGGCACATACTGCTAACGTGTTTTGCTCTCAAATAAGGTGACGTTCTGTCAAGCACTTGTATATCGGAAACATCTTGTATTCCAGTTGTTTAGGTTGCTGCGGTGCACACACTGGAGCGGAGACAACCTGCCACATGATAGCTGATGATACTTTCGCAACAATAGCAGCATGCGAGATAAAGTTTCCCCCTGTGGACTCAGCAAACTTTATCTCATCAAGTTGAACCTCTATATTCTCTGCAACCACAGAAATAAACACAGGCTCGCTCTCTCTCTCTCTCTCTCTCTCTCTCATTCTCTCTCTATCTCTCACACTCACACACACACACACACACACACACACACAACCCTGCCTCATTAAGCTAACTAAGCAGTAGTCCTCATGAAGGAAGGTGAGCCAGGCCGGTTCGGTTTCTGCCATTTATAAACGACTTCCCCAAATTAGCCAGCTCCCCTGTGAGGAGAGAGGGGGAACTTGGCTTTACGAGCGGATCAAGAATCAGCCGGGCTCGCTGCTTTGAAAAGCAAGACACACACATTGCTTGGATGATGTGTGGTGCTGCCAACTGTGAAGACAGCATTATATTAGCGTCTTGTACACAGTCGCCCTCAGAACAAATATAATGATGCAAGCCGGAGCGCATCATTTGCTTGCAAGAAGATGATGTTTTTGAATTTCGTGGGGTTTTTTTCATACTCATTTCTCAAAAAGTTATTGGAGATTTTTCGGAACCGCAGGGCTTTTTTACTGTTGGTAGTCACCACAGTGCACAATTACAAAATGACCTTGACAGAGAAGCAATGCAAGTGAACCCTCCTCTTTTCATTAAGACTGTGGGCAGTTTAAATAACGCCATACGCTTCTGTTTACACAAGTAACCACAAGGGAGCATGCAAATATGTTTTATGGGTAATGCCCACATCACAGTTGCTCTGGATCCAATTAATCAGAATGAGAAAAACAGAGTGGCCTGTGTAAACAAAGGATTCATCAATGATTTCAAGTCTATTATGCCTGTTGACAAATCACTTTCCTCCACAGATGCTATTAAAACAAACTTCTGTTTATATACTGTATCCTGTTTTTTCCTTATATTTATAACAAGACAACGATTTTTTCTTTCTCAGCTACAGAAAATCTGTAAGGCAACCTGTAACCTCATTCATTTTATTGAAAGAGACAGTCATTTATGTTGACTGAGAACCTCCACTGTTTTATTTTCTGCTCCCTACATCTGTTTTGTTTTAGTCACTCAATATCACTCTGCGTGTGAGTCCATCAAAATTTATACCATGTTTCAGTGGAGAGTAGACAGGTTAACAAAAAGCCTTTTAGGAAAATGTGCCGCTTAATTAGCTCATCAAAACATAGCATCCCGGAGTGACACTAACTCCACTGCCGCTATCATCTCAGCATTTACAGTAAATAAAGGAAATTGCCGGTGGGAGAAGTCTTCAGTGAAAAAGAAGCACCCACAGCATTCATAATATTGCAAATTTCGTTGAAGGTTGGATGGAAAACAAATACGAGCCACATATGACTCAGTCAGGACCCCTGGGTGTCACATTTGAACGCGCTGGGTACCCTTTAGTGCCATCTCTGATAGACTGAAAAAATTCCATGAGATGAAGTTATCTCTGCTGGTGTCGTCACGGTTGCTTTGTTTGCCTTGTAACGTGCTAAAAGGGTATATTTTTACCAGGGTTACAATGGAGCACAAAACTCACAGTTTGGATCACGTCATGGCTTTGAAGTCACAGATCAGATCGTTTTCAGATCAGCATAAAAAGAGGAAAGAAAAACAGATATTGCCTTGACTGTCACTGCTGACTGCTTTTAAAAGGGCCTGTTCACGCACAAGTGCTTTGTATCAGCACTGCATTGAGATTTACAGAATTATTTCTAGCTAAGGTGGGGGTGTGTTTTCAGTGCTGTTCATTTGTCTGTAAGCAGGATTATAAAAAAATATACATCAGGGGCGGATCCAGATCACTGTCTTTAAAATTTTGAGATTGGGCATTAACCTTGGAAGAGGACTGTGGTCTCCAAGTACCTGTTATTTTAAAAAGTAACAACAGCGGTGTTCTGTAGCTATATTTCACTTTAGAATAGTTAAAATTTTATATCTATACCATGGTTTACACGCTGAACTGTAGATGGGACCATGGAGCAACTATATACTATATCCGTTACACGAGGATTTTAACCCAAACCTTGATCTTTTCCTGGATCTAACCAGCTGATTTTTGTGCCTAAACGTAACCGAACAATGAATGAAACAAAGTGAACTGAAATGGTTCTTTACAGGACACAAACTTTAGTCTCTTGGGTTAAGGTCCTGTGATTTATGCCACCACATAACTCCAACATTCCTATGTGACTCTTTCAGACTAGAGAAATGTCTGTATGTCTATTACTGGCACAGGTGGAACAGATGCCGAGGGACACCTTGTGCGCATCTCTGAGATAGCAGCAGATTTGACAAACTGGCAGTTTTGATGGCCTGAGAAGGGAATGTGTTGAAAATACATATATTGGCCAAAATATCTGGTATGCACGAAAGATTGTTCACCAACAGCAGATAGTAACTCAAATCATCTCAAAAGGTGCACTGCCTGCTGACAAAGATCTTGGACAAATGGTCTAAAAAGTGAAGCCAAAGCTGAAATGTGTTAAATCTGCATTGTTTCTAATGACCAGTAGAGGGCGACTTCTTCAGATTGAATAAAAGTCTGTGAGAAAATATGGCTGTATGTCACTTAATTTGTTACCTCAGTAAACATTTTCCTAATGTGTTTATGGTCTCAATTGCTAGTTTCTAGACTTTCTTTTAATTATAGTCCAGTTTAACGTAAAATAAATGACGAAGCAGGGTATGTCTTAGAAGGCGGCTATCAAGAGATTTCCTTGCCGCTGCCATATTGGGATTTGTTGTGTCCTTGAGTTCTCAGTATATCAGCATCTCACCCGTCATGTCTGGTTTCAAAAGACCTATAAGGCAACGGTCAAATGCCAGTTAAAAGCTTCTAAAAAGATAGTCCACAAACTCATAGATGCCAACTTGGTATAGCTACAGTCTTTGCTTGTGACCCAAATCTCAGTGCCCATCAGGATTTCCAATCCTACCACATTCCCTCCACCCGCCGTCTTGCAATTTTTAGCAGCTCAGCAGTGAAGTGTTTTCTATCAGTCAGTGAGTGGCAGCTCTAAACAGTTTGTTCTCAATATAAAAATGACAAAGCATCATTAACACCTTATTATTACTCTGCACAGCAACATATCAGCTACTCACTATTTTTGCTGGACCTCGCCTCTAATTAGCTTACATACTTGTCTCTACTGTTATAATGTGAGACTGTGACTGATTATTGTGTCTCTTACTGGCCACCATGAGGTTTGTCATTATTATGGAAG
The DNA here is from genome assembly GCA_024666655.1 of Dascyllus trimaculatus. Classification (NCBI taxonomy): domain Eukaryota; kingdom Metazoa; phylum Chordata; class Actinopteri; family Pomacentridae; genus Dascyllus; species Dascyllus trimaculatus. Next base: position 24,504,619 of record CM045464.1, on the reverse strand, counting down.
GATAAAATTGAATGCTACTGTCGTACTGTCAGCAGATTTTATTTTTTACTAAATACTTGAGCCTTGCCCAAGATAAAGCACCTATTCTCCTGCTGTGTGGATAAATGTCTGAAGAAGCTGTTTATTATTTTCCTTTTTAATAAAAAGCATTGTGCGATTGTGGATATTAGCTGTGGAGGAAATACTTGCTTTCACCGAACTCGACAAAAGTCCTCCAACGTCTCATTCATTATTAATGTCAATTGAATCTGTCTCTTTTTCTCTTTGTCTGAGGGTGCTGGTCAGGCTACAGCAGGAACTATTATTTACATGTGTTTCATCTTGCATGTCCAAAGCTGTGTTTCACACTAGAAGGCATTATGGGCCATGAATGATGATGCATTGTAGTGCCAAGCACACACACTCACACACCTGTTCTCACACTGAAGTGGGCTCAGATATGAATTTGCACTCACGAGTGCTGATGATAGGCTCTGTCGCTCCCTGTGTTTTCTGTGTAAGGCATCCCTCAGAGAGATGTAAGAATCGCCTTGTTATCATGCATAACATTGCCTGAACTTTGGGCTTGATTCTTTTAAGAGGATGTGTTTAATATTTTTGTAAATGATTCTTAGTTGTGCTCTGCGGTAAAGCGGATGGCTTCGTTAAAGTGAGGCTGTCAAATGCATTAATCTGTGTTAAAATTTCTCCCGGTTGATTTCCTGATTGTGGTAATAATGTGGCAATCATTCTCTTCCTCGCGGTTGCACAGCCCACCCACAAGGGACTCTGAACAAGATCAATCAAATGCAAATACTGTTGGATCCAGGTCTGCTTTGTAGTCATCAATCCTTTGTGAAAACAGTCTACTCCCGTTAGTCTCAGATTTGACCTGATGTCATGTCAAATATGGCGGCGATACCAGCGAACACTTCCGCACCTTCCTTGTTAACAGCGGTTAAATATTACAGCTACAGGGGCTGGAGATGACCTGCACCTCCTCCAGCATGGAGCAGTGAAGGGGCGGAGGGCAGTGCGACCCACCGCCCCCACCCCTTCCCCCTCCTGATTTAATTGCTCCACAGGGAGCTGCTTAGCCCATCCACTTCATGATTCCCCTCTGGTGGTTAGAGCCCTGATGGGGATGTTTAAAGATGGGAAGCCTTAACGCCCCCATTTGTTTTCCTGTAGGTAATCGATGGCAGACTCAGGGTTACAGCTAATGTGATTTATGTGTCCTATTTCCACTGTTATGCTTCATGTACAAATTGTCTTTGGTGATGTAAATTCCCCCATCTTTTCACAACTTGCTGACACTGAATCCCGGCTGCCAAACCCCAGCGATTAATCCATGTTTGTGTCCAGGCTTTCTTTTCCCCCACTAACAACACCTGCAAATCCTGACATGTTGAACGCTGTAGCACTGAAACTTAATTTGCTGCTTAACGCCCACTCTCTACGTGTAACGACATCAAATTTTGGAGACAAAGATGGAAACGTTTCACCTGCATTTTCTTGTCAAAACACACTGATAAGTCTCATGATAACTCTAATGGGCAGGTATTTCTGTTTGGATTTCATGTGGCGTATCACAGTGAAATTAATCATGCTCCACTCTTGACTCTTAAGTAAATCATCAGCAGTCTAAACACAAAGCAAATCAAATCAGCCTATTCATTCAGTGATGCATACCCTTGTAATTATGCCAACCTGCAGCACTTAGGTGCGCATTAATATCTCCTCTCAGTGCTGCTCTACGGGAACATTGAGGCAATAAACACAGATTGTGTCAGAACGCTGCACATTGTGTTTGAATGATGCACCAGAAAAGTGATAAGTACCATTTGACAAATGAGATCTTTTGATAAATGTCGTGTAGATATTTGATTTCTTGGAAAAATATGAAGATTGCCTGTTGACTGTAAAGACCGAAAGTGCAAGAATATGCAGCAAAGAAGGGGTATAGAGAGGAAGCGGAGTAGAAGAATAGGCTACTGATTGAGCTGTAATTGCAATCAGCTAAAAGGAGAAACTGTTCAGTGTTACTACAATCCTAGAATGCATTTTGGTTTTACTCTAACTAACCTGTTTAGAAAGCATGTTTCACATTTAAGCTAAGTTCAATGGGCAGCTTCCAGTGTTGAATCTCTCCCATGATATTTTTTCTGACAAGATGAGAAAACATGTTTTTCAGGCTACTGCACTCGGTTGTCAATCGAGAATTTCTGAAAACGCGGGAGTGTTATGCTCTAAGAAGGCAAGTTCAAAGTTTTCCATGAAGGCGAATTTTACATTTAAAGGCAAAGACATTGAACTGAGCTTTAAAAAAAAAAAAACCCCAAAAAACAGAGACCCTTAAGTAGCAGCTGTGAAAGCGGTATGAATGAGGTAGTCACAGCGTAGCCACTCTGTGGTTTCCTTATTTTGAGTCCTTTGATTTCCTTTCCCTCAGATGCTGATGTTACATGATGTTAAAGAGAATGTGGCTGCTGTTTTATCGTCCGCTATCTGTTGTGTGTTAGCTCGCCTGGAGCTGAACAGTGATGATGCAGTGTCCCTGTCCAAGAGCCAAGGACGGTCCTCTGTAGGAGGCTGAACGGAGCCTGATGGACCAAGGAGAGAGGGCACCAGAGGACAGACAAGACTCCTGCATGTACTTCTGCTGTCTAAAATCTCATGAATCTTAAAATACAGCCTTGTATTAGTGTAACATTATAATTACATTAATCAGTGCTGAGGACTTTGACACCAGCTGACTGTAAAAAAAGCATAAAAGCGTGCATAAATCAGCTTCTAAAACAGACAATAGCCTTAAGAGACAGCGATGGGGTTTCGTCTGCGCTCATGAATTATAAACAGAGTGAAAGAAGACAAAAGGAGAAATGCTGAGCATGTACAAATGAAGATATTCAGCAGATGTGATCTAAAGTCCGAGTCCAGGTTAACTGCCTTTTTTAATGGAGAGACTAACGCAGTCCTGGACTCCATTGTATATCACAAAATGGATGTAAATGAAGATATAAATTATAGATTAGCAGATGAGATGTGGGAGGAATAACAAAGCAGATAATAGAGGTGCTGTATCAATCTGCCATACTGATTTTAGGGGGAGTAGAACTATTAAGATCACAGGGCTGCTCCCTTATGGAAAAGACAAGACATCAGCTCGTTTACATTCACAATTTAAGGGTTTCGCACGCTGTAGCCCGGAGTGATGCTGAGTGAAGGAGTAAGCAGGTAACAGTTCAGTGTCTGCCCCAAGGACACATGGCTGTTAATGGGCGTGCTGCCTGTCATGGGGATCAGACCTGTGACCTGTGATTACACAAGCATTTTCTAAGCACCTCCTTGAACAATCTGTTAAATATGTTGCTGTACCATTACAGCTCCAGTCGGTATTAAATTGAAGTCTGCCATGTGTTTAATAACGACTGTTAAAAAATGTTGTTGAGGGAACGCCAATTTCACAATTTGCAAAGAAGGATATAATTCATCACCGCACTTGTCATGGCTCAATTATGGTCGATAAATCCAGAGGAAATAGTCAATAAGCAAGCAGCTGAAAGGCCAATGGCTGCTTCACTTGACTTCATTTTTCAGACATGAAGCCTTCATATGCTGCCATGATAACGGCATGATAGGACTCATAAACTGCCATGATGGCAGCTGTCAGCTGATCCACAGCTGGTAAATCTGTAACCACATCCATTTGGGAGTGGAAAAAAAAATTGCCATGATTGATTGCAATTATGTTCAGTTGTCATCACACATTTGGATGAAAAGTGCAGCCACACGGCATAGACCGCCAATACTTTTGACTCTTCAATAACTGCAATTCATGAAATGAGCAGTAAATGGCTTCATACTGGAGTAATGAAAGCAGTTTGGTTCCTCCGAGGAAGGATTATCCCTAATTGGCCCAGCTGGATAAACACTGCTAGTGGTGTTAGCATACTGCATGGCAAAGCAAACACATCAACCTTTTCCTACCTTTTATAATTTTTGCATATCTCCCAGCCCAGGCATTATTACATCTCAGTGGATAAAAATGTTCCCTTGACATTTAGTCCCACCCAGCACATCTCCTTGTCTCTTGCTTTTTTCTCTTCTCATCACATCACTCTGCCTCCTCATCTTGTCTTTTTCTCTCTTTCTCAGTGGCTTCCTCCACATCTGTACCTCCCCATCTCCCCCTTACCCCTCATCTCTTTTGGTCTCTGGCCCCCGTCTCAGTCTCCTGATTCACTGCCCTGTTGGTAGATCAATAGAAAGGCTCTCTGTCAGGAGGAGCCACTGCACGCCTCACCCACTCTCTCCCCCCTCCATGTCTCCCCAGACTGCAGACACACAGCCTTCTGGGAAGCTGGCTTCCTGCATCCAACACTGGAGAGCATCTCCTCTGCTTTCTGGATCACTTTTCATCTCGGCACCTCGAAAACTCGAGAGAAATAACTGCGTGGCGCCGTAATGGGCTTCTCAAAGGAGAAGGAAGCCGACGCTTTCTCTGGGAGCCAAGAAGACGAAAAAGAGAAAATAGGATATCAGCACAAGGCACAATGTGAAAAGAGGAGAGGGAAGTGAGAGAGAGAGAGAGAGGGGAAAAAAGGAAACAGGGTGAGAGAGAGAAGTTGTGCATTCAGCTGAGCTGCAAAACACTGGCTCACCACCACCACCACCACCACCTCCCACCCCGCCTTTCTCCACCCCCTGGAAAAGTGTCTCTCCCTCTCTCTCTCTCTCTACCTCTTTTCTCTCTCCTTCTCTCTGCAGCTGTGGTCTGCTGAGCGTCACCTCCACACAGCAAGTGCCTTTACTTGAGCAGAAGAGGGAGAAGGCAGAGGAGGGGAGCTCTGAGAGAGAGAGAGAGAGAAATCTCAGGAGTGTATGAACGCACCAAAGGAGCATCTCTCTGACTTCGTAGAGAGGACTGAGAAGCGCACAGAGACAGACGGGCAGAGGCAGGCGGCGGTGGAGTATCACAGCGCTGGTGGTGCTGGCAGAGCGAGCTGAGTGGAGACAGGGGAATCCACTGGCGCTGTTGATCCTGGTGTCCCTGGCTAAAAAGCTGCTTGAGCAGGAGACAGAAAACGGCGCTGCAGCCAGGATCTCGCCAGGGGGGCAGCATTTTACAGCGACAACGAAGCGTGGAGACTGCTGAAACCTGCGCACACACACACACAGGAACACACACGGGAAAACACACATGCAAACAGCTGAGCGGGGGAAGGACACTCAGACACACGCTGCATTTCAAAGATCCACTACAATCCAACAGACACAAAATGTTTCAGCGTCTCGTCCATGGATGGAGGAGGATGAAGGGGAAAACTTCTGGAGAGGAGATTCTCTTTTAAGAAGGACTTACTGCAGAGATTTTTTTTTCCTAACTTTAACACTTTCTCCTTTTTTGGAGTTGGGCCTTTAAACCCTCTTTCTAAGCACAACACAAAATCACCTCTATTCTTAGTTGCAGAAATTGAGAGCTGTCTTGGTGACCGTTGAGATGCCTCCGTCTGATTCAGTCTGAGCAGTAAGTGGATTATGACAACAATATTTTGGGATTTCTCTTTCACTTAAGAAAAAAAAGAAAGAAAGAAAGAAAGAAACAACCTATCCATGACTGGTGGATTTATGTCTGTCAGAGGAGGAGAGGATCCCCTGCATTTTCTCCTCTCTTCTCCTGTGGATTACAGATGGGCTTTGTGATCTCCCAGTGCAGTCTCATGGATGATCGCTCGCTGCCAGTCATTAGGATAAAGTACAAAGAGGGACACAAGTGAGTATTCAGCAGGATTTTTATCTCTGAAGCTTAAGCTTGCATGAAAACAAGGGTGTCGAGAGTGGATCTGTAACGAGAGCACATCGCAGCAGCTTTTTTTCCTTCTCTCTTTTAATAACAGAAATTGTAACTCACTGATTGAACTGTTGTGTTCAGTGAATGATTGTAAAAGGTAGGCACGTCCTGAGATTTATTAACTTTCAGACAAGTGAACCTGTATGTTTACAGACCATTTACCAATGAACATAATTTACTAAATGAGGGGTACTGTCTACCCGGCAGGTGGCTTGGGCACAAGCGGAGATTGATTGAAGTGATCTGTGTGAATCCTATTAATGCATTCTGGATTCTGGCCAAGACAGAAGCAATGGTGGGGAACACCGCTGTCTAGCAGCACTATCTGATCTGCCTCCTCACTGGACAAACTGAGGACCCTCTGCACTCCCTCTTCAACAGCACTCCTCCTCCTCCTCCTCTTCCTCTCATCCAGGCAAGGATGGTACCCCCACCCCCCACCAACAAGCCCCACGTGTGCCTGTCCACCATCCTGATCATGAGCAGCATGGCACTGATTGATGCCTACCTGGTGGAGCAGAACCACGGACCCCGCAAGATTGGCATCTGCATCATGGTGATGGTGGGAGACATCTGCTTCCTAATCGTGTTGCGATACGTGGCAGTGTGGGTGGGGGCTGAGGTTCGCACGGCCAAGCGAGGCTACGCCATGATCCTATGGTTCCTCTACATCTTTGTGTTGGAGATCAAGGTCTACTTTGTGTATCAAAACTACAAAGCAGACAGGAAGAGCTTGGACGCTCTTGCGAGGAAAGCCCTGACGTTGCTGCTGTCCATTTGCATTCCTGTGCTGTTTGTGGTCCTGGTCGCCATCGATCACATGGAGTACGTCCGCGCCTTCAAGAAGCGCGAGGAGATCCGGAATCGCCTCTTCTGGGTGGTGGTGGACTTGCTGGACATACTGGACATCCAAGCAAACCTGTGGGAGCCTCAGAAGAAAGGGCTCCCTCTGTGGGCGGAGGGGCTCATGTTCTTCTACTGCTACATCCTGCTGCTCGTGCTGCCCTGCGTGTCCTTGAGCGAGATCAGCATGCAGGGCATCAACATCGTGCCCCACAAGATGCTGCTGTACCCCATCCTCAGCCTGGTGACCATCAACATCATCACGCTCTTCATTCGCGGGGGGAACATGATTCTATACAGGGACGCCAGGGTGTCTGGGATCCTGATAGGGAAGAACATCCTGGCCATCATCCTAAAGACCTGCAGCTTTGTGCAGTACAGGAGACAGTTGCAGAACGCTCCTCCTGCCTTCGGGGTCGAGCTGCAGAAGAACTCGGTGGCTCACGCCCGCCCTGCCCCCACCCCGCCTCAAGTGGTCATGCAGGACCAGACGCCCCTCCCTGAGGTGACGACTTGCGAGCACACATGACAGAATGGTGGGGTGAATCCTGGAAATGTCAATATGAGTATATACGACCCTCAGGACGCTGGCGGGGCACGGTGTTCTGCACCTTTCCGGGTGTGTGAGCACTCATGTGAACACACGGGAGATGCTTAGTGGCACACGGGACACTGCAGACGCTCAGCGAGGATAGAGCAGTGCTGTATCCAAAGCCGTCATGGTGTAAAATACAGTATTACTTGTGACTTTGTTAAAGCATTTCCCCCCAGTGAATCCAGTTAACTGTGTATTTTTTCTAACTGTGCGAAAAAAAAGGCAACTACTGCAAGATTAGAGGATATATTTTTGAATTGTGTGTGTTGCATTCTAATCTTAAATTTAAGGGTCTGTGTGCTGTGGTGTGTATTTCTGTTGCTCGAATGTTCTTAGTAGTCGAGGGCTTTAACACGTCAAAGTCAGATGGAGCCACCACTGAGGACGAAAATAACAGTTAAAGCTTTCTCTTGAAAGAAGTGTGTTTTTATATGTGATTCTTTGATAAAGTATTGTGTACAAGATAAAGGCTTTCCTGCTCTCTCACTCGCTGTACATGGGGTTTCAGTTTAAAGTTATTGAGTATATTTCACTTTTTAATTAAAATTCAGCAAATGTCCTTTAATTAACTTGAGTTATTAAGGAAAAGACACAATGATTTTCTTTTTCTAAGCTCTGGTTCAATCTACAATTAGAGACTACTTAATTGCTGAAGTGGTGCCTTTGCGATGTCGTTCATCTTGAGTGTGATCGTTACATTCCAGGCTGCTTATTTTGAGGAAGGAGGGGAGCATCTGAAATAAATTCTGTTATGAACAGTTTGATCACTGCAACGAGGTTGACTTTGGTGCCGTAGACACGGGATAAAATACACAGCCAAGGGGCAAACGCTGCAGATGGATAAATGATCCCCAAATAAGAAAACCTGTTTAATATCCTCCTCAGGTGCACAGTGACGATCTGTTCTTATGCTTAGTGGCAGCAGCAGTTGTAAGCACTGTCATTTTGTTCCTCACACAAAAGGACAAAATGGATACTTTGGTCCAGTGATGTGAATCCACACTACAGCCAAGAAAACATCATGTCTTCTTAAAATGACAAATCTCTTTCCGTCTCGAGCTCTTTTCTCTCTCTTCTCTTCCTCACTACCAGTTGAGCCAGATCTGGTTCACGTTTTAATATTTTCCTAAAAAACTTGATAAGATACTCAAAAGCAGAATAAAAGCTGCATTTTTACTGGGCTTTTGCTAACACAGTCAAACGTGAAACTGAACAATTCGGCCAGGCAGTGTTGTATTATACAGTGCAGAAAAGCAAAAATTACTTTCACAAAAAAAAGAACAGCAAACTCTATTGTTACAGTGGGTCTGTCCTTGTGCTTTCTTTTGCATAATCTTTCTCTCGCTACTGACTATATGCATAATCTAAAGCACACTGTTTGTTAAAGCCCTCTGAGTGCAGGAGCTGGTCCAACATTTTCATCTGTGCAAGGCTCAGCAACAGTAAGGTGGCAACGTTCAGTGGCACAAACCAGGCTATCACATTAAGATTGCTGTAGCCAGCATTATTTGTCTGTGTTGTTGGCTTGTAAAGTTACAGCATCAGCAATTTAGACACTATAATACACTATTGGATTGCACTGTTTTTACAGAATCGTAGCAATGAAAGGAAAACATTCGTCCTTTAAAGCTATAACAGTGTATTAAACAACAGGGAAATGCTGAAATTGGCAGCTTCACAGCTGTGGTTATACGGGTGACAATGTAAGGATTGACAAAACGACGTCATTCTAATGTGCTGCAGGAACAATAGAAGAAGTTTGCAAACAATACTGTTCAAAACGCAGCACTGCAATCAGTATAAAGTAGATTTAGTGTTGATAATCTTCCCGAAATCTCATCTCTGTCTTCACATCTTAAAAACATTCTGTGTGTACAAATAACTAAAAAGCTTAAACGTCTGAAGGCTTTCAGGGATCCCACAAGGCCATTTCCAATGAAAGAAATGAAATATCCTCTCCACTTCATAGAGCAGAGACTACAGAAGGTACTTGATTGATCATATTTCTGAACTTTCTGGTAAAAACCCAAAAAAAAGTAAATGAGAAGATGGCCTCTTTAATTTCCTTTCATCCAGAAACACCAGGTTTATTTATAACTGTTACTACTTAATTGCAAAGCACATTGACAGATTCCCATTGAGGATCATATCAGGGGCTTCCCTTTGTAATGTGCAACCTGCAAAGAAACAGCCTGAAGAAGTCAAGAGTCCACTGGAGATGTCACTCACATACACACACACACACACACACACACACACATACACACTCATCCGTGTTGCACAGCCTCCTGTTCACGTGACCTGCACGTTATTTGTCTGTGCGAGGACAAAGCAGCACAGACGGGGAAACAACCGAACACACCGTACAGGAGAACCATTATGCAAACTAATGCTAACATTCAGACCTCTGTGAACCTCTTTGACAGCCTGCAAAACACTCTAAACTCTCGTTCCCTCCGGCCGAAACATCATGTGCAATTTAAATATTGCATGTGCAGCACAGTTGTGCTACTTTACACAAGTACACTGTTGAGCACACGATTTTCAGATCTGAAATGACGCATTTCCTTGATGGTAGGTTGCCATGAGTGCCACCAGATGATGTACTACAGTCACACAGGAAAAGCAGATGGCTGAAGGAGTGATGACTAGCCCATTTTGGCTCACTCCAAAAGCCTTGACGTGCTTATAGAATTTAGTGTGTTAAATCAAACATTAACAGAATATCAGACACTGCGCTGTGTCTGCTCCCCTTGTTATGATTATATCTGATAGTTACATATGGGGCAAACTGTAAAAATCTCCTTAAAATCTGCTTTTGCTTCAATACACCCTCCTGTGAAAAGCAAGTTATTTACCTTGTTAACATGTCCATATGGTGTTTTAACATGCTGGAAGACTCGTCATGAATGAAATAAGCACTCAGCACCATGGCTACGGTGTTCTGAGGCTTCCAGGCTTTCATGCGGACAAACCTAAAAAAAACAATCCAGTCAACTTTCAGGATGGAGCTTTCTGTGTCATCCTTCTTCTTCAGAATCAGTTTCCGGTTTCAACATGTATGACTGTATTTCTCCAATACAACAACTTGCCATTATGCTTGATAGAGTAGTTTTACAGTGTTTGAGCAGAGTCGTAGGTGAGCTGTTGAGCTAGAGGAAGCACGGGTGAAAAGTTACATCAAACCCATTTTAAGACGGAAAGTAGAAGAAAGAAAAGCCCTGCACAGGACTGGTTTCTTATCTCCACTCCCACCCACATTTAAGACGTCCACGGCTGACTGCATCTGCAAACATTCACGTCCGCACAACAGAATTCCACTGATTTTGTGTCCCACAGGAAAAATATGTGATTTTACTGTGTAATATTAATAAAGAAATGCAAATGTATTATTGTAGCAAACTTACAATTACATTCATAAGACATGACCTTTATATTCTGTTACTCTTGGGCAGTAAGCACACAGTTCATACTTCTCTCAACAGATTCTTGTTTAGCATCTGCAAGAACAAATAATTCATGTTTAAAGGAGATCTAATCCAGAGGTGGCAGATCTTGGTTTGTTATAAATCAGTGCTTTACATGCTAAATGTGTCACAACAAAGTCCAGTTCTTTTTCACGTCTGTCAGGAACAACAAGGAAACGTATCCACATGTCCGACTTGTCTTGCTTTGGGGGTTTTTTGCATCGTAAAACCCCTTTAAAATCTTCTTTTTGACTCCATCCTCCCAGCTGCAGTTAAATTCTAGGACCTGCAGTTGATTTTTTTGACTGCCCACTCCCGCCTGCAGCAAAATTAAAAACCACCCACTCCTGTGAGATTTGCATTGGGTCCTGCTGGACTCACTGGATCACTTTGTATCTCCTCTAGTACAGAGGGATTAAAACTCCTAAATATGAAACTTTGATACACAGAGATGACTTTACAGGCGTGAAATCAATGACCTGTGAGAGACTTTGAAATCAACAAAACACTTTATATCATCAACACAAGGCTAGTGTTCACATCTGTGTGCTTCTATTGTGTTCAAATGGTTGTAAAAACAAAAGATCACCTACACTTTGTAAGCTACAAGTGTGCCTTTGGGCGCTCACCCAACCTAATCAACCCGACCACCTCACTGCACATCACCCTTCTTGCCCTGCCAGATCCTGAATGAATGTTGCATTCATCCAGATGACCATGCTCTTTTCTTTTTTTTTCTCTCTCTCTCTCTCTCTCTCCTTTGCGCTCACAAATGTTAATAAACTGGGAAGGCTGCACCTCCACACTTACCACATTAACACTGACAAAGCGCCCTCTGCCAAGCAAGCAAGACAAACGGTTGCAGTAAATTCACAGCTCGACCTTCGGCAGTCTTGGATGGCAACAGAGTCGGGTAACGAATGTATTTTTCATGGAAGGCATGTTAGAGCACGGGGAGAACAAACCAGTGCAGAAAATTAATGCTCATCAAGTATTGATTTGCTTGTCTAGAGGGTAACTTATATTATATTTAAAAAGACCACTTTCCTAAAACAAATAACAGTTTCTTAAGCTGCAGCTGAGGGATGTGTGATGCTGCTGCACTGTGTGTATTTAAAGCTTCTGTAGTTCTGTAACTTAAAGCTCTGCATCTTCCAAACAGTGGTGCAGCCAGTTCACGTGATTATGGCAGTTTTAATCTAAAATTTAGATGCTGTGCACACATGCAAAGAAAGGTCATAAAGTTACTTTGCAGAGTTCTAGCTCCATCTAATTCCTCCTAAACACAGTGTGTGTGTATATATATATAGCGAGAGAGAGATTTTCTAAGCATGTGCACATGAGCTCTGGGCAAAATCCTTGAACAGTTTTGCTGAACAGCCGCAATTATCTGTTCCTCAGTCAAAACACTTGTGCGACTTATCTTTTTTTCAGCGCACTCAATCACCAAATTACAGCCAGTGTAATTACAAGACTGTTTCCTCACACATCCCCTCAGACACGCATGCATGCATTTTACGAGGGGAGAGTCAAGTGCAAAGTTGCTCTTCGCGTCGCCCCTGCAACGGGGAAAGGTTTCACTATCTTGCTCATGCACAGTTCAGAGAGGATTAACGACAGCTGTGAAGTGTGAACCCGATGGAGGATCAAGCCTGTGACTCGCAGCTATAGCATGATCTTTCTAATAATCAGGTCACTCTGCTGGACTGCCTGCAACTTTCAGTCGACCCAACAGGGAACCCAGGTGTCGAAAATGAGACTCGGTTGCTTGGAGCTCTGTGAAGTGCTGAATGTAAATGTGAATTATGGAGAGGTGTTTCAATATTTAAACTTGTTGGCAGTTCCTTGAGATTTATCATTCAAATCCAAGCAATTCCGCAAGTTTCCTCTCAGGCGTTGTTGACCTATAAAAGATTCAGATGGTTTATCATTCTCGCTGTTGCTTACAGGACTTTTTCCTCCGGCAATCATTTATATGTAAAGGTCTCCGATCTAAAAGGATATTTGCTCTGTGTCATACATACTGTTAAAGGAGAGAAGCTGAGCATTACACAAATCTGTAACTGTGGTTTCATTTATAACGCAAAGCATTTCTCATTCACCTGGAATAAAAAGGGGAATTCACTGCATTGTAACACTGAAGAGGGTTTTTTGCCTTCTTTACCTTGGTGCTTTGTTAAAGCTACAGGATCACGCATCTCACCTTGTGGCGTGAACCATATTGTCAGTTCCACCCCTCTGCAGATGGTAAAGTCCGCTCTGTCAATCATTTTGATAAGCTGTCTACCTTGAAACAGCATCTAGCCCAAGGCTGAGGAGAATGGCTTCAAAAAAGTCACCACAGGCATTAATGAAACAGATGGTGAATGCAGGCAAGTTTTAAGAGTAGCAGCAATGATTTACCTCTGTCGACCATTGTTGCTGTGACCCTGTGCTGCATGGCCACAAAGCAGCCCACGGCAAATGGATTTCAACACGATTTGCCCGAGGTTTATTGAAAAGGTTGTTTCAGGCAGTGAGGTTAGCTGAGATTGTAGTTAACATATGACACATGCTGTCCCTTAGCGTTTGAATTGATATCAACAGTGTTTTCCTCATATTTACAATATATTGGTAGTTCTTACTTGATAGTATTTAATACTGTGGCTGGATCAGTGTTGCAGGGACTATTTTCATCCTTATGATTCAAATCAGGCTTTAGAATTTTTCCACAGCACATCACTGGAATGACAGCGGCTCCAACCAGGCAGTTATGACTAAGCTTTTATTGTTGGTTTAGCGCAGTCGCATCCTGAATAACTGAATGAAGCCACACAGCAGAGGTGGGTTATCCCTAATAATAAATCTTTAGAAGAACTGATGATATGGTCTGTGTTTTTCAAGTCATTGTTTGGCTGAAATCTTTCACTGGTAACAGATGTGGTTTTAGGCATGTTAGTCATAAGAATTTGGGCAAGAAAAGGTTAACAGTTTCAGTCACGTCAGATGTCAATCACTCGTGCGTCTCAAATGTTTGAGTCAGCATGTGTGCCTGCTGGCTTGGTAATGGATTGTCCTCTTGCAGATTCAGAAATATTTCTAAGCTGCTTTTGGTTTAAAATGTCCCGATTTGACTTGTTTTGTTCCGTCAATACACAAAATGCCAATCCATGAATAATAATTATGAGAAAATAATCATTTTTATGCACCACCTTTCAAAATAAAATAAGTGCTTTACAAAGGAAAACTCAATTTTCCACCACCATTAAACAGGACCTAGTGGATGGGGCACTTACTGTAATGTCAAACATCTGACCTGCTCCTTCAAGATAGAACGAAAACCTAACAACACACATTAACACCCTGAATGAATCTTCATCTAATAACCCTGCTGTCATTTAAGAACGTCAGCAAATATTTTGCTGAGAGATAGCTTTCTTGAAATGTGTGGCACATCAGCGTGTCACAATATGAGCATGGTTTGCATAGGAATTACTGTATACTGATGTAAACACGCATTTTTAGAAAAGTGTGTCATATAAATGTCTCGGGCTTATTAAAAAGCTGAAACTGTAACTATCAGATAGATATTAGAGGAAAAAAATAAACGAGCAGCACATTTTTCACTGACATCCCACAGCAGGAAAGAACAGGTGTGAGCAATGAAATTAATGATGGTGGAATTGCATTTAGTGGCTTTGGTTTCAGGGTCCTATAGCAGAACAAAACCAACTTTAATGTAATTAGCAAAACCTGGGATTCTCCTGCCATCACATGCAAAATGCCTGTGATAAAAAGCCTACTGAATGTTATCAGACAGAACATTCTTATTGAATGTGTGTCCAAAAGGGCTGCTATTGCCATTTTTATTCATATTCCTTAAAGTCCGGCAGCACCATGGAATGACACCTGCTGCTACACAGTTTTACCGTCGATTCTGTCACTGTTGACGTTGTAAAACTGCATGTATACAGGCCAGGAAAACTAAGGACTGCAGGTGAATGGTCAGTCAGACTATGTTCTGAAGTGAGTTCCTATTAAGTAGCAACTGCCTGGGCTGAAAATGAAGCCAACTAAGAAGTGCCAAAAACTGTAGTTCCTCAAATGTCCACTTGAGGCTGTTCTCAAAGCGAATAAGTCTTCATAGACCCACATGGTAAAATGTTTAACTTTGCATAAGAAAGAAACATATTTACAGGCAAGTACAAAAGAAAAGTTGTGGTCTCTGTAACCAATTTTCTATTTATGACAGCTGTATGGGCGTAAACTGTTATGTAACTCACCTGTGCAAATTGTAGTAAGGCTTAAAGGTATGCAGATTTAAGGACAAGACGGTCCATGGACCAGAGCTGTTTGAAAGGACCATCTGAGCTCCAGCAAAATGGACGAACCTTCCATGTGGCGGCTCTGGCTGTTGCTATCTTGGCAGTGCCTTACTCCTCTTAACTCCAAGCTTATGCAAAAATGAGAAAAAAGGTGACACATAAATGTAGCTGTGGTTGGCCATAGACTATGACACTATGACAGCACCCACCTTCATTATACAAGACTTTAAGCCTTAATACAATTTATATGGGTGAGTTATATAAAAATCCACCCCAATATAGTTGTCATGACTGGGGAAATTAGTTATTAAGACCAAAACCATTTTTTATTACAGGCCATAAACATGTTTATTTCTGCTGTAAAGCTGGACATTTTTACATGGGGGGCTATGAGGACTGACTCATTTTTGCTGTCAGCCTCAAGTGGCCATTTAAGGAAGTACAGTTTTTCACATTTAATGTTGGCTTAATTTTTCAGCTCAGGAGGTTGACGCTTAGTTTTTTGCTTTTTTTTTTTTTTTTTAAAAAAAGCTTTATTCCCCACGGGCTGAAAGACACAGTTATACAGAGGAGGCCAGTCCATGAGCAAGTCGAAGAGTCCCTAAGACACATTCCTAGTTTTAGCAGGACAGACAGAAATGAATGCTGCAGGAGTCATTATGTTTCAGAGATTACAACCAGAGAGTGTTGCCATGATTAAGTTAACATGTAGTGTTTTCTGTGTCCACAGATTTATTGGTGTGTAAAAGATCTTCACAAAGAACAATGAAAGAAATGCTAAAGGAGCGACTGTACTGAGTTACTTAAGTCAGTAGCATACAGTAAACATCTTAGGTTTTCTGGCTACATCAATGCATTTGCTGTATAACACAGTCAGACACGCAATGGAAACGGCAGTGTCCTTAGTGTTCAGCTAACAAAACTAGATTCATCAATTAGAGATATGCAGCTCTATAGTATGACTATGATAGGCAAGTGTCTAACATCTCAGTTTACTACTCAGCATTGAGTTAAGTATTTGATGCACATTAAGTAGAGACTAACATGATTTCACACAGTCCTGTTCCTGTCCTGCAATGACAGGTCAAAGCATCTGCTGTGAAAAGTCCTTGCAGCTATATGGAGTTATGTTTGACTTTTGAAAGATTTTTTGGCCCACACATAGTCGTATCAAACTCTACAAGCCGATTCCTCAAAGCTGATTCATTTTATAAGCCAGAGCTGCTTGTCTACATCTACAGACCCCGATATTTGAACTCATGAACCGCGTTGAAGCCCAAAACAGAACTAAAAGGTCAGTGAATATTGCACTACACGTCCGCCTCCATGCCCTTAATTTTCACTGCATTACATGAACTATGAAAAGACCATTTCTCATTTTTAAAGTCTGCAGAACTATTTTTTTCCCCTGCTTAGAATTACCCAGACTGAATATATGTCAGGAATAAACACAGGGACAGTAATTCAGACTGTTTGAGCCTTGTGCTTCTGTTCAAGCAATAATTGTTAAAAACTTATTCAGACTCTCAGTGGGCCAATCCTCCCCACCAATTAATCCACAATTATGTGGTGATGCCTCTTCTGCCCTGGAGCCTGTGCATGGAGCAGCGGATTTATAAAATAATAGAGCAAATGAAAATGGGTGTTTTGTTATGAAATTCATTTTAATAGCATATAATGGTTGTAAGATAACAAGACAATGACTGTAAAAACTGGTTTGGTGTTTGCCCACCGTGTTTGTTCCCCTTGTCTGCAGCTTGGGTTTGGCGTGTAACGTTTGGGACAAGGTTAAGCAACTCACCGTGACCAGAGCAGGTCCAGATCCTCTGCAGTCCTACTGATTCTACTTAATTAATAACAAGGATGATCACATCATTCAAGACTAGTTTCATCTAAAAGTGGATGTAAGAGGACTCTGCTCCGTTTCTATCACTCCATTCAAACAGGACTAGTATAACCTGGGGACCTCATGTGATGTAGAAATTACAACCCTCCATCTTTCATGTTCACAAGACAGAAATGAAGTCTGTGTTTTACTCAAATTTACTGACATTATCTGTGGATATGATATTAATAGGCTGCCACATAATCACTGTTGATTCTGTTGAAAGACAGCGAAATGTTCCTTACTGCAGGCTGCCATGCATGTCATCCATCTAATCATCCTTTGAGATTTCACTCGTCTGATGGATTTGCTCTTTCCGTGAATGGGTCTCCATGCTGTGCTGCGACATTAGTGCACTCAAAATGCTGTCCAGACTTTCATTTATAACTGGCAATGTAGCCTCCACAATTCTCAAGAGAGAAGGAGGCAGAAGAAAAAAAAACCTTGGAAAAAAAAAAGAAAAAAGACCGCAAATCCTGTGATTCTCACAGGACTAATATTGTCACGGGACCTGCGTGTTTGGTGAAATGTGGCAGGTAATTTGTGGTGGAGTTTTTACTTTAAAAATTACGGACATGACAAGTCACACAAAATTAAGACCACAGATGGCCTCCACAGTTATTACAAATTTCTAAACATCCCAACGTCATACTGGTCCTGTGTGAACAGGGCCTAATGAGGTTTTTGTAGAGTAGGTTCGCTGTCTTTTTGTTAGAATGCCTTTATCTGTGACAGCATACATATTTGCCGTGTAAATCTCATGTCCTGTACCCTAATCTGAGCAAAAATCCTTATCCAAATGATATTCTATCCATCCACCCATTAGCTGTACTCATTTTATGCTGTAGAGAGTCGTGGTGGGAGGGCTGGAGCTCAGCTCACACTGAGCAACAGGTGATTTATACTCTGGACAGGTTGAAGTTCATCCCATGTTGCTATGAATGTTTCCCATACAATAATCATTCCAGATTTTGATTTACTGAGAAATTTCCACTTTTTGTGGACAAGCCATGCTGTGTAGCCACATGGGCCTCCCTAATTTGCACCCAAAATGGGGCGAGGGCTAACACAAACAGAAAGAAAACCATGGACACTAACACTCATGGCCAATTTAGACTCACTAATTACCCTATCATTGCATGTCTTTGGACTGTGGGAGGAAGCTGGACCACCAGTAGAAAACACAGCACAGACACTAACTCCACACAGAAAAGCAGCAGGCATAAACCTCGAACCTTCTTGCTTTGAGGTGACCACACGCAAACCAGAAACAATTATTTTTGAATTTTTAGGCTTACTGTTTGCATTCATTATCCATGTAGTAACCAGAATATCACTGGATTGCTCTGTGCATAGATGCAGAACCCAAGGAGTCTTGCTAAACAAACTATACTGAACAGAGAACCTTGTCATTTTGCAGGCTATGTGTCTAATTAGCGGTAGAAAATGAAACATCTTGAACATGTACTTGTGAATGTCAATGCCAGTCTATTTAAAATCAAATTATCCTTATTCTTTAAAAGCCCTGATAACAAAACTCTCTTATGTGCAATTACATTTCAAGTTACTGTGCAATTACCACTGCAAGTTTCTTTTCTCTGCCCCAGTGTGCCCCCTCACAGGCTGGAGAAATGAGGAGCTTATTTATCACATTTCTGAAATATGTTTTTTTCTTCTTTTTGATGTGATGAGACAGATAATGTTTTAAAAATCTAACAGTACATTTATAAATCCCCTTGACATCATTTTTGACTGCGAGACAGGAAGACAGATTGTGTTTTGGTTTCTGCTGGACCTTAATTAATCGCAAACTTAACTTCTTCACAAAACCATCTGAGCCCAGTGTTGTTATAATTAAGCTGTTTCCCTGTTTGTGCCATTCTAATGAAATATCAGCTACTGCAGCAGCAAAGCTTCAGGACAGTGCATCAGCCGCTCTGTGTGTGATGAGAAAGAGGTGACCGACCTTGGCTTCGGATGAATCCTGGCATGTGGAAATCCAGTTAGTAATGTTCCATTTTCCAACTTTTATTATAGGGACACAAAGACCTCACCAAGTATTCAAGTTTACAGCTGTAGCCATGCAATGTTGACTGTTGAGCACATGTCGAGCGGTCCTACCTTAGCCTCAGATGAATAATTTGTGAAACAGAACTGCACAAAGGTTTTAGGCACTAAAAGTAAAGAGAGGATGCTTTTATGGAGCAGAAAAACTAATCAATAGTTGGCCTTTAAAGCAGCACCATTCTCCTCAGTACACTTACAAACGAGTTTTCTTCACAGGTACGCTGTTTCAAGCATCTTGGAGAACTTGCAGTGGTTCTTATGTCACTTGATACAAAGCTAGACTGTCTCCATGACATTGACATCAGGGCTCTGTGGTGCCCACGCTTTGTGTTGCAGGACTCCGTGTTCTTCTTGTCGCTGCAGATAGTTGTCTGGGTTGTTGTCGTGTTGCAGAATACATTTCACCGGACTGATCGGACACTTCTTTTAGTACAATGCACGACCTCATCATCTAAAACATGTAAGACTTTTACATTTCTATTATATTATTTATTAAAACTCATACACAAGTGAATTCCTACACATTCTTCAAGCATATCTGCTGCAAACTGTTCATCTTTATGTGCAAAATATTGCAGAAAAAATATAAATTCTTAGCAAAATCTAAACAGAACATAAACAATAAGTAAGGATATAACAATAATACCATTTCCCTTTATTTGTGCAGCATCAGACGTCTCATTATCACTTTAACAGCCCCTTAAGCTGACTTCATACAATAACTATATAGCATACAGCCTGTACTTGACAGCAGTGTTGTTTACAGCAGTGCAAACATCTGTAAACTATAAACACACTCGGGGGACTCAGCCTTTTGATGATGCAGACAGTTTTTGACCCTCGTTAAAGGGGTGTGGCAGGAGGCTGCTGATCACTAAGGCAACTTTATTAATGTGAAGTGAAACGG
Source organism: Dascyllus trimaculatus (assembly GCA_024666655.1). Classification (NCBI taxonomy): domain Eukaryota; kingdom Metazoa; phylum Chordata; class Actinopteri; family Pomacentridae; genus Dascyllus; species Dascyllus trimaculatus. The sequence goes on along the minus strand of CM045464.1, from coordinate 24,484,718 downwards.
TCAGAGGTGTATCAGCTGGTTGTAAATGGCTATAATATATACTGCCAGACTGCCAGGGTGGTACAGATAAAGTGTCCTCTGGAGAGAGCTGGGACAGCTTGGGGAGAGATAGAGGAAGACGAGCAGCTTGCATTGCGGTGGGGGATGAGGGGGAGGAGAGCGACCCGGAGGTTGCTGGTGTTCACAGAGGGCAGACCAAAGGACTTTTCTAACTGGAAGCAGCAAGGTGAGCTTCACTCAGGTTGGAACAGAAAGAAGGATGAGTCACAAGCTGCCCCAACACGAATGACCCGCCTCTTCCTGAGATGTCTCCCAGGAAAATGCTTAGCCAAGATAGCAAAGGGGCAGCAGCCATTTGCCCGCCATCACTGAACCCGCCTCAGTATCGATGGCTGTGTAGTGACATTCCTTAACCTTCTTTGTGTCTGTGGACACAGAGGGGATTATTTATAAGCTTATTAAACCATAAATTCTGAAACAGTGTTGGACAATGAGTAGGAGGCATATATTATGCTGCCAACTTGCCAAGCTGATAAAATAGTGTAGATAAAAGCAGGCAATCATGCACCTCATGCTTTGATGAGCAATATATATTCCAGATCACAGCAGGGGGGTAGGTGAAGCCTTAGCATCGGTATACTGTTGAGTTTTCTCCAGAAACCAGTCACTTCCAGCCTTGACACCTACACGACCTTGGAGAATTTAATCACTCAGTTTGACAACTCCTCCTTGAACCTACAGTTGTGTAACCTAATTAGTGACAGGAAAGTAAAAAATCAAGATAAAGCAAGAGGCAGGGAGCAGAGAGGACATGATGTGATAGAGACAAGGTCAGAAACAAAACCTCAGAGCTGATATGTCAGGAGAAAGACACAGATGAGTGAGTGGAGTAAATAAAGTACATTTTATGGAAATGAATTCAGAATTTCTGTTAATGGCCTTTCTTTGTTTATCAGTGTAGCGTGGGGATGTTTACTGGCTAATCATGGGTTTATCATGTGAAAGGTCGTACCAACGCACTCATCCATACCAACATCATGTATTTAAAGGAGTGCTAAGACAAATGTGCTATGTATAAAGGCTCTAAGACTACCTGGGTTTATGGTTTTATAACTAAAGTACCAACACTGGGACTTTAAATCAAAGGTTGGAGATGTGGTTCTCCAACTGAGTCAATCATAATTTATTTCAAAACCATACTTGATAAACTAAAACATAACATAAAATCCAAATGAAATGCTTAAGTGAGACACTACTGCCAGGAATACAAAATGACCATAAATAACTAAAAGAGAAAAAACTAAAACATTTAAAATGGAGAGACTATTAACCCACCCAAAAAGGAACGACTGCCAATTTTAGATCTGGAGGCACTTTCTAAGAATGGCAATCACACATACTGCAAAATACTATAATGCTAAAATACACAAAAGCCCATTTCAAACTAAGTAAGGGAGTTCCACTGTTGTAGCTAATATCACCTGATAGCAGTCCTCTTAAATAAAACCGTGCCATTACAACCCAGCACTTAATAGACATGAAACCTCATCAGATCCCCTAATTAAAGAAAACCAGGGGCAGCAATCATAAAATAAGCATAAAGCCATAAAAGTTCGAGCACAATTTAAAAAGGCAAAGCAACTGAGGTGGCCTTTTCTCTTGGGTGAACACAACACTCCTGCCCTTTGTCGGAAATCACACTCAGGACCAAGTGGGTATTCACACCAAGTAGCTTGCAGAGTCATCTCAGCACACACAAGGAGCAGCACAGCACACAAAGGTTTTGGCCTCTAAAAGGGAAACCATAGACGGCATGCAGGAGCAGACAAAAGAGCACTTTGCTGCCGCGGACGGAGAAGTTCAAGATGTACTACAGAGGTGTTTACTTCCAGGGAGGTTAATGTGTTAACTCACGAGTTGGTGTGACAGGACAGACTGAACCTTTGGTGAAATTTTGGTAATCTATCCTTTAAATACAAGGAAACAGCCAGTGCCCTGTTAGCTCAGGTGTAAATAAACTAGAGGGAAAGCTTTCCTGGCCCTGTCCAAAGGCGAAAAAAATCCGCCTATTAGCACCTCTGAGGCTCACCAATTAACACGTTATATATTGTTTGTGTAATACATGGGAAAAAAAGTGTGAAACTGTTCGTTCGCCTTACTATTTATTGGCTTTCAGCAGTTGCCAGGTAACCAGCGAAGACCAGTATTTGAACCTGAAATAGTTCGGCACACAACACCCCATAACACTGCAACGTGTCATTTTTACACTTTGGTTTTTGCAGAAATTACATAAATAAAATATTATGTGTTAATTAATTATACCTCTTTCTCTTGTAATATATCCATTAACATACTTAGCTTTGTATGAAAACTGGAAATGCACATATACATATGTACATACATACATTTTCATATAGATAAAGTTTACATAGCAATATAAGCATGTTTATCATGTCCACATGACAGTATCTAACTCTACCAGAGAGGAAATAACCACATCAGCCAAAACGCTGAACTACTACTTTAAGTCTGTAATAGAACAAGTCCGACAGCTGCAACACCAAGAGCGACGATATATTTAAAGAAGTTACACCCCACAATAACCGTAATGAATATTTACACATAAATATCCTGTGTGTGTCATTTGCTGTACCAGCGCAGGTAGCTGCCACTGTAAGTAAAATCTATTAAGCATTACACTGTCACTCAGCGCTGACATGGAATTATTTAGGAAACATACAGCCGCAAGAAAAGAGGCCTTTTGCACTAATAAGATTAAGCACAGACAAGTCCCCAGCAGCAGCCTCAGTTCAGCTGCCAGCAGGTGCTCCATGCCAACCATGCAGCACATAAGGTAATAAGCCACCCTGACACTAAGCTTGCATTAAAAAGGAGTTTGCTGCAACATTTCAGACATAAGAAATGAGTCTTGATGTGACAGATCATTGTCCAGACTGAGACTTGTGTCAAATACAATTTTTCAGTCCATGTCAAAGGCCAGAACATTTAGGATGTGGAACTGAGTGATTGCATGCTGGCAGAGGAGCTGCAGCGCTATGTTTGGATGTAAACATTGGATCTTCTTTGCTCCTCGGTTCATCGCGCTCAGCTGCTGCTGATTATGTGTGTAAAGTGAGTTCTGAGTCATCTCAATAGGGTATCTGGTAAATAAGGGCATTTTCATGGCTTTGTAATGTGGAAGGGAAGCTTTGTTGTTCCAGTGATGACAGCCTCAGTAAGGAACGCTGGCAAGAAAAACACGAATGTGCCACGGTTGGGAATTCAATGGGAGGTTGAGCTCCTTTTTCTGTTTGTATCTGTACCCTATAGATGACCTATTTCTTACTGAGGTGCAGCAGTTGATCATGCAACATGTTTTAATGATGAAATCAACATTCAGGAATGGTGGAGTGGTTACACAAACATAAACAAACTATTTTTATGAATTACATTTCATAAAATTTAATTATAGCTTGAGAGAATCAGATGAAGATGAGAACAAGGCAAATTGTGCTGAAAAATTCTGCACTGCTGCACAATGATTAAAGGACAATAATTATACGGCTAGAAATAAGGTCACGCTGCAAAGAAATCCCACATTAAATGCTCTGAAGATGTTGCAAATGCAACTTAACAATTGTGAAGACTTATGATAATTGTGACGGTAATGGTCCATTTTATGTGCAAGAGCCAAGAAAGTTCTTCACTTTCAACTCCACGCCTTTGAAAAATTCAAAGGGCATGTGTAGTCATGATAATTCAGTCGTTAAACCTCTGGCCGGAAGACTCGGCCTCGTCTCCTTTTTTTGCTGTTTGTGGACTCCGGGTACTGTTGTTGGTTTCTAAATTTGAGTCGAATAAAAATAAGTGAAAAGCTAATCTTTTGCCATTTGGCGGCGTGTGCCGTGTAATTAATGGGTGGTGTGTTCTATGCCAAATTGCAATTTAATGAGTTGAGTCACCCTGACTGTTTTGTGTGTACAAGTCATTATCACTGACATTGATGTGCTTGTTAACTACTTGATTATTGTCTACTGCAGGGTCCTGAATCTTTATTGTGTGACCAAAGTCTCTCTTTGATGTCCCCAACACTTAAAGTATGAAGAACCTCTTGAACAATCTGCAATAATAATGATAAAATCTGTTGTGTTAAAAGCGCCTGTGTAGATGAAAGAATGTCCACACACTGTGGACGTATTGCCAGACCAGTAAACACTTGGAGCTTACAATGTAATGCAATTTTGTTAAATGACCGTGTTATGTGAAAATCTACTGTTCTGAAGCTTTCTACAGGGACCAGGCTGCAGTCTCTGTCCAAACACACACAAAAGCAAAGAGCAGATCCATTCAAACAAATAATTATTTTCCCACACTGAAAGAAAAGCATCCTTTCTCTTCAGGGAGATGACTGCAGAGAGTCTTTGTGCTTTCAGTCATGGTGACTTATCCAACCCACCACAAACAATGACCACCTGACCAGCAGCTCCTTCTGAACCTCTCTGCTTTTTTTCCCCCGTCACCAATTCTCTCCACTCTTTCTGAGGTTTGCTCCAATATCCTCTCGAGCAATCCTGGGCTTGAAATCATCTGTTGGCAGTTGTTGCACAGCATCCACCATTGTCAACAACAGGCTGGGGTTGGGATTCTGCGCTGGGCTGTCGGTTATAGCTGCCATAAGGTTCTGAATCTGGTGGAGCTCCTGCGTGGAGATAGATCTGTGTCTGAGGCGGGGTGGTGGGCAGCGCCGGCAGCCAGCTGTCTGTGTGATTTAACAGTGTGTGTAAATCAAGAGCGAGTCTCTGCTCGACCAGCCAGCCTCATTTCAATCTCTCTACAAATCACACCACGCAGGCAGCGCGAAGGGGGAGAGCTATAAAGGCGCCCCAAAATAATCATCCTCCGCAACTCTCTTTCTTATGCTTTCATTTATTAAGTAGATGAGGCGAAATCTGACATCCATCATAAGAGACACTGAAAATATGGTTTGGTCCAGCCAGATAACATTAAGGTTGAGCTTGGTTAGCCATGTGTGCTTTGGTGTCACACATTGTCCTTCAAATCTAACGCAGAAACGCCAGAGCAATATTTGAGATAGATGTTTGCAAAATCGGAGAAACCATCTCACAGATTGGCTGTGAAGTTTCCACAAATCCAGGCTTGGAAGAGACTTTTATTTATGATGTGTAAAAAAGGGTATTGAATTAGCATATCTCTTGCCGTCAGGCAACCCATGTTGAACTAGATATTAGAGTGAACCAATGCCAGGGAGTGGGCAACACGGTGATTCACTACCAACAGATTAATTCACTGCTCTGTGGAGGGAGTCACACGAGCACCCAGGGAGGAAACAGACTATGAAGGCCACACACATTTCTGACAGCTCTCACAGAGGTATAAAAAATGTTTGGAAGCAATTAACGCCTCTAGAGCTGCTACACAAAAATGGGAGTCAGTACCAGTGTAGGGTTTAAAAATAATACAGGTAGTATTTCACAAGCTTTGCACCAGACTGGTGATAAAGTTTCACAACACGGAAAGCTGTTTCACTGCAGTTTATCAACGAACAAAACAGGCGTGTTGCTCAAAAACACACAGACAGGTACATTTATTAGGAATGAACACATTCTTGGCGGGCTGCTGGTGATGAATTCCAACAATCCCAACAAAAAATATATCTGTGCTTTTCTGTGGCCACCGGCAAAGTCCAAACATTAAGTCAGAGTTCATCAGTATTCTTAAGGAACAGCCCCTGGAATTAATGAATGCAGGCAAGCATCCACTTTGTCAAATGGCTTTAATAGAGGGCTTCCCATTTTCATGAATGGTCGGTTATGGATTTATTCAGATGGGATGAAGATGGAGTTGCTATGGTACTGCAAATCATCTGCACCATGATCCTAAGATTGCTCTCTGCTTGTCTTCTAAATGGTTTTTGGGGGCACTTAAGCTACACCTGATCTGATGGTATTTACCTCCGTACGATCATTGTATCGTGTCCATCTATGGTTTTATAGGCACTTCAGAGGAACAAGTGCACAAAGTAATTAAGTCTGTGTAAAGAATAAAGTACACTCAAGTGCATGGAAGTGGTACTTTTATTAAAGAAGATATTCTCAATCTGAACAAGACAATCTTATTAAGAAGGAATTAAAAACTAAAAAAAAGCTTTAGCGAAGGATGTTCTGCATGGCGGCTATTAACAGCAAGCAGAGCAGTCATTATCCACACAAGCATGCCAAAGAATCAATTACAAATTGAATTAATAATGCATCTGTAGGTGCAGTTTGAACACGACCAGGTTGCTAAATCCTTTTAAATGCAGAGAAGTAATTCAATACTTCAACCTACTGGAAATAATCCAAGACCATTTTTATTCAGGGACGACACATACCCATACATGGCAGAACCGAAGTGCAATATACATTAGCAAAGTCTGTGCCCATGACGAGGACGGTACAATGACCTTTGGGAAAACTGCTGAGACGTGCTCCTGTGTAACAGCCGGACCGTATGTCAACTCATCAGATATCAGTCTTAATCCCCTTTTAGACATGCGAAACCTAACATTGCTGACTTCATCAATCCCCTCAAGTGTCTACATTCTGTCATTCAGACAGCCATGATATTTGTCATTCACGCGAGGCTGGACAAATCACCAAGTAATGTGTAATGCAACAACAAACAAAAGACTAAACTAATCACAGCTCACCAAACTGTCCAAATAACTAATAGCCTCATTTCTTTAGTTATTGCTGTTGCTCCGTGCATTAATGCGCACAACTCCCTAGCTTTGGAGACACACAGATGCTGTGCTGCTGTGCGCAGCGGGTATTTAATAAACTCAGAGGAAAACTCCTGGAAAACAGCTGGAAGCCACAAACTGAACAGCAACTCTGTGTGTGACAGCTCACTTGCCTGATGCGAAGAAAAGTACACAGAGTGATTTGCTGTTAGATCCTGACTGGACTGATCGCTCTCCATGGGATAATTTATAATTATAAGCATCCAAGGAAGTTACCAGCGATGTAGTTCCCCATGCACGAATACACACAGCTCTGTTGCTTAGGAAACACACATATGAATCCTGCTGCTGCCTGATGCTGCAGATATGTTCAAGTCAGGGGCAAAACTACAGTTGAACTTCAGCTTCTGTCAGTGTCCTGTGGGAAAAAACAAAAAATGGATTTCATTCATTTCTGGTGAGTATCATTAATCTAAGCTGTTAGTGTCTGTTTTTCACAGTGAAGTTTTATTATAGACATTCCAATTTGTAGCCTAATAGATTTGAAATTGTAGAGCAAAGTGAAGGAGAGAGGTTTGTTGTGAATGTGTGTTTGGCACGCAAACTGTGTCTGCTGTGTGCTCTGTGATGTTTTTGGACAAATATCAGTACTGAAATGTGGATGAAGTCTTTTCTAAACCACTTCATACAACTCAGAGTACCATTGCTTGTGCATGACTATCTGTAAATGTGACTGCATGCAGTTCAGACTTGTGCTGTAGAATGATACAGAAATATTACTGGGTTACTGGCAAGATTTCCAGTGTGACTTTTACGTTTAAGTAACCGTGGTGCTCATTCAGACATGAAGCCGACATGTTCCGACGCTGACAGATTCATGGAATGGAGCACATGTTTGAAAGAGTTTTACACAGCATCACCAATGAGTTATGTTCAAAATCCCATTTGGTTGCAAGAAGTTAATAATAATATCCAGCAAAAGGCTGATATGTAAAAATGATGAATGGTGTGCTGTACTCGTGGGTTACTGTTGTAGATGGTGGTATGTTTGACAGACGTCCCTGTTGTTTCATCCACACTTTGTTGTATTTAACATATCTAACATTTTGGGGCCATTAGGGGCCAGTGGAAACAAGTTTTATCACCTCGTAAATCCATATGGCAAACTTATTATCAAGCACTTACTAATTTACAATAGATTCAGACACAGAGCAACATTTGTGAAACATCTGAGTCAAGTTTCAGGCAACCCACTGAATGCATGGCCAACATTCACCTTCCTTTCAACTCAGTTTTGTTCGCCACCAACTCCTAACTGCATTAGCATCTGTATACCTGCTAAATTCGACCAGCTAGTTGCTAATTGTGTCTCCATGCCGTTTGGGCATGGACAGGTGGAGTGCAACCATTTTGCAAGCTAATTTGCCTTTTCAAAGGAGAAAATGCTGCTGAGAGTGATGAGGCTGAACCAAACATTAAAGTTGTGAGCTGTACAAACAATACAGTAAGATGGAAAAGATGAAAATGCTTTGTAGAGCTGAAAAAACCTGGGAAGTTGAGTGATAATTATTTGTAAAATTGTACATGTTTCAGATGGATGTAGCGTTTGATTGTACAAACACTGATCAGCTGCAACATGATGACCACTGACAGGTGAAGTGAATAACATTGATCAAATTGGTACTATGTGGTGTTCTGATGGAAAACCTTGGATTTTAACATCTGTGTTGATGAGACATAGACACCCAAATAAACATTGTCCCAGAACAAGAACACTCCCTCATGCAAATAGAAATCCCAAATGTCACTGGCCTACCCCCGCAGGAGAATGCACCCCACCACATGGAAACAACTTCAAACAATCAGGAACATGTTGAGGAACATGGCAATGGCCCAACATGTTGATTTGACCTCCAAACTTCCTACACCCCACTGAGATCAAGCATCAACAGGATGCAGTAGAACAAGTTTGATTGACAGAGGCCCCACTGGACAAGCCAGAGTACCCAAAGGATCCAGTGCCAACGTCCTGGTTCCAGACCCCATAGGACACCCTGAGATGCCATTGGGCACTGTCCATGCCCAATGGTTCAACACAATATGGACTAACACAATATTAGGCAGGTGGTCATAATGTTTTGTATGATCGGTGTATATACATATTGATGACAGCAGCTTTAATATTGACACAGAAAAAAAACTTTAAAACACATCCTAATCAGATTTAAGAACCACTACAGTCTCCAAAAAACTAGGTGATGCAAAATTTGCAGCGTAAACACCAGATGTCTGTGGTGTACCAGTGCAGTATGTGACAACACATCTAGGTACAAGGGAACAAGGAGGAACAAGATGTGAAATCATGAAATAACAATTCACAATCTTGCATAGAACTTATACTGTAATAAATATTAAACTGCTGCTTACCTATTCTGTTATTACAGTGTGAGGTGAGTTTACTGCTGAGATGAACAGCTGAGACAGTCTTCCAGGACTAACAGTGTCTTTCACAATACACTGCCCCCTCGTACATCATTAGGACTGAAGATTACACAGTAACTCCAGAGTGATTGTGGATTGCACATTGTGGGCTGTAATCTGAAGCACTACCACAAAGTGAATTTACACAAAGCATTGACACAACCACTATCAAGTGTGATCACATTTTGGTTTTGAATATATCTAAACGTCTGTAACATAGGGTAGCTCTTCACAAATCCCCAGTGCAGGAAAGACTAATAATGTGGCATTAAAATGCAGATTTTCACAGTACTTGATCCTCAAGAAAAGCTCCACATTTCATGAGCAGTTCCAGCGGAAACGAGGAATCTGAGTTTCCCAGGAGCTCTGTCATAATTAATTTATCCGCTAACACCAAAACAACAACATTAATTAGAAGAGTGCGACTCTATTTGGGAAAAAAAGAAAAAGGTTTAGGCACTATTTTTGCAAAATGCTATAAAGTCATGTTTTATTCATTTGCATAGTCACTAAATAGACAGTAAAGAGGTGGCAGGGGTAAAACTTCCAGCCACTAGGAGACTATGATTACAGTCACTTAAGAACAAACTCACCATTATTACACAGGAATCCGAATAATTGGCCAACTTGCTTCCCTCTTCTCAGCCACTTTCCGGAGCTAAATGTCTCCCAGTGCACAGACACAATTAGACTGCAGATTAAGATTCATGGATTGTTCTCAGTGACTACTTCTGAAAATCAAATGCCAGAATAATGGTGCACTGGAGTCCAGCATAAACAACCCAGAAGTAAAGATGGACTGCCAGACTCACTCCGTCTGCTCCATTTTGCAGGATAAGTCAGACAAATTAGTATCATATGCTGGGTTATAATTGAGGTAGTTTCGGGCTGGTGATAGACAGAGGAGTGACTGAAGTCCTAGGCAGTAAATAAGCGGCTAAACTTTGACGTGAAAGTCCTCACTTTCTCATTGCACAGAGGGGACACGTCCTATGTTGAGGCTTTTTAAATGTTTGGGGAGAAAAACACATTACAGTTCATTACATAACCAATATGTAACTAATTATGAAATGGATTTCCGCACAGTTCGAGCACACTGAGCATTTAGAACAATATTCATGTTACTTTTTCAGTCTTGACGCCGCTTTCACTGCCAGGGAGACGCATACATTTTAATCTTGACACGCCTTTTGCATGGTTGAATTGGGGTGAAATAAATAAAGAAATCATTGATTGTGATGAATGGGGCTTCACCACCTGAAGCCTGACACTGAGGACTACATCAGTTTATGGCCTCCAGTTGATGTAAAACAGAACATTTGCATGACACCAGAGCACTTTTTTTTTTTTTGGGCGAGAACAGTGGAATCCCTTCAAGCCACACACCAGCACTGTTGCACACAACTCCGTCTGAAAGGAGGTGAACCCTGGTTGACAAGTGACAGCCATGCCATGAATAAAACATCATGTGTGAATAGAAAATAAATTCGGAGAAATCTGAGACGACGTATCATCTGTCTGGAGCCTGTGATGCAACGTGGAGGAATTCTTGGTGGTGTCCTAATCTTTCAGTCCCAGATCTCCCTGAAATACAGTGAAAGACGTGGCCATGGGTGTTCTTCAGTGACCATAAAAATATAGCACTGATAAAAAAAAAAAAAATCAGTTTATCACATGAAGCTAATCCGCTCTGTCTCCAGTCAAAACCTGCTATTTGGTCGGACATATAAGAGTCAACAGAGGCCTCCAGAGATTTAAGCAAGGCTCTGTGATGTAAGACCGCAGCTGACTGGAGGTAAATGAGCCTGTTCTCGCCCTGCTGACATGGCTGGATCCTCTCCAGATAGCACAGCCTTGCACACAACTCCCTGTAACCTGGCCCTGACAGAGACTGATGCCCCAACATTAAGCGCCCTGCACCACTTTACATCTGACCATAACCTTGCTTTGTTTTCTCCCCTCACTGATGCGGGTTTTACATTAGCGCGAGGCTTCGCAACGCGCCACAAGAAAGATGGACACGTCCGCTGCTTTCATATTCATTGGCTGTAAATATTTCAGGAGTCAGACCAAAGCAAACACTGGTCAATTCATCGGGGCACAGTCACACATTTGTCAGTGCTTCCGGTGTAATTACAGTAGAGGCTTCGGAGCCAAATTGAGCATTAAGAAAATACATTAAAGCTGAGTTTGTTTTTTTGGTGAGCAGAGGCAAAGATGAGATTTGTTAGTGTGTCAAATGTAACAAAGAAGGATACAAGTGTTTATTTGCCTCCTTATGCTTTGCCTAATAGTGATGTTTGTCCATAAAGCATGGAGACAATGCCTTAAACCAATGTAGCTAAGGGGATCCTTGGCACAAATCTTTCTCTATATACAGATTCAGAATGTATGATATAAAGTTTATCAACCAACTCCCCTGCAAACAACAAAGTGGAAAGATGAGACTAAAAATGCTGAACCGAAAAACAAAACTTTGACCGCTTTAATTCCACAGGAGAGATGAAAGTTTTTATCAGTTGTTTGCCAAGAGAAAGTAATTAATCAGCGTTTGAACAAGAAGCACATATATCTGTTTTGATACAATTTGTGTATCACTTCTGTAACAAATTGGAATTTAAGGACTGCTGTAGTGGAACACATCATCCTGATGATAAGCGTCTGAAAAATTTGAAAAAACCCCCGTCTCCATCATGTTCGGTGAAGGGAAGCAATTCCACCACGGGAAACTTGCACAATACGGAAAATAATCTCATTATTGCTCGGTAGATTTTTATGTCAGTCAAGAAACTTGTATTACCACAGTTCCATGTGTGCACACAATTTCACCGCACTGAGTAGAGATGGATTTGCTCTGAGGTTACTTTCAAAGTCCAATTTTTAGCTCATGCAGTAATTAGCCGGCGAGAGAGGAGAGCCGATTAGGTTACCAGTTACGCACATTCTGATTTGATAGAGAGCAAACTGTTCTTTCCAAAAGGCCAAAGCGTCTGAATGCTTTAGACACTGGTTTGTTACATAGAGTATACAGGAGCCTTTACAGTCTACTGCATGTCACTGCAGTTATCGCTCCGGCTGTGGATAAGTAGTTATTTTTTTAATGTTTTTGCATGGTAAACGAATTAAGTTGACAGTCTGGTGGGCCTGGAGGGGTTAACATAAACAGAGGTTTAGCATATTAGCTCAGCAGTAGGTCAGTGATGTTTCTGGGATCAGCTGACATCAAGTATTAGGTAAACAGCAAGATCACTGTGAATTTAAATGATCTCATAAGAGAGCAAGTTTTGATGAAATGATTTAGAGAGGTTTGTTTCTCTCCTTCACAGAAGCACAATCAAGGCTATTTACTCTTTAGCTCAGAGCCAGATTCTGCTTTGTTTCTTTGACCTACAATAGTACAGCAGCATTGGGAAAAACAGACTGATAACAGATACAGAAACAGAGTAATGATAGATAGATAGATAGATAGATAGATAGATAGATAGATAGATAGATAGATAGATAGATAGATAGATAGATAGATAGATAGATAGATAGATAGATAGATAGATAGATAGATAGATAGATAGATAGATAGATAGATAGATAGATATTTTATTCATCCCAAAGGGAAATTCAGTTATTCAGCTGCACACTGACACACACCACAGTCACAGCTAAGAAGCAAAATAAAATAACAGATACGAATAGACTATATTTTCTCCTCTGTATCTGTTAACTTTTTAAAGAGATAAGAACTTGACTGGGGTAGGTATACAGTGTTGTCTTTATTTCTGTTTCCACTCCTACACACCATCATTAAGCACATATACACCAGTGGTTTCATCTTTACTGCTACATGTGTACGGTATTTACATCATTATTCTGTGTCCACAGGATACACCATTTAAACCACCTGCCTAACTGTAAATGTAACCTTTCGGGGCATAGACACAGGACCTCTTGGGGTGTTCTGTGGATGTCGGCAGCAGATCCTTTGAGTCCTGTGGGTTTGTTGAGATGTTTTTGTGGTGTGTCAGGGTGCATTGTTCTGCTGAGGACGACTGCTGCCATTGGGTTGTGCCATTGCCATGAGGGGTTTTGCTTGGTCTGGAGCAATGTTTAAGTATGTGCCAAAGTAACATCCATATGAAGACTAGGACTCAAAGTTTTTTTTTCAGCAGGACATTCCAGTGTAACAAGATGGTGAATGTTTTTTACTTCACCTGTCAGAGGCTTTAATGTTGAAGTGAACTGGTGTATATATGGATTGCAGTCTGTCCTGTCTTTGTTGAGATATTTCAATTCAGACCGAGGTGGAGGAAGATCGACCAGCATTGTGACTAAACTCTGATATACACCCTTAACTGAACAACGGAGACTTCAAACAAATGCATAATATGTAATCTCTGCTACATAAACCGTGACATTCTGAGTGAAAAAAAGGGAGCAAATTATTCGCTTTATCTACATACCAAAACACTAATCTGTCTTGAACAGTAATCAAGTGTTAGATGTTTGCAGCAGTTCCAATAGGAGAGGAAAAAAAACGATTCTGACTTAATGGACTAACAGTTTTTTTTCTTTTGAGTTCTTCCATCCAAATGTATTTAACTTTATGATAACAGCTCTGAAGCAGAAAATGTGTGGTTATCACCAGAATTCACCCTGGGTGCTGCCCTCGGTGTCCCATTATCTGTTAAGAGCTGCAGAGAGTCCCTTTTGATGGCGTTGCAGACTGTCGGGTTTGAGCTTCATTGTCCAAGAGGATTGGTCTATCGTCTGAGTTCTGACAAGCACATTTACACTTTGAAAAATAACCCTAAACATTTTATGGTAAAATAGGGTAAAAGGCCTAAAACAGTGTGTATGCACCGAGCTGAACGCTAAGATGGTGTAGGGACACCTTTGAAACATCGTCTTCTTCTTCCATTTTTGCCTCATGTTTCATCCAGGCAGCGGGATTACAAGGGTTACAAGTTGTGCTCTCTTTTTGATAACGAGTACGTTTTTCATTATGTGATGCTATTGACCAATAAATAATTGAAAATGGTCTCCACCTGCACCATAAACCACTGTTCCAGTTATTTATTGCCCTGCTCCTCTCTCTCAGTTACCTTTAAACCGTGCCTCAGAAGGCAAACCATGTATTCAAAGGTGCTATTCACAGCAGATAAGTAAGTCTGAAGATTTCCTGACAGTTATATATTTGCAGACATCCTCATGAATATTCATAACCAGGGACTAAACCACAGTGATGACATTGCAATCACATCATGAATATATGCATATCAAAAATATGGATCAATTACAAACATTAATTGCAGAATATTACTATTAGTAATATTCTAAATGTTATGCAACAAGTGTCCCAAAATTCTTTATCCTTTTGTGTTTGCAGGGTTGCGTTTTATTTTGCAAACAGCTGTTTCTTAAATGTCATTTGTGATTTGTTGACTTTCATTCCATGCGTCTACAAAGCACAAAGGGAGGATGAAGAAGTAAATGTTCCGTGTCTTTCTAATTTGATAGAATTCACAGATTTTCTCAATGACACTTATTTTTTAGAGGTTTTTTTGTGTTTTTCTCTCTTTTCCCTTCGAGCCCCCTATGTAAATACAGCATATAAATGACAGGTGCATCCCAGGATATCAAACATGTCTGACTAATTCTGAATAATTTCCTGAGCTGGGTGACAAATTCTGCCTTCCTCCTGCACTATGCATAGCCGGCGAGCACAGACATGCATACAAAGTAGGGTGGAGATTTAGCTTGGCTTGCTGTAGCATGGCTCCCCACCTCCCTGCAAACCTCCCCTCATTTCCCTCCATGCCTTCCTCTCGCTCCAGCCCCGGCTCTCTCTGGCATAAAAAGGGCATGTCCTCTGAGGTTCCTGTCTGCCCCTCTGTGTCTATTGAGGCTACATGTCCCTAAGTAACGCAGAATAAAAAGGCACAGCAAAAATGTTAAGTGTCTGTGTTGGTGTGGAAGAGGCTGCACTGGATTACTAATCCTCCCACATTTCTATAAACATCCGAGTGAGTGAACTTTTTAAATTTCACAAAAGTTGGGGAAAGAAAATTAAGCTGCACTGCTCATGGTCAAGGTAGAAAAAAGTAATAACTTGTGTTGGTAGCTACAACAGAGAGCCCAGCTCTTTACTCATTACCCCACTTGGCCTTTCCTTGAATTCAGCAGCCAAAGATTTAGGGGAATCGCAAGCCTTACCTGAATAATTGATATAAAAATTCAGGTGGGAAAGAAAGTTCTGAGCCGGCAATCTGCAGCCTCTTATTGATAAGTTTGTGCACAAGTCTCGTGCCAAGTTCTGAATCAGTGCTTGGGGCCAAACAGAGGTCATGACTCACACTGGAGCTCAACGTTCTCTCCTCAGAACACTCAGAGTTTGCTCCAAGGCTTCCGAAGTGTTGTAAGAACAACTTTGCAATGATAACGATAAGGTAATGTGCTGTAAAAACATGCATGAGCGCGTACAGTGCATACAGTCAAGTAATGAGGGAATTTATATCAGATGTGTGAAAGTTTCTCAATGTTTTATTAAAGCCAGGCAGCAGAGACTGAATGCCAGCATAAGATGTGTGCATTTCTAAGAAATACAATTACAAAGTCATAAATAGTACACTGAGGCAATTAGTTGGCATCGTAGCTCTATTAAAACAACATTGGAAAACAATAAAAGAGCTACTAATAACTTAACCGACAAGTCATTTCCATGAAAAACTAATTTCACACTTAAACGAGAAATGACTTAATATCAACATAATGCATGATTTATAAACTTAAATTAAAGATTAGAAGTGGCTTGCACAGGATTTTAAAACCTACTGACAGACATTGTGCAGAACTGTAAATCTGCATCTTTGGTGCTTCTATTTGTTCCTCTGTAGTGTGTCTGATGCCTTGTTGCGACTTTGTGAGCTGTTTAGGCTTCTGTAAATTATTAACTCTCTTTTCATGCATTTCACAATGGATTTAGCTACTGTGGAGACAATAAAAACTTTCTGCAACAGGCAACAGGCCCAAAGCACCATCAAGAGAAGAAAAAAAAGCTGAAGTTCCGAGATATGTCGTGGATTATAGTGATGGTTTTCACATTTTGTCATAATCTCCATGGTGATGGTTACAAATCTAATGTTCACATCAGCGGTGATTCAAAACGTGCACATGCCGTCTTTGTGGACTGAATGCTTTCCCCCTGAATGCGACAACATTTATGCCTGTGAAGGCGCTCAGAAAAACAAACCAAGTCCTCAGCAGCTTGCAGACTGACTAGTCAAAACTCCCTTCCCTTTGATCCTCCATGGAAACTGACAGATGGTAGTTTCTGAGTTGGATAAAACCACATTGCATATAGGATATATGGTAGAAGGATCTGCTCACATCAAAATCATGATCTGTGTGTATTCTGGAGCTTCAAGTTTCGCCTAAAGCACCAAAAACACTTTAAGCAGCTGTGTTTGAAAGCATCACTAAATAAATATAGGACAAAGCACAATCTGGGCTGGTGCTCATATTGATTTTCTGATGTGCTCTTTACCGGTATACACACCAGAGAGCACACACATCCATCATGCTTAACTGGAATCAAATTTAGTGTAAATCCTCCACGTTACAAGACATCTAACCTGGCAGACAGGTTATCTTTGCAGTAAACAAACTATTTGGCTTCCAAGTGTGAGCCCAATCATGGACAAGAAAAAATCTGCCAATAAGTACACTGAAAAAAGAGACCACAGTGTGCATGCGCAATCATTTCTCAATTGTTCAGAACTCCTTTTCCACTTTGCTTAGTCATGATTAGAATTTCATCCATTCCTTGCAAACTACATCACAGTTCAACATTGTGCCTGGTAAGTGTAATAAGTGAGATTTTGAACATAAATATAGCAATAATATGGTGGCAAAAAAACTATCTCCGATGTAAATATAGTGGACAAATTGCATCCTTAGCAGAGGATGAAGTCACACCCTCTCTATGTGTTGTAATCTGAGCTTCTCTTTCTTCTCTTTTCTATGTTTTGGCAGCCGAACTGGCAGCATGTGCATGTTAGTGCATGTGAGTCCCTCCCTTTGAAACTGTCGGACCTCCTCGCATTAATAAACAGATCAAGAGTAACTACCCACAATGCAATGTAAAAATGAAAGTCCAGAGCATTCAGCGGTGAGGCCGATGCATCCATTTGTTCTGAGATGCTGGTTCTCTAGCATCTTCCCCTTGTTCAGAATACCACATACAGAACCTTTAATTACTGCGTTTAATCCACATTTGTTCACATAGAATAAATGAACAGACGCAGCACTAAGTACATACTGTATGTATAATCTCTTGATCTCTGACCACTGTACTTCAGTTCTATATAAAATATCCTTTCAACACAAGGACTCGACCCTGGCTTTGATTGACAGCATGTGCGGATGAGAAAATATAATGGCTACATTTGAGAAACACAGAAAAAAGGCACCATGGGAGATGGAACAAACATAGGATTCAGAGAGAAACGGAGGACGGCAATCTGAGAGATGTATTTGACCTGAGCACTGAGAGATTGAAGAAATCATATGCTGGAGCTCAACTCTGGTCTGGTTGTGAGCTCCATGAATGCATCAAATGCTCTGCCATGCTTCGGCTGCAGCAGAAATTGATGTGGTTCTAACATATTTCATCCCAAACTCCTCAGATATCATTTGCTTCTTAGGTAAAACAAATGCATGGGTGTCAACGTGGTTCTCAGGTAAAGTCAAATTAAAATTCATATTTGCCAGGGAAGCTGTACAGGTATATCCTATCCGTGTTTGTTATCTGTTGCTGTGTTGTTTCCATTGTTTATCCCATCTATGATTTGAGAACTGCATATGTTACTATTATTCCTTACAATAGTGTCCTGACTAGAACCACAGAACACCTTGTTATGGTGAGTTTCGACAGTCTGTTCATTTGCAAATCCTACAACTAGACCTATGACAGAGACCCATGTTTATGTAATACACAACACTGAGTGCGCTGGAGTGGCTAATGACTCAATATGTGTTAAAACAGTATATGTGAAGTCACATCTAGTGGGAGTCCGAGCTGGTGTTAGCAAGATAAGCTAACTACAGATGGGAGACAAATTAAAGGAATACAAACATTAAATGTCTACGTTTTGGACCATCAGAAGAGCTTCAGTGCTCCTTGGCATTGAATCTACAAGGGTCTACCCGAGGGATGAACACCATTCTTTCAAAAGATATTCCCCCATTTGGTGTTTTGATGATGGTGGTGGAAAGCTGTCTAAAACGTTTAACCAAAATCTCCCATAGGTGTTCACCTGGGTGGAGATTTGGTGACTTTGGGCCACATAACTTTATTCAAACCATTCATGGACCCCTTGTGCTTTATGGATGGAGGTATTGTCAAGAAACCACTCCCATCAGGATAGAAATGTTCCATAAACCAGCAGGAAGTTCTTTCTAGAGATTACCATTATCCAGTGGTTCAAGTTTTCCTTTAATTTGTCACCTGCCTGTACCTTCCAGTTTGTATTTCACCTAGGAAGAGAAAGCCAGCTGTCCTAGCCTGCTACAGTGAAATACAAACTTAAAGGGGGTGTTACATGTCATGGTTTCATCGTCTTTGACCTACAAAATATGAGAATACAAGGCCATCCCTCGTTTCTTTCCTGTCTCTATAGATTAAAAAGTGTGTCTTTAAATAAGCTCTTCAGGTTTGTAGCCTGTTGTGATGTCACACCAGGATTAGCACCGCCCCTGGCTGGCTCCTCCTCGTCGTCTGAGCTCCTCTTTGCTGCTCACTGAACAGAGGAGGCGCAGATGGAGATGTGCCTGTGGCTGTCTTCCTGAAAAGTATGCGAACAGCAGTAGCCCAGTAGGATTTAAAACCACAGGCTCTGAAACAGCAGGGAGGTTTGAACAATCTGTGCAGTATTTTGACCTGAAACTTCAAATACAGACTTATGTAACCTTGTTTAAAGAGGTATAATGTGGGACAAAATGTTGAATGTTGTGCTTGTTAAAAGGAAAAAATATATTTTAATAGGATATATAAATATAACACGCTCCTGTCAGCAGTGTAGTATTGATATTAAAAATACTGCAAGTGACCCCAGCTCTAAAATGCAGTCAGCCACCCAGTGAAAGTGTTTGAAAGCTGAAGTTAGAAACTCAGAAAAGAATTTAAACAAGCTGTTGGCTTAATATTACCCATCATTAATCAATGAAGCACTATACTTTCGTACTAGTACAGGGGTAATCCCATGACATTTGTCTGTGAAGTAGCATATTACAATTTTAGTATTATAGTAACTAATCAGTTAAAGTTCTTTTACATTTTTGTGAGCATAGCCTGCTACCAGTGTCACACTGAATCTCTTAGACCCTCAACTGAGCCTTGTTATCACCATATTTTTCTGTGAAGTGCCCTTTAGTCTGCCTCTCTCCTTTTATTTTGCTGTTAGCTTTGGGATAACGGTTTATTAAAAAGCATAAAAGAAAGATCTTGGTACGTCCTCCTTGTCAGGATTAGAGTTTGTGCTGATATCTGGCTGTATGTGAGGTTTAACACACAAATGTAATGAATTTGCATTACTTCATTTCTTCACTACTGCATCACTTGCTTTGCTCACTAGACAAAAGGTGAGAGACATTCCAATTTCTGTTCCACTTTGATTAGAAAGATTGATGAAAAAACCTTCAGTGCCAAAGTGAATTGTGCATATTTGTCTTTTTTTCTGTTAAATCTGAGACTGGTGATTTGATGCATCATTTGGTGCCCTGACAAGAAGTGAAAGAATTAGAAAACAGCGTTATGAGTACAATGCTAAAACGAGCTTGACTTTTACAAGTATCATTTCAAAGCAGACTGGGGAGATGAACTCATTAGAGGATGAAAACAGAACATCCTAAATGTTAATTGATGTTACAACAAAGACTTCCTCTACGCCGTGTGCAGGCTGGAGACACATGAGCAGCATTAAACCACTGTAACCATGGTAATGTACATTACCTGACAAGGCTAGTTGTGTTTGACAGGGCAGTGGGTGTTGCATTATGCAGATGAGAGGTTTTTTGCGTTCTGCTGACAGCTGTGTTGAGGCCAGTGATAGTGACTGGATGTGGCTGCCCTGACTACTTTATATGGGAACGGTATCTGTTATACACTCTGCTCAGGTGAACTTTTTGCAGCATGGATTTGTAAATGCTGATGCATGCTGTGTAGTGCAAATGCTACAGCGCGTAAAGTGAAAACTAGACGTGTGAGTGGACATTTTAATGATCTGGCGCGACATGTGATTACAGTGGATCAGCAGTGCTGAGAGTCTTAAACATCTTTCCTCAGGGAACGATAAAGTATCACATTGCATCGATGAGCAAAACACAAATCGAGTCAATAATTTAAATTGGAGTACAGCAGCACAAGCACAATGAAAAAACTTTGTTTTGGATTTGGAAGATCTGGCAAGTTTATGTAACCCTACCAGTAAGTTGCACTTAATTCATCAAGCTGGAACATGACCCAGACTAATTTTAAATGAGCATCCCTCTCATTTTTGGTGTTTCTTGCTGAAGTCTACTGGCTGCTTTGACAGTGTTCTAGTGACGGGTGTTCATTTTTATACATTAATAGGGCTCTAAAGGAGTTAAAGTAGAGATAACCATGATTAATTGATGTTTTGTGTAATAAAAATGGATGATTTACTTGTTTTAATGGGTTTGTCAAAGGCAGTGGGAAAAAAACAACCAGCCCTAAGTGTCATGTGGGTTGCTGGGAGTTATTTTAGTGCTTCCATTAAATTAAAGACAATTTGGGGGCTTTCTCACAGATAATGTATTGCCTTTGATATTATTGCACTGAGTCCCCACAAAGCTTCACTTGCTTTATTCAGCTTGCCAATAAGCTGTTAAATGGAAAGTGGCTGCCCCTTTCTTCCTTAATTGATGTTAAAGGATTATTAGCGTCACTGCTGACTTTACAGCTAATCAAGGGAGGCTTTTATATTAGTGTAAAAACATTTTATATTGTCATGTCTTAATGATGGTATAGTTATCAAACATGTGGAAGTTGTGTTTATGTTGTTATAGATTTTCAAACTTTCCTTAATGCTTCATAAAACACATGAGACATTTCAATCTGCCATAAGCCCACCATGGCTGTTTCTTCCTCTGCTGGGTAATCCAAACATTCAGACTGCATGTCAAAACAGGATCAGATATGTCCATGTTGCAGATATTCTAAATCCAGACGACACATGCAATCTTGTAAACACACAAGGCCGCAGCCAGCAATATTGCACACCGTGACTTATGGCTGTACAATAAACCATCCTTTAAAAAGAGGAATTTCAAGCAGACAGGCAGGGGATGTATGATAGATTAGTTGTGTCAGGTTTTATATCAGCCATTTAAGTTGTCACCCTCCACAGCAAACAGCCTCGAAGGCAGACAAACCTCAGCAGATTTCTGCACAGTGAGTACTCTTCTTCTTCTTCTTCTTCCTCTTCCTCTCCTTCTTCTTCATCTGCAATAAAGCCGGTGAATATGATTGAAAGATTACGGATGTATGACAAAAGCAAAATCTTGTGAATGGGCTGCACATTGTAGACGACACATCATCAGCTTCTACAGACATCATGTCCATTCCACTGGACTCTTATGTATTTGTCTTGTTCCCACTAGATATTCATCAGTATCAGCCATTCTTAATAAACCCATTCTGGATTTCTCATTGTCTCTCATTTGAGCCTCCCCTCTGTCAGCCCTACCCAGCTGCATCCCCTGCCACTCTAATGGTATTTTCTCATATCAACCAGCTTATCAAATACAAATTCCAATGATGGATAAATCTGCCTGAGCTGATGCGTTGGAGTGCCGCCTGCTGCTATCAATCAACGTGTTGCCAGGTGATTGTGTCCTGCTGGGATGTATGGCATTATGAGGTCCATTTGGAGGCCCAGCTGAGTTGCGATGGCTCCAATCGCTCAAAGTCAATTTTCGGCATTGGTCACCTTTTCGCCATGTTTGCTCTCCGGCAGAAGCACAGTTTATCCCTCCTTGTGTCTCTCATGCATGTTGTGCTTTCTGTGAAGTGTGGGGCCATTTTCACCTCTTATCCCTCAGGATGTGATTCACTCTCCCCCGTTGGTACTTTAAGTGAGTGTGGGTAGCATGGCTGCATGTTGAAACCAGCACGTTTGCACACATGCATCTACTTTTTCCAAGTGACTGTTGAAGGTAATCTGAATAAAATTGACCCCCCATTTCCTATGAGAGGAGAGACTTCTGCATAGTGCTGCTGCCTGTTTTCAAAGTATAATAACTGTCTCAACATCCGATGACAGCACCATAGCGACCATTTTTGCAAATTACAAAATAAAAAATAAATCTGCACCACAGATATGAAAAAGCAATTTTAAGAAAAAACAAAAAACAGACTTACATACAAAACGTCAATATTGGATGCACTGGAAAATATTGTCAAGAGACAATAACATATCACTGCTGTAACAAAATAAAAAAAATATTCTTCATAAACACATCTGAGGAAGAACAGTCAACAAGTTTTAAATAAATTCATTCAGGCAAACTGCATCAGCAAGATACACCTTCACAGGCCTCCAGTGTACTTCAGAAATCTAATCTTCCCATTAGGAAGCCTCGCTTTGTGACTTTAAAATGGCAATCTTGAACCGCTGTAATTACATTGCTTTCCTCAAAGCCATTTGTCCATTTAAAGTCTTGGTGCCTGACAAGAATAGGCTGTAGCTATTTGGATATCATCAATTAAGGATATAAAATTGATATTTAGAAACTGAACCTTGGAGCAGAGCTTGCGGGCGACATTCAATTACTCACTGCACCATTTACTACACTCACATCACAGCCACTACGACTTAATATACATTCATTATTGCTCTCCGTTTGCCCTTTATGAGCATCAGAACGTGGACAGATTTTTAAGAATTAATTCCACGTTGCATTAATTATTCCATTCCAGATTGTATCATTGGATTTTTTTCCTCCCCTACAACAATACATTGTTGGCAAAGTAGCACCTTGGGATGTCGATGTTAATCCCCTAATTTATTTATGTTCTTCTACTTTCCAAAACATTCCTCAACACAATCAGTACAAAGTCTAATCCAGCATGATAAAGAAAGCTTAATGATTACATTTTATTTTTTTTCATACAGCGATAGCGATATTTAAATCGGCACAAGGCTCCATTAACCGATTAAACGCAGGGAATGCTGGTAAGTTGGGGAGACACTAGGTGATATCTGAGATCCTGATTAAGTTTGGTATGGAATCCATGACTGAGAAGCTCAAATTAAATTATTGTGCTTACATGATGCAGCTCCAAGACTAATGTGATTAATAACTGGACCGCACAGACACAAGAGTTCACATTCAATTGCATTTAACCATTGCTACTGCAAGCACTAAGTGTCTGATTCAAAAGCAAGACATTTATGTAGAGCCTTCAGTGCATCTCACCTAAACTCACTCTTGCGATGTATATTCCTGACTTCACAGTGAATGAAACGTATTTGAAATGACTCAGAAAGTGACAAGTTAAGGCTTAAAGGTCATAGCTGAAATTGCCTGGGTGCCCGCACTAAATAGTAACATTCAGGAACATAAACACAGAAGAAAATGGGTTATTTATGACCCCTACCACCAGCACAATGAGCAGAGCACACACTGTAAGCCCATGAATATCTCAGGGAAGATAAACCCCAGCATTTCACGCATAACGAAATCACTCTGTCCTTTTGATTAGATTAAGGACCGTAAGTTGTGTGTTAGAGTTGCGGCTGAAAGAGATTCTGAGTCATGCAATCGATTCCCTTTGGCTTCTGAGGTCGGGTAAATGAAGCCATTTTGCCGGCGTGAGGAGCACGTAGGGAGGGATATTGAGAAGGCTTTGTAGGGGGATGTAAATAAACAGTGAGACAGAGAGAGGGAAGAAGAGAAAGAGAGGCAAAAGAAGAGGGTACGTTTTCTCCTTTTAGACAGATAAGCCTTAAGCAGTAGTGAAAAATTGAGTCTATCCTGTGTGTAAATGAGTTAGACTTAGTGTATCAAAAGCACATTGTATGTCTTTGAGTCCACTGGTTTCCCAAATTGCTGTTTATTATTGCAAATACATTTTCTTTATTGGTCTTTTGTTAAGGATTTTCTTTTTTCTTCCACATTACACGACCGGATGTAGAAAAGAATAGGCTGCATTTAATCACCTTTTACACAGCGGAATCAATCTTCAGTCTTTTAAGGAAATACTTTCCAGCTGTTTTAAAAGTAGTCCAACATTTTTGCAAATACACATTCCCTTCGTAGACAAAAGGATTGATCCCACTTTCATGTTTCTGCATAACGTGTGGAGATGGAGCCGGGACATTTGCCAGCGATCAGCCTATTTACCATGAAGGCTGAATGCAGGGAAGACAGCCAGCTCAGTTGAAGAAATGTGGCAACCAACACTTCTGTAACTCATTTATTAACACGATGGACCTTTTTTTGAGGCGCACTAAGGTCAATACAGCTGATTTACTTGTGTGCCGTAACCATTTTATTGTAAACATCAGTTCAGTCAGGGCAAGACTACAGCTGTAAAACATAAAGAGGTTTTTTGTATCGATTTGGTGTGGGCAGTATCAAGAGTTTATAGTATTCCAGGGTATTTTGAAATCCCAAAGGCATGCTTTTCAATATGATCAAAAGCATAAAGAAGGACAAATCCTTTGTGGCATCATCCACAGGTTTCCTGAACAGTGATTTTGAAGCCATGTGTGGTGGCTCCAGCCTTTTCCAATGTGTCTGCACCATTAACTGAACTCTCAAAGCAGGCATGCTGTTAATTATACATTATTTAAAGCTCTAATATGAGTGATATAAAAATTCAAACCTGTGCAGTTGTCATGAGTAGAAAAATAAGCCAAAGAGACCAAAACAGTTTTCGTACCGAGCTGTAAACATGTGTATATCTGCTGTAAAGTTGGACATTTTAACATGGGCGTCTATGGGGACTGGCTGTCTTTTGGAGCAGCCTTAAGTGGACATTCGAGGAACTGCAGTTTTTGACACTTGTTAATTGGCTTCATTTTTCCTCCCTGGAGGTTTCTCCTTAATGGGGGGATGCTGTATTGAGGTGATGTTTTGAAGTCCACAGCACACACCACCAGAGGCCACTCTATTCTGGTGGGATGGGCAGCTGAGCTGAGAAAGATGGTGACTGCTTGTGGTGAAAAATACCCCTGTCCATGTTTGTTGAGTTCAGTCAAGATAAGTCTGTGGCAAAACTGTGCACACTAGTGATGTGCAGGTAAAAGTTTTAATAACAGTCACAACCAGCCAGCTCATTACAGTGTATTAAATTACAGTAAAGATACCACCAGATTCTAAATGTAGTGCACTGTTTTTCCAAAAACTTCTTAAATACTTCAAAAGCTAATGCTTTCTAAGAAAACAAGAATGCCCATTAACAGTGGGCTACTGTAGAAACATAGAGTGTGACCTGAACAAAAAATACATTTCACAAAGCATTGTTTAGACTAGTCACTTGATTTGGGATTTAGGCAATAGCTATGAATATTATTAACTTTAAACTGATTCCTTGCATTCAGTTATTTTTCCTGAGTTTCACTTTTTTTTCTTCAAATTGAATAAACTACATTTTTTCAAACATTGGTGCCTTTGAATGAATGTTTCAGATTTTTTTAAAACATAGCTTGGCTTATCCTTTATGCTTTAGTGCTCCGTGCATTTTTAAATGTTGAACAGAGTAGGTAAAATTCACTTCTGGATTACAAAGAATAAAGACACTTTCAAACAGGAACCTTCACAGAATGTTCCTGCTACCTGGGACTGTTATTTATGGTATATGCCTACAATTCACAGTAGTGTTTCTACATTTTTTGAAAAGAAAATGTTGTAATTTACAGATAACTGCAGTTAAAATTGATTACAGTGGCAACACTATATAAATAGAGTACATTATTGAAAAGTCTAGTTACAGTGATAGACAGTAAACATGTTATTCTACTGTAGAGTTCTGTAATCAGATAAGTAGTAATTAACTTCTGAAGTTAAATTAAAATTGTAAAACTAAAAAAATACAGTACTGCCTGTATTTTACTGTAATTTAATAGTTACGTTTTTTGCAGTGTATAAGATCCAATCCACACCGACCAACTGATGTTCATCAACCCCACAAACCCAAACTGCAACTGTTCAAGGACACCTTGACAGTAACTGGGACATTTTAATTCTGCAATTCCATTTTATTTAATTTATATTGAAAACTAGTGCATATGACCTTCCAGTGTATTTGTGTGTGTTGAGAGAGAAAGAGAAAGGGGAAGAAAAGCTGGAAGGTGAAATGCACCAAGTTTCTGACTCACTCAAACGGCTGCTTTGTCACTTTTTGAGCCAACGCGCAAGAACTCATGATATTTTCTATTAAGCCTCCTGAACCCACCCCGCCAGCGGGCACAACACTAGACTGTGAACTATTTGCCTCAAGAAAGTCGTGGCTAAAGAGGGTAACACCTCCAACCTCCATTCACGCCTCTGAATGCATCACCCTGAGAGAAGCCATCATCAAAGAGTAACTCATCTCCACTCTCTCCACAGTCATCATGACCAGCCTTCATTAGTAATTTGCTAAATCAACAAAGTGCAAAAAGAATAGCTAAATATGCAAAACAAGCATAGAGGTGCAGTCCTTCAGCAAGAATCTATAGAAGACAGGCAAACATTCTACAAAATATTCTATCACCAGCAGCTCATATGTTCTTTTATATTAAATACCATCATATACGTACATTACATTGTTAGATGTCAGGAAGATATGAAGATGTGAAAAATTCGATACTGTCCAAGCCTAGTGTTAGGTTCAAAACCTGAAAATACACACAGCAAAGGAAGGAAGACAGCACTCACAAGCTCAGGTCTTTTACTTGTGCACAAGGAGAGAACGGGCACTACAGCTCTGCAGTATGCATCGCTACAGCATTCCAGCTCTCTGGCAGTCCTTCTGTCCTTGGCTCTTTTATTTGGTAAAACAATCACAGAGCGTCCCCACACGTCAGTACAAGAGTCAGCATAAGATAAGTATCACTTACACAATCTTAATGGGTCAGTTCTCTGTGTTCTTTACTGAGTACATACAGCTTGGAATGTTTTATGGTGATTCATATCTTTACAATCATGGTTGCTGACATGTAGACTTTAAAGTCCTGACAGTCACTCAATGATTACCTAACAAGTATAATTTTTACATAAGCACAATTATAAGCACAATTCTTCTAACACCTAGTATGGATTGAAAAAATGAGATGGTAAGAATTTGCATAATGGCAGCTTTAAGAGTTACTAATAAACACTGAACTAAGCCATGTTTGCTGTTTTTCACTGTTTCCAGTTTTTATGCAAAGTTTATTGCCTCATAGCTGCATTGTTTTTTCATATTTAATTATGTACCACTTTAATATGGGCTTATTTTACGAGTTTCCAATAAATTAGAATCATTGTCTTTGAGTTTCTGAGATCCAACTCCTCAAAACGTCAAGAAAACTGACTTTTTTCGTCATATATTTTCTCTTCAGCTGTCTTATGCTTACGTCATTATTATAATATGTCTTTATATTCCATCCTGAATGGTGGTGCCATTCATCTAGTCTCAGTCTAGCATGGCGAGGGCCATTCCAAGCTGTTAATAGCAGTGGACGAAAGCTACACAGCATCTAATTTAAAATTCAATTGGAACCAACACCAGTAATAGAAGTTCAGTCTAAGGGGAGTTTATCACCTTCTGTTCAGTCTTCATTAGTGTGCCGTTCATTCTTGCTTTGACTGAAATGCCCTCTCATGGTCTGTGCTTTGAGTCTGGTGCGCCGCCGTATCAGAGGAAGAGCTGCTGGTGTGAAAATAACAGCTTCAACCGCCATACCCTCTTTGTTACACAAATCGCTTCCTTTGTCACACAAAAGCGATTGTTATAATTTTATTCAGAAACAAATCATTCACTCGAATTTCATCGTTCCACTTCGAATGGTGTGAGTGCGGAAGCCTCAGGTGATCATTTTCCCGGTTTCCAAAGTCCATTTGTTTTCCCTGAGATGGATATGTCAGACACTGAATACGCAATTATTTCTGTAGCAGAGGTTAGCTCTAGGTGGATGTGTAGGTGGATGTTATACAAAGTAAGCATTAGAGGAGCATTTTGGTGTAGCTGACTTGGGTCTTATTTTTGAAGTCTTGGCCACTGTCTTTTTGCTTACAGGCAGTAAATTCATGACTGAGTAAACTATTACAGCGATGTGACAAGCTTAGTAACAAGTAGTGTGAATTAGATTACATTATCTAAGTAATGCAGTGCTACTATGATGTGGATGTGAGAGCTTAAAGTCAGCGACTGGAGGTTGGAGGAGGCTGCTGAACTGGAGTTACTGAAAGGCACCTTGAAGGGATTTGGGTAACAGAAGAGAGTAATGTAACTAATTACTTTTGTGGTCGAGCAATTCGTCATTTACTGGAATTACTTTGACAGCAAGGCATTAGTAAATTATAACTGATGACATTTCTCCATTAACTTCCCAAACAGTGATGACAACAGAGTACTCACCAACTCTTTACTGTTACTGCTGAGATCTGGGAACTCAGTGCAGTCAGATGACTTATACTGTGAATTGACACTACATAAATAAAACAAAATTTAATTGAACATTGCTACAGTCTGGCAAAGAACAAGCTTTGGTTCCACTGTTGTAAACCAGTTTATCAGGAATATTTTAAAAATACTGTTTGAAGGTATACCCAAAAGTAAGCCTTCTGAAATATTTGTGAGAACTCTTAAGTCAGTATGTGAACTGTGGTCGATGTTTGGACAGTTGAGCTG
The DNA here is from genome assembly GCA_024666655.1 of Dascyllus trimaculatus. Taxonomy (NCBI): domain Eukaryota; kingdom Metazoa; phylum Chordata; class Actinopteri; family Pomacentridae; genus Dascyllus; species Dascyllus trimaculatus. The sequence continues at coordinate 24,455,601 of CM045464.1, read as the reverse complement.
AAAATGTAGCGATTTGTTTTGCTTATTTTGAGGATTATTAGAAAGCACGGGACTGCTTGTGGTTCATGTCCTTGATTTTGTTTCCAGATCTGTGAATGCAATGTTATTATTAGTTATACACTGATCGGGCGTAACATTATGACCACCTGCCTAATATTATGTTGGTCCCCCTTATGTGGTCAAAAATCCTCTGAACCATTGGGCATGGACAAGAGGACCTCTCAGGGTGTCCTATGGGGTCTGGAACCAGGACGTTGACACTGGATCCTTTGGGTACTCTGGCTTGTGCAGTGGGGCCTCTGTAAATCAAACTTGTTCCACTGCATCCAGTTGATGCTTGATCACCATGGGGTGTAAAAAGTTTGGAGGTCAAATCAACATGTTGGACCATTGTCATGTTCCTGGTTGTTGGATGTTGTTTCCATGTGGTGGGGTGCATTTTCCTGTGGGGGTAGGCCAGTGACATTTGGAATTTCCATTGACATGAGGGAGTGTGCTTGTTCTGGGACAGTGTTTATTTGGGTGTCTAAGTCTCATCAACACTGTTACGACCCAGCCTCTAGGGGTAGCTGGGTGCAACAAAAATAAAACCAGATGTAAATGGTGAGGTAAGGCAATTTATTGCTTAGTGACGAAACTAACAGAACAGGTGATACACAAAGTAACAAAGTTGGTGGGTGTTGCTCAAATCAAAGAACTGAATAAAACCGAACGAAGGCTAACAGTTAACGGAATCTTACTAAGTCTGAATAACAACACATAACTGAACTCCCTAGCCAAACATAAACACAATAGCAACACCACACCAAACAGAAAGTACAAACAAGTGCCCAGTGCCCAAAACTAAACGAAAACTGGTGCCTCTAAACACATATCACGGAACATGGCACGGGACGTGAATCACCACACACAGTGGCTACAGAACACATAAACAACATTAGCATAAGTATCACACAGCAAACGCTAATGCTGTCCCTAAACTAATGCAGGGGTTAACAGAGGCCACCAAAACATCTTCACTAAGACAAACGAATGCCTCTTCCCGAAGTTAACCCTCTGCTGAGCACAAAACACAGAGTCACACACATGAGGCACCAGGGCAAACAGGTCACATGAAATCCCTGCCGCCCTGACTGAGGGTTGGTTGGAGGCTTTAAGGTCTCCAGGTGTGGGATGGCTGCAGAGGATTGGCTGGAGGTGGAGGGTGCCAAGTGGTGGTCCAATCCGGCAGGTCCGGAGGCGGGGAGACTGGCTGCTTCAGAGCAGATCCTCAGCTCATCAGGCGAGATGGTGTTCAGCTGGGCTCTGGAGCAATCTCCCAACTCAGCCTCAGCTGGGCTTGCACAGACAGGAGATTTAGAAGTCCACCACATCACAAATACGGCCCACTGACACCAGTGGCCGTAACAACATGGATGTTAAAATCCAAGGTTTTCCAGCAGAACAGCACATAGTACCAATATGATCAATGTTATTCACTTCACCTGTCAGTGGTCATAATGTTGTGGCTGGTCGGTGTATATTGCAATGTTGTCACAAACTACAGTTAGGCCTCATCCTCTAGAAATAACTGCTAACCAAAAAGCTGGAGAAAGACGTTAACATCCACAGCTGATTTATTCACTCATGAATTTCTTTGTTAATTCATTAAGTACAGAAATTCTCTGTGGACTGTGTTAGGTCTGCCTCCATCCACATGCAGCACCTAATAAGGGAATATTTCAAAGGCTCCATTTGTTCCAAAGTTTTTTAATTTACACATTAAGTCAGTTTCTCCCAGCCTGGCTACTCGTTAGTGGTTTCTTACTGCCGTTCACTTTTCACCCCTTCAAGAACAGCTGAAACTTGCTGCATTCAGCTGTGGCTTATGTGAGCAAGTGGTGACAGTATATTCTCACTCTCTAATTTAAGCCATATTCTTTTTTTGCATTTCATTAAAAATGCCAAGGAATTATGAATTTATTTAGCCAATTCCGTATAAGGTCGAAACAATTTCAACATAAATTGCACAAGAAAGATGCTTTTATGTCGGAGAGTGGGGGAACATATAGCAGCCAGGCACTTTCATTTAGCTCCACATCATTAAAAATCAACCGCCGTTCAATTTTATTTCAATCACAGTTGTAAATAGATTAAGTTCCCCTTCATTCCCTGTGGCTTTTTCCAAAGGCATGCTGTTAGAAACAAACTAATTGTATTGAATTGGTCAAGGAAAGCTGAGAGAAAACGGGTTCATTCAAACTTAATAATTAAAATTATTAGGATAATTACAGCAACTCATCAAAAAATAAATCCTGATCAACATTAAAACTGATCAGATGGGACACTGTTTGAGTATGCTAATGAGAATTTGTAGACCAACTGTTTGGGTTAAGTGCTTACATGTGCCGTCTTTGTTATTTTTTTGACTTGTCTTCCGTTCAGATCGTTCCTCATTGGTGGCCCTTGAGCTGATTCAGTTCATTGAATTGGTGTCAGAGGCAGTCGATGAGAGAGACATCTCTGACTCTGTGCCGCCCATCAACCAGTATCTACCATTAAGCAAAGAAAAACTCTACAGTGCCAGTTGCCAGTTATTGGACATATTCTTGGTTTGTATTCAACGAATATAACAACGCTTTCCCCAGTAGATTCCTAGAGGCTCGCAAATGGCATCTACATTGTTGTTTCCTTTGTGTCTCTACAGTCCTCTTTTCTGATTTTCTTTTTCTGACAACAAGTACAACAACAAAAAAAAAAAAACGGCTCGATATTTCCTCAAAGGCAGTCACAGAGCGGACTGCACATTGATATTTTTGCTTGACAAATGAAAATATTTGACAGAGCATTGTGGCCTGTGCGGTCCCTTTTGATTTTGGGCCTTATTAACAACAATAACCTTGATTTCAGATAATGTTGACATTATCAGGCGTAGCAGCAGTTCAATAGTACCTTCTGTGTGCAGCGCGACTGTTTGATTTATTTTCCCACAAACCAGGCCGGAAAAAATCCATTTGAAAAGTACATATTTCAAACACTAGATAAAAGAACTATCAAAATGATTTGTCAAATGATATTTAGTTGGTGGTCGGCCTGAGATGAAAAAATATGTTCTGTTCACGGGGAAAAGTCATGTTTTAATTTTTGGAACATACTGTATTTGTTTCTGTCAGGGACGCCTCTTACATCTTCTGGGGTTACAAAGAGGTAACTGAGAGGTAAATAAGATTCCCACTCATGGTCTTAATTTTGCCCGCTCTTTCGGCAGGGGAGTAAAATAAGGTCAAATCAGTGCTGAATTCACTTTTAATGAACCTCATATGACAGAGAGGCTGTAAGAATTTGCAAGAGTCCGCAATGTAAAAGCAGCAGCTGAAGCTGCAGGCAGTGTCCTCGGCACACTTCATCTATGATTCAAAACATATGACCACACTTCAGATTAAAACTGGTGATACATAATTGATGTCTAAGATAATTTTAGAAATGTTTTGATTTATCTTAAAGTGATGATCATGAAATTAATTCATCTCCCTCAAGCTAATTCGAGGTTGAAAGATTTTCTGAATGCGAGATGGATTCCTCTAATGGCAGTCATGTCAGAAATGCAGCGCAGGGTGTCAAACACGACATTTCTAGTGCGATATCATGTCAACATCTAACATGCATGAACCCTTTGCTGTGGTTCTCGCTGCAAGGAAGTGACACTACATTTGTCAAAATAGTTTTCAGACAAACTTCAGATAATCGTTGCAGTGCAGGAGAAGACGGTGATAAGTTGCTCAGGCTACATAGATGCCGATGACATCTTGCATACATGGAGGGATTTATCAAACATATGCCCTGTTTCATATGCATGGATGCACACAGAGATATGCAGAGGTGCTGTGAATCAGCACAGATGTGATTTGTCAGTGTTCCTAGAAGGGCAGATGTGTAGATGAGGCCGGGCAGATGCAGTTCACATACAGTGGACAGAGCAGCTTGAGCCGCAACCAGCTGCCTCCTGTCTGCCTGTGACTGTAGTCGATGTGGCAGGAAGCATTTTGTAGACCCAAGGCAGCTGGCACGAATGACCGTCTGACGCCTGGAATAAACCAATAACTGAAAGTGTCACTGCATCCTCTCGCTGTAAGGAATTTCCCAGCACATGATCACTGTAGTGAATCAGTCCTCATAATGTAATGGACTGTATGACCTCACACACTCGACACATACTGTACTTTTCAGTTGTCAAGAAACAAAATGCTGTGGAGGCATGCAGACATCCTTTAACAAACACTGTAGATTAAAACCATCACATCTGCATGCAACTGCATTATTATGGTGCAATTAATGTTTAGATAGTGCTTACAAATGCTTAATGACAGTGGGTCAAGGAAAGTTTTGCCAATATTTTTCTAAATAACTAGTTTGAAAAGCATCTGACCTTGATTCCTTTAATTTGTGTATAAATACACGTTTTAACATACTAATGAGAAAAGTTAAACCTTGGTGTTGCTGAATGTGACCTTTTCTTAATTCTTTGTCTGCATTTTCTATTTAAAACACACTATTGTTGCAAGTTTACTCTGACCTTTTGGAAACACCGCTGAAAAATGTAAACGAGTTTCCAGACTCAGTAGAGTCAGATCCACAAGGTTATACACAGTGAAATTAGTCAATATGATGTATTTAAAGGTGTGTATCTTGGATTAGGGTAAATTAACTTCAGACAAAATAGATAAAAGGATTTTTAAAAATTATTCATAGTAAGCATAAGATAAAGGGCATAAACAGTGCTGGATAATGCAGGACCTCCCAGTTTGACCAATACTGGATCCCAAATGATCCAGTATCATTAGATTGGAAACATGATACTGCTAAGCCCAGGACGCAACAATGGCACCCCAGAAAATTGTTAGTGGGTTCATGGGAATAGTTTTGGGGGAACATTTGCAGGCAGATGTTGCTCTCTAATTTAAATGACTAATGCACAACCTGCCCCCCATAAAAACATGCCTCATCTTCCCAGGAATGGCTGGCCTACCAAAATGTCTCCAAGAGTGCATCGACATCTGATCCAGGAGTCACAAAAGAACCCAGAAGAAAATCAAAAGATCTGCAGATTTCTCCTTCTTCAGTTAAGGTCTGTCTACATGACTTCACAATAAGGAAGACACTGGATGAAAATGACATCCATGGGAGAGTCACAGACAAAAAAGAACATAAAGGTTTGCCTGGCATTTGCAAAAAAATATATATATATCTAGATGAGCTCCAAGACTTTTGGGATAACATCCTGTGGACTGGTCAAAGGTGGAACTTTCTAGAAAACAGGGGTCCAGTTACATCTGGTGTAAAGCTAATACTGCATTCTACAAGAAGAACATCATACCAACAGTGAAAGATGGTGGTGGTAGTGTGATGGTTTGGGGCTGCTTTGATTCCACAAGACCTGGACCACTTGTCACAGATGGAGCCATGAATTCTGCTCTCTATCAGAAAATCCTCCTGGAGAATATTCACTTATCAGTTCATGACCTAAAGCACACAGGCAAGTCCACCTCTGAGTGGCTCAAAAAGAACAAAATTAAGGTTCTGGAGTGGCCGAATCAAGGTCTGGACTTCAGTCCAAATGAGATGGACTGAAGTCCAGATGAGATTTAAATGAGATGCTGTTGCAAGACCTTTAAAGAACGGTTTATGATGAAAAACCAGCTAATGTGACTGAATTAAAACTATTCTGCAGAGAAAAGTGGACCAAAATTTCTACATGGTGATGTAAAAGACTGATCACAAGCTGTAACAAGCATTTAACTGCAGTAGTTCCTGCCAAGGGTGGCCCAGCCAGTTATTGGGTTTAGGGGGGCAATTCCTTTTTCACAGGGGTGATACAAGTTTTCAATAAATCTTCAAAAAAGCAAATATTAAAAATGGTGTTTTGTGTTTTGTGGGTTATCTCTGTCTAATATTCAGTAAATATAAATATTAGTTTGATGATCTGGAACATTTAAGTGTGAGAAATATGCAAAAAAAGATTTCTGTAGGGGGGCAAATACTTTTGCGTGGGACTGTAGAACACCTCCAAAAACACAATGCAAATGAATTAAGCCACATTGCCCACTGAAGTGAAATATCAGGTTTTTCTTAACATATTCAAGCACCCAGTCATCTCATTAAATGAAATGCAGTTTGTGAGGATTTGTAAAGAAGCTTTGTTCAAGTGGCTCTCCCCACTTCTGTGGAGTGATACAGTTTTTTGTCTTCACAGCAAGCAGTGCCCTTTAATCTGAATAAGACAGACTCTGGACTCTTCCTCACCTCTGCTGATTCTGAAATTGAAGACCTTTCTTCCCTCAGATAGAAGAAGTTATAAACAGTCTAATCTGTTGAGACCTCGGGTTATCCACCTCAAAAAGTCAGTAATGCCAGGGATTGCCAGACAACCTGGTGTTTTGGGTGAAATTGACAACAAGTCTTTAAGGTGTGTATATGTCTGCATTTATGCAGTGAATCATCACTAGACATGTGGTGGCTGTGGCTCAAGAGCTCAAGCAGGCTGTTCAATAGTAATAACACAGAAGGGTTATTTGGTCCCTGTGTCTCTCCTTGTCCACATGTCAAAGTGCCCTTGGTTTGTGAGTGTGAATGGAAAAGGCAAATTGTAAAGTGCTTTAACTAAAGGTGTTATATAAAATGTAGTCAGTAAAGATAATTGATTTTAACAAAGTCTTGGTCCTCCTACCTCTAAGTCCTTGACACAGGGCCTCTATATGTGGGCTGTCACTACAAGTTTGCCAAGCAGTGGAATGTTCACTGACCTGAGGTCGAGTTTTATTGACAACAAAGTCTATAGCATGTTTACTGCACTCTGCCTTTATTTTTTCTTCAGTTTCTGCTTATATGTTAAATGATGAATATAAAATAGACATGACCTTGCTTTTCTGTAAATGGAAGTTACTTGATTTTGCCTGCTGATTAAACAAGCCATCTTGTCATACTTATCTCCTTCATTTCTAATTAAAGCATGCCTGTCTTACGAGTATGTTTTACACCGCCCATGCTATAATAGCCCTAAGATGAGATATAAAGAGTTATTAATCTAATAATCTCCTGCTTATGTCTGTTCATGACTCTCAAGTTCAAGTGAAGGAGAAGAAGGAAGACAGGCAGCTCCATAAAATGTTCAATAAGCAAGAGACAGCTGGGCATGTGAGCTCTGCTGAACCTCTGTTCCTGTCTCCTGGCCCTGGCGCTCATCATCCATCTGCGGTAAAAGCTAAGTGGAAGAGAGTGAGAGAGAAGAAAGAAATCACCTCCAAATCCAGGGTAATCAGACTGCACATTGATACACAACGATAAATAACAAGCTGACCAGTGGTACAGATGAGTCAACCCCCGCTGGAAGGAGGGCAGACAGACAGAACAGCAGGAGGCCAACTGTTAAACTCATCGATCTGCACATCAGAGCTCACCCAAAAAAAATCTTTGTTTTGTGTGTGTGAGAGTGTATCATATGAAACTTTAAATCAATTGTATTTCTTAGTTTTACACCATTATTTTTATCTCTGAAAAAACAAAGCTTTATTCGTCAAATTTGATCTTTGTAGCTTTTGTTGTACTCATAGACACCAACCATTGTGTTTTGTTCTACTGTTTGAAGGACACCTGATTATTCATGCCACTTATTTATTTATTTAAAGAACAAACAACAGCAATGACCTCTATGCAGCAGCTGTAGTCAAATGGACTGAAAGAAACACTGTAGACTACTAGGTTTTATAAAAACAGAATGGCATTGACAATAGTGGGTGAGGAATGATAAGTGTACGTAGGACTAATTCAAAGTAAGCAACAATAGCTAAGCATACATTCTTTGAAAGCTGTAGTCGGTAGATATTATCAAGGCGGCTGTATTCTCTATTTTAACATGTCAAACTGGACTGAAACAGTAGACAGAGAAGTGACTTTACTGCTATTTATCAAGTTTTTCTAGCTGCTCTGTTCTTCATAGAGTGAGATTGTTATCTTGGTGTAGAATAAGATAAATAGCTTGAATAACAAAAGAACAACAAACAGTCGAGTCCTAAAGTGGGAATGCCAACATCCTTAAGCTAAAGATCATGAAACATAAAGTACAGCTAAGGCTAAAGGGAAAGTCATTAGTTTTGAAGGTATTTTGTCAAAAACCAAAGGACTGAGCGAATCCAATTTTTTCCATAATGATGGCACCAAATGAACAATCGGAGATAACCAAAGTCATTACAGTTCACCCTGAGTGGAATATTAGTGTCTGCACCAAAATTCTTAGCAATGGACCAAATGATTGTTGTGATATTTCACATAAAACCAAGTGCATACCTTATAATAACAATATAATCATAGTAATTTACATAGCTTCTTTCAAAAAAGTACTTGACAATTAAAAGACTTAATAAATAAAGAAGAGCCAGAACTCAAGATGTAACAAGATAAAATGATATGAATAAATACAACAGTTAACATCCATTAAGAAAAGTGAATTTTAAGAACAGATTTAAAAGATGATAGTGAGTTTTGCTGCATGAGATCCTCAGGCAGGGACCTGGACAGCGAAGGCTTGATTAACTCCAGTGACAAGACAGGCACTGGGAACTATTAGTAAGACCCTGCCAGAAGCAACAAACAGACATACTGGGAGTCAGCAGATTGCAGATACCGGTACGAGTCAGACTGTTCAAGGCTTGAAAAACAAGCAATAAAATCTTAAAATCAATTCTAAAACTCACAAGTAGCCAGTGAAGGCCAGCAAGGATTGATGTAATGTGGCTGCCTCTCTTAGTACACGTTAAAAGCCTGGCAGGAGTGTTTTATATCAGCGGGAGTCTTTGGATGCTTCGTCAAAAGTCAGGGATCACTGAGGATTCATCCTCTGGAGGCCATGTCTGTACAAGATAACATTGTTGTCACATTTCAGTCTGGGCTAAATTGTGGACATGACAACAGAAGAATTCTGCTATCCTCACAGAAATGTCAATAAGATGGCTAGAAATTATAATAATACTGTACTGTCTGATTCTGAGGACAAAAAGGTGCCATCCATGTTTTTTAGATGGGCCAGTGTCCCAAAATATGCCTCTATACACACCTTTACCACAACCCTCTATAGGTCTTTATCTATAGCTGATGATGCCCTTTAATCTTTTGTTTGCATGCTTGTATACATAATGAGTCAAAGGGCCAAGGGAGGGCCAAGGGACGGAGACATATGGTAGGTGACTGCAGAGCAACCAGAAAGTTTCACTGCAAAGCTCTCCAGGCTTTTCTGCTGTTTCTTTTCCTGTATTATCCGCGTTCTGATTATAGCCTGTAGGCAGGTGAACGAAATCAGAGAGAGGACACCCCAATCTCTCAAAGGCATTTTACCACTGAGAGGGACATGTTCAAAATGTCTGGTTCTGAATGGTTTTTACATGGGAATTTTACATTTGCATAAACATGACAGATGTCTTTCCGGATTTTACACCACAAGAAAAATCCCATTTGTAATATGGATTTATTAAATAAGGCTGCAGATTATCAGTTCCTCAGTCATTGTGAAAGACAAACAGCTGAAGACAATTGAAGGAAATCAAAGCGATTTACCTGAGGGCTTTGAAACACAATGAAGCAGTGTGAAGATCCTGCAGACAGAAAATTGTGTTTTTCATGTTGGTGACAAAGGCTGCATTTGATTGGGTTATCTCCTTCCCACAGGGAATGACAACCTAGAAATCAATCACAGTACACTGTAGACAATTTTGGTGAGTAACAGGGGCAGAAAATGAATCATTTAATCGAGGCTGAATTCTACATTTCAAGATAATGTCCGTCCTGTGTGCTACAACATTGCTATCTGAAAACATCTGCCACTAAGACATGTCTGGCTTAAAAGAAAATGAATGTTGAATGTCTGTAAGACGGGGAACACAAAGACTGCATGACTGATGACAGCTTAGTCAGTAAAGCCAGTATATTTAACCTTACAAAAGACCAAAGAAGCACCTGGAGGCAGACGCTGAATACAAACTGCACTCTTTCTCTACCTTAACACTCCTCTGTCTTTGCACCTGAGGCTAAAGGTATTGACTGGTGTCCAGATTCATTTTGAGAATCTTGATACGGCTGTTTGTTGGAGGGGGAGGTGTGCATCTAGTCTGCTTGAATCCAGCAGTGTTACCTCAAACCCGACAGCTCCTGGGCTCTGTGTCTGCTCTGTGTCTTGTTGCTTAATAGTCTGGTGGTCTAATGTAGACAGAAAGCATAGGCTGGAGGCAGAAGAACCCAACATTAACTCAAAAAGCCTACTTGCTGTTTAGCTAGTCTGGCATCACACCTTTAAGTGCTAGAAGACACTAATACCACATTCATTACAAGTAGTGGATAGATGGGAGAGAGACAGTGTTCGTGATACTGAATAATTCAAAAATCTGTCCCTCCAGGAATTCGCGATGTTGTGATCGCAACAATTAACGCAAATTCAACCAATCTCCGTGAATTCTGCGCGACCTTGCAATTGTGTCCAATCACCGCGACTTTTCCGCAATTTTGGCCAGCCTCCAAATCACAGCAGTCCCCAGCGCAAACATAATGCATGTACGTCACCAAATTCACTTCCTTGTTTATGGTTTGAAGATACATATACGTATGCAACAAAAACTACTGCAAAACAATTCCTTGATGTTCTTCACGAGAGCGGAGGTAAACTGTTTTGCACCCTGTGCAATATTGAGGTAGAACACGAACGAAATTCATCGATTGACAAACATTTTTCTACCGTGAGACATATTAGGAGAATTGGTGAAACGAGCAGACCACAGACCAGACAAATTACAGTGACGGAAGCTGTTGCATCTAGATCTGTCGCGAGCACTGAAAGAATGAAGGTAAGCTAGATTAATTAATTGACGTGACGAGCTGTGAGTGTGTGTGTGAATACGTGTGCCAGGATGTGAAATTAACTTTTTAAACTTTTAAAATTTTTAATGAATTATACAAAACAAAGAAAAAAATGCAACTTTTGGACAATTTTTTACTGTCTCCCGCAATTTTATCACAACAGATACGCTTCATTGCAATTTTTTAGAAAAGCTCCCGCGAATTCAGGCATTTTAGGCCGCAACAATCTTGAAAAACGCCCGCGAAATCCTGGAGGGACTGAAAAATTATTATTTGATGCAGTGTTAGTCTTGTATGGGCTGAAAATATCATGCATTAGTCTCCCAGTTCCCACTGTTACGAGCCATCCAGTCCTTGCATAATCAAAATAAGAGCTGTATCTGTATTCTTGATACCAGTGGGTGTTGGACTCCACCAAGGTTGTTTTAAATTCTGTTCGTGATATTAATGGACAAGAACTCAAGCTGCAGCTGGGGCGAGGACGGTGTCTGGTTTATGAACCTCTGAGTCACGTCTTTGCTTGTATTGGCTTAATCAGATTGTGATCTTAAGCACACACCAGGACGGTTTGCAGCCAAGTGTGAATTGTGAATGGTTGACACTTTTGTAGTGTCTTTTAGCCTCCCCAAGGTTCTACAAAGTGTCTGATGCTGTGTTTCTCATCAATGTATTCACACACACTCACAAACCAATATCAGCAGAGCTGCCATGCAAAGTGCATACATGTGAAGCAACTTGCAGTTCACCATCTTACACAAGGCAGCTCAACTCATGGAAGGGTAGGTAATCGAATCACCAACCTAGCCATTAGTGGACAACCCACTGTAGCACCTGAGCCTCTGAGGCAGCCGTGATTAGAGTCTGCACCTCCAAGTCTGAGCCCATGGTTTCTGCCACAAAAGAGTGGACTTCTCCCTCCAGGTTGGGGATGAATTGCTGCCCCAAGTGACGAAATTTAAGTATCTCGGGTATCTTGTTCAAGAATGTTGGTAAAATGGAGCGTGAGATGAAGAGGATCTGGTGCACCGTCAGCAGTAATATACTGGTCTGTCATAGTGAGGAGAAAGCTCAGCTGGAAGACAAAACTCGTGATTTACCAGGTGGTCCTCGTTTCAACCCACACCAGTGGTGTCAGTTCTGGGTAGTGACCAAAAGAAGGAGATCACAGATACAAGAGGCTGAAATGGGTTTCCTCCGTAGGGTGGCTGGGCTTAGCCTCAGAGGTAAGGAGAGTCATATCTTCCTTGTGCTGAAAGGAGTCGGCTGAGGTGATTCAGGGATTTGATTAGGATGCCCTCTCTGCGATTTTCACTGGGTGGTTGAGGAGGCCCCAGGGTAGACCCAAAATTTATTGGTGTGATTACAGATCTCACCTGGCCTGGGAACACTTATGGATTCCCCGGGAGGAACTAGAGAGCTGAAAGGGACATATGATGCATGATTTGACATCTGCAGCGTTGATCTTCTTAGATTTGACAAACTCTCCTTTCACAGGCCAAAGACATGCTTAGGTTAACTGGTGATTATAAATTGGCTATAGTTGTGAGCATGCATGGCTGTCTGTCTCTGTGTGTATACCCTGTGATGGACTGGTGACCTGTCTAGTCAGCTGGGATAGTCTCCAACCCCCTCTACAGAATAAAGTTCTGTTTATATAATGGATGGATGGATGGATTTGACAAACTCCTCCAGAGCCACAGAGAACACTTCCTATCCTGGAGGAAAAAAAATTTAATGTGCAAAATTGGTGGATTTCCTCTTTAATATTAATATCAGTAATGATAGTAATTAATAATAGTTTGCTTGTCATCCATACTTTGTGTTTAATATTATACCTTGCCCATCATGTCTATCCTCGTTGTGGATATTATGGTAAAACTCTGGGTAGAGCTGCCTCTGTGGGGTCGAAGCAGGACAAACTTCTCAAGACTGACACTTTCATTTTCCTTCAAATGAGTTCACTGTCAGACTGCAAGCGTTCTTTGACTTATGAATCGCTCATGTGGTGTAAAGTAAAGCCTCTTCCTGACTTTTGCGCGGTAGGCATTTGCATTTCAAGACACTTCTGCTCATTAAACTAATTTCCAGCATACTCAAAAGGCTTTATGCTGTTTCTTTCTGCATGTGCGACAAAAGCAAAAAAAACAAAAGCACCAGTTCACTCAGGTCCTATAAATCCTGAGCCATTTACCCTGAAGATTAAAACTATCCATTACTCTCTGCCCTTTTACACCTTGTTCCCTTGTAGCTTACCAGCGCTGCCTATACATTAGCGCTTTTTATTTATCACTGCTGAGGGTGACATGGAGCTCTGCATCATGTTTGCTAAATCGGGGGTGAAAGAGAGCAAGAGTAAAGCCTCGGGGAATAAAAAATTAAAACAGTCAGTGTGGTGCGGCTGCTCAAATGTATATTTCCGCTGACAAGTGTTTTATGTAACGTGGCTACTCTTAAAAATATGTTAAAACAAATGTCAGTCTTAAAATCCTTGAGTCAAAGCATGTTTCTAGTAATGAGGCTTGCATGAAAGTGACAGAAAACCAGAGAGTGAGGGAAAGTCTAATGTGAAACATGAGCGATCATAGCGCTGTGTCGTTTGTTTCAACATGTCTGCTCCGTAACACAAATCTAAACTGAGCTGACCCAGATCAAAGGAATAAGTAACAAGCTGTATTCTACTGCACTATTTTCTACAGTCTGGTTGGGTGAGGAGCTACAAACACACACTCAGTCGGTGCAGCCTCAGATGTACAATATGAAAAACAACACCTTGAATTGTTTGCCATTACTGTCCCTTTATTATATTCTGTTCTAATCTGCCTGTAGCAACTTATAAGCCTTTTACAATTATATTTGGGAAGAAATTGACCATTAAGTCTTACACAAGCCTGCACAATTTAGCAAAATGATTTTTTTTCAATCATAGATAGAATTAATCTGGCAGAGTAATGTGATGCAGTAATTCCAGTGATGATCCAGTAATGAAACAAACTGTTTCATTACTGACTGTAACACAGTGCAGTTTAGCTCTCTAAGAAACTGGAACACAGCTATAGTTTGCTCAGCAGTTATAGTGTTTATCTGCTGGTGATTGCTTTTAGATTCATAGAGCAAATTACTATTACGTTGTTTACCTCGTTGAAGCCATAACCGTTGCTATGTTAAGTCACTGTTACAGCCAAGGAAGCGGTGTAGAATTCAACATGGTTTGGTAAACAACATTTTGGAGATTAGGGTTTTTTTTTTAGCCCAGCAGAATGTATATTCTTCGAACAGCAGGAATGGGTTTGACCCCATTTGCTCTTAGTTTCCTCATACGTCCTCAGATCACATAGCTATTTGATCACAAATGTAAATGCGTCTAAGAAGGATTTTAGATGGATTGACATCTGATCACTCAAACCTGCTGGTGAGAGACATTCAAGCTGATGGCTGGAAATTATAAGCCATTCTAAAAACAGGGAGAAACGTATGATCATGCTGGGAAATTATAAGCCATTCTAAAAACAGGTAGAAACGTATGATCATGCTGAAGGCATACTAAGCTGTTGTAGCACTGGGAGCGTGGCTATGTTACCACAGCCCTATGTTCCCATATAGCCCTATATTCCCACAGCCCTATGTTTCCACATTCCGAAGATAATTTTTCAAAATTAGACCCTATGTTCCCACAGTTTCCACATTTCTACCCCTGGTAGTTAGGGGTTTGCCACTCAATCCTGTGGCTGGCGATTTGAAGGAGAGACTAGCTTCCCAACTCTCTCGAGCTCAACGCCGCTACTCCAGCATGGGGTTGCTGTGGAGTGACGAACCGCCTTGAAACATCTACATTTTCCTTTTGTATTGGGGTCATGGATGTGGGAACATAGGGCTATGGGAACATGGCCCAATTTTCAAAATTTTAAGTGAAAAAAATCTTAAAAATGTAGGAACACAGGGCTGTGGGACCATTGGGTTGTGGGAACATAGAGCTGACCCCATAGCATTTATGTGGTCTGGTGTTCTGGTTCAGTGGGTGGTCATGTTGTCGGATGTTTATGGTCTAGTCGGAACTCATAGAGTCACATCCATTAAATTTTGTGGTTTCAAAAACTAATGTTAAAGATGACAGAAAGTCAAACACAAGCATGTTATTTCTGCAGATCATGAACTTTCCTTCATGACAATAGAAACTGGCAGCAAGAATAAAAATGATGATGTAATGAAATAGGATTTTGTATTGTTGTCTGTAGCTGATTCTCACATGAATATGCATTTTACATTAACTGGTATTGATCACGTTTTTCCCACTGAGATCATCAGCATCTTGTCAGTCTTCACGGAAACTTGAGTAATCTATTTCAGGCCCAATTCATTAAATTTGGGCCACATCTTTCCCACACCACAATTGCCAGTGCCATAACCGAGCTGTAAGTGCCAAAAATGGCTCTGTTTAGTTCCAAATGTGTCTCCTTTCTGGGATAGGTAGGCTATTATTCCTGAAAATGACAAACAAAAACATCTTGAGCATAAGGAATGGGATATGTTCAAACAAAAATCACCAGTCGCCTTGAGTGCCAGTAAATTTAGAGAACTGGAATCAGTTTGACCACTGAATGATAAATGCGGATGAGGAAACCCTGGTTGTACGAATGAGGTAGTAACTGTTAATGATTGCAACTAAAATGCTGAACACAGGTTTTCTCCTTCTGGCTTTCTTGGCACCAGACAGGTTCATATGTACATCCACCACACTGTGAACAGGAATAAGGCAAAATGTGTGTAAACGGAAGTGTATTAAATTGCATATGGATTTTTTCCAGATTTGAGACACTTGGGGCCTTTGGCTCATCTATAGCTGTTTCACTGGACTCTGAGCCACCACTGCAATTCAATATGCCCTTTCCCCACAGCAGACATTTTGATTTGCCATGCTAGGAAATGTGTCTTCTATCCAAGTGTCCCTGTGAGCCATGACAGTGTGACAGACAGCCAGCACACACAATACCAAGACCCTGAAATCCAAGCAGCAAAGTGGAATTTAGTCATGATTAAAGGCCTTGCAAACTTCACAACAGAAAGGGTGATGAGACGTATTTGTCCCATTCAGTCAGGTGCTTACAGGAGGGTGAGGATGATATCGCTCAAACACAATCAGAGATGAGTTCTAGTCATCCAAACTAAGTGAAACCACCTGTTTAGGTGAATTGTAGATGTGAGGCTTTAACTGTGCAACCTGTACTTTTTCTACGGTGACTTTTCTAAATGTCTTTAGTGTAACAAATCAGATGTCTTCCAACAAAGCCTCATCTGGTTCTGGCCAGCCAACTTCACAGTTAGGTTTTATTTCATGGGTAAAAAGTGGATAGCAAAGTCCCACACTGTTGTATCGTCCAGAACAACAAATCAAACAACTTGCCCTTATTGGGCTGCCACTGCGTCTTGGCACAGCTCAGCAATTTCCCCGTTAGCCTCCTTGGACCGCTCAGGTTGCATCGCCGGCTAATTATGAGTCAGACCCATCACCTCAGCTACGGTCCGACTCACCGGGTATAAGCCTGCCACTGGCCGCTCATTTCAGGTGGCTTTCTTCTCTCCTTCTGCTATCTCTGTGTTACCCGTTCTCAGAATCCACCTCACTACAGGAAACAACAACAAAAACAACCTCCGAGCAGCAATCTTCAACACTGAGAATTTCAAGTTTTGCAGAGGATTTGGATTTGCAGTAAGGCAGCCCTGCAAGCTTTTTTGGCAGATTATCCGTTTTAATGACAGGGTTCGCCTCCCCGCATGCAAATGTTTCACCACAACAATTCCACCCGTCACTATTTTGAAGGAATACCGAAGCCGCATCCTTTGCTTAGTCCCGCCCACAACAACTGTGTATACAAACAAGCCAGAGCACTGTAGCAGAATGATAGTGATTTGCAGCCAAACCATTATGTCCTGCAGAATGGGCTTGCTAAGAGACAGCACCTATGCTGTGGCATCGGGGCTCACCCACCAAACTCTTCCTGTGCACACCCTAATCCATTTGCTCATAGTAAATGCACAGGTGTAAATAACTGGCCTGGGCTTTAAGTAATGGTGACAGACACTTCATCGATTGCAACAATAAAGTTGTTTTATAGAATGTTTAATAGTTTTCTTTTAAATGCATTTGATGCAAACCCCCATGAAAGCACGTAACTAAAATGCAAAATTTAATTGCATGAATAAACCCTAAGAAAGCCCCTTTTCTGGCTCATAAATAGCCTGCAACACCATGATAATGGAGCCCATTCGCCCTCTGTTGCTCTCCCCAGGTCTGCCAAGGTGTGCTACCTTTGTACCTTGATAAATAGGCTAAAGTAGAGAAAAAGTAGTAAATTCAAAAGTAAGGTAATAGTAAGGTGGCTGATTCAAAATAAACCTTATTTTTCTTGGTCTTTAATAAAAATGGGTCATTCAGGATTGTCAGTGATCATTGATAATGACTAAAATAAAACATTTTATCGTGAAAAAACATGCCATACATAACAGACAGTACTGCAAAGAAAAAATAAATTAAGTGATTTCTGCTTTTCTGATCTTGCTGCAAGTGAGATGAATACTAAGGAAATATCCCACTGCAAACACATTGACCTCAACACATCCCTGCTGGGACAGTTAAATTTAATCTTAAATGTAATCGAAACGTCAGTAGGATATCCATGTGCTACATCCTTTTACTGTTCCAGTGTTTCTGCTCATCACTCTCTGTGGCTGCTGCTGCACTTACTGTGACATCTCACACATTTCAACAATGTTAAGAAAATAAGAAAGCTAACAGCCAAGCTTGCGTTAAAAATTCATGTTGTTCAGCAACCAACACTTCTCCTAAGAAGCTACCCAGCTTCACCGTATAATAGTGAAGTTGTTGCTTTATAGTGAACACTGCAGCTGCCTGAAAGGTCTAAATGCTCCCTGACAGTCCTCGATAAATTATTCTTGTCTGCACCAGCTTTGGGATTCTGTTGGGGACACTGGGAACCTAAAAACTGCAGCATGGAAGCACAGCTTGTGATACATCATAAGGCAAACTGCCTGGCCGAGCTATATAGCAGCAGCACACTCAATTTCAGGTTTTAGGTTTGTTGTTCACAGCCTACAGCACCAAAGAGAGTTAGGATGAGGGAGGATGTTCAACACAAGGCCTGGGGTGTTTCAGAGTGCAGATACTCACCTGTCTTAGTTGTTTAGCTCTGAGATAGCCGTACTTGTCAGCACTGCTGCTGGAACTGAGAGAGAGCACTTCAGCGAGTGTGCGAGAGAGGTGGATCCACAATCTCCCATTACGAACTGTGTTTCTTTGGCAGATTCACTGGATGAGCTGGCACCCGTAGAAACTACCGCCAAGACTCAGTCACACATCCATTCACCTTATGGTCTGATGGCCTGGGACACCAGTTCATCGTGTGGTACTGAATAAGTAAAAGCTGTAGCAAATCCAGGAGGTGGAGGAAAGCCTTGGGTGATGCTGAAACAGTCCATTATACCCACATACACTCTAACACACACTCACTGCACCGTAACCACCTTCCATTACTTGTTGTTGCTCCTGCTAAGCCATTATTACAACCACAGAACGACAGCAACACGCCTGTCACACAGATTGTGTGATATGTGGCCTTTTGTTTGGGAAATGGAATGAGAAATGGGAACTGGCAGATCTTACTAATTAGTATGTCTGCTTGCTAATGACATATTATCTATGCGCAATGATTATCAAAGAGGATCTGTGTTTTCTGGGAGGTGTAGGTGGAGTGGAACATGTTGCCAAGAAGAGCCGACACTCTGACAAAAATGCAGTTAGTTGTGAGTTTTTGTGAAAGCACACAAGCCGGAGTAAGGCTGCCTCTTTTTTTCCCCAGTAACAAGTGAAACATTTTCTGCGAGAGACAGGTCAGAACCTCCACTTCTGTCTGTTCTGGGTCAAAACCTGTGACTCTTCAGAGGTTACAAGAGTCATGCATACATTAGTTTACCTGGAAATAGCATCATTCAATAGCCTTTAAAATTATGAAGACTCACATTGTTGGACGGCATTAGGAATATAAGATTCATAAATGGTTTATAATAGCCAACCATAGTGTACAGTTTTACTAATATCTCAAATTTTAGATTCTTAATGGGTCTGAATTGATTTTTTTTTTAAATACATGAAGATTTTAAGATATTTCCTGAAAATTAGACTGGAAAATCGATAACACTGTAAGTTAAATAATGAAGCATTCACCAGCAGCCAGTTAGCTTAGCTTAGAGTAAAAGCTTGCTTGTCGTGCAACGTGACATTGCTCTGTCGATTGAAACAGTCCAATTAGCCCACAGGAGGACTAACAAGTAGCCAATCAGCATCATGGGCCGGATATGAGCTCAGAAGCTGTTGTCCAGATTTATCAAGCTGATATATATGGAAAATAATTATAATAATAACAATAATACATCTTATTTGTTGGTGGCTTTCAAAACACCCAAGGACCCAATACAAAACATCTGGCAGAGTACCACAATAATTAAGCAACAAGAATAACATCAGAGTGGATATGACACAAGTGGATTATTGCGTTATAACAGGTATGCCATTTTAAATAAATGTGTTTTAAGTTATGGTTTGTCCTGTACAGCACAGTCCAGCTGATGGATGTGTAGCAGTATGTATGGTAGGAAGCGATGTAGGGGTTGAGAAGGTCTGAGAGGCAAGAGGGAGTCGGATTATGGAAGGCTTTAAAGGTGAGCAGTAGAAACATGTAATGTATCCTCCACTGATCAAGGAGTCAGTGGAGCTGAGGCGGTGTGTTATAGCAGCAAAGTTTTAAATGACTCGATGGAGAATTTCACTGGAAATACTAGAGAACATAATGTGGGAGTGATCAATGCAAAATGTGACCGGCGCATGAATAAGAAGTCGAGTGCTGCGCTGAGAGAGAGAAGGACAAAATCTAGAACTACTGACCTTAAGGGGAGAACCAAGGGAGAGCCAAACAACGCAACCTGGGGAATTGCACCCCAGGAAATATTATTTGAACCTTCAAGATTGTTGGAAAATGGATAACAAGGCACACAGAGTCATTGCTGGAGAGACAGAGACGTGTTTCAAAAGTAAACCAAATGTTTTTATTTTTAATAATGAAAACAGAGTAAACAGGCAGGGACTGGAACTGCTGAAAAGAAAAGATATGTTAAGGGACAAATAAGATTTCTGAAAAACAGTAAAGTGGTTAAAACTATTTCTTTATTACAATTAATGTGAACATATCCCAATATAAACTCTAAAAACAGTCTATGAACTACAAATAATACAATCAGTCCAAAATAACCAAACAAAAGATAAGAACCAAGCTGAGGCCATGTGGAGAGGCAGACGACACTGAGGAGTGTCCAGGGGTGCCACCACTACTCAACTTGGTGCAACACAGCAAACCTCACAGCAGAATGGTGCTCTCTATGTTCTGTCCCTGTTCATTTACTCACATGCAAAAAGAAAGTGAAGGGACCTCACAATGGGTGTCTAGCCTCCCCACAATATGGCACTCGGCGTTGAACAAAAGAACTAAATACAAAAAGAATCAGATACATATAAAGATAAGGTAAAGTAACCCAGTTGGGTTGACAAATGCAAAACCTCAAAATAAGTCAGGGAAAACTAAGGACAAAATAAAAGGCAAACTGAAGCCAAAGACAAAACAGCAGGGATCATGTGAAAGGCGAATCTGGAAAAGAGAAATTACAATTAGCCAGACTCAACCTACTAATGTATTAAAGTGCATTTTAAAACCATGACCCTACTCACCACCTCTGGTATGGGGTATTAACACAATTTCTGGTCACACAGGGCAGGGGAGCAGCAAAACAGGCTTCTTACACATTCGACCAACGCTCCAAACAAAAGGTAATCGACTTTACGATACAGTTAGCTAAAAATGTGCATACAAAACAGTTCCTTCACCTACCTAAGGCACCAGACACCACCAGCCACAGCAGGGACAGAGATCAGGAAGCAGAGGGAGAACAAAGGAACATCTGTCTTATATTTCCTGGCCCTAATTAAGGGATTGGCCAGGGGAGGAGTCAGGCCAAGGCTGCATTCAGTAACCTATGCATTCAAAAACACTATACATTCACCTGTATTTAGGGGAGTATTTCCCATCACATAAGCTACTATGGATGCAGGAGCTAAAGGAAAGTATACTCTTCAGTATGACACCAAGACTTTTGATTTTAGGGAAAACATGTTGGGCACAGTAATAAATAAATATAGTGAAAGAGTGGGTTGGTGGCTTGAAGGCAGATGATTAGGGGGAACAGGGGAGTGTTTGGCTTCAGGAAGATATAAAGTTGGGTGTCATCCACATAGCAGTGACTATGTATTACATAGTGGTGGAAAATATTTCCATGGGGAAGAGGTTTATTAAGATACAATAAATAAAAGAAGTCCCAGCACTGATCCCTGTGGAATGCATGGGAAACTGGGGCTGGTTCAGATTCAAGCATACTTTCTTTAAACAAACTGTTTTCTATAAGTCAGGTAGGCTATAAAACAGGAAAGTACATTGCTGTGGTCACCGGAACCAAGGAGAAACTTTTGATATGAACCCCCAGGTGTTCTCAATATCACTCAACATCATAGTTTCAGTTTGCTCTGCTCTGACAACCCAAGCAAAACCCGTAGGTTATGTTGGCAAGGTTATTCATCAGTGTTGACTTAAAACAATGGTAGTTTCAGGCAGATATGTTGGTCTCCAGTGATTAGTTAGGTAAAAACAAAACCATTCCTTGACTGAAATCTCTTAGCAAGGAGGCAGTGTCAGACTGAAGGTGAGAACAGACTGTACTGATTTGAACGTTCTGTCTGACATCAAAGCCAACACTGGAAACAGCTGGCCTGGCTCTGTCCATTAAGTAACACTTTCTACAGCTCATTAATTGCCACATTATTTCTCCTTTGTTTGTTCAGTGTAAAAATGACAATTCGCCACGTTAACGGCCAAACTATATTTGGGTTTGGACCAGTTGCCAGGCAACCATCGAGACTGTAGAAAGTAATTGGTCTTAACAGGTGAGCTGCTGGTGTAGCTGTTTCTAGTCTTTGTGCTACGTTAAGAAGCATTTTTAAAGTGCAGACATGAGAGTGGTATTCATCTCCTCTTCTAACTCACAGCAAGAAACTGAGTAAGCACATTTTCCAAAGTGTTAAACTGTTGCTCTCATAACAAAATTATTGCTCAGAGTCGTTAGAGTAGAAACACAAAATATGTAAACAATAATTGCCTTTTCAGGCATCTCAACCTTTATCTGGAGCGATGAGATTAAAACAGCACCTCGCAGTAACACCAGATGCAGCTCCAAACTCTGCAGTCTCTCTTTGACAAAAGGATAAACTCAGTATATTTATCTTACAGTGACGCACAGAATATGTCTGGGAGCGCAGTGAAGGCAGTGAAGCTCCTGTCAACACCTGCACTCCTCAAATGGTGCTGCAAATAATTGACTCATGTTGCTGATGCCTCATACATCAGAGAGTTTAAGTGCTGCTGTGACCTAAGCATCACTCACCCGCCCACATGCACATTACAAACAGACACCTGAAGATGTTGCAGTGAAAACACGTCCGTCGGCAAAAAAAAACAACACTCCCCCCTGATGTGCTGTATACGCTCCTGGACGGTGTGTGACTGTTTACCTGCATGTACTGCAGCTGGTTAGTACTACTCTGTGCGTGCAGCAGTGTTTCAATGCTTATTTAAAAGTCAAAAACTGACTACTCCAAAGAAATATGCAACATAGTGCACGACTGCCGTAATGTAGTTTTCATGCCTTGAACAAAGTTTGAGGCCTCTGTAATGTTTTGGCCTTGAAAGGTAGTTACTTCTGCTTACATTACTGTAGTGCAGCCCTCTTTAAGCTGAGTGCTCACGGGTTATGTTTGTTTTTTATTGCTTGACTTATAAATGGACAAATGGAGCAGGAACTGATGTTTACATTCAAATTGTTCACTAGCCTTTTAGTAATATAAAGCAGCTCATTTTAATCAATTTATTATTTATGATCAGACAAAATGGGAAGACCTTGCCAACTAAGCAAGGTCTTTCTTGCTAATGTAGACGTTTTTTGAAAGGTAAAACAGATCAAAATGATGCATACCATCGCTGTCACATGCGGTGGAGGAAGCAGGGAGGCCAAGCTGCAGACTCCTGTGCTCCTCAGTCCGTGAATCATGCGTAACTGGTGCGCTGAGGTCACATCACAAATGCACGGAGAAACAATGATTCAAAAGGTGACAACGTTTCATCAGAGGGGAGTATTTTATACGACTTGTGACGCGATATTTCACACAGGCTGTCAAGATTTCCCGAGGAAGCTTCAAAGCCAGAATAAGCCATGCTTGTCTTTGGAGTTATTGATGAAGAACAACTTTAGAGAGATGGATTATCATAAATATCTGAAGCCACCAAAACGAAAACTGTCGGCACCGTGCATGACCCCGGCACGCTCCCCGCTGACTGGTTATTTCTCAATTGCAATATTGGGTTAAAAATGTCAGAGCCCGCATTCAACCCAGCTGTTTGATCTAATGAAATACAGCTATTTCTTATCAGCCCAAGATTTTATCTGTGGCACACAGGACAGTTACTCTGCAGTGACTGGATTTCTAATAGGCACTCATGACTTTCTAAGGAGCGTTTCTGTGTTTGAAGTCCAGCTTCAGCCTGCTGCATTTTATTGATATCTTCACTGCACAGCGTTCGATGCTGCAGGATACATACAGTATAATCCTCCAACAAAGTCAAATCATCTGCTTCATAATGGAGCTGCCAGAACATGTCAACAGACAGTGGCCCAATTTTATCTCAGCACTGCCAGTGGATCATTAGCTTCTATCCCTTTGCAGAAACTCTGCTGAAGTTGGAGTGCAGTTGAAATGGCTGGAGGAATACTGTTGCGTTGTCACTCTGGTTTTGTGATTCACTTTCTGGAGGATAGTATTCCTCATTGTAACCAGAGGGCACAGTGAAGTGAAAACCCAACTGTATTTTTCCATGGAATTTGTCAATCCCTGGTGAAGAAAAGTAAGAGGTACGACAGAAGCGGTAGGTTGCTCTCCAGGTCTAGCTAAGCTCTAAAGTAAATGGAGTTATAGGATTAGGGAATGAGCTTAAATTTGCTTATCAATATTTTATATTATCAGTGTAGTTTTCTGACTTTTTCAACTCATTGTTTTGGTTAAACTTTCTGTGACATTTGTTAACTTCCCCATCTTTGATTTACAACTGCATTTGCCAGCTGTTTCTAGGAAACAAGCTTTGGTAAACATTCACCCCAGCATCATTAATATAGTGAAGCATTCAGTAACTGAACAACAGGGTATTATTTCCCATGTGGGTGTCACAGGGAAATAGTAATTATTTATCTTTTCATGCATATAAACACGTTTTACCTTTCTTTTGTGATACTCCCCAATTTTCAAATTAATGTATTTCATTTTGAAGTATCTTTTATGTGTAAACCATGCTTTATTTTCTGTCAGCTTGGTGTGATGAAATTGTGTGTTTGGTTTTATTCGACAAACAGTGAGGAAACATGAAGCGGTAGTGCAGCTTCTGTCAGAGCACTGTTTTTTTGGGTAAAGGCTCAACTAAAACTGGTAAATTACTGTTCTAATAATCAGAACCCCTAAGGCCAGTGTTATACTTTCTGCTTCCATGATCATCATCTCCTAAAGAGTCTGCATGGACCCATCCACAGACATGTGCGTGCAGCTCAGAATTTGTGTCTTTACGAACTGGTAGCAACTATCCTACAGGGGCAGGAGTGCATATACTCAGCAGGACTGTGCATGTAGATTCTGATCCACTGTGCATGTATGGAACAGACTCATACAAGCAGACTTTAAGCAGAGTACAAAGAATTTTCTAAGGCCAGTGTCATACGTTTCATGTCTGCATGTACGCAAGGGTCCAGCTCAAAATTCATGTGCATGTTCGGCAGTAGTGTTTATGGGCAGTTTATGTAGATATGACCTACTGTATATGTATGCAGTTGCCTAGAAATGGAGTATAATAATAACAACTACATGTCCTACTTTTACCCATGTGTGCATTTGCGAGGGAATCTAATCAAAGCTTAATCTTGACCTCAACCAGAAGCCCTAACCTGGCCCCAGCTCACCATGTAGGCACAGGTGGCCAACAGTGGTTGTGAGTTCAAGTCTGGCTCCCGACCCTTTTCTGCATGTCTCTCTCTCCTCTCTCCACCCCCTTTCACCCTGTCTCTCCCCTCTTATTAAAAACGCCCCCAAAAAACATCTCAAAAAAAGACTGAATTTGAAGTTCAAGTGTCTGCTGTGTGCAAGGACTACGCCACCAGGACCAGCTATCAAGCCTCCAACATTCAGAGAGGGCACCGGTGTTCTTCTGCCTGAGCCCCAATCGGCAAGATGATAATGTTGTCAGTGCTCAAAATTTAATGTTATCTCTGGAGACTAAACAGTGTGAAATGGCAGGAGAAGAGTTTAACATGGCAGGTGAAATGTCTTCAAAATTTGTGTTTCATGTTTGTTAATGATGCTGAAATAAAGTCGCGAGCCACAGGGGCAGAGAATGAATATTAGTGTTTTTGTGTCCATGTGCATTCCTTGAGACAGTATTGTTCGTTCAGGAGAAGGAAGCCTAATGAATGTTAATGCTGCTTTCTATCTGCAGGATGTGTAAATAGGCAGCTGCTTGCTAACATGTTTGCCATGTCAACTATGGTGGTAATATGTCAGTGCTGTATTTACAAGTCATTGCACTGCAACCAAGAGGCCACAAAAATCAATTGATGTTGGATTAACCATTGTTAATTCTTGTGCTGCACTTGTCCTCACTTAAGAGCAAAATTTGTGCTAGAAGAACCAAGGGCAGTCTTTCTTAGCCAATTATCTAAAGCACATAGCTTCTACAGTGACAGTAGCTGCCATGGATGTTTTTGCATACAGTCTTTTACATATGAGCACCCCAAACCAGCACCTTCGGCTTGTCAAGAAATAGTCTCAAGATGCAAATTAGTGCAAGATGCAGACATGGTAAAGCTGTTGGGCTGCTTATTAACTTTTCTCCACACACTGTTGAAGCAAATGTTTGATTTAACAAGACACAAAACACAAACATGAGACAGTAATCCTCCAATGATGATGCACAAGTAGGCGGAGACATGGACAGTATTTGCCTAATTGAAACATGAACATATGCATTCACCTCATTAAGATGATCAAAGTGTGAAGTCTGTCATTCTACTTTCTCTGTATCCAGAACATGAGGCCATTATGTGAGTTAGTGTTCACTTCAAAGGAAAACAATGCCACTGAGGAAGAAGTGAATGCAGCGGTAAAGAGGTATTTTCTCAGTCATGCACATTGTCAAGAGCCAAAAAATTAACAAGCCACCTCTTCACTGCAATTTATCATTGTTTTCCTTCAGTGGCAACGAAAACAATCCGTATCATTACACGCAAACGTAATGCAGCCATTACCACGGCAATTTCAGTTCTGCTCAGTGTGTATGGCTCCATTCAATATGGCAAAACCCCTCAGTGATCAGTGTAGATTTTTTCCGTGAGGCGGTTTGACGGAAGAGAAAAAGCAACAGTACCTAATAAAGGAGCTTCGGCAGCTTTATAAAACAGCATCTCAAATGCAGCGGGCTTACAGTATGTGACATCCAGAGTTTATATGGCAGGAAGCCATGCATATAAATTGATACTTTGGCTCTTTTTTTTATAAAAGTACTCAAAACCCTGTAGCCTGGTGTTGTTGACGGACTACAATACAGTATGTGCTTGTACTGATAAATAACCGTTACATTAGAAGTAGCAGAACCACTGCTGGGAGTTTGGAAGCAGCTGATGATTCATCATTTAATCCATACATAATGCTAAGATTGGGATTTAATATTAAGACATAAATAATGAAATATACATGAGTCATACAGATAAGCTTATTTAGTGATTGTCATTGTTGCAGGAATTTCAGCGGCGCATTATTTATTGGCTGCATGCATTACTGAAATTCTGCTTGTTCTATGTATAATTTTGAGTGGCTCAATTATTCACCATATTCCATTCATTTATTTATGCACTTGTTTGGAAAATGTCATCATGCGCAGTACTTTCCCCAGCACCTTTTAATGCATCAGTTGGGGCCTGTATTTTTCAGAATGAATGCCTTTTTGGAATAATACAACAAACCACAAAGTGGCGACTGCTGTGTGCCGGGTTCATTTTAGTTTGTCCAGAAACGCTGCCAGAGGGGGTCCAATTTGGGATGGCAGGAGCTTCAAAATCAATATTCGCTTTTCAGTTTTGTTTTCTTCCTCGCGATTGGGGTTTAGAGGGGCCAACATGCTTTCTTTTTTGCATTTTATTTAATGCAGCAGAAATGCTTTTTGTCCAGAGGGGAAATTCAAACAATGCAGACAGAAAGGGCTTTACAGCTGCTAAGTAGATTTAGGATACATGATTAGCTGTCGCACACAGTCGGCCGTTGTATTAAAAGGTCTGTCAGTCACTTTGACAGTGAAAAAAGCCCGTGCGCCCATCATTTGTGACTGTTGTGGGGATGTTAGAATTGGATGGATGATTAAATTGTTTCTCTTGTGGATTTTGTTGAGCTGGAAAAAAAAAAGCGCCTCGTCTGATTTTGTATCTCATTAGTTGCACTGCTGTAGATGTAAATCCTGGCGAAGGCTTCTCAATCCGCAGAGTGTTGTTTTGAATATCAATAAGAGTATCAATACCAAAAAATGCGATCTATGACTTGTTGGATAACATCCCGATCTCATGAGCGCTCTTCTTGGAGCAGCAAACATTTGCATCTCTGCTGCTGTTGCACACACACACTGTTTACCCGCCCCTCGCATTGTGAAACACCCTTTACACAGCTTCCTCTGCAGACTTTACACCTGTTATATAACTCTATATATAACTCTCTATATATACTCCTCATATATAACTCCGCTCCCCGTCTCTCCCTTCTTCTGGAAGACTGCATCCCCATGTCAGCACCATTAACGCAGACTGACTATCAACCCTCCACCCACTCCTGCTATGTGGGACTTGAAACAAACACCCCCTTCGTGCTTCCAAGCTGGCAGACAGACTGTAAACACCGCAGGAGCTGCTTTCATGGAAAGACGTGACATCTTAATTGAAAATAGTAACCTGTCACATGAAAGGCCACAAAAGGAAGCAAATATAACTCTTCAGTTAAGCCTAACATTATTTCTAGCTATACTAATCTAACTAGGGGCCAACTGATGTGTTTTTTTCAGAGGAGATACTTATTAATAATTAAGGAGACCAATATCTGGAGGTGATGTACATACATCTGTAGTACAATTGAAAATTCTGGTGTCAAAATTCAGAATAACACAAACCTTTTTTTTTAAAATGCCTTATTAATGTTTTGCCTGTATTCAATTAAAACACACTTTTACATTTATCCTTTATTGGCTACTTCTCATGACTTATAAACCAATCCAATTGAGCTGTGGGCGGGACATTGATCAAAGCCACAGTCAGACAACAAACAGAGAGAGGCATCTACATCTGAGCCAAAGTAGCACATTTTTAAACTAATTTCTTCCTAAAATCTGAAAAAAATGCTGAATAACATATCCAATGATCGCCCCACAATCGATTGACCCCTCATTTAAACGGTCAACGGATCCGCTTTGCTTTTTAAATGAGCTCTGAAGTGACAGCTCTGTATTCCCTTGAAATCCGTCTGTTAATCCAAAACGACTCTAAAGTTGGAGCCCTGCTTGATGCACTGTCAGATTCTTAAAATTAGGTTTTTAAATTTCCAGAGCGTGAATGAAGGGATGTGGAGAAAAAGGAGGCAGACAGGGAAGAGGGAGATGCAACAGTGGAGACAGAAACATGGAGAATGTAAAGAAGGTGTAAAAAGATTTAGAAAGTTTCAAAAGAAAGTAACTGATTTACTAGAAGCAATCCAGGAGTCAAGTGAAGCATGTGGGGTAAAAACTGAGAAGGATGGAAAAACTTTTAAAGTCTAACTTTTTAAAGACATAAATCCAACCAAATTGGAACCTGCTATAAAATACAGGAACTATAAAAACTATATACAATAGCAACTGCAGTACTTGAAGTGATCTTCCTACGCTGTTAATGGGTGTTTACATTGGTGAGGTTGGTAGAAACAGAAGTAAAATGGTCAAATAGTTTCAGCTCCAGTCAGATGTTAACTTTCCTTTGATAAGGAGCAATCAAAAAATTGCTCAGGAACAGTTATCATGAGTCAGGATTCTGTATGACGTCATACCATTGGGAGTGGGGCTTGAATACATTTTTGTGGCCACTTGTAGGTGCACATTTGCGACTTTACCATTGACCTGCAGCAGTGGCATCATGTCAAAGTTAATTAGAACTTCTGTCGGCCCGGGGCGACCCAACCGCATCTAGACTATCATCAGTGCTGATGAGTGATGGGTCTGCAACTCCATCCCAGAGACAAAACAACAATTTTCAGCAGAACTGCCCGCAGCCACTTCAACTGATGCAGGTATGTCAAATCAGGAGTACAGTCGGAGCATGTTCCTCATTTCCTTCAACATCCGCAAAGTCATGCATCGGGAATTCATCCCCAAGGGTCAAAAAGTCAACACTGAGTTCTACTGTAACGCCCTGAGTGGTTACAGTCAGACCATCTGATCAGATCAGAAGTCTGTTTTTAAAGGACAACTGAAGAGATACCTTGGTGTCAGTTATTTATACATGGAATTTACAGTGTTTCAAAACTGCAACTGACAGATTCTGAGTATGTACTGATATGACTTGTATCTATTTTTTTTATATGTATGAATTGCCGTTTTTGTATTGATATGACTTGTATTTTTTATGTATGAATTGTCATTTTTATTAAAATATAATTGTATTTTTATCTGTCTGTTATCTGTCAAATGGATATTTTTGATTTGTATGATTTTAAAAAAAGACCCCAGGAAGATTAGCTGGCTGTAAAGCTCAGCTAATGAGGATCCTAATAAACTAAACTAAACTAAAAACCATAATTTATTCCATTTCAGCACAAATGGCCTAAATTGTGGTCTGATATCAACTGGGTACTCCATCATCACAACATGCTCATCCAGTGCAAGTTTTTTTGGGCGCACCTACACAACTGCAACTCCTCACCTTCAGTACTCACCAGATTTGGCTCCCTGCTACTTCTTCCTCGTCCCCTAAATGAATTTAAAGCAGAAGGATGCCATTTTGAGACGGTTTGAAGGAGATCCAACACGTATCGAATCTGGTGCTTGACATGCTTGCGGAACGAGACTTCCAGGGAGCTTTCCAAGCATGGCAGGAGCACTGGGAACGGTGTGTTGAAGCACAAGGTGACTACTAAGAAGGATGTTGGCCAAATTTAAATCAAGTGCGATTTTTGCTTTTATTAGCACAGATTGTGAACTTTTTGGCTCTCTTTCTTCTCAATTAAACGCCAGTCTGTTTTGCTATTCTGTTACACTGTAAACACTGATCTGTAAGAATGAGCGTGTTGTGTTTGACTTAAGATGGGGTCGGTGCAGTCGAATCACATCCACAAAACCAGACTGAGGTTAACAAATTAGATCTTATGTGTTTCCTTCTCCGTCTAAACCAGCCAAGTTCAAATTTGTCCCCAGGAAATGAACTTTAAATAACACTCCATCCCTCCTGTCTGGAATGGCTTTTTCCACAAAGTGTTTCAGAGCATTGAGTCCCAAGGTTGCGTGCCCCTGAAGCCCTGCAGCATTTAGGGTGAAGTGTCCTTATTCAAATTCTTGTCCTTGCCCTTGAGAGAGTGTGTATGCATGTCAGCGTCAGTAACGCTTTATATTTGGTAAGGCTGACAGCACAGCAAGGAGGAGGAGGAGGAGGAGGAGGGAGGGGAGGGGGGTGGGCTGACTGTTTTGAGAATTGCGCGGCAGCATTTGTTTGTAGAGGGGATGATTGGAGAAGGCAGGGAATCCTCTAATGGTTTAAATGTCAACTGGTCAATAAAAGCTTGGCATTCTGTCACTTCTCATTTGTACTGAGACAGAGGATGCTATTAAAGATTGAAACTAAAATTACCAACCTGACATTTCCCCATTTACTCACTGTTGTTTGTCAATTCTCCCGCTCTGTCCTCGAGTAACCGTGAATCAGCTCCCTTCAGATTCCTCAAAACTCTGTGCCAGCCTGACCACCATAATTCCATATGGTGTCGCGACCAGGAGTCTAGGGTTGTATATATCTTTAATTAATTAATAAAACACACCAGACTGAGCATGCCTACATCCTTGCTGATCATTTGGTTCAGTGGTGTAGAAAGTTAATAAACAGCATCATTTGGGTTTATGAATGAAACCGTGCACTGCGCTCATGATAGGCCACACACTGAACATGTCCTCCTGGCATGTATTCTGCTCAGGTTAGTACTCAGCTTTACATCTGAATGAAAGGTGAAAAGAAAAGTGGACACCTGACCTGTAAAGATTCTCTGTCCAAAGCAATTCCTTTGACATTTTGGGGGGAAATGTGCTCATTTGCTTTCTGGTCATGAGTTAGATAGGGATAAGTGGGGGGGGTCATGTGACCAGTGGAGACAGCAGAAGGCATCTAATTTTGGTAACCTTACTTATTCCAGAGCATTTCCTGCGACTGCAGGTTGACCTCCCATCAAAAATATGTCACCATGGCATTTATTAGCATGCATTATAATGCAAACTCAACTCAGCAGAAAAAAACACAACTTCAGCACAATTATGTTAAATCTTGTTAATGTGAATTTCTAATTTAAATTACTTTCCAGTGTCACACACAATTTCTCCTCCATTTTTAATCTGGCCTGCTGCACAGTGTGGATTGTACAGAAGAGTATTAGATGATAGGAGAAAAAAGACAGATTTTTTTTCATAATGTACTTCGAGAAAAAAGTTGAAATGTCAAGAATAAAGTCTAAATACAATGTCTAGAATAAAGTTGAAATACAATGTTGAAAATAAAGTCGACCTTTTAAGATTACAATTGCCAGCGCATGTGACTGCTTCTACAAAATGCCTTGCAGGCAGTTTGATGAACTAGTGAAACTATACTTCAGAATTGGCTTTAGGAACAAAGAAATTCTTTCTCTTTTAGCTCACAAACACAGTGAAGTTATCAGTATCAGGAGTGTCACATGCGCTGGCTATTATAATCTCAAAAGGTCAACTTTATTCTCAACATTATATTTTGATTTTGTTCCCAACATTGTATTTTACAAAACCCCTAAAGGGACATTGGCAGAAAAAAATAGAACGCAAGTTTCTCGTGTGCAGGAAATTTTCTTGTGCTCACAAGAAATTTTCACATGCGTACGAGATAATTCCCTGTTTATACACAGTGCATGCACAGTGCTTATCTGAAAATGATCATACAGGATTTAGTTGAGCTTTACTTCAATCTTGGACTCAGGTATAAGGATATTACTGCATTACTTGCACATTGTCACCAGATCAAGTTTTGCGTGAGCACGAGATAGTTTCCGTGCACAAGAGAAACTTACATTTTAATATTTTTTTCCTGCAAGTGTCCCTTTAGGGGCTCCGTAGCATTTTTTACTTTATTCTTTAAGTGCATGATGAAAAAAAATCTACCTCCTAGTATTATTTTCAGGATTTTGTTTTTCTATACAAATTAGGTTTTTGGCAAACATAAGGTGGACTTCTGTTAAACTTGAAACTCATATAAATATATTTTTTCCTGCCATTTCAAGTACTAAGAAAATCAACCTTGAGATACCATTAAAATGATGTAAAATTCAAATATTATAATAAACAGACAACATTTTAACAAAGGTTCCCACAGAGTAAGCCAAAACAAAACACATTTAGATAATGAAAATATGTCCTTTGGTGTGACAGCAAACTTAACACCAGGAGTACATTTAAAGTTTCACACTACTGCCTTACTATGCCAACAAAGTTCTCATTATTGAAAGGATGTAGCTGGAGTTTTGGCATGAGTGGCCAACCTTGACAAACTTGTGACAACAAACTCATTTCTTTGCTAAAGAATGCCTCACACGTTTGCTGCAAATATTTTGCCTTTATAAGGAAAAATCAATCAATCAAAAGTTGATAGATAAGATCAACAACAGTCATATATACTGTATGATAAATGTAATAGGAAAGCCAGCAAACAGTAGGCCAGCCATAGACTGTGTATAAAACATGGATGTAGCCTCCAGATCTTAAAATTGAAGCCAACACAGAAGTGACTCAGTCCTGCACTCTGTCAAGCAGCCAGCAGAGGGCGACTCTTTTGGTTCCAAAAAGGTGCGATTCAATAGAAGCTAATGAGAAAATGGCCTCACTTCTCACCTGGTTTGTTACTTCAGTAAACATTTTTCACAGGAGTTTATGGTCTCAGTTGTTAGTTTAGCATCTCCTTCAATACAGCATTGTCTTCTTTTTGTAAAATGTGATCCTGTTTAGAATAAAATAGACAATAAAGCAGTGTTTGCTTCAGCACAAGACTACTTTGTCATTGGCAGGTTGCTACCATGTCATCATGCATATTGTCTTTGAGATCTCAGTTCAGATCTGCTTCTGGTTTATTTAGTCTGGCTTCAAATGACCAAGATGGACCAGATGCCAGGCTTTAAAAGTAGTCCACAAACAGTAGGTGACGTCATGGTCACTACACACATATACACAAATTCTCCTGCCATTACCACTAAATGTTACAAATTAGTTTACTAAGTTAGATCTTGGTTGATGTTTTTTTAATGGGTACATAAAACAAGTAATGCTAAGCTAACTACAGAGGTAGCACTTAGCATGAATGGCTAGCTCTATTTAGCATGCAGATATAGATCAATCCTCTGATCAAACTTATTAAAAGATGTCATTTTTATCTCTGGGCAGTCTTCAAAGATACTGCAGCAAATGTTCAGTATCCTATCTTTTTCTTTTGTCATGGACATGAAGCTATAAATATTTTATCATCACTTATCACAATGAATGCAGACTGTAGGTGTGCAGTAAATGTATCATTTCTCAGTTTTTGGGATGAAGATAGTAGATGCGATAGTTCAACATCATGTTCTCCTGGGCAACAAGTAAAGCCTGAATACAGAATTCATAAAATAAATATGATTCCTTAATAGAAACAGCTACACATACGAGATTAAAAGTGCCATTCATCTGATAAGAGTGAAGAGTCTTTCATTCCCAGTCTTTCCTCGGAGGGGTTTGGGGTTTTTTTTCTGTGCAGATCTAACAATGAATATGTTAGAGAGTTCAAATCAGGAAAATAATCCAGGCCACAAACATTCATGCAGACTCTCTGCTATCTACTCGTAGGATTAAATCAATGAATACAAGTAAGCAAACAAACAAACAAACCAGAGAGCCAAGATAAGGATTTCTAGTCAGACAACAGCAACAAAAAAAGTGTTGCTTGTGTCTTCTGTTAATGAGCCAAACCAAGACAGGCTGCAGATAAAACTGCTCTGCTGTCTGGTTGCAGTCAACAGCCCCAGTTTCATCTGTGAATCTAAAGACAATGACTTTTTGTTCAAGAATGACAGAACGACAGACTGAGCCTCAAACCACCAAGAATTTACCGGTCCTACCTGCACACTCTCCCATTGTTTTTCATTCTTTGACTTTTATTTAATACTCACACGGACGCCATCGATGAAGAGATGGATGCTGTGGCTGAATTATTATCTCTCTCAGTCATTCAGTCAATTGAAACTGCGCTGAAAACTCACTTGCAATAAAATATAGTAGAGTCCCAGCTCCACAACAGAAACTCATTGCTGACATATTATATGTAAATCTTCTCTAAGTCTGGAAAATTGGACCATTTTTGATCATTTACATCTGTTATATCTCCACTTCACCTATTCAGAAAGGATTAGAATATCAATTACATGGCAGAGGGCACTACTGATACAAATTGATCCTCTTCTCTGGTGAATTAATTACATTGATCCATTAGTACATCTAAGTGACCTGTTGCCAATTTTCTCATCTGCTCAGATTAATGTGAGTTGGTGTCCCCTGAGTACTAATGAAGCATCTGCTCCTGCAGCTCACTAAACACAGAAGTCTTCTGAGGAGGGTCTCAACCTGTAGCGGAGATTTTAAGTGTAATAACATTAGTGCTTTTTGGAGCATACAAGCACAGCTGTGCAGTGTATCCCAGAAATCCGGAGACAGAAGGCAAAGCACAGTTCACTGCCATTGTTATATTTATCTCTTTGCAAATAGTGCCCTTCCATTTTTCCCGGCTTTGAGTGACACTATAACCAGCCTGGAACGAAGCATCAGCAGTGAAAACAGAGCATGTGCACAAATTATCTCTCGTTGCAACTGCAATCTCTCATTTCTGTTTTTTAATTTTTTTTACATTATTAATCATGCTAACTTCAGTCCCTAAAAAGCTCACTCTCTGACCAAACATTTACTTTAGCACATCCAAACTTTGCCAATTAGTGTCTGTATCACACAGCAGCAAGCTACCTGCTCCATGCGTGAGAGGATTTGATTGTTTGGCCAAGTGTGACCTGCCAAGACAAAATGTCTTGCGGTTGATGAGGCCACTGCTTGAGCCAAGACCACATTCATTTGCTCTGGTTAATGCGTACAAACATTCTGTCTCTCTCCTTTAAAATTTAATGCAATGAGAGCTTCGCTATTCATTGAGTGGAGAGAATTAGTCGGTCCTTGTGCGTATTTTGGAATACAGAAAGAAAAAGTTTAATTCTAATTGATGTGTACAGTATTCAAGAAGTTGTGTTTGATGAGTAAAGAAAAGTTCTCAGGTGTATTTGATGTGAAGAAACTATAGAAAAGGAGCAGCTTTGACTGGTTATAAAGATTAATGTTCAGCTAATTTAATGAAGAACTGCCATAGTGAATAGCGATCACCTACAGTTCACTGTAGAATCAGAGGCATAGTGCTGCTCAGCTAAACATTAGATTAGAAAGTATTCAACAATATCATGGATGTAGTAGGTTGTAATTAGCGTGACATAAATAAATACAGGCAAATAAACACATGTAGTTTGTGCCCAGCAAGTGGAGCTGCAATCAAAAGATCCATTCTGAGGAAAAGTCGCAGTGCAAGCAGAGGTCAAGCTCATGTAATAGGTGACGTTATGAGATCGCTGCTGAGCAAGCTTCCATCTTCTGCAGGGGATGTAACTGTCAGCACAGCCTGTACAAGTTTAACAGGCTGGTTTTGTTGCATCAAATGCATCACAAATAAAGACACGAGAGGAATGAATAATGAATGACAGATCTGTACTAATACTGAATGGGTTTTTTTTTTGTGTGTGTAAAGCAATCAATTCACTGCATGGTTGTTGGACTTTTAAGCGTTTAAAAAGTACATGGAATACCACTGGATTATGGACAATGTGAATACTGTATTTCCTCTCTTGGAGAAAAAGATGGTTAAGTGTCGTTCTGGTGCTCTCTGGCAGCTTCACACCTGTGTGTATAACCAGACTTATTTTAAATTATTCATTTTTGAGTTTTGTCTTGTTTATGCTATAAATATTTCATAACTGTTGAGGACCTAACTGTCCCAGCCTGGTGTGAATACATTTGCTCTCTTCCTTCCTGTGTCTTTCCTCTCATGTCCTCCTGCTGTAATTCACTTAAATTCTCCTGCTGTGGGACGGTATTCCGGGGCTGCTAGATAAGGGACTTTAGGATTTTTACAGGTAATTTGATCGTTTTAATGGACATCAGCTAAGCAGTTTGATTGGTTTGTCAAATAATGATAACAGCTAGAAGTGCACTTGGAGAGCTCAGTCCTCCGCCAAGGCGAGTGTCCTATCTGCATTTTTAAAGAAAGTGATCTGATACAAATCTGCACCAATATTTAATGGGTTCTAGTTTGCCAGCGCTCACCCTCTGAGCCAAGGTTCATGAAATTCAGCCTGGTAGTTTTTGCATAATCTCGCTGCCTGATCAGCAAACAGCACCGAAAAACATTATTAAACTTGACAGCTATTTCTGGACACTTTTAAATTACCCAGATAAAAGTTGTAACAAGCAGCAAGTAAAAAGCAATTTTATTTGTTGGAGGCTCATTTAGTTTATGTCATGGTGGCCTGTGACTGAATATTAGTATATTACTACAGCAACAAAAGTAATATTAGTTCAGATCAGAGAGTTTTTTTTCTTCTTTTTATGAATTTGTGATTCATTTACACAGTGTAATTACATTTTGTCCTTGTCACAATGTTTGCAGGGCTGGTGTGGAATTTGTTTCTCTGTAAAAGAAAAGGAGAATGATCAACAGACTGAGAGTAATGACAAGAAAACTGTGTGAAATCTCTTACCTTTTGTCAAAGATGTGCAAGAACAAGATGTAATGATAATGATTTTTCTAAGCGCCTCTAAAACTCACATGTCCTTAGATTCTGAGAACCAGAAAAGAGTGACAGTTTGCAGAATAGGCCTGTCATATCAATCAAACGCACATATTTAATGTTAAAAAATGAGATGGCTATGAAAAGGTGGTTTGTGCACACAGTCTCCTGTCCTGCCTTTATCGTTAGTGCTGCAACTGACTGAATGCAAAACGACAGCAAAAGCTGCAGGAAGAAATTCAATTGAGATGCAACCTCAATACTCACTGCATTGGCTTAATATGCCACACCAGTCATTGTTCACGATTAGAATCCACGGAGCTGTCACTTGAGGCTCTGCTGTGGACTTTTCTATGGATGCGGCGAGTGTGTCTGAATTCCCAGACCTCCTTAAGTCTGGGGACGTTGACCGGAGTCATGCAGTGATGTGCAATTAGAGCGAAGCTAGACATGGGAAGCTGAATGGGGTAAAACGATCAGCAGAGAATGAGGAAGACTCTCAGGCAAAACACCGGGAAAAAAAAGATCTCGCCTTTTGTTGCACTATATGCCTCAATGTTAAGTGCAGCGCTTTTCTTTACAAGAATAATTCCTCATTGCCGCGGGGCTTTCTGACCCCCGGAAGATGGTGGAATGATTTCACTCGTTATGTTTTTAAAGAAGACATTTGATTTGCATTTGAGGGAAACAGCGGATTAAATGTTCATGAATTCAGTTTTTAATAGACGCTCCCCTTGTTGCAGCCACTGTTCTTCACGTCCTCTGTGCGAGAGGAGGATTCAAAAAACAAAAGCGCAGCACATTTTCTAATAGGCAGAAGAGACTGAGGAGTTTTCTGGGTTACATTGTGCCCTCTGTGTTTTCAAACTGAAACAGGGACTTGTGAACCTTCTGTGGCGCTTTATTAACTGGAAAATCCTGCATTATGCCGTTTCATTAAAAGAGTTGCGAGCGAAAAACTAGAAACGATGGTTGAGAGAATAATTAGGATTCAAAAGAGTACACGCACTTTGTTATTGCAACTAAAGATTGCTGTAGAACTCATCAGTGAGTTTTGTAAAGTCAAATGTGCCAGTAAATGAAATTCAGTGTGGAAGTGCTAATTAAATTCTTTCAATTTCTCTTATGAAGATCAACACCTATTTAACAGACATTTATATGGACTCAGACAACACTATAATCTATATGTGCTCATAGACTCATTGCAGGGGTGTTACACAACCCTCATGAGTGTAATCCACAATTTCATGAGTGCTGCGATGACTCACACAGGCCAATTCAAAGCCAAGATCACGGTGCTTCATGCCACGGCATATTTCGGGAGATTAGTATACCTGCACTTTGTATTAGCAAGCTTATGGAGCAGCCTTTGTATTAATTCCCTGCTGAAATCACCTTATTAGGTTCCGTATTAATCCCCACAGGAACACTGAGCGGCATGCAGAGGCTGTCCTCAGAGGGTGTCGAGAGAAGGAGCGCGGACCGACATGAGAAGCATCATGACTGCCGTGTGTTTCGAGAGCTTCAGAGAGAGCGAAAGATTCCTTTTCACGCCAGTCCCACTTGATTTGAACATGTCGGCTTTATTTCCTGAACTCACCGTAGCGCACATTTGTGGCTCGAGTGCTGTGAAGTTGAATCTGGGAAGCAACTCTGATGTGCTTTCCGCTGACTGGATGGAAAGAGAGGTGCCCGCCTTAGGAGGATTTGCTGCAATGCTGCTGAAATTAGCGTCAGTGTTAATTAATTTATGCGCAAACGACCAAAGAAACCTAATACACGGCCTTAAGAATCCTTTTTCCCAGGCCCGAGAAAAAGGTGGTATGCTTCTTTATTTTGGAAAAGCTAATGAATAAAACATCGTTTGCTGGGAAGAAAAAAAAAACAGAGAAAGTTGAGTGAGTTCATTTAGACACAATTTTTGGACATAGTCTGAGGAAAGTGCGCTATTTCACACCAACACTTCCACTGCACAGGTGCAATATTGTAAGAGACATTCTGAAAAGAAAAATGTGTCATGTAAAGGTTACTTCCCTCTTTATGGAATGGAAAACTTCTTGAAGTGATTGCTGCGTATTTATCCAAGTGCTGTTCTGAAACTGCACTGGGACATTACAGACGGTGTAATACAATGAATATTGAAAGAGAGAAAAGCGAGAACATTTGTGTGAAACATGGCCCGGCTGCCTTACACACCGCAGACACATAATAGGATGGATGTGTATGTCATGCTGGTATTAAGGTCATCCATGTCATCTGCTATTACACTAACAATGTTAAGCTAAGAGCCCCGGTTCATTCCCTCTGGCTGGAGCTGAAATGCTAGTGGTGATTCCCCGCCGCTCTCCTGTTGTCAATTAAGAAACCCATCAGGATTTGTCTTCATCTCAGGACGACTCAATACTTCCTCTT
Source organism: Dascyllus trimaculatus (assembly GCA_024666655.1). Lineage (NCBI taxonomy): Eukaryota > Metazoa > Chordata > Actinopteri > Pomacentridae > Dascyllus > Dascyllus trimaculatus. The sequence goes on along the minus strand of CM045464.1, from coordinate 24,415,922 downwards.
ACCTTGCAATTCCTGAGATAGGAATTTTATCATCTGGCTGTTCTGCATATTTATAGAGCTTCTCGAATACAGGTAGCACAGAATTAATAGACAGCGCGGGCCGGGAATATGTGCCGTGCAGCAAAGGTGATGACTATTACACCTTCCTCTGTCTCTCTCATCTAAACCCCTCTCTGCTCTCACTCTCAGCTGCCTTTTCTTTAACACATTCATACATAAACTCAATTGCAGTGCGTCTGTTTTTTTTTTAAAGAGCCACGCAAACAAACCCCATAAAAAACAAAATGTAACAAATGGAATCTGCATTGTAGGCACACACCACGTTTCTCCAGAGACTCGGTTCTGCCTCCAAACAGCACAACTGTGAAGCGGACAGGTCCCAGAACACCGCAGCGGGTCCATTTCTGCTGGCAGCGCTCCAGCAGGGGAAGGCAGGAACTTCAGAGGCGATAATGATGCAGCCTTGGTTAAGGCTTATCATAGGGAGTTACTCCTGACAGCCAGACTGACCCTCAGTACTAATTAAAAGCTGGCCTGAAAAGAATGGGCTTTGTTCGGTTTGATTTAAACCTGATCTCCGAGGGAGGAAGGGGAAACAATCCTTTAGAGATTTTCTTTGTAGAGCAGTGACCTGCTCCACGAGAACAAGAAGATGTTTTATGGCGCGTTTAACTGGCAACAAATCTTTCACTGAGATCACAATAAATCAGGCTCCTTCCAACCACTCAGCAGGTAGAAGATTTGACATTACAGTACGTTCAAAACATAATTGTGTGGTGTGTCATTGGCTGGACAGTGGCATCTCGTGCTTTTTTAAAAAATGGACTCCATGACTTTAACATGATCACCTGCCTGGGGAGCCAAATGTGAACCGCCAGATATAATCAAACTGGTGCCGTTAACTTCATTTAAATCAGAATCTGCTGCTTGCTTAAAAAGTTGTAAGAGTTCAGCAGATGAACTTATAAGCTAATTTCCATTAATTGGTTTTGCTTCGAGCCACAAGTCTCCGCTGAGGGAGCGAGCTGGGCTGTACAAGTGCAGCGCTGTAGCACAAGCACTGGGATTATCAGACCTTGCTTCTTAGCTTCTTATTACATGACACACACTGCCGGCTGATGCCCAGATAATAAGCCTGATTTTCGTAGTTATTCATGCATTTAGTACATCTGTGTGTGTGTAACTGTTCATCGTCAAGACTGTAGATCAGAAGATTCTATGGGGTTCTCTTTTTTCTGGCACTGGAAATTATGGAAAGCATTACTGGTATTCTTTGCTGCAGCTGAAGTTCTCTGTGCAGAGAAATGCACACAGATCCATACTCCACTGACCTCGCTGATCTCCTGACTTTTCCTCGAGCACTGACATGAGGTTGACATTTTTGGTTGTCACTAGCATGCGATCCCCTGACTTTTTATCTGGTGCTTTCAACAGATCAGATTTTGGATCTATACAGTCACTTGGTTGAAATACAGTGACATTAATCACAGCTTCAGTTACACTGTGTTTAGTGCTAATTATAGAGTGAGAATACACTAACATGCCAAACTAAAATGGCAAACATGGTAAATGAGCTATTATGTTCTACACATTAGCCTGCCACAAGGGCATCGCTGTGTCTAAATACAGCCTCACAGACTGTTAGTAACCTTTATACTGCCACAAAGATATTCGGCGTACATTGTACATATAAAAGTATGATTGTAACATACAATGCTGTTGCATTAACAGTCAGGACAGAACTGTCTCTGGCTCCATTAAAGGTCTTGTTTGTTTTCATTTTTTCCTATTATGTTGACTTGTTCTCCCTTGTCTAGCTCCGCCAAAGTGATCATGATCTCACCGTTACATATGCATGAACACGTCAGTGGCACTGTTATTAACTTCACTGTGTTGTCAGCTGAGCTACCGAGCAGTCGGCGCCAAACATGTTTATATCAAGTGCTTCGATAAACCCCTCGATTTTGCAACTGATACCACTTTTGCCCCACATTTGTCGCTGCCATCGAGTGCACTACAACATGCACTCATACCACACTCCATACAACGTACCATACACAGCTACTCTTCATGTTTGCCAATGCTGATTTAGGCTGTAATAAAAGCCCCGGTGGACGCATACAATAACACTATTTGTGCTGAAGTGGTTTGTGTCCAGTCCGGCAATTGCTACATTTATCTATAATAGCCACTGAGAGGTAATGAAACAATCAGCATCACAGTGTATCATGCTGTATATTTGTAGCTGATCATAATGAACATGGCAGAAGGGCGGTGAAAACACAGTGAGAATATAAATCTGTAATTTTTCATGGGAGGCAAAAGAGTAAAATCAAAGAAAAAGACAAATAACAGCTCCTGTAAATACGCTGAAACGCTACAACACTGAAAGGGGGAAAAACACTAAGAGACTTTCGTGGATGCAAGGTGACCACAGGCGTCTAAATCAAACCGAGCCCTGAGCAGAGGAATAGATCATCAGATATCAACACGGGTGTATCCTGCAGCGGCCTCGGGAAGCAGGAGGTAGATTTATGCGTGTGCAATGTACAGTGAATCTTAAACAGTTATTGACAGCCCTCCAGTTGGTAAACCTCTCTCGAAGCTCGAAATTGATTGTAGGTCTTGTGCTGATGCAAATAGCTTTGCAGCTATGAATGCCTGATAAATGTTAGGCCTGTGCTGAACGCAAGGTGAAGAGTTCAGAGGTTTAATTTGCAGCGAGATTCCAGCGATCTCCTGGGCCGCTGTTGATACGCCTGCCGTTGCCAAAGGGTTCGTCCGTCTGCGCTCATCGATCGGCAACAACATACTAATGTGTTTATTGATGCGCCAAAGTAGGTATAAAGATTAGATATAAAATAGCCGTCAGTGATTAATCCTCGCTTCCTTTTGATTACAAAGGAGACGGCGCCTCTTCACCTACTAACCTGCAAACATGTGCAGCAAGCAAGTTAACCATGTCTGTGTGTTTCCATACTATTCCTTTATCCTGACATCCGGTATGATGCATACATCACAATATCATCCCACGCTTTCATGTTGGCAAGGCTTCAAAGCCGAAGCTATTTGATCAAGGAGATAGCCTTTTTAATATTCAAAAAGAGCTTCTGGCACTTTGATGAATTGAGAGTAGCCCTCCTAAATCCTTTACCATCCAGGTCACTGCATGAAGATAAATGCTGTGTGCATGACACTGCTAAGAGTTAAAGAGGAAAAGGCAACTGAGATCCACCCAGGGTTTCGGTTTTCAGTCCTCTGGCTGAAGGCGAGAGTTGGAGTGCATTAAGTGCCCTGTCAAATAAGGCTGAAAAATGCCACAGTTTTATCCTGGGACTTTGATATGGGAAGCTTTAAAAAATTGTCCCTAAACAAACTTTCCAATCAATCTGTCATAACTTGCTTTATCTAATCTGTTACTGGTGGAGATGATAGTGTGGCGATAAGTGCAATCAGTCAGCCTCAGAGTGTTTTAAAAACTGAAGACATGCAAATTACAAGGTCATATTCTCTGCCATTATTCATTTCAGTATCCACTGAAGCTCAATTTCCACACTCTTGTACTAAGCTGATGTGAAGACACTTAATAAATGCTATCATTAATTAACATTTTGCCGTTACTTTTAGTTCACTGGTATGTTTGATTAGATGTGAAGGAGAATGGAGGACGACTTAGGTATTGTTCTTAATCATCACCGCCTTTCTTGGTGGGAACCTGCAAATGTGCAACACACAGCAGGCTTTTCCGTGTCTCCTCTTGCAGCTCATCTGAGGATGCCATGGAAATCAATTAGAGACACATCAGCGCTGTCTGAGCCACCGGAGGGAGCCAGTCGGAGCAAATTAGAATGCTCTCCCCTCTGTTTCACACATTCTCATGCTAAGAGGGGAAATTACAAGCCAATCTATCAATTGATCCATGGGTGAAATGTGCTGTTAACACAGAGACAGACCATCATTATCTCTTTATCTACTTTTGCCAAATTCAGTGAAGGAAAAGTGCCATATTACCGACAGAGAATGAAAGACTGAGCTACACAGTGCCAGTTTCCTTTCACATAAGTTACTCATGCAGCTTTGGGCTGCCCGAATGAAATGTAATTCTGGACGTCTGAGTAGGGAGTCATGTTTGCTGTAGGATGAAGCTTCTGAAGAGATTAGTGCCAGCTGAGAAACTTTGGAAAGAGATGAATGATATGGATACAAGAAGTCAGAGAGCGTTGCTGCATTTGCCACACAGTTCTCATTCTTCATGCGTAAAATTGACATTAACACAAGGTAGGATTATCTGAAAGAAGATAAACCTAAAATCCCAAATGCGTCTAGGTGCAAAGTATTCTATTGACCCCTGACAAGAAAATTTTCTTGCTCTATTTGCATCAGTAAAAGTCAGAGGCCAAGGTCACTGACACTCCAGCATTCCTAGAGCAGGTAGAGAAGCAGTGTTTTCTTAGGCTACCTTAAAATGGTCAAATGGTGGGAGGTGGTTGGGGTGAATAGTTGGCATACAAAGTGGACACATGCTTTGGTTATACTAGAAAAGCAGATAATGCTGAAATAACACTGCAGTATATAGCCATGTTATCAGTTCTGTACTTCAGTGCAGTGGTGCTTTGAGCTAAATGTTAATGTCAACATGCTCACAATGACAATGCTAACATGCTAATGTTTTACATGTGTTTGCGAATGGAAATGCTTCCTAATTTGCACTAGGCCAAGTACAGCTGGAGCTATGTGATTAGTTTTGCATGTATTTGAAGATGAAAACAAGCTGATGGTGGTGTTAGATGAAAATGTCTCTTGATCACCACAGTTATTAACTCTGGTGGGGACATATCTAAGATTTTGTACAAAATTCTCTCAAGACGTGCTTCCAGTTGCAGATAAGCACTTTATAAACATAGCATATAGATGAAGAGGTGTTCCTGGAGCTTTTGACCATATCCCATGTCCTTCTTCAACTAGTGGAATTTGCTCAGATGTCATCATCTGACCAGGGATCAGCCTTGGTCAGAGACAAGGGTTATGATTTCTAACCATACGACTCTCTGTTAAAATGTGACTGTAGTGCTATACTTTGGTTTTAAGAGCAAGTTGCTGAAAATAGTTGTGTCATACAGTCAAAACAAGTGGAAATAGCTCAGTGAGTAGAGCCTGTGTCTAGAAGAATTAAAGTTGCTCTCTGGTTGTTGAGTTAACCTTCCTGACCTAAAATGGCTCAGATGTAACTCTACACTGGTGCTTTCTGTAGAATGTTCATATTTATGAATCCCTGCCTGTCTCTCCACCCACTCCTCCTCTGCTCAGCCATGGTGAAGACTGCTTCTTTCACCCATACATAATACAAGAGCATACAAACACATCATACTGTATGTACATGTTAACAAGGTAAAACAAGTCTTGATTTTCACTGGAGGGGTTCTTTCACGCAATGATCTGTTATTGGAAAGTCTTGCATACATATATATATGTGTGTGTGTGTGTGTGTGTGTGTGTGTGTGTGTGTGTGTGTGTGTCAGAATCTTGTTGTCTCAGTTGTGTTCAAGGATGCACACAAACCATATGTCAATACCATCAGGGATACATTATCTCCATTGCTGCAGGAGACAGACGTAGCCCCGGGGAGGTTTTAAACAAAGATGTGTCCTCAAGTTTGTGAATGAATCTCTGCTGTGTAACTCTGGTTTTTAAAATTCTGTTGCAGACCTGAAGTTTGAAATGATGTCACATAATTTAAGGCTTGAGCATGGAAAGACTTAAATAAAACGATAAACAAGACTCCTATATTTTTCTGTATTTGATGTGAAGGGTAGAATACTGGTGTCTTGGGTTTTTAATATTTCTCTCAGTACAGGCCTTATTAAACTTCAATGAAGCACTGGAACATACCCGAATGTACAGAACACACTGTGATATGTGATGTGTGATGATATTAAAAAGGGTTGTCCACAAGCCTGAGGAATGGGAAATCACAAATGCTCAAGAGATCTGTCATCCTCTGATACAGTTTGTCTCTGCATCCCTGGGAAGCATTGATATGACCTGATTAGTTCCCAATTAGCGCTATTCTTGACTAGTCTAAATGGGTCTTGTTATTGTTCATGTGCAATGAGAGACAGGGTCCTGACAGTGACTAGACAGGGAAGGAGCAGACAGTTCAATATCTTGCAGGTTGAGGTTCAGCTGAGGGTGAAGACCCACAGATTGTCAGCTTATCCAGTGGAAATTAATGGCTGAGACTGTGGTAACTCTGCTGGAACTGTTAACTGTCTCTTGACATCAGACTCAGTGAACACTTTGTCTACTCTGCCAAAAATGAAACAAAGGAAAAATGTGGAGAGGAGACATGGCTTCAGAAAGTGTTCAGATCCCTTCAATTTTTTCACGCTTCTTTCTATTGTACATTTATTTTCAAACGCATGAAAAAGTGAATATATGTTTTTGGATTTTTTCTCCCAAAATTTATTAAATAACTGACATTGTCCATTTACAAAAGTATTCATACCGTCCAGTCTTTTTGTTCCTGCCACTAAGAAGCAGCCTCATAGCATGTTGCTGCCACCGCCGTGCTTCACTGTAGGCAAACATTAGCCAGGTCATGTAAAGTGTCTGAGGTTCACCAGACACAGTGCTTGGAGTTCTAACCAAAGAGTTCAATTATGTCTCCTCAGGCCAGAGAAACTTTTTTCTTCCAGTCTTTTAAATGCTCTTGGCTTCAAGTAGATTGTAATGCATTCGATACTCAAGAGTGGCTTCCACCTAGTCACTCTTGAGCAGGTTATTGACTCTGGCTAATGGATGCTATTCTTGACTATCATAAAGATGTCATTAATGGAGGGCTTCTGAGATTGTTGTTCCAGCAGGTTCTTCAATCTCTGTAAAGGATTTCTGAATCCCCGTCATATTAACTGTTTCGTTCCTGAAAAAGACCCTTCCTGAGTTACTTGGTTTGGCCAACTTGAAGAAAAGTCCTGATGGTTTCAGATTTCTTCCATTTCACAGATACTGAGCCTGCTGTGCTCCTCACAGCAATCAAAACTCATTATACCCTCACGCTCATCTATGCATCACTACAGAACATTGCTTAGAAATCGTGTGAATCGTATGACCTTGAACAGTATACCTTTCAAAACTATGTCTAGTCAACTACGTTTGCCAAAGGAGGACTTCATTTGAGGTCAGGACACATGTCAGGGATTATTAAAGCAAACAGGAGGCACCAACAACAAGAGGTCTGAATGCTTTTGGAAGTGGGTGACCTCAATTTTTAGATTTACTAGCAACTAAAATATTGCTCTAAACATATATTTACTCTTTCAGCTTTAAAAAAAAAGAAGCCATTTTTATCTGTTTAAATTAAATCTACAACACAAGAAATTGTGCAGAAACCGAAATGCTCTGAATGTTTTTTAAATTCTCCATACTCTACTAAAGCAAAATAAAAGAAAAAAAGATCAAAAATGTCATTACAACAAGTCAGTGTATTGTGTATTGAGTTTGGGAGCCTTTAAAGTATTGTGTTTGAGCATGCTGGTTGTTGTTGAAAGGTCACTGATTCTAATGACATTTCTGAGAGGATTTGTAATGGGGCCAACTGATGCATGGTGAGCACGGCAGCACGCTACAAAAACACAGCGGCACACAGAGTGGAACATGTCTGCTAATTGACGCCACCCCCCTTTCCATCTGTGTTGTGCGTCTCATTGTTTGTGTGTGTGTGTGTGTGTGTGTGTGTGTGTGTGTGTGTGTGTTGGTCCGGTACCTCAGTCACTTTGTTTTTGTCACACAGCTCATTTCCCCAACATTTGACATAGAATGTAAAACAGACACGTCATCAGGTCCGAGCAATGTGTTTTACTCCGGTTCATCACGGTCTCTCTTTTCCTCAGCTGTTCAGCCAAATCTGGTGAGTTTGCAGTTGTGGCTTTAATTGCATAATTGATTTTGTTTAGTGTCATTGATGCTCTGATTGGTTTCAGTATGACAAGGTCACAGTTTTGTCCTGTGCACTCTAAACCAGTGTTTCCACATTTGTCATCATCACATCTGCTGTTGTGTGACTTTATTTTCTACACATCTTTTCATTAACTAAAATACTGTGTTCATCCAACTGTATAACTCACACCAAGGAATATCAATGTCTCAAGGGAAACACCTACCTTATCGTGCTAGCATGGCAATATGTGCTAATAGGCCAATGACAATTAATTCATTCTGAAGATACAGTTGCTGACAAAATTAAAGTCTTGGCAGAATAATTTATACTTACAGTTTTAATGACAAGCATTTTAGCCAACAAAGGGTTCTTGTAGGATTTTTTTCTGAAATTATTCTGTGTCCATTTGCAATGAGTTCTGCATTCCCACACAATTCTGTTAAACATATTTTACGTTTTGTCGCAATAATTTTGCACATACATGTCAGTTTATACAGAATGCTTGTAAATTATATGATTTTCTCCGAATTTAAACGTTGTACAGACATATGGATAAAAATCATACTTATTATTAAGAAAAAATCTACATATGTGTGGTAAAGGTGGAGTCAGGTTGTCCTCTACAGCCTTGGCCAGATTGTGTTGTGCTGCGAAGTTACAAAACATAACTTCAGCTCTTACCACACTTGCCAGGGCATTGGATTGGGACTTACAAACATCTGTCTCTGTGGCTGATTCCCCCCTGATGTATATTCCTCTGGTCCATTTAAAATGTTCCACTGCATCATACACACTGAATGCTGCCATTTATAGATCCCATGGACTTTTGTATGAATTTTATGGATTGTTCCATTGGTTGATACAGCTAGGTGGGCAGGCAAACGGATTGATCTAGGTGTTAGAGGTACCTCACTTTTTTGTATTCCCTTGCTGTATTTTTGCTTTTCCTCAATCCAAAGGAAAAGTTATTGCATTGGTTCGGTCCATTTGTAATAAATTGACAGTTTATAGAAATGCTCTGCAGATGCTTCAGACAGGAGAGACGATGTGACACTTTACATAATGCATTTATGGCCCATTCCTCTCAGTAAGCCAAGCTGTTGCAGTATCCAGCTACAAGCTGTGAGCACAGCTGCAGCTGCTCTGCCTGGCTGTCCTGGCTGAATCTGTGGCTGTGGATCTGGTTAATGCTGACAGTTTGGCTCCATTTGTGGTTGAATCTATAGATAAATAGCTGCAGTATCTAGACTGCAGCTACTCCTAACTGCTTCTATTACCATGACCAGAGAAAACAGTGTTAAAACACATGGGACTGGAACCAGTAGAGCTTCGGATATGACAGATGTGTTACCAAAATACCACAGGAGTTCAGGAATGCAGCAGCTCCAATGCAACACTCCCACATGAGATTCACTGCACACACACAACCCCTTAGCGTCACACCCATTACAACATGTCATAGACATTATTGTAACAACTAATGTAATCAATAGCCACAGCTGCTATCACAGTAACAGCTAGTCATCCTATAATCATAGCCTGGACAGCCAGTTCTAGTCTGGCAACCCAGAGCAGAGAGTTAGGTTAACTACCTCTTTTCCATCCAGCTACAATGATATAGAATTGCTGCTGAGCAACCACAGATGAGAGTACTTGTGCTGCGGTCACAACCAGCGACAGTCTGCTGCCTAATCCATACCCCAGAGGCTCTGCAGAAAAGTGGGGAAAAATGAGCTTTTACAAAATGTGAATGTAGAGGAATAAAACTCCTAAAAATTCCTCTTGGTATGAATTTTTGTATGAAATACTGGACCATGAAGACAAAAGGACTTTATAAATACCCCATAGACCCACAACAGTGGAGTTGCCATCTTTTGTGTGGAGGGAAGCGATTTATGCACCTGACAGTGCATGTTTTCACAATTACAAAATCATCCTTGTGAAATCAATAAATACATGAATAAAGATGACCCGACCCCGATGAGCCAGCAATGATCATTAAATGGCTCTGCTCATCAAGACAGCCTCACAGTGCAGACAACAAATGGGAATCCCCTGGTGGCTTTCCAATAAATAACAACTGTTTATGACCCATGACATTCAATTTCATGACTAGACACTTAAAAAACAACTGTGGATGGACTTCTGACAAGTCTGTGTTCGAGCTGCACCTAAGGACACGGAGGCCGTTTCACCCCTCGCATGGATGAACACATCATTATTATCCCATGAGTGGCTGAGCGATGCTCTCATTGTCACCTAACTGCTCTCTCACCTCGTTTGCATTCCAAGAGCAGGATTTTCCTATTAGGGAAAGTTAATAACTTGCTAATACTCCGAAATTTCAACCTCAGCAAAAGGCCGCTCAGCAATTTAAACGCACCAACATGCCTTGAATGAAGCCAGCGAGCACTCGTCCAATGTTTCAGCCTTTCTACAACCCTCTATAATCTGCAAAGTTTGATTAACTGTAATTAATACTTGATTCTTGCTGCCAAGTGAAGGGGACAAAGTAATTTCATCAACTTTGGAACAGGGCAGGGGTAAAATGGACTGTGTATTTCCTTCCTCGGTGGAGCTATTCGCTTCTCTATAAGTCACTGTTGGTGGGGATATGTGAGCAGATTCAAACACTTTCTTCTCAGTCCCCAAGGTGGCCTAGAAAGTGGTGCAGTTGAGCATCCAGAGCATCACGCACTTCCACACAGCCTTTTATGTATGTGAGCGCCTTCTACTGTCTGTCCACGATGACACCAGAGACTGCAGAAAGAGATGGTGACCTTTCATGTGGACAGACATGCTCTAACTGCCTGTGATCGGTGGGAGAGGAGAGAAAAAAAAAAACACAGAGTGCTGCAGTTCTTGCTTGGGGGAACACACACATCTTTACCACCCACTAAACCTGTCAGTCACAGTCGGCTCTCCTCCTGTAATGGCACTGTGACTGAAAGGCCAGCACTGCAGGAGAGCACCGATCAGTTTAGATACAGTATGTGATGTCTAAATTAGCCCAGCCAAAATTACATGTACAGTTGAAAGAAGACTCGAGACAATGGCGGCGATCATGCTAGAAGTGATTTGATCAAACATTTAATCATTGATGAAAACATTTTACGCTCCAACTGTGGGTCCGCATGAGCATGTACTTTCAACACTAAATACTTCTAAACGCTTATTGATTTATTACTTCATTACCTAATGAATATTGTACAACAATATTTCATGTCTACAGAGAAGTTTTTAAATGCGTTCTTGCCTTCAGTGTTTATTGTTCGCACAGAAACCAAAAGAGCAATTATTTCCCTGTGAAGAATGACCTGAGGATCGCTGCTAAAGAGAATATGAGAAGGAAATTATTCAAATGATGCTGTGCATTGTTATTGCACTCGTAAATTTCAATTTACACACTCATTTTGACTTCACAAAAGGTCCTTTTTCATAGCAGTGAGCTGGTTTATTATTAGGGCACGATTTAATAGGCAGGGAGAGAACGAATGAAGGAGGGAGAAGGTGCACAGGTTTAAACCTGAGGCTACTTCTGTCTCCTAAGGTTCAAACTCCTGCAGCGATAGCGGTAATGTATCCCTGCTAGAACTCACATAGGGTATGTGAGAAAACAAGATTTACAAATATATAAGAAAGCTTGTTAATTAACATATTATTGCATTAAACACACCCTCCAGTGACTTTTCTTTTTGTTGTTTGTTTTTTTATTTGCTGGAAAACACATTATGAGCAAAATAAACAGTCAGCACCACGGCGGAGCATTTCCACCATGAAACTGTAATGTAATGATGACGATCTCAGAAACAGGGATTTAGACTTAATAAATAGTTAGAAACCAAGTCTGTCAGCTGGCAGGATCGGGCTCTCTGCATCATTATTCTCCTACAGTTTCCAGTTCTAACAGGTACGACTGAATTACTCCAGCTTGCCATTGTGTAGCGTAAACTGTAGCTTTGCAGTGTTTGAGCAGAGTCGCAGGTGAGCTGGTGTGCTCAAGCTGCAGCGAGTGAGGCGTGTTGGGCGGAGAGGGAGGCGGAGACATCATAGATCTGCACATTCTCAAGGAAGCAACACTGTAGAGATACATCTAAGCCAATTTGAGGCTGAAAATCAAGAGGGACTTTAAAGTGATAAAAACTGCTTTTTATATCCTGGAATTCATAATAGCCACTTGTATTTAATTTTAAAATATCATTTCGCAGGACAGCTCAGTGGCTCAGTGGTTAGAGTGCAGGCCACATGGGCACACATGCCCAGAGCAGAGGATCCCTGGCTCCAATCCATTTGGAAACCATTTGCTTTGTCATTCCCCTGGTGTCGCTCACACATTTGCTGTCCAACTGTGCCTGTCAAAAATTTCCAAAAATAAATCGTCAAACACAAAACGAAGGATCATCAACAGTAGTATGTGTGACTTCACAGTGTGTATACAGGCCATCCCTCAAAATGGAATTACATTATGTACATTCACACAAAGACAATGTGTTTACATGTCTTACTGGGTGTATAGTGCAGAACTGCAGAAATATTTACTCTTGTGTCTGATGGCAGAGGCTTGTCTGAATGGAAAGTTGCCAGCACAGATTTCTCCACCACTAGTGTTTGAATAATACTGCGTTTAATGTCTTTAATTCCATGTTTCGCAGCTCACTGCACTAAATCAGCCAGTAAATCAAAAATGAGCGTTTTCATTATTTGCAATACTTCCTGTATCGAATAAACTGAATAAAATGAAAAGGTTTCAACAAACTGGATCGAATGTTTGGATCTGCCAGTCATCTACCAGCAATCAACCGTATCTTGCCTAAAGATTTGATTATTCTTTAAAAAAATGAAAAAAAACATGCATTTTATTCAGTTTCATATAATTGTGCACGTTATACAAAAACATGCTCCTCCAGCTGCATTACAATTTCTTGCAGAAAATTACATCACAATTACAGTTTATAAGCACAAAGAAAGGTGTGCATGCTAATTGCTATACATCAGCCTTCAATGAACTATAATGCATTCTGATTGAAAGATGGCAGAGCTGAATACCTGGAAAGTTACAAAACCTTTAATGAAAACAGAAAAGTGTGATGGAGCAGTGTGGTATGTTGTGACATTTAGTGTTCATTGTGGTAAAATGTGACATCAAAATATGACAATGTACATTTGGAGGCATTTTGGGCCACAGAGCTATATAATTTCACTATTCACAGTCAGACAACCTCCCACAGTCAAAACTACTGTATAGTGTTGGTTTGGACTTTCCATAGCTCCGATCCTGATGAGAAGCTTCATGCATGTTTGCAGGGAAGGATACAGCAATAGTGTAACTGTAGTCTGAGTGCTCTCCTGTCCTGTGGGTACCTCATTAGTGGCGTGAGTCATCGTCAGCGCAGAAATCGAGTGAATGCAAATGAGATGTGATGGAAGGCATCCCCCCAGGGTGGCACCAGCAGAGCACACCTCCAGTGAGTACTGTACTATAAATCATCCCCGTGTCAATGCATCAGGGTTCATCATCAAAACTCCCATTAGACACCCGAATCGTGCAGCCTGAGTCATAAACCTCGGATTAGAAAAGGAACACGGGAGAGCGCAAAGTGGCAACAATGCACACAGAGTGGCGTCAAGCAGCGAGGGCAGTGGCAGGAATGTGCTTTGTGTACTCTGCTTTTCTGCCTCTACGAGCATTTTAAGGTCTCCTCAAAAGAACTCAGATGTATTCAATAAAGATGGGCTTGCTGAGAGAGCAAAGTGTGCTTTAAGGCTGAATACAGTTTATTTAATTTGGATCCACTGCTGTCCTGTCCAAAATCCAAAGAGATCATGTTTGATTAGCTGTGTGAAATCATTATTGATTTTTGTTTGTTAGGGCACAGATCCATTTGTATGTGTTTGTGTGTGTGTGTGTGTGTGAGTGAGTACTGTATGTGTGGCTGTGTGTGCTCTGGGACTGCACAATAAAATATGTGTACTGTAGCAAATCTATGTTCATTTTACTTTCTAATTTCATCTTTATTTTCCGTTTGGCAGCCAGCCCAAGCTGCATTATCCATCATTCTGTTTTTTTCCCCCACATAGCCTATTATTGTACAGTTCTTCCCGCAGCACGGTCTGTCGGCTGCAGTGCACACGACCTGAGCAGGTGACTGGGCTCCCTGCAGACTAGAGGTCACCGGGATCACTTTCAGCACATTAATCTGAGTGTAAGATGAATAGATCAATGAGCGGGCGATGCCAAATTGTCACCTGGGCAGCACTGTCTTCAATTATCATCATTAGCGAGGGCGGGAGCGAGCTAAATAATGATCGGGAAAATGGACAGGTCTTGTTCTTTTAGAATGGGTTCCACATGTAATGCGGCAGAGTTATGTTACAAGATAGAAGATGGATAAAATTTGCCGATAAATGGAAAGAAAGACAGGGTTCACAAATCAGAGGACATATTCAGGTCTCAAGGATTTTTATTATGGTAGGAACCTCTCAGCACTGTGCAGTTTATTGAGATTATTCGCTCTAATTCATACCAATTCCATGCTAATGAAAAGGCAGGAAATGACCTTGAAGAACAATCAAGTCTTCTCATTTATTCTTGGCAACGATTTCAGCAAGTTTCAACAATATATTATGTGGGATATAAAAAGCATGCACACGTCTGAATTTCAACATTATTTGGTCACAGCATCACAGATAGTCTCTGATAATACACTGTAGTCGATAATAGACTAGAATACGATGCAGTGGTTCAGTCTATTTACCTTTACCTACAGTGGTCTGTGCGCTGTACTGTTTCCATGGCAATATTCTTTGATGTTCTTTGTGCATGAATGTAGGAACACCGGTGATTGCAATATGGAGATGAAACACCTCGTCATGAACAAATCTTTCACAATAATCTTTTCATCTGGAACACTTTGTGCATTTACAAAGACACTTAGCGTCGGTCATCCGCTGTCAGCCAGCGTGCGATTTTTACACAAATGAACAGAAAAAAAAGGAAAGAAAAAAATCTGTTGACACAACAAACAAATGCACGGAGAAGTGTCCCTCAGTAGAAACGGAATGCAGTTTTGCATGCTCCCGCAAAGGTCGAGTGATAAAACAATGAAAGAGTGTCACTGAGGTGCAGGGAGGCTCTCTTCCTGCTTATCTTCTCAGCGCTGTTCATTTTATTTTCCTCAGCGTCTCAGCTCACCCACACTATGACCTCCGCCAGACTGAGTTCATTTCACAGGGCTGCGAAACCACACAAGTCTTTTTCTTGTCCCCGGGGTTTCCCAAAGTTTTTTCCCGTGGTTGATCTGAAGTACCTCAGCGAGGGAGAAGTTTCTGCTGTAGTGGAAAGACTTCTGCTCCTGCTGTGTTGACTGTCATTACACTTCATCAACACAGCGTGACATTATTCGGATATATTAGTAATCTACACAACACAATTTAATCCGGAGAACGTCCAAGTATCCTGCAGAGAATGAGCTATTCAGAAATGCCAGTGGATTCTTCTTTACGTGACTGTGTGTCTACATCAACAACAAAGACAAACTTGAACGTGGCAAAGATTCTACAGCGACACGGAAAATGAGAACGTTTAGATTAGACATTTTCCAAAAGAAAAGATTGAGGGGAATCTTTGGTGATGAGCGCTGGAACAATTAAGCTCAAAAACTCCTTTTAAGCAAGAAGAATGGGGAGAAACATTTGACTTGAATATTGTCTCTGTTATGCATGAGCTGAGGCCTCGTGCCCTTTGAATGAGATTCACCGTCAGAATTATTAATAAGGTTTAAACTCAAGCTAACCGAGCGATGAAAGGGTCTCATGATTTGTGATGAATTTTAAAGAACCATCCGCTCACCCACACACAGTCGTGCAGAAGAAAGGCAATATAATTCTGCCGTCCTGCCAGTCAATTCGGATTAAGTCCAGTGACAATGCCTCATTAAATGCCAAACATGCTTTCAAACACAAACCAAAGACAAAGACGGAGCATTGATTTGAGATGTCGCAACACAGGCTCGTGTGCTGTGACTCACTGCAACCCAACGTGGGCAAAACTGATGCAGATAAACTCATCAGTGGTCCTGTCAATAATACAACATTCAATATTACGAAAAGCTGAAACAAATTCAAGAGGAAGCAGTGGGCTCCTTTGCATACTGCTTAACAGATACCGTAAAGGGAAATGGAGAACTTAATTTCCATTCACAAACCCCATCCCTTAAATAATTTTATAGCAGCTACTCGTCTGTCAAACTTTATTCTCTGCGTCACATGATGGCAAATGTTTTAGCAAACAGTTGCTTATTTACACAACCAGCAGTTACTAAGCAACCACCACACAGTTGTTTTTCTGGCCACCTGATGCATGAAAGTCCAATATTCATTCTCTACTGGTGCTGCTTTTGGTCTCACCAACTCCTGAGAAAAATATCTGACTCTCACTCAGATGCTCTGCTGTGTTCACCAGCTAGTTGATAACTGGATCCACCGACTGCTGGTGCTGAGCAGTTGGTTTTTGCAATAGACTCAACATACACCAAATCAGGCATAAGATTATGACCACCTGCCTAATATTGTGCTGGTCCCCCGCATGTGGTCAAAACTGCTCTGAACCATTGGGCATGGACAAGAGGACCTCTCTGGGTGTCCTATGTAGTCTGGAACCAGGATGTTGGCAGTGGATCCTTTGGGTACTCTGGCTTGTGCAGTGGGGCCAATCAAATTTGTTCCACTGCATCCTGTTGATGATTGATCAGAATGGGGTGTCGGAAGTTTGGAGGTCAAGTTAGCTAACTGTTAACATGATTTGTCACCTCAATTAACATTTTCCTAATGAGTTTATGGCTTTCATTGATAGTTTCATATATCTCCATCAAAACAGCATTTTATAAATTATGGTCCCATTTACAGTAAAATAGACAGTAAAGCAAGGTATGTTTTAGAGCGGGGCTACCTTGTGATTGACGGGTTGCTACCCTATAGGCATGTGTGGTGTCCTCAGGTTCTCACTCGTTACGTCTGGTTTTATACGAAAAATCTGCCAGTGGTCAAATTCCAAACACCAGGCTTGAGAACAGCACTCCTCAGACCAACAGGTAACGTCACGGTGGCTACATCCATCTTTTATATACAAGTCTATGTTTTTTACTGATAAAAAACAGCACAATGAGAGTGCTGAGCATGAACCAGTACAGAAAAGTTACACACCGAAAGACTGAAATCGAAATTAATTACAAAATTTCATCAAGTCAACAGAAGCTGTAGATTCACTGACCTTGTTTTTACATCATCATTTGATATTGTTAATATAAAAGTATTGTATTAATACATTCTAGTATTTTTTCCTTGGCTAGGAGTTAGCATGTCATAGCTACATTAGGGATAATTGCAGATCAGCAGAATGGGCTAACTGCACCTAGAATGCATATTATCATCCTTTCTGATCATAAATAAACAGGAAGTAACTCAGATTATAGAAGAAGAAGATCTGACGTGGTCACATGAATACATGATAGATCTAGAATCTCCACTGCTGTCCTCCAGTTCAATATGACAGCAGCTGACAAATCCCACCACTGACCCCTCCGCCTCCCAGTGCAGATGTTAACTCTTACTTCAGAAACACAGATATGCGTCAGATCTGCGTCATCACCACGATTTAATGAGATGATAATGGCCTGCTGAGCACACTGGTGGAAGGAGGAGGAATCCTAATAACCATATCAATGGGATCCCAGGAGGTTCAGAGAAAGGCATCTGCACTCCGTTTGGTTCTTGAAGATATTTTACCTCTTATCCAGGAAGCTGCTTCAATACTGAGAGCCTCTTGGATGAGAGTTGAAACATCTTCAAGAGCCTGAAAGAGAAGTCCAGTTGCTTTTTACTGACTGTAGTATCTACACAGAATTCTGTCAACTAGTATCAACCATTCAGTGGTCTGATAGCAATCCGACCCAGTTGTTTTGGCACAATAAACACAAGGTGTATTAAGATCACTTTTGTCTACCCATCTGGCCGTTTTCTTCTGCAGTTTAAGAGTTGGATCACAATGTCAGCAAATAATTTCATCCTTCTCCCGAGATGTTTTTTTTTGTTGCAAAGTTTTCTTTCCAAAGGTCCAGTGAGTACAAGTTAGTGTCATGTAGCAGAAAGGTTGCAGGTTACAGCCACCTCGCCACTTCTAACTTATACTAAAATACAAAAAGCCCTCTCTAGAGCCAGCGTTTGTTTTATTTGTTCTAGGCTACTGGCAGAGGGGTGAAGGGCTCATTCTAAGGTAACGGAAGCACGACAGTTTTCAACTTTAGGTAATGATACGCTAATAAGGGCACAGTGGACCTTTAAATTAAGTCACATTGGAAAGTAAGAGGCCGCAGATAGTGTTATTAAAACTCTTTACTGATGTGTAAATGGTAGATCTTTTTTCACAGCAGACATTTCATATCATTACTGGAAAAGCTCAAGTGCAGTTAATAAGCTTAGCACCAATGTTGACTTCATTAAATGTCTGATTGACCCACATAGTCGGGTAGCATGTACACTGCCAGGTACCTCACCTAAATGGAATGCTGCCCTTCATACTGTTAGTAATGTTACCGCTTTTCCTTGTGCCTGTTTAAAATGTCCCTGATTGGTAATTTTTTAAATGTCGTGTACGTCTGTCTGTTTATTTCCACATTAAAACTGGGTCATCAAATGGATTTGCACCATTTAAAAAGGTAATGACGCTAATTTCAAATTTAGCTATGCATCAATTACTTCGTCATTTACAAATCCATTTCAATTCGGTTCTAATTATTGATGAATTCATTTTGTTATTTTACAGCCCTAATTGCATCTCACTTTAATAATTGCTTTTCTGATCATTTCCAAGCCTCTCTAAACCCTCCATAAAGATATGTGCTTTCGTGTTTACTCATGTTGACCCCTGGGGTTGTGCAGAAGTGGAGAGATAAACATGTTTATGATGCGTGCCCCATATACATGTGCAACATACATGGTGAATATGCGGATAATCGCTAGCAATCACTGCCATTTTCTGCACTTACTTTGAATACCCACACGGCTGCGAGAGCAACATCAGGGCTTCAAAAATCAAACTGTATCTTACAGAGATCCACCCATGGGCCACTGTGTATTGGAATTCCAGCACAGAGCATTGATTTTCTGAATGCTGGAGGTTGAGCTTATGGAAGTAAATACACAATATACTGGGAGACTTTCCCTCCCTCAAAACCAACAGCACTGCTTCTGCACAAAGGAGAAGGCGAATGTAAACCCATGAAAATCTGTTTGGGATTGCTGTAAAGCAAAATACAACATCCAGGCACGTATTCTGAAGCCCCTGATGTAAATTTTATAGGGGGAAAAATGTGTTTTGTCAATGCACAAGAATCTTCCATCAACAAAGAATAACATGTTTATCAAATCTTGCCACAGTGGCATGCTTATGTCTCTTCTGAGGACAGGTGCTTTGCCTTAAGCAGCAAACTCTTCCCTGCGAGAGAACAGTGGGAAATAAACCAAACATTCATATGCGGGTAGGCTCTGCTGCTAGGCTGACGTTTGTATTCTTCCCCGTGGTTGGTTGGCCTTTCGCTCGTGAATATCAGCAGAGAACGTTGACTCTTCATGACTGGGATGCAGCGTTGAATCAGAGCTGTGGTTTCAGGCGCAGCAGCAACAGGAGGAACAGGATGGGTCCTGGAGGAGCAGGCTGCAGTCTATTTTGGGTCTTTTTGTTTAACCCAATTACAGTGTCAGTGTGAGCCGACTGAACCAACACCAGTCAGGTGATGAGCCTCCTTTGAAAAGTGGGGCAGCATTGTTATAGACATGGAAATGTGATACAGCCAAAACAATGGCAGGCTCTTTTATACGTAGAGACAAGGAGAAAATAAATTACCCGGCGTGCAGGATTACCTCACGGAGTGTGGAGAATGAAAAGGCAGGTTCGGGTTAACGTGCAATAACAGCTCAGGTCCCCCTCATGACAGCATGCGACACCTCTCCCTGACCTTGGCAGCTATCGTTTGTGTCACCACTTCCATCTGCCAAACAATCCCCGAGCAAAATAGACAAATCACATTCCTGGCTGGATGGCTTTCCACATCTTCATCTCTTTCAAAATAAATGTATACCCGAAAGATAAGCTTTCAATAGAGCCCCTCAAGCCGAGTTGCAGCAACAATAAAAGCATAAAGCCGGTAAATAAACGAAGACACGGCTGTGCCACCTGAGGCCCTGTTGTCTGAAATCAGCGAGAGTTTCAATTTGGAGAGTTTTTCTTTGCAAGCAAATTAGGTAATCATTTGTGAGAAGCCACCGGTAAGGCAGGATATGAAAAAGTGGCTGCTTGTGGGAGGCATGGCTTTGAAAAGAATCCCATCCATGAGCTGCTCTGTTTAACTGCACTGATGCGCTTTTCCCTCAGCATCCGCCCTCCAGCCATCCACCTGAGAAAGCACTTTAGGAGCTACTGAAGTAGGGCAGATGACAGTTTTGCCTGTGTTTCTCTTTTGTCAGTTCTATTTTGCTGTGCCTTCAGCCCTAATACCACTCACAGAACCTAGATGTGAATCATGGCGTCATCTGAATACATTTCATCTTTCACTTGCACTGCCAGACTCCTGCAGCACTTCACCTCTCCTGTGAGACGCAGATTTTGTTAATTTGATCTCACCTCACCTTAATTTAATGTTAGAGAGCTGCGAGAGCTGCCTGTGTAATTAAGTGATACATTAGACATAGTTATAGAGATGAAGCGAGTGTGTTTGTATGTGTGTTCCTGCTCGTGTGCTATAAATATCTCTACAAATAACGTTTATGTCTTTTTCTCATCTGCATGTCTTTCTCACTTTTACATTTACATCCTCATTGTGTATCGGCATTTATCATTATATTAACCGAGAAACAACCATAGATCTACCATTGCCACTAATAATTATAAAGTTGTAACATTTCTATTAATTTCCAAAAATAAAAGTCCCAGAAACACCAACATTTCATCACACAGCCATGCCTGATCTAATTATAATCATGTAACCGCAGCTACAGGAAAGTGCCAAACTCTCTTTACTGTTGTGCTGTGTAATCTGCAGAGACACTGGGAGTGCTGGGAGTGTTCGTCGTGTGTGTCGGTGGAATGAAAAGGTGTTTTTTTCCTTTTTTTCTTTTTCTTTTTTTTCTGTCTTCTTGCTGTGGACAAACGCGTCGATGCTACGGACTCTGTGTCACCAAGCCTCTGGGAAATCATTATTGTTCCAGGTAACGCTGAGTGATGCAGGAAGACTGGAGTACAGCAGATGTGGGGACTTGTTAGGAACTTTATTTGCCATTGTACCCTTCAACAGACATCACTCTTAATTAGGTCTCCATGGATAACGCCAGGCATCTGGACTCTTTGCTCATGAACGGACCGAATGATGTCCTTTCGTGCTCTCATTGGCACCCGCACATACACACTCCGTTTTATTCTAAGCTTGTTTAACCGGTATTACACTAATGGCATGTAGTGTGTCTGTGTTAGTGGGAGGCTGTTGGAGCCATCACTCCATCTAGTGGTTGTTCTAACTTGCATGAGAAAAACCTGGGGGGCTCTGCATTGCACATGCTGCACCAGCAGCATGACTGTAGTGCCTCCTGCAAGCATTTTGCTCCACATATATATATACATACACACCAAGTGTTTCTATGGAGCTACAGTGTAGTGATCCATCAGTGTAAACACATATTTATGCATTGACTCTGCACATATGTCCACATACCCGATTGATTCCTCAGTGGACAGTTTATATGCTCTCATTTGCCACAATATGTAAAAATCAATGGAGCACTGAAGAGCCCATAGACGTTGTCACAGGCTGAGCTGCTACAGACGACATGCACACATAAAAAATACAAAGTAGACCCATTTGTGACAGCTGTTACTACATAAAGTTGCATTTTAAAGCTGCACTAGTAAATATTTTTATTAATGATGGCTCAAGTTATTAGGCGTAATGTGAAAGGTGTCATTCCTAGAGATGAGCCAGCAGAGAATTACCACCCAGCTGTGCCGGTTCCACCAGCTGTACAGTGTTTCAGCATCATTCAGGTCATTGATTTGATTTTATGGTCTGCACCATCACTGTTTTGCTTCAGTCTTGTTGCTTACATCAGTTTTCAGCCACTGTAGGCAGCTCCATCAGCATCTAATGGTAGACAAAGTTAGACACCAGCTGGTGAGCATACGAGAGCATTTAGCAGCTACAGAGACAGTGTTTGTGACTTAACACAAAAAAACACCCAGATATTTAAAGGACACCAGCTACTGAAGGAGCATGCGTTTCCAACATAACTCCACCTGAATGCTAATGTTGTTCTCTGTTGGCTGGATGTGTTAGTAAGCATCATTTGGCTAACTTTTTAGCCTTTCAATGTCATAAGGTGACAGTAAGTTAGTGTTGACTGACATGCAATTAACTTGTTGCACTAATGAAGATTTAAGTCTAATTTTTATAGGAAATGTTTGACACTACTCCATAGAGGCATACCTGCCAAATGTCAGTGAGGCAGGTGCTGTAAAAGTTAAATGTTGTACTTTGTGGTCCATCATGTATATTATACAGATACTAATATGTCACAAGGCTTTGTGTGTTTTTCATTTATTTTATTTACATTTCAAACATGTGAAGCAAATTGCAGTAATGACACAATAACACTTAACATTCAAAAAATACAGAGTTCCAGTACCATGAAAAAGAAAAACAAAAGTGGAATGAATAAACATTAGTTTAAGACTCATATTGCCCTTAAATAAAACTTTTTAATACAATTAAGTGAGAGTAAGGTTAAGTCAGTGTGTTCCAAACCAAATAAATACAATCAATGAATCAGACTGAATGTTTTAGTTGTACCATTGAGGTAGGTGTTGAATTTACAATCATCGTATCTTTCTGCTCTCTGACTGAGGTTTTATTCATTTCAAAGCTTTAATGGCACACTAAGAAAAAGAGGACACTATTACAAGTCAGGAATAGACATATTATTATTTAGACATGTTTTAAGGCACATAAAAACCAAGTATTTACAAATGGTTTTGTCTTTAGGAATGATTTTTGTGTTAAAGCTCATCCAGGTAGCTTTGAAATTTGGGTGATCTTCATTAAATCAGCACATCCTCTCATTTATGAAATCCTTGTAGGAATGACATTGATAAAGTGCTCAATAGTAAACTGTGGTCACTCAACATTAGAGGAAAAATATACTTTCATTTCAGAGTGTAAGTGTCATGATTTTTTAAAAGTACCTTTTTTAATAAAATATAAGACATCAGCGAAACATAAATCTTAGCTGACAGCAGTGTTGAGACACTTCTGTGGTGCTGGGACACGACAGAATCTACTTTAGCTTGTTTTCTACATTCACAATTAAGTCATTTGGGAAAACCGTGTCTAAGCAAAGATGTCTCTGCTCACACTCTTCTTTGAATCCAGCGAAGGAAGATTGATTGCCCTGACAATATGTCATACAAGTGGTAGTACAGTAAGTCACAGACTTATTTCAGTAGAGGTTTTCTTCAGCAAGTCCATCTGGAAGGAGACGGAGAATACGATTAGTGAAATGTAGTTTTAATAAATGTATCAGATTAGAGAATAATTAGTTCAACAGGAGAAGAAATTACCTTGCTGAAGGCTCCTCTGGATGAAGTGGTGGAGTTGATGCAACCCAGTGTTTTGGCCACGGTGTCCCAACTGCAAACTGAAGGGATCCAGGGCGATACTGCCTGTAGAGAACTGCTCTGTAGGCAGCGGATTCTCTGTGATGAGGCCAAGAGGCTGCAGCTCCGACTGACGGGACCCACTCCTGCCGCACACAAAGCCCTGCTGGTAACTGTAGCAAATGACGCCAGGGCTGGATGTGCTGCTTTTCCTTGTGACCATGTCAAGGTCTTTTAGGATGCTGTCAAACACACCGTCATCAAGCGCCAGCTTAGACAGAGGGACTGAGGGAATACAAGGGTTATGGGACCAGTCACAGGCTGAGTGCAGAGTGTTGGGTTGGGCCACATTTGTAAGGGGATTCAGGGTGTGGTGCATGTCAAAGCTGCTGGCCAGGGAGGAGATCTGCTGAGCCAGGATGCTGATCTCTGCCTGTTCCCTCTCACTGTACTGGTTAGACTCTGTGGATATGGCAGACTGGTTGGGAGCAAGAAGACTGGACTGCATGGGCAACTCACGGTGAGGAACATGATGCAGTTGGACAAGGCTGCCCCCTTGTGGCTGCTCAAGGAGGCTGAAATCGTCTGGATGCAGAGCACAGTCCACTGGGCTCTCACACATGTCGGACACAGACAGACAGTCTGGAACTAATCGAGCATCGGAAGTACAAGCTTGGAAATCATGGGTCGGAGATGAGGAGGTAAGCGGAGAGTGGGCACTGAGCACAGCAAAGGCCCCCTGGTCAAAGGTTTGTTCAGCGGCTGCAGGGAGGGAGTCGGAGGGTGATTGGTGACAGGTGAGGCCTGCCTCTGGGTAGGAGTAATAGGAGGGAGAGCTCTCAGGGGAGGACAGCAGCTGATCGGTGCATTCATGCACATCCATCAGGAGGTCATGGCTGAGCTCCTCCTGCGGCAGTGAGGAGCTGGAGGAGGCTGGGCTATAGGGAGGGGTGAAGAAAGCAGGGCTGTCACCCAAGGGAGCAGGTGAGGTGCTGCCTTGGGAGGAGCCACACATTACGTAGTATATGTCTCTCTCAGACTCCCTCCTCACTCTGGCACTTGGCTCCTCACTTTGGCTGTCAGACGTCCTCTGCCTTTTTAAACATTTCATGTTTTTGTTCTGAGTGTGGGGCGCCTGCTGAGCAAAATGGTAGGAATGTGGCAGAGATGATGGCCTGAAGGCATCACTGCTGATTTTTTTTTGAAGAAATTTGGCCTCTGTTTCACTGCAAGATCAGAAGAAACGTGTTACGAGTCGGGATTTTTAGGCTGAAAGCACAGAAACATGTCTCAGAATGTCACCTCAGGTTCATCATACCTGATGATGAAGTTGGTGCAGCTGATGCACTGACAATCTGAGTCCTTGTTAGCTCGAATGTAGATCCAGGTCCATGACAGATCCATACTCTGGAGTCTCAGAACCATCTCTACCTGGAAGTCCTCATCTGCCTGTACTGGAACACACATTCATGGTTGTAAAAGTGCACACACACACAAACTTCATAAATTGCACACAACAAAACCAGTACAAGCCTCTACTGTAAGCTTGAAATTTTTAAAATTTAATGAACTGGAATAAAAATCTTTATCTTCTTCTCTGGACTTGCTTGTGTCTTTACAGAAAGGATGCTGTACCAAAATAGAAACTCTAATATCTATGATTAAATGTAATTTCTCCAGGCATCAGTGACTCAATAACTGAAAGTTCAAGTCCTAGATGTGAATAAATGATAATGATAGGGGTTTAATGTGCCAATAAATACAGAAATGTCAAAAAGTTTTGTTGTTTTTCCTGCAGTGGGTTGAACACTTACTTAAACTTCTATGAGAATCGGCACTCAGTGTCAAATCTTCAGGATGGACCAGACTGTACCACGACCGCCCCGTCAGTTCATCAGCCGAATACCCCAAAAGATACAAAACACTGAAAAAGCAAAAACACTTTCAGGAAAACCAGCATAAAAACTTTCTGGTTAGATCTGCTTAAAGAGGGGGTGTGTGAATTTACCTGTCTGACAGCTGAGTAAAGCTCATATCCAGCCTGTGGGTGCTGCTGAAGCTGCGACAGAAGTGAGCGCCGGTGCTCCTCAGGCGGTTCACTGTGGGGGTGCAGAGGGCCACGAACAGAGGCTCGGCGGTGGGAGAGGCTGCCGGGGAGGACGGGCAGGGCTGATGGAAGAGCTGGAAGCTCCCTCTGATGTGCATGGAGCAGCAGCTGCCGTGTTGCAACTTAAAGGCCTTGGAGGTTTGCATACAACATATAAAGCTCCTCTCTGAAGAAAGAAAAACAGATGGCAGGTTAGTCTTCTGGTAGCAAGCTTTAGACACATTACTACAAATTAAATGGCTTAAAATAAATGCTTCGTGTGGCATTTTTAGATTACTTAGTGCCACTTTGCAAATTTAACATTTGCAACCGTTTTCATTACATTTCACCTTGAGTGAATAGAAGGAGGGCAGAAAAAGAGCTACGTGTTTGGGGAGCAGCAACAGAGCCAGCAACAAGACGCTACTACGTTTAAAATGCAACACATAGCAATTTAAATGGCATGTCCAAGTCTTGCCTGTTGATGAGTTGTTTTCAATGTCCAGGCTTGCTTTAACAATATCTACATCAGGGCGTTCCACCATGTCATACAGCGTGTCTCCTTGCAGCACATCCACCTGGAAACATAACATTTCCCATTAACTTCAATGCATTTAAAGCCTCTGTGTGACCAAAACGTGCTCAAATTAAAAGTTCTGCTATTGAATTTGACTGTATTTAACCAGAGGACTCACCATTGACAGACCGAGGTATTCGTCTACATTTTCCGACACATAGACCAGCCTGCCCTGTGTGGTGGTGACCAGGATAAAGCCATGCAGGGCTTGAAGAAAGGCCTCATATGGCAGACAGCGCTGTGATCTGTCCCCAGCCGAGAGCCCTGAGAGCAGACAGAGCGAGTTCAGCTTTGGTTACAGTGAGCGCAGGTTATCTTTGATATGCTCCCTGAGGTCCTGCAAAACTTAGTGCCATTTAGTTTGACAGTGGCTGAATGTAGATTAGAAGTTCAAAGACATTAAAGTGGAAATGAAGTGCGAAAGCTCACCCTGGAAGAGGACAGACTTCCTGATGTAGGTGCAGATGGCGGCCATGGAGTGAAGGTAGGAGAGGCGCTCCTGGTCCTCCTGGGTGATGGGCAGCAGGGCTCGCATATTCCTGATCTCGTGATTGATGTGGTCTCGCCGAGCTTTGGATGCTCCTTTGGTGGACCTGTTGGAGACCATGTTCGCCGAGGTCAGAGGTGGGATCAAAGAAGTGAAACTGAGCAGCCAAACTTTTCTCTATTGCCACACTTGCAGTTCAAAAAATCGATCTGAGGTCATTCTCTTCCAATAAAAAGGGAAGTCAAATAACGACAAAAATAAAACTTATTGGCCTGAACCAATCCAGCCTCTCTTTTCCACAATTCAGCCTCGTGTCTCTTCCCCCACGAGCTGAAGCGGACTTTGAATATCAAGGGTTCCTATGGAAACTGCAGAGAGGCTGTCGTGTCTGGAGCAGAAATGAGGGCTCTCAATAGACTTTGTCTGTGTGATCAGTATCTGTCTGGGCCCATCCACTGAGAGCTCAGGGTTTTTATAGCTGCCAGGGCTTCAGCGTGGGCGTCACACACAAAGGGGAGGCTGGGCTTCTCATGCTCCCTTCATTGCCTTATAAAGTGGGTGTCCTCGGAGCGGGGCGCCCCACGTCATGAGGACACAGAAAGTGCCACAAAAGGAGAATTATATCAGTTTGTATGTTGATAAAGAAGATCCAGAAATATCATAAATTTGACACGTTTAGTTTTTTTTAGGATGCTCTGCTATTATAAAACCAAGAAATATGGATATTACATGACGCTTTAAGCTCACAGACACGCTATAAATTCCTAATAATATAATTTTTTATTCACTAAAGTGGTTTTATAAGACTGATCCTGCACAAAATCACCTTAATAAAAGCTTGTCTCCACCAGATTGTTTTTAAAGAAAAGGATGACAGCATCATTTTTTGCTGGATTAGTGTGTATCATATACAGTAGGCTACTTGGCTGCAGATGGGAGAAAACTGGATTAAGAGCTCCCTGTTGTGCATGCAGCAGAGTGAGGTCTTCATTTTTGCTCAGCAGCCATGTGTTGATTCAGCCACCAGAGGACGTGGAGCAGAGAGGAGGAGGAGGAGGAGGAAGAGGAGGAGGTAGGAGGATGAAGAGGAGGAGGCACTGACCTGAACCTCCTGCAGACCGAGCGGTGGTGATCCTCGGGCAGATGGTGAGAGGAGCACGGAGAGCTGACATGACATTTGCAGGAGTTGCACCAAATGGTCATTTTGACGCTGGTGCCGTCACCTAAAGCAGATATTTAATGCTTAGTTAGGCATGGAAAAGATGCCAGTGCTCTTTTTTTTTAATCTGATTTAAAAAGCAATAATTTCTGAGTACTTAAAGGAATCCTAACTGTGATCTCTTACCTCTGCAGTCTGGATGATGAGTGTCACTCCGTCCCTCCTTTTATAGGCTCCAACTCAACACCTCTCATCCACATCAGCCAGTGGGGAAGAGAGAGAGGGAGAAAAACCCTAAATGGGATAATGTTACTTGTTGTGACGCGACGACAAACGGCCGAGGTGGGTTTATATTTAGTGAATGGAGCCCTAAAAATAACCCACTAGATTGGACGCAGCATCCGCTTCAGGGAATTAAAGAGGCAATGATGAGAGATGTCATTAAAATAGAAGAAACGTGTCTCTGCGTGTAAATATTGTGTTCATTAAGTCACTTTGAGCCCGATCAGAACACCACAAACATTACGGCATCATGTGAAGCTCCTCAGAACAACATTTGCCTCAGCTCTCTGGGACCATTGTTCAGCTTTGATTAAAGAGTTACTGGCAGCAACACAATGTGAGGGCTTGATTACATGAAAATTCTCGCTCAGCACCCACATTTGAATAATTCATATGAACATTTTGGCACACTTTCAATGGCAGAGACACTCAAACAGTTTCAGCCCCTTTGTTTAACTGATATTAGGTTTGAATTCAGATCATTCACTTCACTACAAGGACCCAGTAGTACATTGTGAATCATTACAAGTAACAACTCTGCATTTGAAATTAAGCAAAAGCAAAGTATCATCAGCAAGAAGAGATTATTAATGACGCATCAGTGTGTGAGCAGCATTTTGTAGCTGCTTCACTTTATAAACAGGACAGTTTGGCAGTTTACTTATCTGGCTCACAAACCGGGGGTCGGGTCCCTCTGAGGGGTCATAAGATAAATCTGAAGGGCCACAAAGTTCTGATATGCAAATCTGTTTTCATCTTTTGTGCTTTTCTTTGAAATTTTATGTTTTTTTTGCGAAATACAGCTGAAGTTATACTGGTAAACTAAACCATCTGAGACGTTTATTTGGGAACTTGTCTTTGGTATAACAGGACACTGAGGGGACACACAAACAGACTGCAGAACAGTGTCTAACCACAGGCAGTCAAATGTGTGGAACCTCCTCCATAAATGCGCTCACCACAATAATCTGTCATGCACCTTACCATACCTACAGTTTTAAAAGGTTTGTATACACAGTTTGTACACATAGTTTATTAATTTTTATATATACTTTGTATATAGTGTTTAGCTCCTCTTTGTTTTAAGTCTATTCATTGCGTGCTGATATACTGTAGTACATGGCTGAGAGAGATGTTGCTAAATTGCCTTTTATTGTGACATTCATTTATGTTATTTTTTTTTAAAAAAATTGAAAGTCACAGTATGAACTAGTAATCAAATGTCAGGGTTTTGGGTCCAGTTAAGCACAGCGGAGTAAAAAGAAGATTATTATTGTTCTGAAATGCAGAGGTGTAGAGATATGTAACACTACTCTCACAGACTGAGCATGTACTTTTGGTGAAAATTGAGCCTGTGGGGACGATGCAAGCAATTGTTTAACCATTTTGAAGTAAAGTTGGAAGTCTCCTCTTCAATCACATCCTGATTGCTCCATTTCAAATCCGCTGTATTGGTGCGCGGAGGTGAAGTTATAAAAACTGTGTCACTGTCGAAATACGAAAGGAGCTGACTGTGAAGGAGCTTAACAAGCAAATGTGTATTACTTTTGTCTACAGAAGAGTCATTCACAGAACACGTTACCTCACACAGTGGCGTTTAAGAGTCATGTTAAACTACCTGTGAACAATCTGCAGCTTAATGAATACAGACTACATGAGCAAAAGCACACGACAGAGGACCTGAACAGACGTGTAGTCGACTTTGGAAACATGTCATCTATTCAAAGTTGTGCATAAATTTAGATGTTAAGGTGATAAGATGGTCATTCACAGACAATCTTTGAACTGTTGGACATCTTCCAGTCTACAGAACCCCAAACTGAAAATGTAGTTCAAAATATTGGGGCAACGCGTCTGTATGAAACTCCACTTCAGCATCAATTTAATATTTACTTTAAATAATTATTTATTCTCCTGCGGCTTAGTGGAAGAGACTAAACATTTATATGGGACAAAATAAACTGCAGAAAAATCTACATTTGTTCTTAAATATGTAACAAAAAGATCTGCATATTTTTGTATGAGTGTTATCTTTTCGTCTGATCATGGAGTTGCTTCATAAAACAACGATGCAACCACGTGGTAAGTTCATTTTTCAATAGTCTAACTACAATAGTATTCGAGCTATCCCTCTAAAAATACTTCAACCGATGAAAAACCCAACTGTTCTCTCTCACAGGAGTTTACATCATATCAACACATCTCCTTGTGTGGTTGTTAAAGCACTGAGACAACCAGTCAGTCTTCCCTACTGATCCATGTGATAGGTCAGTAAGAACACTGATTTGGGATGTATAGCATATTAAGAATGAAGGCGTATTATATTCAAAAAGCCCAACAGCCCAGCTCCAGAGTTTGCACTGCGGTGTCATTATCATTCAAATCTGAAGCAGAAAACCAGCTTGGTGCATCATTGTTTAATTTGTGAACAGACTTCTGAGGCAGTGAGCTATGGCAGTTTGTCTTCAAAGGGTTTTAACTGCGTGCATATTAGTCACTCAATTAAACCCCTGCTGGAAGGGAATTAAGCTACAGGTCTGCAAACATGACGCACTGAGGCTGAGCGGCTCGGTCACTCGCACAAAATTAGTTCCCTCAGCAGATGAATAGATTATGGGCATCAGAAAATATGACTAAAGCACACTGGAAACTTAGCACTTCACAAAAGGCCGACACCCGTCTTAGAGGAGGTATATTTGTGAGCGTGATGGAAAACTGGAGATTAAAGTTTGGCAGTGATATGAAGTGATAACTTGTTGCTCTCCTGTTTTTTTCTTCTTTTTTTTGCACGTGTTTAAATGAAATAAGCTGCAGCGTCTATCCTCTTAGGGCTCATGCTCCTTCAGTGCCTCTTTTCTTAAATCCCCAATTTAGCGGCCTCAACAATGCAGGCAGCAGAGAACTAGAACTTGAGTGAGGGAACTGGATAGCGATATGGGTGGACAAGACAAAACAAATCACTCTGAACAAATCCTCAGTCTGATTCTCAAGGGCCAGTGGGATCGTCTGAGTCCTGAGGGGAAATTACAGCGTAATTTGGCTGAGTGTCTCCCTGCATTAGCGCCTCCGTTTGCTGGTTGCGGCAGGCTCCGGGGCCAGACAAGAGGGACCCAGTGCAGCCCTGCTTCCTGTGTGCGGCGGGACCAGGCGGGACAGGGTGTCTCTGCTGCCTCACTTTAAGCTGACCCTACGTCTGTGGCCTGCACTTAACACTGCAGATAACACTGGCTTTATAGCACGGGGCTGGTGACAGACAGGATCAAACTGCCAGGCCTCCGCTGGTAGCAGGGGCAAAGATTGGAGCTGGGGTTCAGGGTGAAACACTTTCTAATGATGGGGACCCCCTCAAAGCAGCCACACGCGACGCATTAGGTAGCCTGAGGGATAGTGGGGGGGTTGGGTGGCACCATGACTGCCCCAAGTACCCAGTAGAGTAGACAGTGAGGGCTATCAGACAGGCCGGCTGGTGCAGATGTGGCTGATCTCAGCAGGAAGTAGAAGCACACGGTTCAAAGAGCTGGCAGCTATTAAGTGCTAAATACAGACGATCCAAGAGCAAAGCTCAGTCCATAGAATAAAAGGAGGAAAGTGGACACATCTGGCTTCTAGTGGGTGGAAACATGTAGGTTCAGGTGCAAATTCATGAACAAACGAGTAAGTGTTGACTTGATCATTATTCATGATCAGTGTGCAATTTTATTTACTTATAGTCCTACTATTTAGTCATATTTTCCTATGACACACTGTTACAGAGGACCCATAGAGTGGTGTGGAGAAAGGCTCTCACGCTAAATTTTGTTTTCAACAATACATTTAAACTTTACTCATTCAGAGCCTAAGTAAACTTTCAGTCGATCTCTTCTCCTTCATTCCTTTTGTAATTCTTTGCATGTTATTTTATATTTTATTTCTGGAGAACAGGAATCAACTCCTTGCAGATGACACAGGAAAAAAGTCACATTAAACTACACACAAGGAGTGTTGCAATATACTGGTATTGCTGATAACTGTGACAGTTTAAAAATGAAATCTTGAATACGCATATAATAATACTGTAAATAATCCAGCACCAGTAGCTATCTGGTTGATACCCCCCCAATGTATAACATAGAGTACAGTGATGGTTATAGACTTTCCACCTCACTACGCTGGTGTTTTGAATGTAATTTATTTACCAAAAAAAAAGAGACAAAACCCACAAAAAGCAAAGTTTAGAATGACTTTAACTGACGGCAATACTTTTTGTTTGGGGGGGTTGGAGCCTATCCCAGCCAACTCGGGCGATGGCAGGGGACACCCTGTACAGTTCGCCAGCCTATTGCAGGGCCACACATAGAGACAGACAACCCAGCACACTCATGTTCACACCTATGAACAATTTAGAATAATCAATTAACCTCAGCATGTTTTTGGACTGTGGGAGGAAGCTGGAGAACCCGGTGAAAACCCATGCATACAAACTCCACACAGAAAGATCCCAGGCGTCCTAACCGGGACGCGAACTGTCGATGTTCTAGCTGTGAGGTGACGCTGCTAACCACGAGCCATCGTGCAACCTTTGTTTTAAATGTCTCTAGGTTTTGCAACATTAGAATTGTGAATTCTTTTGGCTGTGATAAGCATATAGTGAAAACCTGATATCGTGACAGCTCTCCTAGATGTGCTATGGTAAGTCAGTGTGAATGGTTCCAGCTCGTGTTCATGTTGTGCACAAGCAGCAACCTTTTCAATCCAACTTTTCAGCAGAAATAAACCTGTTTACAGCCTGGTACAAAAAACAGTTTTGGTCTCTGTAGCGAAATTTTCCCACTCTTGACTTCTGTCTGAGGTGGGTGCTATCATATAACAGTCTATGACCAAGAGAGGTTTGCATGGTTCACTCCTGCTTCACTTAAGCTTCAAAACTGCTGCAGGAAACCTTTGTGTGATGTTACAGAGGGTTTGTCCGTCTTTATATGCAGGTGGTTGTGCAGCTTGCTAAATGTTATGTCTGAAATAAAAAAAATAAGACTAGAGAAAAGAAAATGGGGTAAAAAATCAACAATGCAACAACAAAGTGTCAACTTGGCGTCTTTCTTATTTTGTTGTTTGCTGAACCTAACTTTGACACCTCATGTTGCAGATAATCTATCCACACTGGCAAAGTATGTATGCGTTTGCTTTTCTAGCTTGTCCGGTTTAGTCTTGTCCAGATCCACACAGCCTTAGAAATCATCAGTGCATACAAATGTTAACAACTCAAAGTGTCTCAGATTTATTGTTGATACAGTTATAAAGCATATTGCACAGGAAGTCCTCACCAACATTGCCAGATACAGAGTCCCCTTCAAAAATATGTCAACTACAAACAATACGCATCGGGAGCCTACACAGTTGTAAAATTAATCCAGATACAATCCATACTTAGATCGGTTTATCTTTGTGAATTAATTAATCCCCATACACTTTAAACCCTGAAGATAGAGCACACATGTTGGCATGAATTTAGACCAGTCACATACTTCTCCTCACAGTGAATCATCAGTCAATTAATTATGAGTATGCACTATAATCTAATGATGCATTTTCTTGGCAGAAGCAGATTTTCTTCTAATTTGCTTTTGTTGAAGCCGTAGTAACCGTGTGAAGTTCTTAAAGCCTGCTCACAAGGTTAAATAAGAAGCACAAGAGGAGCTTCAGAAACTGCATCTTTAAGAAGGTTTCACACCACTGCCATTAAAAATGTCATGCCAGTATATTTAGGAAAAACCACTAGCACTTCATTAGCACTGCCTTACTGCAGGTAAGTGAGTGACGATTGCTGAGGAAACTTGTTGTACAGGTACTGTATTTCTGACCAGTGTCTACGTTGTCATTTACTCTGTCTTTTCTTCATGCCATATTCCTGAAGAGGTCTTCACTATAAAATATCATCACCCATAATCTTCACACGCAACAACAAAGGGACCAGAATCCTGAAATAAAGATGACTTCCACACAACACACTGGAAAAAGAGAAATAAACAAATATCGGTTTGCCAGCGGCCATTTGGTGTTCCATAAACGGTTTGATTTGTTCACCAGAATTGTTTTTAGCTTCCCTGTGGTTTAACTGCATTAGCTGTCGTATCGTCCAGGTAACTGGGAATATCAAGTGTATATGTCCATGTGCGTGTGGAGTGCAGAGGGTATAAGACTCGCTGAGTCACATTGGCACCGCTGGTCTGTAAATAATAAAATTCAGACTTGGTTTGGGCAGGCAAGCGTCTCAAACTCTGGAGTCTAGTTAGGCAAAAAGCAGCATCAACATGTGTCCTCTCTGTATGGCCAGACGTGCCAAGATTGGCTTTAGTGCAGCTAACTGGTGACTGCAACCTGCATTTAAGATTGTTTTACACTGCTTTACGAGACATACACAGATTTGTAAACATTGGTGTTGTAGGTCAGTGTTAATAAAGCCTGATGTTTGGGTCCCAGAGCCCTGCTGCTTTTCATTCTAACTAGCTAATCAAGGATTCAACAGAGGTGGTTTAACTATCTGGCAGGACAGAAAGCAGGAGAACACTTGGTCCCAAGCACCAGGATTGAAAATCAAGGATGCAGCTCACGAATGTGTGGTAACAGTTCCTCGTCCCATCTTAGTTTTATAAAGTGTGGGGCTTTGTACTGCTCAGGAGCATACAGTACCAAAACCCACAGTGAAAATGTTAAACTAAACATCAGTAACAGCTCTTCTGCCTGGATATTCATAAATGTCACGTTGTAATAATTACTATTTTAAGATTCGTGGGATAGCTGGGATGTTATTCTGTTTTTTTATGTCAACAAAGACCAAAACAATAATTTAACTATGAAGGATTGTCTGTGTATCCAAAGCCTGATATATAACAGCTGTCCAAATCTATTATAAACACATAAATTATCCTAAATACACTGTCCTGCTGCTGCAAATACACATGTGCTCCAAAACCACAATTAAAAATCATCCCCAACCAGTTTTATTTTTACTCCTGTTTGAGAAACAACTGTTAAAACCTGCACTGTTGGGCTGGTTGTTAGTAGAAACTTACTGGCTTTGGGCTGACAGCCACTGACAGCATAGGAAAGTGTTGAGAGACGACCTAGCACACTGTTTGTTTTGGTCTTTTTTTATGGGATTTGTTGACAATAACAAAAATATAGAATTGTCCTTTAACTAAGAGGAATGGCAATAAGAATAAAAACAATCACCAGAAGTTTTGTTCTAAAATTTGTAGTTAACATTAATAACATTTGAGCAATTTCCAAGTTCAAGCTGTGTGGTGTGAGTGTGTGATCAAATGACAGCCCTTATACATGTTTATAACATCTGCTGCTCAGGTTTTAACTTTGCTTGTCACTGTGCACAAACACATGTGCGCACACTTTCCTTGTTTTTCCACTATACTGTGAATAAGCAGGTCACGAGGGGAGTCTCTGAACGCTGTAGGATTGTCTATAAAAAGGAATTACATTATGCATATTAGTGATGACTTCCCCCTACAACAACAGGTAAACTGGAGCAGGTGGACTGTGTGTAGACAGGACCACGTGCTCACACACATACACAGTATATATTTGCATCATGATGCCCTTCTACATTTGGCACTGAAAAACAAGCTCGAGGGGTAGAGGGAGCGGTGTGGCAGGTGAGTCGCACTCTTCCAGTGACACTGCAGCATTTCTTGGAAGAATAGAGCAGACAGCCACAAATACCATCTTCCCTGCGAAAAGGCGTTATTTTTTTTCTTCTGTGGGAAAAGTAGGTGTCTAATGCATGGGAAGTCTGAAACACCCAATGTTACATGCTATTGAGGGAGGTAGATGGGCTTGATTATTTTACAAGGCTTTCTTCAGTCGCCTTGCAAATGATCTTAGAGACACTTGAGAGCAGTGGGGTGCCATCCAAGTTACAATGAAGCAGGGAAATCGCTAAGCGTTTAAAATCAGTCAGACCAGACCTTTCAAAGCATCACACTCCAATCATGTGGTACTGAATATTCTGTCTCCTTGCATTTAAAAGCAACATAAAGAGCTGTCAGCTCATGGACATGGTAGCTTCACATGGTCCTATGACTAAGTTGGAGCAGCAAGAGATTCAGACTCATGACCATCTCAGTCTCTTCATATCTGCAACAGAAGGTTCACATTTGTCTTTTAGGGAAGGTGTGTTGAGTGAGACATCAGGATGACATCCTCAACAAAGAGGTTAGCTCTCAAGACCTTTGGCTGAAGTTCTTGTCTCTTCCTGTGCTTAAGATTAGAAGTCTATGATTATCATAGGCTGATTGGATTTCTAGAGAGGCTAGAAAGAAGAGAAAAAGGTGAACAGGCGATTTTTGTCTCACACGACCATCGTCTCAAGGGTTAAAATGTCCCGAGACATGGCAAAGCACGTGGTGTCCAAGGAAGTCTTACGCAGGATATTTTGGTCAGTAATGAGTTTTCACTTGTAGAATGTGGAAAATGAATTGGATACAGATCCAGACTATACAAAAAAACAGTCCCTCGGAGCTCAGTTGATTTGAAAGATAAAAGCCCAGTGTCCTGAAACAGAGTTCTGGTCCTGCTTCACATTCAGCTGCGTCAGCCGTGGGACGAGAAGATGGGCCTGCTGATGTTGCTGTTGGTCGTCATGGCTGCCAGTTCCCACCTGGAGGAAACAACGGGGAGAATTAGAAATTGGTAGTAAAATATTCGTACATTGTAATCACAAATGCTGAGCTGCTGTCAGATATGGAAAGACATACTGTACATGCTGATTTTGATTTTGTTAGAATTGTAGTACCACCTTTAAGATTTCAGGCATCATTAACATTTTTACATAACAATTATTGCTATTGTTGGTTCTGAAAAAGTAATGGGGGCCATCAAGATGAACATAACAGCCGGCATGCATAGTTTGAAATATGCAAGATGCTACTGCAATGACAATCAAGCAGTTGTGTGACATTTGCCTCCCCCCACTCGTCCAAGTAGAGAGCTACGTCGTGGACAAGGATGAGGGAAGGCCTCCCTCTGTAACGTGAGCATCAGGAGCAGGAGCTGACAACAGGGTCTAGTGCTGACCTGATGACAGGTCAGAGGTTGAGCTCCAGATTGTTATCACTGGCTCTGGTTTCACACTCACTCCCGCTCAACTGCTTTGTTCGTTTTTTTGTTGTGCGCGTGTGTGTTTAAGAGGGGAGATTGGCATTGGGGCTGGAGATGCCACTGAGGGGCAAAGGGAGTTAACCAGAGTCTTGTGACCCCACTGAAAACCCTCTCAGGGTTAGAAACACAACTGCAAACGCCAAAGTGGGGAGCATGCAAGGTGGCAGTGACGGTGCAAGAGGAATGAGAAGCTAAGAGGAGTAATTAGTATCAGGTTCCATGGGGTCCACAAAAAAAGCCCTTTAGGTGAAAGCCCTCAATTTTAGACACACTTGCCTAATGAGCTCCATCAGCTTGACAAAGTCTCTCCCTTCAGGTTTTTGGAAAAATCGTTATGTGCTTCAAATTATTCAGTTGGTGGCATTATTCCCTACAAGGCTGTATATTAGTGGGAACAATGAAGATTTCACTGAATGTGAATTTGCCTGTACAAAAAGACCTGTCGAAAAAACACTTCAACCTGCAGTCTACAGAAAAGAAGCTGCCAAACAGTAATTACTGAAAACACAATTTTTAGACATGTATTTTTCCTTAACATGCCTTACAATCTTGCTTTAACACAACTTTCACAACTTTCCTACCCTGTGATTACAACATCACAACAAATCCAAATGGTTCTCTCAGACTTTTAAGCCTCTCTGGCAAGTTACGTGTCAAAATAATTTTCAAAACAGTCAGGGAGAAGAGAAAATAATGTATTATTAATTCAATTCATCGCGCTGGGTAATTTAGGCAATATGACTGCTCCACTTTTATGACAACTCCTTTGCAGTGTCTTCAACAAGAGGTGCCAGAATTGTCTGAGAAAAGTACATGTGTGCTTGCAGTACTAGTAGTTTGTCATCAATAATTTCAACAAAAAACCAAAACAAACAATCCTTCATCATTAAAATGCAATTGTATCCAGCAAAGCACTCCAATATGTCATCAAATCATCGGCTACACCTGGGATACATGAGGTTTAAGTTTAAGGTATGAAGTTCCTACAGTTTTTTTGTTTTTGAGGTTTCAGAATAACACTTTGGCTACATTAATGTTTGAAGACCGTTCACAGAGCGAGAGAGATAGACCATGGAATGTATCTTAATACTGGCGACAGTTTTGTTTTGGAATTGTTGTGTCGTCAGTTTTCAGACCTGCACAGTAATGTGAAGACTTTCATTACGTTCATAGGTAACATTAACATCTGCAGACTGGAATAGACTATGGAGGGATAAAGTTACTGAGCAAAAGAGATGCAAGCATGGCACCATAACTTCTTGCACATGGTGTTATTTTAACCTATCTTTAATTAGACTATAAAAAATTAAGTTACCATTTCAAGTCAAGTCATACAAAACATTTTATACAACAGCCATTAAAGCCAAAGTGCTTTCCTGTAAGATAAGATTTGTGTTGCCTATTAACCTCACAAATTTCAATATTGAGGTGTTATTTAGGATGTAAATTTACCTGAGTAATGTGAATATTATGATTAAAACCCTACAGAATTGTATAAAATACAAATGTACCTGACTAATTTAAAAAAGCAGAACATCACACAGTACTATTATTTACAGAGTTTTATCTGACTCATTTAAAACTAGAGTTAAAACCCTTCAAAAATATACATGGAAAACCAAACAAATCCAAACATATTATATGTTAGTCTAAACTAGCATAGTAGCGGATATAAGAAACAGACATAAACATATTTTAGTCTTTTTTTTAAAGAATTTAGCACCAGTAATTTAGTATTGAAACCTGCATGATTGTGTGTGTTTCTCTGTGTTGGCTCTGTAGACTCAAGACCTGGGTATTCATATGTCAGTGAGTATGGGCTCACTCCTTGACCCTCCACAGGATAAAGCAGGTATAGATAATGGATGGATCGATGAAGTTAGAGTGTAAATGTGAAAGACTACACGAATTGTTTTGTTTTGTGCCATTTTATTTAGTGCTTTTAAAAAATAATCTAGACTTAAGTCTAGTGGAGGGTCAGAAGTACCAATTTGAACAGGACAATGTGTTGAAAGATGCCACAATTATGTCCGTGGCTGTAAAGCACATATATAGTTGGTATAGTTCACCATAAGTACTATTTTAGTTCTGTCAAAGCTGTGACTTCCTAGGAGTCATCTTCCTTCACACCATTTGGATTGCCTTTGTAACTGATGCAAAATATGTCTGTGTGTAAAGTAAGTAGACTGAAAAAAACATCTTCCTATTTTGATCTTTCTTCTCTGCGTCACAGTGGAGCATCTTTTGTGCAAATTGTATAAGGGAACACAGACACTGAACAGACAGAACGTCACACAGACTATACCAACGTTTCATCATGATTGTCTGATTTTTCTATACACAAACCTTTATGCTATTAGATGAGTGATAATATAATTACGTACAAATTTTATATGTAAGGACTTAAAGTAAAGTCCGACAAAAGCCAGAGTAAAAGTTGCAACTAGTTAAATGAAGGATAATGAGTCATAATTTGCCTTATTACATCCTCATTACTGAGGAAGACAGAGTGGTGGCAAGCATAATACAAACAGAATGAGCAACAATATGTCAATTCTGTGACAAAACAGCACTAATGTTTGAGAGGAGGATGCTTGTCTGACCTGATATCATGTGGGAGTCCTGACTGCTCCAGACTGTACTGAATAACAGCTATTTTGCATAACGTCTTCAAATTGGGGCCTGAAAAAAAGAAAAAAGTGTAATGAGTCATAGACTGATCATAGGAACAAATCGCATTCAGGCTAAGAATATCCATTTCGGCTGTGGGAATTCAAAATGTGGGCAGGTCAGATCTCAAAATCTGTAGATGAAAGGGTTAGATGTCTCGTCTGTTGTGTAAAAATCATCATGATGCGCTTACCTATACACCGAAACAACAGCTAAAACAAACAACAAATGTTCACAAATGAGGACAAACAGAGCATGATGGTGCTTGCATTAAATTATCTTGGTGCACATATCATCCGAAACAAGCCTTCTTTCTAATAATACGTACAAACTTCCTCTCACTTACTATCATCGTCATGGCTGTTCCACCATATGTTCAGTGATAAACAGTGTGAAAGCACACGTGACTGGCACGAGGAGGCGTATGCCACAGGGGATGCCATTGGGTACTGCCAGTCCCATACGGTCCTTGTGTCCCTGTGTAAGCCCACCTACACAAACCCTAACTGTGACCTGACAGCATTACAGGCTACCCCAGTGCAGGCAGGATATGGCTATATTTGGTAGCTCATGAGACGGAAGTGCCCCATGTGATAACACAAAGCAGGGCCAAGGCCAGGCAAACTAGGCCTGGTGAGAAATGAAGCAGGTGTAGGGAAGATATTAGTACTATAAAATTTATTAAGGAGACCACCAGATAATGTGTTTAAACATGCAAGATGTGATTTTTACACGTCTTGGAGGAAAGGGGGACAACACAGTATTCACATCATCCGTTTTTATGTTCTTAGGTTGAACTTAAATGTTGGAAAGCATTTGGATTTTTACACATCCAGCAGATACTGAGCAATAGCGCTGCAACAGTTAACTGATTACTGATAAACCTATTAAAATCATGATCAACTATTTTGATCATTTAAAAAATAATCAAAGAAAAAAACTTTCAGCTTTTTAATGCTGAATATTTTCTTTTTTCTTTACTCCTCTATGGCAGCAAACAGAATATTTTTCTCTTGTAGACAAAAACAAAACATTTAACGAAACTATCTTGGGCTTCAGGAAACACCGATTTATATTTTTCACCATTTTCTGACATTTTATAGACCAAACAACTAATTGATTAATCAAGAACATAATCAGCAGAATAATTAACACTAAAAATAATTATCAGTTGCAGCCTGACTGAGCAGCATTAGCTTTCGTCTCCAAGTGTGCCTTGGGGCTTCTGGCAAACCCAGTTCTAATATTCACTCTAATTTAGCCCTGTTTTTAGTCTCCACCTTATCTGACTCTTTACCAGCTAGTTGTGAACTAACTTCGCCCGTCTACTTTATGGAAAGGCAGCATACAATGGATGTCAAAAACTTTTCTGCTGAATATCGCTCCCTTATTCAGCCAAAAATGACACAATGAGAGCAGTGAGAGTGAACTTAGACAGTGAATTTACAGACCGGATATCTGAACGCTGAGCTGAAAATTCTATTATGCCTGTAAAGCAGAGAAAAGTTGCAGATTCAACTAATAAATCCCTGTAGGTTAATTAATACTAGAGAGTGTCACAGTGTCATCTGAAACACTTCTATTGCAAAAACCAAGCAAGATGAAAAAAACTATCTGAAGGATCAGACACCTTTTAAGGCTAACAAAAGAGACAGGGACAATGACAGGATACTTACTGAAGTCTAAGATATACAGGTCTGAATGATCCATGAGGTTAAATTCATCTCCCATTCCTTGCTCTGGGCAGGGGCTGTGAAGAGAACAAAAACTATATTAATAAGATTACAGTAACTCCTTCAACTTTCTGTTTTCATGAGCATCATCCACACTGCTTGCCAGGGTTGTTAAACTGTTTAATGGCCCAGTGTTATTGTTTTCCCTTTGTGTTATTCATCAAATTCTCAACAATTATTTCCCTTGTCGTCCGCCGTCTTACCATCGTTTTTTAAACACTAATGCCCATAATCAGGAAGGCTCGGACTGCTCTCAACAATAGCAGCGCTGGTCTCACAGCGCTCTGCTCTCCTTATCATGTTCTGCCATGATTTAAGCCCACAGGAAGTAGAGCAGTGCAGCGAGACGGCAGGCTGGCCCATGCTGATAGTCTCCCAGACCTGTGCAGCCGTTGATATCACTGCACATCTGTTTCCTGCCACAGCGAAGCACACACACCTGCGACACACCTGGTGCACCACAGCTTAGCGAGCCTATTTGTGAACTCTACTCAGTCATGCTTTCTATTGATTAATCAATTAATAATAACGCAAAACCGGGCTACTTGGAAAGATACTGTCTAAAAACGCAACTGAAAGAAATAGGCTAGCTCCTGTGGGAGTCTAACTAATATCTTAAGGAAGATTTACTCCCACAAGGCAGTAAGTACAGTTCTCTAAATGTACTCGATGCA
This sequence comes from Dascyllus trimaculatus, assembly GCA_024666655.1. Lineage (NCBI taxonomy): Eukaryota > Metazoa > Chordata > Actinopteri > Pomacentridae > Dascyllus > Dascyllus trimaculatus. The sequence continues at coordinate 24,373,474 of CM045464.1, read as the reverse complement.
CATAATTGCTTTATATTCATAACAACAGTGCACCAAGAGACCTGTCTAGATTAGAAGATAAAAATGCACTTTACAGTTTTATACTACCCAGAGGACAGTTTCAGCAGACAGGTGCATTCACCAAGCAGTTCAGTGTCTATGAATATCTACCATGGAGAATAACTGAGGGAAATGGCAGCAGAGTTTGGTCTTTAAGAGTATATTCAAATAGAGCTTTCGGCTATGCATGGACTAGGCAGCCTCTGGCATGTCTCCACCCAGAGACACAATCAGACACCACCACAAAAAAAAAGTTCTTCCAACAGATTTGAATTACTACTCTTTCCATTTTTCATTCTTGCCCCAAACCATCCTCTTGCTAAACACAATCTACTGTCTCCTCCACTGTCTCTCCAGCCATCAATCTCTATTCCTCTCCATCCCATCTCCCTTTCGCTGCGTGTTCAGGATGTTGTAAGGGTTTTACGTTGCTAATCTTCCCTAAACAAACACGGTGGTGGGTTAAAGCAGCCAGGAGAGGTGCAGAGCACGAGCACAGTCGTCCCAGGGGGCCAGCTGGGGAAGTCATTACACTCCCTGGCCCCAGGAGGTGACCCACCCGGGCTTATAGCAGGAGCCTTTATCAGAATACCAACCAACCACCCAAGCTAGCTGTAACATTACTGTGGTGATTAAAATGGCAGTTTTCAATACAGGCTCACTGCAAAACAAGAGAGAGCTAATTCTTCACTTTATTATACACATTTACTGTGAAAAGGTCCAAGTGGAGAAAATAAATCACAGGAATCAAAATTGACTATTAAAACAACAAAAATCATCTTACACAGTTTAAATCATATTCAGTGACTCTAATGCTGGCATTGAACTTTGCAGTGCACTTGCAGGAGGATATTCATCTGGGCTTTAGACTGAAGCTTCCTGACACACTAAGGTGGTTGATGGATACCATTACTGAATATCTTTGGACAGCTTGGTTTTGAAATAAGGCTGCATGATTTATTGTTTCAGCACTGACATTGCAATGTGCACTTGTGAAATAGTACGTTCACAGAAAGTATGATTTGAAGTTATGTAAATTAATGTAAACACATCATGTATGTATGTCTATATGTAGCCCTGTGATAGGCTGGCGACCTGTCCAGGGTGTCCCCTGCCTTCGCCCGAATCGGCTGGAATAGACTCCAGCCCCCCCCCCCCGCGACCCTGCAGAGGATTAAGCGGTGTATAGATAATGGATGGATGGATGGATGGACATCATGTTACAACTTTTTGTTACCGCTTGATGCAACAAGAACACTTGTACAATTTTTATTTTCCATGATTAATCTACAAGATAAGTCAGTCCGATGACAGGCATAATTGCATAATTTACTTCAATTTTAGAGATTTTCAGATACATAGTCTCTAAAAAAAACGTTATTTAAAATATACAGAGTTTGTTTGCATGCAGGCTCTGCATGTGCACAGTAAAATGAGCGAGGAACGGGAGAAACAGCAAGGCAGATTTGGTTGCAAAAAGAAACGTCAGCATCAACTGATGGAAACACTTTTGCTAAAAAGGATGATAAACAGGTAGTCTCTCTGCAATGACTTGCTCTTGTGGCCGCTACACAAGGCATCATGACTAATTAAAATAGTACAACAAAGGTATGCATGACAAGTGCAAAGCCATATCTAAATGCCATGGGCAGAGAGAAATCACTGATGCAATAACATGTCACCTTGTAAAAGATCTGGTACTAATTAACTGTTACCAAAGAGGGTTTTGCTCTGGTCACTTGGTGGTATATAACACCATCACACACCTATTTTTTTTGTTAAGTTGCCATCCCTTGAGCAGTCACAAGTGTAATATTATGCAGCTACTATGGATCTGTGGTCCAGCCAGACAATGAAGGCCTTCATTAGTCTTACTGTCCAGTTAAATGAATGAGGACTAAAACTGAAAAGCCACTAGTTATTAGTGGCTTACACTAATAACTAGTGAAAGCCACTAGGGAATAAAAACTAATGTTTTTATTCCCTAACATAAGGGAATTTAAAAAACACCATTTTCCTATATTATTATGCAATTAAAAACATCCCACAGGGATGAGAGAAGCATTGGCAGCTTGAGACTTACAGTCAAGTCTGTTTAACAATGGACAGTGCAGTGAGCCTGATGAAGGCTGCCCCACTGAACAACTGGACCATGCTAGAGTGTTTTAGCCACAGCTATCTTCCAGTTTGTAGGTTACACCCATACTGTATCAACTATGCTGTTTTTTGAGAATATTGTAATACAGGTTGCAGAAAGATACAATATTCCAATGTCAGTTATTTCTATATCAATCAGCCATATTTTGAAAAGTATATGTTTTCTTCTATATCAACTGTTGGTAACAAATTCAGTCTGCTGAATGTTATGACCTTTACAAAAAGGAAAAATTCAAATAATTATACGTATATTAGACGGTGTGTGTGTGGAACTGACACTATAGTCTGTCACAGCAGTCTGTCAGCATAACAGAGGTATTGAAAAGTAGCATCTCTATCTAAAGAACACACTGCAGTAGCCTAGAACTACTGTGCGAGCTTACTTGAAGGGAGAGTAGAGGCTTTGGATGCTGACGCGTGAAGGGTGCAGATAAGAGGATGCATTAACAGGAGCAACAAGAGAGATGAAGATTCCATCCCCTGGGATAAAGGTTTCCCGCATGCTCATGGATGTCATTCTGGGTGTGAAATTCAGCAGAACATTAGGGAATGATGATGATGCTTTATTGGTCACCACAAAAAGGAGGACTGTAGAGACAGGGGAAGGAATAAGGGGGTAGTAAGAGGTGTCTGATAGACTGGCAGTACTTAGAAGCGGGAAAGTCGCAGTGTGCGACGTTATGTGGCATCCTGGTGTTTGATGGGCCACTTTGTTACTTGATCAGCAAAGTATCACAATGTGTGAAAGTGCTCCTCCCCCTACAGCAGTGGAGTTTCCCAGTCTGAAAGAGGCCTGAGTGATGCCGCTCCCCCACTAAAACAACACTGGTTGCTATTTCAAACAACACTCAATGAGGGTGTCTAATCACCTAATTGCCGGTCCTTTCCAGAAATGCACAACCTGCTCCACTGCATTCTCTTCCACACTGTGGTCTCCAAACTGTACAACAAAGAGTCTGGGAACACTATAAAGAGCCCAAATAGTTAACTGCCCACAAGATTTGCAAGTGACTTTCAGAAACAGCAATAATGCAAATGAAGTGTCAAAGGAAGGTCTGGGAGCTGACAGAAATTGGATCTGTAATGCCTCTGCTTTCTCAAGACAAACACAATATACCTAGAGTCTGTCTTGTCATAAGCCTGTTTTCAGAGGGTTCATTGGCCATATCCTCATTCTTGGAGTGATATGATCTGCATCCTTTTCCTTTTTCCACTTCCTATTGAACTTTGGTCCTTCAGAATCAACTCACTCTCAGGAACTCATCATGTACTACAACTTCCTGCAGAGCACCTTATCAGGACAACCAGACATGCATCAAATTATTTCAGTAGCACTTTGGTATTCCTTGAAATCACATCAAAGTGTTGGGAACAGGTTGGGAAGAGGAGCGTGCAAATTACTTCTAAATTGATAGGCAACCCCGATCTTGAACAGGGTAGAAGTAAAACTTGTAACATTTCATTGGAGAAATCAACTCACTTGTTTTCTCTGTTTAGTTGTATGTACATCAGCATGCAGCCTAGCAGTTATTAAAAAATAAGTAATTAACAATTATTTGGTGACAATCCTCTCTTTTTACAGTCGCTTTCAAGCAAACACATTTCCACTAAATGACAGAGTCCATACAGAAATTATCTAACAGAAGGGGTTTAGAGGACTGTTAGGAATCCAGTAAGAGCTGGCAGTGGTTTTAGAGTTAAACTTTCTTAAGCAAATCCAACAGGCTTAGTTATCACAGATCGATAGATTCCCGTCCATTTTTTTTTTTGCCTTAATCTCTGCTGTCTCACCTCGTCTTACCCAGCTATCTGTGCCCCCTCCTGGGAAGTGGCTGGACAGTGGATTAAGACCTGTAGCTGCCCAGACCGAAACCCCATGCAGAGGGTCAGACACAAACTACAGCTGGCTCCCAGAGAGAGAGACGCCTGACTTCAGATTAGACAGAGAGTGACATGCCAGCCTCTAATGAAGCACGCATCTCAGATTTCAGCCTCTGTGGACAAAATGTAGTTGGACTTGGTGATGATACCAAACTAGGAAACTGACACTATGAATCTCCAACAAATAAAAGCTGAATTCCTTTTATCAAGACAAATTTCATGCCTTTTAACAGGACGGGTTTGTTATCACCCTAGCTGACTATAAAATAAGGAAGAGGAGATTAAATACTGTTTCAGGGCTGTGAACACAGCTGGTTAATATACAGCCGAGGATCTAAAGAGGTTGTCAGATGTTGCTCTATAGCTGGCAGATTCATTTCAGAAAAACAAGCTACTTCCTCTGAAGCCCCAGTCTTCACCTGCAGCTGTAGATGAGCATCAAGGTCAACTAACTAAACGGAAACATAATGAAAAATACAAATGAGCACAGAGTAGCTATCATAGAGCTCAGCTGTAATACATGTATGGTTAGTGAGCTGCCAGGGGATTCTGCTCTTTAACTTTGCTACAGCTGTTTAATTTCAAGTTGGATAATTCTCTTTAGCTCACTAAACATGTTGTTTTCAGAAAAATCTATTTTACCATCAACTATAATTTATTAACAATGACTTGCTAATTACAGATGAAAAGCCATTAATTTGTTAAGTTAGTTGACCGGTGTGCTTCGTAATTTGTACTTGTCTATATAGTCTGCTATAGTTTTAAAATCACCAGGAGGTGTTTCAGTTGTAATGACAGCACAAAATCAAAAGTTAAACTACTACTATTTAGACATGTCGATTTACACGAACAACAGCATCACAAAGTGTCTCCTATGCAGGTTGTTTATTTGAGCTGCCGTGCAACACTCAACCCTACGACACCATAATGTATACAGCCTGTTAGTGGGTTAAGGAGGGTTAAGATGCAGATGAAATACTATCATGACCTTGTCTTTGAAGAGTAAATCACAGTGTTGCTGAGCTGCCCCAAGGTCGTGTGTCGCCACGTGCGGGATGCCCTATATCCTGTTGGGGTCACCTTCACTGTTTGACAGGTTTTATCTTGGGCATACTAAACACACACACACATGCACAGAGACAATTAATAAAGGAAACTTCTGCAGCCTACCCTTTGACACTGAGGGCCTAACTGCAACATGTGTGGTACCAAAATCGATCGTGTGCTGACAGGCGTGTTTCCATGGAGCCAAGTTCCACTGTGGCAGATTTTAAGGTATCATGAGTGAGTGCAGCCACAATGATTGTGAGATTCAAGAATTACCAAAACTTTTAAATAGAAAGAACGTTTTCTTGATGCAGTGCCTGGTGAGAAGCATGTGTTCTGCCTCAGTCCTGTGTTGTGTTTAGACTAACATTTGCACTGTCAGGTTCTACAGTGATAACAAGGCACACTTTAGGCAGCTGGACTATCATAACAGCAGCCTTTCAGCTATTGATAAGGTGCAATATAGCCTTGTAGGAGATATCGAGGCACCAGTCTTCTGACCTTCCTGAACTACTAAACAAAATCACTGGACTCTGCAGAACTTTTCAGGCTCAACAGCTTACGGTTTTGAAACCACCCGTTAAATTCCACACAGATTAAATATCATGATGAGATTCTGGTGGATTAAACTGGAGGTTTTGGGCTGAGATGTTTTGGCTACCAGTAAGATTACCTCCCTCTTGCTCGGACTGCAGCCCAGCCACACAATCACAATAACTGGTGGTAGGAGAACTTAAAATCAGTTTGGATTCTACATTAAAATATATTTAATGTTAAAAAGACTTCATGAATTACATCCAATACACAACCAGGGTAATGACTCAACATTAGACAGAAACATAAAAAAGACACCAAATAAGCAAAAATGTTTTGCATCTAATGTTAGAAATAGCGTCAGCATGCTTTCCATCTTTACTCAATGTAATAAGTGACTCTGCATATTGCCAAATGGAACAAATGCGTTAAGGTTGGCAGAGCAAAGCAAACATGTGCGTGTGTATGTGCACCCTGCTGACGTCAGCTCGACGAGAGGAGCTGTGAGTCACCAAGTCATGTGAATACATCCAGACAAATTCAAACACACACAAATGGCACACTTCACCAGAAAAGAGAGAATGATGGAATGAAACTGAGTGTCCTACTGGTCTCTGTACAGGGCAGAGGCCAGTAAAAAGTCTTAGCACTAAAACTGAAAGTTCTAAATGACTGAACACTGACTAAAATTCAGACTCAGTGTAACTGAATCACAGGCTTTGTGATATTTTAAAGCCTTAAAAATCCTAACAGAGTTTGACTTTTTGAAAAAGTGCCAAAAAAGCAATGCAACAGGGCACACATTGAGAAAGCAGTCACTTAGATGTTGACCTCTAGCAGTGAGTGAATTCAAAGGAAACCAAGATATAGTGTCGCTGATGACAAGTGCCTGAAACTGGGGTCGATGAACATCTCCCAACTGTGGAGACATAGTGCCAACAATATCAAAAACGTGCCTTTGCAGGCCTCCTGTTAGTCTGCATCAGAAGCCATATTTTCATGTAATTGTGAAGCAAATCTGAAGTGAACTTTTAAAATGTTGTAGAAAGAAAGGAAATGAGGCTTGTTTCCATTGTTTTTCCATTGTTGTCAGAAGGTAGTGATATAGGCTATGTTGCATGCTAAAAAACATTTGTTGAAGAGGAAACAATCAAAACTTTGGCCATCTACTAAAGAAAAAAGGAGAGATGTTTTCAGGAATTGTTTTCAATCAGGAAAGTTGTTATTAGTCATTCATGTTAGCTAGTATCAGTCATGTTTAATGTTAATGCAAAAGTTGCATGAGCTAAAACAATAAAATTACTTTCTTTGGCTGTAGATGGTGACAAATGTCTATATTCGCAGGTCTGAGCTGCTGCTACCACTACTTTTCTTTCGTAAAAGTGGCACACATTATTATGTTTAAATTTGGTCAGGTTCTTCCTTTGGTACTAAGACGTGCAATCATCCATGTTATACCAACATGTTGACCACATTATCATTTGACTGAGGTCATCCAAATGCAGATAAAAACTATGTTTCTCACGTCAATGAATTACATAAGGGTCAGAGACCATACCTGGGCTTGCTAAAGCACAGCAATGACATCAAAGAGACTCATTCATTGCTGAAGGCCACTTTGGCATTGGTGGAACTAAAATGACAGCTACTGGATCCTGCTGCTCACAGCGAAAGGCAATCAAAACCCATCTGAAGAACACTCATTATCAGCAGTCCACATAAAGGTGCCGAAGGATTAAAAAGGCACAAAATCATAATTCTAAGGACAACAGGGAAAATTTAGACTTTGGCATTTAGCGAAGACAAAAAAGTAAGCCTTCAATTGGAGGAATATCTCAACACAAACAGAAGATTTAAGTCGGCCATCATAGCAGTCTACATGACACATGAATACCTGTCATGGTAAAAATATATTACCAAAATGCAATCATGGACTGAATACACATCGTCATGTCCAAGTAGTTCAAGGGCCAGTGCCAGATTCCCCTTCACAGATTCCGAGCTGTCTGCTCTCAGCATGCCAATCTGTCATGTCCTTGTTCACATCCTGCCCCTCATAGGATGCCCTGTTCCCAAGCTTAAAATGCTTCCTGATTTAGCCCAAACTGGGTTTGTCGTAAGCAATTATACACAGAGGGTGATGAATGCCAACAATGACAACATAAGCACAGCGTGCGATCCATAATCTAGGTGGCACTGCTTTTATGTGCAACTAAACTTCAGCACTGCTCAGTTCCTCGGAAGGTGAAAAATAAGTTGCAAATGTACAGGTTTGGCTGCTCGCTGCTTGTGTGCGTAGGTGAAGGTCAGTGCAGGTGGAGTTGGTCATGCATGGGTCGTCCTTCGTGGGGCAGTGAGCAGGTCTCAGTAAATGAGTGTAGCAGAGGCACTGAGGGTATATCGGATTGCACTCCGTGAGAAAGAATGCTCCCTAAGGTCATAAATCAGAGATGGGGCAGAATTTCGCGCCTTTCTGCAGCTCAGCAGGCCTGTTTACACTGACGTAAGTGGCACTCAACAGACTGCCACTAATGCCCAGCCTGTCACTCACACACACGCAGTCTTCTCATTTAGGCTCAAAGAAATAAAAGCGTGGCTCAAAAAACAAAAGAAATTCTGCACTAAATCCCATTTTACTGAACCAAATTTAACAGCACCAAAATAAAGAAATCTAAACCTAGCTCTAGCTCATTCAACTCTGAATAATATCAGATAGATTTATAATCCAATTCTATTCATTTGAGTCTGTGTCAATTCTACCAGTGTATTTAGTATTAACACCACAGTGTTTCGCCCAGTCCAAAATACCCTTTCAAAGCACAGGGCTCTGTCTTGGCTTAATAGTTTTATTGTCCTTCACTAAAGTAATAAATTATTCCTCAACAAATTCCTGCAGGTAAAATAAACAGAATAAACTGGAAATAAATATCAGCAGAAGGGTTCTGTTTTGGATCACTGTGAAAGGACAACTAACTCAGGAAAACAAGATGTGGACTATAAATTTCAACACAATTTCCTTGGAAGACCTACCAAAATGAGGAGCCCCACAAAAAAAACACAAGCAAGGTGTCCAGCAAATAATTCATGATGGCGTGTGCAAGCATTTATCAACTGCATGGAGACAGACACCAATAACTTTTTAGCCCTGTTAGCTGCCCTCATGTTCTTAGGTCTTAAAAAAATAAACATTAGAGGCACAATAATTGCCTAAGAGGCACAGTATTTGGTGATTGTAAACATCATGTTCACACTAAATAAAGAGTGTAATAATAAAATTTGCTCAATTTAATCTACATCTATGCAAATAATGACAGAAATTAAAATAATGAATAAACCTTAATCGGCCAACTTTTTTTGTAAAGAGCAGAAAGCAAACACTTGAGTGTGATAAGATGTGGCATGGAGTGTGTTTGTGTGTCTAAGTGTGTGTGTGTGTGTGTGTGCTTATGGGAGTTCCTGTGTGTAAGAGGCTTAAGTGTGCTTTTGTAAACAAACGTGTGGTGCTGGTCAAGAGAAGCTGTGTGGCCAACTTGCCAACTTAGAGCCTGTACGGATCATGCTCTAATTTGTACAGTAACAGAAAACAACATCTTGACCGACTTAAAACATCAGAGCAACTACTTAACTGTAAAGTCTGCCATTTTCTAAATAACACAAGCAAAGGCTTTCCTCCTAAAATGCTGCTTGCTGTGCATTCATTAATATATGTCAACTCCAGTTTCTTAAAAAAACTTCCCTCCTGCTTTTAAACAGGATGTTGGAGATATTATGTGGTGTTTGATTCCTTCCTCTTCACCTTCAGTCAGGCCAGTGACACTCCCTTTGCGAGCCCCAGCTTTATCTGCTTACAACAGGAAATCATGACTCCTTAAAACCCATCCTGGACTAATCCCAGTGAGAACCCAAACAATGAAAAGTAGTCTTCTAAAATAAGCATCATTTTGATCCTTTCATAAACAAATTTCTTCTTCTCTCTTAGTGCCATTTCAATAACTAAATACAAATGTTACAATTTTAGATATCTTCCAAACTTTTTTGTTTTATTAAGTCTATTTAAAAACTTTAAAATAACGGTGCTACATCATACTGTAGAATATCTGTATTTGCATTTATATTGAGGCCTGTTCCTCATGTGGTGGCCTGTAGGGCTGAAAAAATTGGGTAAAATATGCAAGTTTTCTGACAGATACTGTCATTGCGATTTAATTTCCGATATCATTTTTAAAAGTGAAGCTCCACTTCAATATTCACTGTGTAAGACACTTAAAACATGAGATGGAGCATTACCACTTGAGATATACTATCTGAGGCATGACTGTCACACAAGGAGGACGGCATGAATGTGTAAAACCACTGACATGTCAGTTTAAACCCAGACGCGCTGCTTGACGTATGTTCTAAATTGCAACCTTTTCGATTTGCAAATTGCATTGTTTCAAATTGTGATTCCTACTTGAAATTGATAAGTGCTTCTGCCTTAGGGGCCAGTGAGGCTTTAGAAAATGAATTCAGCAGCAGCCAAAGACTTTGAGGACTTGAGGGCCTGTAGACATAGAGGAGCTGAGAGGACTCTTATCCACAGCTTTCTGATCCCCACCATCAGGTTATCCCAGCGGGGTTTTCCTGATAACACAGTCTTGAAGATAACAGCAGCCCAGGACCTGCACTACCCTAGACCATGCTAACGCTATAAGCTACCTCATTACTCCACTGGCTACTGGACTATCACAAGTCCATCACCAGCCCAGTGGCACCTAACCAGCTACAAACTCCCTGTTATCACTACTGTCTTACAGCCAACAAGGCAATCATCACAGACTGCTGTCTACACAAGCCAGATCCTCCATTTGGTATATTGAAATGAGAGGACAGTTTTTCTCCATAAACTGCTCAAAAGCATATGATACCGTTTGTTTTTAGAGCCTGTGCTTTAAAAACATTATGTTAACAATCAATGAAAACTGTCTATAGTGCAAGTGTTTTCATATATATTTCATATAGTGCAAGTGTTTTCATAAGTGCAGTTAAGTAGTTATCTTAAATATTAATGTTTCACAATATATTATTTGGTTTCCTTTTGCTCTTTTTAGTCAGTTTAGTTGCATAAAAAACTATTTGATTCAGAGACTACAGTGTCAGCACATTAGTAAAAAACTTGCTGGTTGAATAAAAGTAACATTAAGTCAAAATTTGCCAGGGGTATGAATAATTTCAGGCTTGACTATACATACATATATATATACACACACACACACACACACACACAAACACAAAAGCTATGCGAGTTGCATATACTATCTATGTGTTTTTATCTTGTTCTGTTGTCATTATCAGCAATTACTGACCGATCTCTCCTAGTGACAGACTGGTGGTTAAAATGGGAACCGGCAGAAAGAAAGGGGAGCACAAACAAGTCTGATGCTGATTAACAGTAATCAGTATTTCAGTATTGAATAATAAATAAATAAGTTCTGGCTTTATATTTTTGTCTAGCCAAAATTAGTGACAGTAGTAGCGACAGTAGCAGTTGTGGAAGCATCATTACTATTCATAGTAATAGTAAAAAAAATGACTAAAGTAACTATCTCAGTGGTAACATTAATTTTGCTGATAATGGATCAGGGATGGATTGGATGGATTAGGGGAGGGGTGGCTGAGTGAGTATGTTAGTGGGTTTTAGAAATACCACTTCAGATTTGTATATTTAAATATTAAAGTTATTCTGCGAAGCAAGTAACACACAGCCTTAACTCTGCAGTCTGTCCAGCTGAATCCAAATCACGACAGAAGGATGAGCTATTTCCAAATTACTTAAATATTTTGTCCTTGAAACAGCAGTCTTATCTCTCTCTCTCTCTCTATATATATATATATATATTTTTTTTTTCAGCTAAGCATTTAGAGTGTGAATCCAGGTGAATCCAGAGCAAATATATCTTGCAAAAATACTGTGATGGCCAGAGGTAAGTACATAGTCAAATGAGCTGGCAAATTTAACAGTTGAAAGGTTTCCAGAAGTACTTTCAGATTCAAAAGTTGCAGCTTCAATGCATGTGGTTGAAATTTTTGTTTTTAGAAAGGCAAGCCCTGGCATTTCTTTGAACTTAATGTTTGCAAAAGCACTAAAAGCCTCCTCATTTCCCTCTGATGTGTCACACTTGTTTGTGAAAGCAAGTGTGATTTCCCACCTCTTTGTGTATGTGTGTCTTTATAAAGCTTTCAAAAGTTTTAATCATGATAAATGAGTTCCTAACAGCACCTGCAAGCATCAGCAAGCAAAACTTTTCAATACAGCCTCTGTTTTCAACTGCAAAATCATACGACGACGTATTCAACAAAAATAAACAATCATGCATTATTTAGCATAAGCAACTTTGATTCTTAAAACAGAAAGCCTGTTTTACATAACAGTATAAATCATCTTGAGGTTCATCAAACTCTTTGACTTATGTTTTGGACAAGAAGACTTGTGCGAGTAAGAGACAGAAAGCTCACAAAAGTAATGAGTGGTGCCCATATTCATTCAACATTTAGCAATGTACTCCCTGTATATGAAAGCAGGCACACAGTGGTTTTATCCTCAAATGCTGTCTGCTTAAGCTTTTATCATACACATCTTTGTAGGAATTAAACAGGGGATAGATGTGAGAAAAAACTAAGGAAATTTGAACACTGAGAAATTCAAATGGGGGCTGTACGATTGCTAATGCAAAATATAATTGTTTTCCTTTGCTGGGCTTGAATATTAGCATCTACAAACACATGTATTTAAGCATATGTGTAAATAGTGAGAACTTGCATGTGTATGTACATATGCATATTAAACTTTACTGTAGCGTTCCTGTATGTGTGTGACTTACAGTCTACGTATATATGAGTACACACTAAGACCACTTATTTTTCCCTTTTTTCATTTGCACAGCACCGTAATTACAGTCAAAATTAGCATTAGGGAATGAGCTATATTTGGAAAGTACACTCAGAAACAATTTAAATTAATAGTTTTTCATATATATGTGAATAGCTTAATTTATATAATTGCTATAATTAAAAAGAACGTAATGATGAGGGACTACTGCTCTAATCTAAAAAAAAGACAAATTTTACCACTAAAATAATCAAAGGGAAGCCTAACAGAAAAAGGGGACGCATTCTTAATCACAGCACGCATACAGTATAACCCCCTCAGATACAAAATATTCCAATTTTTGCAGTTCAGGAAAAAAATGACAGCTCAAGCATTAACAACTTGCACCTCACCTGGTTCCTCCAAAGAGGATGATTCGATCCCCAACCATACAACAGCATTGTCGCCTCCGTGGACATGGACCTTTCCCCTTTGGCTCTACTTTCTTCCAGGAGAAGGCTTCTGTAGTGTGCACACACAAGACAAGAATAACATTAAACCAACAATATCTAGACATAATGATGGAATAAGAAGGAAAAATAGACTTAGATATAACCGTCTGACCTCTTTTTAAAATGGAAGATTTCAAGTGAAACTTCAGATTACAGATTCCTTGAAAAAGCTTATTAAAGTACAGCCAGTACTGATTTGTGTGGGCTACATCATAGCAGCTATACAAACTTTCAAACACTTAAAGTTACATAAACCCAGTAGTGCTTTCCACTGTGCCTGCATTCATTCAGTTTCCTGCTATATTTAATCACATAGACCAGGGACAAGGGAATGAAAAGGAGCAATGAAAGGAAGAAAACAAAACCTAACCTTCATTTAAATACAAAACTTTACACTTCAGAAATAGAAACAAATCCTCTCTTGTGCTCTGAAGTGCAATATGAGTGACGACGCTGAAGGTCTCTCATTTGTTCCATATAAGGATGAACTGTGTAGCCTCACACTCTCAGACCCAAACAGCATCACTGCATCTCTATAGCAACAGGCCATTCAGGCTAGGTTGGATAACGGCTATAATTGAGGTGCTGCCATCTGGTGGACTGAAGAGCACAGGTTAATATGGTAAACAGCAGATGTCAGGTTCACTCAGCATAAGCCACTTCAGAAACAAAAGATCACACCCACTGCTTCATAAATACCAAACCCTCTGACTGACAAGAAACTGGAACGACCAGTAGAGTTAGGCTTACCATCACTGTCAATCTGTATATGCCATGCCCACTTTTGCCATGACCTCAAAGTATTAATAGTCTACCTCAGATATGTGTGAATGTCATAGTGTACAAATGCTACCACAACAGTTTTCTCCAGCAATGACTATCACAAAAACAGGCAGAAGCTGGGACAAGTTAAACCACAGCTCTGGACTTCAGGTGCTGCATCCAGGCTTGTCATTTCTTTTATAATACAGAAGTAATGATAATATGAATGAAGATAACAAATAGTACTATTTTAACACCATGTGAGATACAATATTGACAATGATTATACACCCAGGTCTGTTGTTTCTGTTCTGACAGCAGTGTACTGGTTGAAACAACAGCAAAAGGTTTCTCCAAGAAAACACTTGAACTGACTAGAGAGTCAATTTGGTAACATTTGTCAGCACTCCTGGGATTGAATTATAGTCAGTTCTTCATCTGTGTGTTTCTGGCAAAAAGAGAGGGCATCTGTGTTTCCCACACAGCATAGTGAAAAGAGAGCAGCCAGCCACTATTACAAGACTGACAATGATGCAGTAGAGGGGGAGAGGATTGTCTGCATGGCTCTCTACAGAAGAATAAGAAGGAAAGTGGGTCAACGCAAGCTAGCCCTACCACTGTTGCATCTTTTTCTATAGAGGTAAACACTCATCAAGCAGGAATTCCAAAAATAAAATTGAGCAAGAAACACTATCAGACACAAGCAGTAGCAGCACTTTACAGCAACATGACACGTTTTCTCAGTTGGACTCAAGTAAATAGTGAATCACCTGGATTGAATTTCCAGAGGTCGTTGAAGTGTCGGTCCAGACGGGCATTGTATCCTCCAAATATGTACAGCTCTCCGTTGTAAGAAACTTAACACAGAGAGGAAAACTAAAATTAGCCATTTGTTATTGTCCGTCATAAAGATCCATTACATGTGTAGCATAGTAAATGACACAGCAGTCAAACTAGCAGGAGTTTGTAATCTGACAAAGTGAGCAAAAAATGCAATCTTGTACCAAGTAAGTGCAGAATGAGTAATAGTCTGTATATTCTCACCACACAAACAATTCAAAAAACAAACAAAGCTTAAAAATGAATTGGAGAAAAGTCACACGGGAAAATTAATGCAGTTTGGACACAAATAGACATATAATTATAAGTAAAGTGTTGAATTATTCATGAACTTCTTCAACTTAATAAAGACAACTATATATTAGTTTAATGACAAGAGCCAGATCTTTATTCTTACTTAGTTAAAATAATGGAAAATGTCAGAACACAAGTATTTTCAGAAATGTGAACTTATTTGTTATTGCTACACTGCATCTTACTGTGACAAAACTCTGTACTGTAGCTCAAACGTCTCATCTTAAACTAAAACACAATCAAAGTATCTAAAAGTGATGATTTCTGTTTTGCTCATTGTGGATTTTATTCGAGTGTGTGTTTGTTTCTTACAGGCTGAGTGACTCCGGCGTCCCTCTGGCAATGGCTGTGTTGAAGGGGTGCTCAGCCAGCAGTTGGTCTCTGTGTCAAACACTTTGATCTTGTTGCAGTAGATCTCGTTGTTAGAGTGGAAGGGACCAAAGCGGTCTGCCCGCCCTCCAAACACAAACATTTTTGTCCCAATTATGGTGGCTGAGTGGAAGTCTCTCCAGCGTGCTGGAGTACCCTGTGAAGAGAAGATCACGGGATGCTGCTGTGACGGTTTTACACTAAAAGTCTAAACAGAGACAGAACATAAAGCAGGCTACTCAGGGCAGATAACAAATTCACTGGAGGTAACCTATATTTTTTTTTTACAAAAGCTTAAGTACACTTCATAAACTAATTTTAAGTTAAAACTCTCCCATTTCTCCAAACTGTCAATTTTTGTCATAAGCTTGGGTATAAAACTTTATCTTCCCCTTGAAAAGAACAAAGCAACAGCAGTTAAACAGCGCCATCTAGTGCACCAACTAACCAACTACAGAGCCGTAGTACATCCAAGCCATTTTTCATGCACCACAAGCCTTTCAAAAATGTTGTACAGTACATGAATATATTGTGCAGAATTTAATGAGAACCAGTCTCCGAGAGGTAATTTAGCTGTCCGTGGTTACTAGAGAACCACAAATAAAATAAGAGACATGGAATACACCACTGAATGAAACCATGTCTAACAAAGGCAAGCCTCCACTCCCTTTGCATTTAGCTGGCCAATAGCCATGATAAAGCCTTTCACGTGCTTTCCTTTCCAGAATATGCTGCCTATACTCTCCATGAATTTGATGCAGACAAGTCGGCTCTTTAACTAGCATTACAAATAGAATAAAAGGAGAAAAACAATATATACTAACAAATATTAACAGGCTTTATGAATTACAGAAATGTTAAAATGCAACAAACAAAATGCAGCTGAAATACCACAGAAAACGAATTTGTGTAAAAACACAGCAGGTAGTTTTGCTTTCCAAAGGGAATGCAAGTCAAAGAATATGCATAAAAAGGTATTATTCAGTCACATGTTCAGCTAAATCTGTAAGCACCACCGTGTAATCTTCTTGATGACAAAACGTTATCAGTTAGGAGCTAAAACTAGGTGGAAAGACTTCATCCACAAATCCCTAGTAAACCCTTTCCCATCAACTAGTGTCTATGTCTAAAATATATTTGACAGGAGTTTATCATATGAGCAGGTTGGCTGCATACACACACACACAAATGGCATTTTCCAAAAGGGGAGCGTATATAATCCTCTGTGAGGCTTTTTGTACTTGGCCACCTACCAGGGAGCTGCATTACATTGCAGGGCCTTTGTAACCAGCCAATCTGACCATTGGGTACTTGTGTAGCAGCACTGCCAACCCCAGCAATAACCAAATGTTTGTTTATTTCCAGCTGTGCTCTGTATGTAACTGAGCAAGTTGTCACTTCATTCTATCTTTGTGTTTCTGTGAGTGAGTGCTTTATGTCCACATGTATTTGGACCTTTATTTTTGAACAGTTTATGGAAGACATTCACAGTACAGGAATAACTAATAAAAATAATTTTACAGTTTTCAAGAAATAAAAGCTGGTGATTGTTACTTACTCTGGCATTAATTAACGACCAAACCATGGTAGTGGTATCCAGCTTGTGAATGTCATTTGAGAAGCAGTCAGCCTAAAAAACAGCAGAGCAAACTAATTAAATCTTAATGTTCAGAGAGTAGGCTCCACAGTGAAGAGTGATGAAAACTCACCAGCTGCTCATATCCTCCAAATATATACATTGCCTTCCCTAGGACACAGGCTGAGTGGCCATCTCTTGCCCCTGGAACAGTCCCCGAAATCTTGGGTGTGAACCATCTGTGGGTATCTATGAAGCAGAGCCAGTTTCAAAAGTACTGACATAACATTTGAGTCACGTGCAATGGAAAACCATCGCGCATATGCAGGTGTTACAGCTACCGAAGATTAAAAACTTTTTCTCTGATCAAGCTTCACATCAAACAGGTGCATGTCAAAGGAACACACAGCCTGAAACTGTCACTTCACAGCATAAGTTAGATGAGGGTCTACTTACTGACATCAAAGGCATAAAGCACATTGCAGGCCCCCTCTGTGTCGTTACGCCCACCCCAGAGGTAGATAGTATCATCCAGCAGCACAGCTGTATGGCCATAACGCATATATGGCACTTCACGGACACGTTCATGTCCTCCCGTCCTCACTGGAGGCAACTTCATCCAGCGCAATGACACTGAAATACAGAACAGTCAAAAAAAGGGACATCAATTCAACACTTGGTTAAAACTTTTTCCATTTTATATGTGTGTATGTTTTACAAATGAAAACTACATACATCAGAAACATTTTTCAGAATAAATTCAAAGAAAATTTTCTGATTCTATTTCCATCAAAGCAAAAACAAACAAACATGGACATACTGTAGTACAATAGTAACCTAGTTTTCCTGTTTAATTTTTAGTTCAAGATATGTTTTTAAAAATTAAAGACAATTGGTCAAACCTTTGGGAGACTCAAATCCAAGACACATGAACTGGGAAAATTTTAAATTTCATTAAGCTCTTTCTGCTGTTTAAAATACCTGTGTTTCTTTTAACCTGCTGCTTGGGAAGGCAAGATGTAGCATACAGTGAAACATCTGACTGAAATGTCTTTTGCTAGTAGCACTGAACAATCAATCAATTTCAATAGAAATCACAATTTGAAACTGTGCAATTAAAAAATGGCAAAAACTGTGATTTAAGATATACCTTATGCAGCACGTCTGAACCAGGATTCAAACTGTTATGAACGATTTCACAAATTCATGTAATCTTCCTTGTTGGACAGTCACGCTTTTGATGATATCTCATGGGGCGATTCTTCATCATGTTTAACATCTATTACACAGTGCATATCGAACTGAAATGAAATCAAGTGAAATATCTGCCAGACGAATCGCAATTAGTCACATGTCTCAAAAACAGACAAGTGAAGAAAAAAAGACCAAAAAAATCAAAGGACTTTTAACAACAGCAGGCTTCGCTGTAAAATAGACATCAAAGAGAAGAAGCACAAAGCAAAATGACAAGAAACAATAGTTAAGGTGGTGCCGTTTCCATTACAATCAGTCGAGGACTTGGTTCCACAGATCTTTTCATGATAGAGCAATAACAGGTAAGTTCAAGCTACTTTGAGAAGTTGTAAAACACTAAAGCAGGTGGCTGACCACACAGAGGAAAAAAACTAGATAAAATAGGTTACCAGATGGCAAGGGGAGCACTTATATAAAAAAAAACAAGAACAGCACATTTAAGGAAAACACCTGTGTTTGTGAGACAGCAACCGAAAACATCTGAAAGAGAAATTCTTACAAACCACAAAGGAAAGCTTGGGTTTTAAATTCCAGCTGTAATCAGTTACCGTTAAAGAGGTGCAAGTTGAATAAACTCTGAAACATTCTCTTATCCTTACTTCCTAAATAGAAAAACAAATACTGCCCTGCTTCTTTACAGATAAAATGTAGGGCATTTAAGGAGAACGACTTTTCACCTACTTCATAATTTGAGTGCTAACAAAAACCTGCAGTAGAAAAATACGCATTTACCAATTTTACAGCAGCATATTTTTCACTGACAGACTGCTTTTGAGACCAAATTATACTTTTTTGATTTACCAAAAGGGATGAATAACTGGTTCCCCACAGAAGTTGTACTTACAGATATAAACAGCCAAAAACAATAGATTGTATTAGGAATTCATATATTTATAAAAAGATTTTCTAAAAATCCCTAAATGTATATATTCATTATGTACCTGTGTTGAAGACGTGCACATCAATCTGACGGAGGGTCTCGTAGTCCTCCCCGGAGCAGTAGCCTCCAAAGGAGTACACCTTGTGTCCCACCGCCACAGCAGCATGGTTGACTCTCCGCGGCCCTCCTTCTAGGTGCACCGACCAGCGCAACATTCCACGCGCAAGCACCTCTGTGACTGGGAGTCCTTAGACCATCACTTTGTCACCCGCTTGGACCCCATCAAGCCAACACCATTGAAGCCTGTGACCACAACAACAATAGCTGTAGCAGCACTCTGCTTAGGAAAACAACAGGGCAAACTGTGGAGGGGCAGTCGAGGAAAACACAAAGGGTAACTGTCCTCCTGGCAAACTCAGCTCTGCTGTTTGTGACAGGTTCACAAGCCCCTGTATCTAAGCTGAGAGAGTATTTTAAGAGGTGATTAGACCTACACCTACCACTCCTCCTTTCTATTCACTCTTATCTCTGAGCCCTCCCACTGCACTACCAATACTTTAAATACACAGTTATAGTTATAAATACTCACCCCCTTTGGGCAGTATGATTTCAATAACAATGCTATATCAATATCATTGCACACAAATGGATTAAGCCATCTTTTAGCAAGAGTAAACTCCTTATAGGCTGCTGAAAAATTATAAAGAGAGAGTGTCTCCAATCTACTGAAATCAGAGCCATGATAAAGCTATCATACAGCCATCTTGGCAGTTAGCTTTGCATGAGTGGACAGTCCTGCAAAGCCAACTGCCAAAAGTGTTTGATGAAAAATAAACACTGGTGGGAATAACAATATCTCAAGAAACCGTCTCCAATTTTAAATAATAATACCCATAAACAACAAAAATAAAGTCAAAATTTATTGGTTAATATTGTTCTACTATCTGCTACTTCTAAAAAGCATATGAGTCTGCCTCTATCTAAACCTGAGTGCCCCCGTTAGCTTTTTCTGTCTCAATGACTCACTTTCTCAGTGACCTCCAACCTTTGTTTGCTCTTAAAAATAAAACCCCCACAAGACCATTTAACACAGACCTTTCTATTTCGAGCCCAAACATCTCCGAGGCCAGAACTGGGCAACAGGCAAATATGAAACTTATCCTAACTTGAGGCACCGTTTTGTTGTCCACTTTCTTTTGGGGGGGGCATGCTGTACCAGCAACGATGTAAACTCAAGACGTCAGGGAAAACTGACTTCTTAACACATTTACAATGTCAAGCCATTACTGTTTTATATTTGTGACAGTAAAAGTCCCCAAAAGATCCCCATCCTGTGTTTAGAGGACAGTGATTTAGAGGACAATGACAGTTTTGTGAGAGCTGTGTTGGGTGGGAAGCAGCTCCTATTCCCCTGACCCACTGAACTGGAGGATTTTGTTGGTATCAGATAACTAGCCATGTCACTGACAACTTGGAAAGACCACAACGGTTTAGTAGAATATGGAACTCTGTTAACAGATACAGTAACATCGATGTATATCCAAACTGCAGCACAGATCTCGGCTGACCATGTCTACTGGTTGCGCATAAATCGTTGGTTGATAAAGCTAATCTAGACCTGGTGACATTGAGCTGGAAAACAGTTACTAAAGACCAGTTAACGCCTCATACACCAGCTAGCCGTCGTTAGCTAACTTTGTCACACAGGGGCAGCACACGCCTAAGAGGGACTCACCACCGGGGTGGCTCGTCTCTCAACATCTAGTGTAACACCAACGACAGTGTAACGAATAAAGCGTCCCTCTACCCAGCTGTTTGATTGCAAAGGAGGAGCTGGTGCTAGCTAGGCTAAAGCTAATCTGGAGCTAATTTAGCTGGTAGCTAGCTAACGTGGACTGCATAAAAACGACCGGCAACAGTGAACACAGCGCCGTTTAAGGCAGAGCTTGGTAGAGTTACAAATGGGTTCACTAACAGACAATAATATGAAGAGAAGTGTAATTTTTCTACCTTTAGGTCGAGTCAGCTTGTGGTTGACTGGTGTTTAGACAGGCAGGGCTAACCACTGAGAGCCCCTGTCCAGACGGAGTAGCAGGAGAAGCCGGCGCTAGCACCCCCTGTCGACTGTTTTCACCAAGAAGGAACCCTGTGGGGATTTTTTAAAAAATATTTAAACCAAAACTACCGTTTACGAACAGCAGCGTTTGCTCAACTAAAGGTAAGAGTCACGTCTACACGTTGTTGTTCTCATTCTTAACATTACTGCTGGGTAAGTTAAGTGCTAAGCAGCAGGGCCGGACAAACCTGTCAGGTGGCTCCGGGGCAAAACTACTTCGTGAGCACCTGATCCGCACCTTCCACCATAAAGCTGCATTCAAGTCCCATCCGAGTAATTAAGTTCTCCCACTTATCTCCTCCTAATTACAACTGGGACAGTCGATTTTGTCTGAAAACTCCCATTTGTATACCCAGAAAATTAATTAGAGTATAAAACCCCTTGAGTAGTCCTCAGGCACAAAACATGTAAGTTAATAACAAACATTTGAACAAAAATAAATGCATTCAAAAATAATACTGGGAATAGTTTAATAAACAATCAAATTACAAAAAACTGTTGTCACGATAACATCAACAAGGACATGAGCATAGACAATAAAAACATGGAGATAAAATGTACAGGACCTTTATTTGAAAAAAATGCAGTAAGGTTACCAACTGATGCAACACTGCATCAGACAGGAGCAGATCTTTTTCCTTTTCACTCTCGAAATTAAATTATGAACCCATTTAACTACTGGATCTGTTGCAGAAATCATAATTAGATTCATATATATTCCATTATGTCTTGATTTGTGTGTCACCTGGTGCCTGAATTAACTGTTTTCCCTCATGTAAATAAGGACATCTCCAGCATAAATTGATGCCGAAAAGGTGCCAACTGTGCATAAAGTTTCACCAGAATGCAGAATATGAAGTGTTTGTTCCTCAGAATTGCCTGGGCAAGACCTCCAGCCCATGCATCTACTGTGTCGCCACAAATATTTAAATGAAACCTACAACCATATACATAAGGGCACTTCCACAATTTCAAACCACACCTACTGCCTCTGTAACAGCTTATTATGCATTCCAAATAAATAAACAAACCAAATAACATTATGTCAACACACTAATTCTACTGAAAGACTGAAGACAAAAGTAACTACAATCAAAGACAAGAACAAGTACATTTAATATAAACAAGCAATGATGCAAATTATGAAAAAGTGTAATTGATCTGAATGAGAGAGACAAAAATTATACATATCTCCCAGTTTTTGTGAGACTTTTACTTTCTAATGAACAACTGCTACATTCAAGCCCTCAACAAATGAATTCACTAAATGCCAATTAAACATATCAGCACCGGCTAAATCTCTCTGTATTTGTATCCATTGTGCTGGAGTTTTAAATCTGGTTTCTGTTGTGACATTCCTGTGCTGGCACATTAATAGTGTTTTACATAAACCAGCAATGATTGGTTTGCGGTTGAGGAGAGGAACAAAAGACACAAAGTAGACTATACGGCTGTGGCTGCATATCAGCTACTGATGAGAGTAACAAGAATCAAACACTAAAAGTAAAAGAGAAAGATTAGTGTTCTGCATGGGCAACACAACATTAATCAGCAAGTTTTTAAAAAATGGACAGAATTTAGTGGAAAATTTAAGATTTTTTTTTACTCACTATATTAAAATTAAAAAATTCCAACCACAGCAACAGTATTGGAGACAGTGTGGACCATGGATGCTAATCACTCCCACATATTTTGCACATGTGGAAAAACAATATTTTGGGATGATATGTGCTTAACATCAAGGAAGATCCAGGAATATGAAATCTCTAAATTTTATTAATAAAATAAAAATAAAAAATAACATCTGAAGTTATAGAAAAGTGTGAAATATGGAATTTTTTCAATAACATCCTTTTATATAACTTTAAATGTTATTTTTTGTTTGTATTATATATATATATATATATATATATATATATATATATATATATATATATAAAATGTCTGTGGTAGGAATCAGACTGGTTCCAGCCCCCTCACGACCTACAGAGGATAATTCGGGCAGAAGCTGTTCTAAAAATGTGATAATTTCACATGAAATGACCCTGATAATATATCACTTAATCAACACACTTCTTTGAAGAATCTCCCTGGCATCACTGCTTGTCAGGAAAATTCTGTTTGTTGAAGTGCACCCCATCCAGCAGAAACACTTTTTCAAAATGTTTAAGAAAGGGGTGCTCAATAAATTTTCCACCAAAGCTGCCAGCTGCCTTCCTGATGCACCTATTGTGAAGCTTCCTTTGCCGTTGATCCTCACTGGCTTCCCATATCTCCAGGCTTTTCGCTTGTTTATGCAGGACAAAAATTGTTTATTTATTTTGTCAGTCATTTAGTTAGTTAGTTAGTTAATTAGATAGGTAGGTAGGTAGGTATTTATTGATTTATAGACATGCTATATAAATATTATTTTTATACATATAAATAAAATACAGATAAAAACACCAAACACCCTGATGTCTTTAGAGATTTCATATCCCTGGATCTTCTTCAGTGTTGACACATATTGTCCCAAAATACTAGAATTTTTCCACATGTGCAAAATATCTGGGAGTGATTAGCATCCATTGTCTACACTGTCTCCAACATTGTTGCTGTGGTTGGAGTTTTTTTTTTTTGCTTTAAATATAGTGTGTAAAAAAACAACAACCAAAATTTCCACCAAATTCTCTCCATTTCTGTAAACTTGTTGATGAATGTTGTGTTGCCCACATATAACACCAATCCTCCTCTTTTAGTTTTATGTTTAATTCTTTTGAGGTACAAAATGCTCAGCAAGCACTGATCATGTTTATGTAATTACTCTCACTGCCAGAAGAGGGAGGCAAAAGTTACACACTGCAGGTTATGAGCACAATACAGAGAGGTTGTCAAGTGTGTGTGACTTGCCTGCAAAAGCAAGCAAACATGAATATCTCACATGCTGACATTTACAAGATATTGTGCTGAGCAAGCTGTGCAGTATTCTTAATCATATGCTTTGTGCAGTAAAGCAACATTCACTTCAGGTTTTTGCAAGTGTTATTTATTGATGCAAGCATTGTGCTATTTTTGGACCAAAACAAACCCAGACATGTCTATGAGTCCAACTGCAATAACAGTAGGACAGAAAAGGAACAAATGTAAAGAAATTTAAAGCATAAGGTCATAAGATAAATCTGTCTAAAAAAATTAAATAAAAGGAAAAATAAGTATTTTAGTTACACTGGTTTAATATATTTATAATGGGTTTTTGCTTTTTTTTTGTCGTGAGATAGTCAGTACTTTTTCCTAGCAAAGCATCCAAAAATTCTTCAAGGGAAGCAATCTAAGAAGGAAAAAACATGTTTGTTGAAACTGGTTACAACTCACATCCATGATGAGGAGTCACAAGTTAATGTTGTTCAATTTTAAAGGGTCACAAGTCAAAAAGATTGGCTAACACTGCTAACCCATCGCTCCTGGTTATGGCTGTTGTGACTCAGGGTTGGACTCAGGTGACCATTTTCTGCCTCATATCTAATAACCAAAATGCAGCAGTAGATGGCGCTGTGGGTTTACTGAGGTCAGCAGACTCCCACAGATCCAAACTCAGACTCTTGCCCAAAATGTTTATAAGAATATGATCCCTACCCCAGTATTACTGGTCAGATATGAAACCAGATTTTTCAGTTGTTCTGGTTGAGGAGCACTCAGGCACTGCACTTAAATCTGATACTCTGTGTTGGCTGCTTGCATGACAGCCTTTTATCATGACAGCAGCATCACTGGAAATCTCAGCATTATAGTGTCAAGTTGTGTTAGGAACACATCAGAGGGGTAGGTAACTCTTCGGTCAGGCTGAAACCCAGTTTGTCTGGTGCTGGGCCAGTAAATAAACCGAATAGCATCCATTTATTTAAATGTAGCATTGTGGTCAAACTGGGAAGTTCTGTGTGTTTGTGTTTAATATGAAGAAAAGCAATCCATGATGCATGCACTACATCCAACTCAATGCTGTCAATAAATAAGAATGTGCTCTTGGACAGCTTGCCTGCATTGGAGAATAAAGAGAACAAAATAGCCTTCATCTGAGGTTCATATGGGCATGGCTGACTAATCCCTCTGTAAAGGAGGTCCAGGTGATGGGGCCAAGGATGGATGTGAGCAACTCTGGTGCTATTCTGTTGTATGTGAAGCCGATCCCATGTATTACTGAGTTTTATTGGAACCCCTTAAAGAGCCTGTTTCACACGTCTAGACTGTAAAGACGACGCACCATGCAGCTTTATTATTCTACCTAATTTTCAAACGCATTGAGTTACTAGGGTGGGTTTAGTGTGATCAGCTTGGTTCCAAATGGTCAGGCTGAAGTGAAAGTGAAGCCTTGTAAAAGGATTACGGCACTGAGGATCCATATTACAGCTGCTATGGATCTGCCTGTATCACAGCCTGTAGGTCTGGTCCACTCAGGAGGGCTTTGATTGATTCATTGTGTGAAGGCATTCCAGCACCATGCCAGCTGCACATTGTGCACAATGGAGAGATTGTGCCTGTGGCTGCCCAAACGACAGCTGCCCATAGCTGGCCCTTGGAGCTCTGATAGGTAATTAGACGGACACTCAGTGAATATTAGAACATTGTAGGAGCAGCAGATAAGATGATTATTATCACTCACAAACTTTAAACATATAGAACTTTAGAGGTTGTTGTTTCCGTAGACTCAGATCTGATGTTATCGGTTAGATTAAAACGAGTTTTCAGAAGTCTTGTGTTCTTTATCTCAAGTTGGATGCAGATGTAAAATCTTATATGCATTCTGACAGCCTGATCTGCAGACCCTAAAAGCTGTCTGCTCTGCATTTCTTCTTTATTGACATTACACAGTTGCAGTTGGATGATGTTATTGTCTGGAAACAGACCCGGGAATTTCTGGAAAATGCTTGGATAAGTTTATTCATAATGATCGCATGTCTGCGGCACAGGATGTTACTTATGGTAATTGTTTTGTTTTTCAGCTTGTATGTTCAAACCTCATATTGCACACTGTGGGATATAACACACCAGTGTTATACTTAGGCTGCATACCTTCTACTATTAGATTTGGTGCCTGTTCTCAGTCTGTGACATTAGAAATGTTCTGCCTATTCACCTAAAAAAGAGGAAAAAAAAGTAGGGCTCTCTTGTCTGTTACTAAAATCAGCTCTCATTATTTGGACCTTTCAGTCTTGAACAGAGGTGGCATGTGAAGCTGTAGCTGCAAAATGTGAGTTTCTCATCACACAGGAACAGAGAGTCCAGCGCATCCTGATGAAAGTCTTTGTAATCTCTTGCAGTTACACCCAGTTTGTTCTGCCCAAAAACTCCGGCCTGCCATCCCACCTGTCAGCATTTGCACAGATTGCGTCACCCATCTGCCCTGCTGAGCCGCTCTTTGACACATTTGCTTAGTGGTGTGTTTTACAAAACTTTATAGCCGACACATGTGGCGTCTCCTTTGACATATAGAGAACAGGAGTTGCCCAACTGCAGCATAGCTCCGCAAGTCACAAACAACTGCTAAAACCAACTGTTGTTCGGTATTCCTGGGCAGGCCCGGTGATGGAAGAGCTTTGCAATGCTTTGTGGCAGAGGAAAATACAGCCTCTACTTAGAAATGGCTCATTTGGTTAACCTTATTCTCTACCATGGCACATAAAACTCCTAAGTGTGCTGTTATTATGAACAGTAAAACCCACTCCATGCAAAATAAACCAGTATATAAAAGGAAAGGGGAAAAAGTGTTTGTTCATGTTGACATGAAAAACAAGTACTCTTGTAGCTTGGTGTGTTTTCGTAGGATTATTTCCTCCCGCTTCTCCGCTGGCTTCAATTACTGCATGAAATTTACCTGTAAATGCTATGATGTTTTACATTACCTTCTCCTCAGGCTCCTTCATAGTTTCCATTATGTGTTTTTATTGCACGGGCCCAAAGTAAGTCATATTCTTGCTGCAGCACAGAGTCACACTGTTGTTGACGCGTTGCCTCAAAATGTCATAATGTCACATCTTACTACAAACACACGGATCCACAAGTTAACGTCAGTGCTTTACTACAGCGTGCAGAGATATTCCCCGGATGTTTCGCGTACAGATTTGACTTCCGCTATAGCTGGATTAGGTCAGCAGCGTTGAGCGGTCCAGAGTGATGTCATAGAGCATGATCTAACTCTGTGGCCAGATGAGTGAATCATACATTTTCCTTTAATTTGGGGGTTATTAAATGAACAGAGCTCCTCTCTGTGAGTTTCAGAAGAGGACGAGCGGTATGCGCCTTAAGTCATTTTCTCGCTTATGGTTCGTTTGAATCAGGAATAAAATTAGTACTTTGTAGCAGGTTTTATTGGTTAAGCTATGTTTCCAATTAGCAATTAACCAACAAGCTGTTCTATATAGCGAAGTCATGTGGCAGTGCATGAGGCGGGTTATTGCACAAAGCTTCAAATCCTAAGCAGATGAATGATTTAATAGAGCATTATCATTTCCACTCTGGTCATAAAACACACACAAATGCTTTGGCAGCAGTTGGGATCGGTGAGAGGAGATTCAAACCCTTCTGACAGCTCTGTGCTTCTTGTTGAAGGCTGGGAGGGGACAAAGAAAACGTCATAAAGAGCTCTGTATCTGCAGTCTATATGTTTCTCAGAGAATTGTGGTGAGTTCACTTTGGTGAGGTACAGACTTTAACATGAGGTCGAGTGTTTGCTAAGCTTCATAAAAAATGGAGTTCTGTGGCTTGTTCCTCTCTTTGGGGCTTGGTTAGAGTGCTCCCATTAGACGGAGAAGTTTTTTAGTGTTTTGTGGGAATTTTGCTTGTGGCTCTCTAACCTTCCAAAAATAAAAACCAATTTAGCAGGTGTGAGAGTGCACTTAAGCTCCTGTAATGTCACATTCTCCCGCAACTATTTTATTCCGTTTGATCTTTGTTTCTTCTGTCGTTGCCGCATTTAGCCTCTTTTTTAGTTTGATATTTACTCCCATAATGTGCATTGGGATACAATAATTACCATTCCACGGGGTGTTTCAGATTGACTGCGACAGAAGAGACAGACAACTGGCAGCGAGTTGTGTTTTCATCCGAACCACTTTAATTATGTGGTTCACTTTCTATTTTTGCCCTGAGCGAGCCCCACCTCACCCGAAGTTTTTCTCACACATTCGGGACAGTTGTTTCCGAGACTGCACAGCACCTGTTTTAAACCCAATTGTTATCATGGATAAGGCAGTGGCTGCTGCTGCTTGTCTCTGCGGAGGTGGTGGCCATCTCAGAAGGCCCAACTGTTGTCCCACTCCCTTGGTCACGTGAACCTGCTCTGACCTCCTGTCACTCGATTATGATGCCTGAATAAAGTTTGGTGCTCTGTTTTTCTTGCCACTGGAATGTTGAAAAGATAATTTACTCACTTGCTATCTCTTTAAAGGAACAGTTGGACTAAAAAAATAATTCTATGCCAAAACGAGACAACAGTTTAGGTTATTTTATGGTGTTTATAACTTCGTGAATAGCCAAAGCCAGCAGTAGGAACAATTTCTGTTTTATCATTCTGCATAAAATATTTCTGGAAACCACAAAATGTCCATGTTTTGTCTTTTGATGCCCCCACACACCATTTATTTCTATTTGTCTGTTTCGGTTTTAAAAATTCTCAATCTATCAAGACAAACGATGTTTTGTCACTGTATTTATAAAAGGATACCACATAGTGTGACTTTGTTAGTGTGCCAGCTGATTTTTAGCATCAGTGAGCCATGCGTGGCTCCGGTATGGTGTCAGAAATGAGCTCATTCATTCCACTAGCAGGAGGTGACATGAGCGAGGCAAACAATAATGCAGTACTTTCAGGTAGGTCCAGCTCGTTATGTAAAGGCCTCAAGGCCACCTGGTGTGTCAAAGCAGGGGGGGGGGAATCACATTTGCCTGTATTAAATCCAGACCCTTTGAGGTGAGGTACGGTGACGTCTTCATACTAAGATGAGCGCTGATCCAACTGGTTTTCAAGAAGGTCAAGAAACATCTGTAAAAGTTTTTCCCCCGAGTTGTCTGTGTATTTATTGGTATTTTCGTATTTACCTCCAATTAGAAAATGACAGAGAATAATTACCTCAACCAAAACATTAAACTAATCTGCAACACAATAGCTGTGTTCAAAAATGACTCAAGATGTACTTTGGCTTGCTTATATTTTTCCATTTGCCTGAAGCTCTCAGATGAAACAGTTCTCCCTTTCTTCTGCAGTTTCTCCTGTTATGTTTTCAAGTAAATCATAATTATAGAGCAGATACATCAAAAGTCGGAGCGTGTAAATGTTTAAATGTAAGTATGTAGGTTCATCTCTTTCTTGATTTATTGTTACTGAAAATGTTTAACAAGCCTGTTAACTTGGCAACACTCGCCCACTCAGACGTCAAGCACACAGACTAGCAGTATACTCACGGCAGGCTACAGCACATGATTAAAGTTCCTGTATGTGATTAATAAATCACACCGCTGGGCCAACAGAGATTTCAAATAAAAGCTTGAAGGCACCCAACTTGCCGCTAGAATGACATCAGAGGTCAAATGTTAAGTCCCCCTCTCAGAGTGATTGATATTTTTGGAGAGGGCAAAAATAAGGTGCAGCTTTTTTCTGTTATTCAACCTTTGATATGGGAAAATTGCTTCCTGCTGCTGGAGCAAAGCTGCCATGTGAACTTGTGTCACATAATTGAGTGACCTCATTGCGCCATTCAGCTCGACTGCCACCTGAGGGTGGCTTCAAATTGCACTCAGAGAAAAGTGCAATAACAGCCTGTATGACACAACACGTCCCTGCTTGTGTTTCCCACACTAGAGTGGAGTGAAGGAGGGTGAACTGCTTTCTATAGAGCTTTGCTTTATTAGACTCCATTAAAAGGTTAGAGCAATTCTAGTGAGGCTAAAAAGCTAAACATTAATGTTCATCATGACAGTGTCTAAGATTGACCAAGTTTGCCATCTTACTATTACGCTATCATTTGCTAACTAGCATCAACCACAAAATACAATTGACGCTAAAGGGAAAGACAGCTATTTGAATATATAGAGATCTTAACATTAAATCCAATAACAGGTGAAGAACTTCTTGTGCAATATTCTGCTGGGAAACTTTGGTTCCTGACTTTAACTGGTTACTTTAACACTTACCACCCACCTAAACATTTGTGTAGACCAATCAGACACTCCCCAGTGCCAGCGGGCTCCCCCACTAGGACACTTTGACACACCCCACTGTACAAACTGCTCAGGAATTTCTCAAGAAATATGACAAAGAGCTCAGTGCACTGACCACGCCTCCAAACTCCCCACATCCCAAACCAACTGAATATCGGCAGGATGTGCTGGAACAAGACCAACTCGTGAATGGCCAACCCTTCAACTGACAGGACCCAAGGATCCACCAAAGATGGGAAACTCACCAGGACACCCCCATAGGCTCTATGTCTCAATGGGTTCAGAGCTCTACTGGAAGCACAAGGCGGACCCACTCAACAGACAGGTGGTTTTAATATTGTGGTGGATCTCTGTAAGACAAAGTACTAGAGAAATCACTTTTCTGACCCGATGATGGTGCTACACGGAAACTTAAGGGATCTCCAAGTTACTACAATTTATCCCCAGGTGGATGTGAATTTATGTTCCAAGTTTTATGGCAATCCATCTAGCAGTTGTTTATTTTCACCTTGGACCAAAGTGGTGAATCCACTGACTGAAAGACAGACTGACGCAGCCTCTCTGGAGGCACTTTGGTAGCATGGTTACAAATTAAATATATTTCCTAAATTCCAAAACTTTTCTGATACAGCCAAGAAAAATGTATTCACTCCCAGTGACCCTCATACTTGTTGAGAACAAATGATCCTGTGGATGCCAATCTGTCATCAGCTGGCCTCCAATCCAGAAGCAGAAACGCAAACTAACTGTGAAGTGGATGCATTTGATCATCTGCAGATTTCCTTTCAGTCCTGTTCACTGACTCGGTGGATAAACCTGAAGGTTGACTTTGAATAATCAGCTTTTTTTCTGAAGAGCCAGTGAAAGCTTCTTTTGATGATATAACATGTCCAAAATTAATTTTTCCCAGCTTCACCGCCTGATGTATTTTTCTAATGTCACAGCCAATTGTTATGGTAGGACAAGAAGTCCATTTTGAAGGTTTGAGTAAAAACAAAGGGCCTCTTGTTTTAAAGCCAGGTCTGACTCCTGCCTTTATAGTTTTACATACTTATTAACACAGGCATGTAGTTTTTACTCACGATACCACACTGCTGCCAAAGCTGGTGGCTAAATACAACAAATATTACAGGTTGCATGTTTGCATGGAGAAATGCTGCCATAGATTGTGGTATTATTGATGTCAGTGCTGCAGTATCTTTAAACAAGCAACCTATAAATGTGACCTATGGGGGGAATGTGTTAAACACTGGAGCCTTGTTTTTTGGAACAATGCCGCTACAGTTTCGCAGATACAAAAAAATATATGCGTCATGGCAGACGGTTGGGTTTCATTGTCTCTGCTTGCCTCCTAATGCTGTGTGACAAACTTGGCAGGGACTCTCTCCAAACAACGACTGACTGATGGAAATGGCATTTTATTGCATGTGATGTCATCCAGCGCTCCAACTTGCTGCTGGGGCTCCTTATGTTTGTGATGAGAGTGGACATGTTCAAAAGAAACGTATGAAACAGGACTCCCAGGATGAAGCGCCACAGGTGTGTGTGTGTGTGTGTGTGTGTGTGTGTGTGTGTGTGTCAGACGATAAGCATGCAGCCTCATGGGGTCAAACACAGCCTCAGGTGAGCCTCAGAACTGGGTGTCACAATCATCTCAGTATTAAATCAGTGACTAAAGGGTTTGACTCCTCAGCTGACAGGCTCCGAGGCTGCAGCTTTCATTGTTTTAAGAGGATCCGATTGAAGTTATGTCATAAACGATGTTGCAAACCCATTCCAAGGATCTGGGGTGGGCAAAGCCCATGTGGACACATTGTAATAAATGCTGAAAATGTGTCTTTCATAATGTGTTTATATTACTCTTTGTCCATAAACTGCAGATGTCGTATTGTTCTGTCCAAGCACAAATCATTTTACTTTCATTCAGCGGCTGTAAAATGCCCGCAGGCGACCCATCTGAGACAGACTAGGTCATTGTCAAGATGTGGGTTCGAAGTTGTGAGCTAAGAACAAATGAATTTAAAGCTGTTTAGATCAGCAGATAAGCATTAGCACAAATATATGAGTTCACAATCGCACTGGCGCTGTTCCCCCGCTGCCATCTAGACTGTATCTCATTGTCATTCACAGATTTATCACAGGGAATAAGCTTCTCACTAGTCTGTTAGCTATAAATATGCTTGTGTTGCTTTAAAACATTGCCAAAGACTTTATGTTACATCATGTTTCATTTTACCAAACACACTTATAGCCATAAAAATAGCAGAGACTTTCTAATGACTGAAGGTTTTAGTTAAAATTAATCTGCTCTAGATTTTTTCCGTGTAATGCTCAGCCCACAGTTCACTATGCAGGCCTGACATGACGTGAGGTTTAATCTTTTTCTTTCATATGTGCCATTTTTTGAACTTCATTTTTTCTTTCGCGATCATGATCCAGAGCAAAAACCCAATCTTATCTGTACTGAAACTTGACCAGCAGGCCGATCATGCCTTTGTGATGACACACACCGAGTGGAAAAGTACAGACCCCCCTCTTGCTTCCATGCATTTTCTCTCCTCCGCCGCAGCTATCACTCTCCTTTCATGCGGGCAGCCTTGGTGACAT
Organism: Dascyllus trimaculatus; assembly: GCA_024666655.1. NCBI lineage: Eukaryota > Metazoa > Chordata > Actinopteri > Pomacentridae > Dascyllus > Dascyllus trimaculatus. The sequence continues at coordinate 24,340,570 of CM045464.1, read as the reverse complement.
CACCCCCTGAAAGAGCCTTCCAAGCCGTATTTACTGACTCTAACAAAAAGGAAGATATCTAACAAGGGCAATCACCAACCAGCGTCTGTGGTTAGGGAGCACCAGGTTTTTATTATCATCTTGGGAGGCAGTGATATCAGCCATCAGGCCAGAACCAGCTTGCCTTTAACATCCATCCTCAAAGGTGCACACAAAAAGGAGAAACGGCACATGTAAAGTGCAGTGGGATCAAGGCCGAGGTTTCAATTATTTGTAACGGATGTGGGCAGCGCAGTTCCACACAAGATGTTGAATGAGAGCTGTGGGGAGAGAGGGAGCACTTCCAGGGTAAACAACATAAGGAAGGTGTTACAGTAGCCTAATCTGACTTGGTTGGCAGAGGTGGGACACCTGGTTCAAATCTAACCTGACAGTAACTCTCTGAGCATACAACTTTCCATCCTTTATAAATGTTTATAGCCGGAGTGGAAAAAGGGGCAAGACACACAGATCTTACAGTTCAAAGACTAAAGAATGAGTTGTCTGAAATTTGGGGAAATTATTGGGCTAAGACTTTCAATCATGAAGCAAAGATAACATTACTAAAGGTGTCCACTTACAGCAAATCTTAAATGATACTGAACAGCGTGTTTGATCAGAGTGTGGAAAACTGGGTGCGGCTCTGAAAATGTCTGACACTCACTAAGAATAACTTTTTGGATATTAGTCATGCACCAAGGTGCTAAGTGGAAACAAAAATGGTTCTTCACAATGATGTCTTAGAAGAACCACCTTTAGTTCCACAAAGAAAGTTTTAGCAAAGGTACCTCAAAGAACCATGAAAAAATGGTTCCTTTAAGCGCTGTAAATGACACTCCAATGAACTGTAGTGAAAATATGTTCTTTAAGGAGCCATTTTTAGAATAGTTCTTTGTGAATCTGCCTGGTTTTATTTTGATGGTAAGACCTGATGATTCTTTAGGTTATTTTTAAGTAAAAAAGCATCTCTTGGTCCCATTCATTATAATACATTTAATATTTTAGGTTCTGAACTGTATAAAAATGATAAATAATGACTCCAGAACTTGTAATGGGCATTTCTTAATGTTTAGAAACCAAATGATTAATCAATAATGAAAGTTATTGTTAGTCTCAGCTCTAGTCTGGCTCTCCAGATGTAGGCTGCAGGTATCACGTAGTTTTCTCCTCCGCTTTATACGTACAACACGTCACCATTTCCAAAATCCTGTTTGCATTGTGAAACACCAACAACAACAGCCTCTGGACTAGCACACTGGGAATTGTGTATGGATTTGGTTTGTGCAGCAAAGCAGCCCTTGTAGCTTTTGTTTTGTTTTGTTTTTGTGAATTACTCATTTTAATGGCAGTTCTCTCCTCCAAATGTTCCACCAAAACTTACAATCCTCCGTCGCTGCTTTGAAGGAACACCACCAAAGCCACATCCTTGGCTTCGCTCCAACCGAGGCGATTGTTATGGGTTTAAAGAAAGACCAACGAGCCAGAGTGTTTTCTCCTATAGCAGGATGGAAATGAATCACATCCAGACCATTATGTTCGACAGAATGGGTTGGCTAAGCGAGACTACGTGACACCAAACCAAGTAACTCCAATAAAAATGAAGAACCTTTAGTGCTTTAAAGAACAACATAAAGTAGATGAAGAAGCATAACCTAAATGAAAAGGTTCTACATTTGGTGATGGTGCTTTGAAGAACCAGGGAGCCTTCTGAAGAACCATTTACGTTCTTTAACTCTCCATGACGCACTGTTATTGGCTTTTTAAAGGACAAGTCAAAAGGAATAACTACAAATTTGAGGAAATTTATACAGAGAATAAAAAATCAATACCGTTTCATGTCAGCATTATAAGCACTGAACTTGGAAGCCATTAGCTTAGCTTAGCATAAAGACTGATTAGAAAATAATCCTTCTCTCTCCTCTGAAACTTATAAACGCATGTTAACTATTGACTCTTGAAAAGATAAAAGCTTTAACATATATGCATCGTTTACGTGGACCTAAGGAGTTTTTGCACATTATGTGAAACTGCAGAGCCGGCCCTACCCAATGTGGCACCCTAGGTGAGATTTTATATGGCGCCCCCCTCCATCTGCGATTCACATACACTTACAAAAGAAATCCAATAGCATTGTTTTGCAGTAATATTAATTGGGCATTGCTTTACGTTTTAAGCAATGTGAGCTGTTGCATTTTAAGAGTTAATAACTAGTTTTAATATAATTATATTGAAAGTGAAGTTTTTTCTGATTTTGTGGCGCCCCCTGGAGGCCATAGCGCCCTTAGCACTTGCCTATATTGCCTAATGGGTGAGCTGACTCTGTAAAACTGAATATGTTAAACTAGGAAATGAATTAAACTATAAAATACTATAATCTCTCTTGAGTGTGTTTTTTTTAACAGTGCAGCCCTGTGAACTAATCTGTTTCATGTTTTCACAAGTGCATACCTTGTTTGCCTTAATCATTTGGTGCAATGTTACATAGTCATGGGTATAAAAGTTCACTTAAGGGAGTAAATCTGTGACGTGCTTTAAGTTATTATAGTCTAAGCTGTGAATTGCAATTTCTCAGTAACAGCTCTCAGTGGACCATGACTTTAAAATAACAAGAAAACAAACCTAAATTAAAAATAACCGCTCGTTTTTCCAAATGGGCACAAGTTTCGGCTGCACACAATCGACATTTCAGCATATGGCGGTGTTATAGTCACACAGTGTACCCGCTGCACACATAAATCGCACACTTTAAGAGCCACTCACCCGGCAATATGAGGAAATGTCATTTTAAAGTTAGCCAAACCCCTTGAACTCCACCCATCCAGCCTTCCACCAAACACCACCCAGCCTGTGCAGAATTTATCTCTGATTTCAAGCTGCAACGCATTAAAACTCTTCCTCAGATGACTTCATCATGAAACCAGAGCTCCTTTAAAAGCATCATTAACCATGACGACTGCAGGGCTGCGTCTGTCATGTGGAGCCCCGCTGAGCGACTCTTGTCTCGCTATTGGCTGTTTTCGGCCTCCTCAAACAATACTGGAGACATCAGAGTGTGTGAATGGCTGTTTTTCTTTAATGCTTCTATTTCTAAATGTTATATAATTTCACTGCTCGGGCCAATATTGTGTGAACTCTAAAAGCACTGTGTTGAAAATGAGGCATGTAATAACCTCAGTTTCATTAGTGTTTTGCTGTAAGAGGCTCATGAGAGCTGCTGGACCAGGTGCTGGGGTCAAGTCAGAGGGCAGCAGAGTGAAGAGTGAGAGTTCCTTTTTTGGGGAAAAGCTTTCACCAGTGGAAGCAGTTTCTCTCTTCTCCTCCCTGCAAATATTTTCTCTGCTGTCTGCCCTCCTCAACAATCCCCCCCTCCTGCCGTGACAGAAGCACCCCACTCCTGCCATTCCAATCCGTCAGCCCAACATTTGCTCTGCTGAGCCTTCAAGGAGTGGTAGGGGTCATCATCTGCTCGACTGCTATTTGCCCCCCCCACCCATCCCCTCCTCCTCCACACACTTGTCATGCCAGCAGCTCTGAGGTTTAAGGAGCAGAACCACAGAGCTGCTCTGTTCCATTCAGCTGTAACCTATGTGACAACTGCTCCTCACCGAAGAGGTGGCTCAGAGCTGAGGAGGCATTCTCACTCCTGGACAGGCAGAGCAGACATGAGCATCTGAAGCTGATCCTCTCCTCTCCTTTAAGACTTTTCTGTCTTGCAGTTCTGGGACCGGACATAACTCCTTGCAGCTGAACCTGCACTTCAAAGTTTAGGTAGGAGATGGCAGTGTGGGTGTGTGTTTGTGATTCAGCCGAGGACATTACCTCATAGGGGATAAGCTGTGATTGAAGAGGTCTGACAGAGGTCTCTCCCTGTGACTCCATTACTGCCGGGCCTCTTATCTGGCCAGATTTTCTGTTCGGGTTCAGAGGGGAAGTTTTGACAGCCAGGCTTTACAGCCTCCTCTCCGCTCTGTCGCTCCTGACAGAGGGAAAGAGAAAGAGAGAGCGAAAGAGAGAGAGAGAGAGAAGAGGTGGTGACTTCATCCCCTCTCATAACCAACCCTCCTCTTTCCCCCTCCTTTTCTGAGTTTTTTTTTTTTTTTCAAGACTTCAGCGCAGCAGTCAGGCAGCATGCCAGCAGTTTTCATCTTGCTGCGGTCCCTGGTTATCAGGCTCCTCAGTAGCAGACTGGCAGGCTCAGTGGCACAGTTCCTCCGCAGAAGCCTCTCGACAGGCGCTGCCCACCTCGGCACGGCCCTGCGCCACATCTGGGACCGCGTCCGATCCCAGGAGTCCAAGGAAGCCGTCCTGGGCTGTGTGCTGTGCATTCTCAACATGCACAAGAAGGTGGAGAACTGAACTTTTCTCTCTCTCTCCACGAAACTGTTCAACCCTCCACTTGCCCGCTGAACAGAGACTGGACAGCTGTTTAGAGAGGAGAGTGTACAAAGGGATGTGACAGACTTTTATTTTCTCACTTTGGACTTCATTATTTTGTTTTCTTTTTGGGGTCATGTCTGAGAGCATTGTGAGGAAGGTGCAGCCCTTCACCATTGGGACGAGGCTGTCAGTTCCAGCTGTGCCAAAATGCCAGGAGTTCACACAGACTTATCTGCCCAGCGAGGCTCTGGATAACTGCGTGTTACAGCACAACCTGAACTCGCTCTACCTCAGCCGGTCACAGGTCTGTGCACATGGCCCCTGTCTGGTCCCGCCGATTGTCAAGCAGGTCGCCCCGGTGAAACGCGACCAGGAGCACATGGCAGCAGAGGACCAGCTGAACCAGAACGTCGCCTCGGCTTCTGCTGTGTCCAGATCCATTAAGAAGATCACGATCTCCGGGAGTAAAGACAGATCAGAGGATAAGACGGCAGTGGGGCCGGCACAGCTTTCAGTCACAGGATCCACATCTGAAAACAACAATAACAACAACAACATCAGCAGCAGCACATCAGATCCACATCTGCCCAGGATTGTGGGAGTGAGCTGTGAGAATAAACCTAATTCTCAGTTTAAGGTACGACACAGCTACTGCACTAAATATGCAAATGTAAAAAGAAAGTCTCACACATAGTGGAGGTGTGCTTTGTTTGAGTTTTGCAGTGTAAAAAACTACATTTTTACTTAATATAAACTGAATGTAGGTACTTTACAGATACTTTTAAATTAAAAGTAACATGCAGTTTTAGTTACTTTAACTGTATGTGATGAATTACTTAATTTGATCTGTTTTAAAAATGCTGGTCATGTATTTACAAGCAAAGAAATTAACCTCTAATTCACAATGAAATTGGACATTTTACCTCTCAGCATACAGTCCAAATGGAGCAATTTGAATAGTCCAGATGTTTTTTCAGTCTCTGCCACTTTAATTAAATGAGGTTTTGAGGAATTACTTCTGGTAGAATATCTTTATGACACATAGTTTAACAAAAATCTGCCCCAACAAAATATAGAATCTTGAAGCTGTTAATGAAAATGGCGGTTAACAGTCGAGATATTTGTTTTAATATGCCTAAATGTAAGACTTATTGGAATTAGTCATCGGCACGTGGACTCCCAGACCCTGTAAAAATGTTAATTGTGATTTGCAGCTTTCCTGCCTCAGTTTTTTCCCAGCTTGTTCCACTCATTTATGGCTCATTTTCCTCACTACCGGCTTTTATTTTTTAGGTTTTGCTCAGAAAAGACAGCAGTGATGAATTGCAGGCCACACTGGAACAAACCAGGATGAAAATGAACGGAGAAGAATCTGTCCAGCAGGTAAGATGCTAGAAACTGTTGAATTAAAAAAGGGGAAAAAAAACAGTTTTATTCCAGTGAATTGCGAAAGTTTAGTACAAAGCCCATCACAATCAATTTAAAATGTTTTTTTTGTTATTGATGATGTTGATAATGATCTTATTTTTTCCAAACGTCATTCAGCCTGTAGGAAAACAGTTGTTTTGTTGTGTTTTTATAGCCAGCTGTGTGTTGATTAATCTCTTGGAGTTTAGGAAGTGAAGTCATGGTCTCTGTTCGCCAAACTTACTATATTATACGTTTGGAGCAAAGTAACACAGAGGTGGAAAATGAGTTACATGAGCAACGTGCCTTTGTTTAAATGCCTCACAGATGCCCATAATAGCAAAAATATACAGAACATATAGAGTAAAAGCATATTATAGGATACTTTTTACCGTCAGTGGGCTGTTGGATTTGGCCTGTTCCTGGCTGAAGTCATCAGTGTGTGTTGTGGATGAAGTTGCCGCGTTAACAGCAGACCTTGCAGAGGCAGGGCTCACTGGAAAACATGAAGTCAGGGAAGATGTTAACAAAAGAAAAGGCTCGCTGCAGTCCTCATGGAGGCCGCTGGTTAGAATAACACACTGACACAGCAATGGCATCATTTCCCCTTCCAGAACAAAAAACCCCACAGTAATGGCATTATTTCTTATTCTGTAGCCACAACAATGCTCTGCTTTTACTCCACTCATTTATTATTCATGCAAACTGACAAAAATCATGCCTAATTACATGTGAGAATGTGGTGTTGCCTTCACCTGTGCAGGTAGGCGAGAGTGAACACCTACCAAAAAGGTGATGTGTTTACTGGAAATACGACAGACATTTAAGGTTCTGTCCGTTCCTGCTTCCCTTTTTGTGGCCAGATGTTTCCTGATTGGAGAGCAGCAGGAATGCCCATCCATTAGTGAAGTTGTGCCAGTTGTGTTTAGCTCGTCTCACGCAGTGCTGACAGTGGGTTTTTGTTAAGTGGGACCTTGGGGCCAGTCTGACACGTGTTTGTAATGTCCCTGGATGGTAAACAAAACGGTGTAATCAGCACAAGTGGACACTTAAGCATCCCCTCATTGCCGGGCGTTAAGAGCCGGAGAGCTGCACCACTTTCTCACAGGTTCTATCAGACACAGTCTTCATCTGGTGTTCAGTTTTATCAAATTAAAAATGGCCCATGTTGCTGTCGTGTTTTCAACACTTGTGTGCTCACACAGGTCTCAGTGCCTGAACTGAAGAAGAAAGAGGCTCAGAGGAAGGACAGTCATCCACACACCCAGAATGAAGTACTGGCAGCTGTTACATCCCAGAGTGACTGCTTCACTCAGCGCAACTCGCTTTTCAACAAGGAAGTACTGCAGGTAAAGTGAAGCGTGCACACACACATCACCATCCATGGTATTCCAGGGGGTTTACCATTCTCTCTGTTTCACTTCTTCTCATGAAAAGCCTCCTCTCTGTGTTTCACATCTAACAAGTGTCCAAGGAGATGCTTTTCCCCCTCTGCTTTTCCAGAAAGTGCATATTTTTCAGATTAAATTGTTTTAGGATTAAACCTCTGTAAGCAGCTTATCAGAGTCTCTCATCTCCTCTGATGTGAATGAAAAGAAGCTGTGGAGTGGGCTCATCGCAAAATGCTGCAGAGATGAAATCAGAAAGGAAGCTGCCTGTCGCATGACCCTCCAACCAGAACAAAATATGCACTGGTTCTTATTTTGTCCCAGGAACTGTATGAGCTGTGTTCGGCTGAGGGAAGAGAGGGAGGGGAAACCGCCACAAGCAATTATTTAGGGATGAGATCATTGTTTGGCTCCATCTCTTCACGCCTATGGCCCAGAGAGACTCAGCCAAGCAGCACAACTGGTTGTGTTATCTCATCGCTGCGTCCACCCCGGCGCACAAGGACATTTTTCAGCGAGTTCGGCTGAGGGACATTTTGTCCAGCAGTTTTCCAGCTTTTTAGTCAGACCTCTGTTGAGCAATTGTCCAAGTGATAGGCCGTTTACTTCCAGAAATAAGAATTTAATTTTGGACGTGTCGGCTGAAGGAAACATATGATGTATGTGTGTGTTGAAAACAGCTCCGCAGCACGTTGTTAACAAGCTTAGCAGCCCCCTTTGCTCTGCAGTTGAGTTTCTGCTGCTTTTAGAGGAAATAACCTTTAGTATTTTACCTTTTTGGGCTTTAAATAGCCAGAAGTTTTGGTACCAGGGGGACCCGCTTGTTTAACAGTGATTTGGTTGACTGCTATCGCTGGAGAAAATGTATTATTGCAGTATTACGTTGCTGTGAAAGTGGAAGCGAGCTTTCCAGGGGAGACTTTTAAAGGCCCCTAATGGTTAAAGCTGGGAGAGCAAAGCAGGTCACCACATGGAGACGCATGACTTTGTCGAGAGCCATCTGTCTCCGAGGCTGCTCTGCAAAATATCTCGCCTTTCACCATTTCATTTTCATGATAGAGAAAGTAGAGAAACTTCCACTCCCACTGCATTTCCAGAGCCAAGTTACATTACTAGAGAGGCATGTTGATCGACATTTCATAAAGTGCAAAGATGAAAACACTTTGTCCTCGTTTTCACTCATAATGCCAAAGCTGGGTTATTTGAAACGTGTACACTGTAGATTATTAGAAGTTAATTCAGTTTAGAATTGTAAATTCTCCTGCTGCCTTAAAATGGTGAGTTAACTGGGCTTTGGTTGATTAACTAGTTTAAAGCCGTGTTATGAGTTGTAAAAGTGTAAAACTAATTGAGTTAAATTAACTAAACTTGGGAAAATAAGTTCAATCAACTTAAGATATTAAGTCAGATCAATACCACAGACAATGGTTATAGACACACTTGTTTTCCTTTTTCATTTTCTGAATTTGAAGAAGTTCTTTTTCATTTCTAATTGAAGAACTACAGCCTCAACTGTTGAAGCCATTTTACCAGAGTCAGTCCAAAGATGATCTGTGAGGCTGCTTTCAGTTACAGTGAGACAAATTATAAATCTAGAGGAGTGAACTCAATGCTAACCTTTATCATGGTTCGAATGTTTCTTATCAATATGTAAGGGAACAACCACAATTTCATTTAACTTGTATTAAAGACACACAGCAAGTTTTCAAGATGTCTGTTTTCTCAATCTACAAAAAAGAAGATTCTCTGGGGAGTTTTAACTCTCTAACAGTGCATCCTGGGAAGTCTGCTTATAGCCTATGCTAGTTTTGTTTCTTCTAAACTGAACTTAATGAGTTAAGTAAACTTGCAACTGTTCATTCATTCAACTCATTTTAGGTCACAGTGCCTCAAGTTATAAGAACTCATGTTAATGTTGATGTGGTTTGAAAATAGAACTTAAGGTCTTAAGTTCAATGAAATAGAAATGAACAAAACTCACATATTTACATTAAGTAAACTAAAAAAGATTTCTATAGAAATGACAAGCGGTGTGAAAAACAGCACTTTCTCCTCACAGATTACAATCTCCGGATTTGTCCGGTGTTGATTGCCATGATGTTTTCCTGTGCAGCCACAAAAAAATCACAAGTAGTGACACAGTTTGAATTCCATGCATTAGCAGTCTGTCCTGTGTGGCTACTCTAAGGCCTGACTGTACATTTCGATAAACAGACCATTGTTGCGGAGAGTGGACAGGAAGAAACAAGGGAATCATGGGCTTCCTCTATGAGGTCATTATAATGCCATGGGAGCCAGTGTGAAGAGATAGGGGCAGGCCTGTTTTGTCAAGCTCTTTTCCTTCTGTTCAACCCAGAAATACCTCCGCTGCCCCGGGGGCCTTGTAAAGTTAATGACCTGCTTCTCCAGGGAGAAGTGACATCATATTTTAATCTACAGCGAAAAGTTGTTTGGAGGGATGTGTCATGTGCGGTCTTGATGTTTTATTGATTCAAAAGTCGGGTTGCTATAGAGTCTGTTATTCAATGTCAGTCATACTGCATTCCTTAGGAAACAGTGCCTTAATATAACGTCACAATGACTTGTTTGTGTGTGTTTAACTGTTATTTGACATTCTGTACTGTACACAAAAGCAGCGCTGTGAGAAGTAAAGTTGATTGTATCAGTTGTTTGAATCACTCAGGATTGGCCTGACAGGTGAGTTGATTTATTAATCCATTCATTTCTCGTGGCGTAGGAGGGTCACTGACTTCCATGCTGTGTTCTCCGCAGAAAACAAACATGTACTTTCCAACACTTTCTGATTTTGGCCACCTGGTTTGGCCTTCTTGCTCCACACAGAAGTTTGCCAGAAAAGGCAGCTCCGCAAGACAAAGCCTTATGCAATGGAGCGCAGGCACTTGCCAAGAGAAACTTCTGCTCTGCATAACATGACATCGGAGAACAAAGAGCTGTTCTTGATGTGCCTGAAGCTTCGTATTACTCCGAGGCAGGGAGGAAAAAATGTTCTGTTTGCTAGATGTGACGAATACTTTGTTGAGTGTACAGTCATACAGCGGATATGGCACAAAATACTGGCTGTAGATGAGCTTCAGATGTGAAAGTTCTATCTATAAATTTAGCTGAAAATACGGGAAAGTATCTGATGCTAATTTCAGCATATTAATTATAGATTAATGCAAATATATCTAACTGTTTACATGTACAGTGTGTCATAACTTCACTTTTGGGGGGGCAAATCAGTCACAGATTGTTACTTATTCATGCTCTTCTCCCTGTATTGTGCTAAAACAACCATCCTCAGCTCCCTAAGCCATCCTCGGCCATGTTTTATTACATCAGGACTAAACTATTACTCAGGACTATAAACAGACATAAGTGATTACCTGCTCACATTGTGAAGCATATCTTAACCAATGTTGTCTGTGCCTGTTTGTGATGTAGGCAGAAGCCTGGATCAAAGGCAAGCTCCAGGACCTAAAGGATGGATGTAATATTCAGTGCTGCCCCCTGCAGGACTGGGAGGAAGCCTCGCAGACGCTTCAGAGAGACCTCAAAGACTTTGAAAACACCCTCATTCAACTCAACCAGGTAGCATAGTGGTTCGACACAAGGCCGGACTCTAACTCAAATACTACAGCAAGCTCATCAGAGTGCCCCACGTGCAAAAAGAAATGTTTATTTTACCTTTTTAACACATAATGGAGATCTGAATGCAACCATTAATCACTGTCTTTGGTGCTAAAAGAGTCTGTCAGATCACATAACACATAACATAATGGGCTTGTAGGCACTTCCAGGCAAGAGAAAAGCAGACCCCTCTGTGTTCCAGACAGCTCTGTCAAGCCAGTTTATACTTTCTCCCTCCGGAGAAATGTCTGGAAATTGTACGTTGGTCATAATTAACCTCCCTCGACACTCAGGCGGCCCAGGAAGGGCCGCGGCAGAACTGGGAGATTTTTCAAGGATACATCTGAGACATGAATGGCAGTTTGAGGTGTCAGATGGGTTCATCCTCTGCTCCGTGTTAGTCCTGCTGCTCCATCTGTGCAAAAATGAAAAGACTTTGTGTTTCTTTATGTTTCTAAAGATGGGTGAGCAGCTGATCTGCAAGCTGAACCCCACATCTGATCTGGTGAAGAAGCAGCTCAGCCAGCTCAGGGACCAGTGGCTGACCCTGAAACAGATGGCTGCGAACCAGACGAGAGCCCTCGGCGGAGCCAAGAACCTGCAGGAGTTCAACAAAAAAGTGGACAAGCTGGAAGCATGGATTAAAGAAAAGGTAAAAAGCATTCCTGTCTTCCTCTGTTTTCATGCTAAGTGGAGAAGAAGGAGATTTAATTGCAGAGAGAGGAGCCAGTTTTATTGAACTACTGATTAAAACCTTTCATTTTTTTCACTCTTCCTCACCAGTTTAGCAGTTTTATTGCTAATGCAGCAATTTTGTAGTTGTTCTTTCATTTTCTCATTTTCAAATTTAACACTAATGTGAAATATATGAATTTTGTTTTTATCATTTGTTTTCTAAAGTTGTTTTCATGCTCCTTCATTTAAATTTCACAATGCACTCTGTCCTTGCCTGTCCACCCCTTTCTCTTATCTCTTCAAACGTCTTCCTCTCCTCTTTCCATTCAGAGTTAATGAATCTCTCCAAGTGTAACAATTATACCAAAAACAGTTGGCCCAGAGGCAGATCTGAGACTACAGACAGCTCTAATCAACAGTTGTCAAGATAATTGGCACAGAAAAACTGCACTTGCTAATACAGGAAATTAGCTCAGTATCCTGAAGACATCTCTTGTTTGTGTATATTCACCGGTGTAAAACATCTGCCTGTCATTATCAAAAAAGCAATCATCTAGTGCATTTTGGGCCTGTGTTTATCTCTGCTCATGTCCGTGTCTGGCACAAGGGAACCGATGATTGATAATGTTCCTGTGGGAATGTAATGGAGGATGTTGCTTATGAAGTCTATAAAACATCCATCCTTCGAGGAGATGTATTCTCCATTTAGTTCCACTCATCCTTTCCTCTGTGCATTAGTATCGAGTTCAAAGTTTCCCTCCGCATGCTGAAGGCTATTTCTGTTTAGCATCTTCCTTGGTAGCAGGAGTAATGCGGTTTAATCCTGGTGCCTCTAAAAAGAAATAATGGTCGGGTTCCTAACAAATGGGGGCTATAAACACTGACTTTTATGTGTGCCAGCAGGAAGAGGAGCAGTCTCTGGTGAATGTCCTGGGGGAAAATGTTGACAAAATGCAGTTGACCAGGAGAATATTAGATCTGAAACAGGTGAGCACGGTAAAGGAACAAGCAAAAGAACTAATAATAGGACTGAAAAAAAGCATTATGCGTGCTAAACAGCATTCTTGAGGTAAAAATATATACATTCCCATATGTTAATGGTTTGATTTACAATTTGGTTGAGGTTTCCCAGTCATTTATCTATGGCTGACTGTAATTTGTCTCCCAGGGTGTATGGTAAAGACGGCTGAGGTCATAGTTGGACTGTGCTCTGCTGTTTCCCTGCAGGATGAGCAGCTACACAGGAACCTTCACGAGGAGATCAACAACTTGGCACTAAGGCTGGAGAAACAAGGGAAGACAGATGGCAAAAACATCTCCAGCAGGAGGAAACAAATCAATAAAATGTACATTTTTTCCCCTTAAGTTGGACTGATATGCTGTATGAAACAACTTCAAAGTAAATGTTAATTGAGGGGTGACCTTCTTTGCGCTGTCGCCTGTGTAGGTGGCTGAAGGTCCAGTCTCATCTGAAAAACTACCATGAGAATCTTCATCTGGCCCTGGAGGTGTCCTCGTTCTACCAGCAGGCTGATAATACACTGTTTGCTATGAACAACATGGTAAAATTGCCAGAAGACCTAATATATGTTTACTTTTTTAATTGTCCTGGTATTTACTGAGAGATTCCCCTCATGTTGCGTCTCCTTTCTTGCAGAGGAAAAGCATGTCTGCATCCAAAGAGCTGGACAACTTCGGAGACAGAGAAATCCGTGACATCGCCAGTCAGATCATGGTAAGAACAGTCTCTTCACTTAGCGCATCACTGCCTGGTCACATCCTGAGAGTGTGTTGCAGAAGCCTTCTCTGCCTAACCTGCAGGCCTGTGTGTGGTAGATGTTAGATGTGAGCGTGTCCCAGCTGTCTAACCTCCATCCTGCCCTGGCTGCCAGCGTCACACAGAAGCAGAGCGAGGTGAAGGACTGCTGGACGCTTCTTCAGAAGATTTTCAGGTACGTCGGCAGGCCAAGGATACCACCGACAACTATGGTGGCCCTGCATGCATGCGCCATTTCACACAGTAATTGGTCCTTCACTTCAGGTTTCCACTGAGCTGGAACTGTAGTTTTCTGTTACTTCTCGACCGGTGCCCTCCTTGAAAGGTATGCACTGGCAAAAACCGAGAAGGACTTTTCCAAATGAAAATGAGCTTTGTGTGAATAGTTTTCTCTCCCTCTTGATTAGCCTTGTTTAATTTGGGCTGGAGTCAGGTGAAGAATTGTAAGCACAGTGAAGGACTGGTAAGACTAGATGTCTGGAGTCCAGCTACCACACAGAGCATCATTCACCACCCGCTTCTCCGTTTATAATCTGTGCTGCTTTGGAGTTTGGATTGCTGTTGTAGGTGAATAATGTCTTGGCGTCGGGTCAAGTTGGCAACATGGATTGCACTCTTCTCACTGTTAAAATCCTGACATCATCCGAAACAGCCTGAAGCTGAGATAGAGCGTGTTTACAAGAATATTTAGTAATTTTTATGGAATTTGTAAAACAAATTTATTGTTACTATAATAGCCTACAGTATGTATCCAGACCTTTACATCATTAGAGCATCAGAGGCAATATCTGCTTAATGAGTACAACCACATTTAATTGCTGTGGTAAAATGGGAACCGAACTACAAGAAATTGCCTTACTGATTGTGCGCTGTGGTCGATACGATAAAAGCCAGCATTTGTTAAAGAGCTTGATTAGTGAAATGTGGCATTGTGTGGAATAATGTTCAAAATAGAAACTGTGATCTTCTGGGAAGCAACAGGAAATTTCAAGGCAATCTGCCCGTTAGTTTGTTTCGTCTATGAAAGTGGGAGCTTTGAGGTGATGGTGGTCTGAGAAAAAGTCACAGGTTCTGCAAATGACAACTATGTTACTTTGTTTGAAAAGTTAATTTATAAATTAAGTTTATTATTATACTTTGGACGCATATTCTGGAGACTGCGAATGTTCATGCCAAATGTCATATCAGTCTGGTCAGTGTATAAGATTGGAATTCTTATACTCTGCAATAAAAAGTGTGAGTTGTTCATAATAATAAATATGGTCAGGAGTAACTCAGGTCCACAGTTCTGACATCCATCTCCAACATCTAATGCCTTCCAAGAATTTCTCAGGCTGAGAGCCTTTCATGTCAGCGGCCTATCTTTAGATCCAAACATTACATCACTCCCTCTTATCAGCTGCGTTTCATAACTATTTAAACCAAATAACACAAACACTGGTATAAAAACTCCAGAGCCATAATTGGAGCGAAGCCCTGCTGTCAGCACCACAGTAACCTCCAGCTCTGCTCGGCCCGCAGGAGTGACAGGACCACACTCTCTCTCCCTGGCTCCACTTTCACCAGGGAAGATGCTGACCTCCTGACACCGGCCCGAGAGCCTCAGTGCATCATGGGAACGGAGACACATGGGATCATGGGAAAGGAGGTGAAGGAGGAGCAGAACCGTCTGAAAGGCTGTGTGGTAAGTAGCTTTGGTATTTCATTCTAATACTGGAGAAACCACTCTGCGGCTCTCGAGTAGGAGAGAACAGCTCCATCAGTGTTGGCAGAAGATGAGACCAGCCCCCTTTCAGTCCTACGAAAGCTTGTGGCTGCAGAAAGTGACGCACTTTGTCCTTTGGTTTGGAAAATGCCTGATTTACAACTTAATTTACTTATTTTTCCAAAATAGAGTCTGACAGATGTGCTGTCGAGCAGTGGTTTCCAGTGTTGGCACAGAGCATGCTGCTGGTTTTCTGTCCTACCAGCTAGTTAGCTGCACTTAATGGTGACATCTAATATCCCAGTTATGAGGAATCCCTTGATAAGATGGTTGGATCAGCTCTAAAACTTACAAACCAGAGCTGCAGGGAATGTTTACCTTTGCTGTCTGTTTCTGCCTGTCTTCTGTATCATGTAACAAGAACCCCAGTCTGCAAATGTTACAAATATTGCCCTGTCACAGGAAGAGCTTTTAGAGGTGTTATTTGTCCCTGCCAAAGAATTACATAAGCTTCCATTAAAAATGTCAAGTCGTGACTGTACAACATGGCTCAGCAGTGGGCCAATGCAAATAAGTCGTTGCCTCCAACCCAAGATTTCGCTTTATGGTAGAAAAACATCTTGGCTTTCAAACAGTCTAACAAAAGCACAGTCATTGGATTAATACTATATTAATAGACGGTCTGTGGTTCAGTGCAGGGTGAGTGAATAATCTAACATGTGGATTCCTCACACAAGACATTCCTCTTTGTGAAGGCTGACTTGACTGAACACGTGGTTGCTCCTATAGTAGCCCCCTAACTGGCTGTAAACGCACAGGGAAATACTCTTTTGCAGGACAGAGTATCCAGAAACAGTGTGGTATGTTTAAAACCAGCAATTATGTATATATTTAGTCTTTAACTTAGCACGTTAAATCTCTTTATAATCCATAAGTGAATGTAGCAGCTACTTCAGCCCAGAAGTATACAATGTCGTGTCTTCCAGCTGACCTTGAGCACTTCTAAAGCCCTTGCTGTGCCTCTGGCCTCATTCTGCTCGGTGAGAAAATACTCAACGGCTGAGGAGAGAAAACTTCACTCTTTCCATCCTCCCTGTGTTTCTGGTTTGGTTTATTTCCCCGCTCATGTTTTTCGGCCCTGTGGCTCCACCACCTGTGACAGGAGCCCATCAGACCAAGCAAGCCTGACTCGGTTGTTTCAGAAATGTTGGAACGACCGTCCCGAGCCCCTTCACTGCAGTCAGTAGCCGTTACTGCGCCGCTAGCTGAGAGTTGCCTGGGTGCACTGTCTGTGGGAGCCCTACTTGTTACTATTTATGGAAGGGTTAATAAGACACTCCAAACAAAACCCTGGAGCCCAAAGGCCACACTTGGTGCCAAGCACAAGCACCAGTTGAACAGTAAAAGTAATTTGTCACATACTTTCGCAGCACTTTCCCTCCAGCTCCCAAGTGTGCTGAATTGATTTCATTAGTTTTAAAGGAACAAGATGCAGCTGCACAGGAGCTGGTAGTGACTCTGAGATATTTGCATATGCGCTGGTAAACGGCACTTTCAGCATTTCTGCAGATGTACGCATGGCCACATACACCCCTTTTTTTGGTTCTAGCCTCTGCCACTGGTGCAATTTGAGTCAGTTGATTAAAGGTAGCTGTAAAAGTTTTAACGTCAGAGTGCGTACACGCATTATAATCTATAGGCCCGGGTCTCGTGTGTGTTAGCAGTAGTATGGCCTCTTGTTTCTGGAGGTAAACATGGCTATCGTCTGTTTCTCTAGCTAATTGTAGCCAGATGCTGGGGCTGCAGACCAGATGGGCTTGGTGCTAAGTGATAGTTCTTGGCTGACATCACTTCATAGCACACTGCAGAAAGACACACAGGGGGAAGAGATCAGCGCAAAACAGATAAGAATGAACAGTGCCCAGATAGGGGAAAGTATGCTGGGCTGGGAGATGATTGGATGAGACCTCAAAAACACAGAATACCTCTGAATATGACATCGCAAATCATCAAAGGGCTATTTCTCACCGCAGCTGACATTATTCTTTTTCATGTTGAAGAGTTGGAACACAGGCGTTGTTTACAGTGGCAGCCACTGTGAAGGATGAAGGACAGAAGCAAATATCTGGGGAGGAGACGTCAGCGATGGTTATCAGCCCCGTCAAATGAATCACACCGGTTTGTTAGTTCTGCAGCTTTAGCACATAAATGGGCCGATAATGTGCCTCTATGAAACTCAGGCTGGCCTATAAAATGACTGGCATGTTAGTAAATGATGTTGGAGTCCTTACAATTTACTGCATCTCACGCATAATTTTGGAGGCGACACTTTTCTCCAGCTCTCTGACTCACTTCTTCTATAAGCCCGGTCAGAAAATAACATAGTTAAATTAAAGCTACTCCATAAAACACTGTTATTAATAGGTGTTTTGCGTTTTTGGCTACAGTGTAATTTCAGATTTTTTTAGCATGAAAACACTGACAGGTTCCTCCTGGTTGATTACTGCACAAACCTTTCTTCTGCGCTATTAATGAGAAATCATAAGACAAAGTTCTTTATATTTCCCAGTAGTAATTTAATAATTTCACATGCCAGCTAGTTTGGTTAGGCAATGCAAGTTCAGCCTGTCTTTAATCTTTAGGGTCTTAAATCATCATCAGTTAGAAAAAAAAACACCAAAAGCAAAAAGAAGCAAAAAAACCCTTATATACCAACATACACATGACAATGAATAAGAACATTTTTGTACGTGCATTCTTGCATTAGTTGTGTTGGATCCTGTTGCAGTGTAATGCTCTGGAAAGCCTTTGGCAGTGAATTATATTAGGAATAAAGAGCAGCTATCAGGATAGCCCACTGTGTTCTCTGTCATAGTCCAGATACATGTCGCCCTCACTGCAGAGTCCTCTGGCCAACCTTTAAAGTACTCATATGGCTGTAAAAGTGGCTTAGAGGCTGCTGACATCCATAATATATTTCTGCACATAGGCTCGGTCTATAGCTGTGGCATTGACCTTGCTAAAAACTCCACTGTGTAGTTCGAAATCACAAGGCTGAAAACACACTGTTGCTTTAATATGAGTTGGGCATAGTGAATTTGAAAAGTGTTATATTTCTGCCTACAATAGTTCTTCTTCATCCCCAGAGCGGTAGAGCACATGTTTAAACTGTTGCCTCCATCTTTACTATTTTTATTAGAGACTTTGATGCTGTCAAACAGAAATGGTTGGTATCTTTAGCCTCGTTTGGGTTGTTTCACTGAAAATAGCCAACCTTTGTGAGCGTGCTTTGTGTTATTTACAGGAGAAACTTTTACTCTGGGCAGCCGTCCATAATGTCCGGCCTCCAGCCACATTGCAACATTCACATTAGTAGTGAGCCACAGCAACGGCTCATTGTCCAGTGACTGCTCACAGCGTAAAATCCTCCTCTCTGGCAGGTTTATGTATCCAATCAACCTTTATTTGGTGGACGGCTGACAGAAAAAGCAAAGCATTACTCGCATGCCGTGTTGTGGATCTTTAGGACTTTCCTACAGAGACTTTTTTCGCTCTTTTGTCCACAGAGCTCTGCTGACTGTGGGAGTGGTAGGAGAACACAGAGCAGCCAAAGCCCAGAGCAGCAATCAGTAAACCACACCTCTCCAGCAGCGGGAGACGGCTCAGGCTGCGCAGATGATGCCATCGTCAGACATCAATTGAAGGGGGAAAGGTGACATTTTAGACTGGCCTCCCTCTCCGTCTGTGACTTACATAATGAAAGGTCTTTATGTAAGTCATAATTGGAGTCACATGTCTGTGTTTTTCTTTGCAGCAGGAAGCCCAGAGCAGAGCCCAGGCTCGCCGCCGCCCCGCGAGGCCACCCACAGCTTCACATTCAGCTTCAGAAGTTCACTGTGTCTGCTGACAAGGTGACCTGACCTCTGCCAGGCACACCCACATTCCCCCGACACAAAATCAATTTTGCTAACACAACCTATGGTTTATAAGCCCTATGACCTCAACCTCAGGATTCACTGCTATGAATTGCCAAGTCAGCACTGCATCTGGACTCATCGCTTATTACACCCATTTCTTGTATTATGTCACTCTTTTATGACACTAAGTTGTCATGCATTCAAGTGTGACTGTGTGCTGGTGTACTGCTTCTCATTTCCAGTTGAGATGCACCGAAGTGGAACCAATAATTAGTTGTTTATTGTGGCCAATGCTGATAAAATAATCAAAAAAAATGTGATGAAGACAATAAATATAGATTTTTTGATTGAATTGAAGTTTATTTATGTATCTAATGCACCAATTTAGAGAGATGTAAACATCCCTCGTACAAAGAAAACACTATGTTGTAAGCTAGCTTGTAATAATCATAGTTAATGTTTTATTATGCAGAATAATTGGTACCAGACTTCTTTGTCACTTTCAAGCATGCATAAGCTATAAAAAAAAATTACAATGATTTAAGATTCTATTGCTCTGTCCTTTCATTTTGTTGATTTGGGCAAAGTAGTTCAGTTACTTCTCAGAGACACAGCAGTGTTCAAACCTATCTTTAGACTATGTCAAAAAGTTGCTGCTAAGCAAATAAAAATGTTCTGCAAACAGTCCAAACATTAATTTTCTACTCTCCGCATCAGATGTAGGTCTAGTCATCATTAATAACTTATTTTCCTTACTAAGTTATTTCTTCTTGTCGATGGCCAATCTATAATTGGCCATCGACATATTGCGTGTCCCTAATTTCCAGTAATTGCTGCTGCTTAAAGGTCAGGATGAGAAGCAACATCTTGGTCCAGCTCACTGTGTTTCCTGTGGCTTTGGCAACCAAATCTGCAGTGTGCTCTACAATCAGATATTTCTCTTTTGAACTGTTCATTGGTTTAACTCGTTCTGCTTCCCTCTCCTTTTCCATCTCAGACTTTGTCCTGGCTCAAAGACAATGTATCCATGGCTACACAGGTGTGTTCAATAGCCAGCTTTGAGGGGCTGGAGGCAGCCAGGAGGTGTCAACACACACTCGAACAAGAAATCCTCACCAACAGAGCCAGGATAGAGGTGGTCAAAAGGGTAAGCCGAGGCCCACCATCACATTCACAGTTCCTCTTAAAACACAAGCGCTGGATGCGTGCCTTGAATGAAAACACATTTTACATGTTTAGCATTTTGGCAGGTCTGGTTCATGTATTAATCAAATAATGAGCTGACGTCTCATCAGAGACGGCCTCACTTACCCAAAGCTTCAGATTAGGTGTACATTTCGCAACATAAATTCCAGTTCTTAGTCATCACATGCTCTCATCAGTTTAACACCCCGTCCTCAGGAGGGCCACGGGTTGGTCCGTGCACAGCACCCAGGCAGCACCAGGATCGAGGATTTCCTCGGCCAGCTGGAGGTCCTGTGGGAAGAGCTGAGAAGGAGGCACCAGAGGAATGCTGTGTTCCTGCAGGCCTCAGAAGAGCTGGGTTTCAGGGTAAGATATCATAAAATATCTCTCTGCAGGCTCTCTTCTTAGGTCATACTGTTCTAGAAGAAATTTATGGTTATGACGGATTATTCTGGATCAATTCTACCACTGTTAGGCTCTTTATGTTGGGCCAGTACCTGAGTTATATGCATGAAACTCATTTGCTTTCATCTTTACCACCCTAACTGGCAAAGTCTTCAAGGTATACTCACAAGAATTTATGAAAGGTATTATAAGGAAATTGTGCTTCCATATAATTTGATTACGAGTTCGAAGGGGACTGCAAATCCAGATTGTTGGAAGGTCTTTTATTGCAAACATGTAGGTCAAAGCACAGTCTACCTCCAGTAGGTTCACATTGTGCACTAAATCACATGGAAATCAAAGCAGGAAAACTTCTGCATCATGAGACATATTGTTGCACTCCCACAACCTCTCTGCTTCTGTTCCATATAGGCTGTCAAAGTGCTCCAGGCCCTTGGCAGCCTGGAGGCCTGGTTGGAATCTGTGGAGCTTTCCATGAAGGAATCTGCATTAGCCGGTGACCCCGAGACAATGAGTGTGGCCGAGAGGGAGAGCTGTCTGCTGGAAAGAGAGGTGGCAGCACGCAGCCTGGAGCTCAGCGCGCTGAGACAGGAGGTGGACCGGCTTCACGGCCACAGTCACCCCCACACACGAGGGCTGCCAGCGCGCATGGACGAGGTGGAGAGAAAGTACGTTTTTTCATAGAAGGATAGGTCAGGGATAGCCCCGTGAGGTTTGTCATCATGGAAGAGTCTTGTCATTTATCTGCACAATCAAACTCTGGTGGTTTTAGTTCGTCGTCGCTGTGGTCAGAAAATATAGCAAGTCACTGTTTCCAAGAGGTCACAGGTTTGGGTTTGCCATGTTTGTAATCCAACATGGAAGGGTTTATTCATAAAAAGTGCAGTTTTTATTTAAGACAAACATTTTCACCCCATAAACCACAAACATCTACATATCCACAGATCTCATAAGTCACCCTTTTCTCCCAAGTTGGCGAAAATCCTCTCCATGTGCTCATTAAGTGCACGGCTCAAGTTTATCCATTTGTGATTCATGCAGCACTTAGTGAGGTCTACCCCACAGCTCTGACACCCACTTCACCCACAGCTCGTCAGTGTGTGTCACAGTCACCCGTTCCATGTTTGCGAGATGACGTGCCTCTGCTCGCTTGGCCCTTAAGAGACAGGTTGTTGCCATGGACTGAGTAAAACCTCATGATGTTGGCCGGTCTACGGGACATACCTCTGTCTATAAACAAAAGGTCAGACTCTGTAAAGAACACCCAGCTGACCAAAGAAAATAAAGCCGCGGAAAGGTCTCCGTTTAAGTGTTTCCAGGGTGGGGGTGTTAGATGGGGCAGAGATGGCTACTTGTGCAGTCTGAGGGACCATTGATGCAGGTAGAGGCTCTCACTGAGCAGCTGCAACACACTTGGTATGATGTCATTATTTAGCACTACATAGAAGCAACTTAAGGCTCATTTATTCTGGAGAAAACACCCTTTCAAATTGATCCCTTTACCATCTCATATGTAAACTCTGCACACTTGAGGTACCTTGGTGCCCTGAAGTGCAGGATATGTTTATATGACACATGATATATGATAACATAAACAGCACTCTAGCATGGTAACAGTCACCCAGTGAGCTGCCCGACCGCGGTCTCTGTAATGTGGTTCTGCTGAAGGATGCAGGGTTGCATATGAGGAGGTGGACGACGGTTAAAGTGTAGCTTCTGGTTAAAACTTTTCCTGCTTGTGTTTGTGTTTCCCAGGTACCATCGTGTCCAGAGTGCCCTGACCCAGCAGAGCTCAGAGCTGCAGGACACTCGCATGCTGACTGAGTTCCTGGAGCGTGTGGAGCTGGAGGAGAGCCAGGAGCTCAGTGGGAGTCGATACAGCCTGGGCCAGGTGAGACACAGCAGACAGGGGTGGAGCTTAAAGGATCAGCTTGTGCAAGGGAATTTTTTTTAAAAATGTTGTCATTTAGGTGTAGATGTATTTCACTCATGATGCTCACAGTATTAAATATCATTAAAAGTCCCCTCTCTGGTTATTGACCAAACTCATCTCTGTATCAAAGTTACAGATTCAGAAGTTTTTTCCATTAAAATTATTCTTCCCTCTTCTAGAATGTGAAGATCTATGAAGTCCCGTCCTTTTTCTAGTCACACCCTTCTCCACTCACTGCAGCTCAAACTCACAGGCTAGTCTATGACTCTGGTCAAGCACTGTAAAACTACTTATAGTGGTTGAAACTGGTAAAAGCTACTCAAAATTGGAGTACTTCAGCTGTACGCATTGAAACTGGAAACCGATTCGGAAGCGTAACTATTCAGAAAGTTGACAGAATTGGTTCCTTAGATATTTTACATATGAAACCTCAAACATTTGA
Source organism: Dascyllus trimaculatus (assembly GCA_024666655.1). Lineage (NCBI taxonomy): Eukaryota > Metazoa > Chordata > Actinopteri > Pomacentridae > Dascyllus > Dascyllus trimaculatus. The sequence continues at coordinate 24,317,711 of CM045464.1, read as the reverse complement.
TCTATTTTTTTGAGACTGTCACTGGTACAGTGCAGTTAAACGGTGGAAATACTTAGCTAAAGCTTTGACTGCTTATTTTTCTTATGATGTGCCTTCCAGCATATAAAAACACCATATGGACATGTTAACACGGTAAAAAAAATAGAAGGTAAGGTAAAAGGTAAAAAAAAAAAAAACAGATTTTTCACTAGAATGGATCTTTAAACTAAATCAGCAGCAGTGTGCTTATCTGAAAGACCTGTCTACTCAAAGGGCAATGATCTGTCACAGTTAGTTTTGAAGACATGCTGTCCAGAAGACAAATGTGTTTGTAGTCATTCCGAGTGAAAATCCATCCGTCAAAGAAAGGAGAAAGGAGGAGATATGGTATTGCTGAAAAACAGGTATAACATCACGTCCTTTCAGGTGATCTCTCCAAGGAGACACAGAAAGTGTTGTCTTGGGTTGTACGCATGAGAAGTACCAGAAACAAAGCACGATACCTGAGTCTGAGTCAGCTGGCCAAGCACAACAGTACAAATAGATAAAAAGTTTAGGTGAATATGGGAAAGGTGTGAGGGGAAGGGATTTCTGATGCTATCTCACCATCCAACATGCAGCTTGAACACACCATAAATCCATTTTAAATAATCCACAGATCATTTTCAGCGGCACAGCTTTCTACTGAAAACATCATCCTTATCAAAACTGTCGACAAAATATGTTTCAGTGGATTCATCACAGCCATAAAGCATCTGACATCTTAGATAAGGCAAATAAAACCCAAACTGTCAGCATGTCTGTGAACCAGTACTTTTTCATCATCAAGATTACACCTGTCACCTGTCTCATCATTCCACTGAACTAAGATCATCTCTTTCAGCCTCTCCACAGTGAAATTTCCTCAGCTCCTACTTTGCTGGGACTCCAGAGCAGCAGCGGTGGTGGTGGTGGTGGTGGTGGTGAGCCCCTGATAGAAACTATGGGGGACCCTGTGGAGGAACTACGAGAAGCCGTGGAGATGCTGAATGATACCGTGAGGGAAAGAGGTCGATCGCAGAGCCACGATCAGGCCATCCAGGAGCTGCTGAGCAAGGTAAGGAGATGGAAAGTATCACTGTATTTCTGCTGCAGTGTTAAGTTATAATGACCTTACATGATGCTGAATGGTTTTTAAGTTTCTAGTAGGGCCACATCTGGTTTCCTTTTTTTTCTGCGGCTGTGTATTTTAATGGGCCCCAAACAAGCCGCCGCTCCCCCTCGCATAAGCGACTTTGTGTTAATTCGATCTATTCTTGGTGAAAAAGGCAGCAAACATGACAGAATGGTGCACACACAGACGGCCGGAGGGGGAATCCATGACACCATTTAAAACACTAATTTGCAATGTGGCTCTCATTGGAAAACAAATAACGCACAGTGAAATATAATGACATAATGACATCCTCTGAGTGCTCGTGATGACTTTGTGCCTCGACAGCATGCCAGCCTGGCGGTGCGCGTGGAGGAGCGCCTGTGCTGCAGTAAGGATCTGGGCCTGGACATCCTGGAGAGGGAGACAGACATGGCCATCCAGTGTGAGCCAGACCACTGCGGCCTCGAGGCTCTGCAGGAGAAGCAGGACCACCTGGAGGTGAGAGGAAGATGCCGGCACACGTCGTGATCGCGGTGTAAACATCTGAAATGATTCATTGCTGTTAATACAATCCAATATTCCATTCCACTGACTGTGGATTGCAGACTTTTTGCTCGGTGTCATGAAAAAGGGGAAGCCCTCCCCCCGTCTGTCTCACCTCCAACACATTGTTCCACCGCCTGTTTCCTGTTGTGCCAGGTTTTTTTCAAAAAAAGGGGGCAGGTCCTCCCTGTTTTGTGCTTTGTTTAATTTATTATATAAACTGCGCTGTGCAATCACACACATAGAGCGTGCAAAAGTTTATTATTCACACAGGATATTTATTTATGCTTGTGTGAGTCACCGTTCTGTTAGCTCTCAAAGATTGTGTGTGTGTGTGTTTATGAGTAAATCTGGTAGGGTGTGTACGAGTGTCCAGGGGTCACAGGGTTGGACTATGTTGGAGTTGGGGATGGTAAAGTTCTGTGTGAGTCATTTTTGGGCAGTGTTATGTTTATCACACACATGCACACATGCACACATGCACACACAGCTGTCTGGAGTTGATACGATTGAAGAGCAGAAATGACCTAATCTCCCAAACTGAAATAACTGTGCCGTCAGCGGACAGGCATCCACAACTCAGTGTTCATGAGACTTACTGTAGCTGAGAAACATTATGAAGTATTGCTCCCAGAGAACCCCTATTAATTACTGCCTCGTCAAAAGCAGAAAAAAAGTGGTCAAGATTGCAAGCTTGCTATAGCATGGCAGCCCATATGTACACCATATGGGCCTCTAACTGCATAATATGCATAGCGCTATAGAGATGAGGTCATAGTCAGAGATACAATTGGTACAGGCTGCTTGAATGATACCAGGTTCAATCCGAGATGATAGATTTCCACTGTGATTCTCCACAGATTGACTATGAAATCATCAGGGAGGATGTAAAGGAGATGGAGGACCAGGCCTCTCGGCTCAAGGAGCTGTGCCCAGAGAGAGTGCGCATACTCGGGGCAAAGATCCAGGCAACGCTGCAGGCCTGGAGTGAGCTGGGGAAGAGTGTGACGGAGAACAAATCGCGTCTGCGAGAGTTTGTGCAGCTCCAGGACTTCTTCAGGAGCTACCTCGCCATGATGTAAGCGGGGCGTGAGGATGTCGTGACCCCTTTCTGAGCCAGAGGTTCTTTCATAATCCACGTTGTGGGAACATCTGCCCATTACAATATCTTTCAGGGAAAGAACACAATGTTCTTCTTTGTCAAGCCCAGGTCCTTAGGGGAATGTATAATTTAAGATGTGCTCAGAAGGTCGGAGCAAGTTTCCTCAGTTGAGTGCGACATGGCGATGAATGTTCACGGAGGGTCTGTTCATTCTCATGTTTTAGTGAATGTATGGCTTTTCTCACAGCCCTGTTCCTTGTCTCCTCCACCTCCTCTTACCCCGACCTGCTGTTCTGAATAGCTCATGGACCGAGGACACCAGGTCGTGCATTTTCTCAGATACCGCCCTGCATCTTGGGAGAGATGGGCAGAAACCACTGGCGGCAGAGCTGGACATGCAGATTGAGCAAAAGTTTAATGAGTTTGATGAGCTGGCAGCAACAGGGAAGAATCTATTAGACAAAGAGCATCACCTCACGCAGATGGTGAGCAGGGATACACAACTTTGCCGTCCTCAGATATATTGTTGGTTTTGTTTTTTTCCACTTTTACAAACCCTGAGTAATGTCTTGCAGGTGAGAGAGCGCATGGAGGAGCTGAGGAATATGCTCGGCTGGATCTTGGTGCACTGGAGGGCTCAGAAACAACAGTGGCTTCACAAGAAGAGCAGACAGGAGCCTTCACAAGATAATATTTATTCTGAGGCCACAATGTGCTCTCCACTAACAGAGGTAAATGAGCAAAGTGGGGACAAACTTGTGTATGTGGGGGGAAAATATTGCCCTTAGTTTATAAAATGTACTGTACAGTTTGTTCAGTGTCATATGTCTCACATAAACAGGTTATTCTAACTCAACTTCTTGACCACCTCTGATTTGTTGGAAACTCTTCCACCATAAACTGGATATTTGAAATTGTGTCTGTGACATTTTAGATTGATATATCAAGTCCTTTCTGAGCTCACTGTTAACAGAAATGTGCCTGTCGACCGACTGCCAGTGATATTCTGTGTGTTTTGTTGTGTGTTATTGTGACCTGCAACTGCATATGCTTCAGAAAATGTCACTAGTCGACTTCTGCATTATCATTTTGTTTGGTAACGGGTACTCAAAGATGGGATTTTTTTTTCGTATACCAACTCAGCCATAATCCTGGACTATTTGATCTTTTTGTCCAATATAGCTGATTCTGAAACAATTGAATAATGAGAAATAAGAGTAAAACTTTAGGCTCTTAACTGAAATATTTCCTAAGACGTTGTCGTTCAAACACAGCCTCAAATTTCAATGTGTGATCAAACATGCTGAAAGTGGGTCAACGGGCAATTAAAAGAATAAAAATAAGATAAAACGTTAAAACTTTTACGAAGATCTTTATAAATATCCATATTTTATGCAATTAAAATTTTAGGAAAATCAGACATGGTTGGGCAACGATTGTTCTAAAACTTTGATGATTAGAGATGGATGTCACAAATGTGACTGTACCATCATGTGGGGCTTCATTGTAGTTTTAAGAATAAACATTTTTTGATTTTTAATCATTCAAAGCAAGTTATAGTGTAGCCTAAAGTAGTACTGAAGATTTTACTGCTGTGCCAGTAACAGCCGTCACTAATGAGGGTGTTCATATAAAAAAGTAACACAATAAAAAATCTGAAAGCCTCAGTAATTTGAGGTTAAAAGATTGACTGGCAGGGGATGAAGGGTGGGGAAATAAGTATCTGGAAATAAGTGCACAAGTATAAAACACCAAACATTAGTGGTACAGATTGAGCACTTCTTTAACAATGTGAATATTTGTTCATGTTCTCTTTCCATGACATCCCACATACAGACTTCAGCTCCTGAGCCAGACATCCTCCTGTCTCAACAATCCCAGGTTGTCAGTCCTTGTGAAGACACAACAAAGGCAGCGAGAGACAGTCAGCCCTCATGTCTGCTGCCCCGACATGTCGAGCAGCACGGAGAGAAGCAGTCAGAGGACGGCTATGAGATCATGAACAGTATTGGACCTCAGGGCGACTCTCCCAAAGCCAACATCATGGTGCTCAAAGAGAGCAGCAGCCCGCCTTCAGGGGGAACAGTCAACCTCATCCTTAGCTTTGGTAACACAGGGGACAGCCAGGTTCAGGTGCTCGACCTGCCTGCTGCAGTGGATGAGGTAGTGGAGGAGACCTCTGAGCCTGTCCACAGGGTGAGAAACACACTCACACCTCACCAAACACCATTATGGAGCAGCACTATTACAGGCTAATGCTTCCACAAAAGCAAAATCACAAGTGATATTGGCTCCTGTTCCTGAAAGTCACTGCAGCAACATTAATTCTCTGTAAGGTCACTGCATGGGATCTCCCTCCTTGACTGTCTTGCTGTTCATTCCTCTCTCTCCTTTGGCCTTCACGTCTTCCTTTTTCCCCATTTTCTCCCTCAGCCCACTGTGCCTCAATCTTCTGCCTGTAAAAACTTTTGGAGGCGCTGCCAGGGGCTTTTGGAAAATACTTTGGGTAGTTTAAAGCGAAAGAGAAAGATTTATCGGCAGAGTGCGAATGAGGTAAACTGCGCGGTGTGAACTGGCATTGCATGCTGTGTCTCAAAGTGTGCTGGACTGCATGCTGTGTGTAGCTGTGTTCGGGGGGGCAGCATGTTCTACTAACCCGTTACAAGGTACAGCCAGTCTGCAGCCTCCCCGTGTTTTTTGCCTTCGCTGTAAGTCAGGCGTGACAGCAAAAGGAAACGAGTCGGGCCAAAGTGCCATCACGTAGTGTTTGTACTGACACCATCTCCAAAGTCGCCCCGGCTGGAAAATGTAGAGTTAAAGTGAGAAAAGTGAGAAAAGACAACAAACCATCAGACTGTTAAAACTCACAATTTCCCACTTAGCTGCAGTCATAAATACAAATCTAAAAGCAAATAAATTCTGTTTTTAATAAAGTCCATTCTGTCATGAGATTTAATGGGATGTGAAAAGAAAGGTGCTACTTTTACGACCCATTTGTAAAAATAGAAATGTCATGGTTGAAATGCAGTGATACCTCTGATCTGCTGTGAGTGGACAAAAATCTCAAAGACAGTGTCTCTATGTAACGCTTATAAGCTTATTGCAAGTTACTATAATGTACACAATGAATGTATACCTAAAATATATCGTTTGACCAACCCAAAACCTATTTAAGTTTTTTAATTCATTAATTTTATGCAAATGAAAGTTCTTTGCAGTATTGGCCGCTTTATCGAAAGGAGTCAAATAACCTCATAGATTGTAGATTTAAAAACAAAAGGAATTTTCCAGTTATTTTTTATGTATTTATTTTTTTACTTGCTGTGTGTGTATTTTTCACTCCAATATTAAGTCTTGCATCTCTATGGAAACAGCACAATCATGGCTGGAAGTAGAGAGAACTTCTGCGCAGTATGACACAGTTATATTCCATAAATTATAATAGAAAATATTTTAAAAAGTTAAATTCCTTGGATTATTTATTTTACAAAAATTGAAAAAACCTGGAGTTGTACAACATTGTGTCAAGTCTCCACATATGTTACCAATCCTGGGGGGAAAAAAAGCTGATTCTACGTGCTAAATATGTTAATACTTAGATTTTGAATTAGTTTGCATACTGTCTCCTATCTGTTCTGTGTAACCACTGCCTGCAGTTCAGCCCAGGTCAAACAAAGTACCTGAATTATGGACACAGCTGAGTCAATACGACCTTCACAGTTGCATTGAGAAGCACAGAATTGTTTAGGTTTTTACAGAGCCTTGTTACTGCAGACTCTTTATTTTTGCTGAATTTTTAATGTACAGTCCAGAGATTTTCGATGAAATTTCTTGATTTTAAGCTAAGATTTGGATGCGTTTTCTGGTAGAACAGCACATCACAGATGAGCAGTTCAACAACCAATGGATTTTTTCAGTTTTTACTCTTTCTGAGTCTGATAAATGGTGTAATTTGGCTGATTTTTTCAGTTTGTGAGGTTCGGCGGGTTAAGGCACTGCAAGCGAATGTGTGTATTTTGGATTAGCTGGAGGGAATGTGAATCTGTCTTTACAGTAATCTGTCAGTCGTCATTTTGCTTTTTCATTTTGTCTTGTGTAAACTCAGCTGAATGGGTAATTCCCACTCGAAAAATCAGACAATGAATCAGAGTGTTTAGAACCCTGCTTTTCTTTGCCATTAGAACTTGTCTATCGGCCCTAAATGAGGCAGGATTTAAAACTGGAAAGCCCTGATGACAGAGACAGAATGAGGGTGATGAGGAAGAAAAGCACTCGCAATCTTCTTCCTGCTGTGAATGTTGACAGAAGCACTCTCTTCTCCTTCTGTCATTTCATCACAAAGCCTGATGTAAACCCGCTCATGTCTGGCTCTCCATGGCGGTGCCACGATTGTGTGAAATAAGTGACCTCACCCCTCACTTCCTTTGAAAATTGCGCTCCAAAATGGCTCCCAGCAGGAGTGTGTCCCAAATGCCAGTGAAGGTGCAGTCATTAGACAGAGAACTGGCGCTGAACTTTCAGGAAAGGCCTCCAGACTGCACACCATGATTTATAGTCTGGGGGCTTCCACAGAAACAAGAGATTAGTCACAGAGTTGAAAGGTCAGGGCATTACAGCTGTGCATGACGGCATGCACAGCCACATATGATTTAGATTAAGTCCTGTGCAGTTGCAATCATGTCCGTGTTCTTTTGTCCTTTCATCTAATTTTTTTTTGTCTTTCGTGGGGTTTTTTGTATACATTTGTGTCGTTTGCGGCTCGCACATTCCTGAATCCATTGTTTTCTTGAATGTGCAAGATTAGCCAGTTTTCATGTCATCATCTATCTGTAACACATAAAAAAGCTCTCGTTCTCACAGAGCGCTGCAAGGCTTCAGCCTACAGCACGCATGAGTGTCTCTGGGGTTAACCAACTGCAATAAAGCTTCAGTGAAATGAGAGCTCTCACACATGCCTAATATCCTTTTCTCTTATTTTATAGGTAAGTACCTACTTGCATGTCAAGGATAACAACCTGGCTGTGGCCCCTGTGTATGAGAGTATCACCCTGCCCCGCCAAAAGAGCCGCTCTGCAGCCTCAGCCTCCCCCACCTTCTTGCCATCCTCCTCCTTGCCGTCTCCCTCGGCGGCTGCGCCACAGTCCACCAACGTAACCTTCCACCCTTCGGCGGGGAGCGGCGGCACCTCCATCTTCAGCAGCCTCAAGAGGATGGGCAAGAAGAGGAAGAGGAAGAGGGACGCTCGCAGGCACACTATTCAGAAAATCATGGGAGTGGAGGAGCAAACAGATGGGATGCCTCATTATGCCTGCGAGACAGTCACTTATGACACACACACATGGCCGCTGAAGGAAGGTCGAAGGAAGAAGACCTCAGCAAAGACTGGGGAGGCAGTAGAAGCTATGGCCTATATGAAGAATCCCCTGCTGAGGGACATTGATACAGAGTGTTCAGGAGAATACAGCATCATCCCATATGCTGTATCAGCAGGACCAACCACTTCGCCCTCTGCAGGTCAGGTGAGAAGCCACTGCAGATTCCTCTCGTTGGGTTCTGTACTGAGCTTTGATCTACCTAAGGACATGACCCTCATCCCCAGCATCCAGGACATCATTACTATCGCTCCTCCAGAGGCCAAAAAAGGAGGTGGGACAGATCCAGACCCCCAGAGACCCACAGTCCTGAGTTCTTTCAGACAGACTCGACCCGCTCCTGCCGTCACGCACAGTCCAGCTGAAATCAGCTTTTCTGAAACACAACCGTCAACAGTTGTAGTGAAAGATCTGCCTGATGTGGACAAGAGATTCCAGCCTTCCCTGGAAGAAGATGAGGATCAGACTGTGCCGTGTAATGACTTGTCTAAAACCCAGTTCGGTCTGCGTGAGGATGCAGAGCAGGAGTGGGACAAAATGTTATCAGAGATTACAACTAGTACAGCTGAAAAGGAAGGAACCAGCCAGCCTTCACAGCTGCCTATTTATGTGAACCAAGCCCCCACTTCCACTACCGCTGCACATAAACACGAGTGTCTGAGTGTCCACACGCTCATCAGAGACCTGAATGGACACATGTACCATAAATGCACCAGACCCCAGTGTGTACATGAAGAGAGTCCAGGACTTCAATCAAGCCAGGCTTCTCACATGACAGTGAATCTGAAGTCAACAGTGAGTGTGAGTGTTCGCCAGGACTCTGTGGATTCTGGCATCTCCACCTCCAGCAGCATCAAGCTTTGCTCTGATGCTCCATGTCCAGAGAACCAGCGGCCTAAGGGAGTGGTGGGGAGACTCATATCTCTTGAAGTGGGTGCTATCGACTGCGCTAAAACAAGAGAAAACGATGTACCATCCTCAGGTCCATCTCCAGACTCAGCAGTGATCGAAACTGAGCCTGTTCACCTCGACCACCAGCAGTTTGAAGAAGAAGAAGAAGAGCTGGAGGACATTTGGAACCAGACTTCTAACTACAGGCAGAGCATCTGCTCAGACATCATGTACCAGCCCAGCCAAGAGGACTCCATAAACTCAGACCAGTCAGGGGAGGCCCTTTGCCGCTCACCCTCAGCTACGACCCCATCTGTGCTCTACAGGAACCTGGTCACAGCCTCCGCACCAAACCTCCTTGTGGCTGAGTTCAAGCTGCCGTCGCACATTCAGAGCTTGCTGGGATACGACAAGGGGCAGAGTCCCAAAGGTCACCTTCCTCCACTGGCTATAGGCGACAGGAGGTCGTGGGCGGCTTTTCCCAACAGGGAACCAGCCAGCAAGACTTCAGCGACAGTGAACGAGACTGCGTCTGATCCAGTGAAGCTGCCTGATGTAGGCGACAATCAGAGATACATTTATCAGTACAGAGAGGATGAGGAGGAAGAGGAGGTGGGGGAGGAGGTGGACGAGCACACAGGTGGCATGAAGGTGAGGTCAGCGTTTGACGTATTGTGATGTCGCCACCTTTGAGACTGTACTCTAATCACACAAAATGCTTTCTCTCACTCACAACTGCTGCTATAAGAAGTCGTACAGATGGTTTGTGAACCATTTTTAATGAAACCGCCTTCTTCTACTAATAGAATAGAAAGGAGTACAACTTTATTGCTCTCTGAGGTAGAAAATTGTCTTGGCCCATCTGCTAGTTCATTCACACACCCTCACTATATAACAAAGAAGCAGTCAAAGACATGATCCCCATGGCAACAGATCTCTGGTGGCTAAGACACATATTTCAAAGCCAACATAAATAAAACCTAAATATATGCTCGTCTAGAAAGTCTAGTGGAAAGTGAGAAAACTTATTTAACATTAACTTGATGAAGTGGCCCTGTAATAAACCTGCTTCATTAATTAAAGATGAATTAATGCAGCGTCAATAAGTCATTGATAAGTATGCCAATAGTGCAGCTTTCATCATTGTTGTGTATTGAAGACAACACATCTACATGAACATGAATATTTCTGTCATCAGTGGTGACTGTGGAATTTTGTCTTCCTGAACAGGACCAGTCGATGAGTCTGCTGTCGGTTCATATGGGTCTGGATGGAGCCTGTCAGCAGAGAAAAGCCTCACAAAGCCTGGAGGACACGGAGAAGCCAGAGGGGCTTGTGGCCACAGGAGGGCGCTGTTTCACTCTGGTGAGACTTGCTGCAATCAGTGCAGCTCTCTGCCTGGTAGAAATATGGGTTATTCTGTTAATTGTTTTTTTTTTTTTTCTTGAATTTTGTCATTATCAGAGTGGAAAGCCTGAGCTGCAGTCGATGGAGGGAACACTCGAGAGGAAGCACAAGCTGCAGCTGGGAGGAAAGAAAGTAAGAAATGTTTGAGCCAGCATGTTCAGCAAATGTAAAGCCCTGCAGTCAGCAGCACACAGTCTTATCTTATTTTCACAGGCGGCCTCCAGAGGCTGGAATTCCTACCATGCTGTCCTATATAGACACACCTTGTGCTTCTACCAGGATAGAAAGGATACACTGAGGGTAAGCAGAAAAATTACAACAAAGAAAGAGCCTGAGAGAACAGAAAGGATTAATAATGGAAGTAGATGGTCAGTGATGATCAGTCTGTGCTGTGCTGCAGAGTTCTGCTTGTGGCCTGCCGCTGAACCTGACAGGAGCGGAGTGTTCACCTGCACCAGACTACACCAAAAAACCCAATTGCTTTCGATTACGGTAAGACCTGTAATAGCTGCTAAATTATAATTACAATATCTTATAGATTACACAGACCTAGAAGCAGTGACAGATGTGGGTTTGACCCTTCTGGCATCTGTAACTGCAATAGTTGTGTTTTCTGCTCTTCAGGCTCCGTGATGGGTCTGAATATCTGCTTAATGCCTCTTCACGCTTCATGATGAAGAAATGGATGATGAAAATACAAGCAAACACAGGTAAATATAATTAATCAAAAGCTCATTTAGCGAATTAATTTTCCACAGACGTGATTCATTTGTGTGTTTTGTTTAAAGGTCAGAGTGTGTCTTCAATATCAGGTGTTCCTGGCGATCAAGACATCTCCATCTCCTTGTAAGGTTTTCATTAAACAAGTTGAATTTAAAATGCTTTCAGTCCGTATCATAATCCTGTGTAATGATCATTTTTGAAATCCCTGTGTCGCTTCAGAAAGCCCTTTCTCTGCCATGGATGTCATGATCCAGCTGGTTGCCACTGCTCCTCCCGACATGACGTCACCCGCACATTCCCCAGAAACAAACCACCACCGGGTAGCACCCAAACCAAAGAGATTGTTGTCCTCACCAGAGACTTCAGCCACATGCCACAGACTCACTTAAAGAGATTGGACGAGCAGTCGACCATCTCATCCTCAGGCTGCTGTGGTAAGGCCTTCTGCTGTGCAGACAAAACCTATATTTACCTGGGAAGAGTTTACCAAACCTGCTCCACATTCACACATAGCGGAAGCAAGAAAAACACTACTGTCCACTGCAGAGTACTGAATTTTCCCACGGCGTTGCAGCTGCTGGTTAGAGGTTGTACTTAGTGAGATTTAAAGCTGAGGTAGGTTGTATTTTTTTAGGCGTCACTGACTAAAGATTCCAACCTTTCACCATATTGTAATTCAATTGGTCTTAGAGGAAACTAGACTTTTGCAAGTCTTCTTGGCTGCTTTTTCAGGCTTTCAAAATTATCCAGTCTATGACAGGAGGCTTCAGACAGTTACAGGGTTTATAGGTTTATAGGACAAAGCTTGGAGAGCTGTATGAGGGAGGTTGTATTTTTGATCCTGCCTATTTTAGATTTCTGCTGACTGCAGCTTTAACAGCATTCTAATTATTTCTTCTACAATGATTATCCCAGGTTCATTTAGCTTTCTAGTGCTTCGGACTGCTATGACAAATGCTCTAACGATCTCAGAAAGCAGTGAGTGGATGCTGCAGGTACAGTAGGTACCACTAGGGGGAGCTAAGGCATTGTCTTACAGCATATTAAACAACTGGGGTGTCACATGACAGCACAGGGACGAGGTTACTACAGTAAACTTTATGTTACTCAGCTTCTGTTCTTCATTTCTGCTTTTAATGTTTTCTCTGGCTCTCCCTAGATGATGATGATGATGAAGGCAGTTTACAGCAGACGGTGACTCACAGATTCTCTGGAGGATTCAGAGACAACTCCCCTGTATCCAGCGGTCAGGACTGGCTCAGCAGCAAGCGCCGCTCCCACTCCTTCACATCAGGTTCCTCTGCAGTTATTAACTTAAATCCTATAATTTGTACTGTGTCAGTGAATCCGCAACAGCTGTTTTTGCCTCCTAATCTTCTCTATTGTACGTTTTCTCTCAGCAACTTACCAGAAGATCAAGCCCATGTTGCACGCCCCTGGAGGAAAAGGCCCGGACCGAGGCTCCAACTACTGTGTGACTCTGGTGGTGGGAGACAAGTCAGCAGACGGGGCTTCAGTCAGCAGGAGCTCTGAGCCTCCACTGCTGGTGTCTGCTGGATGGCAGCAGGACACGTACCAGGACTCTGCTCTGAGAAGCTACGTCAGCCTGCCGCGGCCTCGCAACAAGTCTGTCTTCAAAAAGTTCTTTGGCAAAAAGGACTTCTGAGTTTATAAATGATTTTTTAACTAATAAAGGGTTTAACAGATAGTTTCTAATGTGCAGTGCACATATTAAGCAAAAAGAAAAAGTAAAAAACACAACTACTGACCATATTTATGATTGAAAGACTACCACAGTTTTATTTTTGATGTGTTTTATAGAAATCACTTCACGCGCTGAAAGTTCCTTATAAAAGTCCTTTTTAATGAGTGTTTATATTACTTCGTTCCTTTTCTTGTTTAAACAAAAGGACGATACTGTATGAGTGTGTAGTTGCAGATCTGAATGCCTCATTTTAGTCGCATTTCTTTTCCTCCACGTGATGAACAGTTTTCGTAAACCCTCCCACTCAGCAGAGAATCAGTTTAGACTCCCAGTGACTCTCATCTTGACTCGATTATGACTAAGTATTAACAATATCCTGAGCTCATGACGCTTGCAGTACATTATTACAGCTCTTTTGTTTCACATGTACAGTGTGTGGTGCACCAACACATTTTATGTAACCACAAATAAGCAGTTTGACACTGCTTGGGCTTGTTTTGATATAAATACTTTTTAAATAAGAACTGTAGCAGAGACAATACATAATAAAACCTTTTAAAAAACAACAATTTGCGTTGGCTGTGATTACAGATATGTATTTTTTTTAAGATGGACGTGGTGAAGATGTCTGTTTTTCAGGCTTTGTTCATCATCTCTGGAGGCTTTGAAGAGCAAAAGGATTAGATGAACAGAGAGATTAAAGGCCATGCTAGGCTAAGAACATCTTCACATCATTAGTTTTATTTTTGCACTATAAAACCTGACACCGTGCGGAGACATAATTCAAACAAACGCATAATCAGCATTGCATTTATGATGCTGAGGAACCAGGCACTCTCACCAGACATGGCTGCATAATGAGTCTTATGTATTAAGCCTTTGCAAAATGCTACTGTTTAGCATTACAAAATATTCAGGCACTCACTGCATGATGTCTGAGACAGATTAGTTATGGCACAGAGGGAAAGGGCACATTTTTTGGGAAGATCTGGAATACACAAAACACTGACAAAGCTAAACTCTCTAAATAAAAAGAATCTTAAAATGTTAATTGCTTCCATGTGCGAAACACATGGGAGCTGCAGAAGTGTAAGCACTGGAAGGGTTTGAAGAGTAAGAGCCAAAAGCAGTGAAGATTAGTTGAGGTGTAAATGCTGAAAGCATATGAATTTTTAATTTCAAGTTCAAACCCTGTAGTAAGAATTGCCACTGTGTATGTAAACACTGAAAGTAGCCGAACTGTTAGTTTAAGTGTGAGAGATTAAAACAGATGAACTGTTGCTTTAGGAGCAAAGGAAGGTGTTGAAAGGTTAGCTGAGCTGTAAGTAATTGAAATTTCATTCGAAGCTAAAGTGCCACATACAGTTGTGTGGTGTCAGTTGGTATGTAAGCACCGACAGCAGCTGAAGTGTTTGGATAATGGGTGCAATAAAACACACTATGCATTGGTCTCATACAACAGCCCTTCATATAAGGCTATATACAGTATAGAACAGAAGCATGTAGACCCCAGCACAATATCACTTAAATGTGAAGTTATTTTAAACTGTATAAATGTTGTATTTCTAAGTCAACAAGTAGAATTTTTGGTTTTATCAACAATTGGATAACAAATAGTTTAGAAAGACTATATTCTTAAATACAAGGCCCAAAGTAAAAGAAAAAAAAAACTCAGTGCAGAAAACAAACAGAAGTTAGAAACCTGTGATCACCATAAATCAGCATAATTACATGGACATGTTACACAATCAGCTGTCACCTTTCTCGCTTTTAGATATATGGACTGTGTCTTTTTGTATGCTTGCATCATGACTCCACGTAGAAAGTACTGTCAAAAGAACTGAGAAATGTCACTGCAAGACTTCACAAAGATGGAAAAGGATACAGGAAGCTCAGTGACGAACGAGCAAACAGCAGTAATCAGGAAGCATCGAATTAGTCACAGTGCCACTAATTATAGCAGAAGTGGTCATCCTCCTAAAATGATGACATGGACAGTGGGCTACTTTCACAATCCAACTCTGAAAAACAGACAGGAAAGGGCTTCAGCCTTGGCACAAAGATTGTTGATGAAAATCAGAGTTGCTGTAATAGGTCAGACACTTTGAAGGGAAGTTTTATAATGTCAGCATCAATGACTGGTGTCAAAGAAAAGAACACTGATTTCTGTTTGGTGCAGAACTGGAAGATTAAAGTTAGAGCATGAGAAGACGCTTGATGAATGTTGGCATCATATCCTTTGGTCACATGAGACAAAGATAAATGTATTCAGCTCAGATGGGGTGAAGCATGTTCGACACGAACCTGGCCAGGACTACCAAGATGAATGTATAATCTTGACAGTGAAGCACAGAGGTGGGAGTATGATCATGTAGGGCTGCATGAGTGCAAAAGCTGTTGGGGAGATGACATTCATAGATGGTACCGTGAAAGGCCTGTGGATATACCAAGACACAGAAGAGGACTCCAGCCACCAAAGACTAGCAGAAGAGGAATATTCCAGTATGATAACAATCCAAATCACACTGCCAAAATGACATAAGAGTTTCTGAAGAAGAAAAAAGTGAAAACTATGACCTGATGAGGATGTTGCCTCACTTGAATCAGATAGAAAAAGAGAAAAGCAGAGCAACACAACCCCCTCCAGTAAAGAGCAGCTGGAAAAATTTGCCACTGCAGAATGGTAGAACATCTCTCCAGATGTTTGTGCAACACTCGTGTCCTCCATCCTGAGGTGGACATATGAAAGAATTAAAAGGTATGAACCTCAGTAATGACGTTGTTTTGAGTTTCCACTGTGGAGCCTGTAATTCCAATGCAGTAAATCTAAAGTGTCAGTGTTTCATTTCACATTGCAATTAAGTTCACAAGGTTGTACTCACTTCTGTTGTGTACTGTACCTGCAGACCTGCAATAGGACGTACTTCAAAAAGTGCATCTTTTATCCGATATCCAGTATGAACACACTTCTGTAGAGCAGCACGATCACAGACATAAAATGGAACTTTTTCTACATGCACCACTGCCAAAAGTCACAGTGTGGTCTTGGCATGTACACACTAACACACACACACGCACGCACATGGCACTTACAGTAGCGTATGGAATGGAAAAAGCTCCGAAAGTTTTGCATTTGTGGTGCAAATTTGTCAAAAGCATCCAGCAGAGGCATTAATCATGGCAGGTCGGCAATCTGCGAATCATTATCGACTCTCTCCAGAGCTGAACGCTGCATGACTCAACCTCTCACAGTACTGTAAAATACACCATACATTTGTTCAGTTTATGGACAAAATCCCCATATAAGTCATGTTTATGTGCCACTGCAATGATCTAGGTGTTATTAGTGTACTCTGCGCAAGACAACTTAATGATCCACGATGACATACAGGATGTGACTGGTAAAATTCACATGGTTGCTGCATGCACATATGGCACCTATTTACTTGATATGCATGGACTACAAACATTTGGGTTTTCCCTTCATAATAAAGGCATTTTTTGTGTGTTTTGCTTCCCTCTTTGTGAAGTTTGAAATGACACCCACATCCTTTGTGGCCCAAAGGGACGCAGCACCAGTCAATCGATTGATCACCACGCCCCAGATCCCTGTGTCCTCTCTGTGGCCTCTGACCTCCACATCATCCGCTGACAGCTCCTACTGCTCCCTTCACAGCTCCGGGGTTTTAACCCTCCCCTGCGGAGACAGCGATGCACTCACTCCGCTTGCGTGTCACCACACTCTGGAGGCTTTGGGATCATATAGCGGAGCAACGGATACTTGGACCACAGAGTGCACCCACGCACTCCTCCACGCTTTGTTTGTCACATTTCCTCCATGCAACCACTAAAAACTGACCACATCATATATCCTCCCGAAGGTGAGGTAAAGTGATGCACGTATGCTGTGTTTTGGAGCTACGTGACTCACTGGGGCTGCCACAGTCATTCACAGAGATCCGGAGATCACAAAGAACCATCAGCGTAGTGTAACAGGAGAGAGATGTCCTCAGGCCCTGACACCTCCCCTACTGTTGATGGACCACAGTCCTTGTGCCACTGGAAGGATGCATGACTCTTTATACATTACAGATTTCCACAGGGAATTAGTGGTTTCTCTTGGAAAAACACAGTTGAGCCATTAGGCCCAAATAATATGCAGCTACGGTTGTATTTTAGCGAACAAATACCTGCCATTCATTTTGTAAATGGAAAGGGAGAATTGTTTTGCATTTTTAAAATCATGGAAAGATTTGTCTCTTTAATTTCCTTTTACATTTGTCTTTGAGCTTTCATCCTGCAGGCTCAAAAGGGTAACCTTGCGGAGGGGTGCGCTCAGGGCTCGGACACAGGCTTTGAAACCCAACACTGCCCGCCTCGAGCAGCCGCGGGGAGCCCATGAAAGTGATGTAATGGGAAGAGTGGTTTAGGAGCTATCAGTGGTGGGCAGCAGGGTGGAATAGCGGTTAGAAATCCAGATCAAATGGCTTAATTTCCACCGCCTTTGGGTTCCATTTGACATTAACTGCCCACCTGTCAAGATCAGCAGACCTTAGTTATGCTTATTAGCACGGTGATGTGTGGGCTGGTCCAGGATTTTTTCACTGCTGTGTTGTCGGGACTTACTCAGTTTATTCAACTTCACTGAAGCATTTAAAGCATCAAGCACAGTTTTATTTTAAATCGTATCTATCTGCGTGCCACAATGCAGGGCTGTGGTGGTGCATAACAGAAGAGTAAAACAAGCCCAAATAGCAAAAACTTGTACTAGTTAACAGTGGGGTTGAATTTAACACAAGCTGAATAAATCTTTCATCAAAATAATCTGTTTAAAGCATTAAGGAAAGAAACCTCTATACAGCTTAGGCTCTCTTGCCATGGGTGATGTTGGCATAAGTAGCCACCAATAAATTAAAAAAATAAAACAGACTATAAAGGAATTCATTGGACAAAGTCAGCTCCTTCTGAGGAGACTGTCCAGTGCAGTACAGAAAATTCTGGAGCCTGTTTGGCCGTTGCTATGTGATCATTTGGCTTGTTAATGAACATGCTGCCAGAGGCTTTTCTAAAACAAAGTGAATTAAAGCCCAATTATAGCTTTCTGGGGAATATATTTGAAATCACAGTGTCTAGTTGTCATACTCTGGGGGCCATGCAAAGCCTTGTGGCAAAAAAGTGAAAACTCACATACCCAGTCCACGCTGAGAAATGACCTTGATTTAAGCACTTACCATGTGCAGGCTTCGACACTGAGAATACTGACATCACAGAAGCTAAGAAGCTTTAGCTCCTCATTTTACAATAAATCACACAGTCATCTTGGGAAATAAACAGCGAATTTGAAGTCAGGCGTTTGGAAAGCGGAAGCACGCTGTTGTGTATCTCCCACAAGGTCTCAGAACAATATGTCAGATTTTTATCAGCTGTGTTTGGCCTTTTGGACAATATAACACATGTCCCCTCTCTGCTGTTGTCAACGTGCCTCCTGGGCTGGTACCACAAAGTCCAATAACTGGAGAGAAATTTCCTTGTCAAGCAGCAGCTCCCCACAACCCACACCCCCAACCCCTCCCTCCAATGGGCCAACTCCCTTTTGTCCTGGATTGTTGGTAAGCTCCTTGCATTTCTGCGTCCTCCTGTATGGAGGGATAAAAGAAACAGGGCGCCACACAGACATCTGCCCCGCAGATATGGTGTGAATGTATCTCTGCGATATGGATATTAATTCACTTCATATGCATTCAGCCTGTTCTATATGGCCTTTCATGCAACACTCATAGTGCTTTCGACACATCAATGCATTCAAGTCCCCTGACAATATATCCAATTGTTACAGTTGCACAATGGTGGTGTATGAACAAGCCCGTGGTCTTTACAATGCAAAATAGCACACTTGGTAACCACATGTGTGGATAACATTGTTGTGAGCTACAGTAATGAAATATAACTGCTTTATGAGTACGGAAAAAGTGCGTCTTCTGTGCAAAAATGAAAAACAATCTGATTTATGGCTTTGAATTCTTTGCTGCTGTATCACATATCGGTGTTATGATGATATGGAACATTTCATGCTCATTCTGATATTGGAAATCAGTGGTTCATCTTTTTTTGTTGTCAGTGTACAGATGGATTCTTGAATTCCCTAATCCGTAATATTTCAACCACGTATTCATTAGTTTTAGCTATTTCAACCATTTCAAGTGTTCATTTATCATATTTAAATTTATCCCCACTTGTTTTCTTTATGTATCCATTGCTTTAAGCTATATATCACCATTGTCCATTATCTTTGCTGAACCATTTCAGTGATTAAGTACCTTCAGATACTTTGCTGCGTATTCAAGCTATTGATTTTAACGATTCATCCTCAAACTTCTATGCTTCTGTGCTCGTCATCTTGCTCTCCTGACACGTATTCAGATGTTACAACCGAGTTCAACTGAGCTACTATTTCCATGTGAATCTTGGCAACAGCATAAGCGTCTCTTGCTGGGAATTACTGCTGTGAATGATACAGCCGTAACATGACAATATGGGCAATATGGTGGCTAATTGCATCATATTTACATCATATGTCTGTGTACGAGGTATCGGATGCACCCTTCATTTGGTGGAATTGGCAAGGTCTTCGTCCCTGTTACATAACCCATCTGCTACTCCACTGCAGGGTGCTGAGGATCATCTTCCAATTGGGAGAGCCAGCTACCTCAGCAGCACTGCTTGGCTTGCTTCATCATGACCAAACACCATCAACTCTAATTGCTCGTTAAGTCTGCTCCTGCAACAACTACGCCGCGTCATATTTCTGTGTTAGTTCAAAAATACAGCCATTGCAATATCGACATTGAGGCCAGTTCAGTGGCTGCTGGTGCCAGTTGATCCAGCGGTACGTCAGCGGAGGCCACAGAACAGATGCTGGCGCAGCAGCGAGTCTGACGCAGATCACAGCTGGCAGCTCCTTTTGCAGGCAGCCTGACAGGTTACATCAGTTATACAAGCAGCATTAAAAACAAGCCAAAAAAGCTTTCCATGTATTTTCACTTTGAAATGACCTGAAGATGCTCTGGTGTTCAAATGTCTTTGCCAGAGGATTTTTATTTAAAAAATAAAACCTTGATACAACTGCCAGACTTTGGAGCTCACACTGAGTCGGTTAAATTGTACTTGCAGCAACTATACAATACATCTGAGCTGAACTATGAATAAGCTCCTGAAGCTTGAATGTACTTGAGCTACTTTAATCTCTAAAAGCTCACCTACTCTTAATAAATGTACATTTCCTTTTTTGTAGCCACTGTGTCTCAAACAAATACACAGAAAGCAAAAAGAATTAATATTACAGCTGTTTATTGACAGTCATGGAGAGCTTAACTCTTCAAGTGTGCCAACGTGTCTTCATTTATAGCTTTAAAACCCTCCAGGAACCTCTGTTGAGCTGTACCATCAGAGTAAATCCTTCAAAAGAGCACTCTGACATCTCAAAACTCTTATATACACTGGTACTATTTATCCTGTACTGTAATCTGACTGGATGGATATAAATTCCATTATCTCCCCAGATGCAGCATAAATTCCATGAAACAAAAGGGGAGCATATTTATTTGTGCTGCTGAATATGAAAACAACATTGAGGCTTATCATCAGTATGAAAACGTTTGAGAATAAATGGATAATCTCCATCTCCAAATATTAGAAATGGATACCAGAGCAAAACCAATCTCATTTTTGAAAGACAGTAACTGAATTTTTTTCATTTTTTCATTCATGCTAGTGGATGAATAAACCATGAGAGGATTGGACATCTTTGCACTGTTAAATATTGATTGATTTCCAATAGGCACAGCCTCAGGTTGACAAGACAAGCACAAGGGAGGCTCACATAGCAAAGAACTAAATAAATCAACAGGGGCACAGCTTTGTTTGGCCATTTATTTTAAAAAAGGGACCTCTTGTCCTCATGAACAAACTGATATTATATACTGGCACATGAGGAATGCCTGCTGGCATCACTATATTATACAGTTAAACAGAAAGAGCATTTTTGAGGACCAAGCAGTCTCAGAGAGTAAGGGATATTTACACACTATGAACAATTCCCCTGCTGTGTTCCATCTCACAATCAATTATTCAGCATGCGATCCATTTTGAGGCTGTATGAGAAGGGAAAAAAATGAATTGTGTACATAAATACATGCATGTGACACACCAATTCTTCCAGCAGCTTGGGATGCCCCCTCAGCTTAGGTCGTAACCCTGTTGTGAAGCGTGTGTAGATTCACTTAAAAGTGTGGCTGTGCAAACTGTGTATGCATTGACACATATAAAACTTGGCGTCAGCAGAAACACACACAAACTGCAGGGGGTTTCCCGTACACTGACTCTGAATCTCTGTATTAGGCTGTATGCTTTAAACATTCTTGTAGTGTTGCTAAAATGTCTTGTAGAATTGCATTTCTGTTCTCCTTAGACACCTAAATGGGAAAAGAAATAAGAAAATAACAATAAATACATGTTGATGGTAGCATAATGTGTATTTATAGTGAATATAAAGATAAATCATGAGATCTGTGACAAATGCCTTCTCACGCAAGATCTAAGCCTCTCAGGATACAGTGTCCACTATGAGATTATCAAACCACATGTTAACACCTAATCTCTGACCAACTGTCTGTAAATGAATTTACCAATCATATGTTTTCCAAAAACTGTTTATACTGTCTCATAACCTTGTTCTATACAATCCCTACCCCAGCATAGCAAGTAGTTTGCATGACAATATCCATAACTGAGTCTTCCGTGATAAATTATTTTGACATTTGAGACCACCCTTTGTTGTTACATCAGTCACGCATGATTTAGAGTTAATCCTGCTATAGGAAAGGGATAATGCAGGGCATGGCCCTTCTGCGTTAGTGAGCAGACTGACGGTCCCCCTAAGACCAAGTGGATACAGTGTAAACAACAGTGTCCTTTAGCCATTGTGTCACTTAAAAGCTCCTAAACTGACCTAAATATCTCTTTTTTCTGCACTTGCATTTATACTCACAGTGAAGACCTTGACATCTCTTCTGCTCCGCACCTCTTCGACCAGACCCAGAGGTTTACCCTTAGGGATAGGGATGGTGCCCAGGATGGTGCAGGAAGAGCTGTCTAAAGTCTGTCTCACTGCCCTGATGAACGATTGGCTAAAGAGCTCCATTTTCCCAATCTCATCTATGACAAACACCTTCCTGCTGCTCCCATCTGTTGACCCGACCTGGAGACGTAAGATGTTGACATTAAGCAAGTGCCGCATCAGTGCACCCATAAACGCAGGCTTGATGTTTGTTGCACTTTATTAAATAAAAGGAAATATAAATAAAAGCCAGTGGGGCTCCAACTGAAGATTATTGTTATCAGTTAATCTGTTGGTTTTCATTTAATACTTGAAAACCTAGAAAATGCTCACTGCTATTTTCCAAACTCCAAGGTATATTATATATTATTTTTTTTCAGACCAGCAGCCCCAAAACCAAAGATTCCATTTCCAGTGATTTAAAACAGAGAAAAGCAGCAGAATGTCACATTTGAGAAGGCAAAACCTAAAATGTTTTACCATCTTTTTTCCCTGAAAAATGACTAACCGTTAAAACTGTCAATTAGTTTGTTTTGCCAATTATCAAACTGACATTTGACTAATAATTTCAGCACTAATATCTACTTTGGATATTTAGTTTGCATGGAAAAGGACCTTTAACACATGACACACATGAGGAAAAAGCTGATCATGTTAATGTCTTATGCATGTGAATCTCTCCAGCTGATAGCATGACTATGACAGTGCTTGCATGCTAAATGTAATGGGTGATCTGCAGTGATTACAGAGACGTTTTAAGTGAGATGAAAGTGGAATATGAGCTGCCAAGGCATAGACACCTTCCTTCACAGCGCATGTGTAGGCGTCACTCCAGGCTCACTTTACATGCCGAATTAATCATGGTCAGTGACAGCCAGACGGCACCATGAACACTAAAAATGTCACTATGGAATTTATGTGTTTGCAAGCTTCCAATTATTCCATCAATTCGGAGAAAATCAAAGGTTTGATGATTTGTAAGAAAAAGGAGTGTTTTTCGTTACTGTGATCGATTGATGAGGGAGAGTTTAAAAGGTATATGCTGCTGTCTTACATTTCTGAAGAGGGGGAGAGCCAGATTTTCAAATGAAGGCAAGTCGACCACATATTGTCCGACTGTGTATTCCCGTCTGTCGTGAGACATACCAGCATTGTCTCTGCAAGTTGAAACGAGGCGAGGGTGAGTCAAAACACGGTGATAAAAGAAAGCAGGTAGTCTTATTTGGATTGGATGACAACTCCGCTACCTGATTCTGGACAGGTGGCCCCTCTCTCCTGTCACTGTGACGACATCAAAGCCGACTCTCCGGCCCCCCTGCCTGACCTCCTCTGTGTAAAACCCTTCAACTCCCACTCCTGATGACACTAAAGCCTCACAGGCTTTTTGGACCAGGGTGGTTTTCCCCACACCTGTAAGCAAAACAAAAGACACTGTCAAACAATGCAGTATTATCGTTTTAAACCAGGGTACATTGCCTTACTGTAATAACATGTTTAAACTAGGCTGAATACTTAGTCACACTGCTCCAACACATATTAAATCTATTGCACTATGAATCTTGAACTGAAACAGGACTTCAAAAAAAACACATAATGAGTTAAATTGCAATATCTGTCAATAAAATCACAATTAGATATTTCCCCCCATGGTTCAGCAATAGGTTGAAGATGTTTAATCCATGCATTATTGCCATGGCAGTCTTTACTCCTTAAAAAATGCTCATCATCTGCTACACAATACAAACCACTACATCAGTGAAAAGGAATTGCTGAGAAATATTAAAACTAGAACCTTTTAAGTGTGTTTAAAGGCTAACCTTCTGAATCACATAAACAGCATGAATAATAATAATAATAATAAGAAGAAGAAGAAGAAGAAGAAGAAGAAGAAGAAGAAGAAGAAGAAGAAGAAAAAGAAGAAGAAGAATTTTACAAATGTTAAGACTTTTAAAAGGGCTTTGACAGACAAAGCAAAAGCAAGATATCCAGAACGTAAAATAACATCAGTAAGCGAAACACAAAGGTAAAGTTAAGGTGAGAAGAAGTTTAAACCTGAAAACAAAAGTTACAAACTATGAAATGCAATAGGTGAGCGTAAATATACATAAACAACACAATTAAAGCAATTAGACCTTCAAAAGCAATAAAAGGACTTCGTGACTTAATTACCAACAAACGTTACCACTTAAATTCAACATTATCCGAACAAGAATAGCTAAAACAAGCTAACTTTCAGTAGAACCACGTTTAGTGTCTCTTCGCTGGTACTTAACGTTACGACAGCTGAGTGACTGCTTTGGATTTACAGCGACTTTCACTCCGACAGCACTGTGAACACTCGGCGTGAACTGTTACCTGGAGGTCCTGTCAGAAAAACGTGTTTGAACATTGCGGTTTGCACCCTTCAGCCGTTCAACATGCTGCTGCAGCTCTTCCGTACACATTGATTTGACGCATGCGCGGTATGTAGGCTACCTTTCTACCTTTGTTTTGAAAAAGACAAAAATACTACAGGTAGTTTCTCAGCGATTTCATTTATTTACGAGGAAATACAACCTGGATAGAAATTGTTAAAAAAAAACAACAACAACAACAACAACAACAACAAGTGAAAATGTTTACTTGATATCTTTAAAATATTTTCAGTTAAAAAAAAATATCTGTTAAAATCACAGGCTTTATTTCGTTATACTTTTTGGTGTGATATAAACACGATCATTTAGCAGCAATAATATTTTTGTTTTCATCTTGCTTTGTTGTTATTATTATTATTATTATTTTATCATTTTAAATGTCTTACATTATTTGATTTTATATATTTTTTATTGTAATTTATTTAATTATTTATTTATTTATACAATTATTAACTTATTTATATTTCATAAGTAAAAGGACCAGTTTAACATTTCAGACTAGACTATTATTTCCTGTACATAGTGCAGGTGTAAGCAGCATTTTAAAACTGTGGTGGTGTGTATCTCTGTTCACAATAAATGTTTATTTGTAGAGTAAGTTTTAAAAATTCCCTTAGTGGACCAAAGTGCTGAACATGCTATAAGGCAGGAAACAACAAAAATATGTACCAAAAAAGCAAGACTGACCACAAAATATAAACTTTTCAAATCAATTTGTAAAACAAAATAAAATGAACATCCACCCATCCATTAGCTATACCTGCTTTATCCTGTAGACGATATTAAATAAATATTTTTTTTTAAAAACAAGACAAAACAGGATGACAAGCTGTACAATCAATTCTAAAACAAAATTAATATAGAATACTGAAGTATTAAGACCTCTTAGAGCACCTGAAAGCAATTGAAAGCGTGTACGATTTGAGATTTTTCTTAAGATGTCAATGGAGGACAAAACATTTGATTGAAAAAGGAAGGCTGTGCGAGCTTTGGAACTGCCAATGTGAAGGCTTGATCTCTCTTATCCACTGGCCTTAATCGTGGAAGAGCCAAAAGCAGCTGTTCAGAGGATCTAAGAGGCCTTGAGGTAGAGCTTTAATCAGAGAAGTTCAGAAATGTACCCAATAACAATGGCCCTCAGTGGTTAATAAAGAGTTTAGAATCATAACCTGAAAAGAAAAAATTAAATAAAGCTGCCAGATAAATGTAGTGGAATAAATAGTGCAGCTCTATCCTCTTAAACATAGCAGAGTTAAAATGTAAGGCAGAATAAAACTGAAAAACTGCCATTTACTACGGTGCTGTTGTTCAACTGTCTTATGCAAAACACACCACACCCATGAAGGGAGTAGCTGTCTGTGTTTTTCATATCAAACAATATCAAGGGAAAATGCAAAGTAGCAGCTGGGATTTAAAGGAAATACCCTAAAATCCGAAGCTTCTCTTGGAGATTTTCAGCTTGAAACAAATCTACCTTGAAATGAGAGCTTATAAGTGAAATGATTTGCATAAACGGTGTGCATAGACATGTTCCATCCACTTATATGTTACGAGAAGACTCCAACACTTGATGTGATTTTCCATTAATAACCGACAGAAAATGGTCACAATATTTCTACAAAAACTTTATTAAAAAACAGTGCCAGACATCACAAGTGCACACTATAATACCACAATTCATCTGTTTGTTTTGGTTAAATGAATAATGCTGCCTCGATTTTACCATAATGTGTACTTTTTCTTTACATAGTATACCCAGGGAGTTTGTTGGCCACTAGCTTAGAGATATGCTGATACTCCTTTCTGAAGTCCAAAGATCCAAGCTCATCCTCCAGTTCCTCCACCTCCTGGGGTTCAAAGGAGCATCTGGATTCTGCAGAAAATCCTCTAACTGTGTCACTGTTCTTGACGGACTCACTCCTCTGACCTCTTGTTGACATGAAGCTCTCACCACCAGAGCTCCATTCCACTCTGCTACTGGCTGCCGTCGGTTTTCTGGAGCATGTAGCTTGTAATGAAGTCGACCCATCCCTGTCAGCATCGTCGGAGGAGAAGCTGAGGGCTGAGGTGTGCGTTCGAGGTCGGATAATGTGCGTACCCCTCAGAGCGCGCTGTGGAGAGCTCGGGGCTTTGACGGGCACGGGGAGGACGGCTACTCTCCTCTGGACACCTTCAGATCCTGAGTCAGAGTAGTACAAGACAGGAGACTTTGGAGTTTTGGCTCTGGAAGGTTCAGGGCTGCTCACAGGGTCAGGAGAGTAGCCATCACTGGGTTCAAGACTGTTAAAGTCATCAGCGTAGTCTGCCTCCTCATTTTCTTCTCTGCTCAGGTCTGAAAATGAGGAGTCTGGGCTGCTGCGTCTGCTGCTTCCTGCAGATTGAATTTTCTCTCTGCCCCTGTCAGACTCAGACTGTGATTGATCTGATTCGCTGTGATGCTCCTTCTTGTCTTTGCTTTGGGGAACACAGCCGCCATCCACACTGGGGATGTGAATAAATTTCAAGTCTCTTTCAGACAGGGAAGTTTTTTCTGAAATTCTTTCAGTGTCTTTGTCTTGTTTAACATGAACTTTTCCATGCTGGCTTTTCTGCTTTAGTGTGATTGTTCCTTGCAATGCAGAGTCCACAGTGACACTTTGTATCACTGTCTCGACGTTTTCATTGAGGCTGGAGCTCTGATTTAACACTGATTTTCTTTTGCTGGACTTCAAGGTTATATAACTCGGCTTTGTCTTTCCTTTGGCCATACTTGACTGTGTTACATTCTGTTTTAACTCCTGGCATTCTCGATGTTTTACTTTGAGAGGAGAAATCTGCTTCAGCCTTAGATTAAATGTTTTAGTTGTTCCATATAAAAGCTTCTTCCTGGGAGATTTACTGGAGCTTTTGCTTTCTAATAAAGTTTGTTCCTGTTTGTCTTTCACTTTCACAGACCTTGCTATGGGTGAAGAACAATTTCTGGGGGGATATAAATGTTTTAAATGTGGACTAGTCCCTTGTCTAGCTTTCTGCAGTGACTTGGTTTGAGCACTTCTTGGTGTGTTTCCATGCCCAGCTGAAGGCTCTGTGGAATCAGGCCTGTAAATCCAAGCCAGACTGGGATGAACAGACAAGGACTGCTGTGGGATCTGCCCATTCAACTGTGACAGCTCAACAAGAAGAGCATTTAGTAGAGGCAACTGTCGTAAAGTGTCCCCAAGGATATTTGGGGTCACACCACTTGTTTCTTGTATGCTTGAGACTTTTGCATTGTGTCCTGCTTTCTGGTGCATCACTGAACCTCCAGCTTTCTTTTCATTCTCCTCATCCTCAGAGCATGAGTCTTGAAACGTAAAAGCTTCTGAGTCTATGTTCAGTAATTTGTAATCCTCTTCTTCTGTTTTGCTTTTTTCCTCTGCAGAATTACTGTAGTAAAGATGTGGGGGACAGAACACGGTCAAATCCTCTTCGAAATGGTTTTCAGTTTGGCTTGCTGGTCTGTGTTCAGCCTCATCGTCCTGCTTATCCTCATTTAGTAAGATTTTTGCATTTGCTAGTCCGTTGTTTTTAATGTCTCCGCTTAAGTCAGACTCGTCTGGTGTTAATGAACACATATTATCACACTCAGGAGGCAATGATTCTGAGGATTTGTTTTTGTCCTTGACACATTCTTGTAGACCTCCACTTGTGCTTTTCAGGCCCCTCCTCTCTGTGATTTGTGGCAATAAGCTTGCTCCAAGGCATAACAGTTTATAACTCAGAGATATCGATCCAATTTTCTCCCCCGTAAGGTTGCATATACCAACAATCCCCCTTTCTCTGTGAGAGGAGGGAGTAGAAACACCACGCTCGGTCACATCCTGCCTGATTCTGTCCATCACTTTGGCCAGTGATATCAGAGAGGAGCCAACTAACCTGGGGGTCTCCTCTTTCACATCCAACACCATCGCATACAGAGGGGTGTTAGATAGCTGGACGTGCAGCGAGTTCAGGTTCATTTTGAAGAAGCAAGACTTGCCTCGGTGAAAAGCGTATTCTCCCCGTTTATCCCTTTCATTCTGCTCGGGCTGGTTAAAGCTACCGCTGCTCTGCTGCGGCTGATAAATCAGCAGCGTCGGGAAATCCAGTAGTCTCACTCCAAGAGCCAGCTCGTCGGAGACTTTACAACATTTCTCGATTCGTATATTCTCCACCATCAGCTCAAATGAAAACAGAGTCTCGGAATTATCGGTCATTTGTTGTCCCGACATCCTGAAAGCTGTTTAACCACAAAAGAACCAACTAATAAGCTGTTAGCTAATCTGCAAACTCGACCTTTCAGCTTCTGTCGGCTCCATGGAAACATAAAGTTGTCGCGAGCATTTTACGTCATAAAATGCGCGGCACGGGATCCCTGGGTAATGTAGTTTAATGAGTTTAAAAACTCTCAGCACTGATTTAAACGAGAATTAATTCGTAATTTGCTAATTATTTTATATTAATAACAAAATAGTGTATTCATTATATTAGTCAATAAAAGTAATGGTGGGAGTTTGTTGACAACTAAAGGAAAAAGAAAACAGCTGCAAAATGACATATTTAATAAATAAAGGATGACTGAAGCACAAAAAGAAGAACTATGAGGACGATAATTTATTCAGGTAGTATAAGACAGAAACTTTTCTGCAGTTCACCAGATGGTGCCACTATAGGGCTTACCGGGCTTATAGACTAAAATAGTCCGGTGGTGAAAGCCAGGAAAGGCTACCAGACTTAGTTAACAAGCTCATTATTCGCCTCTAGCCTGTGGCAGACATTAGTCTCTTAAGTTTCCCTTCAATATCAGCCGATAGACCTGTGTACGTGTGAGTAATAATTCGTCAGAGCAGACCGGAGCGGTGCGAGAGTTTGTCCGGGGTGGGCGGAGTCTGTGCCCGCTGCGTGTTGTCATCACGGAGGTAGGTGCTGGATGGATTTCGCTATGGTCCGTACGACTTCAGTCTGGAGGCTGAGACTGAGCGAGGGGGATGTGAGAGCGACTACCGCCGCTTCAGCTGGTTCTTTTTTTACCCTTTAAAGGATAACTAACAGAAGCCGGACAGGACGCCGCTCACACTGGAAGGTAAAGCCCGCGTGTCTTTTTCCTGCTTCTGAACCGAGCAAGAAAGTAAAAAAGAAAAGTGCGGCTGTGGCTAAAAGTGAGGAGCGAAAGCTACACAGTGAGTGAGACAAGGGGGGAACTCACTGGTTTGTCGGTGGTTTATAGTGAACACAAAGGATAAAGTTGCTTTGAAGCTGGTGTAATTTGAGGGAGGGACGTAAAATGGCAGAATGATATGATGTTTCAGCGGTAGACTATCTATAGCCTGTATTTGTGTCTGTTGCTGGTCACTTAAACTTGATTCCTGTTTGTTTATGTAGCACAGACTATGTTAACCTCGCATGTAAACCTTAGCAATGTTAACTACACTGAGTTTTACAGCCACATTCCTGCCTGTATTGTTCCATTTTCTAGCTGATATTACTGGCCTCATTCTTGGTGGTGGTGGTGGTGGTCTGTGTGTTGGAGGAGTGGTGCTGACTGGACTGGGTTTGCACAGAAATATTTTTGAATGAATTTGTTCAGTGGCGTGCTTCCATGAAAACGGTGGGGGGCGATAAAGGCATCATTGTCCAGCTGGTAATAAAGCCCTCACATGCTTTACTGTAGGTGAAGCCCACAGCTATACTCTCACTGGACATATTCCATTTTTCCTGAGAGTCACACAGCGGTTATATGTTTTTATTTATGTAAGCAATTTGCTGTTGTCCAATGTGTTTACTCGGGGTGTTTTTACTCGTTGTGCTGCAGCAGGAGCTTGTTAGTATGTCCAGACAAAGGACAATTTCCCCTAACATCATAGCTGTTTGGAATCTCCATGAATAATACCTGGCACTCGGCTTGTATACAACATATACAATCTTTTTTTTTTAATGCCGGCTGGCCTCTGTGGCCTATTCAACATACACTGTACTGTGTAATCCCCTGGGAGAGCAAGTCAAATATTGTTTGTCTTCCAGCACCATATTCTTTGCTGTCTTCCTGCAGGAAGTTTAGCCTCCACTGTAACTAAATTCCCAATAAAGGAGAATAAATACACCCAGTCCTTTGCTGGTGGCAAGCTGCAGACACAACTAGACCCTGTTGAGTTTAAATGCAAGTTTCCATTTGGTTAATTTTCAGTTTTCTGGATTTATTTCCCTTTGGCTGTGCAGATCCCATCTGAACAGATCAAGCATACAGAGTTTTCTGCTCCTGGAGCGTTAAAATCAATAATACACCATTATTTTTCACAGGGTTTTATGTCTGGGAAAGATTACTTTCCGCAGGGCTGTGCTGAACTAAGTAGGCACAGGAGTGTTTTTAAGATGGCTAAGATATGTTCATGGCCTGGTATATCATTTAACATTTTTTCCTTTAAATGCTTGGCTCAACTCCAGCTACCACAGGTCTGCACATTAGGAAGGCAATGAATAAAAACATCCGTAGTGATGTGTGAAAATCTAGTTACTATTGTGTACAAAAGCGAAAAACAACCCCGTTAATCTAATCATTTTCCCTGTCATCATGCACATATTTCTATTAGTCAACCCAATTTCCAATGGATTCATGCCCTTCCATGTTATGTTTTTGCACCAAACACTTATATGATCTTTAATTTAAAGTGCTTCACTCAATTCCTGGATTGTTTAATTTTCTGTTGGAAAGTCTGCAGTTTTATTACACTGCAGAAGGGAATATAGGCTTTTTTTCTTTTAAAAATAGATGAAAGATACATTAAAGGCAAGATTTTCCCTAATGTTGTTAAAAGTGAGGCTGACAATGTACCTCATCTAACCCTTTGCCAGCAGCACACTCCTAGAGGGAGGCCTAGAAAAGAGCCATAATAATCACAGTGCCAGGATAAGTCTTTCAATCTTGAGTAGAGATCGGTTCTATTCTGCCATTAACAGGCTGAAGAGAAGGCCCTGGAGAAGAAATATGTTCTCATCTATTTCTAACAGCACCTTCTGCATGACTAACCACACAATGGGTAATTGAGCTGGATAGATATGTCTTTCAAAATAAAGTTATGTGCACAATGTGTGCTCAGCTGAACAATAAGGCACCTGTCAGGTCTGGAGGAGAAACGGCTTCCTGTGACATGCCCACAGGCCATATCCAGTTGTTATCATTGCAGAGCTGTTTAGGATGTCTTCTGGCCAAGTGGGCTCGGAGACGCCTAACTCAAGTTACAGCCGTTATCTTTGGTTTGTGACACAGAAATTGCCTGTGAAGATATTTCCATAACATACAAATTACTCAACGGTAGTGGCCGATTTCTTCGCTTGTCTTGCTATAACACCCACACCACAGCGCCCGACTCTGGCTGGTCTCATGATCTTTCCCTTTGTTTTTCTCTGTTCCCACGTTGCTTTGCCACCGGTGTGCTGACTAGTCATGATTTGGAGAACACTAAAGGCTGGTTCAGACCAAGGTTTTTTTTTTTAGGAGTGATGCATTTCTCCTTATTGTACCATAGAAACAAACTGTGTAGCATGCACATTTCCAACAGATCCCACATCCCATGCATGTGACGAGGATCAGGAAACTCGGTCTGGTGTGTGCCAGCTGACCGGCTGGCTGTCTGGCTGGCCAGGAGTCACAATAGGCCTCCCCAACCAAATCCTGTTGCTTCAAAACCAACCAACCAGCAGACAAGGGATCACATGCTGCCTGCTCCTGTTGTGAGAGTCAGTCTTTCTCTCCATCTTTTTTGTCAGCCTTTGTTTTGATGGCAGTCTGGATTTATGGAAGGATTTAAGCCAACTACTCATTGTCACGGAAGGCATAGATGAAGTCATTAGGATGATGTTTTCTTACGAATTTATCCCTTGTTCCACTAGGGGTCTGTTTGTGAGAGATGTGGGTGGTTTGTTGAGCGATGTTCATTATGTGCTCCGTGTAGACACAGACTGGAAATAAGCCTCTCTTTTAATTTTGGATGTCAAACTTGTAACATCATATAAAGGCACCAGAGCTGCCTCCTCCGTTGCCAGTAATACCTCCAATTAATTTGAAATTCAAAAGCAACAATAAACCATGATTCTCTGAGAAATTAATCGAAACGCAGCTATCAGAGGATCTTGATGCTCTCAGTGCTTTGAGGTTAGCATGTTGGATTCTTTTAGGGTCATCGATCATTTTTGTGTGTGCTGCACATTATACGACTGCTCGTGTAATCAGCGTAATGGTATTAAGACGCCATGTTTAACAGCTGGGTCAGGCGCTGGCGTGTGTCATGTCAGGGAACCACAGTAAGGCACCAACAGCCCTTCCTCGTACCATATTTCACTCTTGTGTGATGTAGAAATTAGATGTTATGGCCTGTGGCGTGTTTCCTGGGGACATACTCTATGTGGATTGATGCCCTTATGTGCCACTTTGCTTGTTTGTTTGTGTCTCATAGATGCATGGTTGGTTAATCTAACCTCACTGATATATTTAAGCCTTACAGTAGATATAGTAGATTAGACACAGATGGCGATGTCAGATGTAGTACCAGGAATGACTTCATTGAACTGGTTTCTAAGGATGAATGGGAGAGTTTTGAGCATCTCCAATGGTTATCTTGTTTAAGATTAGATGATAATGATGTTAATTATTTGCATCTCAGTAAAAGCTGCTGAAATAGCTGCTACACCAGCCCATCCCTTTTGTCTTTTACCTCTTGCATATGTTCTGCTCTTCAATTTGCCACCCTTTTGCTGCTCACCCAGTGGCTTGCTGTCGTGCCATGCACATTCAAGTGAAAAAAAACACAGCCCCATGGCTTGAGGGGGAAGCTGCTGGATGGAGCAGATGGTATAATGACTGAAGTCAAACGTAGATCGTGTCAGTACTGGTGAGGACCCTGTCAACCTCTGGCGACACACAGCCAAGGACTAGGATGTGGGGGTTGAAGGGTTGAGCCCTCTGATGACCGACTTTTGCCATCCCCGTCTGCTCATGCATAGTCCGGCCATTAATGGAGCAGATTAGTCTTCTGATAATTTCAGTGGGAGCAATGGATGGTATGTTTTTCTGTAAGTCCGTATTACAGCTGTTTTAAAGCCTTTTTGTTGTAGTACAGAGTAGACAATAAATAACCAGTGACATATTGCATTTTTCCATGCATTAGATATTACTGCCTGTTGCAGTCATGAAAACATGATCATGTGATCAGCTTAGACCAACTTTGACCTTACTGTAATTTATGACCTTTTGAAACCTCACATGGTTTTGTGGACTAAGCTTCATCCTACATGCATGACTAAAATATGGAGATGCTGATCTTTACTGTTGGGCAGTGGTTTACTGATGTAGCCTTGACAGTAAATACAGATATATGTAATCCTCCAGATGCCAAAAACAATAGGGACATCTTGGTTTTCTCAGTTAATAAAGGAGGAATGCCAACATCATAATCACTGAAGATTTTGAAAATGAAGATCTTTGGCCATTTACTCACATTGATCCGCTGGTTAACAATACAACTGTTATGTTTCTTATTCTTTCCTGACAAATTCTTCCCACTGGACAGCAGTGCAAACACCACTTGTCAGAGCTGCGAGCAGGGAAGGATCACTCTTTGTTTTATCAAGCCCATACTTTAACAATATGACTCCAAAAAACATCATGTCCATGCATTATGGATCTGCACTAGTCAAGCATATAGGAAAATGTGTCTTGCCAAGATGAATTATGTCTGCACTCCTTGTTCCCTCAGGGACTCATTAGTGTCCATATCAGGAATGTTGGAGAAAAGGCCACCGAAAGTTGCTGACCCTCCCTACATGTTTTGTCTACTTGTCTGTCACTGGGCCACAATGGAGAGAATGAGTGCTGGCCAGTCATTAACCCGATGGCCACTGAGTCCAAGGACCAGCAGTGACCCATGGGGTTAACTCAGCCTGTGTTCCCCTCAGCAGGCCCAGACAATTGGGACAACTGACCTCTGTAGTCGCGTCCAGCCTCCAATGGGAGATAAGAAGGGATTTGGTTTAGTGCCGCTGTGCATACCTCCTTCTTACTGTAGCGAAAAAGAAAGGGCCTGTCTGAATAGATGGACGGGACTCCATGTGGATGATAGAGCCAGAGTCCAGACTGAATGCATCATGGCCTCAGCAGATTTTCTCTCTTTGTCTTTGTCTATTCATTGAAACCTCAATATATCTGACATATGTAAAACTATGACATACAAGAAGAGATGTAAAATGAAATACACATGTATAAAGAGAGCTGATAGTAATGATAAAATAATGAATACATTTGATTCTTGCACAGAATGGATGGAATCCTTCCTCACTTTATTGGATTATCCATGTTTTCCCCAATTTTATTCACAGCATTATTTATTTCATAACATCTATTTATGTAATATTAGTCATGCTGTGCCTTGAAGACATAATAAGCTGGTCCTGTAACCTTAAAATGTAGGCCAATATGGCACGAAACCCTCCATGCAAACATCTGCGCCCTTGACTGTCAAATCAACCCAGAGTAAGCCAAGGAGCAAATAGCCGTCGGACGAGTTGCTTAAAAGCGTAAAAGTACACTGACTTGTTCCTGATAGAGGATGATTGTAATTAACAACTCAAATGGAGCAGAGCCGTGACAGATGTGCCATAAAGTGCTCAGCTTTAGTGTGTGTGTGTGTGCGTGTGTGCGTTTGTGCGTGTGTGTGTGTGTGTGTGTGTGAACCGCTGAGGCATTGCTGCCGGGGCCAGTATCCTTCACTTAACCTCACCAGCGCACTGCAGTGCTTTTACACTGTCACTGAGCACTAGCTCCTGTTAAAATTCTGTATAATCTGCATCAGTAGCAGCATTGCCTCAGTGGACATCACACTGTCAGGCTTAAGAAGTGGCAAATAGCTGAAGGCTTAAGAATGTAAGAAACATGCAATGTATGTTCACGCCATAAAGTTGAAAATTACTCCTTTGGGCTTTCTTTTCTGCATTGTTTCACGCCACTGTTAGTTGTCCTGTTGGACTTTGTTCACAGAGCGGAATGTGCAGGATTTCAATTTTACAGGAAGGAACTTTCTCCCAAACAGTCTTTTATCAATTGTGAGAAAGTGTCTGTTTTGTTGTTGGTTCCTTTCATGTTGCCAGCTCACTGACATGAGACAAATTAGAAAGTCTAGTCACGGTCTGTAGTCTGTCATTGTGTTTTTTAAAAGTGCTGATGAAACACATAGGGAGGAGGATGTTATTCTTGTTTGTATTTCCTCTGCTCCCATAAATCACATGATAATGAGTTTAGTTATCCTGGGATTTCCCGAACTATATAACAAATTTGGCCATTTGTACTTTCCTTTTCAGTGTAAGTGATGTGATGCAATGTATAATTTTGATGGTGTAATTTCATTTGACAGCAGCGGACAGCTACCGCAACCTTTTTAAGTGTTGGCAGGAAGGAGTTAGAAGCATTATAGCATTCTTCCAAGAAACTTTTTTCATTTTGTAGAGCTTCATTTGGTTAAAATAAACACTATACTGACCCCAATATCCTTGAAATGTAAATATTTTGTCTCTGTATCTAGTTCAGTTCAGATTGTTCTTTTGAATTATGCACACGATTAAACCAGGACGTTATAATGTAGCTTTTTTACTGGAGCACAAAAATGCTCTACGCATGACGTTGCCTCTGGCCTATTCTTGTAAGTTGCTATTAGCAAAGACATAGTAGCCTCTTACTATTTTAGACAAGCCTTAGATACTGGAGTTACTGGTGTGTATGGGAAAGCCTTTTATACAAAGTAGATGGGAAGGCTAAAGCAGAAAGGAGCTGAACTGTGCATGGCTGGCAGTCAGCCTGGCCTTTCCTTGTACTTGGGGCTGCAGCGGCGGTATGATGTGTTTAAGGAGCGCTGGCTCAGCCAAGCAGAGTTAATTCAAAGCTAGAATAGTATATTCCATCTCACTTGTTTTTTTCCCTTTACTTTGCAACATCAGTTTGACTGGCCTTCCTTTGATGCGATCTATAAAGGCTGTTGAAGGAGGATAATGATCTGGAGTGACAGTGGCCTGATTTTTTTTTTCTATTCTCTTGCTTCTGTAATCACACTGAGATCAACTGCTCCCCTCCGGTGAAGTGTATTGAAAGCTGCTATGGACGTTTGGAGGTTAGCCACGGGGGGTGGGATGCAGTGGTATCCAAAGCTAGAGGGGCAGTGCTGAGTGATAGCCTTTATGTGGGTTTACTGCCTTAAAAGAAGAGGCAGCCAAAGAATTAGCGATTACATAACACAATCAGGCAAAAAGTGTCCCAGACACGATGTTCAGACCCCAACTAGAGATCTGTATGGAATTCTGACAATGCTCAGCAGCTACACTGTGTGTTCAGTCAGTGCTTACCTTCCCCAGGCCATGTTTACTGGAAGCCTTTGGAACCTCTCTGAAATGTAAACAGCACTGTAGGGCCACATACAGTTCAGCGCTGAGCTCACCAAAACACAATGAACACACAACTGCTGGATACACAGCCAGGTGCTGTAGATCTGACCACAGGAGCAGCTGTATAATTACACTGTTCTCATCTGTCTCAAGTTAATCTGTGTTTGGGAGGAACACACAAACATCAGCGGTCAGAGGTCAACGTAAGTTTCTAACATGTTTATGGATAATTTACAGTGAAGAATATTTAATACTCTTACACAAAGCTAAATGTTAGCGTGTTTCATTTCTTCAACACTAGAGCCCCATTCTTGTGGCCGAATTCTTAGAGTAAAAACATTCTGATAGTGATATACTGATTAGTATCCTTCATATATGTTAGATTTATATTTTGAAGGGTAAATAATGAGTTAATTGTTTATAAACTTTCAAGCAATTTGCTTCTAGTTGGCAGCATACCATGACGAAACTTAACTCTGCACCATGAATGTTGTAAAGAATGGAGTCAGTCGTTCTGCTCGACAAGACATATGATGACACCATTTCTGATTTACCCCAAGTAATTTTTATCCATTGTTTTTACAAAAAAGTTTTCATATTGGCGCACATTGGACATCATGTATGCAGATGGGTAATATTGACTTGCCAATATATCAGTTAGGCTCTACTCCACTCTGCTGCTCATTAGGTCACACACATAGATTCATTCTCTCAGGTGACATTTGACATTTTCAAGGGGAGTGCAAAGAGAGAAATGAGTGTTGGTTAATTGTTTCCTTTCATTTTGTTTAATTTTCACTGAAAGGCTCCGAGTCTGGGGTCCCTGAGGACACGTCTTGCATTTACCTCTGCTCCAATAGAGCTGGTTCCCTAGTTAGTCTGTGCTGCTTTGTTTGCTGATTTCAGGAACCACTGCTACACTATTGATTGGTCACAACAGTATTTTTGTTGTCAACAACATACCCATGGCGAGGCAGCAGTCAGTATGATGGCTTCACAATCATTTTTCCAGTCATAGAAGCTGTAAGAGGAATGCTTAGCCGTGCACCTCTGCTTGATGGGATTTTGCCCCAGGAGTCTCGTACTGGGTTGTGCTTGTTATTGATTTAATATTGAATAGTATTACTCTCTGTGGTTTTTCAGGGATGATAGTAATGCTGAGAATTCAAATATTTCAAGGTCAGACACAAACATTACCCTACAAAGTGCTAAAGGACTATTTGAATATCTTATGAACCAGACAGGTTGACTAAGATTTTGTTTATACCAACAGCCTTTGGGGGTCATTCGTCTTATCAAACCCTGCTGGATATAATGTTAGCTATCTAGCAAAATGAAAGCAAGACTTTCCTATTTTCCACTGTGTTGGTGCAAGTTATACCGCTGCCAGCGCCTGGTGCTTACTCCAGAGGCTGCCATCTTGGTGACATTCTTCAGAGCCTGCTGCAGTTTAGAGATAAGGAAGTGAGGAATAAGGAAATCTGTACTTATTTGGGATGCAGTTGTAAAATCTGGCCAGTTCTGTGATTAAGGACAGACACCTTCCTGCGCACATTTTTCATCTTGTGCCTGATCTCTGCTTGAGTGAGGTCGAAGTACATTAAAGAATCTCGCTGCAGCTCTTTTTCTGTCATTGCGAATTGCATAAATATTAATGTCAAAAGACTTCCAAGTGCATTCACCAGTGGAGCAAAAGCTGCAGTGTGCAGGAGAGCCTTATGGCTGCTGGGATGTTTGCTTTTCACCCAGCCCCCTACTCTTCATGCTCCCCCTGCCCCCCTTTTATAAGAGCACCTCATCAGATCGTTGGTCTTGATCAGTTTGGAAGGTCAAAGGTCGCTCGATCACTGGGGGCCCCACGTCAGGTCGGATCAGTGCACTTGGCTCCTGGCGGAAGGAATGAATTCATCCACACTCATCTCCCTGGACATTTTTCTTCATTTAGAATTCAGGAAGGGGGATGGGAAGATGGTGGTGTAACGAGGTGGAGAAAAGAATAAGGACAAGATGTGGAAGCAAAAAAAACCCACTCATAATGTTTACTTCTATCAACACTTCTTTTATAAGTCATGCACAGTATGTGTGCATATAAATGCAAATAAATATCAGAGACTGATGACCTGTTGACTGGAGGAATGGGATGTGTGTGTGTGTGACTGTGTTGGAGTGTGTTTTTTTAGTTTATGGCAGCTGACTCCTCTCTAAATCAGTGAGATCAGGGATGTGCTGATGAGAGGCAGTAGAGAGGGAGGCGACTTCTAGAGCACAGTATTTCCCCCTTTGGTATGTCATTAAGCCATGCATAGAGACAAAAGCACAACAGCTTGATTGTAACACGTTACACTGTGTGCATTTGTGTGTGTTTATGCAAAGGTGTGCGTGTGCGGGTGGCTCTCAATGGGAGGTTAGTGTTTGACACCCATTTAACTGCCACACCTCCCTAAAACACACCCACCGCATGCCATGCCAGCTGCAGCTGTTGTGCCTCAATGCTAGAGACGTAGAAAATTCCTCTTGCTCTGCAATTAGAGCTGCAGATTGCTGAATAGCACACATTGCGATGTCCTAAAATTGCACTTGGTCCCCTTTCTACTCCCGAGAACACTGAGTAAATAGAAACTGATGAGAGCGAATCGTGAATAAACTGGCCCCGTCTGCCTCTGAGTTGACAGATTGTGTTTTGTGCAAGCTACTCCTTGTGATGTGCTGTTACCCTGGTTAAAGAAACTAAAGGGTGGAAAAAGGGCTCATTGATGGGGTGGGTTTCTCATGCCTGACTGAGAATGTTCGCTTTCCATC
The DNA here is from genome assembly GCA_024666655.1 of Dascyllus trimaculatus. Taxonomy (NCBI): domain Eukaryota; kingdom Metazoa; phylum Chordata; class Actinopteri; family Pomacentridae; genus Dascyllus; species Dascyllus trimaculatus. Next base: position 24,278,109 of record CM045464.1, on the reverse strand, counting down.
GAGTCAAGTGGTGCATTGTGATCTCAACCAAAGAAATGCAAATATATAGAACAGATGTACTGCTTCTCTTTTGCCCATTTGTCGGCAGGCGTAATCCCTCACTCCGATGTAGATTGTGTTGGGTGCACTCTGGGTGCAAGACTAAAGTGTTAACAAGGGAAAAGCCATGTCACCCTGGCACATGTGATGGCTACCCGCTTTTCAGGGCCCTTTCTCAATAAGGCTAGATGCTCAGGATAGATAAATGGAGGCTTTTGTGGCCTTTGCCAGAGGGAGAACCACACAATGAAGGACACACACAGAGCAAGGTCTTTTCCAGAGAAAACAGCTAAAAGCAGCATTTCTACAGTCCCTCCTCCTTTCTCTCTTTCACCCACTCCTTCACTTTCACATGTCTCTCACTCTTACTCACTCACTCTCCAAATCTTTTCCTCCTCCGTGAGAACTGAACCTTGCTCCCATAATGTTTCCATAAACGGGCTGAGGGAATGGAAATAACTCGGGCCATTTCCCATTGCCTCCCTCCATCCACTCTCCCCCCGCTAGTAGTCTCTTTACAGGGCTGCGGACAGTACTTAAACACACTTCCCTTAATGATGCACAGTGTTTTACACTGCTGTGAGCTCGAACAGAGTGCATCACGTACACCGTGGACACAGCAGCCTTAATATAGCTGTGCTACTGCTACTTCGTCAGACATTACCAGGCCCCTCCACTAACAGGACTGCTTTGAACAGGATGGAGGTCAAATTGGTCTGCTGCCTGGGTTTTAAAGTACCACTGCACATCCTTCAATATAGCAAGGAGACACTGCCTCAGAATTACTAGTTATTGTCCTCCTGTTCCACTATAACCCATCATCTCTTGTTATTCAGGTTCTCTTTCTTCTTTTGAGTTATTTTTACCTTTCAGTATAGTCATTATTTTTCAGTCCTTCTCTCTTCGATCTCTATTTGTCTTTGCTCTCTTCCTCCCTTTTGCTCTTTGTAACTCTTGGCGTATTGTTGTCTTAACTGTCACAATGTGGCTGCCTGTAGCTTTACATGTACATTTGCATGTCGGTTGCTGCCTACATCTGCAGGCCATCGTGCCAACGCTGGGCAATCTCTTATGTGGGTTGCTGTGCTGGGAACAGATGTTTTTGATGCCACTTGTAGGGGAAAGCTTTGAAAGTGACTCCATAAAAGAGATGCCAGCTGCATGACAAACCAAGGCCGCCTAGTTCTCAGGAATTCTTTCAGAGTCATTTCTCTCTGAGCTCTGGAAACGTTGCCTGTGGAGAATAAGAAGAGTTTTCACTTAATCAGACTGTTCCCTTTGGAGAACTTCATTAATTACAGGAGGAAGTTGCTCTACTGGAACATATGCTCCAGATGGCCACTGACATCATTCCAAAAAAAAATCGTCTTTGTTGCTGTTATTGTTATTGTATTTTTTACGTATTTAGTTTATCTTATGTGTTCTTTTGTCCAGTCTTCTAGGTGTAGTAGACTCCCATTGTGAACAGCTACAGCAGGTCAACAGCTTGATAGTAAATGAACTTAACTCTTGTTAAACTGCTTGTTTGTTTGTAATACTTATTTCCACTTCTCTGGCCAGCTGTGGTGCAGACATCTGGCTTCCTCAATGGTCATCTAAAAACACTGGCAACTTTGCCCATACTGCTGTTAACAATATGGTTTCCAGTGTCAACTTTCATTTGCTTCATGAACGCCTGCTCCCTCTCCACACATCCGTAGCGCAGCACCCCTGATCTGGCATCCAGCACCCTCTCCCCCTGCCAAACTTCCAATGAAAAGCAGCTCTCTGGCCAGTGATTATTATTCACGTGCTAATTTTAGCCCCCGCAATCGTTGAAAACCCTTATTATGTGCCCTATGGATGAAGCACGTCATCTGCACTGCACACAAAGTGTGTGCCGGAACTACAAGTTTCTGCCAACTTCTGCCGAAGTAAGGTTTGGAGGTTGTGTTGGCGTAGTGTGGGTACTCTGCCTCGGGAGTTTCTTACAGATCCTAATCATATGTTCACAGGTAATGAAAGACCATGCAGAACTGCAAAATATAAACAAGACTATGATAAGACATCCTCACCGTGCCAGTGGCAATGCTGTAGTGTTCAAAACTTAATCTATTAGTTGCTCTGCAGTGTGATTACAGCAGCAGAAATTAAGTTTTCTTTATCTGGTATGAACAGAGATATGGTTACTAAAATCGGTGACTACGCTCTGTGATTTTGCATATGTGGTTCCTGACTTTTTAGTTCATGATCCCCTCAAATATTGCAGTATTTATTATCACCTGGCTGTAGGTACAAGCCATGTCAGTGTAGGAGTAGTTGTCTTGTTTCACTGAATCATTTGTAGGCCCAAAAGGCAAAAAATCTGTAATTTAAAAAAGTAAAACTAAAAGTACTTTTTGGCATTGTTTTTAATGTTTATCTGTTCTGTTAATGGCTCACATACGACTTATGACCCATTGGTAGTTTGGGAACCGACATATGTGTGATATTTTCTTCCACATCTGATCCTCTTGGTTCCCCTTTACGTGTCTTTCCCTAAATTCACTGGATCACCACCCCACTCTGTGCTGCTCTCTGCTCCTCGCTCCTTTCCCTCCCTCAACTTTCCATCTTTGTTTGGAGGGGAGGTCTACTGTCACTCAAGGCTGTCATATGCAGAAAAAGTTGCCTAGCAACAACCTAGAGGGATGCGAAGCCACTGTTTACTCTCCACCCCCTCACCTCGTGTGCCCACTACCCCCTTCCCTTTCACTCTCTTCGCCTGTCTCCGAGATAGAGTGACTTGGATGGATAGTGGAGGCAGCACAGCCTTCCGCTCTCTGGTGAATTCAGACAACAGATACAGAACAAACTGAGAGGAGGAGAGAAGGTGGAGAGAGTGGCAGAAGAGGAGGGGGAGAAGTGACATTCAGAGATGCTGTGTCTGCCTGTTGCCTGCCAGCTGCTATTCCTGCCTTCCTCTCCGCAGGAGGAACAGGCCATTTCCCTTAACAGCTCCTGTCCCTCTCTGCATAACTAAGAGAAACTTGTCCTTCCGAAGCATGCCGTTATCAGCAGGACTAAAAATACTAGACAGCAAATGCATCACATGGCTGGCTATTGTAACGCCCTCCTGAAAAAGTGCTCAATCTAAGCAGATACAGGTGCCTTTCATTCTCTGTGGATTATAAAAGGTCTCCTGGTGGAAGCAATCAGGAAAATGCCTTTGTTCCTTACCACATTATGCTGCTTTAACTTGTTTACTGTAATTATGTACCAAGCCTCAATGGCTTCCACACTACCATGCTGAGTGTAGTTGGATTTTCAGGTTGGCCGCAGATTCACAAGAGTCACCCTGAAGGTTGATTTTGACACTGAATAGGCTACATTACAGAGACAGTCTAAATTTATGCTATAATACAAGGCTAGAAATCCCAACATGGAGTGTGCATGCATTTTGATTGGACTAATGTGCAAGTACTCCATTGAGCTTGTGACAGGTTTCTCCACCAGATTCTCGTCTTAAGGCTGCCGAATGCTGTTGGTATTTGCCTTTTTGCCAAGGGGTAAATGAGAAATTACCACACTCTCTGTCACAGTGGATATTAAAAGTCTACATATTCCTGTTGAAATGGTATTGTTTTGTGATGTACATATAAATGAAGGCAAGATAAATCCCAAGATAAAAAATAAAAATGAAAAACTTGCAAAATTCTGCTTACATAAGTGCACTCACCCACTTGTAATTGAGGATGTGGCTGTGGTCAGAATCAACCGATCACATTAAGTCTGGTGTTAAATAGTAGTTGGTATCCAGCTGACTGAATCCAAATAAAGTCCAGCTGTTCCTGTGAAATTATCTTGACAACTTCGTGGTTGCTTTAAACAGCAAAAACCCTGACTCACAAAGAGCTCTCAATGCGGGATCTTGTCATTTATGGAAAAATTTTTTATCCAAGGCAACAAATACAACATGGAGTGCAGCGAAGACAATAATCAACAGGTGATGAAAATAATGCACAACAGTGTGACGCTGCAACAAATAGGACGCTCCTCTAAAGTTGATGAGAAGACAGTTAAGGGAGGCTGCCAAAAGGCCTATGGCAACAATAAAGACGTTTTAAGACTTTATGGCAGCTACTGCTCACTCCCTGCATGTGACAACAGTCTCCTATATTAGTCATATGTTTGGGCTACAGGGTAGGGTAGACAGACGGAAGCTTTTTCCCATGAACAAAGAAGATGCGTTATGTTCAGATGAGACCAAGGTTTAACTCCTTGGCCATTATTTCAAAAGATATGCTTAAACAGCACAGCACATTACCAAAAGAACACCCATGAATAGTGGAATGTTAGCGGCAGTATCATGCCTCTAGCTTCAGCTGGAACCAAGACTCTAGTTAAAGCTTAGAGAATTAGGAACAGCTTCAAATACCTATTAATCGTGGCACAAAAACTTCAGACGTCTGCTAGGAAGCCGAAGATTCAGCATGACATTAATCTAAAGCATGCAACCAAATCAACAAAGGAATGGCTTCACCAAAAGAAGATCAATGTTCTGGGATGACCCAGCCGGGGTAGACTAACTTGAAGAAGACCATTAATAGGGTTTCCCCTGCAATTTTAACAGATCTAGAACATTTTTGCCAAGAATAGTTGAGGAAATATTGCCAAACCAAGATATACCAAACTAGACTCTTATCCAAACAGACATGAGTGCTGTAAGAAAATCAGAAAGTATTGGTATAGGTGTTTGTTTTTTTTAAAACCCTGTCTTGTTTCTGGTTAGTTTTCACCTCCCTTGAATCAGTTAGAATTTCACAATAAGGGTAGAAAAAGTTCTGACATGACTTATATTGATTTCATTTTCTTAATATTATGAAAACTTACCATTTTAACGGGTGTGTAGACCTTTTATATCCAGTGTAAGCACACTAACCCTCTAAGCACGAAACCTGCTGGCTGGCTTGAAAAACATGTTGTCTTTTAAAAAATGCCCAAATTACACCATTCATCCGAGCCAGAAACTGTAAAAATGGAAAGAATTAAGATCAAAATTACAACTTTCTGAATGTCCTTTAAGTCTCAGCTTAGAATTCTAATATTTCATCAAAGCCACATCACTCTTAATGTCTCATTTAAAAAATTACCAAAATAAGCTATTTACGCTAAAAAAAAAAACTGTGCTCCTCAGTTTAACTGAGAAATTCTGATTCACTGAGCTGCCATTAACAATCACAATGTAAAAATTCAGGGACTTCAGGAACTTTAGTTTCTGTAAAATAAATCTTCAAAGAAATTCAACTTCCATTTTTTATTATTTCTGGCAGTATAACTGCATCATACGGCACCAACATTTTTGAGTCCTGTCTACTTCTAGCATGCTTGTGCCATTTCTATAGAGGTTCAGGACTTTTTATTGTAGTGAAAATGAGCACACAGTGAGTAAATATGTGACAAGAGCAAAAATGAAACTCAGAAACCGCTTGCAGTTCAGAGGGTTAAAAATAAAGCTACGTGTTCTTTTCAGGTCTCTCAAAAACAAGTAAAAAGCCATTACCTGATATTCTTAAATCTACTTCTTTAAATATGCAGTATGTTAAGTACACTTCTAATTTGCACAATCCAAGCCAAGTATAGAGTTGAACCTTTCTCTCATCCAAATATTCAAAATACAAAGAGTTCATAAGGTCACCACTCAAACTTTGAATCTGTGAATCAACAGAAATGTTGGGAATGGCCAAATACTCCCATTTTCTATGTGAGTTCCTGTTTGAATGTAATAAATTACATCTTATGCGCCATGAGAAAATCAACACTTGCCACTAAAAGTGCATTCTTTTTGGTTTGTCATACTGGGTCAGATGGTCATTGACTAAATCTCCAAAAGTCAGTCAACATTCTTTGTGCAGCATTTGAAACACGATCTGTGAAAGATGTTGTTTTAGTGTTTGTGAATGTAGGTCGTCCTGCATGTGTATCCGTTTGTGTAATGACTACCCTTGGTATGTAAATTACCCATCAGACCCGGCTGTCCATGTGCAAACGAGCAGCGTTTGTGGGATTGTGTGTTCCTTCACAGGCCCTGCTGCACATATGTGTAGGCTGATGAATAGTTTGTCTGTTTGCTGGGATGCAGTGACAAGAACTGCTAAGTGTTACCTCCTGGGGCTTCCCACTCTTCAAATAAAACTCTTTCCTTCCCCTCAACTCAAATCAAAGCTGAGAACCTGCCTGCAGAGGCTGGATCAAAGCAGACTGTGGCACAAAGACCTGTACTCGCTGCCATTCATTCAGCTTGATTAAAGTCTGTCATTTCCTGCTATTAACACGTTCCTACCTCCAACTAGAAACAGACAGAGCAAAGCAGTCATCAGGAAGTGGTTGGAATGACACTGTTTTTGTGTTTTCCAATTAAGCTTGCTGAAACTCAGTTATACGAGAGGAGAAATATATAATCAAAACTTCGTTACCTCACAGAGCTGTTCTTTATTTAGCTTTTATGTGTCCAAGGAAGACCGACTTCCTCAGAAATGACTGGCTTCACATAAACGTATTCACAAATATTCATACCTAGTTATTGCAAAGCACAAGCGCCGTTTTTTTGTAAATTGGCTATTGAGCAGCCCCTTTTAAATGCACCCAGCTCAGAGATGCCTCGGAGGTTGTTGAGAAGTCTCTTTATTGTCTCCACACCCACATTTCGCCTGCTCATTCACAGATTTCAGTCATAAAACCTTACAGTCACAAGTCTCCTTCACTGGCTCCGTGTTAGGACCATGACACAGCAAGATGACCACAGGCAACTCCTATCAACAAACGCCAGCTGATCAAACACTCAGTGATGGCTGAAGCTGCCTGACATCTTCTGTTAAAAGTTGAACTTTTTACTGCGCCATTTGCTACTTTTTAATCTCCTGGCGGGCAGGCACAGAATCCACAGTGGTCAGCTTGCTGTCACAGTGTGTTTAAGTGCAGCTTTTATCATAAGTTGTGAGACAGCACATCAGTCAGTCTTTGTTGGTTCTGCCCCTTTTGCCCGATGTGTATGTGGACTCGACCTACAGCTGTTTGCAGCAGAGAGTAGCACTCTGCAGAATCCTTTTTTCAGACATTTTTGCTTATGCTCTTTGGACCGTCATACCTCTCCCCTCCCTGCCTCCCTTCTGTCTGTTGCTGCAGCTTCTGCCGAAGGTAAAAATATGCAGTGCTTAGCATATGGTATGCGCATAGAGGGATTATCAGTTTTGAAAGACGGGCAGTTCCCCTCTCTGGTCGTGTCTTTCTCCCGTTATCTCAGCGTGTTTAAGGTGGTCATGGTTGCTGGCTCTGTTTGTCAGACAGGCCTTTGTACCAGGCTGTAGTTCACAGGACAGGGAATGGATAAGTGGATTCCTCCATCTCCCGCCGCTCCAAATGTCAGCCATCGCAAGGAACTTGGAAGGTCACAGGCTTGACCTGGGGATCTTTCCCCGGGAACAATAGCTTTTCCCCCCTCTTTTTTTCCTTGTCCTTCCTGTCAGCGAGAGAAGCTTTGAATGTCATGGTCCACCCCCTCCCCCCAGCCACCAACACCAACACTCAGCAGTGCCCCCAGCACCCAGAACAGCCACCTACTTTCCCTTACATATGCTAATGTTGCAGTCTCATTCAGCTGTTGGTGGCTTTGTCACAGGGGGAGGGTTGTGTGCATTAAGGGGCAGCTGTATGCATTTCACTAAATTGACTTCCCAATGGTTGCCAGATTTGCCTTTATTTTACTCTCTCCTTCCTTCTCTTATATATTTCTCCATTTCCTTCCCAACTACTTATTGGACAACAGAGCAGAAGGAAGAGCTGTGGTACTGTTGTTTATTTTTGAGGCTTTCTGCTGTGAAGTGTGGTGGATTTCTCTTTCCTTTGTGTGTTTTTTGGGTGGCTTGTGCTCAACAAGTGGCTGATGGATTTAATGCACTTGGATAGCATCTCCACAGTGGCCTCATTACCACAGTGGCTTGCAGGACTGTGTGTCCTCTGCTCTTAGGATTTATGGCTCTGATGAAAAAGAACTCTCTTAATCAGGTAAGGATGACAACAGTTGATATCTAATGTTGTTGTTTCATAGAAAAATACATAAAGACTAAATAATGCACATCAACATTGCATTTGTGTACAGAATAAGCACTTTAAAAAGGTTTATGAATGGGGATGAAAGTCTTGTTTTCAGACAGTGTAAACTGTTCTTGCCTGTGGTGTGTATCAGAGGAAGGATTTGTGAGTGTGTTACTGGCAGAGGTAGCAAAGAGAGTTGAAGGTGAATAAACGAATGATTCATCTGTTCGTCTGTGCTCACTCCTGTCCTCCCTACAGTTATCTTCCTCTCGCATCCTCTGGTTGACTAAACCTTATTTTGTGTCAGCTGTGGAGCTTGCAGCTGCTCCCCAGAAGTCCAGATTATCTCACTTGTGCCAGATTTCTGTCAGCAACACCACGATGAGTGTGAAAAACAAACTTTGAAAAGAAACTGAGAACTGCTGAAGTGAGTATGAGGAAGGAGAGATGGTTCATGGCACTGACACGTGCTGAGGTTGCTCTGCTGGTCAGAATGTGTAAATGCTGCTTCCCGGCCGATGTGTGTGAATGTGTTTGCGTCAGTGTGTTGATTCTCAATCTTAACAGTGTCACACAGCTTACCTGCTTCCCTCTTTTGCTGCACTGTTTCTTGGTGATAATGTGACAATGTGGACTCTGTCTGACCTCCGCAGAGGAGCAGAAGCACAGATCTCCTCAGACCTTTCAATCTGAACTCCTCACAACTCTCTTAACAGCTTCCCTTTTGCAAGATGAGAGCGCTCTTCTCACCATTTTTCTCCTGCTCTCCCCGAGAGAGTGCACTCTACCGACAGGCTGTCATTGGTATGGCGGGAGCTGGGAAAGCAGCAGGCTGCTGGGAAGTGGCAGAGGGGGGATGTGTGCTGATGGAAATAGGTGGTGTTTTATACTGGAGGCCTGCTGGGCCACATCAACCCTGCACGTCCCTTTCTGTCTCCCCATACCAGCGAGGGCCGGTGTGGCTAGGCCCAGTTTGGGGGACAGATGGTTCCTTTTGGAGAAGGGCCACAGCACAGTGCTCTCTGTTCGTGGGGCTCCGCTGGAGCAGCCAAGAACAAACACGGTTTCCTTCTGTTGGGAACATTCAGGAGCTTCAGTCTGTGAGACCTGAATAGACTTGGTGACATCTGAAACTATGCATGTGTGTCTTGGGTGTGATACTAATACCAGTTGTTACATAATGCTAACTGACATTCAACGAAGAGCTTTATGATGGCACCGCTAGTCACATATCAAATAATGCGGTACTTCCTTTGTCATGTCAGTCAGTATTTATTAATGTTGTGTCAGAATTCGGTTTTATTCTATGCCAAGTTAAAAACATCCCTCAGATCTTTTAACTTGGTGCTTTTTGCACACTTAGGTTTAACGCGGCTCTTGTTCTTTGTTCCGATGTGAATAAACAGGGAGAATCTGTTGTCCTGTCCATTTTAATTCTCAGATCACCCTGAAACAACTAAAGGACAATGGCGGTGTGCTGCCTGGCAGGCGCTGGGCAGATAGCCAGCTGGCAGGGCAGCGGGGCAGGAGACTCCCATTTTCAGCAGAAGCAAGAGGAGGCCTGCCTCTCTCCTTTACTGCAGACAGCTAGCACTGCCTCTGTTGTGCTGTTTTATATGAACTTCAGTCCAACTAAAGAACAGGGGTTCTTTTATTTTCGGAACATAACTTTGATGCATAGCTCAGCTCCACACCTTGTCAATGTGATTATTTGACGCTGCCATTAGTGCTGTGACTGCGGTTAAGCCTGCACTTGATGGATTGCTGTTAGTAATTATGTTAATCTTGGCATGGAAAGGTCATCATTCCAGAGCTGCAGCTGTAATTCTATTTTATCAATGGCTGTCATCCTAATGCATTTTCTGGCACTGGAATTTAGAAACAGTAGAGCTAATTCATAAGGTGCACTTTGTGTTTGCACTAGAAATATTGTTACAAATGATCTGATGAATGAGGTGTCAGCTTCGTTGCAACCACGCGACAGATCTTTTAAAGCACTTTAATCAGATCTGTTGTCAATACTTAATGAGCGTAGATCATTTTAAAACACTGCTTAGTGATTGTTTTAGAAGCATAAATACTGCTTTTGAAACCTTAATGTTTATAGATTTGAAGCAGGTTTTGGCACTGCTCAATACGATCAATTACTTTGAAAGGCTTACGTGATGTTTCCAGAGAGACAGAGAAAGATATGTGCAGTCATGTTGCGAGGATCAGTATACACATAATTGGATTTACCTTGACTCCTCGTTTTCCTAAGTTCACTGGCTTCTATACACAATCACAGTGTTTCAAACCACTTTCTTCTGGCTGAGCCTTTTTCTTTGTCTGCAACAGAGCATATGGTAGATATTATGAGATTTAAATGTGTGCAGGAAATGAAAAGAATTTACCATTTTGCAGTTTCTGTTGGGTAAATACTTACTGTTCCCTGAACCAAGTGAAATGGAGTCAGATCACGGATGACCCCTGTGCTTCAGTCTCAGCTGTAGCCAGCACATTCCAGATGGAGCTACAGCTAGCACAAAGCAGAGCAGACTCAGTGGACTGGCGTAGGAAAACAAGCTCATGTGTTCATGTAAGCTGCCTCCATGATAAGACTACGGCTAGAAATAACCACCAGTCCAAACCACAAAGTCCAGGGCAAAGCAAACAACTATCTTTTGTGTAATTTTACGCGTGAGAGCATAACTGTTGACAGATGAGGTGTGGCGAGATGACTGTTGGAGGGCAGTGACCTCGGGTTAGTGCTGTAGCCACAGGAGCAGATATCAGTCAGTGCAGCTCAGAATATATCGCCGTGTTCTCTTGTACTCCAGCTGTTGTCTGTCTTATATCTGTGGAAGGCTGTTCAATTTTCCTTGGCTGCTATGGAGGCATAGACGTCTTATTCTGGTATGAAGTTACTTCCTTTTTGAAGAGATTCCTGTCTCGGCTCCATGAGCTAGAAGTGAAACAGGTGAAAGGATTTTTACTTGTGTTTTTTTATAGATCAAAATGCAGACAGAGCATAAAGAGACTTCTTTTGAAAGAGACTTCTTTTGAAGCAGTACTTATGCCAGAGGTTAGACTCCTGCAGACACTGTGGTGTTTTTTTTGATAGATGCTTTTCTCCTGAATTTTCTTCACCCGAGGCACTGACTGGGCTTTAGTGGATGTGGGCATTTCCCAAAGTGCATTGTGAGGCCCACCGCCGGAGGAATGATGAGATGTTGAGGGTATATGTTTACTCGGTGCTGTCTGACCTCATTTTTTATCTCCTCTGCTGATTGTTCTTCTGCTGTTGGGTCAACTTGGGTCTGTGTGCGGTGAGATGTAAACAGAAATCCTCTAATTGTGTCTCGCTCCTGCAGACGCTGCTTTATTTCTATGCAAACATACATATACATGGAGTCTTCTTTTGTTAACGTTTTCTGTATTCTCTCTGTCTCCTCTGCTAGCTGTCATGTCCATCGTCGTATTGGCATGAGCCCACCTTGTGTACGTTTGTGTGATTGTGGGCAGTGCCAGGTAAATTGGATCCAGTTGGAATAGCGATGACATGATGATAAGCTCTCAGTAGAGGAGTTTAGCTTGGAGGGACAGGCTACTCAGTGCACATATGTGGTCTGTCAATGAGAGATGAGATGGCAAATGAGTACTAAAAGATAGACAGACTGATGGTGCATTATAGCAGACATGGTATCCTCACAGGCAGTATGACAGATCCACAACAAATATGAAACCCGTTTCTGATTGCGACAGTGTGCAAGTTAGGACTTGTTTGAAGGTCTTGTTTATAGAAATTCTGTGTCAGAGTGTTTTCCATGTGAGCTTTTTTGTACATGCAACCTGTTGTGTATTTAGTTGCTGGGCTTACTTGTAGTAATGAATGGATCAAATGGTCCAGATAGTCCAAATATAAAATCAAGTAAACACCCACATGTAGGGCTGTAGTTTCCAGCTCAACTGGTCGACTGGTTTGTTGATATTCTTTCATATGACCAAATTCTCTTTGGTTGGACAGTTGCCAGTGTTACTTTCATAAGGTAAACAGCACTAAATCATTGGTCTTCCAGAAAGAGCTGCTACTCAGGATTATTTTCATTGTTGGTTAATTTGTAGGTAATTATCTTGATGACTCAATTAGTTGTTTGGTCCATAAAACGTCAATTGATGGTGAAAAATATCGATCAGTGTTTCCACATGCCAAAGATGGCGTCCTCAAATGTCTTGTTTTGCTCACAACCCAAAGGTGTTCAGCTTTCTGTCTTAATGGAGGAAAGAAAATAATCACCTTTATGAAGCTAAGATCTGAGAATTTAGAGTGTTAAAAAATCACTGAAACTGAATAATGGATTGTCAAAATAGGGTATTCATTTAATAGTTGCAACTAAATAATTATTTGTTTATGCTCTACTTCCAGGATTAAACCAGTGTTTATGGCAGCAGGAGGAACAGACTACCTTTGAACAAACCACAACTTAGAACTCGCTAATGGAGACTGCTAGGTCTAACTTACTTAACGCTTATTGAATGATTACTTGGAGTCAGCTTCAGACTAATTGACGCCATGTCAAAGAAGTTGTCAGTGGGGCAGCATTTTGTTAAAACCGAGGGCCCACAAGTCGAGTTTAAACTTTGCAAGCAACATTTTGCATATCACGGCTCTGACATGGAATATCATCTAAAAACAAAGGACTAACTTGTCTGCATTATATTCAGCAGTTCCTGTGATTGGATCATGAGGTAATAAAGTTCTGCTATTGGAAACCAAATGATTCTGGGCAGATGCACACTGGCCCTCTTTGAGTGTGTTGTTATTATTTTAATAGAAACTAACAAGCTTAAAATGATTTCAATATGCTTCAAATACTAGCAGTTCGTTTGTTTACAATTCATTCAGGCTAATAAGGTTAGCACTCAGTCAACTGTGGCTGATTTGGTTAATCAAAAGATAACGTATACACTCCCCCTCCCCCTGTGCCCAATCAGTTGTTTCAGGAGTATTGCTTTTTAGTTGACAAATTACTTTTATAACAGGGTAAACAGAAGAAGCTTGTTAATGAAAAGGGTCATTCATTTTGGCACATCATCAGAGTAGCTGGCACATGCTCCCCTGCTGATCAATAATCCTCCTCTGTTGTTAGAAAAGAGTAATCTCTGTCTCCTTGTTTGGTTTGGGGAACAAACATACCATCTCCTTGTCTGCTTTTTTGTTATAAAGCAGTACCAGGACTGCTTCATCCCCTCCCTCCTGTAATGTAAGCTGTATCTTACAGTGCAGCTGGAGCTTGTGCATCTATTCGTTTTACATTTGACTGTCAGGATTTCTGGCTGTATGTCTCTGCGACTTGCAAATTTTACCTTCTTGCATGAAAGGATAGACCTCCAGTTACACCTAGAGCCTTTAAGGACATGCCAAATTTGATTTCAAATTGAGCATACCAGAGCTCAGAATGACTGACAGATAGTCATGAGAGGGAAATGGTGGGATACGGGGGGAGCAAATGGTGGATGAATTTGACTGTCTTTCTGGTTAGTGACAGTCACATCCTTATATCCTCTATAATGGATGATGCTGTCAAATTGCTTACAAGTAAAGTATTTTTTTTTAAATTCTGTAGCTTATTACTTATGCAACCCCACTTAACCTAAAAAAATATTTAGTATGCGTGGTTGTTAAATTCTCATCCATGCAAACATTTTTAAAGGATAACAGAGCTGGATGTGGTTTGCTGTTAGTTTCCACATGAGTCTCGATAAGCCAGCTGCTGGAACTCATTTCATTGGTTTCCTTACCCCCTACTGTGGGTGTGACCCTCCATTCACACTGGCCATTAAAATCTCAGCATTACTCCCTGCAGGCAATATTGGCACATTGGGGTGGTCGGTCGGTGGTCTAAATACAATAAGAAAGGGAGGAGTTAGATGATTGGGTTCTTACCAGCTCAGATTCAGGGAGTTATCGCTGTGTACAGGAAGGGGTGGGTTTGGTAGTTAATGGCAGCGCTTTAGCATCAGTGCTAATTTGAGTGTCAGCTGGTGGGAGATTCTTCCCTGTTGCGAGGTTGAATTGTGGGAGCAGCAGATGAAAGAGGGAGAAGTTGAATGGTGCATTTGGATTTCTTTAGTCCATACTTTCATAGCTTCAGTCAGTGTGAGCCGTGGTATACACACAGTTTTAACACCTCTTTACAAGTGTCCTTTCTGGTTCTGGAGGCACTTGGGGAAGATGGCATGACTGGTTTCCCAGGCCCCAGTAATGAACTCTCAAGGATAACATTGCCCAATTAATTGGCTCTGTGGTTTAATTGCACCAATCTCTTTGAGCCAGGTTTGGCAAAACTCCCATTCTGTTTTTTTTCCTGCTCCACCACTTTCACTTTTCTTCTTAACCTCGCATTCTCCTTTGCAGTAACCCAGTTAAGGTAAAGAATTGCTCCAGTGAAGCAGAAACACGAGTGTTTTCATCAGATTGGAGATGCCAGTGTCTGGTTGCAGACATGAACCCCTCCTTCTCTTGCTGCAAGTGTGATGAATTTAATATCTATCCTGCCCAAAACCATGCCATACTCCCCTCCCCTTCCCACCGCAAGGTTGGAACAGCTGCTCACAATAGAGGATTGAAAACAGAGCTCCCACGTTGTTTTAAATCAACTCCTCGGAGGGCGAAATGCTAACACCGTGTGCAGCGCAGATTTGATCGGATTTGAGTGTGGAGTGACATGGAATGTGATTCATTGTTTTTATTGCAAGTTTATTGAGGAATCAAATGGTGGGCAGTGAAGCATATGAAACGTGCCTTCAGGTTTGTTTGCTTTTCGCTTGGATTTTTTTCCTTCCTCTGTGTTAATGATGAACACAGTGTGACACATCCAAATGTCTGACTGGCTTCAGCCTCTCAGCATAAAACAGCAGAAGGCAGGTAACAAGGAACTAAAATAAATGGCAGTTGTGAATGCACTAAGGAAGAACTTGTCAATTTTCTTCACATAGTAATGCTGCCTGACTCACTGTATGATGAAGTCCATGAGCTGGAAAATTGGTGTAATCATCTTGGCCTCTAACCTACATTGCACCCTAATTTGGCTGCGGGGAAAGAGGATGACTGCATCACGGCTTGGCCTCAGCTCCGGAGGTCGAGGCATCTTGGGGACGAGGCCAGCTACTACTTCCTGATTGCAGAGAACAGAGGAGCATTAATATGGCTCAATTACACAAGGCTTTATTAAACATAATTGCCCTTAATCACAGGCCCATGTTCACCCCAGAGCTCAGAGTGACCCAGCAGCTTGGTTGGGGCTAAATAAACATTTTTGTCTTAAACTTGCAGTGCAAAAGGCTGGTCACTGAGGAGGATTCCACATTTTAGAGGAGTGTGAAACACACAGAAGTGTAATTATATAATTTGAAAGCCATGTGCCTTCCTTTACCCTCAACATGTTGTTGCTTTAGTTTTACCACAGTACTGAATTTTCTAATAAAGCAACACGGTGTTATTATAATATTCTTTATTCATGCACAATAGCTGTACAGGCAGAAACATACAGCTGAACTGTGCCTGTGATGGCCATACATATGCAAATCTTGATATTTTGCTCAATTAACTGTGGCGACTTTCTGCAATTTGCAAAACCTGTGCATCTGTGAAAGATCAGCTTCACACGGTTATGCAGACAGGATATTTTGAAAGGTAACCTTAGGCACAAGACCTGTCGTTATGTGACATGTTTAGCTTTCCAGAGAATCGCTGCTACCTGAAACGGACCTTGTTGCCAACAAATCAGACACGCAAAGGATTCCACATTCCTCTCAAGAATATTTTTAAAGGGTAATGACATGGTCCTGCTATTCGAGCACACAGTATGTACTTAATTTCCTCAAGTGCTGTCAGCTCTGAGTGGATTAGTCTTAATAATGTTGTGCACAAAAGTGTTTGCAACTGGCATCGAATAGCGCTTCAGTGTTAATGTATGCAGTGCTGTTTTGCAGAACATCCTTGCATTACGACTTAATTTCCATAAATCTCATTTGCAGTATTTCATTTTTTTTCAGTATTAGCTCAAGTAGCTGAGGAGCAGGGTATCACTCACTGTGCCCGTGGTACTCAGTTGGATGAATCCAAAACTATAAACATTTGGATCATTTGCAAAAGCTGCAAGCAAAACTCGCAGAAAAGCTTCACAGTTTGGTTTAGAGGGACTTCCTCTCTCTTAACTGTGTAGGAGTTGTAGAAGTCAGCCATTCTAGTAAGTCTGTCAGAGTTGGCTGACATCATACTGTGTGTCCTGCTCTGGTGAAATGGCCTATTAGTGAAAGAAGATTTTTAATCTGAGGATGGTGGACAGAACGTGTTCACTTTCCTGACAGCATATTAATATCTGCCGGGCCTTTAATCAGGCCACAATGTCAGAGGATTATTTTAAGACCTGGCAGAACTGCTGGGCCACTCCTCTCTGGGTGAACCAAGATGAAAGACAGACTATCCAACATCAGAGACAGAAAATGAGTTCATTACTGTAATTAGGCCTCTCTTTCTCTCCCATCTCGCCTTCTCAATCCCTTCCCCCTGTTCACCAGGCCTTATGTCTTAAACACCCATAATGGCGATGCATTACTCCAGTTAGTGAAGGGCTGTTAGTAAAGCAGACCGCCCACCCTCCATCTGCTGCCTCCCTTGTACAGACAGCCACAAAAGAAAGGACAGAAAGTAGCCTCCTTCAGGTCACACAGAAGCGGAGATTCTGCTGACCAAGTGGCTTGTTTCGCTCTCCATTGGTTGAGGGAGCTGGGGGTTGGATGTGGAATGAGACGTGGTACAACTGTGTTCATTAATCACTGTCGCAGTGAAAGTAGCTAATAGAAGAACGGAAAGGGAAACACAGACCACCATGTTCACGGCCTTATCCTGTCCTGTCCCTGACATGAAATAAAGGTCAGGTCACCCTTTCTTGACCCCATGTAGCCACATAAACATGTAGAGAACTGTGTGAACATAAACAGACTAGTCTCCAGTTTCTCTCCTTTTCTTTTTACAGTGAATTCACTAACAGTGGGAAAGAGACTGAAGGCACAGCTAGGATGCTGAATAATTTTAAATAATGCGCGATTAATCAACATTAAGCTGAGTCTGTCTGTCTTGGCAGCATTACATCCTGTTTCAGCTGCTCTTTTTCAGACAGCAGTGAGAAGCCATTCATGCTGTTTTGTTGTCGTGCGTTGAGATTACAGTATGTCACTTTCTTTGTTCTTCTTGTTCTCAGTCATCCGTAAAAGCCTCTGTTGGAGTGTCACCATTGATAAAGCTGTTTGCGCAGGTGGCACATTTTGCTGTCACTTGCTCTAATTGTGAGTGTGAAAAGACAGTGTTCAGTCAACAGATGACATTTGGGTATCGGTCAGCAGGCTGCTATAGTCACTTCTGCTTGCTGTCATGCCTGGGAAAGAGACCTGAGATGAATTTTGGTTGACTAGAGAAAACTGAAATAAATTTCCAACAGCATCAATAGAAATAAGGGGACAGCTACTTAAGTAATTTTTCCAAGGTTATTTATTTTTTATGACCACGGCATAACCCACCCGTTCCATGGAGACAATCTATATTTAGTGTTTGCAGCAGTGAATTCAGCAGAGGTCACTTTTGTTCTCTGTTGTATTTTAAAGCTAGAGTGTGGTATTTTTACAAATACATGAATGTCTGTTACATTCAAGTCTTTGCCAATGCTTATCGAGCCTATCAGCACCAGATTAATCTCTTTGTGTTTTGCAGTACACTGGAGTTTTAAATCTGCTGTTTGTGGTGACATTCATGCACTGGTGCACTGGTAGTGATGCGATTTATGTCAACCAGCAGTGTTCGTTTTGCCAGAGCTGAAGATGGGGAGCTACTGCTACTGTTCTTAGGTTGCCAAAAAAAAAACCCAGGAAGCATCCAAACAAAGGTTCTAATAATCCAGAAAGAAAAAGAAACTTACTGTTCAGAGGAAGGATTACATTTTTAAAAAGACAGCAATTGATCATGAGGCGTACATCATAAGCACGCATAGGCACAGTTTGTGTAATTACTCTCACTGCCAGAAAGGAAAGACAAAAGTTCCACACTGCAGGTTTAAGCCACAATTTCAAACTCACAAAGATTTCAGAGACAAACTGATCCTTTAAAAAGAATGACCAAATTCACACTACACCAGATCGATACTTTTAGACTAGCACATTTGTATTCTTGTGCCTGATTCAGTCAGCTGGCTTGTGCCATATTCTGAAACAGAGAATTCATTTCTGCAACTTAGGATCCATTTCTTAATTTAGAAATCAAACTTAATAACCACCTCTTTTATTTTGGCCTTTCAAACACAGACATTGTCTGTACTGAAAATAACTGAGTTTGATATTGTTCATTAAACTACAATCACATATTTCATTATTCATTATTCACCGTCTGTAAAGGACAAACATATTTCCCACAGCAGTTCTCTCCACTACAATATGCATTCACATGACACAACACAGTGCCTTACTGTCCTCTCTAAGCCTCATGTTAAATACAGTGACGCTACATACACTGGTCGGCCACAATGTTAAAACCAACTGCTCTGACCTGTTCGCCACAGAAACAGGATCTCTGGGGGTGCTTGGTCTACAACAATGTTTAGGTGGGAGGCACATATCAGAATAGCATCCACATAAATGCCAGGACCCGGTGTTTCTCAGCAGAACATTGCATTGTATTGCATTGCAATTGCATTGGCTGACTGGTGTACATTTTTCTGCTGGTAATGAAGCTGCGTTTATAACCACACCATTTCATATTGGCTTTGAGAAGACTGGATATTTTGGCAGTAGATGTAACTGAGATGGTGTCATTACCAGTCTATTCCTACACATTTGGGTCATGCATGCATTAACCTGTATTTGGCCCAGGCAGAAGTGAATACTTTATTATTAAAATGTTTCCAACTCGTCCCTAGTGTATTTGGTCTAGTCTGGCCTGCAGCTAATCTTGATGTGGCCCACATTTTCTTCCCAAAATAGTTTATCCTCCTACTTAGCAGTAAATGACAGAGAAATGTAAACAGTTGTCTGAAAGCAGAAGCTATCATGTTAAAGGCCTGCGAACGGAGCTGAGGCAAAGAATGAGGCGCTGGTCCCGCCTTCATCTATCATGTTCACATTAAAACAGTACAAAGAGACTAGTTTTAACAGAGCTTATCATCTTCACTGAAGCAAATACTAGCTTTTCATTGCCATGTTCTTCTGTTATGCGGAGGGTTTACTTGATAACTCGTGGGGTTTTTCGCATGATTGCAGTACTAGAAGGAATGAAGCACACCACCATCCCCAAAGAACAAGAAAAGAGCATTTAGGTCAATGTAGGAAGACTCAGAGGCTCAGCTACACTATGATGTGCTGTGATCTTCCATGCAGAAGTCAGTGTCTGTGGAGATGAATCCATTGCAACACCTTAGTCTCTTTACTCCCGCGAGACCTATAACGCATCCTATAGCATGAGATGAGATATGCTTTTAGCATAGGCATATAGTACAGTCTTTGTTAGCAAATTTATTACATTGTGCATATCAAATTGTTTTCCGAAGTTGAAAAAGGCTTTATCACCAAGCTGGCGCCTATTTAGCAAGAGTCTACACATAGCTGATGTGTAGGGAAATTACTTTTGGATAAAAATGGAACCCATGTGAGTTTGCAATGTGTGTACATCTGACATCTCAAATCCCCAAGTGCTGCTTTTCAAGGACAAGCCAACCAAAGTTTTCTCTCTCCTTCTCTCTGTCCTCAAATGTTCAGGTTAATGAATAAAACTGCTGACATTGGCCCTTTGTCTGTTTATTATTTCCCCAGTTCCCCAACAGAGCTGAACAAGTCAAATAGGACAAACTTCCAAAGTTATGATAGTGGTGTAGACTGCAATCTCATACTTCAGTGAATTTTGTATGTTATTACATTTCTGGTTTTTATTTGTCATAGCCAATTTACCTCATCAGGACCTTGTTAATTTTCCTCCAAACCAACTGCATCAGATAAAAAAGGCGAAGTGGAATTGGCGTTGGATATGCGAAAGTATCCCTCCTGTATAATTTGCAGGCTTGATGATGCTGCAAGCGGTTGGATCAGATATTGGTACATGTGAACATTTAGCTGAACATCTGCCTCTTGTTGCTGTAATTTGCTTCTCCGCCATCTGTTAGGCATTGGCTGGAAGCACCAACAAAGATATACATCTATCTTGTTATAAACCCATAATGGCACCCTCTCCTTCCCAAATACACTAATTAGCCATATTCTGTGATATGCTCTACATAGTTCCAAAACTAATATATCCTAGCACACCCCATGGTGAGAGTTTATTACCAGATAGCATGGCACAGACAATTTAGGTCAGCAGTGTGATCATTTTTGTAGCTGAACTGAATGTGTCATTTTGAGGAATACAAAGTATTTTTCTATGTTTTTAATGAAAATGTATCAGTTACAGTGTTCTAACCCACGCCCTCTGTGCTAAACATTTTCCTGTGTTTTCTGTGTCATAGATTCAACTGTCATTCTGCATTGGCGGCACGCTGTGAGAAGAGACTCCACTCCGCTGTGCCTCAGCGCTCCTCAGACACTTGTCCTTGACATCCAAATACTGTGTGTCGATTGTCATGCCACCCGCCTTCTGTGAGTTATGACGACGGCTGCTTCATTGACTCAGGAAAGAGGCTCCTCCTCCACTCACCAGTGAGCAAATCACAGGATGTGATGAAGAAGGGTCCTGAAAGTCTGCTCTTCAAGGAGTCTGCCAGCAGGATATGAGTATTTTGAGCCCTGTGACAGATAACAAATCAAACCTTGTGGGAATTGTGGGAGGCCCAGAAGAATACTCCAGAGCCATGCAGTCAGAGGAGCTATTCAGCAGGAAACTCAAAGCCTTGAATGGTAGCATGGGACCACCAACCTCAAACATGCAGGGGAAACCTGATGGTGCAGGCAAAACAAATGGTACCCCAGCCATGCCTAAAATGGGTGTCAGGGCCAGGGTGACAGAATGGCCCCCACGGAAAGATGGATGGGACGGGCGGCCTTCACCGAACTATCAGAGCGTGATACCAATTTTTCAGAACGGCCAGCAGGAACATACTGTGGAAATACTCGAGCCTGGCGAGACTGTCTGTCTGGAGATGGACTACACAGACAAATACACACTGAGTGACCTTCTCAGCCACTCCCCGCTGAAGGGTCTCCACCCTATCCGTCAGCGGAGCAACAGCGATGTCACCATAAGTGACATAGACTCTGAGGACATAATGGACCAGAGCGCTGTCAACCCAAACACTGGAGCCTCGCTGCACCGTGAGTACGGCAGCACATCCTCTATTGACCGTCAGGGCCTGAGTGGGGATGGCTTCTTCACCATGCTGAGGGGCTACCGAGTGGACACCCTGGACCACCGGAGCATACCACCTCTGGGTTTCCCAGAGTTGTTGCGCTGTGACGCCCCCTTTTCTCCCAGCTTGCAGACGGCAGCACAAATCGCCAGGGGTGAGATAGTCCACATTCCAGGCTATGATTATATAGACAATTCTCTCCTCTATAGCCGGGAACGGGAGAAGTCCTTCATGAGGCGTCTTAAATCGGAGTCATCAGAAACGTCTCTGTTCAGAAAACTGCGGACCATTAAGAGTGAGAGCGACGCATTGAGACTCTCAATAGAGGACGATCGGCGGCCGCTCAGCTTTCAGAAATGCTTTTCCCACTACGATGTCCAGAGTGTACTTTTTAACATCAGTGAGGCAGTGGCAAGCAGAGCTAACCTGAGCCAGAGGAAGAACACTACTACCGGGGCTTCAGCTGCCTCTGCTGGACTAGGGCCTGGAGTTAGTGGAGTGCCCGGAGGTGGCGCTGGGGCTGGACCTGGAGCAGGGGCAGATGGCGGAGCAGCAGGATGTAGCAGTGGAAATCCCCCCATGTTTGAGTCTCCACTGGGCAGCAGGGAAGACTTGAACCCGAAGGAGAACCTGGATGTGGATGAGGGCGACGGGAAGAGTAACAGCTTAGTGCTGGGCTGTCCGCACTTTCGCAATGAGATTGGTGGCGAGGGCGAGAGGAAGATCTCCCTCTCCAGAGCCAACAGTGCCAACTACACTGGTGTGTCAGAGAGCTGCTCTTTTGAATCATCTCTAAGTTCCCACTGCACCAACGCAGGAGTCTCTGTACTAGAGGTGCCTCGAGAAAACCAGCCAATCCACCGGGAGAAGGTCAAACGCTACATCATTGAGCACATTGACCTTGGAGCATACTACTACCACAAATACTTCTATGGGAGAGGTAAGCAATGCTAATGATAAGTGCATGATTTTTGAGCCGACAGATTTTTCAACAGTAATGATACAGGGGGATTTAGATGACTCAGTGTTGAGGATTATTAAACTTTCCAGGCCAAATCCATTTCCTGGAAACAACGCTGTTCACAATGCCTGGTGAGAGCAGGCTCCCAAATGGAACAGCCTCCGCTCACTGGGTCACATGTCTTGACAGTCCAGTTATTTTTGTAGGACCACATGAAATAAGGTCCAGAACAATAGCAGGCTTGTGCTGGGTGCGAGGGTGTGTGTTTCACTTCCTCGGCAGAGGAGCGGCCGTGTCCTCCCAGTGATATGACCCCGAATCCTGCGGAGAGACTGCGATTAGTCATGTGAGCAGAGAGAGGTGAGCAAGAGGGTGTGCTGCAGCTGTTCCCCATGGGGACTGCGAGGGTGTGAGGACCCCTCGTATGAAACTTTAGGGTCAGCAAAACCACGCCAAGGTCCCAGATCTCCTCATTAAAACACCTTTATGACTGACGCTGGAAATACCACGCTGACCCCGACCCATCACCACATTCTACATATCTGTTTTTCCCACTGTCTGTGCTTGTTGCTCTCAGCAGATTGAATTACCCTTCTTAAGCCCCCCCAGAAAACAGCTGCTTCACCTTTCACACTCAGAGATTCCTGAACTTCTTCAAAAGATACTCTGTGTTACAATATTCATTGGTGGACAGTGTGTAACTTCACTTGAGGCTCCACTAACAGTATGTTTGAGTGTACCTTTGAACGTACTCCGATAATCATTTACTGAGAAATTTGGCCTCAATCACTACTCATCCTAATACTGGTGTAGTTGTACTGCATATTGAAGCTTTTTGGAGCCACACAGGCCACTGTATGACTGATATGCCCTGCCTTACTGTCACATTATTATTCTGATGTTCAAACTTTTATGGAAGATGCCTTTTCCACAGTATGTGGATGTAGCCCTTGCCCTTTTTTCATGAGGTGTTTTATTGGCTGGACAAGTCTGTCATCACCTGTACTTCAACTCAAACACACACTCACACAAACATGACCACACATCACCACTTTACAGCAAGCTTTTATCAACCTGGGCTGAACATTGATCCTATTGATTGCCTAAAGCCCTTCTTCCCTTAGCAACCAGAGTGTTTCTCCCCAGGCTGCCCTAATGGACATGATGTTTTCTTCACACCATCGAAACAAGCCTTGCTATATGCAGGTCATGGTGACATACTGTATGTGGAAAGAGATTGAGATATGCAGTACAAAGTGATGTAAAATTTATTAGGGAGATATGGGACCTGAAATGAAGGTTAGAGCCCCAAATGTAAAACATAAGGGCATACAATAGAAGAATTTTAAAAGATTTTAAAGATGTCTCTGAGATGTGGGGTGACAGCAAGATGGGAAAGGGGCATTATTTGACATGACAATCAAAGTCATCCATTTTGCAACCTTTGACAAATTGTCAGAACCATGTGATGACCTGCAGTGACATGTTGCCGAAATGTGTTGACAAAAAGCTTTCCTCTACAGTCAACACTGTCTCACTTAGTGTGTTGCTGGTATTTGGATGCCTATTGGCCTCCTACCGTAGACTGCCTTCCTGCCACCATTTGACCTTATGCCTCACAGAGCATTTCCCCTCAGTCCACTGTCCCTGACGAGCCAAGCATTCTTCAGACAGTTAACCCTGCCTTGCCTCCTAACAGTTAATTCATTATTCATGCTGAGATGCGCTTTGCCCAATTGTTGATGCCACAGTGACAAGAACCAGCATATTTACACTCCGTGTGCTACGTGGTGTGGATGCAATATCTAAACTTCAGCAGAAATCTCTTTGCAAATGTCAGTGCTTTGGGTTCCCCGCTGAGGTTTTTCTTTTGTTGTCTGTTGAATCCAGGTCTTTCTTCTCGGCTTTAGCCTGGATTAGGGAGTATTTGCTCAAGGCACTGCTATGTGTGTGCAAAGCTCTGCTCCTGTCTGTGTCCTAAACACGCGCATGCACTCTGTTGTAATAATACATTTAATGTCAAAACAGAAATTAATAATACACTTACTGTCAAAACAAAAATTAGCACTGCTTTTTATAATTCCTACAACTGGCAAGAGCAAAAATCTAAAGCCCTGCAAGCAACCCCACTTGTGTCCATTCAGTTTTTCATCATATCGCAGAACACAAAATTCCTGGAACAACCGCTTAACTAGAAACGTGATGAAAATAGTTTACCTCCTAGGAGCATTTGTATAATCAGTAAATTTCATGGCAATCTGTCCATTAGATTGCCGTGCAAATTGATATCTTGACCTGAGGGTGTCAAAAGAGGAGAGCATCATCAGGTGTCCACAAATGAAAAAGTGCTCATTCTTCAGGGGGCATAAAGGGGGCAAAGACAAGTAATGAGAATCTGCCCATCACATTTTGTCATTTTTATGTACACTGGAGAGGTTAGGGGGTTACTGAACACATTAGGAGGCTCAGCGCCATGAGTATCCCCAGGAAATTTCTTGAAAATCTGGCCATCAGTTTTCGAGATAACTTGTCATAGATTGAAGAACATTTAGACCAGGGGTGCCCAATCCTGTTCCTCGAGAGCCCCTTTCCAGCATGTTTTAGATGTCTCCCTCTTCCAGCACACCTGATTAAATGATCAGCTCACCGTCAAGCTCTGCAGAAGCCTGATAACGATCCTGATCATTTAATCAGGTGTGCTGGAAGAGGGAGACATCTAAAACATGCAGGATAGGGGCTCTCGAGGACCAGGATTGGGCACCACTGATTTAGACTGACACTACATAAAAGGCTCAAGGGTCAGCAAAACAATTTTTCGGGGATCATACACATTAAAAAAAATACTAAATTTAATGCCAATCTGGCCTTTAATGTGTTCTAGAAAGATGTGTTGGACTAAGAGATGTGCTGACACTAACAAGAACATACTGGTATTACTGGTAAATCCAGTAATTAAAGTAAAACACCAACAACAACAAAAAAAAATCCTATTAACTGGTAGTCCAGGTCTGCAGACTTTTCCTCGTACCTGTGTTGCAGGATCATAAATGCATTGCATCAGAATGAAAAACTGAAATGACTTTCTTTAATCATATCCTACTTTGACCTAAATATCATTGAAGTCCCAAGTTCACCATTAGTACTGAGTTATACTGAAGGAAACATAGCTCATGTATGTTATAATACCTGGTCCTCTATTCGTCTGTATCGTGAGAAACATGTAGAAGATCTGGGTCAGTGATGTTTTGGAGTGGGTCAAAGTTTTCAAGGCATGTATTTTTTTATTTTTTAAATCCCAGTTCCAAAACTACAAGCCAGAGCTCACCGATTCTAATCCAAAGTGAATAAATTTCAAATCAACACTGCTCCCCTGCTGCTCTCTGTAATCAGTCTCACAGCTCAGCCATGGTCAATCCGCAAAGCGTTTTTATATGATTAAATGAATTTATGGACTCGGTAGTATATAATGATATTCCACTGAAGCAGGAGCAGTGATTTAATTAAGATGTGAATGAGAATCTAAACTGTTATTTTTTAAAATCTGTGTCTGTAAAGTACTAATTTGCACAACTGTAAGATTTCTTTTGAATTAGGCTTTTTTATTCCAGTGGATTCAATATGATGCTTAACGTGTGTGTAATTTTGATTTTTCTTGTTCCACCTCCAGAGCATCAAAACTATTTTGGGGTAGATGACCATCTGGGACCTGTGGCCGTCAGCATCCGCAGGGAGAAGCTGGATGAAGGAAAAGAGAAAGAAGGAATGCAGTACAACTATCGGGTCACCTTCAGAACCAGTCAGGTAACTATAATACACCTATATGCACTTTGACTTCACTGCTTATATTATGGATGCATGGTAGGAGAAACCTGCGTGATTGTTGCTCTGTGAAAGAATTGTTTACTAGACGGAGCATGGGTATTTTATATTTCTCATGTACTGCATTCAGCAAGGCGTGTTAAGGTCACTCAGATTAGGGTTCAGTCAAGCACTGCAGGAGTCCAGGAATGCTTCAATAACCCTGAAAACAAGGAGGCTCCTCACAGCTCCCTGTTCTTACATCTGCTCAGAGCACCCTAATGCGTCCAGTGATTCTGTGCCAGTTGTGAATCAGTTGGTCAGTCATGCAATCCCTGATATGGTCTATCAGTGTTGGTGTGATCGCCCTCAGTCGCTCCCACTCTCACATACCAGCGTGCACACACGTGTGCACACGAAACATGATTAATCCACAAACTGCGATGCATTGTCTCACCGTCCCTGGTGGTACTCAAAGCCCTCCTTGATTGATGCTGGTCGGTCTCTTTCACTGAATAATTCAGGTGCAACAGATGCGTCAGGCAGGGAAATGTCACTGATATCCAGCACCATTCTTGGTTTAAAGCACCACTCCCACGATAAAACAATGTATCTGGGTCATGGTAGCCCTGCAAGTAGCACGCAGACAGTGTTTTAACTCCCCAACCGCTGGTGCGTCTATTTGCATGTGCTCCTATCATTTAGCCTCAGCGCTCTCTCAGCCTCTTGGCCTCACTCTCGCTCTCCCTTCCTCACTAAGCCTGTTAAGTAATCTGCTTTTCAGAAAGCCTCGCTGTTGGACAACGATTGACTGCTGATGCTCATGTCCACAGGCTGTGCAGATGGAAATGGGATTTATGAGTGTAAATGTGTTTGTGATGTCCCAAACAACAACACAGGGTTACAGAGTGGGTGTTTTAAAGCTGTTTGTTTTACTGGCACTTTTACAGTCTTGGTAGTAAAAAACCACTCAGCATTTAATGCACAGTTAGTCCGTCTTAATTATTTAGGATGTGAGTTCCTAATGCTCTCCAATAGAGCCATTAAATAATAAGAGAGCATATACGACCATACCCAGACCTTAACCATAACACAAATAGGACTGTAAATGATACACGACAGGGAGTTAATTTGACTGGATGTATCTTTACAATCTGTGTTTCCTGTCAGTTGACCACCCTCCGTGGAGCCATCCTGGAGGATGCAATTCCATCCACGGCAAGACATGGGACGGCTCGCGGCCTTCCGCTCAAAGAAGTGCTTGAATACGTCATCCCTGAGCTGAATATCCAATGTCTGAGGCTGGCCCTCAACTCTCCCAAGGTCCCAGAGCAGCTCCTCAAGCTGGATGAGCAGGGGGTGAGTACATCGAGGTGTCCTTTTGTTCTCAGTGTGTTGAACACTACCGCAGACTTTTGCTGCTGCTGATTTAACAGCACTGGAGAAATGTGTGGTTAAACAACCTTTATATTAACAGTAGACATGAAGCATATAGTTTGTCATTTTGGGAAATATGTCTTTTTAATTTTGTAGAAAAGCCAATGTGTAAAAGCTACTGTTTGTGACTTTATGGGGCGGTTATGTGTTCAGACACAGTGACTGACTGAGGTTGTCAACCTTCACTCCTGGAAGTAACTGTGGAGTGCATCCCATAATTTCCTTCATAAAACTACTAATTTCTGCTGTTATACTTTGTTTTTTGTACAGATAAAGTAAATGAGATAAGCCATGTTAATTAGTGAAGTCAGCGATGCTCTTTATGCAAGGCTAAGCATAAAAACCAGCTGCTGGTTTTGCTTCATATTTAATCAGTAGATATGAGTGTGGTATCTTCTCATCTAACTCTTGGCAAATATGTGTATTTTTTAAAATGTCAGGCTATTTCTGTAAGGAAGGTGAAGCCATCATTCATTCACTGCACACAGATTTTCAAGTTATTGCATTTAAGGTTGGGCAGCAGAGCAGTCTTATACCTTGAGTGATCTTAATTCCACATGTGATTTTAAGAGGAATCATACATTTTGTGTAGTTAAAAGTACTACATTTAAGTATTTTATTTT
This sequence comes from Dascyllus trimaculatus, assembly GCA_024666655.1. Lineage (NCBI taxonomy): Eukaryota > Metazoa > Chordata > Actinopteri > Pomacentridae > Dascyllus > Dascyllus trimaculatus. The sequence goes on along the minus strand of CM045464.1, from coordinate 24,249,835 downwards.
GTCCGGCTTTGTGTTTCCCTACCTGCTGGCTGATCAAGTTGATATTATGATGGTTTTTGATGTAGCTAACTGCCTCTCCAGTGAGTCTCATGTCCCACAGATGGACTCCAACTCCACCATCACGGACAAAAGCTGGTGGCAGTAGATGTTGCTCTGCTTTCTCTCTAAAGTCCATCTGTGGTAAAACAGTCAACTGCTTTCACCAGCTTCAGTGCATGACAGTGGAATTGGAGTCCTTCTACGGGACTAGAGACTCACTGGAGAAGCAGCTAAAATTGAGGGCTGCTACAACAGCGGCCTGATCAGCCTGCTGGGAGGGAAACATGAGACAGGAGGGGAGGGGTCGGACCTAGCTACTTAGCAGCAATTGATCTTTCAAGAGCAGCGTAAATACAAATCACTACTTCTGGTCAGAATTTTTATAATATAATCATGGTAAAAACAGGATGCAGAGTTTTGAGAGTTGGCCCTTTCACCCTGAGTTCAAGTGACAGGCTTTGTATCCAGGCAACCATATGCACAACTAATCATGTGATCGCATGAGTTCAGCTAAATCTGTGGAGAGAACTGTGGATAGTGTTTCTACTATAATAAAGTGGCCAGCTCGCCCATCCCTGGTTGCACATGAAGCCTTTAGTGCCACATCTCAGTGTTGTCAGTGATGTTTTAGATGAAAGAAATGATTGACAATGATAATATTAGACTACAGATATTATATTTAAGGCATATCCCTCTTTGTTTCAGACACTGACGTCAGCTGGAGTAGGATCAAGGAAAGGATTAACTTCAGATAGCAGAAATCTTTGTCCTATATGTGTGCAGCTTATTATAGGTAGAGAACACTTTCTCCCAGATGGAGGCATAAGACACATCACACACTTAAACAGAATCAGTGGAAATCCCGCACTGTCTGTTTCCAGCATCGACTGTTTTTGACACCCTTGTTCTGCTGATAGGACGCTTAGACACAAGCTCAAATAACTCACTTTTGACAGCTTACTTAACCTGAGAGCAGCCGATTTGTTATTCTGCCTGGATGGCGGAGGGTGCCATCTTGCATTATCTCTGTTTGAATAAAATTGCTAACAGTGATATGGGCTCTCTATCTTCACAGGTGTCAGAGAGATTCATTGTGTGATCTTAAGGCCTTTAATTTCTCATCTAATGAAACTGCAAGATGGGAAGGAGAGCGGAAGGATTAGCCAGCGGTGTGCCGCTTGTTTGACTATCAGAGAATTGGCTGCTTATTAGTTTAATTACATTCGTTAGCATGCGCCCATCCTTCCAATTGACAGGGGAAAGACTCTTATAATAAAAGGTGTCAGCCATGTCCCTCCTGTGTACTAGGGTTTTGTTACACACAAAAAAAGAGCAGTGTAGTGTCCTCTCTATAGCAAGTTAACTGCACTCAGGATGGCCGACTTTGCGTGTCCAATTATGACAAACTAACATTGAAAGTAAGTGCTTTGGATAAATTTGTTCACCTGCCATACAGCTCCCTGTGCCAATGGTAGGACAGACTGTCTGCAGATAAAGACTTTGATATAAGACTGAAACTGACACATGGGAGGAAAAATGCAATAAAACAATCTAAGAAACTACTTTGAGAGGAGGAGAGCCCAGGCTAAGTGGGGCTTAAAGCTCTTCCAACTGGCGCTCCTCCTCATAGACCTCAAACCAAACGCCCAGTAGAAGCCAGTTTTATATTTGGACATCAGTATATTTGTACACTCCTGTTTTAATCATTAATGTTGTGCTTGCAGTGCAAATGTTTGATATGTCAAGCACCCCTTAATCTGCTTTATAACCGAGCTGGACTTTGACTGCCCCTTTAATGTGTTTCTGTGAGGAGGCTAATATTGGACAGGAGGAGCTGCAGCGTGGTGATCTGAGCGGCTTGTTTCTGTTTGTTTGAGTGCATATTTTTCCTCAAACACACATCGAGAGCCTTATCTTAGGACTCTTAGATGCGCTGCTTTGGAGATGTTTGATGATTTTTTTGTACTTGAGAGTGCCTATGTGTTAATGGCTTTTTTTTTTTAAGCTGTGAAGAGAAAAGTGTGAACAGAGAGCATGCAGAGCGAGCGAGAGTATCCTGGAGCGAAAAGGCCCACAATATCCTCGTGATCAGTTCTACAGAAAGAATATCCCTGAAAGCGGGGTTGTAGACTGTGCTGTAATGGTGCTGGATGTAAGAGGAGAACTGAACATATGTGGATGTGATTTAGATCACATTGTAGATCACAGTGGACTGGCTGTGTGCAGATGGGCTGGGAATAGCATTAGACGGTTTATCAGGGTTTGAGATTGGATTTTAGGCGCTAGAAATCACAAATGATGAATTTTTCTTAGGAAGACGTTGATATTTATTTTGTATCTGTTGTTTCCATCTAAAGACGTAAATCTGGAAAATGATAGAATTCTTGTTTAATGGAAACATTTCGTCTTCTGCATTAGTTAGAAAATTAAACTGTCATGTTCCACTTTAATTTATATTTCTTGATATGAATAAATGGAAAGTCTGGCCAGCAGATGTTTGCATAGCCTCTCAGAACATGTAACCACATGTGGTAGTGTTTGATGACAACGAAGACAACATTAAGGAGGCCAGATAAAGGCTACTGATTATTCCTTTTCAATAATGTTAAACAAATTACCTTCTTCCAAAGCTAGACAAGGAATCTCACCGCAGTGCTTTCATTTATAAAGAGAAGGAAGAATGAGTGCAGGATATTTCTAAATCACCAGCACCACTTTTCAAGTTTTTTTTGGCAGTCTTGATGGAGGCAAAAAGAAAAGCCTTTGCAGGTCCATAAATCATAAATCAGTCCTGATGCCTCCAGCAACACGCCTCAACACTGAAGTATAATTCAGGTTTAAGTGCGATTTGTTCCGCAAGTTCAAGAGAGTAATCTACCTCCTACTGAGGCTGTTATTGCACTGCTGAAAAAAAATCACCTCTCCCATATGCAACTCAATCTCCTGTCTTGATATTTAAAATCGTGTGAGTTGGTTACTAAATGTGGTGACAAAAAATGGATTTGAAATTTAGATTTTTTAAAAAATTGCTTTACAAATGGATGATATTCTATCAGTTTAGTTTATAATTGCTCACATTTGGGTTGTTACACCAAAATACAAAATGACTCCATGCCTTCCATTTCTGTGTTTTGCACTTGTGTTTGGACTGTACCATTAGAGCCTGGGGGAGTCAACAGCCAGCCTCATATCCAGTAGTACAACCTTATTTTGCACAGCATGTCAGACCTTGCAATAATTCATCGGCTACCTGTTTTTGAGAGAGTTTGTAGACGTACGTAAACAATTTGACCAATATAATTGCTGCAACTGACCCAGAGAGTGTGAAAATACAATGAATGAATAGCAAAGTAAAGAAGTAAAGACAGCATTATTATTTTAGTGATATGAACAATATATTCTCTGTAGGTTACGTAAATGCAAATGTATAGTGCAGCTAACTGGTCAGATGCGCTATATAATACATAATGTGGTTTTGCTACTGGGTCTATGTCTGGCTGTAGGCTCTGCAGGGTGTTATTGATATGGTTCAACCACAAGCCAATTAGAATAGTTAGGGTTTTTTACATTTTTGTTCTTAAATCTAATTCTGAAGCAACAAACCCAAACTCCGAGACAATTATCCACTTGTGAAGCAATCAAATTAAATACATCATAAAAGTTTCAAAGCAATTTTTCCTTCAATTCCTTTTAATGACTTAAACAAATAACTCTGAAGTTAACATGGACCATTACCCTTTTTAGGTACTGTTGCTGCAGAACTTGAACCCTTAAGCCCCAAAACCACAATAGATGTCTGTGTAATGGTGCATGATGATTTCAGCCTGTGTTTGTGATTTTTTTTTTTTGCTGCATCAGGACACTGCATTGCAGACAGATGTCACAGTGGTGTTCCATGTTGTGTTGGGACACTGCTGTATCCCTCTGGTGCGCCTCAGACATCTCCAGGGGGAACACTGTCCTCATTTTGCTCTCCACTCATTAGCTCATTCCATTTTTGTGTTATTTTTTGTTTAAAAAAAAAAGGATCAGGCCTGCAGTTTTCAACACCACCCAGCTGTGGACAGATTAAGAGAGGATCACTGAAGAAAGTGATAGATGCAGAGTGAAAATTTCTGCATCCTGTGCTCAAAACTTTGGCAAAATCCATTAAGTGGGGTCTAGCTGTTTTTAATGGCTGCTTCACCTTATCAGAAGCTGATGCTACCAAAAAAAGAGACATCAAAGGTAGTTACACAATGAATTTCACCTCAGGAGTGCTACTAGTCTGTATATGTGTTATGTGTCCTGATGTGTTGGCACTTTTCAAGCGGCGACAAATTCACACCAAAGGGCAACGTGATTGTCCTCGCCATTGGCCAGTCTGTTAAGAGGAGCAGGAGGTTAAGTGAGTCCATATAATACAGGATAAAAAACAGAGGACCACATCATTGCACATCATGCCATTTCCACTGGGCTTGATGGTATAATAGCTTTCTGTCACCGCAGGAGCTTTAGTGCAGAGCAGGCTGCCTGATAGAGGAAGTCACCATGACAACAGTGTCAGGAGCACACCAGGAACTGATAACCTGTAACGGTGGAAAAAGACAATTCCAATTTGTTTCGGTCTATAGACCATTTGTTGGCTTTCACATTCAGAGAAACCTTTTCATCTTGCTGCATTGACACATTGACCCTGGGTCAAGATGAAGGTGCAGCTGTGAATATTGGGCAACAGGTGCCAAACGCAGGGGGCTATTTTGTCATATAATTTCCCCTTTGACTCGTTTTCTTGGCAGAAAGCTGTAAAAGACTGATGTGGTTGGAGAGGACTCTCACTCTAGCAAGAGAAATCACTCCGGATGTTTTATTTCTTCTTGTCTCTCCAGGAGACGAGTTCATATCAGAGCTGTCATTTCAGGATAATATTAATGCTTGCAGTGAAAGTCTGTGAGATTTGGCTGGCTTTACTGCGACTGTGAATATTCCTCTTTGTGACTAAGATATACGGTATATCTGTATTGAGACACCTCTGCTGAATGAATGAAACAAGAGTATTATTAGTGGAGCACTGCTGCCATTCAGGACTTCTTACTCATATTTCACTGCCAGAGAGAGGATTCACTTACCAAACAAAAGTATTGCTTAAGGATGAGCTCTTTCAGAAAGGATTAAAATGCTATTGCTGGCAGCTTATGCAGTTTTCTCCCATAAACCAAAGCTATTCTGCTATATGTCTGTAATTCACTCCCTCGTTGCTCCACAGCTGCTCTTAAGTAGCAGCTAATAGCTTTGGCTTGATTTATGCTCTGCTCAGAGCTCCAGAGAGTTCACAGCCTGGCTGCACAAAGGGGATTTCAGCTCTCTCCTGCAAGGGCTATAGAGGCCTTCATATTAGCTGTGACATGATGGAAAGTAGGGACTCGCATGCTTCGAGTGCATAATGTACAGTACATATGAGTGTGATGTGTGTTACATATCAGAGACAGGAAATAATACTTACTCAGTGAGTGTCTGTGTATGTTCCTCATTGCAGTTAAGCTTCCAGCACAAGGTTGGAGTGCTTTACTGCAAGGCGGGCCAGAGTACAGAAGAAGAGATGTACAACAACGAGAGTGCTGGACCGGCACTGGAGGAATTCTTGGATCTGCTCGGCCAGAGGGTGCGGCTCAAAGGCTTCACCAAGTACAGAGCTCAGCTGGATAACAAGAGTAAGATAAAGCACACATCACACACAAACTAAACATTCACAAAGTGCAAGCCCACGCACTTCTAATCCTGCTGAGTGCAGATGCTCTGCTGTTTTATGTTGCTTTCTGTTGAACTATACTGTATATTAAGCCCATGTACTTTATCTTTAATCTTGATTTCTGTTCAATTAATAATTAGATTTTCTAGCACAATAGCCTTTTGTAATAAGGGCTTAGACCTTAAACTGCCCTGTCCTGTCTTACAGCCGACTCCACAGGCACACACTCTCTTTACACTACCTATAAGGACTACGAGCTGATGTTTCATGTGTCCACCATGCTCCCCTACACGCCCAACAACCGACAGCAGGTCAGTAAACTGCACAACTCACACTCTGTCCCCTGCAGCAGACCACCGTGTTTGCTCCTCTGTGTGGTAAGCCAGAGTCTAATGGATGTAATAAGTCCCTGAGCAGCTTCCTTTTAGGATATGTCCAATTCCGACTCCTGCCAATCTTCCCCAGAGACTCATTTTGCCACGGTAATGACCTATCAGTTGAAAGCATGAGCATTGCCATGGTGACGGTACCTCATAGTAGGATTTTAATCAATGCATCCCCAGGGGCTGGACCTGGCGTGGTATTAGATGTGCCTCTGTGTCTGCCTGCGCTAACAAGTGGAATTAAGTGGATGTAGTGGTGGATTGGTGAGCGATGGCCCGATAAAGCTGAGATTACAGAGGTTCACATCTTAGTCTCTGCGCTACCTATATGGAAGTACTTTTTGATCCCGTAATAAAGCCTGTGGGTACAACCCTGTAGAGACATTAACAGTGAACATACTGAAGGAGGTGGTATGTGATGGAGTGGAATAGAGCAGGATCTACAGTCCAACACAACAGACACCTAATCTATCAAGTATGTCTAAAGTGTGATTGTCTGGACTTAGGAATGTGGGATTGCTACTCTTTTCTTTTCTCTTCCTCCAAATGTATTTCATGAAGTGGGATATTTTAATTTAATCCCCAGTGGTAATCTTACAGCAGGGCAAAACAGGACTTGCCCCACTCATCCCTTCATCCTTTTCAATTCACCTCTGTGCCCTTTAATCCTGCTTGATTCAGGCTCTTGGTGACCTTCGCTGTGAAACCTCATACCAGACAGAGAATAAGGTTAACTATGTGAGCACTCCAACAATACCAGTAGCATAAACTGGATTTGGATATCTGTTCAGATATCACTGAACAGATATCTGTTCAGTGATATCTCTTCTAACCAAAAAGCCCTTTATTGTGGTTTTAGACAGAACCTTTTAGTATCCAAACACAGAGCATTGATTCTGTCAAGGACTAAATGTGCAAACCAACTCAGAGGATAGGTTTCCTTTTCTGGTGCTTGTACAGATGCCACAGTCATTACGTTCAGCTGTGTTATAGAGAGCCTCACATTTTTTATACTGGGGCAAATTAGGCAGCACAAGGGGTGTATTGCTAAATTTTAAACTATGCTGTTTTTTAAGGGTTTGTTTCTAAATGACTTAGCAACACCCGAAACCACACTGTGTGGCATTTGAGGAAATAACATAATCTTCCGATCACAAATAGGAAATTAAAGACTCCCTCAGGTGAAAATCAAGTTTTTTTTTACACTGTTAACATGTACAAAAGTGTTTTTTTATACATGCTGGAAGACGCATCATCAGCAAAATAAACAGTCAGTGCCATGAATGATCATTTATATTTTTAAACTGGGATTTCTGTATCTTCATTTTTCTTCAGAATCAGAGAGTAATGCTGAATTACTCCAATATTATAACTTGCTGTTGTTTAGTAGAATAGTTTTACAGTGCTTGAGCTAAGTCAAATGTGAAATAATGTGAAAGAAGAGGCAGGAGTTTATAGAGCCACACATTCTAGAAGAGGCAACAGTGTAGAGTTACATTTAAGCCATTTTAAGGCAGGAAGGGATCATTTTCATGGGGAAAAAAAATCCTCTAAATCTGTAACTTTGATACACAGAGATGAGCTTTCAGGGGTTTAATGAGTGACCAAAGAATGACTTTAAATTCATAGGTAACAAAAAGTCAGTATGTATAAAGGTTTGGTGATAAACCGTGCTTGGTCTGGTATTGACCAGTAGCTTATCTTGGCTGATGTTGGCAAATGTTTGCGAAGTTAACGTAGATATTGTTCCATAACTGCTGAGTCAGTTTGCCTACCTCTCTCTTTCTTATCGCTACCGAGGCCTTTGAAGAGAAAAATGTACATTTTTTTATTCTAATCTTAATCTCAAAGAAAATCTATTTCTAACTCCTTGTACTCCTGAACTGTCTCACTACCGTCACTCTTTGTATGGTGCTTTTTTCTTGTATTTGATTTTGTTTCTTCTTCTTTTTATAGCTATTAAGGAAAAGGCACATTGGCAATGATATCGTCACCATAGTATTCCAGGAGCCCGGGGCCCTTCCTTTCACTCCAAAACACATCCGTTCTCATTTCCAACATGTGTTTGTCATCGTCAAAGTCCACAACCCCTGCACTGATAACGTCTGCTACAGGTAAATGGAACAAGCACGCACCATGCCTGGAAGGCTTTTTCAAAACTATATTACTCTGGCTGGAAAAGGGCAGGGAGTAGAGGAGAAAAGGGTAAAAAGACATCTAACTTTAATGGCAGTGAGTCAGACCAGCAAATATTAGAACACTTCACCATGGGATTAAAAGCAAACTAATACGCTTAAGACAATTTACGCGAATGCGTTGGTCTTTTGATGTGCTTTGCATAAATGTCTTCATGCCAAATGGCTCTACATGAACTTTTAAGAGCACTTAATTTGAAAGAATAATAATAATAGCTTGCTGAGTGCTTTCTGTGGTTTTTGTCATCACTTCATAGTAATGTGCAGAAATCATGAGACTCTTTTGATCTGTTCAGTGATGATACAGTTATTATCTTCAGAGACACCTTGAAATTATGACTTACAACTCTGTCCTCGAGTGTTTCTGAAGTCAAGACGACTCTTGCTAATAACATAGCATTTGTTGAACAGAGCGAGATTAGTCTGAGCTCCTCTCAGTCTCACCAGAAATAATTTCCCTGAAAGCCATATAATTTCAACACTCCTCTATGACTGCTAATTATACGTACAGTTCAATACTTCTTCACTTCTTTTAGTTGTGCTCAAATGTTGACACGGCATTTGATTTATTGATTCCAATTATGTTTTCCAGTGTGGCTGTGTCCAGATCGAAAGACGTGCCTCCCTTTGGCCCTCCTATTCCCAAGTCTGTAACTTTCCCAAAGTCAGCAGTGTTCAGGGACTTCCTGCTTGCCAAGGTCATCAATGGAGAGAACGCTGCGCACAAGTCAGAGAAGTTCCGAGCCATGGCGACTCGTACACGGCAGGAGTACCTGAAGGACTTAGCCGAGAACTTTGTCAGTACGGCTACTATAGACTCAGCTGTCAAATTCAGCTTCATCACCCTCGGAGCAAAGAAGAAGGAGAAGGTGAAACCTAGGAAAGATGCACATCTGTTCAGTGTGGGAGCCATTACCTGGAGCGTCTGTGCCCGAGACTTTGGCCAGTCGATGGACGTTGACTGCTTGCTCGGCATTTCAAATGAATTCATTGTGCTCATTGAGGAGGAATCAAAAAATGTGGTGTTCAACTGCTCGTGTCGTGACGTCATCGGATGGACCTCAGGGATTATGAGCATTAAGATCTTCTACGAGCGCGGGGAGTGTGTCATGCTGTCTGCACATGACAACTGCGGAGAAGACATTCGGGAGATGGTGCAAAGACTAGAGGTAATACCCTGGAAAAACTCGACTGTAATAATCTGTCATGTTAGAGGTCTTAACGTCTGCTGGATTAGACTATATACGAGACTATCCGTTAGCTTGCCTTATGCCCCTGTCTGTAGTATCAGTCTGAAATCCTACAATACATAGAAATTTCAGGGAACAAAAGATATCTGATTAATTGGTTTTTAAAACACTGCATCCCACTCACAGAGTGAGTAATTCATTCTCGTTGCACTGTCTGTGGCTAATTGATGGTTGTGTCTTAGTTTGACATCCAGTTTATTTTTGATATAATAAGCACATTACAGTAAAAACAATTAAGCTGTCTACCACTGATGTGTCAGACAGTTAATGGACTGGGCAAGGAACAGCCCAGGTTGGCACCAACATACAGACGAACAGAAAAAAAAGAATTAACAATAATAAAATAATTATCATGAGGCACCTTTGTAGTCCAATAAAAAAGCAAAGACAGATTTACATTTTCATCACAGGGTCTGCCGTATGTATATAAAATAGAATTAAGGCTTCATCTTCCTGTTCATGCTGAGTTCATCTTCAGCTGCTGCTTTGTGTTGTCACTCTTTTGAAAATTGCAAGAACATTTGTTTTGACATGATGGTCTGATCTCTAATATGGCCAATAGCTAGACATTGGTTGGGTGGCACCTTATGTGAGATTTCAGGGCCTTTACCCTTCTTGTTCACTTCCATAGGCCCGTTTGTCATCCAGTTATGTGTGGAATCATTCTCGGCACATTACTGGATTTTGTCCTTGCTATTGCATCTACAGATTAAATGGTTTTTTCTCAAGGGTAAAAAAGTCCCTTGTAGCAGTTTAAGCCCCAGTATCTAATAATGACAACGAAACAGAGCAGTTCACCAGTATATAAGTGGTAGTCTGTCATCAGAATGGCCCAGTGAATCTATTAAAGCTGTGTTTCATTCACATGCTGTTTGGCAAGGGAAGGAAATGGCTGCTTACTTTAAATGGTCCAGTGAAGCATTTTACTTCGGGATAGTTGTGGTCTGTCTGTGGTGAAACAATGCGTTCTGCAAATATTGCTCTTACCATTGTAGCTTTACTGCTTACCACAAACCTTGTTATTTTATTTTCATCATTATGTCAGCAAAACCGTTGCTTGTTTAACCTACATATGTCCTGTCAAGTCTCGTGTGTTGCGACTCTACACTGAGCCTCCGCTGTTGTTTCACTGCGTTTTTTCCTCAGAGTCAGAATACGGCTCACTGAATTATCCCAGAACTCGTATATTTTCCGGTCTTCCCTTCGCTACTGTCCACCTGATTCTTTAACGTGAAACTGTAAAGCGGACTCATCAGAGTCCAGAGAGGATTAGAAGCCTCCTGCTGATTGCTTACTTTGGCTCATTGCACAGATTCAGCAGAGGTGTACAGTCAACCATTCAGGTCACACTGTTGCAGATGTTGTCCTCTTGATCAGGATAAACCATTGTGAAATAACTCTGATTTTTTTTAAATCTCATCAAATGAATACATTCATAAAGATGACGCCATTCCCTGCAGCGGTTCATTTAATGGATTGAAGGCTTAGCAATGATGTGATTTTGGGCCATTCTCGAACTGGAGGATTTCTGGGTGCAGGTAGAGGAGGAGGCAGCTTAAACAGGACATCAACCCAGTTTTTGAGGGGGAGGAGTGAAAACACGGACACATTTTTGGGTCTAACAGTCTAAGAATAGAGGACACTTGGCCTCATACCACTTCACTCCTATGGAGAGCTTCCCACTTAGTCCAAGTTCTCTCATCCCCGTTTTGTACTTCTACCTTGGCCATCTGTACAACTCTGTGGCGGCATTATGTGATGTTTGGGATCAGGTGGGTCTAGGTGTCTTGAAGTCACGAAAAAATACGTCCCGCCTGGCTCCATGGCCCACACTCTGTCATCCGATGTCTTATTTTCCTCTCCTTGTGCTGCTCCGTGGGTTTGCTTTTCCTATCCTTACTTCCATGATTTGTTTATTGAACCTCTAATCAGGCAGCCTTTTGTTTCCTTTTAAATATCATTGAGTTTGAATCCCAAAATCCAAACCTGAGCTCTGTCTGACCTTATTCGTATTCCCCTTCACTTATCCCACATAGATCCTTTTTTGGCAGTCTCATCATCAGACTTGAAATTTCCAGCAAGCTCTAGCCAGAAAATCAGTGGTTTAGGCAACAACACGGGAGTAACAATTCATTTCCTGCTAAAAACCTGAACAAGAATCAGATTCCTCTGGGGATTACAGTAGGCGGAGATCATTTTCATTATTACCTTTTGCAGTGAACTCAGAGTCTCACAAGACCTTAAAAATTAGAATGAAAGTAAATGTGCACATGAGCATGAAGATTCTGCATATCGTAAGCACAAGAACCTGATGAAGTATTTACCATAATTAATCTTTAAAGGACACAGATGTCGTTCAGCGTCTACTCCACTCATCATAAGAAAGGACACTGCAGGATATATTTGCATTTATGATTAGCCAAAGGACATCACTTCCTCATTCACTATGCTAATCTCCCCTCACATTTACTGTCCACTTATCCACGGGATTTGTGAGAAGTATTTCACGGGAAAAGCGGTGAATAAATATTAAAAAGTGGGTGGCTGGATGCGTTCCTCACCCAGACAGTGGAGCAGCAGCAGCAGTCGACACATTTGGATATGAGCTGACCGTGCATACTTTGCCCCAAAGGTGTCTGTGTTTTCCTAAATGTCCCAGAGGTTGACTCGAGTCATGTTTCATTGGGAGGATTTACAGGCTGCCGGACCTGTGATGTAATGCGAACCAGAGCGAACACATTGCCCACTGTAACACACAGAGGAGCCCGGTATGTGAGCACAACTAAAAGCTTTGTGATCACGTCCTGCTCTCCAGGGTGTCGCTGAGCTGGGTGGCCGCATGTTCGGCTTTTATGAGACAAGTCCTCTTGGCTCGGGTGCTGTAAATGCTGTTGTTTTGTTTTGTTTTGTTTGTTGAACAAAGTACAGACAATCCCTCACGGTATGTGTTCGTGTTTCTTTATTTACTGTGTGCATCAGCAGGGCTACAATACAAGCAGTTGACAGTATGTAAGTACCTTTGAGTGGCAAAAGAGTCACAATGAAGTAGCACAAATTAGAGAGACACTTTGATGACGATAAATGCTCTAGAACAGTCTTCTAATAGTTTTTGTCTATCTAATATGGTCATGTCTTGATTAAACTTGAGTACTGTACAGCAGAATTAATACTAAAAGTTCATTAATCAATTTTTCAACCGACAGAAAATTCATCCGAAGCCGTTTTGAGAATTGATTGATCATTCCAGTGACTTCAATGAAAAAACAGAAATAACAAACATTCTGTGGTTTTCACATGCTTGGCTTCTCAAATGCAATGATTTGATTTCTTTTTTTTTTGTCATAAACTGAATATCTTTAGGTTTTAAACTGTTGGTCAGACAAAACAAGGAGTTTTAATGTGTCACATGGGGTTCTGGTAAGTTTTAAAGGGCATTTTTAACCATTTTCTGACACCCTTGGAAAAAAAATCATTGATCAGATCTACAACTGTAACTAATAATTATATTTAGAATTCATTTGATTTTTTTTATTTATTTCATTGATTATTTATTCTATAAGCTGTTCAAAATTAGTTTATTTTACTTGTTTTGCAACCAGTTGCCGCCAAAAATTTTTTTACTACTACATATGACAGGGAAAAGCAGCCTTTTTGCAACTTAAATTACTGCAAGATTGTCATATTAGTTTATTCATTTGCCATCCACCAGTGAACTGATTAATCACCATTAATCAGCCGGTTTTATGAGTGATTACAGACATTTATGTCCTGCCAGGGCTGCTCTTGCTCCATTAAAAAGAAGTGTGCTTAATCACATTAGGAGCTTCAGTCTGAGAATTTGTTATTGATTTCTATGAGAACCACAGATATGCAGCCAAAAGAAATGGGCACCAACAGATTCACCAATCTGCGCTTCTTTTTTTTCAGTTCCCTGAAATGACTAGATTTTCTCATATCTGTGAAACCTGCTTCTGCAGACGGTGACTGTCAGATTTCGCACTGAGGATCAGTGCCAGCAGCACTACTTCTCAACAGATTTGAGGCTGATAGTGTTTCTTTCTTCAGAACAGTGTTGTAGTTTTATGTCACCAGTTATTAGAGCCCATTATTTGGTTCTGCTTGGAAACACTTTGGTGAGCAGGACTGACTTACATTTACACACAGCCAGGCTTCATGTCACTATTCTTATCAAAATATCTTTACAGACCACAAATCCCTCCCATCAGATAATGGGTGTCCTGTTAAATTGAGCCATTATGGATTTGGGCCATTCGGAGGAGAACCTGCACATTAATTTTGTGGTGGGACTGAATAAAGGCCTTAATGAAAGCATTTAGAAAGCTATTATTTAGGCCTAATGGATTTCTGTCAAAGGGCAGTTTGATTCATGGTCCCTAACATCCAGACCGATGTCTTCCTCATACACAGACCATTTACTTCGAGACTTTGCCCTAGACTTTTAAACTTCACGTTTCCAATTTCTTTTGCCCTTGATGATTTATGCAGAATGATTGTTTGGTTTGCGTGTCATCTCAGCGGAGTATCTATCAAGTAGAATCTTTGCTAAATGAGATTGAGGCTGTGATTTATTTCATGACCGGATGAGTTCTTTCCTGTCTTAATAAAGTTTTAGGGTTGTGTCATTTCAGTTATTGCATGATGGTCTGTCGTGGTTGTCTTGGGTTCCCTCTCACATAGCAGGGTAGGATTTCTGCCAGTGTGAGAATCTGCTGGAGTGTTGACAATCCATAGTCTGTGTTAATGTGTCCCTGAAGCCAGCTGCCACTCTGAGGCAAATGGAGCCAGTCACCCACAACTGAACCAAGACTAATCTGATGGGTGATTAAAGCTCATTGGCTGCAGTGTGAGGTTTTTCTCCCAGTAGTTGTCACAGGAAAACTTAGAGTAAACCGTGAAGGCTTACTGTGCACCAGCACTGCAGTGTAGCCAGTATATCAGCTCAGTCACTTCATGTCACCAAGGTGCATACAGTTGCAGCTACAGTTGCATTTTTCCCTCTCTACTTTGCTAGTTGTGCGTTTTTATTGCTGTATTGCTGCTGAAGGAAGTAGGTTGCCTGAACTTTATTTAAACCTGAACTGCATTAAAGCACAGGATTATGTCTGACCACCACAGAGTGAAGTGAGCAACTTAATTTACATTCAAGTACATGGTTGGACAACAACCAGCTTTAAGTTTCATTCAACTATGCAGTTAGATGAGCAGAGACGGCCCGCCGAGAATCCATGGTGTCCATCCAAGTGTCAAGTCTCTGGCTGCAGTCCCCTAAATGGTAAAAAAAAACGGGGTGAAGTGAATCGTTTTTTTCAAGCTGCATAGCAGCTGAATGTGTTCATTAAAGGCCAGTGGATGCAAATTACATGTTTGTGTACAAATATGGTGCCCTTCCTAAAGTTCTTCCTAGACTTTAATTCAGGCTAATAAACTCAGCTCCATGGACAAGTTTGTGTCTCAGTTGCCAATTAAATCCTCATTCACTATGCAGCTTCCACAGAGCTACTGAAGTTACTATCCACAGAGACAGGGTGCATTTGTGAGTAGTCCATGTTTTTGTAGCTGACTCTGTGCTAAATCAGTTAGCTCTGTGATGTACCCCCTTATTAACTTCAATTTAGAAAGGTTCTTTGAATTAGCCAAATAAAAATGCTTGGGCACTTCTGCCTTGAGACAGGATTTTCTCTATTTCAGATGCTTTAATAGAATTTTTTTGTGTGAAAGTGTTCCTTGTTTAATGAAACCCACACGTCTTTTACAAAAGCTCTTATTAAGGCATATTAAGATCATTCAACTTCCAGTCTTTTTCTCTTCATCTGTTGCATGCTTTGTTTTCTCCGTGCGACTGTGTATTGCACTTTGTTTTGCGCTAACGGTTCTGAAGCATCCCTCTGTCTTTGTGTCTCTGGATCTGTTGATGTACGTTTATTGTAGATAATGAACAAATCCATTTTGATTCTGATTCCAGATCACCACCAGAGGTTGTGAGACATCAGAGATGACGTTGCGTCGGAACGGCCTCGGCCAGCTCGGTTTCCATGTCAATTTTGAGGGCATCGTGGCTGACGTGGAGCCCTTCGGCTTTGCCTGGAAAGCAGGGCTGAGACAGGGCAGCCGGCTGGTGGAGATTTGCAAAGTGGCTGTTGCTACGCTGACTCACGAGCAGATGATTGACCTACTGCGCACATCTGTCACCGTCAAAGTAGTTATAATCCAGCCTCATGAAGACGGCACTCCTCGAAGGTAAGTTTTCACTGTTGTTTTCTTATTTTTACCTTGAAACTAACACTCTTCAAACAGCAAAAGATACTTACAAAACGCATCCAGACTTCCTATTGTCTTTGGTTCTTGGCTGTTGTGTTGCAGTTTGTAAGACAGAAGCAGGTGCTTCTCAAAAATGTATGAAGCCATGACAGAAGAGTAGTTTCTTTTTCCCATTTTACCATGCAGCTGGGTTAAATTAGCTTGACATTTGCTCTCATGTTTGAGACGATTAGCATAAAGAAATGCTTACATACTGTTTGTGTTGTGCTGTGGTTGATGTTGTTCTCCACTGATTTCTCTGGAGAGGAGGCTGTCTTTGTTGCGAGAGAAAGCTCCAGCAGGGCTGCAGAATCACAGACATGGACAGTCAGCGTTTCTCACTAATGATAATGAGAGGAGCCTTTTGATTAATGGCTTAACTCTCGCTGCCATTGTTTGACAGCTCACATTTGCAGATTGCTTTTTTGTAACCTTGCACAATGTTCTTTTCGGCAATTAGGATGGGAGTGTTTGCCTTTTTTTAGGGACACACACCCATCGAGAGAGTCCACTGCTCCCGTAATAAAAAGAGAGAAGCACATTTCAAACGATCTTTTGTGATGGGAAGAGATGAAGGTCTGTGCAAAGTGCCTGTTTTGAAAGCACATCTGCTTGTTTTGTCTGTCAGAGACAGACAGTCCTGTGAAATCATATCCGTCACTCTTTCACACTCACATTTTCAACATCTTTGTTTTGCTTCTGCTTCAGGCTGACAGATTTGTGTATCAGGCAAATGCTGCTTTCACTTCCACAGCACAATGATTTGACAGTGTGCAGAGAGAATACCCTAGACATAATCCCGTATTCTGTTTGTGATGTTACAGGTAACATCACAAGATCGTGATTCAAATTGAAAACCTGTGGATGACAGCAAATAATTAATCACAGTCTAACCTCATTCTTTGTGTGTATTTGTGCGCCTTTCTAAACCGATCAAATGAAGTGTTGATCAATAAGTAAGTCAGATAAATCCCTGATGGGTGAGCGATTTTAGATTATATCTCTGTACAGAGATAGGGTAGGATTAAGTGTCATGTATGTTGTCGGTAAATGATATAAATGGCAACCTTTCTAAATATTCTGAGCTAATACGAGCTTAAGCAGCTGTGTGTATGTGTGTGTCCAAATATCAAAGACTTCATAGTAGGCACGTGTTTAACTGTGCTTCAACTTTGGTTTCTGGTCTGGCAACAGTGGAGTAACATATTTGCTTCCCCAGATGGTGGGCTAACATGCCTCGTCTGTGAATCCAACACAGCAGCCTCTCTGGCAGAACTGACGTCTAATCCTCTTACCACGATCTGTGATGATACATGATGATACAATCATAATCGTAGTTCAGGGAAGCAGAAAGCAGACAAAACAAACATCTTCCAAAACTGGTTCTGTGTCGACAAATGTGTGTCCAGCTCCCTGGAGCAGTGGTTACAGGATGGGGGATTTGGTAAAGGAGGCTTTTGACATGATATCTGTGGCAGTGCAAGACTTCTTGGTTGGTTTGACTGACACCTCCGACATCTAAAACATGGTTCTAAAAATAAACATGCTGCTTTCCATTGTTCCCAGATGCACTCAGTGAGTACTATATCATGCTGTATGTCTGTAATGAGTGGTGTGATGGATAACGGACTGAGTTTGAGTCATATATTGCATTTACTAACAGATGCATCTGACAGATCAGTAGGTATAACACTAGAGGACCACACTGGTCAGTGTTGTTGAGCTGTACTGGGAGATTTTCCCTTCTTACCAAAACGCAATTTCTCATGGTTGTCTCATGAGAACCAAGAGGCTCCATCCCTGATCTTGTGAATTTTCTCCCAAGGCTCCAACAAATCAAGAGGTGAGAGGTCAGGTGAAGAATCTCGAGGGCCCTCAACTCTTTTTGCTACTGTGTCTTTGAGTTGCTAAAGTGTTGTAGCCACAATAAGTGCTCCAGTTTCTTCAGTATTATCTCAAAGGAAAGGAATTCAGCAGGGGCCCGAAGGCCCCAGTCAGTCCCCTGTGGCCAGAGAGATGGGGGTTAGTCTGGCAACAATGGACAAGAGTCTCATGACCTCCAGACAATGTACCCTGGCTCCATGCTGCTACCATGACAAGTAAAAATGTTTTCATAAGTGCATGCAGGAGCTAGACAGAGTGTGCTTCCTCTTTACTGTTGCGTAAATTGTCAGGATATTGTTTAGGCTTCCTAATGTTGTTATTCCTCCACATTCAGAGAGGACTGATGTTGGCATCTTGTTGCAAAAATTATATGGAATTCAGCTTTTTTGAAGAGAAAGAGCATCTTTAGCTCGATGAAGCACTGTTTTGTGACAAACCTACTGAAGCTGTTTATGCCCCAAACTGTTTTGCCCTGCTCAGTCTGAAGCTAGAGTATATATGGCTCTAATATTAGCCTTACCTAGTACTGTATTTATTTACACTGGGGGCAGGATGTGGTTTTAGCTCACTGCTATACCAGAGGCTTTTCCATCATCACTCTGAAAAGCTTTAAACAAGTTCAACATGTTAGCCTTGAATCAAACTAATGAGAAAAAGATGAAAAAGATTAGCTCTTTGAAAACAGTAATGTGATGTACAGAACATGGCAGTGATTGTATGTTATGGTATGTGGTCATCAGAAATGTAAGAATAAACAAAACGATCAGTACAACATGGACTAAAATGGATGATTATTACAAGACATACAAACACTAAAACAGAAAAGCAACTGTTGCTTGGACAGGATTTTTACTCTGCTTCCATGTATTTTCTCCGCAGCCTTTTATGTTTTTTATTATACCATATTGTACATGTTTGGTTTTGATCGCAAAGATTTATGTTTGAAATGGTGGGTAACCTGCACCAGAGCCCTGCTGATAATGAGTATTGCCTGTGACATTCAGATGGCCACTTGGTGACCTTTCCTTTGATGTGTCGTCAGACTTGTCATTGTGGATTTTTATCTGGATTGAAGTAAAGCCGGATTTATCACTTCCCATGCCAACACTCTGTGAAAAGCAGCACCGCTAAAACCAAAACCAAGAGAACCCGCATCACAGTTTGCTCTATTTAATCACCTCACATTCTTCACGGGTGGTTTTTTTTCAGTTTGCAAAGAAATCATTGAAATTTCTTTTTCTTTTTTTTGCCATTCTATTCACTTTTGAGCCCACCTTATTTTGAGAACCCTTTGACAATGGTCTGTGAAGGGGCTGGTGGAGGTCGCAACCTCTGTGACTCTTTTCTGTGACATGGACTCTGACTGTGGGAATGGATTAGTATGTCCCTCACTTGCTGGGCCTGTCATTAGAGTGACAGCTCTCTGACTGAGGTCTAAGGTCCTGTTGTCACACTGATCTATTGTAATTCGTTAAGAGCCAGTGGCTGAAGGAGCTGATTGCTCACCTCAAACAGCACACTAAGTGAGCTTCTAACTCTTTTTTGGAAATAACCAGTAATGTTGTTTTAGTTCATTTGTGTTCTGTCAAATTATTTCATCCAGCAAAATCAGACGTAGCTGCATTTCTACTTGACTGGATGTTAGTTTTAAGTTGTTCTCTACAAGCTTATGTATTGTGGCATAGTTTATAGCCGCTCACATTAAGCTGGAAAAGTGCAGCCGCAGCAGCTCTTGTTGGAATCCAGAGGAAACAGACAGCATTATTTCTCACCAGTGTCTTGCTTCCCTCTCTCCCTATGCCTGAATGAATATGTCTAACAGCCTCTCCTCCACCACTAGCCTCCAGCTCAGGTTTAGCTGTTGACCAAACACCGGTTTCCTGCTGTTTCTCCGTGATTTATACACAGAGTCCGAGTCCCCCCTACACATTACAAACAAGAAGCACATTCCAGGCCAGCATGAAGACCGTTCCTTGCCTCCAGCTCAGTTTGAAGCGTCGCTGAGGGACAATATTAGGATCACAGGAGAAATTCACCTTGTCACTTTGTGGTCATTCTGGTGCAAAAAGCACAGCAAGAGACAGCATCTGAGACCTTTGCTGTTGACAAGCTGTTAGTTGGGTTTAGCCTATTCAGAGAGTAATGACGTGTGGCAACCTAGCATGACCACACACACACAGTTAATCAAGGTAATGAGTGGATTAGCAGCCCTGTTAAAAAACAATTGACCAGCAGTCTGGAGGATTTGACACTCTTGTTAGCATCCTGAACAAAAAGTGATTGAAAGACTTCGGGTTACACAATGAAAGTAATGGGATAATGATCGTGTCTGTTGAATCACCAGTCTCTAAGCTTTACTACAAATACAGCAGCTTCATCCAGCCAGATAAAGTCCTTTTTTCAATTGTGGACATCTCTGATCTTTTGATGCTGTAATGCCATTAGATGCCTTTACTCTCACTGTTCCATAAGTTAAACCAGCGATGCGTGTAACACACATATAGTAAATAAATAATGTAAAGTGTAAGATGTTGAGGATGTAGGCCTTCATCATGTATGAGGCCCGACAAACGATGAGATGACCAGATGTAGGAGACACAGTAGAGGAAGGAGCGGAAGCGCAGGATGATCTTCTAGTTACATCTTCTAACACCCACAGATCCAGTGGGAGGCCAGCTGTAAACAGCCCAGCCACCCATGGCCCAGTTTGATGAAAGGGTCTCTCTGAGAGGGATTACTCGCCCCCTTCACCGCAGCCTTTGCAATCAGCCAGCACACCCTCCTCAAGCCCCATTCTGTGTACATGTGTAACCACAGCAAAGTATACACAGCTTTCCACCCTCTAGTGGATCCTAGAAAATGGACGTTGGAGGGGGAGGTCAGTGTAATCATTAGGGTCATGCTTGAGATGCTTTTGGAGAGCTAGCAGAGTGCCCAGGCTGTTTAACCCTGACCCACAACCCAGTAAAACCACCCCCACCCTTCCAAATCTACACACCAAGCCCCAAAGATTAATGTTGCATGAAATGGCATCACAAGCCTCGTCCATCCCGGATATCTTCAGTGTTTTTAGCATTAATGGGATGGAGATGGAGGGACAAAAAGCCTCCTGTGCGGAGTGACTCAGAGGAGATTCATATCTGGTTCAGTGGCAAGCAGAGATTTTGTGCTCTGTTAAAATAGTCTAAATGTTTTCCACTTTTTTTAAGTATCTGTGATGTGCCTGGAAGCCAGCAGCATGCACATGCAAGTGTGTTTGTCCATGTTTGTGTGTTTACTGTTGTCAGTATGCAGGCATGCGTGTGCCTGCAGTTGGACACACTATATCTAGATGTCTGCCTCAGGAAAAATATTTCTGATTGCATTTGTGTGTTTGGATGTTGCCATGGTAACACAAAATATGAAAGCTGCACCCTCCCCTTAAGTTTTACAGACGTCGGAGTCAGTGTGTTGTATAGTAACAGCACAAACATGTCATCCTGTTGTCAATTTAACAGCTGAAAAATATAATAAAACATGTAGTATAATGTTTCTACAAGACTGATAATTACATCATAACATTGTAATATGGATTCCATATTCATAATGAATAGCAGTAAAGGCAGTTTGTGCTATTTAATTCAAAGCCTTACGGTTCCTTCATTATTAATAACAAATTGGATTTTTTTTAATTAACTGTGGCTGTTAGGGGTCAGCTGATATGGTTTTCCATGGTTGGGACGATAAAGATTTACAGTAAGAATGAAAAACTCACATGCAAAACTTATGTGTGTTTTTGTTATGTTTAATTAAAAGAGAACTTTTGAGAATTCATCCTTCACTGAAGGATAGACTATTATTACATGTAAAAAAAAATCTGACCAATAATCTGAAAAATGCTAAATGTCAGATTCAACTGGTGGACACACACTGCTAAAGTCATAATTGTGTAATAATGGAATGTTTACTTAATGTTTATTTGTATAGTGACAACTATGTAGCACAAACCAATGCCACACACCACAGCATTTATAGCCTAAAACAATTTGCAACGCCTGTTTCTGTTTTTGAATAATGGAATAGATTTCATCATCATGCTTTCCTCCAAGATTAATCTGCTCCATTCCTCAATGTAAGCTCTGGTACTTCTAAATATTAAGATTTTGCTCAGGTTCAGAGGTGAGATGGGATTTGGAACATTATTATGATCAGGCATACGTCACGTAGAACTTCATGCTGCTGTCACCTTGTCATCCTGGGCACAAGGATGACCTATAACCTTTGTTTCCTTCCCGACCCTCCCTCTCAGGGGCTGCTCCGAGCTCTACCGCATACCAATGGTGGAGTACAAGGTTGACAGCGAGGGTACACCCTGTGAATACAAGACACCCTTCCGGAGAAACACCACCTGGCATCGAGTGCCCACAGCTGCTGGACCACCTCTCTCCCGAGGCTCGCCCACTCAGGGCCCTGACCGCCTGCAGTGCCAACAGATCCTCCAGCAACACCAGGCAGCGATCCCACGAAGCACCTCCTTTGATAGGAAGCTGCCAGATGGGTCCAGGTAAACTATCTTTACTCTCTTCACTGGCCTTCTTCTCTTGTTTACTTCTGACCAGAGTGATGTGTTAAAAATGACTCCTGAGATGTAGTTGGTACAGTTATTGCCATCAGATGACAGTGATGTAGCAAGGCTGCGTAAAACAATGATAAGAATAACAGATACATCTTGCAGATTAGCAGGTATTACAACAGTCGAATACAGTGGTCAGTGCTGTTAAGCCGCTCTGGAAGATTCCTCTATTTCACCAAAACACAATTTGTCATGGCTCCATAAAAGATTATGAATTTACATTAGAAAGAAGGTCAGTTTTCTCAGCTTCATATTGATCTGCACACAAATAAAAGAGCAGCACAAGGTCTTAACCCTCGAAGACTCAAATAGAACACTGGCATGTTTGAAAGGTATGTTTTCTTGAAAATATCAACAAAATGAAACTATTTATCAGGGCCTGTTTTTGTGAAAGCAGAAAGAATTGTCAGATTTTCAAAATTGCAACAGTCCTTGAATGTAGAATGTGTGACGTGTTGTTCCAGCAGGGAAAAAAATGCAAGCTTTGAAGTGTGATATTTTATCAAACTTTATATCTCATTTTTAAAAAATCACAGAATAACAAACCATTTGCAGTAACTTCTCAGTGCAGCCCAGAAGCCACTAGTGTCTCCCCTGTGACAACAGTCACATGACAAAATTTCTGTGACTTATTGAGCGAAGTGTTAACTGTGTTTACATAAATGAGAGAGGAGACTGAGAGGAAGATAAAACATATCTGAGCAATTAAATAAATGCAGCATGGCTCCTCAGTGGTATACAAAGAAGCATGTTGTCAGCAAGGTCTTGGAAGATACAGGCAGCATGGAGAAATACCTTAGGCACAGCATTCAGTGTTTGTTTTTTATAATGTATGGCTCTTTAACTTAACTTAACTTAGTAATGCCTGCACAGAAGACATTTTTGAGGTCTCTCTCCTTCCGTCCATGGTTGTTCTGTTTCCATAACAGTGCAGGACTTTATATTACAGTGAAAAATGTGAGTTAAAACATGACAGGAGCAAAAAACACCCAGAACTGCTTGGAGATCAGAGGGTTAAAGTTTTCCATCATCTGCATGTGAAAGAACACAGTTCCTCTGGGTCATTACTTGAGTCGATTTTTATGAATTTAATTTTCCACAGAAGGTTTAGAAGGTTTTGACTAGAAGCTCACATTCTCAACTTTCATCAACCCCATCTTCAGTAGGAATCTTTTTTATAGTATGTATGTACGAGTACAGTGGAAGTAGTAAACATTAAGCGGATGCCAACAAAAAACGGCTATGTAAAACATTTATGTCAGCATTAGATCACAGGAACACAGTTTTCACTCGTGCAAAAGCGTCAGTGACTGCAAAAAATGAACTGAGCATAAAAGCAAAATTTTGTTTTCAAGACATTTTTGGAAGTCAAGCTTTCTAGTGAAGGTTTTTCAGAGAGCGAGACAGTGCAAAACTTGCGATCAAACATCATGACGCTCAAAAGATCCAATCCTTTGAGATGAAATCTTTGAACTCCCAGCCTTTCTCATTTAGAAAAGAGCCGCAGCAACACTTTGAGGAGCTGCTATTGTGTTCAGTTATTTGCATACGTATAAATGGAGCATTTTAGTCAAATGAATTCACGGCTTCACTTTCATCTCCTTTTAGATGATAAGGCCACACTCAGACTTTGTTCCTGTCCTAGGCTGTCTCTTCTGGACATCTCCATTGAGCCATGTAAAGCAGTGATTTGTTCATTCTAATGAAACCCCTACAGTCATGATAACCTTTCCAGTGTGTCACACCGACCCCCCCTGGTGTTGCCTGTTCTGACTATACTGGGATAATGGCCGCCTTCTCTGCCAGTCAGAGTCCCTGGCAGTGGGAGCACTCCATTCTCCCTCGCTCCTGCTCTTTCTCTCAGCATATCCCTCCTACTTCCCGCTCCCTCCCTCTTCCTGCACCCTGCCGAGGAGGAGGTGATGGGGACACTGACACGGCTCAGCTCATCTCATCCAATTACTGAAGAAACAAAGAGAGTGCTCTTCCCTGGACCACGATATGTAGCACCCCAGAGGGAGCCGGAGAAGAGGAGGGGGATGCACGAGTACCGGCTTGAGAGGCAGACAGGGAGACAGGAGGGGAATATTATACCCTCACATATTGTACAGGAATAAATCAACATAAATTATTTGGTCATTTGTTTGAGTAGCTTGACTAATGTTAAAAAATAGACAATTTGAGTTTTTTTTAACTCACAAATTGAGTTAGCTTCAACAATTGCAGCCCTGTTTGGATAAATGATATGTAACATTTCTGGCTTCATCACTCTGCTAATGTGATGGCAAGCTGTTCATCAGACCTACCTACCACAGTGACAGAGACCATCACAGCACGCATGCAATATTTGTCATAAATGTGAGATTGGACAGTACATCAAGTGATGTATAATACATAATAAAGCACTAATAAACAGAAAACGAATTATAAGTTTCTAACAAGCCAAAATGTCTAAATATATAAAATAGAAAAAGCGTCAAAACTCTTTGATTCCATCTTCTTCTGCCTGAAAATTTTCTGGTTTCTTTATTGTTTTATAACAGTAAACTGAATATCTTCAACACATTTAAGGACATCCTCCTAGACTTTGGGAAAAATTACTTAATTCTGCATTTTTTAACATTTAATATGCCAAACAACTCATTGATTATTAAATTAAATAGTCAACAGTTGAATCAACAACAAAAAAATCGTTAGCTGCAGTCCTGCTCCTATTGTCCATGTAGATTAATATCTAACTTCTTCATTCTTCATTCTAAGTAAGTAATTAAATTGCTGCTGCTATTCTATGAGCATGAATGTGCACAACTCTCTTGCTGTGGAGATGCTCACAGGGATCCTACTGCTGTCTGATGCTGAGCAAAAGTAGAGCAAAGTAACAAAAAAGATATGTTATGATTCTATTGTGCTGTTTGTGGTATTTATTGACCAATATTGGTGCTGAAATGTGGAAAAGGCCTTCCCCAAATGATTTCACACAGTGTAAACGGTGTTGCTTGTGCGGGGCTATTTGTTAATGCAACACTATGCTGTTGAGACTTGTGCTGCGTTGAAAGTGATATATTTCCATCACGACTTTTACAGAAAAGTGACCCGGGTGCTCATTCAGACATGAAGCTGACATGTGCAGATACTGTCAGATTAACAGGAAGGATGCATGTCTGAAAAGGGGCTACAGCATGTGAGAGTGTGTGAGAAGTATTTGGATGACAGTTTTAAATAGCTGGAGTAGATGGCTGGAAGTGTCCAATTGAATAAGTGGTTGGGAGATGGCTAAAGTAATGGATAAATGGTTGAAACAGAAGTGGCTGAAACATGCAGAGCTGCCAGTAATAATGGTAGTGTTATCAATGAAAACTGAACAGGTGGTCTCACCAAAATACTCAAGTACATCTGACAGGGCTTAGGGGACCACTCGTCGGTCTACAAGGGCACATGTGAATCTTAGCTAAAGCATCATCTCATCCACACATAGAGCTCAATCCAGTTTGGGCACTATAAAATATGATGCCTACTATGCAGCCAACTGAGACCAACACAGAGACACAGAGACAAAAAATACATTCAATAATCCCCCAAAAGTTTTCATGTCAATGGAAGACCAAAAGGAGAACAAAAAGCAGCTGCTGCTGTTTCACATTGAAGAGCCTGGACTGGACTGAGGAGACTAACATTTCAGCCAGAGAGGAAATGTAGCGATCTGGCCAATGCGTTTGATGATGTGTGCTATGATAGAGTTACTGACAGTCTAGTTTCCCATGGAGGTCTAGACAAAGGAAACCTGATGACGAAGCAGAAAGTGTTGATACTAAGAATTTGTCGCCTTCTGAATGGACGTTTATATTGTGATTGTTGGATTACAAAGTTCTACTGGATTATTTTCATTAGATTTATCAGCACATTCCCAAATCCTTGTATGTTGCTTTACTCGTGTGACAAAGTCTTGTTTGGATTTAAATATTTAAGAGATGGTTTTGTCAGCTGGAAAATCAAGTTAACACAGACCCAATCCCAAACTCATTAGATAGACAAACATATAAGCAAAAAAAGAGCAGATATGAGGTGTATAGAATATCCAAATGGACTTGGCTGGAGACTTAATGTGAAAGCCATCCTGCCTATGTTATTGCAGTCTTATTTGCGTCCGGTCGTCTAACCTACTTAGGCGTGCTGGTTAAAGGGAAGGCCTCTAGGCAGCAAACACACCCCACATCCAGTGTTTATTTTTCACTCAAGACCATCGTCCGCAGATTTTTCCAGGCCAGGCAAAAGTAAGCAAAGAAACCTCTTGTCTCAAGACATTAAGTAAGGTCAGGGCAGTGAAATCACTTTGGATAGGCTGAGCTAAGCTGATGGTCAATAAGTTAAACTAGATAAATGTGTGAGCTGGAAGTTTAAGAGCAGAAATCTCAGGCTCTCTTCATACATTCAGAAGCTTCCACGCACGGCTTCACCATCTGGATTACTCAACGAGGCTTATTACCATAACTGATCTCTTCTTTTTGTTTGTCTTTGGAGAACAAGACACCGTCTCCCTAACTGACAGTTCTTACATTTTCTGTGGAGATTATTCTCAGTGGTCACATGCAGCGGACTATTCTCCTGGGCAACACACAATAATTATGTCATTAGTGTGTGTGTGGGGAGAGTTACTTCAGTTTGCTGGGAAATGTCTGTTTTTATAGTCAAAAAACTAATATAAGCAAGGTGTACAAAGATGTTTTAAATTGTCTGTTAGGGCTGAAATTACTAGAACTGTCCACAGTTTTTACTATAACTAATCTTTTAAGTAATTAACCAAACAAAATGGCAACGTTTTGTTGATTCCATCTTAGAAAGAGTGAAGATTCACTGCTTTCCTGTAATGTAAATTGAAATTCTTCTGGTTGTGGATTGTTGGTGAATCAAGCCAAGCTATCTCAAGATGTGATTTAAAGGAGTTCCAGACCAAAATTTATATGTAATCACCTCACATCCAACTCTAGTTTTCACCATTTGTAGCAGTGTGCTTAACACTTGCGTATCTTCTCTGTTTCTGCAGGACAATGCAGGATATGGAGAATCCCCAAGTCACCTCATGCAACAAGGGAGACCAGCACTACCGCAGCTCCCCCAGCAACCAGTCGTCCTCCAGTGATCCAGGACCCTGCGGCAGCGGCACCTGGTCCCAGCAGCCTGGATATGATGGGTACAGGACCACAGCAGTGTTACTTTTTATGAAATAGCCTCTAAGTAGTCCCCCCAGGATTATGTGGTTTTACAGTAATGAATGCAGCCACAATCAGTCCCAGCACTTTTTCGGAGAACTTGCAATTTTGCAAAATGACAGCAATTTTTCCGCATGAAATGACTAAATCATCAGTGCACTTTTGGCCAGTCTCACATGTTTTTTGCAGGATCTGAGCTAACAAAACAATAGAATTATGCCTGCCATGGTCTAATACCACATCCAGAGCATAAAAGAGGGAAGTAGGACGATGATGAGTTTCAGAGTTTTATGTATGAGACTTCTTTCATTTAACATGCATTATTCTAGTTTCCATTCAGTCATCCCGGAGCTTTGGTTTCACGATTTCATTCAGTAGAACAGAAAGTCTACCTCTGTCATAAATGACCACTCTGTAAATCAAGGCAGACAGTTTATAGCCAAATCCAAACCAGGTACAGTATTTTTCTTTTCTGTAACTGTGAGCACAGTTATCACCCTCTGTTCAGAAGATTTAAAAAGGATGTGCAGTTAAGTATAATGGGAGGTAATTATGAAGAGTTCTTTCTTGTCCTTCTGTATCTCCTGCTGCGACTGAAGAGCTACTCTAGCAAACTACGCTGCAATTTTGGAGAAAGCCACTGAAAAGAAATTTTTGGTGAAAAAATAATCACAAGACACTCAAAGTCCCGGAGAGGCCAGGAGGACAAGGCTTTGTAGCATCTGTCAACATAATTATTGTAACCACAATTTCTTTTTTGTCATCAGATTTTCCACTTCACTTATTTTGTCCTTTTCACAAAGTGAAATTCTTTTCAGTGTGTTGCTTTTTATCTTATTCTCAATCATATAATGGCTTGCAGAGCAACATAGTCCATAGACTGCGCAGGCATAACATCTGTCAGACTGAGTCTCGTACATGAGCAGAATCCGTCAGAGACCAACGTCTGTCTGTAAATGGTTACAGACCGTGACAAGAGGCTTAGCTCCCCACTGCTGAGTTTCTGTCAGAGGCCTCAAAAGTGCACTGAACTCATGAGGACCACTATGCCGCGATGCAGAACAACAGACAACAGGCAGCTGATCTGCAGTTAGAGTCTTTGTTAAAGACCTCGAGATGCTGTGGCCTCTGTTCATCTGCTGTAGCCTTTATTAGCTCTTTAACGTTTAATTAAGACCTGCATTGAAAAATTTGCTGCTCTTTCCCTTTTGTCAAGAGCAAAAGAGCGCCTGGCACACGGACTTGAATGAAAAGAGGTCTTGTCAGCGTTGTCTGGCAGCTTCTTTATTCTATTATAAGCTCAAGTGATTTGACCTTAAATGATCTTGAGCTAATTGCTGTACATCTGTGGTAAATCTACTGAAGCCTTTCACTGCCTACAATGCAGAGCTCACTCTATAGAGAGGAAATAATTTACAGCCCATTTTCTCTGTCTTCCTCTTTCTTCCTCCAGGTGCCCCTCTCCCATCCTCCATGAACGGCCAGGGGACATGCAGGGGGGAGACGGAGAGATCCACAGGGAGAGAGAGCCCACTCTGGAGAGGACCAGGTCCGCAGGTGAGTCTGCTGTTCCTTCATTTAAGCAGTCTTGATTCATGTGTGTGTAACGTCTGCAGATGTAGTGTTTTAAACAGTCCAGTTAGCATGAATCATGTTGTGTACTCATGCCTGCTGCTCCTCTTTTCTTCTGGCTCCATAGAGGCCAAATGGCACATCCCCTCCACCAAGATCCTGAACCCTCTGAAGCAAAGAGGAGGAAAAGACTCGCCCAACAAGCTGTCCAGGGTAAATGTCTGATTTACTTCAATTTCAGTTGACAGAAGCTGTCCACATGACTTTTAACCATTTGAGCCTTAAAACCAGCTGGCGGGTTTGAAAGTCATGTTTTATTTTTTAAAAAGTGCCCATATTCCACCATTTATCAGAGCTACAAACTGTAAAATCAGAAAGAAACGTTGGATTTGTGATCTGTGAATTCTGCGCTCTGTGGCACAACCATGAAGCCATGACTAACGCAACTGCAACCAAGGAGTTATGTGAAAAAAAAACTGAGGGATTTTCAGTTGAACTGCAGACTGTGTAACACACAGCAGAGATCAGACAAGTATGAAAACAAATTAAAAATATCTATGGTATGTAGAGTAAACATTTTCTTTGTGTATCTGTACCACCTGCGAGCACCAAGAAAAGCATTGAATATCTAAAGTTTTTTCTTTTTCTTTTATATGATTTATGGCCTTTGATGTGTGTCATACTGCACAAAAACATTTCTGAGTTCTCTCTACTTCAAGCCATAGTTGTGTTGCTTCCATAAAGGTGCAGGACTTTATATGCAGTAACAAAAATGAGCCCACGATGAGTAAAAGTGTGACAGGACCAAAAGAAATACACACAAACTGCTTGGGGTTTAGAGGGCTAATGAAAGTTTAGAAATATATTATTGACTCAATATGTAAAAGCTGTGAGTCTGATGCTGCTGTGTTAGTGGTTTTGCACAGCCCAGCTCTGCACTGTCAGACTGGCTTTACGCCACGTGGCTGTTAGACTCTGGGTGAGGTCAGACTGCCCTTGTTTATGGGCTCTGCAGCAATCAGCAGCTCAATTGGGGTGTTCAGTTGGGATGTTCATGTCGTCCCCTCTAGACACTCTTTACAGTTATCACTTTCCCTTCATCAGCATGCTAACGGGCATCTCATCTCATCACCGTTTCTGGTTGTCTCACACTTTTCTAGGACACATTTTCCTAGAAGGTTGAATATATTAGGCGCTTTTGCCTCTCATTTCCCCTTTCTCTACATTCCCCTCTCTCTGATTTATCTTTTTTTCCCAACACTGTGTCTTTTTTTCTTTTTCCTTTGATGCCAGAGGCTGGCACATAAACCGAACAACT
This sequence comes from Dascyllus trimaculatus, assembly GCA_024666655.1. Classification (NCBI taxonomy): domain Eukaryota; kingdom Metazoa; phylum Chordata; class Actinopteri; family Pomacentridae; genus Dascyllus; species Dascyllus trimaculatus. The sequence continues at coordinate 24,219,329 of CM045464.1, read as the reverse complement.
TCCTTCAGTGCTTTCAGCCAGTGTTGTATTAACCCGGGCCACTGGATAAAAATTTAAACCGTTCTCTTGGCACTGTATGTCCCTAATTCACAGAGCGTGTTTTTTCAACTGTTTCTGATGCAGTGTCCTTTTGTTGTGTTAACTGTAGCGTAACGAATGGAGCAAGATAGGTCAATCCTTCGTAGTTTGGTCTATAGTTGCAAATTAAGCCCTACTGTTAACCCCTGTTACTAGAGACCTCTTTTTCCAGTAAACAAATTGATTTGTAAGGCTGGTGATACATGTGGTGGATATACTGAGGTCATGTTAGCCTGACCTTGAATATTTTTTCTGCTCGATGATGAACAACTCTGGATCTGTGATCAGACAAGAGGAAAATAGTAGTCGAAAATGCTATACATCCCTTTTAAACAGATTTAGGAGTCAAATCATCCTGATTTGTTAAGGAAGTACCAGAATTGAAGAGATCACACAAAAAGTTTGTGACATTCAGCATAGCCTGTTTGTATTTTTTCCTGCTTCTTACTGTCAACTCACCAACTGTATAATGGCTCCCAAGAAAACAAGCTGTCACCTCAGTCAGGGACACATGAACATGTGATGAAGTCTGATGGCTAAACCCCTCCCTCTCTGGTACTCCAGGCATGTTTAAACAACCGTAAGAATTATTTGCAGCTGCTGTTTGACCTTGTTTGATTTACAGTATCTCTTTCCCCTTCACCCCTCTTGCTCTCCTTCTGTCTCTCTCTGTACCAGACGGGTGATAAAAACTCAAGCCACTCAAGTAGCAACACTCTTTCAAGCAACGCCTCCAGCAACAGCGACGATAAGCACTTTGGCTCTGGAGACTTGATGGACCCAGAGATGCTGGGCCTCACTTACATCAAAGGGGCATCCACAGACAGCGGCATAGACACTAATCCCTGCGTGGCCCCTGGGGCCCGGGTGTTGCTGCAGGGCAGGGTGGGAGAGCAGGGACAACCCTGGGTGTCGGAGCACCATGAGGATGGGGCGTCAGAAGAGGATCACGGGAAGCTGTACTTACCACAGGGCTACGCTTCTGCCATCATGTCTAGTCATGTGACGGAGGGCAGCATTGGAGACCTGAGTGAGATCTCATCCCATTCAAGGTATGGTACAGACACAACTGATGTGTTTTATTCTTTTCTTCTTGTTCTAAATGACTGTTTAGATTTGTAATTTTCAATTGTTGGATCTTTTGTGTGCTGGGTAACAAAAACTTTCCTTTAACAGATGGGTGCCAAATTAACAGAAAACATGAGACTGTAATTACTTATTTTCAAGGCCAAGAGGGGCATTAAGTCACAGGGTCTTGCCTTCACAGCCACCAGATCTTAACCAAAATAACACTTCTGGGAGATTTTGAAGGGACAAATCAGCAAACACTCCCCAAACCTACCAAGAAAATGTCAAATAAGCGAATGCCTTTCAGAGAAATGGTGTTTATACTTCCAGTAGGATTTCAGGGACTTGAAGAAATCCTGCCAAGAAGCACTGAAGCTGTTCTGGAGACCTGCTCAGAGTCTTTAACATGCCTTTCATTTTCACCATTTGTGTACTCCTGCTAATGTCAATGGTGACCTTCTGATGTTCTTCCTCTCTGCGGGCAAATGCTTTGTTCTTTTGTGGCCTAATTCTATTTCGTTGGGTCAGTAATTTGCTTGATAGGAAATTCACACCCTTTTTCATGACACATGGCTCATAGCAAAATCCATTACGTTTGAGTATGCGGTTCATACACCACCACTGCCAAACTATTCAGCCCATTATCTGTTCTGTTAGACACACAGAGGCAAACAACAAGAAAGGTTACTGGCTGTTGAGTGACCTTTTCACCCGGCCGTGCTCCCTCACTGTTGACCTGCAGCCTGGCTCATCCAGCTGTGCTGAAGCCGGCGGTTGGGGCTGCTGTCAGACTGTAGCAGCATAAAGGGGGGTTTCATCACAGTGTCTTCCAAGTTCTCCTCACCAGACTGGGGCCCATCTGGGAGAAAGAAGGGGTGTCAGAGAGGGTTGGCCCTGCAGCCACTCACAGTCTGTCTTCATGAAATAGAATGGGTATCTATTTGTTTATGCCATATAGGATTATGTTACCGCAGTCTGTTCAGATCATTGACCTGTTCGGGAGGTGTCAGAGCTGTCTGGTCCAGGATATCACTCAGGAATCCGGAAAGAGCCCCCTGCAATCACCTTGACTAGTCTGGCGCTTCCCACCTTTTACGTAATGGTCTTTGACACCAGAGTGTCATCTGAGCAAACAGTGAAGCAGCAGGAGCACGTTTTGCAGGGTGTGGCCCAGATGGTCATGAATATGGAAACAGAGTGTGTAGCGCCTCAAGCTAAAGCCAGCTCTGATGTCTCAGGGTATTTTGGAGAATGTTTTACATTTGCTGAAAGTTTCCCAGCAAACAACAAGACGTCAGGAACAAAAGTAAAACATCTTTATGGACCTGCGCTGTTTATCTAAATGCAAGATCCATTTGAGCAGCTAGCAGATGCATCCTAACAAGGCGGGAGACATGAAAGAAACGCTGTCCACCTTCATTTTAACCATGAGATAAATGGAGGGAACTACAGCAGATGTGACTTCTTCAAAAAGTGGAGGACAATGTAAGATAAACAAGAGCAAGGACAGGCGAGCAGCGTTCTTTGTGTGATGCATGACTCATTTGTGATCCCTTCATCTTCCACGATTTCTTCTAACATTTTCAAAAAGCTGAAACGGTAATCACGAACAGGGAAACGGCACAAACCTCATTACAAATTGGTGGATTTTGTGATATATTGTTTATAAATAGACCAAAACACAGGTGTTGCTGCTTTTTGAAAACTGAAGCTTATTCACAGTCATGCAGGTCAGTCATTGTAATCATGTAAGCTTCAGTAAAAATCAACCCGGCTTTTACATTTCACCTTATAAAAAGCCATCAAGAACCTGAAAGAGAGGTCAGGTTGCTTTTAACTGAAGCTCTTAATGTGTAGCTAAAAATATTTTACAAATATACATCAATTTTTCTTTAAAAATCCTTTGACTATTTGATCATAATTTCAAGGTTCAGTTCACCCAGATAGTAAAATTAGAAACAGTTCCCTGCTTTATACCTCGTGACGTGCAGTTACTTTACTTGTCATGCTTGAGAGCTATAAATCAGCAGAAGCCACAGCGGCAGATGTCTCTGAACCTCTGCATAGCCCTGAGAGTGAGTGAGGAAATGCCTCTCTGTGATTTGAATGCACTGACCCTTTAATGTGTTTTGTCAGTTGATATTTGACTAAATATTGAAAGGGCAGAGTTCAGCAGGAATACTCACATGATGGACTGGAAGTGAGTCATCTTCGATGTAGGTTAAAGGGGAAATAGTTGTGCGTGGATTAAATTATGTCATTCTGTCTAAGCCAACTGCAATGCGGACCATTTATTAATCATTTTGAGTTTTCAAAAAAATCATCCTATTAGGTTTTTTCTATGCATCCGGCTAAGCTGTGTTGCCAGCAGCTGTTCATATTTTTCATTGTTAATGCTTGTTTGTGTTTTTTTATGATTTGTTTTTAAATCCAATCATCTTGTGTTCACTTTTGAGTTACGTTATTCTTTATTTTTTGCTGTTTAATCAGTGGCTCACACCACTCTGGCAGTCCTCTGGCCCGCGGTGCCAGATACTGTATATCCGCTGACTCGTCCAAGGTGTACACCATCCCCCAGACCAGCAGCTCAGGGCCAGAGCCGGGGCCGGGACCCGGGCCTGGGCCCAGCTCAGAGGCCTGTGGACAGACACGAACACAGGTCGGTTGCAAACTCCCAGTGGGCATGAAGACGGCCAATGATGATGATGATGAGGATGATGAGGATACCCACAGCACTGAGGGACCTCCGAACATTTCAGAGTGTGGGTGAGTGTGTGTGAGAGAGAAAGCAAGACAGTGCATGTATGAGATCACCAGATGCACACGGTGCCACAAAAACATGAAAAAGTTAGTGCAGTTTGCTCCAGTTCACATGGTTCACATTACATTCAGTGCCAGCTATCATGCAAAGCTAGATGACACACTTTTTAATCATGCAGCACTGTTTCTCTCACTGTAGAGTTGTCTCCTCTCAAACATATTGCCCCCCCTTCAGCCCACCCAGAGTGCATAAACTAGCCTTGATTGAAGCCGACAGCCACAAAATAAATAAGCTCAATGAAACCACGGACATAATACACTTGGCACATGTCACTTGTGGTTATTGATCTTTCCTGTGAAGCCAAGTCCCCTTGGACTGACAGGCTGAGCTTCTACCAGATCAGCATCTCTGCTGGGACCCAAGCAATGATGCACACTCAACAACACACTGCTGGTACACATGCAGCCTGAAGCCACCATCCGCACTACAGCCAGTAGCAATAAGGCACAGGAAGAGAAATGTATGCAGTCGTTCAGACACATAGAGAACATATACTCTTCCTGCTGATGACTGACTGTATCAGTCTGATGATTAAATGATTTGCTGTAGAGAACAGAGAGGCAGTGACGGTGAAACGGAAACACAGATTTGATGGAGTGTGTAGGTGTGTGTGCTTGTTTGAATGTGTTTGCGAGCGAGCTCCGGGCATGTTTTGGAGCAAAGAATGTGAGATTTGCCCTGGAAGAAACCCCTTGCTCTAGCTCCCAAGTAATTTCATTTAGGCCGTGAAATTTGCTACTTACAGCTGCGTGATTGATCACATCCACTGAAGTCATCATCTCCCGACTTATGAAAAAGCTCTGTAATTCAGTTACCCTCCCCATTGTTTGTTTATATATTCCTACTGTTTTATTTCATCTTACGTAACAGTGCCTCATGATAAATGGCCTAATATTACTCACAGATATTGTTCTAACATAATGAAGTTTCTCTTCTGTGTTTCTAAAAAGTTTTCTCTTTTGCCCTAACACTGTGTGTAATGCAGGATGTGTAACAATTCCTCTAACCCTCGGCTTTGTTCTCTTGCTTCTGCTTCTTGTTTCAGAGGAGCGGAGAGCTTGTTAGCCTTCCTTCTCCAAATGCTTTCTGAGCGTTCAAGGTACACAGTTAAAGTCAACCCTGTGGCCCTGATGTGACCCAGCCTGCTTCCCCTCACACACACACTGCCCCACCCCCTCTATCCCAGATCACCACCCCACTCTTCTCTCATGGCAGGTCTCGAGAGGTGATCCTGCCATGTTGCACTTGCTGAAAGTGGAGCGCAACCAGCTGTGCATCACTAGTTGTGACATTTCTTCTGTACTGAATCTTACTCTTGTGTGCTATCCATCCAACACCCCCCTCTCTGTCTCTCTAGTTTAATTTTTTTATCAGAATTTTGATGAAGATATAAAGAGAATTTAGCAAAACAAAATGTGTGTATTAAAGCACACATTTATACTAATAAATTCAAGAAAATGTGCAACGATTCCATTTACATGAGCACCAGCTGCTGATGTATCTTGGCATGTCGTGCCAGTACCCGCCAGTCATTCCCAAGATGAAGGATTTTCTCTTATTTGAAACATGTGTGCCCTGTGAAGCTTTTATCACCACCTGTAGTTGTAGAGAGGAGGGGTGGCATGCAAAAAGCAGGACACCATGGAGGCTGCAGTTATGTGCATCTATGCTGTCTACAATAAAAGTAGCAAAAGAAAGTATCAGAACATCCAGGACAGAATGAAAAGAAAATTTCTCTAAGCCTTTATTGCAGTTTCTCGTTTGGGTAGCCCAACTCTTCCCACCTCAGCCAAGCTTAAAAACACAGAATGAAAACACTGGCATTCAAGATTGGCATTAAAAACAGGCAGATGAAAACATCTTTTTTTCTTTCACGCTGCGTATGAAAACATGTATTACACTTTGTAGACACTTAACAGACGCTGCTGCACAGTAGACTAACCTTTAGCTGCAAAGGTCAGGGCTTCAATGTTGTCCCAGTCTTTATCTAATTATGAATCTATCATGTTGGAACAAACTAGACATGCACAAAGTCAAGATAGAGCACAAAAAACTGATTTTTTTCCAACAGTGTAGCATGAAGCCAACAGCTGAATTAATTGCACTTTCTTTCCCAGATTCAGCCTTAAGAATAGAGCAATTGCTTTTAAGCCAGAGACCTCATGGATCAGTCAGAATGGCATCTGGCAATCATAGACATTTGTGATATCTTTCTGTGTATTCAGGGCTTGGTTGCTATGGTTCCCAAACCTTAAAACAGGGCAACTCTCAGCAATAGTGTCTCTAGGTAACCATCACAGCCAGGCTGTCCCATCATCTAACCATCTAGCAAATCTCCCTGCAGCCATCTAACACCCTGCCAACAGCACTCAGAGAGTCATACTCAGGCTGTTCACTTAATGCAGAGGTCTCACAGCCACACGACTTCACCAGCCAGGTCGCCACATCCTCCGTGCCCTCTACCCTCTCAGCTAAACACTTTCCGAATCATTCAAATGTTCTCAGACAAAGCTGCGGCGACAGCCAATGCCAACGAAACATGTCACCTCTTCGCGAGTCCTTTTCCAACCCTGTCTAACAGCTCTCATGTTTTCCTCTATTGTTGTCTGAACAACACTTGTACTTGTCTCTGGATGTGATTTCTGTCCAAAAGCCTTGTTTTTCTTTCCTTTCTACCTCTCACAGTGCTTGGCTGCATGCTTTGCAGTCTTTTTAATCATGGTTTTGGCACGCTGGTATGGGACAGGGTGGGATTGGAAATATATTCCTTCCCTAGCTCCCTCTCTCTATCCCTGTTACCCCACATGCACCTGACTAGAAAATAGCAGGTAGGCACCTGATGTTGGCATGCTAAAACAGATCCTCCACCTGAACCCTTTGTGTGATACTGCCAGTATTCTCTAAGTAGCTGTGGCTGTGGCTCTGAACCCAGGCTGCGATGGCCCAGAGGCCTCCCTGTTGGGTGGTGTTTCATGTGACCCTTGTGACGAATTGTGCTTCTCTTTGCCCTCTGTTTTGTCTACAGGCAGCTGTACGCGCAAGAGGCTGCCTGCCGGATCCAAGCTGATGGAAAATCACTGCAGAGACTTTCGAAAGAGGAATACCTTAAAATGATGCTGCCTGGCAGCCCACCAGGAGAAGACAGGAATCGGAAGGTGAGGTCATTGTGGTTGGATGATTGATTGATTAATGACACCTCACCTCTAAATTGATGTTCCGTGTTACACACAGTGAAATGAAACCTGTTAAAACTGTAAAGCAATGACTGCTACTACCATTAACACATGACATTTTAAAAGTCTACCTTAGGCTATTTTCTCATGCAAACTAATAAGCGCATACATATAGAGGCCAGAACCAGAGCAGATAACCTCTTGCTGAGAAGCAAGTAAAAGCAGAAAAAAACATCTGCTGCCTATCAAACATCTGCTGCCTATCAGCTGGCACTGCTGCTGAGCACAACAGCTGATAGACCTCGTCTCTGCTGACACAAGACCCTTTCAGTCCCCATTGACTGGCATGGAGTGTTTGGTTAATTTAATTTATAGTGGGGCCTGAGTTTGCTCAGTCGGGATGTCATGGATTAAAGGCAGGAAGTTGCAGAGAGTGCATTGATGTTTGATGTTCCTGCAGACTCTATTAATTGCATCTTGAGTTCTCTGCCCCATCCCCCATCCATTATCTACCAGGAAGGGACCCTGGAGACGTTCAAATGAGTTATTTTTGGATGCTACTCAATTCTAATACAAATGCACTTCACTTCACTAGAGAAGACAGGCATGTCCTCTGGCACAGGCAGGCCTTGTCCCTCACACGAAGCAGCTCAGTGCACTGATTAGTTTGTCTTGTTGTCGTTCCCCGGCCTTACAGTATGCATAAAATGTGGTGCTTACAAGAGATCCAGACATCAGCGCGCATCTAAAATGAAAACAGGTACATCAAGCTTATGCTGATACACCTTCATTTGATTGCATTTTGTTCCCTGCAGAGGCGGAAAGCGCAGTAACCAGTACAAACGCACACAGAGGATTCAAAGAGCAGTAGGGCGTCTGTTGTAATCACACTCTCCAGTGTGATTCAGTGCGATAATATAGTGTGTGGAAAAGCAGTCTGGGAAAGAGATGCATCAGGGAGGGCACAGAGCCAGGCGCACCAACCATATACACATATGATCCCAATAACTACATGCTGTTCTGTTCTGGTAGCAGCTCACCGGGGCCGCATGTTTCCAATCATCAGCTGGCCCATAAAGGAATCAAATTACAGTAATGACAGCGTTGGAAACATTGTTGATTTGTCTCCAATTCACATAATACAATCTGACTTGTTTCATCTACTTAGTGGTTAAGCAGGGTATACAGTAAAGGTTAATGCATGTGTCACTTCCGGTGGTCACCTGATGCCATTCTTTGTGTGGGTAAGCAGGTGCAGAGAGATTTTCCTTGCCAACCATCATGTCCGCTGGGACGCCCTTCCATAGACAGACAAGCCATTGTGTAGCTGACGTAAAGGAAAAGCCGTTCACAGCTTATTCTCCCACAGCGTTCCTCTTTTGAACCTCCTGTGGGAAAGAAAAAAAGCATCTGAATAGGTGGTTGTCCAACACATCCTCCCATGTGGCCCGTCAAAGGGTTCCAGTTCTGGTTGTTGTCTTTGTTCGTTGTGGGCAGCGAGGAAAGAAGTCAGGGAAATCAGGGAAAATCTAGGTGGATGTGTCAATTCTGCCTCCACTGATAAGCACGTTGCTGTTGTACAAAAGAATTCAGAGACCTTACAGCTCAAATGAGGCTGAGACTGTTGCTGGCTGAGGTGGATTTAGATGCACCAGAATAGTCAATAACCTTGCAGGTTTTATTAATATGATATTTTCTGGGTAATGTGCACAGCAGGTTCAGTTCAGCAGTGCCAGGATGTGCTCAGAGAGCCTGGTTTGATGCCGTAGATGTAATAAATAGATGGCTCTCTTAAAAAACATTAAGCCCTACTGGAAATAGTTTCATTTGCCGTGACTGCATTTATGGGGGCTCTAAATCGGTGCTATTTTTGCTTTATGTAAGAGAGCAGCAAATCCTTTTTAAAGTTGTTTTGATGAGCAAGAACCTTGTGGGGTCTAATCTTGTAAAGTTGGGTGGGAAAACTTGCAATAAGAGACAACCTTGTTAAGTTAAAGCCTCTGAGATGTTCTTCGGAGGCAGTATGTGTACGCTGCTTTGAATTCCAGTATATATCTGCGCTTTAAAGACGGACTAGATGTTTGTTTAATTCTCACCGTGGGATTTGTGGGGGATCTGTCTTTGAAATGGAGATGGCTGGGTGTTGGCTTGCGGAGATACCAGTCTAGTGTTGGTTACAGCTGCGAAGCCAAAGGCAGACATTTACTCATCTGGCCAACTGCCCCGCATATCATTTGTGGCTACTTTTGATGTCACTCCTGCTGCATTTATGTAAGCTAAATGGAACAGTGATGGATGGGATCGGTCTTTGTGGTTTTGTGTGTTTAAACTGGAGATCCTCTGTCAAAATTCTGACCACAGTCATGAAACAAGTATCTCTCATATCCAGTGTAATTGTTCTCTGTGCACAGAGGACATCCCCTCAGGATGATGCTGCTTTTCAAGCCCTTACAGCTTTTGTGATTGTTCATCCTTAACCTTGTGTTCCCCTTTGACCTCTGCTTTGTCTTGCATTGGCCTTTACAAGTCTTTAGATGCTCCGTTATATGAACTTGCTGGCTGACTTGACTACAAGAATTGCACAGATGTTTTTAGATTAGAGTTTTCTTTTTTTCTTTTATCTGATGCATCCAGTTGGCCACCACAGCGAAGTGACTCACGATAATCATACATTACTCAACAAGATAATCCATTACGGCACTTAGCATTTGGAGTTTTCTCAGAAGGCAGAATAACCACAGTAAAAAGCAGCCCCAGACATGTAAGTAAACATGCACAGATCAATATGGCAGGATGGGTAGGTCAGAAAACTAGTTAACAGGCTGTAAATCCCTATGCAGTTAACCTTAATGGCTGTTCCAGGAGAGCGGAGCTGCAACAAAGAATGGATTAGTAGTCAACTATCAAAGGTTCCACACGGTGAAAATCAATTTTTATTGTGTTTTGTGGTTTTTATAAATTTGGAGGTGTAAAATAAAAGCTTTTAGGATATGAGGACATTGACTTCTGCCGTTCCTCAACTCACCTCATAACTAGTTAGACTCCCAGCTTTACAAGACAGTATGAATTCGACCCAGGGGCTATGTGACACCTAACAAACCAATAGTCATCGTTCAGCTCAAACTGTGATTGACAGTTCTGGCTGTTTTCCCTGTAGGGTTTTCAGAGCAAAACAGTGGGGACATGTGAGACTTTGATGAATTTGCTGAAAAGGGACACAATATGAGACATTTAAATATATTGTCAGGTATTTTTAAAAAACTTTTTTTGAGTATTTTATTTAGAAAAGAAATTCCAGCTTCTCAAAAATGAATATTTTCAGGTTTCTTTACACTTCTATGACATTTGAAGACATTATCTTGGCATTTGGTAAATACTGATGAACATTTTCTCCATTTTCTGTAGTTTTATCGCCCAAACATGTAATCGATTAATTGAGAAAATAACTGACAGAATCTACATGAAAAGTAATCATTATTGCCTACATGGAAGTACCCTGTGTTTTCTTTTAGTCACACTCGGATAGAAGCGAACAGCTTGCTCTGATGTAAAGTTTTGCATCCTTGTGCAGAAACAATTGCAAAGTTGGCCTGACCCATAGAGATATACCGGGTTGCAAAATAGGAGAATGTTGGTATCCTTTTTGTTTGGCCTGAACAACTTATATCAAATGCAAAGAGATCTCTGGCCCGTCTGACTCATATTTTTCATCTCCATCTACTTTTATGGCACTAAGTCCTCTAGTTTCTCACATTAAGCTCAGTGACTATTGGCTGCCACAGTACTGTGACCTCTGTCACCACCTCCACCAGCCCTTGCCCCCTGTTTTTTTCCCCACTCTGCCAGACACTCTCCAGCTTTGCTCAATCCATCTGCATTTTCTTGAGAGCAAAGACTGTAATTGATTCCTGACACCGCTCCCCGATGTTCCCTGCTTACCCACCCGACTGCCTACTCATGTTAACCTGCTGTGCCAAGGAAAGGCGCAGGTGCAGACGGGAGGCACCGGCAGAAACTTGGGGAATCATTCATCTCCAAGATTTTCACTGTTGTGACTGTTTCTTGACAAATTGTTATCTTTCTCTCAGGTGTCAGCTGTGGGCAGTTTGTCTCCGAGACGCTCCCTTTACCGAACGCTGTCGGATGAGAGCGTGTGCAGTAACCGTAAAGGCTCGTCGTATGCCAGCTCACACAGCTCCATGCTGGACCAAGCCATGCCTAACGACATCCTATTCAGCACCACCCCACCTTACCACAGCACGCTGCCTCCTCGCATGATCCACAACCAGGGAGCATCCAACCTACGGAGTGAGTAGAACTCTCAAACAGCCGGTTCAGCGAAAAAGAAACACCTCAAACGCTTAACATCACTGAGGACAAGGAGCTTTAAAGAAAACAAACACAACTATGAACTGCCTCATTAAAATGCCTCATACAGACAGGAGATCTAATATAAACTTCCTCTGTGTGTTGCTCCTGGATTATCATTCCTCCTCTCTGGCACCAGATAAGAGCCAGGATATAGATACTTGGTTGAAGAGCCACTTGTGTCCTACCGATATCATTAGCACAACTGGTACACACTCCAGCAACACTCCTCAATATAGCCAACTAATTGGGAATGGGTGAGGCGGTGAGCTACTTGCAAGGGACCTGCCACTCCTTCTGCATTAAGCAGACACCTGTCACTGCTGGCTAGTATTCCCCTCTCTACTGTTCTCCCAGCATCCTCTGAATATGTATTAGTGACGAGAGGCGTGATGTGTCCTGCCTGCGCTGCTGCAGGTCTTTAAGATCTCTGACATGAACATGTCTATTTTTCCATCAGGAGCGTCACAATGTCTGTCATACATAATGTTTCATTCACTCATCAGTCCCTGCCTGCCTCCCCTCTCTGTCCCTCCTGTCTCATCTCCACAGTGTTCCTCACCTGTCTCCTGCTGCCGTCATTAGATAGAAAATGGCTTTTGGAAAGATGTTTTTCTCTTTAGCCTCTTCTGGCTGTCAACCTGATGGATTCCTGATTGTTTTGAAGGATAGTTGAGAACACAGGCTCTTTCTTTCCCTTACTGAAACAGCCCAATTTGGTAAACAGTGAATCACTCAAGCTCCAAGATGCTGGGTAAATTGAAAATTGAGAGTGTCAGCATCACCTCAAGCTCTCTGTTTCTTCTCTGCTTCTCCACTCATGCTTTTCTAAATGCCTCTCTGCAGAATGGGAGCTTGTTTATTGCATTCTCTGTCTTTCAGGGCTGAGAGGGAGGAAGGTGGGAGGGCCGGAGGGGAGGGAAAGGAGGTATTGATTGAAACATGAAGACATTCACTTAGACAAGTCATTTATCGCCCCTCAGACAGAGCCTTGTGAGTGCTATGCAAGGAGAAGGTGGTTTAATGTGACTCCAGCTTATCGTGCTGTCACTTAGATGAAAAACTTTTCAAAGTGTAATTGTGGCAACCTGTTGGAGGATCTGTTAGAGGCCAATTCAGAGTTGAAGTTTCTTTCCTGGGCATACACTAATAAAGCACGGTGTTTTGATGTGCAGGACTGACATTAGGTTTGATAAATATCCTTCTTAGCAGCCATGAATAGCTCAAATAAACTCCCTGCCTTTCCCCTCTACGCCCCTCCATTCTTCCCCCAACCTCTCTTGTCCAATGCAAAATGATGGGTCACTCAAAGATTAGCCCTAAACTCAGGCAAGGCCCAGACACTGATCGGAGTGCCCGCCTGTCTCTGCAGATGAGTTTTGGTTCTCTGACGGCTCCTTGGCGGACAGGTCCAAGTTCAGCGACCCAGGCCTCATGCCCCTCCCAGACACTGCCTCAGGCCTGGACTGGTCTCACCTGGTTGATGCAGCACGAGCCTTCGAAGGTAACCAGCCTGGCTGAAGCTGCTGGCACCTTGTGTAAACCGCCCCCTCCGTAACTCCCCCCTTCCTCGCTGCTTAGCGTGTGTGTGTTTGTATGTCTGCAATCTGCAAGTGCTCGCTCGCTTGCATGCGTAGGATTGTGTGAGCTGCGTGTTTGTGTTTCTTCTAGTGTCTTCTAAGTGCTGTAGGAGGTAACTTCTGGGAATCTTTCTGCTTTTTGCACCTGTGCTCTGAGCCCCATTGTGATTCCCATCAAGCACTGTTATGAAAAATGAGCCGCCATTTCTCAGCACAGACATGGAGCCAATTTTCACACCATAAAGTCACCACTCAGAGAGAACTGTTACAGTCGTGCTTTTTACTATTCAGTCCTTGGATCATTAGTTTGGGATAATTTAGTCTCATTTCTTGGCCTTTTGTCTTTTGTCCGTTAAGTCTGAAAATGGTTCACTGAAGGGGTTAGATTTTTCCCTCTACTGAGAGTATTTGTGGGTATTTGGTGGCATCACATACATTTACGAGGACCAGAATGTTGTCTTTCCCGATGACACAAGTCCTGTCAAAACACAAAGCTGTCTTTTCACTCAGTCACACTCTTTCAGTTAATCAGCGCTGACAGCCACGGCATGGTCAGCATCATCATTTGTTCATTTCTTTTCTAATTTAAGTACTTTTTTTCAGCCACTCTCATGCCAGTGCACTTCCCATCTATCACGGAAACGCTAGCATGCCATGAGTTTTCTTTCCACTTGAACTCTATCTGACCCCAGAGCAGTGAGCAGGCAACGTAGCATGTGACCATTCGTTTGTCATAATTAATAAATTCTCCGAGGAATTTCTTCTTTGATCCATTTCCTGCTGCATAACCCGGAGCCTATCATTTAACAAGAGTGGAATCAGTGGAGATGATGCAGAGTCTGACTGGCAGCACTAAGGCAGTTGTCACGGCAGCCTGGCTGGCCCAGAAAAGCCCTGTGTAAACTGGAGCCTTGTTGCCGAGCAGAAAGTGGCTCCAGGCTGCTATTGTGCCATGTATGTTTAACCAGCTCTGTTTGGAGCCAGGGGAGAAAGAGGTTGGCTGAGATGTAAAGCATTTATAGCATTCATAACCTTGGTCATGTGAATCCTGAGAGACTGCTCATTTTCATGACGCAAAAAGGCAGTTTGGATTGGCTTGCAGCAGCCACGAGAAAACAAAAAACACTTTCTGTGCTCTCTTGACTTTTGAAAGTAGAAACAAATGGATTTAAAAACAGGCTTTGGTAAATTTCAGCAGCAAGAGGCTTTTGGTGCAATCACTGAAGGCTCTCTTTGTCAACAACTGGACATTTAATATTCCCTCACAAATAAACATGCCGCACTATGTTCACAGATTATCGTCTCCTCTCTTCAGTGTAATCTGTTTTTTTCTTTGATTTGTCCAGTAAATCTGGACACCGGGTCACACAGAAATGACAAGCTGCTTTTCTGCGCCTGCCTCTGCTTTCCTAAAAGTCTTTAATCTTTCTGATGCAGCCATCGAATATGAGGGAAATATTCATTCATATGTAAATGAAGGCTTGGTCTCCCTTTTCCTGCCTCGTCTGAACAACCAACTCCAGGCTCGACCAGCTTTTGTCTTGGAGTGGATTAGCTTTCATTTGGGGGCTAAATTAATGGAAGGGTTTCCTTAATCTTTTCTATGAATATGCAGATCCTCCTATCTTTAGTCTCAGACCAAGGGCTTGAGAAAGAGTGGTTTCTAAAGAAAAGAGCATTACGCCTTAAAACTGAGCAGTCCCCAAGCGTAACATGCCAAGTTTGGGTTTTCCATGGGGCTTTGACAAAGCTTAAGGGCCTGATATGGTAAAACAAGCATGACTGGTGTCTTACAGCTCCCTGGGATCCAACCCATTATGAGCCAAACAGCTGTCAGAGGAAACTCGGAGGGGTGAGGGCACTGGAGCAACACCCAAGGGACTGACTTTATCTGTAATAGTCTAGAAATGCCCTGTTTACCACCTCCTTCCTTATGGTCTCGTTATAGATCTCTCAGTATGGGAGGACTGTCTTTAGTAGCTTTGCAACAGCACTTAAACTAGAGCCATCCATTCATACAAACCATGAATGAATCATGCCATCCTGTCAGGACCGTGTGTATGCGAGTGTGTTGTTCTGCTCTACTTTAGCTGCATGTTAACAAAATAGAATACAATGCAAAACACAATTCCTGTTTTGATATTTAAGGCAGAGTATGACCTGTTTCGTCACCTTTTCTGTCTCCAGACCAGCGCGTGGCGTCTTTCTGCACCATGACAGACATGCAGCGGGCCGAGGCTCTGCAGATCTCAAGAGAGCTGACCAGACGAGTGGTGGAGGCGGAGGGAGCAGCGCTGGAAGCAGAGTAGGTTTTACCAACAAACACAAACACACAAGCACCAGCACTCCAGTAGCAAGTGAATATTGACTGTTGGCTAGACCTGCCCCCTCCCGAACGGTGCTTCTTCAGTCAAAAGCTTAGCAACTGTTACTAGGCACCGCAGGCCTGTCAAGCTTTAAATTTCTCCACATGATGAAGTGGTGTGCATGAAACTCTAATAAAATCGATTCTCTGTATCTCAAGCAGCTTGGAGGATGGTTAATTTCAAAGCCAAGACACACATCTTTTTCTAGCTACTGTGCATTATGTGGGGCGGCAGATGATGTTAGATAAATACCTATGCAGGACTGGAACATCTGCTGAGTGCTGAGTACAGAAAAACATAACAAACCTGCTGTTTATGGCATTTTGGGAAAGGTTGCTCTCCAGAAACTCGAACCAAGCCTGAATTGGATGGTGTCATTTCTTATCCTCTGCCTTAATAACAAGCATTTAAAGGATTCCGAGGACTATATCGCTGAACAAGGAGACTGTTTGGAAGGGGATACTGACAACATTTAAGTCTTCTACAGTTTTTACTTTACATAGACGCCATCTTAGAACTTCTTGATACCACCTTATATTGTGTGTTGGCATAAATTACAATATAATGACATCTTTATTTACTGTACTGTACTAAATGCAGGATAGCGATAGCAATGCAGGATGCTAGTTCAGTCAGAAACATGAAAAAGTCTGGGGGAGTTTTCACCCATTCCACTTTGCTTTAGCATTAGCAAGTTAGCAACAGTCTAAATCTGCCTCTGGTAATATTGTAAACTGCACGTTATGTCATGTAAAGCCAATATGTAGCACTGGCCATTCTGCATCCACAAGAGTCCACAAATTGGTCGTCTCCACACCAGTCCACGTGGACCCCTCTACTACAAGGGTAGTTGTGTGTAGATGCCAACCTACTGCACATGTATGCAACAGGGTCCTCAAGCAGACTTTAAAGTAGGATAATATGTGTCAATGGTATCTGTGTGTGTCCGCAAGTGCGTATAATCAAGGCTGAGGACTGCAAAGATTGATGGGTGTACCTAAAGGGGGCAAGGTTTAGCCACTGTCTAATGGGAGAAACAGTCATTTAGTTTTATTTGTGTGATAAAGGAGTCTTTATTGAGTCCTACCAACATCCTATTTTGTGTGCCCCAACAGCAGCTCCCCTTCAACATTAACCGGCAAAGTCAACCAGTTGGAGGTGATCCTCAGGCAGCTGCAGCACGACCTCAGAAAGGTAAGTTCACATGTATTACTAATTTCTTTATGATCTTTTTGCATGTTAGCAAACAGTGCATGTCTGTGTCACGCAGCTCAGAAGAACAGACAATGAATAATGGGTGCCCTGAGGTCTGTGTAATACAAACTCATCCACTTAATTCAATATCCTGCTTCCTTTCCTTATTGTGTCCCGGCCCAACATTTCCCCACCTCCACTAATGTGCTTAAAATGGAGAGAGGAAATGCACTTTTATCAGAACAGAGGAAAGGCTGCACTGCCATGTTAATGCCTCCCATTTACACTGCGCTGACGAAAGACGGATGTTCTTGTAATAGCGGGGCTTTTATCAACCTCTTTTGTATCCATTTATTTTTGCCTCATGCCCCACTTTTGATTGTGTGTGTGTGTGTTCACGTGTTTTCAGGAGAAAGAGGATAAGGCGATGTTACAGGAGGAGGTGCAACACCTGAGACAGGACAACATGCGACTGCAGGAGGAAAGCCAGACGGCGGCAGCTCAGCTCAGGAAGTTCACAGAGTGGTTCTTTCACACCATCGATAAGAAACCCTGAGAGAGAGAGAGAGAGAGAGAGAGAGAGAGAAAAGAGAGAAAGAGAGAGAGTGAGATAGATGGATAGAGAGAAAAGAGAGAAAGAGAAAGAGCGAGAGAGAGACCTGCAGAGACAAAGGGAGAGAGAGCAAGATGGCCTTCACTCCTCCTGGGCACCCACTCAACTGCTACTTAAGACTCCCAGATGATCCACAGGCAAACTCTAAAACAAACCATTACCGGCCCCAGGAGTAATCAAGACTCTTTAAAAAGCCCCATGCTTAGGAGACTGTTTTGCAGCCCTGTGTGAGAGACTTGAAACCATGATCTGGACCTTAGTTTTGGGATCCTTCCCTGTCTGAAGTGCAGGGCTGTTTCTGATGTTAACGGTTTCTTTCTCCTGGCAAACGAGACTCTTGGGAAACCTCCTCATCTCCGGCGCTAGAGACGAATTGAGAACGGCAACCCCCGGGGCCCCCGCCTGACTCCTTGGGATCTTCTTACAGTAGTGGAATGTAAAGCTCATTTACTGTAGTCAACATATAATCTACCTACGTATGTCGCGTCAGTCTACTGTACTGTATACTCAGCTGTACTGTATCATACTGCACACACTGTCACACAGCTGTTTCTGTGCCGGCCTTCATGGACACAGGAAAGTAGAAGGGCGAGGCGAGAGGGAGGGAGGAGGGGAGGAATGTACTGGACATAATGAAGTGGTACTTACTGTCTGCTTGCACCAAGAGGAGTCCACATGTGGCGGTCTTGAAACGTACAGTGGGGGGAAAATGAATGTAGCTCAACTGAAACCCCTGTTTTGTTTTGTTTTCTGCTCTGGATTTCTGGTTCCCAAAGTCAAAGGTTTTGAGGTTTGATGTTTTGAGGTCATTCTTTTAATTAATTCCACCCTTTGTTTTCCTCTGTGTTGTAACGTAGGGTCACATGGCAGTAATTTTGATGTTTAAAGGTGCTTTTGCCCTACACACGTTTGTCAGTAGTTTCCATTCACTGTCACAATGTCCTAGCAATAACAAAGTGGTAGTTACAAAACTGTGTTTAAAAAAAAAAAAGACGTTAGCACAAACGTGAAGAGTTCCTGTCGAGAAGCAGTTGTATTTGACATGTATTTATAAAACAGGAAGAGACTGTGCCTAAAACTCTTGGTTGTAAATGGATTGTTTCTCTTTGCTTTTAGTTCTCTTTTATAAACACATGCCTTGTCTGTGGCTCACTGACATAAAATCATGTGTGTGAATGTGTCTGTGTGTATGTGAGTGTGAGTGGTTGTGTGTAGTTTATCACAGCAAACTATGTTCTTATGCAGTGGTTTCTAGAGCATTAGAGCAAGCGCCAGTGAACCACACTTACAATGCCAAATGTGTTTATTTCTGTACATATCTGCCACAGAAGTGTCTTGTATTTAACACTATTATTTAAGCTTATTTAACCTAAAGTTGTTTATTTTATTAAGGTTTTTTTCTGCACTAAGGAGAGATAAAGCTCTGTGTATGTTGTAAAGTGTGTAGCTTGCCAGGGCAAAAAAAAACTATATATTTAAATATATAAATGATGATTTTGGAGATTCCAACATTTGGATGCTGCTAGATTACAGTTTGCTGGTTTGTATGCTTTTAAAAATGTCTCTCTCCATAAACTGTCTCATCCCTGGTGGGACATGGGTTGCTTTTTTGTTTTTGTTTGGTTGTTTTTTTTTAATAAATGTAGTTGTAAAAATAAAGTGCTTTCTGTGATTCTTACAGTGTTACTTCTGCTAGCATTTGAAATTTTACAGATGTAATATTGTCCCTTCTTTGGTACACCAGCACCCAGTGGTGTTGAAGTGTAGAGAAGCCTCATGCATTTACCTCAGACTGCATATAAAGATGGACAAACTTTACAAAATGCCACCCATAGGTTTCCCAAAGAACAGTCTTGAAGCTCAGTGTGGTGGCTCCAGCAGTCCCTCTGACTCCTCCTAACTCCTGTCTAATCCCAAAATGAGCACAGAGGTGGAGCTTGTGGAGCTGAGGCAGGCCGTGCAAACATCTCTGGGTCATAAACCATCCCTTGACAATCCCCATCCGTCACTCAAAGTGGCCACGCCCTTCACTTTGCATAACTTTGAGCCTTAATACAATTTAAATTGGTGGCTTTATAAAAGGTTACCCCCTTGTACAGTTGTTATTACCGAGGAATTTAGCAATACAGACTAAAACCACTTTTTGTAGCAGCCTGTAAACATGTTTATTCCCTCTGTAAAGCTGGTCATTTTAACATGGGGCTCTGTGGGGACTGACTCACTTTTGGAGCCATCCTCAGGTGGCCATTTGGGGAACTGCATTTTTCAACACTTGTGCGGTGGCTTTGTTTTTCAGCCCCAGGAGTTATTTGGCAGCTGTAACTTTATCGCCTCTACTCAGCAGCTATAAGGGGATCTGCAGTCCTCGTTCTGTACAAACATTCATTCCTTTGATTGGTACACTTTAAAAGGTGTCATCCAAAGTTAGTCTGCTGAGTATGAAACTCCATTTTTCTTTACTGCTCCTGCTCACTGCCCATTTGGACTCCATTAAAACCGTTATACTGTACATAAATGTGATACACGAACATGCAGGACATCTTACCTGTGTTGGAAAGACAAAACAAAGGAGTATAACAAAAAAAACAACAGCTTTAAATTCGTGCATCTACTGGTAAAAGAGTTGTGAAGTCAGAATACAGTTAGGTAGAGAAATGCTGGGTTATTATCCATCAGTACTCTTAAACACTGTCCTATGAGCTTTGGCTGGATCTGCACAGAGAGTATGTCCCTACACTTCAGAACTCATCCTGCTGCTTCTGTCTTCTGTCACAATGTCAATAAACATGTGACTTGGTGCCGTTGGAAGCCACGTATGCTCATGCCATCACACTGCCCCCACCGTATTTTACAGATGATGTGTTCTTTGGTTCATGAGCCATTCCAAACTTTGAACATTCTGTTTTTCTTCCCATCGTTTTGGTACAAACTGATTTCAAATTCATCTGTTCAAAGAATGCTGGTCCTGAACTGGGCAGGCATTTTTAGATGTTTTACGTCTGTTCATGTACGTGATGTTTTTAGTCTATTCTGAACTTTCTATTCTTGAATTTTATGTATGGTTGGCACCTTGTGGTGAACCCTTTGTATTTGCTCTCGTGAAGTCTTCTCCATATGGTGGATAATGATATGCCTACCTCCTGGAGAGCAGTCTTTGTTTCGTTTTACAGCATAAGGATGCCCTATTCCCTTCTGCTGAGAGTTCTTTTGTAGTGGGTTCACAGCAACAGCTTCTAAATGAAAATGAAACACTTGGAATCAACTGCAGACCTTTTACCTTCTTAATTGATGACAAAATAACAACGGGATGGCCTCCACCTGTCCATGAAACTGTTTTGGAGTGAACTGTCCCAATTACTTTCGGTCCTTTGAAAATGAGGGAGCTACACATGAAAGAGATGTAGATCATGTACCCACCAAGTATGATGTGAAAACCCTTTACATTAAAGCTGAGAGTTTGCACTTTAAGTCCATTTTCATTGTCCATCCATCCATCCATCCATCCATCCATCCATCATCCATCCATCCATCCATCCATCCATCCATCCATCTATCCATCATCCATCCATCCATCCATCCATCCATCATCCATCCATCCATCCATCCATCCATCCATCCATCCATCCATTCATTATCTTCCGCTGCTAGTCTCAGCAAAGAGGCCCAGATTTTCCTTGCCCCAGACACCTGCTTCAGCTCTTTTAGTGGGACCTCGAGGCGTTCCCAGGCCAGCCGAGAGACATACCATTTTCACTGTATAACTGTAAATTGAATATTTTTGGTAATGACTAAAACGACAAAAAAGTGCCAGCATCCAAATAAAGTGCCTAGAAAAAGCTTTCTACTAAGTAATGTCAAAATATTCAAAATATAAAAAGTATTCATTCCTTTTAAACTGATGCACAGAATTTAACACAGATGCAGCCTATTGGTATAAATGAAAGGTCTAGTCATTGGTAAATTAAAACTCTTGGTTATAACTACA
Organism: Dascyllus trimaculatus; assembly: GCA_024666655.1. NCBI lineage: Eukaryota > Metazoa > Chordata > Actinopteri > Pomacentridae > Dascyllus > Dascyllus trimaculatus. Next base: position 24,198,083 of record CM045464.1, on the reverse strand, counting down.
CCATGAAGAAAAAAGAACACTCACGGGTCACGGGATGGATACAAGAAAATTGCCAAGTCACTGACTATCCCTTGGAGTACAGTTAAATCCATTATTAAGAAATGGAAGCAATATGGCACATGTGTAAATCTGCCAAGAGCAGACCGTCCTCAAAAAACTAAGTGACCGTGCCAGAAAGAAACTAGTGAGGAAGGCCACCAAGACACCTATGACTATGACGAGTTACAAGCTTTAACATCTGAGATGGGAGAGACTGTGCAAGCCACCTTGAGGTTTTTACCAGGCAAAGCTTTATGGGAGAGTGACAAAGAGAAAGACACTACTGAAATAAGCTCTTATTAAGTCTCAACGAGACTTCACCAGAAGGTATGTGAGAGACACTGAAGTCAACTGGAAGAAATTTCTTTGGTCTGATGAGACCAAAATTGAGCTTTTTGGCCATCAGACAAATGATGTTGGGCTGACACCAAACACTGCACATCATCACAAACACTCCTCACTTTGAAGCATGGTGGTGGCAGCATCATGATAAGGGGATGCTTCTCGGCAGCAGACCCTGGAAGGTTTGCAAAATGAGAGGATAATGTGAATGAGTAAAAGACAACTTGATGCAGTCTGCAAGAGAACTGCAACTTGGTAGAGGATGTTTTTTTCAACAAGACAATGACCCAAAGCATCAACAGAAATGGTTTCAAGGTGAATGTTCTGGAGTGGCTGAATCAGAGCCCAGACCTCAGTCCAACTGAGAATATGTGGCTGGATTTGAAAAGGGCTGTTCATTCATAATCCCCATGCAACTTGACAAGGCTTGAGCAGTTTTACAAAGAAGAATAGGGTAGAATTAGGTGTCCAGATGTGCAAGGCTGATTGAGACCTATTCACACAGGCTCAATGCTGAAGTATGGCAAAAGTTGCATCGATTAAATACCTACTTGAAGGGGGTGAATACTTTTTATAGGCACTGTATATATGGACCAAACTGCATGTGTGTTCATCAGACACTGATGTCTGTTCTTGAGGCTGAAACACAAGACAAAGCGAACTTTACATGGTATATTTGTTGAGCTCCTGTAGGAGACAACAATGATAACAACCTTTTCTATGAGACTTATCCATCCTCTATTTAGTAAACAGCAGGTGTACTAAGACTTTCAGATGGAAACATGAAACCATAATGTGTTTGTGACTTGATTCCCTATGAGTTGGTGTGCTTTAAATAAATGACAGATGTTGCTTTCACTGCAGGGACGGCAAAAGACTTGCTGAATAATTAATCATAAGCCTTTTTGGGTGCAGAGAAAAAAAACAATTAAATTTGTTTGCTACTTCCTGCATAAACCTCCAGCCCAGCTGCTGGAGTGTGGTCCAATCTATCATGTCCTCTTGGGACCGGTGAGTATGCAGCTGCACTGAATTGTGGGTAGAGTTGTTCTAGCCATGTCTTTTTTGGATACATTTCCCCCCACTGGGTTTACCTGAGAGGGACTTGGGGCTGGTTCTGAGCACATGTTTGAGGCTTTTTTCTACCACCTCTATGTCAGCAAAGTGTGTATCTGAGGTTACAAAGCAATTTCAATAAACAGAATGTAGCTTTATCCAAGTCTGAACACTTCAATAAATTAACCTGGAGGTTATATTAGCAGCCATCCTGTTCTGACTCTCCTGGGAGGCTCCTGATCTCTGGGTGACCTCTCCATCGGGCCACTCCAAACCAGAGCTCAAAGACAAAGATGCCTGGATGGTTGTGTGTGTGTGTGTGTGTGTGTGTGAGGACAACGTCTGGGTTTGGCCAGGAGCAGCATGCAGTCAGATGAAGTGGTTAATCTACATGTGTGTGCGCGATGCCAGGACAGCAGATGGAAGCTCACACTAGCACAAAGCGAAAGTGTTGCCTGTTTCAGATGGAGGAGGAGTCCAGGGTGTGTTGTGGACTTTTAACCAGCTACTAAAGAGAGGTGCCAAATGACTTTGGCATCAGGGAAATCTGGAGAAATATCCGTGGACAGAGCAGCACAGAGTGAAAATGAAGAACAAGCTGTAGCAGTAGATGCACAGAATCCACCCAATTGTACAATGACATGTTGGAATTTCATTAGTCTTGCAAAATATGCTGACAAGCAGTAAATATACACCCCAATCCAATAGGTTGAAAATCTCATCTAACCAGATGGGAAGAGCTTACAGTAACACAAACCGTATTGATTTCTAATATTTGACTGTGTCAGCAGTTAACGGAGTAAATGCTGCCGTTTGTCCTCCGTTCAGGAGTGACCGTCATCCACGGCTCCATAGATTTGTTGCTCATCACATATAATAGCATGTGACTGGGACACAGTTGTCCTGTTTCCACAGTCCCACAGCAGATGCTCCCCTGCTGTGAGTGCCACCCTGGTAGTGATCATGTTACCCAGAATAGGGCTCAGTGTGCCCAAAGCACAGCTGGCACAGTGCAGAGGGAGGAGGGACTTTATCGACTTTGTGTGCGTAGGTCAGCCTGTAGTAACTGCCTGCATGATATCAAATACCACTATCAGATTCAGCTTCCTTAGAAACAATGGATTTGTGTTGCTGGTGGATTTATGTAAAATATAAAAATTCAGCTGCAAGTTTGCAGGAAAATATTCAAAAATATCAGAAATTCCGTGTCTGCATTATTCATAAGAACTGCATAATCCTTGGCTCAATATCTTCACAACACATTTTCCACTTGCACCAAAAGCATACATGAACACAGTATTGACCACCACTCGGGTATTAAGCATTTAAAGAAAAAAGAAGAACTGAAAAGGCTTGCCTTTGGTCTTGCCAGGCAGTTACCAAATCTCAATTGTGTTTTGTGCCTGCGAGGCGTAACGGCAGGATTAGCTCTTTCACCTGGACTGCTTATCTGTGCAGCTCATCTCTCCTCTGCAGGCGCTTTGAAATTCCCTCTCACTCACTTGGGAGCCACATCTCACACACAACACAAAAGAAAGAAAAAGAGAAGGGAGGAGGGAAAAAAGGGAAGATCCTCCAAACCAGCAGACAGTCATCTCTCTCCCCATCTGCCTCCTAGGTCCCCGTGGGCTGCCGTTATCTGTCAGTCAAGTCACAGGTGACCAGCCTTTAGCTGAACCTAGTGAAGGGCGACATCTTATAAGCTTCTTGCCTGTCTGCCTGCCTGCCTGGCCTCAATAGAAATCAGAAAGGGTAAAATAAAAAAAAAAGAAAAGGGAAAAAAAATCATTTTCCAGAAAGGTCAGTGCTGGCAGAAAAGCTTGAAATCTCACATCACACATCCAGCTGAGACAAAACCTGAGCAAGCCTTGTATGTAGAGTAAAAGAAAGGCTCATGTCTTGTGCTCTGTGTGTGTCGTTTCACTGCCAAATTAGATAAAGAGACAGGAACAAATAGATAAGACAAGGCTGCTGAATTATCTTCATTTGCCAAGATGTCCTTGTCTGCTGTCCTTTTCAGCCTTCGAGCAACAGAGATCTCTGCTATCGATTCTCAATTGGCTGCAAACAGCCCTGGCTGTGAGGAGGCATTCAAGGTGCAGGACAGGTGGGTGAGTGGGTGGTGGTGAGGAGGAGTTCAGAATCAGATCTATACTCTGACTTTTTTTTTTCCAATGTAAGATATTGATTATGCAAAGTTGCATTAGTCTGGCCGGGCCCGTGCTGATCCGTAGTGGGGTTGTTTTAGAGGGTCATGGGAATATTGATGTCTGGAGGGTGAATGGTAGACGTGAAAGTGGGGGCGTATAGTACTGAATAACAAACAACCCCCACTGACCCATCATCAGCAATAAAAGCTTAACTGGAGAAGCAATCGATGCTCTATGTGAGAGGAGGAGTTACGGAAGATACTGAAGGTCAAACAGAAAATGTGTTGGAGCCGTCCTCGTTGGCACAGTGAGCTCAGCAATGAAGGGGGCCAGAGTGCATTGACCGTCAACCTAGCAAGCTCGCATCACTCTGTAAAGTTAAATGTATGCTGTGTGCAGCTAATAAGAACAGACGTATTATTACCTGAAGGCAAGAGTTGCTAGAAATCTGCATTCCTATTCTGGTAAACACGCATAACATTATGACTACCTGCCTAACATTGTGTTGGTCCCTCTTATGTTCTCAAAAATGCTCTGAACCACTGGGCATAGACAAGAGGACCTCTCAGGGTGTCCTATGGGGTCTGTCACCAGGACGTTGGCACTGGATCCTTTGGGTACTCTGGCTTGTACAGTGGGGCCTCTGTCAATCAAACTTGTTCCACTGCATCCTGTTGATGCTTGATCACAATGGGGTGTAAGAAGTGTGGAGGTCAAATCTTGGGCGAAAGTCATGTTCCTCTACATGTTCCTGATTGGTTGATGTTTTTTCCATGTGGTGGGGTGCATTTTCCTGCAGGAGTGGACCAGTGATGCTTGGGATTTCCGTTTACATAAGGGAGTGTGCTTGTTCTTGGACAATGTTTATTTGGGTGTCTAAGTCTCATCTCAACGGATGCCAAAATCCAAGGTTTTCCAGCAGAACAGCACATAGTACCAATATGATAAATGTTATTCACTTCACCTGTCAATGGTCATAATGTTGTGGCTGATCAGTGTATATTAGAATAATACTGTCTAGAGAAAATGATTGGGTCATTGTTAATTAATTGTCCAGTAATGTATTTCACACACTATGTAGACACTTTCTTTAAGGACACCACTTGACTCTGCACCACCACCATCTGCGCTACATGTGGTGCAGATAGTGCTGGGAGTATTGTAAACAATGGAGTCGGAGCCGACAGTGTCAACACAATTATATCTGTGACAAGCCGATATCAGTCAGCCAATATATTGGTTTGGCTGGATGCAAGCTGAGGGCAGCATACACTAAATGGTATAGCAAGGTGGCTGGAATAATGCACAGCAACATCTGCGTCGAATATGAGTTAGAAGACCCCATTGGGGACACATCACTGACAGTGGCTGAGAACAGCAGAGCAGAGATCCGATGGGATTTCAAGTTCCAGACAGACAAGCAGATGCTGGCCAGCTAACCTGACAGCGGTGGTTTGACAAGGAACAGAGGATTGCAGTGACATGAGGAAAAATGAGCACTCAAGATCGACAGGTACCCAGGAATAAATGGAACAGATGTGGAAGGTAAAGTCTTCAATAATGGAAATATATGGTCTGCGCACTACTATCAATGCCCCCAAGAATATTTATTACATGACTACCTCACTGTGACGTTTTCATCGTAAATGCTCTTCTTCAAGCAAACAAATATACAGGGATTCGACTTACAAATATAAATTAGGACACGTCACCAGACAGTTGTAAGCATCTGTGTGCATAGGCTTAGAAAATATGCCGACTATATACAAAGCTTAATGGTATATCTAGAATATTATTCACTTTGCCAGTCAGAATAGATGTTCGCCATCCTAATTACACATGAAAACAAGCTGAAAATCAAGGAACTGTTTTGTAACTTCACTCATTTAGAGGCGCCCAAACGTAATAATAGGTGCCTCGCAAAAATATGTACCCAAGCATTTAGAATATAATGTCAACCTCAGAATACTATTTGTCATAATTGGAATATAAATCTGCATCAACCACACAGGACCGCTCAGTTCAAGCCCTTCAGTCCTCCTAGCCGTCCCATACCACAGTGCACACCCAGTGTTTTTTCCATCCTGCCGTCTCCGTATGCACCCTAGTTATATGTCCACAAAAACAGATGTCTATATTTTGAACTGTGAAACAGATGTGAAAAGTGTTATAAATGTCAGAGCAGAAGGTCATTTCCCTACAGTACCGTAAGTCCCTCTTTCTCTTTTTCCATACATTAAATAATTCTGCATGATGAATAATACAAACAGGCTAACAGTCTATAGTCATGCAAGAACCTCCACTAAATTTAGACACAGCAGTTCTGTGGACTTAATGCTGTAAGGTCTGCATGCTCACAGTAACAATGCTCACATGCTGATAGCAGGTATAATATTAAAGCCCTTCTCTGATTATTGATTCAACACCACAAACTCATCTCTGTGTGTCAAAGTTACATATTTTTGAAGTGTTTTCAATAATAAAAAACTAAAAATTAAAACCCTCATCTGTCCCTAATGGCTGCACCTCAAGCACACCAGCCCTTTAACTCTTCCCACAGAGAGACTACTCTGTGCTACACCATGGCAGGTTGTAAAACTGGAGTAATTCAGCCATACATGTTCAAACCTTGCAAAATAACAGAATTGGCTTCTCATGTTTGTTATGTATAAAGCCCTCGATGCCTGAATCCGTACTCTTGAGGCTGTCATTGGTGCGCTGCAGTTTCAAGGTGGATCGCTCAGTCATGGTGCTGACTGCTTATTTCACTCATGATATGTCTTCTAGCATATAAAAACACCAAAGGGGCATATTAACAAGGTTAAAAACTTGATTTTCACCGGAGGGGGTCTTTAACATTTTCTAATTAGCACTAATAACAAGTATGCCTTAAGCAAATAGGAGAAGAGTTTTGCAGGTATTTTGTCATTAACCAAAGCTAAATTATTAATTTTGACCTCATGACCCTTCGGAAAAATTCAGGGGGTTTCATCTGTCCTTTGGTTTTATCCACTGGGGACCATGAATGTCATGTCATGGTCAAACAGTAATGCACCAGATATTTATTGAAATATTTAAGTCTGATCACAAGTGGTGGACAAACCACCACCAAACACTACCATCCATGAAGTCAAGCTGACCTTTTAACCAGGTCACTGTTGGTATTTATGCTACATTAAAACATCTTTGAGTATTTATATCTCATCCTATTATTTTTTTCTTCCCACATTCTTACAGTGAAGCAGATCAGGGTTTAGTCTCCTTCTTCACATGCCAGATGGTGACATTTATACATCTTTATTCAGCATGTCAGCAAAAGTAATGAACGTTCATCTATGAGCCCCAATAAAACATAAAAAAGTGAAGATTTTGATTTGTGATTTTAATTAGTCTGCTTAATAGCAGGACTTTATGTTCACCAGGAGCAATGAAGCAAACACGGAATATTGGTATTTCCCTGAATAGTTCATTAACCGGTTCAATAAGTACAAATTAATGTTCGCTTCTTCCTCTCCCAGTGACAGCTCAGTTTATGATGTAGGAACAAAGCTCCACTATCACGTCCCATTGTAATGAAGGATCAGTTTGACGTGGATTCCTCAGATGAATTTGTCATTAAAATAACTTTTGGTATTAGACTTTTCGATATGACTCCTATTCACTTAAGTGTGCAATCCAAATCACTTTAACTGCAGTACTTTAATTACAGCAACCTGTTTCACTGCATTCATAGCTGAGCTGGTCTATATACATTATGCTATCACGTGTACACACTTTATGATATACAAATGCAAAACAAGATGAGTGAAGAAATCTCCAGCTCAATACACACATGTGAGGATGACATGCAAGGTAGCCCTCTGACCCCAGTCATTATTTTCTATCGATTACTTATGTAGTCAATAATATGAAACATAATAAGGTTGAATGCATTTGCATGAAGCAGCTCTCAAAATGAATGACCTTTAATCTTAAGGAAAACAAACTCTCGCTTCTCCAATCCTCAGATGTGCTGTTTGGCGTTATTTACTTACTTACTTACTCGTGACTTATTTGTCTTTGTTCCCCAGTGTGACATAACACTTTGACAAGTGCTCACCGTGCTGCCTGTGTAATTTATGTGTGTAATAACAAAAGTGCAAAGCTCTTGTGATCTATACGTCAAAGACGAGCTTGTCAGCTTTCAGTGTGTCGAGTCCCTGAGGTCCTACAGATTCTCACTTCTCCCTCAGTTTTTTTTTTACAGTCCCTCCATTTAGCATACCACCCGCCTCCATGCAGTTTCTCTGTATAGTATTAATGGTTCTCTGCTGCTTAATACATTTTTCTTCCTTATTGTACATCATTTTGAAGCATGCCATCTGAACAATATGCCAGAGATTACATTTTGGTGGCACCAGTCTTGACTAGTAGCTCAACAACTACTGGATAGAATACTGTTAAACTCAGGGACAGACATTCATGTTTCCAGACGACGTGTCCTGATGTCTTTGGTGATCCGCTGACTTTTCAACTTGCACCACCTGCAGATTGACATTTGAGCTTTTTCTATGTATTGGATGGTTTTTCCTCCATGTATTTATATGGCACCATTGCATGTCATTAACTTGGTGTCTTCTCTCCCTTATGGTTTGTGTTTTGTCTTCTCTGCAGGTATCTCTGCCTCCAGAGCTGCACATTTCTGATCTGCGGTCACCGGCCTCTCCAACCTGCCCAGTGTTTGATGTTCTCATGTGCATTGTTTGTTTCTCTCTGTTATCCTCTTCTGTCTCTCCTTGAGTCTTGGCATTTGGCCGTCGCCGTGTTGATCTCCTGAAACTGGAAGAAATCAGCAAGCTGTGGATCTGGCTGACTGAGAACCTGAGGAGACTATGCACAGCCCAATGCAAGCGACCTGTAAATCACAAAGTAGCCCTGCCTTTGACACCGTAAACGCATTAGGAAAATGTTTACTGAGGGAACAGATCAGGTGAGAAGTAGTATCATTTTCTCATAGATTTCTGTAAAATCTGACTTCTTCTTGCAACTCGAGGAGGCGCCCCCTGCTGGCTGTTAGAAAGCCAGCAGGTTAAAGCACTTCTGCATTGACTTTTCATAACCTACGTGCTTCTTTTATGTACAATCTATGGTCCACACGTGTAGTTCTTATTAGCAGCTGCTAGCATGCTAATATTCTCAGCTATGAAAGTGAGCACCATATGCATAAGCTAAATATCCGCATGTTAGCATCTCATTGAAGGCCATATTATTATATCATCATAGAAAACAGTTACATAATGTTTGTGTTGTATTTTTCCATGGTAAATTCAGCTTTTAATAAATAAAATCTAAATATAACAGATGCTACCAAGACATAAAAATAATACAAACATCACTTCATAACTTGGCTGGATTGGTTTGTGGCCACTGTGTTGTTCTTTTTTCTTTTTTTTTAACAAGATACAGAAAGAAAATCACAAACCACAGCCTTTGATGTTTTGCGGTTGTTAGTCGAACCTTTTGTGTAAAGGTTTGAAGCAGCTTCTCAGATGATGCAAGGATCAGAGCAGACTAGGACAGAGAGGAGTTGGGGATGTAGACAGGGCTTTTTTTGTTCCTCTCTTTCTCCTAATGCTCAGCTTATCAACTAAGCCAGGTACCAATCTGCCTCCCTTCCACTGCATTCCTCCGTGAAAAGGCATCTAGCCTGAATAGTCTGCAGCTGAATATCCTGCACTCTCGTGTAGGAAAAAAGAAATGTTTTTTTTCTCTTTTCCCAGTAGCACCTGCTTTTCTCCAGCTTGCGGTTACTGTAATTGTGCCCTTTCTCATGCAGTCTCTAATCATCAACCTCTATCTGCACACCATGTGACAATGTAAATGGGCCGGGGAGAGGAGAAAGAGCGACATTAAGTGCAAGTGCAAGCCTTGTGGCAGCCTGTGTGTCGACGAGCAGCTGGAGGAGCTCAAACCACAGCAACATCTGCGAGGAGCGAGGTCAGGTTTCTGTCACACCACCCACAAAGTAGAGCTGTAAGAGACACGGAGGGCCAAAGGCTGCAATGAAACAGGGCAATTTCACATTACTCTCAAGTTTATGCCACTTTTGTATTTTCTGACGAGCGTGTGAAGGGATTAATTTGGGCTGACAGTCACAAATGCCTGTGTGTTGTCCTGTCAGTCCTCGCTGCTGAACTGTCCAGCTAACCAGACAATAAAAAAATACCCCACATATGCACCTCATAGGCCCTTTCAGTTTGGTTTGACCCCTCTTTGGAGCAAAACTTTTCTGGTGTAGTGACTAGAAATTGTCCATATTTAATGCCAGTTTCTATCTATACCGTGCGTCCCATGGCCCTATAAAGGCGTCTGGTTAAGATTCAACTTCCAGGGACATTCTGTCACCTCGATTTATTCCAAGATTTCTGTAAACATCTTCACTTTGGGAGCACTGCCAATCATCCACTTTTTATACTTAAAATCAACTTTGACAGGCATCAGTTAAGTATTTTATTTCACTTCCAATAAATATTCTGCTTCGTCTTCTGCAGCTGATCACATTCTTTCTTTGCATCTTTGAGGTTATGCAGTTGGTGATAATGGTGGCATTTGATACTTTGCCCTTGCAGGAAAATACTTGAGCGGTGTATAAAACATAAACTTTTGCCTCCAAGGACCAGAATGTAATGCTGAAAGAATACTTGTGTGTTTGCAGTTAAAACTGTGACTCATTGCTTCTTAATTTGAAAACCTCAACAGTTTTCCACTGCTCTCCAGGCTGCTGCCGCACTGTTGCTATTGATAACACTGTCTGTTGCTGTTGCTCCTCTCAAATACACACTGACACTAATCCTCTGATGAATGTGCAACCAGTTTGAGAGGCACTCTGGAAAATGGAAGAATTTACCAAGGTCAAATGGGTTAATCAGCAAAAGTAAAATACAGCATGATCTGAACAGTTAATAATGGTGTATTAATCCTGATTTGTGGCTTTCAGCTTAGAAACATGCTTAATTTCAAGTCAATACCAGGAAAATGACGAACAACACGCTAAATCTACATTCAGATACTACTGTAACTTAGGTCTAACAGTTCAGGTCTGATGATTAAAGCTGTGGTTTGCGGTGGATGCATTATAGTGTAATTTTCCTCCACTTCTTGCATTAAGGCACTTAAACACATGACGTGCTAAAATTAGCGCTAAAATTCCTTGTTAAGTGAGAAAGAGCGTGACTTAAAGTAAGCACAAAACAAAAGGCGGCGTCTCCTCCCATCACACTTCACTCTAGTATCACTTTGCTTGCCAGACGCTCTGGCACTCTGAGGAATGGGAGCATTATATAGGGATGAAGCCAGACTTTAAGTCTGGCTGTTGATGGGAACAAACATCCGCCCCACTCCTCCTACGCTTCACACCAAACACACAACACACAGGATCTAATGAACCACCATCTGGCGCTACAGCAGACCTGGGTGCCTGCCCTGCACGGGCATCTCACAAAAACAAGTTCCCAAGTGGCTTCAGCACAAAAATACAAATTCACAATGGCAATGTGGGTTTGGCTTTCAATATTGGCACTGAGTACAGGTTAAAAAAGACACATTCAATATTGTCATAATGTAAGAATCAGTATTGAGTTATTTGTCTGGGAGTTGTAACATCAGAGTTATTTAGAAGCCGAGTGTTTCTAATCAAGAGCTCGTGTTTGTCCATGTGTCAGCATTGTGTTAACATATTTATGGTGCTGCTAAATACTCATTTATTCCATTTGGCTATAAAAAAGAAGGGCAGGTAATGGCAATGTGTGCTTGTGCTCTAATAAAAGAGCTGAAATGAATTTCTCTGTGTGCATAAAGGCAAAGTGATGAGAGATCACGATACGAGCAGCTGAAAGTTTGCACATACAATAGGTCTAATTCAGCACACAAAGGCAGCACATTGTGTGGAGGAGATGTGAGCGATAGCAGAAATGAATAGCAATTGAAAGGTGTGAATGGCATCTCTCATTAAAAGCAAACACGCCGAGAGGCAAATAATCTTCTGATCCAAACAATCCGTGCTTGTTTTAGTTGGACTTTCACACTGCTTCCACATAAGAGAGAGCTGTCAGCTGCAGAATTACTGCAGTTGGAGTCTTTTTTTGTCACGGCAGAAAGGAAAAGGTCTCTTTTTGTCTACCTACCCTTCTGCTGGGGCGCAAACGAACGCTCTCCCCTGACGTGAGGTTTGTTGTCACCCTCCAGGCTCAACCGATGCTGGGTTTCCACGGCGACGGAGGCGTAAAATGTGCCCAGCAGCCAGGCTGTACAGTATGAGTGGCCAGTCTGCCTCATTCCTTTGTCTTCTGTCCGTTCAGAGAGGCATGTCTGGCTAGAAAATCAATACAGCCTGGCACACACATACATGTTGTAAATTCCTCAAGCTGCAGCACAGCTTCCAGAGCACCTGAGGCCTTTTAGAAATTTTTCCGAAGTGGAGATGGGAAGGTGAAGGGTCATCACCAACAAGGATCAAAAGCTTTCATACAACCATTCAGAATGCAAGCCTAAAAATCCTAGTTTTTACTGTTTTGTATGGTATATTTGTAGGCGTTTGTACTGTTGGGGTGTATATTTCCCCGCTGTGTGTCTGTGGGTTATCTCTGCTGCATATAGAATAACAAACAGTGAAACCTTACCTACTGTACCAACAAACAGAAGCCTCCCTGCGCTGACTTTGTGTTGACTGGGTGTGTGACTGTTTTCCTTCTCAAACCACCAGCTCAGCAGTGACTCTAATGAACTGCTTATTGTCTTTGTGTACGAGCCTGCTGCTGATTAAATGTGGTCATGGTTACATGAGTTGTCTTGACTTCTTGGTCTTTGCCAGCTGCTTTTCATTGCGTCTGAGCCCTTCCACACAGACCTATTAGCAAATTCTTCTGTGGGCTTAGCGTCACTTCAGAGCAGTGGGTGTAGATGTGATTGCTCATATTTGGGCATTTCTCCAAATACTTCAGTTGAATATTACAGTGTAAGCTATACAGCTTTGGTTAATCCTGATTTAATTTTGGTTGGCTGATTAACATTAGGGTATATCTCGCTATCTGTTTGCTTGCGGTTTCTCATGGGGGCTTTGTTACATTTTAAAGCACGGTGAAGGTAAGAGAATTAGGCTGCATTACAGTGTTACCGATCTGATTTCAATGGGGGAACTCTCTCTCTCTCTCTCTCTCTCTCTCTCTCTCTCTCTCTCTCTCTCACTCTCTCTCTCTCTCCCTCTCTTTCTGCTTAGCTCAGACCTCTCAGATGAAGGCAAATGGCGGGAGAGCAGAGCTGCTGTTGCTTTTTTTTGTACTGTCACTACAGTTCACTGTGATGGAAAAGAAGCAGGGAAACTTAAAATCTTGTTTGATGACAGACATAAATTTTATATTAAACTGGGGGTGTCACGACTGCTGCTTAATCTCTTGCTCTAGTAGACTAAATTTCATCAAAAGGAATTCTTCAACACCATAAAAAATATGCACAGAGCAGCTATGAGTTAGACGACAAGATAGATCCCGCTCTCATGCCCGTGTTCTCCCCTGTGTATAGGCTTTGTTCTGAGTTAAGCTAACCAGCTGCTCGCAGTATACTCATGTAGACAAGAGAACGCCGCTGATCTTCTCATCTCGACTCTTTTTCTACACACATGCCTGTAAAAACACAATGAGTTGACATAATCCTGCAGTTAACATGATATAATGAGGTTAGAAATAGTGGGCAGGAGGCCAGTAAAGCCCTCTCTAACCATTTTTTAATTATTGTAGAGTCGTAGGCACAGCACCAGGCCGACTGAGCGGGGCTGGAGGAGAGAGAGTTTAACTCATAGAGACAGTCGGAAAGAGCAGTCGATGTTCTGCAGTGTCATGTTGTGATCAGGCGTCACAGACACTTCTCCACTATAGCCGAAACCCTACAAAGAGCCGGCAGTGGAGAGGAGAGGAGGAGGGAGGTAGGGAGGGAGCGGACATCCACTCAGGGATAGAGGGAAGCAGTCATGCTTTAAGCCTGTTTAGAGTTTTAGGTGGATGACTTTGTACTCTCTCTCTTTCTTTTTGTCTGCCTCTCTCCCTCTTGGCTCCTCACTCTGCCCGAGGCAAAGCAGAAAATCAGCTGATGTCTGCACAAACGCAGTGACCTCAGGTGTTGTGTGTTCTTGAACCAGGAAAGAAAGACGAATACAGCAAAGACAGGAAAATGGAGCAAGTGGGTGACTTGTTTTCAGAATTGTTAAAAAGCACTCAAGGTAGCATCTCTGTCTGTGAGAAACACTCCTCCATGGCAGACATTTAGCCAGAATACCAGTGCTACCCATTACATTATATCCAGGAGGCCAGGAAAAGCAGGTATCACCATGCTGGGAGGAAACTGAAGGATGACAGATATATAAAATAATCATATCAGTCAAAATTATTTCAGTGTTTCAACCAGAAATGCTCTTTTCTTGTGTAAACTTTTGTCCGTTGTTGTTCTGCTTTGTCAGTTTTGATGACATAAATGGCAGAGGAGGCCCACAGGTACAGTGCACTCACCTTTATGTCATTTCTCATTTAGGTCAAGAAGTTTCCAATGTATCAGCACAACAGGTCACCAACCCTGAACAAGTGATTTATCCATCTGTGTGTGTGTGGATTTGGGAGTGTGTCTGCTGACAATGTGGAGTTCGGACTTACAGCAGGGGCAACAAAGGTCTGGCTCAACTTTTTAGCTGTCTGAATGCACTTTAGATATGTAGACATACTGGATCCAAATGCACTATGCAGCATGACAACATCAGACATAAAAGCAGAGTTATAAAGAAAGCACAGTTGTCATTTGGGCTCGCTTCTTTCATTTTCATTGATGTCTCAAGTCTATCTTTAGATTAAATAGACGGAATGCTTAAAAATGTCATCTCTTACGTGGATAGAGCTGTTGTCATAGTGCTTACGTCTGCGTTTTCGACCAACTGTTACATCTGCTGCCGACTTGTAGGTCGCAGGACATCTAACCTGTCCACAGGGTCACTTTAGAGAGAGATGAGCTGTATCAACGTTCCCAGCAGTATTTTCACACTATATTTTTCAGACAATGCTCTTTCCCACAAGCAGAATTAGATCCTCACCAACAGTGACAGATGCTTTTTGTGGGCAATGACACCAAAAAGCACATTTAGCTTCAGGGCTTGTTTGGAAAAGGTCAGTGGGTCAGTGGTTACATAACAGGCTGAAGGCTAATATGTGTTATTTAGTAGCATGTAATCTTGGGATTCCTGATCACATTTTTTTGTCCTTTCTGTTTTGTTAGTCAGCTTTATTTAGCTGGTGTAGGGAAGCATTCACTAAACAGCTGTGACATTAAAACAACAGGGTGGAGCTTCTGTGGATTCCACGGATACTTACTTGGATTGGGATCTCAGGAATTTGGATGCCGGCTCAATGCTCTGAGCTCTTGATCGTGTTCCTCGAGCCATTCCTGAGCAGTTTTTTTGGTGTGGCAGGGTACATTGTGCAGTTGGAGAAGGGCACTGCTGCTACAACTATGTTGGTGGAGTGATATGTGTCAAAGTTACATCCACATGAATGCCAGGACCCAAGGTTTCTAAAAAGAACATTACTTTGCAACAAGACAATCAATGCTATTCACTTTACCCATCAGTGGTTTTTGTGGCTGATCGATGTACCTACTGATGAAGACTGTTTATGAAGTAGAATTGGACAAAAACGAGTCTTAAAGTCGAGCTGGAATTGAAAATAGGTAGTGGCATTTGTCTGGTTTATTTTTAACCTCACTAACAGTGCTCCTCTACAGATGGCAGTGCCAGGCAGTCAGATGACTCATTTAGGGATACCCTGGCTTTTCCTCTGGCACCACCAAGAGATCTCAAGTGGTCATTCTTGGTCTTGAGTGAAGTATTCATCTAGTGCCACTGTGCCTCAAATTTGTTTGGAAATTGTATGGAAACGCAGCTGTTGTGTTTGAATGTCATGAAGCAGTGTTCCTTATCTTTTCTTGTTTGACACTATTGAAAATAATTTGAGAATAAATGCTTAGCGTTCTTGCCTCCCTTATGGTTTATGAACTTGTGTCTTTTAACAAGATACATTCTAAAAACCTGAAACTGATGAAGTGAAATTTAGTCACTTTTTTCCATTATCAATTGAAATAAAGATGACTTCATCTGAAGGATAAGACCTGAGGAAACATACAAGTCACACCTTTTCGTTCTGAAAAGTGTGTTTACCT
Organism: Dascyllus trimaculatus; assembly: GCA_024666655.1. Classification (NCBI taxonomy): domain Eukaryota; kingdom Metazoa; phylum Chordata; class Actinopteri; family Pomacentridae; genus Dascyllus; species Dascyllus trimaculatus. The sequence goes on along the minus strand of CM045464.1, from coordinate 24,182,268 downwards.
GTCAGGTTTTAACTTCTATGTACTACTGACACTAGACTGATCTGTTTTACCTGTGTGTTTCTTACTAGTATGTAAGTTTGCAAGTTTGGATACTAAGGACATGTGTCTTCACTCCCATTATCTTGAGAGTAAAGTCAAATTATGCAATTTCAGTGTGTTCTCCTCAAGATGACCAGTAAGCACACTAAGGAAAAGGAGCAGGCTGATGAGGAAATATGTTTATCTTCAGGGTTGAGGTTGAGGTCCTAATTATAAAGTACACTTTGTAATTATACACCAACCAGGAATAACATTATGACCACCTGCCTAATATTGTGTTGGTCCCTCTTATGTGCTCAAAAACCATTGGGCATGGACAAGAGGACCTCTCAGGGTGTCCTATGGGGTCTGGCACCAGGACATTGGCAGTGGATCCTTTGGGTACTCTGGCTTGTGCAGTGGGGCCTCTGTCAATCAAACTTGATGCTTAATCACAATGGGGTGTAGGAAGTTTGGAGGTCAAATCAACATGTTGGGCCATTGTCATGTTCCTCAACATGTTCCTGATGGTTTGATGTTTTTGCCATGTGGTGGGGTGCATTCTCCTGTGGGGGTAGGCCAGTGACATTTGGGATTTCCATTTGCATGAGGGAGTGTGCTTGTTGTGGGACAATGTTTATTTGGGTGTCTAAGTCTCATCAACATGGATGTTAAAATCCAAGGTTTTCCAGCAGAACAGCACATAGTACCATTATGATCAATGTTATTCACTTCACTTCACATGTCAGTGGTTTTAATGTTGTGGCTGATCGGTGTAAGCAGGCATTAGTATTAAAGTTAGTCTAAGGTTGTTCAGCAAATACAACCTTTGATAACCACCATATCTGTTTATTTATTAGAAAACAACTGACATCAGAAAAATTTATAAGATATTATTTACTCAATATTTAAAATTGCTCTCAAAAATAAATGGGATCCCAAATTTAAGTATATAGGGTGAGTCTAGGGTGGGTAAGGGGTTTGCAGTTTCAAAAACTGTTGTTCTTTCCCTACTAGCCAAAGAGTGAATGAGAAGCTTCCTTGTGCTTCTGTCAGACAGACAGTGAGAGATGGAAGGAGTCTCTTGTCAGGTCAGTTCAGCTGTGGTCCAGTCTGCCAAGGAGGAGGTTTGGGTTTGATTTCAAGGTCCCACCAATTAGCACAGAGGCCCTTCACAAATATATTACCCGACTAAACATGGCCCAATGAGTGTTTTTTGGGCGACAGTGAAGAAGATGACACTCAGCGTTGTGATGCTGTGATTAAAGCCAAATGTCAGAGTCGGCTGCAAAAATAAATAAGTCTGCGGTATCAGGGGAGGAGACATTTGAGTTCTGCCAAGTTGTGTCCAGACTCATCTCTTCAACGACTTCCTGTTTATAAATCAGGGCCAGAAATATCTGCGCTCATTTCTTCAAGAAGTCCTTGAGCCTAATTTTTGGTCTATTTCACAAATTCTCAAGAACTGACTGCAGAGTTTGATCTAAAAATGTATATCTATTTTTAGATCTTTGTATTCTTCTCTCCCATCCAGCCCACAGTTCATCCCCTCAGGAGAGAATCCAATTAGTCAAGATGTCTATAAAGTTGCAGTTTGTGTTAAGAGTAAGATACCGCAGTTCAACAAAACTCCTTTTACATGTTTTCATTTTGTATCTTTTATTAGCACCTTTAAGACCTTTGGAGTCTTGACTGCACGTTTAATTAGATTTTAAAAATAGCTAGAGACTTTTATTGTAGCACTCTTGACACACTTTTACTTATTGAAGTGATGCAGCTCCAAGTTTGACGATATTTAGTAAGTATGTACGTCGCTTTGAACAAAAGTGCATGCAAAAGAAACCCCAATAATAATGATGATATTATGATGTATTTAAATCTGTATGTCTGTTTTATGATTGGTTAAGTCTCTTCAGTGTTTAATGACCATATTGAAGCAGTTCATATGACAGTAACCAGTGGTTGAAGAAGTATTCATATATTTTTAGGTAAAATTACTGTAAACTGTAAAAGTCCTGGATTGAAAATGTTACTGAAGTACAGTCAATAAAGTATTTTTTATGAAAATGTACTAAAACATTAAAGGTAAAACTATTCAGAGAAGAAAAATGTCCTCTGTGACTGTTACATGCAATGGTATATATGTGATCACTGGAATATTATTACTAATGCATTAATGTAAATGCAGGATCTTCCTGCCATAGTTGGTTAAAGTGGAGCTTGTTTTAAACCAATAGCTGACCAGTCCCTGCAGGTCTGTGAAATCTACCAGGCTTGTAGTCATCTGACATACTTTGGGCCAGACCATGGAGACACAGAGAGAATAAAAACATTCAATTCTATGTGTGACAGGAAGCAACTACAAGGATCTAATGTGTTCTCTCTTCTTGAATGAGTTGCGAATGTCTAATGGTCTCACAGGGGAGGCCGGTCAGGAGTGCATTACACAGAGTTTCCACCAGTGTATTGTAAACCACGCGACCCACCAGGCTGAAGTTGACCCCCTGCTGGCTTTAAGCTTTGGGGATGATGTTTTTTTTGAACTTCAGTTACATTGGGGCGGCTCGGATGGAAACAGATCTAATGGTTCGAATGCTCACTAGCAGCATGTGACGTTTTGCATCTCCATTGAGTCAGTGAGGCGCAGCCAGTGAGCACCGAGTCCTGGGTGGAGCCAAGCATCGAGTCCTCAAGAAGGTATGTAAGTTATCACAGAAACTATAGGAACTGATCTTAAAGTCCATCTTTGGTCATTGATTAAACCCTTAAAAACTCATCTCTGTGTATCAAAGTTATATATTTAGAAGTTTATCTATGAAAATAATCCCTTCCTAATGATGTCAATGTAACTCCACACTGTTGCTTCCTCTAGACTGCCTGGATCTTTGAAGACCTCACCTCTGTCTACTCACCCCTCCCTCCTGGATGCAGCTGGAGCACACCAACTTACCTACAACTCTGCTGAAACACTGCAAAACCATTCTGGCGAGCTGTAATGTTGGAGGTATCCAGCCATATGTGTTCAAATCAAAAACTGATTCAGAGGAATAATAAAGATACAGAAGGCCCCACCCTGCAATTTGACAAGATTTCTCAGATTTGTGACATATGAAGTCTGAACTCATGTTTTTTGACTGTCATTAGTATGTTGCAGTTCATGGTGGAAATACTCAGTCATGGTATTGACTACCTATGTCTCTCATATCTTCCAGCATATAAAAATACAGTCACGTCAACAAGGTGGAAACAAGTCTTGCTGTATTAATCAGAGAGAGTTTTCAATGCTGCCATCACTTCACTGCTGGCCCACGCAGGTCACTGAGTTTTTACACCCCACCCACCAGGCTTAACAACTTTTCTGGCAGAGACCCTAATTAGAGTAGTTGAAGGAAGCTTTTATGCATCCAGTTGTTTGGTTTGTAAAAAATCTGAAAATAGCAAGACATGCTTTTCCAAGAGCTTCAGACTGTGATCGCAACAGTCGCCAACTTTCTGTCAACTGATTAATTAACTGATTAATTGAGCGCTTTGGCTGTAGTTGTAAAACCTCTTGGGTAGTTTAAGGTTATTACAAAATACATATTTACATGTTGTGTATGTAAAAAAAATCGTAAATTGTAAAATAACTAAAGCTTACAGATAAATGTAGTGAAGTAAAAAAAAAACAACTTTATTTCCATCTGAGGTTTAGAGGAGTAGAAGTATACGTGGGCATGAAAAGCAAAGTCTTAAGTAAATCACAACTACCTCAAACTTCTACTCAAGAACAACACTTGACTAAATGTACTCACCAGTGGCTTTACCTACACTGAATCTTCTGCTCCCCAGACATCACTTGACAATCACAGTGCCTGAAATCATTCTCTGTTTCCTACACAGTGTACAGCTGTGGTATATTTACACATTTTATTTGATCACCTTCTGAAGCAAACAAGAGAAGTGGTTTTCGTTGCACCACTATCTGCTGACAATCCCACAATGCAATGTTCCACAGGTGCAAAACCTTCACAATTCACTAACCATCGGTGGTGGCACAAAATAATATCGGCATACAAGTGTTCAAAACGTCAACTTACTGTTCATGACGGAATAAACTACTGAATGTCTGTTTTGTTTTGAGCAGTGAATGAAAGAGTGATGTCACACACAATGAGTTTGGTCTGTATTAATGTCTATGTTGTCTTTTTCCAACATTAGGGGCTTACAAAACCAAATATATGATGTCTATTCATACTTTGTTTGTTTGACAAATTCATATTACCTGGACATCCAAAAACCTCTTTCATGTCTGTGTCCACAGTGACTGCTCAATGTCTCCTTGCGAGTTGTGTGTTTCATCTCTGTCTTTTCAAACACGAAACAAAAGCTTGATAAATAGCTTCCCTGAAAAGAATCATCTCCTGGTATTCTGTATCTCTAAGGAGGTCTGGAAATGCACTTTTCCTAAATCCAATTTACAGCAGGGAATAGAAAGCAGAGAGAAAGGCAGTTATTTCACATGCACTCCTGTCAAATTGACTGCTGTCCACCCACACCAAGAAGGCAAGTATAATCAGAGTGTCAGTCAGTGGGGCAAGGGCATATGCATTTCACAGTCAGAGTAAAATGAATGCAGGTCATCATCTTATGTATGCATGTAGGTCAGAAAAACATCAGCAACAGCATGCTACTGGATTATGGATAGGGACACCTCTAGCCAGATCCATCTCCATGCTGATGCTGAGATGGTGTAACTGAGTCCTCCTGTCAGAAGGCTAATCCCTCACAAGGACAGATTTAGCTGCCGCGTCTCATCAAGCTTTCATCTGAGTCCAGAGCTGATGTCATTGAGCACACTGCCCTCACTAACTGAGTTATGTTAAGAGCAAACAGCTTCACACCTGCTCTGCATCAGCACTGAACTGGTGCTGCTGTTACAGAGGACAGACAACTGTTAGATTAATGAGGCAAGATCTCACAGGAGGTTCCCTCCTCACCATAAACCACAGAGCATCAGAAGGACTTGCAGTCGGTCAACATCCTGACTCACAGACTGTCAAATGCCAGCGGGGTGTGTCGGTGATGAGGAGGACATCAGAAGCAGCCTCAAAGCTCTGATCAGTCATCCCCTCCCCAAACCCTTTAAACCCCCTCTGGTGCCTGTGGGGCCGTCTGTGGACACCCTGCACACGGCACGCAATTACCCTTTAAGCTGCTCCCGAGCACAATTACCTTCACTCCTTAGCACAGAGCAACACATGGTATTGCAATAACGTATGGAATGGCCATTGATGACTGTGTGTGTGTGTGTGTGTGTGTGTGTGTGTGTGTGTGTGTGTGTGTGTGTGTGTGTGTGTATGCAGAGTGTTGAGTTAGTAACACAACCCTTTATCCTTTTTCTCAGTTGGAAAGATCACACTGTGATCAAAGTCTCTTTGAAGATCTAATGGAGGTAAAATGGCAACTCCAATGTATTGGTTTGAGAAAAATCTGGGTTTGGGTTTACTGGCAATCTGCCAAAAATTAAAAGATTGTCACTGTCTGTAACAAACTACATGTTTTTTTGGCCATTCTAGCAGCATATCTCTGGGGATGGGAATATCTCTTAACCCGTCGATCTACTACTTCCTCTTTTTACCACTCATTTATGCTGAGCATCATTGCCTTATTGATTCCTACATCCCAACATGTGTTCTTATATTTGGTTTCACCTCAAAGTAACAGACTAAACTGTCTGACCGCTAGGATTTCTTGGCCTGTCGGAGTCTTCATTAATAATAATAATAACTTCATTTGTATAACACACCCTGCCTTCGCCCGAGTCGGCTGGTATAGGCTCCAGCCCCCCCGCGACCCTACAGAGTAATAAGTGGTGTATAGATAATGAATGGATGGATGGATGTATAACACAGAGCATGCAGCAATAAATCAAAAAGAGAATATCATAAATTTAAATAATAATAGTGATGAGACATATGACAATAAAATACAAGAGTCTTCAATAAAAGAATAAACAGGTCTAATACCAGTAAATTATATGAATATACATTAAACTGCATAAAGACAAGAATAAAAGGTTGCATTTAGCTATCTACTGGACCAGATGTTCTGATCTCCTTTGGAAGACTCAGAATGCAACATCTCCATATGTCTCAGTTCTACTCTGGGGAACATTTAAGAGATCAGAGTTAGAGGAACTCAGAGATCTGGAAGTGGAATTCATAACTGTGAAAACTGAAAACAAAATCTCAAAATGAACTTAATGTCCAGGACGTCAATGAATGGGCTTTAAAATAGAATAATGGTCTCCCTACATTTAGTTTTGCTGTGAAGCCATGCTGTTACATTTTGGATCATCTGAAGTTTGTGCAAAGATTTCTTTAGAAGGCCAGACAATAGAGCATTACAATAGTGAAGTCTGCTAGAAATAAAACCATGAGTTAATCTTTTGGTTACTTCCTCAGACAGGAATGGTTACAGTGTTTCTGGGATGGATTTAAAGGACAGTCAAAGATGACAACAAGGTTCTTTACTTTGTGGTTTTTGTTCAGAACCAGTGAGTCTGCCTTTCATTGGCCCAATGATTAGCGCATCAGTTATGTTACCATTAAGCTGCAGAAGATCATACATTAATGTTATTCGGGCAACAAAACAGTTTTTCAATTGTGTCGTCACATGAGAAAAAAGATACCTACCTGTGTACTATCTGCATAGGTAAGAAAATCAATTCCGTGCTCTCTGATAATATTTCCCAGTGGCAGCATGTTAAGATTTTAAAGTATGGGTGCCAGAATGGACACCTGAGGGACACTGTTGACTTATATAATATCTTTATATACCTGAACCACTTTGTAACTGTGCCTGAGATGTTAAAATGGGTTTGCAGAAGATTGCTGTGATTGATGGAGTTAAATGCAGAAGTTAAGTCTAGAAGTTCGAGATCTGCTATCTTTTTCCTTTGTCTACATTCATTCAAACATAATTTGCTACTTTTACTAGTGCAGTCTCTGAACTGTGGTGAGACCTGAAGCTGGACTGAAATTTCTCAGACACAGTTTTCATTCAGATAAGAACCAAGTTATTAGTGAACAACTTTTCTATGATGTTGCTCATGAAAGCTGAACCTGAAATTGGTCTCGAGTGACTCCAGACCAGCGGGTCCAGTCTGATTTACTTTTGAAGAGGTTTAACAGTTGCAGTTTTGAGAGATGCAGGGTTGGTACCTGTGAGCAGAGACTGATTTAAAATTAACAGCACAACTGTCCACAAACTAGTTTAAAATAGTAAAGATGAGGTCAAGCTCAAAAGTTGAGCTTGCTAAGCGGATCTTTGTCAAGAGTTGAAAATATACTCCCTCTGTTTGTATTCTGTGACGCTGCTTTTTTTTTTCCAGATTGCAGCAACTGCATTGGTGACTTCAATTTTGCCAGAAATACTGACCAAAGCTTTAAGCATAAGACTTCATTTTTAATAAACTGGGGGGTTTTTTTGTCTACAAATAAAATAACATTTACAATATCCACAACTGCTTGGGTGTTGTTTGTCAAGAGGGGAGTGTGTGGGTGAGAGTGAGGGGTGAAGAGGTCTTTTGTGCTCACGCTCCACATGCGTTTTCCTGTGAAAGCTCCACGCACGGTTTGGTGCCATCAATTGTTCGAGATGGTGAAGTGATTAATTTCTGTGTCAGGTCTTGGGCTGATTGGACATGCCTTTGGGGAGAGCTGGATTGATTGGATGGTTCCTGTTTCTGTAAAGCTGCAGCGGGTTTGTGATGGTAGACGGGAGGGTGAGGGGTGAAGAGGCGCACAGTTGCTCTCTCTCGCTCTGTCTCTTCTCTTTTTTTCCTCCCTCTTTTTTTTTTTTGCTCCCTCTCTCTCCCTAGAGATCTGCTGCAAATTAATACAAATCAGAGCCCTCCTCTCTGCTCGAGCCTCGTCACTCACCTTCCCCCCAGGTAGGATAAAGGAGAGAGGACGCCGGAGCAGGTGCAGCCAAGTGCAGCGCAATCGGAAGAGAAATGATTGGAATATCAGTGAGCGAGTGCTTGAGAGACAATGTGTTTGTGTCTGTGTGTGTGTGTGCATGTGCTCTTTGCTCCTATATCCCGGTGGGGAGTTTGACCTGAATGCATACTGACACACTGGGACTCGTCACTGTAGGGACCAAAATGAGATCTCCCCATTGGTAGATCCCAGTTTGGGGTGTTAAGACTTAGTTTTAGGGTTAAAATAGGGTTACTTTTAGGTTTTGGTATACAGTCGTGATAGGGTAAGGTGCTGCAGGATGCATTATGTCATTAAATGTCCTCATGGGGATAAAGAGAGATCAGAGGAGGATGTGGAAAACTTTTATCACAAAGCCCTGGAAAACCATACTGCTCTAGTTTTGCCAGTGACATTCTTGTTAATACAAAACTGTGCTGAAATGTACGTCTTGGTTTAACAGCTGAACAGATGTTTGATTTTTAAATCTCCAGCTGTCATTTTAATCAAAACTTATTCACATACCGGCCCTCAACAGATTGGTAGAAACCTTGGTGTATAGGCAGAAAGCGAATTTGTAAAACTGCGTGATGTGACATAAAGCGTTAAGACTAGTCCCACATCTGTTTCCATGTGAATTGTGTATAAATTCAAGCTCATCTGCAGTGGAGGTTGTCATGTTAGGTTACACAAAGAGGGCACTAACAGTGATGGTGACAGAGTGACCCCTTCTGGTCTGATGCCCTGCACAGTCTGCTCTATAGCATGTGGGCAGTGCTCCCAGTGCTCCCAGTCAGTGGTAGTGGTGGAGAGACATTATTCCTTCTCCTCTGTCACCAGACCTCAGTGGATAAAATCCGTTTGTATGGCAAGTACATCACCATGTTTAGGTGCTTTAAAGGGCACTTTGTACAATTACATATATATTTTGATATGTTTTTTTTATTTATTTGTATTGTGAATGCAAGTCAAAGCTTACGGTAAAAATGCATTACAAAGTATTTTAAATATAACGAGTAGCAGTTTCTTTGACTCAAATTATAACAAATATACAGTGTGGTCTATACTCAGAGTCTATTACTTCTAAGTGACATTTCATATTGTTTAACATCAGACAATCTGATATCTGACACTTGATCCTCGACACTGAGAGTATCAAGATTTCAAAAAGGGCTTTATTGATTAAACTCCACTTCCTGTCTTCCTTGTTGAGCATCATGGATCCATGGCAAAAATCTAATATTAGTGGGAAGAGCTGTATAGATGTTTGCATTACATGATGCTATTTCTATTCACCGTGTGATCCTATTCTTTTCATTAACAAGGACTGAACTGCTTCATGTCGGCACTGAACACCAGAAATCGGTGGGCATTGTTTGTGTGTCTCCGATGAATGTGATATTAATGCCTTTTGTTAGCTGTGAGATGCTAGTCCTTGGGGGACAATGGTGACACCTCAGATTGACAAATCGATTTCTTTTCACTTTGCTAACGCAGCGTGTCACCATGGAGAGCACCTCAGATAAACCGTACCCTTTAGCCCATGTCAAGCACAGCTCTGGGAGAATAACCTTGGACACCCTCCTTTGATGCTGCCGACACGTAGAGATTAGCAGCCTGGTGTCAGTTTGTCAAAACGGATCTAAGTCCAGCGGCGTTCTCTCTGAAGATGCCTTCTGTCAGAGGTGGTACAGTACATGAGCAACAGTTTTTAGTGGTAATGAATTAGGTTTCTGTGCACAAACAGTCCACTGAACAACCAAGAAAAGAATACATGAGCAGGAAACTAAAACAGGCTTGTAGCAGTACCAACAGCACTGTGTTGTGAGCACTGTTGTCCCAGCTAAAAGGTCTACCTGTCCCCCCACAGTATAATGAGTATGCATCCCCCTTGGAAGTTTTTCCCTTTTATTGCTTTTCAACATCTGATCATGGTCCATATCAATTAACTTGTTGGACACAAATTTACCAAGAAATAACTTTCATGTCGAAGTGAAAAGTACTGTCAAACAATTCAAAATTTAAAACGTGAAATAACTGATTGCACAAGTATTCATCTCCTTCAAGTCAGTAGATGACATTTGGCCGCAATTACAGCCTGTGTGGATCGGTCTCAGTCAGTCTTGTACATCTGGTCACTGCAGTTTTAACCATAATTCTTCTTTGCAAAACTGCAGAGGCTCTGTCAGGTTGCACAGGGAATGCGAGAGAACAGCCCTTTTCAAAGCTCTGAAGTGACTCGGACTCAGCCACTTCAGAACATTCACCTTGCTGTCACCATTTGCATCTATTTTTTCCCATATGCTTCAGGTCGTTGTCTTGCTGGACAACACATCTTCTCCCAAGATGCACACTGCATCAGGTTGTTTTCCAGGATTTCCCTACCTTACTTTCCTTACCTTACTACCTTCCACAGCCTGCTGTCAAAAAGTATCCCCACGTCATGATGCTGCCACCACCATGCTTCAAGGTTTGGATGATGTGTTTGTGATAATGTGCAGTGTTTGGTGTCTGCCAAACATAGTATCTAGTCTGATGGCCATAAAGGTTAGTTGTGGTCTTATCAAAAAAGAACCTTTTCCCTGTTGACTTCAGAGTTTCCCACAGGCCTTCTGGCAGTCAAGGAGTCATAGGTGTCTCAGTGGTCTTCTAGTCTCTGTCCTGCACAGTCACACAGTTTTTGAGGATAGCCTGCTGTAGGCAGATTTACACATGTGCCAAATTCCTCTTTTGTCTTCATGGTGTCGCTCTAGCCAGGAGCACTGATTCAGCAGTGACTTGACCTTCCAGATACAGGTGTTTCTATACTACAAACACTTGAGACACATTTGCTACACTCAGATGATCTCCAGTTCACTAATATTGTGACTTCTCACACCAACTGTGTTGAAATAAGTAAGTCACTTTGAAGGGGATGAATTTTACATTTTTAATTAACTAACATTGCTTTGTAGACATCTTTTTACTTTGATGTGAATTTTTTTTGTAAATTCTTTACTGAAAAGCAAAATTAAATTGACCATGTTTCAATTTTGAAAAGCAATGAAAGGGAAAGGCTTTTAAGATGGGTTAATACTTTTTATAGGCACTGTGAATGATGTGCTGACAGTGGACAGAAACCACCCCCTGGCATTTTGATAAATCAGATGATAGCCTAATTTGTGGCCTAAATGTCATGGGACAATTTAGAAAAATGACACATTACGCCAATATACATTATAAGACACTTGTCTTATCATGTGTACAGCACTGTTGTCAACTTCAATTTTAAAGTGTGATATCTAACAAAAACCTGATTTGATTAGATATAATTTAGCCTATGTTCATTCTATATAGTAATCAATATGAAACCCTTGTAGGGGCCATACTTGTCCAAAACACTTCTACTACACCCTTGTGGCTCAGTTATTAGCTAATAAAGTCCAGGAGCCAGTTGTTTCTACTTATAACAGCAAGTGAGTTCTACATGGAGATTTACACACCACTAAATTTAATGAGCTGCAGCACATAAACTACGCAGAGATTAGCTGTTGCAAAAAATATTTACACTACTGTAATTATCATATATGGCTGTGTAGCTTATTGACTTAAGTGACAACACCAGCTTTAGCTTCCTGAAATATCCCCTATCAAAGTGAGGAGTAAAAGAGGAACATTTCTGATGCAATACCTCCAATTAAAATCCTGTTTCTTTCCACGTTTACCTTGTTAATGTGTCCATATGGTGTTTTTGATTTGCTAGAATACACATCATGAGTGAAACAAGCAGTCAGCGCCATGGCTGAGTATTTCTACCTTGAAACTTCATGTGAAAATCTTCATATATGTAAGTCTGATGCACAGAAAAGAATTTTTAGTTGTTTCATAAACCCCTGAGCCCCGGACTTCAGTGAGCTGGATTAAGTGTCAAAGCTGTTGACTACAGCACTACTTGTTTCTGTTCTTGTACCAGTCCAGCAGCATAGACTCCAGCTTTCCATTCAGTCTTCTCCATATCATTCCATGCACCTTAGTGGGATCTAATGCTTAAGGCAGCTTTGTTTATTCTTAGTGAAAGCAGTTTGCTTAACACCATTGTCTTTGTACCTCAGGGGATCCACACTCAGCCTCACTTCACTGCTGCCAGCCTGCCCACTCTCCACCAGCCACACAGCTCCACCTGTAGCCCGGCTACCTCCGACTCACCTGCCTGGTTCCACCAACCCCTCTCCACCATCACCAGCCTGCCTCATCATCACTCATTCCTTTCTCCCTTCAGCAATAAACCCTCTCTAATACACATGGAAGAGTCTGAGTCCTGCATATTCGGCTGTTTTCTGTTAACTGGGAAGATCAGATTTGAGAGAAACAGTGCAAATACAAAATATTCTATGATGGTGTTACCCTGTATGCAAAAACAGCGTCATGAGGTAAGCATAACGGGGTATTTCCAGTTTATTCATCTTCTTTCATGCATAAATAAATAAAACAAGGTCATATCTACATTTACAAAAGATTAGTAGTTAAGTTGAACACATTACAATAACAACGCTATGTGTCTTTAACCATGAAACCCAGTATAGGTAATCAGTTGCTCTAAAATGCACTAGTTGTTGCAGAAGACTTTGCAATTGCTTCTCATACAAACCAAAGAATGGATTTCTACATAGATGAATAGCCCACATTTGCCCCATTTGTGATTTACTGTATGGAGCTGATGGACAAATTGTTACAGGCCTCGGGGCTCAGAATCAGCCATCAGTATCACAAGTGGGGCTCAGATGGACATGTTGGTCATTTTATTCAAATGTTCTTCCAATGGGCTTTCACTTCAATCATTCACAGCACTTAAATGCAATCAGTGTGCTAGGGACCGGAGCTCATTAGCTTTATAAGAATTGATTAAAATCCATCCTCACGGAGAATACCAGTATTTATTCAGTTAATAATGGTTCTTGTATGTAGGTCAGTCTGTGTCTAGTTGTTTTTGTACAGTTTTGTCAAAGTGCTGTCTCACTGGAAAATGCAGCAGCAGGAGGACTCCAGGGCTACAAGTGGGTCGCGGAGGGACGCTTTTAGCTCCCTCACTCCTCCTCTCCCCTGCTTGTCTGTCATCATCCACACCCGAGTGCTTCTTTATGGTGTGGCCTTTAGTGAAATGGTCCATTGTGCATTGGTCTATGAGCTCACAAGCTCCCTGTGCCCCCCAGGAAATCCACTGTCCACACTGGAGCAACAGCACGGTGATCAGTGGCTTTTTAATTCAGTACGATAAATCTTGTAAAACCGCCTTTGTGTTTAGATCTTGTTCTTCGGGATGCTTCAGGGAGACAAAATTGCCTGTCTTGCTTGGCCACAGTTGCCTTTATCTCAAAATGAATGAAAAGTGGCTCCAAATCCTCCCTTGAGGCCATTTTCCCCATGAAACCTGTATGTCCACAGGGTAAACCACCATGCAATCCCCCTGTCCCTCTGCACCACTAATCACCTCTAAATCAGATGCCTTCAGCAATTTCACAGGACAATAGTGTTGCCATTTTTAAACCCTGAGGCAGATCACCATACGGGAACAAGGGCAGGAGGTATTTGTAGCAAAATTGGAGCACCATATGTTTCTCAAAGGGGTTTTTTGATAATAGTTTTCTCTGATACGAGCACACAGAGAAAGAAAGAATGGGAGATAGGGAGAAACTGAAGGCCCAGGGAGGAGGGAAGCCCTAAATTTGTTCACCAGACATGCTGGTTAAATTTTGGGCCAGAGGTGTTTACCTTAACACAGACTAGCTGTCTTTGCTTCCAGTCTTGAAGCTACACTGGGCTAGCTTCCCAGCTGTAGCTGTATACCTAATGTGAAGAAGCATGGTATTGATCTTCTCCTCTATCTCTAAAAACATAACACAATACTAAAATAAATAAGGCATGAGACTGGAACCAAGATGCAGTGTCATGAAAAACTACAACAGTAAGTTAGGATGCTAATGGAGTCTGACAGGAGTGGGGATCTGCTGTCACTCTGAATGTCTCAGGCAGCTTTCTCCGCAGCTAACAAATACAAGAAGATAAATGAAAACAGTTCCTCATCAAAAAAGCTGCTACACCCCAAAATGTTTTGCATTGATTTTATATATCTTATCTTCCATTGTGATATCACAGTGATTTATTCAGCCAGTGCAAAAAAAAGATCTATGGCTTGGAATCATCGCACAATGGCTGGATCAAGAGGTAAAGGTCAGAGATGGGTGCATCAGTCACATCCAGACAATGGCAGCAGTGGAGAGCGCTGGCTGGTGCTGAGGAGGAGAAAGCCTCAAGGATCTCCTTTCAGCAGATGGGGGTGTGTAGCAGGGCAGAGGCAATTAGGCCAACTTTAATCCTCCATCTGTTTTTCTCCACCACCACCACCACCCCATCAGCCAGAAGCAAGGCTGCCCCCAAGCCCAGAAGACCAGGCACCTACTGTAGCAAGAAAAACCCTGACAGAGCACGATGGAAGCTAAATAAACTCCGTCAGCCGTTTTTCCTTTTAATTGCGCTCGACCACTTTCTGTTCTGCCTTCATCACCTGCACCTGCTTCCTTTCACGTTCTCTCCCTCAACACTTTGCCTCTCTTAGTTCTGCTCCTTTCTTCACTTTCCAGCAGAAGTGAGCCATCAGCGTCTTGTAGCTTAATGGTACTTGTATGCCCATATTGCAGACACAAACATATTTAGGCACGCTGCTGGTGTAAACAGCAAGATAGTGTGCTATAACTCTCTACATAAATAACATTTTTACAGTTGTTTCGTCCTGATGCTGTTCACTTTAGTGAGATCCACAGCAGGCAGATATGAAGTTGTGTGGCTGAACCAGCTGTGATCTGTTGTCTCATGGCTAACAGAGCAGAAACACACAGATGGGTCTAAGTAGAAAAAGAAGCATATCCTGCCATGATGCCTACTGTACCTGCTCCTCCTGGTGACAGTCTGAAAGCTTCAGTGTGCTTCAGATGAAGGTTTTGTTGGGTTGTCAGACAGCGTCTGCATCTGACTAATTTTGCAACTTTTTAAAGCCAACAATCTGAGATTTACACTTATTGTATACAGTGAGGACAGACAATGTGAGGATGGAAGAATGTATGTCAGACATTTGGCTTTTTGGAACAGGCCTTTGCACTAAGCTCAAACTATTTTCCACGTCCGCATAACTGCAAGGTTTCATTAGCCATAATTTTGGGTACATAAATAGAATCAGTGCTGCCCAAGTATGCATCATAGACAGGTGACATATTAAAGGAGATATTAAAGGGAAAACAAACATGAAGTATCTTAGTGATACGCTGGGTCACCATGAGCCACCCAAACAGTTTTAATGTACCTTACCATTCATCCACCAAGTTCCTGAAACTATGACCAGAGGAATAAACAACAATCTTTCAAAAGATATTTCCTCATTAAGTGCTTTAATGATGGTGGTAAACAGTGCTGTTGGTCCAGAATCTCCTGTAGGTGTTGAACTAAGTTGAAATCTGGTGATTGTGAAGACCATAGCATGTAATTTATATAATTTGATCCTCATCAGATCATTCAGTGACCCAATGTGCCCCATGGATGGGGAATTAGTCATCCTGGAAGTAAAAACTCCCATCAGGATAGAAATGTTCCATCATATGATAAAGGTGATCAATCAGAGGAGTGATCTTTTCCCTCTATGGCAGCAAGTGGACCCAAACTATGCCAGTATAACACCTCTCACAACAAAACAGAGCCAACAGGATCCCCTTACTGTAGGCATGAAGGCTTCAGCTTTTTCTTTTAATTTGTCATCTGTCTGTCAGTCTGTTTTACATGTGACAGAAGAAACACTCACATCTGTTACTTACAGCCCTAGTATACAAGAATTGGTATTTTCTTCTAGTTAACCCAATGGGGATTCGAGGTACAGAGTGAGAATAAAAGGCACCATTCTCCATATTACAAGTCAGTTTAACATCAGAATGACTTTGTTAATAGAGTGCTTTCCATAGCAGGAACTCACAGAAGGCGTGAAGTGGCATTAGCATTAACAGGAACAGCTCCATTATCGGCTTTTTCAGCCTTTCAATTTCAGTTGCAGTGCAGAATCTGACAACTTACAAAGTGAAGTCATCGCCAAGTGTGCAACAAATAGTAGGTACTAGTTGTGAGTATGTCCGTAATAGGCAATGGAGGGTTTGCTATGTTTTAGGTTGTGGATGGCGATGTTAGAGAGGACGAGGACAAAATCTAGAAGGCATAAAAACTCCACTAGTTGTGTTTTTCGAGTTTAACCATTCACCTTAAAACAACCTACAAGTTCCTGCAGTGAAAAAAGGCTTGATGCCATTTAAGATTTGCATAATATTGCTTTAACTAAAAGTGCCAATACTACATTATGAACCTGCCCATTAAAGACCTGCATTCAAGATGTTACCTAAGTAAAAATATGTAAATAAAGTAAGGAAATTGTACTTTGGGTATAAAAAGTTTAAGAATTCTATGCATAAAAATGACCCTATGACTGTTACATTATTAGACCATGAGATTATCATTTAGCAGTACTTGTTGAAGTGTTGAAGTGGAGTTTTGTTAACCATTATTTTCTCAATTAACTGATTAAGTGTTTGGTTTGTAAAACTTGACAAAATGGTGACAAATGTCATCACAGTTACCCCCAAATGAAACTTTTACATTGCTTGATGAATAAAATTATTAGAATCACAATGAAGCCGCAAGTCTACAGATAGTGTAAACTAGCCGTTAGGTCATTAAGTAGTTGTAAAAGTAAAAGGTACAATCTTCGCCTCTGAAACAGAGAAGTATGACGTGGCATTACCCTCCTGTACAACTAAACTGCACTGTCAGTTAAGTTTTGATGGAAACATATGTATTTTGTTTGTCATCTATCACAAATATGTTTCTAATCAACATATATTTTCCATTTATTTTATTGTTTTAGCGTCGCTCCTTTTTCAGCCAACTAAGCATACGTCAAATGAAGCGAGGCTCGTCACCCCGGTAACTCAGAAAATGGAGAATAAGCTTCTAATATGTTGTGATACAATCGCATTTCCCCCAAAACATGATATTTTACTGAAGTTCACCAGATGGTTTTGGTGCTTAAACCTAACCAAACAGAGAGTAAAAACATAAGTCCAAGAATACTGGTTCTTCAAATCCAGTTTCCTTCATGTAAGTCCTGTTGCAGATTCTTCTCTTCATCCTCCTCATGCAGATGTTGGAGCTCTTTCAGACTGGAATACATTTCAATACATTTCTTTCCAAACAAATGAGAATTTGAGTTTAGATGCACAGGAACACAACTTTTGTGAGACTGTGGTGTTGAAGCAATCTTTTCATCACTCTCACACTGAGTTGCTAAATAATTCTTTTGTATATGAAGGTGCGATGATGTGAATAAATTAGTCATCATGTGCTGGATGTTCCAGAAAACTGAATAAAGGATGAAGAACAGCGATTCCGTAATGTGTTACTCAGTCTTTTCACCTAATGCAACATTAATTGCTGCAATTATCACCAGGTCTGAGGTTAAGTGACAGTCCACTCATTCAACTCAGACTTTTCACTCTGACTTATGAGTAAGAACAGAGTGTTTTTTCCTGGCAAAATAAAAAAAAAGCAACCTTCAAGTTTTTAAATCGTGAAGAAAATCAACTTTCTTGATTGAACAAAATTGGTGCCGAACGGACTTTGCCCTCCAGACTTCTGTTGTCACTGATGAATATGAATGCTGCACATTTACTTCCTGATGTTAGAATCAGGCTAATTTTAGACTGGACGGTCCCCACTGAGCAGAAGAGAAGTCCTGATGAGTGTGCACATACTGAACATAAAGAGACCATCTGCTGGAAGTTTCTGCCTGTCTGGAAACGACATGACATTTGCTGGTTCATTTAAGCTGTCAGTCAAATTAATTTTACCATGTCTGTTAGTTACTGTTGTGAGTCTGATGCATTCAGATGCATTATGATGTGTTTTAGTAGCTACAATTTAGAATAAAGTGGCTAATTTGGGTGTTTATGTAGTTATTGTCTATAAAATTAAAGACGTTTCGTCATGAGGTGACTTGACACACTTTACTGTACGTGGCAGCTTGAAATCCACACAGTGCAGCTCACTTGCAGGACAAGGCTTTATTTATAGATACAGAAAATACTGTATTATGGGAGAAACATCCAGAGCTGTCAGCAGAACCAGGATAACCTATATATCATACAGGCTACTGTCTTCACGCCTACCTGCCCCAGGGAGAGTGTACAGCAACAATTCATAAATGTTTCTATTGCCACCAGTGGTACATTGACCTTGTGTGGTGTTAACAGGTCAGAAGGAGTACAGCTCCTGCCTCAGGAACAAACCACCAAGGCTAAACAGCCTGATGAGAGGCAGAAAGAACATACCGAGCATTCATGTCAATCAAATGAACTGCCTTCGCACAGTTTTTTTAGCAGAATTAGCACCTGGTTTTGTGCTAACTCACTGTTTATGTTAAAACTAATTTCATCTTGATTCACTAAACTCTGTGTTGCACACTCACCAGAATGACCAACTCCCGGAGGAGACGAGAAATGAGCCACTCAGCTAGGAGAAAGTAAACCCTCTTATGTGTAGTCATGCTCCTCCACGGAAAGAATAAGCTTTTTTTCTGCACTGTATGGAGGCTTGTTCCATCTGGCACTCTATCCGGGGGCATCAGCGTTACTCTCTCAATGGTCTGCAGGAACACAGGTTAAAGGGTCAGTGCATTAGTTGCTGTTATTTTCTGAGTGTGCAACGCAGAAGCAGCATGAGGCTGGATGGAGGAGAGGTTTTGTTAGATGCACTTTTTCAGGTAGGCATTTTGTTGTGCCGTACGATAATTAATTTAATGACACAACAATACAACATTTTCAGCACTTCAGGATAATCAGTAACTATTGTTCCTGAATAAGTCTGAATTGGAGACCATGTATAGATCAAAGTCATCTTTTTAAAAACAGATTTCACAAGACTATGTTAACTGAAACCTATATAATATAATGAATGGTTCATATGTCTATAAATTGCTTCTGATTAACTCCAAACCAGCTGCTGAGCATCCATCCATCCATTTTCTTCTGCTTATTCTGAGTCAGGTTGCGTTGGCAGCAGGCTAACCGGGGTATTCCAGACATTTTACTCCCCAGCAGCGTTTTCTAGCTCCTCCAGGGGGATGCCAGGCCAGATGAGACATGAAATCCTCCCACGGGTTCCGGGTCCACCCCATAGTCTCCTTCCAGCTGGGCGTGCCTGGAAAAACTCCAAAGGAAGGTGCCCAGGAGGCTTCCTGATCAGGTGTCCGAAACAACTTCAACTGACTTATTTCTTTGTGAAGGACTCACCTCCCTGGTAGCAAGTTCCTTCTGGATATTCGACTTCATCACCCTTTTTCTGAAGTTATTTCAGCCACTTGTATTTGTGATCTTATTCTTTCGGTCACTACCCAGACCTCATGACCGTAGCTGAGGGTAGTAGATTGACTAGTAAATCAAGAGCTTTGCCTTCGAGGGCTTTGCCAAGCTCCCCTCTGACCATGGCAATGCTCCATTTTCCTACCATTCATGAACAAGGCCCAGACGTGACTGTCATCCCAGCTGCTTCACACTCAGCTATAAACTGAACCAGTGCGTGCAAAAGGTCATGGTCACAACTGAACCACATAATTTGCAAGATGCAGAGAAGCAACTCTGACATCTCCAAACCGGACACCCTCTACACATCGCCTGCACCTCGGGATCCTGTCCATGAATACACAAACTGAATTGGAGGCGGCAAGGGGCAACCTCTGCAGAGTCTAACACCCACTATTATGAATTGGCAAAGTCTTGACTTCTGTATCTTACTTTGAACAGGAAATACAGGGCCACAATCTTGGATCCAGGCCTGGATGGAGACCTCTCTAGCGAGCATCAGGTGACTGAGGCTTCTTCCATGAGACTTGTCAGTGTAAAATTGTTGTCATTACTACGTAAGCACTCAGTGATCAGTAATCTTTAACCACACCTATCTTAAAATTTCACACTTGTGACTGCATCTGGCGCTATTGTTATGACGCTATTGTTATGACGCTATTGTGTAGATGAAATCTGTCCGCACACAGACAGACACCCTAACACCTGCAAAAGTACAAAAGACAGCCTTTGTGGTAGATCCTGCCACAGCTGGTGTCTTCCAGACTTAAATTTTCCCGTGATGACACACACATTCAGTCAGACTCACAGGGTGAAAACTATACCAGCTATGCTATCCAGGCTGATAACAACTACTCATTAATTCAATTTCTGAAACTGTCTGAATTTTGCCTCAGGCTGTCTTTGGTCACCCAAGCTCCAAATTGGCGAGTGGTATGGTATCTTGGTGCTTTTTAAGACCACCCTGCTGGACTCACTGCCTCAATTTTTTTGCATGTCTCTCTCTTGACTGCCAACTTGCATTTGAATCAGCCCAGATGTATGGTTTATAATTAAAACGGTATGTGTGTGGGAAACATTATGGTTGGACTAAACACATCAGTACATTGCTTTTCATATTTTTCAAGAAACTCCACATGCAAGACTCCCAATGGCCTTGATTCATTTTATGGTGCCGATATGAATGGAAAGAGTTTATTTTTTAATCCTCCATCATGGGGAGTTAGAGGTCTACGTCTCTAAACATCCCTTTAAGTGCAAAAAGAGAATCATCATGTAATAAATATCACTTTCACAAATATGTGGATTGATTACTGGCAAAGCCATTTGACCTGCAGATAGAAAAAATTACATTTGGTATGCACTAGTGGCCTGGACAATCAGCATAACCATGACCCCACTTGATGAAATGCATTCGGAAAAGGCCACCTCTTCACATTTGTAAAAGTCACCTTCCATTATCTTCCGATTGTGGGAGTCGGTTGTTCTTGGAGCTCTGTAATATTATCTTTTACAAGTGTGGCAAGACCACTGTGACATTTGTAAACAGTCACTTTGCTTCCTTTTCCCTCAATTCAACATCTTTATAACCAATCAGCTCCTGCTCTCCTCGTGGCCGGGGAGGCAGCCAGGTAGACTGAAGCGTCAGAAGCCTTCCAGAGCTGCACTCATCTTTCTGGCTAAATGCCACAGTGTCATCGCTCTAGTATTTCACTGAGCAAGTCCTCCAAATTGTGTGTCTCACGACGCTCTATCAAATGTGACTGGATTTAGATGAAACACACCGGACTAATAATAACAGAGCAGTGTGACTGGTTTGCATTTGATTCCCAAATAAAGTGTGTGGCTAAAAAGCAATGTGTAATTGGCAGGGAGAAAAGGAATGTGTGAACTGGAAGTGTGAAAGACAAGCAACAGTCCTTTGAGCATATTGGAAAATCAGCAATCTGCAGCCTGTTGTGGTTTTATTTGGTCAAGCAAGAATCTGATTTTACTCAATATTTTATTGATTTCTATTTGGATGCAATATATATGTGATTTACAGCACATATGAAGCATCATTCTCATTGTATTCAAATTTAGGCCGTATATATAAACAATACAATATGATAACAAATGATGAAACCCTTTATTAGAGGTTTTATTCTGTTTTTCTGTACTTACAAGCTAATTATGGTTATTTAATGGATTGCAGACTGTTGACAGCACAGCCTTTCCAAACTGTGGAGAGGTCAGTAAATTCAGTAAAATGGCTGTAAACTAAACATTTTTCTATATTATAAGTCTCAATGCATTATTAAATATTTCAATTCAGTTCAGTCCAGTTTTATTACCAATTCACAACACGAGTCAACACAAGGCACTTCACATAATAAGGTGAAGACTATACAACAAATGCAACAACTGTCTTTAAACAGAAAAGTAGGAAGAAAAACCTCTTTCAGGAGAGGATTTCCAGCAGAACCAGGCTCAGGGAGGGCAAATATCTGCCTTGACTGGTTGGGGTGAGGGTATTTTTGTCTCCCTGTGCCCTCATGTCATGGCAATTGAAAATATTTGAACCTAATTACAAATACAAAAGTCAGTTCTGACGTGCTTTTTTTCTTTAATTCTATGATTTACATTAACAGTCATTCAGTGCTGTATACCAGTGTAATATCACAAACTTGCAAATAACTGAACTGGATGCAGCAGTATCAAATTGTTAACACAACACTGACATCAGAGAGTCTATGACAAACGTAATAGCAAGCAATACCATAGTTACGCAGCCGGCAGATGTGGAGCAACATTAGCCTCTGGTCCTTTCTGGTCATCTGGTGAATATTGGCTGCAACTTTTAAACCAGTGACAGGTAAAGACGACATTGACCATACTGTTACAATTTTCTGCTGGGATACCTTGGGGTCTGGCTGTTGATGTTACTTAAATATTCTTGTAGACCAAACACATCCCGGCCCTACCATGGCAATAGCACTCCCCTGCAACAGTGGCATCCCCCATTAGGACAGTGATGGATGGTCCACTCTTCTATAGCATCTTGTACAAAGCGCTTTAGAATGTGTTTGTCATACATCCATTCACACAAACAAATCACTACTGCCAGAGCTGCCATGTATGGTGCTTGCCTGTCATTGAGAACAACTTGGGGCTCAGTGTCTTGCCTAAGGATGCTTCCAACAATTCGCTCTATCAACTGAGCCACAGCTGCTCCAAATTACCCCTGACACTGCTAAAACCGCTAAGAAATGGCTGGAAGGAACATAACGAAGAGTCTGAGGTGTTGCACTGGCCTCCAAATTCCCTAGATTCCAACCCAACTGGACATCCACAAGATTAGCCTGAAAAACTCAGTCCACAGAAGCCCCAACCACTAGGACCCAATGGATTCAGTACCAGACACTAGAGAACAGCCCAAAACCTGATGTTTCAGAAGGACAAGGGGGACCTGTACAATGTTAGGCAGACAAATTTAATGTTTTTCACTATTCACCCTCCTTCCAGTGAAGGTATCAGAGCCTGAAAACAGCAGGTTACTACAGCTGGAAGTGATAACAACATTGAAAGTGAAGTAAAAACAGTAAACCTAAAAAAAAAAGGGCTGAAAAGTGGTCAAATGTTTTTATGGAGCTGATGGGTGCTGCAGAATTCTCTGTAGGCTCATCACTAAGAGAGATCCCTTTCACATACACAGTGAGAATATTCACTGTAGCAGCTTCTTTTTCCACAAAAAGAATGCAAGCCTTAAAGAAACCTGCAATGTTGAATCAGGTCATCACCTCACTGCCCCACATTTTCTCCACTACTAAAAGCAGTCCAATCCCATGAAACAAGACAGAGAGTGGTAGTGGTGTGACAAGGACTGAGAACCAACACGAACACTGTTTAGACCCCAGCTGGCGGATTCATGGCAACAACCTCCACAAAGTGTGTTTACTAAAATACACGCCGTGGTCATGTCAAGTGTGGTCATGTTAAAGGTAGTGTAGCTGCCAAACCGCATCCAGTGGGACAGCTGCACGGAGAGGAAGAGGAGTCGTGCTTCTGGCAAAACTCTGCTGGTAGTAGTTAATGTAGCATGGAGAGTCTGAGAGACGCTCCGCACGTGCCGTCATTCATTTTCATTATCCCTGAGTGGGAGTGCCAATAGACATATCAATCAGTCTGTGGATACACATGCTGAAGCTGTCATGTGCCACCATGCTGGGGTGAGCGGTGACAGACGAAGATGGAAGACGCATCCTGGCGTGGGGAATATCTTTAAAGGTGGAGTCGGCGATTCTGGAGACTATGTTGTTGATATTAGGATACATGGCATATTTAAATTTAGCATGTACCAGCCTTCTCGCTACCACTGCTCCCTCCCTCTCCATTCCCCCCCCTCCTCTGCACAAGCACAAACATGCACAGGGTATAGAATAATGTGTGTAAATCATTCCAAGCCAATTTATTTCACATTTACAGAGCCAGGCCTGTGTACAAACACCAGATTTTATTTCAGTGAACACACAGAGCACTGTGAAGAGACATTCACTGAAATAGACAAAAAGCGTATTGGACACTGTTATTATTTATTTATATGTTAACGATCTATTCATAATCAGTAGAGGAATGTCTTTTCATATTAGGCTGACCACTGCTTATCACGTGACTAAGATCAAAAACAGAGACTTGAGACCCTCGTGATGAATGGAGAGTGAGGAGGCTCTGTTTTTAATGTATGGAATCTGGATTTAGAGTTTCTGATATGTTCAAGAAGGCTCCAGGTCCTTCTGAGGGATTGGTTTTCATTTCTAGTCAGCTTTATGTCTTTATAAGTAGGACTCAGCGTTTCCCACAGGGTATGGAAAACTCTCTATAGGTTCAACATGCAGGAACTCAAGCCAAAGGAAAGAGGTTCCATGTTCACTGTCAGGTTATAAATAAGCTGTCAGTCTTGCTTTTTTTTCTTTGAGAAAGATGCTGGACAGATTTTGTTTTTCTCTCCCTATTGCAGTGGAAAGAAATAACCCACAAAGAATCATGTGTCCTCCACCTTTAACATAAGAATATTTAACTGAATGCAATTCAAGCAAAGTTTGCAAAAACATTGTTAAGGCTACTTCTACATCATTTTAAAGACAAACAATCTCCTTCCAGAAAAGCATTATAGCTCTGTCTCAGAGACAATGTTGCTCCATGATAACACACCTGACAAGGCATATCACAACCTTTTACTTCCACTGGGTAGGTCCGGTCTAAACATGAAGCAGTGACTTGGTGGCTTAGTTGTAGAAAATAAATGCTACAGAGGAACAGCAGCAATGGTGAGAAGCAAGTGGAGCTGTTGGTTTAACTGCACAACAGCTGCTAGCATAGACAAATAATTCATCATCCATGTTGAATAAACTACTGGTATAGTCAAAGCTGATGTCCTTCCAAAAATCCCTCACATGATAGGTGCATGATGAATCAGGGAACAAATGTAATGGCAGTGGCACCCTGTAAGAAAGTGAGTGTGGGTGCCTGCATAATCATTTTTAAGTCTCAGTTTTAGGGGCCCTAAAGAGTAGTAGGTAGTAGGTGTAAACATAGCAACAGTTGTAAAATGTATTAGTGTGCATGTAACTTGTGATTACACAAACTTTATGTAAATGTTCTTCCTTGAGTTATTTCGTCCGAATGACATGATGACAGATTTCAGTGTGATGCTGCAGACAAAAAAAAAAAAAAAAAAAAATTATGTAATTTTGTGTGTTGCTTTCATGCATGTCCAGGTCCACCAGCTAATAAACTAGGTCACAGTGCTGTAGTGACTTGACACACCTGAGCCAATCACCGGCTGGTAAACAGATCTGTGTTGCCCTCGCTGAAGCTCTACAGTCTGGATGGAGCAGCGTCAGGTGTCTGTTCAAAAGAGTTATAAATAGCACATAGCTGCTCCCCAAGCAGCAGATCTGCCTCCCTCTCAGCGTCATTAAGCCCAATTGGAGCGGTAATTGCTTATAGTGAGGCAGTCAACCACATCGCTGATGGATGGAAGGAGACGGCAAGACTATTTTTGGAAAAGCCGACATGAATGTGGTGGCAGGAGCTGAACACCTTTCAGTGGCAAACAATTTTCTCATCACATCTTACCTTACAGGTGCTGCCAAACCCCAAATCTAATGTTCTTATTGCAGCATTTTGTGCATTTATGCTAAATTATAGGGCAGAAAGATGTACTCTTAGTACCATTTTTTCAGTATGCCCAACATCAGTGTCAGAGATTGCAGAGTCTTACATCTGACCGAGCTGCGGAGCGTTCAACACAATGAGCTCTTATAGCCTTGCTGATTGTTTTGTCATAAACATTACACACACCAGCAGCCGACTGCTGAAAGAAAAGCAGCAATCAAAAATAGGAGGAACGATGCGATCCTCTTTTTCAATTCATTTCCTTTACTCATGAGGTTTTCTCTTTTTCTGGCTCTTCGGAGCAACCATCCAGAAGGTTATTTTTCACCTCACCTGTCCTGCGGCCTGCTCAATGACAGATAAACCCAGTGGGTTTGCTCGGAGTCTTGCGCCTGCAGATGGCACGGTGGTGCTGATGGGGCACTCTGCTGTGCTGAAGTCTGCACAGGGACATGAGGAGGGGAGGTCTTAGAGCCTATCTGTAATAATAACACTACCCGGACTGTGAAATGCCAGGGAGAAATATGGGGAACGGTTCAGCCAGTGCCATGGCAACAAAAACAAAGGGAGGGCAGTAAGACTCCCAAGGCTCTTTTTCCTGGATTTCTCTTATCACCAAATGCAAGATGTTCACTGGGACTGACAGCTCATTAATGCTGACGGGTTCAAGAGATGTCTATACAATATTTATACATTTGCCACAAAAATAAATGAGAAAAAAAACAGAAGCTGCAATTTGAACATTTTTTCTCATTGCAGATAATTCCCAAATCAGATACAAACTTCTATTGGATGCAAAATTAATTAGATTCTGCCAGAATAATGAACTGCATGTGCTCCCCTGAAATAGTTTTTACACTTTTTCAATTAAAATCGCCTTCCTATTTTGCAATAAATGAAGCCCAGTGGAAGATACACAAGCAAAAGATTAAAAAATCTAACTACAAGAGCAGAAATGGGGGAGAAATGGGACGCCCAAATTCCAGACAGAGTTCAGTTGTAGCCGTTCCCACCGTGTCCATGACCTCGGGGTCAAACAGAGACAGATTCCCCTGGGTGTTTACAAAGGGCTCCTCAAGTTCATTTCCTCCACTGCAGGAGGACTGGCTGCTTTTGGGTACCTCCTGGGGAGACGCCACAAAGTGACCTCATGGCTCTGCAGTGGACCGGCTACAAAGCTGCTCCCTCCACTGTCTCCCTGCCAGCTCTGTGTTATTGATCTGACAGCTGTATATTAATAAACCTCACCGCTCTTAGTGCCACTACATGTTTGCTGTTTTCTTGTTTTGCCCTTGAAACCGCTGCGGCCTTAATTCAGAACGTTACATGGTGTACCAGAGTGAACAAGGTCAGTCAGGTATGAGGACGAAATGCAGTTTGCATTTTGTGTCGTGCTGCTGCAGATATTTGGAGCGGGTCGAACTGAGGTCATTTTAAAATGATTTCATTTTCCGCCACGATGGGCTCCTCAAAGCCTTCAGTTGTCCGATCAATGAAGTGTTACAACAATAAACACAGTTTTGAATTTCTCAAAAGGATAAACAAAACCTAATTCCCTCCATTCTACCTTTCTGTATGAACATAAATACATGACTGTTTACTGACAATCTAAAGTGTCAAGCAGCAGTCGTGGTGCTATAAGAAAATATGCTACCTTGCTTTTTTATGTGATCATCTTTTTCTATTCACTTATTTTTTAAATAAATGATTTCCATCCAGACTGTCACACAATTTTGACCAAAACAAATACATGTCTGCCAGTCACCTTTCTTGAAATTCAATTTGTTGTTGTCATTTTTATTTAGATATCCTTATTTTGCTTTCCAGTCTTCTTGTTTTTCATTGTGATGCACAAATTTGCTTTTCTTTATTCAAGAAGACAGAGAGAGTTTGTGCAGCACTATAGTTCCTGGCCAGATTTGAACTTTGGATGTTGCAGTTATTTGTCATACAGTAATATTATTCTGTTCCATGGAGTATCAGAGGAGAAATCCAACACAGAGTTCAAAAAACAAAGGCTAGCTTTACTGAAGTCCCTTTCTGGTTGTCGGTATAAGCCTTAAAAACTCTTCTGTCTCTGAGTTTTTTCAGCCAAAATCCCCCTTCCTAACCTAAAATGGCTTAAGTGTAACTCCACTGTCTCTCTCTCTCTCTCTCTCTCTCTCTCTCTCTCTCTCCATCCACCTCTTCCTGTTCACTGCAGCTAAAGCACACCAGCTCACCTACAACTCTGCTGAAACACTGTAAAACTATTTTACGCTACACAATTGCAAATATTGTAGTAAATAAGCCATGCATGTTTGATTTCTGAAGAACAAGAATGATATTAAAAGTCCCACAATTCACAGTTTGACAAGAATAGTTTCTTATGTTTTTTACATGTGAAACTCTGGAAGTCTAAGTCCATGTTTTGTCATCGGTTTACTGTGGTTTTAAGGTTGAAATGCTCAGCCATGCTTTTATTGCTCAGGACATGTCTCCCAGCATATAAAAAACACCATATGGACATGTTAACAAGTCTTGATTTCCTCCAGAGGTTTTTATTTAGCTAAACCTGGCACAAGTGGAGGCAAAGGAAGGCAACAAGAGCATGGGGAATAAACTGAGGCAAGACACGCAGTACAACAAGACGGCACACGAGAGCAAAGTGAGGAACACAGGGGTGGAGCTCAGGTGACAAACTGACAACTGACAAGGGGAAAGACTGAACTACAAATGCACAGAGAGGCAAAGGTAACAAGACTCAGGGGAAAATAAAATCACACAATCAGAGTGGCGCTAAAACACAGCGAGCGAAACAACTAAAGACAGAA
The DNA here is from genome assembly GCA_024666655.1 of Dascyllus trimaculatus. Lineage (NCBI taxonomy): Eukaryota > Metazoa > Chordata > Actinopteri > Pomacentridae > Dascyllus > Dascyllus trimaculatus. The sequence goes on along the minus strand of CM045464.1, from coordinate 24,153,897 downwards.
AAGGAAGGCAATTACCAACGTAAAAACAAACTCAGAAACGGGCCCAATCACTATCTCCAGACGCACAGACACTTTAAGGTGTGCTCACGGTAAGAATGTGAGGGTTCAGGGCTGTGCCACTGGCAAATTGTTGAGTGCATGAGGGCTCAGATGAGGATTTTTCAATGCTGTTATGCACCCTTTCTGTGAGTCTTTGTCTGCAGACTTTCTTGAGGGACTTGCCCATAGCTCATAGCAAAACTGGTGACGTATAGTTCCTGAAGAGTCCTTAAGAGTTTATCTGTCAGTAACAGCATCTGACTGTGGTCATTTATTGCACATTAGTGGAGTTGTTTGTACTTTAAGCCAGATGTTCATGGGTTTTCTGGCTTTTGGTGGTTTGCTAAAATGCATAAACATTGCAGTGTCACAAACAGGGAGAGATCAACAGAGCCGCTCATCGAACTGCAAATGAAACATGAGTCCAAAATCGCTTTTGTGTGGTTGTGTAGTTTTCTGGCAATATGTGCTGTCACTGCGGTGTCCCACTCCCCCGTTTTAAACATATTTGCGTTTTCACAAGCTCGCACACTCAACAGCTGTGACGTCAGTTAAACGTGTGAGGGTTTAGTGTTTAGGCCTCAAAGTGGAGACTGGGACAAAGAGAGATACAGACGGGTAAACACTAAAGGAAAGGTAAACACAAAGAAACAGAGGGGGGAAACAAGATGACGACAAATGGTGCCACAGAGAACATGACACATTCAGCTACTGGAGCTAAATGCTAATGTAAGCATGCTAACATGCTAATGTTTATAGTAACACAGTGGTAGTTGAGCTATTAAGAGCAAATACAGCACATTTGATCATTTTAATATTACAATATATTATTAAAATTAATTCTGAAGGCTGGACGTGAATGTCTGAACTACATTTCATTGCAATCCATTCAAAAGGTGTCAGGACATTTCACTGATAATGAAAACTGTCAACCTTATGGTGGCAACACAAGAAAACAATTCTAAATATAATGGCAATGCTTCCAGTAGGTTTTCCACTAGATTTTACCAAACTAGTTGCCAAATTAGAATTCTATAAATCACTGCTATTTCTTTATGGGTATAAATACCTGAATTAGAAAAAGACAGAGTGGTTTTGAAGGCCTTGGCGTCACAACAAGCACATGTGGATTAACATGAAGGCGTGACATGCAACCAGCGGATGATATACTTTGTGTGACCTCGAGGTTAAACTGGGGTCAATTCAGATTAAGATGATTTAGATTACGCATTAGGGCATTTGATACTGGCTCCTGATGTATGTATTAATTCTGGTCTATAATGTTGAGTGCCACTTTAATCAATTGATATACAGTAAGCTTGTCTCTGCTTTGCGTGTTGAGTGAAAATTTGCATTCCACCTGTCACAGTTTTAACTGATCATGCCAACAGTCAGAGTTTCTTGAATTTCACCGCCCTGCGGCTGTTTACGCAGTTGTGAAAGTCATGGCAACAAATTAATATATGAAGAGGAGCCACTGCAGGACAGGAAACACTGCCATAAGGATTAGATTAAGCTCTGCTAAATTAGGTAAATAAACACAGTTTGTAGCCTTAAGACATTTTTTTTTTTTTAAATTACACTATTTGAGGCCCTATATTGATCTTCGACACATAAAAATTATGTTTTACAAGTTATTTGCATGTCTTTAAGATAAAAAACCCCAAATGTTATTCTGAATGTATAGTGATTTACACCCTCTGAGCAGAGCAGTCAGAACGAGCCTCAGTAAACGCAAACACACATTTATTTAACTGGACTTTTCTTGGTGTCATGACACAGTATGCAAGTTTAATCCACTCTCATGCTCTCAGACTGATGAATATTGATGTTAAGTTTATCTTGTCTCCTGTAGCTGTGAGTCTGCTTATCAAGGTTTACCACTTCCATTTCATCTGGATAATTCATGCTTGATGATTGTCACGCACATGTAGGCAGCTGTAAGTCCTAACATTTAGCTGTGCAAAATGATTAATAATGAATCAAAGGACAGGAGTTCAAGTGAAACAGCAAAACATTTCAGATCTACTTTGCATTGCTGAGGAAGAGCCTCATATTCCAGTAGGCGTCTATTCTCAGCTGTGTGCTACAGCCTGCATCTTTCATAGATATGCCTCCTCCCCTACAGGAATACTCTCATTGCTATCTGTTTTCTCTGTCATTCTCCATTCCTTCCTCTCTTTTTCACCCTGCTCCCATTTTAAATTCCAAATGGCACTAATGTCCTTGGGCTGCTCTTCATCGTCTGTTTGTTGCTTTAGTGTGTTCATGCTGTAAAGGATGGGAAACTTTAAGAGGACCCATATAGCTGCTCTTGACACATTTATTAAAATGTTGCAAGTCTCAGGGCTAAGTTACTATAAATAGTGTGCTGGATTCTTGTAGGAATCGTGTGTGGGGATGTGTGACATGAGTGAACACACAGGGTAGCTGTCCTGTAAAAGAGACCCGCGGCTCTGTGTGATCACACAAAGTTTAAACTGAAAACTCAGATCTTGTGGTAAAAGATTAATCAAATACTTTCTTTCCCACCAAGGGGTGGTTGGTAGTATCAGGATATGTAATGCTCCCATGTCAGATCTGCCTGGTCCAGACTGTGACCCCTTTCATCTGGAATGAACATAGGCAACCTAACCCAAGTCAAGTGTCAAACCAGGGTCAGCGCAGTAATCCGGCTGACAAATACCTCATATTAATAACATTAATACCAGGTTAAAGGGTCAGCAGGAGAGATATTTGACGATCCAGGCAGAATACTAATATATTTCAGTATTTGTGGGGGAAAATGAAAAACTATTTCCCTCCGATTATAATGCGCTGGTGTTGCTCTATCATATACCATTACTGTTCAGGTCTTTTGAGAAGAATTTTATTTCTTGATCACAAGTACATAAAAATAGTGCTTTTACTGACTCTTTTAATAAGCATGTCTACAGCAGTTGTATATACAGTATTTTTAAGACCCTCTCCAGAGAAAATCAAGTTTTTTACCTTTTCAATATAGCCATATGGTGTTTTTTATATGCTAGAACACACACAATGAATGCAATGAGCACTCAACACCATGGCTGAGCGTTTCAGCCTTGAAGCTGCAGCGTACTACTAGCAGTCTTTAAAACGTGGATTCAGACAGCCGGGGTTTCATACATACAGCTGGGGAGTGGAGAGAGAGGCAGGGACTTCATAGATCTGGACTACAGGTAAAGTTAATCTGAGCCATTTTTAAGAAGGAAACATATTTACCTGGAGAAAAAAAGTATTTAGATGTAGCTTTGATACACAAAGGTGAGTTTTTACGGGCTAAATCAATGACCAGAGAGGAACTTTAAAGTCAGTGTATAATATCAGATGTGGAGCTTATTGTACATACAGTACAAATGGTCACTGGGGGAGTGAAGGATGTTGCAGGGTGTCCCAATCCATTCCACTGTAAGTGACTTGAATCTGAGATAAAAACAAACATTGTTTCCTGTGAAGAAGGAAACTAGAAAAGTCTGAATGTAACTTTGGAATCCTACAGGGGTTTGGTGTTTTAATCATGTACCATGTAAAGGATTTGTAACCTAAAAGGATTTTAGTGAAAACACTCTTTACAGAATTTAAAAGAAAAAGAGATATAGCCCTTATAATAAAACTTCAGTGCAGAGCAAAAAGCTGCTGACACCACTGTATGCTGTAACATGAAAAATTCCCTGGTGAGGGCTCAGTAAAGTTTATATTTCCTTATCTTATGGTTGTACATGTTAGCAAACATTTGCTTTTTGACACACCCAGCAGATAATAAGCATGAGCAGTTATTTTGAGTCTTGTTTGTGTTCAGTAGATGTGCAAGACGTTTTAGCCCTGTTTGGGCCTGAACCAGCACCTGGCAGAAAGATCTCACTGTTAAGTTGTTAAACGTTCCGCTAGTCTCTCTTTGTACCCAACTTGGATGCTATCAGCCTATTAAGTGGCCATTATCATTGCAGATTATTGTCATGCATATGGGCCAGTAGGGAACTCCGATGATGAGGGTAACCCTTTGTGCTCTCTGGTGTAGTCATCATCCTGGAAATGTACAAAATTGATCTTTATGATGTGATAATCAATGACAGGGTGTATTTTTAACCAAGTAGTTTTGGTATCTAAACTTAAGCAAGACTTAAGTGGAAAAAATAAAGCAATCATTGTGGACCGAGATGGGAATCAAAATCAGCTAACTTGCCTGCTGAGGCTTGTAGAAACGCTGATCAGAGTAAAGTGAGTGAACCAAAACATTTGCTGACTGTGGAACCAAAATGAACTGACTGAGGGATGTAAAAATGCATTCTAAAACTGGAGGAGCAACAGAGTCAGGCAATGATTCTTGGTGGATTTTGCACTGCAGGTGACTCCTTCCACATAATAACTTGAGCCATTATTATTATAAGAAAAATATTGATTAGGGCACCATCATTTAGGCCTGTTGTACACCAAGGACTTCCAGAGCAACCAACAGTCTTAGTTGAACAGCATCCAAGAAATAACGTCACACTGCGCACCGTTGTGTTGCCTGTTCTCTGTGGGTGCAGGCTGGTCAGGACAGACAGATGGACAGCTGCTGAGAAGCAGCATCTCACATCACCAGCTCCCCCCCAGGACACGAGCGCCTCTCTGGCTCATTAGGCCAAACTGGCAGCTCAAGAGAAAGGAACGGGTACCATGTACCCGGCTTCCCATGGCAGAAACCTCCCCATCGCTCACAGGAGCTCTCATTACTTCTCTCCCCTCCCCTCCGTCCTGCAGCCGCCCTCCTAAAGGCAGCCAGCTCCATCCATCACATGTATCGATCCTGTCTCCCCCTGGTGTGGTACCTGTCTGTTTTTTAGACTAAGTGGGAAGGATGGCAGAACTGGCATGATATTTCAGCTTTCCAGTGACAGCCCCGTCCTCTTGGGATGTGCAAGGTGAACCAGAGACTGGGCTTCTTGGAGGAAGAGCTCCTCCATAGATCTAAATGAAAGAGCTCTCCCTGGAGGAATTACTAATAATATGTTTTTCCTGCTCGGACATGGGAGTCATAATCAATCTGTTGCTTCCTCTGCTGTTCTCACTGTCTGCTAAAAAACACTCCTGATACTACACATGAAACAGCAGTGTAAACACATCTTTGCTCAAATCAAACCGAGCCCCTTGTTTCCGAAAACACTGTCATAACCGTTGTTTCAGGTTCAGCAGTGATGTCTCACAGCAGCATGGGTACTGTGGGTCTCTTTACAGGGATTTGATGGTGCGTCACACAGAGTTCCTCTTGACTTTGATCTTATTACTATGATGGTTTTGGGGCAGAAATGCAAGCTTAAGCTTTTAAAGCGATTGCCTGTAAGAAAACCCTTTTAGATCAGTCTGAAACGAGCACTTGTTTCACTTCTAACTGGGATTAAATTCACAGGGTGAGACATCATTTAGAAGCATTTGTCTTTTCACCGGAGTCATCCAACACTATTTTAGTATGCTTCCTCAGGGTCACTCAGAGTAAACTGTGACTAACTGGCTAGGCTGAAGTTTGTTTTTTCTTTATATAGAGAATTTTTGCATGTTTGATTGGGAAAAAATACACAGCAAAGGCCATCCAGTGGCCCAGTGGTTACAGTACATTACTCATAATTGCAATATCTACAGTTGGAATCCCTGTTCAGGGACCCCAGGCTGCATGTCAATGGTCAAAGCTGTTGTCGATCAAATAAAAGGTAAAAATGTCACCAAAAATCCAAAATGAAGATAGAAAACACAGCTCCAAACTAGAAAAAAAATTTCACATCCAGGGATCATGAGTTCAGGTTCCCTCCACACACCCCACCATTGATGAAATTTGCATCAGACACCAAAAGTAAAGTACTTAGGCCACTTCATCAGTTCTTTTCATGTCCACCAAAGTGTGCCTGAAGTAAATTTCATCATCTGCTCAACTCCCTCTTGCACCCCTCTGCAATCGTCTATTTGCAGGCCAAATTTTGTGTTAGCTGAGTAAGCATGCGAGGCTGGGTAAAAAGAGTCCTCACTGTCTACACTTTTACAGTTAATCATTTAAAAGGTTTTAATTGAAGTAATTGGGAGGTGCTTTGATTTGTGCATTCTCTCCATTGATGGAGCCCAAACACAGTGGGAAGTATTAAATTCTCCAGAAATCCTATGTCAGCCCGCTGTGCTTAGGATTGCAAGGCAAAAAACTACTGCTACCAGGTTGGCACACCTCAAGAATAACCATTAATACAGTGATGCAGCCAAACCTATACCTAGCTGCTATAGCTTTAAAAATACTTGCAGTGGGTCGTACTGCAAGGCTGCTAGCGAGTGAAAAAAAAACAGAGTTCTTAAATTATGACCATAAACACACTAAAATGAGCTTGACTGTACCACTCACAATGTATTGTAACACGCAGCTTCCTCAGGTTGCTGAAAAAAACAAATTTCCAGAAAAAACTTTAGTCATGACCTTAGTTTCCTCTTTGTAATTATCATTGTCTGAGTTTCTTCTTTACCTTGTTCAACCTAATTTGCCATGATTTTTATGCTACCTGCACAGTTCTACTCATTACAAAGAACTGAAAAAGAAAAATACATCAATGATTGTGCAACAGAGCCATTACCTTGGGAAGGCATTTCCAGAAACTGGGTCTCAGTCACTGTTTATTCTTCAGTGAAAATTTTGTTAGTTGGAGTGGAGCTGCCAGAGCTTAGTGTTATCATAGTGGCGTTAGACGCTCTTCAATGGCTTCTAGTCACTGCAGTATTATTACTGTATAAACTCCACCAATCCCAGTAGGTTGCAGCACTTAGACCCACCTGTATTACTGAAATATATTATTAGGTGCTTATGTCATCAAATACTTTGGTATGTTTGAATGGAAATATTGGTTTCTTATATACACTATATGGCTAAAAGTATTGGGACGTCTGCCTTTACATGCACATGAACTTTAATGACATCCCGTTCTTAATCCGTAGGGTTTAATATGGAGGTGGCCCACCCTTTGCAAGTATAACAGCCTCAATTCTTCTGGGAAGGCTTTCCACAAGGTTTAGGAGTGTGTTCATGGGAGTTTTTGACCATTCTTCCAGAAGCACATTTGTGAAGTCAGGCACTGATCTTGGATGAGAAGGCCTGGCTCTCAGTCTCCGCTCTAATTCATCCCAACGGTGTTCTATCGGGTTGAGGTCAGGACTCTGTGCAGGCCAGTCAAGTTCCTCCACACCAAACTTGCTCATCTCTTTATTGATCTTGCTATGTGTAGTGATGCACAGTCATGTTTGAACAGGAAGGGGTCATCCCCAAACTGTTCCAACAAAGTTAGAAGCATGAAATTGTCTAAAATGTCTTGGTATGCTGAAGCATTAACAGTTCCTTTCACTGGAACTGAGGGGACAGGCCCAGCCCCTGAAAAACAACCCCACACCATAATCCCCCCTGCACCAAACTTTATACTTGGCACAATGCAGTCAGGCAAGTACCGTTTTCCTGGCAAACGCAAAACCCAGACTCGTCCATCAGATTACCAGACAGAGAAGCGTGATTGGTCACTCCAGAAAACACATCTCCACTGCTCTAGAGTCTAGGGGCGGTGTGCTTTACACCACTGCATCCCATGCTTTGCATGGCACTTGGTGATGCAAGGCTTGGATGCAGCTGCTCAGTGATGGAAACCCATTCCATGAAGCTCTCTACACGCTGTTCTTGAGCTGATCTGAAGGCCACACCAAGCTTGGAGGTCTGTAGCTATTGACTCTGCAGAAAGTTGCTGATATCTGTGAACTGTTCTCCTCAGCATCCGCTGACCCCACTCTGTGATTTTACGTGGCCTACCACTTGGTGGCTGAATTGCTGTTGTTCCCAAATGCTTCCACTTTGTTACAATACCTCTAACAGTTGACCGTGGAATATTTAGTTCGAAGGAAATTTCACCAATGGACCTATTGCACAGGTGCCACCCTACCATGGTACCACGCTTGAATTCACTGAGCTCCTGAGAGCGACCCATTCTTTCACAAATGTTTGTAGAAGCAGTCTGCATGTCTAAGTGCCTGTTTTTATACATCTGTGGCCATGGAAGTGATTGGAACACCTGAATTCAATTATTTGGAGGGGTGTCCCAATACTTTTGGCAATATAGTGTATAAATGATGGGGTTTGTGCAGCAAAACGCTCTCCGCACTTGTACATGTTGCACACATCCACTTCTGTTCTCTCAAACTTCTGTGTTCCTTCAGAAACACTCTCAGTTCTTAAAGTATAATTTATTATGCATCTGTCAATTTTATTATGTCAAAATACAGAGGAAAATATACAGCTTTGAAAATAATTATTAGACCACCTGTTGTCTTCTTTTACAAAGTCGACACAGCAGACCTTCATCATTCTGACCAGTTCAGTTTGAATTTTATCACAGTGGTTAAATAATTACAGCGTTTTGTTCCCCCAAAGACTTGAAAAAGCCTAAATATAATTCAATACATGCAATAAATCATCTTTCAAAATATGACAAATTTCAACAATACAAATTTTAAAATTCACACTAGATGTACGAAAACCTTTTTGGGGGCATAAGTAAATATATGTAAAGTCAACAGATGATACAAACTAAATTATCGCTCACCAATGCCTAAAAGAAGAGAATGACGAGAACAAGAGAAAGCGATGGACACAGTGGTCTAATAAATATTTTCAAAGCTGTAGTATATTGAAGTATATTAATTAACTTTATTATAAATGCCAGCCATACTGCATGAAGACTCTGTATAATATCATTTTTCTACATATACAAGGGTATGTGAAATATCAATGTTTTTGATAGCAGTATTTTCTGCTCATATAAGAATGTGTGTGATATTAATGTTTATGTTCATATAGGAGACCTGTGTGGAATAAGGTTATTTTCCACATTAAGACGAATCATACAAGAATCTGCACCTCATCAACAGTGCTTATGTATTTTTCTTCTCCTGACATCCCGAGATATTTATCTTTAATCTTCAGTCCATATTTGTCATTTTATCTAAATAAAAATATAAATCAAAAATGTATTCATATATAAATATATATATATATACATGTGCATTTCATCCAATCCTCTGATTTCTCATACAGCCATAAGTGAAGGGGAAAAAAAAGTTCTGTTTCCAAGGAGACTACAGCTCCCTCTGGTACACTGTTTATAATTAAGTGTGATTTTCAGCATCAGGCTCAGAACACAGGAAGAGAATAAGGCAGGATATTTCCTGTTGTCCCTGCTCAGTCTGCCCTGTTTTTCATTTGTGCCTTACTTCTTTCACCAGTTTGACAGAGAAATATGCAGATTTGGGATTGGGAAGACTTGCAATTAAATGATTTAAAATGCTTATTAATTCCACAGGAATTCCCCCCCATGTTTAATTGCTCCGTTGAATTTATTCAACAGTTGAGTAAAGTGCAGAGTGAATTTGAATGAGCTCCTGAAAAATGCTGGAAAGAAGCAAATTAAAGGCCACTTGCAGACAACGGTGAGTTCTGTGTCCAGTTTTGCTCGGTACAAAAAAAATAAAAAAACACCTCTCAGGAGAGTTAGCTTCACTGATTCAGTGACCAGAACTGACATGCAGTCGCTCACACATAACAGAGGTGTCAGTTTCAGAGGAGGATACAGAAAATCTCAGAGGATGTGAAGGGCTTGAACACAAGAAAAAACCTCAATTTGCATTCATTAGTGGTGTCTGTGACGCGGGTTGAAGCGGTGCGAGAGGAAAATCTGCAACACGATCTATGATTCCCCCCATGGTTCAGAGAGTTTGTACATGTACCTGTCAGACAACATAACAACTCAGCAGGGAATCCAATAACAAATCCGCATCCCAGAGCCAAATCCCCTGATACAGACACATTCCATTCATTCATTTTTTTGGTCCGAAAATATTCTTCATTAAACGAGTAAAACATTCAAACAAGGGATGGAACATCGTCTGCATTTGCATTTCATTTTCAGAAGCTAAATTGACTCCTCTTTCCTCACCTGTCTTATTTATTTTTGTCATCATTCTGAAGGCAGACAGACTTTTTCATGCACAAATTAATTTGAAAAACCTGTTATAATCACACCATTTGTGCCTTGCAGGAACTAAGGCTTGTGTAGCAACAGAAACTAAGAGGGGTGGATCTGACTGGATTGTCCAGGATAAGTATGGAAATGTTTGAATAATACAGTGTTATAAGGGCATTGTACAATACCCTAGCAACCAACTGCAGAGATAAAGGGCCCTACGCCACATGGTGCTTCATTTTACATCAAGAACCATCTCGCCATGCTATATCTGCCCGCTGAAAACCATCTGGGTTTTTTTCTCTCTGGCCATTTCATGAGCTGAGCTGCCACGCGGGGCACAGTATGGTGCAAGCACAGATTCAATTATGAGGTGGGGGTGTTTGGCAGGAAGGTGTGTACGTGCCAGCGTCTGTCTGTACGCTGTCTGAGGCTGATAGATGTGGAGACTTCTGGCCTGGCAAGTGCTTTGCAACCTGGCAGTAATGTGAGAAAGGCCCATTGTGTGGCGGCGGTAAAACCCCAAACGCTCAGCTGTGTTTACGGCCCAGAGTGAGGGACGAGCAGACAGAGAGAATCCCCGAACAGCCCTCCTGCTCCAGAGAAGACACGGGGCCAAATCAGATGGAGACAAAACAACAGCATCCCATTTTTCCTCACCATGTCCTCAGTGAGGCTGCCTACCAATTAGCCACAGTGCCGCTGCTGAGGTGAGATAACAATAGAAACCCATGTATCCCCTAAAGACCTCACTAGAAGACCTTTATTACCGTATTGATATCTCCTACATGTCACCACTGCCCTCTCTTGCCTGGCAGCATGCCCGCACATTTTCTGTGAGGGAAAATCACCAGAGGGGCTGTAACTCAATACAAGAAGAAAACAGCAGGACACGACATTAGGCTGAATGGTACATGCTGTAATTAGTGAGATGCTGTAAGGAATAAATATGAAATCCGATACAGCGGCTTCAAGCTGCACAGTAAATTAAAAAACTGATTAATGAGTGAAAGTACAAATATGTTTTCTGGCAAGAAGTCAAGTGACATCCAGTGAAAGTATATTCTCAAATAAAATAAAAACAATCAGTGGGAGGCAGTAGGAGAACAACAACAACAAAACAGCAGTTGCAAATACTTACTTTATGTGCCCGCTGATATTTTATCCTTCACTATTTACGACATGCACAAATACACAGTTTGACTATTGTGACAGATGAATTTTAAAAATTCAGAGCACGTCTACACCGCTCCAAAAGAGCAAAGAAACAGTCTAAATATTGCATTTTACCACACAAAGGAAAATAAAGTGTTCAAGTTAGGTCACATTTCGTAGCACCTCAAAAGTTATTTCATGGACAACGTTACATGGAAGTGAAGTCCAGTCGTACAGAGAACACACAAAAGTGGCTAGCTGACCTGAAAATTAAGCATAAGTGTTAGTTTATGTGCAAAACTGTTACCAGTAATTAAAACAAACAAACAAACAAACAAAACCTTTAGATTGTCCACTTGGTTAAAATTCAACCACAAGTTTGCTGCTGTTCAGAAAAAGTTACAGTCTTACTTTCATTTTTAAACTTCTAAGACTCAACTGGTTTGCAAATGGCAACAAAATTGGTCATGTTTTATACAGTAAAAACCGAAAAAAACCCAATTGCTCAGCAAGACATGGCATGAAATCCAAAAACATCTTAATTGAAAAATAATCACCATATCGGCTCATTGGCCAAAGGCACTCTAAACGTTTGAGAAACTTCTAAAATTTGCAGGAAAGTGTCTCACATGTTGCATTTTTATGAAAACTCTTCATGTTTCTCCATCTGCAGATGGATGAATGCTGCACAGACCTTCGAAGGCTTTGTAGTGGAAACTTCCAGCAGTACCACAGAGGCTGGTTGTGAAACGTTTTGAGTGAGGCTTTACAGTAAATGGATATGGGGTCACTTCTACTGCAAAGCCGAGGTCAGGCTCTCCGAGAGTCCGTCTGTGTGTGAGTGCCCATAAAACACTACAGGCATCCATTTCAAATGTCCCAGCTGTCACTGAAGTACTGGTCCTCCTCCTCGTCTTCCTCTTCTTCTTCTTCCTCCTCAGTCCCATTTTTCATGAGGTCATTCAACTCATTCACGTCCTCCTCCTCCTCCTCTTCCTCCTCCTCCTCTTCTTCTTCTTCCACTTTTAGCTGTGCGAGCATAGTTTGTAAAGTGGATTTCACTTCCTGAACTTCTTTCTCTAAAGACTGTGCAGAGAGAATTAAGGAAGAATCTGATGCTACAGACAGACACACATTAGCATGTAAATAAAAAAAAAATCACGCCAGTAGACAAATATCAGGGCAAACGTGACACTTGTGGCCCCCGGTGGTTAATGGTAATAGCAGAGGACAGCCATAACCTGATGAAGTCATCAATCTCCAATTTGGCCACCAAATGGATTACTGGGACAGATCATCAAGTCATACCCAATTTAACCCCATCCAATTCACTATTCATGAGCTCGTCTCAACTGTGAAGCTGGGCAGCGATGTGGGGACCCAAGCAAACAGACTGCCCAGCTAAATTATTCATAAACCATCAATGAAAAGGGATAGAGGCTGTCATCAGTGGGGGGATTGTTTAACCTGCTTAGAAACTCAAATTAATCGAGAGTGTCCAGCTTAAGTGGCAAATCAAAGGGATGGCTTTGATGGCAGATGGGGCCTGATGGCTCGTTTTACTGTCTGAATGGACACAGATTGTCCTCATTCATAATTAACCAGCAGTTAAAGAGATTTTTTTGAATGCTTGCAGAAGGTTCGACAAGCCTTTCAAGGCAACATGGTCCAGAGTGGAAGAAGAAGTTCAGAATTGCATTGAAAGCCTTTAAAGCTAAAAGCACAGAGATTGACAGAATTTTGCCAGATCTTGTCTTTTTTCAGTCCCACTCTTTGTGGTTGTCCATACACCTCCTATTATTAAGAGCAGGGACTCAATTAAGACCCTTACAGTGTGCCGGTTTGATCTTCCTGTCACTATGGCAACAGTGGCGCCATCAGCGGGTTCAGTTTCTTTTCAATTTCTGCAAACCAACGATACTGTCCTGTGCTGTATATTCAGTGTCCTCAAGTGTCCACGGCACTTTTGCATGAGTGCAGACACTTCAAATACGAGGAATAAATGACACATAAGGACGTGGAAACAAAAAGGTGGAGAGAGGCGGCCGCTCTCTGTCAGGCTGCACTGATATCATGCAAACAGTGGAAGAGCCTGTGCTGACCCCTGACAGCACAGCGGAGAGACGAAAATCTCTAAGAAGAAGATGCAGAAACAGTCCGGCAACATTTCAACAAAGAGAGAAGGGAGTGTGCTGCATGACACACTGCTTTTCACGGAGCTCAAAACTAAATAAACCCTCTCCATCACTTTAAACGGGCTGCAGGAAGGCATTTCTGTCAGCTCAAATAGGAGAGATGAGATGTGACAGGAAATAAAGAAATAAATAAAAGCGGCAGGTTAGGTGACACATTTTCTTCATCCCTGCGCTGGAATATCGCCTTTTCAATCCGCCTTAATAAGCTCACCATGGAGAGGGGAAAAGTGGGGCGAGAAAAACACACTAATCTATTTCCAATCAGCTTTCTAATTAGCGCAGAAAATGATGTATTGTGACCTGTAATCAGCTTCAACAGTTTGATCTGAGTCATTATCATGGATATTGTAATTTCCTCCGAGCCTGATGCAGCAAGAGGAAGCAGGGCAGATGGAAGGAGGGAGGGGAGGAGGGCCGAGGAGAGGAAGAAGGGAGGGTCAGTGGGAGGATGGACATTAAGATACGACCCGGGTGGAGTCATTACAGTGACATTCCTCTATCTGCCGCAGCACTGCCCCTGTCAGTCGGCTTTAATCTCAGCGCTGGGTGACTGGCAGTCCACATCAGCGGCCCTCTAATAACCGCGCGCGGACTTTTACTATTTCATTTTCCAGTTGGCACGTCCAGCCTGTCAAGTAAAATCCTCTGATCCCAGTTCATCTTCAATTCCCTCCCTCAATGGACCCATAACGTCAGATAAGACAAGTTGAATTTTTTTCCCCCTCTGTGAAGGTAAAGTCACAGAAGGCGAGCATCAGTCAGCGTAAAAAAGTAGTTTACTTTTGAGGAGGGAAAGGACATGAGGAAACTAGGTCCTTCAGATCGATGGACAGACACACACACACACACACACAAACACATGCAGTATCATTCGTATTGGAAGGATATGGGTGAGGGCCTGATCCCGGTTCAGTATGGCTGTCTGCAGTTCATCCTCTAAGGTCATTAGTCTGTCACTGATCAGCTCGCAGCGTTCTGTCAGGTCTGTAGCCTCGGCCTCGCTGCACCCGTCCTGGTAGGAAAAAAAAACACAGGATCAACAAAAAAGCTGCAACTGTTCAAATAAATGGGACTGATGATGAAAATGTAGAAACACAGAAGTCTGTCTAGCAAGAACTACATGCATGCTTTTCTCAGTCCTTGGGGAACTGCATTGCACTAATTGTCTTATTGTTACTTAGTGCATTGAACTAACCCTTCTACCTTAGACGTCCCTGTACAAGCGCCAGGCTGCATCTGCACATTCGCTCAAGAGGCTGTCTGACTGAAATGAATGTGACATTTGTTATGCTTCATTTCTATTGCATCAAAGTTAGTGGAGTTGCTGCTTTGAAGTTTTTAGAGCGTCAGTGTTTGCTGAGTAATTGCTACGAGGCTCTTATTCACTGTCTAATTTACCGCTTTGATTAAGCCGAAGTAAAGATCCCCATTTTTTTTTATTGGAGTTTTTCACATCAAAACTCTGTCTTGGTGGTGATGATATGGGGGCTGATTGTGTTTCAAAAGTCTCTCAAGTGTCTCTTAGTCATAGAGTCCAAGGTTGTTCATTTTTGGCCCCACAGTTTTGCAGCTGTTACTTCAGAATGTTTTTTTTTTTTTTTTGAGGTGGAAGTTTTCAAAGTAGGTCAGAATTTTCATATTCCATGCAGCAACACTACTGCTGAGTGTTACTGCCCTTGCAGTGTAACGCAAATTTTAAGCTCCATGTGGACACTTGTGGGTTTGATGAGATGACAAAATTGACATCACGTGGATCCTAGCAGATCCTCGTATACTAACAGATTCAGCAGTATAAGGCCACTGTTAAGCTTTCTAAGTTGCAAGCATCCACTAGGGTAAAATGTCCATTTCAGTGCATACGGAGCACCAATAGTGCAGTGCATGTGTGGAAAACACAGATGCTGCATCCATGGTGTGCACATCTGCAAGGAAGCATAATTTAGGCTTAACACTGACTAAACACTAGTCACAAGTTAGATTAGGCTCTAAAAACACCTCATACATTTCCCATAATGCAACTGGACATGCTATTTTTTCGTCCCTCTTGTGTGTGGAGATCCTCATTTGGATGCACTGCATGCAGGCTCATACGCTCAAACTTGTAAAGCCGCTCTTTGGTTGCCTCCTGATTCGCAAAGCTCCCACCAACTTTACTCTTCAGTCAGATGACATTCTGATGACACATTAAGCCACTTTTAAACAGCTCTTTGAACCAGTAGCGAGTGCGACTAAGCCAAAATAGGAGCCTGCCAAAATCTTTATCTGGTAGAGTGCCAAGGTCATAATCTACACAAGACAGCAGGTGAGCGGTGTGTACAACATTCCGCCATATATCAGCAGACCACATGAGAAGATGCTGCAGGGCTGAGGGGGTTTGTGAAGGATGGAGGGGATGTCAGGTTGGTGGCAGAGCAGAGTGCAGCAGGGCAGAGCATTCAGAGAGCAAAGCTGGCCATAATTAGAACAGGCCCCTTTGCACACATCGTGTCCCAGTTTCTTCACACTTATCAAGCATAGAGAACACAAGCACACACCCAAAAGTACACAGACGCACTACAAGCAAATAGACACACACACACGTGCACGCACACCCAGTGTTCTCCTCCAGCAACACATAGAAAGCCTAATCCGACTCATAGCTGCAGGTAGAAAATATCAAGTCCCTGCAGCTCAGAGGTGTCAGAACAATCACTGGAAAGTCGTGTCTCTGGTCTCTGTCCTGGAATAGCTTCTCATTCTCTGGATGACGTAACAGCCCAAAAGAAATGTACAACAGCAGCAGGCCTCAGGCACAACAACATGTACAAGTCCGTCCTGATGCAATTAAGGAGTTGTGCTCTAAATGCAGAATAGCCCACCGTATTCATATTTAAAGAGGACATGCTTCTGTGTTTGAGGAACTTTAACTGAGCAAACAATCGCTGTAGTGAGTCTAACCTCAGTCCTCACCTTAGATGATACCACAATCCTTGTGCTCCTATAACAAAAAGGACGACAGCGAACTTATGGATTCACAGAGCTGTTTGTTCATCAAGGTTAGGGACGCCTTCAGCAGATAAGAGCCTTGTGTTTATGTAGCTGATTGATTCTTTACTTGCCAGCCTCCAGTCTGCTTTTGTAAAGTCAATACAGCTACAGGATAGAAAACAAAAGCTCACTGTGCAGAATGACACTGCTGACAAACTGTCAGCAACTTCAGTCACACAAAACGTGAAGAATGTATTCAGGAGCTGTTATGTTGCTCCAAGTGATGATCAAAACAATACAAACTACAGTCTTTGCTATCTCTGCCTTTGACAAACAAGAAAACATTAAGAATGGAATTTCAATTTGCATAATACAATCACTGGCTTACATGTATTGATGTGTTGATTCCTGCTGCACATTAGTGCTGATGTTATTAGGCCAAAAGTAAACAAAGCAGACTGCAGGAGCATGAAGTTGAGCAAATTATTTAGGAATTCAATAATCAAACTCATGTATACACGGGTATGATTATTTAAGCAATAATGAGTGAGAGGCAGCAGGTAATTGTGCATGTTCCCATGGGTGCTGTTCCGCCTGACACTTTGCACCATGTGGACAAAACAAAGCAATATTATCGCACTGATGTTGAACTGAAGGCTATAATTGTTTTCACAAACAATAAAGTGGCTTAATTCATTTTAAATAAGAAATTAACTAGCTTATGATTAACTTGTCTTGCTATTTCCATTGTTTCCCTGTTAGAAAGTTCATTCTTTGTAGTCGCCATTATTCATTCTTCCAAAATGGTATTTGGTCTGCCTTACATAGCACTTTTTTCTACCTTAGTGGTATCCAAAGCGCTTTACAATGTGTTTCTCATTCACCCATTCGCGCACACATTCACACATCAATGGTGACTGAGCTGCCATGCAAGGCGCTAGCCTGCCACTGGGAGCAAATTCGGGTTCAGTGTCTTGCCCAAGGACACTTCGGCACGTGGAGGGGCCGGGAATCAATCCGTCAACCTTGTGATCAGTGGACAGCCCGCACTACCACCTGAGCCACAGCCACCCCAAAATAAAGATCATCTATAAATATGTGCAGTAAAGTATGAGATGGTACCAATTCTGAACTGTAACTGATTGCAAAAAGAAATCTGATCATCTAGAAGTCTATGAGAAAATGATCCAATGTCTCCCCTAATTTGTTCCATTACTAAGTATTTCCCAAAGAGTTTATGGTCTCCATAGCTAGTTTAAAGTGTTCTTCAGTACAGCATGGTGCTCATTTAGTAAATTATGGTCCTATTTACAGTAAAATAGGTGATAAATCAAGATATGCTTTGTAGTATGGGTGACTGACTGGTCATTACCGTATGGCCACGCGTAGTATGTAAAACTTGAAAATGTGAAAATGATGACAGTTTAATTCCAAATTAGAGACTTCTATACAGTAGTCCAAAACCCAGCAATTGATCGACGTCCATCGTTTATATACAGTCAGTGGTTTAGGCTAGCAGCTTTCATCAGGATTATCACCTATATACCACAAGGGCTTCTGGAGCTTTGATTTCTTAAGTTTTTTTCCTTCATTTTTGACAGTTTCGACGGCTTTGTTCCGTCTTCCTCAGAACATCATCCAGATGTCGGGAATGACATGCCTTATCAGCTGATGTTACTGAGGCGTGTTTGACCTGTCAAACTTGACAGGTCAAATACACCCAAAGTATTGTGAAGGCACAATACTTTGGCTTTTGGACATAAATCCATCTATAACTTTTTAATGCTACCGACAAATAAACTTCACAAAAAGAAAGAAAGCTAAATGGTTTTTTTCCAGTGTATTTTTTTCTAAATCTTCCTGGAACTGTCTCACCACCATTTCCAACTGACTTTAACGTTTTGCTCTTCATTAGGAGACAATAGTGGTCATCAACAGAGCACTCAAAAATCAGTCATTTCACTGTGTAATGACGACAGTTTTGAGTGTACATAATCTCGCTACTATTCAAGAGTGAAGTGGAATCTGAATACAGTTTCTGTTTTGTGCACCTCTGTCCAACAATGCACAATTTCCCATGATTGTTAAAAACATAAAGCTTTCTGGGTGACCTTTGATTGGCAACAATATTCCAAAGCTGCAGTTTGACTAACATCTGGCAGCACATGTACCTGATCACCTGTTTTTTCAAAATGGTAAGTTTGATTTTAAACAATAGATCACATACAAAGATACTATATAGTTATTAGGCTGCACAGAACAGGGACACAATTTGAAAAAAAAAAAAGATTTGAAAAAGCATGTACCAGTATCAAAAATACGTATTAAATCTTTCAAAAGTCTTGAATAACCTATTTTTTTAAATGAAGTTTAACTGGGAGAAGTATCTCTGAGTCTCATTTTGACTGATGTCTGTAAACACTGCGGAAGTTTCTTGTCAATACGAAGTGGAAAATGCAATATACTTCTTGTTTACTGACTACAACAGCAAAATACTGATATAATTAGTACACACTGGGTACTTTATACACACAGTAAGGAACTGCTGCATAGCAATCAAACAAATCTAATCAAAAACTTTCAACACTTTGATTTATACTGTCTCTACTCATGTTTGGCACTGCGGGTCAGTGTGAAGAGGGGAATGTAAGGACCTTGAGAGGATAAAAGAACAATTAGTAGAGATGAGAAGAAAACAGAGTAGCGCCAAAACACGCACTTGCACGCACACGCACACACACCAATCAATCTCCATTGTGGCGGCAGGGCAGCAGCTTGGCAGCAGCTAAGTGGAAATCATTTACTTAAAGTCATTATGGAAAGGAGAAAGAGGTCAGACGCTGCACACGAAGCAGAGCATCCAGCTCCTCCACAGCGCTATCACAACACCATCAGGAGGAAGATACCTGCACCATTAAACCGCCATCATATCCTTTGACTCAGTGATGCATCATACTTTATTGTGATTGAACCATTTGATGTCAGCTAGTTTTTCAATAATCCAGTGTGATTTAAAGTTGCATAGTTCACACAGAGAGGCACCTTTGGAAACAATGGATCCTTGATTTCAGACACACTTTCTAGCTGCCATTGTGTGACATTGCCAGTAAAGCTGACATTCTGTTCCAGGCAGATTTTTATCAGCTAGTTACCTATTTAACATTAGATCAAAGAGTTGTCTAAAAATGTTGTCTTCGGCATTTCAGTGTTTCCAAGTGACTCATTTTAACATTAATCTCGTATATTATAGCAGTGGTTAACAGTTTTTCATCTGACATATCCCCACAGACCCATCAGCCATCGGCCACCATAATAAACTTCCAGCAATGATCTGCTAATAATGAGAAGTTGTCATGGCTAGTAAACATGTTCACCGGTGGTTTTCCACAAGTAGTTTTAAAGAATCTAGTGAATACCTTGTGATAAGTTTGTCATTAGTGGCAAACATGTCAGTTTATATTTACACTAAACAGCATTTCTGGTAGTAATTGTGTTATTCATAGTTTTCTGACAGACAGTTGCTGGTGGGCTGTTCTCCATGTGTCTAAGTTGGTTTCCTCTCACAGTCCAAAGACATGCAGGCAGATTATTTGGTGATCCTAAACTGACTAAAGGTATGAATGTGACCATGAATGGTCTGTCTCTCTATTCAGCCATGTGAAGGACTGGCGTCTTGTCCAGGGTTTACTCCCTACACAACTGTTTGCCAGAAACCTTATATTTTCACGTCATTGATAAATGAATTCAAAAGAATTAATGAAATAAACCTGGGCTTTGAAGGCTTGTGTGTGTTTCAAGGTTCCAAGATTTCTGCTATTGTTAGAACTTTCTCTACATTCATCACGTATTATCTGTTTTGATATGCTGAAGAACAAGGACTGCCCTTGTCGAAGGTATTGTTGCGTCTTTAAGTGAACGTTGTAGTGTTTATAAAAAATAAAAAGTTCTTTGCTTCTTTAATGTCTGAGTTGAGGGGAGATGTTCTAAATATTGAAGGGGAAGTATCTCCTGCTCCCTACATGAAATCAATGCCTCTGCTATTGTCAGGCTCACATCAGTTTCTTCTGATTTGTAATCCTGCATTGAATGCTCCTTTAACAAGCACAGTTGCCTCTACAGGGTTTGGTTATCTGGTGTGAATAAATGAATGAATATAAAGCAGGAAGGTGCTGAAAGGAGAATACATGCTCAGCAAAACCCTTGGCTAGATAAATAAAGGTCTTAAAAGGCGTGGTGCAAACTCAGACAGTCTGCAACACCAGGCAAGGCTCCTTGTGTAGATCAGTATTGATCCGACAGTGAAAAGAGGTGACAGGGGTCGTGTTTAACTTAAGGTCAACTAAGAGATTCTCCTGCTTCCCCCAGCGTCAACATAACTTTAATTACACTGATGACATTCAACCAAGCGGTGACAGAGATAACATTACCCACCTCTGGGTGGTTATCCTCCATGCAGAACAGGAACTCCTCCAGTTTCTGCAACAAAATAGGAACATTTGTTGAGGGCACACAGTCCGTCATGAACCTGCTCATGAATTATTGAAAATGCAATTATGTTGGCTGTGTACTGTATGTGTGCAGCATCATCATAATGGGAATAGGTTGTAATTATTCATCAGCAAAACTGACAAGAAGAAAATAGATTAACTGGCTCATCTGTACTGCAAGTTTCCTTTGTTAGCATTCAGACTATGTAATTGTACATTCTTCACAAAGGTAGGAGGTAATTACTGCACCTATTGGAGGCTAACATATTGTTTGTGGCTTTAGGGTAAGTACATAAGAAGTTTTAATTATAATTTTTTAATTAAAAATTGCCAAGCATCTAACAGCGTCCATTGCTTTGCTCTCAGGTAAACACATTGGTCGCCTATACGTCTTCATGCAGCATCTGAGCGTTTCAAATGCTGCAATTCTGAGCCACTCACACTGGATCGCCACTGCTGTCTCTAATTACATCCATCTCACAGCAACATGCAATCTGTCACATGTAGTTTTCATGGGAGAGATCTGCAAAGATAGCCTGGCATCCACCCAATAAAGCACTCCTCTATTGTGTGTTGCCTTGAGATGGAAATGCTCGTATCGACCAAACCAGTGGTCAAATGAAAAGGCATTTTTGATGGACACGTCCTTGAATATTCAGAAAAAGCAAAGGAGAAGCCTTATGTATGAAGAATGATACTAAATGGCAGAAATATATTAGTAGAAGGCCATTTGTGTCCTCTAGAACTACAGAACAAGAACTGTCCACTAAATGTGCTGCTACACATTTCTCTTCATTTCTTGCATTCACAATAATAATCAGTTTTTCCTTTTTGTCTGCGGAAAATAACATTTCTTTTGTATTGCAAACGGATTTAAAGAAAGGTTTTCAGCCACTTCACACAAACTAAATCTACACTGAGCAGGTCCCAAATAGTTAAGGAGTTATGCTGAAGTGTAATTCTGCAGCCACATGATAAACTCATGGAGCTCCGGTGTTTCAGGCTCAGAGGACACAAAGAGCAGAGCGCACAGGACGGAGACAAAAGAGAGAAACGGTTGGCTGTCTCACCTTTGAGTTCTTGGAGAAATGTTAGGAGGGGCCAGGCTTTAGGAGGAGAAAGAAGAGCAGAGAAAAACAAAAGGAAAGCAGAAAAAAATGATCCATGCAATTTGTAAAAATGCAGTCAGGGCAAGGCAGGGAAAGAAGACATTAGTGCAAAGTGTGTATCTACGGATGTACAGAGCAGGTCTGTGAGAGAAGTTAAGCGGGATGCAAGAGAAGGGGACTTAAACATGGCAATGAAAATCCACAAATTCTGCCAACAGCACTAGTTAAGACTGTTGACAAACTTTTTCTTCTGCCTACAATGCAGTAAATCATACTGAAACAGGTACATTGTAAATTTACAGCAAACAATATGGTAAATCTCCCAAAAACATGCCCAGAAAGTGTGCTATACTACTTTTTGTGGCTCTGTTGGCTTTGTTCCTATCTCAGATGAGTCTGACAGACTACGTGGGAGGAGGAAAGTGTGAGAAGTGGAGAGAGTGAGTCGGACTCGGCCCCCGAGGCAGTGGACCTCAGCTCACTGTGGGATAGACCAGCGCAGAGAATTCACACAGCACACACATGCATTCCAACTCAACGCATGTAATCGTGCAGAAACAGACTCTCAGATCTGCACTCGGCAGAATGAAATTCTTCAAGGAAGCCAAAGTGTTTCCAAGTGGTTGCCTCCCTCACGCCCACATTTTCCTCGTTTAGAAATACCTTCAAGCAAATGCGCTAATAGACTTCTGCTCATCGAACTGCAGTCAACAGAATTTCAGACTCTCACAATAATGAATGTGCTAACTGAACATATCCTCTCCAGTCAAGCGGTAAGTCTGACAGAGCGGGCAGACTGTGTTTGAGGTCACAAAAATGCAAGTAAATCTGAAAACATGCCATTCTCATTTGACCTTTCAGTGGCATAGGCGGGTTATCTGCAGAAAATATGCAAGAATTCAGTGGTTGAAAGTCTCATAAGGGAATCTTTTATATTCTAGACACACTCATGCACTGCAGCATGTATACATAGAAATTTAGATGAATAATGCATTGTGGTTGTTAACATGACTTTTCCTGTTACCTTAGTGAACTCTGAGTTCTGTAAGTTGGCCTCAGGACACCAGCGCCCCCCTAAAGCAGTCAGCATGGCGCAGTCTTCTTCCTCTTTGGTGCATAGCTGGGTTGGAGGATAAACTGCTGCGGGGGGGAGGTCTTCCATATCTGCTCCGCTGCAGCTGGGAGTCCGCAGCTGCAGACCTCGCAAGAAAAGGTGACATGCTTCCAGGTCGGCTTCCCAGATTCGCTCCAAGCCTGGACAACCACAGCTAGAGAGAGAAGGAGACGAGTATGTTACGCACTATGATACAATAACATAAAATACACTGCAGTATGACCAACAATGTTAGATTTTGTATTATCTGATATTCAACATGATATGTGATATGATAAACACTAAAAAAAAACATCTATCCATACTGTACAATGTGATACCACACAGTTCCAAATTACTTCATACAATGTGGCACAATAGTACAATAAAACTAGAATTACCCCCTGGTGGTTACATGCTGCTCCGACGAGTGATGTTAAATTTACAGCCATGTCTGTCCAGATTCATAATATACTTATGCCATAAAAACTCTGAAGTGTGTAAGATTCACTGAAAGAACCAAAAAAAACAGACCCAGAATCCTTCTTTGTGTTTACAGGCTTGTCCAGTGAAGCCGATTCTGATAGAACACTGTTGTAGCCATGGCAGTAAACAATGCTTCAAGTATGGAGCTACAAATTCTAAAACACGGATGAGTCAGACACATCTTTAACCCAGCAGCATCATCAGATCCATACAGTCAACACCGTTTCAAGGGGACAATCCAAGATTGAGAAAACAAACTCAGTTGTAAGCTCATTGGTTTCATTTATTTATATGTTAATCTTCTGTCATGTTCAGTTACTTATGTTTACTCACTTTCAGAGAAACAAAATGAAAAATAAGTATTTTCATGTTAAAGCAAACCACTGATCTCAGCTCAACTTGCATGTGAGTCATACATAGGGAGGGTTGAGAATAGAGACCTCAGGCACTCATGAGGAATTGGTTCCAGTCTGAAGAAGCTGCTTTGGCATCAGATAGAATACAGACTGAGAGTTTCCGCTGTTGTCGAGAAGAACTCCGAAGGTGAAACTTGTTGAACCATTAAAAACAAGCCCGTGGAAAATGGTTTTGTGTATACTGTCATACTATAAATAGCTGGCACTCTTGGATTTCTCTTTCAGAGAAAATTCTCCTTTCAGAGAAATACTGAACAAATATCTACCTTGCTCCCTCTGCAATAGATAAAATTACCAAGCAACCTATCAGTGTTTCCTGTTTTATTTCCTGAGGTCATATACATCGTCACCTATTCAGGATCCAACCAAAATTGAAATATAATCACAAGTTCCTTCTCTGTTACTAACCTATGGTGTTGAATGATGGCTAAAAAGGGTTTTTGCAGAACAGCATGATGTTACAGTGAAGGTGCCCTTTGACCTTGTGGATAATCAGTGTCATTTGTTCACTATTTTATCCTAATTTACTTTTGTGTGTAATGTGGTCATAATTAGCCATAATTCTTAATATAGGGACAAAAATGTTTCTGGGAGGCCTTTAACCATCAGGGTAGCCTTTGACCACCACATCTTAATGGGCATTTGTGCAAAATTTTTTCCTGAGATACTGCGTTCACAAGAACAGTGCTCCAACCATACCATTACCATAAACATGACAAGATATGATACAACATATGCCTATACACCGACATTATGACCACTGACAGGTGAAGTGAATAACATTGATCATATTGGTACTATGTGGTGTTCTGATGGAAAACCTTGGATTTGGATTGGATTGGACCAACACAATATTAAGAAGATGGTCACAATGTTATGCCTGATTCGTGTATATGTAAATAGGTAAAGAGTATACACATATTCTTTTATGTATGTAAAATGTATACTGACTTCAAAATTATATGTCTGTAAGATTCTGAACATATAGTATGTTGTGAAACAATGTAAACAAGAAATGCAGACATCACAGTAACACTAATATCAGCACAACAGGGACAAATATAATGAAAATATACATTGAGGGACAGCGTGTCTGTGCTGACAGCGTCATGATAAAACAGGCACAGTAAAGGACATCTTTAATAGGCATCTCTAAAATAAAGCATTGAGTGACAGGGGAGGAGTGAATCATTCAGAGATTATAATTCCATTGACAAACTGTAATGAGAGTGAATGTTCTCCTGATAGGCTGCCCTTTACTTCAAAGAGCTGCAGCAGAGAGAGAAAAGAGGAGCCTGGAAGTGTTCATCTCTGCTGGGGTCACTGAGCAGGAGTTCAGAGGGAGGACAAGAGGATTGTTTTTTTGTTTATCTACTCATTGAGTCACAATCAGTCATCCTCCTTCACTCTCCCTCGCCATGACCCTTGTGGCTTCCAAGGTGCAAGTATGAAAACAAAAGAGAACAACTGAAGGAGCTGCAGCTGATTTAATACACTGAGAAAATGAACAATCAGGTCACTGACTCGGTTTACTGTTTCATTATTTAAGTTAACTGCTCAACAAGACATTGTGTTTTACAGTAAGATCAGACTTTTGTTGTATCTGGTAGTTTATTACAATGAAATTACCTGTAAATGGGAGGACTGATGTTGAATTATAAGATTTCCTCCTTTCTTTTAAATGTAGCCAGCTCCAATTTGAGACCTCTGACCTTTAAAATATGCTTATTTATTTACCTTCTTCTTTCAGTGACCTTTAGATAACAAATTCCCAAATGAGTGCGCTCCCAAGTGACATTTTAGGGCCTGAATCCATTGATCTTATTAGAAAATGTAATATATTTTAGATCACACACAACAAATGCACACTAAATAGCATAACTTTTAAAGTAAGTAAAGATCCTGTCTGTCTTTACTTCACAAATGAAGATCAACCTTATTTCCAGGAATCCATTTTGTGTGGAAGCTAAACTAAAGCTGACAGGATGCAGGGACAAAGGTTTAAAGATTTATACGTATGAGATGTATCAAACATCCTTAAGGAAGAGATGTCCTCCATCTCTCTGTATGTGCCAATTTCCATCCCAGGAGGAGATTTTCTGTCACAAATATTAATTCTCACGTTGAGTGACTCAGAAAGATGAAAACAACAATTTCACACTCCAAGCACAAATATACTTACATATAAGCCCCTATAATATATTCAGTATTTTCACCTAGAGACTGCTTCCCTGCCGCGCAGTCAGATTTGAGAAATTGCTCTTTCTCCATCATATGTAAACAAACTCAAAGGCAAAATGCACCCAGACAATATTGTTTAATCTCTCCCTCTGTTCCTTCTCCGTCTCTCTCAGTGATGAGTCCCACCGAAATTGAATGCCACTTGTTTTCCAGCCCATCTCCTGCCTGAAAAGGCTGCCAACCTCTGTACCCTGCCAGCGCACGCCTCTCAGCCACTCTCTAACCTTCATTTGGCAGACAGACAATAGAAAAATTGCTCGGCCCGGCCCCTCCCCTGCCCCTGCCAATTCTGAATTCTGCAATAGTGGGGACGCACCCAATGAGCCGTGCCATTGTTATTTGTCTCTTCTGAAGTGGAGAGGGACGCGCACACACACAGACACACAGATATGGGTTAGCACACATGTGTTAACTTACACACAAACACACACATGCCCATAAATCATTCTCTGCTGGGATTCTGTGTTGTACAATCATAAATTCCTCTAAAAATGTCAAAGCCGGCATCATCTATCACAAAAAGCTTCTCTTCAGCGACAGCCGCAATTCATTACAAATAACTGGCTTTGGCATTAGGGCTCTGTGCGCTGAAAATTCGGGCAACATGTCAGCGCTTAAGCATCCCTGTGATTGTGGCATCCTGGTGCCCGTCGGTATGAACTTCTCGCCCAGGGGTTAATTGGTGGCAGTGGCTCGGCCTGCCATCTGACGGTGGCAGGGTGTAGGCGTGCTGCGCCACTGATGGCCCAGTAATAAAAAGGAGAAGCAGGCAGGCACACTCCTTCCACAGTCCTCCCTGTGGGACTGCTGACTGACAGGACTGCTCTTTCTCCTCAAGGCATTGCGCACTCAGATAGCTACTGAGGACAGATTATAAATACACCATAACTGCTGAATGGGTTTCACATGCTGTCGGACCAATAGTCTGACCAGAACCCGGCTCACATGTTCGGCAGCGTCTCCACGTCTCACACACCAGACTGGAATAACAGACAGAAGAGCAGCTCCTATATTCATCCACAGCTGACGTCTATCTTGGTACATTCTGGGCGAAACAAGTGCCTTCTCACCAAGAAATTACTCACCTGAGTCTGCTCATGTTGAGGATAATCAAAAGCCGTACACAAAATGAGAATTCACACATTAGAAAGGAAGAGGGAGACGGTAATGTTTCACCTTAACATTACCATCTGAAATAACACCAGCTGTGGAGAGGTGTTAATAATACGCTGAAATACAAGATGGGGACTACTGGAAGAGGTGTGATGGATGGTGGGTGAAGGTGGGTTTGGCTCGGGGAGGTTTTTACAGCAGCCAGCTAAGCAACTATGGTGCCTCTTTTTCAAACACATTTCTCTTAGGTGCATTCAAGAGTGTGTGCATTAAAAGTGATAATGGAGCACATTCCCACTCAGCTTTCTTGCTTAGATGCTCACAGCGCGTCTTCTATTTTAACTAAGAGAGCATGTCTGAGCATTTTAATGACACCAGTCGGTTTGTATCCATCACATGGGATGAATGGCACCCAAAACTGCACGGAACAATAAATGTAGGACAAATACGAGAAGCATTTGCTAATGAAACATCCACGAATTGTATGAATCAAGCGTATGGCGCTGCTAATCTGAATAAAATGTTTTTTGTTCTGGTGACACACTTACAGCATCTGCGCTGCTCTAACATCCTGTTCTAATCGTTAGCAAGGAAGAGATAATTGGTTTTTTCAACACCATCCGTCTCCACGGAGACCAGACATCTCACCACACTAATCTGCCTCTCTCCTCCCCTCCTCCTCCTCCCCGCCTCCCATCACCACGGCACTCCATCAACGGTAATGTACATTAGAGCTGACTGATAACATTTACAGTGGATGATGAGTGCATGTGTGTATCTGATGTGTGTGTGTGTGTGTGTATGTGTGTGGTGTACGCACATGTGGGGGAAACTGCACATTCAATCAAACCAAATATGTGTCACTGTGCCAAGCAGGAGCTGGTGGAAGCTGCTGGTACTTGCCAGAAGTCAGAGCTGCATTTGTGATTGGAGCTGGACCGCCTCTGGTTACAGAAGATGATCCAAGGTGGGAGAGCCAATCAATTAAAACAGAATGTGATGAGCAGGAAAATTAGTTTACAGACACCCAAGAAGGTGTCCTTTAATATGACTTTTTTTTTTTTTTTAAAGATATGATCTACAGTATATAGTCTGTATTCCCTGAAATAAAGTATCCGTTAGAGAAAAACTAAAACAAAGGAGCTCCACTAAAAAAGAAGATATAAAACACCCAGCAGTCAGACTGTTTGGAGGCCAAACATTCAATGATGTATTTTGGTTTTATTGGTGTTGGTGGTCTGGGACTGATGTTGAAACAGAAGCAGGCTTTCTGGATTTATAATCTCCAAAGTTTACAGCAGAGGAAAATAAATAAAGACTTTAGTGCTTAACATTTTTACATACAGCTATTTTTATAATAAATTAAAGGGGTAACTCCGCTGATTTACACACCAACTTCTGTTTATTTTTGTTGAGGAGTTTTATGTTTTCTGTGGCCCTAGAGGAGCTTTCCAAAATCTGGAAAACAAAATAACCCTGACAATGTCATGGACTTGGAAACGTTATTAACAGAAAGCCTGCATTACAAACAGAAGGTCACAGAGAGGGAGGGTGCTGCAATGATATCACTGAGATGCATTATGGGAACTTGGATCAGTTTTGACATTTATTTTTTAGTTTGACCCTGAGTCCCTCGGCTTTATGGAAGTGCAATACCGGATCACGAAATGAGCAATTTATAATATTTATTTGGATCTTAAGTTCTGTTCTTGTTTTTCAGATGGCATTTTAAAATTTAACACAGTGTTCTAACATTTTGGTGAGTACTTCTATTTCGGTTTCTGTTTTGGATGTGCCTTTAGGGCCTTATCAGCTGTTGTATGAAAATACAGAAGAATTTTGTTATAATACCAGTAAAAAGAAATGTATTATAAAATACAGGATATGACATGACATGACATGATATGATATGATATGATATGATATGATATGATATGATATGATATGATATGATATGATATGATATGATATGATATGATATGATCACCAGCTGTCTCCTATTGGTCCAAAATCTCCAATAGGTGTTCAATTAGGTTAAGATCTGGTGGCTGTGAAGGCCACAACATATGATTTGCATCATGTTCATGCTCATAAGACTTCAGTGTCCCCTTGTGTCCTATGGATTGGGGCATTGAGGTGACTCATCTCACTGTATCACTTTTTTCCATATCTCTTTTTTTTTGATTCACTCTCAATTGTACATTTATCTTTGTAAAGAGAGGCTCATGCAGCCTGATCTAATATCCGTCTCTATTTTTAATAGTCAACAGACTGTTCTCACTGGCAGTCTGATCACGTCCTGCCTTGCCATTCTAGTTCACCTGAAGAGGAGACAAAAAGTTGCTCTTCAAATCTGCCACGATTCCCGACCCTATTTACTGATGCCTTTCCCATAGATCTAAATGCAGATGTCACTTTAGTCACTGTTCCTATTGAAGCCGGTTGTGCAGTCTTTGTGACTGAAGCTCCTGTCATCTGTGCCCCAACAATGAACCCTCTTTCAAAGTCACTTACATCGTCTCCTCTTGCCGTCTTGTTGCAAAAGCGGAATCAGCTGGGACTGCTCAGCATTTCTATACAGATGATGACTGGATGTTAACTGGATAGTTGTACCTTGCAAAG
The DNA here is from genome assembly GCA_024666655.1 of Dascyllus trimaculatus. Taxonomy (NCBI): domain Eukaryota; kingdom Metazoa; phylum Chordata; class Actinopteri; family Pomacentridae; genus Dascyllus; species Dascyllus trimaculatus. Next base: position 24,123,946 of record CM045464.1, on the reverse strand, counting down.
CACCGGTGTGAAAACATCTGCATTCGTTGTGTTTCACCACTTTTCTAATTTCGGTTTTTCGTTTTTTGTCACCTGTTTACAAAAATAAATGCTCTACTGACAACTGTAGGAAGTCAGAAGCTTTGACAAGTTATTTTTTCACATTAGATGCATGGTGCAGACAGGTACTCTCAGAAATATCACACAAACAAAGCACAAAGCAGCCATCTGCCCTATTGACAGAAACGGTCCACAAGCATGCTTCCCTGCTGGGCACTGAGATCGCAGCCATGTTGCTCTTTGACCATGCACATCCCCAGTCTGCGCATTCCTCAGTAACAAACAGCCCTGCAGTATGTGACTGATTCCTGGCTCCAGTCCAAGGAGGTGAAGCTGCCTCTCTAAGGATGCAACACAAAGAGCTAAACCTGCTCACACACCGCAAACAGAGACAAGGGTCAAACAGGCACACCGGGTCTGTGATAATAAAGGCTTTTCCCAGCTCAAGCTAAGCCCATTCTGCCTCACCTTCCTCTTCAAAACACTTAAAAAAACAGAGAGTGGAAAATACAGCTCATATGGTGTACACAAAAACATTATTGGCTCTATTTATCCATCTGTAAAACACAAATTGCTCCAAAATGCTGCAGAATAAGAACCAGTCATATCACAGCTGCTCAGTGTTGCCTGTCTGCCGAGGAGATGAGCTGAGCAGCTCTAATCTACATAAGGAAGCATAAGCAGCCGTATGGTGTCAAAAGTTGACCGGGTTCCACACCCTCTGCTCGAAAATTCAGACACTCAGCTAACCAAATCTTTCAGGTGGGTTGGGCATCCACCCACAACACAACAGACCTGTCCTCGGTGATTTAGAAGCTCCGAAACAAACGGAAAAAGACACTGCTTTGTCTGAAATGGTTCACACAAAAGAAGGGGGAAGGGTGGAAAAGGAGCTGATGTAGACCTCGGAAAAAAAGGTATAGAAAATATTCAAGAGCGTGGAAAGAGGAAGACAAATTGTGCAGGTGAGAGACAGAGTGAAATGTGAGAAAGGGACTGTAGGAGACAACAGCATGAGGGGAAAAAGGTGTGAGTGCATGATGTGGTTGGTGAGGTGATGTATTGGGGAGGTGGTGCTCTGGTTAGAGGACAACGGAGGTGAGAGGAAATTCCTTGGAGACCGCTGCTCTGTTTATGTCTCCTTGTTTATTAGTTCTGGGGAACACTGAGTCTTCATGTGTGTATTAAAAAAGAAACAGGCAGCAAAGAACACAATTACCTGTGCAATCTGTCCTCCAGTAGCTCGATATACTTGGTAGTGTTCTCTTTCAGGCGGCTTTCTGTAGGGAGAGAGAAGCACAAAGAGTGCAACAGCCTGTTACTTCACTTTATTTAGTACTTTTATTAGCAATGCTGGGGTATCCTAGCAACAAATCACAGCAATAATATCATTAAAATTGACTTGTCATTAGCTATTTCATACATGGACTCCATTCACAGTTGGTGATGGCATTATGCACAGAAACTGCAACAGTACAGTTCAATAGAGAGGACCAGCTGGCTCTCTCTCTCAGCACAAACACACAATCGAGGAAAGATCATTCCCTCTGCTCGAAGACGAGATAAAACTGTAGACGGCCCGAGGATAAAAGGGGATTGTATCGTGGCATAGTTCCTTATATCATGCCAGATTTTCTGTGGGGCATGAAGTTGGATGGATAGCTTATGTTGCTTCCTGTGCCCTTCTGCCAGCAGTGAGCGGTGCCTGAGGAGGCAGACGGAGGCTGGCTGAGCGTTAGTCAGGATGGAGAGGAGGGCAATCTGAGCACCGTTAATGAGCTCATGTATGAAACATGAGAATATGCCCCCCACAGCAGCAGATCCTCCAACACAATGGGATGCACTTATATCAAATTGCAGCGTGTATGTATGCACACAAAAGCTATAACGTTCAATATAAACCCTCTTCCTCCTCCTCCTTCCTACTGAAATACAGACAGACAAAGCCGCCGGCCTCGTAAATCTGCCCATCCCAGCATCTGTGCAACTCGACAACGAGTAAGAATCAGTTCTTTCCCACAATCTGGTGCAGTGATTCCCACTTTTGGGTCAGAGGATCAAATCAATCACAGACTTTTCTTTGGTCAGTGCTATTTTCCTGCACAATACTGGAGACTTTTATCCCTGCTTGTAAAAACATTCACAGATGAAATGAACTGAAGTCTTTATACTAAACTGACTCAAACAGCTTCATATTTACAGAAGCATCAAATGTTTCATTTAACTTTTGGCAAGAAGAGCATATAAAGGTATTTCCCCATAAAGTCAAATTATTTCTTTAATCGAACATAACATGATAAAAAAAACCTCAGATGAAGGGTCACAAGAAGACGGTGCTTCATTTTAAGGAGAAATGAGCCAAAAATAGCAGGAAACTACTCCAGTGTAATGCCACTTAGCCTGATCACTCTGAGTAGAACTCACACAGAGACAAAGTCACCTAATTGGGTGTTCTGAATCACACTGATGTTTGAAATATAATTTGTATCATTGTCTTAATGGTGGTTATTAGACAGCATCAGCTCGGGGATGAGACAGGCTCGGGAGCAGGCACAGCAGGAAGAAAAGGAAAATGTCTCCGAGAAAGTGGCTGTGACACACACTTACACACACACTTAAACACACACACACATCTGTACGTACTTTGTGAAAGAGCTGCGTTGGAGATAGTCAGGCTATTTATGGGGGCTGCATGCGTGTGTGTCACAGAAACTGATCTTGCCCGAGTGTCGTTTTCATTCAAAGTGGCCAAATCTGCTCAATCAGAGTTAAGAGGGAGGCCGCTGGAGGAGCTATCACATATCTGATGAGCAGATCTGGTGTACGTGGACCAGACAGCTCACTTACCACCCCTCTAATTGCCATGTGAGATCCTATCCTACCTGACAAAGTCTCCCTTGTCAACTTCCATTCATGCTGGCTCCGTTAAGCAGCGTGCAAGGAGATAGCCACTGAATAATACATGGGGGCATTAAGCCTGACTTTGGATGGCACAGAGCATGTACAGATGCGAGATGACTAAGTAGGCTATGTCTTGAACAAGAGCCAGATTTAGAAATAATACAGCGTGAGGAATCAGAAACAGTCCGCATAAACGACAGATGAAGATGGGAGATGCAAACACGAGTGTATTAACTGTTAACTTAATATTTCGTGCTGTGCTAATACTGTCGCACGCAGGGGAGAGTCAGTGTACCATCCAGTCGCCATGCCAACCGGTGGCACAAGGAGCGAGCCTTTTCGGGCGTGACAGATGAAAATAATCTTTTCTTTATAGAACGGGACAAGACATCAAGCAGCACAGCCTCCTCCTGCGCCGAGTGGAACCAGAGCACTGGGTGATATTACCACTTCCTGTAAGTCTGTGGGAGGCTGCTGTCATTGGCAGGCCATGCGAATAAAATCGGCACTAAAAAGCCCATAAAGGAGACAGTCAGTCCCTTAGTCCCCAATACATGCGGCAGTATATTTGGTGTTGAAGGAACTTCACAAAGGCGTCCACGGAGCCTGCATTGAAAATTCATGAGCTCAGCCTCCCCCTCACACCAGTGATCTCAGCAGGCGTTAAACATCACTGATTGCTGCCAAGGACCCCGGCCAAAATCGAAGAGGCCATTCATTCATAATACAAACAGAACTGAGACACTATTCAAAGATGAGAAGAATGTGTTGCTGGGCGTTGCAAAGAGGCTGTTTGCTTCACATAGGTCAACATATGAATTCATCCATCTTATGCAGAAATAATTACTTCTGTTAAATACATAAAGATATGATGGATCTAATGATTGAAATCAGTGATGTGGACAGACATCAGCTAATAAAGCAGACATAAGTTCTGGCCTTCAATGAGGCTGCAGAAGTTAACGATGGCAAGGTGTTTCAATTTCTGAGTTATGAGCATTTGAGCAGCTCTCTAATTGAAAGTGAATAATGCAGTAATTTCTTCAATGCCTTGTAACAATAAAAGCAGCCAACATCTGTGAGGCCTTCGTGCTGTCAAACAAATTAGAGGCGGCTCGGTGCTAACACAGCACCAGCGATATGCGTGTTATGAGAGCCCGCGCATAATAAGGCAGAAGAGAAATTGTGTGTCTTTGTAATTGAGTTGAAGGCACCGACTGTGATTAATGTGTTTAAGCTCGGCTTGGGCTGTTCAAGTGCGACATCACTGCAGGTAACACAAACACACAGTCAGCATACGCAGACGCCCACAATGTATGAATGTATCTGAACGGAGCTAATGGAGGGAGAGGGACAAGCTGATATCAGACAGACACTCAATAACCCATGATGCTCTCGCTGTAGGATCACAAAGCATAGCTGTACACAGATTGCAGCTGCCACTGTATCACATATTGTGGGGTTATGCACGGATACACAACAACAAGAATCATTTGACAAAAAACTGCCAGTGTGTACAAAATCCGTGCTTGGGTTGATTTATATCTCATCTCTGGGTGCTGACTCACTGGGCTGAAATCTTAAGACACACTCACTGTCATTATAACTGGAATTGAACTCGGTAAACAGAGTTTGCTTGGAAGAGAATTTAAACTTCAAATCCACTGCTGCAGGCTGCAAAACAACATTTTCTCTGAGAACTGAATCTGGAAAGCAGTAAGAGGGCCAACAAAGAGGAACTCTCCCAAAATATGCTGTCATGAGAACTGTAACACTTCACCTGCTCACAAACTGGCTCCACTGAACATCTTATTTTTTCCTTGGCTTCTTTTGGGAACTCCAGGTTAATACATTTTCCACAAAAGCGCATTTCTGAATTTGCCAGTGTCACCTTCAACAGAAGAATTTTGCCTAAACAAGAATAAGAGCCAATAGCCATCGGCTCTCTGAGGCTGTAATTAAACATGGTTTAACCTTCTGAACCCCAAGCAGTCTCTGGGCATATTTTGCTCCTGTGACATTTTTATTTGCTGTGGGCTCACAGTTGTAATGCCATAAATCATGAAGAAAGAAAAAAACAAAATTGCATTTCTTTGACTATTTATTTAACTAAAATGTTCAAAATTTAGAACCTTTATTTCAATACTAAAAAAACGGTGCCTCTGCATGCTATAGGTATTTTAGTATTTACATTTAACAACCTCGACCACACCATCTCTACACATCAACTCTAGAAAGAGATTTCACCATGCTGAATGTGTCTTCCAACAACTTATTGGTAACTTGCTCCTCTGTATGCTGCTTTTGAGCCATGCTGCATTTATTTTATTGCTCTAATACGTTTCATTTTGGTCTCTCAAAATGTTTCCATATTTGTCTTCTATCTGCTTTGTGCAAAACACAGCCTGCAGTTCAACATAGGTCGTGTCCCAATTCAAAAGCTGCATCCTTCGAAGGACGCATCATTCGAAGTGCGTGAAGGCTGAATGAGAAGGCTGCTGTCTTAACAGAAACCAAATATAATTTATGTTAAACATGTTATCAGATAACTTGGTGGAACAAAACTAAAAAAGTGAGGATAGTCATGTTTTCGCTCGTCTACACAGAGAATTACCACCAATAGAAGCTCCAGTAGAATTTTGTAACCATTTTACTTCAGTAATTTAAACAAGGAATAAATATGTGAATATTGGTGAATGAATGAGTCGTTTGTGTGGTGGCACTGACGCTGTACAACTGGAAAGTAAACATTTTGAAATGCAGCGGCTCACATCAATAACGTCACGTTACTTAATCAATTTTTTAAATCAAATTTTATTACATTTTAATACAAACATTTGTACCGTTAGCTATTAGAGTGAGCTGCAACACAATACTTCTATTTAAAACTATAATCCTCCGCCGCTGATGAATCCATCTTTTCAGTCAGCTGTGAGCAGTTAAAACTCCAGCTGTTGATCGAACTGTCACTGGCGCACAATGAATCTTGGGATATGTTGCTGCGAAGGATCCACTGATGCATCCTTCGCAGCCATGGAGAAGATTTCGACGCATTCGTCAGCCGCATTTGAAGGAGCCTTCGAGTTTTATTGAAATAGGACAGCCTCCGTCGCACCGCTGTGACGCATTCGGCCTTCAAATGCAGCCTTCAAAGGATGCAGCCTCTGAATTGGGACACAGCTATAGTCTTTGAATTTTTCCCATGTTGCTGTTATTCACAGCTGGGTAAATTATGGCTTCTCAGCTTTGCCAAGAAGCATAAAACTTTTATGTTTTTGATGCAATATCACGATTTTTGGTTTAGATTTGGCTAATATGCCCGACTGAACCAGAGATAACGCAAGATTAGTTCAAGAAAAGGTCTGAAAGTTAAAAATTTGACCATGTTTCTAAATGATGTAATGTTAGTGGCTGTTTGTCTTTCAAACCCACCCGCATATTTTGGAGTTCACATGGTTAAGCTGGTGGTTTAAACTGAATGCCAATGTCAGCATGTTTACAATGAGAATGCCAACAACGTGATGTTAGCATTATAAGCTATAGTTTGTCAGTTGCTAATTAGCACAAATTAAAACAATGTAAGCCGAGGGTCGATGGGAATGTCAGTTTTGGTAATGTGTAGTCATGAACCTCAGTATTAGAAAACCATCAATGGAAAGTCAGTTGGCATCTCATTGTGCACCAATGTGGTGGACTGACAGACAGACATTACCGCCCATAGAGTCACTCTGCTAGCATGGTTGAAAACAAAACAGCTATAAAAAATTCTGCGCATGTCTTTCATTGCAGTGAAGTGCAGAAGTGATATAACCAAGACAATGAAACTTCTTTTTAAGTCGAACTGATCTGAAGAAAAGAAACTGATCGATGCACCCTGACTGTGGTGGTACCTCAATCAACCACCCTTTGTTTTTGCGGTAGTTCGTGATACTCCTGACAAATTCACAATGGAACCACATCCTCTAGTGAACCACAGGAAAAATGAGGCTTTCCAAAACTTCAGAGACAGAATCCAGAAAATATTCTCTGTGGTCCACTTAACCACCACGCTGCTCTCAATCATTCAGATGCTCTTTACGAGAAGAGCTGTCATACGTTCCATCATGTTCTCAACAGAAGCACCCTGAAAGAGGCAGAGTCATGAATAAATCATTCATCTCCTCGCCTTCACTATTGGCACTCCGGTCCAAGGAAATTGCATTTGTTTAATACCACAGAGTGACAGTTTTCTGATGTGCACTTCAGACACTGGACAAGTACGACACAGTTGGCCTGAACAGTCTCCAGAATCCCGCACAAGCAGTGGGAGCTGTGTGAAGACAGAGTAGATGGTGGAGGTCCAGCAAAGCACAATGGAAACATTAAGTAAATGTGTTTGAGTGGAGTCATGTGAAGCAAAAAACCACCATCTTCATTACAGATAACCAAATTACCTGGCTGCTACAGAGTATACCACCAGCATACTAACAAAAGCATTAAATAAGCATCACCAGGGTGCTTGGATAAATCAAGAGGGATGCACGCTGATGCTGCCTCCGCATTCGAATGTCCTCACTCCTGGGGGCCATTTACTCATCTTATTCAGCTCTTCAATTATTTATTTGTAAATTTAGTATCGCTCGAGATCTCTCTTGGGGACAAAATTATACTCTCAGCAGGGAATCCAACCTCCAGCTATAATGGGTTTGGTATTCATCAGCACTTGTGCCAATGGCAATTAGGGACATAATGGCTCCCAGGCCAAAAAGCTCCCACACCACATAGTACTCAGGGCAGAGATGCTCAACAAGCTGGAGCTGTGTAGTGTAACTGAATGCATGTGCTTCGATTGTGTCATTGGGCTACATATACGCTGCTTAACAGCTCGTGCCATGACAATAAGCTTCTTGAACAACAGACATACTGCTTTGCTGTTATAAGATGCACTAGTATGACACGTGTTTGCTACGAATACCTCAGAAACCTAAAGGATGGCCATCTTGACTTGGAATTAGAAAGTAAATTCCAGTCCCCTCCAGCTAAAGAAGCGGTAATGTGCTGTTTGTGGGCTATCAGTTTCCAGCTAGTGTGTGCCAGCCCCTTATTACCAAATAGGATGACAGTTTAATGAGCCCCTTGCTCGGTGTCAGCAACACATTGTGAAATAGCGCCTACTGCCATATTGTGTGTGCCCACTTGAGCATTTGAGCGAGCCGCACAACCAATCATTAACTTGTCGTCTTCTTTGTGACGTGTTACCCACCTGACTCCCGTTCCTTTGTTTGGCCGCAGCATTTGCATGTCGCTGGTTTCCCAGCCTCCGTGTCCCTGAGAGCTGCATTATTATATATGTTCAGGACACGCGGGTGAACTTGAACCAGTCTTTGGTGCTTGTCATAGAATAGATTAATGTTATTTCAGATGGTTTAGTAAGTAAAGGAGCTCAGGACTGTGCTTCAGCAGCAAAATCCAGGCAGGTGACTTGAGTTTTATGCACACAGGTGAAAGGAAATAAAACATAATTGCTTTGAGGTGATAATAGTTGGTTCGTGGTTACAATATTATAAAATTATAGAGCCTGCATAAACAAAAACACCAAGTCAATGCATTACCTTACACCCCTAAACTCAACAGCCTGAACAATGAGTTGCCACAATAAAAGGGTGCCCCCTAGTGACAGCAGAGGGTGCATTCAAGACAAGACAATGGCACTCGTGGTGACACTGTAGCCACAAACCTTAATGATCTAGGTAACAGCATGTTAGATGGCTGGTTGCACACGTTGGTGTTGTAGCAGGAGCCTGATCCAGAGCTCTGGTCCTTCACTACCTGCTCTATCCCTGTCATCTCCCCATTCCTCTTCCCACTCTGTGTTCCCATCTCAGCACCTCAGAGAGGGAAGTGACCTTTTATAGAAATCTCCTTGTGACTGATGGAGCAGAGAGAGCAGCACCGCAGGTGCTGCCTTCAAAATCTGTTTAGATCTCTGCCAGTGCCAGTACGCCAAATCAATCTAACACATTCCCTATCCTCAACCCCAAAAAGCAAGCCCCTTCTTTAAGCAGCATTCAGATCTAGTAGGAGAGTGTGCCAACGCTGATACATCATGTGTGCACTGCGTGGCTTGGATGTAACTGGCTACTTCACACTATCTAAAGCTCATTTCCCTTGCACCCCCCACTCACTAACACCCCTCCTCTTAACAACTGCCAATCCTGCTGGTAACCCATTTGAAGCCGAGTCCCCACTGACAGCAGATCACTGCTCCTTCATTTGGGAGAGAAGTCATTGTTCACTGATGTCCTCACAGTGTGAGGCAACATCAAGAGAGGACTTGTTTGCAAAGAGCTCTCATGAGTCACATTTGAATTGGTATCTAAAAAGGAATATTCAAAGAAAAAGAAAGGCACCTTTCAAATATACAACAAACGTTTCCTGTCTCAGTGGGCAGCAGGAAAAATGCAGCAGCGCTCTTACAGGTAATGGTGCATTTATTCATATTCATATTTCAAAATGGTTATTCAGAGCTGCTATAATCAATCTTTTTATATTAACAATGGAACAAACGACTAACTGCAACATGAAAGGGGTCCGACAGAGATTTATTACACGATTCAGTTGCAGGTTTCTGCATTTTTAAAAAAAATCATTTTAGCATCTTTTAGATCATTGTTTTTACTGTACAGCCCTTAACTTTACAGGTTTGATTCATAAATCATCAAGGTTGTTTCCACATGCAGCAGGCAAGAGAAAGCATTGAAAAATCCAACTTAGCTGTACTAGGCCAGAAACATAAATGAATATGGGAATATCAGCTAAAATCATATTTATGTCATTTATATGTTCTCTGTCATAAATAAACATAAAACAACAGCATTAAAGCAGTGATTCTGGCAGCTTTAAATGACTATATTAATATATTACCGTAAACTGAATACATGCACCATTATCTAAAACAACACAGCTACAAGTAATAGTAGTTCTGGACACCAGTTTCATTTACTTCAACTTTGTATCTGAGAAATACTAACATGGTAGACAGGTCTAAACACTGCAAAATTGATGAGGTTTGACTGCCATTGCCTTAGAAAAGAGGTCAGTCAGTGGCATCAAACAGACCAGTATCAAATTAAAAATTCTTCATTGCTACAGTTAAGAGCAAAACACAGGTCCACGGCTGTGTCAAAGTGAACTGATTAAAGCTGCAGTGTGTTTTTAACTTTGTCAACTGAGTCACTTTTAGCTTCCAGAGAGCATGTAATGACATTCTGAGTTCAGTGTTTATTGTCCAGTCATACTTGTTGGGAGTCACAGTTACGATCCACCTTGAAATTTGAATGGACACAGGCCTGTGCAGTTGAGTTTTTATCAAAGAACCAGATATTTTTAGCACTGCTGTTATTATTTTGTGCAAATGATTTAACTGAGACACTTTGATGCTAATTCAATCCACTGCAGCTGAGTCGCATGAGGTTGTTTCTGGTAAAAATGAAGGGAAGTTCTACTTCTGAAACCAGGGGTGTCCCAAGAAAGCCACTCCCACTGTGCAAATTTAATCCTCCATAAAACCACAAACTGTAATCGTTTACTCTTCACTTTTAGTATGGGTGAAACAAGCACGAGCTTTACAGGTGCTGTTAGGTGGAGTTTACCTTTGGAAAGATCAAGGCTGGCTGTTTCCACCTATTTCTAGTCTCTGTGTTAAGCTAAACAAACTGTGAATGGAGACTTCATAGAGGGGTATTGATCTCATCAAAGAATGTGTCAGACTATTACTTTCAACATATAGAACTACAAACATCGGTACAGCTTTTGATAGCCAGTACTGATGAGTTTTTATCAGAGTAATGAGGATGATCTGTTGCTTCCGGTTGTATTGAATGCCCTGCAGCAGAGCAGTGACTCACCATGTTGGGCCTCCCTCTGCTCCAGCTCCTGCCTGAGCTGCTGCCGCTGCTCCTTCATCCTGGCCAGCTCCTGGCTGCTGCCCGAGCTGAGGCTGTGCAGCCTCTTGGCCAGAGCCTCCAGCCGGTCCCGCTCCAGGTACACTGCCTTCATCTCAGCTTTTAGCTCCTTGGCACTGCTGAAGTCATTACCTGCACCGGTGCACCACAGGAGAACATTACGCTTACACCGCCCATTAACGAGCGTCTTGATCATTAATAGCGTAATTAAGTGAGGCTAATGGTGGGCGATTCAAGTAAATGAGGTAAATAAAAAGATGTGTGATGTAGCACGGATGTATTGGGGTGGGGCTGAGTGGAAAGTTACCTGAGATGGCTGCCAGTTTGGCTTCATGCAGTGCCAAAAGCTGCGTTTCAGTCTCACTGACTTTCCTCCTCAGGCTGCTGCCCAGCCTCTGACTCATGACCACCTGGGGAAAAGAGGGAGGAGAGGATGTAGAGTGGAGAGCAGGGGGAGGGTGGTAACTAACAAAACCTTTGCAGACACATGGATCCCACAGGACGCACAGCTCATTTCCAATTCCGCTTTCATTTTCTTTTTGACACTCATTCTTACAAGACCTTACAGATTCATTTCCGTCCTCCTGCGCCCGCCCTGCTTTGAATACACAGCAGAGCATCAGCGCCGATGTGTTACCTTGTCTATAACCTTTAGAAAGGCAAGAGAGTGCTACTCCTTTCACATAGACAGACAGGGAAATGTGAAATCTCCATAAAAGATATCATTAGAAGGTCAGAGAGGAAAAAGGCCCTGAATGTCATTGCGTGATGGGGACGCAGTACCTCAGCTGCAGAATTCGCAGAGGAGTTGATGGCTTCAGATGCAGCCTGTCTGGCCTCCATCTGCCCTCACTCTGTCCTTTAAACCTCTGTTCTTTCCAGTGTATACACTTTGAACTACAGCTAGATACAATCCCCATGATGCACTTCCTTCTTTTGAGGAACTATTTTCACGGCTCAAAGGGATGTGGAGCCGGATTTTCTGACGCATTTGCTCCTTGAATCTGACACACTTTTGTGCAACACTTTGAAAGGGCTGTCAAATAGGTGGGTATTTCTGAGGCTGAACATCTCCAGGGAGTTTTCTTCCCACGGAAATACAGAAAACTGTTTCTTTTTTACTATTCAAAGAGCCTTGGATAATTTTATTTCATGCATTACATGAACTGGAAACAGCTCTGGAGTGCTTTTCAAACTGTAGAAATTCTACCATTGGTGATTTAGTTTTCAAAACATCAGGCTATTTGTCAATTTTGGAAAAGTCAATGGAGAACGAAAAAGTTACTTTCATGCCAGCAATCATTTTGTCACAGCAGGCGTGCCATTTTCCACATGGTGGATATCTCATTTAGGAACCAAACTTTTCATTTTGCCTGAACAATGAACAATCTTGTGATTGTGGTGAAAGTGTCTGTTGGTGGAAAGCCTCTATATTCCTTTGAGGTGCATCGGTTGGAGCATCAACCAATCATTTGATGATGGCTTTCTAAAGGACACAATGACAGTAAAAAGGCCCCTGTCCCCTGCTGTGCCTCTCGCGCTATCGTAACACTCCCACTTCTTACAGATTTCCACCTCTTCTTCCTTTCTCCAGCTGCAGAGATCTCTGTACAGCTCAGTTTGAAGGAAAAACAAACCCCTGAGAAGCAGGAGGGGATTCCAGCAACAACTCATACAAAGGGAAGCAAAATTATTTACAAACAGGAATACAAACACAGAAAAACCTTATTAACTTTACTTATTCAGCTGCTCATCAGAGAAGTAGAAAAAAAATGGTATTTTTTTTACCAGCACTGTATTGTTTTACAGAGGATTTAGAATTTAGGGAGAATTTATTCAAAATGGCATCTCCTGCTGGCTCTGACTTTTGCATACAACTGTGGAGAGTTCACTGCCTTGTCAAATAGAAATAAGCACATGAATACAGACACTGACATTTAGTATGCATATTGAACACGCTGAAGCTGGCACATGGCACTTTCTGTCTGTTTTGACTTACTACTCATTAGATATTCATGCACATTCAGTCATTGTTGGCATGCTGAGGGGAGGCTGAGCTGCTATGGAATAAACCGGGTCAGAGGAACAATGGCTTACTTTAGCTGTAGCTTCCTTGATGGACAGATTCAATGCCTGCTCCTGCTCCTGGAGTCTGCAAAACGGAAATAAAAATGTCACAGAGCAGCACTGAAAGTTACTGCTTTTTTCCTTTGGGAACTTTAAGTGAAATCAACAGATGCCACTAAGAAAGATTATAAGGCCACTACTTTATTTTAGCATCTACTCATCTGGCTGCTAAGGACAGAATAATGTACCAACTATCAAGAGGGTTACTGATTCTTATGTAAATTTTTGTTTGAACCTTCTGGTTTGCCATTGTGTGTGGGGTTTGTGTGCTCCCTGTGCTTGTGTTGGGTTTTCCGTACATAGTCCAAAAACAAAATTGGCCTTAATGTGAGCAAGTGTGAGGGTGTACCAAAACTTTTGCACATGTCAGCTTTGATAGGCTCCAACCCCATCTACCCTGCTCTACAGGATAAACAGTGTATAGCTAATGAATGGATGGATGGATGGATGGATGGATGGATGGATGGATGGATGGATGGATGGATGGATGGATGGATGGATGGATGGATGGATGGATGGATGGATGGATGGGTTAAAACATGCATACCTGTCTGCAAACAGAATAGCAGATGGTATAGTTTGTATACCACTGTACACACTAAACTGTGGGGAAACATAAAAGCAAAAGGTCTGTACTATGAGGTTTTATGCAGAAAAGTCCACATTTGGAATCAAAAGCTGTCACCAGTGAAGCCCTAGTCAGTAGTTGATTAACTTAGTTTAGCACAGAAGCTGGAAACAAAGCAGAAGCAGCTAGCCTAAGTCTCCCCACCACCACAACCAACTCCCACAGCCCCTCAAACGCCCACTAATAACACCGTGTCTCTTTTTTTAAAGCTGTACAAACACTAAAGTGTGAAAACATCAAGGTAAGAGTTTTTGTTCCAATGAACTCTTCCTTCAATAAACTAATTGTTTTAGCTGTAGTAAAATTGTTCGTTCCTTTAACATTCACTGTTTCCATTCTGTAACAATGCTGCAGTTGGTAGCCACTGAGAAGTCATGAACAGTTATGATGCTTCAGTAATTGCTCTAGTTTAGCCACTGCGATTGTTCTTTTAACCTCTAAAAAATCTCCTCTGTCTATCGAAGTTACTTAGTTACACGTTGTTTTTCCCAAAAAAAATCCTTCCTTCCTTGCGTGCTGAACAAGAAGTGGAATAAGAATAATGATACAGGAAGCTCCACCCTGCCTGGTGACTGGATTGGTACTTTATATTTGACAACCTGGAGGACTGAATCTGTGTTTTTGAGACTGTCAGGCTGCAGTTACAAGGTAAAAATGCTCAACCATTGCACTGACTGCTTATTTCACTCATGACGTGCATATAAAAAACACCACATGGACATATTAACAAGGTAAAAAAAATTAGTATTCACTGGAGGTGGTCTTGAAGAACAGTCTTGGCTGTCATTTTTTTATTTCTAAATGCAAAATATCATATATGGAACTGAGCTACTACTGTTTACAAAACCTCTTTTGGAAAATTGTTTTCTGTTGAAGCCAAGTAGATAAAAATCAAAGAAAAACTAAACTAGTCACTGAGATGATCTGTTTCTTAGTCACAGCTTCAACCTGTCATACCAAAATGTTCTGTGGCACACAGTATTTAGTTGGCAGAAATAATGGAAACCTGAAACCATGGTACTAACAAGATTCAACTGTCTAGATGAACATCTTAAATATTAGAGATGAATATCACATTGTTAATGTTATTACTGTACATGGGTGCCAACAAGACAAACCGTTAAGGTCACACTATTTGATGACAGAGATACAAATCAATTAGAAGATGGAAAAAATCCATTATGCACAACACAGTCACCTTGAGACAGTCCCAAATGTCTCATATCATAAAAATCAGCATGCCCTTTGCATGTTATTCAAGCTGAATGAGTCAGAGTTAAATGTCTCCGAACACCAGAGTTGCACCACCCTGTTATTTTTGGGGATGCAGCTGCTGTGGATAAAGTGGATTTCTTTAATTCAGTTCCCATAAGGAAAAGCACCTTGATCTGAGAAAGAAATGTCCTGTGTTATTTGGAAAGGGAACTGCAGCACAATCATCACGATGACCCAAAGCACAGCAACCAGAGATGCGCAGCTGAATATCCAATCTGAGGTCGCAATTTCAATCAGCAGCGAGAATAAATGCGTTCCAGTTGGGGTGACAATATGTCAGATATCAAATTATTCCAGTGATGGTGGGTCACACCGCCACGAAGGCGATAAGTACAATTTACATGTCTTTCTAACGAGTGGCAAGACAGAGAGGCTTTCCACGCCGCTCCCTTGAAAGCTATTAACTTCGGAGGATATGATGCAAAGTAATCATTAGCATCTGAGAAAAACCATTAAAATTCAAAGCAGGTTCAAGCAGGTGTGAGAGAAGAGGATTGAGGGCACGGGGGATGCAAGGAGGGAAGAAAAAGTAGTTGTGACGGCTTGATGCGTCCTCTCTGAACCCGAAAATAAACAAATCACTCCTCAAGTCTTACAGAACCTCGCATTGCGTTACATTCATTTGTTTTGTTTATAAAGACCTGCAATGAGCACATTCAGCCTCGATAGAAACAAGAGCTACGTACCACTAAAAAATGCATCAATCAGCCAACAAAGTGAGCAATTTTAGCTCTTAGCTGAGAGAATATTGTACACCCAAGATGAGGCGTGATTGCTCCTCTGGGCTGTTATCTGAGACGGTAATTTAACTGAAATGTGACACTGTGATTTTGACTCATACTTTCTTGGCACCAGACAAGACAATGCTGCTGTGTGATTTATTAAAACCGCCTCTTTCTTAGAGGACGGAAGAAGCTGGGAGGCAAAGATTTAGTGAAACAGAAGAACCTCACGCAAACATCCTCCCCAAAATAAGCTAATTCAACAGTAATGAAAGAGCATAAAATGATAAAAGAAAAAAAACATCCAGGAACTAATGTCTGTTGTAGTGTCACTCGTATTCACAGCTCTTCAGCAGCCCCACCTGGTGACTTAAGGTACTGCAGACACTCAGAACTATTCCATCCATCTAGTGTCTATACACCATTTAATCCTCTGTAGGTACTGGGAGAACATGCAAACTCCGCACAGAAAGAACCCCGGCTGAGATTTGAACCTTCTAGCTGCGAGGCAACAGTGACAACCACCGCTCAACTGTGCCACAATTACTCACTGCATGAAAAGACTTGAATCCTGATATGAATCTGATTTGTTAACCACCTGTTCCATGTTGAATAAACAGACAAGACATTAGGCAAATTTTGCCCAATTATACAGGCCGCCAGTGGAGTTCTTTTCTTTTAAATACAATACAAAGGTAGAATCAGTGTGATAACAAACAAAATGTTTTGATATTTTTATGTTATGACAATTATAATGGCAAACTGACATTTAATATGTCACTCTTTCATAATAAACTCTGTATGAAATCAAAACTCGCAAAGTTTCCTGGTTGAAAGTCACAAGCATCTTTCATGTAACCTGTCTGCTGAATCAATGGTCTTCGAATTACAATAGAAGATCTTCAATATACCACTCCTGCTATGAGGAAAGGAAATTATCTTGTGGTATTCCTCAATATCTGTAAGTGTCAGTGATTGCTTTGTTCATCCCTGATCTGAACTGTGAGCACATATTTGAGGTTTTGTATATAAATGGGTGTGAGACAAGGATGACATGGTGGGGCGTTGGTTAGCCCTGTCACCTGACCACCAGGTTCTGGTTTTGAAGCTACTAGAGCCTCTCTATGTAAAGTTTGCATGTTCTCCCTGTGCCTGCGTGGGTTCTCTTCAGCTTCCTCCCTAGAATACATGT
This sequence comes from Dascyllus trimaculatus, assembly GCA_024666655.1. Taxonomy (NCBI): domain Eukaryota; kingdom Metazoa; phylum Chordata; class Actinopteri; family Pomacentridae; genus Dascyllus; species Dascyllus trimaculatus. Next base: position 24,107,119 of record CM045464.1, on the reverse strand, counting down.
CTTTGGATTCATTCTAAATTCATGATTCATGATTCTAAACTGGCTGTAGGCATGAGCCTGAGCATGAACTGGGGGTCCGTCCCCCTGATGGACTGGTGCACTGTAGCTGATGGATGAGTGTTAGATGTAATGTTCAGGCGAATCATGCCCTCAACAGGAAAACCCATCACTCTAAGGTGTAAAATACAAATATATAAGGTGCAAATTTTTTCTTCCCAACACTCCAGGGTGTCAATTCCATGTTTCACATACATTTGCATTTTTTGTCAGCTATGTTGGACAGCAGAGGCATATAAGCTTCCTGGAAAACAACAGCCAGTAATATATGCAAAGATCTGCAGTGAAGGCTTTCGTTTGCTCATCTGGTGTTGATTCTCTACATGCACTCATCAGGCAGAAGAAAAAGTTTTCCTAAATCCAGTCCTGTGCCAGAGAAGAGCAGGTTTTAGCGGTGCTTAGTAATGGAGCCTAAAATTTGATTAATATTGAGAAAAACAGGCTTATGTCAGTCTGAAAAAGTCTCATTCAATCACTATAATTGGACTAAAGCATTGCTGCAAAACATGTCTGAAAGGAAAACCTTGGTATGAATGTCTATTGCTGATTCCAGACAAGTACACGCCGCCAAAACTTGTCAGATCCATTAATGTAACATTTATGCAAACAAATTATTTGCTGTGAGAAGAAGCAGCTGACATATTCAGGCAATATGTGATGCTGACCTGAGCATGGAAGGTGGAGGAGACACAGAGATCTGCGTCCGGTTTTCAGACGTGACGAGGTCTTGCAGGGTTCGGCTCATGTCGCGGAGATGAGCCACGGTGCAGCTCCTCAGCACGGAGCCCTCCAGCTCCTCGGCCTCCACCTGCTGCTCCTCCTGCTGGATCCTCTGCTCCAGGCATTGACTGCGGTCCTTCAGCTCCACCAGTCGCTGCTGCAGCTCAGCTATCTCCTCCTGTACAGGTTTCACAAGGTTCATTTACAGGCTTTTTTGTTTCAGTTTGATTGTGTGTGAATGTGTGTTGGGCACAACATTGTTCTTACAGTAGTGATGATTAAAAAAAATTGCATTTTTATGAAGCGAGTTGGGATTCTAATGTGAGAAAAAGTGGGCAAAAATTCTAACAGTAGTACTTCAGTTATTCAAACCAGTACATTCAGCATTATATTCAAATACATAACCTGAAACAGAAACAAACTTCACTGATTAAAACAACTCAAACTCTTTTCTTTCTATGAATTATAAACACTTTTCACAATTATCATTTTATAATGTGATTTTTATATTATAGGTATTAACAGTGAGATTATGGACTTCACTTTTATTTATATGTTTTTAAAATTCCATTCATTTTCAAATAAGGAATGAGGAAAGAGAATATAATAGAAATGTTCAAATGGATGATCAGACAGAATCAGACAAGCCTGGGACACAGACAAGAGACACAGAGGGACGTATCATGATCTGCATTTACCTCTACCAGCCGTTTCTCCTGAATGAGACGTTCTCTTCGTTGCAGCGGACCCTGAGATGAGTCAGATCGCTCCCCAGCGTCAGGCTCTGCACCCTCCCTGCCAGCCAGCCATGAAAAGACACATCAGCGATGGTTAAACAGATTTGATCATAACTTTTCTGCTCTGTATTTCTCACAACCTTCATTCAAATTTTTTGATCCTTTTGATCTCTTTGAGTGGCAGCAAGAGTGAGGAAAAGATGCAGTAATGTGTGATGTAGAATGTTAATACATTGCACTGTAATTTGCTTTAATCAGTTTGTTACTGCCATTTTCAGTCATTCGGTAGCTCAGTGAAATGAGGGGAATGTTTCACCCTGTTTCATATAGTTATTAATACAGTTATATATATGGAAAACACAGTATCACAGCTTTAAGCTTTAGTTTATGCAGGGTGCCCTCTGGAGAAGCCCCACCTGATTTCCTTCCTGTGACAAAAGCTATTTTTTGAGTGCTCTGCCCCATTGCTCTGTGCTACAGTATAATAATGAGGGAGAGCATTATCATGATCAGAAAACAAAGCATATAACCTCAGTTAAACCCATAAAGCTGAATAAAAATAGAAGGTGAAGGTGAAGTAGGGAAAGTCATTTTTAATTCAACCACCTTATATTTTCACTTTCCTGCAGTTAACATCAGTTTAAATACTACGGTAATCAAAACTGTGGTTGTCTATGTGGCAATGTGGAGTACCATTACAGTTTATACAAACATAGTAACTTGTCGTTGTGATTTTTTTAAAAAACCTAGAAGATTTTTTCACCATGTTCCAGTCTTCAGGGTGTGACCATTTTCCATTATGAATCACTTTTTTCATGCCATGGTGTCACTGACCTGCGCTGGCTGTAGTCGGCCCTCTGGAGGGCGCTGTGCACCACCTGTCTGAGCCTCTCCAGGAACAAAGCCACGCTGGGCTGTCTGGAGGGTAAACCCAGCTTCAGAGCTCCTCGCTCTTTGCACAGCTCCTCCAGCTTCTTCCCAAAACGCTCGGCTGAAAGCACACATACAGATACTGAATAACACGCAGCAGCATCTGCTAAACATTTACTAAATGAGGTCAGGTACCACTTCCAAGTCAATGTGGCAGCTTATAATGTCTGTGTAGGTACTGCTGTGTTGTGTCTGCACAGTGAGCTAATTATTGTGTTGATCACTGTGGCCTACATTCACTAAAAACATGACAGTACATCCATCACTCTTTATTCAATTACTAGATTATCTCTTAACTAGAACACACTTAAGGAGAGGAGACTTCTATCACTACGGATCAATGCCGTGCTGCTGTCTTAGAGATTTCTCATTATTTAAACCTTAGAAAGTCTGCATTCCCTGGTTCTGTCAACACACATGTAAGACTGTTTCTGCATGTCCAGACCTTCCTCTGTGAGAACATCTAATCAGCTGTCTTTTCTTCTACACAAAATTTCATGGAAAGCTGTTCAAAAGCTTTTCAGGCACACGGCTGGCAGAAACACAGAAAACTAAGTCAGCATGGGTGGGAAAAAGCTTCCCTGGCAGAGCTTAAAATGCCAGAGAGAGGTTTGTGATGTACAGTATCAAAAGGCAAACAGAAACCCTGACCATGACCCAAATAATCCCTCAAACAGATCGACAGGACACCAGCAGCAGATGCGCCTGACGTATTTATTTCTGTCACAAGGTCTGAGAAATAGGTCAGAAAACTTTCCTCAGGTCAGCTAGAAAGAATATTCAGGTCAAACAGGGTCTTAAATGAATGGGGGCAATTTAATAATAAAGCGTAGATGACATTTGTGAGGTTTGAGGACATTCTTTCCAATGAAATGTACAAGGTGGAATAAATAAATGAGTGTGCACAAAGGCCCCAAGGTTTCTTGTAAACAAATGCAGGCTTTGATTTTTTTGATTCTGTTTTACCTGTGCTACTTTCTGCCAACTACTTTTAGCTCAGAGTTTGTCTTTGGTTGCCTGTGGAGGCGAGTTAAGTGATTTAAAGTGCAGATGCACAGTAGAATATGAAAGATCAGACTCCTTCTGTTCAACTCTTCCACTTATAACAGAGACTTAAAAACTTAAATTATAGGTTCTATAATTTTAAAAATTCTAAATTTTTTAAAATTAGTCTGTAATTCTTTATATTTGTTAATTCATTCAGGGCACAAGAAGGTTTGAGTTAATGTCACTGAACTCTGCAGTAAGTTTGACGTGGCAGGAGTCGGTAAACAACAGCTCTTTTCTTTAGCTCTATCTAATGTGCGTCCTTCCGCTTTCACATGCTTTTTCAAACATCTCAGTATGATCGACAGCTGATTAGCAAGAAATCTAATTAAGGCAACAGAGCAACTTGCTGTATCTGCTTCATCTTAAATGGATATCAGCTCACAAATGTCCAGATCTAAACCTATCAGTGAAACTTCAATATAAATGCGTCACAGGGAAACCAGTTTCCTGCCCAATCAGTCAGCCCACTTTAAGTTTGTAGTGTGCTCTCTTGATTGGGAGTGAAATAATAAATATGTAAAAAGGAAGACATAAAAACATACCAGGAATTCAAGTCAGTTCAATGTAAGCTCTCATCATACCATTTAGCATAATGTAAACCAAAGCTGATATGAGCTGCTTATTAAAACTAAAAGGCTCAGCTCAAAGTCTTAGTTCACCTGCGTCATAGTCGTCATCCAAAATGGCTTTCTGCTGAAGTCTCTGCAGCTTCAACATCATGGACTCAATCTGAGGGAGAATCAGCAGACAGAAGACAGAACAGGTTACCTAACAGTCAGTCCAGAGGGCAATGCTCTTACAAAAGTTGACACAGGTCAGAAAAGGGAGCAATGACCTTCATTTCAGAGTGACACAGGATTAGCACATTGTGTAATCAGTTATAACAGTAGCTATTACTAGTATTTTCACTATGATTTTATATACATACTTAAGTTACAGTTAGTGAATATACATATATACATACAGATATATTGCTTCATACAGTAATATTTTGGGCACATTGTGGCACATTTCTCTAGTCAGATTCTTTCAGATGCAATATTGGGTATTTTTATCAATTTTATCCTGTAAAAAATGTTCAAATTAAACAATTTTAGAAGGTAAAGCTCACTTTTTGATTAAAAAAAGGTATGAAAAAAGCTTTGTGAGTAAGGACTTGTATGTCTGATGGCTGATAACTCATATAACTTGATAAACAATAGATTTACCCTCAGATAAACATGGATATTGCAGTTTAAAATTCCTAAGGTTCAAAAGTTATTCGTAGCATTTATAATCATTTTGGGACATATGCCTGTTCACTTCCTTCCTCCTGAAAGTTACATAAAAACATCAACACAACACCACCGTGTCTGTAGAAAGCTACAGCCAGGAGCTAGTTAGCTTAGCTTAGCACAAAGACAATGGAAGAACATACACCCTCAAAAAAACACTACTTCAAGTTTTTGCACTTTTTAAAGAATTAAAAAAATGGCCTATATGATGTGTTAATTACATTTAGTCATGTGGAAGGCAATTTCTATAGCACTAGACCAGCTGTTTCCCTTGTTTCCAGAATTTATGCTACGCTAAGCTAAAGTGTTGCTGGCTGCGGCTTTATATATTTACAGTACAGATACATGAGTGTGGAATCAGTCTTTTCATCTAACTCCCAGGAGAAAAGCAAATAAGTGTGTTTCCTAGAATGTTGAACTATAACTATTTTTTTAAGAGGACATCTTGACGTGTTTTGGTCTCAGTCGTGACTCTGGACCTGGTTTTCAAATTGATTTACAAGGTGTAAAGGGTGCTTATGACTTCTAATATCAGGTGTTGTTCATGCCCACCTTGGTGTGAGTGCGGTTGTTTTGGAGGCAGTCCTGCAGCACGCCCTCGTACTTCTTCACCAGGTTGTCCCAGCCCTGGTCTGAGGCAGGCGTGGCGCTCTCGTAGCCGGAGGTGACGGAGGAGGCGGAGGCGGTGTCAGAGTCCACAGACAGCGAGGAGGTCACCTCTAGGTCAAGAGGTCGGGAGTCACAGTCAGGCAGCCAAAACCTCCCACCTAATGACAGCTCCTCTCTTTCTGCATGGCTGCCTGGAGTGGAGGCAGACAGTGCTTGGACAGGAGCTGCCTGCTTTGATAAATTGTGTTCAGTGGATAAGGTGTCTGGTTTTGTTTGAGGCAAGTTATGTGCTTTAGTTGGTGGACTTAGTGGTTCTGGTTCCCGTGCTGGTGTAGTGGTTGTGCCTGTCCTCTGGCTGCAGCTGAGCGACAGTTGGATGAAACTGAAGCTGGAGTTGAAGGAGTCCTCTGGTGAGGAATGGAGGGCCGGGCTCGGACTTAACCTGAGTTCTTTCTGTGGCGTTGAGGACTGACCCAGATGTCTGTTAACGGGACTGCAGTCCACACGGGGGAGATGATGGGTAGCACAGCAGAGAAAGCTCTTACTCTTGCAGGAGGTACATGTGAGTTTATCAGGCTGCTGCTGACTCATTAAGGACACTTTGACAGCAGGAGTTTGCCTCTGAGTGCTGGTTGCATCAGCGATGTCAGTGTGACGTACAGATTTTCCGTTCCTCATGCAAGCAGTCCGCCCATCCTCCTCCTCTTCCTCCTCCTCCTCCTCCTCCTGGGAAGCGCTCTGTATTCTGGACTGCTCTCCCCTCATGTACCCTGGTCTTCTGTGGAGCCTCTTACGGCCAGAGCTGCCAGCTGTCCCTGATGCTCTGCCACCTGTCGATGCAGAGATTAACCATTAAGCTGGGTAACACGGTCATGAGGAAAGATAAAGCATGAGCTCACACAACTGGCAGGATTAGCTGTGCGATCGCGGACTACAGCAGGAAAATGTGACGCTAAATGTGCCAATTACACAAGAATGTAAAGCATCATATCGTTAACACGCTCAATATCGTTAATGACTTTTACCCAGCCCCACCCCTGCACCCTTAAAACTCGCATTGCTAACTGAATGAAAAACAAATTGGGCAGCTGTGCAAAGTTTCCCATGGTTCTGCTCCAGCTGTTGGGAAATACCAAAGCCACGCAGTCATTTCAGACACGCCTCTCAGTGGAAAAAAAAGTGGCTGCATGAACAACTTTTCCTGAAGTTACGTCTGAATTTGTTTATTTTTGAAAACGCAGCCGTATTGCTCAAGATAACAAATTCTGAAACCGGCCAGGACAGACAGACTGTTAAGGTTTAAGATTAATCTAGACTGCAAAAAAGACAAGTACTACAACATATTTAAACCGAACGGGAATATTGTTCACATGTAAGACAAGAAAAATGCACATGGAGTTAACCCATCAGGCAAAATCAACATGATTAAAGTAGCTAGTTAATGTTTTCTTTTAACGCAACATTCATATTTTACAGCATCAATCTCACCCAGTAGATATGGAACAACATCATCAATCATTTGCAGTCCTGTCCAACATGACTGGCTCTTCAATGGGAACACTTGATTACATTCAGCAGCAACAGACAGGTGATAAAATAAACGAAAAACCTGAATAAATGAGTGGAAAAACACAACAAATTCCACACATGTGCTCGTGCTTCAAGGCATGATTAAAAGCAGTGAGCAGGCCCAGTTGATTCTGATTTTCAAGAGGAAAATTTACCTGCTTCCATCTATACCCTATTTTAGGGCATAGATGGCAGGAGCTTCAGTCACTAAGACTTCACAACTGACTGCAATAGGAACTGTGACTAAAGTAGTATCTGTATTATTGCTAAAAAAAGAGCAGATCTGGTAGAAAGTCAGTAAACAGGAACGGAAATTGTCGTCACAAGTGCGACATTTGATGGCCGTGATGATCATACATTATGGCAATATGTAAGAAAAAACAGACAGCGCCTCTTTCTCAGCTGACTCAGAGCGTCAGTGCTGGACGTGATCAGACTGTCAGCTTAACAGTCCATCGACAGTTACACATAGAGGGATATTATAGTAGGGCTGCAGTGCATAAAACTGAAAGTGCATTTGAGAGTCAGAGGAGCAAAACCTTAGGCAACAGACATGTGAAAAAAGTGATGTGGTCAGATGAGTTAACCCTCACTGCATTTTCATGCAGGTGCATGTGTGGTATACACCAAGAAGATGGACCAGGCCTGAATGCTTTAGCCCTACAGTGAGGGGATCAGGTGGCTCTGTTAAGCTGTGGGAGTCGTTTTGCTACCATGCTTTGGGTCTACTTGTCCCATTAGCAGGAAATGTCACTGCAAATCAATACAAAGCTGTTGTCATTGATTACCTTTATCCTGTGATGAAACATTACTATCCTAAAGGGAGAGGTCCCTTCCAGGATGATAATGGCTCCATTTTATACTCATGATGAGAATGAAAATGATGTGAATCACATGCTAATGCCTTCGGTGCACGATGCATTGGAGCTGTTTCAGCAACACGTTACTAAAAACACTTACATTAGTTTCTCCTTGAATTTGCCAACCTTCTGTAGTTGTGGGCCATTTAATTAAAACAATAAGCTGAATGATGCAGGGGGAAAACTCCATGAAGAAAAGGTGGACTGCAGAATCAGGTAATGATTACAGATATAGATTTGTCACTTCAAGCGACCACTTTCACATTCAAGTAATCTGACCAGTTTGTTTCTATACAAAAATCCTGACTTAGCAGCTTTAAGTCTGCCTTGTACTAAGGTTCACAGGATAGTAGGAGAGGATTGTGGCTTTATGTCTAAAAACTTTGACAGTCTGGGAAAACTACTGCCCCTACCACTGTGTTTACAGGCAGATATAACCAACTGAACAAACAAGAAATGATTAGCGAGAAGTGTAAACTGGTGATAAACACCAAATTGAAATATTATCAAAATTGCACTATGTCCAAGTGCAATATTCAAATCGTAAGAGCTGCAACTTTCACACTAAACTACCGTAACTGGAGCACTGTGGTGCTACAGAGATGCCAAGCCTACAAATCATATTCTCTAGAAATAAGAGAACATGCTTGTTTGGTTCAGACCGCAGCAAAAATCACATGATCATTTTTAGATATTCTTTAGTGGAAAAGAAATGCAAAAATGACCATTCCCAATAAAATCGTGACTCATATCACACAAGCGACGTAGTATCTGTCACAACAATCACAACAGGATTTTGTTTTTGTTATTGTTGTTGCATAGCTTTCAGGCATAGAGGAAACAGTATTCGGTCTGAAAGTGCAGCAGGATGATAAAGGCTAATCTGTGTTGGGAGCGAGACACCTGCTGCAGTGCCGCCATTAATACATATAATGTGTAGAATTCAGAGGAGGAGGCAGGCTGCAATGTCGGGAATCAACAGCCCCTTTGTGTACAGCTGCGCTGCTGCCTCGTTCTCTTCTGCCTCTCAGTTTTCTCTTCCCACTCATGCACACACTAAAGACACACAGAGACACACTGACACTTTTGTGCTGAAAACAGCGGGGTCAGCCGCACTGTTGTCACTGCAAAACCCCGTTAGACGCTTTACAACACGAGCAAACTTTCATTTATGAAAATCCAACCAAGATAATACACTAATATGTACTTGTTTTGTAATGGAGCACAGTTATCCAGTGTCTCTGTCTGCAGCTGTGTGTCAAGACAAGAATGCAGAGCATCAAACAGACCAAGACCACTAACCAACCACAGCCTCCGCCTCAACACCCTGTGACCTCCAGTGATGTCACTCCTCAACCATCCCATGTGACCGGAGAGGAAGACACACAAAAAGACACCACTTAAGGGAGAGTTGGGATGTTAGACTGACAGGAGCCCATGATTTGTAGTGAGAGTAACACTGGGGTTCTTCCATTGTATCCCTGTATAGAGAGGAGGACCCTGTTCAATAAGACTCTCTGTCCACTGGGACCACCACACCGAAGCTTAGGTTACATGCAGCTCCATTAGTGTTTCTTTGCAGACGTGGCCACTGTTCCATAACCAATTTAAGAAACCCAACACTCTCCGTAGGTAGCAAATACAACCGCAGACCATCCACCATCTGGTGTGGTCAAGATATTATATGGAGCCCTCTCTCTGGAGTCAAAGAGGCGAGCGGTTAAAAGGAGACGGACTTGTTGATGGAGTTAGTATATCCTTCACCATACTTCGATTACACAAAGACAGCTATTCTCAGTAAAAGGGAAGGAAATGCCTCAGGCTCATTGTGTGTGTGTGTGTGTATGTGCTGGTGAGTGGATGTGTGTGTGTGTGTGCATCGGGGGGCATCCACATCTCCACTGAAGCCTTTCAGAGGTATGTCATTGGCTGCTTCCGGTCAGCCTTTGTGCTAAAAAAGTTTGCCAGGAATTCCGGCAGAAAATAAGCAAAAGCAGTCCTAAAGTGGTTCAACACCCACGATGAACCAAGCCTCACCGCAACAACAGCAGCGTCCTCACTGTAACTTGCTGCCGGTGTCAAAGAAACTCAGCAGAAAAGTGTGAGAAAATGAAGGGCCTCAGTCAGAAGAGGCAAGATTATTTACCTTCGGAGATTAGAGAGGCCCTCCTTGAAGCCCTTAGGTTAAACACCGCATCCCATTGGCTGCTTAAAGTGCGTTGGCCAGAAGAGCGGAGGAATGCAGAGGATCTCGTAAAAACACAAACGTTTGAGGAACAAGCTCAGCACCCTTCGGACGCACACATATACAAGCAGATCTGCATGTCAGCAACCTCCTGAGAAGCCGCACTGCTCGGCAGATGTGCAACACTTGGCCACATGTGACCGACCACAGCAGCAGAAACAGGGAAGCGAAAGTTTGCCGAGATATCTGTCAATCTGGAAGCAGGCTTATATTAGCTGACAGGAAATCAAACTACACTGTATGAAATTCCAGGTTTGCATCTTTCTCTCTCTGCTCTTGTGAGGCTTTAATAAGAAAACAGTTTGGTCACATGAGGATCATAAACCAGCTGAATGTGGTGGTTAGAGCTGAAGAGGTGTATTTACATGCTGCGTATACTCTTTAACAGACAGTTTAACTTCTTTTTTGTTGCTGTTAGGTGCTGTTTAGTGGTGGAACATAACTAACACATTTACTCAAGTACTGTGCTTAAGTGCAATTTGAGTTACTTGTACTTCACTTGCATATTTCCATGTTCTGCTGCCTAATACTTCTACAGCTCTATGGTAGGTATTGAACTTTATACTCCACTAAATCTATTTGCTAGCTTTGTGTAGTTAATTTACAGATTTAGCTCAATAATATAAAATATAATCAACCCAATAATTATGATGTAATATTATATTATAGGCCAAATTAAAAGTTTATTGATCCTCAAGGTAAAAAGATACTAATAAAAAGGAGTCACTCCACCTGCACCAGCTCCAACAATGAAGTTGTCATTAATGCTTCTGTATAATTCAATGATACATATTATTCTGAAACATGATACTCTGCACAGTAAGTACTTTTACGTTTGGTACTGCAAGTATACTTTGATGCTAACATGTTTGCTCTTGAGCATAAATGTAAATGCATGACTTTTACTTGGGCGGCTGTGGCTCAGGTGGTAGAGTGGGTTGTCCACCAATCGCAAGGTTGGCGGTTCGATCCCCGGCCCCTCCACATGCTCAAGTGTCCTTGGGCAAGACACTGAACCCCAAGTTGCTCCCAATGGTAGATTAGCGCCTTGCATGGCAGCTCTGTCGCCACTGGAGTGTGAATGTGTGTGTGAATGGGTGAAAGCGAAACACATTGTAAAGCGCTTTGGATACCACTAAGGTAGAGAAATGCGCTATGTAAGTGCAGACCATTTACCATTTACTTGCAACAGTACACACTATGGACTACTACTTAAGTACAAGGATTGTACTGTTGAACTCACAAAGAGAAAAAAAGTTATTTCCACCACAACGCCATCAAAAATGTGTTCTTGGACTTCTGATCGTTGCCATTACAGATTAATTACAATTAATACAGATGTCATAAATATCCGAATATAGGCAAAAATGTCAAACTGAAATACAAACTAGACCACAGAAAATATGTGCGAGGCTGAAGCAGTTTCTGCAGCACTTTAAGGAAGGTTTGCCACATTTATAAGCCTCATGGCTGCCACAGTTTTAAATGCCTATTAAGCAGCAGTACGTTATATGAAACAATGACACCTATATGTCCTAACTTTACGAAGATTTCAAACTGAAAAGACAGTGACTTACTTATAATAATTTTTATTCTTATGTGGTTTAAAGAGGATGTGTCTGCTGATAGGCATCCTGTCTGGACACACAGGCAGCCGTGTGAGTTAGTTGTGCAAGATAAACCAGATATGCTCATCTCCGCTTTGTCCACACATTCTGGGAAAAGTATTCCACAATCATTTAGTCATTTTTTACTCATCACCTATCATCACAGAGGCTCACTGGTGGGATGCCTTTGACCTCAGTGACCTGGTGGACTGGGAACCTTTATACACACTTTCCACATATTACAGCTGACAGAGTGAACCAGCAGAATGAGCCTAACACACTCAGATCCTCAGGAGATTCTCTTCTGTGGGCTGGACCAGCAAGACAAGTTTACAAAAGTCATTTATACCCACTGTGTGCCCACTGAAAACCTACCATGTGATAATGTTTAGCCTCTTTATCCACCCAACAACACCAGGGACTCATTACCTCCTACTTTCTGCTAGAATCTTTACATCACAGTAATGTGGAGCTGCTGGTGGAAAGGCTTTTGTCACAGAGATCCTGAGAACAGCGGCTGATGGTTGAAAATGTTGTTTCTTTACCTTCCATGGCTTCGCAGTGGTGAAGCAGAGAGCTGCCGCGACACTCCAGTCCCATCAGCCCAGCAAACATGTTTCCACCAGCTAAAAGGTGTTTACATCCAGTGGAGAAGCGGTGTCAGATCCCGGCTCTGCGTGGAGATACATCGACCATGTTTCAGAAGAAGCGGAGCCAGCCAGCCACAGGGACTGATCTCATTTCCGTTGTGGAAAAGTGAACCCAGACTGTTATTTTATCCTCCACTTCGGAGTGACGCGTAAAAGCGGCGTTTCGGCTTGTAATAAACATTTCCTGACAGACGTATTAGCTGTAGATCAGTTCCTTACATTTCTCCACAAGTTGGGTTCGGTTACGCGCGAAAGTCTGGAGAGAAAAGCTGGACTTCAGGTCACGTTTCTAGTAGGAGAAAACATGGAAAAACATCCGATGGTAGTGTGTAATGGTAGAAGTAACAGCTGAGAGGAGTCCAGTCTGCTAGTCGCTCATCCACCGGTTGATCAGTAATCCGTTAGTCGCTGCGCCCTGCGTCGTGCGTCCGTCGTGTTGGAACAACGTGAGGAGCTCCTACGTGTTCAGGAATTTGACTCCAGACTCCTTCAGACCGCCTCATAACCTCAGCAGGCTGCAGCGCTGCTGTTTGTATCCAGCAGGCTTTATCTCTGGACCACAGCAGAAGATGGAGGAAAACTCACATAAACAATAAGTTCAAACTTCCACACTGTGGATGGAGTTAGAGTTACTTTAATACCACACGGTGGAACACTATCCAAGTACAGAGAGAGTTTAGCACATGACAAACCCACAACACATCCAAACTGTTTCTTTGTTTCTGCACTGGGGGGAATCCATGAGCAGAACAAAACTCCAGACCCCACAGAGAGCAGAGTCCTTTCATCCTCCTTCCACACATCCAAATGCCCCTTTTATTCAGCCTGACTGGCTGATGGGCAAGAGGCAGCTAAAAGCTGCAGTCAGCAGAATGTAGCCCTAACTTATTATGGAGGATGAAAACAAGGGATGAAATAGAGAGGGATCACCTGCCCACTATTAAAATAGAAAGTTTTGGCAAACAAATCAGCAAACTGTGTGTCACTGGAGTGTTTAGTTTCCAACAGAAGGTTTTCACTAGTCCATCAAAACAGAATACAACTCATGAGTCAAGTATCAAATATGAATGAGGTACTTTGAGTTAACCTTTGCAACCTTAGGGACAGTTTCGTCTTTAAACGTGTGTGTTCTTTTAATCTGACAAATAATCTGCAACAAAAATCTGAATCAGCATTGTTGCTAGTTAATAATATGACTGGGTTTGTGAAGGGAAAATGCTCCTTTTAGCATTTGCTGTATGTAAACTATTTCATTGTTGTGTTTTTTCATGGAAAAACAACTGTGCTATCTTGTAAATAAACTGGCATTTAAAGGGTTAAAATTCTGAAAAATTATGAATATTTAGTAATTATGATCAGGACTGACACTGGTTAACAAATTACTCAGTGAAAGTGGAAAATAATATCAATATATAATTATTTTATGGAAGGGTTTTTTCAGCCAAACATTTTGTTGTCCTTAAGGTTCTAAGTGTGGATTGGATTTTTTTTTAAATCTGACACTGCACACAAACAAAAATACATCAGAATCAGTGTTGTTGCTAATCACTAAGCTGTTCCAGACTGGGATAATCAAAGAGAAAGTTTTCTTCCAAGCATTTAATATAGGCAAAATATTTCACTTTTTGTGTTTTGTTTTGGGTTTTTTTTGTCTTCTTTTGGTTTTATGTTTTTTTGTTTGTTTGTTTTATTGCATTAAACAACAGTGGTGTTACAAAAACAAAAAAACTGGCATTAAACAGGTTAAAATCCTAAAAAATGCAGAATATTTACTTGCCACATTTACCTGTTAAAACATTAGAGCAGATAGGACAAAGAAACAAGGAACAAACATGCACAGTGTATATGTGAGAAACGTGGGAACAGGATTATAACCCCGCTACAATCAGAAAGGTTTCTGTGTGAGCTGAGCCGAAATATTGACACAATCACATTTATTTTACATCCTGATGAAGATAAGACATGCCAAATGAAAAGGATGTAGATAAAATAGTTAGGCCTTCACTTAACTGGGTGGGCAGGGAACTCACATGACCACAAAAAAATGCGGCATGAAAGTTCAGTTGAATGGTTTTTTTCACAGCAGACATTTTGGCTTATCACACGCCAGTGAGACTAATCAACAACTGCTGGAAAGAACCATCTTTAATGTTCTTTGTTTCACCTACAAGAAGCCAAACTGTCTACTAACACATACAGTACAACAGGACGGGCTTAACAGAAGAAACACTGGTGATGACTTGGAGCAAGAAAAGGTTGAGAAATCCTACTTCAGCAGCAGGACAGAAGACAAAGAGAAGACTTAGCAACACACTAATACCACTCCAGTTCCTGCCTCGCCCCCTGCTGCTGTGGACCACTCTGTCTGTCTGTCTGTCCACTACTGTTTCCTCCATTATCATCCACACACACCAGCACTACACTCTTCTACACAGTCCTACCCATCATAGCAGGTGACACCTTTTAGGTATCACAAAAAGTCACATCAGTGGTCTGAGAGTGGGCCTATAATGGGGCTGTGTAAAAGAAAAACACCCACATGAGATCTGTTTTTGCTTTTACTTCTATCATGTGTCTAAATATGAACCGTGAATGAGTTTAAATGAGTATGTTGATACACTAGATAGGGGAATAGATTTCACTGGGACGAATGTATCACCACAATTGTGTTCCTTCTCTACAGAGTGTATCCTGCTCTCACCAGCAGATGTCAGACTTCACACAGTTTTAAGTAAGAGGGTTGGTTTTCCTCACTGTTCCAACTGGGCTACTTTTAGACATTCGATTTTTGATTTTTAAATAATGAACAAAGTTAAAATTATTCCTGATAAAACATGATAAGAAAGTATATGGTATATATATATATATCCACCTTTAGTTTGTTTTGTTTAGCCCACTTTAAAGTAATGTTCTGATTCCCATATGTCAATGATGTGTTCCTTAATTTTATTTTCCTTCAGGACCTATATTTGATTCAAGACATTGCATTATATTTCTATTACATGTACCCAAATACCATTAAATTTAAATGTCATCAATGGCACTGCTTAATTCATCATCACAGGAGCAGAATAACAGCAAAATACCTTTCTTTTCTCTTTAATAAAATGTTTCAGGCTGACACTACTTTAAATAATAACGTGTAATAAGAATTTCTAGTATTTGCATTTTGCTAAATGTGGATCACACTTAACACAAAGTAAATGCCACTGTAAATGCTGCAGTTTTTGTGTGTCATGTTTATATTTATATTGCTCTCGTTTTATTGTTCTTCTACCTTATTTTTAGTACTTCCTTGTCCGATTACTGTACACAGAGAGCAAAGATTCACAGGAGTCAAACTCCTTGTTTGCATCTTTAAACTTGGCCAATAAAGTTGATTCTGATTGACGTGATGTTCAGTTTTTATGGCGCTAAACTCTAATGGAAGACACTGGCCAGCAGGTGGCAGATTCAAATTACACTGGCAAACCGCCTCTCACAGTCTGTAACATAAAGAGGAGCAAAACAATAATCCTATGCATGGATGTAAATTTGGTTTGAACATTGAGGGGGAAGCAATCGAACAACTGATTCTCTGCATCCTGGTGATTTTTTATGCACCAATTTGTGCCTTCTCTGCATGGGACTGTGTTGTTGCATCATCCAGTAATATTCTAGCGTCTTCTTTCATGTTTCTATTGTGGAACGCAGGTGTTTCAAATGTTAAAGAAGACACATCCTCTGTGTCATCCATCTTTTAAAATCTGCACCTATGTTCCTAAGGGATATGTGAACAGATAGAAAATGACTAGGCAGCAAACATATAGCAACAAGTAGTTTATATTTAGGCACAAAGCTGAATTAGTCATTAGTAGATAAAATCTCTCCTCAAGCTGCGAGAACAGCAGCTGCCCAGGAAAGAAATGGGAAACCTAAAGAGGTGTTGGTTTGAATAATCTGACTCATAAAATGACGCTTACAGTGCAGTTAAATACGGGCATCAATGACTGATTATAGATTTTACAGTCATTTTGTGGCCCAGGAGGACGGTTTCTCACCGCCTCAAACATCCATCTGGACGGTAATAATAAACACCATCAGGTGACGAGGAAACAGCAGGAGGAGGATATTATCCCTCTGCCAGAAATATACCTCCGCCTGCTGCGAACTGTACTCTGAATTTACGTCACTCCAGTGTGGCGAGGATCGCTCAAAGGGGGTAGAATGAGGAGGCAAGGTGTTGTTTGTGTGTGTGCCTGCCAGAGAATAATGATGTGCAATGTACAAAGGTCGCGTGTTCCTCCTCCACACAGAACGCAGTGAGAGCAGGCGGCCGATGGCTCTATAGATAGATGGAGGGAGGGGAAGGCAGAGAGAGAAAATAAAATAAACACACACATATTCTCAAAGCAGCTTAAAGTCTGGGACATCATGGCATACTTGGCACAGAACTTTTATTCATGCAAAACAACTGAAGTCATCAGATCTATATCAAAGGAAAAAAAATCCATTGTCTATTGTAACTGATGTAGTAATAAAAAATGAACAAGCATGTCACGAAATGTATGAAACATCTGTCAGATCCCATTAAAAACGCATACAAAAATCAAAGTGTGGCAAAACTAAAGAGGACGATGACACCACAAAGAACGTCAAAGGTGTTGTCAAAGCAGCGGGGGATCAAACCACTCCTTCCTCGGGGTCCATGAGTGCGGTCCGACTGGAGAACACGTCAGCCAGCATGTGTTTTGGTATCTCTGAGCCACGGACCCGCAGGGTGTAGCAGGCGTCCTCCACCTTCCCCAGGCTCTGTCGCAGCGTGTGCAGCTTCTTGGACACCTCGTAGGGGCCCGTGTTGCCGATGTAGGAGAAACCGTCGTGGATCTGACGCAGGAACTGGCTCAGCTGGAAGGGGGTGTCGATGTCGCCGTTGCCCACGCTGCTGATGCACATCCTCATCAGCTCTCCCGTCAGGTCGGCCACGCCCAGCAGGTAGTCGGATGGCGTCACCTGGAAGGTCAGGACCTGGGCGCCCAGCGGCAGGGCCTCAGCTGAGCCCTAGGATGAAAACATTATAAGAAAGAACATAAAAATCTAACAACAAAAGACACAATGTATACACACTCTTTGGGAACATTCCTTTTAACACTTTGCACATTGATTCTTCCCTAAACAAGATTCTTGATGAGACAATATTTACAAGATGTGCTGAGCCTCTTGTAAAAGCCCGGGGCTACAAATTAGCAAAATGCTGTTGTTAGAAACAGGATGGTGCTTTTACTACAAAGTACTGAGGCTCAAGCAGTTTTGTCTGCATCAACATACACCCATCAGCGATGAAAATAACAGGCAGAGTGGATAAAATGGCATAATAATGACACATAATGCTCATGAATGCAGCACACACAGCAACACCCAGTTTGCCTTTGTGCGACACTAGCACTACTTTGAAAGGACATATGTGAAATTAACGTACCTAATTGCTTTATTGCTGAGAGTTAGAGAAAAACAGTGACGCAACTTTTCTGTCTGTACTTTGAATATGAAGCTAAGGAGTACATATTTGCGCAAAGCCAGGTTCCGTGCTCTGCTAAGCTAAATGCCTGCTGGCTCTTGTTTCATATTTAGCGTGCAGACATGAGAGTGTATCAAACTAAGTCATGGTAGGAAAGCGAACTAATACGTTTCCCAATATGTCAAATTATTCCTTTAAATTTTGGTAAAACTTAATGTATTTATTCCTCATTTCTTTATTTTCATTTATTTATACATTTCTTGATTTGTTTATATCCTCTGAAAAATAAAAATTACCCCTCCACTCTCCTGGAAAAACATTCTTCAGTTTATCCTACAGCCATGAACTAGACGAAAACTAGGTCTGTTATGTAATATAAGACGAGAAACAGCTTAACCATGAAGTCTTCTATAAATTTACCTTAGGATCTGCTTTCTCTGCTCTCATGAACACCAGTCTGGCGTTGATCTCCTCCAGGCTGATAAGGCTGCGGTGACGGATATAGTGCAGGAAAGAGACGGCCTCCACGTATTCCTGAATCCCTAATGCATGAAATGACATTTAATGGATCACAGGACCTTGACAGAGCGTTCAGATATCTCACTGATAGAGCTGACGAAGGTAAACAAGGTTGTCGATGTGCACTTTTTGTGATTTACAAAAAAAGACTGCTATTACTGACAAGCGGGTCAGCTATGTATCAAATGAGCGCAGCACGTACAGAGTGTAAACGCGACATGCTATCTGCACAGTATAGATCACAGATGTAGATAATGATTCAAATAAAACCTGCTTCCTGTCTGTGTCTTTTGATAGAACAACAGCGGTCATTTTTTGTGGTGAGCTGAGATGACCCCTCATTTGTTTTCTGGCCCTGAGCAAACAACAATCAAATAATCACAGGACGGAAGACTTTGTGTCTGAAGTTTACTTTTGGAGCGGCAATTGAACTTCAAAGGGCCTCCTATCTCCCTGTAGCTACCCACCACGCGCTACACGGAGCAAGCAGGAGGATGTGCTCCATCTCCACTTCAGTCTGAAGAACTTTCACCTCTCTTATTGGGATTTTGGTCCAGTCGCGCCAGCATTTACATCAACCAACAGTGGGTCAAGCATTTCCTCTGCACTCAGGAATATGAGAACTGAAAAATCTCAGCTTCAGTCACATCACTGCTCCTTCACTGTTTGATTACCACAAGCCTCTTTTGTCTCCTGCCTGTCTCCGATCATCCATATCATTTAATCCTGACATGACACTGCCCATGGTGAATTACCTTAAAAACCCTAAAAAAAACCTTTTAAATATGTAATTTTGCTCCCTGTTCATATGATAGCTGTATTACTTGGAGAACACTAGTAATCTGTGGAATTTGTCTGTAATTTTAGTCCCATGTGAATCTGCCATGTCCACAATTTGTAGTCTTGTAAAAGTTAGCTTTTAATTACCTACTATATTTCACCAAACACATAGGTCCCGTGATAATATTAGTCCTGTGCAAATCTTTTTGCAGTGCATTTTGTTTTCACTGCACTTTCTGCATCTCTACTGCCCAGAAATGTGGAGTATAAATGCAAAATTGACAGCTTGGACGGGATTTCAGGTGCAAATTTAGGAGGCCTATGTCACTACACAGCATGGAGACCCATCACAGAAAGCTCAAATTCATCTGAAGAGCAAGATTTCCAAGGATGATTAGACTGATGACATGAATGGCAGCCTGTGGTAAGGAACATTTTGCTGTATTTCAACAGGCAAAACAGCCTAATAATATCATATCTGTGGATAATGTCGGTACATTTGAGTAAAACACAGACTTCACTTGCGCCTTGCTTAGAGAGTTAAATCAATGACTGGACAGGACCTTCAACAATATGGAGAAAATCTGTCATTGGGCCTTTCAGATGAACTGATTTTTCAAGAGAACATATCCTATTGTTATGCAGTATACATTGGTAGCTACATAATTCCTGCTCAGCCCCAAGCTTTTATTTGTTTACTTCATCAGAACCTTTATCAACAGAAAACCTGAGACAAACATCTAAACATTGCCGGTGGCTCCACAGCTGTGTCACTGGTTTACAGTGAATACGACACAGTCTGAGGCGGACAGGATATGCCATGGAAAGGTTACACAGGCTTTGAGGCAGGCAGGCGGAGTTCAGTTCCTGAGTTTACTGCCAGGAGCTGCTCATGTTATTTACTCTGAAGCGGCAGTTACCTTTGGTCAGTGAGTCCTAGAAAAAAAAATACTGGACATGATGTCTAAACAATGACTAAGGGGAAACCAACTGGAAACTACAGACATTTTACTGGCAAAGCAATTGGAAAAGTTAAGGGCAGAGAGCCTGATGGGATCAGATCTGCAAAAACAGTCGTGAATACTGCTCAAATACTGTATGTTAGAGGTGTGGAAAAACATGTGGCACTTATTTATGTATTGAGAATACTCAGGATTTAATGGTTAATATTTGACCACAGAGCGGCTCACTGACTTGCAGGCGAACCATGGGAAAATGGGAAAAGTCCTAGTAGTAAATTTGTGTTTACACTGCCTCAGAGCTGCTAGCCGGGTCAAGTTAAAAAGCTTATCAAAGTGCCGCACTGCCTTGTTATCAGCAACAATTACGTTTAGATTTAGTCCACAATATCTTTGATGGTCCTTATATAGAAAACAGACCCATTACACATGCCTGGAGACTTCTCTTCCAGCCAAGATTATCTGGAGAGCCCGTGCAGCGGGCCCAGTCTCAATCTAATAAAGACGATAAAAATGGGGAAAAAATGAAACGTCTAATTGGTGGGAACTGCCACTAGTCACGTTGCGGAGGATGCTGCAGTGATTCCTGAGTGACCACAATCTAAGAACGACTTCCCCAGCTGCTAGATAACAGCTCACTCAGCAATGTTTTTCTCCAGACTCTGCAGACATTATGGCTACACCAACAAAACGATATTGATGCTAGTCCGAAAAAACAACTTTATCAGAGGGTGTGTCTGTCATATCCAGCCCTGCATCAAGGTCATGCTCTCCCACTATCAGACACTTTACAACGCATTTATGGAGGACAGAAAACGGACTAAAGCATATCCAAAGTAATTAATTATTACATAGAGAAATAAACAATTAAATGAATGAAAGTAAATCCATTTGGGACAACAGATAGGACAAGATTAAATCACTCAAATCAATCTCCCTACCTTTTCATTTATCAATTTTTTATTTGTTTTTACCTATCCATTACTGTATTTCAACATTTCTTCTTTTGGATGTATTTATGCAGACTTTTTATTATTTATTTTTATTTGTCCATTTATGTAATTTAAATGTTTTCATGTATTTATCTCTGTATTTCTATATTTTTCTTTTTTTTTCTTTCAGTGTTTTTAAATGCATGTCTACAGCTAGTTGTTTTAGAATTTTAATTTTTTTTATTTTTTAACTTCTATATTTCATCATGTACTTACTTCTGTATTTTTATAGTTTTACATTTATATTTCTGTATTTCTATATTTCTTTATTTATTTTATTTTTGCATTTCTATGAGTAAGGTTCACGCTTCAGAGCTTATAAACAAACAGAAACAGGAAATACATAAATAAAAACAAGAAGAAATAAATAAATGTATGACAGCCTTAACAACAGGTCATGTATGAAACCTATGAATTCAAGAGGTCTGACCCTGACAATATTCTGGAGGGGAGACAGATTTTGTTAAGGGTCTCAGTGGACAAGTGGAACTACACTTTCCTGAATAGATTATTCAGCTCAGCATGGTCTCCTCATTTAAACAAACTTTATTCAGAAAAAGAGATGGGGCTGATTAGCATGCATTTTTTTAAGTTTTATCATTTATTGATGAAGGACAATTAGAATTCCTTATGGTATACATTAAAGATAAATACTCTAAAACGAGGCACATTTATCTTGGGATATGACACCATTTCTTCTAAATGATCGCTGATCTGATTAAGTTACACACTAAAGACTATGAAGATCTGTTTAGAGGTGAGAGCTGAAATAAGAAAACAAGTCTCTTTTCTGCTACACTGATATCTACACATCTCTGCTTGGCACAAGCTGGTAACTTGTAAATCTGTCTGGAGACACATTTGAATGGTAAAACAAAAAATTCACCTTCACCATACACTAAAAATATCTTCCAGAATAAATATTTGTATTAGATAAGAATAAATACAGATTAGTAATATCAAACTTCTCAGGTGAGAGTTGAGGTGAATAAACAAGTCTAGTAATTCTGCGGAACTGTGCCCTGCTTGACACTAGCTGGTGATGTGCAAACAAATGCCTGATCTTTTTGACATATATAGTTGTCCAAATTGTTCTTAAATTCCTCCAAAAAAAAGCATGGGATTTATAGATTTATATTTCCAGTCTAGTTTTTGTAAGTTTAGAGCCTTCATAGCATATTTGTGGTATATAAAAAAGATAAGATGGTCTTTATTGTCATTTCACATGGCATCCATAGGTTACACAGTTGAAACGAGATTATATTTCTCAACAGCAGACAGTGCAAAAGAGAACATGTAAAAATATAAATAGCATCCAATACTATAAAAACTAAAAGACTGTAAAAACACAATAAGACTAGCATCCTTCACAGTTAGCAACATTTCCTCTCATAGAGAGGGTAAAAGTCAGATCCATGTCTCATTATAGTATGGATATGGAGGTAGTTGTATGAATGGGAAGGGGGCACACAGAGTTTCTGAGCCTCAAAGAAGCTGTTCAGCATCCTGCTGGTTCTGCCTCTGATGCTCCTGTATCTTTTGCACAGATGACATTTTTGCATGCACTCTTATGTAAGATGGACTGCAACATTACAGAATAATGAAACAACTACATTAGGTGTATTCGGGGGTTGTTTGCTTGTTTAGGAGCCATATCATAACTCACCTGGAGTGAAAGCTCTGTGAAACTGAAAAATGTCCTCTCCTCTCAGCTCTTCAGCAATGTGACCGATCTTCTGCCTGACTCCATCCAGTTTTACATCTGCCTCGTTCAAAACTTCTTCTGCGTCTGGTACACTTCACAACCAAAGAAAACAGACGTAAAAATGAAAGGTATATTTACTTACTACCTCTGACGAGTAAAAAAAGCAAGAACACGAGAACTGATGATATCTGCAGGTGATATGTTTTCAGTTAGTTGTCTGAGACAGAGCTGTCTTTTCTTTGAAGGTATTCATCCATCAAATGATTTTTGATTTATTTTCAAAACCTCTGATCAATTTCCCAAACAACATCTAAAGGCTGATACACTGATTCAAATGTGGACAATCCACTGCATGATTAATGACTGTTTTTCAGTTGTGCTTATTATATTAACAATATAAACACTTGCAGAGAATAGTCACCACACAACACAAATGAATTCAGAATCAAATCTGAATACAGTGAAGAAATGTACTGTACTTTCCAGCTGAGTTCACAGCAAACATTGATATGTCTTTATAAAACAGTACATACTTGGTCACTCTATGCAAAAGAAAAATGGTCCTCTTGCTTTCAATGGTGACGTCTCGACTGATCTTAACAAGACGCTCATATTTGTCGTGTTTGGTGTCAAGCTCCTGCTGGAAAACTTAAAAGAAAAAAAGGAACAGATAAATGTTTGAATGCAGATGTTTTGACATTAAAAAACCATCAAGCATTGAGGGGACAGGTGCAGTCAGACTGCTGAGGTTGCAGTTACCTCTGAAGGCAGCAATGACGGATGAGGACTGGTTGGCACTCATATCCTGCTCCTGCGCTGAATCAACATTTTTCCGTGAAGATCCTTCACCTGACACAACGAGGAAAAGTCGGGTGATGCTGCAGTGCGCGTTAAATGATAAATGGCTTTGGTTGCTGTCATTTTCTGTAAACTGACCTTGTCAAATTAAAGGCACACTGCACCAGTTTTGTACATGAATATCAATTTGCTTGCTTGTTTATTCTAATATCACCACAGCTGTGATGTAAACTGTTTATATACAATTTGGAGCTTATAGCAAAAGAGGCCACAGATTCGTATCACGTAAATTGTAGGATCTAACTTGTTTTTTTTACTTCATTTAGGTAAAAGACATGAGGATATGTCAGCCTCTGCTCCACTGATTTTTTGACAATTTCTAAAATAAATCTATCCTAATTATTGCACTGAATGCGAGTGCAATACTAAATTGCTGAAGAATCTTAAAGATGAAACAATTAGTCGCTTGACAAAAAATATGCTGTGTCAGTTTTGATTAGTGTTGATAAATAAATGGGTTTAAAATCAAAATCACAACATGAATTGATGCAATTAGCAAATTAGGAAGGCTGCAATTTATGATTTTAGAGGTGAGATTACCAAATAAGGAGAATAATGACTTCCAGCAATTGTTTACGCTTGCCCATTGATCGGTGTATACTTGTGGTTCAGTCATGTATGCTGCTGTCTGTCAGGTAGTCTCATTATTTAACAACCACACACCTTGAACACTTTTCAGCGTGTGACATTTTGTAAGCTGTGCTTTTCTTGGCATGTCATGTAGTAAGGCTCCATCACACATGTTTTAAACCTATTAGACTGTGAAAATATATCAAAAATGATATCACAAATGAAAAAGCCATAGCTGTTTTCGTTCAGCCTTACTATTGATGATTTAGCTCACTAGTATGGTCAGTTTAATATCAAGAAAATACCTAAACTTTACTGATGCCAGCTTTCTGGGTCCTTCATGATAATAAAACTAATTACAGATGGAATTTGGATTGACGTTCAGACAAACCAACCACTGAAACAGGCTTTGAGTAAAGTTTAATGGGATAGGGCCACCACTTTATTACCAATATCAGTTCTAACGAATTATTTGATAAACTTTTGTTTTAAAAACGTGATTTTGGCAGGTTTAATAGAAGCAGGACGGACTAGAAGTTTGAACAGTAACAGTTTAAACAGTAACTTGTTCCTCACTACGACTAGCTTTAACCAGCTATCGTACTGCTGCTATTTCTATTTTTATGTACTGTTAGCTAAGTAGTTAAATACACAGCTAGCTGGGTTAGCTCATGCTGGTAACAACTAACAACACAAGTCGAGTCTCACATGGTGAACTTACCTTCTCGCTTATTCATGCCTTCAATGTTGTACTTCAATATTTTCAAGACTGTAACTCCTTTAAGCTCGGCTGAAATTTAACTGTTTTAGCCACAAACGTCCGTGTAGCCAAACCAAATGTAACAAGGCAAAGTATTTCACATGTGTCCGAGATTATAAAGATCCTAAAACGAAACAGCTCCGCTTATTCGGAAAAGCAACTCCGTCTAAGAAAATAAACAGGCTGAGTGAAGTCAACTTGTCCTTTAAAGAGAAATAAATTGTATTTATTGGTTTTTAATATCAGGCACTGATGTGGACCTCATTCTTCGCGGGGCCTTTGCGCTACTCAATGCGTAGCAGGAAATGAGGAGACGTGCATCACGGGAGATGTAGTAGGATGGCTGAATGTAGGGCTTATTTTAGTACAACATTTTCACAACTAAGTAAAAGCATGTTGGTTTTATTTCAAATATTTCGTGATTGTTTTTTATTAATATTTAATTAAAGGCCACAAACACAAATAGTAGTTATTTGTGTAGTTAGATGTGAAGCTCGTCTACAAATATAACATGTTGTATTTTCCACTTATAATTGATTTTTTTTCCCAAAAAAAATCACTGTCACGCATGGTTGATTGTTGCAGATGCCATATCTGCTAATTATAGGCTCGTTCCTGCGCTAAACTGATTCAGTAGGGAGTGACAGAGGTCAGCCTTTGTAGCCAAAACACTTTTTCTTGGCAGTCTAAGTACTGATTCAGCGACATGCCATCTCCAGACTGCCACCCTAGATTGGCCTGTGTCATTGTTGCTATTAAAGTATGTATCATCCAACCTTTCTTGATCAGATTACTCTTCTCTCCATAACCCCTCCTCCAGGGACTCCTGTAGACTGTGTACGTGCCACACGACTGGTGCCAACTTGAGCCTGCGCCTTGCCTCTGCACAGCGGACCCTGTCACTCAGAAACCCGCCTCAGTCCTTAGTGTGAGGACTGACAGACCCCAGCAACACATATAATGACATATTTATCAAAATATGCTCATGCTTCATTAAATTATAATTAAAACATGCAGTGCATTAGTCGATTTAGGCCCCTCTCAGCCTCAGTCATGAGCCTCATTAACTGCACACCAACTGATCAGTCTATCATAAAAGCAGCAAGGTCTTTATGCAAATTATTCTTTTGTTGTGTGAAAGGAATTTCATATATGCGAGCCAGGAATGAGGGCACAACACACTGACGTTGACTCATGATGCCTTCAGGGGCTCCCATCAAGCTCCTACAATCGAACTTTCGACCTGCTGGGTTTTCCAACGCCTCTGTTGTAGAACTGTCATAACATAACTGCGCAAGTAACACTTCTCACAATGCTATACTTTAGTTTGTAAATGAAGCTCAGTCTGTAACGATCCAAGAAAAAATTGTAACATCACTTGTCACTGTGCGACATGTCTCCTGCACATGGGGGTAGGTTTTGTTTGAATATTCACCTTAAGCAGGGGTTTATTAGTCCTCCTGCAAAAACATTTGAGCAGTAAAAACTCAATTTCATGCATTATTGTGCATTTTTATGCACCAATTTGAAGCTATTTTACATCGATTTATCGTGAAATTTCTGACTTTTTCTATGTAAAGCAAAGCAAAGCAATATGCAAGATCAAGTGACAATTCAAGATATACATTAAGGTACTCAATCAGTCCATTACCAGAAAAATTTGACCATAAAACACATAATTTCCTGCATGCTGGTAAATTTTAGACATCAGTTTGTGCTTTATTTGCATCAATTCACGGCAGAAATATTCTAATTTATGTATCTGAAAAACAAAATTAAAGCACCAGGTGACAGCTTGAAACATAATGGAATATAATGCAGTAAGGTTCTCCTTCAGGATTTCTTTCTAATATCTTTTCTTCTGAAGATTAACTTTTCTCATTTAATATTATTCCTGCTGAGTCGACACACATACACTATAGGTCCCTTTATTTCTACTTCAGTGGTGGATTAAGTATTGATTATTTACATGTAAATATGTATGGCCTGCAAAAAAAAGTATTAAAAACATATCCTGTGTCCATATCCAGTAGTATAGGTATCATGGATAATAATTTAGATTTTTGCATTGACACATGGGCACAGATTTCACTTGAACAGTAAAAAGGACACAGTAAACTTAGGGGTATGGGGGGAGTCCTCCAGCACAACATTTTGACCGTCAAGCACTTAATTTCCTGCAATCTGGTGAATTTTTATGCACCACTTTGTGCTTTTCTGCATCAATTTATGGTGAAAATGTCTTAATAATTCAAGCTTCAGGTGACACTTAAGTGGGATATAATACAGTAAGCCCTACTGTATTTCTCTCAAATGTGTATTCTTCTGTCAGCGTTTCTCATTTAATATTGTCCCTGCTGAGGCAACTCACATATACAGCAGGCACAACTTAGGCTTTTGTCATCTTTTGTGTCTTTTGTTTAGGGAAGTAATCTCCTTGAATCTACATGTAGTACCAATATGTAGTACCTGTAAGCATAAATATTGAGGAGGATGTTCCCCTGTGCCCGTGCTCCTGCACATATCTATGCACTTTGGATTCAGTGTAAATAAAAGCCCTACCTTTACAGACCTATTACCGATAAACCCTGAGTTCTACAACCCTGATAAGGTGGCAAAGACAGAGAGAGAAAAAATCTGTCCCTTTATTTTAACCAGCCTGTTTGCAGTGGAGGACAAAGTAATCGGATTCTTTAAACATCTGTTCTTCTATAGATCTACTTTTCCCTTGCTGAGCCAACGCACATATACAGTAGGTATGATCTAGTCTGAATTGCACATATTTTATACTAATAAAGAGAATTTTTAACAGTAGAGAAAAACTTCTTGAGAAAGTAAAAATAAATGCCTCAATACTGTTAGTACTGTACATTATCTGAGTCTGTTGGTGAGTGAACATATGATTATAGGGAATAATCACTGAGGCTGAAGCAGTCACGATAACATTACTTTTTATCGATTGACCACAGTGGGACTTTATCACACATGGGCATCTTAGCGCATGCTCCCCGCTACCCTGCCGTGACGCCCATCAGCCAGCTCCACGTGTATCTAACTGTTTCCACAGATGTTCGACGGCCCGTGAAGGCAGCACTGCGGAGGCGGAGCCTGCGTGCTGACGTCAGAGCGGGCTGGCCTCAGACAGGCTGAGCACACACGGAGCGGCGCCATGCACTACCCTGGGACCGACGGCTAGCCTGCAGAAATGCCTCCCGAAGACCACGACCCACCCCGGAATGCTCGGTTCTGGGCGCACGTTGTCGCGTTATTTCACTGAGAAACCTCCCGGAGAGGGAATGAGTGCGACAAAATGGCGAGGTTTTGAGTCTTACTTGCCCGCTTGGCTGGGTGAACCGCGGCAGAGGCAGAGGATCGTTTCCAAAGTTGTCGGTTAGCAGGGCGCGTGTGAAGGATCGGACTTAAAGGAGCAGTACACCCGCGAGCATGGAGAAGCAGCAGAGCGAGCTGGAGCGAGAGCGACAGTACTGTGAACTTTGTGGGAAAATGGAGAACCTCCTCAAGTGTGGCCGGTGCCGGAGCTCCTTCTACTGCAGCAAGGAGCACCAGAAACAGCACTGGAAGAAGCACAAGCTCATCTGTAAGGAGGCGGACAAGACGCAGCTTCCCAAACAGAAGCCCGGGAAGGCGCCGCCGTCGGGGGATGACGAGGCTCCGGAGAAATCCCAAGTAAAGAAAAGCCCGGAGCAGGCGGACAGCGCAGCTTTACCGCAACCTACAGACACAGGAGAGGTAGGAGATGGACCTGCAGAGGACGGATCCAACAACACCGCCACACCTAACGGACAAACTAGCTCATCCCCTCAGAAACTTGCCATGGAGTTCATCGTTCCGTGTATGAACAAGCACGGCATCTGTGTGGTGGACGACTTTGTAGGAGCAGAGACTGGCCTGGGCATTTTGGACAATGTCAAAGCTCTGCACAAAACGGGCCGATTCACGGACGGGCAGCTGGTTAGTCAAAAAAGCGACTCCACTAAAGACATCCGAGGGGACAAAATCACGTGGATTGAGGGGAGGGAAGCCGGCTGCGAGAAGATCCTCTTTCTAATGAGTCGCATGGACGACCTGATCAGACATTGTAATGGCAAACTGGGAAACTACTCAATAAATGGAAGGACAAAAGTAAGTATTATGACCAGCAGGCTGATTGTAGTGGTGTGATTTCCCCACAGGATCCAGAGCCCTGCTGCTGTCATGACCTACACCTGCTCAAGGTGGGTCAGAACACCAGCAGGACTCCAGCTCTGTTGAATGAAAGGTTTTGCAGGTGTCTGATAGTGTCGCACCATTCAGCAGAAGTTACAAAGCTTTAAAACACATACATTCTGTCATCAAGGCACCATTACTTTTAAAAGATCAGCCCTCTTTGCTAATTAGAACCGACTTTAAGTGTAAGAGGCTAGTAAGTCCTCTGCAGCTCCAAGTTAAAGCATGGCTAATGCCCTGAGTCAGAAGGGTGGATTATTCCTCACCGCAGAGCTTTGTGTGTGCTCATATGAGTGTTACTCAAAGCATCCTGCTGTTAATGTTATTGAATAATGAATTTGCACATTAAAGCACACCCCAGTGACTCCAGAATGAACAATCTGGATGGAACCAGTTATAAGGAACCAAACCTCCAACTTTTTCTTAGATGGAACCTATACTTGAACTGATAACTACTGAGGCAGAAAGGAATTGTATAATGGCTTCACATATTAAGCAGCTGCAAGCATATGGTATGCTCAAGTGAGTAATGTATGCTGTTATATATATATATATATAACTGATAGCTTAAGAAACAATCTAAACTGATATGTGTCCATATTTAGCACTCCAGTCTCCACAGATGTAAACAGAATATTACTGAAGTGCATGTTCTCTATGTATCACTGTTCAATATCAGATTTCAGTTTTGCACTCAGTTTTCAGTTTATTATGCAAAACTAATACACCAAAGAACAATGCAGTCTAATGCAGCAGCCCTGCAATAAAGCCTGTCTTCATTAAGGCTTTAATGTTCAGGTTTTGTTGAAACTGCTTTAATGATATGTTGATTCGACTCATTTTAGAGGCTGTAGTTTGTAGGTGTTTCTGATGCACTGAAGGATTTCTACCGCTTCTCAGTGTAAGCCGGCACAGTTCGACACACTGCAGACTCCAAATTGAACATCAAGCTGAATAATCACCTCATTATAACCCCTTAGTTACTACTTAACAATATAAAATGAACAAAGGTAAGATTTATTGCAGGGCTGTTGTGTTACACGTCATTTGTTTCAGCAAAGTGTACCTAATATACTGACTGTGTAGCGGCAGCACACACAAGCAGATGACACATTGGGACTGTATAACACACTGCACATGTTCTTCTTGTCATGCTCTTCCAATAGACACGTGCTGCTGCTAAATGCACATGCAGCAAAAATGAAGACATCCTGCCAAGACGCATATAAAGGATGCATATTGAGTTTATCTTTGGTTTTTATGGAGGCCAAATAACAGGATTTATGTGAAGGAGCTGCAACCATTTGACAAACAGCAGCCTGAAGCCTGATTGTGCGGTGAATCATCTACAGGGACGTTTTACTGTAGCGGACTGTGATCTCTGACCTCGCTGTGGAGAGGTGGCAGGCTGCAGCGATAAATTCAGTTCAGTATCTCACACAGACAAGGCAGCTGGTTAGACAGAGCATCCCCACATTGAGAAGAGGACCTGCATGTTTCATGGTTGGCAGTGGAGAGGAAATTGTGGGCAGCGTCTGTTACGCTGAGATGTTCTTTCTCAGAAAGCGTTTGAAGTGATGGGTATTCTCGGTCTCATGCCGGCTTCTCTGAGACAGTGAGCGCCATGTGTACGTTTAAAAGCTGCCCTTGCACCTTGTTCGTCATTTCTAAACGTTGCTATGAGCACAGTTTCAGAAAAGCAGGCAACATGAGCTCACAGCAACCTGGTTCCACCTTGGCTGCTGGGTTGCGTGTAACCGACAGCTCTTCTTTCAGTCAGATCTGGTCGCCATGACCTTGTAGCATGGGACTGACCCAGGAGGGGATGAGCTGCCTCCAGCCTCCCCCCTCTTCCCCCTCTCCTGGGGGAAAGACTCTGAAGGCGACTGTCACTATTCATTGAACAGAAGTTTGGCTAAATCCTTTTTCCAGTGCGTTTTTGAAAATGCAAACTTGTTTTTAGGTAGACCTAGCTAAATGTAATACAGTCTAAAATAACAACCCTTTTTGTTGAAACTGCCTCAGTCAGTGTCTAATTATGGAGACTGTAGTTGGAGAGATGTTTTTGTAATGTTGTATTCAAACCGTATGTATCAATCAGGTTCGACTAAACACCTGTCAGTATAGCACAATCAGTTCTACAGCAGATACCGCAACGCTATTTTTAGAATAACTGGGAAATAACTGATCATTATAACCATCATAAAGGTTAGATTTATTGCAAGACTGTTGATATCATTAATCTAATACCTTGTGTCTAAAAAGACGTAAAGTTACTGAGCCGTGTGATCTTTCCTTTCACATTTCAAGGAATTTAAAAGGATTATTTAACATGCTGATTTGTGCACTTAGTTAACTTTTATGACCTTGGGACGTGATCAAGGCTGAAGGTTTGTAGGTGGAGGGAGACTGGCATAAAAGTCAAACGGTAAAAGGACTAGGATTACCATATAAACACTCCTGGAAGGTAAACTAACTACACAGAGGATAGTCACTGTTCGTACCGTTTACTTGTCGTGTCCTGTTCTAGCAGTGCTTGAAATTTAAGGGATCTAGTGGTGAAAGAGCCCACACTGGATTGAAGCCAGTGGCCTTTGCTTGCTTCAGGTGCTTGGTTTTCCGTGCTGGCACAGAGCTCTGATTGCCATACGCTGTTATTTTTAGGCTGCTCCTCCTGTCCATTTGTGTTTTTTCCTTGGTTGGTGCTCAGTAGACATGAAACGCATTT
Source organism: Dascyllus trimaculatus (assembly GCA_024666655.1). Lineage (NCBI taxonomy): Eukaryota > Metazoa > Chordata > Actinopteri > Pomacentridae > Dascyllus > Dascyllus trimaculatus. The sequence continues at coordinate 24,075,216 of CM045464.1, read as the reverse complement.
CAGAAAGCACATTATTTCAGGTTGTGCAGCTGATCCATGCGGCTGACCACTGAGTCAAACAGTGCTGAGAACTTGACTTCCTCGCCTACTGCCCTAGTTGCCCTGGCAAACACACGGCTGGACTGTGACCAGCAAAAATCAGCATGACTTGCACAAATGGAAGGCCGCGAGTATCAATGGCTCAAAGGGATACAACACAATGTAAGCACATTTGGCATTAGGAAAGCCCGAGGAAAAAGATTCTGCCCAAATAGTTATTAAATGTCATTGTTTCCATTTCCCCTTTTCACTTGATAACATTGTGGAGAGTCGCAGCCAGTGGGACGTGTTTGTTTCTCTGCAGATCCAGCATGTTGAATGCTCTCTGATGCCATTATAGTATTACCAGGAAATATAAAGAAGCTCGTACCAGCAACATGAATGTCCTGTCACTGACTCGTTGCTCCACATTAAACATTAGTATGTCCTGAATGTTAAAAAAGTGGCTCACTAAGTCAAGGCTGCATCATACAGATTGTTACTCCTCATTTACAAAGCTATTATTAATACACTTATGTTGTTCACGTGAAACATGATAACTCTGCCTAGCCCAGCATGTTGTCGCTCTGTAAAGAATTTAAATTCTGGATTTAGATATACCGTTATACAGCCCACAGGGACTGGACACTTAATATAATGCAGTCTAATACAAGAGTGAGACGTGTCTCTTATTTTAAAGACTCAGTTCTGTCTGAAACGAGACTTTTCAGTTTAGAAAAGGATCATTTATTCATGGGAGAATAAATTCCCTTTAAATCAACATAATTACACACAACTCTTTGTAAATGAAAATATAAATACAATAATTAAAACTGTTCCTGGAGGTTTACTGCGTGAGTTGTTGGAAGAGAACTTTTGTATATAAGGGTTATTCCATTTAAAATCACAAATACCTTCTGCTTGACTATATATATATAAAATGGTATCTGTGAAATTTCAGGTGATATCTGATAATATGATTTTTTTAACATGGAAATTTGAGGCAATGTATGGATGACAGTATGTCAGGAAATATGAAAGATAGAAGCCTGAATTTTTCAGTGTTTTTTCACATCATGTCATTGATGCAAAATCTGTAATACTGTACAAGTACATGAAATAATCTCTTATTATGGGTGAGATAAGTGGTTCAAAGCCACACAATTCTAGACTGCATTAGGAAGATATATTGACTTAAAGTAACTTTTTAATTAAAGTTTTAGGAACCATTCAAAAAGTGTTTCTGAGACAGAATATCAATGTAAAGCTGTCTTTAGTGTCAGTATCTAACAAGTCAAACCAATTTGGGTGGAAAAATACTGTAAATTAATCATGGTTATAAAACAGTCCTGTACTGATTTGCAGCATTCCATTGGTGTTGCAAAATCCCTGTTGTCTCGCAGCATAGAGGTGTGTTGTCATGTCATTTAGCTGTAGTTCACAGCTAGCCAACTCTCTTATTTTGAGTCAAAAACTGTAGACAGATGCTATGAAGCAGTTTAACCTTAACAGGATAAATCTGGACAAATTCCGCCCCCACCTCCACCCATCCCACAGTGTTGTTGTCGGTGATGAGCAGGTATGTTGCTGTTGACTCTAGTGTTGTTCGTGCTGTCATGTGTACTATCACAGAGTGACTGGGGACATGTGTGCTTTCAGAAGGAAGTTGACCCATGACCTAAATCTAAAAGCTCTACAGAGTAAGTAGACTAGAGGAAGTCATGTGACGGTGGTCCTCTGTGGGCTGGAGCCGGCTGTACATTATGATATAGGCTGTGAGTGGCGCTCATTCCTTCCGCAGACGGTACCAGCATGACCGAGGCAGCGCCGTGCATGCCACCTTTTTCCTGCTTATTGTTTAACCATGTGCATGTGAACCATGAATAGCTCTGGTAGAAGTCAGAGTGCAGACTCATCCGTCATCTGTGGTCATGTATGAGCCGACCTACAGCCAGTCTTCTATGAAACCCCTCAGTAATGCGTCTGTGGCTTTCTTATGATGCTCATAATACTATTGTTAATGTAGTGTAACAAGATTTCTTGTGTGATTTTTAAATGTATGTTACAAACGAAACGGATGAAAAAAGCAGCGTTTTTCATGTTGTAATTTTACTTTTTATTCCTGAACAGGTTGCTCACATGCAAAAAGTTTGTGGTAGATAGCATCGCCTTTAAACCACAATTTGTCCTAGCTTTGAGCACACATTTATCTCTCTGTTAACTATGCCGTGACTGTCTAAGCAGCACCTGGCCGTTATCCAGGTGGAGCCGTGAGAAAGGGGTCTTTGTTTTTGACTTTTTGCAGCTGTAGAGTTGAAGACAGGGAGGATTTATAGTGGGTGGAGCATGAAAGTAAAGATAATTGTGCATTAGTAAAAAATATATAGTTTTTACTGTGTCAGTTCAAGACAAAATGTTTAGAAATGATACAAAATATGTCATTCTTTATAATTAACACTTGAGTACTGTAGTTGTTTCTTTGTCAAACTCCATCTTCTCTACGGTATGAGAATGGAGATCTAATTGAAGTGGTGCTTAATATAGAGCTTTGATTCCCTGTCTCAAGTTATTGCTCATTTTTATACCCAGCTCTTCATTTTAAACCTTTATTCGTCTTTATAGCTTCAGTTTTTCAAGTGATATTTTTGCCGTGCCCACTCTTTGACCACTGGCAAAGAGAAAGTATCAGTGACTGATCCAATTACAGAATGAGTTCACTTGGCTCTCGCACAGGCACGGATGGAGCCATTCAGTCAGGCCGAGCAGGCGCTGAAGTTACTGTTCTGCACAAAACAGACACAGTCCTTTACATATCTGCTGTCTTAGTGACTCATGTTGTACATGAAAACAACACAACCTGACTGGTCGCAGGACTGTTTTGAAGATAAACAGATGCTCACTGATCCAGTGAAATATACTTGTTTATCTCATTGAATTTCTCGAATTGAGCACGTGCAATGGTAGAAACCATTGGACCTGTTTATGTGAGTGCATCCCCACATGGGCGTTTATTCCAGATAAAGCCGTCAGCTGCTCACAGAAATCGGCATATACGTTCTTCTTGTGTTTGTCAGTGTGGGAGTGTGCTGAGACATACAAGGCTGACAACTTTACACAATTCCCTTCAGAGTATTTGCGTAACAATAGCAGAGGTTGAGCTTGTGTTTCCGCTGCAACATGTGGAGGGTAAAGGGTATTGCTGCTGCTGTATATGTCCCCCTATTGTTTACGGCCCACCATAAAGAAGAAAAGAGTAAACTAGGTCATTACTTTAAACAGGGATTTCCTCTGAGGCAGCACCACTCTCTGACAGATAAAACAGTGAGCTGTCCCGGGCTTGGACCCAAACTGTCTTGGTTCCCACACTCCTCTGCACTACAAGGTCTCCATCCCAACTGTCAGACTCATGTTTGGAGAGGCGGCCCTTCTGTGAAGTGAGCTGACCTCTCGCTGCTTCTACGTTGTGCTTCACCTTCAGTTCACATCAGTATGTGAAGCCTGATGACCTGATAGCATCGCATTAATCTGCGTATCCTTCTGCAGGTAGACAAGCAGTCTGTGAAGTGAGCTGACCTCTCGCTGCTTCTACGTTGTGCTTCACCTTCAGTTCACATCAGTATGTGAAGCCTGATGACCTGATAGCATCGCATTAATCTGCGTATCCTTCTGCAGGTCAATGCAGAATGAAAGTTCTCTAGGATGCAGTTGTGTGTCGGGTGTAGTTTTAAAAATGCTATGTTTTTGGAGCTGTTTCCGATTTTTATGGAGAAAAAAATGCTGATATTGATGTAACAGTGAATGTTCTTTATATGTATAAAAAGAAATGGTTTTGAAAAGGGAAACTGTCGGGGTTATTGTCTTTTAACTGTCCAGCTATGTATTTCACAAACTAGTTATCAACTTACTGTGAAGACACCACTGGACTGTACGCCACCATCAGCTGTGCTCACTCTGCTACATGTGCTGCAGGTCATACTAAGAGTCTTGTAAACAGAGTTAGAGACACACTGCTGAACAAATTGTGTAATGACACCATTTCTGAATCACCTCAAGCATTTTTTTTTGCATTTTTTTTAATATCAGACGCCATATACACCAATATCTCTGATACACTAGTATTGGTTTATAAAATTTGCTGACCAATGAATTACTCGGGCTCTGCCTCAAACCTGAAGTGTCCATTTTCAGGAAAATGACTTGTTCGGTATATGTAGTGCTGCTGAGATGATTACGAACTACTTTCTTGCATCCACAGCCATGTTGTTGTTGTGGTGTTATTGTGACATTGCAAAACACAAATCGCAGATTTAAAAAAATCAGATATATGTACTGTAATTTATGACATATAGTGTGATTGGAAGGTCAGTTTGTAGTGCTTATCAAGGACATAATGGAAGCCGTCTCATTTGAAATATCCATGTTTCATAAAATTCCTCATCTACTACATAAGCAACAATAAGGCATTAGTTTTTTACTTGCACTTTACTACAGCTTTATAAAACCATTTGATTTCATAATGGATTTTTTATTATTTATTGTTCGCAGTCGTGACAAAACTGCAAACATGTCACATATGATCCCATGAAGCAGAAACACTCAGCCTCTCTCTGGGCTTCACAGAATCTTTCACACACATCTTACTTTTATGTAAAACTGTGAATATTGGGCTGAGGTTTGAACTGTAAGAAAAGAATGAAGCTTGTACCTGACAGCCGTACGTGACATCAAAACAGTAATCGTGTAAAGAGCATCTTAATTTGATGCCATGGTAGGTGGCCTGTTATTATCGTGCACACACGCTGATTACACTCAAGTAAATGTCAAATCAAGGGTTTCCGATTTTAGCAAAGTGTTGTAACATGGGAAGTTGTCACAGTCGCTGCTGTGTTTTATCGACCAGTTATTTATTATAATACAGCGGTTTAGTTAGTTAAAGTCAGGGAATGACAAACCCACTACACGTCTGACTTATTTTGATATTAGCCAATGAAGTGTGTCTGCCACTGAGCTCGGCCACCTGTTTGCTCTTTCTATGCTGGCACTGGAGGTAAGGATATCTGTAATATAGTAACTCAGTAACCCTCTTAGCAGCTGTTTCTATTAAATGTAATTAGGTGTAGGATTAGAGTTCATAGTTGGTTTAACTTAAGTTAACATTAATATACGTAGGACTCACTGGAAAACAGTCTTTAAACTAATTTACAAATACACACACAAATATATATATATATATATATATATATATACACACACACACACACACACATTTTTTAAAATGAAAAATACATTATTTAGAATGGTAATATTCAATTTACAGGCCAGCTGTAGGGGAGTAAGAGGTCTGCTGGCCCGCGGCCCTGTTTCTGATTTACAGTGAAAATAAATATATTAACACTTGGATTATTTTGCTTAATTATATAGCAAATTTTCAATAATTTAAGATGTCTTGGCTCAGTTAATTTGAAAATAAATAATTTAAACAATGGGTTATGGACCTTTCAATGTTCATTCATTTTATCTGATAAGTATTATTATTTGTAAACTGGCCCCTGACTTCCTGTTATTTTGCAAAAGTGTCCCCCACGGAAAGCACGTTGACTAAATGTGATTTAGAGGATCAGAGGTGGTGGTTAGTTTACAGTGAATCAGCTCTGTTAGCCTCACATAAAATCATGTTAATCTTATGCTTGTCTGGGCCCATCCAGTTTAAGCAGTTTGAGTTGCAGTTGTCTCAGACAAATTGAAAACCAGTCTTTTGCATACAGAGGTATTCCTCATTTCTGTTCGTACCGAACAAAAACCGATTAACAGTATTCATGCATTTGTGGCTTTGGAGGCAGTGACTTTATGTTGAGAAAGAAAGAAATATTAATCTGTCTGTCCAGAAATTAACACTTGCAATGAACAGTGGGAAATGTTTCTCTAAAACAACTAACCTTGACGTTGCAAATGTGGGTATTTTGTGGAACATTATTTAAATTTTCTGAGTGAGAGCCCCCCTGGTAGCTCACCTGCTAGAGTTCACATATACGTACTAGGAGTCGGTCCTTATTGCAGCGGCTGGGGTTTGATTCCAACCCAAGTCCTTTCCTGCTTGTCATCTCTCTCTGTCTCTCTCTGTCTCTCTCTCCTTCCAGTCCCTTGTCAGCTGCACTAATAATTAAGGCAAAAAAGCAAAAAAAAAAAAAAATTCTGAGTGGAAACGATTGTTTAAAGGTAAATTGTGATAAACTTGTATTTGGTTTTTTGACAGCGTTTTGATAGTAGTGGCTCGGTCATGGATGCTACTGGTGAACATTATTTTCATGTTCAGTTAATATGTACAGTTGAAGTCGGACGTTTACATGCACTGTGTAGTTATTAAAACTCTTCTCTTAAGCACTCCACAGATTCCATGTTAACAAACTATACTTTTGGAAAGTCGGTTAGGACGTCTGCTTTAAGCATGAAAAGTAATTTTTCCAACAGTTGTTTACAGATGAGTCTTTTTACTTTTCATTCAGTCCATCCCATTTCTACTGGGTCAGAAGTTTACATATGCTAAGCTGTGGCAAAATAGCTTTAAAACAACAAAGTCATGGTACTGTAGTGGCTATCCTAAAGCCCTGACCTCAATTCAGTGGAGAATTATTGAGCATAACTGATAATATGTGTGCAAGCATAGAGGCCTACAATCTGGCTTCAATTTCGAAGGAAAGGGTCAAAACTGCAGCAACTTATTTTAAGAAGCTTGTGGAAGGCTTCCTGAAACATTTGACCCAAGGTTAAACTATTTAAAGCCAATGCTACCAAATACAAACAAAGTGTAGTTAAACCTCTCACTCAGTGCTGCAGCGGAGAAAGAAAAAAGAAAAGCTAAAATAAAAAATTCCCTCCACTATTATTCTGTCATTTTACAATCTTAGAACAATAATCTGATCTGCCCCCTAAGTCAGGGGATGTTTACGAGGATTAAATGTCAGGGACGTGGCAAACTGTGTGTGAACTTATTTACCTAAGGTGTGTAAACTTCCGACTTAAAACCGTGTCTGTTGAATAAAGTCTGCCTTTCCTCTGGCCTCGCTAAAGGCCTCTCCAAGTGTACTTTGGTGACCTCTACTCCTCTCGTTCACTGCCTGTAAATGCCAGTCGGCCTCTGAAGCCGTGTCGTTGGAATGTAAACAAACAACATGAAGAGCAAGGTCAGCCTCCTAATGAGGGCCACAGTGGAACGCGGAAGAGTAAGTGGCTGCAAGAAAGGAAGCTCAAATAGATGTAAAGGTCAGGGATGAAGATGAAAAATCCTCCCGCTGTGTTAAAGAGTCGCGTTGAGATGGAGAGTTAAGTAGAATTTTTGACATTAGTCGTTCATTTAGACCCGGTTTTATTAAACATTTAGTCTTTTGTGATGCAGACAGTGAGAGGGATGAGCATATACAGCGGTAATGCCAGTGAGAATGATTTTTCCTTTCATTGCAAATCCCTTCTCTCTGAGGTTGTGTCTGTATGCTGTATTTTCATTAAGGTTTGAGCTGCAAACCGTCTGTGATTCTCTGACAGAGGGTTTTTATCAATAGTAGTGCCTCTTCAGTGTGCTTCGGCTTGTTGGGTTCCCATGACTAGATCACATGAAAAGCAAAGTGCACTTCATACAACATTGCCATTTTCAGATCCTAGCTGCTCTACGTTACGGTGTCTTTTCAGTGTATTTTCTGTGGACCGTTTCTGTGCACAGTCGTTTGTATGTGCCATCGGTGTGATATGTTCATTTCTGCTTGTGTTTTTCCTGTTTTTTTTGTTAGGATTTTGAGATATAATACAAACTGGCAAAATAACCTATTTGTTCATTCAAATTTGCTTTTGCTAGTAACTTGTATATTTGAGTATGACCCTACTTGGCACGCTCACAGGTACATAACTGCATGCATGCTGAAGTCTTGCAGTGGATGAAGCCTTATAGAGTTTCTACAGGTGTCCAGTTAAAGCAAGTGAAAGGTGAGACTGCTGTGTCCGAGTTTTTTTTTCTTTTTTTTGCAGAGTGCCGAGACTCTCACACCTTCACTCGGCCCACACACAGCCCCCTGCCCCTGCACACATCTGAATCCACACAAACATGCTGTTCCGAGCAGCGGCTGTTTACCCATCTCCAGCCTTGCAGCCTGAGCCCTGCAGTTAAAGGGTGGGAGGGGTGACATAGCCGAGGATCAGCCAACCTTCCTCACGCTCTGCACGTAGCACAACCATTAAAATACTGCTCCCTCTGGAGGGAGGCCAGGAGTCAAAGTTTACAGCAGTTCACTCCTCTCTTCTCTTCTGCTCCACCCCTCTGCTTTCCTCTGTCTGTGCCCCTCTCCCTCTTTCTCTGTCCCGCACACATCGAAAAGCTGACTGTATTGCGTCTCACTGACAGGAAGCCCTTTGTCAGTTTGCATGCCCCTCACTCAGCAGCTGTTTCTTCTGAGAACCACCCCCTATTTTTTTATATCAATAAAGTTAACACAACCAGAGTGAGACCCGGCACCCCCCTCATCTTTATGTTGTAGTTTTGTTGTTTTTCAGCTTTGAAAGCCCTGACGATGTGCATTCCAGTGGTTACCTGCGTCAGTCAAGATGTGAGCACAATGTGGACTGACGCAAGCAACTGCTGTCAGATGCGCAGGAAAATAGGGTTCAGACGTATGTGTGTGATGTAAATGCTGCTTTTCTTTGTTTTTATCGCGCTCTCTGCGGGTTGCAGTATTGGAAAGGCTTTGCAAGCACATAAAGATTTTGTTGTACAATTATTGTGTAGTGCAATAAAATAATTCTCTTCCAAAGTATGTACAGGACAGGAGTACATTCTGCTCCACCTCTGGAAATCCAAGTATTCTGAAATATAGCGTGTCCCGTCATTTCTCTGCAGGCAGAATAGTTCTTCCTTTTCAAAGCTCAGACATATAGTCTGACTTTATTTTAGGAATTATGAGACCAAGTGGAGAGGTCTGTGAGTTGTTATAATAATGTTGCTATGGTTTATGTTGATGCAAACTCATGAAAGAATGTGGATGAACTTGCCTTTTGTCTGTCATATCACTGCTTAGACACTGTTCTGTATGAGGGCTGAATCTGCCCTCTGTGTTTGTGCACGTTTTTCTCTCGTCTCAGCTCCACTTTCAAGTCAGAAAACACACACGGTTGAATGTTGTTCAAGTGTTTGTTGTAATTTCCAGTGTAGGAATGCTGGGTTTTTAAGATGATGGATACAGATGGATTTTATTTGCTCTTCATCATTTCTTCCAGGGGCTTCTTGCTTCGGAGGAAAATACAAGCGTTTTTTTTCTGTCACAGTCACTGCCGGCAGTACACTCGTCACCACTTGTGTGTGTCTTATTCCTGAGGGACATTCTGCACTGTAAGAGTGCGTTCGCTCGCTGTTTACACCAAGAAGTTTACAAGAGCTCATAGGGGTTCACTGCCAACACCCAAGCAGATCATGCAAGTCTTAATAGAGCAGGAAAAGGCAGGAGGAAGTTGACGTGCAGCGCGATATCTCCGGTTTATTTTCTCGCTAGTTTAAAGTTTATAATGAGGCAGCTGGGTTGTAGGCAGCCGCTTGCTTGTGTCAGTCTTGGTGCAGGTGAGGCAACAATACAACCCGCCTGTGCCAAGACCGTCTGCTGCATTCACATCACGTGCCCACCGATGCAATCTGAGCTGCTTCCACAGCCCTGGTTCTGCCTGATTGGATCTTTACTGGTACTTGGATTTGCACAGACACACTCGAAATGATCTTTTTTTTCAATGCAGTACGTCTGTTTTTTTAATGACATATGAAAACTAGACATTGTGTATGTGCTTTTCTCACTGCATATCTGTTTTTGCTAATCACACTTTTTCATCTTCCTCTCTTCAGGCAATGGTGGCATGTTACCCCGGAAACGGGACAGGCTACGTGCGCCATGTGGATAACCCCAACGGCGATGGACGGTGTGTCACATGCATATATTACCTTAATAAAGATTGGAATGCCAAGGTATGAGAATAATGTGTGGAGGAAATACGTTTTTTTGTCATAATCATTGATTTAATAGTGATTTAAAATTAACACTGAAATAACCATCACAATTATTTACAAAATGGCAATGTGCCAGGTCTTCATGTTCCAGTCTGACTTCCCGTAACAAGCAAATGACAAGTCGGCTCAGTTCTTGTCCCTGTAATAGGATTGTTGCTCTCATCCCACTTTATTCCATATTCCACACCTGTGCTGGCTAAGTAGTAGTGGTGACCTGTCAGTGCATGCTTTTTGGCCACTCTCACTGTTTATAATCCCATTAAAATGCAGAAATCCTGCTAATCCAGCCACACCCAATCGGGGAGAAGAGTGCACCCCGATACTTTCCACATATCTGCTGCTCCTCATGCAGGAAAGTGCATTTGAAGTCAGATGAGAGAAAGACAGTGATTCTTCACTGTATCAAGAAGAACCATTCTGATTAATCTGTTGAGTTTTGTTGCACACATACTCTTATAAATGTCAAATATTTGCACCTGCATGCAATTTAATAGAAGATAACATCATACAGTATTCTATGTGGAGTAATTTAACACATGGCGTGACACAGGATGTCAGCGATATCAAAGCTTTGTTACATCCATCAGTCCTGTTCTCGTGAACATAATGTCTTAAGAAGGCCTTGGGGGAATGTCTTCAAGTTTGGCCCTAACGTTCACTTGGACTCAACAATGAGCTGATAAGAACTTGTTGGTTAAAGGTCAGTGTGGTCTCACAAAACAAGCTTTTGGTCGCAACTCAAGAATTCAAATGCTAATTGTGACACAATTTCACACAATGTCTATTAGGATAAAATGGTGAAGTGATGACATTTTATCTGTAACGGGTCAACTGCACTGTAAAATCATGATGTTCTTAAAAACACACTCTCTGGCCATATTCAACAAAACTTAGATTCTGACCATATTTCACATTTGGTGACACTAACCTGGGGTGTCTACCTTTAAACTGTAGTGATATGATGTGCTGCTGGGTTAAAGATGTGTGTGTATAGCATCTCCATTTTAGAATTTGTAGCTCTTTCAATGAACATACACACTTCTTCCACCTAAATTTACTCAGTCTTCACTACATATATTGTTGAGTGTGGACAGACACGGATGTAAACTGCAACTTGGCTGTTTGGCAGAGATATACAACTACAAGAAGTGTATCTGTAATCCAAATTTAGAGCGAAAATGCATTAAAGCATGCACTTGTTATTGTCTGACAGCCATAGCGTGACAGCTGTTTGTTTGGCACAGCATTAGACTGCATGATATACAATCTGTGCAGCTAACTGGAGAGCAGTCAGAGCTGGTCAGTACTGCTTAACCCATTGTCAGGCTGCTGCTAACGACTATTTTTCTATTAAATAAGCAGTTGTACTCATTTATCAATTTATTTGAACTGTTTTTCTTCCACAAAAGCTAATTGACCATTTCATTTAAACTTGTTTTATTTGGATGTTTACATATTAAAGTGCAAAACTGTAGAGTTAAACTCCAGCATGATATGAATAAATTAACAAGTTAGACGTTAATTCTGCTCCAAAAGCACTTCAATTTATAGTGAATTGAAGCAAAGAAAAAAATAAATACATCGATTCAAATTATCGATGTTGAAGCATTATTAATGTTGATCTAATGCTTTATGACAACTCATCATGGCAGCCCTAATCTTCTGTAGCTTCACACCGGTGTAGGAAAGAGTGTTGAAAGCAATAGGTTAACCTAATGATGTCATCAAGGGCTAAATTCAGTATCTGAAGGCACCTGAATGACTAAATGCATCTTCTAACCTTTTACTGATGCTCTGGGAGCTCCAGAGTTGCCATAACAACCTGTACCTGTAGTTCCTACTGCCACAGTAGGTTATTAGAAATGTGAGAGCACATATGAACTAATTAGTTTTTCCCACAATTTCTTTAAGCCATGATATCTACCTAGCTTGTCCTTTTTAACTCTAGCAAACGTCGGCTGCTCTGTAATGTGCTTTGAGCTCACCTCCTAAGTAAATAAACAGGATGCTGCAAATCAGGAAGCAACAACAGTCTTCATAACAGAAAGCAGCAACTGTGAAGTGGGTGACAAGACACATTAGCACACAAGAGGTTGTCTTCCAGACTTCCGCGCATACTTAACCTCCAGACTAGCATATGAAAATGACATAATTACAGGAAACTCTGTTTTGCCTTTAGATGCTAGTTTGTGGTAGAATGCAGCCCATGCATGTGTCTGTCGTCACAATATTACTTCTGCTAAACAGTGGATGACCATCATTAGACATCATCAAGCAAACAGTAAGGCAAGTAGAATGTATAGGTATTAGGGGTACCTCTTCTGCTATGTGACAAACTAACATAATTACGTCATTTAACAGCATAGTAAGATTGGTTATTTTGCCGTCCAGGCAGGAACTGCTTGTCCATCATGTCTTGGTCGGCTGGTTTCAGCCTGTTGCTGCTGTTCCTCTTTGTTGAAGCAGTTTGTTTTGTTTTTGGTAGGATTTTCAACGGTCACTGACATATTCTATAACTGGTAGAAACAGCAGGCTTGTCTTTTGACCCGTGTTTCAGAGAAAATGTCAAATTCTTGTTACCACATCACGCCTTTTTATACCCAACAGGTTGTTTTATAGCAAGTGGATACCTATAATGTTTTGCATTATATTCTCTGCTGTCTGTATTTCTTTTGCTTGTTTAAGTCTTTTCCTGTTAATACCTGCATCAATTATGAGGTCGATCATATTCCCCTGATGTTAATCAGCTAGACTGATGATTTCTGTTATGTTCATGCACAAGGTTCAGGTTTTTCAATGAGCATGAGAATAATTATGTCTGGTGTCTGATTGACTAGGCTGTTGTAAAATAAGGTTGGCAGAATACAGGGGCTCTATGAGTGAGTGGTATTGCTTTCAAGTGTTTAGGTTTAGTTCCATTTATTTAACATCAACATTGTGTTTCTTCATCTGCCATATACACTGCAACATGTAGGCACCAAGCTAATTGTAACACCATAAGGGTTTATGTTTCACCCTGGACCCCCTCTAGTGGAAATCAGGGTTTGTTTGTGTTTTTTTTACCTTAAAATATGTTAAAATGGTGTTTTTTATATGCTGGAAGACACATCATTAGTGAAATAAAGCAGTCAACGGCATGGCTGAGCATTTCCACATCGAAACTGCAGTGTACCAACGGCAATCTGAAAAACACATGTTCAGAGCTCAGGATTTCACACCTAACAAAGTAAAGGAGATTATTCTGTCAACGTGCAGGGTGGGGCTTTCTGTATCATTATTCGTCATCAGATTCAGTTTCAGGTTTCAACATTTATGGCTGAGTAACTCCAAATTTACAGCTTGCCATTGTTTAGCGTGGAGGCTAGTTTTATAGTGTTTAAGCAGATTCATAGGTGAGCTGGGGTGCTCGAGCTGCAGTGAGTGGCTAGGAGTGGGTGTAGGGAGGTGGGGACGTCATAGGTAAGCCATTTTAAGGGAGGATGAGATTATTTTCACAGAAGAAACTTAGAAACATACAACTTTGTCACACAAAGATGAGTTTTTAGGGCTTAAATCAACAACCATAGAGGGACATTAAGTATTTATTATATTCTCAGTCGTCAGTTATTCATTACTAGCCGCAGCTTGAATGTTTCCTACGTGACAAAAATAGAAGACCCACAGCACTTGGGTTGAAGAGAAGACGCAGTTAAGCAAATTTTAACTAAATTGAAATAAAATAGCCAAGAAAAATATTTGACTTTGTATTATGAGTGGATCTTCTATATAAAGTATACATCAGGGTTTAAGCTGTGTCCTTAAGTAAAGAAAGAAATCTTACACACTTTGTAAATGTAGAATGTCATAGGATAGAGTGACCGTGTGGCTTCTGCTATTTTTTGACAATAAAAAAGAATATTAAAATACTCCATATTTGCATGCAGTACAACATAACCATCCATCTATTTTGTAGAGTGCTGATCTTGTTCGGGGTGGTGGTAGCCTTTCCCAGCATGCAGTGGGCGAGAGGCAAGGACAGGTCACGAATCTAGAGAGACACAGAGACATGTGCACACAACTCTTTATTCCATGCATTAACAGTCATTAAGAAAGTATCCTGTGATCTGTAGTTATCACTGCTATTATTTCTGCCGTTTTAAACAGTCACAGTGTGGGTATTAACGAACACTTCAGCACTGAATAAAGCCTGAACTTCCAGCAGTATGAGCCCTGATTTACAGTGAACTTTGTTATGAGTGATAAACATTCATACTGGTATCTGTGGGCACACCATGTGACTTCCTTTGGGGATGAGTGCTCTCGGCGATCATGGGGGTGTCAGGTTTGGCAAGATTTTATTTGGTTAACTTGGACAGGGCGTCAAAAAAACACATTTTGTTCCGACCACTGTTTCCACCACCCACTCAAGAAAAAAAAAACTCACATTAATGGTCTCAGTGTTGGTTTTTCATAACATTTACTCTTCCGTTGGTGGGAGGCTACCACTGTGACAGACTACTAATGCAAACATGTATTCTATGTATCAAAGAGTGGGAGTCTCTTTCAGATGAGACCAGAGTAAAACTTTAGAGCTCTGTGTGGGTGAATGTAATAGGATTTTAAAGAAATATATTTACATATCAATTGCAATTGTGGAGGATTATTTTGGTTAAATGGGATGCATTGCCATACTTGTCCAATTTACATGATTGCCATGAACCAAATTTACCTGGCAAAATACTGCATTGCTACAAAACTATCAGTGTTATTCAGTGGTTTTAATGTTTTGGCTGATTTGTGTATTTACAGGCAGTCCAAAGTGATGGAGTCATAGTTTATTAACTTTCCAGCAATCTGTATTCACCAAGTAGTTATCAGCTTACCATGAAGGTACCGCTTGACTCCACAACCCTGTCTGCAGCACATGTAGCAGAGTTAGCAGTGCAGCTGAGCAAACAGTTCTGAGTATTGTAACAAATGGAGTTAGAGCCGCTCTGCCAGATGAGCTGTGTGATTAAACCATTTCCAATTTACTCCTAGGATCTTTTCCTGCCTTTTTTTTAAACAAACCTGTCTTTTTTGAAGCTTGATGCATATTGAACCTATACGTCGATATCTATATATTTGTCATAGGCAAGTATTGGCCAGGCTCGGTGGTTAGCAGCGTCGCCTCACAGCTAGAAGATCTCTGTTCGCGTCCCAGTTAGGACACCTGGGATCTTTCTGTGTGGAGTTTGCATGTTCTCCCTGTGCATGCGTGGGTTTTCACTGGGTACTCCGGCTTCCTCCCACAGTCCAAAAACATGCTGAGGTTAATTGATTATTCTAAATTGTCTGTAGGTGTGAATGAGAGTGTGCTTGTTTGTCTCTAGATGTAGCCCTGTGATAGGCTGGCGACCTGTCCAGGGTGTCCCCTGCCTTCGCCCTGAGTCGACTGGGATAGGCTCCAGTCCCCCCACGACCCTATAGAGGATTAAGCGGTGTACAGATGATGGATGGATGGATGGAAGTATTGGCCAACCAGTATGGTGGAGGGACTGTTATAGTGAACCAGTAGGAAATGAATTGTCACTAATATTGATGGTGAATTAATTGTTACAGTCAACTTTTCAGCAAAACTTCAAAACATCCACGTTGGACTTTGGGAAATTTTAGCAAGAATAGGTTTGCTAGTTTACGGCTTTTTATTAATAAAGTAATTGGTTGAGGAAATCAGTGTGAGCAGCATAAAGAGTTGCACTGCTAATCCAGAGCATAGCATACCGGAGAGCATCAGCTGCTGCCATGTTCTCGACATCTCCTGCAGTTAAATTACCAGTTTGCCCTCAGGTCACTCCATGTGTAAGGACATAGTTTGTTGTGGTTATATTAGATATCTTTTGTGTGTATGTGTGTGTTTTTAACTCACATTAAACAGCATTAAACAGACAAGAGCCTATAGCCAGCCTAGAATTTGCTTGCAGTCACATCTTTGGGTTGTATGTGTTAACATTTAACATCAGTCCTGTACAGCTTGATGTAGATAATGAGGTCATGGTCAGTAGGGTAATCCTACTTAATTTGCAGGTCTGCAAACTGAACTCTGCTATACATGCAGTCAAACAGTTGTTAAAGTCACTGGTCTTGAGCTGATTATATGTTGCAGAAAAAAAATTATTTCTCCTGTCTTCTTTGACTCCATTGTGCTTTATTTGATTTTGTCGCAGCACCGGCATTCCCCCTCATTGAGTGTAATTTAAATGGGAATAGCACTACTTCTCGGACAAAGGGTGTGAACCTCCTTGCTCTGCTGGTTTGCGTGTGAAGAGAGGGGCCTATCATATCAGCTGTGTGAGAGTTTAAGCGGCACGCTTGCAGCAATCTGCTTTTTCACTCTCCAGGTCCTTTATCCAGCCAGAGCAGTTTTCCTGTGGGTTATTCTTCCTATCCCTCCACAGGAAAGCCGTCCCCCGCTGCTGCTTCCTATCCTGAGCTTTCCTCCTAGCCCTTGGAGTTGGACAACCCTTTTCCTTCGACATTGTCGTTCTGTGTTGATAATTTAAAAAGCCTTTGAGTGTCCTTTTTATGACTTAGAGTGTGTTTCTTTTGGGAGACTCTCCTTTCCCTGCGTGTTTATCTTTTAATGTGGATGAACATTAAACCCAGAAATGTGATCACTGCAGAGTCTTCGCTGAGTGTTTTCTTCCTACAGTCTCGCTTTACCTTCCTGCTATTGCTTTGTCCTGATTTGTGTACATAATGGGGTTGCTTCTTCTTTTTTTCTGCTCTTCCAGGAACATGGTGGCCTTCTTCGAATCTTCCCAGAAGGAAAGGCCCAGTTTGCCGACATAGAGCCAAAATTTGACCGTCTGCTGCTGTTCTGGTCAGACAGACGGAACCCTCACGAGGTTCAGCCCGCTTTCGCTACAAGGTCAGCACCCACGTCTGTCCACTGCAAACGCTTGCATTATTTGACCTGCCGTGCCGTGCCGTGACTCATCACTCTAACTCTGTCTCGCAGGTATGCCATCACAGTTTGGTATTTTGACGCAGACGAGCGAGCCAGAGCTAAGGAAAAATACTTAACAGGTAAGATTTCATGTACAAACCTCACAGTCCTGTTCCTGCTGTTTCACGGCCTTTATTTACTTCTACATTATCTCTTGTGTGTTTCCTTTACGTGCAGGTGCAGGAGAAAAAGGAGTAAAAGTTGAACTCGACAAATCATCGGATCCCAGCTAATGGGATGCCTGCGTCCCCCTGCAAACAGCCATTAAGTGCTCTGTCCTAAGAAAGTGGCCTATAGAGAGCATGTGTGTGTGTTTTACATGGAAAAACAGCAGACTTTTGCTTGAGTGGATGGAAGATCCATGATAACAGAGACAAAAAGAAACAACTACACAGTGATTCTGTTCATTTTCAGCCAACCTGGGCAACCCAGCAGACCTTGAATGTCATAACATTGTACTGAAAGGGATTGTATGTGTGTTTCTCCTTTCACCGCTACGGTGAAAAATGCTTCAATTACAGCTGACATCTTCAGAAAATCGCTTCAAACAGGAATTAAGCTGAGAGAAAATCTTCATCTTTTGTATATTGGTTTTTGCAGTTAATTCCTTAAAGGTACAGTGTTCTGCATATGCGTCATGTGTTATGCTTTTCACATGGAATCGGCTGTTATAATAAGCTACTGTATGTGCTTGAGTTTGCAATAATTTGAGGAATGATCCGAAATAAAAACACCCTTTTCTGACAGAACTTTGTTGGTCTTAGTTTGAGTTCATTTGTTTCCGGGATCAAAGAGGCTACTGAGGCTTTTGTGGTCTTTTTTGTTCTCACTGAGATGTATGAACTATCTTAGTCACCATGAAACGTACATCTCAGTATCAGTCTTGTACCATCTTGCGTACTTTGCTGTTTGCACATTACACAGTACAGCGGTCAATGCTGCCCTCTGCAGGAAACTTACAGCGCCTTTTTATATTTGGCTCTGTGGATAAATCTGCACGTTTTTATGCTTTATTTTCCAGCATTGTCTGCAGTGATCAACACACATCACATGAATAATTATTCCTAACTGACACTGAAGACATTATAAAATACTATAAATGCATTGCTTCAGTAACTACATAACACACTGTGGTATGTGACATTTCAGCCAGCAAATTATTGTGTAAATGGTTTTGCAAACTGATTTCCTGAGGTTATTTAATGTTCTGTAGCAGAGCTGTCTCTTTGTTTTCAGCCTATGAGTCATCAAATGGCTTTATATTCATGCTTTAGATGACACAGGCATCAGACAACACAAAGAATTAATCAGTCTATGCCATTTTACTACCAGTACATGCTATTTCCAAGACAATCTCTAAAATTCAGAATCTTGTTCTGAAATGTTTGTGTTTTGTAAATACTAACTTTCCGTGCTACATTATGTATTAAGAGCATCTCTAAAGGGAGCGCTTCAGCAAAATGAAGAGAAGTGCAAAACATATCAGCTTGTTGGCATTTTTATTCTGCCACTCTGACGAAACTCATTTTTGAGGTTTTAGCCTCCAACTCTGAATCAAGTTTCAGCCTCTATTGCAGCTGGAATGTATTATTATTATTATTAGTAGTAGTAGTATTCTGCTGCTTGTTGATCCAATGGGAGGTTAGTGAGAAAATTCTGTTCCCTGCTTTAATGAAAACAGGCTTCTCCTGCTCTGGTGAGTTCACCTGTATGTGTTCAGAGGTGCCACAACTTGTTATTACAAGGCATCATTATTATTCTGTAATATAAATAGTAATCCATAGTAAAAGGCAATGTGGCGTTCTCGTAATGTTCTAAATCAATATACTGAGAAAAACAGAATGCAAAATTCTAAATTGATGTGGTAAAGTGGACATGCAGTCTTTACATAAATACATCTCATGGAAATTGTTGTTGTTTTTTACATATTTGAAAAAGCAAATACTTTTTGTTTTGAGGTGATATACTCAAAACAAAAAACAGATCAGCCACATGGACAAAGTAAGTACATTTATCACAGTATCAAATCCGTCAGATCAGAAGGGGTTCCAAATTTAGTGCCAATAATTCAGACCTCCTGAGGGAGCGACAGATGGAACCTGTCATATTTAAACGTTTTAACCTCCAGGCTCTGCTGTTCTCTTTGCTATTAATGTGTGTGGTGTCATCATGACTAGATCAGTTTTCAAAAACAAAACGGTTGCTGATGACTCTGAGTCTGTCAAGGGATTTAAAAAAAGATCTCGGAACGATCTGAAATGAGTCATTTCACTGTGAACGGAATCCTTAACAAGTGGAGTAAAACTCAAACAATTGCCCTTTTGTCTCGGACTGGTCACTCCAGCAAAAGCAGAGTGTCTAATCGGAAAGGAAGAAGCCTCCAAAAACACCCAAAATTTCATCCTAGAAACTGCAGGTGAATGTTGGTGTCAAAGTGTTTGCATCTACAATCAGAAAGAGATTACACATGTTTGATCTGCATGGGAGGTTTGCCAGGAAAACAGAACATCAGAGCAGAACCACAGTTTGCCAGTGAGCATGGAGGCAAAGAAAAGCCTTTTGGAATAATGTGCAACAGACGTGTTCAGCGCAGACCAAGAAGTTCATACTGACTGTGAAGCATGTTAGTGGAAATGGTTCGGTTTAGAGCTGCTTTGCTGCCTGAGGGACCGGGCAGCTTCCACTGATTTAACTGTGAATTCTGCATCACAACAAAGCGTGCTTGAAGTGTATGTGAGGCCTTCTGTGTGAAAGTTGAACCAGACGTGAGTCTTTCAACAGGGTGATGATCTTAAGCACGCTAACAAATTCACTGAGGAACGGCTCTGAGATAGGAAAAGGAGGGTTACGGAATGAGGCAGTCAATAAAGAAGCCCTTTGAAATGTTGTGAGGAGATTTCAAACAAGCAGTGCATGCAAAAACAAAAACCCTCAAACGTCTTGCAAATAAAGGGAATTTTTGCCAGGGATCGTGGACAATTACGCAAAACACCTACAAGAAGTTATTTCTGCTAAATGGGACACTACTAGCTTCTGAGGCCAGAGTGCACTTTGTTTTCCCACAGAAAACTATCTGAACTATTCACATTTTTATTGAGTAATGATTGAAAAAGGCAGTTTTCCTTGTTTTTGTTCAAGCATGTCACCTTTATCTGTGGGCGCTGTGTCAAAGAGGATCAAATGTTTCCATACAACTGTGCGTAAAATGTCAGAAATTCAAATCTGAAGCTTCATTGGCTGTTTAAAGTGTAAAAATATGTCACTTTGGCTGTTTGAGAGCCACGTAGGAATGTTTCTAAAACAGAGGCAGCCAGTTTATGCTTTAAGTGTTGGTGTGATATTAAAAACAAACAGCATTTTTAGAACATTTAAACTTTTTAATATGAATTACATGAGTATCTCCTCTATATAAACCAATCCGTCTGAAAAAGAACACGCGTCCATTGACAGTACATAAAATAGTAATACAGTACATATTACAAAGGTCAGGAAATATATTAGGCCGTATTCAATATAAACTATACAATGAAAAAACGTTTAAGAGCAGATCAAACTTTGTACAAGGAGTGTGCAAAATTAAAGTCCCATCACTGGGTCTGTATGTACTGACCAAAGTCTGTTAGTTCTTCTCTACACAAAATAGAAAACTGAATGTATGAAGTGGAGGGAGACCTTCGCCCCCATGTGCCTCGGTCAGTGACGGAGACTGTGCAAAAATATACAAAAGGAAAAACGCAGCCCCAGGTCAGCAGGAGTCACTGAGGAGCTCCGGTCAGTAGTGGCTGAGCTCCTCTGGAGGAGGAGGGAGGTTGTAGATGTCGTCTCCTCCGATGTAGGCGCCGATGCCGCTGCTCTGGCTCCCCCACTCGTAACTGTCAGCGGCCAGGCTGGAGAATCAATAAACACATGTATTTAAACTGGCTCTCTGCATTTGGACACTTTCCTGATTCATGTACAGCGGTGCTCTGGGGAATAGCTGGAGGTGTTTCTACCTGGCCTGGATGTTCTGAGGCATGACGCTCCACGCTAGATCATCATCGCTGTCGTAACGACGCGGGTTGTCAAAGAAATAAGCCCGAGAGGAGAAGACGTGACCAGGGAGGCCTGAGCTGCTCTGCAGGAACAGGAAGACACGCAAACAAGACAGGAAATGTAAGATATCATAGTGAACAATAGAGATTACTGAGGCAGTGTTTCCCAACCCGTTTGTCTTATGAACCCTTAAAATAAATCAATATCTACTTGCAAATCCTCCTCAGACAGTCTATTACTTGTGAGCAGTTCCATCCAAAAAGGGATTTTACCTTTAAACTGATCCCTTTGGCTGAATTCTTTATGCCAGAAACAACCGATGTGTCCAGTTTTCACCAGCCATAAGCAAAACTGAATAAATTAAATAAGTAAAATAAAATAAATCATCTTCTGACCCCGAGGAGGGTTTCTGACCTACAGGTTGGGAACTGGTGGCTCAGACTAACTCCTGGCTCACCCTGTCAAGGTTCGGCTGCCGAACTCTGAAGAAGAAAACCACTAGAGAGGTGGGGAGCAGCTCCCATACGAACAAAATCACCCCGAAGACGATGTAGCCAGTGTCGCCCAGAGTCGACTGTAAATCCGCCTGAAAAAAGCAACAATACCACGTTACTACACATGATTCCAGCAGCTGTTTCACACACTGATGACAAAAACCTATTAGATTCGCCTCTCTCCCTTAATAAACTATAATTATGTTGCAGCACAAACGTGAAGAGTGGAGATTTCCTCAAATCTGAGCATAAATCTCTGCAAACTTGAACAACTGGTCTAAATAGTCAGATGCAGCAAGAAGTTTTTTCATATTAATCATCAAACACTTACAGGACTATTTAGGAAGATAGGCTTATTAGGGTTCTAGCACAGACTTACACTCTCTCGGCAGAAGCCAGTTGCCAATGCTTAGCTTGTCACTCTCTGTGAAACCACAATGTGTCATTTTTTATACTCTGATAGTTGCAATATGAAAACAAACACGATATACACCGATCAGAAATAACATTATGACTACCTGCCTAATATTGTGTTGGCCCCCCTTATGTGTATCTCAAAAATGCTCTGAACCACTGGGCATGGACAAGAGGACCTCTCTCAAGAACCCCACATAGTACCAATATGATCAATGTTATTCACTTCACCTGTCAGTGGTCATGATGTTGTGGCTGATCGGTGTAATGTGTTAAGGAGTGAGCTTTAAAGGTGATGAGGAGCAGATTCCATAACCTTTGGACTAGTGATGGTGTCAGCAACATCATCTGTATTGGCTGATAAAGGCTTTGAAATAAAGATCAGTATTGACCCAGAATGAACACTGACAAGCAGATAATGGCTGTCAGGCTAAAGGTTCGCTATGAGAGTCGTCATAATCAGGGATTAAACTGGGCTGAAGCTAAACTCCACCTCCTGACATCTGAATCAAGCCCTACTGAAGCTCAGCTCCGCCAGTTTCAGTATCACACCATTATTTGCAGTAGTGGCATTACTGCAAGCATGAATTAATTAAATGCCCTAGGTAAACAGAAAATACGGCAACAGTCAGCCTGATGGTGAAAAAGAGCCTGTGAGTTATTGTAGATATTTTAGCTGGGTGTTGTACACAGCTATGTCTGGAATGTCACTATGCACTACAGAGTGGGCTGAGAAAGAGTCATTAACGTTTTGTTAAATGCAAATTGTGAAAAAATAGCACATTTGAATATAGGTATTTATAGTTGAAGTGTTGCATTATTGCCCTTTGGGACTTCACAGACTTTCAAGTAGGGTATTTTTCTTCCAAAGTTCACGAAAACTGTACATCAAAAAGGAGAACGCTCTCTCTTCCCCTTTTCATTTGAGACATCTGACTCCAAGATGCAGTGGAGGTGAAAGGAATTTAGTTTGTGGCACTGGCATGATTTTAAAAAAAACACTCAGAAAATTCAGCTGTAACATGTCTTTTCAGTTGTAATTCTGGACAATACGCATCCACAGAACAATGTGTTCAGTCTTTCCTCTGACTGAAGAAATAGTCCCGATTTCTACTGTCTGCAGTCTGGTCTGTGACCTCCGACCTCACTGGATAAGAGCTCCTCCAAATCCAAAATTTAAACCCTGGCCATAATGTGTTGTTCTTTGCTTCTATCCATATTGGTAATCAGGAAATCAGACTTGTTTCCCCTTATCCAGACGTCCTGGAGTCATGAAGAATGTGAGGTTGCCAGGTAACCAGGAGAATCTCATTATGCTAAGCTAAGCTAACCGGCTGCTGTCTCTCGCTTCATATTTATTGTCCCTCCTCTCATCTGACTCAAGAAGGAGAGTAAGAGCGTTTCACAACAAGCCGAAGTATTCCTTGGAGGCGGGGCGCCCCCTGGTGACTCACCTGGTCTGAAACGTTGTACCAGTCATAGTCGAAGGAGTTGATGCTCTTGTTTGAGAGTCCCAGGACGACCAGATTGTAGCAGGCCCTGGATGCATACAGGAGGATGACGATGGCTCCTATGACTGTCACCTGGCACACTGATGTCCCCTGCACAGATAAGATATTAGATCTCAAGCATACAATCACATGTAGGCTGAAATGAGACTTAAAATGCTGAAAACCTCTGCGAAATCATATAAAAACTACATGGAAGCTGAAGGAAATGAGGTCATTTGGTTGGTTAGTGTGAGATAACATGCTGTACATAACAGACGCACCACTGTACAATCAGTCATGCACAAGAGCAACACTGTGTTGCCAGGGAACAATCACAAAGGAGGAATTATGTGCAGAATAAAGCAACTACATAAAAAGGTATAACTAACATGACTCATGGGATTTCTGCTCTCTGTGACCACAGTGAACCAGGAAGTCTCACCTTGGACTCCAGGTAAATATTGGCCAGCGACATTTTGGCGATCTTGTAAAGACATAAAGAGAGCGAGATGGCGCACAGGACGAACAGCGTGTCGTTGATTGTGACTCTCACTAGCACAATGGTGTGAGCCTCTGCGGAGGACATCCTCACCAGCAGGGCACAAACCAAGTTCACCACGAGAAACACCAGGCTGATGAAGAGGAAGAGGAGGTACAGTGGCAGCCTGTTGGAAACACAGAAACCAACATAGTTGCTATAAACTTAACCAAAAATGAAATCCAGTAAATGCACGATCTTTGTCTACTAGAAGCTCAGTGTCTGCCCTTACCTGTACCTCAAAAGCTCTGGCGCATACTTCGACTTGGCCTTGAAAACAACCTGCCAAAGGAAACCAAACAGTGCATCATGCAAATGCGTCATGCTGTTACAGTAGGCTGATTTCACTTCTGCATTCTTGGTCTTTGAAAAGCTTCTTGAGAAAGAGGAACCTCACAGCTGAGTTTCAAACTTTACAGTGGTCACACAGTGGCACAGGACCACAAAGATTTGAGCCTCACTGTCAATTCGCAAAACTGTGACTCACATCAGCACAAGAGGATTACGCTAAAAATAAGCCACGGGCAGCAGCCAGAGCGGCTATTATTTGATATGTGGATTATGTAAGCAGTCGAAGAAACAATTCAGTACATCGCACTTTGTAGCCGGTCTGAATGAGAGTCTGTTACACTGATAGCAACAGGTAACATTTACTGGATGGTGGAGTAGAATCCCTGCTATCAGGTCATATGAGAGACTGTTAGAGTCAGATCAAGTAATAATAAACAGCTTTCAGGGGCACTCGTATCCTGACAATACTATATCATTTGATAGAATAAGAAAACTGCAAAGAAAACGAGACCAAATCTGATTTTATGTTGCACATTTTTGATGTCAAGCATCAGACTGGATGCAGTGTATTGTTCTATACATCAGTTTGGTCACATTAGTCACATTATGGAAACTCTTCCTATCTAGAGCCACCTAAATCATCTATCAATCAATCATTTCTCATCTTAGGTCATCAATTTGCACTTTGGGAACTACTCTCTGATGTTTTTTACAGCACAGACCACGTATCCCTAAATCAACAAAAGAATCAGTGATGCAAATCACACGCCTGTTCTTACTATTTTTATGGTTTTTAACCATGTGCCAGGTCCTGGTTGCATAATTTTACAAGCAAAATTTGAATTTTAATGACACAGTTATGCAACACTTGTGCAAGTTAAAGCTCCAACTTAATAGCTACACATCTAATTATGCCGATACTGTACCGTTACTGGAAGTCATATTATATTTTGTCTAGTACAGCTGTATAATATCTAGTAGTTAGATCACATGGGGACAAACATCCCCTCCATGCATGATATGTGAAAATTTTTGACTTGGAATGATTATTTAGGTCTCTATGGATAATAATTAGAGCTCAATCGATTAGTTGTCAACTAGCAAATTAATCAGCAACTATTCTGATAACTGACTAACTAGTCTGAGTATTTTTTTAAAGAGGAAAAAGTGTAAATTCTCTGATTGCAGCTCTTTAAGTTTGAATACTTACTGATTTCTTTCCTCCTCTGTGACAGTAAACTGACTATCTTAGGTTTTTTAGAAAGATCTTTTGACATTTTTCACCCTTTTCCGACATTTTACAGACCAAACAACTCACCGAATACCCGAGTACATGATCGGCAGGTTAACTGGTGATGAAATAAATCATTAAAAAGATCAATTACATTATTAAAGTGTGCTAAAATGACACCTGATCGACCTCTCTTGCAAAAAAAAATCCAGATTTTTATTTTATTTGTCTCTTCCTTCACCGAAAGGCTGTCCTCCTTGTATCTCTGTACTTACACCCTTTGTGTCTCTCTGTGTGTGACCTCGTGTTTCTACATCACATGTGTGGAAGCTGCACACTGAGCTATAACCTGCTTCTTAACCTGTAGTACGTGTCACAAAATCCTGCTCACACGTGCATAAACTCAGAGAAATTAACTTAGTAACACTAAGGTAGAGACGCCGTCAATTGGAGGGGGGTCCTTTAAAAGTCAGTGATTAATAGCTGTTCTCACATGACAGGGAAATGATTGCAGATAAGTAGCACAAGACTGATAGCACTGACAGACAGCAAACACACTCTAAAAATAAGGCTTGGACTCAACAAAAAAGGAGAAAACAACAGATTACATTACTCGAAAGGAATTATGTTCAACCAACAAACTTTATTGAGTTAGGGTAGTTAGCTTTTGTTCGATAATTAAAGTTATTTTTATCAATTTGAACTGCTTGAAACTGTCCAGGCATGTCTAGATAGAGGAAATATTTAATTAAGGCAGCTTTATTGAGCTAATTAAAGGCAGACATTTGAGTTGAAGTCACAGTATTAAGTTAATTCAAATCAATTAATGTCTGCAACTTCAATGGTTTATCTAAAACAACACATCTGATTTTTTTTTAAAATCTATGCATGATGCATTTAGGTGGTGGAAAAGACTCCCTTGGGTGCCTTTTTAGTGTGACCCTGTGAACTCACCTGTGCAAAGTACAGGTTCATGAGGCTGAGGGTGAAGAACTGCAGGCAGACAGGGAAGCAGTAGAGCAGCCAGAAGGGGAAGGGCCCCAGAGTGTTGGCTGTCACAAAGTTCCTGAAGTAGAAGGAGAAGAGGACGGTGCGCAGCGCCGACCACAGCAGGCACAGGAACAGGAACACCGTCTGGTAGCTGAAGCGCTTGTGTCGGTACCGGAGCACCAGCCAGAGCTGCACGTAGATGAAGATGAAGAGGAGGGAGTAGAAGACGGTGTACACCACCGTCAGGCCCAGAGTCACGTAGGGGGGGACGGCCGGGCTCAGGGTGGGCAGAGGCAGCGGGTCCATCGGCTCCTTCTCCTCCACCAGGGCCTCCATGACCCGCTGGCCGGAGGAGGAGGGAGCGGGGCGGCGAGGGAGGCTGGTCTGCCGCCGGTCTGTGGCTGGTCAGTCCCGGCCGAGGAGAAGTGAGAGCTGAAACCCAGAGAAAGAGGAAGAGGCTGCTGCGGATGGAGCTGTCAGGGAGAGAAAACAAGTCCGGCTTCCTGCAGCAGAGCCGGAGACAGCCGGAGAGCGAAGCACATGATCAGAGATGAGAATGAGCCGTTTGTCAGGAGCAGCGGCGGGCAGGAAGCAGCTCAGGGCTGCAGCTCGGAGCTCCGTGGAAGGACCGGCCCCCTCCGGCCCCCTCCAGCCTCCTCCAGCCTCCTCCTCCATCCCTCTCCCCTCCCTGCGCTCATTACGCGCCGCTACGCAGCAGCTGACGCACGCTGCTGTACCTTTAACCCTGTGATGGGGCTTCCCACCGCGGCCCTGGTCCCCGAGGCCACCTCACTCTTATTTACCTTCATTTCACTCAGATGCATGAGAAATAAACCCCATTCATCATGCAAAGAAAAGAAAAATCACCATCTAACAGCGGAAACGAGGTGAACAAAGTGGGCATGTTAGGTAGAATTAATTTTTACACAAACAAAACTGCACAGCTTTAATGATTCCACCTCAAATAACTACATTTTAGAGTCATAATATGTCATGGTAAGGATTTTTAGATGCTGTACAGTAATTATACTCATGATTAATGTTAATTTAGAGGGGTTTTTTTATTTGATCAATAGGTTTCTTCTGGATGGAAATGAAATCCAAGTGACTAAAGACAGTCAGACACTCTGTTAGAGATGTTAATGTTAGATTTGTAGCCTTTTAAAACCCTTTTTTGTGTACATTTTTACTGCCATGTCCAAAATATCACTGATCAGAGGCAAAGTCTTCATTTGCCAACATGTTTATCACCTGCTATAACTGCTTTCTCTTTCATTTTCATGTTACAATTACTATTTTCTTAAAATGTTAATAAATGTATAACAGATCACAGCACTGTACAGCACAAGATGAGATTAATACTGTCATTAAACGTTCCTAAAATATAATGTGTTATATAGTGTTGCCACGGTAATCAACCTTGTCTGTAACTGTAGTTGCCTATAAATCACAATTTTTTGCTCTTCTAAAATGTGTGTACTCTATGGTGAATTTGCAAAATATACCACACATAACAATAATTAACCTTTATATAGCGGCAAAACACCAAAACAAAAAAAGGTATATAGATTAAGACAAGTTCAGGAACTGGGAACATTTATTCAAAGGCAGCAATGTTTGGCAAATTGCAATTAATTAATTATATTAACTTAATGTAAACATAATGAAAAAAAAGTAAAAATGGCCTGTCTGACTACATCAGCAATAATATTCTTAGATGTTTAAATGAAGTCACAAGTCTAAAGATGCTTCGTGAACAGATTTTTTTGTTTGCAATGTCACTTTTTACAGTAACCTGCTGCTCCAGAAAAGTATCAAATATTACAGTATTAATCATATTCTGTCAAAACAATATACAACTGCTATTATTAATAATTACTGATAATATTCTACAGAAGGATTATTGAGAGCATCCTGAGCAACTGCATCACTGCCTGGTTTGGAATTACCACAAGATCCTGCAGAGGATAGGGAGGACAGCAGAAAAAGTAATCGGCAGTGTCTCTCACCTCCATTATGGACATTTACATCACACGCTGCACCTGCAAAGCCACCAGCATTGTGAAGGACCCCACACACCCCTCACACAAATTATTTACACTCTTGCCATCTGGCAGGAGATACAGAAGCATGCAGACCCGCATGGCCAGACTGTGCAATAGCTTCATTCCCCAAGCTATAAGACTGTTAAACATTCAAGGACTGGACTAAATACAATCTACTCATGTTAACATGATGGCGCTCTGTTATATCCTATTTAAGTTGCACTATTTATTTGAAATTTGGATTTGGGAAACGCTACCTCGTTTCACAATAAGCTGTAAATTGTTATTGAAATGGCAATTAAGCCTTCTGAACCTTGAATTTGGCTGTATTTGAACAGTAATTTATTAGAGTGTGACACGTTTTTTTGCTTCTGGGGTTTTGCTCTACTCTTCTTTGTGATGATCTCCAGGTTTCTGAAGTTGGAGGACTTCCTTGCCATCACTCTAGTCGTTAGTGTCCTCCACCGATTCTCAGTAGGATTCAGGTCTTGACACTCCTTATCTCGCTCTGTTTAAAGCATTTTTTGACCACTGTGGCTGCATGTCTTAGATCACTATCTTGTTGGAAGATCCAGTGCTGCCTAAGGCGAAGTTAAGACCATAAGACCATTTGATGTTTTCTCTTTTCTCAGGGTGTTGTGTACTTCAACAAGGTTGACCGACCCAATGGCTCAGAAGCACTAAAGCATCACACTCCCACCACCATGTCTGACCGTGGGGATGGTAATCTTGAGCTTTAATGCTTCTCTTCACTTCCATCAAACAAAAGTTTCACCCCTGTGTCCAAACAACTCCATTTTCATCTCATTTTAACACGTCGAAGGCTTTGCTCTTTGTCCAGGTGAGCTTTGTCTGCTGGAGTGTCTGCCTCCAGATGTTGCTTCTCCTCAGATTCCTGCTCAGATTCATCAGGATGATGTTGGTGTTGATCCTTGGATTCCTCCTGGCCTCTCATACTAGCATTTGTTGCCAGTGCAGGGGCCACTTTTGCCTCCCTACCAGCCCTTTGAGATTTTTCACAGTGTGGAACTCCTTGTACTTTCTGATTCTACTCTCGGCCACTGGATGCAGCATCAGCTGGTCCCAGTTGACTTTGTTTTAGAATGCTCTAGAACATGGTTGAAATGACCAGGACTATTTTGAGTGGTATAGACGTTCGCATTTTCTTAGAGACGTATGACAGTTTCAATGTGTATGAATAGTTTTGGATACTGCAACCTTTTTAGAATTTTAAAAATTGAAAACCAGACATATAAATGATTTAAATTAATCATTAACATTTCCAAACACAGTGTCTCATCTTTTGTTTCCAGCCAGAAGAAACCTATTGGTCACATAAAATTTACTTAACCTCAAAATGTGGCATGGGTCGTTTCTGTTTCAACTGTATACAGTATATAGAGTCGCCCACTTCTCATCCCAACTAACAAGTGGAGTAAAAGAAAATGTATTTAAGAATATTACAGCATGATATTAACTTAAGCAGAGCCTGAAACTACTAAACAAATGTGCTGTTGACTGCAAGACAAACATCTAATGTTTGCCGTAGTCACTTATAATTAATTATGTACTAATTAATTAATAAAGGATGCTTAATCATGCAAACTTATGTATAGAAAATTACACCTTGACAAAACAGGGCCTTAGAAGAGGATTTAAATGCTATTTTAAGGCATGAAAGCTTTGGTTATTTGTCCCAAAGCACTTGCCACAAAGTGAACCTGAGCTCTCTGAAGCCCCTCAGATGGAATCCAGCCTTGGCAAGGGATGTTTTTGGTTTGGTTATAAGACAAAGTCCAAAAATACTGAATCCTGCAGTTTTCATAAAACGCACCAGTCTTTCATTTGACTCTCTCTGCCTGGAAAACACCCACGCCTCTCCCAAACACCACAGTTCCGTACTGAAGATTAAATATTTTCAGTCTCGTGGCTCTGTTGATATCATCTTAATTATTTTTCTCAGACTTTAGAAACCTCCTCAGAGGACATCATACAGCTGTTTTCATACACTTAACAGTACATTTAATGACTATAACTTCCTCGTTTTGTGTAAAATTGCTGGAGTTCCCCTTTAATTCCAAGCAAAAGTATGTCAGGTCTGCTTAAAACTGAAGGATTTTTGAAGAAATTTTTCTAATCCAGGCCCAAACCACAGTGAGCAGCAGGGTTTTTGTTTCACAGGACTGGGGCATGTGAACTCGAGGGAGGCCCAGGATGGAGGTCAGCCTGCCTCACCTCTGACTGTTGTGATACATTAATCTTTTATCACACTGGGACACACAGAACCGGATTCTGTCAACTGCAGCGCTTCCCTCTTGGCCATGAGACTTCAGTTTAGATCTCCACATTATCACAGATATAATGTTGCGTTTGGCATCTTAAATGATAAGCATAAAAATGATTCCAAATACATTCTAGTGCATTTTGTTTTACATGCAGACAGGCTATAATCAAGCTGTAACTACGGTGAGTACTAAGCAGCAAGATTTATCTGCTGAATGAAATGCGATAGAATAAAACACCGCCCACATCTTTGGTTCCATCTGTAAATCAGAAATAACAGCAATGGAGTGGTGATGAAGCAGCTCTTATCAGGCCACAATGTCCTGTTATAGACACAGCAGCAGCAGCCCGCTGGTTCCCAGGCAACACGGCTGCACTAAACACTCAAACAGTAACAAGTCACAGCTAATGACATCACAGGCCTCAGGGCAAATATCCCATCAAACACTGCAAGTCCAGCAATAAGTGCACTGTACTACACGTAGTTTCATACACACAAGCACTGCACTCATTGTGAATACACTTTCTCTTCTGATAAAATCTAGCCGTCACCACTCAACATAACTGAAAATATTTTTGGCATATTTTGTAAAACAATGAAATAAGCAACAGCATATACATCAATTATGTGAATGTACCTGCTTTTTGCATATAAACCTTCAGTATATTGATATGGGCAGTGTGTTAAGAAACCACAGATCCACACTTCACAGAATAACCACAAGGTGGCACCTTTTGACTGTATAAGAAACAGTACTGAAGCAACGTTCTCATCAAGGCAAAAGGTGGCCACTAGGAGAACCTAAAATTTCAAACATATTCAGCCAGTGTGGCACTTGGTTGTTTGCTTCCTTATACCACGTGGATTATTATAGTTCCACAGTGTAGAAAATAGCAAAATAAATAAAATACTTGTATAGGCAGATGAGTCCACACCTTTGACTGGTATAGATAAATTAAAAAGGTGACCCTATTGGAGATACTGTAGTATCTGAAGTGGTACCCAGCTGATTTTAAAAACCACACATATAGAGCATAAGACTGTCGGTCTCATATTAGTTTGGAATTTAGAAACACATATTTTCTATTTTCTTTTTTTTACAGGACAATATAGGCAAAAATCTTACATCCTATTTGTGGCATATTCTCTTTATATTTTTGCAGTTTTTGCGAGCCTTAGCATTTAACAGTTAGAAAAGAAGTCTGGATTTACCATCAAATAATCCAACAGAAAAATTGAAGAGTAAAAAGCATGTTATAGCCACTAAAGCTTTGTGTTTAATCAGAACACATAAGCAGCAAAGCAAAGCTCCACTGGAAGCTGAAATGTTCATTATACCACACTATTGTTTGAGAAAGAATCTCATCTTCAAGTCCTATGAATAGAGGGGATAATAAGTTTCCTCTGAGGGTGACATTAAACAAAAGGCCAAAGAATCATTAGAATCACATTAATTCGTTCCCTTTTCACAGCAATGTGAGCATTATATCTTGTTTTTAAAAGAATAAGTTTTGGCCTGAGGATTGTGTGAGAGGGTAGCTCCTTAAAAGTCAGTGGTGGAACAGACTAATCTTACAAGGCAGCAGTTCCCAGCCTGTTTGCCTCGTGATCCCTTAAAACAAATCAGTATTTATTTGGGTCCTTTCATCACAAGTTCTGACCTCAGCTTGGACATGAGCCGTGATCACTGTGACCAGACTAAGTTGGATTCTATTAGGTTGTTTCATCTGAAGAGTTTTTAGTGGCCCGTGAAGGCAAAATTATCTGGTTTTTCAGAAGATTTAAAAACGAAAATGAAACATAGGATCCGTAGTTTGTACTTTCAGCCTTGATATGTCTTGCGTAAGGAAATCTTGGCCTGGGGGAGGACGTGAGAAAGGTCACACTGTCACCAAAAACATTATGAATCATTGTCGAGGGGATTGTTTGCCCACATCAATTGTCGTGGAAATCTTGGCATTAACTTTTTCATCTCTTTTCATTTTCTAAATAAGGTGCTAAGCGGTTTTCAAGAAGACATTTTGGGATGATGAGAGCTCTACGTGAAAAGGTCAAAGGTCACTAAAAATCATTAGATGTAATGGGGACTGTGAATACCAAATGTCATGACAGTGTGGCCAACAGTTAACTGGACCAAAGTGTTGGACGGATGACTGACCATCCGTTAGCAGGGCAGAAGCAGCTCTGAGCTGAACCATACTACCAGCATGCCCCTCATTATCCCAGCTGGAGAGGAGTTTGATAGCCTCAGCGGCATGCTTCAAATGATTAGAGTATGGTACAGTGCTTTGTGATATTGTCCTTTACATAATGTTTCAGCCAACCCGGCCATGGGGCTCTGTTGCCGGCAACTGGTCCATGCTCTGATGGTCCACTGGCCTGAGTCCAAACCTCCTAATACAGATCCAGTGTTGTCCCTCAGCAGACCTCCTACACAGTGGCCCCTGTATTAAAATACATTATCCTCTAAACATAGCCTGTTGCTTTGTACTGTATTGGCAACACCGGAACAACCACTTTCAAAAAATGTTAAATAAAAGGATGTAAAAAGGACCTCTATTCATCTCAGTGCTTAATTCCATCCTCAGGGAGCCCTTTCAGCTCCTGTCATGCAGATGTCTGTTTGTATGTGCCATACTGACCCAGAGCATGCCAGCCTTCCACCACATCATTCCAGGGACTTGTTTTAGGAGCAGCATGAAAAGAAAAGTATAGACTACCTCTCATTTTCGCTCCAGTGTAAGCGCTCCGCCCACATCCACCACCGGTTGATCCCATGTATCAGTCGCTCCTCTAACTCAGGACTGCTCAGCCGCCTCTGAAGGACAAAGAATGGGTCGGCAGAAGCAAGGATGGCTCGTCTGTGCGAGTTTTCTCGGATTCGTGGCCTTGGTACAGAGCGTAAGGCGAGACGAGCTTTTCCCCTTCGGTCCGAGCGCAAGAGACCAGCTACTGGAAGCAGGGAATGACCAGACGCACCGACTTGAACTGAGCCAGCCAGTGCTGTTTTATGATGGCACTTTTGACAGCATATTTGTAAGTTGACTTTTAAAGTTGCTACACTTTCATAGGAATAAGAAAAAACAGACGTGCGGGATTCACTGGTCACGGTGGACTGGACATCGATTTTGCGCAATTACGCATAACTAGAAACAGGAAAGGGGTCAGTAGTTACAACCCTAAACAATTCCTGGAAGTTGCAAAATATATCTCCGGTGCAGTTTGAGTCTTTTCTGTACAACTAGGAGATTTGTAAATATTGATCTACTTATCCTGAAGCTGCTCTATCTTGTGGAATGCATATGTCTGCGCATTCTTACAGGCTCCCTGGAGGTTATCATTTTACTGTTGACCGAAGAACTCCAGGAAACTTGTTTTGCAATCCACCACCCCCCAAAAAATCTAGTGATGCAACATACCAACATGGCCACTAAAAGATACCTATGTGACCCACATATGTAAGTTTAGAATTCACCCTTGAATGCTTCATGTGTTATCCTTTGCCAGGCTCTTTAACTGTTGCCCCGTGGAGCTTTTTAAGTGAAGCTGCACCATTGTGTTGGACAAACAAACAGCCCTTTATCCCCTGTGATTCTGCTTTCAAAGAAAAGTGCAACTTCCCTGTTTTAATTGTGCTGCATGCGGATAATGTGCTATCAGAGAGCAATTACACTGAGTGGCAGGGACATAACCTGTGCCAAAGCCCTGCACATGCTTTCCTCATGTAGACTTTAACAGATGACACCGGCTACTTGCTGGAGTTATCATTATTTCTTTGTAACAGAGAATTCAAGTGTTGCCTGTTCAAAGTGTGGCCAGTCTTAAGTGATAACTTTTTATAAAAACAGCCTCTTTGATGAGGGAGTTTTATTTGTCAGTTATGTTACAACAACATCCAATCTAACCCAGGAGCAGACTTGTTATTTGAGACAGAACGTCGTGGTTAACCCATGAGCCTGAAGCTTATATTAAATATTGAATTCCCTGTTAAAACAATCAATCTTTGGGGTTTTTCCCTCTGCTGACTACCCTCAAGTTATCTTTGCATCACCCACCGCAAACATATTTCTCTCCCATACTCAAGATGGCCTAAGGATTTTCATTTCTGAGACAGTCTGCCCTGAACTGTCTGTGCCCTGTGGCGTCTCACTCCAGACAGAAAAAAAAGAATCTCTAATTATTTCTTAGGTCAGAGGTTTTCATCACATCCTCGTGAGTGTGATTCACATTTCATGGAGCACCTAACCACTAACTTTAGAGACCTCTCTCTGCGCTACGTCTGAGAGATCAGATTCAGTGATCATTTCCCCAGCTCTATCTTCCACCTCGGCAGGATGTTTCTGTAATGAAGATTAGTGTGCAAAATTCGGGCTCTCTGGGGCTACTCGTAAGGGGAAGGACAGGAAACTGTACGGCCCGGGCCAGGAATAGTGCTCTTGTTTTCCTATGGTCAGGAAGTGAAGGAGCCCCATGTGCAGTGTGTGTGTGTGTGTGTGTGTGTGTGTGTGTGTGTGTGTGTGTGTGTGTGTGTTTGACGTGAGCTCAGGTTTTCTTTCTTTACAAGCTTTGCATGTGTTCTCATTAAACCATTAGAAGTATGTTATATGTGCATTAAATGCCATTTTGTGTGTTCATTGGCGCTTTGGTGGGACATGACAGCTCACTCGGATCATTAGTCTAATGAGTTTGGAATAAAGATCAAAGTGGGTCACACTGAACTGGGTCTGCCTCTGCTGTGAAACACTTGTAGCTGTGCCATAAAGGAAGTCGTACAGTGTCACAGTCATCTCATTTCCTGTTATCTAAACTAGCTAACCTTTAATTTCAGATCAACTCCAATGGTTTTGTTGCCACAGCAGAACCGGCAAGCGAGGCAACGTATCTTGGCAAAATGCCTCCAAAATTTGGTATGATTGCAGCACTGCAAGGAGATCTGGACACAAGTGACGGTGTTGGGAAGGTTTTCTTCCGTGAAGACTCGAGTCCTGATGTTCTGCGTCGGGCTGCTGAGCACATCAACGAAGCCTTTCCTGAGGATGACGAAGTGGATCCCACTCATGCTGTGGTGATCACCTGGGCTGATGTCGCCACCCATGAACCTCACACCCCCAAGAAGGTGAGTTTGGTACAGTTCTTCAAGTATTCTGGGGCGGAGCTGCTCATTTACATCCTCTTGACTGTTTTATCACTCAGAGAAACACCTTCCAGTTGGTTCTCGCATCCCTGGAGACCGCCTCGTACGCAATAGTCCTCTATGCAAGGGATGGGATACAGTTTACCTCCACTCCTGCAGGAGACAGTAGTGTGGTCATGCATGCTGGCTTCAGTAAGGGTTTTGTGCGGGGCTTCCTGCTTTCCCGTCAGGGACCATATTACCGCACCACCACTGATGAAGAGGAATCTGTGAGGGCTTTGGCAGAGTAAGTCAACAGATAGAACACCATTTTATAATAATAATAATGTGCACTTTGCTGGCTAACATGTTTATGAAAATGTCTTTCAAACCTAGAAACCTAATCCTTTTGTCTCTTACAGGGAGACCAACTCTGGCCAGCGGGGAATATGGGTATACGAAATTGGAACTTCTCCCTATTTCACCAATGTGGCTCCAGGTGAAGTGACTGATCTGCCCACTGAGGCACCGGCACAGGCTTCAGGGGGCCACGAGGACATTGACTCAAGGAAGCTCGTGTATACCGACCAACAAGTGAAATACCCTCCTTATCAGGTAGAGGCGCAACAGATTGAAGTTCACCCAGTTCAGTACCAACCACATCAGCCAGACAACCCAGAAGTGGTGGTGGTGGACGACACAGATATTAATGTGGATGGTGAGTCAAAGCTTCAGGCCCAGTATTATGATGAAGGAGTATCTACCATACTGCAAGTATGGTGGCAGAGAGGCGCAGAACTGAGTGTAATTTTGCTGTTGTGTGTGTGTCAGAAAAGACTGTCTTCATGAGGTGCTTTAGTTTAGTCTGCTATTTATAGTTTTGTTATTCTACATTAATGGGTTTTATTTATAAAAGGCAATCAGAGAATGTGCTGGTATTACCTTAAAATAAGCACACCCACACACAAGAAAAATATGAATATAATTTTAAAAAATATTAAAAAATTAAACACATATTCTCAGCCAAATATAATTTGTAGCCAGCAAACAGTGATCCAGTGGTCCTTTATCAAAGTGTGTTTGAGTCCAAGTGTTCCTCCAGCCACAAATCCCATTAAACAAACTGGTGTAGTCAAATTTATTCAAGTCACAAATATTTATAAATCACATTTAAAGCAACAGCCGTTAAGCCAAAGTGCTTTCCAGTTGAAAATTACAATTTATGTTATGAGTTAACCTAACAAGTGTTAATGTTGAAGCTAAGACCCCACATTGTTGTTTATGATGTCAATTTACCGGAGTAATTTAGTTATTAAGGATTAAAAACCTAAAAACCTAACCCTGGCTATAATAAATATTAATGCTAATATCCCACAGTATTATTCATTATGAAGGTACGACCTACAATAATATACTTCTCCATGAGCAAGCTTTTGTTTTATTTATTTATACCTTTTTTAAGGTTTACACTTTTCCCAGTTTACAAGAATCTTTAAAGGGTCTTCAGCCAATGACCAGAGCAGAGCTGTGACCTCAATATTAATGTCTGGTTTATGGCCCAACAGACACAATATGGGACATATGGGAAAAGCTACATTAAAAATGTCTGACATTTAGGACATTACGTCTCACCAGAGTGTTTTAACAGCTGGATGGTCCCAAAACACCTTACAATATGTCTGTCATTCACCCACATTCACTAGTGGCTGCAAACTGTTATGCAAAGACTTCAGTGTCTTGCTCAGGACAACTAGTATATGGACTATAGGAGCTTTGATCAGTCCACCAACCTTGTGACCAACAGTGCTTCAGGGCTACACTCATTTCAACAATTACCTGTTCCAGTGATATTCTCACTGCCCTTATTTTCCATGTTTTCAGTGTTCTCATACAACCTTGGGACATGCGCGAACAACAGAAATAAGTGCTCCCAGTTTGCTGACTGCCAGGACCACTCCAGCGGATACTGCTGCCACTGCAGGCCGGGCTTCTATGGAAATGGAATACAGTGTGTGGCTGAGGGTAAGTTTCTGCTTCCACTGTTTTACTAATATCATTACACTTAGAACTATTCTGTGGGTAAACCTTTCTTGGATTACTACACTTATGTATAGCAAAACAATTTGACATCTTTACCAAGTCTGTGTAAAACACTTATTATACTTACTCATGGGGTAAAACTAACTTTCAGGTTAGCTTTAGCTGTGGAACAATTTAAAGTTTTGTCCAGAACTTAATTTGTAAATACTTCTTGGTAGCTGGCAGATGTGTAAGAGTTGCAGAAAACCTTTTAGCAGCTCTATTGCAGTTTCACTCTCCCATTTCTTTTTATCTTAAATCTCCCACGAATGCCCTTACACAGCCCCTCACATTAATTTGAGCAAATGGGCCGAATAAATTGTTTCAGCCGCAATGTTTGTTTGCTCTTTTCCCTCACTAGCATTGATGGATTTGGATTGTTTTTGCAGGGAAGCCACAGAGGATGAATGGTAAAGTGCATGGAAAAGTGCATGTGGGCAACTCTCCTTCTCCGGTGGAGTTTAGCAGTAACGATCTCCACTCGTACGTCGTGGTAAACGATGGCCGATCCTATGTCGCCATCAGTGACATCCCTCACACTGTTGGACCCTCTCTGCAGCCCCTCACCGCCCTCGGTGGGGTGATCGGTTGGGCCTTTGCTCTGGAGCAGCCCGGCTTCAGGAACGGCTTCAGTATTATTGGTGAGAGAAAAAGCATCTAATAATGTGACACTCAGAAGCTTCTTGTGTGTGTTTTTTTTTTTTTTTTTTTACAGGTTTCACGTGTTTAGAAAAGTGAAGATCGTGGAAAGCATAAATCTCTGTAAACAAATGTCAGAGCTGCTGCAAACACACGTACAGCTGCAGCTCCGCTCGCTGTCCAGCTGAATTCCCCTCACATTACCTCAGCTGTGACAGAAGGCGGTAAGCCAAAGTTCATCCAGGGCCAGGGTCTTAAAGTTAAACTCCTCTTCTCCGTCCTCTGAAGGGGGGGAGTTCACACGGCAGGCTGAGGTGACCTTTGTGCCAGGGAATGAGAAGCTGACCATCAGGCAGGAGTTCAAAGGCATCGATGAGCACGACCACCTGGCAGTGAGCACCACATTGGAGGGTCGGGTCCCCGAGGTGCCTCCCGGCTCCACAGTGCAGATCGACCCTTACTCTGAGATCTACCAGTATAGCAACAACTGTAAGACACCGCTTGCACAAAAAAATCAATTTTTTTTGTTTGTTTTGAACTAAACGTAAAGATTCTAGCTGTTTCCTAACTGCCCGACTTACCTCTCAGTGATAACCTCATCTTCAACTCGGGACTACGTAGTAAGCCTGCCTGATGGATCCACTGACACCAGGACGTATCAGTGGCGTCAAACCATCACTTTCCAGAGCTGCCAACACGGCGAAGCTATGAAGGACATTAAGCCTACCCAGATGCTCAGCGTGGACCAGATCTTTGCAATGTACGACGCTAATAATGAACTCATCCGGTTCGCCATGAGCAACAAGATCGGTGATGTCAACGGTGAGGACTTGGAGCTTATTTAGTCTGTCTGTTTTGGTCTGAGCTTCCTTCCTTCCTGCAGCGCAACACAACATCCTGACCAAGAAAAAAAGATAATACTGTCGTAGTCAAACTGTGCTACACCTTCCTTTCTCAGGAGGGGAGCCGGTGGAAAACCCATGTTTCACTGGAAGACATGGCTGTGACACCAACGCAGTCTGCAGACCTGGAGAGGGATCCCAGTTCACTTGCCAGTGTGCTGCTGGTTTCAACGGCGATGGGCGCACATGTTACGGTGAGAAATGTTTCCACTGTTTGAGACGACAAAGAGGATGTGGTATCCTATGGATTCTCTCCGACAATGTATTTTCTCCTCTCAAGGAAATCAAACAGTTTCCATATCTGCTTGAGGCCCGTCATTAAATTAACCCAGATTTTCTAAAGCCTTCCTTCCTGGGGAACTGCACAATCTTTCCAATTAGCAGAGGAAGTGTCCCAAACTCTGAGACCAGATTTCTACAACCAACCTGGTCCTCATTCCCAGCCCACACTTGATACAACCAAAAGTCTTTTGCATTAGAGACCAAACAGGAAAAGCACACACAGTAGAAAAAGGAAGGAAGCATTTCAGACAGATGCTATCATAAAACAATTAGGAAATCTAATTAAGCTCTCTTCTTTGATCCCCGGCATCTGATAATGAAGGACACTGATTTGACAAATCCAGACGTCAGAACTCAAACTTGAAACTAACATGGGAGTTATTAGCATATGCTAACTGGCGGCTCTCTTTATCAGACATTGATGAGTGCAGAGAGAACCCTCAGATCTGTGGCCCCAATGCTATCTGCAACAACCAGCCCGGGACCTTCCGCTGTGAATGTGAAGATGGGTACCAGTTCGGCGGTGATGGGCAGACCTGCGTCGGTAAG
The DNA here is from genome assembly GCA_024666655.1 of Dascyllus trimaculatus. Classification (NCBI taxonomy): domain Eukaryota; kingdom Metazoa; phylum Chordata; class Actinopteri; family Pomacentridae; genus Dascyllus; species Dascyllus trimaculatus. The sequence goes on along the minus strand of CM045464.1, from coordinate 24,034,825 downwards.
TGGTGTTTGTGTGCTGTCAAGCGCAATTACATATTGGGTAAATCTCACCTGGTGGTTTGGGATGCCGTGGTTTAGACGTAAACTGTAATAAAATGCATTAAAATATTAAATAGAGCAGGGTGGGCTAGATAAACAGATGCGTACCTACTAATCATAAGTACACACATACACTGGCTGTGGTGCAGGGAGATCATTGCAGTAGAAAGTGTAATTAGGTTTTTGGTTGCATGTCTGATTGCAAAATATGTAAAAATGCCTGTTTTGGGAAGATTGTACAAAGTGTGCGTGATTATTCTGACTTCTTATTTCTTTTCTCACTTTTCCGCTCTATCTGTCACCAGCTGCAACTGTACATTTTAAAGGAATATTTCAACATTTTGTCAGACATGCTTATTTGCTATTTATTTACTCTCTGAGAACAGCTCGTCTGGTTCTGTCTGGATAAGGCATAATAAGAAATCAGTAGTAATTCCCAGCTCTCCTTCTTCTCTTCAGAGGTAAATCGACCGGTGGACCCCTGTGAGGAAGGCACCCATACCTGTGACATCCCTGAGCGCGCTCAGTGCAGCTACACTGGAGGATCATCCTACATCTGCTCCTGCCTACCAGGGTTCATTGGAGATGGTAGAATCTGCCAAGGTACTGCAGAGAGACACTCAATACACTGTCAATAAACAGTACATCCGCCTCATTCGAAGGTGTCAGAAATTTCATCAGTAAGTAGTTACAGTATTTAATTCAAAACCAGTAAACTCCAGTGTTCATGGTATATTTTACATAATTTATTGTAGCAACTAGTTATAGTGTTTGTTATCATGAAATTAGACATATGTTAGTCTACCAGTTTCTTATAGATTATGGCAGCAGCACAGCAATTGAATAAAGGTGGAGTCTGTGATTCTGGGGAAAGACTGCAGATATTTAGCTAGTTTGCATATATAATTACCTTTTGCCAGATTTACTTTTCCCTTTTGTTCCCACCGCCATCTTTTCTCCCCTTCGCTGTGCTCCCGCCCTGTGCACAGGAAAAGCGAATAGTGTTGAGTGGATCGGTTTCAGCCACTTGGTGTCTTTCCTATTTGCAGATCTATGACAAGAAATGTATTTAGTTAGAATTGCAGACTCTAAATCGAATTGATTAGGTGATGAAAAGAAAATGAACTGGCAATTATTTGTATAATTGAATAAATATTTAATTTTTTTTTTCCTAGCAAAATTACCAAAAAGACATGATAGTTTCATGTTCTCATTTGTTACAATTTGCTGCTGTTCCCTGCCTAAATTCAATATTTGGGGATTTTGGGCTCTTGCTCAGTAAAAACTAAGAGCCTCCTCACAACTACCTTATCATTTTGTGGTGGTATAATAAGAAAAATAAAAATCTGCTGTAACTACTGACTTCCTGCAAGGTCCAGCTAAGTCCAAAGTCATATAACATTTCGAATCTGTTACGTGGATTGTCAGGACTGTAATTGTTAAACCATCTGCTCGGGGCTGTGGGAGGTGAGTGTGGTTACATAAAACATCTGCAGTGATTGAATGGTGATATATTAAAAGCAGATGGACATTTCAGAGGTCCTCTTGCTGTGTGTAGTTTTTTTTTATTCATATTTTGGACATTTCTCTGGAATGCTCATTCATATTTTCCAATCTTCCTGCAATTTTGCTCGATGTCCTGTTCTCTAAGGACGAGCTGACCCAGCTTAAACTGCAGATCTCTAACAATAAACTAACTATTTTATACATGCAGAAAGTATTCAAGATTACGCAGTTTGTTTAATGGTTCTGCTCTGTCCTCACTCACCCTCTCATTTCCTCCCTGAAGACATAGATGAGTGCCAGCCAGGCAGGTGTCATCAGGACGCTGTGTGTATTAACACCCAGGGATCATTTACCTGCCAGTGCAGGCCAGGTTACTATGGCGACGGCTTCTCCTGCTCTTCAGGTAAATCACTTTCTGACAAGCAAACACAACAGCTTATTTGATAATTGTCGTTTAGCTTGATTTTATATTCGCTCATGTGACTTGATGTGAAGCCTGAGCTACTACATGTTTATTGTGGGTGTCTTTCATGGGAGTTCAGACAGTTTGGTAATAGTATTCTTTGATGTAGTCGCAGACTCAATAAAAGGTAAATAGAAAAAACGGATCATTTTCATTCACAACATTGTTTACTTCACACATTTGGCCAAGAGGAGTGATTGAAAATGAATTCCTCGCCAGAGTGTATCGGTGCCAGCTGGAACCTGTTTTTCATTTTCTTCTGGATAGCAAAAGGAATTTGTCGAGTCTTATGAGCGATGTGGGAGTTTTTGCCCAGCTGAATTTAAGAACAGAACCCAAGAACAACTTAGAAATGGGCTTATGAAGACATTTGTGATGTTGTTGCACATTATCTGTATGCACTCCGGAGCTTATTTTTCATTCTTTTCTCCAGAGAGGACAAAAACACAATGCGAGACCCACAGAGACAGTCTGCTGGGAGTGACAGAGTTCGGTCCGCGGGGCCCCCGGCCTTCTGTTGGCCAGTATATCCCAACGTGTGATGAGAACGGTGCCTACAACCCCATGCAGTGCCACGACAGCACAGGACACTGCTGGTGCGTGGACCGAAACGGACAAGAGATTCCTGGGACCCGCTCTGGACCTGGCAGCAGACCAATGTGTGAGTAAATCACATGTGTTTACTGCTCGGCATAAAGAGACCACGGTTTTACTCATAGCGTGATAAAAGGCAAACTATGCAGGACAAATGAGCAGCATACAAACACGACTGACGAAGATCCAGGAAAGCTTTCAACTGCTGAACTGATCTGAGGTTGGTTTCCTTTTCAGACGACCCCTGATTTTTCTTTTTTCTGTGCTTGTCTCCATTAGGCATTGAACAGGGCGGTGTGCCTCCACCTGTGGGACCCCGGCCTCGACCCGATGTCGACGCCCTGCCCCCAGGGACACACCTGCTGTTTGCCCAGAGCGGCAGGATAGAGCACGTCCCTCTGGAGGGTTATGATATGAAAAAGGACGGTGCCAAGGCTGTCCTCCATCTCCCTGTAAGCTCTTCTCAATGTGTTTCTCCTTAAGAGAGGAAGTTTAGGAGGATTTGTGTGATCCCTTTTTGTATTACTTCTGCTTCTGCAGTTTTTTTTCTGCTGTTAAAAAACCTTTTTGTTTAAAATGTGTGTTATGACATCATAAAAGGAAATATTTTATTGGACTTTCTTCTGACAAATGCCTACAAGATTTAACAAGATAGCAGCTCTGAATTAACCCCTGGCACAGCTTCCAGTTTGTCCCATTAAGATTATACAAGAGGAAACAATCAAAAACAACGGCAGTATTTAAAGGATTTCTCGCTTGTATATACAACATCAGCTCAGGCCTCTGCTCTGGTCCGTTCCCTTTCGCTCGCACTAATACTCGCTCTAGCTCTGTGCTTTTCCCATCTGCTGCATGCATTCAAGGCTCGCACTTTATTGGAGGCACATGGTGACATTCACACTAATTGCTAACATCAGTCGGACATCTTTGGAATTGCAATCTGCATTTCTTGTTACACTGATTTCCAAACCAGCTGGCCCGAAGTCTGGTCGACTCTCTCATGCTGAGTGTGCGACTCAGTTTGTTTGGATTATCGTCTAGACATCAATGTCAAAAAAACACATCTGCTCCATGTTTGTGTTCCTGACCAGTCTGTTTCTGAGAAAGTGCACTTTAAAAGTGGTTGGTTTCTGGCCCCTCCGCAGGAGAAGGTAATCATTGGAGTGGCCTATGACTGTGTGGAGAAAATGGTTTACTGGACAGAAATCACATCTCCCTCGATCAGCAGGGCCAGCATCCAGGGCGGAGAGCCCACTGTTGTTGTTAAATCAGGTACTGTTGCTTGTAGTCTTCACTCTACTGGTTCTGTCTAATTTCCAGCCATTTATGAATCAGAAGACTACTTTGTATCAAGTAAAGAAGCTTCAAAATGTGTCCTCTAAACAGAGTTGGTGAGCCCAGAGGGTATTGCTGTTGACCATATGGGAAGGACGATGTTCTGGACGGACTCTGTTAAGGATCGCATTGAGGTGGCATCTCTGGACGGGTCTCAGCGACGTGTCATTGTTGACTCTGATCTCGTCAACCCCCGTGCTATCATCACTGACCCAGCCAATGGGTGTGTAAGATGTTACTCAAAGCTTTTACTAGCCTGTTTCTTAAATATACAGTGAGTTAGACGCTGATCTCTAGGAAACTCTAAAATCTAAAGATAAGGTATCCATTAATAAACAAGTCTGACATGTAAATCTACTAATTTTAAAAGAGCCCTCTGATGAAAATCAAGCTTTTTACCTTGATAGCATGCCCATATTGTATTTTTTTAGATGCTAGAAGACATGTCAGTAGACAGTAAGCACATGACTGAGCATTGCAATCTCAGAAATGCAGTCCATAGATTCAGGCAGTCAGAACCAGTTTGAACATGTATGGCAGAATTACTCCAGTATTACAGCTTGTGGTGAGCTGGTGTGCTGGAGCTGCAGCAAGCGGTGGGGAGCTGGGTGAAGAAGGAAGACAGGACTAGTTAGAGCTTCTAATTCTAAAGGAGGCAATGATGTAAAGTTAGCTCTAAGCCCTTTTTAGGCATTTTTTCATGAAACAAATGTGTAAATATATAACTTTGACACCTAGAGATGAGTGTTTAGAGGTTAAAACAATGACCAGAGAGGAACTTTTGTAGTACACCTGTAAAGAATGAGTGCAACATTTTGGAAATGGGCTTATTTGTGTTTTTACGTGAAAGTTAGAAGTAAATGTAGTAAATATAAAGCTGCAGCCAGAAGCTGATTAGCTTAGCTTAGCATGAAAACTGAAATCTTGGAGAAACAGGGGGGAAATCCATGTACCGTGACATCTAGAGCTCACCAGTTACCACACTGTATCTTAGTTGTTTAATCTGTACAAAAAAATGTTTGGGCTGTGCAGGTGGATATTCTGTCAGGGAGCCAGGCCAGCTGTTTCTCTTTTTCCAGTCTGTACGCTAAGCTACGCTAACTAGCTCCTGGCTGTGGCTTTGTATTTACCATACTGACATAAAAGTGCAGGATGATATTACTGATGGTGATAAAAAATTTTAAAAAAACTACCAGCAATTTAAATGATTTGCAGCTTGTCGTTGTTTAATGCTAAACTCAACAGTGAACTCACCCCACACCTGTCCTTACAACAGGAATCTATACTGGGCTGACTGGAACCGCGACGCCCCCAAGATTGAGACTTCTTACATGGATGGATCCAACAGACGGGTGCTTGTAAAAGACGATCTTGGCCTGCCCAACGGCTTGACTTACGACTCTCAGAGTTCTTTGCTTTGTTGGGCAGATGCAGGTAGATTTCAGACGGATGACTCATCTGTAAAATGATGTCTGCTTTGTGATCAACCCTGAGAATAATCTCTTCATCCCCTGCAGGCACACATAAAATGGAGTGCATGAATCCTGGCCGGGGTGACCGCAGTAAGGTTTTGGAAGGGATTCAGTACCCTTTTGGAATTACGTCTTTCGGGAAGAACATCTACTACACTGATTGGCGAAGGTTTGAAACTAATTTATTACACACATTATATCCTAGACTAAATGTTTGTTTATGGTTATCACACACACATTTTTCTGATAAGAGTCAAGCCAGAGTTCTTATATACTTTCATTTTATACTAACACAATTGGAATTTGTTATAAATGAGACCCAGAGGTTGTTGTAGCATCAAGGGCATAAGGCAGCCTTTATCCGTGGTCCACTTTGCAATGTAAGAATGCAGATCTGTGAAGACAGAGGGCAGGTCAAAGGTCAGAAAGCTCCCCACACTTCAAACATGGGCCCTTCATGTTCTCCCAGGCTAAGATACTCCCACCCTGAAACCGTGGAGGTGCCGTCCCATGCGGCCGACTCCGTGTGTTAGTTACTCCTCAGCCACTGCCAAGCAGCGGGGGTTGGGGTGACTTTGTGTGTGTGTGTGTGTGTGTGTACGTGGGGTGAGGAGGTTTCCTAAAAAGTGACAGCTGCTTGCAATTTCTCAGCCCTGGCATCTGTGAGTGACCTGCACAGGGCCTCTCTGTGATCTAGCCTTACAAGAGAAGGTCTGAGAGGTGCTGCTGGTGGTGGTGGGGGAGGCAACGCACTTCAACAGTTTACAACAAACTATGTCGGTTATGGCTAACAAGCCCACTCTGACCTTTACTCATACTTGACAGACTTTATACAGAACACAAGGAGGCACGAGGATTTCTCAAGCTGAGAGTCCCAGATTGCTAAACTGTAGTGCTGTTTGTGTTTACACCAGGGATGCCGTGGTTGCAGTGGACCGCTATACTGGCAGGGAGTCAGATGAGTTCCAGCCACTGAAACGGACCAAGTTGTACGGGATCGCCACCGCTTATGCCCAGTGTCCTTCAGGTAATAAACCAGTTGTGAGGGTGTAACACATTCCCAATAAACGTTGGCTCTAGATCTTCAAAAAGTTGATTTAAATTTCTAATTTTTGCATGAAAACTCCCCTCTAAAAAGCCACCCATACCTTGACCCTTGTACATTCGGAACTACCTCCGAGTCATGCTTATTATCCATTCCCATTACTCTTCAGGACCTACCAGCACACATTTGTGACCTCTACACCCTGAAGAATTCTGAGTGCACACTACAAACATGAAAAATCCCAGGTTCACTCCTTGACCTGAAAGCAACAGGAGGAATTCTGCCGCCAGTATTTATTATTAAGCAAAGGGATGACTAATGGTTAAGTGAAGCAACAGGCTTCATCCTCCCTTCCAGATAAGGCTGCATGCATAAAGCCAGGGAATGTGGAGTCAAGGGAGAGGGCCTCCAACATCTGGAGTTTGCTATGTGTTTCCTTCAGATATGTTTCTTATATGTATAACAAACAGTGGAGAGACTGTTTCCTGCCGTCCCCTGCTATGGTGGCTCATGATTTATACAAGCGCCCAAACATTTTCCACATTTAAAAGAGTGTGCGTGTTTCTTTTCTGTGTTCCAGGACAAAACTACTGTGCTGTGAACAACGGAGGCTGCACTCACCTCTGTTTAGCAACACCGACCGGCCGCTCCTGCAAGTGTCCGGACAACGCAGTGGGTTGCGTGGAGTGAGATGCCGGGTACTGAAAAGAGGCGGCCGAGCTCTCAGAGTCGACACTGTTTCGGATGTTTGACCCCCAAATTAGGAGCCACTCAGCATTACTAAATTCTAACTGCTGCAAATGCCACTGAAAACCAGAGGTGAACTTACTGTGCCTTTTATTGCTCAGTGTTATGCTTATCTACATTTTTTTTTTTACATTTCCCACTTATAAAAAATCACATTCGCCTTTGAGAATTGTAAATATAAACACTACCATGTTTCCTGAGGGCACATAAACTGAGAATAAAGCTCAAAGGATACATTATTTAATGTGAACTTCATCACGGCAATACGTGACATTATCTCGTGTCAGTTGTGTTACACTGTGGCATGTTTGAATTATCTCATGGAAGTATTATTGTGGAATAAACCGTCTGTACAAGCTGGTGGGGTGAGTTTACATGCTGGGCAGCAAAAGAATAAACATTTTTCTAACAGGTTGGGCTCCTGCGCTTTGTGGCTTAAGTGTAACAACAGTGACAACGTGTGGTAGATAGTGGCAATTACAGATACATATTTAGTATTGCGTTGCAGTGGGTGTCACCACTGTAAACCTTGAGAAAAACAGATTTACCATGATTTGACAAACAACCTGTCTTTTAGATTTATTTGAAAAATGCATCTAAATGTTTTTAAGGTCACATTTATTGTGCCCAAACCCTACTGTTCTTTAAATATTCCTTCAGAGGTTGTGTTTGTGACCTTTAGATGTAATTGCTTTTACAGATATAGTATTAAAGCTCCTTTGCTCCAACATATAGGATTTTACCATTAATTTTTTTTCAAATGTATTGTTAGAATGGTACCCAAAACAATCACCAGGCCTATCATGTTTCTTAACAAGCACTTCTGTAACTTGCCTCAAAAGAAAAGAACAGTTTACTTTGTTGCTATACAGTGACTAAAATACACTGTTAATGGGATGTTTCTGCTCTGTTAAAAAAAAAAAAAAAGAAAAAAGAAAAAAAAAGCTGCCACCCACACAACAGTTTGCATCCTGAGGGAGACACACGACGTCAGTGGTGCATTAAGGGACTCTTAATAAACTCGGAAATATGCAGCTTCACCATAAGTGCTTTAATCCAGTGGTTCTCAACTGGTCCAGCCTCAGGACCCACCATGTCTCCATTAATAACAGTCGTGACCCAGACTGTTGAAGTTTGCTGTTCCTGTTAACAAATTAAGGTTTATTTGGGTGTAGTCTCAACGCATTTTGATACAACTTGGGAAAATTTTAGCTTATTTTTTGCTCATTTTGGTTTATTTGGACGTTTTTGCCGAGTTTTGGGCATATTTTGGCCCATTTTGACAGATTCTGAGCACATTTTGGTTTATTTTTGGCACGTTTTAGCATAAATTTCTCCAATAAGCTGTCAGAGCCAAATCTGGAGGTTAATAGTGGGCAACTACTGGTGTCACCACCTCTAAATATCCTGCTACTGAAAGCAAATTGTGTCATACGAAACGTGTCCTTTAAAATAAAAGACTCTATACCACTACTTTTTTGGAGGAGGGCATGCTTCTGCAACCCTCTAAAAATGTCTTCGCAACCCACTTTTGGATCCCGACCCACCAGTTGAGAACCACTGCTTTAATCAACCTGGTTAAAACATCCACATTAAAGCTGCAACATAAAATAATGTTCATTATTGATTAAACTGCTTGTTTTAATGAATCCATTACCATCCGGCCAATAAGATGTCAGGAAAAAGGGAAAGCTTGTGTCCAACAAATGATGGGAACCAGTTATCAGTTTAGTTGATTATCAGATTTGATATTCAGCGTTTTTTTTTAAAAAACATTTCATTTAAAGTAAAAATAATTAAACAAAGGGCTGCTGTGATTCTGATGCAATAATCCCTCTCTCTGTCTGTTGTCACCACTCTGTGATCTCCCCCCAATACTATCTGATTGGTTACACATCAGCCAATCAGCGCTGAAGAATGAATGTGGAAAAGTTGTCTTTTAATTAATCATATGCAATCAATAAATTAAAAAAGGCATTTTGACAAAGTTTTGTGTTGACATCAGGATTTTCATTCTTACAACAAATGTACTGATCACAGATATTGGCTATTATTCTCTCTGATCACTAATAATTGGCTATGGCTCTCTAAACAAATATTGATTGAACTCTACATTTAAATTAACAATCCAAAATCAAAAGGCTGCAAATTCCTGTTATTGACCAATGGATGAAGGAAATTTTCCATTTGTTTCTTAAATAATAATCAACATGATTAATCAGCTTTTAACACTCATGTCTTTTCTGTCAGGTGACTGATTGATTATTTAAAGTCTCTCTCTGGTCATTGATTGCAGTAATTCAGCCATGCAAGTTGGAAGCAGAAACCATTTCTGAAGAAGAATAATGACAAAGAAAGCCGCACCCTGCAAGCTGACAGGACTGGTTCCTGGTTTGTTCTGTATGAAAACCCAGAAGTCTAAATCCAGGTTTCTGAGCCTGTCATCACTACACTGCAGCATTAAGGTGGAAATGCTCAGCCATGGTGCTGACTGCTTATTTCATTCATGATGTTTATTCCAGCATATGAAGCCATTATTTTTACTGAGAAGATCTTTATGCAACTGTATAAACTGTTTATGCAACAATGAATCAATTTAAAACACAAACTTGTGAAATCCCACACTGTTGCATTTTTGACTGCTTAATACAGAAACCAGGTTATGTAGGAAATATTAAAACATATGACTTGGCTTCCTAAAGAGATCAAACACCTATTGATAAAACCAAAATAAGCTTATACTGATTTTATAATTCGGATATGCTTTAGAATGTCTTAACATTTTTCATTCCCTGCACATATTTAAGCAACTATATAGCCTGTGCTTGGGTGTATTTGAGTTTTTACAGAGATTCATCAAACGCACCACCATTCCCTGAACGAAATGCAGTGATTGATTGGGAAATCATTTGTGTGCTGTCCAATAAGAAGCAGCACAGCAGTCTGTGGGCATGTCACCGGCTGGCAGCGCTTAATGGGATATGGTAGTATTGTACCCTCAAAATTGTCTTCCAGGAATATTTTTGCCTGTACAACGCAGACAAAACTAATAAAGTAGTCTTCCTGATACATTTTGGATTGCACACAGTCACCTTTAATTTTTGCACATTAAATCACAGCTGTGTTTTCTGTGTTTTCTGCTGAGTCTTATTTACCAGATGACTAAAACTGGATATTTAGAGGGCTGAAACGTGAAAACTCTTCCACGCAATTAAAACACGAAATATGTGTGCCTGTTTGTATGTTGTTCGAAAATATTTTCAGTCCCTCTGTTATCCGTAGATTCTATTATTCTAGCGGTTGTATTGAGGGAGCTGACAGTGAAGGGGGCGGTATTGTTTGGGACTTCCTTACAGTCAACGCCGAGGGTTAAAAAATCCGATCAGTCAGTGGTGAACGAAGGCTAGCATTAGCTGGCTTTAATTTATGTGAAACAAAGGTATGTATGAAAATCTATTATTTTCACTTGGAGTAGGAAATTATGAATGTAAGAAAGCGGAAGCTACACTCGGGGCGTCTGTTTGTTTCGGTAAACACGGTAAAGGATGTGTCGTTTCTCTGTGATACAGTTTTGACAGCTGCTGTACACAAGAAGCTGCGATGTAACAACCAGCACAGCGGCTAACGCTAGGACGGTTAGCTAAAGAGCTAACACTCCGGGTTGTGTATTTTATCAATTAAAATAGTTTGTAGAAGTCATTGGGTGTAGAACCTTTGGTGGTAATATTGTTTTTATCTGAATATTTTGGTTAAAGTTATCGAGGCAGCTTGTGTGTCGGGGTTAAGTTAGCTACAACAATATACACAGTTATCGAGCGGAGCTTTCAGAATAAAACAGCAGTACAACGTTTTTTGACAGGCCTCAGCTGGAAATAACGCTGAAATTCAAAGGGAATATATAAATTTTTACCTCATTTATAGTACATAGTTAATATCAGTCATATCAAATCGTCACACAAATGTTTTAAAGTAAAGTATATTTTATAATACAGATTTTTACAACAACAATCATTTTTATTGAGCAAGAAATGATTTTTAATTACTAAACTTTTCTTAAAATTATTATTTTGATTTGGTGTAGAATTTTTTGTCATCTGTTGACTTTGGTGTATTAATGTGGAATTGATTTTTGAGTCGTTTTAATGTAAGTTTTAGAAATCCATATAAATGAATTTGGGGAAAATAAAAGAGCTATGCAAAGCGTTCTAACAGTCATCATCATCATCATCATCATCACTATCATAAAGAAACAGCATATAAGAGTGTTTTGGTCCTATTACTGACACTCCTTTTTATTTATACACATGCTTAATGTTTGCTGAAGCTATATAGCTAAATAAATTATCATTATTATTATGGACATGACCATGCATTTCAATTATTTTTTTAAATTTTGATTTTACTTGACACCATCTACTCAAAAAAACAGTTAAAAATAAGTTAACAAGCAAAAAATAATAAATTAGATGAGAATAGAGTGAAAAATATCTGCTTTTTTTGAGCAATGTCAGTCTTCACTATCGTAATCCAGCTGAAATGTTTTATTGTCGGTACTAGTAAGGTTATCCTCTCAATTTTCACTGCCTACAGTGACACGCTAGGCACTTTTATTTTGAAAACAAGACTCCTCAGCAGAAATGCGTCGCTTCGATCTTCCTGCGGACTTGACGCATGTTCAGTCAGACACCGAGCTAAGCTAGCTGCTGCACTGCAAGAGTCCGTTCTGTTTTGGTAATGCTACAGTGTGTCAGGCTCATCTGGCCGAAGTTTCGGGTTCAAGTCAGGTTCAAGTGCGTCACATTTAATTGCTAGTATGTCTTGACTGCGCTGATAAAGGTGAAAGCGGCTTTGCCTGCTAATTCTGTTTGGCTAACCGTTGACACTTTGTATTTTTCTGCAGAAGCTTAATTTAAAAGTGGCAAAGCAGCGCAGTGAAGCATGAACCTGCTATGAAAGACTCAGGAGAACATTTGGGGCTTCGTTCGGGCTGTCCAGGCCACTTCCAGCCTGCTGGAGGATTAGAGAGGAACCCCAGAGGAGATCTGAGTCAGTCCTGACTTCTTCAACGTCCAGACTGGAGGTGTGGACGCCATGGCCAGTCCACAGCAGACAGATCTGTCATATGCGTGGGAAAAGTACATGGACTGTAGACTGCAAGGAGCGGATCTGCAGGTATGGAGCTGCTGGCAGACTGTCTGAAACAGGAGCCAGTGTTGTGCCAAAAAGTGATCATCTGCCACAAAGTAATTGCCCTGAGCAAGAGCAATTATCCTCTTATCTCTACATTATTTTACCTGCTCTATGCCCTAGACTATAACCATTGCAGTTGTTTTCACCAGTTAAAACGGCTATAAAGGTCCTATTCAACTTTTAAAATACAGTCTTCTGCCTACCTAAAAGTGATTTTAGCTCCTACATTGTGACTGAAATGTCATTAATGCACTCAAATGACTTGACTTCATTCAGGATGGTTATAGTTTATAGATTATAGTTCATCGGAGAATTGCAAAAGGGATGATTTCTTTATTTTTATATAGAAAATCCAACCAAAAATCATGTTGATTACAGTGTAAACAAGGATATAGACATGCAAAACACTGGAAAAAATACTAAATCAATACTCATAAGCCTGCTAAATGTCATACTGCAAGCATTTTTTGGTCACAGTTATTCAGTTGCAAGAAGCAGTTTCACACTTCTGCTGTTACCACTGACGTAAAGTCATGTGTATTTGCATGTTATGACTGTTAGATCCAGATTAAAGCAGCTGTAGGCGTATGTGAACGTGGCCATACAGCTTTAACAAGAAGCACCCAATCAGTTTTTGACAGATGATCTTGTTTTGGTGCGATACTGCTGTGATTCAGGCTCAGTTCAAGGGTCATTCCCTGGGTGGTGGTGATGACTACTTTTATAGAGCAACATACCAGTAGTCCTGGAAAAAAAAGGTTTAAGATTCATGAAATTTTATTTGGAAAGGTCTAAATAGAGTTAAATATATCTTGTTTTTTTTTCTGATAGAGTATTTATTTACAGTATTCATTGTGATCATGTTACAGTTGCAAAACTAGATTCATACAGCAAGTTGATACAAATTGCAAATTCAGTAGAAGTCATCCTTGAGTTGAATTTATTATTTGTTTTATAGATAAACTTGCTTTATTTAATACATAGTCTTCACTGCATACACAGTTGCAGGTTGCTGGTGCCCCTATGAGATATCAAGCTTGATTACATGTTTAACGAGGTGATATTACCCAACAATAGAAAACATTGCTCAGATGCATTCTTCTACCCTGGCCACATTACTTTCCTTCCTCAGCCTCAGCTGTTCTGAAGTCAATGACAACAGAGAGCTTTTCACAAAATGCTCTAAAATGACTTTTGTACAGAATTATATAGTCTGTAATTGTGTGAGGACGTAACCACAGGGTGGAGAGTCATTCAGTATGTCATTCTAGCACTGTGGTTGAATGGACAGTAAAAATAACTCTCAAAGTAAATGAATTGCCACATTGTTTGGGATATGCCCTAAATCCCTTTAAACGTCACTTACAGAGACAGAAGCCTAACTGATACGCAGCACAAGCAGGCCCAGGAATGAGTCACTGCACAGAAGTGGAGGCAGGTGTAAATCACAGTTTTTTTTTTGTTGTTGTTAGCATTGCGGAAATACACGGTCATTTTTTCATCAGCGTGTCACAGGAGTTAGCGGCAGGGGTTTTTAAAATCTCTGTCAGGCCTCTTCTGCAGCTCTTTTCATTCCCCTCCTCCTGTCAGAGAGCGAACAGCAGCCAGATCACGAGACTTGGATTAGGATCAGACTGCAGGGATAAGTGTGATCTGCCCTGCACACACACAGACACTCACTCACAGATGAGCTGATTTTGCTACAATGTTAGTCCATTACATCTGATTTATCATGTGCAATTTGTCCTTTAAAGACGGACCTACTATCATTTTTAAAGCTAATGAGTGCTGAGAAAGACTGTAGGTTTTTTTTCTTTCTTGGAAATAATGACTTCCTCTATAATCATCATCTCGGTGGTGGCGTGCAATGCTTCGTTGCTTTGTTAATCATGTTGGTCTGCATTAGGGATATCAGCTGTGGAATTGGTTCTGGCTTTTTCTCAGTTGCCATAGTAATAACACTTTGGCTGCACCAAGCAGACTCTGCCTTTCTATTAATGGTAACTTTTTATGTCACTTTTGTTGTGACGAGTCCCCCAGGACGCCTGTGTTTGCTCCTCCACCTGTCAACTTCGCAGTGATCAAAGTGTTGCGCTGATGTGTGTGTGTGTATTTGTGTGTATGAGATGCAGAAAGATGGTTAAGTGAGCACAGCTGTACTCTTCAGTTTGCTCATACTGTAGCTTTCCCTCCTGATTGAACCTGATGGGGACACACACTGACAGCCTGTAGCACTCACATGGATGCTGTTGCATACTTGCAAATGGTATTTTTCTCCATTCTAGTCCAATCATTGCACAAGTGTAAACTGTCTGTTCCTACCACCTCACCCAAAGTGATGAATTCTATTTGTGGCAGTCAACATGCAGGTAAACATGACAAAGTGATCATGAGAAATGTCCACCAGCAGTTCGACTCTGCCCTGCTGCTCACAATTCTGTGATCACACTTTACAGTGAAACGTGGAATGCAAACAGACACCTTCTCCTGCAGCAATCAATAAGATAGTACGAGGAAAAAAAGTGTGAAAATGCCACTTGCAGTGTCTACCTACTACTTCCTCATCTGTTATTATTGTTGCTCATCTCTCTCTGCTTTCTATCTTGTTTTCTGCCATGATCAATCTTGCACTTGTATTTCTGTCACTGATTCACAACACTCTGACCAAGGCCAGTATTGGTAGATTGGCTAAACCTGACCTCAGCCTCCCCCTCTCTGCTTTCTCTTGTGACTTCATTGTCAGCAGATCCTTTTCTGAGAGAGCAGAAAGGTCAGAAAAAGATTCTTTTACTTCCTCAAGTATTTTTTTCAATCAAAAGAAAGTACAGTCTCAGCAGCTTGAAGCAAACTGTTTAGGTGGGTCTGCCAAGGACTGCTTATAAAAGAAAGCAAAGATTCACTTTCCCACTTGTCGCACCCACCCTGGTACTTATTGTATATTCACTGTGCATTAATACCCCTTAGATATCTGTAACTAATGTATAGAATCCACTTTAATCACAATGGCTTTTGTATTGAATTTGTAGCCTTTACTTTAAGTAAGTGTATTTGTATTAGAGCGTCAGTATAACAGGATTACTGGCATTAAGCCTTTTTCCATTCTTTAGAATTTCTTCCTTTATAGAGCCAAAACTGCCGTATTGGTGTGTTCTGCTACAGTGGATATTAGCCTTAGGCACACTTGCATCAAAGTATCTGTGGGGACACTTTCCACTCTGTCCAATCTCTCTGCATCTTGATGAGCAGAGTCCATTTAGTAGAATGGTTGCCTGGCCGGGAGCCAGACAGGAGACCAGGTTGTGTTGCTTGTAGATTGTTCAGTTTCATTATGAGGTAACAGGATGTTTCAAAACTGCAAAGTGAAGCGAGTAAACCACTTCACTTTTTCTGTCTTTTGGTATCAAGGAGCTGTAGGTAAATGATCTTTGCTGGGTCAGCGTGACTCTCATATCACTATAAATTCAGTCAGACAAATCAGTTGCAGTCTCAGACCAGTTTAATCTGTGGTTGGGTTTAATTTTGCATAAAAATGGATGACAAATCTGGACTCATGTTGTAAGTATTGCTCTGTAGCTACTCTATCATCAGTCATGTTTTTGGTAGTTCATAATCCTGATATGCTTTACTTTAATTGTCCATTGTCCATGCAGAGTCTCTCGGTGTCTGAAACTTGTGTGCAAAGCTGATTAAATGTTGTGATTTTCTATAAGAGGACGACCCCGGTCACATATTCCACCCACGTTACTTGTCATTACCTTTCCAAGCTCTGTTCTCCGCTTCACATTCCTTCTGTGGTAAAGCCCTGAATCCTTGTCTAAAGAAGATTAAACTTGTCGAGCAAAGCATAAGGCAAAATGGAGTGAATACTAAAGAGGGAGTAAAGATGGCAGGGCTGTTTCCTCTCCATCCCTAATGTGAATTATTTGTCTTGTCAGGACAGAACAATGTGAGACCAACGTGCAGTATACTTTATTTCTGTCATATTTTGGTCAAGACGGTGCTGTGCACATCATTCCATAAATGTATTAACTGAGATGTTGTGCTGTGTCAGTCTCTCTGGCAAGGTCAGCTGTAAATGTGTATAACTGCTTTATCTATCTAAAGCAATTAGCCATAATGTGTATGGATCAAGTTCCATATCTGAGCAACTAAGAGCACAGTGAAGTGGGAAAACGTACTTGCTACATTAATTGGTGTCTTTTGTAATTTTCATGCAGCAGTCTAGTTAAATGGAAACATTATTCATGATATTATTTCCTTTTCTTTTTAAGGGTGGGCAACATCGAATAGCCCACAACCAGCTCTTGTCTTAAATTCATATGTCTGCAAAGTAACATTTTAGTTTAACACTTGTTTGTTCATGAATGCATATGCTTTTGGAAAGTGTGAAATGTATTAATATCCATCAAGTAGACCAGCAGAATTTCTTAGCAACACGTACATGGTGGGCATAAAAATGCTCTTGACTTGCAATCAGCTGGAAACAACTGCCTCAATGCATTTGGAGCATTTCAGACCATTTCCAAAGTAATCTAATTAACTGCAAAAATGCCGACCAGATGAGATACAGGCTGCCGATTTCTCATCCTTCACGTTTTCAGGGTTAGTAATTCCAAACCTCAAGTGATAGATGAGGATCACACTAAAACCTTCTCTTTCATACCAAACCTACTATGTCAAAATCACATGTAGCTACAACTAACATTTACTGTGTATGTTTCAGTGCTGAGGAAACATAGCAGAAAGGTTTAGCCCTTTTTATTCCTCAGCAGCTTGCTCCTACATTTTTTTTTAGCAAAGTCACCATAGCTAAGATTTTCCTAAGTGAAATTCAAGTGTCCAAACACATATATCATGCAGTCAGGCTCCGATCACGCTGTCTTGTGATTATCACACTACATTTAACATAGACTGTTGTTGTGTTTCTAACTTTATGCGGTGTGACTTTCATGATTTGGAGTATACTCTGACTTTGTTTTCCGCTGTGTCTTTAGTGAAGTTGCTTGCCGGCTGGACCATAGAACTTGTTTCACATCTGTATTTATTGTTCCGCCCTTAGTTTCAACCTAACTCCTACTCACTCTGGTCTCCGGGGCTGTTCCAAACGATTGGCTGAATGGATGAATAATTCATTTCTCTGGTTCGGGTTGAGTCAGACCTCAACCATTGCTCTGGCTCAGCTTTTTTCCACCCAGTGGCATGTTATTAAGTCAGATTGCCACTCAAAAACACAGTCTTGCAGGCCACTGGGGAAGAGAGAGGCCATAGCAGGATGTTTGGGTTGTAATTTTGACCAACACCACCTTACACGCAGTCTCCCTGTAATGAAAACAATGAAGCAGATTATTCACATGGTAACACATTTTCATTTCCTGCTCAGTGGCTATGCTCAAATAAAGGTCACTGCTTGTGACAGGGTGGACCTGACACCAGCAAAAAAACAAGCATGTTTTTTGTTAGTGGCCTGCTGACATTTTGTGTCTCAATGAAAAAAATCCTTCACGGTTATTTATGGTGTTTTGTGAAGCGACGTCTGACTCACAGTTTGTGAGGAAATGTGGAACGTTAGGGTCTCCTCATGATGCTCATCACCCAAATGTCAAATTAGATCAGTGGGGATCTCAGAGCGGAAAAAAACATTGCATAACCAACGCCCCACGTCCTCTCTCATGAGGACAGGATCACATCGCTTTCACTGCCGCTGCCAAGTTGTAGTCTACCCAATTATCCAAAGAGAGCTTGAGAGGAAAGTCTGTACCAGCATGGGTGACTCAGCCATCAGACTCCCATGACTCGGTCTCCCATGATCTCCACGTTGGATAAAGACACAGGTCACTGCCACTGTATCCGAGCAATTACGACAACTCGCGGTTTCAGTTTTCAAACAGGCCTTTTCCTCTCATGCAAAATAGAATAAGGAAGTATTGCTGTTTTACCCATTTCTGGAAGGAATCTATCTTGTTTGTGTCTTATTATCCAGCTTAAATGTATTTACATGTACTGAATTAATCTTAATATATCAGGGAACAGCAAAAGAATAGGTTGACATCACCTTATTGATTTTTCAAACTGAATTCTTCTGTCAACAAGGTATAAAATTACTAGAAATAAGAGCCCTTGACGTACAAGTGACAGCAATCCATAGCAGTATGTCTCGGCCCACTCAGATAGCATAGATGCGTTTTTCTACACGACAAATGAATGAATAAAGAAGTTTGTCACTGCTGGGGAAAGGTCAAAGCTTTCCTTTTGTTTACAGAAATGTGCTCACTGAGCTTTGTGAACTGTTGATTTCCCTCCTAAGCTGTATTAATCGGTATTGGCCGTCTCTCCATTATCAAATCATGCTGCCTGGTTGAGGCCGAGTGCATTGTAATATTGGATTAGAGCCTCGGAGGAAAAAACAAACCCATTGCTGGGAAATTAGCGTTATCTTGAACCATTCAGTTTCCCTTTCCCATGTGAGGAATACGACCACAACACAGGTACACAGATAACACAAGGACACACCAAGTCATTTCAAATACTCATTTTGGGAGATTAATTTAATAGAGTGAGCGCACAGCTTCAGCATTGCTTCAGGGCTTATTTATTAAACTAATAACAGTTTTGGCAACCTTGAAGCTTCGATTTCCTGCCGATCACTTCCCCCTGTTTATCTTTGCTCTCATCTGTTGCTGCATTCATTTCTTTCACCTTTATGTTCTTGTCAGCTTTTATGTTTTTCCCCTGTCCTCCCCTGTCTCTCTCATGATCCATGCTTTTCTTTTTTTCCTTTTTCCCCCATCTCCTGTGTGTGATGTTGTCCAGCCCCCTGATGTGCAGTGACGCACACCCACCTACCCACCCACCCTTCACGTCACTGCTTGGGTGGGTTGTTGCCTCAGCTGTTGAAGTGTCACCCTCTCTGCCCCTCCCTGACCCTGGTGAGTGTGGTCAACTCTGCACCTTCATCATCTGATACCTAAGGTTATTTGGCATAAATATGTGTATTTTTTTAGTCGTGTGACAAATCAAAATTGACTTAACAAACCTATTTAAATGAATAACTTGACAGTTGTGATGCAGGAAGGAAGCTGACTCACCAACTAACTATTCAGCAGAGATGGGTTTCCCAGAAAAGTAGCCTCAGTCCCCGTCCTCACCTTGAAGGTTAGCAGCAAAAGCAGAGGCGTAACAAAACAGTCGCTACCTAAATAACTGATTTGAGAGTTTCCCCTCTTGTCTTTGGCCTCATTTCCACTGCAGGGTACGACTCAACTCAACTTCACTCGCACTTGCTGCTGCGTACATTTCTCTTCTTTGTTTTCCACTGCAGACAGGACTCCCTCAACATAGGTGGGATTCTTGATCATCATGGTGTAGTGAAACTGCTGTGATCTCTTAAAAGTGACGCAAACACAGGAATAATGCAGTTAGTAGTCTGATTTTAAAGGTTTATCCTGTTAACAGAATACATGTTGTGTGGTTGGTCGTGATGGTTATTAGTCAGAGAGGCTGAATATTCTACAAGCAAAACAAACAAACAAACAAAAGAACAGGTAACAGGTACAATTCACAATGAAACCCCCCAAAAAGTCGAGTCAAGTTGAGTGGTACTAGGCGGTAAAAATGAGTCCATAGTCATGCTGAGCGATAAAATCACGTTGCTGAAAGTAGTAAATACACTGTTACTGCAAACACTATATTTATTCTCCAAGGGGTGACTGACTTCACTTACTTTTTCTTTTTGTCACTTTGTACTCTTAGGAGTGCCATACTAATAAATTCTAAAATGGACTATGTGTAGAAAACTGCATCTGTGCAGCTACAGGATTTGCTGTAACCGAAAAAATATCAGTGTGTCCAAATTTACATAATTCCTTTTTTGCAGGGAATGAATTCTGGGGTACTTAAAAAAATAAAGACAGTGTAATCTTTGTTAGGTGTACAGTCTTCTTCAAAGCAAGCAGTTATGTATTTCTCACCAAAATTCAGTGTGCACGTCCGTCCTTGAGGTCTCTGATGAGTACTTTAACTTTCTCATAAAACATTTCTATTCAGCAAGTGTTTTCAAAATTTGAATTCCTACATTGCTTAAATCCTTGTTTACTTGCTCGTAGTCATCTTCCTTACTGTCTTTGCTGCCAATTAGTAAAATAGTATGAAGCATTTGCCAAGAGTTTGTATCATGTTGCTCGCTTGCTTGTGCACATCTTCCCTGTACATACATGATATCAGCTGGTCAAAGCGTTGTTCATAGCAGTACAGTACTAGTGGTCAAAAGGTAGATGCAAGATGATGGTCCAAATATTTTTACAGAACTGTTTAACTGTCAATTTTATTAGGTTAAATTTTGGTAGCATCTCAGGGTTGGAGTAAAAACTGTGTCATCAAGTTGATTTGATTGAACTTCAAACTTTACTGAAATATGTTGACTGTAAGAGGAATATTTTATCTATATATAAATGTTGCCTTACACTGCCTTCAGTGGAACAACTATATACATTGGGCCATTTTGACAATTACCCTTTATAATAAAACTACGTGGTATAGACCCTCAGAATTCAGTGAATTGTATGCATTCACGTTGTTTCCATCCTCTCTGTATCCTGCTAGTGCCATCATACGTCAGACTGCGTTTAATATGTACTGTGTGGTGTCTATTCTTTGGCTTCGTGACCCAGACACCGAGGGCAGCCCCGTCAGTCAGGGATCAGCGTTGCCTGAATGAATTCAGTCAGTGGTGTCAGATTAACAGAGGTGTAAAGCTACCTCCGGTGTGGTGTGAGGGATGGCAGTACGCTGGCTTAGTGACTCACACGTCTGCCGGGAAGATATTAACACACTACCCTATAAGCAGTAATACAGTTAAAAGCAGTCAGGTGGTTTTACTCCCTGTTACGAAAGCCCCAGTTGGTTTGCCAGCTCTGATGAGAGAGTCTCGTTCTGTGGTCAGGCTCTGACCGCTGCACTGTGACAAGTCTGATTTTCCTCTTTATGTGGTCTTTGATGCCCCAGATTGTGGGATTCTCCAGTACTATTCCTTGTATCACTGATTTTAAATTGGACACTGCTGCTCTGTGCATTGCATATTGTTCAAAGTAATGATGTTTTACTTTGATTATGAGTTCGGAGAGTTTGGACAGAATAGCCCAAGGAAATATGTGTGCAAAAAATGTATCTACAATTCGTTTTGGGGTTCTGAGAATGCATTTTTTTTGTGTGTTTAAAATGAATAATGAAAAAAATAGGCTCTTTGGTTCCAGTACTTTTGTATTGGCAGTTTAGAGAGGGTATATATAATATACTGTCTTGCTGCACTTTATCTGACCTGGAAAATCAATATTGAAGCAATAGTCACACATAATGGCATTAGGGGGCTTTTTACACCACTATATAATTGACTGTGACATCATTTATAATCACTTGAAAACCTAAAATGATCTACGGTAATGTCACAATGAGCTGTCAAGTAAAAGGTAAGTGTTTTTGTGGCATGCATTATTAATTTCAGTTCCTCTTTATTTTAGCACAAGTAAAAATCTGACTTTGATTCATGTGCCTCATTTGTATGTCACTGTCTCTTCTCAGGTCAGCCTTCAGAGTCTGGAGAATTTCCTCTGCCTCTTCCACTACGTGCAGCACCACCCCAACCACAGCACCAAAGATGCACTGAAATTCTGGTAAGGTCTCATCTCATCATTGTGTTCACTTCCTAAATCATCTGTAATAAAGGTTTTGTCTCCCTCAGGATGATTGAAACCTTTGTGTATAATAGCAACACCTCAAAGACAACCTTATCGGCAGTGTTGGAAGAAAATGGTACAGTGAATACTGACATAAGTGAGCACTAATCAAACAGAACTAGTTTTATCAGACCATTAAAAAAAACTTCAGAAGAGACAGATTTTGTTTTCATAATTTTATATCCTGCCACTGTAGTAGAGGTTGCAGTCATTATGTAATCATGGTGCATTAGCTTCTGGAGTACCTTACTGCATAGATTTCCATATTGATGAGGAAAATTGTGGGGCATTAGGAGCCTCTAGTGTCTCTTGTTTGTATTCTATTGAGTCTAAATAAGTTGCGTACACACACACACACACACACACACAACCTAGAATTAAGTAGGTGCATTAGCATTTGTGAGCCATGTGTTCCTTCAGCTGAAAAGTGATTAGTTTGAATGGGGTTTTGGTTAAAATGGCTAAAATAAAGTTTAAAAGAGAGTTTAATGCAGTTCAATGTTTTGCTCTGTGAGGTCAACTACTGAACGTTCAGTTTTTTAATAGCTGGAGCTTTTATGTGCAATATTAAAGCATTTGGATAACTGATGCTGTAGAAATTGAACTGTTTGTTTGTGGGTTGTTTTAAATTGTCAGAAAATGAGGAAGCTTTCAGTGTTCATAATGCCGTAGGGACATGACCAGAGATTAATGTAGCGGCTCTTATAAATATGAATATGAAAACGGTGCTGTGTAAAAGCTTCTAAAATTGCAAGTTTGTGCCAACATACATAAATATAAATTTTTGAAACTTGTGTTTATCAAAGAGCTTCATTTGGTATCAATCTGACCCGCAATTAAAAAGAAAAATCATGAATGTTTTCATTTTTGTTTTTTTTAAAAATCATTTTGGTGCTTGTAATTTCCCTTTGGCACTGGCTGCAATCTCTTTTTTGGTGGAAAGCAGGCGTCTACAACCTCTTAGGGCAATGCCAAAAATTCCTCTGTGCAGATAAAACGTTTGCCTTCATGACATTATTGTGACTCCTGACACTCTATTACCAGTGCATTGTACACAAGAATCCTGACTATGAGTTGTGGGTTTCGGTCTCTGATAAGAGATAAGTGGAACCATGCTAACCCAGACAATATTTGAATATTATCTAATGCTTTCCCCACACACAAAAGTACAGAGCTGAACAAAGCCTCCACTCATTCAGAGTGAAGAACATCACGATAATTGGCCTGAGGGGAAACACAAAATTTGAGGTCTGGAGCAGAGAGATGTCTTTTGCAGTGGCAAGATATCATGGAAGCCATTATTTCTGTTTACGAAGTTCCTAATCACTGTCTTGTGGTAGTGATGAAAGGACAGAGAGGACAAAGCTGGTGAAGCAATTATATAAAATAACGGTAATTTAATAGCTGACAAGCAAAGACTCTGTCTGGGGGGAAAAAAACTGAAGGGATTTTATTGCGTTATACTCTTGAATTTTCCTACATTTCTCAGCAATGCTGGCTGAACTGTAAATGTGGCAGCTGTTTGTTTTGAAAACATTGAACCTAATTTGGTAGTGCATTTCTAAAATTCATGTTTCCTAGCCCAGAGTTGATTAAGTGTGTTTTAGCCTGTATAGATGAAAATGCAGAATGAGCTGTTTGATCAAAGCTTAACCTTTTAATTAAGGCTTGTACTATATGTGTCTATTAGATAATGTAATTCAAACTCAAGCAGAGTCTGTATCACACTTATCACGATACTATTCACCACCATGTGTAATGGATAAGATAAAAACAGTTGTGGTCATGTGCTAGTTTGAGTAAGGAGGTGGTCATACTCGCTAATAGCATGTCAAAGCCTTTTATGTGTGTATGTGACCTGTTTGAGGGGAACCTGTGACCTAAATATGCTACATTTAGTGGACTGACATGTTTCACGCAGACTAAAGCTCAATTATCATGGTGCAAAGTTTTTCAAAAGTAGGGTATTTGTTATAAACTAGGGTAGTTGGGGCTCAATTTTTAAAATATTAACGAGAATGTCTTTGTCAAGTTAATAAATATGTGCAAAATGATGTATATAATAGCTGCTCGTCAATATAGTAGACTGCATACCTTTTATTTATAATATCAGAATGAATTCTTTTCACATGTAAAACAAAATCATTAACTCATTTTGTTTATTTTAGTTAGTTTTCAATTTGCTTCGAATCATGAATCTATTCTTTACAGTATTTTTAAATTAGATTTAATTAATTTAAATTTAATTACATTTTGTGCCATATTTATTAATATGTAACCTACTGGTAAGTCTCAAGGTGGTCTACCCTCAGATAGAAAGCTCTAAAACTTAATTTATTCATTTGTGGGAGTGTCTCAGCTTTAGGTGTGATTGTTGTGTTTATTGATACTGTGTAAGATAAGACTGAACTTTATTGTCAGCAGGACTCAACCAAATGCAGCCAAATGGGCTCAATGGCCCAACAGTGGCAGCTGGGTGGTGCTGGGGCTTGAATCCCTCATCTTCTGGTCAGTGGCCCAAAGCATTAACTGCTGAGCCACCACTGCCCTTATGTTAAAGTGGTGTTTTTCATGTTGACATAATGAAAAACACCCTATATATGCAGATCTATACATCAAGTTGTATGCAGGCGTGGCTGATACCACCAGGGGCTGTGATTGGCTTGTTTGGGCTGCATCCTTCTCTTTCCTTTAGCATCTTCACTCCATCATCTTCTTTAATGATCTTTTTCTTTTCAGTGGCTTGCAAGCATGTTTCATCTCCCTACTAGTCTGTCACTGGTGTTGCAACAGTGCTGCTGATGTAGACTGCAAATTACCAAGTTCCTGCGGTTTTAAAGTAGGCCTTACCATATTAGAAATCTCTTCGAGCAAGTGGAAACCTTTCTGCATAAAATTAGAGCAGCAATAAATAAAATGTTAGTTAATATGAAATGTAAATTTTACGTTATTCATGTATAGCTCTCACATACATATCTTTATAGAATTAGTCTGGACAAATTAAGTACCTTTTTGGAAGCCAGGCTATCTGGATAAAAACCAAGAGCTGATTTAGAAGTAATAGAATTTAAATAAATCACTGTCTGTTTGCAACCTTTACATACATACTCTTATACCATACAAGATTGATTTGTAAAGATATAGGCACTTAAAGGAGCTTGAGGTTGCAGAGGACAAAAAACACCATTACAAAATGTCTCTTTCTGCTGCTTTTTCTAGTTATCCCCAGAAGGCCTTTTTGTCTATTAAAAAAACCCTCTCAGCTGTTGTAGTGGAGAATACAAAGGCGGTTACTGTGATCGATAGTTGATTCCAGAGGTCTTGTACGGGGCACTGGAAGCTCGTCAGTATTCCCAAGACCAGTCCCCTCGCCATGTGACATCACATGCTTTCATGTGATACGCTGATCTGCTGCGAATCTGGAAAGCTTCCATTTGAAATTCCAATTTAATGGAATTTGTGCTGCAGAACAGAAAATTCAGTCAGCAGTCATGTGAGGAGGTATGCAGATACAGCCAGCAGAGCTGCAGTCAAGTTTGGAGCGTACACAAGATGACTGGAAGAAAACGGTTTGGCCCAGTAACATTTGGTAAGATGCGAAGGACTGTACATGTGTATGTTACACAGACTGGCGTCAGAGGGTTTGTGTTGTTTAAATTAC
Source organism: Dascyllus trimaculatus (assembly GCA_024666655.1). Lineage (NCBI taxonomy): Eukaryota > Metazoa > Chordata > Actinopteri > Pomacentridae > Dascyllus > Dascyllus trimaculatus. The sequence goes on along the minus strand of CM045464.1, from coordinate 24,009,048 downwards.
ATGCTTGTTGCAGGTTTTACTAACTTAGTCCTGCATGTGTTGTTTATTGTTATGCTGTGTGCAAGTTTCGATCAGAGCAACAGTAAAATTTTAGAAATGTAAATGTGAACACTGAGTGATAGAATTAATCATGACTCAGTCCTGAAGCCATGTCTTGAATTCATGTTGATGTGAATCTAACAGGGATTATATTGAAAAGGGATGGACAGAAGTGTCAGGTGTGTGTGTGTTATGTTGAGACCTACGTCTTATTTAGAGCAACACGTGGTTGTGGCAGAGATAAGAATACTAGCTTGGAGCTGCTCTAAAATACATTCTTACGAGGAGTCCTTTTTTATTTTTAAGCAATTTTTAACCATAACTTGCATAAGTGGACTATTCTGTTGTTTTGTATATTGAGAAGAACATTGTTTGAACAACGTGATTGTAGCTTCAAGTGAGTTGGCTTTTACTGTTTTCTTTCATCTCACTGCATTTTGGTAGTGTTTTGCATTCAGTAGTTCCATTATAATAGAATAACAGATTAACTATTGAGTGATTGAACTTTTTTCTTTCTTTGTCCCTTTATTCCATTTAAAGAATACATCCCAAACAAAATTCAAGCACGATTATTACGAAACTGTGATTTTGGAAATGATTTTCTTCTTTTTCTTTGAATTTACCGTCATATTGGACAATCACACTGTCATCACAACACACTAAAAAGATGTTGTGTTTTTTAAAAGTAAGTGAGCATTAAAACTGAATGGAAAAAACAAGTGATACTACAAGTAGTATGTTAGTATCTGCTACCTCCCAAATTCTTAATATGCATTCAATCATCACTATGGTGTGATTATTATGTTTTGACTCTAAACTTGTTGGTTTTCCTTTAAGTTACTTCCATAATCTCAGTGTTAAACCTTACTTAAGTCTGCTCGGGTTTGTCTTTACTCCCAAAATACCTGCTAGGTTTCTACTGAATTAGTTTAATCAGAAACATGCTAGAAGCAAAGCATATTTTTAAGAAATGTTTTTTTGTTTTCATTTACTGTATTAAATTAAAAATCACATGGCTACCCAGAAGTGGCAGTCTCATAATGCTACAAAGTATTGTCGTGTGTGTGTACACATGTGGATAATTTGCCACAGTCTTATGATGTTTTCTGTTTTCTCTTGTAGCTCAGACATGAGTGGGGCCAGTAACACACTGGCGAGGGAGTTCCTGACTGATGTACACCAACTATGCAGTGCGGTGGCCCAGAGAGCAGAGGCACGGGAGGAAGATGAGGAGGAGAGTCACATGGTGGCACTGGGCGAATACCTGGTCAGAGGACGAGGCTTCCTGTTGCTCAGCACTCTGGACTCAATCATCGACCAGGTAAGGAAACAATGAGAGCGTCCATCCTATTAACTGAAGCCAAATCAAACAACATGTGCATTTAAAACTGTTGTACCAACAGCGGAGGTTTTAATTTCAGCAATCCGACTAAAACAGCAACAGCTGTTGTAACAAATTACTATATCTTAAGCTACAGAGAGGCCAAGTGCACCTGTTGTGATCTGAACAAGTGTTTCGTTGCAGAAAGATCCCTGTTGCATGACATTTGCACAAAGACAAGATAACCTGATGTGCTGCCTGATATAGAACCTGGATCCTGCAGACCCACACACATTTGAAGTTACAAATGCAAATGCAGTTGAATTCAGTAATATGCATGTTAAACTTTAGAGCTCTGCTTTGAGTTTTACATTCAGCTTCATATTTTAGTTTGTTTAGTTTAATTTCTGGACATATGTTCATGAAACTTCTGCTGCAGCAGATCTGTTGAGCAGAAGGAAATGGCAGAAAGAGCAACAAACATTATGCAAACATCAAACAGCTGATAAGATTAAAGGAATATTTAATGATTACTCTGTACTAAAACCTATTAGAGAGCCATAAATGCACTGATAAGATGCTATGAACAAATAAGAGTTTAATGATTGTTAATAACACTTTTCAATGTTTTTATAGAAACTTGTTTCGTATTAGGAGATGCCTAAACCTGAGCATGAGAATCAGCATATCCAATGTGATTTCCCAACACTGTACCCTGAAATTGTATTCCTACATGGCCAGTGTTGTCTCTATATTTGTGAGGAGACCATGTTTTTACTCCCTCTACATCTGTGTCTGATGATATTACAACTTGGAAGGTGATAATATCTAAATAGGAAATTTGCTCTGCAGTGCCTACATGTTGTTTGATTGACTGATTGATTGTAGAAAGTTGGTCTCTTTGTTGTGCCGCTGCATGCAGGATGTTGATATAAACTTGTTCAGAATAGCTGAGTAGAACATCATAGAACTTTAAGAATAGCAGGTCAAATATTCAGATGGTTGACAAATTAAAAGTAAAACCACAAGCCTTGGTCCCTACAGCGAGGAGATCTGGTGACTGTTATGCTTCGGAGGCATTTTGTTGGTATGGTTTGGATTGGAGTGCAAATCAGTTCAAAGATGTTCTGAGTGATTAACTTTATCCTGTTGTAAGACATTTCTATCCTGATGAGAGTGGTCTCTTCCAGTTTTACAGACCTGGAGAATCAGTACCAATGGAGCACTAAAGCTGTTCTACCAGCACGTGGTGCCAACACCTTACTAAACACTTAATGTTGGTTTTCCTTTAATTTGTCACCTTGTATATTCTTATGTATTTTATCATACAGTACACAAAATTTAGCAGTGTCACTTTCAAAGTGAATTCTACAGATACTGAATGATGCAGCACAATATTAGTAAAAATACAGTACCTCGAAGGGCAAAGGTTAACATTGTTTATCACAGTGAGTTGGGAGCACTCTATTTAGGTGCTTGTGTTAAGTGATAGGAATGGCCTCATAGAGGCAGGTATTGTTTGCTCTATTAACTGGCACCAGGCTCTGACAGAGCCCAGTGTTTCCTCTGCCTACACACTGATGCACTGGTCTGCAGGGCCCACTCTACAGCGCACTCAGTGTCTTTATGTATTGATTTGATCTGTGTGTGTGTTTTGGGGTCAAATAACAATTTAGGAGAGCTTTTATCCAGGGTAAGTTATGCGACTTTCAGATGACTGGTCGAATGATGATATAACACAAGAACAGCGTTTTGACAAGAAGTCCAACAGAAGCGTTTGTCTTAAGGTTTTTTCACGCATCTTTCGATGTAATGTAAACACCAATCTGTTCTTAAAATAGAGAAACAGCTGTGATCCTGAGCTCATTTTCAAACCAGTGCCTCAAAAAAGGACTTTGTAAATGAAATATTGTGACATGTTGAATGTAACCTTGTCTATCAGTGCCTCCATGGCCCTGTGTTATTCTTATCTTTCAGCTCATTTACACACATTTGTTATATTTTCCCTTTTATTAAGAGCATTCTGAACAGAGTTTTAATGCTTTCATGTGCAGATGTGTTATCACAAGCTCCAGCTGTGTGCGTCAGCTGGATGAAATCAAGCTTTAATGACAATCAGAGGCGCTTTAAAAAGAACTTGTGCTTTGCTAGTTTCAAATCAGAGATGTAGAGTTTGAATTTAGTAGAGGATTTATTCTGAGTAGCTTTTGTTCCACTGTGTTAGATCCTCTCACTCTGCGTCACCTTGACTCTGTGTGCTAGTTTAGATGAGTCACATCTACTCGTTAGAAATGTCTTTTTTCAGTGGTAGCAACACACTGATTTGCCACATTAAAACCTCAGCACTGTTCTACTCATCAACAGCTTTCCTATCGTCATGATAAAACAAAACATCAGAATTCCTTTGGAAATGACAGCGATGCATTTTGACTTTTTTTATTTGTTGAGTCAGTTGAATTTGAATGTTCATTAAAAAGTGCTAAATATCAGCAAACTGACAGCTCTTAGCACATCATCAACTGAATAATTCAAATAGCAAATGTTTTGCTACAGCTCGACAGAAATCTGTATCAGAGGTAGGAGTGAAAAAGTGTCTAGTAAAAACACTACTTGACTTAACTCAGCTTACATGTACTTAATGAGTAACTCTTTCTAGCATCCTTTGGCTATGCATAAACAGTAAAATGTGACGCACTCATTACCTGAAAGAAACAGCTCGTGCCTGTATCCAACATGACTTTTTCATGATTAAGAGAGCTGCACATTAAGTATCATTTAAATTGGGATTATAATAACAATAAAAGTAGGTGAAGATATTACTTGGAAGTGTTCCAAACTGATTGCACAACATTTAATGATTTGACATAAAAAAAAAATGAAAAAAATACATATATATATATATTGTATATATAATACTCTAATGCAGTATTATATGTACAATATATATACACAGTGAAAATACTGTATGGTTTTGACAGTGTTGCTAAATCGACATGCTGATCATTTTCAATTCACACATGACGGAGTACGTTGATCTTTTTTAATTAACACATGCAGGCGGAATGCCCTGGATAGACTTGAGATCCCCAAGGTCTCGGAAGTTAGTCTGTCATATAGCTGCTACATTGCTCCCTGTCACTCTGGCACTGAACACTAACTAACTAACTGAATAAATGTGCATTAAAACATATAAATAGTTTATAGCTGAAATAAAATAAAATGGTGAAATTTAGATGCAGAGCAAATTTTGTGTGAGTGAATATTTTCTCCCTGTAGAAATACGTATAGACAGGAGGAAGCCTTGGTGGGTGTGTCTTGGTGTGACATCAGAGGGTGGGAAGTGAAGGGGGCTTTCTAGGTAACCTCACTGTGTTTTCTTGCACTCTCAGGAGCTGACCTGTCGAGAGGAGCTGCTCACTTTGCTGCTGTCTTTACTTCCTTTGGTCTGGAAGATTCCTGTGCAGGAGGAAAAAGCCCCAGGTTGGTACCCACAAATACTCCAGTATTTATTGTTCCTTTTAAAGTTGCTGTTAGCAACAAGTACCTCAGGCTGTCTGTGTGGCTACTTCCTTTTCCTGCTATGCAACCAGTAATTTCAATTTCCATACTTGACTTTATGGGCATTAACTTGACTGAACACTACAGTTGTCTGTGATGAATAGGAAGTCACAGTGTTTTTATACACAAACTAAAATGCAAACTACATTTCATGAGCCAGAAATGTTGGTTAGCTTTGTGTATTTACATATTTGTTTAATCTTTGACAAAATTCGTCACAAATTATTACTGCCAAGCAATATTTTAGCATTAGGTTTGATGGGTTTATGTGAAGGCAGTGGAATGTGTGCACATTGGTTTTCGACTGCAAATAGTCTGTGTGATGTGCCTATCAAATGACTTATTTTTATTTAATACTTCACTTGTTTAACACTGCAGACTCTGTGCTGGACTTGTTTTGCAATGGATGAATCAGTTAGAACCATGTATTATGACAGCTCTTAGTGTTAAAAACAGGAGCAGGCACAGAACAGGATAAGACCAGTATTTACAGAGGCCTGTGACCTCAAGATGACACCGGCATTTAGTACAGGGCTGCTGATCCTCTCTAACATGGACATTAGAAATTTTTACTTTAATTAATTCCTGCTTACTAAGTGCTTTAACAAACAGGCTATGACTGCTGACTGTCAGCTGAGCATTATGCTGCTCATCGTAAACTAAAACATAGCATTTTTGAAAAGTAATATCCAATGTTTGTCAGACTTAACATTAAGTATTAAATACTAAAATGTGACATTAACAGGCATTCATGTGATATTACTACACATTTGTGTAGTAATATCACATCACTACAAGTGTACTTGGTAGAATATGTCTCCATGTACAGAGTAAATCTGACAAGTGTTTCTGTGTGTTGACAGATTTCACCCTGCCGTCCCTACTGGAGGTTTTCCTTAGTCGGGAGGTGAAGGCTGTCCCTCCTAGAACAGGACAGAAGGCTGCAGCAGATGAACAGAACTCTGGGAAGAGGGCCCGTGTTGGCAGTGGCACCTGGAAATCAAGGAGGTCGCGCAGAACAGCGCAGAGATACTCTGTAAAAGATGCTCGCAAGTCCCAGGTTTCTACCTCAGATTCAGAAGCCAACTCTGAAGACAAAGCTGTCACAGGCCCAGGTGTTGCCAGGAGCCGACGATCCCATGGCTCCACCATCCAGGTAAGCTGTCAGCATCATCGTTCAGAGGCCTCACAGTTAACATCCACCGCCACCTCAGAAAACATGAGTGCACCATACCCCCATCCCAGAGCCCCTGGGGTCCAGATGGCTGACACTGAAACCCTGACAGATCCGGCTGCAATATCAATATTCAACCGCATGGAAAACTCACCCTTCGATCTCTGCCATGTGTTGCTGTCCCTGCTGGAGAAGGTGTGTAAGTTTGACATGAGCATCAACCACAACCCTGGCCTGGCTGTCAGCGTAGTACCGACTCTCACAGAGATCCTGACTGAGTTTGGAGATTGCTGTGGTCCAGGGGGAGGAGGTGGAGGTGGAACAGGGGCTGAGGAGCTTGCTGGAGGCTGGACGGAGGAGCCGATTGCACTGGTCCAGAGGATGCTATTACGCACCATCTTGCACCTGATGTCAGTGGATGTGAGTCAGAATGACAGCCTTCCTGACAGCCTGAGACGTAGTCTGACAGACCTACTGCGAGCCACGCTCAAAATCCGGAGCTGCTTGGACAGACAGAGTAACCCTTTTGCTCCACGGCCCAAGAAGACTTTGCAAGAGGTTCAGGATGACTTCTCATTCTCCCGTTATCGTCACAGAGCATTACTGCTACCAGAGCTTCTAGAGGGAGTACTACAAGTGTTGCTGGGTTGTCTTCAGGCTTCCACACCCAACCCCTTTTTCTTTAGCCAGGCTCTGGAGCTCATCCATGAATTTGTACAGCACCGTGGCCTGGAGCTCTTTGAGGCCACAGTGTTGAGACTGGAGGGACTTGGCAGAGTCAGGGATTCTGAAGTAGGAGGTGAGGCTTCAGAGAGGCTAAGAGGCCTCATTGCAGGGGTCTTCAAGATCATCAGTGCTGTTAAGAAGGCAAAGTCAGAGCAGCTGCATCAGTCCGTATGTGCCAGGCGTCGCCACCGTCGCTGCGAATATTCCCACTTTCTGCATCACCACAGAGACCTGTCAGGTTTGCCAGTCTCTGCTTTTAAGCAGGCTGCTAGACGCAATCCCTTCGAAGAGGACGGAGAAGGCAAGGAAGGGATGGAGGGTGATGCAGTTCGCTACCCTGAGCGCTGCTGCTGCCTGGCTGCCTGTGCCCACCAATGTCTACGGCTCTTGCAGCGCCTGTCTCCTAGTGGGCCTGCTGTGTTGCAGGTATTGGCTGGGGTGCAGGCAGTTGGAATCTGCTGTTGTATGGACCCCCGCTCAGTTGTAGGACCCCTGCTACATGCCTTCCAAGCTCCAGGTTTGCGTAGTTACCAGTCTCATGTACTCAGTGTCTTGGGCAGACTAATCTTAGACCAGCTTGGTGGGGGGCAGCCTTCAGAGAAAGCAAAGCTGGCCTCCTGTAACATCTGCACTCTGGACAGCAGCCAGCTACCAGGCTTGGAGGAGACACTGCAGCACGGGGAACATTCAACCATTTCTACCAGTCTGTGTTACCGCTCCCAGGGTATTCTTCCCAGTGGAGGGGGCGCTGAGGACATGCTGTGGAAGTGGGATGCTCTGGAGGCCTACCAGGAACTAGTGTTTGGTGATGACTGGCATCTAAGCCAGCAGATAGCTGGCCATGTGTGCCACCTGACCCTGCGGGGCAATGCTATAGTGCAGTGGCAGCTCTACACACATATCTTCAACCCTGTGCTGCAGAGAGGGGTAGAGCTGGCCCACCATGCCCAACAGCTGGGGGTTTCCACTGTCTGTACTCAGGTCTGCAGCTATCACACGCAGTGCCTGCCTGTGGAGGTACTACTCGTTTACCTGCAAACCTTACCTGCACTTCTCAAATCAAGGTAAGCTGTTTTACAATTACTCTGAAATATATTTTTCTTCAGTCATAAATGTCATTGTTAATCTGTCTTTCTTCAGTGGTTGTGTTATTGAAATTGCTTTGAAATTACCCTGTAGGAGTGAACTGCATTTAATGGTTGTGGCAGTTTTTTTTAGATTTGAAACTTTTTAGGTAAAAAACATTTGTAGCTGCAAGCTGTCCAAAAATAATCAAAGTTCTTTGGTTACGTAAATATTTCAAAGAATCAATAAACTGTTTTACTAATCCTTCATAACAGCCAAGAGATGCAGATGGCTGCTTAGAAAAATGCAGCAAATTTCTCTCTCCAGAAATGGATTCTGCTTCTTTTGTACAGTCTCATAAAGCAAATATAATCAGTCAGTAGGACACCTAATCTACTTGGACATTGTTTGTCATTAGATCTGTCTCTCCAGATCATTGCTAATTGATGCTAATCAATAATTTATCACAGCTTTGTGTACTGAGTGAGAGATGGAGGATTATTGACCGCTTATGTAACACTGTTATGGGTACAGTAGTCTGGCAAAAACAGATGTTCTTTGTTCCTGTACATTTATCAAAATGCTGGCAAATCCAGTTGGTATAATGTTATATAATGTTGTCAGTTGAAAGAGGATTTCTCTGCTGCTTTGAGACAATCTAGACACATCCAGGTTAAGTGAACACTGAAAGGCCTATATATGTGAGTCTGAGAGGGAATGTTCTTGTCTGTCCGTTTGTTAACCTCGGTGATCCGTCTAGGTTGTATCTCGGCTCTTGCCAAGTGCATGCTGGGATTGGTTGCGTCCCCTTGTGACCCTAAACAGGATCAGTGGGTTTCGAAAATAGATAGCTGGATGCTTTGAGATGTTCTGTCAGCAGTAGGCTGATAGGTTTCCTTATTAAAATTCAGAGTGTTTTTCTGCTCTCTGCAGGTTTGACTGACATTCAAAGAGTTTTCAGCTACCATGTTTTTCATCTAGGCCTTTTCAAAAGACACTTTCACAGACAATTTTAGGTTCTTATAACTATGTAAAAGGTAACATTGTAAGTCTTATAAATCATAGATTCAGATAAATGTCACTTTGGAGGAACATGAGGAGCATTTTCCCTAACTTTAACACTAAAATAGTTTATATTTAGTTTCATGTATGTTCAACATATTTTGTTCAAACACCAAATTAGTCATTATCAGTGGATGTTTGGAATTTGCTTGTATCTGGTATTCCTGTAATTATTGTTTGAGGGATGTACATTTTGAATAACTTTGTACTTGTTAAATTTGCTGTTGAAGTATTTGAGAACAAACACTTTACATTTTACCATCCCTTATTTAAGACTCCTCCAAAACTACAAAAATTTACAAAGCAGCCTCAGAAAAACATGAAATGCCTATCATAACGTTCAGCTAATGTAAAAATTTAGTTTTATAAAAATGCTATGAGTTTAAATCCGTCTCACGGCCCTCAGTGGTGCATTGAATGATTGGGGTTAATTTGATGGAGGCTACATTGTGATGTTTGGGTGATCATCCTCCATCTAAATGAGTGAAACCAATTATTGCAACAAAAGTCAATTTTGCGTCACCTTTTATACACACTGGTTTCTAAGCAGGCTGAGTACAGAAGTTGCTGAAAGATAACCTAAAAGCCATGTAATTTTCACAAAGTTGTACATCATCTGACATCTTGCCCCCCTCGACATCATCTTGCACTTCTTCTATAACTTTCTGCATAACAGAACTCATATTTCTCAGATGGGAGCATTAACGATGCAGACTAATGGACAGTCATCCTGATGGACTTTCACACCACTAATTAAAAGAGGAAATGTTCTGAAAAAGCAGAATTAATCAACTCTGCATTAATTTAGAAGAAGGCTGGAGAAAGGGTTTGAATTAGAGGGGGAAAAAATCAACAAGTTAATAATCTCTTAAATCTCATCTCTTTCATGCAAAGAGCTCAAAGCTTCAACTGAACATCCATTTCAGTTCATACTGGGGAGACGAATCCATGCTGAGATTAAAGTGTGTTGTCTTTTTTATTTTATTTTAGTCAGTGTATAATGTTAGCTCATCTCAAGAGTGTTGTTTTCTCGCACCAAATGTTGATTTAACCTTCTCTCAGAGGTGACACATTATTCTTTTACCATAATTTACCCTGTGTTGTAATGGTGTAATTTATTATTTATCACCGCCTCAGTAGTTTGTGTATACCCGTAGTAAACAAACTTAAAAGGGTAAAATGTCAATTCTGCTTTGCTGACTAAATGCTAAATGTTTCACCTGCTGATAACACTGACACCATGTGACAGTCTTTGAATTTGTCTTTCATGTTGCTTCGTAAAATAAACACACGGCAGAAAACACATTGAAGAACAAAGTAAATGCAGCAAATAAAGTAGGGATTTTACAAATATAGCACGTCGGTCCATGTGCAATCTGGGCATGTAGAGCCCTTCACAGTTAATTTAACATAGTATACATGATGACTTATTAATATAAAGGAGTTGCTGTACCCCGAGAGGGGAAATTATATCTGCAACCTGATGGGAAGAAATAAAATTAGAGATGGAAGGAGTGTACAGGGTCCTGTGTGATGACAGCAGATGCCTCTCTGATGGGCTAATTGTAGGTTTTTCAGATTAGATTGAGTGTTGCTGATTATTGTATCTGCTGGGAGATCTGCTCCACTGTGTGATGTGTATGTCTGCCCATTTTGTCATCATATAAATCATTTCCTTAGTCAATAATAAATGCATTGCCATATTCTTCCTATCCTCCTAGGGCTAATTTTTAAATATATGAATGGCACAGGTCATATTTGTGCTAAGTATGTGTAATGTTTATTTCCTTTTTTCTGTTTAATTTGACTCGGTTTCAAATATTTTGTGTTACAGGGTGATTAGAGACCTTTTCATTAGTTGTAATGGGCTCAACCAGGTGACAGAGCTTGTCTACCTGGATCAGACGCGCTCTTCGGCTTTGAAGGTGTTTGAGACTCTGATAATTGGCACTGGACACCAGCAGGCTGATGGGGTGCTTCAGGAGCTGGAGAGTGCTGACGCTGAAGAGAGGGAGGCTGTCTTAGGCCTGGCTGAGGAACTGGGGTCCCGAGGGGTTGGAGAGGGCAGTCAGAGCCTCAGCAAGTTCTACGAAGGCCTGAAGGTGGCATATCCACGGCATAAGAGCCGTAGTGGGCAGGGACGTGGACCAGGGCGCAGCCGAACGGAGACCCACCTTCATGTTATCAACCTCTTCCTATGTGTGGCCTTCCTCTGCGTCAGCAAAGAGGCTGATTCTGACCGGGACTCGGCCAACGACTCTGAAGACACTTCAGGTTATGACAGCACAGCAAGTGAACCTCTGGGGGGGCGGCTGCCTTACTTGTCTCCAGACAGTGTAGCTTTGCCCTCCAAAGAACAGGTACGACGCGCTGCAGATGTTTGGTCAGTGTGTCGGTGGATCTACCTGGCCAGCCCTTTGTTCCAGAGGCAGTTTTTCAGGCTAGGAGGACTAGATGTCTGCTTGCGCCTCATGGCCATGGTTATTCAGAAGCTTTCCTGTAAAACAAAGGATGGAAAAGCAAAGAAGAAGAGAGATGGTAAAGGTAAAGGCAGCCCTGAGTCCACAGCTCCAGCCACTTCACTGGGACTGGAGGAGACATCTCACGATTCAGCCGACTCTGCCGGTCCAGTAGAGGGAAGGACCAAAGATCCAGCAAAGAAGCTGGAGGAGGAATGGCAACTACAAAGCATTCGTCTCCTTGAGGCCCTGCTGGCTATTTGTCTACACAGTGCAAACTCAGCACTGCAGAGGATAGAGCCTGAGCTTTCTTATCAGGTTTGTTAAACACTGTGTGTATCATACTACCCACATAATCTCCAAACACATCAACCACATTAAGAATTATGTTTACTTTGGCTTTAATTAAACTGTTACGTCTGCCCTCCTCTGCAGCTCCAGTCAGTGGAAGATACCCTGTTTGAGGTGAGAGACCAGCTCTCTCGCTCAGGAGTGGTCAACTCTGACCTTGCTGTCCCGCTATTTGACTCTCTCCTGCGAGTGGCCTTGGCCGAGGTGTCATCCTGTCCTGATCCCTCCGAGGAGAAGCAAGACAGGGTGAGTCCTGCCTTGGGAGAACCTGTGAGTGAAGTTACTGCATCTTTTAGTAGATTTTTTGAGATAATTGTGTTTAAAGAGACAAGTTCAGATTTTTGCCAGTCAGGTATCAGGTATACGATACCTGCAGCTATCTGCCTTCGGAGTTAATCACATTATAGAACTCTTGGCAAAATGCTTCTCTACTAATCTTTATTTGCTATGCTAAATTGCATTTACACAAAAATGTATCTTTTCATAAATCTCTTTGTAAAATTCAAAATGTTTTTGATTACACCTCAACTGCAAAAATCGTCATGTTATTCAAGCCCCTGCTTTGTATTTACTGCCTGTTACTCCTGTAACAAAGTGCCAGAACAGACCATACTCAGACATTACCTGAATGTTACTGTGACTTTGTGTGCTGCTATTTAGACCAATTAGTACCTTGAAATAGGGGTTTAATGTTCACACCATGCACAGCTGTGTAACCAGTCATGGTCTGCCTGGGACCTTGGTTATACATCATTCCTGTTTCTCCCTTCTTTTCGTGGTACTCTTGTCAGATAATAGAGGTGTAGAATTTCCAAAAACTACTCAAAAATCAGCACTTAAATAAAATAAAAAAGCGTATAGATATGTTTCTGTTTAGATTCACTTTCCTGCCTGTTCATTCTCTCACTTGGCTGCGTCTTGTGCTCTTTTTCACTTTTTTCATTCCCACTGATTTCAACAAGTTGCCACATGGGCAAGTGCCTGTAAAGGTGTCAGGCAGGGGTGAGAACTGGAGACAGTCAAGACATATCACACAATTTGTAAACCTTTATGTGTGACCAGAAACAAAGTGCTTATTGTTGTGTGTGAGACCCAATTATATTAACTCTTCTTCCATTGTATCCAGTGGGACAATTATAGTCAGGAGTCTCAAAACTACGTACTAATGTAATCCAATCAGATGAACAATGAGTCTTTGCTTGATTCATACAAACACATTGAAAACTGTATATTTCATTTATAGCTGTTCTTTTCCAGTAGAGTGAAGCAGACTGTGTTCAGTCAATATATTATATCTACAGACTTTTTGGCTGGCAAGTATCTGAACGTCCTGGTAAAATAGAAAGAGCAGTGGTGTTTATTTAGGAGCCAAGCATACAATAGGAGGAAAGCCATTTTCCAGCCAAGTGCTGTCAAGCATCAGGACTCCTGTGTCAGGCCGCTCACACTATGTTGCTAAGCAGCCGTTATCTGCCAGAAGTACAACAAAACAGCAGACGTAAATAATGATAGCCCTTGTGTAGAATAAGTGGTGGATGCAAACATAAACCAGAATGGCCTCATTTTGAACTCCTAACATGATTGTACTTTGTTTCGTGTTTCTGTCAGTTCTTCTACCATAAATTACTTATCCATATAAAACACATTGTTTCTTTTAAATCAGTAATAGTCACACGTATTGACAGTTTTTCATGACAAAACAGATAAGAAAAAAAATCCTTCAGTCACAGCAACTCTCGCCTTCTCAATAATGACACTATCTCTGTAGGCTTTGTTCAACATTATTGAAAGATTCACAGGACCTTATATGGCTACGACCAGACTGCTTTTATTTGTTCCAGGAAATGAGATTAACAGAAAAAAGTGTGTGAGAAGATAATATTTTTTCTTCTGTGTGTCCACACCAAAAGGACTTGCCGCCTGGTAGTGGGTGTCTCCTATCTCACAGCCTTAGATGTGTTTTCCTCAAGTCTTAAAATGCCTGTCTGGCTAAGCCTATTCCAACACAGGAGGATTTAGCGTTTTATATAATAGATTTACCTATTTCCTAAGAGCTTAGTTCTTTCTCAGTGAGCCCAGCAGAGTGTGATGTTCACCTAACCATTACAAGTATGTGCTATTGAGCTCCGAGATAAGTCTTCCAACACAAAGTTTGTCCACTGAACTGGACTATTCTTTTAAATGTTCACCCATAATTCAATATCAAAGCAGCCTAGTATCGTACTAAAAAGAATAGAGGTGTGTATTACAATAAACCTCTTTGAACAAGTAAATGGTTTGACTGTTTACTTGAGTGCAAGTGTTTGTGTGTATGTGGGTGTGTGTGTTTGCCTACATGCACATATGATGACTGATTGTTCACGTCAAGGAACTGGGCTGTGTGAGTGCCTTGCAAGTCAGCTGATATTTGTCTTATGACCAAAATCTTGTACTTTTTTTCTTCCCTCATTTTGTTGACAATTTATTTGCTGCATTAGTGGTAAGACCACTGCTAACTTCTTGGTCAAGGAACTTATTTTTTTTCAAAAAAGGATTGGGTAAGCTCTTGTGAAATGATTCTTATCTTACAACTCCTTGAAGTTAATGAACCAAAGATCTTGGTTCGGTTGTATTTGAGCTGTATAGACGTGAAATTCATGACTTTTTCTTGCTTCCCCTCGTGTCTCTCCCTCTGTCTCGTTCTTGCTCGCTCAGAAGCTTCAGGTGTTGACGGAGGGGGCAGCCCCAGCCGGCGATCTGTCCGAGGAGGTGGACGAGGTGCACAGCTGTGGCGTCAAGCCCCCGGGGGAGGAGGAGGGCTACGACGCTGACAGCGAAAGCAACCCTGAGGACATGGCCAAGCAGGAAGAGGGTAGGTCCATGCTTGCTTCCACACCAGACACATGCACTCTCACACTCTCTCTCCCATTTACTCCTCCTCAAGAATACACAGCTACTGCACATACTTCACCAATTCACATAATAGTATCTTAGACTGGTTACTTGCACTGTTTGCTTTACTTGTAAGCCTTGCTATTATCCACTATGAATTAATTTTTCAACCCTGGGGTTATTTTAAGAACGCTATAAATCACTTTGATGTTACATACAATGTGTTTATGTTGGTGATAAATGTCAGGATACTAATGTTGATGAACTAAGAGGTCATGTGGTCTTCTCAACCTCTTAACCTGCAGCTTTTTAGCCTTGGAAAATCTTGCTTCCCCCATCGCTGAACTAATTCATTCAATCTGCTTGTTAAATTATTAGTTATTATTACATTTCTCTGCATTCACTGGAAGATTTTATGTTAAATAATATCATGATTATCAGGCAATTTGCAGTATAAATTTAGGTTTTGGCTGTTTTTTTGTGTGTGAAAAAAACAACATCCTCCTTTGGTGGGCTGAGGAGGATATTTTGCAATAAGAAGAAGCTAGTTTGTATTGCGCATATATGACACAGCAGAATATGTGGTTGAGCCTCTTGTGTCAGCTCTGAGTCTCCACTCTGGTCTTGCAAGTTAAGAACATGGCCTGATTAGACTCTTTTACTTTCATCCGCTCGGAATAGAGTCATTGTTTTATGTTTTACAACTACTGGCAGCTACACACTGGTGGCCTCATGAGCTGAATCTTGTGACTCAAGTGGAGATTTTAACTTCCTGGAAAATGCTTAAGTCCTGGAAAACATGGAATCTGTAATTCGTAAGTCAGGCTGGACATGAAACAAATTGCTCAAACCAGTGTGGTAACAGTAGTTTGGCAAATACACTTACCTGTTGTTTTTCTAGGAAATGGATCATCTTAAGGAATTAAGCATGATCACTGACAGACGCTTCTGCTTTAGTAGCATTAATTTTTTCCTTGAAACAAAGGATTTCAATTGCTAAATTTAGTAGTAGTGTTTTTGGAATAAAAAAAGTTCAGTAAAGATAGCATAACGCATTTTTGAGGCATATTGTGTCGTAGTTTATCACCATCAGCTGCTGTATCTGCTACAAGCTCATTCCACATTTCCTCTCCCCAGGCTTTTTTCTTTATGCCTATATTAAGATTTTCTGGCTGCAGTAGCTGCTGTCTCCTCACATTTCCTCGTGCTCTAACTGTATTTGCGCTGTACCAGTTTCTTGTATTCATTTATACAAGGTCAATTGAAGTGACTTCGGAGTTAAGGATTGCAGTTCTTTTCAAAAACACAGTGACAAGTGACATAAAATTCAAACTGGGGGGGTTTCTGCAATTTAATTTAACCACAAGACCAAACACAAGCATCAGCACAACATGGTAGTTAAGGGAGACGGGGATGGTGTATCTTTTAGTTTATGTCCACTGAAAGTAGTATGTGTCTGGATGTGGGAGTGTTAGATGGTGACAAATTGTGTAGCTGTGCATTGGGAGACGAGCAAGCTTCATTAATAAAAGGAGGTCCCAGAAGCCATGTGAGAGCCTGCTGGGCTGCTCTCCTGTAAATCATGAGGGAACTCCCATGCTGCTCCGAGACTGAGCACAGAACGGAGGATAATTCATTTTTATGTGCTGCCTTCAAGATGGGAGGTTGGAGCTGAAGGAGGGGATGCCTGTGGATCGTGAAGCTGTTCAAGCAGCACAGGCAGCCAGAGTGTGTCTATGTGTTAACGCGTGCAGCGTGCCACTCAGCATGATTTGTTTGCTATCTTCATGCCTGTGTGCGAGTCTCTTGTTGTGTCTCTGATCTTCCCCTATTGTCTGTGGTTGGTCTCTTAGGAGTGAAGGTGGAGTCGGCCGTGTTGCGTGAGTTTGTGGCGGTGGCGGACGGGCCCGGGCGTGGCATGCTGCTGTTCCCAGAGATCTGCACAATGGAACTGCAGCTACTTGCCTCTGGCTCCCCGGACCTGGATGTTCTGAGTCATGTGTTTCACAGCCTGCTCGGTGCAGTGCATGCCAACAGCCGCAATGCTGCCTTACTCTATGACCAGGTCAGATTGACCTTTTCCTCCTCTTTGTACTACTCTTACCAGCCTTCCATATTTGTCTAAATGTACTGATCAGATTTGACTGGAAGAATATGACTGACCTCCTTGTTCTGGTTCTCACAGGGAGGAGTCAAAACTATCCTGTCTGGCTTTCACAACATCCTCAGTCAAACCGACCCCTCCTTTACAGGTTTGTTATTCATTCTGGCTTGTTTTTATGTCTTCTGACATTACAAGATATTTTTCATGTCTTCCATCTCAGGGAAAAAAATGGGCCCACTCAGTAGGCTGTGTTACTAAGAATATTTTTCCTGCCCCTGACATTTCAACTGTGTCCTCAGGGTTCAAATGTCATATTTAGTATAGATAGTTTTAGTGGTTCTTGGGAGAATTTGTACCCAGTAGACTTATTTAGAATTTTGAGTTTATCTTATATGGCATTGCAATCTGAGAAAAGGCTAAATGGGTGTTCTCTCTTTGCAGTGTTGGACATCTTCTCAGCCAATGTCCTATGGCTAAAACACCCAATACAACATGGACAATATTTAGAATTCTAAAAAAAAAAATCTATACAATCTTCCTTCAGAGTTTATATTTTAGATTTGAATGTATGGTGCCAGTTGTTCACTTGTGTTTTATTTGCTCCTCTCTAGCCTTTTAATTTGTCTTTAATTTGAGAGCAAAGCAGCCAGTGATGCTTCTTTGCGTTTTTGCCTGCGGTGGTCTGGTTCATGCCCAAGTGAAGGATAACTGTTTATGTTATCTGCTCTTCATTGGTCTACATTCAGATTGCCAGACTGTGCTAGTGGAGCTGCTGGTTGCCATGGTGAGCCAGCGAATCACAGCAGAGGAACTGGCTCTATTGATTCGCCTCTTCCTGGAGAAGACCCCACCTACTGTAAATAGCAAACCTTATCAATAATTCCAAAAATACACTTGTTTGCTTACATTGGTGTTGACACTAGTAGCTTGGTGTCACAGTCTGCACATTCACACTTTCAGCAGCAGCGAGAACTTATGAGTAAGACGTCCTTCCTGTCACACTCTTCTCACTTCTTGGTTCTTTAAAGCTCATCAACACATAATGCCCCCTTGGGCCTGCTTCATTTTATATACAGTTAACACCAAAGTGCGCACAACAGATGTGAAGTCACAACTTATTATCGCATGTCTGTGTTTAATTGGAATCCTGCAGCAGACATCATTAATAACCTTTCCCCTAGAAATAGGTTTCTGAAACGGAAGAGATTTTATTTTTAACCCTGTGAATATAATGACTCGTGACCAGTTTTTTCTGTCTACGAAAATGAAACACATAGAGGCTTTGATTTGCCACCTGTGATTGTATTGAGTTTTCACTTTGTGTATCAAGAAACAGCACTTTATTACATTTATCCTACTGACCTTTTTTATATGGATCACAGTTAAATCAGTTAAACTGTTCAGTAATAATGTGTGTAAGATTTTCTGTATTTTGCTTAATTTGGGGATACAATGAAGACTTAACTGGGAAACAGTGAACAGGCAGAGTCAGTACAGATATGTCAAGTGTTTTCTTTATCAAATCTAAAATGACAGACTTTTCTCCTTACGTCTCATTTACTCTGTTATCTGCCAGGAGATTTTACTAAAGGGCATCTTACAAATCATTGAAGCCAACATGAATATGGAACCTCTTCACTTCCTGACCTTTCCCATAATCCTTGGGGCCTCAACGCCAGCAGGATTGTCCCCTGGCTCCAGACAAACCTGTGCTGCTGGAGGGAAAAGTGTTGGTTTGCTGTGGAAGGGCAAACTGTCTCCTGGTCGAAGGGAGGGGGATATAGAGTACCGACCGAGCCACCTCCGTTCCTCTCCCTGGCACATCGCTCCTCTCCATCTACCCCTAGTGGGGCAGAACTGCTGGCCCCATATGGCCAGCGGCTTCAGTGCCTCTATGTGGCTGAGGGTGGCAGAGCAGGAGGAGAAGGATGTGGACAAAGACAAGGGTGAGACAGATCCTTCAATAAGAATCTTTGGTGCTTGATATCCATAAACATGAACTGGTTTTGAGATTCTCTTCTCATTGTTTTCCAGATGAAAGTAGCACTCTTGCAGCTGAGTCACACCATGGTTCATCTCAGGCTGGGACAAGATTAATAGAGGAAGGCCTCGTTCATATTCTGTCCATGGGCTCCAAGGCACTGATGCTTCAAGTGTGGGCAGACTTCTCTACAGGCTCTCTGACTTTTAGGTGAGCTCCAGCTTTGACTACAGTCTCAAGAATTTTGAAGAATTTTGTGTGTGAAGAATTTCAGAGTTTATGGACCAAGAGGTATTGTAATGCTCTGTTCCTGCAGGATTTGTATAGACCCGAATGACGAGATAAAAGCTGGACTGTTGGCACAGGCAGACTCTGGTGAGGGGCTGCTGAGAGGGGGCCAATGGCAGCACATCGGCCTCACTTACAGCCAGCAGCCAGAGGGAAAGAAGAACATCCATGGCCGTGTGGTTGTGTGGGTGTGCGGCATCTGGTGAGGAAATAAGAATCTGACTGGATTATGAACTGCTTGGTCAGTCTGCTAAATTTGTAAAGTTAGCTTAACTTAACTTCTCTTGTCTTTTCTTCAGGAAATGTGAGGTTTCTTTGGACTACACTCTACCCAGGAAGTCCAGTCTGTCATCTGACAGCAACAAAACCTTCTGCATGCTGGGCCACTGTATGCCTTCCTCTGAAGATCTGCTGAAGCAAGGTGGACGCTGGAGCATGGGCACTGTGCTTCTGTTCAATGGTGAGACTCCTTTTAGCTCATGTTTAATTTATCTGTCTAGAATCATGTGTTCATAAGCTCTCAGACATTTAATCCCAGTTAGACAGTCATCATCTTACTCTACATGCAATCCATTTTAATCCTTTATGCAATTTTATCTGCCCTCAGTGCTGCTCTCTGGTGGTCCCTCCATTGTCACCTTTATTCTTACAAGCAGCATACACTGTACATAAATGTACATAGAAGGTTTATGATACATTTGTACTTTAAAAGTCTATCCAATATCCATCTGTACAAGGCTGTGACTGCTGTGATGTTAGGCACACTGTGAATTCTCAGCATTCTCTTGGGAGGCTCAATGAATACTTCTCTTGTTGCATCTAATTGCTGTGAATGGCTTGCATCTTGGCGATCTCAATGTGTGAACCCAACTGATGTGTTTAGACAAGCTTCGTCTCTCTGCTGTCATTGGAATTTAATGTTGGTAGCAGTCTCTTCTTGGAAAAGAGGGACTGCAGGATTTCAAGAAGTTGCAAGAAAACGAGAAATAAAACATCAAGGTGCACCATTGCACCTCAAGGGTCTTGTGTTGCATTACTGCCTATGTTATTACTTTGGCTTATTGATGGAATAACATAGCTCATTAACTGATGTGATTGATTCAGGAGTCCAATTTGGATTTCTCACAATTCATTTTTACAGCTTAGTCATATAAGAAACATCAAAATGATAATGATATATCTTAACAGAAACAACAGTTGCTGGATGTTTTTTTTTTTGCTCCTATGACATTTTTACTCGGTGAGATAATTTTTTTACTGCAAGTAGAGAAAATTCAAAAATGTCTCTTGTGCAGTATGACACAGTTATATTGCCATAATTTTTTGGATTATTTGTTGTACATGTTATTAATAGCCTATTTGCATTTTACATCCACAAACTAGGCATTTTTCGCAATACTCTGCCATCATATCTAGGAAAATATTTAACGATGTTTTAATGTATTTTTCAACAACTTGATGACAACTTGCCCCTCTCTATTCTGTTTCTGAACCATTTATATCATTGATCAAGCTTGTAGTTTCTGCTCAATCCCTCTCGTCGACATCCCTCTGCTCTGTGCAAGCACAGCCTGCAGTTCACCTGAAAATCCCAGAGTTTTTGTCACATGACTGTTGATTGCAGCTGAGCGAATCAGGGCTTCTTTATTGCTCTGAAGAGCACAACATTTTTTGGTGTTTACAGGATCTAGTTTATGCAAGTGGTTCATTTGTTTGTGAATCTTTGAATGAGATATGTAAAATAAAGCAAATTTGATGAAATGTCACAGGTTAAAGTTTAGATTCTGAGGGTCAAACAGTTTTTTTAGTGGCCTTGTAATGTTTGTTTCTCTAACGATATGTTTGTCTGCCTGTGTCAGGGTCTAGAATAGGATCAGAGGAGGCCTTCTACCTGTACACCAGTGGACCAGACCTCACCTCGATAATGCCCTGCAAGTATGGCAAGCCAAGCAGGACATTCTCCAAGTTTGTCACTCAAGAAGGTCTGAAGTGTGAGCATGTCAGAGAGATTCTGATGAAGAGCAAGGATATAGACACAACAACTTTGGTTGTAAGTCTTTGTTTGCACAAGACATTCACTCAACATACACATCACAACACAAAGAAGGTGCAATTATGAAATGCAAAGGCAGCAAATAAATGTTTAATTGTCATGTTTTTTTCCATCCGTTACCCAATTTCTGCATGTCAGATGTTAAACGTCGTACTTGTATTGGTGATTCAAGTGCTCTGTAAGCATAGCCAATCCCTCCTATGTCTCATTTATTGTTTCATTTCACGGTGTATGAGTAATGTGCTGTTCCAATTAGCTGTCATTAATGATATTGCACGGTAGGAAGTAATTTTTCCCAAATGGAAAAAGCTATTATAGTTAAGCTGCAGCTATTTCAGTGAGACTGAAAATAGTTTTTCTCCCATTAAATCCTAATGAATTTGTTGATAATAGCCGAGCTGATTTAAAAAAAGAAGGGAGTGAGACAGAGGAATGAATTATTTCCCACTGTAACTTCTCCTAAACTCTAACCAAGGCTAGGCAAGATCTAAATTCATACTAGGGCTAGTTTGGCTCTTTATTTAAACAAAAACATTTACTATATACCCAGTATTATTAATTATTTAAAGTTACAAGATGACAGGTTTTCCTGTAAAGTTGACTGTGTGCGTTGTGTTTCTTCGCAGGAGAGTTTGGCAGTGGTGTATGCCCCCAGCAGTCCGCGAGTCTACACGATCTATGAACCTGTAATCAGACTGAAAGGTCAGGCCAAAACTGTGATTACCCAGCGGCCCTTTAGCTCCAAAGAGGTGCAGAGTGTTTCCCTGGAGTCCAGCGCTCTCAGAGCTCTGCTGCCCACAGAAACCCATGGCCTGCAGAGCGTCCTGCACAAGATTGGTGGAACGGGAAATTTTGTCTTCCTCTTTGCACAGGTAGGATGAGCCTCATTTTTAATAAAGCTTTATGCTCAGAGGCTACAGTGGTGGTTTGTCATCATATTTCTGAAATATTAGGTGTATTCCCATCAGATAATGTGTCATGAAATTTACAAATAAATCACCTCAGAGAAAACTAGAAGAATTTCTATCTTGTATCACCCTCATATATTGATTCCAGTAGATTTTGCTAGTAGAGGAAACAAGACCATTGCTTCTTTGTAGCCTTTTTTGAGCTAAAAAAAAACAATGTAAAATCAAATCTGATACTGATTAACATATTAAATGTCATAGAAAATTGCCGCTGTGGAACACCATGTAGTGACCATTACAAAATCTATATGCTGCATCACACACGTGTTTATAAAGGTGCTACAAATGGCCAGTACTGCAAAAAAAATTATTTCTAAGACAAAAAGAGAAATGTCAAAGATGTATTTCTTTGACTCCATTACCTCTTGAAACCTGTAATTAGCAAAGTTATCACCTGCAGGCCTGCATTGCTCTCATGCTCGGTGTTTTTTTTCCTTGTTCTTCTTCCTTTCTCGGGCTATGCGGTGTCCAGACGGTGGAGCTGAGTGACTGTGAGAAGACCCAGGCTCTGGCCCTGCGAGTGCTGCTGTCTCTGTCCAAGTTTAACCAACACCGTATCCACGAAATGGACTGTTACCATGGTTACTCTATGATCCATCAGGTCCTCATCA
Organism: Dascyllus trimaculatus; assembly: GCA_024666655.1. Taxonomy (NCBI): domain Eukaryota; kingdom Metazoa; phylum Chordata; class Actinopteri; family Pomacentridae; genus Dascyllus; species Dascyllus trimaculatus. The sequence continues at coordinate 23,986,417 of CM045464.1, read as the reverse complement.
AGTCCAAATGCATCGTAGGATATCATATGCTGAAAGTGAGTCACATCTTGAACTCTTTGCTTTCTTCTGTTCCCACAGCCACTGATAATCTATGCAGTAAAACATATTCACAATCACTTGTTTTTACCGTGAATCTGATCTTATCCAGGCCAACGCTGTGGTGCCTCTTTGAGCCAGTGTTGGTGACCCTGCTGTTACTTGACCCTCTGGCTGTGTCTGTAATTGAGCTGTGTGATGGCTCTGTGCTGAAATGGATTCTGTCTGACTTGATGAAACACTAAGCTCCTGCAGAGTCACACAGCACCTCTGATTGCCTTTGTCACTTTATGTTTCCATATCCTGTATTGTATAGCACAGAACTGCACTGATTAGTGACATTAAACACTCATAATCATTCCTATATGAACAGAAACATGCTGTGCTGCAGCTGTCAGAACTTTATTCCTACTTATACTTTATAGTTCATGCTGTAAAAGAAATCTTTCTTTAGTATATCTCAAAGTTAATTTAACCTTTTTACCCTGTCATACAGACAGTGTTACTGTGTGTAAAACTGCAAGCTTTTCTCTTTTAGTACCTCAGTCTTCCTGAGGCATAAAGGACTGCAAGATTTATGACCACTGCAGTGAAGCTGGTCACAATTTATAGGCTTTGATCAATACAGACAGGGCTGCTCAGAGAGTAAATGGCATTAGTTGTGACAGAGTGATAAGCATTCCAAAAATTTCATGAAGAATATATTGATTTTCCTCCTATTTGAGGTTTTGCACAGTAAGGTTGCTTCTGCAGTTACTGTTATTATCAATATGCTGAAGTATGTGTCTGATTAGAGTAAATAGCATTCCTTAAGTTGGTATTGAAGCACTGTAGAAGTGGCTGTATTTCTAATAGGCACATTGTGTCTTTTTAGACTTTACTTGATGGGTGTTGCAGTGGATCCATCCTCCTCCTGGGGGACGATGGTCAGTTCCGTTTGGATACTGAGTCGGCCGCTGTGGTGCAGGATATCAGACTTCTGTCTGATGTTCTGTTGGACTGGAAGATCTGGGCCAAGGCTGAGGTAAATGCATGTATAGAAAAACAGTAGAGAAAAACATGAAAAGAGAAAAAAAAATGTATTGCTGCATGGCTTTGGTAAATCTCAATGTGTCTAGTTTCTCCCAAGGTCTGTTAATTTATTAACATCCATTCCTGATGAGGGGCAGAATACTCAAAACACCCTCATCTAATGATGAGCTGGTAATAAATTCTTACACTTCAGGGGCTACTCTCAGTGGCCATGTGCTCACTGATTTTAATTTTTAACATGGTTCTCCAAAATATACCCAGAATTTAAAAACGAGTACAGTAGTTTCCACTCAGATGCACAGATGGATTGCAGGCTCCTGTGTACACAAAGAATGGTTAAGCTTAAGTGGTTGCACTGCAGATGGTATTTATAATATTCAGAGCATGAGAGTGTTTTATGCTTCGTCCTAAAGTGGTTTCTTTGCTGAGGAGTGATAGTTCTCTCATCTCACCATTAGATAATGATCAGTTAATGTGTTTACCTCTGTTCTGTTGTGTACATTGTCATGTTTCTGTTAGTGTGGAGTTTGGGAAACGCTGCTTGCTGCCTTGGAGATCCTCATCAGGGTTCACCACCCTCAGCAGGTCTTCAATGTTCGTCAGTTCCTCAAAGCTGAGGTGGTGCATCGCTTCCTGCTCACCTGCCAGGTGTTACAGGTAGGTCATCGTCATAAAGCTGCTCTCATAATATGCTTCGTCCTCTTAGAGACAGTTACTAAAGACCTTGTGTTTGTCTTAAGGAGCATCGGGACGAGCATCTGACTGCCATCCCACAGGAAGTATGTTTGTCATTCATCAAAATCATCCAGGAGGTCCTCGGCTCTCCTCCAGACATGGACCTGCTGAAACTGATCTATAACTTCCTGCTGGCTGTTCACCCGCCTACCAACACCTACGTCTGCCACACTCCATCCAGCTTTTACTTCTCCCTGCACATAGGTGAGGAAGCTGTGCAGTTGAATGCAGCAGCTCTGTCTCAGAGTGCCAGAAATTTAATGCACTGAGCTCTTTTGATGTCTGTGTTTGTCAGATGGGAAGCTGTACCAGGAGAAGGTTCAGTCCATTATGTACCTGAGACACTCCAACAGTGGAGGGAAGTCTGCCAGCAGCTCTGTGGTGTCACTCTCCCCGACTGTTTTCACTGATGCTCCCCATGACGGTACAGCTGCTTCAGCTATATAACACGGACCTTAATGCACTCCCAGCACACAACACAGCAGCGCTAATTAAATGCAAACCTTTAGTTTGCTGCATAGAATGACATTAGAAATTGAAAGATCAGCAGTGCTTTTCTGACTGTATGTGCCTCTGAGAAGGGAAATCTGTTTAACATGTTTATTGCTGGATCAGCCCTATTTTCTCTCTGTGATGAATTACAGTCACAAAAGTTTATTTTAGTCACTAATGTAAACATCATTAGTTGTGGGGAAAAGGCTGATGCAGGAACATTAGGTCATTTTAAGTGTTTGTAAAACTCTCTCACGTCTTCCTCCTTCCTGATATTTTTTGCTTTAAAAATAATTTAATATAATGGCAGCTCTAATAACATCTCTCTTCATTGTATGTATTTCCTTATCTCATAATTCTGCCTCTTTTGTTTGAGTTTTTATTGTTCTTGTTTTTACATTTATAATCCCCTTTTGTCATCACAACATTGCTTTTTAATTTTATTCTTTCTATCTCAGGCAAAGCACTGTGTAACTGACTCAGATACTTACAACAATACATTGTGATAGATTCACCAGTACAAAAACATCAGACATCTGCTGAATGGACCCTGTTTTATTTCTTAGTATCTCACCACAATTAAATGCACAGTTTTGTCAGTGTGCTGTCATGATTCTGTGTTTGTGATATTATTAACCACAACGGCAGGTCCGTCAGTATGTCTATTTACACTTCAGGTGTTGTACAATGTCCCTGCATACAAATAAGGCCCATTGCAGCCTTTAGTTATAAAGCCTGATCATTTGTAAATGCTGAATTACTTTGTTTTGTTTTCCAGGCCATCTCCACGCTCCCTCCCCTGAACATGGAGGTGATGAACAGTCGCTACGCCCCCCTAGTCTGGCACCATCTCCATACTCCTCACCTCTACTGACACCTCGACTCGGACACGGCAGCTCAAATGAGGCAGGTGAAGGTGACGGGGTCTCCCTCGCCACTCAGCAGGCTCTCGGCAGCACGGAGACGCTCAAAAAGGGCGGAGGTGATGACCAGCTCCTGAGCAGCTGTGAATCAGCCAAGACAATCTGTGACTCGAAGGACACAGGTGAGGGAGCAGCCCTGCGTACGCCATCCATCAGTGTGGAGGAGGAGCGTGACGAGGCAGCGGAGGTGGACAGTCTTGCAGAGGGGAGTGTGGGGGTGGCGGAGTCTGAAGACAGGTTTGATTGGGCCAGTGATGAAGCGCCACGCCGCCCTGACAGCCTAAAGGGCATCCAGTCCTTCCAGAGGAGCCACAGTAACCTGGCCAGTCTCGGCCTGGCCTTTCCTGCTCCCAATGGTTCGCTGACCATCGGCCGCTGGCCCAGTGCAGCTGATCGAGGCTCCATGCCTGAAGACTGGGAGAGCTACACCTACTCTCCTGGCTACGAGAGGGCCCACAGCAAGACTGAGTCCAATGACAGGTACACAACCATAGTCTCCTTAAGTGTGACAACTTGTTTGAGTGTCACATGTGGTATTACTATTATTAAGCTCTCAGCATCTTCTGAGTAGTCATAACTAATTATAATATTAATTTAGGCAGCCCATACCAAACGTTGGCCAAGCTTTTGCAGTGGCATTAACCAGTCTTTTTCAACATTTTATCTCAATCCATGTTCATGTGAGTTTTACTTTGTATGTATCCACACAAAAAATGCAGACATTTGATAAAGACCAGTGGTGCATAATCTTCATATGAACATTTAGGTACAGTAATAGCACTAACAAAGCCAATTTTTAAAATGATTTGTACTGTAGTGACAGTTTCATTTATTTCTACTTGTCAGCCAGCTGCTGACTTAAGCTGATAAGATTTTTTTTTTTTTTTTAAAAAAGATGTGCTCATTGTAATTCTGTGAAGTCACTCGTATGTTATTATTAGACACAGTGTGGGCTGTGTGACATTAAGACATCTGCCTTCTTTTCATTATTTCAAGCAATGCAGAAAAAAGGCTTTAATCCAAATATGTGGATGGTGTTTGTTTTATGTTCAGATTTTATACTGCTCAGGCAGGGTTAATGAAAAAATATAGTTTCAACAGTCTCTCGTTACTGATGTGTTGTTTGTTCAATGACAAACTGCTTCTCTTCTGACTGGTGCAAGTTTTATACCCTTGTAGTGCCAAATATTCATTCACCCTTATCAAAACAAGATTTGATAGCACTTATTTCCAGTTAATAAATGTACACATCTGTAATTTGTAGCCTAAAGTCAGATTAGAATGTCATTTTAAGAGCACTGTTTGAGGAATTTAGTAAAGCTGTTCATGCACAGTAATTCAGTGCTAAAGCTTAAGTTGTGTGTCTCAGGTCCAGTACAGAGGACTGCCTGGTGCTGATCTGCTGCGGACTCTATGATCTTCTCAGAGGTGTCTTGCTGCTGTTGCCTGACCTCATGCTTGAGGAGGTGATGGATAAACTCGTGCAACCAGAAGCCCTCATTGTTCTGGTCAATCACTCCTCACCTCTGATCCAGCAAGGAGTCATGAAGGTTTGTTTCCTCCTTGAGTCTCACACTCTGTAAAGCGACTGGATCTGATTTAGGAGTCATTTTTTACTGCAGTAAGGACTACACAATACTGTTACCTAGTGTAGGATGTTTTTCCTTATTGCCATTCCCGCAAGTCACACGCATTTGTTTTACATGTTGTGCTTTTGAGCGAGCAATTTTGCTCAAAAAACTCACAGTAAGTGAAATAGTTTTGAAAGATTAAAGTCAGAATTTTATAGACAGCAAAGAAGAAACTGTACAGAGTGCATAAAATACAAACAACCACAACCCTAGAGACGCCGAACAGCCAAAATGTTTTTCTTAATGTCAGCAAATCCCATCAAAAGTCCAAGATCAACAGTATTTTTGTCTGTCTCTAATATTTTTCAACTTCACGTAGTCTGTCCCACAGGTCATTAGGTCCGACTAATCATGTACATGTGGTTTGTTTTTTCAGAAATCCCTTAACAGGCTGGGCCCTGCGGTTTCTTTTGTTTTTTGTTTTTTTTGGTTTTTTTTTAGCAAAATACAGTATTACTCAAGCAGTAGAAAACAGTAATTTGGAAAATATTTTCAATGTTCTCGTACTTTCATAGCACCTAGGGCCTCATTTACAAAACCGTGCGTTGGATCTGCACTGAAAATTAAGGTGCGCACCGAAGACCAAAATGAAGTACAACAGAAAATAACCTGACTTATAAACATGTGTACATTGAATCCTCCATGCAAATTTCATTTTTCTAAGCCACAATCAATTTGTGAAGGTGCTTTCTCCAGAGAACCACATAGTCTGCCCATTAAATTTCCACAGTTAACCAAAGCTCATCAGTGCAAATTCTTCATGAATATCGACTTGCATGTTGTTCCTGTGTAGAATTGAGGCAGTGTTGTAATCAAAGCTTGAGAGACTGACACCTGCAGCAGCTGTTAATGCAAAAAGTGGCTAGAGTGTCGACCGACTTGTAAAGCTCACCACTTGGTATTTGTTAAGCATCAACAGGCTATAGACGCACAGCAGATGAAATCATACACTTGATATCTAAAATACAAAATGTGTTTAACCCTCATGGGTGTATAGTTTCCTAACAAGTACTTGCATTTTCTCATCTGGTTTGTTTTTATAATTCCCAGCTTTTTTGTGTAAAGCGTTGTACACATATTTCAATCCCTGTTTTGTGTCTACGCACCGGTTATAAATGAGGCCCCAGGACAGTACTCCTCTGTGCTCACAGACCTCATTTATTCTGCTCCTCTCTCCCAGCTGCTGGATGCCTATTTCAGCAGAGCTCTCAAGGAACAGAAGGAGAAGTTTCTGAAGAACCACGGCTTCTCACTGCTGGCCAACCAGTTGTACATCCACCAAGGCAGCCAGGGGCTCCTTGAATGCTTCCTGGAGATGCTGTTTGGGCGGCCGGTGGGCCTGGAGGAAGAGTGAGTCCAGAGAAAATGCACTTGTCAAGCCAAAACATCTTGAGCGCTATAGGCACTTTACTTCATATTATTATTCATAGAATTTACTAAAGTATACATAATGGTTGAAGCATACATGTTTGTACATATTTTACCACATTTTTTCCTTCTTGTATTTCCAGTCTGGACCTGGAGGAAATGGAAAATATCTCTCCCTTCAGAAAGCGCTGCATCATCCCAGTGTTGGGTCTTATTGAGAACTCCCTGTATGAGAACTCCCTGGTGCACAACATCCTGTGCATGCTGCTGCAGCTCGTCAATGCCTGCCCCAAGCTGGCAGACATCCTTTTAGACCACGGGCTGCTCTACGTGCTCTTTAACACCCTCTCCACCCTCAATGGCATGGAGAATGGGTAAGGCTGCCAGAACAGAGAATGATTCATTCAAACATCTCAGTGGGTTTGTGGGTTTTGTGCTGAACCTTTAAGCCAAGAATTAAATCATTAATCCTTTTACTGTTGATTGATCTTGCATATATGATCGGTAGACTGAATTCCTGTGCTTCATGTTTTCTTGTTTTTCTTGCCCTCCCTCTGCAGTATTCCCCTGAATGACTACAAGCTCCTGGTGTGTGACATCCAGCAGATGTTAGTCGCTGTGACGATCCACTCCTGCAGCTCTTCAGGGTCCCAATACTTCCGCATCATCGAGGACCTCATTACCTTGCTGGGTTTCATGCAGACCAGCAAGATGCGTCGCACACAGGGTGAGAGCTGTGTTTCTGAAATTCAATGCACATGCCAAATATATCTGTCTTGTCATCTCCTATGCTCTGCAGTTGTGGGTGATATCTAGCTGTCGAATTGTACTGCAGAAAGGAACGGGATTGTCACTTCATTATCTACAACTGCAGAGTGGAAACTCATTTGAGAAAAAATATAATTTGAGAAATATCTTCCATTTTCATCTTCCCACTAAATGGTTTTCTCTCATTGTTCCCTAAATTTGCTCTGAAAAATATCTCTCCCATCTCTTCCCCAATGGCACTTATTTCCTCGCTATATTTATGATCTGATATAATCATTCCGTGATCACAGAAACATTAGAATGGCATGACTCTGCTCCTTTTATTTTTTGTTGTTTGTCAATTTAGCAATTATATTTAGCTGTTTTACTGTCCTCATTATGCCTAATGCAAAACAATGTTTTTATTCCTGTCCTATTGTTATCTTTTTCCATGTTGGATTTACCAAATTATCGTAATTGCACCATTTTTTGAAGTAGCTCATCTCAACTTGATGAATGCTATCTGCTCATGAGGTGTGTGTGTGGTTCATCATTAGTATAATTGACAGCCTCAAATTGCAGTAGAGGGCTACCTGTCAGAAGAAGAATCTAACAGACCGTTGCTTGAAGTCCTGTTGATTAGCAGACAAAAGCTTGATTTATTTTGCAGCATCAGTATTCCTACAGCAGTCACTAGTAACATTATTACTACTACTACTAATAATAATAATAGTAAAATAAATACCAATAACTTTACATGTATAGCACAGTTTTAACAGCAAGTTCAACCAGAAGTGCTTTACATCAATGTGAGAGTCAAATTAAAATATGAAAATAATAAACCAATGATAAGCATCTAATATGCTGCTGTTAAGCTAAATAAATTTAGTGACGTCAACATTTTAATATTATAGAGGCAATAAGACAGACTGTCTTAGGCATCAAGCTTATGCAGTTGTACATCCATTAAATATTGTTTTTTGGTTTTGTTGTTTTTTAAAGGTACCATATTGTGCTGTCTTGGTGTGATTTCATCGTCTTTAATTAACCAAGCAACCAGTTATTATCAGATTTTGATTCGAGTGTTGTGAAATTCTGATGTGGGTGGTATCTGGCCTTGTGTTTTTCCAAATATGATCCATCTAATAGATTTTGTTTTAGTGGATCTTGGAAACTAAATTCAGAACACATTCAGATAAAGCCATTATCTTTTTTCAGCTGCTTTGAGAAACATTTGTAAATTTCAGAAACTGTGGGGTCCTAGTGTGTTGTACTGATTTTTGGATGAAGCTCATTAATCATTTATCAGGAGAAACCTCTAACATGACCTCGTTCACCGTCTGTTCCTCCCAGAGATGGCTGTGGCTTTGCAGTTCCGTGTCCTTCAGTCTGCGATTGAGTTCATAAAGACGACAGCCAACCAAGAACCTCAGAAGCTGAGCAGTTCTGTCAATGCACCGAGCTCTCCGCATCACGCCATCTATCAAAAGCGCAAGAGCATCGCAGGTGAGCGTTACAAACCTGACTCAACAGTGCAAATCTGATCTGCTTGTGTCTTCCTGAGTGTCGATGTAGAATTGTGTCTGTGTATTGATCCTCTCTTCATCCCCATCTAAAGGTTCCATTGCCATGAAAGACTCCATTATCCCCCGCATCCCCAGACAGCACTACTGTTCCTATGGCCAGATCCCCTTGTCCCCTCCCTTCAGCTTCCTGTCCCAGGACTCCCCCCTTCCCTCCCCCTCCGGAGCTCCATCCTACATGCTCCACTGTGATGCAGGTAGCTGGGACTGCGGTCCACAGCGGAGATCATCCTCCCCGTCACGGAGCATGTCTCTAATTGATTGAACTCACCCTGTCCCCTGGCATTCACCTTGGGGGTTAATTTGCCCAGTACCCTTGCGTGCTACTGGCGCCTTTGTGTGTGCATGTATGAATGCTTAACTAAATCAGCGTTAAGCATTTCAGCACAAATGACATTTTGATCAGTGAATCCTAATAATCTTCTCTGTGCAAGATCATGCACATATTTGAACTGTTTTTACTATCATTCATCAATGCACTTTGCATTACCACAACTGAAGACATACCAATATTGTGCTCGTAGGTCGGCGCCGGTTCTCTCTGGCCCAGACTGACTCTCTCCTGATGCGGATGCGTTCCGTAGCTAGTGATGAACTCAACCAGATGATGCAGAGGAGGATGAGCCAGGAGAACCCCATTCGTGCCAGTGAGACTGAGTTTGTCCAACGGCTGCAGAGGCTTGTGGTTCTTGCTGTCAACAGACTCATTTACCACGGTAAATAAACTGTTCTTCTCCAAATTATTAAACCAAATCATCTGTCTTTTTTGTCTAATCCTGGTCCTCTTTGAATGTTTCTCTCATTTCAGAAGTGAGCCAGGACTTATTTGACCTGCTGAATATTCCAGACTCTCCAGACCAACAGCTTTTCACACCAGAACCTGGGGATCAACCACAAGATGAGAGTGGCTCAGCCTCTGTCCCACACTCTCCGACTCCCTTCACTCTGCCACCTGCCAGCAAGAAGAGCTTTCAGAAAGATATCCTCAAGCTCATGATGGATGGAATCAAGATCAGCCTGGTATGGACAACAGTCAATGAGAAGCTTCTTTTTCTCTGTTGTAAAGTCCTTCTTTAGGTGCTGTAATGTGTAAAGTCTAACCAGATATTGGTGGTTTGGATTCACAGGGCAGCACAGGGCGAGGTGGAGCCCCACATCAACAGTGGCGAAGGATTCTCTGGTCCTGTCGGGACACTTTTCGGGTCCAAATAGGTCGTCTGCTGGTGCACACACTCAGCCCTGCGCTTCCCCTGTCTGACAGGAAGGAGGCGCTTGAGTTTGTGTTTGATCCCAGGCATTTGGATATTCTGAAGGAGAGCCTCAGCCCCGGTCTAGAGGTGAATGTGAAGTCTGTTTGTCAGTTTACACACCAGCCTGCTGTGTATTAGACCCCCCCCCAAAAAAAATATCTGGTCATTTTCATTCACAGAGTGCAGATATCATTTCTTATTTGGGCTTGTTTCAGGGGAATCTGTGAGTAAATGTGCAGTATACAGTATTAGCTTTGCGTGTCATTTTCAGTCCCACAGACAAGTTTTCCAGTCCTTGATTCTAAAAATATTCAAATGAATGCTTTCATGGTCTTCATCAGCCCCCCTGCATCACCATGGGAGCGTTCTTTCACTCTTTGTCCTCCTGTCAGACTTTGCTGAAGGTTATTTAGCCTGATGAGGCTTTTTTTCCCCCAGTCCATCACTGCATGTGACTTGTTTTATAATAAAACTCAAATCTGTGCTTTCTCTTTGCTCTCTTTCTCTCTCTCTCTGTCTCTCTCTCTGTCACTCAGCATGGACCAAAGTTGTCGCTGTACCTGTACGAGATGCTGCACGATCACAAGGACAGCCTCACCAAAGACGAGCAGAGTGCCGTGGGTGTTTTCATGACCTCGCTCAAGCTTTGCGGTCATCGCTGCATCCCACCCAACGCTCAACACAAACAAGACTTGCTCAAGGCAATGAAAGAGGTAAGTCATACAAAGGCAGTCATTGTTTAACAGTCACTGTTAAGTAAGGTGCAAGAGCTTCCAAGTGTTTTTAGTTAAACTTAATATACCTGTTCAAGAGTATGACATATCAACTTTTTTGCAAGTTGAATATCTTCGTCTTCCATAAATGCAAAGAACAAATTGTCAGGTTTTTGGTTACTAATAACTTTATTCACACAGGAAAAATTCAAATATGAAGCTGAAGAGAAAACAAGTAAAGTGGCATGGGAAAAGAAAATGGCCAGCACTCAGAGAAAGTGAGTGGGTTTTTTTTCCTGATGTGAGGTTGATGCTTACTACAAGAACATATGGGTAAGAATCAAGTCTTTGTTCCATTTTTCAATTCACTCCATTCTTTATTATTCCTCTGCAGTCTTATCCAGAGACTGGATGGAAAGTCCAAGGACATTTCCAAGATTGCAGCTGATATCACTCAGAATGTGTCTCTGCGGCAAGGCATGGAGAGAAAGAAAGTCATCCAGCACATCAGGGGCCTTTACAAGACAGACCTCAGTGCCAGCCGCCACTGGCAGGAGCTGGTGCAGCAACTCACACATGACCGGTGGGTGTAGAAGTTAATATCTCACGTAATATTGGAACACAGTAAAATAATTAAATTGTTTCTGTAATGATTGTAGTTATTATGATGATGATTATTTTTCTCTTCCTTACATTCTGGTAATTTTCTTATTTAAAATGACATTATAATATGAAGTAGGTTGCAATTTTGTGTGAATAATTACATTTGAATTAAATCAGAGAAAAGTACAATTTGAAACACTGTGAAATTACGCAAACTTCTTGATCTATACATTTGTGCACCTACACCCACAGTGCAGGCAGGGCTGTGAATTACAGGCTGAGCATTAGCGTAGCCTGATGGAGCCACTTGCATTGCACAGCTTAAAGCAACATCAGCATGCTAATATGTTCACAGTGGATACTAATATTGTGATATTTGTCATCCAGTATTACATCTAGCATGTCCATCTCAGTTTAGAACACTAGCATGTTACCATTAAGTAATTAGCTCTGACTGACTGTCTTTGCTTTCCACACAGCCATGCCTAAAGAATAGCTAAAATGATAATTTAACTGCTAAAATATACAAAAACATCCATCCATCCATCAATTATCTGTACACCGCTTAATCCTCTGTAGGGTCGCGGGGGGACTGGAGCCTGTCCCAGTCGACTTAGGGCGACACCCTGAACAGGTCGCCAGCCTATCACAGGGCTACATATAGAGACAAACATGCACACTCTCATTCACACCTACGGACAATTTAGAATAATCAATTAACCTCAGCATGTTTTTGGACTGTGGGAGGAAGCCGGAGTACCCGGTGAGAACCCACACTGCACAGGGAGAACATGCAAACTCCACACAGAAAGATCCCAGGCGTCCTAACCGGGACGCGAACCGGGGATCTTCTAGCTGTGAGGTGACGCTGCTAACCACCGAGGCCACTGTGCAGCCCTACAAAAACATTTATTTTCTAATTTTGTCTCCTTTGAGAATTCGCTAAATACTGTTTCAAAGTCTTTCCACAAACATTTACATGACAATTAATAATAGGAATAATGACCAAAAAATACCTGGCTTAAAAAAACACTCAATTTAAAACTGTAACATTTCAGGATATTACGCCTCCAGTTACACAGGATATGACACTGGCGTCCTAAGTTGTGTCTACTACCCTGCAGTTAGATTCTTGTGTACTATAGTGAATTGACAGAGCGTGCTGTATCGTCTGTTACAGTGCGGTTTGGTACGACCAGACATCCTACCCGACGTCCTGGCAGCTGGACCCCACAGAAGGGCCGAACCGGGAGCGACGGCGGCTACAGAGATGCTACCTCACCATCCCCAACAAATATCTACTCAAAGACAGACGCCAGCCTGAAGGTGGGTAAATCTTCTTTAGTAAAATTACGCCTAATACAAACATGTTTTTCCCCTTAATCTAATCTTCATTTCTTGTTCAGACACCGTGAAGCCAGCTCTGTCCTTTCTGTTTGAGGACAAGACTCACTCCTCCTTCTCCTCCACTGTCAAAGACAAAGCTACCAGCGAGTCCATCAGGTATAACTCTTTGCCTCTCTGCCTGACTCTAAGACTTTAGTAAACACCATATCTGTCTGAGATTGTCAGGATGATTGGAAGAAGACACATAAATGTCTAAATGTATTTTGCTACACTGAGAGGTGCCTATTCTTTATTCAGATGGTGTGTGTCTGGTATAAGAAATGTCTTTTCGTCCTTAGGTTCACCAGACGGTGCATCAGTGTTGCCCCCTCCAGAGAGACAGCAGGGGAGCTACTTCTGGGTAAGACACTGACCATAGCTCACAGCTGCTCCATGTATAATATACTCAGCTGCTCACAAGCCACAAAGAATAATCTGCTCTCTCTGAGGCGCTAGAGTGTCTTGCTCTGCCCTCACACACACAAGTGTTTATTTATTCACTCAGGGAAGCTTTTGTTTGTCTTGCGCTTAGTACAGCAAATCTCACTCACCCTGTGCTGTCTCATAGGAAAATCTGGAATGTACTTTGTGGAGGACAACGCTGCTGATGCTCATGACAACCAGGTAAAACCAGCAGACGGTTCAGGCTTATCTCTGCCACAGAAATAACACTATGATATGTGCCCTCCTGGCTACTCAACACCGGATGTGTTTATGTATTTGAACAGAGCCTTCATGGGGAGACCGAGGCACCTTCCTTCTCCTGGACATACGAGGAGATCAAGGAGGTGCACAAGCGATGGTGGCAGCTAAGAGACAACGCTGTGGAGATTTTCCTCACCAACGGCAGGACCCTGCTGTTAGCATTTGACAACACCAAGGTGAGGAAAAAACACGAGTCACATAGAATAACAATAAAAGATGCAAAGTTGTCAGTTCTAGTTTAGATATTCACAAAGCAAATGCTCACATTGCTCAAGAATGATACACAGAAGGATGTGAAGCTTGTTTACTTCACACGTTTCACATCATTATTACAGAGCCTTGAGTGGATTTATTGTCTATAACTAGACTTCCCAGCAAATCACAAGAGAAAAATTGGGTCTGTTTTTTATTTGAATATCAAAATCTAGCCACCCAGGATGGATTGTGATAAAAATGATGAGATGAAAGAGCTTATCAATGCTCAAAGAAAGAGATGAATGAGCAGAGAAAATCATGCAGCTTGGAAAAAAATGCTGTGAAAGGTAAATGTTGAATTACCTTTTTGTTATTCTGTTCCTGATACCTCAAGCTCTGTAGCGTTCTGTACTATGAATCATGGTAATAAGATACAGTACCTTCTTACTCTGCAGAAAAATACCATTAATATTTTGCTCTCAGTAAAATACTGAAAGAAAGTTACAATATGGGTGGACAGATGGTTTATGACTGGTGTTTCCAATTCAAAAAAATCAAAGGAAGTACAGAGCTGCTGAGCACATGGAAGCCAAACAGATAATCTGTTGCCTGCAGATTGTCTGCAGGCTTGTAAAATCTTTTCACGGGAAAAGCAGCAAAAAGATTTTTCCATCTTCTTTGTGCATTTCAGGTTCTGATATGTATTGTTTTAGATAGCTTTTGAGATTAATGGGGTACGGTGAACCTAAAGCCAGGGTTTTCTTTGTAAGACTGTACAAAGCACCACCCTTTCACCAATTCTTTTCATGACAAGATTTTCTCTGTGATACACATTGTTAGCTGAGGGAATACGGTTTATCTGCACAACTGTTGAGCCTTATGTTAGTAATCCCATTGAACAAAGCCGTGAAATTCAGATGGCAAACTGTATGAATCTATATGCATCATATGAACCTGCATGCATCCATTTTGTGCGGCAGAAGAGTCAAATGACTCGTCAAACACCCTCTTTTATGGGAGCGTGCACAGAGCCAGATGAAGAAAACCTGGGTTAGCAAAGACACCTGCCCAATAGTACACCCCTCTGCTTAACATTAGCATTAACATACAATTTTAGCTTTGTCATAATGTGCAAGTTAGTCTGCCAACAATCTATAGTCCTGCCACAGCTGCAGGTGTGACTGTAGAGTGGTTCTGAGCGTTTCATGCATTTATTGATAGATTGCAGTAGGCTAGTTTACACTGGCTACCTGTAAATTCTTCTGCTTTCTTTATAAAGTTGTGTTGATTACTTATGAAGCATTAAGCGGCCTTGCTTCAAATTACATTGAAGACCTTTTAACCCCTTATGTCCCAGGCACTTTGTTTATTCTTAGATCTCAGCTGGATCTTCGCTGCTTATTGAAATCAGATTGGCAACATTTTTGGTGTCTTTTAAACTTCTTCCTAAAATATTCTTTTCTTAACAAGTCCTTCATGAATATTAGACACATGGCTGTGATTTATGGTCCTTTTTTTTGTTTTCCTTCTGTTTTATGATCTGATTGTTTTTTTATGATCTTTGTTTTGTGTTCTCTGTTTTAATGTTCTCTGGCTGCTTTTATGATCTTTGGTTATTTTTCACTTAATTTTATCTTGTCTTTTTCTCTTTTTTTCCTGTCAGGCAGTAATTTTTTTTTACTGATATTGAGGATAAACGTGGTATTTCAGAAATGCAATATTGACATCATGTTAATAATGCAGCTGTGATAGTGTTGTAAATAATCCAGCACCAGTATCTTGACACTCCAACCTAGGAACAACACACAGTGCAGTTGGTTACAGAGTATTTTAGGTGTAATTCATTTGTCAAAAGAAGAGGCTAAACATACAATACACTAAGATAAATTTGACTGATACCTTTTTTAATTAATAATCTACAGATAATGTGATAATGTTATTATTGTTAATAGTTTTGGCCATGATAATTGTTATAATTATGAAAATCTGATACAATGACAGCCGTAGTTGACAGACATTACAGGAAATATGATCACTGATTCTAAAGGCTGGTTTCAGTGTTTGTTATTTAGGTTATTAATTGTTGAATATTTGATAGTGGCAGTCAATAATTAGCTTTTTGTCTTGGAAGCTTTAGTCCTCCAAGTAATAAAACTAAAACTCAGAATAGTTGACTTGTTTTATGGATTAGCAGGTCACCAGGCTCATTCTTTCATCGACAATAGTCTCACGTTCTCTCTGTGTGTTCTGGCTTTAGTTCCGAGATGATGTCTACCACAACATCCTAACCTCTGATCTTCCCAACCTGCTGGAGCACGGAAACATCACGGCGCTCACGCAGCTGTGGGGCTCGGGTCAGATCTCTAACTTTGAGTACCTCACGCATCTCAACAAGCACGCGGGTCGCTCCTTCAATGATCTCATGCAGTACCCAGTGTTCCCCTTTATCCTGCGAGATTACACCAGTGAGACTGTCGACCTGCAGGACCCCAACATCTACAGGTCAGAGCTGAATGGAAGCTCTGTTAGTGTGTTAGGAAATGCTTTAAAAGTTGTGATGCACCATGTTTTGTGAGTGTAAAGTAGATTTATTAGAAAATCAGGTTATAGACATGAATCTAAGTGTTGCAAGTCCGCTGCTCTTAACTAATCTTATATGTGTTTTTATTTATGCTACAACTATTCTATTGAACTCATGTGCATGATATAATATTAAATGGACTTATTGTGGTGTTTTTTGATAAAATGGAAGACAAATTTGGACTCTCTGAAGTCGAGACTTGTGAATCATTTATAATGCTAGTACAAAACAGAGCAGTTTAGCTTAGCATTCAGTACTGCTGCTTACAGCTTTCTGAATTTTAAAGACCAATTGCTCATCCAAACTTCTTCACACTCAGTATTGACTCCATTTGAGGTATTGAAGCTTTAAAATTAAGACTCAAATTAGCCGACGCCTCATTGGATATGACCAGAATTATCTAGAACGAGAAGTATTGATTGATCTCGTTAATGTAGTAAACAATGTATCACTTATTTTAAAGACTTTTTAAATTACTCTGTTAAAATAAGGATTTATTTACACATAGTAAATAGAAAATGCTTGTCTCGATATTTCAACAATCATCTGATCATCATCATCCATCGTCAGCGTCACTGCTGTGTCATTATGTCAGTAATAATAATAGACCCTGTTTCTCTGGCCTGAACCTTAAATTCTAAAGGATTACCATGACACTGAATAATTTAATCACTGTATGTCAAAGCAGCTAAACTGATAAAATTCATGTCATGACTTACTGGTAAACGTATTCTTGCATCACTGTTGTGTAAGGAAAAAAATTTATACTATTCACACACAAGAACAACCGCTTGTACTAATGATTTAAGCCGTTTTCTCACTCATACACAACCAAATAACAGTGTGAAATGACGCAACTTTATTTTCGCATGGGGGTCGATGAAACATTTAGAAACGGAACACGTTCAGCGTGTTGATAATCCTGACAGCCTATATCATGCTTGGGTGGGGACAGAGCAAACAGGATGGTGCGCCTCGAGAAAGAACACTCTGGGAGGTTTCTACTTAAAGTCCTTGTTGTACTGGTGTGATCAACCATTTCCAGTTTGCTGTGCTCACAAAGCACCACATTGTTGGTCCATGTCTAAAATACTCCACTTTAGCCACAGCTTATTCTCTACAGGATCCATGCTTTGACTGTGGGCAGCGTTGTTTTCAGTGCACTACTGTTGCTATTAATGGCGCCATTTTGTACTGAGTTGCCTCACTCCTACTGTAGGCACCAAATTTAATGTTTATCTTCTTTATGCCTCTTGAAAATCACTCATCCAAACGACTTCAAACTCAACACTGCACTTTCTCATGTCCCCAGCAACACACCTGCCAAGTGTGAAGTAAATCGGTTGTGCAATTGTTGAAGAAAGCGAAAAACAGACATTCACACATACAGAGATTGTTCGATTTAGTAGAGGGAGGACAGTTGCTTGCATTTGTTACTCTTGAACATCATGGCTCATTAATGCTTTGCTTTCTTGTTGTTATGCAGGAATTTAAGCAAACCCATCGCAGTCCAGTCAAAAGAGAAGGAGGATCGCTATGTGGATAATTACAGGGTAAGACCTGGTGTACAGGATGATCATGTGTTACTTTGTGTATTGGATGTTTCAGTAAGAAAACACATCAACACGTGTATGTGTCTCATGCAGTACCTGGAGGAAGAGTACAAGAAGGGTATTCGTGAGGATGACCCGATGCCTCCCGTCCAGCCCTACCACTACGGCTCACACTACTCCAACAGCGGCACTGTGCTGCACTTCCTGGTTCGAATGCCCCCTTTCACAAAGATGTTCCTCGCCTATCAGGGTAAGACTATTCAACTTTAGTCCAGAAAAACACACAAAGGTGGAGTCCAACTACAAGGTTTTATCTGTATTGTGGGGATGTTCATTTTTTTTTTTGGAGCCTGATCTGAGCCATTCAGTATTTAGCACTTCTGATACAGAATCTAATCCTAACCCTACCATATATTGGCCTAAATGTTGCTTAAGTATGTATCTAACATACTGAAATGACACAATGCTGGGACATCCTGATCTCACAACGAACTGAGGAGCATATTGTAGCAGCCGTGTTGCATTTCATTTACTAGCCATGAAAGGCTACTTCATCTTTATACTTTTCTCTGATCAACTCCTCGCCCTTCCCTTCTCTTTTCTTTTTCTTTCTTTTCTGTTAATTTATTTTTCATTCATCTCTCTCTCTCTCTCTCTCTCATCTGATCCTCCGAGGCATCTTTTTTATGTGATTGTAAATTTATTCAACGAGCGTGGTGTTTAAGGTCATGAAAGGGGATGTTTTCAATCAGTGAGTCGAATCTGTAATTAGATTGTCTTTGGCCTTAATCAGACCAGAGCTTTGATATCCCGGACCGGACGTTTCACTCCATGAACACCACGTGGCGCCTGTCCTCCTACGAGTCCATGACTGATGTGAAAGAGCTCATCCCAGAGTTTTTCTACCTCCCAGAGTTCCTGGTCAACAGAGAGGGTAATCATTTTTCCCTCCTCATTTATGCCTGTGTACATTTTTCATCTTCTCATGAAAGAACATTTAAAAATGTATTTATTTTTTGAACGTGCAGGTTTTGATTTTGGGGTTCGTCAGAATGGAGAGAGGGTGAATCATGTGAATTTGCCGCCCTGGGCTCGCAATGACCCACGTCTGTTCATCTTGATCCACCGACAAGCACTAGAGTCCGACCAGGTCTCCCAGACACTGTGTCAGTGGATCGACTTGGTGTTCGGGCTCAAGCAGAAAGGCAAAGCTGCCGTCCAGGCGATCAACGTCTTCCACCCAGCTGTAAGTGGCTTCTAGTTATCGAATTTGCTTGATACTATTGGAATGCTGGTTCTTGTTGCTTACACCAGCTTCATATCACTTCTCACAGACCTATTTCGGCATGGACGTTTCGGCTGTAGAAGACCCAGTTCAGCGACGTGCCCTGGAGACGATGATCAAGACATACGGACAGACGCCCAGGCAGCTCTTTAACGCCTCTCATATCAGTAGGGCGGGACCCAAACTCATGATGGAGGGGGAGCTGCCGGCCGCCATGGGCCTACTGGTTCAGCTGGCCTTCAGAGAAACCAGAGAACAGGCCAAGGAAATAGTCTGTCCGGTAATCTACTATGCGGTGGCAGTGACTCTGGCAGCCTGCTGTGCACTGAGGAAGACATGACTTAATGCACCATCCATGAAATGATCTGCTGCTCACCTGGCAATTTTCTCTTCCTCCCCCACAGAGTCCGCTGCCATGGATCAAAGGTCTGAAGTGGGGTGAGTACGTGGGCTCCCCCTCTGCTCCTGACCCAGTGGTGTGCTTCAGTCAGCCACACGGGGAGAGGTTCGGATCCCTGCTGGCTCTGCCGACTCGAGCCATCTGCGGCCTTTCGCGCAAGTTCTGCCTCATGATGATTTACAGCAAGGAGCAGGGTAGGAAGCCCAACAGTCATTCACAAGCCAGCCTGGAATTACAGGATGTATTGCACAACGTCCTGCTGACTCCATTAATGTTATGTTCTCCGCTCTGTAGGTGTGCGGAGCATGCACAGCACAGATATCCAGTGGTCAGCCATATTGAGTTGGGGCTACGCAGACAACATACTGAGGCTGAAGAGCAAGCAGAGCGAACCTCCGATCAACTTCATTCAGTGTTCACAATTACACCAGGTAAACACGAGTTCATCCAGAGCACCAGTTAGTGAAAAGAACCACCAGCCTCTTTTATGTGTTACACAACTCCACACCAATCATCCAGTAAGCTTCGAGGTTCCGGTTTCCTCTGTCCAACCGTCTGTCTCTCTGTCCTCCAGGTGACCAGCTGCGCCTGGGTGCCCGATGGCTGCCAGCTATTTACGGGTAGCAAGTGTGGAGTCATCACCGCCTACAGCAACCGCTTCACTAGCACCACGGTGGGTTTCCATGGCGACGTCCCCCTCTAACCTTCCGCCTCCACATGAACACCCAATCCACCCACCCGCCTCCCATCAACCTCCCCCCTCCTTCCCCTCTTTAGACAGCCTCACCGTGCTCAAACGCTCAGCTTCATTAGTCACATCACAGTTGCCCTTGAAACACATTTCCACCGAGCCTATAAGTGGGATTAGGGGTCTGGGAGTTCAGTCATCAGAGAGGCTTTCAGACTTTCATCGGTCCCCATCACTAGGCATCCAGATTTCCTCTTTTTCTGTCCCTGAAGGGTGTTTCGCTAGATTTGCAAAGCCCAGTTGGAGATTGATTAGTGGAGTTTTTTAGAGAAAAAAACCAAAGCATCTCATCACAGAGACACACGAACATTGAGATCTGTATGTCCTCTGTCCTCTCTCACACGTGACTGGGTTTGGAAAATGTCTCTCCACAGCCGTCAGAGATGGAGGTGGAATCTCAGGTTCACCTGTACGGTCACACGGGGGAGGTCACCAGCCTGTTTGTCTGCAAACCCTACAGCATCCTGATTAGCGTCAGCAACGACGGCACCTGCATCCTGTGGGACCTCAACAGGTCAGTGTGTTCGGAAAGTGAAAGTAGAAGAAAACGCTTGCAGTATGCAGAGTGTGTGTGGTGTCTAAGCTCTTCTATGTTTCTTCAGACTCTGCTATGTTCAAAGCCTCACAGGCCACAAAAGCCCAGTGACTGCTGTGTCTGCCAGCGAGACCACGGGAGACATTGCAACAGTTTGTGACTCCGGTGAGGGACGTTTTGCTGTATAACCTCAGTGTTTATCGTATCACATTTCCAGGCTACTGAAGTGTCTTTTGGTCCTTGATGTGAGTTATGACTCCTGTTTTCTGTGTCCAGAGGGTGGAGGCAGCGACCTTCGCCTGTGGACGGTGAACGGAGACCTGATTGGTCACGTCCACTGCAGAGAGATCATCTGCTCTGTGGCGTTCTCCAACCAGCCGGAGGGCGTGTCTGTCAACGTCATCGCCGGTGGTCTGGAGAATGGCGTCGTCAGGTAAGAGAATATTTTTTTTGTTCAGCCTTTACTGTTTGGGCTTCTCTTACTCTTCTAAAGACACTGAATTATTTACACCGATGGATGTTTTTTAGGTTGTGGAGCACCTGGGATTTGAAACCAGTGAGAGAGATCACCTTCCCCAAGTCCAGCAAACCCATCATCAGGTATTTTAACAGGACTACAGTCGTGCTTTTCTTCTAATGTGATGCCACTTGTTCACTTTATATTCAGAGGTCTGATATTCTCCTCTCCTGTCTGCCTCAGCCTGACATACTCGTGTGACGGCCACCACCTCTACACAGCCAACAGTGAGGGCACAGTGATGGCGTGGTGTCGACGGGACCAGCAGCGCATGAAGCTGCCCATGTTCTACTCCTTCCTGAGCAGTTATGCTGCAGGCTGACTGTGTGTCTGACGTTTACTACTGTCCTGTTCTCAGCAAGAGGACCTCCCCCCCTTCCTCCTTTTCCTCTTCCTCCTCCTCCTCCTCCTCCTCCTGTCTGCTCCGACAGGGAGGAGGACATGTCAGCATGGCCTCAACCTCCCTGACTTTTAAACAAAGCCATCCCCAGCTGAGCAAACTCTACCACCGCCACTCCCAGCATCAAGAAATGATTACGAAAATAGTATTATATGTATATAAATATATATTTATAAACATACTGAAGTGGAATGTTGGAGGAATGGGTGAATATTTGGCCGAGGCTGCAACAGACACTTTATACAAAATGTGTTTCTGAGAGTGTGTTTCATTTGTCTTTTATTCTTTGATTCCTGCTGTTGTGTTTTTGTTGTTTTCAAAGATACTTGCCTGATGTTAATTTTTCTTGGTAAGCTGCTATTGTCTGGCCAAAGCCAGACCTGGAGTATGAAGACCCCTGTCTCTCACCTCAGCGGCGCTCAGATCTCCTGCAGCGCCTCGTCTGACAGATTGCCGCCAGAGCTCAGCCAGCGTGTCCTGCTGACGCTGCAGTCACTGGGAGGGAGCAGCCCTTCGTCGTGTCTGTCACCAGGAGACGTCCTGCTCTGTGGGAGTGAGACGCCCCTCTGCCGGCCTGTCTGCTCCGCTCAATTCTGAACACACGTGTCACGGCCCTGCTTCACTTTGCATCTGAGCTCAGAGGAAGGACTGGGGAGAGGCGATGGGTTGAGATGTACCTTGTGTTGCCTGTTGTTCTGTCCTACTTTTGCATGCTGGGGAGATGCTGACTTTGACTGTGTGAATGTGGATATGACATTTACTGTCATGATGCTCCTTGTTTAAGCCCTGCCTCGGTTGAACCCGTATTTTTGCATTATGAGACATGTTGGTATTCATTTATTTATTAGAAACACCATGAAGGCTCATGTTTCCTTATTTTTTTCTCGCTTGTGTTTTACTGACTGAAACTATCTGCGGCTTAAATGCACTGGAACCACTTTCACTACTTTACTGAGCTCGCTGAGAATCTGTGAAAGCAATTAACAAACAGCATTAGACGCCTGAGGCTGGAGAAGAAGCGGAGATGAATTTCGTGATCCTCACTGATCTGCGACACCTGCTTAGTACCTGTGCTGTGTTACTTAATGGTTGTAGAAGGTGGGAGGGTTCTTGAAGAGCATTGTGGCGATCAGCTTTTCCTGCACTGATGAGGTTTACAGCTGACCTCGGAGTCATAAACACTACACTCATCAGTCTGGGGAACACAACATTTCTTTCCTCATGTAGCTTTTCTTTACATTCCCATTGAACTTTACTGCACTTACAGTTTGTCTGTTATTGTGTCAGATTACAGTCAGAAGCACTTTTTTTTTACCAGCTACCATTTAATTCAAGATCTCAACATGAACTGAGCTTTGATTTAACTCCCCGACTAAATCCAGAGAGCAATATCAGACTTGCAGAAGGTTATTTTTTTATCATATTCCACATGGAAGGAAACCAGGAGTTTGTTTGAACACAGCTGTGAAACGAGTCGTTCTGCCTTTGCAGCGACTGCAGCGAGTCTTGAAAACTGATGTCTTACAGTTCACGCTTTGTGTTTGATTTGTGTACATGAGAAAGGGAATATTTCCTCTTACAGCATTCCTTTTTGTGTCATTGATTTGTTTTTTCTTCCCCTTCCTCAACTTACCTTTTGTGCGAAGCATGTTACTGTTTGTTGACCGTGTCTCCATTGCCTGTGCACAGACATGTTCAACCTTCCTCTTCTCTTAAACATCCAAATGGAAGTTTGTATGAATGTTTTCTTTGTTTTTTTATAAGACAAAATGGCAAAAAAGCAGGAAGAGGATGACAGAATGAAGTGTTATGTTTTCTGTTCATAACTTAAGCTATGCATAATTTAAGATCATTGTCTTAGGTTGCTAATTTTTTTCCACCTCTGGCTGGTTTTTGGCATCATGGACTGAGGTTCTCAGTGTTTTATGTTTGTTTTTTTTTGTTGTTTGTATATATGTGTGTATGTTTGGACGAACCAAGTGATAAGTATATTATAAATATATAAATATATATAAATATTTGAAGAAATCTGGTGTCTTCTTTGTGTGGAGGGAAAAGGGTGCGTTCAGGGACATGGGAGGAAACATAAGTGATGCTGCTCAGATTAGATCAGATGCATGATAACGTGGGGTAAAATTCTTTTTTTTAAATGTGGATGCAGATTCTCCCAAAGAGCGCTGTCGTTAAGGACGAGGCCCATCAGTTACTATGGGATTTGGGGGAGACCCGGTGATGTCAAAGCTGATGTAAAAATGAAATAGGGAAGCCTGCAGATCTCAGCAGCAATAAAGCAAATTAGAAAAAGCAGCAGCTCCCAATTTGACTAATAGGCAGTGTCGGTGCGTTTAGGGCCAGTTTGCAGAGTGGCAGCTCCAATCCCGGCTGCTGCTGCTGCTGCTGCTTCCTCTTCTCCTTCTTTGCTGCAGCTCCTGGTCCACTGATCGAGTGCTCCCTGCCCCACAGCCTGTATCTGATCGTCACACAGAGGTTTCCCCCCCTGCTGCATGCGTAACATCTCTCCAAGTCCAGCCGTGGTGCTCAACCAAGACCTCGCCGCTTCATCTTCCTACACGGAATACGCACGACTCACACTGAGCGAAGCCGCCGAGGCGCAAATTAAAAACGGCAGGATTTTACCTCCGAGCGGGTTCAGGGAGACGAAGGGATTTCCTCTTATCATTTGATATTTGACAGATCCTCGCCGTTTTTTTTGTGTGTGTGTGTGTGAGCGTGTGTGTGAGAGAGAGGGAGAGAGAGAGAGAGTGCGCGCGTGTGTGTGTGTGTTGGGTGGAGTCAACCCGGAATTCTCCAAATTGGAAATCCATTGGCACATTTCAGGTAGGTCGGCGGCTGAAGCCAAACATTAATGTAGCCGAGCGATGCAGCGAAGCGTCGGGTTCACTTAAAACAATGATGTCCCTCCATGCGCTTGTTTTCTGTGGATGATGTGTGGGGTTTTCTTGGCTGTTTTTGTGCTGTGAGCAGGGCCGCAGCTCTCCGCTCTGTGTGTCCACTGTTTAATCTCATTAGAAATAAGAGTCGCCCCATGTTTGACAGATCTGCATCAACAATTAGCATCGTTGCGTTTTGGATTTTTTTTATTTTTTTTTATTTAAAAGACGGCTCAAGAGGCTCCACAGCCCCGGATAGAGCCGAGCACAGCTGTGGATGCACGGATCGAAGGGAAACCTAAATGGGGAAAGGCCTGATAGCTTCATCCGAGGCTCTGATTAAAAGCTGCAAACTGGCTTTAGAGCCACGAAGGGGTGGATTGGGGGGGAAAACTGCACCCCCTCTTCTTTTTTCTTTTTTAACCAACCATCAGCTCCGTTTAAATTCCCATTCGACCTAATGCAATGCAAATGAAATAAACAAATAGGGGGGGAAAACCATAATCCAGGGTGAGTGGATGGATTCAGCAGCACCCCACCTCAGGGAAGGGCTTCATGTTTTCATGCACATCCTGTGGTCAGGTTGGTGCTGCTGGCTGCCAAACTGGGGCATCTGAGGAGCCAGGGGGGGTCAAGGGGCCTAAAACGAGAGCGAGATTTAGTGATGTGCAGCAGAGGAACTCCACTGCAGCTGAGGAGAAAGTTGAGGAGATGGAAGGAAGGCAAGGAGTGGATGGATGTGTGCTCCAGGCTGCAGGTCTGACGGGGGTAGAAGGAGGGAAAAGTTGCAGGGTTTGCTTTGGAAGAAGGGGCAACATGAACCCTTTAATGTCTTCTGAGGTGCACCTGAGCAAAGCACTCAACCCCCCCTTTGTAACTCCTCCATCCCTCCAGCCAACTGTGATAACTTGACACCAAAAAAAAAAAAAAGAAACAACAACAGAAAAACAGTCATGCATGAGCAGCGGCTGATAAATGGCAAACTGCTGTCCAGCTGCTGCCTTCCAAAGCTCCTTCTCCAGATAAAATGGAGCTTGGCTGCTGTAAAACAGATTCCCCCAGACAAAATGGGTCCTTTAAATAAAAAAAAGAGAGAGGTTGTGGTGGAGAAAGGCAGCTCCAAGGGGGGGCAGAGAGACCGCCAGGGGGGCTGCTGCTTTCTGGATCTAATGTGATGCTCATTGACTCCATGTTGCCCCCCTTTTTTGTGCCTCTGCTTGGCGTCACAGGAGCATCATGAAGGACGGCATCGCCAACAACAGCACGGCCAGCATCTCCCAAGCCAGGAAAGCTGTGGAGCAGCTGAAGATGGAGGCCTGCATGGATAGGATAAAGGTAGGGGGCTTTGATTTTTACCTCTGTGAACAAACCTGCGTCCATCCAAAACTGTAGCTCTGCTTGATTAAAATGTGTTTGTCTAACTTCTACTGAGCACCAGAATCACCTTCTCTGGATCAGTGACAATCATCTGCAGATATCTACTTTTTTATTTATTTGTTTGTCTGAAAAAAATGACTTTTCTCGCTTAGAATTGGCAAGTTTGCCATTCTTGGTGGTCATTTCTTAATATTCGCACGCAGTAATCATTAGACGTGATAGCTAGACTGATGCTGCTGTTGTCCAAAAACTATTCAAAACACATCGATTAGCATTAAGAACGCCTTTTGTAAATACTCACTAGTGCATCAAACGCTATAGAGCTGTTTGAGGACAACATCGAGCATTTTCTCAAAATGAAAATGCGTGTTTTTAAAGATGTACATCTTCACTGGGATCAAATGGGTTTGCAGTGGAGAGTTAGTGACATGGCAAGGAAGATCAGGAAGTATATAGATGGTTTAAAGCATTGTTGGTTCATAGGCTCACAAAAAAATACCATCTATCTTCACTCGTACTGTTCAGACCTTCACCCTGGGCATGTTTTTTTGCTCCTGCCTCTTCCGTGATGAGCATCCTCTGTTGCTTTAATGCAGATGCAGACATTGATCAACTCTACACTCCAAAAACACTTTAGATTAGAGCCTTGCGCTGGATCCTATGTCCGTTACTGTGCACTGTTTGTCATCTCGGTCCATTATGAACGCATTAACCCATTTAGCGGATGCACTGATACAGCAGCAGTAAACTACCACCATCAGGCTTCCATGGATTCTCTGTTCTTTAAAGGAGCGCTCCACTATTTTTAGCAGTGCGCTCCGATAGCTTTGTCGAACTCACAGTGGTCAGTTTGTTTTAAAAATCGAACTAATTTGATGCGGCTAAACCAGACGTGCATTATCTTTCTTTATTTCACGCCTTTTTCTTGCATGTCAGAACCAGATGCTTACATTACCCATAATATGGTCTTGTGTAAGCTCTACAGCACTGTGTGGGTTCTGGAGAATGGTCTGACTGCACCTCAGTATCATTCTGCTATAGAAGGAAAAACACTTGTTTGTATTTCTCAAATCAGTCACGATCATCCTGGGTGGGGCTAAGCTAATGAAGTAGCGACAGCGTTCCTGCAAAATAGTGACAATGAGATCGTATTGGTGGGATATTTGCATGTAGAGCAAACATTCTCATTAAAATGGCTAATTCACAGAACAAACCAAGCATGCTTTATTGTACAGGGCTAAAGTCCTGTGTGTAGGTTGCTGCTCAGAGGTGGTTGTTGTTGTTCCAGTAGTGAAAGGGTTTTTTGAACGCACGGTTAATGGAAGGAGAGGAGAATCCCATGTGAAAAGGGCGGCGGAAAGGCCAGGATTGTACCTCTGCAACCTACATCTGATGAGTCAGACTACCCACAATGCAACTCAAGCTCTAACAGTTCAGTCTAAGATTTCAGTGTGATAAGCAAAAGGCTAACTCACAGTTTCCACATATCGTTTGATGACCGATGAAGCCTTTGAATCCAGACAGCAGAGGTGCATGTAGTTTGATTCATGCTACAGTATATACTGATCAGACATAAATAACATTATGACCACCTGCCTAATATTGTCTTGGTCCCCCTTATGTGGTCAAAAACCATTGGGCATGGACAAGAGGACCTCTCATGGTGTCCTATGGGGTCTGGAACCAGGACGTTGGCAGTGGATCCTTTGGGTGCTCTGGCTTGTGCAGTGGGGCCTCTGTCAATCAAACTTGTTCCACCGCATCCTGTTGATGCTTGATCAGAATGAGGTGTAGGAAGTTTGGAGGTCAAATCAACATGTTGGGCCATTGTCATGTTCCTCAACATGTTCCTGATTGTTTGATGTTTTTTCCATGTGGTGGGGTGCATTCTCCTGTGAGTGTAGACCAGTGACATTTGGGATTTCCATTTTCATGAGGGAGTGTGCTTGTTCTGGGGGTCTAAGTCTCATCAACATGGATGTTAAAATCCAAGGTTTTCCAGCAGAACATCACATAGTACCAATATGATCAATGTTATTCACTTCACCTGTCAGTGATCATCATGTTGTGGCTGATGATCGGTGTACATACTACCAAGTACAAGTCAGTTTGCTACATAGACACATCACATTGAACGCAAAAACACACAGGACACACACTTTTTAGAGGATAGCAGCTTGTCACAGATTGGGCTGTATAGCACCGTGACATGCTAATATTTATTCAGGAGGTGGGCTGAGTTTGTTGCCTCCTGTCTCGAGTAAAGTGTGTGGACATAGCATAGGGATTTCTTGAGAGTTATAACTTCCCTTGTGCCATCGATGGAAAATCATCATCAAAGCACCTCTTATGCTCAGCAGCAACTACTTTAATTAAAGAATTTTTAAACCTTCTCGTGCAACCTCTCTCTCTTCCTGCTGCATGCATCTGGAGAGATCAGCGTACAAACTCACAGATTTGGCAGATGATGGAATTTATGTCACATGGACATTTATGAACACACGGATGCATGCATTGGTGTTAATAGCAGCCTCTTGTCTCGAGAAGAGATGAGTAGTGGGCCACAACTCCACACTCTCACCTTTTTAAAACTTTTTCTGAACCTATAATGTTCAGCCCCAAAGTGACATTGAGTCAACGGGCATCACTTGAAAACATTTATCACATTTTGTGTGGCTCCTTCTGGAGTTGCAAAAAAGCTTTTTTTAACGCATATAACCACTCATAAACCACCACACTTAGATTTACCGTCTTTATTCCAACAGCCAACTGCAACGTGACAAAAAAAAGAAGGTTTCTCAGCTTAGTTTAGTACAGCGTCTTCTGACAGGCATCGCATGAAGCCTCAGTTCACCTTGAAAGCGCCGATGTCACCGACCCTCCGTCACAGTGTTGTGCACAGCTGGGACACCCAAGCAGCACCCATGTGGCAACTGTGAGCGAAGAACCCACAGGAATAGTGGGGCACGGTGATTGCTGACTACTTCTGACATCAGCTTTCGACAAATTTGGGTCAGTCTGGTTTGCAGGATTACTCCTCATCTTATACTCACAGGCTCGTGAGCTAAAGGTTCAAACTGCCAGATGCTGCAAAGAAAATGTAAATTTATACGAGCGAATGTTATTTTATATACTAAACTCCATCACACAGTTACTGTGAAGCAGTGCAACATAAAGGCCTTCATCAAACAGCACAAATATTGACTTTTGATCCTTATGCACTGTTTATAGTAGAGGAGGGTCACTAAGCTTTAAAACATCAATAGAGTTACTGTGAAAAAGGATTTCCTTAACATCCATTCATTAGATAGAATAAGTCATTGTCTTTACTGTTGTAAAGGCTATTTTCCAGGGGCAGATCTCTTTAACGCTTTTCATGAACGACTTCTTGTGCTACTTCAAGCGCCGTGTCATCATCTCATTCAGTAGGCTCCTCATGTGCTCAGGGAATGATTGCTCCGCAGCCCCGAGGCTGTTCGCTCAGCATTATAGCCGAGCCTGGAAGTCAGCCATACACCGTCATCCCTACTCAGCACAACAAAGGCTGCTCACAGGAAAACTTCCTCGTCTTCACAAACAAAGTGTTTATCTCCAACTTGTAATCAGGGT
The DNA here is from genome assembly GCA_024666655.1 of Dascyllus trimaculatus. Lineage (NCBI taxonomy): Eukaryota > Metazoa > Chordata > Actinopteri > Pomacentridae > Dascyllus > Dascyllus trimaculatus. The sequence continues at coordinate 23,957,122 of CM045464.1, read as the reverse complement.
TTGGTAGATGTATTACGACGATTTAACCGACAAGTTGCCTTTTGTGGCGCAATGTTTTATTGGAACTCTTAAGTTATTTCAGATAGTTAATCCAACTTGTGCAACCCAAGGGCCTTTCAGACATGCACTCCTTTCCATTGATCTGATGGCATCTGAACATGTCGGCTTTGTGTCTGAATGAACATCCTGCTGACTTTTCTGTATAAATAGCAATGACAATCTTTCTAAGTTGGAAACAGTAGAAATCTAAACTGTATGCAGCCGCAGTAATGTACCATGTACCTTTGTATAAAACATATGTGGGTACATCATCTACAATGGTTAATACTTGGTATACTGTTCCATCTCTTATGCTTCACAAATATTGCACGTGTGCCATGGCTGTTTTCGTCATTGATTAAACCCCTAAAGACTCATGTCTGGTTATCAAAGTTGCGTATTAAGAAGCTTTATTTCTATGAAAGTAATCGCTTCCTGCCTTAAAGTTGCTTAGATACTGGTTGCTTCCTCTAGTCTAGTGCATGCCGATCTGTCTTTACTCACCCCTCCACTGCTGCTCGAGCACACCAGCTCACCTACAACTCTGCTCAAACACTGTAAAACTACTCCACACTACACAAGTTGTAATACTAGAGTAAGTGAGGCACAGGTGTTTGGACTGGAAACCGATTCTAACAAAGAACAGTGGCCCCGCAAGCTGACGGGGTCGGTTCCTTCGATTTGTCATGTAGGAAAACCTAGAAGTATGAATCTGTGTTTTTGAGACTGTTATCAAGACTCTGCGGCTTCAAGGTAGAACTTTTCATCCGTGGTGTTGGCTGCTTATTCTGCTCATAATCCGTCATCTAGCTTTGTTGTGAGATCCTCCTCAGTAGATCTACAGCTCTATAAAGTTTCTTATTTGAAGTAATGCGGTATAGTTTTCATCCGGACTTTTTTATTTAAGCGACGTAGTCCAGATAGAAGTTTTGAAATCGACCTATTTTGCTGGACGTCCACGAGTCCCGCAGTGCCTGTTGTGCTGTGTCTGAAAGCAACATTACGTGTTCATTGTCTGAAAAGACCTTTACAGAGACTAAGTGTACAAAACAACACAGTCCTTTTTTTCAAGATATGGCTGCACTTCAGCAGAAAACATACAACAAACTTTCAGAATATACTTTAAAAAAATGCCACATTTCATCCATGGCTGAAGAGGTTAAATCACTATTTTTCAATGCAAAACTCATATATATGTATTATTAGCTGAATTCAGAAATATCAAAACTGTGTTACATAGCAAATCTGAATATGAATCTTGAAGCCTTAGCATCTTTGGCTGTGTTTTTAATTATAGTTGAGTAGCAGTAGCGTCATTATATTAGTACTAATCTGAATACAGCAGCAAGATTCTACCTCATAGTACTTTTAGACAAAGTCACGGTCTCTGGTAGCCAAACAGTAGGTCTTATGTTGGGCGTCAGCAACACGAGTGGTTTGTGGTTCTTTGAGTTTTTACCTCAGATGTTTCGACAAAATGGAAATGATACATAGTTGGTTCTTTTCAAACTGACTTCAGACATAAAAAAACATAGTTAGTGCCTTCACCCTCGTGTCTTATAGCCTGAATTTCATCTCTATTTGGTGCAGCGACAGGCTAGCAGTACAAGAAACCATCTTGGCGTAAAGCGCGAACGCTCCAGTGAAAGTAACGGGAGGTTTTCTCGCCGATATGCAGTCGGCTTCGAAAATTTCAGGAGTTCAGACGCCAGTCTTCTCAGACTGTCCATTTTAAATCCTGAATAAACTCTGTCTCCTGCCATCTTTCCTGGGTGGGCTGCTTCTTGTTTTGTTTGTTATTTTCGCACATTATGTTCCGGCCTACAGCCAGTTCTCGAGTGGATTCACATGATGGTGCCACAATGACAGCAACACAACAGAAAGGGGAAAAAATGCTTTTGTGAAACAGAAATGATGTGTTTTCCGTTTCTGGTTTGTTTTTTTAAAAAAAAAAACATAGGCAACAAACGCAGCGTGCATAATAACCTGCCTAAAATAGACAAACTGACTGATTCATGACGCCGCTGGAGGTGAAAGGTAAATGTTAAGACATGTAAGATGATGTTATTTTGAATGAGGTGAGAAGTGTTTAGATCATAGCGTCGGAATAGACTGGGCTCGTCAGTTTTACCGTCACCTTAACATTTTATGGAAACAGTCTTGTCAGACTGGGATGTAATTGGATCTCAAGTGTCACAGCTGATCTCCTGCATATCTTCTCGGCTTTCACTCAGCTCCATAGTGAGTCTGACGAAAATGGAAGCTCTTGTAAATAACTGACGTCTGTAAACTTTAACATTGTTGAGCTGTTTGTTACCTGGATTTAGCTTTTTGGCTGCTGCTGCTAGTAAAGTTTGGTTTTCAAGCAGCTACGGTAACATCAGTGTACGGAAGAGTATCAGGGCCACTCATGAGAAAAAAAAATGATAGGAGGTAGATTTTTTTCATCATGCACTTCGAGAATAAAGTTGAAATGTCGAGAATAAAGTCGACCTACTACGATGTCAAAACATAAACAATGCCTCCTTCCCATCATTGTAAGGCAGACAATGCGCTACAAGCCCAGTTTTATCAAAAGTAGCTGTCTTTCAATCTGCACAAATAACACTGGTGTCTATGTGCAGTCGGCTGTGCGACGAGTCTGCAAATTGCAAAACCGCTGCAACGGCAAAGAGAGACACCACACAAATATTCAATAACTTCACTCTTATTCACTGTAGTGTCACCAAAGTCACTGCAGCCATCAGCTGGCTCCTGCTGCTGTTGTGGTATGGCCGACAGGAGTAATGCTAATGCTAGCGCTAATGAGTTATTGATGCCAGAAGTCCGGATCTGTGAATATCTTTCCAACTTTACTGAACTAGGTTGACTTTATTCTCCACATTTCGACTTTTTTTCTTAAAGTGCATGATGAAAAAAAATCTACCTCCTCTCCTGAGTGGCCCTAATACTCTTCTGTATCAGTGGGACGTATTTGGCAGGAATTTGGCAATTTTACTCCCCTTATTAGCCTTAAGAATTTTCAAAGAAATACTGAATTGATATATTAAGGAGGGAAAAAACTCACTCATTTGGACAGCAGGTTACATTAGGCCCGATTCGGTTATAAATATTACATTTAAGTATTCACATATGTATTTTTGCAAATTGAAAAGAAGAAAACTAGTAGCAGATTTCAAATCTGTACTATTTCCTCAGCGGTTGTTGGCCGATGGATTGGCGGACAGCTGCTTGTGTTTTGTAACTGCTCGGCACATCAGATGAGCGGATCCGAGTAATTCTTCATTAAATGGAGAAGAAGAAGAAGAAGAAGAAGAATGTGGCTGGAAATAAAAGCAGAAGGGGACAACAGACAGTTGGCTACGTGTGGCGATCCCTTAAATTTAATTAAGGGATCTGACGAGGGAGAGAGTGTATCAGTGACAAGAGCGGCTCTCTGTGCGGCTGATTGAGGGATCACCACGTTCTCATTAATTGCTCAATCAGCCAAAGGAATGTGATCTGTGCTAATTAGAAGGACTCTCCTTCCATCATGGGGCTGCAGTGTAATTACAATCAGTCTGGGCCTGATGACACACACAGTGCAGTTCCACTGTCTGTCCTGTGGGGCTCCTGCTCTCTGCAGAAACCCTGGCTGCAGCTCCATGATAATATAATTACTGCATTTACTTTGATTATGAAAATAATTAAGTTGTTTCCTTCTATAGCAAGGGAAGGCTTTGTTACTGTTCCCACTCTGTGCAGGTTTGGATGCAGCGACGAGGGCCGGAAAGTGTGCCGCTGAAATACCAATTACATTGTGTCTCAAAAAGTGCTGCGAATGTGAGCGTACTACTCCAAACATTCAGATCAGTGGTGCGCCTGTAAACACATAGTAACTGATAATCTGGCATTTCGTTGCTATATTGATTTTTCCTCTCGGCTGTGACTCAGGAAGTGCAAAAACATACTGTCAAATAGTGTTACACTGCCGCGAAGCATAAATGTGTTTTTGAAAGTCAGTTCTTGTCAGCTTTGGCAAAAAAAAGGAAAAAATACACCTCAGCTTACTGGAGCTGTATTGAGTAATCAGTGACTTATGAGCTGTTATCAGCGGCGGAGGAATTGCAAAACAGATCCACAGTGCAGGTGTAGTGAAGCAGACATAAATAATAGAGACGCATTAAGTGGAAGAAGGTGGCGACAGTACAGTAGTTAGAGCAGAACAGAATCATGCAGGGAGGCAGCCATGCATGATAACACTGCTCCGTCAGTGTGAGCTTTTTGCAGTTTGGGAACTTAATTCATTGCACTGCTTCATGTTCTCTTATCACTAAACTAAACTTCTGGATTTAAATTCGACTTTGATTATCTCGCAGGATGGAAATTGGCAGTGAGACACGAGAGGACACTGTTTTGTGCTTGTGGTGTAAACAGGGAGTTGTATTTGGATTGGGGTCATTCAGAAGAAATTCAAAAGCAATGATGAATATCAGAGGAAGAGCGGCAGATTGAGTCGACTGAATGTGTAGGACTGGTCAGAAATCTGTGAGCTTGTTTTGGTCTGGCTAGCAGCGTGACTTGATGGATGCCAATGTTGGTGTGTCAGTCGGTCGGTCGGCCCACCTCTCCGGTCCAGACTGGGATGTCTCAGCTACTACCGCTTGCCATGGAAATTTGTACAAAAAACATTTTTTGCTCAGAGAGTGAATCATGCGGATTTTGGTAAAACTGTGAGTTTTCCTTTTTTGGCTTTCAGTGAAACGTCTCAGTAACTGTTCGATCGATACTTGGGTTTACAAAACACATGGCCAAGACATTCCTGTTCCCTACAGGATGGATTGTGATGACTCTGGTGACACCTGACTTTGCATAAGTTTGCGTTTTTACTGTGGCCAGTATTTAGTTTCATCTAATAAACTAGTGGTATTTTCATCCACCTCAGTTGCGCATATGTTTTGTGCCTGTTAGATGGAGCAAATGTTAGCATGTAAATATGCTAATTATTATACTGTGTAACCATCAGCACAGAAGCATGCTGGCCTTTTATAGATCTCAACATTACAGTGCTGTTTCCAAGCTTAGTCTTGTCTCAGATTTGCTGGTAACTCAGTGGTTTAGTAAGTGTATTGTCAAAATAGAGCTGTGGGACATACTGTTTGGGCCTTGACACAGTAGTGTGTACATGGGTGATCGTCACAATACAATGTGAAGTAAGGAAAGTCAATTCAAACACATCATGTTACAATTATTTATTTTCTGCTTCATAGAAAAGGACTCCTGGCACAGTTCTCATTTTCTATGACTAATCTAGAAAAGAAGTCTGTCTGATGGAACATAATTTATTCCAATTTAATGGTTCCTGGATAAACAGTTTTTTTCTTTATTTAAAAGACACGGAGTTTGTTGATGTGTAGACTTCACATTTTGACAGCAGAGTGAGCCAGGAACAGGAGAGAAACACTGAAAAGGAAGGTTTGGCTGCAACAAGAGAAGCAACATCAATTATTGAGCTGCACCATTCACTGAATATAAATCATGATCATGATTTTGGCTTCTTACGATTGAATGAACATGATTGATCGTGATACCTATGTTTAAAATGCTCTTTAAAAATCTGACAGTAGACGCTTCATTTCACTCTTCCAAGGATTTTTTGGTCTCAGCGGTCTGAGCTGCTGTAACTTAGTGGAGACTAGAGGCTTCTCTGTGCACAGCCGCCCCACCAGCTTCTAGTGGAGGCTCCATGTGAGGCGTTTAGGGAACATTGGTAAATTGTTGTGTCTAATGATAAGCAGAGGTTCAACAAGTGAGGGTGTTTAAGGTACAGTTTTATTTCTATTTTGGCTCAAGGAGATGCTCTGAAGATGAAGATCATGCAAAGATTTGTGCATTAGCAGGAATGTAGCACAACTTGGAAGTGAAAGCAATGCTCTTTATTAAAATGTGAAAGTGCAGTCACAATATTTTTCTCTAAAATCAATTAGAAATTGCAATGAACAGACTAATTGTGATCTCAATGTTAACAAAAATATTCATGATTATCCTTTTGGCCAGCTCTCGTCAGTTGGATTGATGATTTTGGCCCACAGAAAAGATGATATTGACCAAAAACAGATACTATGCTGTGCCTTGCTGTTGGTGCCACTACATGACGCAATATGAGTAATTTGTTTGACCATTTAAATCGGCACCACAAAGCTCCAAATGATGAGCCAGATCTGAATGTTATCCAAAGCAAAAGAAAAAAAAAAAACTATTTTGGATGCCTTTGCCAGTGTTACGAGAAAGATTCCAAACATTTCATGCTCAGACATTTTTCCGAAAGCAAAAGCTATTTATTTATTTTTGCTTTTTTTGGAAGTTTTCTATGCCGATGCACTCGTCTCCCAACTATTCAAAAAATAGTTTATTCTTTCCAAACTGAGATTTTCAAATCGTCTAGTGAAAATGACTCTGTTTTTTCCATGTTGCAAGATATATCAAAAATACCAGTCGGTTCTTCTTCTGCTTGTCTTGCTTGAAATGTTGCCTAATGTGAAAATAAACATGGCAGTAAAGCTGGTGATATTCTATACGTTTGTTTTTGTCAGTGAATCCCATGGAAAGATTAAAACCAGTTGTCCAGTGATTTTCACTGCTCCTTCCCACCAAATGTGTGATGATCTGTGTTAGAAAATAGTCCCCCAACAAATGCACTGTTTGCTTTTATTTGAGCAACATCAGTTTAAAATGAGAGTGCACAGCTGTTTGGCAAAATTCATGAGCCTTTCTAAAAGTGAAAGCATCTTTTTGTGAACTAATTTATACGTTTAGTAGGAACAAATGGGCTTGCGGCAGAGCGCCTGAGGTTAGAGATGTCAGAAAGACGTGAGAAACGGAATAACAAATTGTTGTTTTTGTTCTTTTCGTGGGATTTTACGACCATGAGAAGAATATCGAATGAGACGAGCCTTATTGTTCTTTCGAAACACAGAGATCTCAGCAACTGATATCGATTGGCAATCCTTTACACATACTTTCATTCGAGGCTGTGAGATGGTGGAAATAACAATCCTGGTTGAGGACCAAAGCTGAAAGGCAGCATGATGGATTTTGTGTGTTGTATTCTCCTGTGAGAGCAGCAGTGGGTGAGGTGAAGTGGCAGGCAGGAGATCAGATGGCTCTGTCCTCCACGTAGATCCCTGAGCCCTCGCCGTCCCTCTGATGCACCTGCTCCTCTGCTTTCCATTTGCCGCCTCCCCTTCCCGTAACCTCCCACTCATCTCCCGAGTGGAAACCTGGATTCGCATACAGTCTGACTGTACTGTAAAATTTATAGTCACTGTTTGATTTTGGAAAAACACATCGTGCAACTTTTTTCGCCTCGGTGGAAGAAGTGCAGCCCCGCTCTGTTTTCCCTGAGCTGGTCAAGGTCCAGCCCGAAACACCTGTCAGTCACCTCAATGAGCCGCCTCGTCCTCCTGCCTCAGGCTGAGGTGACAGGCATCAGTGCAGCCGCCACGGGCACTGACGGATCTGGAGCACCGACAATATGCGGTTCCACGGAAAAAACAGCCGCACGGCATTCGGTCAGGTCTCATCTGGTGCAAGTTTATCCCCAAAAACATCTGCTCTGAGAATAAACACAGCGAGTTGCAGACAAGCGTGAGCTTCGGTGCAAAACTATCATCAGAATTAAAACGTGTCACACAACTGTTCCCCAATACTCCGAGGACCACTCGCCTTGTTTGGATCTTACATAATCATAGTAATCATCATGCAGCAAACAAATCTTCTTTTTAAGATAGTTTTTTTTTTTTTTTTTTACAAAATCCATCATTTATTCTTGATTAATCCATAAATGTGCATGAAAATATAAATTACCTTAGATGCAAAACACACAAAACTGATGCTTCAGATTGCTTTTCACAGAATTTTAAATGCACAACTGGTTAAAAACAATGAGTTTTGGGGTTTTTTAATTGCTAGTGGTGATGTTGCTCAGTCAGTCTGCCACATTAGCCCTGCCCAAAAACAAACTTGGCTTTACTACCAAGTTCTCTCAAAACAGGAGGATAATTTACATTATGAACATTATGCTGTATTGAAGGAGATTTGAAACTAGCAGTTGAGACTAGGGGTGTGCAATTTTCAAACTGAGATCAGGAGTTTTTAATGGTCGGCCTCAGGACAACCCTAAGCCTGATCCTTTGTTTTCGTCCACTGTCCCGCGAGTGTCGTACATTTTTAATTATTCTTACTAACTGCAGCAAAATCAGTCAATGATTATTTAATTTGTGTTACAAATTCAGTTTACTGGACATTTGTCTTGTGCCGATATGAACGCTGACTTAGTTGATCTCAGCTTGTAATACCGTACATGTGCTGGCCAGAGTCATTAAGTGCCCCAAAAGACTTTGTCATGGTGCTCCTTTGCCCTTTGTCATGGCTGCCTCCTCTGGTCGCCGTAGTATTAAACTGTAAGAGCAACCAGGTGATGCAACCATGTACTACAGCTAGTCTACAATACTTGACGTGCATTATTTAGGAAAATGTATCGGACTGGGACTCAGCATTGGCAGATACTAAATATTAAATGACTTGAATAAGATTGAATTGGATCAGGGCAAAAAAACAACTATCGGCATAGCCCTAATTCACACCAAAAAATCAGTTTACTGAGGTAACTAATCAAGGGAGGTGTAGGGTCATTTCCTCATAGACTTCTATAGAATTAGACCTCTTTTTGCCACCAGAAGTGTCGCTCTCTGCTCCAGGTTAAGTCACTTCTGCATTGGCTTCTCTTATCAGATTCGTACATTCATTTTTTATATACAGTGTCTCATGAGAATGTTAAAATGGTAAATTTAACAGTTATCTTAAAGCATTGCTGCAGGAGCAAAATGAAAATTCCCTGTAAAGTGTCTCAGAGCTGCTGGCATGGCGGTCATCTTTTAGTCTGTGCAATACAAACAGCACATTCAACTCTATTGCATTCAGTCAATACTTGTGTACTCTATCTGGAAAATAGTTCAGGTTATACTCAACCTATGATTTTAACACATTTCTGCTTACACACAGATTCACGGTATTCTTACAACATTACAGTTTTCGTGCCAAGTTGGAAATCGACTCCTCTGACTCTCTGTTTGTCTTTAACAAAGATACTTTGTTTGACGGGAAGCGAGCAGATGATTCAGTCCATAAAATGATTCATCTGGTTTACATTGTGTAGTGCTTTTTTTAAAAAATGATTATTTTCTTGGGGAATTTTGTGCCTTCTTTAGATGGCAACAGTGCAGAGATCAGATAGCGCAGAGGGGAGAAGCAACATTGCCCCCAGGCTGAATCTGAACTTTAAGGTCACATGGCTGATGAACAACACGTAAGGAAAACTAGAAACAGCCCCAGACACGGTCTTAATGAAGGCGAGATAGTAGAAAACATTATTAATAAAGCATGGTGGAGTGGAGAATTCTTGAAAAACATCCTTTAAAAACAACATCATTTAGAACTAGAGATAAAAATTCAGATAAAAAGATTCAGCTGAAGGAGGCATCTCTGTGAGCCCAAACACTTATTAGCTATTTAGAAGATCTGATCACCTGTCTTTCTGCTTCGTCTCAACCTTTCAGGTATCCAAAGCAGCTGCAGACCTGATGGCGTACTGTGACGCCCACATACGCGAGGACCCCCTCATCGTGCCCGTCCCCGCCTCCGAGAACCCTTTCCGGGAGAAGAAGTTCTTCTGCACCATCCTCTGATGACCTGCGGGTAGAGCTGTACAGGTGCAGGCATGGTGTTGCCTGGCTTCTCTGTCTTCACCACACCTGAAGCTACTGGCCATAGGCATTGAGTTGAGTTTTGCCAGGTGGACACTCTGTTGTTGGTCAGCTCTGTCCCGGTGGCTGAAGGTTTTGGGGGAGTCGGCTACCAAACTGGCAACCCAGTGAGCGTATCATGTCTTGTTAAATAGGTTTGTTATTGCTTTGTTATTAGAGAACAGCCTTGCTCAGTGCTTAATGAGATGAGAGATGTTTCTTTTCTTGTGCTAGATCTTAACTTGCCTCAGGAAACAGAAATTTGCCCAGCGTCTGCAACTTTTTTAAACATTTATTCCCCTTCCCTGTATCTGAATAATAATAATAAAAAAAGCATAAATCTTTGTATTACCTTGAACATAATTTGAGTTAGGTTTTTTTTTTTTTATTTTAAAGCTCTCAGTGTGCACGTTTGACTATTTGTAGCAACACTTACCGAAAGCACCACTGGAATCTGACACTTCCCTTCACTAGTGGTTTCGGTTTCAATTTGCCTCCAGAGTCGCCAATAATTAACCCTCGTCGTTTTAGCGCTGCAGTAAGGTCAGATTCAGATGAAGCGCACTGAAACACCAACCTGATCCCACATAGTAAATCATTTCAGTTGCAATGCGCTCTCGTAATAATAAGGAGGAGGAGGAGGAGGTGGCGGCGCGTCACTTCTGCTGCAAAGAAACGGATAGGCTGCGTTTATTGAGAGATGCAGAGCTAATGTTTCACCTGCGAGATGAGTTCTTCAGGGTTATCACTGTGCAAACAACCCTTAAGTCAAAAATTATTTATGAATCTGCCACCTCCTTCCCAGGCCCGCTCTAATGCGCTCTACCTTTGCTGCTCTGTTTGATTTACTCTTCGTACACTTCATCCACTCCAAATCAGAGACACTATTAGTTAATCCTGCAGCCCCCGACTGGAATATTTTTACAAGTTGCAGGACATCTTCTCCTCTTATTTCCTTATTACGGAGTCGTTTCTTTTCTGGGCATGTTTCCTGAGCCTGATTCTTTTTGCCTGTCCTAGGGTGAATGGCAAGGCCTTTGACATTAATGCCAAACCAGAGGCCTGCATGTTTCTCTGCTCCTTTTTGACAGCCTCCTCCGTTTCCGAGGGACTGTCAGTCTTTTAGAGTGTACAGTATGTTACAGTGCCAATTTCTGAGGGAGCGGTGTGATCTTCACACCGTGATCCCGCAGCCTTTTTTCCGTTTTGTTTTGTTTTTGGAAGAAAAAGCACACTGTCGAACTATTTCCTTTACATGGTAGTTGAATAGCATTTGCTAATTTTTACGATGAATTGTTATGATCGTTATTAATATTGTTATTATCAGTAGTATTATTGAATATTTGTTGCACAGCACTGACAGCTACATGACGTGTAGTGCTACTAAGCTTGTATGATACTTAGAAAAAAACATTTATAAATCATGCAATTATTGATACTATCTAAGTATTTTTTAAAAACAACGGTAAGGGTCGTTTACATAATATGATCCCTTCGGTGGTTCAGGCTTTTTGCATCATTGTTTCTGTAAAATTGAGAGAAATTTCCTCTTGGTACTTGAATAGCCATTGCATTAGAAATCAAACTCTGATCACAAACACACACACTAGTGTGTACTCAAATTGTTTTCAGGATAATTATTGTCTTTCTTTCCTATCTGAAAACCTGAGACCGACCTCAGGGCACTCTCACTGACCTCATCTTAAGGATGGTGCCAAATCCGAAACAAGAAATACAATGGCTAGAGATGAATATTGCATGGATTTATTTCTATTTATACAAGAGAGAACTATTAAGATATGAAATATTGCCTCTTCATTGACTTTCTGGGTGCTACTCTGCACATAATAATTTCATTGGAGTTCGGATATGTCAACAATGTGCAGCTGTATTCATGAATGATATTATCGTTTTGGGGGAAAAAATAGCATTTAAATAGCAGGCTTTGTAAATCCTTTGATGGATCAAATGAATTAAAGGAAAACGGCAACCCAAACGTGCTGTGTCTTCAATATTTCTGTCTGTCACTGATGTGTGGGGCTGCGGTCTGCATGATCACGCTGATAACATTAAAGGCCACGGCAAATCGTTCGGGGTCTCGCAGAGGAACATGATATTCTGGTGTGTGGTGGAGACCTCCTGTGGCTGAGCTGAACCACAGGCCATCTGGATGCACTGTGCATGTGTTGTGGCATTTTTATGATGCAGCTCAGCCTCGGTCAGTTTGCCTTCTACAGTGTGGATGCTAAAAAAAGGTAATAGGTGCAGCGATACTGCAGTTTGCATGAAAAATGGCCTCAATAGTATTTCAAGGTATCGGCCACTGACATCAGCGTTTATTTTGTCTGTTGTTGCACTTTCATGCGTCCATCCATGCATCCTTTTACACACTGAACTCCACTCTCCACCACATGCAACAGACTTCTTTTTTAACCACTTTATCGCTGCACTTTAATCTCTAATGATCATATCAAAAATCAGACTTCAAATCAACTTTCTATCATAGGACACAGTAGCTGAGATAAAAGCACCAAAAGACAAGTCAGCTTTGATGAATGACACTGATAATGCAGGTATCTCTTATTGATTTCTCTAAACCAATCCCAAAGGAGCAGGATGTAATTAAAAAACAGAAGATGATTTTTTTAAAACCCCAAGGACCAGCTGTGCTGTGGATTATTATCTACATTTATTTCAAATTAAAGCCCAATCAGCTGCTTGCAATGAGCGATGGGATCCTACATGGATATACTATTGTCTCCTGAAGTTAGAACTGTTTTATTTTCTCAAAGATTTCAGTTTTTTTCTGTGCAGTTCTCATTGGTTTAAAGTGTGTGGGACACAGGGGAACATAAAGTCATATAATCTTTGTTCCAGTCAGGATTTGTTGGGTCACTGTAAATAAAATCGGATAGATCCACACCCACACAGTCAGTCTTATGAAGCACATTACCATAGTTTTTCAGTGTTCTCTCCAAATAATAACACTAAAGAATGTTGATTTTAAATTGAATTGTTGCTAATTTAACAAGGGCTAATTAGAGTTAAAGAAAAACACTTTTAATAATATTAATTCTATTTATGCAGCTGAAAATTACAAATTCATCTCAGAGTTCTTTGCAGTGAGCAGCACCCTCTTTCCTTAGACCCTCAGTTTGGATCAGAAAAAAATGCTTTATGCACCAAAAAACTTAAATTAGAAATTGAAGAAATACAGTAAGTCTCAGTGTTATGTTGCAGACACATAGTTCTCAGCTGGGACCTGACTGAATAAAAAAAAAAAAGTATCTAGATCTGGAGAAAAGTGCACTGAGTCCTGAGTGTTTTGAAAGCTGCAAAGCAAAAAAAAGAAAGAGAAAAGCACACACACAAGGTGGAATAGTATAAATAGGCTTCAACGTATAAATAAAAAGTGAAATGAAACACATGAACAACAAACTCGGATAGACGAGGGCTGCGTAGCCACCGCAGAGCAGGATGTTCGGATGTGTTTCCAGAAAGCCTGAACATGCTATGAATAGCCTTTTCCCTTCAAATGAATAATGTGTTGCAGGGGGAGAACTAAATCATTGTAATGAGTATATCTATGAATATGAGTCCAAAAAGGATTATATAATGCACAGGAAAGTAATTATCCCTAGGGCAGTAGGTTATAATACTGAAAATCTGTGCTGGAGCAATTTCCCAAATTGAACAGTGAGTCCCAAAGTGTACGCAAAATACATGACAATAGTAATCATTTCTGATAAGATTATTTATCTACAGGCAGAGTGTGGTGTTTGGTAGCAGTGATTTCCACTCATAACGCCGGCATACAGGACAATGCAGCATTTCCCATTACATTATTATTTTTCACAACGAGGGGTGTTAAGGTCTCCAAAATGACATTTATGCAACACTGGATTTCCATTCAAATCAATTCAAATGTAATGTTTACACGTATGGCGGCAGGCGCTCGTGGTGGCGTGGCCCGCTTCTCTCCAGGAGAAACACTGGTGCTCTCAGAGTCAGAAGAAATCCTCCTCAAGCATCCATCTCCATGCACAATAGATTCTATTTAAATGATTTATGTGCAGCACCGTGTAAAGGCTTTAATAAAGTTGTGTTCTAATCTTAAAGCTAAAACATGCCACCTGGGTTTTACGAAGATAAAGTGATTCTTGTGATAATTTTCTGGCCTGCTTAGAATGTTTTCCTCGCTTCATAAGAAATTCACAATGTGGAACAAACAAAAAATACAAACATAACTGGCACTCGTGATGCATGCAAAGGTCCACTTCAGTGTTTTAGTGTTTCAGATTTCTTCTCAGGACATGTTATAAACTATTTATTGTGCTTATGACATTCTTTTACTTTAATGCAGGCTAAATGAAACCGCAAGGGCTGTTTTATTTTTAACAGAGACATGTTAAATGCTAAAATGCATTTCCTGAACCTGCTGTCGTGCACACATCCACCTTTGTTGGAGGCTGGAAACAATTAAAGTAGCAAGAGGTAAAGAACAGATAAATGTGCTTTTATGAAGGGAAGATTTTTAATACATCCTATTAATGTCTGTATTTGCAATAAACAGGTGTTTTTAAATGTCCAACATAATCCTGTAACAACAGCAATAATGTTAATGTTTTTTCTAATGTAAGTAACAATAATTTTCAATGTATATTTTTTATACCTATCACTACCAATAGATGACTTATTAGAATGTAAAGCATGCTTCTAACCTTAAGTAAAAGGACTACAGCTACTGATTTAACATAAAAAATAAATAAATATTTTGTTATTTTGTATGCCTACCAAGATATGACATTAGAGTATACAGCAAGTATCTGACACAAACTAAAGGACTAATAATAATAATAATAATAATAATAATATAATAATAACAACAATAATAATAATAGTAGTAGTAGTATTATATTATACTTTTTCATAAGAAAACAACAACAACAATAATAAAAATTTGCAACCATATCATATAATAAATTATAACTGAAATAATAATTCACAAAAGTATTTTACATGTATAAAACAATAATTTTACATGTATACAACAATAGGAAAAGGAATAATAAATAATAATGAATAATAACTATTCTTGTTATTGTTAGTATTATTGTTGTTGTTATTATTGCCATAATTTTATGTGTACATTTTAATATTTTTTTTAGATTATACTACTGGTATAGTTAGTAAGTGTAGCTGTATAAACATAGCTTACACAGTATTTTATTGGCTACAGAGTTGAACTTCACCTCCCAGAGTGCACCGCGGCAGGGCTCCTCGTCTCCCATTGGTCCGGCTCTCCGAGCAGCGGAGGCAGACATGAGGCAGTGCTGAGAGCCCGGCGGAGAGCTGCGGAGCTGAAATGAAGCGCGCACACGGAGCGGCTCACACCGTGCAGTGCCGTGCGGCTCAGGAAGAGGCTCCGCGTCGCTAAAGCTGAAGGCTGCTCCGGCTGAATGAAGGGCTCCGTCCATGCGGAGGCTAGCGCTCATTCTGCTGCCCTGTGCTGTCGCCGTCCTGGTGCACTTGTGGTTGGCACAACGACCCTCCTCCACCCCGCTGGACAACAACACACTCTCGGGTACTTTTTTAGCCTCAACCCCGGAGCTTCACCTTCTCAAAGCCACGCAACTTTTTCCATCCGAGCGGCGGGCTAACTTTGCTTTTACCGCCCCGTTGTGGCTGTTAGTTAGTGTGTGAACAGGTAGTTAATGGTCGGACTGTGTGTTGGCGCTGCTGAGTGTTTCCGTCTGTGTGTTTTAGAGGGAAATAATGTAACAGTTGAGTAGTGTTGGGCGTTGCTGGGATGGTCTAACGTGAGGAGTCAGAGCTGAGCATCTCTGCTTGTTACAGTCCAACTACTGTCCTCTGAGCTTCCTGCACACCGATGATCACTTATCATCAGTCCTGTGCTGCTGCGTGAAGTCGCTTTGTCATCACATGAATGTAGTTTAACCAGCTTTTGATGCATGGAGACATGAATTTTCATGAGGTGAATTACAGCATGCATCTCAGTAACTCACTGCAAAGCTAAATATCAGAGGGAAACTGCTGCCAGGATCAGGAATGAGAAGCATAAATCAAGAGAGCTGGAAAGTGTCATTTTTATTATTTATCTCTGCTTGTTTGTTTATCATTGTCACTGACTGTGGGTCAGATTTTACCCCTATCCTTCCATTTGTACCACCTTATTGGGTGTTTTTTGTGGAAATGACCAGCCATGGCAACCTGTTGTGTGAGGTTTTTTGTCAGTGCTTGCTGCTTTCTCTTCTCAATGCAGATGAACCATTACCTTTCTATGAAGTTCTGGTGGGAGTGCTGTCAGCGAGACACCATTATGAACTGCGACAAGCGATAAGAGAGACCTGGCTGGGCTACCTCCGAGATCACCCCCAATTCCAGCACAGGTCTGTAGGGTGGAGCTCCAACTTCACCGCTTGTTTTTCTTTTTCTTTTTTTCTTTTTTTTACCTGCCAGACTAAATTCATATAGTGGAAATAAAGCCTGCAGCTGGCAGCAAATAACCAACTGCCCCATCAACCCTTTTATCTTCACCTGACCAGCGGCCAAGATTGTTCTCTCTTTCATTCTTCCTTTTTGTCCATTTCCTTCTCATTCAGCGATCTGAGCAGAGATAAGGTGTGATGGCCTTTAAGCAACCCTCAGTAACCATGGCAACGCAGGGTGGATAGATGGACAAGCTTTAGAAATTTAGCCGAACATTGCACACACACAAAAAAAGACAAATGCATTTGTGTTTTGTTTTGTGTTTTTTTTCCAGGGTGGGGGTGAAGTTTATCGTGGGTGAACATGGGTGTCCCATTCCAGAGGAGGACAGGGAGGATCCATACTCCTGCTCCCTGCTGAACTTCACTGAGCCAGGTAAGAGAAAGAAAAACACTCTAATGAATGGCAGCTTTAATACAAAGAAATGTTCTCTGCAATCTGTTGCCTGTATGATGGCGCTGAGGTGGAATAATGGCAGAAGAGTTGAAAGAATGAAAAGAATGCATGTTCAGAAAAAAAGTAAAACACCTTTATTCATGTTCACCCACAGCTCAAGGACAGCTGTCTTTTCTTTCTGTGTCCAAGGCCAAAGCAGAAATGTCTCACAGTCAATGTAGCTGCTGCAGGGTAACTAGAAGTGAGTACTAACACTTGAAAAGTAGAGCTGTACGAAGTACAGACGCACCTTGTATCAAATAATTGAACGTGGTCACTGTCAGATTGAGTGTCCACAGTAATTGTCACGTCTCTCACCTCCACACATCCAGTCCAATCCAGCCATTTCACTACTTTTCCTGGTCGCGTCGGTGTTTGCTGCCTTCATGAAAACATAATTACTGCTCATCAGAATAGGCTTTTTCAGACGGCGGCCTTCGGGGTCATGGCAATGTTTTATTTTTCCGGCGTATTCTCTGCTCTCTGCCGTGTTAATGGCTGTAAGTGTTGACGTGATTCGCCTCAGAAACGGAGGCAGGCAGCTTTGGTGTGAGATGCTCGGCGTGATTGGAAGAGAAAGAGACAATAGCTGCTTTTAAACACAGTTGGGTACCTGACTCAGGATTCAGGTCAGAGCGCGTGTTAAGCGGACGATTAATTGTTGCTGAAATATGTTTGTTTGTGCTGCATTCATCACAGGGATTTTTCTTTGGGACTACAATAAGGTGAATGCTGATTAGCTTCTCAGGATGTGTTGTAGTAATCCTGCTCCTGACACTCGCTGTTTGTGCTTTGTATCGAGGGGAAACAAATTCCTAATGACATTCTGAGCTTTAAAACTTAAACCCTGTTCTGAACAACGTATTACACCTGAAAATGAATAATAGCTTTCAGAATTTTGATAGCCTGTTAATTTTTCTGTTTTTTAAGCAAAAACTTAATTGGTAACAGCTTCTCTTAATATGAATATTTGCTAATTTTGTTGGTCTGAACAAACTGATTATCTTTAAATTTTGGAGGGTTAGTGGGAAAAACAAGCCATCTGAAGAGTCTTGTTGAGCTCTGAGGACACATGACGCAGTTTTTAAGGATAAATGTTCATCCATTAATCCAGAATATGATATTTCTTGATCTAATGATTATTTTCTTGATGAATGGATGAACATTTGGTTTATAAAATGGGAAAAAAAAACAAAAAAACTGCATCATATTTTCCCCAGAAATCAACACGACTCTCCAAATTGCCTGTTTTTCCCATCAACACTGGTGGTTTGATCTGTAAGCTATTTCTTGCACCACACACGAACATTATATGTTGCTTAATATTAAATAATTACCCATAAATACTAAATAACAGTGAATTTGTGGTAATACTTTGTAATTTATGCCAAGCTTTATTCATGCCTCCAGTGACTAAACTAGCATTCTCAGGATGGCCAGTGCCAAGGGAGCACTGCAGTTATTTGTTTTGACAAGTGTGCACAAGCTAAGCATATATAGTTAGTCAGCATAGAAATATTAAATATATCCTCCCACAGCAGTAAAATCCTGCAGCTCAATTCCATTCAGTCAGTGTGAGAAACGTTTTGTGTGATAAACTGCAGGTCGCTCTTTGTCTGTCCTCTAATTGTCTTTATTTTGGAAGGAGCATTAGAACTTGTACAGAACGCATATGATGTAAAAACCCTGCGTTGCTTGAACAGCCTTGATCTTTTCATTGATCTCCTGGGTGATAAAATGCTCTTTTGTAATTAAGAAAGCACGCTCACGAGCAGAAGCCTCACTTTGAAGACAGCAGTCCCGAGAACGGGCTCCTCAAAGTGCTGATGGTGTAGCTTTACCGGAGTCTGTCTTCTTCTCTGAACGCTCTCCCTGAATCACCTGCTCTGTGGGGATTGCAATAAATTTCACATGTGCTTCTGTCCTCCCTTGTGTCCCAGTGACGGGACAGGATGCAGACATGGAGATTGTGACGGTGTTGGACCCGTCGGTGCTCGCCCCCTCCGACGTGTCCGCCATCGCCCTGGATTTCAAGGTCCTCCACCCAGTGGTGATAACAAGACTAGGGGTGTTTCCCAGCGGGACCCGGCCCGAGCTTCAAAGCAACGTGACGGTGAAGCTTCTCCAGCTGGACCAGGAGGTAACCGTGAGCGTATCGTACCCCGTATGCTGCTTTTCTTGTGGACCCTGCTAGATACACAGCCTGGGGGCAGCTGGAGGACTTTGTGCTGTTGATGTTTACTCCCTCAGTCATAGGCACAAACATCAGCTCATTTTGGATCACTGCCATTGAGGGAGCAGTGTAGTCTAACATTCAGTGTGTATGACAGTAACAGCACTTTCCTCGTGAATTCTTCATGGATAAAAAGTAGTGATTATACTTTTGCAGGAGGCTGTGGTCACTGCTCGCTTCAGCTCCATCAGCACGGGGACCATGGTGAACTGGGTGTGGTACAAACCAGTGGAGCAGTTCATCTTGCCTAAGGTCAGTTTTTCACATATACCCAGCGGTCATGACTTGAATTGACCCAGTCCTGAAGGTGTTACAGTTTTTAAAATTTTCTTAGAAAGCTGCTGAATTATATTTTCTGAGAGTTTTATTTGAATTGAACAAATTTTTGAGAGAACTTTCTTCTCCAACACAACTAACTAAAATAATCTTCATAGAATTCATTAATTTATCTAATAATTTGTATCCTGTAGCTCTCTCCCAAGAGTCACCTTAGAGAATGATTTATTGAGTTATTTCCTAAAAGAAAAGAAAATGCTGAATGTGATTTTAAATCCTTCCTCACTCAAGCTGCCATTAAAGAGTAACCTAAAACCAAGTTAAAAAGCAGTGTTTTGCTGCCCTCTCTGGTTCAAAGTTTTAAAGAGCCCATATTATGCACAATCCCATGAAAACTTTATTTTGGGGGTTTACTATAATATGTTTAAATGCTTATAATGATTAAAAAACACATTATTTTTCTCCTACTATACATACACCTTTTCTCAGCCTCCATCTGAAACACTCTGTTTTAGCTCCTGTCTCTTTAAGGCCCCCCTCTTTAAAGGATTGCTCTGATTGGTCAGCTGACTCAATGTAAACGAGGCAGTGTTGGTTAGTAACCCCACATCTATGAGTACAGGCAGAGAGGTGTAGCTTTAACAGCAGCAGCTCAAGTGAGAAAATAATAATGGACTTCAAGCAAGCAGCTCATTCTTTGTTTGAGGGCCAAACTATGCAAATGTGTTGCGTGATGACGTAGATAAGTAACAGAAGAAAACCCTAGACTTGAAATGAGGCGTTTCAGGCAAGGTGAGGGGCTGTGTAGTCTGTGGGAGAGAATAACTACCTTAATAGTATGGACTTTGTAGGCTTGGGTAATTTTATGTGCACAAAAAAGGTATTTTGCAGACTAAAAGAAAGTGGAAAAACTCCAAAACACAATATGGGCTCTTTAAACTTGTTTCACCTCTAACCAAATCAGTGTCACCGATGGACAAATGTATTTTGTTGCACAGCACCTGCACCCAGCAGTAATGTCACAGGGTCCTGGAGTTCACCTGTACTTTACTGCTGCAAAGTGAAAAGTTAAAAAACCTGATGTCAGCAAGCAAGATTTTCGAGGAGTGTAATGTGCAATAAAACTGGGGTAGAGAAATACTGGAATCAGCTTCAATAAAAATGTGAGGTTTTAACTGTAGAAACTACTCTGAAGTATCAGGTTTTAACGGTATCGAGGGCTTGACGTCAATAATATGGTTCAGTTTTAATAGTGTTGGACAGAGCAACACTATGCAGCACGAATGATGTGTCTGTCTTTTATCCAGGGTTTTGAGGGCACACTGGTTTGGGAGAGTCTGGACTCTGCTGCACTGACCACAGTCAACTCCTCCTCCTTGAAGCTCAACGATGGAGGAGGTGTTCTCAAGTTCTCCTCTGTACGTGCTCACATGTGGTGTCAAAAATACATGTAGCAGGAAAATCCTCTCAAGTCGTAAAGCGAAGGCAAAGTTCAAGAAGTTACAAACTTTTCTTTTTTTTTTTTTCTTTTCTTGGAATTGCAGATTGCAGAGGGCATATTGCCTCATAGAAGTGCTCTTGGATTTCCTGGCCTGGCCGGCGGGTTCACATTCACGATCTACGGTTGGTCCTGCAACACCGTTATTCTGAGCTTTTTATGAAAAGAGGTCGATCAAAATCTCTCCATGAGCCAGCTGTTGTAAAAACTCTAAAAAAAAACATTGTTCATTCTGGCAGGTTATGAGATTAGCTCTTTTTCTCCTCAGGGCTCTTGTGTATGTGCCAAATGGAAAATAACATTTTCCCCCCATCCTCCCTGCTGTGCTTCATTATTGATTTTACCTGCATTTGTTTGCATTTGTAGTCATTTTGTGGAAAACAAAATTTAATTCATCGTTCGATATTTCAGGAAAACAGAACAAATGATCCATTCTGTACAGTGCTATAATTTTATCATACTCTTTTGCCAGCCAGTGATTAAAGTTAATATCTCTCAAAAGTGCCTCAATTTATTCAAACTTTGTGCGAATAAAAAGTTAATGGGACTTAAAGAAAATCTAATTTAGACCCAAACTCCACTACTCCCTCAATTTATGTTGCTTTCTGCCTTTTTCTGTTTCATCTTACCCTCCCATCATGTTCCTCTCCCTCTCACTGCGTCAGATGGAGATGGTCTGTCGGGGCTCCTGCGGGGCCGTCCAGCCAGGATGGAGCACCATGCCTCTAGGCTGAGGCAAGAGGATGCCACCTTGCAGGAGGAGAGCCTGAGGCACGGAGACATGGTGTTCGTAGACGTGGTAGACACCTACAGGAACGTGCCTTCCAAACTGCTTCAATTCTATAAATGGTATGCCAAGTGCTAATGACTCGATTCTCTGTCTCCAAATTGCCTGGGCCCTCTGAGGAAATCAGCAACCTGAAATGAAAGTGTGCCGTCGCCTCAAAATGTCTCGCTGTTAGAATCACGATTGCAATCACTCTGTCAGAGAAAAAAGTACAGTTATGAGTCATCAGATAGCAAAATGTACATGAGTGGTCTTAAGCTTGGAGTTTACAAGTATTTCACTTGTTCGCAAACCTCTTTCTCTGCACTCTCTGTGGTATTTGAAAGCAAATCCACTCTGGGATATGGCAAAAAAAAAAAAATCAGAAGGTGGGCTTTAATTAAGATTGCAAATTCCCTCTCTGGCAGGTCTGTGGGAAATGCTGACTTTAATCTACTGCTGAAGACGGATGATGATTGTTACATCGATGTGGACTCAGTATTAATGAAGATTGACCACAAGGGTCTCAAACGCAGCAATTTCTGGTGGGGGAAGTAAGTACAATTTGGTCTCCGATCCTGTTGACAGTGTATTTTTCGCATCCACTCGTGTTTGCAGTTTAACTTCAGTGCACTGTCAGCTGAACTCCAGATGAAAGGAACAGGAATGCTCAGCGTAGTCAAAATGATGATTGGTCAGGTGAAAAGGAAGACAGGACTTAATGATAATGTATCTGCCGTCCTGACCCAGTTTCAGGCAGAGCTGGGCAGTGGATCGCATCGGGAAGTGGCAGGAGCTGGAGTACGCGAGTCCGGCCTACCCGGCGTTTGCCTGCGGCTCAGGCTATGTGGTCTCTCGTGACCTGGTCCAGTGGCTCGCCAGTAATGCGGAGAAACTGAAGGCCTACCAGGTACAGTACTAAGCACTGAGCAACTGTGGCAGATAATGGTGATCATAATGTGAGCAGTCTGGCCTGGATGTCTCGTTACAGGGAGAGGATGTGAGCATGGGGATATGGATGGCAGCTGTTGGACCACAGAAGTACCAGGTGAGAAATTGCCTGACTGACTTAAACTGCCAGCTCCAATGAAGCCTGGTGATTGCAAATGATTTGGTTTGGTCTACTCACATCATTCTAATGCTGTTATAAATAACAACTTATTAGACTTTTGTCAGGAATGATTAAGTCTTACACACTGTCCCAACAGTACACCAACATTTATCAACACGTATTCAAAAATAAGAGCTAAAAATGAAGGAAGAAAACAATTTCATAGCTGTACAGCACACAGTTCACAATGTCATATCAGTTTAGAAGAAAGACATGTTACTTTAATTACAACATTGATCCTTAAACTCCATTATTCAAGCAGCATGGTTTTAGATTGTTCCATCTCAGCTTGATATCCTGCTGAAGTTGATATTGTGAGTGGTAAAGATGAGGTTTCTGACTCAGTTCGCTCTCCATCTTTATTTATGTCGCACTTTTTATATGGCTTAGTGCAGATAATCAATGTAAAACAATGGGAGACTAACACATACTGTGAGAAAATGACTGCATACTGTCAATCAGCTATACTGGTTGTTGAAGTCCCTCTCCAGTCAGTAATTTAACCCCAAAGAAGGTCAATGCTGTGTTTCATATTTTAATGTTTTTTCCATTAAAATCATCCCTTCCTGCCTTAAAATAGCTTAGATTTAACCTCCTATACTATAGCGCCATCTAGAATATGCAGATCTATGAAGTCTCCCTACGTACTGGAGCACACCAGCTCACCTACAGCTCTGCTCAAACACTGTAAAACTACTCTGCGCTACACAATGACAAGTTGCAATATTGATGTAATTCAGGCATACCCTTTTAAATCTGGACACAGACCATCATACAGAAAGCTGCACCCTGCAAAGTGATAGGATTGTTTCTTTAGCTATGTTATTTTGGAAACCCTGTAAGTCTGAATCCATGTTTTTGAGTCTGTCTTCAGTACACTGCAGTTAAAAATGCTCTATCAGGGAGTTGACTGCTTGTATCATCAAAATTAAAAGCATGAAATTTGTAAAAGCTGTTCACCGGCGAGAGTCTTTAACAGTGTTTTGATCCTCTGGGCTTCATTAGGTGAAACTCAGCATTTTATTAATACACTCCACAAATGAAAAGATGCAGTATAAAATGAAACTGTGAATTGAAATGGTGGGTCTACTCCTCTCACTCCTCAGTTGTGTAGTTGTCTTAAGCATGTACATTTTGATTTCTGTGTAAAACATGCCGGTCAAGAGGTAATTTACTATTCTGCTGTTATTCTATAAATATATGTTACATGGTTTTCTGCACATCTGTGACACATTTTGCATTTTTTACTTCACAAATAAAATGCTTACCCCTTACTGTACACTAGCCTTTCAGCACAGCCTTACCACATTACACTGCACATATTTTCTGAGCATGTGGCGAATACAAGCTCTAAAATATTTAGTAGTGGCGTCTGTGAAAATCACATCACAGTTTGACCGGTTTGTTTAACTGCTTCGATCTTTGAAGCATAGAGTTCATTTGCAGCATAACAAATTTGCATATTGACAATTTAACCTGAGTAATACCTGAACCAGTGTGCAGCTAATAATCAGATCATTCTGTGCTTGTCAACACGCCTGCTTCTGTCTCGTCGCCAGGACCCTGGCTGGCTGTGTGAGAAAGAGTGCTACCTGGACATGCTGTCGTCTCCCCAGCACACAGCCAAGGAGCTGCACATCCTCTGGGACAGGAAGAGGGTCTGTGGAGACCCCTGCGGTTGTCCCTGGGACCACTGAATGTGGCTAAGACCACACTCACTACATGGCACTGTGGGTAAAATGCACTCAACACTGGTTGTCAGTTCAGTTGCTGTGATTTCCTTACAACACCAAACTGAGCCATTATCAGTTTATTATTATTATTATTATTATTATTATTATTATTACATTGACACTTAGATTTTGGAAATGTGGGGCTTTCTGTTGAAAAAATTATCTTGGGAACTTTGCTAGTTCTGAATATTAACAACATACTGCACAGACATAATAAAGCTTTTGCAGCTTCAGAACACGTTTCAAACTCACATTTAGCCGTAGCATCTTGTCAATATTTGTATCATGAACTCTGTTATTACATTTGAAAATGTCTTCAGAGGAGCAGACGAAATAAGGGAAAAGACTGTGGATTATAAATGCTTTAGTTGTGTAAACTGTCAGGGATCGACTAGACCCATGTGCAATACCAGCATGTGACGGTTATTGTGTACAGAATCTGTAAGACTTGAGTACTTTCTAAAACTATAATTATTGGTACTCTTGGCATTGGTACAGACTTAAACCTTTTGGTTTAAAACAGATACTTGATGGCATTTTAAAGATGATTACGCTACATTGCTATATTTTGTAAATTATTGTCTTAAGCTTTTCATGCTCAATCACTATTTGTAGATTTCTGACGAGCTTTCTCACAAACACACGGTTTGTACTGTAACTGTTATTGTGCAAATAGTGATGTGGCCTTACTGTATTTGTTAGGCGTCATATGGTATGTATGTTAACACTTGTGATATGAACACAGATTTTTGGAACTTGACGAAGCAGTCAGAGCGACTGTGAAATACGTTCACTCATTTAACACGGTTTTATGAAACCTTCCTCAAAAGAAATAAAGAACACTTAAGAGAGACGAACGCCTTGCTCACTCTTTACTTTGAGGTCGATGCACTCAGTAAACTCACCGGGGCTGCTGCTTCTGTGTTGAGTGCGAAGCTTTGTTTTAGCCGTTAGTGCTGCTCAGTCGGCAGCAGAGCCACGCAGTCAGCAAACACACTTTTCTCAGGTTGTTACAGAAATCCATTTTCTCAACTTAAAAAGGAATAGGAAATCACATTGGTCTCTATCAGCGCTTGTCTTCCTCAAACAGTGAGCTGGACTCTGCTGGAATTTTGAACAAGGCAACCGGTGGTGTGTTTAAGCCTGGCATTGATCTGCGTTTTCATGTTAATCAATAGGACTGAACACCTCCAGCCAAGTGTGCTTAGATTTTTTATAAGCTATCTTTGCACATGCTTTCAGCTGCTGCAGCGATTTATTTATTTTTTTAAAGGTATAGCCTTATGATGGATGCTGAGTCACTAGAATTAGATTGCCTCGCTGTATATTTTTGTAAATAATGAAAGATGATGCTGAATATTTTACTAATGGAGGATAATACAAGTCGTTTGTTTTATTTAGGCCTCTCCTACCTGCCAAGAAATCTGTTCCTGCAATTAACCTGACATTGGAGCAGACATTCCTCTTCTCCTGACCGCCCTCCCTCCCCCTGCCTCCCATCTCATCCTTTCGCCTCCTCTCGTTCAGTGAGCTGCATGATAACAAAGTCATATCCGCATCTGTTCCGCTCTCCTACAAAGATAAGCACGCCGTTTTTCACTCCATCAGCCTTTCTCACTGATTTGGCTCGAAGCCCGTCATTGTGAGCCGAGAGAAGCGTGGAAATGACACGCAGACGGAAAAAAAAAAAGCCGACTTCTACTTTCTGTGCTGGTGCTCTTTTAGAAGATGAAGTTATTGAATTTGTCCAAACTTTGATGAGCGCTGTGGGGATATCGTCACTGACTGATGTCAAATGTTTAAATTATTAGCGTTTTAATTTCCAGAGATGTGCTCCAAATCCTGTGAATGCTTTATTCTCGTCCTGTTCTTTCACACATAACAGTCTAACTAAATCAACTGAATCTAGATCTGTCTTAATGCCTTTTTTAAAGAAACTGCACCATGTTTACCTACAGATTGCTGCTGTGTTATATTCTCAGTCTCCTCAGGCTTCTCCCTTCTAATAATTTAAAGGCTCAGACCCTTCAGTTGATTTGTTCTCTCCCCGTATTCCTGCCTCTTTTTTTCAAAATTGCACATCATTCAGCGTGTTTATATAATGTGGAGCTGCATCATATTTGGATGTAAAAAAGCCTCATGTACTGGCATAAGCAGGAGTTAGACGGTGTGAAATAATGTGTCAAGGGGGAGCACTACTCAAGAATTCCTATGTTCTCTGAGAGATCAATACTTGTGAACATAAAGTCGCTCCCAGAGCTGGATGCTTAAAGTCTAAAGAAGCAGAACTGGAAAAGTAGTGCAACTATAAGACAGGGCATAATGAAAAGATCTCAGTTCATCTGACTGACCCAGAATATCTGATTCATCCATATGTTTGATATTAATAGACCCCACACGTTTTGAATAGTCTATGCCCTCAAGTGTATGTGTAATCTTTTCTAAGTGACGACAAGAGTACAATTCCCTGAACCACTGACTTATTTTCACTCTATTAATATTTTGCCATGAAAGTGCAATCATCCGTTTAGCCTGTGACAAGCACTGCTCTGAGAAAATAGAGGGAACTTGGGCGCTGGAGTTAATTATATTTATAAAATCCTTTTCATCTTGAGTCTCACCTCTTCCCAAAACTCATCATCTTGCGCTGCAGATTGAATACAAGAATGTGTTGACATTACAAATGTGAGTCTTATTTTCTTGATAGCTTTGGCAGACACTTAATTTTACTTGAGTGGTTTTTTTAATCTTTTTTGTTTTTTGCCCGAGGTACCCACACAGCCCGGTCTGATGAGCTTAAGCATCAGCACCACCCTCCATGTGCCGTTTAACACACTTGAATGAGTGCGTTGTCACAATATTTATTCTACTGAATTATCGATGTTTAGGTTGCTTTGAGGGTTTTTGCATTCATACTGCTACCACTGAAGGAAAGATGTATGTTTCAGTGCTTCATCTGTTGCAAAATAATAAAGTTTTTTCATTACTGTCAGCAATATAACCTTTTAAAAGACTTTTTAGGTTGACTGATTCAGCTGTTTTCTTCTTACTTTTAGCTAAAAAAAACCACCATGTGTATGTTTATTATTTTTAACTAGACATTTCAGCTGTGTTTCTTAAGCTCACTAATTATTTTACCTGTTAACGATTTCTTTTAGTCATATGTTCATTGTATCAGCTATTTAACCATTAATTTTAGCTAACTATGTCAACTGTTTAAGTATTTTTAGCCATCGGTAGCTAGTTTATTTAAGCTATT
This sequence comes from Dascyllus trimaculatus, assembly GCA_024666655.1. Lineage (NCBI taxonomy): Eukaryota > Metazoa > Chordata > Actinopteri > Pomacentridae > Dascyllus > Dascyllus trimaculatus. The sequence goes on along the minus strand of CM045464.1, from coordinate 23,929,480 downwards.
TACATATTACTGCAAGTGTATATTTATGGCTAAGCTAACCATTTACGAAGGTTGTACTGTGAAGCAAACTTGACATAATCAGGCTTTCTTTGTGAAGGCCAGCTTGACAAAACCTAAAACCCCGGTCGAATTAATGGGTATCATTACAGTACTGACTTTAGGCTCAACATACCTCACTAACTCACTTCATAGTTCACCCCTCACCTGCTTAGTTTCAGCTAATCAGCTTTTTTAGCTATTTAAATATTTAACTAACTGTTAACTGTATCAGCTATTTAACCATTACTTTAAGCTAAATGTTATTTTCTCCTGTTTTTACTATTTTGCTAATCAGCAGTTTTACAATTTATAACTCATAGCCAGAGCCATCTGGCCTATTAGGCCATATAGGCAAATGCTAAAGGCACCATGGCCTCCAGGGGGCACCACAAAATCAGGAAGCATATGTAAATCGCCGATGGAGGGGGCGCCGTATTTTAGCCATAGCTTAACCTAAGTATTTCCTATTTGCAGCTAAGCTAACTATTTTAATTGTTTACCTGTGGATAAATAGCTACTTCAAAAGTGAATTTATTTTAGCCATAGGTTAAGGATTTAAACTGTTTATTTTTAGCCAACTAGCTATTTCAGCTGTTCATCCATTATTTGTAGCTAGTTAAGCTAACAATTTTAGCTGCTTTAGCTAATTAGCAATTTCAAATATTCATTCATTTCTTTGAGCCAGTTCTTTGGTGTCAGCTGTTTATTTATTTCTTTTAGCCTGAGGTTTGCTATTTCAGCCATTTATCCAATTTGTTTAGTCAACCATTTCGGCTGTTTATCTATTACTTTTAGGTTAACTATTTTCAGTTCGTCGGTTATCTTGTCTATCTTAACTGACAAAGGTCAGGCAGCAGTTTTTGCTGAAGATCAACATCAATTTAATTTATCAATTTTTCCTGACTGTGTTCCTTTTAACCCAAATATTAGTGTTTTCTGTCAAATGACAGTTTCTTTTCTTGTTCAGTTGAGTTACTTGTGGAGTTCCGCCTTGGAGCTACAGAGATATTGAGGGTGGAGTTATTCCCTGGAGTACAAGTGCCTCTGGTAGAGGTTCACAGTTTTATACCATTCAGAACAGCTAAGTAACCATTTAAACGGAATACCACTTTACAGATTACACACTCACAAATGTCATGTGTAATAGGAGTCTTCACTTACAGCTCTGTGGAAACATACAGTATATGGATAAAATTAAAACTTACCTGCGGTGTCGGAGTAAAGACGCCATGAATCAGATCAGGCACAGCTGTCCCAGATCTTAAGAGGAGAAGCTTACAGTCTGCTGAGTGCCGTGCATCTGCATACTCATTCAAACAACTCCAGATTCTTAGACTCTCCTCGCAGAGCATTACACGTTGCTGTCAATCAGCCTCCTCTTCTCCAGCAGCCCCCTCCTCTTCCTCCTCTGTGTGCACTAAAACGAGGAGGAAATCATTTATTCATGACACCCGGCATCCAAAACCAGCATTTCTGACTGATTCTGATTCATAGGAATGAGGAGATATTATTAGACACACAACTATGCCCTAATGGGGCAACATTTTCATTCCCAATTTGAAATTGCACCCACAGCTCTCTCTCTCATTTCCATAGCAGCTACAGTGTCTCAGGCTGGTGAAGTAATGCCTGTCACTTTTTGCAAACATTTGCAGAACACATCTGTGAAATGTGTGACACTGTGGATTGGTTGGATGACACATTCGGCGGAAGGTCGGCTGTTAGTCGGTACACATAATTACACACGTCTTTGATAAAGTGATGGAAATACTGAGTGAATCACGAAGTTTCATAAGCTCACTTGACCCCTGCTGCAGTAACATGGCAGATTTACTATGATAGTGTTTGTGGGAGATAATTAGCTCAGTCATTACTGAACCATTACTGACAGTCATTCTGTCTTAAGAGGATCATGAATTAGCTCATCGGTTGGATGATGAGATTCTAGGAAACCACTCAGTCATTTGATGTAACCTGATGCCACACCATGCGTGCACAAAATGTCATGATGTCAGCTAGAAGAGCACATTTGCCCTCAGTTCAGCATTAAAAGGGATACTCCTGCCATTTAGGACTGTACCTCCACAAGGTTTAAAGACTTGCAAGTGCCTGATTTTTAAAAGAGCATTGATGCAGCAGAGGCTATGATATCCGAGGTTGCAATCTCTGGGGCTGAAAAATGAAACCAATGAAGATGTGCCAAAAACTGCAGTTCATCAATTAGCCACTTGGTGCTGCCTCAAAAGGCGGGTCAGTCCCCATAAGCTCCCAGGTTAGAATGACCAATTTTACAGCAAAAATAAACGTGGTTACAGCCTGGTATAAAAATTTCCTCATAGCTAAGTTGTCCATTTGAATTTTCAATAGCTCACCTGTTTAAATTGCATTAAGGCTTAAAGTCATGCATAATTAAGGTCGTGCTAACTTTAAGCAGCAGATCAACATCTTCATCAGGACAGTCTGTGTCCTGCCTCAGCTCCATTCATGCTCCATCTCATTGCCTTTTTTCGGATTGGCTGGGACTTCGAAGGAGTCAGGCACTGCCAAAATGGTGACGGCTGGAGCCACAACTCTGAGCTTGGGGGAACCTGTGGGTGACATCACTGTGGTTTCATGCATCTTTATTTCCAGTCCATGGAGATACCCAGATTTACTCCACAAATGCAGGCTCCTACATCTCCCATAATGCAACTCAAAGGCATGTTTTTTCAGACCTCTCCTATCTGATAAACACCCACATCTTTTAAACTCCATGCTCCGGTCTGTGAGACAGGATTTCTTACTGTTTCTGTTTGTGTAATCTCCAAATCCAAGCCAGAATAACCCTACGTGACATCATCAAGCACCCTATAGAATCACGGATGATATTACACAGTTGTCTTTACAGGCAGCATAAAACTCCAAATGATGGATAAACTGAACTTCATGTGTAAAATCGCAGTCCCCTTCATCATATACAGCTATTTAAAGCCTGGAGGAGACAGATTTATATCACCTACAGTGATTTCAGGTAGAAACCTTGTACTTTGTGTTAGCGCTTGTTATTCCTCTTTATCCCCGATGGGACATGAAGACGCAGTGAGGTTTTTACAAACGACTGAGTGCTGGCAGAATTATGCATGAGAACATGTGTTCTTCTGGGAACAGTGACATGAATATGGTAACTACACTAACATGAATATTATAAACTGCAGGAAGCTTTTCATGAAGCCCCTGCATCAAGCGATATTAAAGGATATTAATATTCTGCACTGTTCATATTTTGAACAAATCCCATTAAAAGACCAGACCAGCGACAAACTGATGCTACTAACAAGAACTGTCTGTATTCTAAGCCTGACTTAGCTTATTTTTTCTGTGTTGCAGAGCGCTTCTGTTGTCTAAAAGCCATTGAGAATACATCAGTGTGCCCCTCTGTTGCACTGGTTGACATGTTTTTTTTTCATTATCGCCAACCTGAGCTTTGTGGTTTATTTTATGTCAGTCCTGCCTGCTGTCACTGACACTCACCAGTGCACCAGAACTACAGCTGAAAATAGTTCTCAACAAGTGTCGAGCTCTTTTAGAGGTTACTCAGCCTTTTCAAGGAATGAAAAACCCATTAAAAAAAAAGAACTGGCAATCGCTGGACCAATGGGTTGAGGATGAGAGCAGCAAACAGGCTAGAGAAGTGCTGCGAGGCAAACACACTGTTGTTTCTGGTCATTGATGAGAATTTATATTGGGAGGAAATCAACCATCTTGCAGTGTGGCTCACAGCAAACAACCTACTGCTCAGGAAAAACAAGGAGCTGATTATTGATTTTAGGAAAAAGGAAGCAAAGTCACGCACACCTGTGTACGTGAGTGAAGCTGACCTACCAGGTGATCACTTCTAGGTTGCTGGGAATTAATATCAGCTGTCATGGTTATCACATATTTTCGCCCTGCTAAAGAAAGCTCAGAAGTGACTGTGCTAATTGAGGAAGCCAAATTCCCAGGCTTCCTCAATCATAAGCTTCCTACCTTGTGCCAAGTTCTTGTAAACTTTTACAGAGAGCAATAGAAAGCATCCTAACCGGAAACGTCACAAACTGGTGTGGGACGTCTGCGGCCCAAGGCAGGAAGTCCTCCACACTTCACCGCAAAAATAGTTTCATTTTCACATGATTATTTATTCTTCAGATAATTTGTCTTTTCTTTGTGAGTGACACAGTGGAAAACCATCTGTAATTTGGATTATACAGTCTTGCATTACATAATGATAATCTAATTGAATCTTGATTTTTTATGGGATTCAGTGCAGAACATCGGCAGCCTGATCACTGAGTGTTGCTGAATACAAGTGCTCGTGTCCTCTTTCAAGTAAAATCATGAAACATACCGTGCCTATAAACCGTATTCACCTTGGAAGTTTTCCCCTTTTGTTGCTTTTTAACATTGAATCATGTCAATAAAATGAATAAAATTTGGAAAATTTGAAAAGAATTTACCAAAAAGACTCTGCATTGCCAAAGTAAAATAGATTTCTATGTCAACTGATTAAAAAACCAAAAAAATGTAATATAAGTGACTGTGTAAGTGTTTACTCCCTTTAAGTCAGTATTTATTAAATGTACCTTCAGCTGTAATTACGGCATTGAGCCTTGCCGACAGCCCTGAACATCTAGATACTGCAATTTTACACTCTTCCTATTTCAAAAACTGTTCAAGCACCGTCAGGTTGCACAGGGATCTTGTGTGAACAGCCCTTTTCAAGTCCAGCCACAAATTCTCAACTGGGTTGAGGTCGGGGCTCTGACTCAGCCACTCTGGAACATTCACCTTGTTGTCTTTAAACATTTCTGCGTAGCTTGGTCTGTATTCTTAGGGTCATTGCCTTACCAGAAAACTGATATTCTGTCAGGTCACGGCTGTCTTGCAGTGTGCTTCAAGTTGTCCTCCAGGATTTCTCTATATTTTGCTGCATTCATTTGACCCTCTAACCTTACAAGTCTTCCAGGGCCTGCTGCTGAGAAGCATCCTGACATCATGATGCTGCCACCACCGTGCCTCATGGTTTGGATGCTGTGTTTGTGATGATGTGTGGTGTTGTCCATCATCAGTCGAAATACCCTTCTTCTGGTTAACTTCACGGTCTCCTAACTGCCATCTGGTGAAGTCTAGTTAGGCTTTATTTGAGTTTTTCTCAAATTTTCTGTTTGCCACTCTCCTATGAAGCAGTCTCTCACATCTTAGCCACTGAAGCTTGTAACTCCTTCAGAGAAGTCATAGGTTTCTTGGTGGCCTTCCTCACTAGTCTTTCTTGGACGGATGCTCAGTTTTTCAGGACGGCCTGCTCTGTGCATAATTTGCATATGTGGCGTATTGTTTCCATTTTTTAACAATGGATTTAACTGTACTCCAAGGGATATTTAATGACTTGGAAATGTTCTTGAATCCATTCCCTGACTTATGCTTTTAAATGACCTTTTCACAGAGATGCTTGGAGTGTTTTTTGGTCTTCGCGCTGCAGTTATAGCCAGGAGTACCGATTCACTAGAGACTGGAACTTCCAGATACAGATGTGTTCATACTACAATCACTTGAGACACATTCACTTCACTCTGGTAATCTCCATTTCACTAATTGTGTGACTTCTCGCACAAATTGGTTGCACCTTTGCTGAATTAGGTGAGTCCATTTAAAAGAGTAAATAGATAAAACGCAGAATTAAACTACCTGTGATTCAATGATGAAAAGCAATAGAATGGGAAAACTTCCAGGGGGAATGAATATTTTTATAGGCTCTGTAATTCAATACAGACTGGTTTAAGTCACTTTAAAAACATTTAGGAGTCACGTGGGTGGTTTTCTTCAGAGGCTGTTGTAGAGAAATAAAATGTCCTGCCAGGTGCTCCAGTGGAGCAGCTCGGCAGCCCTACAAGTGAAGAACTGCAATTGTCCTGCCAGCTTGAAGGTGTAAATGTGTGCAAGGCGCACTTGAATAAAAACAGTAATCTCATGGAAACTTTGCCCAAGTAAGTTATTTAAAAATAAAAGCCCAAAGTAAGATTTCATTTCAGCAGAACCACCAGAAGACAGTGAAGGTGCACAAATATAGCAGAATCTGTTTACATGCTCAGTTCTGGGGTTTTCACATTTTTGTTGTTGCCACAGGAGTATTTATCAAATATCCATTGGAGTGCTACCAAGCAACGCAAATACATAAATCGCAGCCCAGTGATAAATAATCCAAAGCTTGCAGAGGATGAGGGAAACAGTGAGTGAGCCATGTCGCTCTTCACACAAAAGCTATTCTGTTTTGCTCTTGAACAGAACTCAGACACTGTGGGTGAAGAAAATCAATCTAGTCAACCTAGAGAGGGAGAGGGAGAAGAAATGAGAACCGTGAGAGGCTGTGATTATTGTGATGGACTTAAGTCAGCTCTGCGAAAGCCACTTCATACGTCTCTGCTGTTTATCAAATCAGAAATGCATTTGCATCACATTTTCCTGCACTTGTGGCTGCTTGGAAGGAAAATTAGTTGCGGAGCCGTTCCCCCAGATTTTCAAGAATTTGACATTTTGATGAATAGATGTATTTTCAGTGAAGCCACAATTCAATACGAAAGACACATAATTAATTGAATTGCAGCTGTCAGGAGCAAGAGCTTCACTGAGTCAACAGAGCTGTCTGGGACAGATAGCCTCTGTCCACGAGATTGCACCTCTTTTCAGCAGCTGAGGAAAAACTCACAACAGTATTAACAGAAGAGGGAGATGATACAGGATTTAGATGACTGGTGTCCAATATTCCAAACTAAAGCCGCAGTAAAGCACCAGCCACATCCAGTGGTACAAGCCTCTGTGTGAAATCAGTCAAGGTCCCTCAAAAGAAACCACATATAATAACTATAATAATAATCAGCGGTGTGCCTCACTGTGTGTACTATTCAGCATGCAGTCAATGGTCACCTTGAGAAAGAAACACATGGATCTGGTGCAACAGGAGAGGGCTTATAATTACATGTACTGTGGATAATAGTGGCTCTGTTTTCTAAAGATGGGGCCATGTGTATTGGGTGTGTGTGTTGGGTTATAAAAAACATAAGAAAATATCTAAAATACATAGGAGCATGATCCTAGATAAGCCATCAGACTCAGTGTTGAAAAGGCATGAAACTACAAAATAGGGCAGTGAGGCGCACAGATAACTTCTTTCAATTACACCTGTATTCTCAGTAGATGGTGCTGTTATTGCTGATAAGTTCAAAACCATGAAAACCAAACTCACCTCGATACCACACAGATTTGTTTTAGAAGTCAGACAAGTCCACAGTTATCTTTAAAGGTTTTTTATTCAATAAATGCAAACAAGTCTTCAACTGCAGCACAGTGTCACCTAACAAACAGAACAGAATCACACTAATAAAATATTAGAAATCGTGTGTCGACTTAATTCCAACCAGATGGAAACACAGTCTGCAATAAAACCAGAGCATCAACACAGTATTCCTATACAGCTAAGCAGCATGAGCGCTACTTAGCATACAATGCCGGCCTGTTACATAACAACAAGGCGATTGAGTTGCAGAGATCTTTTCTATAGGATTGGCACTCTGGCAGCTTAATAATTAAGGATCCCCCAAAACACACATTATACTCTGGAGACATCCTCGTCTTATTTTTAAACAAGGACTTAAGGAAATACATCCTGCTTTCACTCGGCCCCAGATAAACAATTTTCATTTGGTGGCAAAACAAGAAAAATACATTTTTATGCACAGTAGTGCAGATCAAAAGGAAGGCTTTCAAGCTTTTTAGCCGTCTTGGTACTTTTCATTTTCAGAAAAGCAAAGCTAACACCATAAGAAGTTTTCCATTTTATTTCATTTACACTAACTGCACAGCTACACTCAGATACAAAAAATTGTGATGTGTACAGTTAAGCAACACTTGAAGGATGCTATTTTAGCACACAAAAAAGAAAGGCAACATTTGGGGCTGGTCTGGTGCCTCACAGCTGCTGAATACAGTCGAGGCTGTCGACCAGAATTTAGGTGCTCGTGTTCAGAGATTGATTGTGACTCAGCATAGTTTGTGAACGTAGCATACCGGTGTGTGTTCAGCTTTTCAGGAATGTGTGTGTCTGCTTCAGTGCATCAGCAAAGCATCTGTGTGCAGGGCTAGTATGTGAGTCATGTAGGAGTGATAAGATGAAGAGGTCAGTGGTTTTGGCTGGAGTGTGGCTCACTACTGGTCTCTGCTGTGGCTTCAGCCTCATGATGCATTTTGCTGAGGTGTTTGATCAGGCTCTCCAGCTGAGGGTTCCCCCCAAGCTCCCTAATGAGACGGTAAGCCTCTGCCTCCAAATCCCGCAGAGTCTGACGGGTGTAGGCAAATGAGCCTACCTTCTCCAGGTAGTCCACACAGTATCTTTTGATGTCCATGTTCTCTGTTCTCTGCCTCAAGATGTTCTGCACCTGGGTGCTCTCTGGACGTGACCATATAGCATGAATGGTGGGGAAAGAGAACTTTCCCTCAGTCAGGTCCTCACAGAAACTCTTGTTCTCGCTGTATTCACGGGAGCTCAAGTTGGCGTAGTCATCACGGATCTGGAAAAAGAGGCCCAGAGTGTCTAGGAGGGGTTTCAGGTCTTGTTTCCAGTCAGAGAAGAGCTGCATCAGGCCTACAGCCAGGCCGAAGAGCCCTCCAGTTTTCTGCAGCACCATGCTGCGGTACTCTTGCTCAGTGGGACATGTGTAGGTGTCTCTCCAGTGGATGTCCAGGCCCTGACCACGGTGCAGCTCCAGCAGCTGCCGGGTAAACACTCGAACAGCTTCTGGGTGCTCCAGGATCAGCACCTTCTCCAACCCCAAAAAGTAGACATAGTTGGCTGAGTTGATGACGGAGGGAATGCCATAGATGCTGTGTGCCACAGGGAAGCCTCGACGTAGCTTGGAGCTGTCCTCAATGTCGTCTATGAGCAAGCTAGCATTATGCAGCATCTCAGTCACCTCGATGATCACCTGAATACGACACAAACAGGTGTGATCATTAATATATATGAATATGCAGAAATTATTCAAGCAATTTTTGTCAATGTATCTGGACGAGAAAACACCACAGCCTTTCAAATAACAGTTATTAATGTGATCTACCTTTGTAGCACCTGCTACAAAATAATCAATGCAGAAAAAATACTTCAATGAAAGAAATTTCGTCTCTCCACTCTCTTAAACTAACAGAGACTGTAACAGGTTCTCAGGACGTCTGTGTAAATTATGCATTACAACTTGTAAACAGCAGAGGGTGCCATGTCTACACTCTTGCCTGCACCGCCTCACTAGTCAAAGTCCTCATCAGTAGACAAAACAGTTGTTGCTGAAACAAACCAGGTAATCAATCAGAATATGAGGAGCTCAGCAAAGACACCGTTCAGACTGGAGCAGATTCAGATTTTGACAGAACTGCTGCTGTTTTCATCTGCTCTGCTTGGATACTTGGATGTTGTACACAAGAGAGCAACAGTGGCTTGATGAGTTTACAAGAAATGTAGTCACATGTTGATACAATTAGAGGTGTCGCTGCATAGTTTGGTACACTTTCAGTTCACCTAAAGAAAAAATGACAAAAGATGAGTACTTAACCTCAGGTGTTACCACAAATGTATTAACATGCTCCAAAAGCTTTAACACAGTATGACCCTCTATCAACCTTAGCACCCATGCACTGCTGTGGTGAGTCGACAGCTGTGTGGACAATGAAGAAATTCTTGCTGTTCCTTTTTCACAGCACAACATGCTGCACAGAAGGTTTACTTGCTAGACTAAGGTCAAAAAATGCAGTCCTCTTTTATCAGTGGAGCGCACAGCAACAGTAAACCATCTTCTGTCCATCAAGAGGAGCCTCTGTCTGTTCACCTGAAAACAGCTTTGTTTCATGTCCATGTCTGACACAAAACAGTCAGGGTTGCCATCAGGTGTCTGCTGTCCTGAGCTGGCTGCGCAGCCTGCTGGAGTGCTCTGCTGATTTAAAGGACAAGTGGTGTGGCCTGGTAATGAAAGCTGTTTACACGAGGCCTGGGAGCACAAAGAGAGACTCAGTGGGTCAGGCAGATGGCCAAGGCTGGGCCAGTTGAGCAGTTTAGCCGCCAAACACAACCTTTTCTTCACCAGGGTCCCGACACTCACTCACCCTGCAACCTCAGTGAGCCACTTACAAGAGAGGGGGGTTGTGGGTACAATGAATGCACACATAAACATGAAAATGGAATCTGTAGACAAAAAACATCCAGAAGCATTCAAAATTGCAAACATGCTGTTGTCTTTTGAATTGCGATCCTCTGTCAGGATAAAGGAGCAAGGGGCACAATCAAAGCAAGATTTGAAAATCACATCAACAAAAAGTTCAAACAACAAGAGCAGCTATCAAACCTAAACACAAGCACAGACAATTTTCAAGTTTTAGACTTTAAAGTGTTCTAATTAGTTAGGCTGTCACTGTATAATACTTCTGTTCAAGTGCAGAGTGCCATCACTGCTTCCCAAGACTTTATCGATTGCCAAAGCTACAATCAGTAATCCATTAAAAACTCCTTTACAGAAACGTGTGTACTACGTCCAAATATCTTGAGGGGAAATAACAAAAAAAGACAAGTCAGTTATGTGCTGGCATAAACCCGTCTCACTCAGAGGTACAACAATAGGTGCCAACCATAAGTACACTTGAGTCAGACAGCAGCACTGTTGAAGTCCAGCCAAGGATTTAACATTGTCATCCCACATGATCACACACACCTACTAGATTGTGTCATTCAAAAACAAAAAACACTCCCATTCATCAGTTTTGGTAAATAAAACAAAATAATTTTCAAGAAGCAATGGTATAATCCTAATGTGGAATTAATGTTTTTTAAATATTCTTGGTTGTTAATAGGGTTTTTCTACTCATCAATTGTTGCACTGATGAGAGCACACAGCAGCGTATTGTTGTTGATGCTGTGAAGCTGAGGATGAACTTCCAAAATGTGGTGCTCCAAACTAATCAAGTGCCAACAGACAGATTTAATACACTATTGTTAAATAAAACATTAACATTTAGGGACAATAAAGGAGCTTTTCATATAGTGAATGCCATTATTTATTAAGTATAGATATTGTTTATGGTGCCATCTGCTAATTAAACAAATCACAGACAAAATGTGTAAGGATCTGCATGCTTAACTACTGCAGCTAAGCTATTTGCTAGGAAAACTCTGCAATACAGATGCATTACAAACGAGCTATCTCGTCTGACCCAGGTTTTACTGCGATACAATCTTCTCTTTCTAATCTCTTCCACACGATGATAACCCTCCAGCACACTATGGGTTATATCCAGACATCCACACACTATCTAGCTACTATACTTCATATGTGAACTTGTCACCTGCTTTCTCATTATTTTCTCAGAGAGGCAGCTGTGTTATAATCTCTCTGTGTCACTTTCAAGCACACATGAAGCACCAAGCTCGAGGCAGCAGGCACTCTCATGAACACATAATTTCACATATAACGAAGACAGTATATAAAACTAACCTTTCTACAATGTCAATGAGAACAAAAGGAAGGCAGTCAGCTAAAGGTCGCAAGGCACCTGATGAAAGCACGGGGAATTTCCCCAAACATCCACAACCTGTGCTCTACTGCACAGTACAGAAGCACATATAGGGGTTTAATAAAAAAAAAAATGCAGTGCCAAATGAATGAGACAGAGCCCCCCTGTCACTGCCTCCATCTATCTGAAGGCACGGTTGTTTCCATGGCGGCGACTTCTTGGCAGCAGTGTGCTAATGATGACGAGAGGAGTGCTCTCAGTCTGCATGATGGGTTCAGCAGGAGTTTACAGAGCTGCTACACAGAGACAGAGGGAGCCATGGGGTAAGACAGGTCTTTGATACGTGAGGTAGATTTAAACCACAACTACCCGCTGTACTATATCGGGGAAGTTCTGTCTAAAGTGAAATTATCAGGAGAACATAAGTAGATTTGGATACAATCTGCATATGAATGTAGGCCGTATGAGCCGACAACGAATCAAGAACTTGTCAGTCAAACACAAGTAACATGTCATTTCAGCTTCAAGGAGAATACGTGCTCTTGAACTGAAAATGTCAGCACTTCAATCAAGAAACAGAGCTACATCTAATGTGAAAATAATCAAAAATGTCACTTTGAATGTTGAGTCGGTCTTTTTTATTCATTTTTCAATCTTAATTCATTCATTTGAAGACATGCTACCCACTCCAGCAGCAGTGTGAAAGCTGTGATTAAATATCTCTCTTCTGATGCAAAGAGTAAGATGGATGTGTCTGTAGGGGAAGGTCTGACATGACAGGACTGATCTGTAATATCCAATAATTCCTCAAAAAAGACTGACAACTTGATTACTCTTTCACATGTATGCACCCATTTTTTATTTGAGGCCTAAAAACAGATATCACCACATGAGAGGGCTTTTCTTTGTAGACTGGACGGTGAAATGACCACGGGAGATAGCAATGTGACCTCTGGGAACTAGGATTCCTCTGCTTGGGGAGGGTTCATAAAACATTCAGGACAAAGGGAGACCTGTTGGAACGGCAAATGTAATGAGACCTGACAGGATCAACATTTAGCATTCATCGCCATGAAAGGAATGTAGATTCAGAAAACACAGATTAGATATGTTGCCATATCTTTGTCAGTACACACACCAGACAAGTACTGAGTCACTACGATGTTAATGCTATCAGTACAATAAGGTCAATTGCCTGATCTCCCATAGGGGACAGTGTTGAGGGTCCTGCTCAATAAAAGCAATAAGTTCTGAATAGCTAACCTGAAATTAATTGTGGAAAAGAAGGAATGCTAGTCAGCCCGCTGTCTGTATATGTTCTTCTGGTGTAGTCTTATTGAGCAGCGTCCAAGAAAATGTTTCAACACAGTACTGGATGAGTGGAGGCGTCGGTGTTTACCTGGGAAGCTGTCTGTGACTTGAATCATGCTAATCCTTTTCTCACAAAGGTGATGAGGAGCACAAGAAGCTGAAAAAGCAGTAGTGTCTCACTGAAGATGAATGTGGGTACAGTATGTCTGAAACACATAAACAAACAATCCCTAAATGCTGCCAAATACCTCCTTCAAACTATCACGCCATCTGGAATATTCTGTATAGAAGTACGAACAGCTACCACAACCTACCTACCTTCATTCAAAAACCATTAAATAATATGGATTTTAAGGTTTCTTTAACTTTTTGAACGCCAAAAACCCACTGGCAGGCTTAAAAAGCATGTTATCTATAAAAGAAAATGACCAAAATTGCACCACTTATTAGAGCCAGAAACTAAAAACAGAAAGAGTTGTCAAGTTTTCAACTTTCTGACAGTCCTTTACCTAAAAATCTGCGATGTCACATTTCATCTGCAAGATTTTCTAAATCTAAACCTAAAACCATGATAATTCATCTACATATCTTTTTAAAAACAAACACCAAAACTAAACCATTTGCAGTGACCAGATTTTGTAAAAGATAATTTAAAAATAAAAAAATAGATGTAGTCTGTGTTTCTCGGCCCAACTGAAAACCAATGAGTGACTTAGCTGCAGTCAAGTCACAAAAAAATCAATGACTTTCGGCTGAACTGCAGGCTGTGATTGCACAGAGCAGATAGGTGACAAGAAGACATATAAAAAACGCAAGCAGTAAAATATTCATATATTTAGAGCCATCATTTTTTCAAGTATAAGTAACACCTGTGGGCACTAGGAAAAAAAATGGTACATGTTGATTACAGTTTTATCAGTGTTTGTAGAATGAACAGAAATTCAACTTTCATTTTTTCCTTTTCCATTATTAATGGCATTATGACTTTGTTATACTGCACAAAAATCATTTTTGTTTTCTCTACTTCTAGCCATGGTTGTGCTGTTTCCACAGAGGTGCAGGACTTTATGTTGCAGAGCAAAACGAGCCTACACCGAGTACAAATAAGACAGGAGCAACAAATGTCAGAAACTACTTGGGTTTTAGAGGGATAAAAAAATCAGTGTTGATGACAAATCAAATGGAGCTCAGGAAAAAAAACAAGTGCTTTAGAGTCTTGGAAACTAACCAGAAATCTTGGCTCAACAGATTGTATGTAGAAAGTTAAACTGCTTAGGAAAGAAAGAAAGACCACCTTGCTTTTATTCCCTGCAGAAACACTGCACTTTTTCATTACAAACTCAGTCTGATAGAGACCATTCCTTTTAAAAGCTCATTTACATTCACTGACCTATTCTAATAGATTTTTGTCCTTTTCAAAAGACGAAGAGGAGTATTAAGAGGAGAACGGAAGACAGCAGAAGGCAGACACAAAATTCAGACTTGGGATGGGTGAATAGTGAACTTGCTCACCCGGTCCTCTACGTAATAGTAGTAGGAGGGGTGAGGCTGGGTGTCACATGACCAGCAAGCACACAAACTCTTCAGAGAGCAAAAACACAGTAGATTAAATAAACCTATAAACTTGTTGGCAGTAAAGCTATAATCAAAACAAACTGGCATTTTAAATTTTAAGTATATTTTTGCCAGGCACATTCATCACAGACACAACAAACTGGATAGCAGGCTCTAGGCAAAACCTTCATGACTATACTAGCAGCAATCTGCAGTTCTATGCAAGATTTAAAAGCAGACCAGGGAGTGTGTAGAGATCCTATCATGTGGCAAATAGTAAACAAAAAAACAGTTTCTGCATGCAGATCTAATATCTTCTTGGTTTCATGAAAACTCATTTTGAAAAATGGCTGTATTGTATGGCTATTGTATTGCATCTAATTTTGTATGTATTGTAGCTAACAATGGCATTGTTAGCTGGCATTGGTTCACATATTTAATTAATTCTGGGATACATTTTTATGTAAATTATTCTTTAGTCAAGTTTAATAGGAGTTCATTTGTGTGGTTCTGGGGATGATGACTGCGCCATAAAAATGGGTAAAGACATGTGAAGACAACATAGCATGCCCTGATCTGACACAGCCTGATATTGTTATTCACATCAGCCTTCCTCTTAACCCACAAACCCTGATGAACTCTCGAGTTCCTCCAACTGGCTCAACAGCCATTCACCAGAGCAACATGAGACCGTTTGAATCATTACATAAAATGTGTGACGTGGGCGGCAATTCAGGCATTTGAAATTGCGCTAGAGGATCGTGCCTTCTAGCAAACCTCACAATCATCTCTTAAACGGTTATCAACTGACTTCATGTAATGTGAACAGGGTCACTAGTGGTGCCAAACCCACAACCAACTGCGGTGCCACCCAACTCTGCAGCTCCTTGGAGCTTTTTGCCCTCTATTGATTACTTGTTTTGTTCTTCTGGGTTCACAGCTTTACTGTATAATGTATAAACCCACTGTTTGTAGCCAGCCCAGCACCAAACAAACAAACTATTTGTATGGGCCAACTGTATCCGGCTACAATAATTCATGAAATCAGCAATAGGAGAATTAAGGGATTTTTTTAAAAGATCTACAGATGTCACAAATACAGAAAATATATGTACTTATTTCTTCTATTTTACTTATTTTATTTGTGTCTCCATTATGTTGTACAATCAAATAAACACACACACAAAGTACACAGTATCATCACAACTGATTACAGAAAAACAGGGGATTCATACACAGAATTCCCACATACAGTTCAAAACTACCAGGCAAAATAAGAAACTGCACCTCTGGACCAGAAAGTAAGGCTAAAGATATACATGATCCAGCATTCGCGTGGGCCTACGGGATGTAAATTTTCCAATCTGGCCAAATCTGTGAGAGTTCAAACAGATCCCTCTGTGGACGCCCGCATTCAACCTAAAACTTGTGTCCACTAGGAAGGCAGTAGTGTGCGTGGATGGAATATGTAGACACCAACCTACTGAGCACGTATGGAACAGTCCTCCCAGTGGACTGGAAGCAGACTAGAAAGTAGCATAACAACAACTACACTTCTATGGCGTCTGAAGCTGTCTACATCAGAGAAAAAAACATGACTAGGGAACTTTCAGAGTGTTAGTAATTATTCAGGATAAGGTACAAAAGAAAGATAATATTATTAATATTAATTTTCTAAAAAGGCAGCAAAACTCCTCAGTTATAGTTATATAGTCATGAAGTAATGCTAAAAATGGCTTTCTGTCCTTCTAGAAATAGTTTTGTGAATTCCTTTCGCTACAACAAATCTGTCCTATCTTGGAACAGAAAGCATCTTGTTGAGCCACCTCTTTAAACATGGAGATGATGGAGACTTCCAGTTTAGTAATACTGATGCAATATTGATGTTTTAGCTACAACCAGCCCTGCTGCCGTTGTTGTTTAGTCAGAGCAACCAAATATTGCCAAATTACAGTCCGGCTGTTAGTTCCATATTGTTCAGAAAACCAATAAAGCATGACACACCAGAAATTACTTGGTAGTGTACAGTGCCAGAATAAGTGTGACAGTGATCCTTCAGTAGTACCACATCTATCACAAATGGCAGAAACTAGGGATGTTCCAATCTGGTATCAATGACTGGGGCTTTCTAAGACATTTCTAACTGATTGGTATTGGCTTTACTGAATAGGAACTTAAACCTGATCCGTGGTTCACATCCACAGTCATATAGACGTATAAAGGGAGAGCACAACTCTAATTCATCTGCTATCTTTGGAAGCTTTTGGCACCATGGTACACACTATACTCGGACCACTTCAGACCCTATCAGAGCTTTACAACAAGTTTTGTGAATATCTACGTAAAATATATGGAAAGCTTAGACCCAGAAATGCCTTTTTTTCCATCATTGACAAAACAGCTCTGTACACAGGCCAAGCCTTCTTCCCACAATTCATCTTACACTAGGACTCCTTGAGATGACAAAATTGGGAGATCAAATGTTTAGAGTCTGGTTGTGCCAGAAGTAAATCTTTAAAAAATGAGGTTCTCTGATTCGATTGAAATTCCAGGGATACACTCAATGCCCAAGGAATATGATTGAGGAAAGTGATATTTAGTTTGGAGCTGAAGGAAAGACGCAGATTTATCCATGTTAAGATCTCAAAGGCAGCACAGTCCCCCCATCCCTCCAGACTAGAAACACTCCATCAGTGCAGGCTTGAACAAGTGATTGTATCCTATAAGGGTGTGTACTGAGACATTTGACAGTCCAAATTTTTTTTCATTTGATTCAAAATCTTCAGAGGGTTTCTGAGAATTAAATTATGGCCAAGCAGTTTGTAGGAAGGCTGTGCTCTGGAAAAGAGCAGCGGTGGGAGGGGGTCTCTGAAATTGACATGGATTCAATTTTTAACCAGAGAGTGGAAACAGCACACCAGGCACAACCAGGAAAATCCACTGCCAGAAAGTGAGAGCCCTTGCATTTGCAGCCCAATGGTAATGTCTGAATACAGGAAAACCAAGGCCACCTCTGTTTACATTCTTTTGTAAGTAGGCTTTAGATATGCAAGGTAGTTTATTT
This sequence comes from Dascyllus trimaculatus, assembly GCA_024666655.1. NCBI lineage: Eukaryota > Metazoa > Chordata > Actinopteri > Pomacentridae > Dascyllus > Dascyllus trimaculatus. The sequence goes on along the minus strand of CM045464.1, from coordinate 23,911,953 downwards.
GCCCATCAAATGGGAAGATAACTGAATCCAGTTGTTTAAAGACAGACAACTGTAAATACATTTGGAAAAGGTATCTTGGAGGCACAAATATGTTTATAGCATCATTGACAGGAAAACAATTGCCAGTTCCTAATGTTAGTTGTTTTTTTTAGGAAATTCAATTTCATTGAAAAACAGGCATGTGCAGATGAATATGTCAACGTCAACCAACAAGTATCCGAGATGGAAATCTCTAATGTAGTTAGCAAGATGGTCTACTTTCAGCCAAAACCAAACATCTCTAAAGATTAATGTAAAAATCCGCTGTTTTGGAAGGTTCAAAGAGCTCATGCTCGTTACCCTGATAAATGCCGTTCACATGCTGTTTTGTAAAACCTCTCATTTCCCTGAATCTCTAAAACAGGGGTGAAAAGTGCAAGTCAGAAAGACCTATAAAGCCACAACAGGAACATTAATAGGAAATACACCAGGTCAAAATAAACCGGAATCCTCCTTTAATAAATCATGGCTACTCTAAACTCTACACCCAAGCTTTACATTTACATTTGGTTAGGAAACATTCAGTTGACAAAATGCTCAGGTTGCATTGCAAAATAAATTGCCTGTTCCAAACGAGCACAGCATCATTTCACCTTCCGGGACCCGCCTGCAGCAAATAAACATCAGACGTCTTTGAATGTTAAGAAGCTTGAAATGAATGATTTCTCACCTGCAGTTTGTCCTCTGGGACGTTGAGCCAGTGGTTAAATGCTTGGGCGAGTTTTGTCCTCACCTGCTTTCCTGCAGAAAGAGCACAATCCAGTCAAAGACATACACAATGGTGGTATGCAAAGAAAAACAAAACAAAAAAAACTTTAACTGCATCCTCCACAGTGACTACTGTTGCATCGTCAGTTTATTCTGATTTAGAAATTGGGGTCTTCCTACTTAAGCTTTTTTTCTGGAGTCCTCATGCTGCTGACACACTGATCTATGTTAGCACAGCTGTTGCATGGACACTATATACTTCCAGAGAAACCAACATGTAAAAATTGTGTTTTTTAGAACTTTAAGTCAGCAGTACACCAAACGCACCCTCTAGTGTTGTAGTTACAGGGCACTCTGCAACAAACATCTTTAGTATCTAGAGAGGCCAATAAAGCATCAGCCTCACACGACTTACCAAAAACAGTTGAGGAAGAAGCTGACATGAGGCTGAACAATGAAGTCATTAACATTAGTACATCACCTGTTGCACAGCTCCTACCTGACTAGAATACTAAGAAACTGCAGGTCTACATGAAGAACAGGAAGTTTTCTGTCGTTCAAAGACAAAGTTCAGACCTCTCTTTGTTTGGCCCCATTGAACTCTGTAGTAAAGCTGTTTCCACTAAGTGGTCCCAGCCACAATGTAAACAATGGGGGTTAGCAGGGGGTATAAAGCTGAATAAACCTTTAGGTACAGTCCAGACCCTTAAATTCTGGCACTATGTGTTAATAAAAGACTATATCTCACTCATGATTCTCTCAGTTTCATCATACACAGACTCAGATTCAAGCAGAGACTTGGCACCTAATGTGGCATCCATTATTTTATCTCAAATTCAGTCTGGTAAAACATAGAGTTCTGGATTGTATACTTTCCCAAACTATGGCAATAGTACCCTGGGTAAAAACACTAGAAATCTCTGGAAAAAGATCTGTTTCAACTCTTAAAAATCAATAAACCTTATGAGCTGGGGTGACACAGTGACTCTGCAGTAGAGGAACCATCCCAACTAACTGAGATTCCAAGCACATTTTCTATTTACCCAAATACAATTCTGGTGTTAAGTCAGTCTTTTCTCTACTGACAGAAAGTGACCAATCAAAACTGAAGAAACAAATAAAGACTGTCTCGAAAACAGCAGATAGTGACCGTTTGGTCAAAAGAAACTGGAAACTGGAAAATTAAACACGCACAGTGTATTAAATGCCTAACTTTTAAAGCATTTCCATTTTAGAGTCCTCATTACTTTACTCTCATAAAAAGTAAAACATGAAATACCACAATACCTAAAACCCACATTTGTGTATTCTGTCTCCCAGCTACAGACTCACACTCTCTGATATCAGGCTCTTCAAACAGTCAGAATCATTTTCTCTCACAGTTAGCATTTTTCAGACAGTCCTTTTGTGCTCATCATCCATAATACCTGTAGGTCAGACATCTTGGCTGTCTGACAGATTTTCTCCCTGGTTCATTTATGAAATAAAGACATCAGGAGATGCTATAAACTCATTTTCACTCATCATTAATTTATTTCGTCCACAGGAAAACACGTTAAACAAGCCCTCAGAAAGAAAGGGGCTGACACTCACTAGCCTAGCAACCCAAAATTCAACACTCTCTGTAAAAGACCATGGTACTAAGGTGTATTTTTAGTTCAAAAAGAATATCTGATGTTGAGAACACATACAATATATGTCTAGACCTTGAACGTAAGATGAGGCAAACTTCTTCAAACTCAATTTCCAGGAAAAAATTCCATCCTACATTCAGGCAAATATGTAATGTAATGTTAAGTGTTCCAAAAGGGAGTCTTTTTTTCTCCTTTAAATTTAAGTCTACAAGCCACTGCAGTACTAGACATGAAATCAAATCCATCATTATTCAGACGCATTTCTGGATGTCTCAATCTTCTCCGTGACCCTTCACCCACTTAGAGTGTAAAACACTCACCTGGAAGTTGTAACAAGTACTTGTATGGTTCCAGCAAGATTCGGTCAGAGGCGGCTTCCATATCACCATCCATCACTTCAAGTTTACACAAATCTGTATTGGAGAACAAAGAACACAAAAAAGTGAGAAAAATCAAAAACATTGTTCCAAAAGGGAGTCTTTTTTTCTTTTCCTTTTTTTTTTTTAAAGATAAACAAGCGGTCTCTAGTGTGATGCAATCTAATGGGGTTTTCCAGTGTGTCTGTACGCTGTGCAGCTTCATAAGCCTCTTAAAGATCAATATAAAAAGCAGATATGAGGGAAACTGTTTTGAACAATGAAGATCGGTGATGCTGTTAAAATGCCATTTTGATGCTTTCAAGGAACAGACTTCTGTCCTGATTAGTGATTATTTAACTGATGGATTCACATCTGGCAAGAGACTGCTTCATGAAAAAACTAAATGAATGCTATTTTGGTCTTTGAGTTACGAGTGTTTTCAAGATATTCAAAATTTAATTCTGGAACTGACAAAAATATTGCAAATCAAGATATAACTAAATACCGTATAACAAATCATCTATTTGGTGCGTTCACATTCACTGGCAATGGGGAAGAAATGTAAAAAATCTGAAATGGATAAACTGACAAAAAAGAAAAATACAGAAGCACCCTTCAAAAAGAAAAATAGTTTGCACTTCACATTACATCTTCAAGCTGTGTTATTTTTTAGAATCTGATAACAAAAAATTATTACTTTTCAGAAATGTGGGCCACCATATGATTGGTAACCCCTACTCACCAAAGTAAGAGACGGCTACTTTAGAGATTAGAAAATGTAAGAGATCACAGGTGACTTTCTGATATGATGCAGCAGCAGCAGCTTCAAACCACAAAAAGGAGTCACCATCTAGTGTGTTGTTTAGGCGTTAGCTTAGAGAAATAATGGTGATATTATTGAGCTGTGAATGATAAAAAAAAGGCTTGGTGTACATCCATTATGACTGTAGAGTAAACAGAAGTAGTGACGGCGTGTATACATCTGATATATTCATCTCAGGTTACTTGTAGCTGTTATTTCTCACTTTAAGCAAGCTCTTAACTGACAGACTGGGGAACAGTGTTGTGTAGACAGAATCTTTGCACAAGAAATTGCAAAAACACTGTGTTGACATGACAAGAACAATGTCAGACTCTAAGGGTGTCTTGTGCACTGACATAACCGCAATATGCTGATACACACTTAAATAGCATAAGCGATATGGACTACGTGGTTATCATTTGTCAGGGGCATTTTCACCAATTGATTACACTTTTCCGATAAAGAAGCAGATAAATGTGACACAAGGAAGAAAAGTGTGCTTGAAAAGCTTCACATTAAAAAGGTTCTTATTTATTTAATGTGAGGCATGTGCAAATCCTCTCGTGCACAGTAACACAGAGATCACATGAACACTTCAAATAATCACTTCACTGGTGAATCACAGAAACTGCTGAGGAGTGCTTTAGCAACACAGTAGTTTGAGACAGCTAAAGATCATCCAAACAAAAGTCCCTCACAATCACTCCATAATAATATTAGGGAACTATGTTTCAAAATCTGTTCATGTGTTGTCCAGTGTAATTGCACACTTAACATTACTGTTACAACTTCATTTTTCTTCCTTGGACGTGTCTATATGAAGTACTCCCCTAAAACTAAACACATTTTAATAAATGCCAATTTCATTTTAAAACACAAGCATTTCTTAGTTCAACTGTATCTATTCCACACTTAAAATTTGAATGCTATGATACTGACATTCACCTAAAAAGCCAATACAGAGTATTTACTGAAAAGCTGTTTTTACATCAACGATGCTTTCTTTTAAGTGAGAATGAAACAATGAACAATATTAATGACTTTGAAATTACACATACCCAACAGAGCTTAAGAATTAAAGTACTGCTCTGACATTTGGCAAGTTGTGTGGTCTGAACTCCACCCACCTTGGCTGCTGTCTGTCAGTCTGCTGACTAGCCGGTCCTGTATTCCGGTTAGCCAGGCGGCTAGTTAGCTAGCGTTAGCGGGCTAACATAAACGCGCCGGTATCCCTCCGTTGAGCATTTATGTCTTTCTTTTCCTGAATAAAATCTTCCACTTCTCCGCCGGTCGAGTACGGCACACAATGCGACCGTCACATTCACACTTTCATAGCATTTTAGGTCGGTGTGGTGCTGGCTAATTCACCGTATGCTATGCTAAGCTAACGCAGTTACTGCTACCCACTGTACAGACACTTTACACCACGAGCTAGTTTTGATGAGCTACCTATATACGCTTCGGGTTCGTTACAGAGCAGGCGCAGAGTGGCTGGTAATGTAACATGGGCGCCTCACACACTGTGTGTTGCAGTTATATGTCCACATAGCCCGGTAAACATCTCTGAGCTGTGGAGACATAGAAAACACTACCCTTCTATTACCGGGCTGGTCCGTAATACATATCGAACACACACATGTTTCCTAAACTGGGGTTTGTAGTTTTTCTGCATTTTTTCTCTCTGTATTGTGACAACCGCCCAGTAGGATTACTTCGTACACTTTACCATAGATATTTTTCTCCAGGATCAACCAATAGTGTGTGACTAAGGCGTTTCCCTTCACTATGTCATCCAATGGATGAGCTTATTTTTCGGGAAGGCGGGACAGAGCGCCCGTCGATCATTCTCAGGAGGCGGGGATGAAGGATCACAGAAAGAGCTAGGCTAGAGGAGCTACTCAACAAGGCAAACAGCAGCTCTCTGCGAAAACCACTTTTACCCATCCGCATCCAACATCAACCGGGGGCCAACGGACGACGTTAAAACCTGTCAGCTTTTTCACATAAATGTTCCTATGGATTACTAATACACTTTCGTCGAAAAGCAGAAGTGTTTCTCAACTTGACAGCATAGGTAAGGCTGCTTTTGTTCGGCAAAGCCATCGCTATTTTGAACATTTTTTACTAGCTTGCCTCCCTGCTGCTACCAAGCCAACCTTGACGTTAGCTAACTTGTTAACTAATGCTGTGTTGTGTTTGGGGGGCTTTGGGGGAATGAATGAATTAGGCGGCTGGACAGCAAAAAGCTGACGGCCAAGAATACGGAAAAAACTTGGTCAGCTCGATAACAAAGTTATGCTGAAGCCAGCCAAATTAAGCTGATGAGCACAGTGAAAGGTTATGCTACTCCGAGGTTGAATAGTTTCAAGTGTGCTGGACAAGCACCGGAGTGTTGTGTTGTTGAGCGGAGGAATCCTCGGGGAGGTTGTCGTCGAGCAGCGCCTGTCATGGTGTTCCCTAATAGCCGTCAAAAGTGATATTACACGAAACAATTTGCGACTTGTGTACGCTCGACATCGCCGCAGGATGTGATCTGTCGACCACCGAGCAAAACGGTGTAGTTTAACAGGTAAACTGCATTGTCAGGCTTTTCTTTTGTGCCACCAGTATCGTTAGCTTCTCACGATTGACTTGTCCAGTGTAGGCTGGACCAGATGGGCTGCCTCGTATCGAGAAACTCACCAGTTGTGGCTGTAAAACCAGACTATTTTCGCTCTGCTGTAGAGGACTCGTGTTATTCTCAATGCTGCATGTGCGTGACCAGTATTTTGCACATTTCCGTAACTGGCAACATCGAAAACTGGGGAGGAATCATCAGTGGGGAGGTTTAAATGGGGCTCGACGCTTTAGTTAGCCACGGTGCCAGGCTTTAGGGCAGGGGGATAAGGCGATCGAGACTCGGGCTTATTGTTGGTGGTGGTGGTGGTCAGTCACTCCACTCGCAGCGGCTGGTCTAGCAAATTGTCTGGGGCGGATGACATTGTATCCTCCGCGATCATTCAACGCGACCACAAACGAGGGCTGCGACCTTGGCTTCTCTTCTAACAATAAAAAATGTTGTGCTGGAATCAACGCGATGTCGCTGCGTTGCAAAGTCTTCCTCGAGATTGACCTTGTTGCGAACCGTTCCGTCGACTTGTTTCTTTGTCAGAGGCAGCAACCCTCACTCATCGCTGCTGAGTGAACAGTCAGCGAAATGCCAGACCAGTCGATAAAGAGAACATTTTGTGAGGAGAGAAAGTCACTTTTAATCGGGGCTGCAAGGCACGATCCCCACTTTGTCCCAACTTAACGTTGTTATTACGACACGGCCGTGAATGTGACATTTGTGTGAAGGTCTGGCTCGGTGTTATTATCGCTCTATTTTTGCTGTCGAGTGGACTCTCTGCAGAGCGCAGCGCACCGAGACAAGGGGGAGAAGCGAAAATGAACGCTGTCGGGGCAGTTTTCCTGTTACGAAAATAAAAAAAAACCGAAAGAGATCCGTCTCCGGGAGAGAAATGGCTCTGACACGGGCAGGTGAATCGCGATCACCGTTCCCGCAATTTCCAGTGTTTGTGCGCTCAAGTGTTTTTCTCCCTTTTAGCCGACTGTCAGCTACAGAAATGGCGTCATCCTCTGCTGTAGTGTTGCTATAGTCAGTGCAGTGCAGACGGCAGGCTCACCACGCTGCCGTACTCGGAGAACCGAGCACCGTGCGGCTTTTCCTCACTGTCTATCACTTCATCTTAAACATTATCCATGCATTTGTGCACAGCCGAGACACGGGACTCTCTCTCTGCTTTGGCCAGCGACTAGTTACTTCGCGTTGCCACAAGCCCAAGTGAGCCCTGGTGACTGACTGACAACAGTACACCGGGCATTACATAAACGGCTTTAAGGGCTCTGCGAATGAGAGTGATCAGCCTGCCACGGTTTACTTTGCAACACATATTTTTAAAAACGGAATGTGGCTCGAAAGCTCAGACGCGCGCGCACACACACGCACACACACACACACACACACACCCTTCTCTTTCTCATAAACGAATCGGTTTAAAGTCCTAACTCACTGCAAAATGATGTTTCATCTGCAGCCGGTGTGTTTTTCCAAAGCCATGTAAAGTGTGCGTCTACCGCCCAGCTTTTTTTTTCATGGCATCCAGCAGTGTAGCAGAAGAAGTGATGTCATCATAACATAATCGTGTCTTGTTGTGGCAGACTGAAGTTGGCACTCACTGTGATGCCTAACAGCTTCTTCAACCTCTGTTTTCAGCCTCGGATTCGTTGCACTGGTCACCTAGAGGACTCATAGAGAGATGAAGGTATGTTCATTCATTTTTTCCCCCTCTTTGCAAACTCTCATTAGCTCACTATTACTACTGCTGCTGCAGCTCACTTTCATTCAGCTCTTATGTAAACGGGAGGATTAAACACAAACTGTTAAATGTGTTTCACATGCATGGCTTCACCCCCTCTTTGTTCTCATGAATAACGCCAGTGTGAACTTTTATTAAATGTAAATGTTGGTCTTGTTCAAACACAGCCAGGCAAGTGTCTTGGATACAGGCCAAAGTAATACATTTGTTTGATATGCATGATATTGAGTTTCCAGTGGCTTCAGCTGTATTTGCAAACACAAATTGGGAACTGTAATTTTGACGTTCTGCTTTGTTATGCAGTGTTATTGAATTATATGCTGAGACGGGGCTGAGATGTGCAGTGATAATCTAAATCCATACTAAAGGTGTGGCGTATATTGTGTATTTATGTATGAATAGTGGAATAAATGAGCCTTGGAGTTTATGAAATATTCAAAAACTCTGGCATTGTTTTCTCCAGCCTTATTCAATTTGATAAAGCCGCAGCTGTCATTGTTTGGGGAATATGCTGTGAAGTGAGCTATTTAATCTTGTGTTATAGTTTCAATGGATCACAGTTGTGACTGTTGTTATGACTGCAGGCTTTTGTGTGTTAACTTGTCAATTGTTGCCATGCGAGCCTTGTGCAGCATCATAACCTGCAGAGTGGTTTCACTTTTCAATTTATTAGTGTCACATACAGGAGCTTTGACATGAGCAAGTGTAGTTACATTTTTCTTGCAATGTATTGCATAACAGCATCATAGGTAAAAAAAAAAGCAAGAAGAAGATGCAATCACTTTGACAAGCTTTATGAGTAGAGAGTTAGTGGTGGACACATTACAAGCTGCTCTGGTAGTGATTTGTAATCTGTCACTTTGGCCCTAATGGTGTTATGCTTACTGTGGTTAATCAAACTATACCACCACCCACTAATAGACTTATCAACAGGCTGCCAAAGTATCCAATTAAATAGCAACCCTAAGCATTGTGGGATGTGAACATAGATGCCATACCTACTCTGTGAGATTAGGAAATAATTTTGATCTGGTACGAAGCTTTTCTTGTTGTCTCCTTCCAAAACGCTGCATTCATACTTGTCCTAATAGTGCTGATTTGATCCAAAGGATAGTTTGTGGTTATATAATAGTTTGTTTGTGTCACAGGAAGGCGGTGGAATTCTGTTTGCTACGACTAGAAATACACTTCAATGAACTGAGTCATGGATGATATAGGAAAACGTGGGTTTAGCAGAACCACCCATTTCACACTTTCAGCCTGCTTTGCTGCTTGATTTCCTACACAGACATTTGAATAAAGCTTAATATGTGAGAATTTAATAAATATGTTGCCGATAGTGCCTGTGACGATTTCACAGTTAAAGTTGTCTCCGTTGGAATGCAGGAGGCGTGTATTAAATGGTTATTATGCTTAAACTTGTTTATCCGCATTGCTGCTGAAAGGACTGATGATTTCACATCTTCTTTCACATTTTCAGTGTAATGTTGTAGCATTTACTGTCGTCATAGTGATCCGAGTTGTCTGGCTCTATTGATGCTGCAGGAGTACTCTATTTTACCGCTGTGTGTAGGAGCATCTGTTCAATGCCTAAACTGTAAACTGCTCTGTAACTAGGACAACTTTTCATTATGTTCATTTAGCATTTCATATCACTTAGGCATATGGTGCACAGCCCTTCTTCATAAGCCGCACACGCTGCTTAAACACTGTATGCTGGATAAAATGCTCTAAGTATTAGACGTTCTACATGAAGACAAATGTGTTTGATATTTGGAGGAATTCTTAACACTAGTCTGTCTTTGTTGTTCAGCTAAACTGGAATAAAGAAAGTGGGAACTGACCGAATGTTGCATTTAATTGTAGCATTTTTCCAATTATAAGTATGGTTATTGTTTTAACCAGTTGTTGATAAAATAGATTATAAGGATCTGCTTCTCTGGCTCTGATTCAGCCGCCTCTCTCTATCTAGTCACCAGTTAGCGACCCTGAATAATGGTCCACCCACGACACTATCTGATTGGTTACACTTCATGAGTAACAGCCAATCAACACTGAAGGACAAATGTGAAAAAGTTCTCTTTTTATTAAATATATGTAAAACATTAGTAAAGAAAGCCATGTTTAACAAAGTTTTGTGTTGGAGTTTGTCTTGTTCTAAATTTGCACACTAAGACTTTAATTTTTACTGCAAATATTGGAGATAATGGGAAATGTAGAATTTGGTACATGTATCTTTGTCTCTGTTGTTTCAATTTGACTGTTCTTTTTGAAATCCTTTTTTTGTGATCATTTTAAAACAATAATTTCCTGGAGTAGTCCTGTAGCTGCAGTTGGCAATCCAGAGTTGCTTTGTTGTGTCAAAACAAGAAAATTGATTTTCTTTGAGAGCAAAGCATATTTTATTCAAGTTATTCCTGCATTTAGACAAGTTTCAGCTGCCATAGTGATGGTGAACAACATGGGGTGCTGAGGTAATTTGATACAAATTTATGCATTTGGGAAGAGGGCTGCAGCAGGTCAGGTACAGTAGGACGCTTAATATGTCCCTGCCTGGTAACAAAGTACTTTGTTAGATATTTTGCAGCACTTCAGCTGAGTAGTGTTTACTGTGTATACTTTTAAGTGGGGAGGAAAGTTCTCCAGTCTGGTAATCTGCTTGTTGATTTATAGGTATTGTTAGGGTGTTGAATGTTGAAGCCATCAAAGATAGCATATTAGTCTAGTATAGTATAGTATTAGTATGCTGAAGTCACAGCGCAAGTAAGAGAAAGATGCAGCTCTTATAGAAGGAAAATGCAAAAAGACTATGTATTTGCATCTAACATAATAATGAATATAATAGATCCAAATATGCTAATATATATTATACAATATAATTATATACATACATAGGTGCGCAACAGAACAACATTATTAAAATCAGACAATCATATGTTTGGGTGTCTTTGATTGATAAAGACGTGTCAAAATGCTGTTACAATCAATATAAATTGACATGTAAAATTTTATTTGAATTTTTAAAGTGAAATAAAGAGTTGTGGGTGATCCGGTTAGAACAGTGGATATGCTGAATGGCCTAAATTTTTGGGAATAATTGCGTAAACAAAGTGTTCTAAGATTGTTGTTTTTTTCTAGTTTAAAGCTGCCATGGCATTGCCAAGGCAACTCCTGCTGAAGCACCAGTCACTGGAATTGTGGTGACTCTGGTTTGGACAAAGAGGTGATTCACAGCAGGATTATTGTACGTGTGAGCTAGGCTGGGAGGGAGCTTAATTCTTTCCTGCATGCCTCTTGCATGTTCCTTTGTTCAGCCTACAAGCCTATTCATTATAGTTCAATATAATAGGTCAGAAACTGCTGTTTATTATATTTACGTAACGCTGCCCAGTGCCTGAATATATTTAAAAATGGGCAGTTACAGTATGCGTATACAGACATCAACACATTGTAATTCGCAGAATGAAAATAATTGATTTGTTGCATAGCAATATTGATAGGAATGAGACATTTAAGTGTTATGTCATCCCGTTTCCACCACCCTAAGAGGTGCACAGGCTGGGCACTGCAGTAGCTACACTAATGACCTAAAAACTTTTCTTTAAAATTTTAAAATGCTCAGGTCATGAGGTGCATTACTGGTGTGAAAATAGCACAAACGTTGACACAAACTGAGAGTCTGATGCATTATTTCAGTTGTATTTTGGGAATAACTGAATACATGGAACAGCAGAATATAATAAGTATACAAAAAAGCTAATTCTGTTAAAGTTACAGAACAAAAGATGAAATCACATTACCTATACATTTACTTAAAGCTTAGAATTTTAAAATACATTTCAAAACAAAGAACGATATGACACTATGCTGCATCAGTGTTGCCAATTCTAACGCATTTGGCGTGATACACCCGTTTTCAGTCTCTGTCTCACACTTTCATGCTGCTCAGACAAATCTCATGCCAAACAAGAGGAAGCCAAAGCTCCTCCTTAAGGGAAAAAAATATAGGTTAAAGAGGCTTTCTCTGCAAACAGGACAAAGTCTGAACATTGGGCATGTTCCACTATTCAGCACTAACAGTGGGCCATAAACATTGCAGAGAGCACAAACAGTTCGTATGTCCTTAGTTGACTGAGGTGCACACACATTGAGTTTTGCTTCATTTATTTTGCTCTACAATTTCACACTCTTTAATTGCATATTAATGTAAATCATCCCTGGCATGTAGACAGGATCAATCAGGATCTAACAGTAAATAACACTGTGTACTTCAGACAGGTGAGCTGTCACACACAGGCACAGTTATAAGCTACAGTCTAATCATTTGTTACATAGCAGTTGTCCTCAGGTTGACTCCTGAGCTCCTTCACAGCTGTCAGAATAATTTTATTTTACTGTCAGTAAAAGCCTGATCTGCTGGCTAAAATCTGAAATATTTTTCTGTCCTGTCAAGTGTTTTATTCCAGAATTTTTTTAGTTTCACAATCACACAGCAGGCTGTTTGCAGTAGTGCCATTATTTTTTGAGTGGGTGCTTCCAATAACTGTATATAGGACATGGCCTCTTTCACCAATAAATGAGCTAACCAAGTATGATAATGGGTAACTTGGTAACAATAAAAACACATTTTAAGGTACCATAAGATTGTGTAGTTAGATAAATTATTAGAACACATGCATCTTCAGTGTTTTAGAAATATTTAATAAAGTGATAAAAGAAATGTTGTCAGCTACACAGTAAGCAGATTAGGCTGATTATCGTTAATTATTTATTTATTGTGTCATTTATTATAGGTCTTTATAGGTAAAGTTTTTCCCCTCAAATGCACAGCAACATCTCTTCTGCTGGCCTATTTAACTTACAGTAAAATGAATATTAGAAATTAATTAAAAAGAGCATTATGTCGTGTTATATAACCTTGTATCGATCCACTCAACCCCACAAACTCCTCAGAATCTCACTCAAGCTGGCCTTTGTTGGCCACCCTGCCCTGCACATGTGCACACATCATGAAATAACTTCAGTAAAAGTCATCTAGTTAACATTTCTTTTGAGGTAATCCAGAAATTACCAAAAGTAATTAAATTACATTACTTTCATATCATGATGACACTACATTTTATTAAACGGATAATTAAGTAGTGGTATCAGAATACATTTTTAAATTAACTCACTGATGATTCACTTCACTGGTGAAAGAAATATTCAAATGCTTTATGTAGATGGAAGTAGCAATACTCTGCTGTTAATTCTTTATTACTGATGGAAATAAAGACAGAAACTTAAATGCATGTTGCAGCTACTCCAGTTTGAGGAAATGTTTGAAATGGTTCCTATGCTGTGTTAGTAGTTTAATCAAAAACTCTTATGTAATGTATTTAAATCTGAAAGAGCCTGCTCACCCAGGCATTTTTACTTATGTTGCCTCATTAGAGCTTTTCTTAGGATGGTGTGGGCGTGTACAGATTGTGCTTAATTGACCCCTCCATTTGTTTTGTTGTTGCGGCCAGGATGGGAAGACATACTCCATTATTCTTCCACTTCATTTTTATTAGACTGCATCATGTCATCATGTAATTCAAAGCAAAGCTCCACCCATCTTACACCTGAGTAGAGACTCGGTCAATTGAAAACACCTGTGTAGGTCTGCAGAGTGTTTAATTTGCAATGGAACTCACGAGTATAGCTGTAAAAGAAGTGTGGTGGAGTTAAAAGCACAATATTTTCCTCTGAAATGTAAAGTTAAAGAAGCTGACATTACCATGACTTTCCCAATGGACTTGAATATGGGTCTGTCAGACTTGGACGCGGTCCAACAAAAAAGGGAGGTTTAATGGGCCTGATGTATATTTAGTGGAGATAATGTGTGAGTAGTCACAGACTGTAAATAGTCCATGAGGGCGAAGAAAACTGAACTGATTCTTCCACAAACGCATCGCAAACACACGACTCATAATGACAGCATTGTTGGTATTGCCTGACCGTGCAAATTCTGAGGCTGGAGTTCAGCAAGGATGAACTTTGACTTGTGAATCTGTCTCAGTCAGTAGTGCTGTTGAATGGGCTGGCCATATAAGCTTTAATAGTAATGAATGAGAGGCAATGGGAACATGTTCAGAGAAATCTGCAAGTGTGTTCTAATGCGTCAGCAATATGCATCTGCATATCCATGGGAGAGCGACCTAGAAGTAGACAGTGGTCTGTTAAAGCTGAAGTCTGTAATTCTGGAAAAAGATTATTGATATTAAGACAGCTAGCATGTGCCAGATTTACCATTCCGCTGGACCCCACCCCCTTTCCCACTTTTCTCCCCTCCCTCCTCCCCCTATCATGTGCACAAGACACAATGAAATAGCGTTGTGTGGAACGGTCCGAGCCACTTTGTTTCCCATTTACAGAGCCAGGATTGTGTACCAACCCTGGATTTATTTTTCAGCGTGCACATAGAGTGGACAGCTAGTAGACCATGAGGGGATATTCACTGAATTTGACAAAATGCGCATTAGATTAGTATCACATACTCTGCCTTTAGGGAATCCCTGGAGGCTCGCTTGATTCCTTCCCTAATATTATAAAGTGAACCCATACGCATCACCCTGCAATTGTGCCATCAGTATGGCAGCTTAACTATTTGATAACTGCCAGGGGGCGTCTTTTTACTGAACTGGTAGACTGAACTGGACTGAAAACGCTGTAGTTGCTCAGGCTGTCCAAGAAATGCACTATAAGCAGCCGTTTATTTTCAACCATGGAGTCGACTGTTAAATTTTTCATGACCTGAGAGTCTTTATTGAGCAGAAACCGATCTCCTTCTGCTGCTGCCAGTGTCACTCTAGTATGTTTTGATTTGGTAAAACTTGAATGATTTTAAAGCTCTGACTTTAATCAAGTATCATTGCCTGTTTTGTTCCCTGGCTGGAAAGGCTTAACCACTTAGTAGGCTTTAGATCACCAGTAATCAGTGAAGTGCTACTGCTCAGCCCGGACTTACTTGTTTTCTCTGAGATGTGGTGTATTTAAGCAAAGTCAAGCTGCAGTTTCTCAAAGAGTTCAGGGTTGTTTCTTGCCGTGTTAGCTGCAGGTGCGTTTTGACTCCCTATGCCAGGTCACATTTGTATGTGTTTAATCAAGCACATGTGCCTGCAGAGTATTTTCCACATCAGTAGCTGTAGGTGAATAGCCAGAGAGCTGGTTTTGATTGTATTGCTGCTGTTGCCATCACATTGACTTTTTGCATGTAGTAGCTGAAGTGGTGCTTGAGACTTCTAATAAATACTGTTCTGATCTTTTTTTAATGACAGAATCTTAGGTGAGAGCAGCTCTTGTTAGGTCCGTGACGTTATCTTGAGTTGGCGAGAGGATGTTATGTGTCCCAAAGGCACAGGAATTCCGCCTCTCTGAGCTTAGTCATCTTGATTGGTTGGTCCTCTGAGCGGGGGAGACATTGTCTGTCATTCAGCACTGGCAGAGGCAATGAAAATAAAAAAAAGTATTCAGTGTTTTTCTCCAGACAGCTGTAGGCAGAATAGCAATCTAATTCAAGGAATGGAATTTTCTTTCATAGTTTTAGCTCAATGCAGGGAGACAGAGAGTTATCAGTGGAAGCAATAAACTGTCCTCTATTTGTGTTGGCATGTGAGCATGACAAATGTAATTCAGGCTTTGGTAGTGTGTTATTACCCCTGCCTTGTTAGGTTGTTAGACGTTTGACTACCGCAGCTGTCGAGATAACCCAAGCTGCCCTCTGTGACTCACTAGTATTTCTTTAAAAAGAAGAAAGGAACTGGCTTAGAGCAGTGGGAGCAAAAGGAGACAAGTATTAATATGAAAGAGGAGCTGGAACAGTGTTTTGCACACAGTAGCAGTCCAGCTTTGTATTGCAGCCATGACTGACAAGAGAGCTGGTCAGTCTGTGGAAATGGCTGCTGCGTCATGTAAACCTGGTGTTGGCTAGGACAGCTGGTGCTCTGGCCAGACTACAGTAAAGACTAATGAGGTGTTTATCTGAGAGGTGGGAAGGCTGAAGTGCACCGGACTCTGCCCCCTGAATCCCATCTGTCAGAATCCCAGAGACACTGGAAATGAGGCACCCTGTCTTGGTTTAACTATGATAAGCTCATGGCTTTCTAAATGGAGAAGATGCCAAAAATAATGTCTATGGACAATTTGGTATTTGTAGCAAGTTCTAGCTATTTTTTTAAGCAAATGGTTTGATTAAGGAGAATTGTTCTTTGCAGTGAGGCATTGATACAGCTGCCATCTCCAAAGTGATCCGTATTTTTATTGCACTTTCGCATCCTAGCTGTACATCTTCACTATTTTTAACCACAGTGCACAGATGGCCTCATCAGTAAGAGTTATGTGTAGAAAGTATTTTCTCAGAATGACTTAAAAAGAATAATGTGAGACACTACTTTTAAATCAACAGAGCTTCCTCGCAATTCTTTTTCCACCAAGACTGACTGGATTACAGTTGGCAACTAACCACTCTTATTTTTAGTGCACAGTACTGTATCTGCTTTGATATCAGAGCAGAGCATCCTTTTTGTTTGACAGCCAAATTGTGGTTCTCTTGCAAGATAATTTGGCTGGCAGGCAGTTTTGGTAACACCTGTCTGATTAATGGAAAGACAGTGTTTCCTCGTCAGATCACCAGTCTGCATATCCAGATAATCTTCTTTGCTGTTAATGTCTTATTACTAAATATTAGCAGACGAAACACATAAATGAAAGAAGGATATTCAACTTCACAAGGGCAGCATTTTAGTCGTTTTAGGATTATTAGCATGGCAGTGATGACACAGATTAGGGGTGTCCTTATCATCATCATTTGAACCTCATCCTGATAGGAGTCTTTTAATATTCACTGTCTGCCAAAGACTAAATCCTTATCAAGAATATATTTTCCCGCAAAATTCAGCTGTAGGACTATCTCTAAGGCAGGCCCACATTAACACTCAAAACAGTATTCAACAAATGCTATTGCTCGAAGAGGTGGTGCACATTTAAACTAAACTAAATGATATGACTCTGCTGTGATGAAACACATTAGTGCTGGTGTTGATGTCGACATTCCTACTGAATTTATGAAAATAACTATTTCATAGGTTGAAAATGGCTAAACGCTAGCCTAGAGGTGGTTGTTATTTGCTGTAGTGGAGTGGATTTGGAAAACTGGTAAATAGCAAAAGGAGTCGAGAAAGTGTGTAGCATGAGCGGCCAGTAGCAGGGTTGTACTTGCATCCCTCATCAAGTGAGTCAGACTAACATAGAGTCAGTAGTTTGGGATTTATTTATGTCATGAAATTTCTATTTTAAAAAAATAACATCGCCCTCTAATCAGAGGTGGGTGGCCTATTTCCTTCAGTGCCACACTTGAGGGTAAATCTGTGAAACTGCTCTCATTTTTAAAAATTTATGATTGAGACTCATCATTTTCAGGAATTTATGCTATTTTTTGCTTACCATCCTTTTAGTCATTTTCAGTTTGTTGCAGTGGTTCTGACTCATGCTTTTGACGGGTGTCGAAGCACCACCCAACTGCATTCTTCCCCCTTAGACTCTCCTTCTACACTCCTCCTAACTGACATTGCCACTCAGAGACTGCCCCCATCACATCTTGTACTTGCATTACTTAGGCTCTGAGAGCTCTGGCTTCAGGCTGGACCCAGCGGCTCGATTTGATACAGCTCGGGACCACCACGGTCCTTCACCACACTAATGTCCGCTTCAGGGGATGCTTGAGGGGAAAAGTCCTCCACCTCAAAAGACCCCATTGTGGCAAAGGTGTAGCAAATTCTGTGTCATTCTCCATTTTTCTCTTGGCTAGGAATGTCAATGAGCAACTCCTGCTTCACACATCCATGCCTGCCCCCCCATCTCTCAGCCCCTTGCCTACTTTTTAGCATTTTTCAATATTATGGAGTGGGTGGAGTTAGGCTTAGAGCTGGAGATGAAGTAAACACTTTAATCCTGTGAACCTTAAGCAGTTTTGGGGCACTTTGCCCCTGTTAAATTTTTAGTCACTGCTTTTTTCAGTGCAACATAAAGTCCAGCACGTCTATAAAACAGCACAGCAGAAGCAGAAATATGGCTTGAATGGTTACAAGCAGAAATAACTCAAAAATCTCTTAAATGAAAGAAAAGAAAATTATAATGCCATGACTTCTTAAAAGAAAAACAAATGCTGAATTTCTGATTGACAAAAGTAGGGCTCTACATACAATATTTATTTTACTGTTTACATTTTGTATTTTTTAATACTTACCCCTATCTGCTCTGTGTAAACAAAGCCTGAAATTTAGCCCAGTTCAACTGAAAACTTCCTGAATGTTTGCCACGTGACTGTTGGTTGTAACTGAGTTAGTCATGACGTCTTAGTTGCACCAGTGAGCACAAAATTCTTGTCTTTTACAGAATCTTAATACTGCAAATGATTCATTTTGGCAAGTTTTTAAATGAGACATGTAGAATACCATGATTTTGATCAAATACTCAGATTTGTAGCTTAGATTTTGTTTTTTCTGACAAAATTTCTGACAGATTAGTTGGATTAGATTAGTTCAATGACTGTCAGGAAGTTGAAAAATCTACATTTCTCCTGTTTTTACAGTTTCTGTCAATGATGAATGTCTTTCAAAGCAGTTAGGCTGACTTCTTCTCGTGCACTCATTAGTGTGGAACGCTATAAAACTGCTATTTAGTTTTCAGTTGTCAGTCTATTTTTTCCTCAGTTGCAATATATAGGAAAAAGGTTCAAGTGTTTACACAAAGGCAGTAGGTCACTTTTGTCAGGTAGTGTACTGAAACAACCCAACAGATAACAGCAAAACAAAGAGCCTAACTTTGATTAAGATTCATCAAGTTCATTAAAGTAACCAAACATCTTAATTAAAGCACGTCAGAGCTGACAAAGGGACAAAACCCTGCAAACAGTTCTCCGACGTGAATCCTTTCAGTCCTGAAAAAGGCTCAGTCATGACACAAGTATGTGCCACAGAGGCCTCCAGCAGCTGGTGTCAGTGATTAGTTCCTCTTCACTGCTTCAAGCGCCAATAACCGCTGGTGGAGTTTTAGCTGGAATGGCAACCTGTTCACTGTTTGTTCTTCTCATGGGAACAATGAACAATCGTTCATAACAGTTGTTCCCACAAAACAGTTTATTTGTTTTTGTTGTATCTGTTAAAGGGTAGAAAATGAATGAAACAAACAGAGTTTTATATCTTGCTGTGTTTTACAAGTAATCAGCCAGTAGTATGAATTATATCAGGCAGAACTTGTCTGGAGAAATGTTTTTTCAGAGCAATGAGTAATAAACATAACCATCTTTCTGCTGTCAGTTTTATAGATAGATGTTAAATTACTTGTTCTTGTTGAGCATGTTCAGTTCACTGGGTGTTAATACACTTCATTCACTCAGAAAAGATGATGTGTTTTCTTGTTCATTGCATATCCAAAACAGTACATTTGCTGTTCTGCACATTACAGGACGAGCTAATGTTTTCCTTGAGCAACACTTGAGTTAAAACCTGCTGTCAGAAGAAGCAGGAAGTGTGGCCCACTTTGGGGCTTATTCTAGAAAGATGTCTAAATATACCGCTGTTAGGTTAGGCCTTTCTCAAGTCTTAGTGAAACACCCTCAGTAAATTCATCTCCACACTACACGAACCACAAACATCATCTGCCCCCATCCGCACACAGAAAGTCTGTTTTCTCTGTGTACCCTACCCTCTGCAAATCGGCTCTTGAGGGGGGGAAAAAGGTTTGATAAACATCCAGTGATGACACAAGATGGTGCTATGTGTTTCGGATAGCTTCTTCTTTGTAGTCATCAAAGCTGTAGTGAAGTGGCCTTTTTGTTTGCTCCCTCAGAGGCTTGTTTTCCAATACCCACAGCAGATGGTATGTGTTTTCCATGGATGAATCACTGAGCCGGGTGGGTTTTGCGTTGCTGGCCTCGACTATGTTAAGCTTGTACGTGTGTCCTCCTGCTTTAGCTGTGAGAATACACCTGTGTCAGGAAACTATATTTATATCAAAAGGCTTTGAACTCACTGTATTTTTGGGGTTTTTTCTGTTTCCTCAGACTCTGGAGGAGCCCCCCTACCTGACAGTGGGGACGGATGTGAGTGCCAAGTACCGAGGGGCTTTCTGTGAAGCCAAGATTAAGACTGCCAAGAGGCTAGTCAAGGCCAAGGTAAGTCATATTTCAAAGTGCTCATGAGCCAAAATTAAAAATTAATTGTCTGTCTGTGTTGTGTGTGTGAAGTGGATTGCAGCAGGGCTAGGGGCCCTTGTCTTTGTGTCAAGATCATACAGCTAGGCTTTTATTGTACATCCAGAGCAGTTCATTTGGAGATGTCCAAATTTAAAAGGTGTTGTCCAAAACATTCCTTTGCATGCTGGGTTGTCGGGATGATTAGAAGGGCCTCGTGTTAGATATTAGAGCCAGCCACCAGGATTAGATGTGCATTTAAATGATTTTCTTGTGTCTGTTGCTGCCAAAAATCCAGCTGTTCTGCCTACACGCTGGCACTCCACCACCTGGTTTACGTTGTTAGTACTGCTCATACAGTTGAAACACTAATCAGGGGCCCAGCTGTGACAGATGCAGGCTCTGGCCTAGCCCACCAGGTATCCATCACATCCTCAGGCGTCACTCTCACCCACGGCTTCCATGCTTTGTGGCTAGCACGGTGCGACTGCTGTTTCCCCATTGGTGTTGTGCCTCGCTGATGAAGGCATTGCATGATCTGCGTAGTACCCTATCTCATTTCCCAGTGGGGCTGGAGCATCTGGATAATACAATAGAGACAGATCACTTGTCTCTCGTTCTGCTCGAGTGTGTGGGAGGAACAAAGATTGGATGCTGGTTTTTTCACTGTGTCAATGCACTGTAGTTCCCCTTGTAGAGACAAAAGAGCAGTGATGTTCTGCTATTCTGGCATACCAGCTGAAATCATCAAATGACGTGAGTTTTTGTCTCACAGACTGGGACAAACAACATGACAAAGTAGACCATGTGATGTTCTTAGTTTAAATAATGTGGGTGAAAACGAAGCTAATAGGACAGTCTCGGCTCATAAATTAATTACCATACTAATTGGCTGAGTGCGGGGTTTGTTTTTGGGTAGCTGTGATGTGAATGTGAGCTCAGCTACACAAATGTTGAAACATGGCGAATATTCAGTGTTTGTTACGAGTATGAATGTTCCACTGTAATGAATTCCTCTTTAGCTCTTTGGTTCATTAATCTCTGTCTGCTTGTTTAACAAAGCCAGTGGTTGCAGCATATGCTGCTGGTGTGTTTTCAGTGATTTTTAGACTGAGTGAAGAGATCTGGGTGACGTTCTTATTTATGATGATAATCTGCACTAGAGGACCAGTAAAAGTCAATTAGCACCATGTCAGTATCACTCACTGTAAAGGGTTCAACACACATATCAGCAGTCAGGACTAACCCTATGGCACAGTAACAACTACTGTGTCAAATTAGTGCTGCGCGACAGTTTCTACATGCTATGTGTTGATAGTACATTTTTTATTTTTTCCTTTAAATTTCACAGGCAAATGCAAAAAATATGTCTTTAGTTAAGGAGATCACACAGTCACTTTTTGAAAAAGAATATTCCTGTGTTACAAAATTGTAGAAATTACAAATTGTCTATATGAGTATGTTCTGATTTAATTAACGTGCAAATGTATAAGTCGTGTTGAAGTACTACTAGTTCCTTTTTTTCCCCCACTACTGTGAGTACCAGACAAAGCACTGAGAGAAACCTACTGTTTGTAGGACTAGATTCAACCAGTAATGACTAACTTTGTCATTTGAATGCATTTAATCTAACTCTGAACTAAAATTATGTATTAAAATTAAAGTTCTGTTCATTTGTGGTCCCCCTGTTTCCTTACGAAATGACTTAAGATTTATTGTCGTGGTAATGCTACAATACGCAGTTGTGTTTTCTAGAAGGCAGGAAAAATCTGCCCCACTACCCACAGTTTGTCTTGGGAATGGATTCCAAACTAGCCTCACAAGCACATTTCAGATGGTGTAGTTTCATTATAATCTCTTTAGTACAGCACTCTACTTTGCTCCATTTTGTGAACAGTTTCAAAGTTGACTGAGAGTGAAACGGGTCCAAGTGACAGCAGTTTTTGCAAATGACCCAAGAGGATAAAAACATGTAGCATGTTTTAATAATTGACTGAATTTTAAATTGGATTTGATTATTAAAGACTAAATATTTGTCTGTGTATGCCACATTTAAACAGAAACCAGTATATAGACCTGCAAAAAACAGATGCAGTGAACCTTTAGTTGCATTTTACTATGAGGCAAAAAGTCCAATTTGGACGAAGCATTGATGTAGAGACAAAGGTAATGGCAAGATGTGTACGTAGGTGGATAAAACTGATTTACAGATGCACAAATTGTGACGGAACATATGCTGTATTTAGATGTTTCAGCTTAAGCAAAAATGTGCACCCACTCTGAACTGTATTAGTGTATTTTATCTCTTTTTTTATTTGTTACAAGGACAAAGCACAAAAAATAATTGTGCCAGTGCCAACTGACTAATTTTCAACTGAGGTCCCTTGACCACAGTACTCATTAAAATAATAATGAAGTAAACAACATGAACAGAACAGTAGAAGGCTTTATTAATGTGAAGCAACAGGAACAGTAAATAATGAGAAAAATAGGTGTAAAAAACTGGAGACTTTTATCTGAGCTGTCAAACACACACAGATATCAGCTACAACATTAAAATCACCTGCCTAATATTGTGTAGATCCCCCGTTTGCCACCAAAACAGCTCTGAATTTTCAGGCCATTGACATGGGACCTCTGGGGATGTCCTGTGGTGTCTGGCACTTGGATGTTGGCAGTAAAGCCTTCGTTCCTGTGGATTGCAACTGGGGCCTACATTAATGAGGCTTGTTTTACTGATACTTAATCGGATTGGG
This sequence comes from Dascyllus trimaculatus, assembly GCA_024666655.1. Classification (NCBI taxonomy): domain Eukaryota; kingdom Metazoa; phylum Chordata; class Actinopteri; family Pomacentridae; genus Dascyllus; species Dascyllus trimaculatus. The sequence goes on along the minus strand of CM045464.1, from coordinate 23,889,083 downwards.
ATGTGGGGAGTTTGAAGACCAGGTCAACATCTTAGGCTCTTTGTTGTGTTTCTCGAGCCATTCTTGAGCAAATCTTGCGTCGCCGCCGGGTGCATTGTCCTGCTGTTGCCATGCTCAGTTGTGCTTTGTCTGCAGCAACGTTTAGGTGGGTGGTACGTGTCAAAGTAGCATCCACATAAATTCCAGGATCTAAGGCTTCGCAGCAGAACATTTTATTGTAATGAGATGTTCAATGTTCACTCCATCTGACTGTGGTTTTAATTTTGTGGCTATTGGTGTACCATTAATGACTGCTGTTAGATTGGGGTTACATCCTCTGGCTGATTATGGCCAAAATCCATAGAATACACTTTTGCAGTCAAATTTGCTTGAACAAATCAAGATCACTTCATGTTGCAGTATTGAGTAGGCAGCACAGCCTCACAGTTTCAAATTGGAAAACTGCTCTCTAACCATTTTGAATTTAGTGTGAGTGAGCTTACTGTGCACACAGCTCAGTGTGAGCTACTGATAAACATGTTCACATCACATCAAATTTGTTGGACTGAGGCTCTGTTTTATCAGAAATATGGTTTCATATCTTATTCCAATATTTGCTATCAAGTCTAAGTGGCTGTACCGTTTGTGTGTACAGCTACAGACCTCTGCAGGAGCCCAGCTCACAGTTAGGAGGTTGTCAGGATAGTTAGGTGTTATTGACGCTCTCTAGCTGAGGCTTTGGACAGCAAGAGTCACCCTGCCTCTGTGTGTGGAGAGCAGAGCATCCTGCTCGTCCCTGTGAAGAAAGGGGATTCCTTTATTCCACAGGGCAGGAATGTTATTATCTCCATAACTGATGAAATGCTGCCTCAGGAAGCCTTTTATTCCTTTCCCTCCCCCCTTATTTTGGGACCTGACAATTCAACAGTATCTTACAGTATATATTTCTTTCATTCACTGTCTTGATTCAGCCCTCATGGAGAGACTTCGATTGCTGTTTGGGCTGTTGTTATATTTAAAAGTGACTCCAGAGAGCATTGTCTGAATTCGTTACCTGCAGGCTTGTTTTCCAAGACGGGGTGCTTAACTTTTTTTCTGCACTTGTATGGCAATTGATTCTAAAGTGAATCACAGTCAATAAAAGTGAAGCCAGTTTTCCAATATAATTATGTTACTATTTTACTTGCACATGCTCTCAAAAATTACTTTAATTTCCCTCAGGAAACAGAGGAGGAAGCACGTGAGCATTTTGATAAGTATGGAGGAGCATCTGTAATACTGAACAGATTTGGAGCCTCTGGCGGCTTTGAAACTTTTCACACAAGCTCCATGAAAAATATGTGACAGAAAATGGCTCCAAGTGCGCGTGCCTGCCTTGCGGTCTTTTCTGACACACAGCAGTGCCAGGTTGGCATGCAGATGTAAGATTATCACAGCACGATCAGATTATGATCTGCTGTGGCTCACTTAGAGGAGGCTGCAGATGCAAAGAGGGGGGAGGGAGGGTGGTCAGTTAGTGTAGTCCTAATGTTCACAGCAGAAATCCACCACAGTTGGCGTCAGCAGATGCAGCACAGTTGCCAACTGGGGGGTCGGTCACTCAGGGAAGCCAGAAATGAGCCATGGTCTTAATATGTCGTTGAGTATTGTGTGAAAGTCCAGCAGCATTAGTGGAGACATGCTGCCTTTGTGAAGGGCTGGATTGATGTGGCCTGGTCAGGTCTTTCGGGAATTGTTTGTTTGTTTATTCTCAGTGCTGATTCTCCTTTTGCCTCCCCTCTTCCCCAGGTGACCTTTAAACCAGATCTGTCCACGGCTGAGGTTCATGATGAAAACATCAAAGGGCCTCTGAAGGTAAGGCAGGACAGTTGCAGGCTGATGCATTTAGTCTTTAATGACCTTTAATTACATTATTAATTGTTTTTCTGCTGTGACTTTTAGTAATTAGTCCCTTTAGTTTAAAGCTTAAATTACATTTTTAGCTTCACTGTCTTTTGTATCCAAGCTGCACCTCTGTGTGAGAGGGCTCTTCCATAGTGAATGCAGAAAAAAAAGCGTAAGAGCATCGGGCAGTGAAGCATTAACATTGCAATTTAATTTCAGTCAATTAGAATTCTTGTAGTAGCAACGTGCTTGTCTCATTAAATAAGCACATTATTAGACTTATCTTCAGAAAATAATGATAATTGCCCTGTTGACACGCCAGATAACAGCAGTGTTTCCATCCCACAGGTGGGTGCTGTTGTAGAGGTGAAGAATCAGGATGGAGTTTACCAAGAGGCCACAATCAATAAGCTGACCGATGCCAGTATATATACTGTTGGTAAGTCAATAACGAACTGACTGCTTTTCCTCCTCTCTCCAGCACTTGTACTCTGCCTACAGCTTGTTAAAAACATGTTTGTGCACAAATAAAATTACACAGAGTGGTTTGTATTTTCATTTTTTCTAGCAATACACTTAAAGAAAATTCTCCAATAGATGTCTAAGAAAAGAGGGAAATTGAGTGATTTCCCAAAGGACTGCTATTTGTACGATTATTAAAATGTTCAGTACAAATAAATTTGATTTTAGAGTTTAAGTGTTATGTAGCTTTAGAAGCTGACTGAGCTTGGCTGTCATGCTGGGTAAACATTAAAATATTATACAACATTAAGTAAAAGCAAGTAGTGCTGGTAGATGCTACATTTAAGGGTGCAACTACAGTTACTTTTTTATTAAGCTGCATATTTTTGATATTATTTCAAATAATGCTGCAATCATTTAGTATAAAAATTGTCAACAAAAGTTGACACTTTTAGTGAAAATCAATTTGTTAGCTCGTCCATATTTTTTATGCTGAACAATATATTATGAACAACATAAGCAGTCATGACTAAACATTTCCACTTTGAAATTGGAGCATACCAATGACTCAAAAACACGAAATCACACTTCCGAGGTTTCATCGGTTACAAAAACAGAAACCAGTCTTGTCAAATCGCAGGGTGAAGGTTTCTGCGTTATTCTTCTTATTTGGTATTGGTTTCCGATTCATACATGTATGGCTAAATTCCAGCATTTCAACTTGTCAGTATGTAGTATAGACAAGTTTTACAGTGTTTAAGCAGAGTTGTAGGTTAGCTGGTGAGCTGGTGTGCTGGAGCTGTAGCGAGCAGTAAGGTGTGAATGAAAACAGAAGCAGAGACTTCATAGATCTGCACTGTAACAGTTTACAGTTACAGAGATTATTTTCCTGGAATAAACTTCTAAATATGTAACTTTAATACACAGAGATAAGTTTTAGGGGTTAAATGAACAACCAGAGAGGGACTTCAACTGAGAAAAGCAGCAAATTCTCTTCTCGAGAAGCTGGAACCAGCAAATTTAGGGTTTTTTTTTTCTTTCAATTTAGAATTGCAAATTTGTCAGGACTGCACAGCTACAGTGTTGGATAATCCAGAGTACATATTGTGTAGTCTGCTGCTCAGATCTGTAGTCTCCCAGCAGCTGCTCGTCACTTAAGAGCACCCATGGGGTTTTCTCTGCCTTGAAAACACTCATCTTGGCACATTTTCATTCGTTTCATTCACTGATAGAGAAAAAAAACTTAACTTAGTGTTGAAGTTACCTCGAGTGATTCCCCTTATTGTTGTAACCAAGTGTGTCTGGGCAATGAATAATCTGGCATTTATCTTAGGGAGCGATGAGACTGTCGAAAGTGAGTGGAGAGCTCCTTGAGGTCATTATTCTGATATTTGTTGTTATATTTAGTGTTATTTGATATCTGTGTTTATTGCAGGAGTTAGTCTACAGAGATTCAGTATCATAGATATGACTTCAGTTAATACATCAATAAAAACAGTAAATCCTCAGACACTTCTTCACACTGTTTTATTTAACTATTTACTTCACTTTATGTGTAGCAGAGGATCCTTGAAGCTCTAGTAAAGCTGCGAGCTGATAGCGTTTCTGTCACTGCCTGCCAGAGAATATATCCAGCCCTTAAAAGACAAGCATAATTTGTTTCGAGTGTATCTAAAGCAAGACGACATTTTGTAACTGAGAGGGGACTTTATTTTTGCCCAAGTGTGTTTTTGTATGTGTGTGTGTGTGTTGGTGGACTCCTGGCCTACATACAGCAGCCTAATAGTTTATGTCTCATCTCTGCAGTGTTTGACGACGGCGATGAGAAGACCCTGAGGCGTTCCTCTCTGTGCCTGAAAGGAGCGCGTCACTTTGCAGAGAGCGAGGCAAGTATTGTGCTGTCCTGCAGTTTTCTAACAGCCTCATCTCTCAGCTTTCTAGGAAAACAATGGCAATTATATATATATATATATATATATATCTTTTTTAAAATTACATCACAGAGAGTCTTGCATCCCTACTCACAGTGCTCAAATTAAATTGCTGTTTATGAATGGTCCCATATTGGCCTTTAAAAGTTCGGCTGTGAAATGAACTCGTGTCACAGAAAAGTCATCCAAACAAAATGTCTCCACTGCTGAGTAAATCCATTTGTAAGTGAAGAAATCCCATGATGAGGATTCAAGGTTTGAGGTGTAATACAGGGCACATTTTTTATCTTCCAGTGCATTGTCTGACAGGGTGCCACTGAGGCTCTTTGTTGTTGTTTGTCTCCTCTGCAGACCCTCGACAGACTCCCTCTCACCAACCCCGAGCACTTCGGCACACCTGTCATTGGCAAGAAGGGCAACCGCGGCCGACGATCAAACCCAATGTGAGTATCCGTCTGTGCACATCCTGCAGGGCTCGTATCAAACTTAATATATCAGAGGTCTGTGATGCTGTGAGGAGGGATTTTCTGCACCGATCTACAGTCATCAGTAGCAGGCTCTCCCACCCTAAGTATGCTGACAGCAGTTGAAATGAAAGATTTACTCTCATCTCCATCCCTTCATAAAGAGCCCCCGAGGCCTTGAAGAGGAGAGCGCCTCCTCCAGCTCCTTAATCATGCCGGGCTCCTGTGTGTGCATGCATGCTGGAGAGGCATGAGCATGGCGTGGTCCTGCTGAATGTTATCTCTTTTTTTCCGTGCTTTGACTCAAATGTTCCAGTGGGTGTTTTATGCTCTGATGTCCCTGCTCCTGGGAGACACAGAGTTTTCATCAGGGAATAGGAACTGCTGAGGGGTTTTTTGGCACTAGATATAATTGTGTCTTCTCTGTGTTATAAAAAGGACGTTTGGCTACTTAGTTTTGTTCTCTGACACCCCTTGCTAATAACACTCAGAGAAAAAGTCAATATTACTCCAAACATTGATGCAATATTGACTTGGAGTGGTCCCATCTGCACATTAGCACCCTGAACCTGTTGTCTGCCTATGTACTAATTACAAATTACAAGGCTTAGCAATACAATATGGATTGAGATTACTGGACAAACAAAGCTGCTACAGTGGCTCTTTTAAGAGCTAGAAGATAGATGAATCTCTCACATCTGTAGCTTAAATGTGACATTACAGAGAGCAGCCTTTTAGCATAAAGACCTGAAAAGGGGGAAACAACTAGCCAGAAAATACCGCATCAAATCTTGTTTATGTAACTGTGAGCTTGCCAGGTGAGCAGCGGACATAATCAGATGCCATTGTTCTTGGCAAAGGAATTGTTTAGCAGATAACCCTCTTTAAATCTTTTTACAATTCAGCTTTTGCACAAAGTAAAGCAACAGCATATATTGTGCTAATTGGTGAGCTTTAGCAGTCGCTACAGATAGATTTTTCTTAACCTTTTGGACTTGGATTTCCAGTCCTTGTGCAATGCTAAGCTAACCCTGCTGCTGGTGTGTCAGTACAGACATCCCAACTTGCTGCAAGAAAGCATATTTCTCCTAATGTTTAAACTATTCTAATATCACTAATCTAAGATCACTGTTTTAAAAGTAAGGTTTACTGTCAAACATTCCCTGCCACCACAGTCATTATACATACAAAAAAAAGTTTCCTAAATGAATAGAAGTCTTGCCTTCATTGAGGAGTTAGAGCACTTTGTTTATGACTTTGATTCACAGCTTAGTTGTTGTTGTTGTTGTTGTTATAGTAGTAGTAGCAGCAGCCTGGCTGATTTACTGTTGTTGAGTTGTGCCAGACACTGTGTGTGTGTATGTACATAGAGTTGTGCTCAGAGCTGGCCTAGTGAGGCATAAAAAGAGGACAGAGGATCTGTTTGCCTGCTGGTGCTGCTTGCATGATCACTCAGAGACATGGCTGGCTGTCTGCTGGCTGCAGTCGGGGCTCTGCCTGAGCATCAGGATGACTGTCAGACAGCAGTGAGTGAGCCGGCTCGTCAATACGCTGATCCTAATGAGTGAGCTCATCAGTAGAGCGAGCCTTATGTTTCACTGTGCTACATAATGATAAGCCTAGAGAGTGCGTGGAGGGTTTGCTGGGCTGCGGATTGTCAGTTGAAGATGTTTTCTAGCTGAACAGCAGTTAAATGAAAAGATAGTTGGTTAGCAGAAATCCTCTGCCTGCCTTTATTGAGAGAATCCCACACTCGCTATTTTATTTTCCTAACCCTTATATATACATATATATATGTATAAAAGCAGTGATACTCATGCATGCATTAGAAAGATGAGTTGACAGCACTTTCCTCAAATCAAATGTCAACACTTTCAGCATTAAATTCTGGGACAGCAACCGGTCCACCTTATTGGGGAACATATTTTAATGAAATGGAGGTGTTTGAAACATATGGACAGCTTTGTGTCCGTCCAGCAAGTTAGTCATACAATACTCTGAAGCAGAGGAGTTTTTAGTGGGATGATCATTTTTAACAGTTATTTTCTCGCTAATCTGATTAATGTTTTTGTCAGAAAATAGTGATATCCAAGCTTTTGTCATCACATGTTCTTTTTTTAAAATATTCTTTTTCTAACTCACACAAGACAAAGAAAATCAGCAAATCCTCATAATTGAGAAGCTGGAACTAGCAAATATTTGGCATTTTTGTTAATGATAAATAGGTAATCAAAACTTTCACATGGTAGTTTACTGCACTAAGTTGTGTAAACATTGAAGTGAATTTCTCAGATGTGACGTACCTTGGTCACTGTACCTTTGTGTAGTTTAGTCCATTGAGCAAACTGTCCTTTCCTCCCACAGTCAAGAGGAAGAGTTATCTTCATCCTCCAGTGAAGAAGAGGAGAGCGATCAGCGGCAGAATGAAGATCTTTTCGGCAAGGTGGTATGTGTCGAGGGGGTTGCCACCAGTGACAAAAAGAAGACTACGTGGTATCCTGCTCTGGTGAGCTCATAGTCTCCCTTCCTTTGCTTCTCTCTGCTGCATCACTGTGAAGAAACAGGCACCGCTGCTGCTGGGTTTCAGTACACTCACAGCATTGTGCCATTTCATCAAAACGCCTGCTTATGTAACGTCAGCAGGATTATGTTATTGCATTTGAATACACCTACAATGGAATGTTGTAATATGCATGCTGTTGCCCTTCAGAAGCTGATTGCTACAAATAGGACAAACTTTTTTCTTCTGTAGGGAGTTTGAGAAAGCTAATCAGCTCAATCATCAAAAATGATGACTTGTTTTCCCCAATGTGTGCAATAGTGCAAAAAAAACATCAATTTCATGTTCTCAGCACTCCATTTCTTTCCACCCACCCTTAACTCTCAGTCACTGTTAGCACACAATGAAATGGTGACAGGCCTTGTTTGTTTGTGTAAGTGCTACAAGTAGAACTGGGAGAATGGGAGAGGGTGGGGAAAGCTGTCCCTTTAACTGTGTAGTCAGCAGCGCCCCGCCTCCAGGATTTGTTGTTCTTGGCTTGCTGCTGACTGAGCTCCATGCTGCCTCCTTGTGACAGTCCAGAGAGGTGCACTCCACAGTAGCCTGTCATTGTTTACACTGTGACCGTATGGCAGAGGGGTGGAGTAGTACCCTGGTAGATGTCTCATGCAACAGATGATGCTTGGCTGGAACAAACAGTGTGATTTTTGAGTGGCCTAGTTAAATGAAAGTCAGAAGAAACGGGTCTGCATGTGTGAGCTGAGCACTTACATTTGCAGCGCAGCATATGTGTCGGAGGACGAAATGGGATCGCAGAACAAATGTGAGTCATAGTGTTCGAGTAAAAGCTTCCACCCTGGCAGCCTGTGTGCACTTTATATACAGAGAGAGCAGGGCCTGGTGGAAATCAGATCTCCATAATGGCAGTGCTGCCTCCTCTGGGTTAGACCGGCAGTGGAGCAGCTCTCATTGTTGTGCTCCTCAACTTTAGTACACAGCACATGCTGCCAGAGGATGAACACCCCTTACACATCGCTCTTCATCTCTCCTGCTTGTTTGTTTTTGTTTCATAGGCAGCTTATTTTGCAATCAATCAGTGTGGCCTTTTGCTGAAACTACTTTAGTCATTGACTCTGACACCCCCCTCCTCTGCTTTGCGCGTGCACACACACACACACACACACACACACACACACACATCATACCACCACATCTAACCTTTTTACTGCCTCTTGTTTCTGTGCAACAAGGTCATCTCCCCGGACTGCCACGAAGACATGACTGTGAAGAAGGACAACATCTTCGTCCGCTCTTTCAAGGATGGAAAATTGTGAGTTATTAATAATGTGCTGAAAGACACTTTACATGCAGCATGTTGCATCAAGCTGGGATACACCAGTAGATCATCTGACATAATTATAGATTAATGTTTTCAACTCATTGTGTAATCAATAAAAAGCAGAAGCCAGCATAGCATTAAGTTGGGCCTTTTGCATTTACTACTTAGTTGTGATTGTTAGCTACAAATCTAGAGGCAGTCAGTTCACCTAAAGGAAAACCAAGCTGTCTTCTGAGAAGTTGTGACAAGCAAATGATTGGCATTTTCATTTCATAAATTATACAAGTTGTTCTTGATTGATTCTTGATTAATTTTCTGTAAGTCACTTAGCCAACTAATCATTTACTCTCAGTGTTAAACATTCTCATTGCAAGTCTATGGATGTTTTTAATGGGACTGATGTGCAGTGAACCGTTGCACTACAAGCACATGCACAGTTTGATATATTGACAAAAGAGATGCTTGAGTGTGCTCTGTTGTGAGACATGGCTGCACAACATCATTTTTGCAAATTTTTCAGAAAATGTGGGCCTTTTATTTCTCATTTTTAATGTTTTCCTGTGATTAGGCTTAGTCAGATACCATTTGTAGGTACTGACTAATTAATGTATAGGAAATGAATTAAAATATCCATGATCAATTGTTTTGAGCCTCAGAGTAATATATGCTCAGCAGCTGAGATCCACAAACAAGATACTGTGTGCCTTCCCTGGCAGCGTTGTTATTTTATTTGTCCTAAGGCTGTAAGTTAGTGGTGAGGAAAGGCAGGGTAGCTTCCCTGCAGCCTGCCCTCGGCATGGAACCACACAGCCGGATTGTTTTGTCTGTGGTAAAGAGAGAAATAAGTCCTGTCAAGAGTGTGCACTCAGCTAGTGGTTTGTTACTGCAGTGTTTTTGGATGTGGGTAGCCCACACTCAACTTGAATTAATCAGGTGTTTGTTCACTGTTCCAAAGACTACTTTTTTGTGTATTTGCATTGCACCGATGACAGAACAGCCCCGATGCATTCTTTTATAGATATATATCCTTAATCTGCAGCTGGAGACATATTTGCAGCACAGGAAGGCTTATCACTTGTTCTTTGGCTAATAGCGAGGTGAAGGGTAGAGCTGATGAGAGGGAAAAGATAAGGAAAGATAAAAAGAAAACTGGAAGTCATGTATTTCTGAAGTATTTCCTCTCCAACCAGGGCATCCAATGATGGCTTTTCTTGCAAAATAAATCACACTGTAGCCTTTCTGTTCTGTAGCAATTTGATTCCACTCATTGAAATCAGTGCAGTGCATCCAGGGATGAGTACAACAAATAGCAGTGTAAGAAGGGGGAAAATCTATATCATTGTTAACGAGATTTTCAGGTTTGTTTCCTTCCAATCTTTTAGCTTTTGTGTGGATGGAATAACAAAGATGAAAGTGTGTAGCAATTTTGTAGCTCATGTGTAATGTGAGGCATGTCTCGGTATGTTATGTTTGATCTATCAGAGTGTTTTTAGATGTCTGCTTCTGAGACAGAACAAAACTTTCAAACTGAATCTACTACATGTAGTTATTGCCGAGAATGCGTCCTCTTTTTGTTAATGCTACAGTGCTGCATCATTTCCTCTCGCCCTCTCTTTGCTTTCAAGTGCCTTTCCATTCTTTTACAGCACGCACACTCCACTCATCGTTGTTTGTTATTCTGCTTTTGATCATTTATGGCAGCCTCTTCTCGGCTATTATTATCGAGTTATTCTAACTTGCTGCTCCCGGTGTGATTTGTTTTTTTGAAGAGGGGTCACATCCATAAGCTGTGTGACCTCTCCCGCACAGCGCCGGTGTCAGCGTGTTCACTTTCCTCTGGAGAGTTTGGGATTGTTACTGATAACCGTTCAGCGTGCCTTTCAAAAACAATGGCTTTGGAAAACATTTTTTTTTGGAGGGGGGGGGGAAACAAGGTCACATCCAGAGAGGAGACTGGTGTTTTCAGGAAGTGGTTATTCTTATTTAGTCAGATCTGGTTGCCATAGTAACAGTAGAAACAAGCGGTGTCTGGGTTTTTGTTTTTTTTTTTGGTTTGTTTTTTCTTATTTGGCCGACCTGCAAGCTTGTCTGTTCTATTGACGCACATAGAAAAAGACAGCTTAATCATTGTGAGTAGGTTTTTAACCTTGGCTAAACAAAAGTGGGCTGCAGAATTAAATAAAATCCTGAATGTGCTTGTTATTTTTATCCCTGAAAGAATTTAATGTTTAGTCAGTTAGTTTTAAAGTATATTACCCTTCCTTTATCCACTCAATATTTCTTTTTAAATTATCTACGTACATTTTTTAAATGTGCATCTCCCTTGAAAATGTGACCTCCAAATCTGTATTCTAAATGGGACTTGCCAGATTTAATAAAAATCCCATTTTTGTTGGCAAATTCAATACTTTCCCAAACTAAATGAGCTAATATTTTAACAACACTGCCTACTGGCTAATGGGAAGCAAACTGTTTCAGCTTTAATGATATAAGATATTTTACTGAGGATGAGTGGCTGACAGCTGTTGTTGTTTTTTTTAACCTCACCAGTGGCATAAAGGGCTACATCAGGGTGTAGTGGATGGTACTGATGCCTCAGAGCTGGAAGGTTCTGGATTTGTTGGGGCCTTTCTGTGTGAGCGTGTTGTCCAGGTGCTCCTGCTTCCTCCCACAGTGCACGTTAAGTTAATTCTACATCGGCAGTAGTAGTGTGAATGTGAGCGTGAGTGATCATCTGTCTCTCTGTGTTTGTGCCATGATTGACTGGTAACCTGTGCAGGGTGTACTCCACCTCTTGCCCAATGTCAGCTGGGATTACACTCCACTGCAACCCTTTCCAGAGTATAGCTGATAGTATGGAGTAGTGGAAAGGCTCCAGGGATGGCAGTGTCAACTGGTCAGTGAGTCAGTCCCCAGGGGATGAATCTTCCTGACTTTGATGATCCATTGACTTTTCATCTTGCTGCACTATGAGGTTGACATTTGTGGTTCAGGGTGAAATGTCTTGGCAGCTGCTGGATGGTCTGTCATGAAATGTGCTCCATATATTCATCAACCCCAGAGAAGAAATTGTAATCCTCTGTCTTTTCCATACAGCACCGTCATCAGGGTTAAGTTTCTCTTTTGTTCAGTGTTGTGGTTTATGACCGAATACCTGTAAAACTAATGGCATCCGTATGATTTTTAGTTGGACTTTAATTTTAGGGTTAATTAACAAATGCCACGAGGGCTGAACAGTTAATCATTTTCTAATTGAAACTGCAATTTGAAGCAAAGTAATTACCAAGTTGCAAAGGACACAATTTAGGATATACATTATGCAGCATTTCTGACCCTGTTTTCTTTTAATTGCAGAATGTGCAATACTTAGATGTGGCTCTTGAGCCATTATTGACCTACCTGTTTCCATGTCAGAGTTCATTTGTAGAAAGGTCCCATTATTTTCCTGTAATAATCTTTAGTATTTTATTATTATTACTTTATTTGTTTAACTTAACGGAGTCTCAACTTTCGTGATTATTATTTTTCTTCTATGCAGTTTTATATAATAAAAATACAGGAAAACAGTTTCTATCTTTAAGTTCTCATCCTTGCATTAAAATATAGATCAGTGGATATTTTTGGTGCATCATATGGTCATGATCCATCACATACTTTAAATCTGTTACACAGCATCGGAAATTGGAGGATATCCTCCCCAAAGTGTTAAATCCCAAATGCTAGATGCTAAGATGGTGAATGTATTATTGTGCGCATGATATTAGCATTTAGCTCCTGATATTAGCATTTAGCTCAAAGCACAGCTGTTTCTTCGTTCAGCTTCACACAGCTGTTTGCATCTCAAAATACGTTTTTTCCACATGTGAGCATAATTGGGTGTCACTTTAACAACGTACCAAACACATTTTGATAAGTGATTATTTATAGGGCCTGTCATTAAACCAAGCTGTCTGTCTTCTGGGCTCTGTTAGCTGTGCATGCTCGCTTCTTTAAAATTTCACTCCATGACAAATCTAGTCATTGGATCAGCTCAGCGGCCCACAAGATACCTCAGCAAATCGTATCTCTTGCGCACCAGCCAAGCCTCTGACTGCTTTCAGCTTACAAGCTCCACTGATCCATCTATCTGCCAAACCGCCAACTCTTTGCCCAGCTGCTGCATGGATGCTGTAAGAAAGTATCCTGTGAATGCAGTCATGGCTGTTCATGTCATCCCACGTTTTAAGGTTGTTCTCAGTGCTGGCCACAGTTAGAAAGTTCAAATACAGCTTTTCTCCTGCCAGTGTTCCAATTAACAAGACTATGGGGGGTGTTCTTTGCTGCTTGACACTTTGTTCTTATGGTCAAAACTTTGTTTAAAGAAAACAAAAGTCTGCTTAGATTTTGGCTGCCTTACTACTTACTCGGTTGACTTCCTTGAGCTAAACCTTGATGTAGCAACGCTCAGCACTGTCCCCATGGCGTCTTCTCTGTGCACATTTTAATCAGAGCTGCTGTGTTTTGCAGTTACATGGTGCTGCGGAAGGATGTCCGTGAGATGAACAGCGATTGTCCTCCAAAAGCCGACGCAGGGCTCAAACCAGGTGAGTTGAAAGTAAAGCTTTAGGAGGGAAATCGTACTGAACTGATGCATAGCCTGTACCTAGTCCCCGACATCTGTGGGCTGGTCTGTGTGCTGACAGACTTGGCAGAAAATGCTCGCAGAGTGGGCTGCAGCGAGGCAGACTAAAGAAAGAGAAGTTTTGTTTTTGTTCTGGGGAATGCAGCGGTGGAGAGCTCCTGTCTCTGTCGAGTCTATTTTTATTTGAAGTCCTCACCAGGCTTTTTATATAGTGCCCCCGTTTTTCTGCTGCAGAGCTCTTACTCTCTCATAATTACAGTTAGGAAACAGCTCTGTATTATCGTTGTCTTGGTATTCACAGGTGGTTGACTCACAACTGTGATATTTTCCGCGTTACAAAAGCGTAAAACAAGCATCTGCCCAGGTGGTTAGATGCTGCTTAAACCCACCTGTGACACTGTGGCTGAGCGCTTCTTCTGCTCTGCATCGCTGCAAATGCTGACAGATTTTATTGCTGCTTGTCTTTTGAGTCTTTTTATACTATCCTAGTTTTTATATGGGTCTGTTATTATGGTAATTTCAGAGTTTAGATGTAGTTTTAAACACTTTCTCAGCAGAGGTGTTTTTGTAAACCAGTGCTGATTACACATATTTAGCCTGAGGATGCTCTAGTTTCATTTTAGCTTCTGTTATGTTGCATAGTGTTAAGACCCGAAGACCAGTTTGCTACATTACAGCAGCAGAGAATGTTAAGCAGCTCTTATTGGGGTCGAATCGTGTCTTATAATGCGTTTTCTTTGTGTACATGACAGCGCTGGATGCAGCCTTGGAGTTCCAGCAGCAGCTGGTCGTACCCAGCACCTGGAAGACAGAAGTGAAAGAGGAAAGTTCTAGCAGCGAGGAGGATGATGAAGACGAAGAGGAGGAGCAGGAAGAAGATGCCAGCGGTGAAGAGGAGGAGGTAGAGGCAGAACTTGTGCACATGTTTTTATCCCCACAACCTCCAAGTTAAAAGGATCCTCAACAACTGTCTTGTTTCCTGTCGACAGGAGGAGGTGGAGCCGTTCCCAGAGGAGAGGGAGAACTTTCTGCAGCAGCTCTACAAGTTCATGGAAGACAGAGGTGAGTCCAGGGTGCTGATAAAATCAATGTTTGCTGAGGTTTTTTTTGGCCATTTTAGAAAAAAGTTTTTTTAATATTTTGTTTAGGTTCAGCTTATTGCAGCTTTAAAATTAAGTTTGTTTACGTTTCTTTGCACATAGTAGGTTTAGGTTGAAGGTGGGATAAAATGAGGCAGAAGCAAATGAAAGGACAGTAGTCACCCAACAATCCTAGGTGTAGTTCACTGTATCCCCTTTCAGACACGCACTTCCTTCACTCCGTTAGTCCGACAGAATGTGAACTTGTCAGCTTCATGTGTTGTCTGAATGAGCACCCTGGTCACAGCCAGTCTTTGTTGGACCCAGCAACATTTCCGTATCACTTGCAACATGACACAAGTCAGAACTGCATGCCGTCACATTATTGGAAAAGCACACCATGGGTTGTGTGAAGTGATTTGGGAAAGGTTGTTTTCACAAAATATTAACTCACATCATGCAAAAGCAGTAACTTCATTTCTTCCTTATAATTGTAATTTCTCCCCAACATGGGGACAGGATTGGTCACGATGTACTGGCAACTTACATTATGCATCATGCACAGTTTGTAAGCTTCAGTTTTATCATTTATTATATGGCAAATTTAAATGTAATTTGTTGTTTACTAGTGCATTATTATGTATTATTTTACCTGATGTACTGTCCAGGGGTGTTGGGCAAGAGGAAATTGGTGGAAAGGGGGCAGTGAGTGTGACGGGGACAGTAAATCTGGCACATGCTAAGTAAACATGCTAAATGGCTAATTTTTTTTATTTACTTAACCTTTATTTAACCAGTAAAGTCCCACTGAGATTAAAAACCCCCTTTTTAAGGGAGTCCTGGGCAATATCATCTACCTTTCTCCAGAATTACAGACTCCAATATTAAGATTTTACACAAAATATCTAATCAGTTAATAAAATGTAACAGTTGATTTAATAAATAGCTTAAATTAGATACACCTAAAACTACAATGCCTCTTACAAATTAGATTATCCGTATTAGGCATCCAGTACAGAATGACAGCATGACTCACAGCAGGCCTTTCTTTTGTGTTTTTGATACAATATGCTAAAGACCATTTATTTTGCAGCACTGGTACTTTGACTTAAGTAGAATGTAAGAACTCTTTCTCCAACACTTCTGAAAACCACCTAAGTTACAGTTACATAAAACATTCTAGCACTTCCTTTGGATTTCTAGCTTAAACGTTCTTGTAAATCTGTGCCATGTTCCTTCTCTTCAGGAACTCCCATCAACAAGCGGCCCGTCCTGGGCTACAGGAACCTGAACCTGTTCAAGCTGTACAGGCTGGTGAACAAACTGGGAGGATTTGACAATGTGAGTGCCACGTTGAAGGCAATTCCTCGTAGAGTAGTTTCAGTCACACTTGATTTGCTTGATGTTGACTGACTCTGAATTTGTCCTCAACCGTATCCATTTTTCAACAGATTGAAAGCGGCTCCGTCTGGAAACAAGTCTATCAGGATCTGGGAATCCCTGTGCTCAACTCAGCTGCTGGCTATAATGTCAAATGTGCTTACCGCAAGTATGTACAGGCGCTGCTTCTGTAGTTTTAAAGCTGTTAGAATGCAGCTTTTGTTTCTGGCATGTAGCTTGGTGTTTGATTTGAGTTTTATTCTGTGAATGATTAGCTTTTTGCAGTGCACGTGTGTTGGAGTGTGTACAGGATCATTAAAATTAAACATGGGGAGTCTTGTTAAAAATGTTGACTAATAATGTCTCATCTTGCAGGTACTTGTATGGATTCGAAGAATACTGCACCTCCACTGCCATCACATTCAGGATGGACCTCCCTTTGAAGCAGGGTCCCAAGGGTGAGGTGAAGTCTGAGCAGGAGACAGGAGGAACAGCAGCTCCCACGTCATCTAACTCAGAAGAGCAGAAGCCCCAGGTGGACGGAGAACCTTGCAGTGCGCAGTCCACTGTTTGCAAGGTGCATTCTCCCAAATGTTGTTTGATTAGCATCTGTGTCTTCACTTATGTTAGATATTAATCCAGACAGCACTTTTACTTTAGATTAACTTCTCCAGACCTGTAAGTGTTTCCTATAATAAAAGCATCCCTCTCCCACAGGATCAGAAACTGGATTTGACCCGAAACAAAGTGGAGTCCGAACCATCAAAAACGGAGGGAAAGGACAGCGGAAACGACGACGATGACGAAGAAGACGAGGGGCCCCACAAGGGAGATGCAGATGAGGGCTCGTCGACATCTCGCCTCGGAGCCGACACCATGAAGCAGGAGCCAGACGAGGAGGAGCAGGAGAGCAAGGACAACTCTGGGTAGGTGGTCTAAAGAGATCCACTGCGGTGGTAAAAATAAAATATCCTCATGGCACAAACACGATTTCCAAGCAGAGCTCCTGCATTGTGAAGCTATTTTAAAATTCAATATCAGTTTTTAAGAATTTAAAAGTTTCTCCAGACAGAAGGACCTCGGGCATTCACTGTCCTTGGTTGCAGTAAAAAGCTAAAAGACAATTAGCAGATGAGGAGCAGTGATCCTTCTGACCTTAATGGCACTAATACCCAGTATACCCACAATCCACCTCTACCTGCTAACCAGAGAGAGGAGAGCTCTCCTCTGTCTCTCCTCTAACTAAGCTCTTACCCACTGCCCTCTGTGCTATTATTATTTCGCGTGGCTTAGTCGGCATCAGCTGGCAGAGACATCTTAGAGCACCAAAGCCTGACTGCTATCTTTCACCTGGCATGTCATGCTGTGCTCCCTCTCTCTCTCTCTCTCTCTCTCTCTCTCTGTCTCTCTCTCTCTTTCCCTCTTTCTCTCTTTCTCTCTCTCTCTCTCTCTCTCTCTCTCTCTGTCTCTCTGTCTCTGTCTCTTGCTTTCTCTGTCTCTCTTTCTGTCTCTCTCTCTCTCTCTCTCTCTCTCTCTCTCTCTGTCTCCCTCCTCGCTGGGATTGTTTGGCCGTGGCGAGCCTCCCTCACTCAGTGCACACAACATGGCTGTGCTCTTCTTGATTTCTGCCCTCTCCTGATCTCTGTCTCTCTGCCCCCTCTTCCTGTCTTCTCTCTCATTTTGTGGCTTTTGATGTTCAGCTTTATTAAATGTTCCATGTGTGTGAGTGTTGTCACTGATGCATTAACCCTCCAGTTGTAAAATAGTGCTTCAGATGCAGTAGTCATTCACGGAAAGAGGAACTTTGAGTAAAAGCTTGGTAAATGTTTGTTCTGGGTAGTTGTATGGTTTGGTCTCAGTAGATGCATTTTCCCTGCTGTTACCTGTCCGCAGTGTCTAGATCACTTCCTTAGATCTGTGTTTGTTCAACCTCCAGAGTGGCAATTGTGTTAAGGTTGTTTGGGCGACTAAGGATGGGCTAGACAGCCCTCCCCTGGGAAATCTATCAGTCTGTGTACATACTATACTGCAGTTTTTGAATCAGATTGAAGGACTGCAAAGTTCCCCTACGTTAGGATGTTCAGATCATAAGCTGTTGCTCTTTGTGTCCTCCTCTGTAGTTCATATCACCTGTGGCCACGGCCCCACTACAGTATTATCTCACTGATTACCATCACATTTGGACTTTCTGACAATCACAAGGTTCCCTGATTCTTTGGCTTTGTCAGGATCAGCGGTCCTCACAGATTACGCGGTTGCGTGAGGGTTTACGGATTCACTCAGCGGACAACCCACAGCCTGATCTGATCTGATCTGAGCTTTCCTGATGTTATCAAACCTGTTTGATGTTTACAGCCTGTAATCTGGATGGACCCCGTGGTGTGTGAGGAATGCATTTTTATTCTGGCAGCAGAGACTGCGTGTAGTCAGTCAGAGCTACAAGTTTACTGTCAACTTAAATGGGAAAATTATGCATTAATTTATATCAGTGACAGTAGGTGATTATATAGAGAGAAACTCTGTTGTTAAGTAACTCCCTAAGTGCTATTCATCTTTGTGATGAAGCCTACGCAGCTGCTTTATTGAAAAGTGTACAGTTCACTTGGACTGACTCTCAGGCTGTCTTTTTTGGCTTTTTATTCATAGTAGTGTGCATAGTCTAAAGCTGGAACTGTGGTTTTTCAGGAAGTTTGAAATTTTGATGTAAATGATGCTTTCAGATTATTTATTAAAGGCTGCAACTAATTACTATTTTCAAGATGACATATCTGCTACTTATTTTTGGTTGTAATCATTGAATGTGTAAATGATTTGGGCTATGAAACATAAGACATAGAGTCCAAGATAATCATCATTAAATTACCACCAAAATACAGCATTTACTATAATTGGGAACAAGAAAACAGGAAATTGTCATATTTGCAAACCAGGGACCAACAAATGTTTGGCATAGTTGCAAATTATTTTCTGTTGCTTGTCACAGTGTGGCTGTATTTTATTTTTATTTTTTTTATCAGATAAGGAAAAGCTTTTTGAAATTCATCATGTGCAGTGCATTTTTTAAATCAGTCGGCATGCCGAGTGTGGTGTCTCCCCAGTGTTGGGGCTTGTACTGGTTTCTTCAGATGTCACACTTCACATCTTCTTCATTTTGACTTGTTAAAAAAACCCACAGAACGTACACGCTCTGAGCAGTTAGCTGTACGAGGGATTACGTGGAGTGCTGTGTTGTAGCTGTTCTTTGTGGCAGCAGGCCGAATCAGATCTCGCAGCCGTGCTTCCTCTCAATGCTGTAGTCTCGCTTTAAGTTGCTGCGCTGCCTGCCAAGTTGTTGCTTTGCCGCCGTGCTAACCTGCCCCTGTGGCCCCTGCGCCTAAAACACTTACCGGCACTGCTGCACCACCCGTATACACCCCAGCTTTGACATCTCCTGACTGTTTCCCACTAGCTCCTTCTTGTGGCTGCTTTGTTTCTTACAGTTTGTGTATGTGTGCGTGTGAGTGAAGTATCCCAAGTGTTTCGTGTAGGGTTAGATAGCCTAACAGTAGCGTTATTTCCCATGATCATTGATTTCTTTGCCATGAAAGAATGATGTTTTATTTGCTGACACACTCCATGTACTGTTCTTTGACTGGCTTACTATTAATGATGCAGTTGTTTATTCTGCAGTTTGCTGAAGGTTACACTGGACTAGAGATAAGGCAGAAAAATGGGAAGTTTATGTTTCTTTATAGATAAGGGCCTAGTGGTGTAATGGGACAGGACAGGCAAGGGTGGAGCAAATTAATTAGAAAAGGGGCTTCCTAGCAACAGGCAGCAAGTTGGGTGGCTGGGGTGTGGGAGGGTGTTCTGTGGTGTTCACTGGGGCAGCCTAGGGCCAGGAAGTGCTGAACTGTTTTTCTTGCAGGGATGACAGCAGTCAGGAGGGGGAGGAAGGGGAGGAGTTTGAGTGTTACCCCCCGGGGATGAAGGTGCAGGTGAGGTATGGGCGAGGCCGCAATCTGAAGACGTACGAGGCCACTGTGAAAGAGGCAGACGTGGAGGGGGGAGAGGTGCTCTACCTGGTGCACTACTGTGGCTGGAACGTCAGGTAAGACAGGATCTGGGGAGAAATCACCTAACGTCTATATTCACCCTAAAAAAGAAAGAAAAACAAAAAAAAAGACATTTCCTAACTTGTAATTCAGCTCATGGGATCACCCCTACATGGGTGTCCCCGCTAACAGTAACAGATACATTCCTTCTTCACAATTCTGCTTCATCTGATCCAGTCCCATGGTCAGTACTCTGATTATGGAGAACACTGGGCCATCTAGTGGCAGAAACAGAACTGAGTACTGGGTCGATGTGGATCACTCCTCAGCTTCCTCACTCAGTTTTGACTGAATCCCCTGTCTGTCTGTCCCCCAGCTGTCTGTCTCTCAACCAAATCTGCAGACAGGCTGAACTTTAACCAGTTTCACTCTGGGAATAATCAACCAGTGGTTTTTGGTTAAACAGTTTAATGTGATTTTTGAATGTGAGCTACCCTTTGGATCTCTGAATGGCCAACCAAAGTGCTGCTACACTCACCTCTACCTCTCAACCCTCTCCCCCCTCCCCAGTGGGTCAGGGTTAATGCAGTGTTAAGTAGAGTGTTAGGGTACCATGACACAGAGGTTAACTAGTGCAATCAGCATTTCATTGTCTCAATGTTGTTGTGTGGTCCTCTAGCACTCTATAAAAGACAGTGGGATGTTCTCTGCATTGTGTCTGTTGTGTGTGATGTTGTGAAACTTTTCATTTCCCCTCATACGACCCAAGTTAGCCCCCTTGGTACTGTTGGAACTCTGTTGAATATGATTTGTGTGGTGGTCGGTGTAATTATTGTTTCTTCCTCCATCGTAAAGGTTTGTCTTTTTCCTCATAATACCATGGGATTTCTTCTTTTGCTGTTGAGGCTTATTGTGTCACAGCAACATGTTGGGATCAGACAGTAGAGGTGTCTGTGTGGTGGGTGGTGTGAGAGAATGTCACTTAGCTCCTTTCAAAGACCTGAATGATGAAACTGTCTCTTGTCTTTGTACTTGATTTTAGATATGATGAATGGATCAAAGCAGACAAGATTGTGCGACCCGCCAATAAGAATGTACCAAAAATAAAGCACCGCAAAAAAATAAAGGTACGACTTCGTAGAGAGTGTGCTCACTTTTCAGCTCGATTTGATATGATGAGGTCAATCACTGACTGTGTTAAATTCTGACAGAACAAAACTGAGAGGGAACGAGACAGGTTGGAGAGGCTCAATGACAGAGAAGTCCTCGGCCCTTCATCCAACGCTAACCGTGTCCCACGCTCCAAATGTGGCCTGAGTCAGGATGTCTTTTCCAAGATGGACGAGGGTGAGGACAAAGGGACTCAGCAGTCTCCAGTCAAGTCTATAGAAATTACCTCTATCCTCAATGGCCTGCAAGGTAGCAACACTCATTAGCCTGTAGTCCTCATGCACACTTACAGCAGATTAGGACTGTTTCACTCTGAAGTGGTGTATGATGTCTGTTTGATATCTTGCTGAAACTAACAGACATTCTGTCTTGTTCGCCTCAGCCTCTGAGATGTCCACAGACGAAAGTGAGCATGAACAGGAGGATGAGGAGGGAGAGCATAATGAAGAGGATCGGCCCGGTTGCCGTGGCAGCCTCAGAAAAGGCCCACCAGAGCCGCCACCGATATCAGAGCGATGGGAGAGCGGAGCTCCTTCTGAAGGATCCAAACCTTCTCCAGTCTCAGGAAAGAGCCAGGATGTTGTCAGCGCAGACAACACAGACGTTAAGCGCAGAAGCCAGCCAGAGACCAAGGGAGAAGCAAGCAGCAGGAAGAGGAAATCTGACGGCACAGCAGAGAGGACCCCAAAAGGCCAATCCAAAGCTAAGACCAGGAACACCAGGAGTGCTGACTGGTTGCCTGGAGGCTCTCCCAGGAAGCTGGAGGAGAGAGCAGCTGGGCCCGGAGAGGAGAGGGGAGCTTCGTCGAGCAGCAGTTCAGATGATGAGGGTGCAGCAATGGCTGAGTCCCAGGCTGAGGAAAGTGAGCGAAGCCGCCCAAAAACCAAAGGTTCACCTTCTAAGAAGTACAATGGTATGAAGGAGAAGACCAAAGCTGGCAGACAAGCTGGCTTCTGGGAGATTCCCGAAAAGAGGGCCAAAGTGTCAGGGAATGCAGAGGAAAGAGCTGCTGTTCGCCCTAAAGGACAAAAAGATGTTTGGTCCAGCATCCAGGCCCAGTGGCCGAAGAAGACTCTAAAAGAGTTGTTCTCCGACTCGGACACAGAAGCCGCCAATTCTCCTCCTCCACCGGTGCCCTCATGTTTGGAGGAGCCCAATGTCGAACAGGATGCTGGGCCTGAGGATGAAGTATCGGAAGAGCAGATGGAGAACGACAAGCTCCAGGAGTTTCCAAGCAGTGGCAGCAACTCTGTACTCAACACACCACCAACAACGCCCGAGTCCCCCTCGGGAGGAGGCAGTGCTGTGGAGGACTCTGGTCAAGCGCAGCCTTCCTCCCCGCCACCGTCTATACCTCCTGCCTTGCCTTCAGAGCCGGTTTCTGAAACTCTTCCCCCTGGACCCATACAGGAGGAAGTGACAGGTGGGCGCAGCGAGACAGACAGCAGCACGGTGGAGGTGGAGAGTCTGGGTGGGGAGCTGCAAGAGCTCCCTCAGGATGAAGGGGCAGGTTCCCCCTCAAAGGTGTTTGATGTCAGCCTCTCCTGCAACAGCAGCAGCAGCTGCAGCCTAGAGCTGAGCAACAGCAGCCAACAGGAGAGTGAGCAGAAGTCCAAAGGTATAAATACTAGCAAATCTGCTGTATCAGGTTTACTTTTCAATGACAGAATTCATCATTTTTCTTTAGGATGGAACGCTGAAGAAACACAAGCTGACAACTCATTTCGTAGTCTGCCTGTTCCCTCACCATCTTCTTTGCAATGTCTTTGTAGCGTCTGCAAGTCAGAAGCGGCAGAAAGAATCACAGACGGGTGGAGCTTCAAAAAAACACAAGCCAAACCGCAAGAGCCTAGGTGTGCCTCCCAAAAAGAATAGGAAAACAGGTAAGAACAGCTGTAGACAGAACTGCAGACGCCCCGCTAACCTTCTCATTTCAAATGCCAGCAGTGCTTTTATCAGCCACAGAATTTTCATTTCATATTTACTGGTGTCCTAGTATCATATTACAGATTCCAGGTGAGAAAGGAAATGAGGTTTTTCCTGCTCCGTGTCCATTTTTTTCCATCTCTGCTGTCTGTCTACCTCCAGCCAACAGCAGTGACAGTGAGGACCAGTCTGTTGTTGAGGGCACTGCCAAATCAACTGCCTCCAAGAACAACGCATCAGACCTGAAGGCTGCCACTTCGCCCAAGTGTCACGGACGATCTCCCCCTTCGAGCCATAAATACCACAAGCAGGGTGACACAGATCACACCCAGCACCGAGACAACCATGGAAGATCGCCTCGTGTGTACAAGTGGAGTTTCCAGATGTGTAAGTGTCCAACTTCAACTAATGTGTACAGTAATTTGTTCCTGTTGAAAATAAGGGTTGACCTATTGACTGACAGATTTTCAGATCCTATAGTCAGTATTTTTCTGCGTTATCATTAGGGTTTTTTATTTTTACTGATTCCCAATAAAATAAATTATTTAGAAAAACAGAGTTGTGGCCTTGCTACAGTTGCCTCTCTATCTGTAGTCAAGACTTTGGTCTCAAGCACACATTACAAACATCACAAATTATACATCATGAATAATTGCATGTAAACACTGAAGGATAAATGTGGAAAAATTGTCAGAATTAAAAATATGTGAAACATAGAAAAAGCCATTTCAACAAGAGTTTGTGGTGGAGTTGGTGTTATTCAAAAAACTTCACTCGAAGATTTTCATTTTTACTGGAAGTGTATATCAGTTCCAAATATCTGTTATTGGTCTTCTTGATTGCCAATAATCAGTATCAGCCCTGGAAAAAAGTTATTGATAGAAACCTTGTTCCAACAGTTTAATTTCAGAATTTATTTTTTTTGATAATTAAGTATATCACCTTTTTTGTATTTTGTGATTTGGGTGGACTGATCCTTTATTTCAGCACCAAAAGTTGAGTTTTATGTATGTTTATGTCAACAGTATGTTCCCTAAAATGTGTTGTTTTGGTTCCACTTAGCTGATCTGGAGAAGATGAGCAGCTTGGAGAGAATTTCGTTTCTTCAGGAGAAACTGCAGGACATCAGGAACCACTACCTCTCCCTCAAGTCTGAGGTGGCCTCTATTGACAGGCGACGAAAACGCATGAAGAAGAAAGAGCGGGAAAGTGAGTTGGCTCAGGCTAATTTCAAACTAGTCATTTAAATGAATCTGATTCCACCATCAAAACTTGATTGAGTCATCAGCAGCTCTTACCTTCTTTCATTAAACAAAGCTGATAACAATTAAATGTTGTTTGTGTTCTGCAGGCACAGTGGCCGCTTCCTCCTCCTCCTCTTCCTCCTCCTCCTCACCGTCCTCCAGCTCGCTGACTGCAGCAGTCATGCTGACGCTGGCTGACCCTCCAGTATCATCCTCATCCTCCTCATCTCAGAACTCTGGGGTATCAGTGGAGTGCAGGTGACAGGACGAAGCACCAAGGAGCCACCGCACTAAGCACTTAACCAGCACCCTGGGGTCACCACCCCCATTCCCTTTCAACAAGACGGACAAGTCAACCTACATACTGTAACTACTGGGGCACAAAAACCAGACCAGAGACAAAATAGAAGAAGAAAAAAAACGAGAAACAAGCACTATTTTTTACTGACAACTGTTTCCTTGGCAAGCTAATGGCACTTAAGTGCACTTTTATGAAGATTGTGTAGGGGGATAAAATTTGTCAAAAAATATTCAGAATTGTCTTTTGCGCTCTCCTTAATTGAACATTTACAATAATTGTTTTTGCAAGCAATAATTGTTTCCATTTGATAAAGTTGTATCGGTAAGGGATGGTTTCCAGTGATCTGTCCTCATAGGTCAGCGTGGTGCAGCCTGTGCTCGCCACATTATTGTGGGGAATTCAGAGGAACACTGCCACATTGGCATTAAGGGCATATGAGAGGTAACTCTGCCATGTTTCTCTGTCCACCCTCATTATCAAAAGGCCTTCATGTGGTTAAACCTGAAGCGGTTGACAACGCTCTCCTCGCATACAGGCGTGTGGTCCTGTACATGTTCGCATTAAGTCATATAGGTGGTGATTGATAGGGTTTCAGACCATCAGAGGTCCACTGACAGCCTCAGTGGATGAATATGGAATGATACTGTAGTGCCTTTTTGTTCTTCTCCATGGGGCACTTTGAGAAAGGACAGCAGTTTTTTTTCCTGATCCTCGTCTCAAATCAGAGGGTCAGCTGGAATAATGTGTCCCTTATGAAAGACTGAAGAATGCTGTATGAGTGAGCAGGCAGTGAAGGGCTAAGTCTGACAGATGATGACGGATGTTATCAGCGTGTGGGTAACATTTAGGAATTATAATTGTAAAAGCAGAGCTCCTATACTGGATCACCTGTAATCTACTACTGAATACTCATCCAGCTTGGGTCTTACTGTTGGGTTTGGCAGTATAAAATGTGCAATGACGGAGGTGGTGAATGCAAAGGTCACATTACTTCAGTTCATCAGCCTTTTTAAAGCTCATCTGCTTTATTTTATTGTGTTTTCATCCCCCTCCTCCCCCCCAGTCCTTTCATCTTCACTGAAGATTTGACGATGCACATCTGCAACTGGATCAAGTTAACATGAAGGCAGCCATAGGAGATATTCACAACATGTGCTGCAGTTCAATCCCACATTTGCAGTGCTTCAAACAACGTGAAGTTATTTAATCAAGTATATTTTTCGCTTCATTAAACAAACTTATTTTTTTGACATCTCTCTCTCTGAATTTCACTCATGATCAAAAATGACCTGCCAGCTTCCTCTCATACTCATCCCAACCAAAAACGTTTGGTTCTGTTTCCTGTACTATGACCAGAATAAAGGTAGAGATATTGTAAATGTGCATTTATATCATAAAGTGACGTATGTGTATACATTTCTGAAGACATCTCCAGTGTTTCCTTTGTATAGACCCCCTACTGTATGATAACCTGAAGTTACGTTTTGTTCGGCACTTGTATGTAATTGTATGCTTTTGTTATACATTTGTATATTGAGAAGTGTTTTGAGTCAAGCTATTTAATATCTTGCACTGTTAATAACATGTACTTTTCTGTACAGACAGTTTTACGGTTTTAACTGTAGTTTGAGTGTAAATACTGAGGGTTACAGCATGTATGTTCTCCCCCTTTGTCCCCTTTCTTGTTCTCTCAATTTATTTGAGTTCATTTATGTTCTGTTCCTCCTCTTTAATCAGTTTCGATAGTTAATTTTCTTCCTATCTGTTTTTTTTTTTTTTTTTTTAAATTTCATGTTTGCTTTAGTTTGTATTCCGTTTTGTTTTTCTATAGCTTGTGCTTGTAAGAGAAGAATGCTGGTTTTGGATGCAGCTGAACTATTTTCCGACCTGTACATGGCCTGAAGCTGAAGCTGTATGAACCTGTATATGGAAAACAGTCTGCATCATAGATTAAGAGAAAGTAAAGGAGCTTATTGAAAAATGCTCAATAGTATTTATTAGGCTCATCTGATGATGGTCGTTGTGTAATTTATTGTAAAAATGTAAGCAAAGCAGAAGCCTCTGTTTGAAATAAATGCCATAGTTTGTGAAGTACTTGGCGTGTCTGTGGTGAAAAGCAACGTTTACTTGAGTGTTGTACTCGCACTAGGGACAGCGCTCAGGTACCTCTGCTTAAATAGTTCTAGATTATGTCACCTTTACTCAGTTTCAGTGGGAAAATTGTACTTTTCAAACAAAATATTGCATTCAGCCACATTTACTTGGCAATCACAGGTCAAATATTTACAGTATTGTTTTTTGCAGACAGATTCTACATATAAAGTATATAACAAGCTTCTGAAATATGCATTTTCACTGATTATCCACAAGTTCAAGCTCAGTAAAATTAATAACTAAATGTAGTTAAAGTTATCTCCATTTAATCTTGAACAACTATAACATTAAAATGCCAACTTAATGTGCACTGATTCTAGTAATACTATTTGTGCAGCACTTAATATAGCACTTTGTTCTTTGGTCTGTGGATTTTTTTTAATTTATTTAAAACACAGCCTGGTAGTGGTGATAAGTGGCCCTGAGGCAGAGCTGACCAACCGAAGCTCTATTAATGCTGTTTCTCCCCTCTCTGGGCATGCTCGACTATTACAGGTTATTACTAGTTTGATGTGTGGTAATTTAATTAAAAGTGAATTAACTTAGGAATTATGCAGTGTGTAAGCATAGTATTGGCTGAATTAATTACTGCTTTTTTGGCAGTTGCCCACTTTTCATGGTAGTATTCCAGCCTTGAAGGATCTGAATGTTCTTCCACCACTGGTCGCTGTGCATCTCTGATGTCACAGGATTCAAGAAAACACTCTTGTCCATTTAATGGACAACTACTAAGGGCTGACAACGTCACAGAGTGCATCAAATCTGGATGAACATTTCTTTCTATGCTGTTTGTTCATCCCTTTTATTGTGCACGATACACTTTGTGAGGGTGGCTTTGGTTATCAGTGGATGTGGGTTTGTCCTTTTTCCTGGTGAAGCAGTCGAACCAGTGTAGTTTAGTTAATGATGAAATGAGTTATTTCAGCAGTAATGAGGTCATAATGATAATATTTTCTCATCAATAACACATATTGAACAAAAATATAAACACAACTTGTAATGTTTTATCAAATCCTATCCAATATTTTTAACATAGAGGAAAAAGTATTACTATATAATGAGCATATGGAGAGTGAAGTCATAGGCCAGAAATCACAAGTCAGTAACGAGTCACACTTGCGACACAAAAGTTAATGAGGTAGTTAACGCTGCCTGTGGAAAGTTGTCCCACTCTTCCTGAAGGACTTGGTGAAGGTGGCTGAAATTTCTGCTGGATTATGTTGTTGCAGCTGTCTGCCACAATCTCTCAGACAACAAATGCAGTGGCAACTCCACAGGGGAGACCATGGGGGCCACAGCCCTGAAACCCTGACATCTCAATGGCCATTCCAGATGTGAGAGGTCAACTTCATTCACTCATACTACAGTGTCTTCAGTGCTCCAGTGATCACGATCATAAGGAAAAGGGCACTGTGTACTTTTCTTCACTTCAAACAGGTGAGCTGTCACACAAAGCCAGTCTATCAGCTGCGTTTAAATCATTTGTTACACAGCTGAATCCTAAGTTCCATCACAGCTGCATTTTTTTTTAGTAATGTCAGAATATTTTGTTGTCTATTTAATTTAATACTCTATAGCATCTCTTCTCCTGGACTATTCTGAATTTCATCTATGTACATCACATATATGCCAGCAACCAGCATGCCATCAGACTCTTCTAATCTTTCTCTTGTCATCCGTGACATCCTGTCATTTGAATAAAGCCATGTCACTTTCTGACTATTGTCCTTTAAAGCCACACCTGATTTGGCTTTATTTAAATATTTTCTAAACAACATAATTTTTTTTTAATTCTCTCAGCCAGAAAATACTACCATTTGCATGTTGCGTTCATATTTTTATTCAGTAAATTTCAATGTGTTAATCAGTAGGCGCTTGTACCGTCAACATAACGTCTTACGTCATCACGTACTTCCTGTCTGCGCTTCCTCAGCAGCGTGCTAGCTGCTAGCCGATGAGTAGTTTCAGATATGATGAGCGGTAGGACGAGCGCGATAGTAGCTGGGGTGTGTGGGGCCCTTTTTATTGCATACTGTATTTATTTTGACAGAAAGCGGCGAAGTGACCCTCACTTCAAGGAAAAGCTGCGTGAACGTAAGTGTTTGGTGTGAACGGAGAAGAGGAAGTTAGCAAAACAGCTTAGCGTCCACGTTAGCCTCTATGTAGCTAACAGACCACAAGGACACCATCAGTGTAGTAAAGTCTTCATAGAAACTGTGCCAAAGTGAATATTTTTTGTCGTTTTCAGTTACTCTCACCGCAGGAAATTTTAACATTTACTGTGACTTACTTTTCCTCAGCTGTAGTGCGGGATAGAGCACATTTAGGAGAAACATGCTGCAGCGTACAGCTAAACTAACCATGTGACCATGTGTCTCCTGTTCTTTGCCACAGCAAACTAAACATTCAAAAGTTTAAAACCAATTTTTTTCCCCAACAGGCAGAAGAAAGCAAAAGGTTTCAAGTGAGAAGTCTGGTCTATCAAAGGTAGGATATTTGAGAAAACCCTTGATTTAAACTCACTTTTGTTTCTATCTGGGGCCTAAATGCAATGCTGACCCTTTTCTATTGACTTGAAGCTGCCTGACTTGAAGGACGCAGAAGCTGTTCAGAAATTCTTTTTGGAAGAAATCCAGCTGGGAGAAGAGCTCCTGTCACAAGGTTAAGCATGTGTCTGTTCTCCTCTGTGCTGCTTACATGCGTTTTGGCTGTTTTATGTAAGGGGATCCTGAGAACCCTTGGCTTTGTTAGGTGTCCATGTGCGTTTTTGCAGGGCCATTACTTTAGTTTTAAATTAGTTTGGTTAATATCTGTAATTAATAACAGAATAGGGTCTTATCCCTAAGAGTTATTATAGTTGGGTATAGTTGGTAGTATATTGTATAATTTTTGTAGGGATTTTTATATTTCTTATTTAAATTAATCTTGTAAATTTACACCATAAATAACACTGTAGTGTCTTAGTGTCACTACTTAGTTATCAGGCTACTTTGTAACACCGGAAATAGGGTGAAAGTACTTGGACACAATGACTGTTACATGACTGTTACTCTAAATGTGTTATATAAATAATGGTGACGTAACTTAATAAGTCATCACAGGCAGCTTAGAGAGCAGTGTTCTTTGTGGCCGAAATAAATATTAGTGTGGCTTCAGCACTGATATTGTAGTTTTTTTGTATATGTCAAATGTTTCCAAATACTTAAGCCATGTACAACTAACTTCAACTTTTTGTAAATTTCTGGCCTGTTTTTTTAAGTCTTTTTAAAAATCCCTTTCTAACTCTACCACCAGGTGAATTTGAGAAAGGTGTGGACCACCTGACCAATGCGATTGCAGTATGTGGTCAACCTCAGCAGCTGCTTCAGGTCCTCCAGCAGACACTGCCTCCTCCAGTCTTCCAAATGTTGCTCACAAAACTACCCACCATCAGCCAGGTAAGGATATTAAATTTGCAGTGTGGCCAAGCATCCTTAGTAAACCCCCCGGTTGCTTTTTGTGGTCTCTGGGACAAGGAAGGGTGCAAGATCAATCTTAGAATCATCCAAAGCTGAGAGCCATGTGTCAGTAGCTCTTGGCTATTTCACCTCTAAGACAGAAGTACGAACATTGCAGTTACCAACTGGTTGTTAATGTCATGTGTTTCCCAAGTTTTCCACAAGTGTTGCTGTTGTGTAATGTATAGATTTGCCGGCACAAACTCTGAAAGACATATTTTTTCTTATTTTTTTCAGCGAATCATCAGCTCTCAATCTTTATCAGAAGATGACGTAGAATGAATGTGGGTAAATGAGCGTGAGATGATATCTACTATTCCATAAAGGGATTTCAGACACTGATATTATTGCACTGTTTGATACGTCTGACTGCAGTTGCTTGTGAGTCTGATTATGACAGACCTCGACCATTGGATGTCGGGTGACAGTAATCTCCCTCCATTGTGGCACTCCAAGCTTAAAGAACTTCCTCACGGTTACGTTTCTGGGAAATGTTAAATTCATTCCTTCTTTCTGACCTTGTTCCCACCGGATTTCATGTTTTCAAGCCATCTGTTTGTTGTATTTATTTCCCTTTAATTAAATCATTAAGTTTTGGGGGAGGAGGTCGCCAATATGTAATGTATTAAATAAAAAAAGTATGTAGATGATTTGTTACATATTGTTGCACAGTTGATTTACATGTGAAATCTGTGAAAAAGTCTACACTAAGCAGACTTGAGACTTGATTGTGAAATATTAACTTTTCTGAAGATGTTCTTGCAATGTCAGTTAAATGTTATTTTTATATTCCAGTCTTTCACATCTGGACATATTTTTTTTGTGTAAAATCCTACAATAAAACATGAAAACACGTGTGGAGTGCCTGTGTTTCCATTTGCCAGTAGATGGCAGTAGCAATGCACAGGGAAACATGAAGCGTTTACAGATCTGAAGTATGGAGTGTGGGCAGTTTCTGTTTGGAGAGCTGCGGAGTTATTTTGCTGAATGGAAGGTGTTACGTGCAATTAAAAAGGAGAAATATTCCTAGAAAGTCCCTCCAGAAAAATTCTTAAACATGGAGCAGTGTCATAAGCCAATCTCATGGGACACATCTGTGTGAGTGTTAAGTGCAAAAGAAACTCCCCTTAAATCTTTATTTTTTGTGTCGTGAATCCTTGACACTGGTTAATAAAATCCAGACACTGCCAAAACCAAGCTAAACTGCTGTCATGAGAGTACGGCGTTTCTTGTTTCCAACCAGCATGGTGAAACATGAGCTTGTGTGAGTCCACTGAGCCACAATGTCTTTATTGTGAATGGCTTTATTGTGTGTGCAGGGGAGCAAAAAGTGGAGCAGCTCGTAGGGGAAGGGAGTAGGTCTGCTTGGAACTGTGTCTCTTGGAAGACAAATAGAGCTGTAATTATTTTTATCCCTGTCTGCAGCTGTTTTTCTAAGGGCTCTGGCCGGAGCAGCCTGGGCCTTCAGGTTGCCAGGAAACGAGAGCAGCGGAAAATAGTTTTTCTACATTAGGAATGAAAAATGAACGGCGGCCCAGAAATGTCGAGTGAAGACTAAATGGCAGACAGAGCTCCATTTTCCATGAACTCATGCGCTCACTCTGCAGTCTTTTCTACGGCACTCCTGCTGTTTTGCCATTTGGTGGAAAAGGAGAAGCCTGTCAGGGGCCAGCAGAGAGTCCACCCGCCCTGACTGAGTGTGTGCAGAAGAAGTGACTTGTTGTTAATCTGTCCTTTGGGGAGGCGGAGGAGAAAAATGACAGACTGTGTTGGAGGTCAAGCTGGAGTTTTGGTCTGCTTCAGGTTTAGACCTCTCCACATAGTGTACCACGGGCCTGCTTCTCCTGTAAATAAACACCCAGCTGCTGCTCAGTCCCCTGCAGACTGGAGAGAGCTGAGGGGTCACTGAAGGATGCCAGAGCAGTTCTGCCAGCTCTGAAAGCCTGCCAGCATAAAGTAAACCCAATGAAACAGGCCTTGACATGAGGGCAAAGACTGTTTGCTCTCAAGATGACACAGCAAATCCTTTGTTTTTGTGTTCAACACAGCATGCTCTGTGTCCTCAGTCCTGAGCAGAATACTAACGTGATCAATGAGGTGTTTGCTGTAATTCTGTTATTGAAACATCACTCTTTTAATTGCATTCCTGCTCTATTTCAGTCTGTATGAATGGCTTATGAGTCAGCTCTTCATATCTGATGAAGCAGGCAGAGGGAAGAAACAGGGAGATGAAGGGACACCCTCATGTTTTGCAGTAGGGGGCACTGTTGCTCCAGGCTGTATTAGCAGAGCTCTATGGTGTTCCACTGAAGGACAACTGAATGGAGAGAGCTGAGAGCATAACAGTTCCAGTTGACAGCAATAACAATGGCTGTGCCTGCAGCACAGAGACTGTGTGCTCAGGAGGAGTGATTTTTTAACAGTTTATAATCCTTTTTTCTAATGTGCACACGATGACAGATGCACCCTGTCACTTCATTACAGGAATGGGAAATAACCTGCTTTCAGAAACAACATTAAAATCCCAGGATAGAAGCACAGAGAGGCTCTAAGCAGCCAGGACCATAGCAGGCTGACTGGCATTGTAATTTGTTTGCATGGATTCTGATCGTATGTCAAGCGTTGTGTTGGGAATAGTCTAATCACTCTAATAATTTGAGCTCTGCAACTCATTACTGGAAATCCTGTCAACAAATTACCCACATCACTAATGACCTTTGCAGTGTTATTGCACTATGTGAGTTTGAATGTCAAAGCTTGATTACTGCCTCTGTATACTGAGTGCCATCTGACTGGTGGAGATGTCTGGTTATGTAGGAGCAGCTGTGTTTGGGAGTTTAAGGCAGCCAGAAATAACTCGGTTGTATGTGGTTGCTATGGCAGCTTCATGTAGCTCTGCAAAGCAGCAGACTCTGTGCGGCACTGGTCTGAGGTCCTCTGAGAATTACTTCTGAGCAGGTATTTGCTGCCTATAGCTCGCTGATCAGTGGCTGTCAGTCGGAGGCATCCACAGAGGCCCGGAGTGTTTTGGAACATGTTTTCCTGTCGCCTGATGATGCTGATGTCACGGCTGTGGTGTCCGCAGCCTACTGTACGTTGTCATGGAGAGGGCAGACTGGGGAGAAACATGAGCCACGTCCAGGCTATTATAAAGACTGCTGCTCTCCTCTGCACTGCCACTTGTGTGCACAGCAGCAACACGGTATATTAATTACCCCGCCGCCTTTTCTGTGTCATTCACCAGTGAGGGAAAGAAGGAGAAAAATTTCCAAGGCACGTCCTAAAAATAAAGCAGCACTGTACGTGCTCAGAGTATTAACTTCCACACAGATGACCCATTTTTCCATCTCAAAGGGTCTGAGCATGGGTGGAAAAAAGAGGGGAGGGGGGCGGGAGCGGAGGCAACAGTGGAGCCAATCACGTGAATCTAAAGCAGGCTACAAATCCTGGCGGATTTCTCTTCCTCTGTGGGGTAATGCCTTACTGTCATCTGTTTTTCCACTTCTCTGCTGCCTTCTCCGTGGTAATTTAACTTCTGCTGCTGCCCTTCCTCCCATGCAGGTTTTCCCCTCCATGTGTAATTCCGCCTATTTAGCTCTGTTGTTTACATTCCCTGTGAGTGTGAGCTGAAGGGTGTGGACAGCCGGTCCCCCACCAAGCACCCAACCACCCAGCCAGGCTTACTCTAATGTCATCCTGCCTCCAGCCTCCACCTATCTCCTCATCACTAGATGGCTGATAAGGCTGAAATTCAATAGCACTGCTCTGCCTGAGAGAAGTAAGTGCATCACATGACCTGTGAATTCCTGTTTACACTGAGTGGTTTTCATATTTGGCTCTGATAGCAAGCCTGTCTCAGAGCTGAATTTGCCATGAAGAGGGAGGGGGGGGGACGAAGAAGATAATAGCAGCAGAGCATAATGGAAGAAAGAATATATCGCTCAGCATCATCCTGTCATCTGTCATCAGCGTTATCTGTGCAATCTAGGCAAGGAGTGAAACTAGAGGAGGGAAGTGACGCCGAACAGGAGGGTGAAGAAAGGGTTAACCGAGCAGACTGTGTGCAGTTATTTTTTTTTCCTCCCCTCTCTCTGATCTGCCTTCCTGTCTCACAAGCAGTGCAGTGCTGAGGCTTTGAACATCATGAGAGAGTCAGACAGGCTTGTTTTGCATACTGTAGGTCTGCTGCATTGACTTGTAGCAAATCCTTGCCCTCAGGAGGCACGTCAGAGGGGATTAATGGGAGGGCCGGGGCCTCACAGAGTTTCCCATTGTCGCAGCCCAGCCCTGCACTGTATTTTCGTCCCGCAGAGTGAGAAAAGAGCGAGCAGGTGGGGTGGTGGTTGTGGTGGTGTAAGGGAGGGGGGGTTTCAGCTTGTGTGTGTGCAATGTGTGTGTCAGTGCAGCAGGGGGAGGGGGGACTATACAGTGGTGTTATTTCCCTCTGCCCTGATTCTTTGGAGCTGAGCTGAGGGGAGGGGAGGAAAGTGTAAATAATGTATTTGGAGCGGCGGGGTAGAGGGAGATGGAGCTTGACCGAGCTCAGAGCAGGCGAAGGGAAGGGTTGAGCGGCCATGCTGCTGCACAGGAAGCTGGGGGCTGGAAGGGGGGTGCATGGAGGAGGGGGGGGAGCAGAGGAGGAACTGTACGAGCTACAACAACGCTGTTGTGGTGCTCTGGGGAATGTGGGGCCTCCGCAAGAATGTGGCAATCCTCTACTTCCGCTCCGCTCTCACAGCTTTACAAAGACAAATAGTTTGCTGCTGCAGACTGCCATTAATAATGCAGTGTTAATAATAATGTGGGAGTAAGGTGACATGCTTTTTTCACAACAAGCCTGGAGCTGGAAGGGATTTCTCAGGAGAAAAAGCTGGGAAACTGGAAACCAGTCTTCCACTTGCAGAGCGGGGGGACTTGTTAGATTCTTGTAGAACTACTTTCCACATACTCATCTAGGGAAAAAGTTTTTTTTTCTATTAATAGTTTTACATCTTGGGAAATATGCAGAATCATTTTTTTCTGATAGAAATTAGATAAGAGAATTGGTCCCACTCTCATTCTGTAGCTTCAGTCAACAGTGGGATAACAGCATAGCCTGGCTCTGTTTGAAGGTAACAACACTTTTAAAGGTGTCTTCAGACTGAAAATGAAGCAAATTGTTTATCATTTATGTTTATTCCAATTGCAAGAACCTCTAGGGCTAAAAAAAAATTAATCCAATGCAAAAGATTGCAATTCCTCAAATGGCCACTTGAGGCTGCCTCTAAAAACAAGTTAATCCTCAGAGACCCTCATGTTGAAATGCCCAACTTTAAAGCAGAAAGATACATGTCTACAGCCTGGTACACTGAACTGTTTTGTTTTTTTGTTAACTTCCCTATTCAAGACAGCTTTGCACGGGGGTGGATTGTTATATGACACCCCCATGTAAACTGCATTAGGGCTTACATTTATACATGAATAATTATGTGCGTGGCTGATTTCAGTGACAGGTGTTTGCCATAGTAAGACAGTCCAATGCCCAGAGATGTTCACATGACCTGCCTCAGCCCCACTCACACTCCAAATGTTTGCCCATTTTTGGATTTGCTGGGAGTTATGAGAAGTCCAGTACTGCCAAGATAGCAAAGGACAGAGTTTCAACATTGCTCACTCGGAAGCCTGGGTGAAGGGTGATGTCACAGAGGGTTTGTCCATCTTTATGTGCAGTCAATGTTATTTTGAATACTTATTCAAACAGCAAAGGCATTAGTTTCTGTTATTTCCAACATGTATGGCTGAATTACTCCAATATGACAACTTGCCATTGTGTAGCGTAGAGTGGTTCTACAGTGTCAGTCATAGGTGAGCTGGTGTGCGATGGGTGGCAAGAGACGCAAGGACTGAATGGATCGGCACGTTCTAGGAGAATTAATGATGTGAAGCTAGATTTAAGTTGTCGTAAGGCAGGCATGGATTATTTTCATGTAAAAAATTTGAATATGTGACTTTGACGCACAGAGATGAGTTTTTAGGGGTTAAACCAGTGTTCAGGGATGGATTTTAAAATAAAATACCATCACAGGCCTGAAATGAGTAGCTGGGCAAAAGGTTAAAACTGTTACTTATGAATCAATATGACACGTTTTACATGTCAGTTGCAGTAGCTTCTTATTTTGCCTAGTAAATGTGGAAACTTGGAAACAATTGTATTTTATGTCTGCACCTGCCTGCAGGCTGTCAGGATAAGAGTAGGCATAGGTTAATGTAAATTCCTCTACAAGAGAGACCTGATGTTCTCTGCACTTGTAAAATATGTGCATACATTGGTATCGGCATTTGGCCAAAGTGAGTTGGAAAGTATCTGCAAAAATCCAATATCGTGCACACCTACTGTATTCATCTTTTCATCTAACTCTCTGCATGAATCCCAATAATCGTATTTCCCAAAGAGTTGAATTGTTCCCGTAAGGCTCCCCTCCCTTGGCGGTTAGAGAGTGATGAAACTGTTCACTTACGCTATTATACCCTCCACTCTTTATTTCTCTCCTTATCTCTCCATGTTGTTCTCCTCTCCCTCTCCCCTGGCGTTCCCTCTCTCCTCTGTCTCCCACACCTGCTATGTTTTATGGCAACAATAAAAGAGACCTCAACCTTGAAAGATGATAGAGAAACCTCAACTACAATCATCCAAAAAAGAAAAAAAAATCACTTCTGCTCTCCTTTACACACAATGTAACCTTGGTGTAACTTCTGAATTTTATCATCCTTTCTTGGGCTTGCAGAACTCTGCTGCTGTATCACCCTGTGCAGCTCGGCAGCTACAACCCACTCGTTCACCCGAGAACTACAAAGTGGGTTTGACGCCTTGCATCTTGTGTAACCACGGTCTTTGAAGACTTTGGCTTTGAGCTCTGTGTCTCATCAATTCCCTACACAAAACTAAATTTGAATCTGAGGCGAGCACATAAGGGGGTAGCTTATCTGCCCCACTCGTTTAATGTTATTCATTCATGCACACTATTTTTATGACAGGCTGTGCATGCAGAACGATTTTACATTTTCTGTTGTTTATGTAACCATCTTCAGTTTGTATATGAATGTGTGTGCATGCTTAGAGATGTCCTGTCCACGAGAGACAGAGAGAGCACTGGTTGCTTTTGCAGGATGCATCAAAAGCGAGGGGCCCCTGCAAGGCGTAGTTTGCAATGTTCTGCATGAAAGTTTAAAGCTGTCACAGAGAAAGAGAAAAATATCATGAGTCTGGCCAGTTGTGGGTCCTTCTGGGTCATGCTTTGATGTCAATTCAACACGAGGGAGAGCAGAGTAAAGTGAAACAGATATCCCTCCCTTCATTTCCAGTCTATGGACGAGCCGCACCATAAAGTGAGTGGTACTTATCACAGCAAATTCCTGACTTATTTGTCATCTGGGGCCCTGGATTTGTCACATCCAATCTGCTTTTCTCAATGAACTGGAGAGGGAGATTACAGGCTCGTAGTCAGTGAGATAATAACGGCGAGTCAGGCTTTAACTCTCAAATGAAAGTCCTCAAGAGGATGATGCGGAGAATGGAGCCACGTCGTACGGCGCATTTCATTCTCACGGTGCGACTGAGGCTCATTTTTTGTGACCATCCGGAAATATGATTTATTTCTGCACCCCAGTCCATTTGAAATACCGGTCAGCCTCGCAATTGTTTGGTGAACCTAAGCTGCAGAGCCCTGCCACCCTATTCCCATCCTGCACTCGGCAGCAAATCCATGTCAAGTCTGAGGCGATGCACCGTGCAGCTGCACTCACAATTCAATGTGAGATCATAACAGCAGTTATTTTTCTGTCCTCTCTGTCTGATCATGCAGTTGATGTGACAATTCTTACAGCTTTTGCTTACCAAATGGTGTCAGAGTTTGTCCAATCCTCCAAACATGTTTGATATATTTCTGCATCATGTCATGAAAGCTCGGTAACACATCTGTGGTTTGCTCAGTGTCAACTCAGCTACATGAATATCCTCCGTCTGACCTATTTAAACGGAAGCCTTGATCTCCCTCCATGTTTGTTTGGAGTCTATTTGCAGTTGCTGTGATGATTTGATATTGCTGCTGAAAATATGAACAACTTGTTAGGCTACTTTTCAGACCGCAGCACAACTTTTATTAGCATATAAAAGGTTGCTTTTGATATCCTTATCTTGTGTGAGGTGTTTCTCTCCATAAATTAATTCACAAGCAAGGAGGGAATCCATCAGACGGATAAGTTCTTTACCACATAGTTTCACCCTGAAACTCCACATTGCTGGACTTGATTTGAATTTAATGAACTTGTAGATGATTAATGAATCAATTATTGGATACAGAATCTGATCTCTGGGTGGCTGCAGAGGCAACACTGACAGCTTTTCAAATTGAAAGGAGCACAGTCGTTGCGGAGACTCGCCGGCTGCCAACTCAATGTGCTCCTGTAATTATAAATGCATGAAATAATTAACAAACAACTCCACCGCGGGGTTGTTACACGCAGGGTCACCTGGGGTCGGCTGGAAGGGTGGCGGAAAGTGGAGCTCGCAGATGATTGCACTTTGTCTGATGGGGACGGTAACGCAGATTGAGTTAATCTTGTAGCGAGAAATGCACTGAAGGCTTTTAGTCCAGATGACGCGCAGTGTGAGGCCTCGCTCTCACATGGCTCAGTGAAAAGCTTAGCAAAAGCACTCCCACCACCACCTCACCATCCACGCCCTGTCTACCCTCCCAACCCCCACCGCTCCCTTTCTTCCAGAGGGATGGCTTGTTGACATCCATTAGGAGGTTTCCCAGCATTGAGCAAGGCCAGGAAAGAGGGCTAATGATGTAATTCCCTGAGAGATGACATTAAAATGTCAAAGTGCCGCAGATGACATCATCCATTTAGCACACATTTTCCTATAACATACATTTGTCTTCCCTTTTTCCTTCCCTCAGCTTTCCTTCCTTGAAACTGGAGCTCCCCACCCATCCCAGTGCCTGCAGGCTCTACTTAGGTGTGCAGCCACACAGTGGAGGACAGACTAGAATCAAAGGATGTCTTCCCCTGCAGCTATAAATGCCCTGCTCCAGAAAGCAGTGTTTTGAACAGGCTATGTGTGTCACGTTACATTTAACCCCTCCTTTTTTAAGGCTTCATCTGATGCTAATTCATCGTGTCTGTACAACGAAGACACTCACGCCCTACAATGCTCTTTCCTCCAGCTCTTTTACAATTTGCACATGTGGGAATGACCTGTGAATGATTTCAGGTCACAGATCAGAATTATTCCTCCTTAAAAAGCGTGATCTGGTCTGATTGCATTAACATGTGCAACAGAATGAAGACGGCATCTTGGATAAATTGCATTTTTTTCCCTGCCTCCTGCCGTGACCCTGTGCATTTTCACGCCGGTCAACAAGTGCACAGTTTTTCTTAGAAAATGTAGAATGTGAATTATATTTCTATGAGGGAGACTTGACAGCTCTCTATTCTTCAGCCCAGTGAGTGGGCAGGCGTGGACGTCAATAATGGATGCTTGAAGGCAGAGTAAGTAGACGTGAACTGGAAGCAGAGAAGGGGGCTGCGCCTCACTCAATAATGAATCAATTGATCCCCCTGCAGATGATGGATTGGGTTGCTATGACGACAGATGCAGTGTTACCCAGAGCGTGGAGAAGAGGTTTGTTTCCCAGAACCGTACACTCAAGGCTGTGAGTCGATCTTGGCTTCAAATGTACGGTGACACAGGGTGAAATTAATAGAGGAGGTGAAAATAGAAAATATTAACTGAATGCAGCCAGATGGATATTCTCCGAAGAGGAATTACTGTGCAGAATCAACAATCCATCACATCATGTCATACACCTCCAAATCTATTTTTCTCTATTTTTACTCAACACCCAGTTGTAAAGATGCTGCAGGTGCATGAGATTATACCAGCAATCATTCCCGCTTTGATTAGTCCGGGCGTTCCTCCTTTGATGGATGTTTTAGCACCGAGTCAGAGCTGAATACACATGTGGGTTTTATTGTGCATGTAGCGCTGGCTTCTTGAAAACCAACATGTTTACCGTGTCTGCATGTGTGCGTTCTGTTGCCGTGGCAACGCGGCTGATGCTGGGTCCAGCTGGGACTACGTTGCCAAGTAACAGCTGAGTTATGAGAGTGGAGGAGAGCAGCGTGGGCGTTGGGAGGGGGAGTGGGTGGAGGGAGTGCAGAGGATACGAGGACTTCTACAAAGACAGCAGCAAGCAACAAAGGCTGCAAGTAGGAGGGGGGGGGGATATCTCTGAGGGTTACAAAAAAAGCGTTTATTTAGGTTACGCACTCCGGATTGAAAAATAAGATGGTTTTCATCTCTCTCTGCACCTTCCTGTCAGAGAATATTAATACTTCGGTGCATCTCTAGTCTCTGGGAAAGGCACACAAACAAAGGCGGCAACGTAAGCTTTCCGCTCCATGCTAAGCAGCACCTCTAATAATTCCCTTCATGTGCAAAAAAATGGAGTAATGAGTGTAATCCTGTGTGTGCAGAGTCCTGACTGCACTGACCCTGCCTCTCACAGGCAAGTCCTCCAGTCTGGAATGACTCACAAGCAGGCACAAACATCCCTAGCAGTCCAGCTCCAGAGCCTTCAGCAGTAAATGATGGTGTGTCCTTGTAGTCCAGGAGGCTCAGGTGTGGAGCCGCAGCCTGTTGTTGAGTCAGCACTGGTTTAGCATACATGCAGACAGGGAAGGTTACACTGAACTCGCTCCTGAGCGCAGTTCTGTGGTTTTAACAGCAAAAATGTGGCCTGTAATCAAATGAATTACACGAATGGTTAATGGTTTGTGATAACAGCAGCTGGTCATGTTTTTCAGCATTCATTAAGATTGTTTCAAAGACAGGTTACACCCATTAAATGCCATCTGTGTGTCAGATGATTGAAAACAAAGCATGATGGTTTGTTTTTTTACAATCCATCCACTCCTCTGACCTGCTTGTTCATGCAGATACTCCGGTGAATCATTTTAATCAAGCCTTAAACCTGTCTCGCTCCATCCTCATGCTCACAACATGATCATGCAGTTTTACAGTCATATCAGTATTTGTTTCGGGCTTCTGGCTGAAACGCTTTTGTTCGTGCTCATTAACAACTAATTTTTCCGTCTTCCACTGGCTGAGCAGTCTGATTTGTTGTCATGGAAACTGATCTTGAAGTACCTCTGTGCATCATTTGGGACTAATTGTCATCCCCAAACAAACACGCATGCTCACAGCCTCACATTCTGAAATCACAGCATCCGTCGCTCACTTTGTTCTAATATTCTCATGCTCCACTACTTCTCAACAATAAACCTCCGACACGGGGCCGACAAAATCCTGCGCAAGAGTGAGTGAAATAGCTGCAAACAAATAACTCTAAAAAAAAAACAAAACAAAAAGCTATTGAAGGTCCTGGATTTGTTCCCTGGCTGCTTGATCCAAAATATGCTTGATGAATGTTCCACATTGGACACTCGGTGCTTTGACGGGCACATTCAGTCCTTGGCCAAAGGGTTGCGTTATGTGACGTTTCAAAGATCAGAGGGCCGAGTTGTGCAGTTCAGGAATTACAGGTGGAGAAAGGGCGAACCAGAAAAACAAAAACAATGGAGCCAACGTGGCCCCGTGCTTTATATAACAGAGCTTGCCTGTGGCAATTGTGCAATGCGGTGCAGTTGTCTGGGCTGATGTAAACAGAGCCTTAGTGCCTCTGGAGGCTCAGCCATGTGCCTTGATGCAGCAGTTATGGGCACATGCCCTACTTTCATAAATCAGAGCTGGAAAAAAGGAAACAGCGTGATGGGGAGAGGAGGGGTGAGAGGGGATGCCGAGTGAGCAGGCGAGGGAGGGAGGGAGAAAGAGAGTTTTAGAGGGAAGGAGGGGGTGAGGGGAGGAGGGGGGAGGCTGAACAAGGCTCATATTGATGTTCCAAACACAGCTGCAAGCGTCAGCTGACTAGCTGGCCTGGAAGCAGCCCCAAGCTCTGCCTCCTGCCTTTATCAGCTTACACTGCGACCTTTCTCTCTGTACTGGAATAGATCCCCCCCTTCCCCCCCCCCCCCATATCTGGCCCTTTACCACACACTGTCCATGCGGCCCCTTCTGAGCCCGGACCCCCGTCTGTCCTCTCTGACATCTGACTTCTGCCGGGGGGTTTCTGTATCTGCATGCCTCCAGAAACACTGGCTCTGTTTTCGGCGCATCAGCACTTTCGCTTGTCTCACATGGCTCGCTTTTCAAGCCTCGCCCCACGCTCTTACACAACTCACCATGAAGTCACTGTTACTCCTCACGTCCGCACCCGATGGCGGAGGATAAAGGGAGAGTGATGATGAAGGGCTCGGTTACTTTGCAAATACATGCCAGTTCAGCAGGATTGCTGTTAGGCAACGTGCAGTCCTCTTGTGTCAGGTTCCTGCAAAGTGTTACTGTAAGCAGAGACAGACAGGAGGATTTGGATACTATGGTTGAGCTGACAACTCAGGTTTGGACATAGTTAGCGAACCTGAAGTTAGCAATAGTTCAGGGGGAGTTTGAAGCAGCAGCTGTTGTCAGGAGTGTGTCCCTGAGGGGCAGTAATCAGCAGAGTTAACTGTCAATCACAGGCCTGCTGGGCTCATGGGCTTTTTCTCAGAAAGACGCCTCCTCCACGCTCACACACAGCACACCTCCCCTTGATGACGCTCTTCAAGTGTTACTGGATAGTGTTTCTATGGGAGCTGTCCACCCACACACACACACACACACACACACACACACACACACACACACACACAGCAGTGCTCCCT
Source organism: Dascyllus trimaculatus (assembly GCA_024666655.1). Taxonomy (NCBI): domain Eukaryota; kingdom Metazoa; phylum Chordata; class Actinopteri; family Pomacentridae; genus Dascyllus; species Dascyllus trimaculatus. Next base: position 23,846,314 of record CM045464.1, on the reverse strand, counting down.
CCCCTCCTGACTGTTTGCAGGAAACACTCATCCTTCTCTGGAGATGTCGCTGGCGGCAGCTCATGCACTCATAAATCCTGGGCTCCTTTCTGGGAAATGAAGGGCTTGAAAGATACATACATACACACACTGGGAAGGGGAAAGAAGAGGGAGGGGGGGTGCAAAACACAGCTTGCCAAGTATATCTCCGTCGCCTTTTTGACAGTGAAGAGGTTGGGTTGAGTGTCTGCCTTCTGTGGGAGGCAAATAAGGAGCACATTCTGCTCTTCCCCCGGTTACTGTGTGAGAATCCGAGTCACTGCGGTATCTAGGCAGACCTCAGCGATACCCAAAACATCACAGGAATGAGAAGTGTTTTGGCAGTGAAGGACAAAGAGGGACGGATGGCGGGAGCAAATAAGAGGGAAGGCGAGAGAAAGAATAGAAGCGTTTAAAAGCGTCCATCGCCGGCTTCAAATGTCAGTCAGTTCCCGGTCAGACAATGGAAGACAACTGTCGCTAAGCTTTGAACTGCAGCTGTCTGTGTGTCCCTGGCATTATTTGTGTGTACATGTGGTCACAGGGTTGTGTTTGAACATGGGACGGCTATAAAGTATTATAGGGAGATTAGTGTGTACAATATTCAAATGTAAGAGGGTGGATCGAGGTCACGGGGAGCCGCGGAGAGACACATGAGTAGGTGGCGAGTATGTCAGATGCTCCTGATTTAGAAACCCTCCAGCAAGAAGCAGAGATGAGGAGAGGTGGGGCGGCAAAGAGGCTGCAGCGCTCAGTCTGGAGTGGGCTGTAATGGTTTAGGGGGTGAGGGTCAGAGAGGGGGAGGGAGATGAAGGACAAGGACATCTAACTCTAAGGCAAAAAAAAAAAAATCCTCATCTGATTGAGGGCTGAAATAGAATTCGATTGCTTCTCTTAGCGGGTTCGTGACTGCGGCGGCCACAGTGTCCGTCACGCCTGCAAACTCCTTCAAGTGCCTCATTATCAGTGTCATCTGTGGATCATTGGAGAACATGGCTTCCTCATCTCGGGCTGCTTCTTTGATCATCCTCCAGACAATGCGCCATTAGGCCGGGGCTGATTTTCTACAGCACAGCTCAATTACTTAAGGGGAGGCTCATTAGCATATCAGAAAGCACAGGCGTGACTCTGCAAATAAAAGGACACATTAGATCCCCTCACAATATGTTTCAATTATTCATATAATCTAAGAGCGGGCAGGTAGAACTGAGTCCCGCTTTGATTTCCATTGAACCGATGAGCTGTTTTTTCTCGAGCTCTCATTCGAGCTTTCGAAGTTTCTGCTCAAACAGGTGGTGTGATTACTTTTGCTTTGTCGCACACATGTAGGCATGACAATAAATGTCACTTTTCATGCTACACCATTTTGTCACAGTCGTTAAGAGTGCCACCCTGGGTGCCTAGTCAGCGACTGCTCAGCTGCACGAGGCAGGACTTCTCAATTATTCATAAGAGGGAACACACACACACACACACACACACACACACAAGGTCTCGCGTTGTGTATGTGGAGAAAGATAATAGCATTCTCCAGAAAAGATCCCTCTTGTTCTGGCATTTTAGCCAAACAGGGGTGACGAAACAACAATGAAAATGTCAGTCGCTGCCATTCATCCCAGAGATACTCGCAGCAGCCATCATGATAAATGAAAGCACCTCTATGTGTGTTTGTGTGTGTGTGTGTGTGTGGATCAGATGAGTCAGCAATATTTTACAGGACTTTGGAATGGGAGGAAAGTAGCCACTATATCTCCTGTTTTTGAGTGAGATTAGAGGATGAAGAAGTTGCAAACTTCAACTGGAGTAAAGAGGGAGTTTCCCTGAATAATATATCAGGCCTTTGATTCAACCTCTGCCTTACTTTTTTTTTTGCATGCATGCATGAGTAAATTCCTCTGCGTGCTTGTCGACCTGCTGCAGTGCAGGGCAGGGCTCTGCGTTGTCGTACATAAAGAATGTGTGAATGTGTGTGTGTGTGTGTGTGTGCCGCTGACTTTGTGTTCATTCCACAGTAAATTGATCTGGCTGCTCACTAGACTGGATGGAAAAGGGCCGGGGGCGAGAAGTGCACACTGCATCAGCAGATGGGAGAGCCCACTGTGTTGCCATCACACAGCATTCCTCCTCACTGGGCATGCTCAGAGGGCCACGCCCCACACAACACCACCACCACCACCACCCCCTTTCCCTCCCCGGGCCTGTTTGAACCAGTCAGTCGGAGGTGGCAGCGGTGCTTTCTCTTGTTTCTCATCTGACCTTCAAAGCCAGGCATGGGGACAGTAGGCTGACGGGGGAGGAAGGGAGGAGGAGGGCTGTTTTTTCTAAAAGCTCTTTGGGTAGCAGGGCTGATATGTCACTCATTATTTCCACTCGGTGCTTTTGCCCCGTCACAGTCCTGTGAGAAACACGCAACCACCTCACACGCACAGCTAGCAGAGACTGCACAACAGCTACGCAGCCGAGAAGAATACAGCACGATGTGTCCCCATCAGGGTGCACAATTAACTCCTGTCTGTTTACATGTGAACTAACAGCTGATGATAAATCTGTTAAATATGTATGTCTTCTTGACTGTGTGAGAAAAAACATAAGTAGGCGTAAAAGGGGAACTTGTATAGTACTTACCCAAAAGGGTAAATTACAAGGAAGTGAAATCATTTTAGTCACTGTATGCTTCACTTACATAATATCTCAGTTGTGCAACCTGATAAAAATAAAAACAGGAATTAATTTAAATCACTTGGTCTCACATATATGCTTGAAAAAGACACATACCCTGAGAGGTATAAATATATGCAGGAGCAAGGTTTCTAAACTCACAGCAGCGGTGTAATTTTTCAAGTTGCCCCCAGATCTCATTCCCAGTTTAACATATCGGCCATAAATATAAAGATAAAATAAAATGTCAGTGTTTTATAAAATGCACTGCGAGCTCAGAATAGATGTCACATGTGCTTGCAGTGTTTGAGTGTCATCATTCTGTGGTCTCCTGCCCTACTGTTACCAATACAAACACAACATACTTTACACATCATCACCATTATCATTGCACAGTGCCTGCTGACAATGCAGAGAACTGAATCACATTCTGAATTCCTCCATGAGTCACATGGCAGCTACAAACAGAAAGACCATTTTTTTCTCTCTCTCTCTCTCTCAAATCTAAATCCCTCAGGCTTTTACACATTCTCTCTTTGTTTTGCCACCACATTCTGCTTGTCTCTTGTCCTTCCGTCTTTGTTCGCTCCCCTCTCTGACTTGCACGACCGGCTTCCTGTTTATGTCAGGCGAGCATCAAGCCAATCAGCTGTGAAGGCTGTGATCCTCCTCGTAGCTATTTACTACCCCGTGGTCTGTTTTAAAAAAAGACTGAAAGCGAGCTGAGCTCGGTGCAGGCTGCTGAGTAAGCAGACACGCAAAGCTCCAATCAGTCTGCAACTGACCTATATACATGTCAACCCTTCTGCTTTTGACAGTGTGTGCATCTGCCTGTGCATTTTCACTTTACAAAATGTGCTCATTGGCTTTATTTGCTTGTGTTTCTCGTGGCGCAGCAGGATCTGCACGCTGACATTTTTTGCTTGCCGCTGAGGGCTGGAATGTGCTGGTTTGAAGATAACAAAGCAGCATGAGGCGGCTGCGTGTAAACTTTGGATGAGGTCACGGTCCGCCAACACAGCACGCTGTGACATGAGAGGGGATTTTGTGCTGGATTCTCCCTTGGTGGTGTCATACCTTTGCTCTGTCTGTCTGTTGCCCTGTTTGCTCTGTGTGCACATTCAGATTTGCAATTGCAGGTTATCCAAACTGCCAGCCTTCACTGACGTCTGTTATTATATGGTTGGAGTAAAGTGCAGCCTGCATTTGAAAACAACAAGAATAGCAGAGTGTGCAGAGACCTGCTCATGACGCCAGCCAGTGGAGTTCACAGTGTACCATAAATCTGTTAGACGGGGAGAAAATATAATCAGGGCTTTGCTAGGCCATTTGAGTTCACTGCAGGCATTACATGAGTACTAATGCCTGATTCAACACTGGCTCTGGCAAACATGCCTGACATTCAGTGTTTACACCCCTCAGTGAAAGCTGCTAGTCAGACAGTCTGATAGCTCGGGTTGGAATTAGATTCAGGAAGTCATGAGATTTCCAGGTGGCTTGGCTTTCCTAGAATTGTTAAGCAGGGATTTTTCAAAGTGTTGCCAACACACATTAAACTGAAGACAGCCTTCTGTAAGGAATTACACAGATACGTTTCCTGCACTTAGCACATGCCAACGTGTAAATCCCCCAAACATATATTGAACTCTTTTGAGAGGAACATTCAAGTGCAGGGACCTTTCCAGACAGAAAAAGGCTCCACGGTGCCATCATTTGGTACACAGAAACGCATGAATAATGAATTTGTGCTGAACTCCTGCTGAACCCTCTGCACCAGCACCGAGGCAGAGATCCGCACCACATGACATCCAGGCAACACACACTTATGCACCCAGTGACCTCTGCAAAGCTCCAAACATGCGAGGCAGTCTGCTGCGTCTGCTGTGTGAATCATTACACTGTAGTGCACCTGGCTGCAGTTAGAGGAGAGGGGACTTTTCCTTTGATAAACCCTGACAACTGTTGGGAGGCGACGGAGGACGCAGCCAGCCAAAGTGGAAAGATAAATACAAACCGGTGCTGCAGCGGTTAAAGCTCCCGCCCTTTTGGCAGCTGAGGTGTGTGTGTGAGTGTGTGTGAGCGGTTCAATGTTTAACCCTTGTGTCAACAGCACATATGTGTCACAACAGCATTCCTGTGAGGCGCTGGTCTTGTGACATAGGGGTTTCATAATGGCTCTCCGGCTGCATTGTTCAGTGGCAGAGAGAAGCAGGTTTGTCTCGGCGTGGAGTGACTCGTAGCATGACGAGTTTCATGTTGCTGCACGTCGGGTGTTAATGAGCAGAGGGGTGAGGTAGTGAATAGCCGGGTTAACTAGTTCACACAGCAAACACAGCCGCCTGTTTACACAGAATAAGCCTCTCTGCCTTCTTCCTCCCTGCTGTAAATAGTTAACTTGGCAACGATCATGTGAGAGCTGGAAAGCTGCTTCTTTTTTTTCCCCAGTTACATGGGAGGTGAACTTTGCTCGTCTTGTTTGTTGGGCAATGACATGTTTGATCCGAGTGATTTTATCATGGGGGGAGAAAGCACGAGCACGTCGCACGCCCTCAGGAAGGAAGACAGAAGTGGAGCTCTCTGCAGAGATGAACAGGGCAGATATGTACATGTGAAAATAAAAGTGTAGGGGGGGGTGGGGGTGCTGCATCGTCCTTCAGGGCAACCCTGGGTGTAGCTAGACTTGTCAGCCGATGTGAGACCGTTTCCTCTTCAAGGCTGTCTGGCTCCTCCCTCCCATTGTGTGGCAACGCAGCGTAGGTGAACTTTATCCCTCTTTGGTGAGAGAAAGAGCTTTCAAATGATTTGCATAGAACAAGATCGAGTTACACATCTGTGGGCCTGCTGAACAATGTAGATCCCATAACCTAACAGGAGGGTAGGGGGGAGTAATCACAACCTTTCATATGTTAAAACAGTTTGAAAAAAGCCTGTGCACAAATCTGACACACACACACACACGCACACACCCTGTGTAACATTACCATCACAAACTGAAATCGCACAGATAACATTCACCACACCCAGCTCGACGTGCCCTTTGGACAGGCAGTTTTTTTTTTATAGTGCAAACACATGGTGTAAGACGGCTCTCTATCAGCAGTGTGCTTGTAGTCGTTACAAATTTGCACAACACAAACACGCCGGTTCATATCACCTTGGGCGTTATCAGGCTCCTTCAAGGGCACCGAACTTTCCCACAGCGCTCTCCCCCCTCCGTCCTTCGGGACTTTACTGTTGCGTCAAGGTCCCAGTAGTCACCCCATGTGCTTCCCACAGCGTTACTGTAGCTCGAGTTCAGCTGAGCCTGTTGCAGTGACTAAACTATTCACTATGTGCCTGTTAGGAATAATCATCGTATGCATGACAACATCTGTCGTTGTCTGGTGTTGCAAAACTAGTTTGTCACTGAAATTCACAGTGTTAGGCAATGTGATCTAAAGTTCCCAAACAGAAGCTGTCATCACTTTCATTTCAGCAAAAAAAAAAAAAAAGAGCTCTTGATGGATAAAAACACAGGGATAAAACTGATCTGTCTTCATGGGTAATTCCAGTTTATACTAACTTGGATCCTCTTGCTGTAGTTTTGGCTGAAGGTTTTACTCAGTAGAGTGTGTCGCTTTCTTCACAGAAAATATAGTTTGACTAAAGTAATGCTAATAATAAGGTGGTAATTTGTTTTGTAATAGATTCAAATGTGACATACTCATAAAATATGTCACGGATTTCCTACTGTCCTCTTGAGCGACAAGCTAATGCCACTGTAAGGTAAGTAGTTGCTATTTACGAGGTCACATAACAGCCTTTTATGGGATCTTTCCATCTGTGTTGGTGACTATTCTCACAATGACAACAATATGTCAGTTTATTTATAGATTAACAGCAGGTCAGATGGACAGAGCATCTAAGTACAAGACCTTTTATACTCACTGAACTTATCCGTACACACTTTCCCTGTGATTGTAATATCACATCATCTCTTATATTATCAGAACTGTCACTTCTGATTTTACCTTCAAATGAAATCATTATCTGGAGAGAAATTTTGGACTCCTGTACAACCTCTCCAACTGCTTTTTCTTTGCCAGCAGCGTCACCAGATTTAAGTAATTACATCTTTGAGTCCAGTATTATCACAGCAGACGGAACTAATGCCCAACACAATGAAAGAAAAGGACCCAAGTTGCAATAATATCCTTCAGCGTGTCTTAACTGTCCTTGAATTCACATGCGCACGGTTGTACTTGTCATCAGAGCTCTATTTTCTATTTCGGCTCCTCGCAGCGAGCTGTTTTCTGAGACAAGGCTTTGAAGTGGATGAGGGAGGTGATGCATCGTGTGCCCAGATGCCCAGACGCTGTGGTTAAGGGGTCTTTATCACGCAGACAGGGGGACGGCACTCATCTCCTGCCCTTCTATCTCTCCCTGCGGCGGGAGGCTGAATGTGACAACCAGTGCTCTCCAGCTGCTCGGGGGCCAAGGCCTGCAAAACCACAGGCGGATAATGAATGCCACACCATCGTGACAACTTGCACTTTTATGGAAAAGGGGAGGAAGGACACTCCTGGCGCGGACGCTCACAGTGTACGAAGGAACATCCTCCATAAACCAGACAATCAAAGAGAGGGCAGCGAAGCATCTGAGGAATCTGTGACGGGAACCTCGGCTGATTTATGACCACTACTGAAAAAGGGCCGCTTCCAGGCGAACGTGTTTCGAGCTAAATTGTGGGAAAAGAGAAGAAATATCACTTTCCAAATTTAACCACAACATCTGTAAACGATACATTACAGTTGATTATCCCTGATCTTCCCTACTTTCCTGAACCGAACAAGCCGCATACTATCCATTAACAGTTTCCTCCGAAATGAAGAGACTTGAGGTTTTCCAATTAGGTCAGACTTTGCTATTCTTGGTTTTTCTTTTCTCTCACAGTCAGGTTATTTGTATTCCATACATCACAGAAATTACTCTGTATATCCTTTCGCTTTCAAGGCAAATGTTTCTAGAAAAAGAGCAGCTTTGATCTCCCTCCAAACGCAACACTTCTAAATAAAGCAGTTATAAATATGCATGTGCACACGTTCCTTTAAGGATTATTTACCAAGGTTTTACGCAACTTTAGCTGAAAGAATGAGTATATGCAAAAGGAGCAAAGACAAATCAGTTAACAGAAAAGGACAGCGGGGATGTAGAAAAGACACTGGAATATGTGACATCCTCTGCATGTGCAGACTGAGCTCTGAGTGCTGTTTCAACTGCTGCACTGGGAAAGTCAGAGTCCATTTTCTAGCAAGGCAGCTCAAAAATAGACAGGAGCTACGGTGATAAATAATCCTACTTTGGGAAAGTTTTATTTTGGCTCAGAGGGAGAGGTTACATAACGCATGAAATACTCTTCATTCTTCACTGTTCGGCTACAGAAAAGGAAAGAAATATAACCTTTGTCAAGGAAAAGAATGACATTTGTCCAAATATAAACACCCCTCTAACACAAATGCACACATTCCCACACTTACTGTACACACACCGTGTACTACGAACATCCCTATGATGTGTCAAGTCCCTCAAGAGTGTGTGTGATGGTCCCTCAAGGTGTAAGAACAAACCAGGTGCACAGAAACTGCTGCAGTGCTACTGTAGGAGTGGCTGTGGGCGATGCTGTCCTTCTGGAAATTATAAATGTGCATGAGGGGTTATGCGGCAGAATGACATTTTGTGAGTAAGTCACAAAGCTGAAATGACTTAACTACCATGTGTCAGGCTCCAAGCTGCCTTTTAAGGCAATCAATAAGAAATATTTGACACATGCAGGCAATGTGGCCATGTAACCTCAAATATACAAATGCTAAAGATGCATTCTTGGCTGAGTGGGTTCAAGCTATGTGCAGATATACACAAAAAAAGAGGCCAGTGAAAGGTTGTTTACATCAGCGTCTGCTTGTGACTGAAAATATAAGGGGGTTTCCGCCGGACAGGGAGTGATGTCATCAGCTCACGATGCATGCAAGCCTGCTTAACCGAAGCATTACAGAAGCAAAGTTCAGGTCTTTCTAGTCCCCCGCTGCCAAAACTGAATCTGCACTACAAGCCACCGAAACTACCTGCTGTTTAAAAATGGATGTGAAAACAATGCTGTTCATTTACATTCTTCTGCAGGGATTTTTTTGCCTCCACTTTCCCCTCTCAGCCCTTTTTTTTTTTTTTTTGCTATTTACCGAGCCGTCCGTCCCCTGACAAGCCCCGGCAGATTAAGGGGATATGTTACCATCTTGTTTTTTTTCTAAATGGATACACATGTGGCACATCTGGGTCCAAGCCTGACTCATTACTCACTTTTTTATGTTCCATTCTCTGCAGCCATGGCAACTGCTGCATGTTTGGCAGAAAGCTTTTGAAGGCAGTGGAAAAAGAGAGAGGGAGAGAGGGAGAGAGAAAGAGCCCAGGGAGGGAGCATAAAGGGAGAGAGAGGGAGGGAGGTGAGGGAGGGAGGGAGAGCTCTCAGTAGTTGGCCTACATCCAGTGTAATCATGCCATGGAGCTGAAATGAGGCCTTTGGCAGCACACCAGGTTTCTGAGAACAAAGATGTGAGCTTCTAATGTTGGCGGTGGGGCCTGCTTGGCATCCTTTGCCATTTCCCAGCAGCCCTTGCCTTGGCTGACTGCCAGCGCTCCCCTCTCCTCTCCCCCCTCCTCCTCCTCCCCCCCTTCCCCTGCTGGGACTGCAAAGAGGATCAGAATAAAGAGAGAGACTTGTTTTTCACTCGCCTCTTGCTCTGGCCCAATGACATCACCTCTGCAGCCTCCAGCCCCCAGATTCCAGCCGCCCAGCACATTTTTCCCTTTCGCCGCCGACCCTCCATTTTATTTGAATTCCACCATTTTATACCTATATCAAAGCTGACTCCTCAGGATGCCTAATTTTTGTTTTTGTTTTTTTTCAAAATGGCCATTTTCAGTCCCCGTGCTGCGCATGATTTCACCGGATGTGGGATCAGAATATCAATAAAACATATTCATGCTAACCCCTTCATTGAAAAACAGGAAGCGGCTAATGAGGCAGATGGATGCTCATTATCTTTCAGAGCCCACCAAATTTTTTTTTGTCTGAGCTCTAATCCTCGCCATGCAAAACTGTGTCTAAAAATAGCACCGTAAACAGGATATATATGGTAGTTGGGGTACTGTGATAATCTCCATGGTTACGTCTCTCCCTCTTACAAACACAGGGACTCTGTAAATCATTGGTCTTTACATTTCCTCTCCTTACATATTCCAGCCGTTACTGCTTCTCTGTAGCTATTAATCACCAAGTCAGGCCACTGTTTAACGTCAGTAACGTGTCCTGTTGTAACCTCCTTTTTGTGTCGGTGCAACATGTTACAGTGTAGTTTGACGCTCGCCTCAGCAGTTGTTCTACAGAGGTTATATAACATAAATGTTGGTGGGGGAGAAACGCAGGGGGGAAAAAAAAAAGACACAGAAAAAACATCCAGTGCTGCTCTTAGGCAAAAAAAAAAAAAACTTCACAGAGAATCTGTAATGATTCGCCTCCATGAATAAAAGATGGGCCAATATAAAATTTAACAGGCTCGGAAAGCGATAAAACAAAAATAACGTCATCTCATCAGGCCCTCGATGCTGTCACATGCTGGGTATTCCCCTGGCCGTCACCTACATCTCACTCTTTATTTAGCTGCTTTACCTCTCAATTTACATGTGGCGCGAGAGAAAAAAGAGAAGTTCAAGACGGCTTTATGCAGCCACTCCATCTGGTTTAGTGGCGAGACTCAAACGAGATGGCCACCACCCGGGTCACACTGTGGTGATTTTACTGTATACATGGTTCATATTGCCAATCAGAGCCATCTGTGCATGTCTGGCTTCCTCTCAGACCTTTGTTGCCTCTGCTCAGTACAACTGCTCTGGAGCCACTGCAGCATTTCTTCGTCTTCTTTTTCCCCTTTGTTTTAAATCTGTGGATCTTCTTATTATAGAATCAGGTCATTTAGGATTTAATTGAATCTCAGCGTGCCTCCGTCTTGCATAATAGCTGTTTGGCCGTGCAGCTATTTTCTTGCACAAACATCGACTGAGTGGAAACCGAAGGGATCAAAGCGTTAGGCAACCGTTTCCCACCAATCTCAAGGAAAGAATCTGTTTAGTTTTGCCCCCTCGCAACAGTCATTTCCTAACCGTGTCATAAAGCCTCACAGCACTTCCTAGTGTTGTTCACCTCAACAAGGACTGGGAGAAAGCGGCGATGGGAAAACAACATGCTCGTACAGTAGTGTGCAGTCGGGGCAGTAAACCTCGTGACGTCCGTGAAGGCTGGAAGGGGAAATATCATTGTGTAGCACTTTTAGGTGATGCTCATTCATACACAGTCATACTGCACTGCAATTACATGGTGGCAACAGATCATCTACATAAGTGGCTTATTTTGTTGATGGAAACCCTTTGAAGGAAAAAAAAACCCAACAACAAAAAAGGAACGCCTCATGCCACAGTGCATGATCATGGCCGCAGGCAGGGAGCCAAATGGCCTGATGTTCCGTAGATGGGTGAGGCGGATGAGGGTACGTGACTAAACATCTTGCTTCCTCTTTCCAACGTCACATGGACTTGCACAAACATATCCTGCTTTGTGTCTGCAGGTTTCAGACGCATTGCCTCACCCAAAGCCCGAGGCTAAGCTGCAATGAGTTGGAATGAGCCCAGATGAGAGGGAGGAATCTGAACTACTGGGACACTCCTCCAGTTCAAACCTACACTTTTACTTCAGGGGATTTTGGCTGGGCTTCTGGTATATGACCTGTTTCTAGTAACGTTTTTTCCCCCCCACTTCACGTAATGATAATAATAATAATAAAAAAGCACACACACGCACACACAGCACAACAGTCTAAGCTATTAATCTCTACAAGAATCTTTTCACTGTTAAGTTGCTCTTAGAAAAAATCGTCTGGGTAGCTGATTCATCCGAGGGTAATTTCATTTAGCGGTGACAGATTTGGACTATTCATTGCATGAGAATAAAATGTGGGCAGAGCTATATTCATGCTGTAACCCCAATCCATTCAAGTTTACAACACACTGGCTGGAAATCCCCACCTCATGACAGAGCTTCCTGGTTTACTGGCTAATGGAGGCGCCCTTTTCTTTTCTGTCTTTTCCTTTCTTTTTATATAAACACGCCAGGAAAATATTATCTAACCCTCTCCGAGAGCCTGGGTCAGTACATTCTGAATTCATGCTGACACAAAAAAAAGAGCAGTGGAGGAAAAATGTGGGCTGTAAAAAAAAAATCCTTCTATTAATCCTAAAATATGCCCTATAAATGCTGCCCTTGTGCTGCTGCTGCTATAATAATAATAATAATAACAGATTCAGCTTTATTGCAATTGCAACAAAATGCAGTTGTAAGTGCATGCAAGTGTGCAGGATACATGCAGCAGAATGAATGCTGCTGCACATGTTGTTGTTTTTTAAAGCTTCTATATATATATATATATATAATCTAAGAATTGCCATTGGATTAGAGCAGTTGTTTTTCTTAGGGTAGACCCACCTCATTCATTGCACAGCAGTAGTAGTAGCAGCTCATTGCGTCGAAGGCTGTGTGCATTGAGAAAAACAAGCTGCAGCGCGTTTTTCAGCCTGAATTTAGGACAAAGCAGCAGCAGCAAGAAGAAACAGCCACGTTTCCTTTTTCTTTTTCTTTTTTTTTTGGTTACTTAAAAATAAAAAAAAAACTCCTTTGTCGTCGCTTGCAGACTGGAATCGGTGATATTTCGAAGCATTGATAGGTAATAGTAATATTAATAATAATAATATTAAGACGGAGCTGTGGGTTATTCCCTTCGAGTCGGAGGCGGTGGTGTTGTGAGGCTGAGCTTTTTTTTTGGCAGAGGCTCAAGTGATTAAATTAAAATAATAGAGGTTAAAAAAAAAAAGGAAAGCCAGTGAGTGACAGAGGCTGCAGCAGAGCGGGGGGAGGTTGGGGGGGTCTGTCGAAGAAATCAAGTCAATAGAAACTGAAGTGGAAGCAGGCGTTTAGAGCTCCGTGGTGACGTCGCTGCTCCACATTGAGCCAGTAGTAGAGAGTCACAGATAGACAGAGGAGCGCCGGAGTAAAGTACACACCGACATGAACTTCTCCCTCTAAAACTTCAACCGTGTTGCTCGAAAAGTCAGGAGAGGACGAGTTTACCGGGTTTTCTCCTTCCCCTCCTTCTCCACCACCGCCGTAAGGAACTTGCTCTTTATTCGCCTTTTTTTTCCTTCTTCCACGGAGCTCAGAGAGGGGGGAAAGAAAAAATCAGAAATAAGAAGACAGCGGAGGACGAGAAGGCGCATTTTGGGGTTTTTTTGCTTTTCCAAGGGGGGTCGACGACGAGCGCTATGTCGTCCGCAGCGGTCGCTGCTTCTTCCAGGAGGCAGTCGTGTTATTTATGCGACTTGCCCCGCATGCCGTGGGCCATGATCTGGGATTTTACCGAGCCCGTCTGCAGGGGATGTGTCAACTACGAGGGAGCAGACCGCATTGAGTTTGTCATCGAGACGGCCCGGCAGCTCAAGAGGGCTCACGGCTTTCAGGAGGGCAGGTCTCCCGGGCCGGGGAAGTCGCAGCTCTCCGGGAAGGAGATCCAGGCGATCAACCACGCTGCGGCGGCGGGAGACCCCGGATCGCGGCCGCCGCAGCCGCTGGACCGCTACCCGCTCTCCTCCGACCGCCCGCCCCGGCTGGGTCCAGAGTACCAGCCCGGCAGGCAGGCGAACGGCATCCCGGTGCCTAATGGATTTCCTAAACCCGACGAGCCGCCAGAGCTGAACCGCCAGAGCCCCAACCCGCGCAGGAATAGCGCAGTGCCCCCGAATCTAGTGCCTTTGGTTAACGGGAACATGCCCCCGGTGCACGCCGTCAACGGCAGACCGGGCCAGATGGGGCTTCCCTCCGCACTGGCGGCCGGTAGTCCCGCCGACCTGGGCAAGAGACCCGCCTCGGTCTCCAGCACCGAGCACGACAGAGAGGTGAAGGAGAAGCACAGACCGGACAGCCTCACGCCGGAGATCTCGGAGAGCCATAAGAGCAGGGCAGACCCGGAGTGGATGGGCAAAGGCAAGACGGTCAGGGACCTGATGGCTCTGCACACTTTCGACAGCAGGTTCAAGAAGGACCACGCGACCATGCAACAAAGGGTTATGGGCTACGAGGCCAGCGCCACGGCTTCCAAATCAGGTAGGCACCCAGCACTGCCTCAGTATTTTGCTCATATTGTGCATTTTTCATTTTTGTGTCCTATTCATCAACCTGTTCAGGCTGTGGAGTGGGTTAGTCATGAGTAAATGATTCATAATGTACAGTGTCTGCACATCTCAAGCTGCACGGATGCATTTTTTGCTCCTTTGCTGTGTTTGTTATTGTTTTGTAGCCTGTGGTGCAGCACAGAACAGCAAAATGCACGTCTCCCTTCCAGTGTAATTGTTGTTGCTAGTGTGAGCCGTGCAACTCAACTCTTGTGTTTAACCCTTTCCCACCTCCAGACAGAGGCAAACACCCCCGGAGCATGAAGAGAAAAGCGTCACCTGAACCAGAGGGAGAGGGGACAGCTGCCAAGCTCAATGGAGACGCACAGCAGTGGTTACCACCACCTACTGACGGACTGAAAATGCCTCCAGTTCCCCCACCAAGCTTCGCCTCCCCCCCTTCCACAATATCCCCCCACTCCCGCACCACCCCACCTGAGGCAGCCCAGAACGGCCAGTCCCCCATGGCGGCGCTCATCATGGCGGCAGACAACGCAGGTGGGAACAGCTCTCCCAAGGACGCTAACCAGGTCCACTCCACCACCCGGAGGAACAGCAGCAGCCCCCTGTCACCGTCCTCCATGAATCAGAGGCGGCTGGCGCAGAGAGAAGCGTCTGGTGCAGGTACCCCCCACGTGCCAGGCATGGACCAAGTGCACCCCCAGAGCATTCCGGACTCCTCGGTACCCGGCAGCATACCTCTGTGCTGCACGCTGTGCCATGAGCGTTTGGAGGACACACACTTTGTTCAGTGCCCGTCTGTGCCCTCGCACAAGTTCTGCTTCCCGTGCTCGAGGGAAAGCATAAAGCAGCAAGGTGCCACGGGTGAAGTGTACTGTCCAAGTGGAGAAAAATGTCCCCTGGTTGGCTCGAACGTACCGTGGGCTTTCATGCAAGGAGAAATCGCCACCATCCTTGCAGGAGATGTCAAAGTAAAAAAGGAGAGGGACCCTTGATTTTGTCTGAACACTTCTTTGGGGAGGGGAAGCAAAAATATGAGTATAAATATATAAATATCACATACATACCATTCAAACAAACTAACGGACTTGTACATATTGGACCCAAGGGAAGAGTATACTTCGTAAACATGGTTGTATAATTTTTGATTTTTGAATACATTGTGTTTCTATATTTTTGAAGATAAAGGTATGTACTCATTATAATGAACTACGTTCCTCTTTGTTGATGTTTAACAAAATTCTTGATGTACTTCTAGGTCTGGTGGCAGTTCCTGTTTAACGTAGAATGTGACTAATGCTACTCTACGAGCACTTGGCAAAACTAAAATGCTTTTAGCTGTACTTGTATGCACTTGTTTAAAAATTGCCAAATACAATTTCTGATCTTGTATGAACTTATTGTCTGAGCTTGCTTCATTTGAGTGAATAAGCTGCACAGGGCTGTGGACAGATGATGAGAGAGGGGCTCTCGGCTTGTTGTGACGGCTCATGAGACTTGATTTACGCTGCACAACACAAGTAGGCTACTGTTTCAAGCTGCAGGACGGCAGCTTCTTCTACACACATGCCTTTCGTGATTCATGGAAAAGCGTGGCTGGATAAAAAAAAAAAAACCCACCAAAAAAACAGGCACATTTTTTCCAACTTTGCTCCAGTTTGTGCATCACTGTAACTGACTGCAGCCTTACAGGAATAGGTGCCAAGTCATGTTCAGTCAGCTGGAATCTGTTGAGTCAGTAATGAGAAAGTGCATGAATGTCAACGTGATGCCATCGTGCAACCACGTTGTGTAACCACAAATTTTGCTGAAATTAACCACACTGAAGAACATTCTTGGCTTTTACGGTGGCGCCGCATATTTTCAAGCTTGAATGCAGATTGTGTCTGACAACATAAAGAAGTTTGGGTGTTTTTTTTTTGTTTTTTTTTCAATTTTAAGCAAAACCTGTCATTATCAAGTCTTTTGATTTCACTCAGCAGCCGACAAATTCTGAATAAAGCCAGCCTTACAATCTAAGTCCAAGCATGGATTAGGCACATTAGCACTGCAGCGACACCCTTATTTGCCTGCACTTTGAGCATTTCGTGTGGTTTCATTGTGCCACACTAACACCCAGCTATCAATGCAACATGCTTCCAAGAGCAGATTTCCCTTCTTGGTGTGCAGCGTGGGTCCCATCAGGGTGAACATGTTGCTGCCTCACATACCAACCTGGCTCTTCGAATGCAAATTTAACTGTTGCAGATTCATGGCAGCGCGGCCATAAAAGCAGCAATTCTGTCTCCGTAATGGCAACTAGGCAGCCAGACTCATCTCTACAAGCACTGGGCGGCTTATGGGGGTCGTTAAGTGGCAAACTGCAGTTACTGTGTCTGCAAGGGAGAAAGCAATCTTCGGGCTGTTTTTGCTCTCTCAGACAAAGAAACTCTCGCTCCCATGAAGCTGACACTGCACCAAGCGGACCCTCACACTGGAGGATGATATGTAGTGGAGAGGAGGACTTGGTGTAGTAGGCAGTTGCGTAATTATTTGAGGCATGATCGGATTCTTGCAAAAACAAAGCAAGTTCTTTTTTTAGCAGCGAGGCCCCAAAACAGCTCTTCCGTTGTTGCTTTATTGTGTTGTAAATGTATTTCTGGAAGGCACCTGAAAGCAGTGATTGCACACTCCTCAATAAGCTTCATGGCGTTCTGATTAACCGATTGATTCATGATGTTGAATGAAAACATAGCCTTTGCACCCCACTATTTTGCCAACTAAGAAGGGCAGGGATAATTATTGTCCCCGAACTGAGAAGACTAAAAAGGAGGCGAGGGGCTAAAATAACATTCAGAGCAAACAGCAGCTTTTCTACGGTGTGACATGGGGCTGAGTGTCTTTTGACCGACAGAAACCTGTTTTTATTGCATGAGTGCACAGTTTGAAGGCAGTTGTTTGTTTATGTGGCCTTTTCCGTTCTTTGGAAAGTTATCTTATCAGTTGGACTTTAAAACCAGAAACGCAGCCCACTTTGATAAAGGGTAACACTTTGCTTTGCTCATCAACAACACACCCACTCCATATTCCATCTTACATACTGTTCTCAGAGATTTTTTTTAATTGGTTGGCTCTTTGACCTACTTGTTCCTTATCATGCTGTACTGGCAGCCAATTTAAACTTGCCACATCTGAAAGTATCCGAGAAGGAGAGCCATGTTTTCATACCCTGAGCTGAGGCATTATGCAATGAGACATAAAAAAAGATTTCTATCTCTCTCTTCCCGTAAAGACTTATGGCAGCAGAGCCGGTACCTGTTTGTTCAGTGGTGACTAAAATAGCCTGCACCGTATCCAATACAGTGATAATGTGTCCCTGGAAGTGGGTCTGTCATAACACAATGCTCTGGCGTTGCGTAGTTACCGGTGAAATCGGTGCACAGCAGATGCTCCGGTTGCAGCCTGTCGATTCGTATGCAGGAGGGAACATTATGGGGAGATTTCAGTAAACAACCTGCATGTGAGGACAAGGTCACGCAGAGTTGATGGCCTGGAGTTCAGCCATAATTTTTATGATTATATATATTTTGTTTATGCTACTACTTAAGTGAATCATCTTCTCTGTTTTCAGTATAATCAAGCAGGAACCATTTGTGGTTAATGACTCACAGGTTTTCCTTTTTTGTTTACTTACAAGAACCTTCAGGGATTTCTAATGTTTAAGCTCCGGCTTGTGAGACAAACATTGTTCGACTTTGATGTGCTCTTACCCTCAAACTATTTCATGGAAAACCTCGTAAGACATTTCGTCTGAGGCAGAGCCAGGTGAAACCTCGGGCAAAGGTTCATCTAGATTCCCTCTCCTTCCGCTGCTTTATGATGGTGGCTTTTTGTCCAAAGTACAGTTTGGTGCACGGTCACGCAGTTTTGCAGGGTTAGAGCCAAGCATGTGAAATATCCCCGAAACCCAGACACTCCTTATCAGCCTGCTGCAACACATAGCAACAATCAATGGTCATAAAATCCTTCATTGACTTGATTGATTTGCTTGACGCGATCCTGTTAATCAAGCTAAGTGAAAGGCAATAACAGATAGGTGAAGCAGGGAGTCTGTTGCCTCACTCCCTCTCCTTGTAATGGTTAACTCAGCTGTGAGCTGGTATGTAGTGTTACAAAGATGTTGATGTGATAGTGAGGCTGTAACTCAGAGTTCATATTTGTTGTCATTCGAGCACGAGGTGTGTTTTTTTTCCAGCACTTGCCTGCTCAGATAGATGCCAGTTTCCATTAATAACTGAAGAAATACCTCCAAAATTACACAAAATACTGCCTATAAACTATAATCGCGTTCATTTTGTTGGAAAAAAACAGCCAACCATAATGCTAAAACTGACAGCATTGTCGCTGAAAAACACAATAAATTCTAATCCTCAGGCGCTTATTTCACATAAAAACGTTGAATATGGTCCGGTGGGTGGAGGGAGGAAAGGCCTGTGTGGGAGACAGTGAAGCTCTCAACGTAGCCAGCTGTTTCACTAATGAATCTATGTTTAGCACAATCAATCAAAAGGCATGCTCGTGCTGCTGTAATCCCCTGAAAGCGAGCAGAGACAGGGACGCGCCAAAAGGAGAATCTGGTCTACATTTCTCCACTCCCAGTATAACTGATCCGTTTGGTTAATTTTAGACCTGTCAGGGAAAACAAGGTCACAGCAAATGTTGTATCGAGGACACGCTCAGATCTGCCTCTTTTTCTTTTCATCAATCAAAGTTTCCCCTTGGAGCTGGGCTTGGGCTCCTCTGAGACTAGTAATGACGGTTTCTCGTCTCAGCACCGAGGGAGAAGCTGGAGCTCCAACCAGCAATTAGGAGGAGCACAGCTAAATCCGCAGGATGTGTAAAATTTCCCTTCTGATTCTTGGCTTGGTCCGTCGAGGGGGGTTTACATCTGACTGGCCTGTTTACCATGAAGGCCTGCAAAGTTAAGATGATTACAATGCTGCCTGCCAAATGTGTTTTTACTCAGACTGGTATGAGACCCAGTTGCTGCAAGAGGCAGATGAACTGTTTGGTGTTTTCTCTGCTGGAGTTTTTTGTGTTGCAGTTGAACTAATTTCTGTGTAGAGTACTGAATAGAAACCGTGTCTTTACGAGGTCACACAAACAGGATGTTTTTTTAGGATATTTTGGGGACAGTTTATTCCTCCCCCACTTAGTCCTTTATGTCTGTCTCTGCATTTCTACAGCATCATCGCATTTGTGAACCTAATTTTCCATTTTTTTTCCTGCGATCTAAGATCTGTGCTCACCTTATCTTTCCATCCTTCCTTTTCTCTGTGACTGGTGGTTACACTCAGCCTCTCCATATTCCTGTATTCTTCCTTTCTGCTGTGAATCAAGTCTGTGAAATGGAAATGAGGACTCTCGCTCTCTCTCACTCTCAGTCTCCCCCTCTTTCCAGACATCAGAACGAGGCTATGCCTCCAATGTTTTTCTCAGATCTTGGAGTGCTGCCAAATCTTATAAGTGGAGCAGAGAGAGAGGTGGAGGGAGAGAGTGAGCAGAATGCAGAGGAAGGAGAGGAGGCGTAGGACAAAAAGATGAAAGGAGAGAGGATGAAAAATGAACAAGGGAAAGAGGCAACATGAGAGATGAGGACAAAGCATGGGACTGATCCAAGAGCATTTGGGCTTTTTCTCATATTATAGCCGAGCCCAGCACAATCCCTCCTTTTTCTGCTGAGCAACTACTCCTAGCTTCTGGCTCAGGATCAGCTGATAAGATGGTGTGCTGCTACTATGCCAAATGAAAAATAGGAGACGAGTGAGGGGAGTGTTATCTCTTGCAATCGAGAATATTCAGTTCGCAACAATATGGCTGTAGAGTATAGCCTTCAAGGGGCTCTCATTTTGCGAAATTTGTAATGTGAAAATACTCCTGCAGATTTTAATAATGACAGAGATCCAAATGTGTTCTGGAAAAGTCATGACTTCCATTCTGCTCTGGCTGATCTCTACCTTCTAGACATATATTTTGGGCTTCTGGGAGGTGCATGCCGGTCACAGTAGTAAGATGCTTGTTGCCACCTCTGACACGACAAGCTAAAGTTAGATTTAGCTGTTAATATGAGCCGTGCTAAAAGCAAGCATGTGAGCAGCTAGCACAGCTTTGGTCTAGAAGGATCCTCAGCCAGCTGCCCTGCTGCAGACTTTCAGAGCTTTGGAAAATCACAAATGAGCTATAGTTAATCAACATTCAGTGTGAATTCTGAAAGACGGGGAGCCAGACCTTTTCAAAAACACTGATGCAATCATAGTGATTGACTGCCTGCTGGTGTGTTGCCTCAAAAATGTCCTGCCTGTCTTGCTCTGTATGGCTGCTGATTGAGCTGAGCTGTCAGCTTGGTGCTGGTTATGGTGTGTGTGTAAAGGCACTGGGGGGAGGGAGGTGGGGGGGTGGGGGTAGCAGGTGACTGTGTCTCTGCACCCTGAGATGCTTGTTTAGTCAGCTGAGAGCCTGGATTCAAATGGATGTGATGGCTTATGAGGACCATCTGTGCACTGCCTGTAAAGCTGAATAACGACACAAAGCCCATGAAGGGAAACGTAGAATGAGCCACGATAAAGAGGTTAAGCAGATCATTTCAAACAATGGACTCATTCAGAGACGCATGTTAAGATGAAATGGAATCACAACAGCTACAGTGGTGCGATGCAGTGTGAAGGTTTTAGCTGACCGTCTGAACACAAACTGTCTTTGCTTTGCCGTTCTGAATGTCCTGATACGAGGACGAACCGGTGGTCTGATGAATGGCTCAGCTTCTAGGGCGTGTCAGCAGATCTGTGGTGATGTATTATCAGGCGCTCATTTCCTGCTGTCCCTTTCTCTTCTCTCCTCTGCAGCGCTATGGCCAGATACGATAATCACCAGTTCAAGCTGGGACACAGCCCTTCAGCGTCTGCATGCAACATGATCAGCTGCCTTCACCGCAACCACACAATTAAACTTTCACCATCACATTGCCAAACAACAAAGCGCCACAAAAAAAATGTGTCTGAGACAACTTTTATGTGCTGCACAAATCCAGGATTCCTGAGAGATCCTCGGTGTGTTGTACATCTCCTTTCATCTCCTTGAAGGCATACAGTTGTCAGAAGATAAGAACAACACTCTTAGATATCCTGTCACTTTTGTTTTTATCTGGGAATACGTCATGTGTACATGCCCACACACACATACACCAGCACATGCACACTAATACCCATCCACAAACTTGCTGTAGTTTCTTTGTATGTTACATAACTGTGAGTGGGAGCTATTTCTCCTCTGAGTGCTAATGTTGTTGTCAATCAAGGCTTATAGTGGCAGCCACTGCACAATCTCTACAGAGGCAGAATAAAGCTTTTATCGCCTTTGTTCAGTCTCTCTTGCCACTCAAAATTCTCTTGCTTTCACCTCCACCTCTTGTTCCTGCGTCTCCTTGTTTTCTGTGTTTGCCGGAAATAATTTTCCTGAGAATTGTTTACGTTGTCTTCCAGCCATGGAACATTTGAGTTAAGGAGGGAGGAAGAGGTCAGGTCAGCAGAGAGAACAAGCAGGGCCTGTGTTTGACAGGTGTGTTCTATTATTGGAGCCGGTGACTTCGAGTGTGTTACACAACTGTGTCGCTTGGACAGGTTTATTTAGACCGCTAGCAGAGCCTTCAGAGTATCTGATAACTTGGGAAGAGCATGTCACAACAGGTGTCTGGGGGGATAATGGTACAGTAAATAAGAGGAGGGCTTTTATAGCTCAAGGTTGATAGATTGAAATTCAGAGTGCTCGGAGAAAGCATTCCCGAATTTAATTCTGCGGTGCTGGCACACCAAGGCAATTCAGCTATTTGGATCCAACAAAAGCACACTTGTATTTAGCCATCATGACATAAAGTATGCTAATGACAGGTTGTGCTTGATATACTGTATACATGTCTGCTGCTCTGTAATGATATAATCACAGAGCAGAAACAGCAGCCGCTCCCCTCCCTTGTCCTCCTCTTTGGCTGGAATGTGCAGGGGGAGAAAAATGATCCAATGTCATCCGGAGTGATGGAAGCTTCTCTGTTGATCTGTTGAGCCAGAGGGATATGTTCAGGGGAGGGAGGGGGAGGGAGGGAGAGAGGGGGAGGGAGGGAGAGCGGATATTTCTGGTTGAGTGTGAGTTTGAGTAAGTCCGGGCAGCAAGCCAAGCATGCCGATGGAGGAGAAGGGAGGGGCGGGAGGGTTTTGGAGAGAGAAAGGAGAGAGATAGAAACCCTTTTGGGCTGGCGCACTGTCAGCTTCACTAGCACACAGCTGCTTCTGGAAAATTCTGCACCCTGCCCTACTAAACCACCAGGCATGACATGAATAACAAGAATGGCCTAGCCATCAACAGCGGATACTTTTTCTTTTGACGTGGGCCTAGCAGACTGGTACAAATGCCCTGGCCTTGCACATAGTGGAAAAATCAACAATGAAGGGGACACCGGGGCACAATGTGGAAATGAAATCCCGGGTTTAGAAGGCTTTGTCTGGACAAGGACGCAGTTGACACAGACCCTGAGGGCTTTGCGAAAGGCCGTGTAACAAAATGCCAACTGATGTGTTTTGATGGGGTTACTTGTTCACCAGCCAGTCACTAATTGGGGAGCAAGAACTCACTAGATTGTTTTCAGATTTTACAAATTTCCTTTTCAAACCTGCATGCCATTGTGAGAAATGCAGCAAAACAGCGTGGCATCTGAAAGGACACGTACTGGCTGGTTTGCATTGCGATGTCTGTAACCAGTCAACACTTGCCCCTGGTCTCAGTACAGTTATACCAGCAGTAAGTGAGTGCTGATCTGAGATGAGATAATGCTAGCCCTTATCCATCCACGAGGTTGTTAGCCATGCATAACCCTCTGTGGTGTTGACATTTCCCTACCCAGGCCATGCGAACACGCAGGGCCACCGAGGCTCTTCTCAGGCTGTCTGTATCCATGGCTGATAAAGAGGTGAGTCAGCCACTCATCTTTCCCGTTCTCCTCCTCCTCTGCCTGGCAATACTCCTACCCTTAACCCCCGTCATCCTTGTTCACAAGGCCTTATGTGTACATTCAGCACATGGTGGATTGTATAAATAGCAGCGACCGCGTGGCTCGCCGCTGACACCTGACATTTTCATGCCCCAGCAAGCCGCTGATACATTTGGCGCTTGGCACGCATTCTTCTACCGGGTTTATCCATCTGTTGATGTAGAGCCCAACCCCCCAGCCACTACTATGTTCTTGTAACATAACACGAGGCTCGCCTTTCCCTCTATTCATCTTAACATGCAAGCACTGCATGGCACAGACTTCACCCCTCCCTCCTCCATGTTTTTCTCTGGCGCTCACTCGCTCTCCCTCCCCGTTGTGCCGTCTTTCTTTTCCTCTCTCTGCCTAACAACCCCCAACAAACACACACACTACACAATCCACCCAAGTCATTAGTCTTCAGATTGGCGTTCAGCTGGTCTCAGAAACCCAGCAAGATGGGGAACAAAAAAGAGAGATGGGAATTGCGTGAAGCTGGAGTGATAGTGCTGGCAAAAGACAGAATGTGAGATTGTGTGCAGGCAGGGTGCTTCCTGGCTGCCTGCCAACATCCAGCAGCAGCACTGCAGCATGTCAATATGTCCGTTACCAGGGAAACAGGGAGAGCACACACACCAACACGGTCCACAGACAACCTTATCGCTACACTTTCCCCCTCCGTCTTCTTTAAAATTTAAAATGCTCAATAAAACTGTGCTGTCCTGTCCAACGAAAGGCGTCACCACGAGGACACGACGAAACACCCACAAATCCCAGCCGCCTTCTGCACACGGCCGATCCAGGAGGAAGGGCTATGACATGAAGCCTCACTGGCTTCCCACATATGAACGCAGCCAGTTGTATTCATTGTGTAATAGTGAACAAACCAAAGTATCGTTACTGGAGATTGATTTGGGGTGTTTGCAGTCATATTGTAAAAAGTTTCAGCCCTCATTTTGGATGAACCTACCCTAACATGCACACTAGCACATGGTATTTACAGCCAGCTCCAGGACATACTTCCTTAAAAAATACTCAAAAAATGTGCTTCAGGGTGAAAGGTGAGTGTTACTGTACATATAATGCTTTAAAACTACGTCAAAACTGAATAATGTGTTGGAGAAATTAGATAAATATAATTTTCTCATACAAATGTCTTTATGATCAAAATACGTCCTTTATAGGGAGTGGATTTCTTTCCTCCTTGCACATGTTATTAGGTTGGCGATTGTTCCCTGCAGCACACGGCGTGGCTTTGAGTTATTACTGGCAGGTCCGTACTCCTTCATCAGACATTGTGAAAGAATGACCTCAGATACATCAGCCAGCGACAGTGGCTCTGTTGCAAAGTCACAACTTGCAACATAAGTCATGTGTTTCGGTGTGGAGAGCACAGCAAACTAATCAGTCTGTCTCAAGCTGTGACCTTGATCAAAGCTACATTCTCTATCTCTGTGCAGACGCCGCAGCATCTTTTTTCATTTAATAGCGATAAAGTAAAACTATACATATCTCACTGCCTCCTTTGTGCTTTCAATATGTCACTCTGCAGCAGCCTGTATTGGAATCTGTTTGAAACATATAATTTGTAACCGAAGCTGTCTAAAGTGACCACAGCAAGAAAATGCCTCCCCTTTATCTCCATGCTTGGTCTCAGCTCTGTCTGTTCTGTGGCTTTTTATTAATAGGCGATGATTTACACGTGAATGAACAGGTACAAAATGTATTTAACAATGTATTTTGTGGGCGAACATTGTAAAATCTTTATATATTTGGCCATAAGTCCTTATATTTCACAAATTAACTCACAGTCTAATAGCCACCGCAGCAAATTGTTTTCATACGTATATGCTGGGAGTGTCTTCTTCATTCAGGGGAATTTTTGAGTGCAGCTGAAGGACAGCTAAAGGACACCTCTGTCAGCCACACCTAGCTTGGCACTCTTATCCAAGTCTGGCTCCGTCTGTGCTCGTATCACTGGAGGGGGAAGGGGGTGTGCCAACTATAGCACCTTAGTACTTTTCAGAACTCTATCTGTGCCTGCGAGTGGTCTAACAGCTGCTGCTGCAGTGTCTGAGCTTGCTCGGGGATGCAGATGAAAGTGCTGATGAGTCCTGTTATTTTAGGTTGTGTGCTGCCCCGGGGGGCCGAGGAATTTTTGGAGGAGACCGGGCAAGATTGTTAGAGGGTGGGATGCGGGTGGGAGTGTGTGTGTTGGGGGGTGGGTGGGTGGGTGTGTGCCCAGAGGGGATCATAGCGGAGAGTTTCTACCAGAATGCAATGTGACCCTCATTGCCACATGGCGCTATGGGAATCCTGAGGAGGGGGGAGAGTGGAAATGCTGACAGTACCAGGCTGAGCGATGGGCACAGGCATGAACACAATGACTGGACGGGCTCCCTGTCTCTGATGAGTGGCAGCATTTCTGGCTGCCTTTTGTACATGAAGGCACCGTCTGCTGATGGCCTGACACGCTCCAAGTTTAGCACAGTGTTTGATCCAAACTGCAGTTTATCTTAAGTTTCAAAGCTCATTCCTGACATTGACATCTAATCTAACTGTCCATTTAGCTGTCCTGTTAGCATTACCTTCATCAGAACAAGGAATCTGAACATTGAAGCAAAATTTATTTTGAAGCTCCAGACACCTTATTAACAGTCATTTTGTCAGCCACACTTCCTCTATGAAACTTTGATGACATTAAAATAGTTTATCAGTAGTCTCATTAGGCTCAAATACCTATTATAAGATATAATACAGTATATCTATACCATGTTATAGTAATAATGGGAGCAAAACTGAATCTGATCCAGCCTGCTATCACATTGTATAATTTCATACTAGCATGTGAATTAATATGATCATTATTAGGAATATTACCAGATTCAAAAATCTCAAGAGGAGTTTTAAACTGGAGTTCAATCTCTAATCTCAGGTGCTGAGTCATTTATTACAATAGAAAACATACATAACAACAATAATATAAAAAGGCCAAAAACCAAATCCACTCTTCAATAACTATGAGTACTAATGTCATTCTTACTTAAATTCTCTCTCTGGTCATTGATTCAACCGTCATTCATCTCTGAGTATCAAAGAAGCACATTTAGATATTTACATAAACACTTCCATATTTAGAATATTTATATTTACTTTTTCCCATGAAAATAATCCCTTTCTGCCTTAAAATGCTGAAGTTGTTACTGAACGCTGTTACGTCCCCTATGTATGCGCAGATCTATATATAGCTTGGGCCTTGATTTCCACTCAGCTCTCCCTACTCGCTGCAGCTCAAGCACACCAGCTCACCTACAACTCTGCACCAACACTGTAAAACTACTCTACGCTTCACAGTATTGCAAGTTGTAACATTGGAGTGATTCAGCCATACATGGTTAAGCTGGAATTTTAAGGAGAATAACAATACAGAAAGCGTCGTCATGCAGCAAGTTTACATGTCCAGTTGCTGGAAATTAGTATCATTAATATCAATAGCATCAGCATTCTTTAAATAAAATCATCAAAATATACAATATGCATTTATTTCAGTAAATAAGCAGCCTTTAATCGGACCTTTTTCTCATATTAGTTGGTTTTCTCTTATTCTAATCTAAAATTGTATCAGTAGTTTGACAGACTTGCACCTGATGATTCTGACCTCATGGTTCCTCATGCTTCTCCGTACTACAAACATTTGGGGAACAGAGAATCATTTCTCACCGGCTATCGTGCAGCACGGTCGTGACAGTCTGTAATGTTGACTTTGACTTTGTAATGTTGGTGATACATGAATCTGAACTCACTCCACTTAACTCACCGTGCATCTGTTAGAGGCTCCGCTGCATGTCAGCAGCTGCCACATGCCTGTAATGTTAATGTCAGCCATCACACCACCATTAACACTCTCTGCTGGCTGTAAATGTTATCATAGATCTTTGCACAGACATAACGCTCCCATTTCCATTCAAGTCACACGTGGCAGCAATATTACGGCCCGTTTGGCTTGGTGCGTGAGAGAAAGATGCCATGTCATTTACTTAATTATACGTCCCCTATGGCTTACACCTTGAAAACTACTTGATTTATTTGGGTGCCACTCACTGAAAATTGTCCACAATTTCCAGTATCTTCTCATTCTGTACTTCATCACAGTAGCCGCGTCCATGTACAATATGACACTATATTAATTAAGAGGGATACTCGCAGATTGCTCCATAAATCATTTTCGTTCACATTTTCATGCTCAGTCTAACATTGCAATTTGCATCTTGTTCCCTTCATAACAGCCTCAGCGAAGAGGCAGCAGACAGAAGACTTCAACAGCTTCATTGTCATGTTATCCTCAGAGGAGTTCATCAATAACCTTAGAAGGATGGATGACTGTGCTGACTCACTGATGATGATATCCTTGACATCTGGGACATTAAAGAGGCAGTTATGTGGGGCTGGAAATGAAAGTCATGAAGCAAATATTTCCCTCTAGCTTCTTTTTTCTCCATGGCAGGCCAGTTGAGGACATATTGATCCGATGTTAACTTATTTTCTTTTGCACCAATAAAATACATTAATGAGTCTTACAGAATTATTTTACAGTAACTCGGAAAGAAAAAAAAATCAATTTTACTTTTTCA
The DNA here is from genome assembly GCA_024666655.1 of Dascyllus trimaculatus. Classification (NCBI taxonomy): domain Eukaryota; kingdom Metazoa; phylum Chordata; class Actinopteri; family Pomacentridae; genus Dascyllus; species Dascyllus trimaculatus. Next base: position 23,818,684 of record CM045464.1, on the reverse strand, counting down.
GCAGAGCTTCCTTGATCCACATCTAAGAAGCAAAATGTGACTCCGGTTGAGAAGAATAGCTGCTATATGTGTACATTAAAAAACATCGTGATCTCAGCAGACCCCGCTTTGATGTGCCGCCTAATTTCTTCCTCGAGTCAGATGACAAAGCATGCAGTGCCACATTTCTGATTACAGTATTGCTTATTATGTTACGCACCATTGCTGCTTTAGTTCTTTGGAGATCTGAATCACATGAATGTGTATAGACAAAGACCTGAATCAGACTGCTTTGTTATTTTAGCCACTCATGTGATCCGCACTCAACACCAAAGGGCCGCTCTCAGCTCCACATCCCCCCTCCAGTCCTCCGCAGACCCACAGAGAGACTCTGTTACCAGAGAAACAAAGGTCAGTGTACTGTGTCGTCACATTTTCCACTCACAGGATGGATCTTGAAAGAGAAAAAAGGGGCCGCACACAAACATCCTTTGTTTCCTCTATAACAAGACTGCGTTTGTTGTTGTGCTCTGGGCTGTGATGTCATCGGCGTGGTTCATCCTCTCAGTGACCTCTGGGCCACCGATTCTCAAATAGCTTCATCAGGAGGTGCGCACCAATTAGAGCATTGATCTCGTTTCATTGTCACGCCCTCGTACCCTCCTCCCCCCCTCGCACAAACGCAAACATGCATGTATTCATCAAATAACACAAAAATAGAGTACAGTAAGCTCAGTGTTCTCTGACGCCAGTCGTTTTCCCCTGTGGGAAGCTGCATTACACAGACACTGTAGCTTCACAAAACTCTATGATCTGAGGCAGAAGGGAGGCTGAGATACATACAAATGATTATTTTACAAGAAAGCGCTTTGACACTTTACAGATAACTCTTAAAACAACTGCAGCGACTCTTTCAAACAGGAAACCATGATCACCTCATGCGGCCGACCTTTGATGATGTAAGTGATGTAATACGCATGATAGATGCGCCAGGCTTTGGCCTTAGGCTGCTCTGAATGTTCTACTCCCAGAAGACCTAGCAGGCTAAACGGACCAAAGCAGCCCCCATCAATACACGACCAAGCAAGCACTAGATCACCTCAACCGCCGTAATTAATCTCGGCCTTGTAACCAGCTGACAGGCCTTTATACAAACAACAAACAAAACAGGCGCTCTGCTGGCTGATGACGATGGTGGGGGCCAGATGTTAATTTGGCTGTAGCTCTGCTGTTATCATCCTAATAAGCGAGGCTGCACACCGCCTTTACCTGAGATTAAAAATTCAAATGCAGCGTGATCAAAGTGGGATTACTGTGCTAAGCTCACTGTAACAAAAGCAGAGGTGGAATATGAAGGCTGATGTATTTTCACTCCCTGTGCAATACTTGTTAATGTGATTTATACAGGAAAGGCTGTTTTTTTTAGTTGACCTTATTACCATGCTAGTCAGTTTTAATTTACATCACATTTGGGGTAAAAGCGGCTGAAAGATGGTTGTAACATCACACTCATGGAATTAAACTGACATTTCTTTTCTTAAAGGATTAGTCAGATATTTTGGGAGATGTGCTGATTTGCTTTCATGATAAGCTTTAGATGAAAAGATTGAGATGCTATCGTGTCAGTGGATTGAATATAGAGCTACATTCATGAGATGGTTAGCAAAAAGGCTAACAGCAACAGCCGTGTAGAGGAAAAATGTGGCACCTCTGTAAATTTCAAATTTTAGCAATTAAAATTTTCCTGGGGGCTATGTCTATTTCTTAGGACAGAGCCTTTCTTGAATATTTTTAAAATTATTTTGGACAGAGCAAAGCTTAGTGTTTCCCCCTGTTTTCAGTCTGCATGCTAAGCTAAGCTAACATCTCTTTGGCTCCCGACTCAGAGTGGCTCATATGGCTTAATCTAATTTTTAATAAGAAGGTCAGCCAAAAATATGAAACTATTCTGCAATTCTGAAGTCTGTAATTCTGGAGAAAGACTAATGTTTAGCTAGTTAGCATATTTGAGGTAGCATCATCCCTTTCATCAAACCTGTCCAATTGTCTACTTTATAACAGCTAAACCAGGAAATATTTAGCTAATGTGTTGTTGCAGTTATGCAAGCAGGGTGTTTCGAAACTGCGTAGTAGAAGCATGATCTGTGGGGAAACAGCCTTTTCAACTTTATTTTGGAACAAATTTCACCTGTCAACTTGAATGCACTATATTAGTAAGATGACTCATTAGTTAGCCAGCAAGCTAAGCTCAGTAAACATCCAACTGTGAGTAGGATGATGGAGGTTGAAAATGACTAAAGGTAGTCTGTTATTATTATTTTAGTACTGCAGTAAAATAGAAATAAATAGAATTGTTGTGATGTTGTTTTGTAAAGTGTTTTACCTCATTCAGACAAATGCTGCTACCAAGGAATAGCTTCCAAACAGCTAAATCTTCATAGATGACAGAGGCAGCTGCATGTGATTATATCTTTATTTCAGCATGTGTGAAAGCAAAGTCGAGCTATGTCAGTCGAAGGATTGCATGACTTTGAGAAGTCCCACACACTGAAGTAGGCTGTGTAATTTTAAGCAACCCTTCCAGTTTTATGTAAATCAGATTTTTAAATTAGCTCCCACAATGAGCTGCCGTCTGACTGGAGGACGATCCGTGACCTGCTTTAAATACAATAACCGATGCAATGCAAGGGAGGCTAAGAATTACGTAATTGTGAAATGTTTCCTAGATGCATACTATGTTTTCAACTCATTAAAATGTGATTTGCTGTAATGGGTACCATGCCTAGCGAATAATCAGCTGAGTGCGCCACGATGATTCAAGAGATTGCATAACCTCTATATTTCATGAGACTTCTTTGGTGTTGCCTCATTCTTCAGTGTGTTTATAGAAGAAGTGCATGAGGAATGAAGCTGTGAGTCAGCACAGAGGAATGACAGCGAAAGCCAGTATGAGACAGAGGCCGGATTGTACAAGGTGATGTTTCAAAGGAGGAGTAAACGTCATCGGCCCAGTATGTTCACATGAATTCTTATTAGATAAGTCAGTTTTCATTGTGACCGAAACTTTCCAAGGGCTTTCTCAGTTTCTATTATGTAGCTTTGTTGCACTGTCATGAGCGTGGCTGCGTCGATTTGCTACATTTGACCATGTCTACTGCTGATAAATTGTAAACAGGCAAGAAATAATGGCGTCCATACAAATTTAAGGCCATTTAAGGTGCCTCGTAATGTCCTCACTCGCAGTCGGATGGATCTTATTACGTAGCCATAAATGGGTTTGTCTCCTCTAATGCTAATACGGAGCTATGCAACATTAATTTGATCTGTGTTGGATGAGGCAGATCAAAACCAGAGAACAGCAGATGAAGACCATTTTGTACAGTTGAAAGCTCCCGGAAAAAAAACGTATAGTTTGACCTTGAGTTTGGATTGTTTTGTTGAACTTCTGTTTGCAAAGTCATGACTGAACAGAACTTATTTTGATCTAACTGTGAGATAAAATGTTATGCATTGTATCCCTTCTCGTCTTAATTACTACAACATAAACATCTTCTGCTCTTCTTCTATTGTGATGTAAAGGGAATATTGCAATGTAATGGGCTTGTGCTGGTGTTAAAATCTAAATGGCTTCTGTGTTAAATGCAGAAATGTATTTTTTTTCTTTGCTGTTGTTTTCTGGACTTTTAGTAGTGTAATCCATTTGGCGGCTGAAATGCAATAAATTAATAAATGAACAAGTTTACAGTAAAGTGATGAATTAAATTATTTTGAATCCTGTTAGCCCTTTTCTTGCGATATAGAAAAGGCGAGTGTTGATGTCTAAAACTCAGTCAAAGTGATTTGTATTATTCTTGTGTCTACTGCTCATACACACAGGACAGATGGGAAGAACTTGTCCTTCGAGACTGTTGTAACCACCAGGCTGGTGGGTCCACATCAGACACAAACACAGAGAAGCTCGCCATCAACTTGCTGCCCTCAACACTACAAAATACTGTTATGTCAGCGCGCAGAGAAATAGCAGTAAATTGAGGAGCAGAGAGGTACAAAGGGGTGTGGAGGGAGGGCGGGTGGAGAGATGTGAGGAGGGGGGTGTCTGAGATTCAGGCTGTACCTGAGGCATGGAGGGGTACATCATTATTCAGAGCGGCGCTTTGATGTTGAGGCTGGGTGGATCTCAGGGAGCAGGCAAGAAGCAGTTCTAATTAAAACAGTAACAATGCAGCCCGAGTTGCCCTGCAGAAACGGGGGCTTTGAAGAGTCACTGAATGCCCCATTTAGAGCCGGCTGTCCATAGATAACAGCAGATATTACGTTGACGGACTCTAAGGCCTCTGTCGCAAAATGTGTATTTTTTGCCACAATTTCTAAAGCATTTCTCTCAGTGTGTGTGTGTGTGTGTGTGTGTGTGTGCGATGAGTTCTCAGTGTCCTACTTTCTGGGTTCTTTGGTGGCGTTGTGGGCCTGACAGGAGTGACAGATTGAGATGGGCTGTGGGTATTCAGAGGCCACGCAAAGACAGGAAAGCCTGGGGGATCTTGGCATGACAGGTAGACAGAGGAGAGACAGAACTTCATTATAACCGCTGCAGAAAGGAGCTCGGAATATCAAATTAGCGTCCCATATCAACACAAGAGAAATACTTGTGCTTCCGTATTCTTAATCAGGTACATTTCACCTGTACAAACACCACATTTAAACGCGACAAAGCCCACTATAACGCAAAAATGTCCTTATAATGTCGATAATGCTGTTCCCCTGACTTGTACAACAGATTTTCCCCTTGTCCACCACGCATGTTTATGTCTCTGCTCATATCTACTGAAGCATATTGCACTAAAAGGCACAAGTGGGCTGTGGAGAGAGCTGAGTGATGCTCTGAGACAGTAGCAGTTCAAAAAGACTGTCTGCATAGAGAGAAGGGTCTAATTTTAACTCGGAGACAGAGGGGCTCATGAAACAGCTCTCTGCCTGACTACAGCTCAATTATTCATCAACACGAGAAGTCTCTCAACTAAAAAGCCTGACATGTTCTTCACTCCCTCCCCTCTTCTCCGATGCCGTTTCATTCACACACACAAAACCAGCCGCCCACACACAAAAACCAAAGCTAACCACCCTACCCTGGTCCTGAACCACACAGTGCCCTCCAGAAATGCAGGCATGCTTTGGTGAAGATGAGTCAAAATACACATAATGAGGTGTACAATGTGCTGAGGAATTTTTACAAAACAGTGCATCCAAAATGCAAAAGCAATGGTTCAGAAGGGTGAACTTTTATTTTCGAAAATGATAGTGAAATGCTCTGTTAAGTAAATGTTTGTTAGTGAAAACTGCATTAAAGCAAGCTTCTTCCTTTTATTTCCAAAAGATTATTTACTCCAGAGTCAGGTTGGTTAATTATTTGTTATGCTTCAGTGTGAATTACTGATTAAATAAAGCCAAGTTGTTCGGTGTAACCATTTGGCAACCTTATAAGTATCTAGGTTTTCACAAATTGTCAGGCTACAAAAGCAAACTCAGAGCTAAGGACTTGGATGCTTTGCCGGATGACTCAGTTTCTGTTTTGAACAAGTTGCAGCGAGCGTCATCTCCAACAGATGACCAGTCATGTGACGCCAGGCTGACTCCACCGTAGCTGGCCATGCAATAAGAGAAATTACAGAATGAAGCGCAGTCTGTTTGTGTTTCCAATCACTCTGCCTTTTTCCCTTTAGTACGAGAGCTCGGATCGCCATAAATTTTCTGTTGCTACTGGAGTAGTGACACTCTGGAGGATACAGCTGAGCAGTATTTTCTTAACTCGGTGACAGCAAATCAACAGAAAAGCCATAAAACATTTCACTTCTGCATTTTTTTCTCCCCTCCTGCTCTAAGTTGCAGCTTTAAAAACCCCACCGAGCTGCAAAACTGGCATCTCTCTGGTTTCTTGTTGACTTCGCTGCAGCCGCAGAAAAAACACTGCAGACCTAATTATTCGACATGTAGGTTAAAAGCATCAACCGCTCCAAGTCATATGACTGCAGCTGCACATAAGCTCTGTGTGACTGGACTGTGACCAATTTAGAAGCAACCTGTCGACCTTCACACAAACAGCCACAGATTCCTGGTCAGCACAAGCAGCAGCTCGTCCCTAAGCCCTCTGACTGATGTGCGGATGCAGCAGTCTGGACCTGTTGAATGTTTGTAATAAGTTTATGGCTTTGGAAGTCGGTGGGTGGCCTTAGGTAAGCAGTGCAACCTCAGGCAATCTGGGGAGAGGATTTGTGCCTGCTGTGATAATGACACCATTTTAAGACCCATCCAGACAAGCTGACAAATTGATGCTGAGGTCGTGTCTTTATGTTGACTAGCAGCTATAAGGCAAACACTTATAAACACAGATCTGAATGTCTGATGGACAGAGGCAATATGATGACGTATGACAATTTATGTTTCATTGCAAAAGGCTTTGTGTAAATGTCTCTTGCATTATGCTATATGTTTTCAGCCTCAGACAACAAATCCAAGTGTGGGTGCATAAATCTACAGGATCAATAGAGAAAATACAATAACGCGTCCTCTGTATTATTGCTCTGCAGTAAGTACTTCCCTGAACATTTTTCATTATGAAGACTGAGATCTATCATCGATTTCCCTGCCACAACATATAGCGCTGCTGAACTTTGTGGTGTGTTTGCATTAATGTGGACATCCTGGCTGAATTTAGTTTGGGCTACGTCTATCTGTGACAGGCAGCAGGTGCTGTGTATAGCGTACAGAGGGAGATAGCGCTGGCTAAAGACAGTCAGCTGTGGTGCTGTCTGTAGATAAGGCTATAGAGGCTAACTTTAGCATCTGACATGAGAAAGGAAAAGCTGCGATTGCTGTGACTGCTGGCACATTGGCTGTGGAGATGGAAGTGATTTCTTAAAGGAATCCTTTCTGGATAGAAACTGATCAGCTACCACATTGAAACCACCTGTGTTTTATTGTGTAGGTCCCCCGGTGCTGCTAAAAACAGCTCTGAATCATCACATGTGGAGGTGTCCTGTGGTGTTGGCAGAAGATCCTCAGGGTCCTGTTGTGAAGTGAGACCTCTGTAGGTCAGGATTGTTCCGGCCCATCCCATGGATGCTGGACTGGATTAGGATTTAGGGAATTTGGAGGCCAAGGGTCAAAACATTGGCCTCACATTAATTTATTTTCATCAAACTAATTCTTAAGTTTGGCCATTGCCTTTATTGGTCCTATGTGGTGAAGATCTATTTTTTTGTATTGTAATAAAGTTGATGGTGTAACATAAGAGTTGTTAAGATATTCCCCTCACACCGAACCAACCAGTAGTTGTCCAGCTCAAACAGATGCAGAGAGTGTGTTCTTCCTGAAGGAGGCGGGAACAGCAACAGCTCATTGGTTTTCAGAACAAAACAGCCTTAAAACCAGGGCTTATACAGTCATAGTGAAATGAACTATCTTTTCAGTATTTTGAGCTAAGAAATTAAAACTGTGGGGACACGTGAAACTTTTTCTGAAAAGGGTCACAATATGAGACCTTTAAGTGATGCTCTGATTGTCTGCAAACAGAAGAAACAGCAGTGTTCTTGTTAATCACAGATCTCATATGTATCATTTAAAGTTTTGGATCTAATACCGACCCTTGTGGAACCTTTTTAAACTGTTCATTACCAGCAAACTGCACACACTATTGCCACTTGTCCAAATTACTTCTTGATCACTTGTAAAAGTCCCGCTAATTACTCAAGCTTGTCGTCTGGTTCATTATAAACAGGGGTCCATCGTATTGAATGCATTTTAAAAAATCAATAAATACCCCCACTGTGTATTGTTATCTTTCAGCAGGCAAAATCACTGTTCAGAGAAAGGATAAGAATGCTTTTTGTCTTCATCTGCCTCAAATCTGAGACCCATTGTTTTAATATTTTTTGTGAATTTATTATGGCAAGTCTGCCATTATCACCATTTGTGCCGTGTGTGAGCAGAAAGGTGTACATGGCGACAGGGCTTAACAAATGGTCAGTGGTAGCGTTTCCATCATAAGGGAGGATGTGATCATCGGTAATGTTCCATCTTATCCGCCACAGTAAGGAGGTGTGTGAGAATAATGTTTTTTTTCCACAGTGGGAGGAAATAGACTGCAGGACACTGTGACAGGCAGGGATGGACCACAGGACACTCCACAGTTTCCTGGCTGCATGGAAACAACCGGGCACCCCCGCTCTTCTCAGCCCTGAGCCGCTATCTGCTGTCTGTCTGTCTGATGATCTGGCTAAATGCGTCACAGCACTGAAGACTCTGCCAATACTCTTTATCCTCACAACCACCTCCACCTATCAAACCGTGTGTTCTCCTGACAAGAAAGTGTCATCTCACATGCTAATGACAGGATTTAGCCTCGCAGATATTACTGTTTTCGTGTGTCGTAAAATCGCTTTGATGTCTCCCTCCAGTTTTCAGCACTATAGGAGTTCATTCCGAGTTTTTTTTTTCCCCGCACAAGTTTGTTTTTTCTGTGTCGAATCTTATGCGATGGTTTGGCAAAAAAAAAACTCTCTGAGCAATGCATCATCCCGTTAGAAGCTGAACGCAGTGCCAGGCAAGCTAAGTGTTTGGCTGCAGGCGATGAAAGCAAGAAACTTCTTTTTTGCTTAGTGAAATAAGCAAACCCAAAAGACACAGCATTAATTATTCACCCTCCCTGCACCAGTCTGACATTCTGATTATGACTGGAGGTGGTTACAGGGTATCAGTAAGGTTGCAGAGTAGGCATGACAGAGGTTCAAGCTCTAATATGTTTGCTGCCAAAAAATATGGGCCTGTATGATGTGTAAGCTGCCTGCAGGGCATCTGAATGAATGGTAATAATTCATCTGGAGAGAATGCAGCCTATTTCTTGAGCCACTCCCCTGGAAGCAAAGACAAGGAAATTACTAGTCGCACTATTTTGTAAATGACATTGATGGTCATTTTGCTTCCATAGGCAGCGCAGGACTGATTATTGGCTAAAGCTGGAAATGGCTTGTGTCCTTATGTAACCAACACACACACATACAGCGATAGATGATGACTGATACTCTGATGTTTGAAAGAAGGGTGTTGGCTCTTTTGGTTTGATTACAGGTGAGCAGGTTTGTCATTGTCTGCCAAAATACTGTCTCCCTGCCAAAACAAGCAGCTTCAAACCCCTGAGGGCTGGGCTTGGAAAGCTACCAGTAACTGTGTAACTGTGCTAGTGGGGTGGTTTTTGGGCCAACCCAACACAGTCATGTTTGTTTTGTTGGTGCGCAACACAAAAATACCATTGTAAGGCTCATCACATTATTGCCTCGGTCTTTGTGTGGTGTCAGAATATGATCTGGAGCAACAGCTGTTAGTGCAGGGCAGAGAGTTAAATCACTGCGCAGCCAAGGTGGAGCTGATTGAATTATAAAAGCTATTTACAGCCTTCAGTGGCAATATAACAGCCCCAGGCCACTGATGAGCTTGTCTCCCGTCCCGCTGCTCACAGAAGCATATTTTGTCAAGACTGGGCAAAACAAATCCACATCCTGACGGTAAAATGTTGCAGCACCACTTCCCAGCAGCCTCAGTGCAAGTCTTTCCTGTGGTGTGGAAGTTGAACTGAAGTGTCGGTAGTCTTGGCAGGCCTGCACAGAGAGGGGTGTGCTGTGAAAACTGGCATGTTGACGCTTTCATGCCACTGTCACGCTGTTCACAAGGTGCCCTGGAGGAGTGTCACAACGCATTCTTCTCACTTAGTAGAGCATGTCCCTGTCACACTCCGGGTTGCCGTAGTCAGACGGCATTCCTCTCCCGCCATCTGTCTCTGGTATTACAGTCGCATGCGATAGTTATTCAGATCACCTAGGTTCAAGCTTTTATCTGAGGTGTGGCTACAGGCTTCAGTGGGTTATGCTGATGCCACGAAAAACAAAGGCAATCTTCTTTTTCATCTTGAATCTTGTCTTCAGCCAATTAAGGGCAGAGACACGTGTCCAAAATATCACTCCATTAAACATACTGAAAGTGTTTGTGCTGGAAGAATGCCAGCTGGAGTCATAATAAACTCAGTCTCCAGCATTCAAAGGTCTCTACCACCAACCTCATCACAATCTGCATGTGAGCTGACAGTAACAAAGCTCCATATCCCAGCCTCCAGATAAAATACCACAAAGAGGAACTCCTTGTGTAGAAGTTTATGTGTCAAACGACAACCCCACACTGACTGAGTCTTCCCCGCCTGGCACCGGCTGGTGTGACAGTGTTATTAGAGCAACATTTGTCATGTTTCCTAACCCCTTCCCCCACCGGCCTGTCTTCCAACAGCCTCTGAAGCTGTCGAGAAGGCACCACATGGTACGGGCGCACACAGCACATGGTTTCGGTTACAACCAGGCTGCACCCCAGTTTTCAGCGAACCAGTGTCCGCACCTTCCTCAAGGCCAAATCATCTCACATGGGCCGACCCAGCACCAAGTGTTTCTGCATGCGGTCACACAGACTGTTTCCATGTACATGCTCGGTTGTGTTTGGCGATGTTTCTGCTCATGTGACTGGGATAACATGAGTCAGACAAAGTAGGTAAAAGGTGAGATTTAGTGCTGCTAAGAGCTTTAATTACCACACAATCATTATTTTCAGAGCACCGTATGTTTTGATATCTGACTATTTTCATACCGTTTTAAACTCTCCTCATCGACGAACTACATCATTACAATTTGAATACACAGTAAGAGTATTCACTCACATGAGACCAATTTATGCTTCATTACATGTCTAAGACAAGGAGCTGTTTATATTTATGTTGTGCTGAAATAAATGTGCTGCAGCAGAACATTGGTTAGCCATATAAGCCAGAGATGAAAGTGAAGCATATATACAGCACCTAATTGCAATCAGGACTTAAAAGGCTGCAGCTCAGAGGAGATGGCGGAATATATGATGTGATGAGTGCATAAATCAGAGATAGAAAAAATGCATTATGCGTCGTTCAGATAAGATGGACATCATTTGTTTACTCCCATCTGGAGTCCAGGCACTCAAGGCAATTTGACTGCAGTGTTTCTCTTCAAAAGAGATCCATTAGTTATTGGCAGAATAGCTCCGGGGCCAATAAAACACATTGACTTCCACCTTTACATCCTATTTCCTTTCCTGTCTGAGACCTTTTGTGGTTCATATTCTCCCATTACAATTCAGGGAACACGTCATGTTTCTACATAAGGGGTGTCTTCAGTGGGGTCCTTAAAGTGAACATAAACCACATTTGGAACTATGGGTAAAGTGTTGAGTGGCTTTTGGAAGGTAAAAAAAATAATAATTTGATGTGTCACCTTGGAGATGGCAGTTGACAGCTGTTCCATGCACAAGCTGGGCTTAATTGGCGGGGAAATTAGCCTGACCTTGACTGCGGCGGCGCGGCCGATGAGCTGCTGCTGCCTGCCACTTGAAATGACATTGTTGTAATTTTCGACAGCAGCAAGCAAACACTCTGAGCATTAATTATATGGTGGAATGTGCCTTGGTGCAACAGACGCACACATTGAATACTTATGTAAGCTGTCGCTCCAGTCTCCATAGTAACCCGCAGCATTCTAACACATGCCTCCTCCGACCTACCTCCCCTGAAGTGGGCTGTTTCCATGGAAACCAGGCAGCTGCCTTTGATGATGGCTCTCATGAAATGACACCCGCTGATAACGCTGGCTCCTCTGAGTCTCCGAGAGGGAGGATGGATGGGTGAGTGGGTGTCGGTGGAGGGGGATGCAGAGAGAAATTATGGAGAAAGGGAAAGCGAAAGACAATTATTTCTCGCAGGAACTGAGTCACGTAACCACAGCACAGCTCAGCTCACATCGCTTCCCAGCTTCAGTAGTTTACCTGGCGCCAATTCAGGCAGTGACAGGAACATCGTGAACCAGATGAGGCGTAGCAGAGACGGCTCTCAGCCACATCAGGGCTGGCATGATTCACATGCCTCATGTTGATTCATGTGTCATAAAAAAGTGGCATCAAATTTTTGTGCCTTGGCTGTGAGGGTAAGAGATATGTTGAGGAGAGGTTCATGCACTGCCATCTGCTGCGCTCTTTTATCTACTTCTTCAAACAGATAAGTGTCAGAATGCTTCCCTCCTCTCCTTTGCATTCATGCCGCTTGCTCTGCAATCTTTTGGCAGTGGCGACACAACCCATATTTTTCCACAGTAACTCTCTGTGTCAGCTTTCTGACCTTCCCTTTTTATACCGGAGCACCTATTGTGTGTAAGATCCTGTTGCATCAGGAGCAAACTGTTTGTGGTTAGAAGTGGCTGTTATTCATCACTGTTGTGCAACATCCTCGAATAACCAGATACTGTTCTTGGCAATCCTAACTGAAATTGGCTCGGAATCGGCTCCGCCTCCTGTTAGCTGTAAAGCGTGCAGCGTGAGTTGAGTAGGTGCAGTCTGGGTGTCAGTGGGCAGATCTAACCTGAATGTGTGTCTCCTGTCTGTGGGCTAATGCAGCCTGCAAACTGCTCGCTGGATGGAGAAAATAGCTTTGGCACAGGCAAGCAGATCAAAGTGATCAGACAAGTAATCCCCCATGAGTCAGAAGGGAACCAGCTGGGGGGGAGGGGAACTGTATATGTCTGTACGTGTGTGTGCATGTGTGTGTGTGTGTGTGCGTGCGTGCGTGTGTGTGTGTGTGTGTGGGGAAGGCCAGAGAAGCTTTATGCATCTTATTTAATCACTCTCCCTCATTCACACTGATACAGTAAACAAGCATGTGTGTTGAGACACATAAAGTCCTCCTCCAGTGTTTCAATTTGATCTTCCTGTAAGGCAACTTTGAAGTTAAAGGGTAGTTTCACTTTGACTGAATCAGAAAATCACCCAGTGTAGAATGTAATTTCCCCTTTGTGAGGAGAGACAGCTGTGGCATGTTTAGTAGCTACACACTCGCGTCAGACACACATCTAATGGAGTGATGGCCTTATGTGTCTGAAACTGAGCTGCATCACTCTCACAAGCCAAACGATCTAACCGCAGTGACACAGACGTTACCGGTTTGTGGTAATGCATCATGATGGGGATTGAATGTACAGCCCTGAGAAAGAATGAAAGGAAAAAAGGAAGAAAAAAAACAAATGTAAAGGAGCAGCAATTGGCTGACACAAAAAGATGAGATTAAGCTTGGCTGCATATCTTGACCGCACAGTCGTCGTTCGGTCCGACTTTCATCAACGGCGTCTTTGGTAGGAGGCAGCACTCGGCTCTGCCCTCTCGACTGATATGTCACTGATATTTAAGATGTCGAGCTTCTCGGAATAGAAATGATTATAAAGTTGTGAAGTTTTAATAGTGAGCCTGAGACGCTTTCTTATAATTAAAGAAAGCTTCCTGGGAGCCTTCTGTCATGCCTTTGTGTCTGGATTAGTTGGTAATGGAGAAATGTCATTAGCCAGTCGACTCACTGGGAATTTCACAGAGTAAGTGTGTGTGTGTGTGTGTGTGTGTGTGTGTGTGCGTGCATGCGCGTGTGTTAGAATGTGTGACTTCAGGTCTCAGCATTTTGAGGGAAGTGTTTTGATGCTCGGTATGACTCACATTTCCCTCAATATATCGCACTCAGTGGGTGTACTCGCCTTCCCTCAGCAACAGCCAGTCAGACACTGAAGGCGGTTTAAAGCGCAGGTGCAAGTGAAAGTATTATCCAGGCAGAGCAGAAGCAGTCGGGGTAAGATGATGTTTGTTGGGGCTTTGTGCCAAAGAGGAAGTTATTCTGATCTCGAAGGCACGGTTGTGAAAATACAGTACAACTCGCACAGATGGCCGCGATGAGTCACGTCACAAGGCTTCCTCTTTTTCTGCTGGATAATCCTCATCAATTAGCTCTATTGTCAGCTGGCTTTTCACACCAGTGAAATTGATGCCTGAATGCTCGACAGCAGAGAATCTGGGCCTCTTTTTCCTTTGAACGGTGACTCACCCGTCGGGGAAGAAAAATCTTTTATTGTTGGAGCTTTTCTCTTCAGTGACTTTAGATGATTTATTTACGAAGCCGGAGGCATTCGAAGCTAAACCCTCCCACTGTGTACTGCCATGAATAAAGACGTAGTTGCATCATAGTGGTTTTCATCAGTTAACACCAAAGGCACACCCAAAGGGGCATAAAAACTGCACTTGTGGGAAAGACGGCGAACAGGCTCTTACCTGTCCTTGTCCCGCGTTTAGTGTTTGAATGAGGTTTTGTTATCGCTGCGATTGCTTTCATGGTGTCAGTGACAGGAACTGGATACAGCCACATGAGATTTTCTGAGGCAGATGTGCTACTGGAAACGTTATCCCTTTCTCTGACACAGACAAAGACACACACACACACACACACACACACACACACACACACACACACACACACACAGAGTTAACACAGACAAGGAATTTCAGAACTCCATAAACAAAGACGGAGCAGTGAGACAGTCTGTCACTTCCTATGTTAAACTTGACCTCTGAACCTGATGGGTACTGATACTGCTGACAGGTGAGGAAGGAAAAGGGCAGAATTAAGAGGTGAGCAACAAATCTCTTCTCATAATATTTCTCACACTTGACCATTTCCATGCACTAGTAAGACAAAAGACAAGAATTGCCAAATGTTTACTCAGTTCTCTTAAGGTTTGTTGCAGAATCTGTTTACCATCTACTTCGCGTCCGATAACTCTGTTGTTTTTTAAGATGTAGAAATCAATATTTTAAAAAAATAGGACTGATGTAATGTAAAAGGTGTTGCTTATACCATAAAAGAAATATGAACTGGTTAGTAAAGCTCCTGATAAAGTCACTTTAAGCTACCAAATGAACATAGCAGCTACGAAATCTACTATTTTCCTAAAGAGATGGTGGAGACCAAAACAGATGAAACAAATGTTGGACATTATGTTCTGGAGCCCAGTATCACCCTCTACTCATCAACACCTTGGCGTTACACATTTGAATGCACTGGGTATCCATAGCATCATATTTAATTTCTTTCATGGCAAAAATAGATGCAACAAGACCGTAAACAAATTATCTAAGCTAATGTTGTCATTAAATGTGTTTCCGTATTTTCGTCTTTGAAACTTTTGAAATATAGCAGGAAATGTCGCTAAAATAAAATGTGAATTAGGCTTAGCATTAACTGTATTGGAGAGAATGAACTAAGATGCGTATTGTCATCAGTTATAGGTTACACATGGCTGTAATGTACACAGTAGAAGATGCAGAAAACAAAGCCTGGTGTGTGTTCAAATATCCATACTACCGTTCTATGTATTATTCCAGATAATGATTTAATAATGATTTTAGTAACGTCAAATGTGGTATGCCAAAAATACCCGCATGTCCTACTACATCCAGTCTGATTTTGCAGCATCTAAGCCAGCTGCTGGCCATTCTGACCCACAATCCTCTGTGCAGCTACATCACATATGTAACAGTGTCTTGCATGAATAGTTACCTGAAGTCACACTGCAGACAGTCAAAATTTAAGGCGCAGTATTATTACGAAGCAGTATGTCGCGGTTGTAAGCCAGCTGCATAGAACTCTACGTACTTTGTAAGGGAAGCTGCAGTACGTTCTTAAAGTGAAAAAAAGACATTTAGAACACAGCCTAGTTTTCTAACTGCCAAGAAAACCTTGATGAATCAAACAAAGCTTCAGCCATCTATTACCCCTTTTCCACCAAGAAGAACTAGGTGCTACTTTGGTACTGGTGCTAGTGCTGTTGCTTAGTAGGCTCAAATCTCACACCTCCTAAGAACCTTTTTGCTTTTCCATTGGCAAGGAGCCAAGTTGGAGCCACACCATTGTGTCACCATAAAATGACTATACTTGCATCCATTACATAGCAGTCAAACAAATGGAAAAAGTTGATGATAATATCTATGTTTATCTTTACAGAAGGTCTTAGGACTGATTGGGACGCGGAGGTCTCCTGTTGCCTGGGCATATCCGTGATTGCATTACTGGTGGGACACAATTGTACCGGATTTCAGCGCGAGACAGTTTGTGCAAAACTTCTGTGTGTCCTGGGAGTCATTCCAATACATCTGCGATCGGACCAGGGACATCCTGGCAAGAAAGGACACAAATTGCGGCTCGTGTGTCCCTTTCCACCATCGATCGTTGGTCACGATAACCCGCCTTCAGCAACTAACGTACTCGGTTCTTAGCTCTGGCCCTGCAAAGAGTTGCTGCTTGCTAAGCATCAGTTTTTAGCGCAAGTAGCCAGTGCTTAGGTGGTGGAAACAAAGAGAAAACTGGTGCTAAGTCACGTTCTGGCTCTGAACTAGCACTGGAACCGGCTTGGTGGAAAAGGGGTATATGAGAGGAAAATAGAGAGAAGCCATGGCAGCTGCATTAGTCATGTTTTCTGCTGTCCGAGATGAAGACAACAAAAGATTATCTGAATTAACTTTTCTTGAAAAAGTCAAAAACTACTTTAAATGAGCGTATACACTGACTAAATTGAGGACTAATTTTCTTGTTCCCATCAACTTTTTCTAATGTGATACTTGAAAATGTGCATAAATATGAGAAAGACTGTCGCTCCTTCTCACCTTTTTGCCTTGTAACATGTTTTTATTTTGTTGTGAAAGGGTGTATTTTATTGAGAAAAAAAGATCTTCTCCTGGACCTAACCAAGTAGTTTTGGTGTCTAAATGCCACCAAACAGCAAGTGAAAATGAAACTTAGGTAACAGAATTAAACAAATAAGTGGAACCACCAACTCCCCTGACACTGATTTCAAAGGACACCTTTTGACACTCTTGAAAGAGAATGATATAGAATAACTCCTAAATTTACTCACATGTGGTGCTTGAATAGAGAACTACTAACCATAACATGTTGATAAAGTTGTTGTATGTCAGTTTTGTATTCATAGCTGCCTCCAAGTAGCCAATGCAGATTTAATTTTTACTGTTTCGTAGATTTTTTCACTAAACACATACATGTCACACATCATTAGTATGAAATGATGAATGTGGAAAAAGATGTGGCGGCAGGGGGATATAAAAAGGAGGCAATGAGCGCAGTCTAAAAACAGCTGATTGTGAATAAGTAGAGGTCTTCCATCTTGACTGAACCTCTGGGAGGAAACAGAGGGATGAGGTTTGGGAGGGTGAGGCCAAATTTCTACAGAAAAAAGTCGACAGCGCTTCCTCTCTGTCATTGCTCATAATCAGAGTGTACAGTATTAGTAAGTCTTCATGCAGGAGGAGGTGTGTAATCCAGTGTGACTTATAGTCTGTCTCGGTGAAGCACTGCATTGGAATCTGTGAATGGTACAAACGCATGTGTTGTTGTGGTGTGAACAACACTTACATCATGATGTAGGTGTGTGACAGAGGAGAGCGTCGCTATACGAGAAATGAGGACACTGCATCTGTTCGCTGCTGAAAGTGGGACGGCTTCAATAACTTACTGCATATGTGGTATCAGTTCACGTTTCTCTCCTCAGGCGGTACACAGATTTTGTTTTTGAGCAAACTTCTCCTTTGCTACACTTTGTACAGAGGCCTTGATTATAATTTGCGGGGCAGTGGCGCGATGTTGAATTTCTGAGGGCTGTTTCTGTTGATTCAGGGGAAAATCCATTTTACAACATGTGCAGCTGGCCAAGTGTCCAATTAGTGCTGTAAAAAAAAAAAAAATCCTCATCGAGGCAGAATTGGAATTACATTCTGTGAATTCTGGAGCCGTCCTTGCCAAGGTCTGACACAAGGGAATCAATGACTTCACTGAAATATCAAACTGCGCCATAAATTATAGTGTTTCATTGCCTACAACCTTGATCCGCCGGAGTGAGGCAATTTCACCGTCTTTGCTGTTGAAGATGAGCCACGGCACTCCAGCTGCACTCCTGTGGATATTCAAATAATTGCCCTCTGCGCTGTGTGAGAGAGAGAATGAATTTGAATAATGTATTGCAACGGGAGTGAGGCCACAAGGCCTCTGAGGTCGTAAATTCTGCTGCTACATCAGCTCAGCCCACGAGAAAGGGAGGCACACAGGGTTGTTTATAAAATGCCCTTGGAAAAATGAGTCTAATCCCCAGCCAAACCGTAAGCCATGGGGAGAGCATTAGATAACCCACAAGCTGCAGAGTAATGAGAGTAATGAGGGAGATGGAGAAGCAGAGCCAGGACAGAGAGAATGCATCCATTTATTGGCTGTATGCTCTGATTGCCCAGACCATTTGAGACAAACTGGAGCCTGACACAGTGCTGGAGTCCATTTCGTCTGATCAGCAGCAATAAGCGCTTTCCACAGCCAGTGAGTGCTTCATGCTGGCCGCAGCCATACATCATGCACATTGTATAACCTCTCAAATTATGTCTGGTTTTCTACTATCAACATCAGTGACCCTCCGTGACTGCAAGCGCAGACACACTGACTTTCAGATGTGACAATCTTGAACCATAAATAAACTCTTACTGGAAATGTAGCACTTTGCTTGTTTGTTGTTTTTGGGAGGGATGTAGCAGCACTGAAAGTCAAAACCTGCTTTTCCTTAGAGAAAAAAGTAATTGTTGCCTGCTGCCCAAACTGCAGCTCATGTCATCGCCCCACCACTGTTTTCAAGCCGCTAACAAGTCTTATCACCTTGCTATGTGAATGCCAGCTGCAATGCAAAGGATGCCGCCATGATATTGTACACACCTCGCAGCGTTAGAACGAGATCAGCTGCTGAAGGCTATGACACACGCGAGTTCGGCTGCAGCCAACTTTTCTGTTCAGACAACTTTTTTTTTTTAGATGTACAAGATGAATGCATTTCACAACGCATTACTTCTTACGCTGCTTATGGTGTAAACCACAATACTACGCCATCACTGGAGAGTAAAGAAAAGCAAACGCAGGCTTTTTCCTCACAAACAGCACGACAGACCGGCCTACCAGACTCAAAGCCCACATTCCCCCAGCTCCCCTTGATGTCTCATTAGCAGCAAAAGCAGGCTTCCTCCTGTTCAGACAAAAAAATGAGAGGGGCAGGGTTGTGCGTGTCGGTGCTTTCTTGGGGTTGGAGGTTGGGGAGGGTGTCCTAAAGGATAGTTTTGCAGAGCGCAGGTGAGCCGCAGGGGCTGGCTGGCTGGCTGGCTGGCAGGGTGACTGCAGTGTTATTGCCTTCAGAAGGGTTCCTGTAAATGAGGGCTGCCTGCCTGCCTGCCTGCATCCCCCCAGCCTTCCTCTGGCAGCCCACCCCATAAAGCCTGGGTGACGGAGCAGGTAATAAAGGGCCCGAACACAATGAGTCAGCACTTTAGCCTCCATTTAATTTCATCTGAATGCAGCGCTGACCACCCCCACCCTCACCCCTTCAGTCTCCCCATGCCTCCACTGCTCCCTCTGCTTCCTCTCCGCAGTAGACTTAACCCATTCCTGCCTCCTGTGTCGGACTTAACTGGTAGCACGAGGGTGCTTTAAATTCAAACTCGCAGAGCAAACCCTGTCTCATGGCCATGTGTTTTTTTCTTTTTCTTTTTTTTTCAGGACTGCATTCCTGTCACCTCCTAGAAAATGCAAGTAAATCAAACCGATGTGCTTTGAACGTTTCCTTCCTTTGTTGTTTTTGGTATGCCGCCTCTTAAACTTGGTCGTGCTGACAGTGAGTGTTAGTGCTGGAGAAACGGGGGCGGGGGCTAGAAAGGGAATGTAGGCCACACATTCCTTTCCTAGGAGCTGTCTGAGCACAAGCAAACAGTGGTGCACAATCAGACCAGGATTTCCGCCATTCCACAGCATGGGCCAGACTCATCGAGTTTTCCTCTTACTTCGCACGAACCCCCAACTCTGATCTCCGCTGATGCCTGCAGCTTCCAGTCTTGCATGACGTGCAGCTTTCCATCCCTGAAACAGCTCTGTCTCCTTCTGTTAAAATTATTGCCTAGCTGTTGCTCTTTGCTCTGCATTTGAATGATAATCTTTCTAGGCTGAATGCACAGCTGGAAGATAATTTTACAATGTGGGTTTGCTCTTG
Organism: Dascyllus trimaculatus; assembly: GCA_024666655.1. Lineage (NCBI taxonomy): Eukaryota > Metazoa > Chordata > Actinopteri > Pomacentridae > Dascyllus > Dascyllus trimaculatus. Next base: position 23,798,702 of record CM045464.1, on the reverse strand, counting down.
TCCCAATTTTATCTCCATATAACACCAGATCCTTCGTCATCCAATGCCTAATTATGGCTTGTCCCTGCACTGCTCCTTCTTCTGCTCCACTGGGCTCTCTAATTTTTACTTATTGTTTGCGCAGTTTCCTGGGAAGGACGGATGACATTGTCCAGACCTCCTCTCTCCTTTCCCTCTTCCTGTTTCTCCCCCTCCCACGATTACTCTCTCTTTCTCTTTCTGTCTCCCTCTCTTCTTCTTCCTCCATATTTCCATCTCTCTGCCTTTGTATCTCATGCAGCTGCAGTACAATAACAGTGTTTGAGTGCAATAGTCCAGACAGGACTTTGGTTTAAATAAGCACCCCCGAGGCATGTAATAACCCAGCAACCCCCTGTCCCAGTCTCCTAGTCAGGCCCTCAGTGCTAAAGCCCGCTCCACAACACATTCCTCCTCGTGCATCCTGCCAGCCGGTTAGCCAGCCAGCCAGCCAGGCAGCCAAACCACCATAGGAAAAATACAGAGCATGGAACTGTGATTCACGGCCCTGATATAGAATATCACCTCCTCCCTTCTCCCAAGTCCAACAGCTGGTTTCCTGGAAGCAGACTTGTGTGGTGTGAGTTTGGGCCGGGGAGGGACGACGGTGGGAGGCGGAGAGGCCCCGACTCTGCTCCTTCAAAGGCCTCTCACATCTGCAGCTCTCCGCCGCAGTGTTGCAACATCTTCATGAGCAGCCTGTGTTTATGTGACGGGGAAAACATGCGTTGTAGAAAAACAGGATTTGACGTAATGCTGGTTATCTCATAATGACATCAGTGGAGGTCATGGCTTTCACTTGCTGAAGGTTCGGAGGTGAAGTGGAGGTTTGACTGAGATAGATGGTGGTGCCTCAGGGGGATGAACTCTTTAAGTTGCCTGTATTGTTGGCGATTGAAGAATTATTAACTCATCACTGGTTAAAACCCACTACTCAATGTGTACAATGTCAGCGTAATTGTTAGTGTCATAGCGTGACAATATATCCATCTGTAACAATAAAGCTCAACTTATCCAAACCCCCTCAGGGACTGATGTCATCCATGGCAATAAAGAGTCCATTTACCTCGAACGCACCACAATGTCATTTTTCCTCCAATGCAGGTTTTAAAAAGTGTTTTTCTGCATTTTTTTTTTTACATTTGCAAGTAGAGTGCCCTTAACCTACTTTAGAGAGCATGTCAAGTCATATGTCTCTGTGGCCTTTCCTGTCTACACAATGACCCTCGAGTAGAGCAGAAGAATAGGAGCAGGGCTCACTTCCCTCCTGTGCATGAACAGCCTAATTTAGGAAAGCGTGTCAGTGTGAACCTTTGTCACATTGCCGGGCTCAGAATACCCATTGTTCCCTTGATAGAGTCATTCCACTTTGAAAAGGCTTTTAAGAGAGCGGAGAATATCCTGCATCCTGCACCCGTGCAGACACATCTGCATTTGTATGCATGTACCCTGCGAATTAGTGCACACACACTGGCAGGACGACACGTATGCACCCACACATGCATGCACAATATAGGGAGATTAAGAATGGAAGTAGGCTAGCATGAGATCATGTGTGCTCTGGCTCATTAGGTACATTTAATATAGTCTGCCTGAAAAGCCATCTGTTCCAGACGGATGGTGCCAGATATGATGTGATGCTGGCAGCCATAGTTGTTCCTGTTTACCATTTTGAAAGATGGTTATGTAGTAAGGCTAGACTATAGTCTTAAAAAGGCTCACGATTCTAATCCACCAAACAAGGAACCCTTTATCACAGGTTTAATATTAGATTTGAGCAGCAAAACAACTCTGTGCATAAGCATAGTTTGTCATTTTGAAAGTTATGCTTATTCACTTTCTTGCTTAGCGTTTGAAGAGAAGATCCTCACAGAGACACTCGAATCAGTTTAGTAGCTATGCACAAAGACTGCAAGCAGGGAAACCTGGCTATGTCCAAAAGCACCTAAGTCAGCCTAACAGCATCTATAAATCTCATTACTTAATAGATGATATCTTGTGTAGTGCATACAAAAATCCATTTCTGAAGATTGTTTTTTTGTGGGGATTATTGTGAGCTGTTTCTTAGTAGTAGTCTTAGTCTCTGTTGACTGTCCCTGCCGAGAAACATTAAATAGCCAGGGTCGTCTCGTCTGTTTCCAGTCTTTATATTAAAACTTTTAACTCGCTGGCTAGCAAAGATGTTAGAGTTACAGGGCCCTCTCTGATTGCCCTGTCTCCCAACTCCTTTGCTGGCCAGCATTCCCATCACATTAACGTTAGATACTTGAGTAAGCTCATTAACCAAATAGCACTCGCATACACAGCAAAAATGTGTGCCATTTCCAAATGATGCAGTTCTTGTGACTAACTTTACAATGGAGTACTGCTTCATGCTGCTGCTTTAGTTTTGGGTGAGCTGACAAGAAGGACACTCGACAAACTCGCCTGTCTTCAAACCTGTCATGCCAGGAAGTGGAAGCGAGAGTTTAAATCTGCATGTGAGAAGAGAGAGGGAGTGAAGAGAACTCATTTTTATTGTTTGAAAACGTGACAGACCATGGACAGATGTTGACATCATATTCTCAACACTGGAACACTTCCTGATTTTGGCACAGATAGCTGTCACAGCCGCACGCTGTATATGAAACAAGGACCATTGGAGCCATCTTGCTCTTTTATAACTAGACATGAAGAGTAAGGGAAGGATCTGACTGAGAATTAGAGGACACTATGCCCGCCGATACAGTAGTAACCTGTCAATTACAAAGTAGCCTTGTCTGTTTTATTGTAAATACGACTATAATTTGCAAAATAAACATCATGCTGCATTGAAAAGGCCTTAAAACTAGTGACTGAGACCATAAACTTACGAGGAAAATGCTTACTGAAGTAACAAATCAAGTGATATGAAGGGACATTTTCCCATTGGCTTCTATGCAATCAGACTAATTTTTGCAACCAGAGGAGTCGCCCCCCCTGCTGACTGTTGTATAAATAATGCAGATTTAAGGCACTGGTTTTACTTTTTAGACCCAGAAGCTACATCTTTGATATGCTGTCTATGATTATAAGTGATGCATATTTCACCCAAGTTCGCCTCCTCCGCTTGTTTGTATTTCTTTTGACCAATCGCGATCATCTTGGGCAGTGCTAAACCCACAATGCAGCAACAGTGCTCCTGCAGAATAGCAACGAGGAAATAGTTTTGGTGTAACATTTGCATGCAAGGAGGTGAACGCTGTGATTAAAATGTCAGATTTCATAGAACAAGCAAACAAACAACCAGGCCTGCTTTGTTGCAAAATCCAGATCTTTGGCAACACTCGAAATTTGCGTGGAAGTTTCTGTTTGGGAAAAAAACACATGTGAATTGAAATAAACTCAAACATGTCTGTTAGTTTTCATTTAAGGCTTACTGTCAGTTAGCTAAAATCTCAGACTGTCAACTGACAATTTCAAGTTTCCGCTAATGCTTGTCCACAAAAGGTAATGTGTCTTCTCTCAGACATTTCATTTCAAGAACGTAGCTTTGTTAACACTGATGCAGTGAAGGTGTAAGATCCGTGGGTCATCTCTAATTTACCAAATGATGGTCCGTTAATGTAAACAGAGAGATGGCTATGCAGCTATAGTTGATTTTAGCACTTCATTTATGTCTGGTTTCGAGGATAAAGCACCTATATTTTCACCAAAAAAAAAATTAAATGAGATGCAAATGCCCAGCAGAGTTTGGTCAGGAGGTGTTTCATATCTCTGCGAGCGTGTGTGTCACTTGTGCAGCTGTCTCTATTTTTGCGGCTGTATGTGCGCGTATGTGTCACTACGGCAGCATGTGTGTGTCTGCATGTGAATCCGCAGAGACAGAAAGCCCCAGAACCTCTTTGCAGTTGCCAGAAGCCCCCCCACCCTCCCCCGTCTCTGGCTGGTGGTGGGGGGGGGGGTCTTGGGGATTAACTTTCCACTTCTCTGATCCACTTTTCCACAGAGCCAATAGCTACGCAGGTCTGGAAATGTGTTATGTGGCTGTGTGAGAGACAAAAATCAAGGCCAATTCCAAAATAATTTATGAACCCTATCTCAAGGTTATTTCTGTTCTTTTACCTTTGCTGCCTGTTCGTCTCAGTGACCTCATCTTCATTAGAATCTCAACGTAAACAAGGGCATCATTTGCATTCAGAGGACGATTGTTAATTTACAGAAAATGCTACTTTGCCTCCCAGATAGTCATCCGATATATTTAGGAGTTTCTCACTGTTGCTAGCATTAAATTTAATCTCCTATTTATTACATAAGCTTGTTTTGCATATTTCCATTAGGTTTTTGTATTCACGCTCCTTTCCAAATCACAGTAATTGCTTCCTCCTCTTGCCTTTTTCAGTGTGAAGAGATTACGCTCTGCAGCTGCAAATGATTTTGTTTTACAATTGGACGGGGAATCCAAAATTAGAAAGGGTGAATACGTAGTGACAAAGCTGAAGTTTCAGACTATAATTTCACCTCCAGCTACCACGGCTCTTAATGCACTGCGGTTTATTAGCACAGTATATCTCGGATTTCAGGGAGCGCTGTAAGATTTCAGCAGAGCGTCATTCAAACCGCAGGGTAGAGATATAAAATGGGTGAGTCCTTCAGGAGACGGGATTGAAAGCCTCCATCAAGGCAGCCAGAGAGGAGGGAGCTGAGGTATTCCTTTGAAGTGGGTGGCTCAGATATTAAATAATTGAGTTGTAGGAGATTAAAGTTTCAGAAGCTAATTTGGTCCCCTCCACGGCCTGTCACTCTGGGGCTTGAAGAGTCTGCAGCCTGCAGACGACTGGTGAATAAGTGTGACTCACTTCCGGTGTGTGTGGCTGAGCTGGAGAAACCCTATATCTGTGGTAGACTGAAACGGGAAGTTCATCCAGGGCACACAGCGTCTCTGACTCAGAGCGAGGGTGACGCCATTTTTGCTGTCCGAGTTTTCAGGAATCCAATCCTCCATGTGCTCGAGCAACAAAGAGGCACAGGAGGGTTTCACTTCCCCTCCTTTTCTGCCCCATAAACACTCGCCATAGTTGCTGACAGCTCAACTGTTATGTGGAAAGAAGTTCATTTGCTGATGCAAGAGGAATACGTTGCTTGTGTAAGCCTGGATTTCCATGTTATTTAGATGGGAGGGTTCAGTCGCTGCGTCCTGACAGGGAACAGCCTGGAGGTGAAAGCTCCCTTATTTCTGTCTGGAATGTGCCTCTCAGCTGACATTGAAACCTAATTTTCAAGCACCTTGAGGATGACACTGCCCAAGTCGTACGTAATTGATATGTATGAGGGCATATAAACACAACCGCACTGTCTTTGAGGACAAACAGCGGAGTGTGTTGAAGGAGGTGTAAGGACATGGTGGTGAATTACCTATCTTGCTTTCTTTTCTGTCTCTTTGTGACTTATGCTGGTGCAGCAGCGCCGCAGTGGGCCACAAGTCTTCCACAATGACTCAAACCCCTGTGGCGATAATGGAAAAGAACAACTCCATCTTCCTGCGGCAATAGATTGGCTGGATAAGGCCCGACTGTAAGGGGCTGTAGATTTGTTTTCCTGAGTCTTTAACCTTGCAGAGATGAATCAGACTTACAGTAGGTGTGGCCCAGCTGAGGCCTGAGCCGTCTCTGTGGCGTTGAAATATGAGACTCAAACGTCTGGTTGCAGCTCTCCCGTGGCCCTGAGCTCACACTGTGAGCTCTTTTGTTTACAATTCCTCCTCGGAAAATTGCTATTTAACAAAGCAAATATGTGGTATCTGCTCATCTTGTATATTCAAATCTCCTCCAATGACATCATGTCAGCTAAACAGCCGGTGTGAACACTTACAGCCTCCTACCCCTGGAGTATTTATATCGCTTAGTGCAAAGCTCCTGTCACCTGGGCCAATAATATGTTTTGACTGTCAAGGTTCAGAGTTAGCTCAAGGCAGTGTTGCTATGTTGCAGGGAAAAACAGGCCGCCTGTTGTCATGTGGGCCAGAGGGCTGCAGGGATGGAGAGCCAAAGCCCTGCGGTGAAATCAGTTTATGGAGGAGGACTATGTTTAAGAATGAGCCCCTGTGGGCTGTTTACACCATGCTGAACCAGCATTACTCTCATCTCGCTGGAGGAAAAACAAATAAAGCTTATAAACTGAAACTAAAAAACACATTATTACTGCTGCTCTGCTGTATTATTACTAGTTGCTGTCGGTTGCATCATCTCCTAAACAAACTAGATGTCTTTTTGTATCCAGTGTGTTTGCAGTCTGATGGGGCAAAATGTGCTGCAAAATGGAAGTGTTTCATGGAGAATAAGGACAATTATTGGAATGTTCTTGTTGTTAAAGCCTTTATTGAATTTATAGGAGATGTTTGTTTGTTTAGTGCAACATTTTGTCAATATTTCATCACAATGCACAGAGAAAAAAATGTATTACAAGACCTCCTATGATCTTGTATTTAACCTTTCTCCAATGTGACAAGATAACAATAAGACTAATTTGCAGTTTAGTTTGCTTCAGGAAATTTCAAGAAATGGATCACACTTTGTCAGTTGATTTCAACTTACTCTTAAGAGGAAAAAATCTGATTAAATAGCCTATAAGTCTAATATTTTAGATGTGCGGCCCAGTATCAGTGCAGTGATGACTGTGTATTGCGTGAGCGAAGACGGTTTCACTTTTAAATCCTATGAAATAAAATATGATGAAAAAACACACGAACACAGAAAGGATTGGCAAATTGTTCCAGACATTTATTCATTTTCTGCCCAAAATGTTACACCAGCCACTGATGAAACAGCAGAGCTATCAAATACCAGTCACCAAGGGAACGCCAGCATCAGCTCCAGATAAACACACATTATAATGACCAAAACAACAACCCCAACAACAAACACGGGGGTAGCCTTCAGCGGGGAGCCGCGGCTCCTCACCTGCATCCCCCTTCTGTTCATCTTAATCCAACCTGAAAACTTTACTGTGCCTCACAAAGAAAGAAAAAAAGAAACAGCCCAAGGGTTTCTGTGGTGTTTTCAGCAAGGCACTTAAAACTACCTCTGTCACTTTACCTCTTGCCTTTACTCCACTGAGATAATGTCTTCACTGCCTCGAGGGATGATCTCTAGGATGAACCCTACAGATGAAAGAGAGCAGTGTGACGACAGGTGAAAAAAGAGAAGTGCAAACACGACCTGGCGGGGAGTTTTTGGCGGTGGCAGCTTAACAAAAGGCCCACAGCCACGTAGATCCCTCCCTCCTCTGGTATGGTGGAGCTCTGTCTGCGTCTGTGCTCCTGTGCAGACTAGCTCCACTTTAGCTGCAGGCTAGGAGGGAGGAACCGCGGCCAGGGTGTGTCTGCTTACCATGGAAGCAGGTGGGCAGATTGCACTCAGAGGTAGGAGGGAGGGGGGAGCAGGTGGTGTGATGCCACTGGCTCCATCCCAGCAGCAGTGGAGCACCGGGATGACGCGCCGCCGCCCCTGACGACATCACGCTGACATGTAGGGTAGCCAGTCACCTTTTCAACAGAAGAGACAAAGGCATGCCAGATGAATGTGGAAGGTTGACATCGTTCGAATACGTCCTTTCAGAGCAACTCTGAATATAACCATCTGCTCCTCTGTGTTGCAGACTTGTGCTTTTTACTCATGGTTGTTTCTCGGAAATAAACATGTGTACCATTTGCCAAGCCTTCTGAACAGTTGCCTTTAATATTCATCAGTGGTGCTGCATTCAAAAGAGGAACTGCAGAAGTTTATCCAGCAAAATATAACAAAAGATCAAAAATAAAAGAACTCATGCATAAATCAGGCCCATAGTTAGATATATTGTTATAACATTATAAATACACTTACTTTATATGCCGGTAGGTGTTTTACCCTGGTGATCACAAGATAAATCTGAGAAATGGGAGATCCCAAAAGCGGCACAGCAAATAAATGACAAAATAAATGATAAATTAAAAAGGAGCCCTCGAGATAAACACCATTAGAGTCTCAACTGGCTCAGTGCTTAATTATATTGTCTTTATTATATTTATAAGCTTATTCACTGTTTTGGTTTGTAAAATAGAAATAAAGTTTAAACCTACAGTAAAGGAACCTTCTCCTCCGTCTGCCAGTCAGAGTAATTACACAAACACTGTCAGTGCGTATTTATTACGTTTGCGTTTGTGCACCAGGTTTCTTTTTTACTTGAAGCATCAGAAACCTTGCTTGGACACTTGTGAGACCTTTTTTTGCCATACTCACGGTTGCTGTCCATCCCTGTTGCTACAGTAGCTTCATAGCTACCTGTGTACCATTGCAAGAACATCGCCACAGACACCAGATTTAAAACTGCGACATACTGTTGTGCCAGGGCTTGAGCGTAATGGATGTTCATACATATGTAAAAATGACACATCCGAGCTTTAAGTACAGTGCCTTAAAGCTGAGGTAGGTAGAAACCTACCTCAGTGGTCTTCGTGGTCTTCTCACACCACTTGAATTGCAATATGCTGATAGTTGGTGTGTAATTTTTTGCTCAGTGATGCCAAAAACATATTGCTTACCCCAGCTTTAAATGATCTGCACTTATATAGCCATTTTCTTGAAGCACTTTAATGTGTTTCTCATTCATCCATCCACACTCACCAAAAGCAGTGGAGCTGCCATACAAGGGATCATCTTCGGGTTCAGCGTCTTCTTCAGCATGTGAAGGGGTCAGACTGGTACCATGAAAAGACATGTTTATAACCCACAAAGTCCCTTGGAGTACGATCAGAATGTATTTTTGCTTTTTCTGTTTCATTGCACGCTATGTAGTTGCATTGTCGTTCTTTTAACGCCCTAAAATGACATGCGAAATGCATAGACAATGAAATGTGCCTCAAGTGGTGTTCTATTTACATGCAATCCCATATTGAATTAGGAAGCCAACACTGATTCGTGGACTATCCGCTCAACCACTCGAGATACTGCAGGCGATATTTAAGTTAGACTTCAATATAGTACTTGAGTAAATGCACTTAGTCTATTTTTATCTCTTCATATTAATTTTCACAGCTTTCAGAACATTTACTATATGAGGCAACGCTTCCCGCTTGGTCACTTTTACAAGATGCTCCTTCTTTTTCTCCAGAGGTTGTCCCAGATATCTGGCAATGTTTGATCTAGGCCAGCTCCACAGCAGGGTAGCCAAGGGGAAACCAAGGAGCCAAGTTAACTAGTTCATGTCACTCATCAACTTATTTTAACAGATATAGGCTACATTTACTGTGGCGGGAAAAAAAAAAAACGGCAGCTACTTTCACAGAGCTCCCACTTAAAATCACTTATGACCTGTTTTCAGAAACACTTTCTCACATCCCAGAATGATTTTTCTGACACTAAGCAGCTTACTTTGTATATAGTCATTTCTGCTCACTTTTCCATTGCGTTTGCCAGGTCAAGAAAAAAAAAAAAAGCACAGTGAAGTTCAGGCGAGGGCTAAACAAAGCAGCTGCTGTCAGTGGCCATCAAATTCTAATAAGGCATAACCTAGTCCTGGGTGGGCGAGGGAAGCCGCTGTTTTTCTGCTATTTCCATTTATAGACTGCACCAACGAGCCCCCTGGGAGACTGCTCGCCATGACTCATGTCTCCAGTGCTTCTGGTCCAGACTATAACCCCCTCCCCTCCATCCCTGAGCATCACTGTGCTTTCTTTTTTTTTCTTACCCTGTATCTTGCTTTTGCATGTTTGTCTCACCTTTTCTTACTTTCATTGTTTGCTCTGTATTTTTCAGGAGCCTGTGTTTTCATTCATGCAACATAATACCTTGCGAGAGGGGGAAAAAAAAGGAAAGAGAGGAGGGACTCAGTGGGAGGAGGGAGGGTTAGAGAAGCCACTGTAGCTGATGATGAAAGCGATAAGCAGGCTGAATCAGTCCCATGTAAATAGTAGCTACAGTACAGACGGCGGCCATTTCCCAGAACTGTTGTTGTGGTTAAACGGCAGCGTCAATATGGGGGGATGTCTCTGTCTGCCTCTCCCAGCACAGCAGCCTGCAGGCTTTTCACTGTCACGTGGTCTGCTTGTCCTCCCCCTCCCCTCAACCCCCCCTCCTCGTCTCTTTGGTTATATTCCAGTCACGGCAACCGCCTCCTACACCCCACCCCCACCCCCATCCCCCCCCTCCACCACCCCGCCCCGCCCCTCTGTGCTCTGTCAGGTCACCCGCCTTGTTTGTTCAGATGGAACAGAAGAGGAAATGAAAGCTCTGAGTCCGCTGTTAACCCATCCCTGAGACTTTGCTCCATTATTGTGTGCATTCCTGCTATTTTTCACAGCGCTGCTCGTTGCTTTGATGATGATCTATATCAGGATACAGAAACCGTGTTATTGTAGAAGTAGGGTATGGGGGGCGGGGGGGGATCTGCATAAAGGGTTCGGCTAAAAATACAGGCAAATCTCAGCTGCTTCAAATATGGTGACAAAGCTACAACCACAGCTGAAGATAATAACTGTGGTCTACTTAATGTGCAGCTTGGGATATTCATGCACGTATGACTTCACTGGAAAAGTGCTGTGTCAGAGTCTAGCTGAGGATAAAGCCAGAAGTCGTATCCCTCTCCTTATTCTGTTTGTAAAGTTTCACACTTTCCGAAATACATACGACCTGCTGCGTGTGTACACTGTACACGCAAACAACGTATGTATGTGTGGGTGCATATGTGAGCTTGTGCTCATGCTCATGTTTATCCTCCAGTCTGCCACGTTCTTGCTTGGTTACTATGCAACCAGGTCAGAACAACATGGACACCGCAGTAGCTGAATGGCCATTTTGGGTAAAAGCTCTCTGCAATAATAAACAGCTTCTGGCACTGAGAAGTTGTTTCCCAGCTGCAGATCGGTGCCAAAATACAGAATTAACTGCAATACCATTTACTGCTGTGGAAAAACATCAGCCGTCCAAACCCACATACCTTTAGAGGCTTTGAACAGCTTGTAATCCCTCAGCAGCTAGATGGCTCTCAGAAACACGCCAGCTCCGGCTGCTGCCAAAGAAATTACTGCACACTTATAGTGTTACATTTGTGTAAACTAAAGTGTTCTCTCCTCACCCTACTGGAGAGTTTTTCAGGGTACAGAAAAGTAATTTCGTGAGCTTAAAATCCTGCTTTTTATCTCAACTTGGCCACAGCTGCCTATTGTGTTTGCTGGGAGCCCGGAGATGTCTTTACATGGGGAAGATAAGCCTTAAAAGCACAAAACAGCTGCGTTGGATTTTTACAATGTCGGAGCAGGAATGCTTCATGCTTATTTTGAAGTGGCTCCAAAGATATTTGGAGCGATTTGAAGGGAGATCAACTGAACTTTGCCCTCTCTCAGAAGAAGGGAAGAGAAACAGAGATACTGTTGCTGCCAGAATCTGTGAGGCTCAAGTAAATTCAAAATTAGACAAAGTGAGGCTGTGTGGTCATACATTCCCATCCTGTGGGTCATTTTATTCAAGTGTTTCATCTTAATCCACCAGTGATGTTCTGTCAGTTATCTTTTATTGACTTGAATTAGTGGAAGCACACTGTGAGTACAGCTTGTGCAAACTGTCAAGGCTACGGTTTGTGCTGAGTTGTGACTATAAGACCGTGCTGTGTTAGCCTTGCGCTGACATGTCATCATCATGGCCTCTATGACCACTTTGCCAGGTTTCTTGGAATCACTGGGAACACGACTTTTTCCCTGGCAGTGAGCCACGTTAAACAGATCACTCACAGAGTGTGTTTTGTAATTGAATCAAACAAACAGGATAAGCTGGACAGTAAACAGTGTGGAAGGAGGGCAGGGCGTCGCAGGAGACCTCAGGTGCTGCTGCTCCACCCACGCTGTTGGGAGTTTGTGTTGGTCTGCCACCCTGCTGTCAGCAGCCCTGTGCCCATGCACTGTAATGTACACAAGCTGAACAAGCAGCTTGGTGTTACAGTTTCATACACACACAAGCACATTTCTGAGAAGTAGCAGACACCATGTGACCATATCACATTACGCCACTGAGATATTCTGCAGCGTGACCATGACCTTAGAAGGCTTCTAGACAATGGATGCTGTGTTAGAGCAGAAATAAATAGCTTCACATTTTGGTAAATGTAATCTGCTGTTGGGGCATTGATGATGATGATGATGATGATGATGATGATGATGATGATGATGATGATGATGATGATGATGATGACGATGATGATGATGAAGATGATGATACTCTCATGAAGTCTAGGTGCAGTCCAGAGCTGGACTTGGGAGTAAGTCACTGCAGCTCAGCGTTAGATGTCGGATGTTGGTATCAGTTTGCCCTTAGCCACTCGTTTCACACGGCTTTGACCTTCCCCTCTGCTATCTGCATGTTGCACTTTTCTTTGCTACAAAAAACAGCCTGTGGGCAGCAACCTACCACACTGACAATTAAAAGTTTTGCCACGGATACAGACATGGCAGCTATTTTTTTCAGTGAATTATCCATTTTAACTACACTGCTAATCTCTCTGCATGCAAATGTTGCACCACAACGATTCCACATGCCACTATTTTGAGGGAACACCAAAGCAGCATCCTTCGCTTAGCTTCACTCAGGATGACTGTAATTGGCTGAAAGAAGTCCAGGTGAGCCAGAGCATTTTAATGCATCATTTTTAAATGCATGAGCATTAATGACATTAGGTGTATATTAGTGGACAGTTAGCAATGCTGCCTCACAGTGAAAAGGTTCTGAGTTTAACCCTGTTGGTCTGCAGGAGCCTTTCTGTGTGGTGTTTGCATGTTCTTCCTGTGTCTGTATACGTTTTCTAATGGTGCAAAGTCCAAAGGCAAGCCTGTTAGGTTAACTGGTGATTTTAAGTTGGCCATAGTCCCAGTCCAAGGTACCCTGCCTTTCACCCAGTGTCGGCTAAGATAGACTTCAACCCCCTGCTACTATTTACAGGATAAAGCAGGTATAGATAATGGATAGATGTTGATTAGTGAGCTTTACTGTTGTTAGTAGACATTTGTTTTTCAAACTCAGGAGAGAGTCAGGCTAGCTGATCCTTTGTTTTCAGTTATTATGCTAAACTAAGCTTAGCATAATAACCACTTCATCTTGCTCTTGAAAAAAAGTGAAGTGTTTTACTCTAGTAAAATGTTGAACAAAAAAAATATATTTTTTTAAATGTTAAAATTTTAATTTGACTGTTTTCTTCATTTAACAGCCTTGTATTACAGATCGTGAGGTTTGATGTACAGTGTAGTTTGTACAGTACATATGGATTCACAGGTATACTTCCCACAGTTTAGTTTTACTAGCGGTTTAGCTGGTCATTTTCAGATTCCCCTTTACAATGTATCCAAGTAAATACCTTTTAAAAGGCCTGTCAAGGAGGATATTGAGCTCCAGTTCAGTATATTTTTCGTTTGAAGCTCTAGTTGGGTGTTTGAAATTGTTGGTATTTTGAATTCAACCACAGGTTGTTACTGTCTTATCTACTCTCTGCTAAAGCTTTGTGTGGTTGTTACTGAGCAGCCAGCAACTGATTTTTAAGTTAGTAGAGAGAATATCCAACAAAAGTGAAGAGAAGAGAAATGCTGTACAGGATGCTTGGGGTCAGAGGTCATGATCCAGCCTGAGGAGAAGCTCACCTTTGTGGTTTGTGGATAAATGCATAATGGTGTTGTGCTCTGGGCTGTATCCAGGCAGGACTTGATTCCCCAGAAGTCCCTCCCCCTCTGCGATCAGTGGGTCTGGGCTGTTGTGACTGCGCCAGTCTGACAGATAGACCGTGATGAGAGTCAAGGCTGAAAGCCAGGCTCTGTGACTGCAGGGCCAGGCCAGGCCAGGGATGACGCAGGCCCCGGGAAACAGAGAGCACTGTGGACAGCACTGGCCCCGGCCCTGGGGCCCCCCAGCCCCTCCTGTGCCTCGGAGCACTTCCTGCCTCTGTCATTCTACCAGCAAATCCAATCCCTGATCAAAGGCCAAGGAGAAAAAAGGGGAAGAGAAGAGCGAGGAGACAGAGAAGTGAAAAGGGCGAGGGAGATTGACGTGTATGTTGGGGGGAAAAGGGAGAAAACAACAAACCGCTCTTTATCTGTCAGGGGAGGCAGCTGCTCGGGCCGGGGCACCTGTGTGCCTGCTGCCTCCCAGGCCGACGCCAAGCTCCGCCCTAGTGCTCGATAGTGCCAGAGCCATGAAAGGTTGCCAAGGCAACACCCCTAGCCCACAGTCTGAAATAAACAACCTTTCAACCTCATCTGAGGAGGGTAACCTTTAGATGATCTGTGGCCAGGCTGAGGCTGTGCTGGCACCGCCGAAATGACTAATTACACCTCTGCCAGGTTCACATTGTACGTGTTTTTTGTGTTAATGTCTGTTTGTGGAAAATTAAAATTAGGAGCGCTCGGTTTCTGGAGGCAAAGGAGCAAACCCACCTGTTCCTACACCTGCCCGAGGCTACACCGAAATCCTGCAGGACTTAGGCAGCACCATTGTTTCAGGGCAATTACCCAGGCCAGATTAAAAATCAACTATCATTGAGCAGATGTCCTGGCTCTCTCTCCCAGCACGATTGGGAAATCTTATTACATCTCGCCAGGCGGGGCAGGGACAGTAGAACCCTTTCCTTGGGATTGGATGTGTCCTCTCTGTTTAGACTCGACACTCACGCGCACATGCATGCTCACCGGTGTAGAGGACAAGGCTTGTGCTTCTAAGCAGAAGTGACATCCCATTCATTTGAGCTGGTCAGGGTCTGATGTCCCCCATCTTATCTTACAAGGCTTAGCGCTGTGAAATGACATTGGCCCAGCTCCAGCCAAGACCAGTGCAGTGGCTAGCATCACCAAGGCTGGCTCACTCTGCACTACATGCACACAAACACATGCTCACAGAGAGTAATGCGCTGCTGTCTGTCTGCAGCTTAATACTGTGTTATAGTTAAATGCTGCCATTCAGCATCATTTCACAGCTGTTAATGTTCTGAAGCAGTCACTGTCTGTCATTGCTAAAAATACCTCTGACAAGAGCTCACTAATTGATGTCAAATGTGAAGCTGAAGTTGTCAAGTGATGTGAGCTGATTGCTCCATAGATTGGTGCTATGAAACTGGACAAGTACACTTCAGATGTTAACTTGATAATGTCTGCACTGTGAATATGAAACAGGCAAAAAAATAAAATCTAATTTACCTAAATATATTCTCTGACTTGTTGTTAATGGTCACTTGCTGGCAGTGATGCAGCAGGCAGCAGGATGAAGAGACAGTTGCCATGGCAAACACACTCACAGGAGTAAAAATCCTTTGTGTGACATAATTGCTTTCATTAATTTTCTTGTTAAGAACGATACAAGATGTGCAAATATATACAAACAGACAATGCCTTGCAGCTACAGTCATACACACACGAGCATGTACAGTATGTGAGCACAATCACATTGGCTTAGTGCGTGTATGTACTTGTTGGGTGTGCACATATTGAGTAGATGGTGGTGCAGACTGACATTTTAACAATATGTCGTGTGTTCAGTCGTCAGCAGCATCACACCATGTTGTTTGACTGGAGGTAACAAATGAAATCCTGTCAGCACGGCTGTACTTTAGCCTGCTATCCGTGTCAGTAGTATCATTTGTCCAGCTTGTCCGCGTCGGCTCTTTTGAAGGTTTTACTCTTTCATCCCCCTTCATTTAATCTCGCCCGTCATGACAGCAGCGCTCCTGTCCCTGAGTTTCCATGCAAGGTGGGTTCACAGGGATGAGTGGAGTGTGGGAGGGTGGATGATTGATACCGGCGGGCACACGGCTCTGGTGCAGCCGTGGAGCAGTGAGCATGAGGCGCCACGAGATGATAGAGGTGGCATATGATAAACGAATAGGTGATGAAAAAAAGGGCTTTGAAGAGGAACTATTTCCTACCTCAAGGGTTCATTATTTACCTTTAGTGTTTCTGTTGTGGCCAGAAACAGTCTTCAAATGGTATGGAACCCTGAGGAATTTGGTTGTTTACATCTACCGCTTTCCAGTCTTGAAGGAAAAGCTGCGAGGAGATGCTGAAATAAAAACATAAAACCCAGTTTGGCTAGTTTGAACATCACTGACAACACTGTTTGACTTATTTTGCATTCATCCACTTGATTGCTGAATAAATCTGCCCGGGCATTGCTTGTGCTTTGCTCTGCGTAGTCCATTAATATTCCAATCATCTCCTGTATCAGATAAAGGGAAGAGACAGACTCCTCTTCATCTCTCAAAACACCAGCTGTGCAGAGCTGTGAGACATCCACACATGCACACAGAGCTGTAAACAGAGCACTGCAGACACATTAATAGATTCATACATGCAGGCAAACTTATATAATTGAGGAGTTTGCAGGCAGCTGCATCAATATCGCATGGAGTTCATCCTGCATGATTCATCACATGCACAGACTCTTGTTCTTTCCTTAGAAGAGTTCACCAATTTCAAATCGAGGCCCTTGGAAGAAAGTGGAGTGGAAGTGAGCACCTACAGATATCACCTTGTGCAGTCAGGTGGGTGTTGATACGCTGCTGGCACCCCCAACAGTCCCTCCTTTCATATCCTACTCATCTCCCCGTCCTCCTGCCAAAGCTTCATCTCTGAGAGCCTCTCTATCACTCATGCTCCACACTATCCTTGTGTTTTCCCCCTTTCAATCCAGAGAAGTGCAGTAAAGCAGTAGTTTTACCCCGTGCCCCTGGGTTTTGCGGTCCTCCAAAGCGATTAGTCACTCAGGCATTGAGTGGACAAAGAGTCTGGAAGCTTCTGATAGAGGACCGCTCGCAGCCCAAGTGACAAACCCAAGGACGTTTTAGTGTTGTTGTTGCTGTTTGTTGCAGTTGTTTATGGGGATGACTGCGTGAGAGTGTCCAGCTCCTGGGGGCCGAGCCGAGGCAGTGAGCCGTGGTAATTACATGCCACTTGTCACAGTGCTTTCCCTCTCTGCTCTGACCATCGCCAGCAAAAAGCTAACAGCTTGTGTGTTATCTTCGTAATGATTCACCCATCAGTTCACATGGACACAGCACTCCTCTGTCTCCCTGCACACAAACACTCACCCCGTGCTCTTGCACGAACCCACCCGCCACACAGCTCAGTGTCACAAACGCCGGGCTCCACTTCCCCACTGAATTCTGATTTTCTGCACTCTAGTGCCTCGTTTAGTTATATTTAGGATCAGCCAGACGAATCTGAAATACAAACCCATCAGCGTGCATCTTAGCACACACAGGGTAAATTGGTAAGGTTGCTGAGCAATACAGTGGGTTACCTTGTTTCCCAGGAAACAACAAAATCCAATTAAAGGAGCCCATGAACCATAGAAACATGTGGTAAACACAGCATGGCACCGCTGCGAGGTTGTTATTCAATCATCAGAAGTAAAACAAACAATTACTGCAGAATGACCCTAATGCAGGAACAAATGAGAATTTATGCATGAGGAAGCGTGGGTTGGGAATGGAAATGATTCATCCCTCATACATGTTGGCAAGAGACTGCTCGAGATCCTTATTCACAAGAATAATGATAATACTGATGAGACAAGCATTGTGGGGAATTTATTATTTTGCTGTCTAAATGTCTTTCATGTTTAGGACAAAGCAGTTTTAGAGGTTTTGCATTTCAAAGAGACTTTGCGTTATTGTTGTTATTAGGATTGATGCAAGAATGTTACCAATGCTAATTAGCCAATGCTAATTGTGTGATTGAATAAATTATAATCAGAAGGACGGCTTTTTAGAGTTGATTAATGTTTCATAACGCCTCATCTGTTTTTGTTGTGTGATATCTTATTTTAAATGTTGGAAACATCTGTGGAAGGACTGCTGGCTGTTGACGAATGGAAGATGACTGAGTAAAACACAGACCCCTGGATAATTTGCTGATAAGGATTCACATGTCCCCACCTCTTATATTACGCTGTCGATATAGATCACCCCTACAGTTTGATGTGTATTCTTGTTACATGCTGTGGCGGTGATGAAGAATCCATAAGAACAGGATTCATTGTGATTTTATGGAGGAATCGCATTTCAAAGCTGGCTCACTCTCCCAGTTGCCATAGCAACAGTCTAACAGAGCTGGGGTTAGATGAATGGATGGGTGGACAGACAGACTAATGCAGGGAACATTTACTGCAGCTGTTTGTAACACTTTAATCTCCTACATTTAGCATTTATGAGCTGTATATAAACACTTAATAAATGGTTAACACTTCATAATGTTGTAGCTAATATAAGGAATAAGGTGCTATTATTCTCAGCCCTGTGACACCCTGTGTGAATTATGGGTGCAACAGGGGTCCTCCCTTTTCTTAGAGCTTTTTGGTAAACAGATACTGAAACAGAAACAGGATCCTGTGATGATACCCTGTGTTACTGAAGAATGTGAGGAAGAAGGAAGTGGCCTAGAATAGCAATTATAGGCGATTCATGCTTCCCGCTAACTGCAAGGGTCTGCAAGGATACGCCTTAGGTAAATTTCATCATCCACTCAAATAGTGCTTAAAACAAGGGCTTTTTATGAGGAGAGACTGTACGAGGAGATTCTCCATCATCCACACATTTATAATTCATCATTAAAAGAGTTGCCAGACTTTCGAGGCGCGTTGCTTTGTACATTCTTTTGATCAACGCTGCCCAAAAACAACACGATACCCTAAATTCTCCAGATATCCTGTGCTATGTCTGCCCACTGTGCTTGGCACACCTCAGGAATAACCAACGACACAACACTAGAGTCTAATTTGTAACCAGAGTCCACATTGGTCACGTAGAAACCATAAATTGGCCAAGACAAATTGAATTAGCTTAGTGTTTGCTAAAATGCACCAGAGTTTAGGCACAAGTTGTGCTAAACTAAATTTGTGCTTTGAACACAAACCAAAAGTACAAAGGGCAAAACACGCTTGATCTTTCTGCAATAGAAATATTTATGATCCTCAGATTTTTCATCTTTTCGCTCTTTGTAGCAACAGAATCAGTAAAACAGCTGTGTGACCAGACTATTTATTGGTTAATGTGTTTAGATTTTACAACATTTTTGTGTTTTACCTAAATCATAGCAACATATTTGGAAGGGAACAATTGATTTTAAGCCCTTGTGTATAGGATATAGATGCAGTGCATGAGCAAGGTAAGCTGTTCTAAGTGTTTTTTAGTAACCTTGTTACAACTCTGTCTCCACAAAATTATGTTCCAATACAGCTTACCTACATTCTCAGTTATGTTTTAAAAGAAATGTATTTCCCCCAAGTAATGTAACAGTATGATGTAGTAGGGGGGATTTCCACTTTAAATAAGCAAAAAAGTCCAGATTTGGAGGGAGGAGTTTCACCCAGCAATTGAAGATTTGTTTCTTGTGTCTGTCAGTCTGAGACTTAAGTTTCTGTTTTACTCACTCTTTAGATTCATTTTCACTCACTGTTGCATAGTTTGGATGAAAATACACCCTCTCACAACATATTTAAAGTTTTGCCATTTTCTGGGTTACCAGGGTGACGGGTGCCGGCCAATCTAATATTTGACTGGTTGGCTTAAAGGGAGTGACAGTAAAGCAATGAGATAAATGGCAAGGACCAGTTAATTAGAAAAGTATTTGTGAGACGTCACGGACATACGTCATCCTGGAGACAATACATTTCCAACAACATGTAATTAAGAATGCAGTTTAGTTGTGTGGGCTCAGATAGGGCTCATTTGTTAGCAGCTTTAATTCAATGGACGGAGACCCACAACATAATATACAGAGATATAGCAATGAGTGACCATGCAGTAAAACACACTTGCAGTAATGAGGTTGTAACTGTTGGCAAAAACTTTACATTAATGAGCATGTTAATGTTCTTATAAATGTATGCAACTACAATAATATATGTTAAAAACTATTTACTATTTATTATCTGACTCAGAGTAAAATGCTACCTGTTTAGAAGTGCTAAAGCAATTGAACAGAAAAGATTAGCATAGAAAAAAAAATAGTTAAAAAGCATCAGTGAGCCCGCTGCACATTCATCACGTCATGACGCCCTTTACATATTTTCCCTTTTTGGCTGATAGCATTACTGGTGAGTTAGCAGCCAGATGGCCTGTGTGCCTCTACAGCTGACTCACAGTAACTGGTAGCTGAGGCTTTGCTCTCCACTACAGGCTGTTAATCATGCTATTCTGAGGCACAGTCAGCCGTTTTTCCCTTTCCCCTGATATACGGCGTTTAGCAGAATGGCAGCGAGATGATTAAATCTTGTGTTGCAGGAGTGTTGCACAAAGAAAGAGATTGCCTGTGTGCAGCCGAGCCGATGCTGGATGTGATTGAGTCGTCCTTGTGATTGGAACCCGGCCTCCTCCGTCCTCTCGCCCTCCCTCCGTCTCCAGACTGGTTGTGGCTTGTAACCATGGCGACAGCTGGTCTTGTTACCTGCTTAGAGGGGGAGGAAGGGGAGCTCGTGACTTTGAAGCTTGGGTTACTAGCCACGGTGGACGGACTGAGGTCGAGCGGAGGTGGTGGGGGGAGGGGGGACTTCACACAAAGACCATACTGTTCTCCTCACATCCATTCACTGCTCGAGCAGCCAGAGAGGGAAACAAGATCAATAGCATGAAGTAGTTGATTAGAGTAACTCAATATTACGAGTTAAGTTTCCAGGGATGCTTTTAGAGCAGCCATATCAGCCCCTATCTGTCATGTAAGCAGACTGAATCATCGCCAAGCTGCACACACCATGAATAAACTCCTAAACGTAGGACTGACTTCATCACTCCCAACGGGAATCCTAGTGGCACATATTTACCTTAGCGTCATGCTGCAATCACATAGCTTACACTGAAGGGGAGCAGCAGTTTAATGTGCTCTCCCCAGAGATCTGCAGCAGGTTTCATTAATTGTACGCACAGAAATGAGCATGCGTTGCATCTGTCAAACAAACCATCTTTGAATTGCTTTGGTGTAAGTTTTCTCTCATTAGTCTCAGTAATTTGTCACTCAGCCTTTGGTAGATCTGCAGTATGTACCTCGCCCTGACTAGTCTGACTTCAAGGCCCCCTTCAGTCTTTATTTACACACTGACTTATTATTGAGAGGCTGCTTTACACAGAGAAGTAATTAATTTTTGACTAATGATGTGCCAGTTGCTTGACAACAGCAATTACATCTTAATGAGTGAAAAGCTTAGTGTCAAATGATTGAGATGCAGCTGGATTGGTGTTAAATAGCTTTTAAGCCCATAGAAAAGCCAATATGACAACATGTGTGGGCTAAATACACATTTTCATCTTCAAACATTATCCTGTAGAGTGTGATTAATGTGGGGGCACTGAAGTCTGGCTTCGGTGAGTTATGGATTTTATAAATGATTGAAGAGTAATATTTAAAGTCTGAAGGCTGAAGGGCAGCAGACAGACTAAAATCTTTAAAGCCGCAGTTTTCTGAGCTTTTCAAATATGCCACTAAGACTGTTGGAGGCTCACCTTTGTGTTTTCTGTGTGGTTTGCTCTCAGCAGAGCGAGGTGAAGTCAACACTGAAACTGTACATTCACTCAGCGCCGAGCAGCTGCGCAAATGGCCTCAGGTCTCCCCTAGAAACAGGCCAACGCATTCCAGAGACGCATCAATGGGATTTGTTGTTCTGATGGAGCGAGGCAGGCAGTGGCCAGATTTGGAAGGACTGTTGCCATGGAGACCACTCGAAGGGCCAAAAGCAGCTGTAGACAGTCAGCTGATGCCCTTTGGGTAAATCCTTTCAAACATGATTTGCTTGCTTCTTTATTTATTTATTTCACTTTCAGCTAAGAGACGAGCCTCTCAGGATGCACAAATTGCCTCCGCCATTTTGTCTCCAGCCAGCGGACGCAGGTGGAAAGCTGCTCTATTGAACATTTCCGGATTTTATGTGTATGTAGATGTAAAATTCTATTGCTGAAAATTATCATATGTGACCAAAAAGGTGAAACAACAGTCACAACAATGGATAATGAGCTTTGTAATTAAAAAAAATCATTTGAGTAATTTTTCAAGCAAATCAGGCAAACATATTTGCTGTTTTCTCTGTTCTATATCTGTGTAAACTGAATATCTTCAGGTTTTAACTGTTGGTTTGATAATAACATGTCTCTCTGGAAGACTGTAACTACATCAGTATGTTTTTGGCCTCCGGAAAAAAGAGGCCCTCAGTTTCCAAGCCTACTTCCTTATGTTACACTCCATGTTAATGTATTCAGCATGTCACCATGTGAGTCACATGTTGCATGTGTTATGTGTCTCTGTCGAACAGGCCGGCGTCTGTGTGAGCGGTGGTGAATTGGACCTGTTTGAACAGATAATGCGGTCCAGCACGTCAAAGAGGACAATGTGATCTTTTCTGGTCCGGAAGAGAGTGCGTAACAGTATCTGCAGCTTAAATGGAGCGAGATAAAGAGTCATGTATCAGCACTGCTGCTATCCTACAGGAGACAACAGTGGGTGTGGGTCATCACTCAGTTTCCAGTTGCTGTTTTGTGCAAGTCATGAATGATATTCTTACACCATGTGATCCGACCTCACCTTATTATCAGGGAATATCATGCTACAGGCCAGATAGGAGTAATGTTATGTAGCCTTACAGCTCACTAGTGTTTTCTTTCAGGGTTAGTCAGTCACAGTCAGAGTAACACGGTTTCATGTCAGGACTGCAGGTGATTAAACAAGCTGCAAAATCTTGCTGAGCTTGTTTGAATGCCGGTGAGTTTACACAATTGCTTATTGCCGTTGACACTCAGGTCAGAAAGGGTGAGACATACCTTATCTGCCATCAGTGCTGTGCACTGTCTGAACAGCCGAGAGGACAGGTGTAACTTCAGTTTTGCGTTAAATGGAAGTTAATGTGGTTTGCATGCAATTTCTAAGAAGTTATTCAGTATCTAAAATTCCAAATCCCACTGCAAAACTTGTAGTCACTTCACAGCCCCAACAGTGACGTTTCAAAGGTCTGGCATTTTAACCTGACAGCAGTGAAAGGTTGACGTGGGTGTGTGTTTGTGTGTGCACGATGCCGTTTGTTTGCACTGCAGCTAATCCGGCTCACCTTACCTCGCTCTACCAGTAGTCGTGGGAAAGAATGCAGCTCCTCCACTGTACTTGTTTTCCTTTGTGTCGGAGGTGTGGCAGGGTCATTATGCGAAGCGCTGCCACTGCTTCTCATGACAGTCATGCCTCCCAGGTGTCACCTTTCCAGATCATCATGTTGATACTGTAATGGGGAAAGACTCTAAACAAACTGGAGCTTGACTGACCTCATTTGCCTCAGGAGGTTCACAGCAAACAGCCGTGGTTTCGCTTTACATTCATCATTGTGCTTTGAAACTGTAATTAGTCTGAAAGGCAGATTTGGATGGATGGATGGAGAAGATTCAGATGGAGCTGGTCCAGATTCACTCGGTACCAGAAATAATTAGGATTTCATTGCTTAAACCTTATTAGCAGGAATGATTTAATGATGCAGATAGATTATTACATAGAACCCAACGTACAGACAATCAGACATAGTGCATAAAATTGTTAATATGCTTGGAATTATATCAACAGTACTTTCAGATTGCTGCACTTACAGTATAAACATAACACAAAGAATTCATAGCTGAAGTCCATTTGAGGCCCCAAAATTCAAAGCGTTTTTGCAGCTTCTCTTCCCTTCTCTTCTGTACACATCAGCAAAAGGCCTCAGAAGGGTAAATGTTGGCCACTTGGCTGAGGTTTGGTAGTGCTCCGCCACATTTGGGCCCATTTAAAGCAATGTTTCCCAGCCGTCAGCAGCTGCTTTCCATCTAGTGGCATTTTCCTTGTCTACCACCCCCCCCTGCTCCTCCCCGATGCTATCCCCCCCCTCCACCACCACCATCCCCTCTTTCTTCACGTCAAACTTGGCAGGCAAGTTTACACTCCGATTTTCAAAGCCGCCCTGTTCTCTGTCAAATGTTGCGTGGCAACATCAAACGCTCTGCCGGACAGAGCCTTCCTGGGATTCCAGCGTGGTGGGCGGATAATTGGAGGCAGGCCTCAGCGGATCTGGCAGATGTGTGATGAGTTTTTACTGGAGCGTTGTTTTTTTTTGGAGTGGTGAGTATGTGTGCGTGAGGGGGGAGTGAGAGATGGTGTTTAGAGGGAAAACATAAGGGCTTTCTTTGTTGTCATCCTCTGCTCCCTCCCTAAAGCTGGCCACAGGGGCGTCGTATTGGCCAAGTGGCCAAGTAAGGGCTGATTGTGGCAGTAAACATTGCATACAGACACGATATCTGAACCCAGCATGTGGAATTTGATGTCTTAGGTCTGACTCACAAAGCCTTTAAGCCTCCAAAAAAATTCCACATGTCCTGTCCGTCTTTTCCTCGGTTTCACTTTTTCTGGAAGCTGGATTTTTCTGTTACTTTTGTAAGAAACACCCAGATAATTACTGGGCACTCTTGTCTGGGGGTTGACCGCAGTTTTGGATCAAGGTCATTGCAGTCGCTGTCAAACATATAGTGACTGCAAAGACATGCAGGAATTCCTTCCCACTTTTCCCTCCACCCGCACACCCCACTGTAAAAGCAGGAATGCTGGACTTGGATTCTTAGTTTTCCTGTCCATCCATCATTGAGCAAGCATAACAGGGACCCAGACCAGCTCCTCCCAAGCCAAGGGTGGGCTCCCATTGAAAGTGCAAGAGGCCAGGGCTCTGTGCAGGGCTGTGGAGAGGGAAGAGAGTTGGGGGGGTTATTGGGCTCGGGAAATTGTTAGACAGAGAGGGAAATGGACAAAGGAAAAAAAAGACATGCAGACAGAGTTCCAAGAAAAAAAAGAATGAAACACAGCCCTCCCATGTTTTTGTTAAGTCCCTTGGGCTCATGCAGACAGTATTAGGTTTAATTTTTTTCTTTTAACACAGGAAGGCGGTGCAGATGTTCCTGAGAGCAGGCCTGCGGTTTCCCTGTTTTCCTTTTGCTAGTCTGTTCCTGGCTCTCCAGCGTTGCCAAGGCGCTCCCTTACTCGGTGCTGGCGTTTTTGTTTTTCCTGAGAGTGGGGCTCCAACAGGAGGGTCATCTCCAGGCCAGCTCCAAATGAGAAATAGTTGGCCGGCTGCCCTGGCGGCCGCTCAAATCCGCCCTTTTGAAAAGATTACTGTGCTGCTGCTGCTGCCGCCTCCTGTGGGGCATGCCAGATCTGCTGAGGGGAGAGGAATGTGCAGGAGGGCTGGAGGAGGGAGGGTGAGAGCAGGGAGGAGAGGGGTGCACTGAGGGGCCACATTTCATTCGACCTCTTTCAGAAAGTTTTTCTCATTACTTTTCTTCTCCCTCTCCTCCTCAAATGTTTCAATTTCTGCTGCACAGAACAGGCTGTGGACTGTTCACAAATAAAACCTGACAGGGTTTTTCCACTCAGCCAAGAGCTGTGTGACACAGTCCAGTTCAGCCACCTCCTCCCCTGGTTGTCTTTTGGCTGCTTGTTTTTGTTTCTTAGGGACTAGTGATGAATGATCGATTGATAGCGTTAAGGCCCACTGTGGGACTGCCGTGGGCTATCTCTGCTAAGCTGCTTTGCCCGATAGGCTGCTGACTGTGGAGACTCCAAAGCCAGAGCAATAAAAGTTGATTTGTGGGGGCATTGTGAGAAGCCCCAGACACTTAAGAGAGGTGTGCATGTCTCCTCTGGCCTGTCACAATCAATACTACCCCACCACCGCTGGGCCTCCCTGTCTCCACCGTGTTTACTCTCAAATAATGCATCACACTCTCACACAAATACCTTCCATTCACACATGGGATGGAGACCATTAGCCGTGGCCATGTGGAACAATGAAACACAGCTTCTGCGTCTTTTTTCTTTTTATACGGCCAGCAGACAGAGCATTTTCCTTCTTCTAAGTGCTTCTGCAAGGCATCATTTTAGTGCTGCCTGACCTAATTGAACAACCTCAACATCCAATCTTTTCAGGCTCAGATTACACACCCGCCTAGTTTCAGCTCGGATTAACCTCTGAAAAGAACTCTATAACAATTAGTGGAACAATGAAGATAAAAGGCCTTGCCTCAGCTAGGTTGTCAGAACCTGACATATTTTGCCCCTCTTAACAACATGCCCTGGGGGGACACATGCCTCCATGTTGTATTTATGAAAAGGGTTACCACAGTAGATATAATGGTATGTTAACAAGGTGTCAAGCACAAGGAAACACTCTCCCTCTATTATATATTACTGTTTATGATTTTCTTAGTGATCATGTTACTGGAGACTTTGATAAATGCTGAGTAATTACATCACTCTCCTGCCATATGAATGTTGGAGCCTCCTCAGGGATCATTAGCTGCTGACGGATTTGGAGTGATGAGGCCCTGGTGGGTGGTCCTTATCTGAGAGTCAGGAAACAGGGCCAGACCCATAAACACTCTGCTTACCACAGAGGAAGCAACCGTGTATGGAGACCACACCCTAAGTTGCTGTAAAGCTTGAATGTGCCAAAATATAAGGAAAGGGGGCCTAAATCTTTATTCAAATCTTATTCTCTCACGGCCCTTCTGGGCAGAGAAAACAACAACCCAGCTTGGTTTAATTTGCAAGACTAGTCTGTTCCAGTAAACATCACCGCGCATGCAGGCAGAGTCAGATCACTGCTATCAGTGCGTGTGCTCTATGCTAACGCTATAAGAATCGCAGTGTGTGTTCCCTTAGTCACATCATCTGCTTAGCAACATGCACGCTGGGGAGAGCAGGACAGAGCGATGTGATTGGGGGAGACCAGGACCCTCAGGACACAGAGCGCTAATTGCAAAGCTGTTTTTCTCCTCCATTTTTAACAGATGCAATACGCCAGCCACAGAAAAGGGGTTGCATAACAGGATTTTACAGCAGATACCTCCTCGTCCGTGGCTCTCCCTCCATTTCCATCCTTTTATGCACTACCCCCACCCTCTTCCTAGCAACTCCATCTCTTCCTCTCCATCCTCTCATAACAGCTGGGGCTGAGCCAGATGGTTCTGATGCTATTTTAAAGCTTACACACAGGCAAAAGAGGGGGAAAATTCTGGTATTTGTTTTTACTGGAACCAGTGTGAAAAATGCACTGTTATATGTGTGTATTTAGGACACAAATGAAAAATCTTTTGTTAATTGGTTTGGAGGCAGTGTTGTTGACCTGACTGGGGTCTTTGGCAGGGTTGACAAAGAGCTCAGTGTGGCCAGCCTTTGTGCAGCAGAGCTGGAAGAGCGGTTTCCATATTGGGACAATATGCACTGTCACCTCTGACCCTGCTCAGAGGCGGCGGGTAGAGAGCACTCAGAAATTCGCTATCCAGAAACACAAAGCATTCCAGACTCACACACATCTACAAATAAGAGAAACAGAAAACATGTTGGCACAAGCAGACGATGCACACATGCACACCAACTGTTACTTTTCGTTCATCAACCCTGCGGGCCAAAAATTACACATGCAAGCGTTTTGCTGTCTGACGGGGGCAGGGCAGACTTGGCTGGGGGAGCTGAGAATATTTGCAACACACACACACACACAGACTGGTGATCTCACTTTGTAAGGGAAGGCGAACATGAAGTATTTGTTGCCACAGGGCCAAGAGAGCGAGAGAGAGGGTGGTGGTGGGGGGATTTGTTGTGCTTTGTGGGAGATGGGAGGGAATTAGACATAGCTGTTATATGACTTTTTGTTCAGTACAGTTTCCACATCGGTCCCAGGGAAAACAAAGAGGAATTACGCAATGCTAATGTTACTCAACCCTGATTACAGCCTTTCATGTGAACATCAGGAAAGGGATGGTGCTGTGTGTCAGGGTGTGCATACATGTGCAATGAATGCACAAAAATAAAGGACTTTTGATTTTGTGTACAAAAAAACCTGCTTTTCTACATCTCTACTGTCTTCTTTTTGCTTGCATGCATGCATGTTCATATGTGATATGTGTGCATATCATACAAACACACTCATATGCACTCTTTCCATGTTTGGATGACTGCATCTGCCATCCACAATAACTCTCGCAGTGATGTCCAGTGTGCTGAGTATGTTTTGATGTTTGTGTGCTTGGCTAGCGAGGGTGATAGGAGGATAGTCCAGAAATAGAAATGTTTCATGAAAACATCAGAATGGGGAATCATTTCACTGTAAAGACTAGTTTCATAATCGCCCTGGAGGAACCAAGGCTTGTCTGTTCCATTTGAGCTCCCTTTTTGCCCTAATTCACTTCTGCAACTCGAATGTATTTAACCCAATGTCAGCTCTGACTACCCTCGCTCCCCTATCCCAGCCTTTTCTCCTGTCAGGTCATGTTTGTTACGAAAGAGTTGAGTGCATTTTTTTTTATCTGTGAAGTGCTGTTAACATCAGAGCTATGATGATGACTGAGTTACAGTATGTGAGGAAGCAATCATCCTCCATCTGAAAGCCGGTCAGTAGAGAGGAGGACAGCCATGAGTAAACAAGGTGTGGTTCTGTTGAGACGATTTTCAGAGAAATGTATTTTCCTGACCAATCATTCTCTGAGTCATTCTGTTTTTGAGTATTCTCCTGGGATTTGTTGGCACTGAAAGCAGCCCAGTCTCACAGCCTTCCCTGGCAGGATGCTATGAAATAGACTTGTCAGGGCTCAGGGCACAACAGAGAATGTTTATGTAAGAGGTTGAAAATAGGCAGCACATTTTGTCATGTTTAACGTTAGTCATCAGTTCACCAAGTCTCTCAGCACAGTATCAAGAGGCCATTGAATGTGGCCTCTACATTCTGTTTTCTGAACAACACCAGTAAGAAACGCAGCCATAGTAGCTCGTCTGTGAGGCTATTGTGGGCATTTTATGGACCCTAAATAACCCCCAATTATTGCTTGGGCTAGTTGTTCTTTCATAATCATACACACACACATATAAATATATAAATATATATATATATATATAATGTTAAATATCAGTTGCAACTGTAATTTTTTAATTTATAGTTAATTTATAATTTATAAATTAATTAATTTATAGTTACAATGACCTACAATCAAACAGGCACTTTGGGCAGCTTTGGGGTCCTTTGAGTAAGACAATGGGGCATGTACATGTAACCCTGACAGCATCCAGTATGCAGTCACGTTATGCTATTGTGTGAAAGAGTTACAGAAATAATTTTAAATGTTTGTGTTCAAATGTGCACTTTTTAGAATTAGATCTTTTTAGCTAAATGCTGATGTCAACATGCTATAATACTCACAGTTTGTAAGATTCATCCTCTGGGGGGCTACAAATGTCTAAAACAAATTTCATCGCAATCCATCCAATTGTTGTTGTGAATTTCAGTCTTGATAGTGGACTGTGGATAAAAGAAGGACATAGCAATTGTGGCAGTTTGTTGACTACTGTTTTAGTATGTGGTCATTGCCATCTTGTTTTTTGATTGTAATGAGCGGAGTTTGACTATTTCACAAAGAACTTCAGGATAGCAATATGGTTGTGACCTGTCAATCAAAACATATCCTGCTTTATAGTCTATTTTACTCTAAATGGGATCATAATTTACAAAATGAGTATAATGCTGTTTTGAAGAACACTTGAAACTAGCCTTCAAGACCATAAACATGTTAGGAAAATGTTTACTAGGATAAAAAAATCAAGGAAGTGTTAGGGACATTTTCTCATAGACTTCTATACAATCTGACTTGTTTTTGCAGCCAAAGGAGTTGCCCCCTGTTGGCTGTACAAAATACAGGCTGACGGCAATTCTGTGCTGGGTTCACTTTTCAGACCCGGAGGCTACATCCATCTTTTATATACAGTCTGTGGTCTGAATCAAAGCGTTGGACAGAGCAACCAACCAGCACACCAGTCATCATTCCATACGTGATGTCCCATATGACTACTAAACATTATTGTGCATACTGTGGTGAGTCAAGCACAAAATTGAGTCACATATTTCATAACATGAATGAGCAACAGCATCTGACAAACTCAGCATTTCACGCGGTACTTCATTATTGCAGAGTCTGCCAGTAAATTCCACAGGGGTGTCTCTGCTGACCTAACATAATGCCTCTTTCATCATATACATATATTGAATATGTAAACTGTCCCACGCCTACCATCCTCAGCATTTTCAATAATGTGAAAGCCATACGCTGAGAGCTGTTAATCACTGGGATGTCCTCGCTTGGGTAGAGAGAGACAGGTACAATGACACGGACACAAGGCCTCACATATAAAGGCACTGTCTGTGTTGTTAGGCGTTTGTATGGACTATTGAGTCCAGTTAAGACTAAGTCTAAGCTAATCCTTATAGAAAACTCGGTACGTTGGTATAAATGACCTATATACCAACTCCAGTCTCCTAAAAAGAAAGGCTGATTGTCAGATAGCAAATCCAAACCCATCTCCCCTCACCATTTACCCATACAACCTGCTAACCCAGCCCGGCTCCAGCCTGAACGCCAGATCAATGTGGATCCAGATCAATAGGCTTATTAGAGCTGCAGTTGAGTGGTGAACAAAGCCGATTAGCTGAGTCTACACAGCATGTCCCCTCAGGTTGAAGAGAAACACAGAGAAGGTCACCAGTCACAAGGTCATTACGCCCTGTGGAGCTGCTGGTTGTACATACTGAGGCGACCCTCAGCCTCTCAGCACATATGATTAATAGAATTAGACCCTGGGAAACATTGATCAGCACTTTCTGTGCTTGCTCTGATCCATGCAGAAATCCCATTGATTTTTAATCATGTTTAGCTCCCTTTTGGAACAATGCTCGCACTGCTTCTAATGCTAATGTTTGAAGGAACCACTCAAATCCATAGATGTGAAGTTCTAAAATATGCAGGCTTAAAGAGAGCTTCCCAAGTAGCTTTGCTTCCAAAAATTTGCTGTGAGTCTTTTAAAGGTCAATGAGTGCAATAAGCCTTCTTTTGAGACTATTTCTGTGGATGCCTGAGGCTGATCAGTGAGGTGCGAGCTGATGGCGAGTCAAAGAAAGCAATGTTGTGCAGTCAAAGGATATGACATGAATGTCCTGAAAGTCACAGCTCGGCTCATTTTTGTTACCAAAGAACATGTCTGAAAAGCTGCCAAAAGACACTCAGTACTTTGTGAGTTCTGCCTCTATAGGTGGTATAAAACTGCATACATGGGGGGAATGAAAGAGACGTATTCATGCTTTCAGGGTAATTTCATCATGATGGGAACCAGAGGCCTTATAAACCTTTTCAATCAGCAACTTACGGGCTTTCAGTGACCAACGTGACTGTGGTTTCCTTCCATTAGAGTGTACAAATTGATAAGACTGAGTGAGGTATAATATAAATGGAACAAATGCTGAATATGTGATTTGCAAGTTGGGCAACACTTGGTGAGCTTATGAAAAAGAGAAGATAAACACTGTGGGTTTAATGTAAAAACAGAGATGACTGTGTTTAATTGGAAAGGAAACTTTCCCAGGACCTTCACATGTGTGACTAGTAAGATGAATGGGCTGCTCTTTCTCCTTTTCCAGAGAGATACAGGCCTTGTGTTTTGATCCCCACTTTATGAATAGGCTCTCTACACTGTCCTGAAACTAATAGGGGGAGTAGGACTGTCTTCGTCTGCTCTGACCCCCCTGCCAGCACAAAGGCCACCTTTGACTGGGAGGCCTATAATGAGTTAGAGGCAGCAGTGGAACAGAGGCCAGGGGAATATTTGATGACTAAGAGGCTGCGTACGCCACTGTATGAACTGTGTGATTAATCAATGCAGCATCATCACAGATTGGCCTTCACCCAGTGCTCTGAGATCATCACTTCCACTCCTGCTTCCCGGCTCAGCCCAGATTAATCTAAGAAAGGAAATGTGGGCTTTAACATATGAATTGTTTCCATCCAGTGAAGTAAACTTGCATGTCATTTGGGTAGTTTCTATAAAGTCAGTGAGGTGTGCTGTAGTGGGCTGATATTGATCTGGAGCTTTATATCTTGTGTGCTGGCTCAGGGTTTATTTGCAGCTGCTGTTACTGGAAATGCATCCCTGGAGCGATCTGGATTCAGCTGATCCAATTAAACGCTGTGAATAATTGATCTGACAGTGAAACTGAGCCCTGTCACATGGGAGCGGTGACATCATCATTTAAGGGTTGAAAAAGTACTCCTGTGCAGCTGGACTGCCCCGGGTCGTTTGTTCCACAATCAGTTCACTGTATCTGATTACCGCCTGTGAAGGACACAAAGCAGACAATGTGGACAGAAGGGGAGGTTACACCAGCACTATAACGCTCAGCAAGACTGTACCAGGACAACGGACTCACTGATAGTTGGGGCCTGGAAACTCACGAGATTGTCACATGTTGCAGTCTGCAAACCTGACCCCACTATGCACAGAGAAATTAAGTTCTGATTTGATGTGGCTACACTGCTGAAGCCGAGGTTACTTTCTGCTAAAGAAAACAAATCTTCCTTTGTTTCCTTTCTCACAGCCATTGTTTGCCTCTTATTTAGGAGTTCTTCTGCATTGCGTGCTACAAAGGCCATTCCTTAAGAAGACCTCCATATGAACCAGATGTACTTGTGGGTCGATTATCTTCTTGGCCATGAAATAAGGTGCAAATAGGAGCCATCTTTGGCCCTGGCCTTGGAGGAAGCTTAGATTGTAATATCTAATGAAACCCCTCCAGAGAGGTCTGCCCCTACCGCTCACCGCTTTTTCATCTAGATCTGCACCACAAATGAGAAAAGGAGGCTGTTGAACATCCAACATCTTGTCTGAATTAGACTCTAACCCTTGGGCAGGAGGGGGAGGTGGCGGTGGGGGTGCTCTCCATGTCTCCCTTCAGTTTCTCACAGGGGGAGGAAAGGGTGTGGGGTCCCACTTACAGCTGACTCTCATGCTGCAACCATTTCGCTGGGTTGGCATTTCTGATCCGGTCATAGTGAACTCACATGTCTGATGAAATCATCCAGTGTTTGTTCCCACGTGGTCACACAGTCATCGTGCATCACTGTGTAATGTCCAGGTTTGTAAAGTGGCATTACTGCTGTCTGGCTGGGGAGAGTTTGGATAATCACCATGTGAGCCTGATTCAGAGACTCCAATCTTATGTGGTTCCAGTCTTAATTTGCCTCCTCTCTCTGGATCAAAAGGACAATCCTTTTCCTCTTTTATCATTAAATGAGCTGTGTTTGGCAGTTGTGTCGCTACAAGTAGCACCAGTTTAACCACTAGTCTAAGTAGAATTAAACAGCTTTTTATTGATCAAGTAACAGGGTAGGTAGGTAGCGAAAAGCACAGTTGAGCTTTCAATGTAATCTGAAATAAAACTAAAAATGAGTCAGTGAAGACACTACACTGACATATATATAGGCTAGCCAGTGGCAGCACTTCCTGACCGTGGCATCTCGCTAACTACTAGCTAGCTAAGTGTTTTTCACTGTCTGTAGGCAACAAATGGGTAAAATTAAACATGAAATAAGCTACTTTTGCCACATTAAGGCGATTTAGCTGTTCTACATTTGTGTAGTGGTAGCTTTAGTGTAGTGAAGCTTTATTTAACACAGCGTAAACTGCTAACATAGCTCACTACACTTTCCAAGCAACTGGTTATGAAGCCACAGATATGCTAGCACTCCATAGCTCCAATGGAACATTTACTTTTGGCAAAAAGAAAAACCAAATGTCTTGACTGTTGCTGGGAGGCATAAAAACACCTTGTAATGTAGTAAATTTTTTAGATAAAGACATTTTTTTTCAACACATAAAACAACACATTTTTTTCAGACAACACATAAAAATGTAAATTTATAATCATGTGCTTGAACTATTTCTTTACAAACAACGTTATTTATTTGCAGAGAACTAGGGTGTAGCATCCCTTGCTCTATGTGTCACCTAGTAGCTTCAGGTTGAAGTCTGTGTTGTTGTTTGTAGAAACAGTTTCTTTTACAAGTTTTTAAAAAACATTTCTGTACATGTTAACAGCGTACCGTGTATGTTGGCGAAGGCCAGGCGAATTGCTTCAACATTCTTCCAAACCAAGTTACGCTTGAGTAATACACTAACAAAACAAGCATATTTCCCAAAATATTTAACCGATTCTGTAATTCATAGGTCTTTTTAATTTCAGCAATAAGTTGAGTTTCTAACATTTGTTGTATGCAAATTCATGGCAATATCTGCAACTAAAGCTACAAAATAAAAGCTAGCTTAGTGGTTTGCCATGGGAATTTGTCTGGAGTGTCACCTCTCCAGTATTAATAGCCAAACAATCTCAAGTAAAGATTGATTCAAATATACTTCTTTTTTTTCCATTTTGAGAAGGTTGGTAATAGCAAATATGGCTACACGTTTCTCCATGAGTCGAGTCACTGGCACTTCAGGCGTACAACGAGGGGACCCTGTCAGTTAATTAGACGAGGGTGGTGACGGCTCCATCCATCAAATTACGTTTTCTTTATCCCCCAAACCAAGTCCAGTTGGAAAATTTCCCTCATCCGTCAAATCGCAGAACATTTCCAACTGCAAAGACCACAAACGAGTGCAGAGCTGGAATGAAATCTTTCAAGCAACACACTGACATGAGCACGACCTCCCAGAAAAGGTCATGCGGTGTTACCATGGCAATGGGGAACACCACCGGTATGTTAAAAAGGTAGCCAGGATGGGGAGCAGGGGGTGTCTAAACTGAATCCATGGCTGAGGAATTTCAGTGGGTGGGTGCGGATGCATGTTGAATATTAAAATATTCCCTCTAAATGAAGTCAGAGTAGCTGCGCCTCTATTCATTACACCACTCTGATGTTCCATAACCATTAACATCTGTTAAAGCCCAATACGCACCACGACACATCCAGTTCTCTGGACAAGGAGGGTATTTTTAGACATGTACTCATTAGTGCTGAGAGATCATTTGTAATGAAAGACAGGAGGGGAGAAGGAGGCCAATAACACTGTGAAAGATGGTATCCATATTCAAATACCTGAGGAGCGGAGTGGATTTAACTGGTAGTGAAAAGAGCGGAGGTGAGATGTGAGGGGCAGGCCAATCAAAGATTCCGAGGAGGGCAAAGCAATAAAATAGTCAGGGCAAGGTCAAGAAAATTATACAGCACATTATGCAGTATGTGAATGCTTCTAGCTCGGCTGCTAAAATATAGACAACACATGTAACCTCTAACTAATTACTTATGCTTATAACACTGCAATGTTCTCTGGACTGAATCTATTGTTCTCTCCGGGATCAACATTCCTCCAGTAATTCAGCCATAATTCAAATGAGCCCGTCACTTCTATTAGCAGAGCGGCTATCATTCAGAATCAGGCGTGGTATTGATTAACGGACTCTCGTCATTGAGAATCGTTCCATTATTCCTCTCTGAGATGATATACGTCCTGCAGTCAACATGTACCATATTTCCTGTTTTGGTCATACAACGGTGGTATCGAATTGTGGAAGGGTTATCTGTTTTTCTGTAATGGCATTCTGATTTAATTTGCTGCAGGACGGAAAGTGCCGTGCAATCCGTCTCTTTCCAGGTAGAGGTTAGATTGGATAAGAATATAGTGCCATTGTCTTACAAAGTGAGGACACAAACACAGATAGGATGGCAGACAGTACTGCCACTTCCCTCCTCCTGCAGCGCTGCCAGTGGAATGTAGCCTGATACAACAGTGACCCCTGGTGGAAATACTCAAACTGTCAACGCACTTATTAAAGCAACTAGGTGCAATTTCCCAGGTGTTTTTACAGACTAAAAATGATTCTGAATACAACTTTTATAAACTGTAATTAGCATGCTGCTCTTAACTAAACATTTCTCTGAGTACCAGATGCTGCATCAGGCGCTAAATGTGTCGAAATGACATCTTACCAAGCCAAAAAAAAAAGGGGGGGGGCAAAAGAGTTGCAAACACCAGGCAATCTAAATATGCTTTTGCATATTTCACCGTAACCTTGCCCCACCAGCCTGGCACTGTCACTGGCAAAACAGGAAAACACAGTGGAGTGATGGACTGACTCACTTTGCCAGAGCGGCCTTTGTTTCCACGCAATTAGCCTCAGAACAGTGAGCACACCAAATATCCGAGTGCCACTCCACAGGGAGGCCAAGTTGGTCAGTGGCTACAAATGGAGTTGGCTGGCGACTTCCCTGGCATGTGAGGCCAGTCATTGTCTTTGCAGGCAGCCGGCAGATGGGGCAGAAACATGGCCAGGTGCTGAGAAGTCAATGATGGAGTAATAGTACAATAATGTTAGTATTAATAGTCATTCATACTGGGAAACTGCGACATCTGATGAAACTCAGCTCCACCAGTAGTCCTGTGTTGTTAATTCAGCCAACTATATGACTTTGTAAAGGAATGTTTCACTCTATTATCATAACTCATAACGTGCTTTTGTAAATAAAGGTCTTATAAGGACGAATAATGAATATGAATATATAAAGACAGACATAAGGATTGGGGTCTAAGAGCCATTTGGCAGTATGTAAATACATATCAACTTTAGGGATTCTTGTAACCCTTAGCAGATGCTTATATTGAAAAAAATAATCCTGAGTGTTATTATATGATTTTATCTAATGTCATGTCTATGTACATTAGCAGTAAAGGTGTTGTTTGTCATTTTAGGAAATAAGTCTATTTGTTTTGTTGCTGAGAATTACATAAGAATAATGATACCACACTGATGACTGTACAGTAAATATGTAAATGATCCAGCAGGGAAACAGCTGGTTTGGCTCTATACCGCAAAATCTGCCTACAAGCTCCTCCAAAGTGAGCCTGTTCCCCAGAATGTTGAGTTACTCTATTAAAAATCAAACGCTAACTGGGGTCTTATGCGTATTTGTTTAATAAGCACAAAGGATGTATTGGTTTGGTTTTATAAAAGGGGTGTTATTTATTTGGATCTTACTATATTTGTACTAAAATAAACTGTGACTAAAAGTGACAAAGGCTTCAGTGTGCATCAGTCTTAACTAATGAAGAATCATCGTTCCACATCTTCAGCTGCCGATTGTACATCTGCCACCCACACCTCAAGAGCCTTCAAATTTCATCATGCACAGAGCTGTCCTAAAGAGATGCACTTGAAATATTGTAAAGAAATGGATGTGACGTCAGTAATCAATAGGCCAACATTGATTACAGAATCCTCCAGCCATAAATCAAGGTGCCTCTCATGTCGCTGTTCGTCATTCACTGGAGATAATATACGGTGCAAAGGGCTCTTATACAGGCAATATTATCTGTAATGTCCTCTGTAGAATGACATGCCCGTAATGACCAAACACAGCATGCACTGAATGGGAGGGAATAAAAAGAAATGCAGACGACAGGATGGCGAGTGTGATTCAGACCACAGGGTGTTGATTTCTGGGAAAGTGGCTCCGGAGGTTGGAAGTACGAAGACAGATGGCAACATGGTGCACCGATTCCCCTATGAGGCTTCACACACAACAAGAAATCCATTTATGAGATGGCTCTCTGAGTATAATGCCACTAATTTGGGTCTGATGAAGAACACAAGAGGCGAGCGCCAGCAGTGGGGACTTTCAACCATCTCTAAAAGGATTTTTGAGAGGCCAGATGTGCTGTGCAATGAATTTAATTCAGCCATGTTTATTCCTACAGGGGATTTTAAAAGGACATCTTATTAGATTACGTACAGTATATCGAATGTTTTATATACCCGAGTGATTGCTGTTTAATACTTACTACTCCACTACAAACCAGGGGTAAATATCCTAATTTTTAAATGTGATTATGCAAGAAAAAACATCAGTTCCTTGGAGAAATTGACAATGTACAAACTAATCCAGACAAGGCCTATAGAATGTCCTGAGATGGCCTATTCTGCATTATGAGTATGTTTACTTTTTGTTCTTAAAGTAGATTTTGATGATAATACTTTTATTTTTGTACTTTTACTTCCCCTGATGCTCTGCAATTTACATAAAAGACCTTCTTCCATCTCTGATTAGGAAAGACAACATGCAATCCAATTTCCTGTCTGTGTAAGTGCTGACACACTGAATTCGGTCTTACAGAGGGTTCACTAACTTTGACTGGTATTGATTTTTTTGGAGATACCAGACAGAAGAGGCCTCCTTTCAATAAAGATCAATACAGGAGTCTGGGACAGTCAGATCTGTGAATGGATCCGTGAGCAACTCCCCAACCCTTGTATTGAAATAGTTCATTTGCAGTCATGCTCGAGGCATGGCTCTAGGTTTGTTTGTCAGTCGCCCACTTCATTCCACATTGAAATATCCCACCAACTATTAAATGAACT
Source organism: Dascyllus trimaculatus (assembly GCA_024666655.1). NCBI lineage: Eukaryota > Metazoa > Chordata > Actinopteri > Pomacentridae > Dascyllus > Dascyllus trimaculatus. The sequence continues at coordinate 23,760,456 of CM045464.1, read as the reverse complement.
GCCATGACATTTTCTGCAAAAAACTTGCTGTTCCAAGAGGCATCCTAATGACTGTGATGATTCCCTGACATTCCCTCTGGCACCACCAGCAAAACGCTGACGTTGCTGATTTATTAGTGACAACTGGATTGTCATGAGATCTGGTTCGCACATTTTTGTCCGCCTCAGGTTAAATTGCAATGAACACTTCTCACCTGACATCATCATCAGGTCAAATTTTAAATTCTTCCGATGTAATTAAATAGTGAAACCGACTGGCATCACTAACCTGTGGGCAGAGTTGAAGAGAAAATGGTACAGCGAGCTAACCAGGGGGCTGAGCCAGAGTCTGACCACCACACAACCTGTTAGAGGGCTACGACTACTCAACTGGAGTTACATCCACTGACAATTTTTTTCTATTATTGTCACTGAAAAGTGTATAGACAGTATAAAAATGCATGCATTATATGTAAATACAGAGTCTGTGCTTGATTTGACTAGTTAAAGTGTGTATGATTTAGGTTAAGCTGTGGATTTTGTAGGAGCTCTTGTACGGACTCTTAAAGAGTGCTGGGATGAAACAAAGAAATCTTGAAAAGTGGTACAGACTGCTGAACAATGAAAGACTGACCCAGAACCTGCAGCCAAAAGACAGAAAATGCAAAATAAAAAACTGGATGGACATTGTGTGACATCTCAACTATGTGTTTGACATAATCGTCTCAGATGTACTTATGTAATTTAAATGATGTTTACCTTATTAGCTTTGTCGGCAATTCAAAAAGCCTAACTTTAGCAACTTTAGTTTCAGATTTTTAATCATTTGAAGCTTACAGACACACAGACACACACACACACACACACACACACACACACACACACACAAAAGAATATATTATACTGTATATCAGCTTTCACATACTTCTACATGGCAGTCTTGCTTTCCATAAGTGGTACTGACAAAAAAGACAATTTTGACAGTCATTATAGCGATTTGCAAAGATAAAACAATAAGACACATATATAAACAGCCTGGCTCCATCAAAGATGATCTTATGCTATACTGAGACCAGGGTCGTAAAAAATACATATTCTTACTATGTCTGTTTATCAGTGAGTTAGTCATTATGAGCATGTTAGCATCATCACGTTAACCATTCACTGTCAAACTGAGCTGACGTTTGGAGGGTGTTCTCTCAACAGCTAACCGATGAGTTTTTGAGAAACTGACAAGGATTTAATTTATCAGTGAAGGATGAAACAGAGCAAAAAGAGAATGAAAGTGTTCAGATCTGTGACTGAATGATACAAATTGCTGGTGGTTTCACCTCCTCCATCAAATCCCACTCGTTGTGGTGGGCTCCTTTATTCACGGGCTGTGATGTGCTTAACACTGTAAGTAAGACATGATTTGTACTAATGAATGTTTTCATAGGAGACTCCCTTCAAGAAGACCAAAATCCAGATAAAAAGATGAAACTGAGGGGAAAAAAATTATATTTAAAATTCATCTTTGAAACGTACAACCTGAAGGGACCTTTCACTTAAATGCGAGCAAACCCACTCAGGCAGAAAAGAGGTTTAACAGCTCTCAAACACAAGACAGGCGGGCTGATTGCAGAGAAGCAGGCAGAGAGTGTCTGCTTTTAAAGGCTGTGTTGGCTCGAGTGAAGCCGAACTGGACACAAATCATCTGGAGCACCATCCAGAGGGGTGGGCGTGTGGGTGGGTGGGAAGGCAGAGCAGATAAAACGAATCCTAAAAAGCTCCTGGCAGCTGAATAAAACAGCCCCAAAGGCTGTCTGTCATGGCATGGTGTTCAAGCGTTGGCCCCCTCTCTCTGTTTCTGGCTTTGTTCATGTCCTGGTTTCACACAGCTTTCATCTCCCTCCCTGCCTCTCCCATAGGTGCCTGAGTAATTACTACTGACACAAAGAGAAAGAGGCAAACATGAATCCGCAAACATTACAAAAGTAATTAATTCCTGTCGATTCACTCTATCTTCCAATTCATCTGCCAGTTTGATGAGCTTGCCTTTTTGTGTCCTATTTCTCTGCAACCTTGTTAAAAGAACAAAGTGCTTTTGGCTCAATTAATCCCCACTGCCATCACACTACCTGAATTTACTGTCACTTATCATTTAAATTACTCAATGAAGCCACCTTGCTTGATCCTTCCAGCTCTGAATTTTCTAATTTGTAGACTATAAACACTTCAGTCTGCATCCTTTAATAGCGCATAGAGCATGAATCTTATCTCACAGCTTCAGTGTGCAGGTGCAGGTGTAGAAGTAGACACTTCCTACTGAATCATTTAAAAGCAAATAAAATTGTAACTTCACAGTCTCTCAGAGAAGCGCCTGTTGCCTAGTATTTACCACAGCTAGGATATATTTATGACAGCAGTGAGGAGGATGTTCAGATGTCTCTGTCTTGATTTGGAAGAATTCGTCAAGCTGTAAACAACATCAGCGTTGGTGGTTGCAGTGGGTACATATTGTAATCTTCAGCTCTAATACTGATAAAGACACAAACTCTGACACCAAGAGTGCATTTTATATTCCTTCACAGACCACTGTGGCTCTGGGCTAAGGGAAACCTTTTGTTGTTTTCCCTTTTTTTACATTTTCCCTCTGAGAAAACCACACAATCTAAAATCATGATTGCATCATCTCACACATGTCTTTCCTGTAGGCATCAAATCAGCACAACAGCTGGGCTGTCAGAAGGTGTCATTTTTGCAAAAGAAAGCAGGGCAATAAAATGGCTGCACAAGCTTTCAGGGGATCCTCCTGACACGCTGCCTCCTCCCCTGCTGCTCTGCAATGAACTGCTGAACTCCAGATGGGGCTGACTCTTTGACTTATTAAAGATTTACCAGGTGAGCGTGCCGTTGTGCCCTTGACCTTCAAAGCTGTGAGGTGGGGCTGTGACTGCACTGAGACAGTGAGTGTTTGGGGATTCAAGGGTGCACAGGGTTGACAAACGACTTTGCTGGCTTTGCCAGTCGACAGCGTTGGCAAGCTGTCAACAGAGAGAATGCAATATCATTTGTAGTAAATTACCATCCCACACAAAGTGACACAAGGCAGCGTAAGTCTGACAGCTCCTTCAGCTGCCACGCAGAGAGCAAACCTGCCAAGAAAAGAGCACACACGCCCACACTCTTACCCACATGTGCCAAGAGAACACACACACCAACAAAACAAAATCAATTTTACATAAACTCCAGCAGAAAATCAAACCCCTATTTTCTTTGGAGAAAATGTACACTCACGGTGAAATTTAACAGAATATTTCTTTTGGAATAATGACTGAAGCATTTTCCAAGCCTTAATGAAAATTCTATCAAGATAAATTTAAAATATATGAGATTAAACATTCCTCACTCAGCATTTGTTTACATTAAATTAACAAGAGAAGAAAAGGCACAGAAGCAGCTGCTGTTACAGTCTGTTATGGAGCAGGGATAAACAGCAACAGCCAACCAAAAAAAATCCTGTGATGTGCAATATTCCTTCTGACAGGCCTGTTCTCAGGGGAGAGTGGGGTGGTATGTTTGAGGCATAAATATAAAAGTGAGAATGGATGAACACCTCTGTGGAATATTTGGCTGACATGGAGCAAAGTTAGTCAAGTGTCTGATTTGCAGTGGGTTTAATATAGACCAGTTGGGAGTTCTCATGTGAAATGAGCTTTATGTAACTCCAGCACAAGAGCTTGGGGGAGGATGCTCTGTAGGTGGTGTGAAGAGGATCTGATCTCTGCTGCCGACTGGAGCTGAATCAGGTGGATCTGAGTGAACGAGGTGTTTTCCTCTAAATGGGAGCTCAGATATCCAGCAGTGGCCTGAAATGGAAAATGACTGCAGATCTTTTTGTTCTTTATTTGATATAATCACTAGGTTATGCTGTAGTTTAGCCTGGTATACAAACATCCATTTGACATTATATTCCTCCAGCGGCAGACAGACATTTGCTTTAATGTAAACGTCTGTTTTTAACCTCCTTTAAAAAATGTTGCAATTTCCAATGTATACCTTTTACAAGAACAGAACATGGAAAACAGAAGTACTTGGCAGAAAGCAGGTACATACAGCACAGGTGGCTTTAAATGGGGCTGTGTGGAAGGTCTGCTGTGGGGGTATGTACAACTAAATGCAATCTGGAGGTAAGTATATATCTGTGAAAGAGAAAAAAAATAGATAAAGAGCTTTGATTATGTGTATATATGAATAAATATGTATTATATTTTCATACTACTACTACTAATAATATTGATTTAACATTTTGAAAACTTGTTGCACATCATTGGTCACTGCTGGGAAATAATCACTCAAACATTTTGACCTTTAAAGCTGGACGTATTGATAATACAATGCACATATATATTTAATATTAGTCAGGAAAGGCATTTTATAATTAATAAATTATTAATTTAAATAAATTAAATTATAAAACACACTAACCCTAAAAAATGGCAAAGGATTAGGTATTGTTATACTTATTCTGATGGGGAAATACTGCATAGGCATATTTCAGGAGTCAAATTCTGCATCTGAAAATACAGTAATATGATATTAAAAAGATTTTAAAATGTGTAGAGGACAACATCTCAGTGTCTCCAGTGGTGGCCAAGTCCCTGTTTGATATCAAGCTAAGTGGGCTGTACTGTAACTTTAAAGGACCACTGAAGGAAATTTTGTGTTTTTAAATCCATTTACTGAAACTAATGAATTCATAGCTGAGTTGTGAGGATGGAGGGTGTCATGCAGTTATGCACAATGAGTTTATCAAAGGCTTTTTTTGCTGGAAAGAGCTGTGTGCTTTGTCTAACATTTACACTACGAGAATGATTAGAATGAACCAAAACAGCAACAACAAAATAATATGTTCAGCCAAGGGAAAGAGCAGAGTTCAGAGCAAATTCTCAGTGGGTTCACTTCCTTTTCACTTTACATATTGTCACTTGATCCACTGTTAGCTAAAAATACTGATTAGAGAACCTTTAAGATCAGCTTGTTGTCTGTGTGAGACCTAAACTATAGTGATAACGATGTCACAGGGAAGCGGCCTGTACAGAAGGGAATGGAAAATCCAAAATCGTTGGCATGGTCCTTGAAATAACACTGGCAGTGCTCTTTAAGTGGAGTGGACAGTGTCAGGATGTGGTTCTGGAGAGGTGGAAAGTCCAGAGTAAAAGCCAAGTGGGGCCTCCGGCGAGGCGCAGCATGTGGTCACGCTCCAGTTAACTGGAGTTCACCAGAGGTTAAGTGGGTAACTTAGTAGAAACTTCTGCAATATACAGTATGTGCAGGCAGGCAGGATGACAAAACTATCTGACAGCTCACATGTATTTTAAACTGTCATCCTGATTTTGATGTCTGCTCGTGGGCAATGGTTTGGTCTTGGCAGCCAGGCTGAGTCCTAAAACACACGGAGCAAAACAAACTCTGGTTGCTGCTTCTGAAATGAGGCTACGCACAGAGTAATCGCTCGCTCTAACCCCTGGGACGGTGGGGAGACACTCTGACTTGTGAGTCCATTTTACCCCTGGCTACATGGTTCAGGCCACTGACTAAGAGCGCTGCTTCAGTGCCCACACTGCTCTCAGAGGAAGTGACCTCAATACATCCAATAACTCTGCTCGCAGAAGCGCGACAGCTGCAGAAGATTGGAAACGCACCAGGTTTCTTATCTTAGATACAGCTAAAATGAGAGGAGTACATTGTTTTGGTGGTGTAAATGTCGAGGGAAGAATGGCTCAAAGTTTCCCCATGCAGTGGGTTTATAAACGGCAAATAAGAAAAGAGAGATCCAGCCACCAAGTTTAAAATGTGATTACGAAATTAGACAATATTTAATTATAATAAAATGCATTTTGATTATCACAAATATGCAGCAGTTTAATTTAACATTTTCTTTTATTTAAACTCCCCTAAGGTTACCTGACCAGAACCTGACCTGACTAGCAAGGAAACAGAGCAAATAAAGAGTCAAATATTTCCCTCAGGAGTTTCTGAATATTGGACTCCTGTTCATCCAGATATTGTTAATGCTGCTGCCTGTGTAAATAATCAATAACTGTTATTTTCCTCATATCTGATAATATGTCCATGTTGTGTTGTCAGCTGCTCCGTCCCCAGGAGGCCAAAAAAAGGGAGAAAAAAATCAATTGATCCAGCTATTACATGATTTTGTGATGTCGCTGACGTTTCTCAGTGAACAAAGAAGGCTACAAAAGTCCTCTGGGCATCCTAGTAACACTTCCCAAGTTCTGAATCAGTGTGCAAGGGGTTAAAATTATCTGAAGTTCACTACAGAAAGGATAAGGATCTGGATCTGCAAGCTGTGCATTTCGGCAGCTTGTCCCTCCTCACTGCTGCTGCCCCCATGAGACAAGGCCGTGGCTGATAAGGCAGAAATCATGCAGGTTATTCCACCCGTGGCCTCTCTCTCCACAGGTGCTAACCAAATTTCAGAGTTCTTTGCAGTGTGGTGATTGTTGAGGAAACACAGTGAGCTGCAGGAGCTGATTTGTGCTGATTACCGGGGCCTGTGTGACTGTGTGCGCCACGTCCAGGTGATTGTGTGGGATCCTGTGTTTGGCACTTGTGACTGCTGTTTTCCGCAGAGATGCTAATCATGCAGCATGCGCCGGAGGCATGATTAAATGTCACACAGCTCCCTCTGCTTTGGCCCTCTCACTGTGAATAAAGCTTTCTCACTCACAGGCTGAGGAGGCCTGGAGTCTGCAGCCACACTCCCAGCAGCCTGAGCTACGCAGAGCCACAGCTCCCCCTACAGGCTGCACGGCAGAAGACAACCACAATTTACACATTCTTTTTTTTGTATCTTCCCACAACAAATAACACTGTATGCTCTTTCTTATTTATCTTATTAGAGTTTCAGTGTGTCGTCTACATAAAAATAAAAGGATTCATTGTGACGTTGGATAAAAAAAAACCAAGAGGGAGTAAATAAATTGAAAATAAAATAGCAATAAATGGACTTAAATGGATTACTTCATCTTGGTCTTCAGTGTCAGAAACCTTGCTCTCCTGTCTAGTGCTGTTTGAAATAGCCGCTACAGCTCCAATCAACATTCTACTTAGAAAATACATAGTGATTCCCTCGTGTAAGGAGAACAAAAGTAACCCTAAGTATACTTTTCCTGACTCTTCTGTTTTGGGTTATGTAGCAACCAGTAATGTAATACCTGTCAATAATGTAATGGCATTTTGACAATAATAAGTTATTACTTTAATGGCATAGTATTAAAAAATCCTCTGAAAATGTAATAACAGCAACCGATAATGTAAAAATACACCAACAGGATTGCATTTCTTGGAAATAAAAGTTTTTTTTTTCAGTTTTTGTGCAGTTTGCTCATCAAAAATAGGTACAGTGGATGGCACAGTCGTCATATTCATTCATCAAGGATACGTCCCATGTAGCTCTCTCTCTCTCCTTAATTATGGTTGGAAGAGCCAATCTGAGAATTATTAGTTGTACAAAATCTGTATTTAGTGTATTGTTTAGATGTGTAAATTCATCATTTCATGTCAGTGTATCTGTTGGATGTTGCATTGTCAAATGAATTCATCACATTTCATTAAAACTTTTTTCAAACATTTCTCAAAGAAGAACAATTCAGTCCTCAGTTAAAACTGGATTTAAATAACTGGACTGGCACTATAATGGCGCTTAACTCCAATGTACAATGTAGAACATGAACACTCGTCTACAAATGTAAAAAAACCATAGAGTACCATATATGTTATTGGCTCTCGTCAACATTATTACATTTTTGGCAGGTATTACGTCATTGGCCATTATTACATTATTGGTTGCTACAGACCTGTTCTTCTCTTATCATCACAAACTTCTCTCTATATTAGGTTTTTCTTAAAAAAAACAAAAACAAACTAAACACAGGTCCTTTTTTATTCCTGATTTAGTCCTTGGTCTGGAAAAAGAGCCTCCTCTGAGGTATATTGTTATCTGGGTCATGGCATCATATTGTTGAAGAAATTCCCCCATAGTCCTCAGGTGAAGTTTACTGTAGTGGGGTGTTTATCAGTATTCTGGTATATGGTGGGCTTACAGACACAGAGCATGAGTCTGTGAAGGTATGCCTAACCAGAACATTTTCTCAACATTTTGTACAGATGGTTAGAGGGCAGGGAGGGAACAGTACAGATAGATACATAGAGAAATAGATCTTTATTGTCATTGTCGTTAAACAATGAAAGGCAGTTTAGCAACTTTTTTCAAATTAGCAGCATAAGACACACAACAAGATAATACATGACATGTAAAAAATAGAATAGAAATAGAATAAAAAAGAATAAAAATAGTATGGGGATCGTTATGTACATACTTCAGATGGCGATGATATTTAGGGAGTATGTAAACATATTCATGATCAGTGTTTAGTTTCCATATAGATCGTAATCAATAAGAAGTTATCAATAACAAAATGTAATTGAGTCAAGGGGTGACACTAGGGGTTGTCTTCAGACATGACCTGATTATTAAAATCACATGTGGCAACAGGATGTGCCATTTTCTTCATCAAATGTATATCCCAGGTCGTTCTGGTAGTGATTCTGGTATTCACGCAGACTTGCTTTTATGCCACTCAGTTTCTTGACCGTTGAGTTTGCGAGCGAACTCTTCCAGGTCTGTCTTGACCTCACTTGCCTCAGGACGATCTTCTGGCTTTGCGCTCAGCATTTTCCATACGATGAGGTGCTGCAACATGAAAAGATATATAATAAAAAGAAATTAATAACATGAGACTTCCTAAGAGCTCTACCAATCAAACTGCAGTATTTCTGCAGGTATACTCCATAGTATTTCCCAACATAGGTAAATTACTTTAACACTGAGAGGGCTACATTTACCAAATGCTGTCATACACTATATTACCAAAAGTATTTGCTCAACTGCCTTGACTCACATATGAACTTAAGTGCCATCCCATTCCTAACCCATAGGGTTCAATATGATGTTGGTCCACCTTTTGCAGCTATTACAGCTTCAACTCTTCTGGGAAGGCTGTCCACTAGGTTGGGGAGTGTGTTCATGGGAATATTTGACCATTCTTACAGAAGCGCATTGGTGAGGTCACACACTGATGTTGGTGGAAAAGACCTGGCTCTCAGTCTCCGCTCTAATTCATCCCAAAGGTGTTCTGTCGGGTTCAGGTCAGGACTCTGTGCAAGCCAGTCCAGTTCATCCACACCAGACTTGCTTTGTGCACTGGTGCACAGTCATGTTGGAAGAGGAAGGGGACCGCTCCAAACTGTTCCCACAAGGTCAGGAGCATAGAATTGTCCAAAATGTTTTAGTATCCTGAAGCATTCAAAGTTCCTTTCACTGGAACTAAGGGGCCAAGCCCGACTCCTGAAAAACAAGCCCACACCATAATTCCTCCTCTACCAAATTTCACACTTGGCACAATGCAGTCCGAAATGTACCGTTCTCCTGGCAACCTCCAAACCCAGACTCATCCATCAGATTGCCAGATGGAAAAGCGTGATTCATCACTCCAGAGAACGTGTATCCACTGCTCTATAGTCCAGTGGCGGCGTACTTTACACCACTGCATCCGGCGCTTGGCATTGCACTTGGTGATGTACGGCTTGGATGCAGCTGCTCTGCCATGGAAACCCATTCCATGAAGCTCTCTGCGTACTGTACTTGGGCTAATCTGAAGGCCACATGAAGTTTGGAGCTCTGCAGCAATTGACTGTGCAGGAAGTCGGCGACCTCTTTGCACTATGCGCCTCAGCATCCGCTGACCCCTCTCCGTCAGTTTACGTGGCCTACCACTTCGTGGCCAAGTTGCTGTTGTTCCCAAACTCTTCCATTTTCTTATAATAAAGCTGACAGTTGACTGTGGAATATTTAGGAGCGAGGAAATTTCACGACTGGATTTGTTGCACAGGTGACAATCTATTACAGTTCCACGCTGGAATTCACTGAGCTCCTGAGAGCGACCCATTCTTTTACAAATGTTTGTCAAAACGGTCTGCATGCACAGTCTGCATGCCTAGGTGCTTGATTTTATACACCTGTGGCCAGGCCAAGTGATTAGGACACCTGATTCTGATCATTTGGATGGGTGAGCAAATACTTTTGGTAATATAGTGTATGTCAATCTTGATGTTTTATCATCAGTCTGAGTCGTATTTGGTCTCCCCATCCTTTGAAACCTGACAAACTTATAATTGTTGTGACAGTTCAACCACTGTCAGCCTCCTACCTCTCCTGCTTGTAAAACTAACCACTCTACCAGCACATACACAAAATACTGACTTATATTTGAAAATACACAGAGATTGCTGATGTACCTCTTCGGTAAATTTGTATGCAAACTTATCCGGAGGTTTCTTTCCTCTGAGTTTGTCCAAAATCTGAAATTCATGCAGTGATAAAAAAGTGAATAAATATGTAACAGACTTGGCAGACCTCACAACGTAATCCACAAATACTTTGTTAAATGTTTTGTTGAACAATTAAGAGCAGGGAAAGTTACCAATTAGCATTAAGAAAAACCTCAACATGACTAGTTCTGGATAGTGTTGACAACTCACCTTGCTTCTTTCACAAACTGTGGGCATTTTCCAAAGAAGCTCAAAGTAGATCAGCCCCAAAGGAAATATATCAACCTTTCTGTCATAGGGCTTGTCTTTCTTCTGTTGTAACACAAGAATACAGAGTTAGCAAAAGACATGAGAAGCCAAAACCATACAATAACATTCCACTTTAAAATAGTGATATAGGAGAAAGTTAAAGGTCCCATATTGCGCCTCTTTTTAGTAAATAAATTAAAGTCTCACATGTCCCCAGAATGTGTTTTTTAAATTTTCAGCTAAAAACATCATTCAGATGGGTTATTTTACAGTGACTGTATAACTTCTGGTTTAGCCCTGTTCTAAATGGGCTGTTTCAGTGTCTGTAGCTTCAAATGCAGCTACCTGCTGCTGTCAACGCCTCCTTCAGGAAGAAGACTCTCACTGTGTCTCTGATTGACAGCATAGAACTGAACAGGTGACCACATGGCAGCTGACATATCAGTACATGAATTAGTGTGAGACCAGGACTTTCTATTCTAGGAAGGACTTTCTTTATATCTTCAAACTTCATCTCCAAAGCAATCATGGAACAATCGCTGCTCTCACTGCACAGTCGTTGTATGGTGGGGCTTCAAAAATTGCAGAAGTAAAGGTTTTCATATCGTTACAGTTTCAAGTTTATACACAACACAAAATGGGTTTTCACCATACCTTTGATGTTAGTACAGTTGATGTCACCTGCTCAGGAGCCATGTAAGACGGGGTTCCTATTTCCGGACTTCTCTTCATCAGTTCTCCACTGTCATCATTCTCAGCAGTGACCAGACCAAAGTCTCCAATCTTCACGTTTCCATCCTGCCCAAACATGATGTTGGAAGGCTACAAAGATGAAACAAACATGGCAGTTTGTTTGTTGCAGTAACAATTAACTTTCACTCTGAAAAAGTCTTTAAGACCTTTTCATGGGATAAAAATGAATATTGCTTCTTGGGCCAGCTTGTACATGAACAGGCCTGTGCACTGCCTAAAGCCAGCCTGCTGTACACTTTCTCTCACCTTCAGGTCTCTGTGGATTAATTTCTTAGAGTGAATGTACTCAACTCCACTGACTATTTGCTGGACAATGGTCAGACTTTCTTCTCTTCTCTTTGAATGTCGCTTGGATTTTCTCTCATTGTTCTCATCAATCCACCCTCTAAGTGTTTTGACACATAACTCCATCTGAATGTAGAGGAACTTTGCACAGGAGTCACTGGAAGACCTAGTAAGAGTAAGAAAAGGAAAACATTAACTTGATTTACTCTAATAAATAAAGATTTTATTTAGTGGATGAAACTCACTGGGAAGAGCTGCTGCTGTCATCTGTGCTATCCCCCTGGTGTCCTGAATCATCTTCCCAAGCTGAGAAAAATCTAACAATGTTAGGGTGGTTGAGGTCTAACATTGCCTTTGCCTCCTGTAGAGCTTTTGTGATCCTAAAGGTAAGAAAAAGTGTGAATTAAAACTGTGAGCTTGTTTTACATTACATTTATATCTAATGAATTGTTAAGTATATTTTGAAAACATTAGAAATGACTGAAAACTTGATTTACTCTTTGAAGCGGACAATCTTCACAGCAAACTCCTTGTCCAGCAATTCCTGTTTCGCCTTGAAAACCCGACCAAAGGCTCCTCCACCGAGGTGCTCCATCCAGTTGAACTGTGACTTGTTGCTGTAGAGAAACGTCTCTTATGGAATATCAACTTGAAAAAGCTCAAAAGAAATGCAATAATCTGAAACATTGTGATCAATTATTTTCTTTTCCATACCTGAATACTTCTGATTGGGTTGAGGTCATCTGACTGGGACCATCTCCTGGATTAGTTTCTTCAGGAATATCCTTATGGAAAAAATACATTATAAAAAAGAGCTGACATGGACAAAAACAAGTGTTTTGGAAACTTGCATGAAAACATCTTAGCAGGAATACTGTCATTTAAAAAAAACATTTTAATGGCTTAATAATTTATGAAAATGATACATGATTTGCATTGTATCGATTTGCATTGTGAGTAAAGGCAATGAGTCTGAGTTACCTGATTTGACAGAAGAATATGCATTTGAAAGGCATCTGGTCTTTCTAAATGGATCACCTCAGAAGCACAGGGCAGTTAGGGGGCAGAATTATGCTAGACGATTGATTCCTTGGTTGGAACGTAGCATCAAGTAAAACTCTTACTCGCTCGTAAAGCTGGGAGACTATCTAGCTGTGGGAAGGCTTCAGAAACAGCATTTTTACACCACCATTGCTCAGCAAATGAGGATCGCCCATCCATCCATCCATCCATCCATCCATCCATCCATCATCTATTAACTGTTTAATCCCCTGTAGGGTCGTAGGGGGGCTGGAGCCTAACCCAACCAACTTGGGCAAAGGCAGGGGACACCCTGGACATGACGCCAGTCTGTCACAGGGCTATACATATACCCCTTTTCCACTAAGAAGAACCAGGTGCCAGTTCAGTGCTGTTGCTTAGCTGGCTCAAATCTCGTTCCTCCTAAGATCCTGTTTGCTTTTCCATTGGCAAGGAGCTAAGTTGGAACTCTGTGCACTGATCAAGTCCGATCCGGATTACCAACGGACCAGTATCTTTTGTTTCACCGAAACGTGGCTCTCTGGAGACGTGGACTTTCAGCTGGATGGATTCAACATCATCCGTTATGACAGAGACACAATCAAAACACGGAAATTGATCGGGGGCGGAGTCTGTATGGCTGTAAACGGTAACTGGGCAACCAACTACACTGTGAGGGAAACGGAGTGCTGTAAACATTATGAACTAATGACTGTATCTTTTAGACCCCATTATTTACCGCGAGAATTTGCACAGATCACTGTTGTTTTAGTGTATGTCCCAGGACCTGATTTTAATCTAGCTGCTGAACGCATTGCAGAAAGTTACAACAGAGCTGTAACTCAAACTGGAGAGCAGCCAGTGTTTTTATTGGGTGATTTTAACAGGTGTAATATTGCCACACATCTTCCAAGCCTTGAACAGTATGTCACAACCCCAACAAGAGGACATAATATACTGGACTTGTGCCCTGGTAATATACCTGGGGCATACATATCAAAACCACGTCCACCTTTAGGTCTTTCAGACCATAACGTGATCCTGCTGCTGCCAAAATACAGGTCACGACTAAAGACAGAGAGGACGATTACAAAAAACATTAAGATCTGGAATGAGGATGTGTCTGAGACACTAAGGGGCTGTTTTGAGCTAACAGATTGGGACATGTTTTTAATGACTGTGGGGATGATCTTAGCAGACTTTCTGATGTACTCACCTCATACATTATCTTCTGTGAAGAAACTGTCACCCAAACTAAACAGGTAACCATCCACCCAAACAGTAAGAAGTGGGTCACCAAGGAAATGAAAGCCTGTTTAGTGGAAAAGAGAAAGGCTTTTCTACAAGGTGACAAAGTCAGAATGAGGGAGCTACAGAAAGAACTCTGGAGGATGGCCAAGTTGGCTAAAATCAGGTACAAAGACGAGGTGGAGAAAAAATGAACATCAGGAAATGCAAGAGAGGCATGGCAGGGTCTCAACATCATGATGGGCAGATCATCCAAGTCTGCAGTGGTTGACTGCCCAGACTCCACCTCTCTTGCAGAACAGCTCAACATCTTCTTCACCCGTTTTAACAGTAACTTCTCACCGATCACCTGGACCCCAGCCTCCCTCAGTCCCCCCATACAAGCCCTCACCATCAACGAACACCTGGTAACCTCCATCCTACACAAAGTAAACCCCAACAAAGCCGCTGGCCCAGACAGGCTCAGGGGCAGGGTGCTGAAGGACTGTTCCATCCAGCTAGGTGGAGTGTTTACCAGGTTGTTTCAGCACCTCTTGGATTCAGGCATCGTTCCAAAACAGTGGAAGGAATCCACCATCATTCCTATCCCCAAAGTCACCAAGCCAAAAGACCTAAAGGACTACAGACCAGTAGCCCTGACATCCATCCTCTGCAAATGCATGGAGAGAGTTGTATGTCATCAGCTGCTGGGTGAGCTTGAAGGCAAACTGGATCCACTCCAGTTTGCCTAAAAACAAAAAGAGGCACTGATGATGCAAGTCTCACTCTTTTAGATACAGTCACCAAACAACTGGACTCCATACATCCACACACAAGGATTTTATTTATGGACTTTTCATCTGCTTTTAACACTGTAAATAACAACACCCTGCTACACCGCCTCTCTGACCTCCATGTTCACCCCACACTGATTTTATGGATAAAGGACTTTTTAATGGACAGACCGCAGCATGTGTTTTTAAATGGTTTTAATTCCAGTTCAGTGGTTTTAAAAACAGGGAGGGACTGAGGCTCATTAAATATGCAGACGACATGGCCCTAGTGGCACACATCACCAACACCCAGGCCCTGACAACATACCAGCAAGAGGTTCACACATTGGTCCAAACCCTTGCTGGAAGTTCACTGGAGCTCAACGTTTTGAAAACCAAAGAACTATGCTGTGGGTCTTCAGGAAAAAGCCCAGAACTGTTCCAACCCTTGAAGATCCAGGGTCTGTCTGTGGAGCAGGTGGAGACTTTTAAATATCTTGGGACAGAGTTTGACACTTGCCTGTTCTTTGGACAACACGCAAACTCTGTCCACAAAAAGGCACAACAGCGTCTCCACCTCCTCAGAAAGCTCCGTTCTTTTAACATCAGTAAAGACATTTTAACCCTCGTTTACAAATCACTCATCAAATCCATCCTCACCTATAACATCGTAACCTGGTTCAACTTCCTCACCGTCAAACACAAAACAAAACTCTCCCGGATAATAAATCAGGCCAGCAAAATCACCCAAACAGACCAAACCCCCCCTATGTGAACTATATGGATGCTCAGTGATGAGGAAAGCCACCCTCATCACTGAGGACCCCTCACATCCCCTCCACCACTCCTTTATGCTTCTACCATCAGGCAGACGCTACAGAATCCCACTAGCCAGGAAAAACATTTACAAAAAATCCTTTATCCCCTCTGCAATAGCTGTTCTTAATAACACAAAATAGGCTGCACTGTGTTTTAGTTATTTCATGCATTTTAATTGTTTTCATTTATTACACTGTGTTTTTAATGTTTTTAGTTAATTTATATGTTTTTATTTCATTTCTTTTACTACAGTGTGTTTTTATTGTGTGAAGGTGTCTGTAATGCTTGAGTGTGGTTTTTGTTGTACTCTAGCCGTGACAAAAGATGAATTTCTGTTTTTATTTGGAACAGACAATAAAGATATATTATTATTATTATTAAGTTGCAGCCACACCACTGCATCACTGTAGAATGACTACACTTGCATCGATTACATAGCAGATTAAATAAGCTGATGATAATATCTATGTTTATCTTTATAGATGTTCTTTAGGCTCACTGTGAGGCGGAGGTCGCTTGTTGCCTGGGCACATCCGTGACCGCGCTACTGGTGGGACACAACTGTACTGGATTTCAGCGCGCAACAGTGTGTTCAAAACTTCTGTGTATCCTGGGAGTCATTCTAATACATCTGTGATCGGATCAGGGACATCCTGGTGAAAAGGGACACAAATTATGGCTTGTGTGTCCCTTTCCACCTTTGATCGTTGGTCACGATAACCCCACCTTCAGCCAATGACGTACTCGGTGCTTAGCTCTGGCCCAGCAAAGACTTGGTGCTTGCTAAGCACCAGTTTTTAGCACCTGGAGCCCTAGGTGGTGGAAACACAGAGAACTGGTTCTCAGTCAGGCACTGTCTCCGAACTAGCACTGGAACCAGCTCAGTGGAAAAGGGGTAATAGAGACAGACAAACAAGCACACTCACATTCACCCCTACAGACAATTTAGAATCACCAATTAACCTCAGCATATTTTTCGAATGTGGGAGAAAGCCAGAGAACCTGGTAAAAACCCACGCTGTATTATAATAAACTAGAGTGTGTCCTACAGATTCTGTAAAGATTTTGTAAAAGACACCTTGCAACAACATTATACTCCAGTTTCCACCACTAATGAAACTCCTCCATGTGTACTTTTTTAAGCATTTCAGTTAAACCAGGACAGACTGGAGT
Source organism: Dascyllus trimaculatus (assembly GCA_024666655.1). Classification (NCBI taxonomy): domain Eukaryota; kingdom Metazoa; phylum Chordata; class Actinopteri; family Pomacentridae; genus Dascyllus; species Dascyllus trimaculatus. Next base: position 23,743,783 of record CM045464.1, on the reverse strand, counting down.
GTATTATTACTTACCTCATATACCAGCTCGGCTGCAATATTTTTCTGACAAACAGGAGCAGCAGGATTTTTGACACCTTTTTTTCCTGTAAGAAGGAATTAAAAACTGAATATTTAGCAACAACTGCCAAACAAATACTGAAACTTGCTGTGTATATAGTCAGTCTTACCACTGGTCTCTGATTTTCCTTGTCATTCAAACTTCTCAAGGCACTTTTTGCAGCGTTCTGCTTGGCTTCATTTGCATTCTTCCCGACACCAATGGGAAACCGCTGACTGTTGAGCACAGCCCTCATGACGACTCTGTTAAGTAATTGTACAACCCTTAGTTAACAGGACTAACTATGACATAAAAATATAACAATTTTGATATTATGGCTGAACAATTATTTGAGATTATTAAAATTGCAATATTTACAAATACAATACCTACATTGCAGGAGCTGCATTTTTTGTTAAAGTTAAAATGTGTTAATTGCTTCTAATGATTTTACCGATAATTCAGAAGATATTGTACATTAGCTGTAGTACCTGGTTGACCATCTTACTGTAGAAACCCGAGGAGGAGGTTACTAGGACTACAGGCGGTTCCATGCTAGCTAGCAGAGAGCATTGTGGGGGTTCAGCTAGCAAAAGACCAACATGACAGAGACTTCCGTGGTGGTTAAAGGCTTCTGACCTGAGCTCATGTACTGAAGACTAGTCGAAGTTTACTAAAACTACTACTCCCACTAATATGATGACTGATATTACAGTACCTGTTAAAGAAAGAGTCAGCAAAAACTCTTCAGCCCTTAGACACGGTTCATCACTCTATATACTGAGGTTGAGTGTCATCATCCACCCCACTGCTCAAATGACTGGATTTTGGTGACACTGCAGTACACAAGAGTTAAGTTATTGAATATTTTTCTAGTGTCTCTTTTCGCTGTTGGAGCGGTTTTGCTATTTGCAGACGGTCCCTGAGCACTCGTCGCACAGCCGGCTGCGTATTGACACCAGGGGCGTAGCCATCATTTTAGAAGTCAGGGGGACAAATTGTTCAGAGGTCCATTGAGTGATTTATCATCGTCTCGCATTCAATTGCACCTCTCCTTAGCAGCTAAAGAGCCACATAGCCCCAACAGCACAGCACCAGGGAACCGACTTTAGTTCTTTAAAAATGATACACTATCACAGTCAAAATCTAAAATCTACAGCTGATACTGGTTGAGTTGACACAGAATGACCCTGGGGCATCTACAGGGTGGAGAGCCAGATAATTAAGTGCCAAATGAAAACAGTGAACACCAAAAGGTCTGTAGAAAACCACTCCTGTTTAAAATTATCAGCACCAAAATTACATGGAAGTGACCAGGTAGCAGGGTAATAAGCCTCATAAATTAATTTAATGGCAAGAAGTGACACAACAATAAATATATCCACAACTATTGCAACCCAGACAAAAACATTTAGTATAAATAAAACTAGTTCTGAAATAGCAGTGGAAATGCTGATGTTAGAGTCACTCTTGTCCTGTATGCATTTCCTCAGCCAGTTATAATTTCTCCTGCAATAATATAGATAATAAATGTGCAAAGCAAAATTTATAAATAGAATTAAGAGCAGTAGTGGTGAGGAAATTAATCATAACGTCAGTTTTATGCTGTTGATATTCTTTTTCTCAGCAAGTTCTGTTCTTTTCTTACCCTGTATAATCATCATCATCATCGTCCCTATACTGGCCTCTGGTCCACTGTCTCCTCTCTCAGCCTGCTCTTTCTATTGTGGTAATAAAGATTAAAAATTATGTGGAAAGCAGCATTTTGAAATAAAATTAGGAATACAGTAGCAGTAGAATTTTACCTCCAAATCCTTTTTCTGCCATCGATGATGACACACAGCAGGCGGGCAGCAGTGTTTGCTCGCCACCTTCTACTCATGATACGTTTAAGGGCGGCTCGGAAAAACGCGTTTCAACATGTTAAAAATGAATTAAGTGGTTTAATGGCTCTGAAAAAGAGCGGGGGGCGGAGGGCACGGATACGGAAACTGCGGGGGACATGTCCCCCGTGTACCCCGCGTCCGCTACGCCCATGATTGACACCAATGTTATTTCTGCAGCTTGAAAGACAGCGACTTTTGATAAAACGGGCCTTGTAGTTCATTGTCTAGCTTACAACGATTTGAATTAGGTATCGTTTATATTTTGACAACATATATCTCGTGAGTTATTGATGCCGTAAGTCCGAATCTGTGAATATCTTTCCAACTTCCGGGATCATATTGGATTTAATATGGACTTGCAAAAGCTTGCACACAGAACCTCTATGGGACAATTGTGATGATTTTGTTCCACTTTGCTGCCTACTTTTCGGGGTTCTTGCACAGTCATGACTCACTGGGACACTCGAATTCTCAGTTAGTTAACGTTTCTATGAGAGGAAAGAGTTACTGACAGTCACAAGTTCACAACAGGGTTTTAACTCACCTACTGTCAGCTCCCTCCGACTCAACCTCATACTCGAGGTCCATGGCAGCTCTCCGTGCGTAGTCCTGCAGTCTCGCTACGTGTTTTTTCTTCCCATCTCAAATCATACAACATATGCACTAATACTGACTGTGGGGCGGCAGCAGAATCTGCTATATCAGAGATTTAAAGTTCCCTCCCCGCTTCGTGCGCCCCAATCACTGCAACGGTGACGTCGGAATAGCTGTACGAGCTGTTGTGTAGAGCCGTAGCTGTAGCTGTGTCTCAATTCAGAGGCTGCATCCTTCTAGGCTGCATTATTCGGCCGCATACGTCACAGCGGTGCGACGAAGGCATCCTTCAAAGGACCCAGCCTACCCGTCCTTCGAAGGCTGGGTCCTTCAAAGGACGGGTAGGCTGCATGAGAAGGCTGCATGAGCGTTTGTTAAATGAGATGGTCTAGCCTACGATGAACTTACTGCTTGCGTCATGACGTCTCGTAGCGCCGCTCCTTGTTGCCTAGCAACCCTGACAAACAAATTTTCATCCCGATGATCAGGATAAGACGACGGTGTAATTTTACCCAATTTTTGACTGGATTTGATCCCGAAACTGTAATTTTTGTTTTTAATATGTTTTATATACTTGAAGACTTGAGAGTCTTGTTCTGTCCGGTGGTTCGGGACTAAACTGTCTGAGAAACAAGAAGCGTCCACAGCTGGTTTAAATTTGTTAACATCCACTGATATGAACTTTAAATATTATACACCTCCACAGTCTCTGGGCTGAGTGTTTCTGATGAGGATCACTAAATACATGCTGTCTGAACAGAAACCAAATATAATTTATGTTAAACATTTTATCAGATAACTTGGTGGAGCTAAACTAAGAACAGTGAGGAGAGTCATGTTTTCACTGGTCTACAGAGAATCACCACCAATAGAAGCTCCAGCAGGATTTACGTCCATTTTACTTCTTCTCCATATAATAACTTAAATAAGGATTAAATATATGAATATTTATGATTGAATAAGTCGTTTTTGTGGTGGCCTCGGTCAGAAAGAATTTCGCCACAGTCTCAGTAAAATATAACTTAAAACTGAAGCTGAACAACTGGACAGTAAACGTTTTAAACTGCAGCGGCTCACATCAATAACGTTATTCAATCGGTTTTTTAGAACAAACTTTAACGTTGTCAACATTTGTATCGTTAGCTATTGGACTGAGCTGTAACACAATACTAATATTTAAAGCTACAATCCTCCGCCGCTGATGGATCTTCTCCGTCAGCTGTGAGCAGCTAAAACTCCAGCTGTTGATCGAGCTGTCACCAGCCCGCAATGAATCTTGGGATATTTGGGGCTACGAAGGATACATCGATGCATCCTTGAAATTCATGGAAAAGAAGGACGCATTCGTCGGCCGCATTTGAAGGAGTCTTGACGTTTTAAAGAAATGGGACAGCCTTCGTCGCACCGCTGTGACGTATGCGGCCGAAAAATGCAGCCTAGAAGGATGCAGCCTCTGAATTGAAACACAGCTGCGGTCTACGCGTAGGTTGCATGAGAAGGCTGCATGACGGACTTCCTGCTTGCGTCATGACGTCCTGAAGCGCCGCTCCTGTTGCCTAGCAGCCGACCTCTTTACCTCCCTGGCGAAGGAAAGGAGGTCGTTTTTGCCGGCGTTTATCTGTTTGTTTGTTTGTTTGTTTGTCTGTCTGTTAGCAAGATAACTTGAAAAGTGATAAACGGATTTTAATGAAATTTTCAGGAAATGTGAATGATGAGACAAGGAACAGATGATTACATTTTGGTGATGTTTTGGAATACCATCTGGATTCAGGAATTTTTTGAAGGATTCTTCAACATTTACCATTAATGTGATATAATAATAATAATAATAATAATAATAATAATAATAATAATAATAATAATAATAAAATAATAATAATATTATTATTATTAATAATAATAATAATAATAATAGTGTTTGTAAATTGATTATAGGACTATAACATAGGGTGGAAATCACAGTGTGGGTGGAAATGAGCTGCTTGGCGGAGGTCTGCACTCAGTGTTTTTCTAATTTTTTGACTGAGATGGATCCCGAAATTGTGATTTTTGTTTTTAATATTTTAGTATTTTGAATAATTCAAATAATCACAGCTTGTTTAAATCTGTTAACATCCACTTGATATGAACTTCAAATATTATAAATCGCAGCAGTCTCTGGGCTGAGTGTTTATGGTGAGGATCACTAAATACGTGCTGTCTGAACAGAAATCAAATATAATTTATGTTAAATATGTCAGATAACTTGGTGGAGCTAAACCAAGAAAAGTGACGATAGTTATGTTTTCACTCGTCCACACAGATAATTACCACCAATAGAAGCTCCAGCAGCATTTTGTAACCATTTTACTTCATCTCCATGTAATAATTTAAATAAAGATTAAATATGTGAAAATTGGTGGATGAATGAGTCGTTTGGGTGGTGGCAGTGGTCAGAAAAAAATCTAACTTAAACAATGAAGCTGTACAACTTGAAAGTAAACGTTTTAAATTGCAGTGGCTCACATCAACTACGTCACATTACAAAATTGATTTTTTAAAACAAATTTTAATGTTTTTGACATTTGTATTGTTAGCTATTGTAGTGAGCTGTAATACAATACTTAGGTTTTAGATTGAATCCATCTTTTCAGTCAGCTGTGAGCAGTTAAAACTACAGCTGTTGATTGAACTGTCACTGGCGCGCAATGGATCTTGGGATATTTGGGGCTATGAAGGATAAACCGATGCATCCTTCAAATCCGTGGAAAAACACGTATTCTTCAGCCGCATTTGAAGGAGTCTTTGAGTTTTAATGAAATGGGACAGCCTTCGTCACACTGCTGTGACGTCCGCGGCCTTCAAATGCAGCCTTCGAAGGATGCAGCCCCTGAATTGAGACACAGCTTGTATATATGTCTATGATCCGGAGGTTGGGACCCAATTCAGAGGCTGAATCCTTCAAGGGCTGCATTTGAAGGCCGGATGCGTCACAGCGGTTTTACGAAGGCATTGGACAGCCACAGCACCGCTGTGACGCATTAATTCTTGAAGACTCCTTCAGCGGCAGCCGACGAATGCGTCCTTCTTCTCCACGACTGCAAAGGATGCATCATAGACATACATGTCTATGGAGCCATCAGGTGGATCCTTTGCAGCCCAACATATCCCAAGATTCATTGCACGCCGCTGACAGTTCAGTCAACAGCTGGAGTTTTAACAGCTTGCAACTGACAAGATGGATTCATCAACGGTGGAGGCTTAAGTAGTTTTGAATGTAAGTATATAATTATATTATGTTATTGTGTTACAGATCACTCCAATAGCTAACGATAGAAATGCTAAAAACCCAAGAAACCTATGTGAACTGATGTGAACCACTGCGATTTAAAACATTTACTTTCCAGTTGTACAACTTCTGCACAGAAGTTATATTTCACTGAGTTATATTTTACTGTGGCTATTTTAGAATGTTTTGGGTTCATATTAGTGTCAGTGTTAACAAATCGAATCAAGCTATGGATACGTCTCGTTTTTCAGACAGTTTAGTCCCGTACAACCGTTGGGACCGATTTTAACCGCTAACATGAACATTACTAGTTTACTTTATGACTAACTTTGGTATATTTTTTAAATTTCCAAAGATTAATTTTTTGGTGATATGCAGAAAGAAAAACATACTCTAGCGTTTCCTTTTTTGTTATTGTAGGGAGCAAAGAGCAGACAGCTGAATTTATAAAAATAAGAGGAGAAAACGATGGTTTGTTCACTGGGAGGTAAGACAGCAGTAACCTATTTGTAATTTTCCCAATTTAACCGTGTAGTGCGGAAGGTAAAATAAAGTAGCCTTCATTCAATACACAGACAATAATAGTAAGACAACCAAAACTGGCTAAATTCATGGGTTTATAATTATTTTAATTATTTTCTGCATTGTAGATTAATACTGAAGACATCACAATTACGAAATAACACATACAGAATTATGTAGTAAACAAAAAAGTGTTAAACAAGCCAGAATATGTTTTATATTTTAGATTCTTCAAAGTAGCCCTCTTTTGCTTTGATGACAGCTTTGCACACTCTTGGCATTCTCTCAATCAGCTTCATGAGGTAGTCTCCTAGAAGGGTTTTCCAACAGTCTTAAAGGACTTCCCAGAGGTACTGAGCACTTGTTGGCTGCTTTTCCTTCACTCTGCAGTCCAACTCATCCCAAACCATCTCAGTTTGGTTTAAGTAGGGTGATTGTGGAAGCCAGGTCATCTGGCAGCACTCCATCGCTTTCCTTCTTGGCCAAATAGCCCTTACATAGCCTGAAGGTGTGTTTGGGCTCATTGTCTTGTTGAAATACAAGTGATGGTCCTAGTAAGCACAAACCGGACGGGATGGCATGGCGCTGCAGAGTGCTATGGTAGCCATGCTGCTTAAGTGTGCCTTGAATTTAGAACACAGCACCTCCACACCATCACACCTCCTCCATGCTTCACAGTGGGACCCACACATGGTGGTCTCACAAAGACAGAGGAGTTGGAACCAAAAGTCTCAAATTTGGACTCATCAGACGAAAGTACAGATTTCCACTGGTCTAATGTCCATTCCTTGTGCTTCTCTTCTTGTTGTTCATCCTCAGTAGTCACTTCTTTGCAGTGATTCACCATGAAGGTCCAGTTCACGCAGTCTCATCTGAACAGTTGACGTTGACATTTGTCTGCTACTTGAACTCTGTGAAGAATCTATGTGGGCTCTAATCTGAGCTGCTGTTAATTTGCTGTTTCTGAGGCTGGTAACCCTAATGAACTTCTCCTCCGCAGCAGAGGTAACTCTTTGTCTTTCTTTCCTGGAGCGGTCCTCACGAGAGCCAGTTTCATCATAGCGTTTGATGTTTTTAATGACTGCACTTAAGTATACGTTCAAAGTCCTTGAAATTATCCAGATCGACTGACCTTCATGTCTTAAAGTAATGATGGACTGCCATTTCTCTTTACTGAGTTTAGTGGTTCTTGCCATACTATGGATTACAACAGTAATCAAATAGGACTATCCACTGTGTACTAATGCTACCTCTGCACAACACAGCTGATGGTCTCAAACACATTTGACTGCTTCCTTTCTGAGTTTATCTACCATTTAATTCCCATTAATTCCTATATGAGCTGGAACTCAAGTGAATGTGACTGATATACTCTGAAGTTTTCATGTGTTCATTCCCATCTGCTGAGAGGAAAATAACTGCTGTCATTGTATCTGTGAACAAACTTAATCTGACTTGGTGACACTCAACGTGGTTTGGAAACACTACATTAGCTTTTGTAAGAGCAGCCACCAGACGAAGCAGTTGGGACCATTAACCAGCTGATATACCGTCATTGAACATCCACCAACCAACCAGTTCAGTGTCTTTGAAAATGTTTTATTGTTTTCGTTCAAATAGGATAAAAGGTAATCCACTTTGTATTACACAATAAAACTTGTAAGTAGCAATGTAACAATGTAAGCAGCAGAAAGTGAATACAGCATTAATGGTCTTTCTTCCGTTGTTACACGCTGCATGTGTCTGGTTTATATTGCAATTAAAAGAGAAAAAAAAAATCATGAACATGATTTCTTCAGAGGAAAACTGAGTAAAGTTCAGGACTGGTGGTTCGACCTGCCACAGTATCCTTGGGCAAAACACTGAACCCAAAGTTGGTCCCAATGAAAGCGGAGCACCTTGCATGGTAGCTCCTCCATCATTGCTGTGTGTGTGTGTGTGTGAATTAGAAAAACTTTAAAGTGCTTCCAGAACCTTCAAGGTATCAGTATAAAATCTTCCCTCCTTTACAGGAGAGCAACAAATTAAAAACAGTTAAAAAAGAAGCAAAGGCCAAAGAGATCTATGCGAAATAAAGTACAAGTTACTTTTTAAAATCATGACTGATTGATTTCATCTTTCACTCCCTGATCCCATGAGAATGTCCCTTAATTACATGGTTCATGATTTGCCCTCCACCACATGTAACAGCAATACATTAACAATTGTCCTTAAAAAAACCCTTCAACACAACAGTCTGTCAAATCATGTCATTACATGAAACACATCAGAAGACACAGATTTCCATCGTGTTGATGATGTCTGACAAGCTCTCTCTTTCACCATCAGACAGTTACATTTTCATTGCTATTTCTTTGTGCGATGAAAATCTGAGCACACTTTTGCAGCTTTGCCTTCAGTGCAGCTGCTTCAGGTCGGTCTTGCGGCTTCTCACTCAGCAATGACTTAATAATTTCACTCTGCAAAAAAAGCAAGAAAATGACCAGTCAGTGAAAATGTATTGAATCTGAGCCAATCTGTATAGGTCAGCTGCTCTGTTGTTGATACATATGACTAAGGCTTACACCACAGATGCACAAGTATTCTTTATAAACTGTCAAAAAACAACAACCTACATTAAAATGAAAAAATACAATTGGGGCAGTGTGAAGAGCAAGCCAAACAAATGGTGGTGATGCAACCTTAATGCCATGTTGGCCAATCAGAAGCCTAGAACCAGCATTATCCTGACAATGGCATATCAAGGAAGGATCATAGTTGCTGTCTGATTCTAACATCACTGTTTCTCAGTATAGTGGTAGAAACTGTCCACTCATGTCTACATATGTAAAACATCCTGGTAGCAAGGTTAGCACTAGCACTATTTTGGCCACATATGCCACTGCACAAAATCACCTCATGTAAACAAAGGAGACAAAATCACACATTTTATCTCACAAAACTCCATTCCTCCTGTCTGTATAGCAATAATACTGCAGAGGGAGCTTCTGAAAATCTTCACCCTCGAAGGAATTTTGCCAAAGCTCTGTCTTTAGTAACCTAAAGCTGTGTTTATGTGCTATGTTTTAAATGATACCCATGTAGATATGGATAAAGCCTCAGTGCCATACTTTGAAAGAAAAATACTGTTTCTTGTGGTAAGTAAATCAGTTAGTATAGTAAAACATGGTAATGTACCTCTTGGGGAAAAGTCAGCGAGAACTCTTTGGGGAACTTCTGACTTCTGAGGTCATCCCATATCTTGAATTCATACGGCAATGAAAAGACACAAGAACATGTTAGCATCCTTGAAACTACTAATCGGAACTAAGCGCTGCTGAACATTGCAAGTAAATACAAGAAAGAATAAATAATATATACAGAAATATGAGCAGGTTCTGTCATACCTGCTTTTTGCTGGATACTATACTGAAAAGAAATCAACTACAGAGGTGTCTAGTTAGCTGTGCTTTTAGTTGTACAGTCACAAACACAAGTTTACATACATTTGTAAAGACCATGAATATCATGGTCCTGGGTATCAAATGACACCGGGAAAACAGAATATTCTATTACGGAACTATTACAACCACTGCTCTTGACAGAATTGGTACAGTTAAATAAAATTTGTTGACTTTCTGACACAGATTTGTTTCTTCAGCACAGTCCACAGATTCTTGATGGGGTTTAAGTCAGGAGATAGCTTGTGTTTTCCTCCTGATCGTGGCAGTGACATAACCATGCACATAATAATTACAATTATTTGCACAGATGATTGTGGGATCTGTAGCTGCTTTGAAATTGTTCCAAGTGACTTTCCAGACTTCAAATGAATGTATGAAATGGGCCTTATTTAAACTGGCTCAGAGGAGTCATCAGCTGTAGTCAATCGTAATTACTCACGAGGAGTTAAGAGGCTGTACCACTAAGAAAAATTGATTAACACAACTTTCTACATCACAAAAACTGATGTCAAGTTGCTGTATGTATGTATTCTTAGCCCATCAGATTTTGTCATATTTCCAGAAGACCTATAATCAATCTGCAAAAGAACCTAAATGCATGATTGTTTTCTTGTGATAAAGACGCAGAGATTTAGAGCTGTACGAGTTACCAGTCTGTCATGATATACATGGTCTTTACAAGTGTATTTAAACTTTTGTTTACAACTGTATATATAACCATAGACCTAGATAATATAGCTACATTTTGTGGTAAGTAGTATTTAAAACTTTGATAATACCACGCAGTGTAAACTTCTGTTTATGTGAGGCTCACCTTTGCTCTTTCAGTGCGAGTGGAGAGTTTCCAAAGGAGTTCAAAGTATATCAGCCCCAAAGAAAACATGTCCACTTTCCGATCATACATCTTCTGAGTCCTCTGAAATAAAAAGTAGTAAGTAAGTAAAAAATAAGTAAATTCTACTACCATGAAGGCTGCAATCAATGCAGCTACCACTGAAATAATGAGACTAATGAAGAAGGGAAAAATTACTACTAAGTTAGATTTCGTAACTTAGTTTACAAAAACACACAAAAATGCATCCATTTTAAAACAACAATGGAACAGAATCGAATGCTGGCGTCAAAATGAAGTGAGCGACTCACTTGCTCAGGAGCCATGTAAATTGGGGTTCCTGTATCTTGTGTTCTCTCCATCATGTTTTTATCGTCGTCAGTCTCAACAGTGACAAGACCAAAGTCCCCAATCTTTACTTCTTTATCCTGTCCAAACAGGATGTTGGCAGGCTAAAAAAAGCAGCAAACAAAACAAATTAATATCAAGCTACTTCAATGATGTATAATAAGAAGTGAGCTGGTCAACTTAATGCCTTAGTATGTGTTCAAACACTCAATGCAGCAACTACTTTGTTTGCTTTGAAAAGATAAATGACCAACTGGTGGGCTTATGTTTCAGTGGTGGAAGAAGTACTTTGATCCATGCACCAAGACAAGTGAAAAATATTGTGGATTGCTGGGCTTTCTGTTCTGTGTATAATTCGTAAGGTCTGTACCTTACTATGTTAAGCGCTGTGACATAACTTATGTTATAAATTTGCGCTACATAAATGAAACTGAATTGAATGAAACTGAATTGAATACTATCTCAGTGACTTTAACCACATGATGCTGCAACAGAGACTAACATTCAATGTGAACAGCAATACAACACAATATATTAACAGCACATCGTGGAGCAGAAACCTAAAGTGTTGGTATTTGGTGAGTAACGCTAAAGCCTCACCTTAAGGTCCCTGTGGATGAGCTTTTTGGAGTGAATGTACTCGACTCCACTGACTACTTGTTGCAAAATGAGCAGACTTTCCTCCTTCCTCTTGGGGTCTTGCAGTGTTTTCTTGTTCTCCTCTTTTATCCATTTTTTAAGCGTTTTGGTGTCACATAACTCCATCCTAATGTAGAGGTATGGTGGGGATGAACTACTGTTAAATCGAAGAAAGAAAGGAAAATGGTGAAAATCTTCATTGTTACAATAATTGGTGTAAAACAACATTTTATGAGTGGATGAGACTTACTGAGAGTCGCTGTAGCTGCTGTCTACGTATTTTGAATCCTCCATCCAACAATCGTAGTATCTAACAATGTTCCTATGATGGAGGTCGGATAAGGCCCTCACCTCTCGCAAAGCCTTTCTGTTTAAAGAATTACACATCAGTCTTTAGGTTAAAACTGTCCTGTAATGCATATATTACTGAAATACTACTGTCCTTGTACACTGAATAGCACTGCATACTTGACTTACTCTTTACCGCGGACAATCTTTACAGCATACCACCTGTCCTCGAGTTTTCGTCTTGCTTTGTAAACACTACCAAAGCCTCCTTTGCCGAGACCCTGTCTAGAATCGTAGTCTTCCATGAATCTGCAGACATCCAGAAAAATAATTAAAAAGCAGTGTCTTATACATGATTGCGCATCAATTAAATGAAAGCATTGCACCTGAAAGCTTTTTCATACCTTGACTGGATTGTTGCATTATTTGAGCTGTTTTCCACACTCTCGTTTGTGACAGCCTTCTTAAAGAAGAAAAAAAACACATTATATGGATTTAATGTTTTGAAAAGTCCTCATTAGACAAACTCAAGTGAGATACAGACCCACGCGGGTGCCTTCCTAAACATAGCAGGTAGCCCTGCAACCTTGACGTTTGACCTTTTGACCCCAAAATTAATGGGTGACCAGGATTGGTCAAGAGCAACATCTGTGCTGAGTTTGATTATCCTATCTGTCTTTGTTATCGAGTTGTGGTGCGGACATACACACCCACATACAGACAGACAGACAGATGGCAGCAAGTTCAAGGTCAAAGGTCAAGTTCAAGGCCAAGATGTGCAATGTGGTAGTCCTACCCTTAGATATACCAAAGTTCATCACTGCAAGCTTGTATAGTATATTATAAGGGGATTTTGCACTAAGTAGCCCTGCCACGTTGACCTTTGACCTTTTGATCTTTTGACCCCAAGATTAATGGGTGACCAGGGTAGGCCAAGATGAACACCTGTGCCGAGTTTTGATTATCCTATCTGTATTTGTTCTCGAGTTACGGTGTGGACATAGCCATCCTCCCACATACATACATACATACATACATACATACATACAGGGGTTAAAGTGGGCAGGGGCCCTCTGGAGCTGAGCTCCGCCACCTCAGATCAGGGCTACGCCACCTCGGAGCTGAGCTCCGCGTACCTGTGGCAGTAGTGCCGCGGACTACTGATTATTCTTGCTGGCTGTTTCAGCTCACATGCGGTTATTCAGCAGGGAAGTGGCCGTGGCGCAGCAGCAGTTACATAGACGCAGCTGGCACATGGCAGGGCTACTTAGTGCAAAATCCTCTTATAATCTACTATATAAGCTTGCAATGATGAACTCTGTTTTGTCTAAGGGCAGGACTACCACATTGCACCTCTTGGCCTTGAACTTGATCTTTGACCTTGAACTTACTGCCGTCTGTCTGTCTGTCTGTATGTGGGAGTGTAGGTGTGTATGTCCGCACCATAATTCGATAACAAAGACAGATAGGATAATCAAACTCAGCACAGATGTTGATCTTGACCTACCCTGGTCACCATGAATTTTGGGGTCAAAAGGTCAAAGGTCAAGGTCGCAAGGCTACCTGCCATGTTTAGGAAGGCATCTGGCGTGGGTCTGCATCTCACTTGAGTGCATTCTAGTTGGTATTGCATTTATCAGATTTATTTTGCATCTACTTTCCTTTATTAGAAAAACCACTAGAACTTTTTAAACTTAGAAACGTTTAAAAAAACTACTGTCATTGCATAGATTATTAAGGAATGAACATTGACAGCAAGAACAGACCTGATTCTTGGAAGGGGTTGATGGATCTGCAGATAGGACCCAGTCATCTGTACCTGTTGCCCAGCTCTGTGCTGATGGCTCAACACACTCTCTTAAAGAAAACAGTGAGAGACATTAATAGCCAACAGTGCTCTAAACAATACTGTAACTGCTCTACAATCTGCCTTAATACTAATGTAATTAAAGAGACTTACTGTGAAGTTGGTGTTGAGAACTTGGTTGATGCACTATTTTCTGACTCAGATGACCTGATGGACACCTAAATATACAAAAAAATGTGGACGTATTGTGTATGTATTGGTGGACGTATTTTACAGCATAAAGTCCCTAAGTTAAATAATTATACGTTTTTTTTTCAGTGGAAATATTTCCTCCATGTCTTAAACTGGATTAGATGCCATTGCGTTGACTGCCTTTTTACATGCTAAAGGACACATCATAAATGAAATTTATGTGTCCTCTAGCATATAAAAATGTCACACGGTCATCTCATCTTTAATGTTACAATTCACCTTAGTGGAACAATTTTCATTATGATAAATCACAGATGGGCTCCCACACTTTCACTGTGAGTCAGAATCATTAACTACAGCTCGCAGTCATCTCTTCCAGACATTGTGGCTCAAAAGCGAAGAAGAAAAAAAAGCACTGCTTGACTTGAATATTTCATCTTAACTCTTTCATACTTGCATCGTTGACTAACTGCTACAGAAGGCACACCCAAACCAGACTTTGCTGCTCATACAGTGAGACTTGCAGTCTTTAAATATCACTCTGAGGGTAGACTATTGTTTTGCCTACTACAGATTTCTTCTAAATTCATGAAGGATCTGACCTGGTCCCTGGAGGGGTTTGATGAAGCAGCGAAAACTATTGAGTCACTGACACTTGTGTGCATGTTTTGTGACGATGATTCATTGGAGTCCCTAAAAGAAGAGAACACAACAGACAAGACTACAGGTTATGCAGTACATGGTACTAATGATACTGTTGCAATACTGTTATAATAGATGGAGTACTTTGTTGATCCCCTGAGGAAAACTGCAGTGTTGCAGCAGCAGTTCACATATCAAAAACACATATAACCAACATTGAGCTGACATGAGGCACTTAAGAAAATAACGCAATTCTAAAAATATAGACATTTGCATAAAAAATTACTGTACTGGATAAAAAAATACAATCAAAAAAGATATGGAAGAGGATGAGACAGAGATAAAAATATAGAATATTTAACTATTCAATCTGCTGTCCGATGAATGTCAGTAAGTGCCTTACTGTGTAGTTGATGGTGCTGACGATCCAGATGATGCACCGTCCTCTGACGCTGTTGACCTGACAGACACCTGAAATGCAGAGAAAAGGCATATGGCATTATGTCAGACCTGTTGATTTGATAAAGTTTCAGCTCGGTGACATTTTTTTTTTACAAAAGCTGTTCTACTGCTACCACTCATAACATGAGACATCACCGCTAACTACAGCCTGATGTAGAAAATCAGTAAATTAAAATGATCAGAAGTATATTTGGTGATATAAAGAAAACAGAACAAACTAAAATACCTTGCTGTCCCAGTCTGACTGTTCCTGAAGAGCATCCCAAGCCAGCTGGGCTGCATTCTGTTTGGCCTCCTTGACATTTTTACCTTCACCAACAGGGTATTCCTTTTTGTCAATCACCAATTTGTAGAAAAATCTGAGTTGTGAAAAAGTGGAATTGGTTAAGCTCATTGCATTAACAGTTTTAAATTGTTGAACATCATTTCAGAGTGTCTGCAGTGTTTATCTAGGTTACAGAGGTTCAGTCATACTCACTTGGGGTTATGAGGTGGGCCAGATCTCACGGTTTCCATATATGTATGGGGGCGGTTTGTTTTCTGACAGTAGTGGTTAACAAGCCCGATGAAATTAGTTTCTGTAAAGCTGTTGTCTTTGCAGTTCCCACTCAGGTTTCTTGTCCTATCACTGTAAAACTCACACTGTTGAAGATACCAAAATGGAACAATGAGTTGTCATTGTGATTTACTCACCAGATATCAAAAACATTCTGACTGAATACCTCATTTTGTTGACCTGATACATCGTTGCAGTTCTCATCAGGAAGCTTGAAATTAGAAACAGTATGACTGTAAGATGGTTCACATGGGGGACTGAGGACCTCTGAGTATGTTTCAGGTCTATGATCGAACCAGGATGAACTGGTGTGTATCACTACTCACCTCTGTAGTTCCACTGCCACATTTGTCATCATAGACCAGTTTGGCTGCTATCTCTTTAGCTTCCCGCTTTGTTTTCCCACAGACCTCTGGATACTCCTTATCACCAACTATGAAGCTGCAGCATCTAATATCATAAAAACATTTATTTAGTGCATTTTTACATGATGACAAAAGAGCTGTGAATTGGGTTGCAGTTCGGAGGCTTACGGGATGGCATTATTTGGACCGGGTCTTGTGGACTCCACAGGTCTGATATTCAGTCCATTCTTCTGGCCATATTCGTTGAGCCAACATATGTAGTTGATACTTTTCTGCTGAACTGATGTCGAAGTTTCTGCTGCATTTTCCGTCTGTCAAGATAGTAACAAATATCCATCAAGGATGCATATGGCTTGAATTGATTTTTTTAATGTCTCTCTGACACAGTCTAGTTTAACGAAGAGGAACTAAATCTTACTGAGTCCACTGAGTCCGGATGGTCATCCTTGAACAAACACTGCAGGGCTTTTTGAGCTGCATTCTGCTTGGCTTCCTTCTTCGACTTCCCTGCACCACTGGGATAGGGTTTACCATTCAGAATGACCCTCTGGGTGAATCTGTAGATGAATTGTTGACTTAAAATGATTTTGTAGGAGTTGGGTTTATGATAAACAACATGAATCTGTACACTACCAGTTTCAGCCAGTGGGAGGCAATATTGGATCACATCATTTATGCTGTGGCCACTTTGAGACAGCAGCATATTCATACACCCTAGCTTTGCTCAGCTGTGCTTGCATTCACAGGCTGAAACTGTAACAGCGTGGATTTATTCACTCAGTACTTAAAGTCCCCAAATCAGAAATGGGCTTCGTTCATTGTTACTTCTTTTGGGTGTTAGATCTTCACTGTAACATTTGCCTCTTTGTGTTAGTCCTATGGGGGACAGGGGACCTGTGCAGAGCAGGTGTACCCCACCTCTAGGTCTATGTCAGCCTAAATAGCCCCCCCCCAAAAAAATGGACAGAGCACAGGACTGAAGGCTCTGATGTCAAAAGGGAACACGAGAGGAAGTAAGATTACCAAGGCTGACTAGGAAAGCAAATGTTTACAACCCCAAGTTTCTCTGGGCTCACCCAAAATCTGAGTTTATGGCATCAACCTACAAACAGGATTCGTGGCATCACAAATCCAGCAGGTTACTTACATATGTGGAAGCCTGCTTTGCATATACGCTTAGAAAGGACTTTCACAGATGTAGGAGACGTCTTGAATCCAATAGCTCTTTATAACATGATGACAATTTACCATTCACTTTATAAATTAAGGTTTTGCCGAAGTTAGGACCAAGTGAGAGCTGGATCAGGTTATTCCAGTCATGTCAACTCTAAAGTGTCAAAATGTCTCTTAGTGCTGTTATTATACAGCTATGAAAAGTTACTATGGGTAGCTGCGTGAATAATGTTAGTCATCTATTCTATAGGGTCATTTTTTTGATACAGCTGTTGTCTCAAGCCATCAAGTAGGATACTGAGGAGCTTTCTGATAACCAGGCCTCTCTAAAATGTAATCATTAACAGCTTTCTGTGTTGCACCTCACCCATATCACTGCAGGAAGGAGACACTCCACCAATGTGAAGATACAACTCACAGGTTCCAGAAGTCCAGCTTACCTTTTATCATGATCAGGACCATAGGAGTCAAGTTCCTCGTAGTGCAGCCTCAAGCCTGACTTCTGTGCAAACTCGTTCAGTTTAGCAACGTAGTTACCAGTTTCCGTCAGAAATGACACTGCAAATTTACAAAACAACAACAACAACGTGAAAAGACAGTTTAAATCTCACCATAAGTCTATTTTTTTTACCCTTCCATCTTACTTCTGCTCCTGAATCCGCGCACGTCTGAGCTATGTTTCGATTCAGGTCGCTTTTAATATCTGCAAGTTTCGATTCCTTCGTATCATTCGCGTCCGTACCTCATCAGACATCAATAATCGAAACTGAAAGTGGACACCAGATGAACTACAACTCCCACAAACGAAAGGATGCGGTGATATTTTGTGTGCGGAAATGAATGAAGCTGTCCAGTGGTCTCAGACTGGGGGGGACATTTTTAAAGGAACACCTCCTATGTAAAGGAACACCTCCTCTCCACTTTAGACTTACTGTATTAAAAATACACTCCCTACAGTGGGAACTCAATGCAACCCAAATTTATCAAAAGATGTGCTGTCATTCTTTAGAGACTATTGTTTTCAGCTATTCCTCTACTTCTCTCTTTAAAATACCCTAAAAGAGTTTCTACTGGATTCAAGCCAGTCAATATACACCAGTCAGGCATTACATTATGACCACCTGCCTAATACTGTGTTGGTCCCTCTTATGTCGTCAAAATGCTCTGAACCATTGGGCATGGACAAGAGGGTCCTTAGGGTGTCCTGTGAGGTCTGGAACAAGGACGTTGGCAGTGGATTCTTTGGGTACTCTGGCTTGTGCAGTGGGGCCTCTGTCAATCAAACTTGTTCCACTGCATCCTGTTGATGCTTGATCAGAATGGGGTGTAGGAAGTCTGGAGGTCAAATCCACATGTTGGGCCATTGTCATGTTCCTCAACATGTTCCTAATTGTTGGATGTTGTTGCCATGTGGTGGGGTTAATTTTCCTGTGGGGGTAGGCCAGTGACATTTGGGATTTCCATTTGCATGAGGGAGTGTGCTTGTTCTGGGACAAGGTTTATTTGGGTGTCTAAGTCTCATCAACATGGATGTCAAAATCCAAGGTTTTCCAGCAGAACAGCACATAGTACCAATATGATCAATGCTATTAACTTCACCCGTCAGTGGTCATAATGTTGTGGCTGATTGGTGTATACTTTTGTACTGTGAGTGTAGTTGGACACAATAGATGCCACATGCCTTTAAAACATTCACTGTATTCCCTGTGATGTCACCACAATGTTTCATTGGACCATACCATTGTTTTTCAGGCTAGTTAATTTAGCTAACCTTAACATTTTTAGAGTCATGTCTATTTTTTCAGTGTATATAATCCACAAATAAAGTATGTCTACTACAGATAAAGATAAAACTTCATTGAGACCTGAGGGGAAATTAATGAGCTGCCCAGCAGGTAAACTATATAAAGTAATTAAATCATCTTTACCAGCTCCAGCTTTAAAGTGATGAACACATTAATGCAGAAACAATAGTGTTCCAATAATTTAGCTACATCATTCCTAAATTTACCATTCTGCATAAAGGGTACTTTTACATTTGGTACTTTAAGTATATTTGGATGCACATTATTTTTGTACTTTTACTTAAGTATACATTTACATGCATTACTTGTACTTGTGAGTATTTCTTCACTGTTGTGTCTCCCACCACTACAAACTGGAGGACATTTTTCCCTCTTGTGCAACAGTACATGTAAAAAATTACACAGAGAATGAATGACCATTACACTTCAGTGGCTGATTGTTTTATTTTTCACTTCAAGTTCCATGAGAAATGGAATGTAACGTCAGTGTAAGTTTAAACACATTTAACCATTATCCCAGTTGACATAACTAAAAAACATGATTATTTGTAAAAACGGAACAATGTAATACATGTTGCATTCACTGGTTATAAAATACATGAAGTCTTGTGTCTTTTTCCATCATGTACAGTTCCACATACTACATGAGCATGATGGTAAATCATGTCATACCAGTTATTAAAAGACACTCCCCCTCATCATTTAAAACTTTCACAGCATTTTGAATTGTGATGCTGAATAAACAATCATACTTATGGAGACTTTGATGAGTGTTTTTGTGTTTCATTGCAGTACTCAGACAGAGTGACTGTCACGGTGTATATTTTTAGGCATCACGAGTGACCGCTTGCACTCCTCCAAGTCGATCTTCAGTTTACTTGCCTCGGGTCGGTCCTCTGGTTTTACACACAGCATTGACTTTATAATTTGGCTCTGCAACAACAAAACAACAGAAAGAATGGCTACTAGGATCTCCATGTTATTCACAAATACTGGCAAAGTGTTCGAGGCTCCACTTAACTATACTTCTGTCATGTAAATTAAAATAATGCTGGCGTACCTCCTGGTAAAAATGATGACAAAATCCTTCAGGAAGTTTCTGGTTTCGGACACCCTCCCAAATCTAGAATTCAGAAAGAGCATTTCATTTGTGTGACACAAATAACAAATAAGCTCTCGATTAAACTTTTCATATCAAAACAGACATTTTGACTCAAAACTTAATATAAACGATAAAGTTAGTTTTGGCTGAAATCCATTCAGCTGCTTCAGTGTTGGGGTCCTGGTCTCATGCATGCTGGCTTACTGTCACACTGTTATGATTTGCTGGGACACTTGAGTTGAACATTGAATTGTGTTTACATGTGTACCAGTATCCCTGTTATGAGGCTTATCCTGGTTTTTGATATTATTGGAGATATGGTGTTTACGTGGAGCACAGAGAGCATTGCTATTGTTTACAAGACATAATTGAAATGTAATCTGGATTTCTTTTAAGCCTATGCTTAAAACAATTTCAGTGTGGCCATTTAAAATGAAGCTACTTCATCTTATAGTGGGCTTAGAACTATTAAATCCCAACATGGCATTATGGATTTAGCTTATCCACCTTATTGCCAGCACTAGGAGATGAGAGTGACAGGAAAACTTAAACCTGATATCCACTTGTAAGGCTGTTAGTGTCACTGTGTAGGACAAGGACTAGCTGGATGAAGATAATCAGCCATGACAGGTGGGATAACTTGGTCATGACGGAGTTCAGTGAAGGGCAATTTCTGTGAGAGCAGTGTAACCTTGCACAGGTTGTGTGACACAGTTGAACCATTACTGAGACCAGAAGAAACAACAGTGTGAGTGCAACTTCCATTACTGATAAGAGTGGCTTTAGACAAAGTCCTTACTGGCAAGTCTCGTCATGTGGCAGTCAGCTACCAAGACCAGATTCCAATCTCAATAAATAGGCAGAGTCATAACTGCATTTTAAACGGTCGTGGGACATAACAATTGCAGGTATACAATTACAGCTTAGAAGGTTTAATTACTCTTCCCTAAAATAAGATTTTAAAAGTGTTTCCCCCATAATTTATACTTCTACTATTCTGTCACAGTTTTACAACATTGTGCTTGAATCTGTGCAACAACACAACAGGCTGGATGTTTCCCAGTTCAGCTGTTAGAAAGCAGACGACTGGCTTTTTGGGGGTAGTGGTTGGACATATGTTATACAACTGGTATTTTTGCTGTTACAGAGTATTTATATTCAGGATTATTTAAGTGCAAGTCTCTCCCATATCATGTCTCTGCCAGAGTGTTGTACAAACTGGGATGTTGTGGAGAATATTGCTTGGTTGCTATTGAGTTTGAGGTTCACAGAAGCGCAATCCAAAAAATGTGTATGTATGTTCTGTCACGGTGCTGTGGACAAGGCTCTGAGCCACTTTATGAGGTCCCAAGTGAGGAGGAAGCCATTAAAATAGTCTGTGTTTCTATTATGTCACTACACAGCAGTCAGAAACTGAGATAAGATGTATACACCAATCAGCCACGACATTCAAACCACTGACAGGTGAAGTGAATAACATTGATCATATTGGTACTATGTGGTGTCCTGCTGGAAAACCTTGGATTTTAACATCCATATTAATGAGACTTAGACACCCAGATAAACGCATCAGGTTCTGTGCAATCCGATAAACTGCCTGATACTTTTCCAATCTTTGAAACAAACTCAAAGACATATGATAGTATTAAAAAATGTAGGATCCTTTTGTAAGGTGTCTTTGAAAAACTCACCACTACCTTGTCAGTAGAGGCGTTCCAAAGGAGTTCAAAATATATCAGCCCCAAAGCAAATATGTCCACCTTCCGGTCATACGGGCTTCTCCTTTTCTGTCATGAAACAAGACCACAGTAATAACAAAATCACTCCAGCAGTACAGCAACGCTAGTCGTTAAAATCCTCACAGCTGCCTGCAGAGTAATATTTATTTAAACAGAAAAAGATGAAGTTAATGTAAATACAGCTGATCTCACCTGCTCAGGAGCCATGTAATACGGGGTTCCTTTGTACTCAGTTCTCTCCAACAGGTTCTCAGCATCATCATCATTCTCAGCAGTGACCAGACCAAAGTCTCCAATCTTCACTTCTCCATCACGGCCAAACATGATGTTGGCAGGCTGACCGCAGAAAAGAAATGAACATACGTTTTTACAACTGATGTCATATGATGTGCAATGATTCTACCCAGACTGTCTCACCTTCAGGTCTCTGTGGATGAGCATCTTGGAGTGAAAGTACTCGACTCCGCTGACTAGTTGCTGAACAATGCTCAGACTTTCTTCTCTTCTTTTGGAGTTTTGTAGAGATTTCTTTATGTTCGGATCATTCTTCTGGTCTATCCACACTGTCAGTGTTCTGGTGTCACATAACTCCATCTGAATGTAGAGATACTTGGCAGATGAATCACTGGAGGACCTAGAACAGTAAGAAAATACAGATGTTGAAATGATCTCTGTGTCTATAAAACGCAGACAGGATTTTAGTAAGTGGATGAGACTGACTGTGAAGCGGTGCTGCTACTGTCAGTGCTACTGTCCCACTGGTATTTTGAATCCTCCCTCCAACACGAGTAGTATCGAACGATGTTCAAGTGGTTGAGGTCTGACAATGCCTTCACCTCTCGTAGAGCTTTCCTAATCCAAAGGAGTACAAGAAAGTGACTGAGTTAATAAAGCTTTCAACTTATTTTGCATTTATTATGGATTTACTTCATAAAAACACCATGCAGCGCTACAAAAAAAACAGTAACCCTCATTTAATACTTGACTTACTCTTTGAAGCGAACAATCTTTATAGCATAATACGTGCCAGAAAGTTTGTGTTTTGCCTTGAAAACACGTCCAAAAGTTCCTTTACCGAGATGCTCTATGGAGTCAAAATCTGATGTAAACCTGCTGGAAATATGAAAATGTGTTTCAGACTACTTATTTGTAAACAATGTGCCACATGTGTGCAGTGTCTTAATTTTCCACACCTTGAGAATACTGACTGGCTTGGGGTTTTCTCACTCTGAGCACTTTCTGGAGTTTTGAACTTGAAAGTGGGCATTAAATCCTAAATGAAAGGCATCGCATAGAAGTTAAAATATTAAATGAGAACAAAATAAACTAGCAGGATTAATGTTTTCTTACTTTACCTCTTTGCTACTTCTGCAAACTTTTGGGAAATTTGCTGCAATTCTAACAAGAAAAAGTGTAATCAGTGATAACATCAGGTGAACTAATATGTAGCTTTACAGTGAGTGTCAAAGGATGACTAACCTTATTTTGGGCTTCACATCAGGACTTGCCTGCTTTGTAATGGAAAGCAGAAAAAACAACTGTTATATTTAAGCATCCAACCATCAATAATCCATTTCAAAATGGCACAAGGTCCTCCTTTACTTCTCTGTAATCTAAGGGAAAAATATGATTTGACAAAGCGGTGTCCTGAGAGCAAGACTAACTTTCCTAAAATTATTGACACACTCTCAGTCCTGTAGCACTATTTTGTATGTGTTTGCTCCACCAAATCCATCTGTAAATCTCAGGGATCACTAATCCACTCATTTCTTTTGTTACTTTCTGGTTGATCAAGTAGTTAGAGTTGGTTTCATAAAACTGATTTCACTTAAAACTGCTAAAACATAATTTTGCAGTTACATAAGAATTACAAACTAATGAACCATGGCAGTATTAGATAAATATATAGTGTAATTCTAAAGTTAAAATTACAGACCTGATCCATGGGAGGTTTTGGTGAACTGGTGGTAATAAGGGATCCACTTGGGGTTGTTATGCCTACTGATTTTGGATGACCGGAGTCCCTTGAAAAACACAACGAGGCAAGTTAGTGGTGTATTCTCAACATATAAGCCGATATACTGCTCAGTCAGGGCCTCACAGTGAACTTGATGGTGTGGACGGCTTGGCTGGCGCACCATCATCAGATGCAGCTGTCCAGAAATTTCTCTGAAGGCACAAAAGAAGTGGCTGGGTTGTTACAAACTGTAGTAATAGTCACTGATGCTCTCACATCAATGTATTAATGTTCAGGATACATTATTGATTCTATGTAGGGTGAATAATTTTCATTTCTTATGATATAGAACACCTCTGCCACTAACAGCTCCAATTTAGCCGTTAGTTCACACCCCTTCTGTCACTGTAACTTTTATTGGTGACGTTAAATTTAATTGTAAGGAGCAGTAGTTCCAGTACTTTTTAAAATCATGGCACCCATCCATCCATCCATCCATCCATCCATCCATCCATCCATCCATCCATCCATCCATTATCCTCCGCTTATCCGGGGCCGGGTCGCGGGGGGAGCAGTCTAAGCAGAGAGGCCCAGACTTCCCTCGCCCAGACATTTCTTCCAGCTCTTCCGGTGGGACCCCGAGGAGTTCCCAGGCCAGCCGAGACCCATGGCCCGGCCCGGCCCGGCCCAGCCCCATGGGCAAAGGCTCGGCTTTGCCCACGGGGCTGGGCGCTCTCTCGTCACCTTGCCAGAACAAAAGATGAACCATCCCACCTATGCGCCCTTTCACATATAATTACGATCTCCATCCATAACCAAATATTGCCAAGATAAATTCAAAATAAGAGAAAAATAAATAGTTTTCTTTCTTCAATGCCCATACCATAATGTAATTTCGTTCATTCTTTACAATCTGCTTAAATTAAATGTAAATAAAATTCACTGAAGACTGAACTTAGGACCATTTAAAAATGGCTTCTACATTATCTGTTTTGCTGTTTTCATGGGATTAGTTGACAATAAGGAAAACATTTAATAAAATCTATTAATCTTTATTAATCAGTTATTAATAATCTATTAAAATCATCCTTTGATAGACAATTTTCATATTCATTGCTAATTATTTATACTTATAGATCAAAAACATTGCTTCATTTTAAGGTGAGAAACATAAAACCCCACACAGGGGCTCAGTTAACCAAAGTAAGCCTGGTCAAAGTATACTGTGGGTCGTGGATTTACAGGGAAAAAATATTGCTTAAAAACAAAGATGCAAAAAAAGTTTATACTGTAAAGGTAACCCTTTGCAAAACGGGTATAAACCAAAGGTATACCAAATAATACTAAAGAAACAGGAAAAATTGAGTTGCTAAATAAGACAGTGAAAATGCAGGATAACAGAGGCTTTATCAAGAATCTCTAATCTGCAGGGTGGGAGGGCCTGATACTACAGGAACTGTCCAAGCAAATTACTATCCTATGACAGAAAGGGGAATTGCTTTAAAACATCCAGCAACAATAACTTTCACACTCGATAATCCTAACATCAGTTCAACAGCCCTGCTGAGACCAAGGGCTTCCTCCCCTGTATAGGAGATGAACATGTATGGAGATTTGAATTGAAATTGAGTTTTCACTCTACAAGTCTGGCAGCACGCTGCGACCTTAAGCTACCTTAGGTTGCCATGGTGCCTGCTGAGGGAATCACGCACTCGACAATCTGCTAGATGAAGGAGCTATTTAAAATCAAAACGACAGAAAATAATAAATACCTTGTTGTCTGACTGTTCCTGAAGAGCATCCCAGGCCAGCTGGGCTGCATTTTGTTTGGCCTCCTTGACACTCTTACCCTCACCAACAGGGTATTCCTTGTTGTTGATAAATAATTTGTAGAAAAATCTGCAATATTTAGATCATTGTGTTACGATTGTGCTCTCATAACCTAATATAGAGTTTTTTAGTGTCTGCTCAGGTTACAGAGGTTCAGTCATACTCACTTGGGATTATGAGGTGGGCCAGAACTCCCAGCTTCCATATATTTACAGGTGCAGTTTGTGTCCTGACAGTAGTCGTTAACAAGTCCTACGAAATTAGTCTCTGTAAAGCTGCTGTCTTTAGTCCTTATAGTCAACTTTGTTATGAGATCACTGCAATACCAGCAAAACAAAAGACTAATTACATCATTATTAACCAAATGAAAGCAAAAACAAAACATATAATGTATATAATATCATATTTTACACAGTGAGAAAGAAAGCAGAATGAAACAATGTATTCTGTGCTCACCTGATGTCTGACTCATTTTTGTTCAATTCCTCTTTTTGTTGATTTGATGTGCCACTGTCTTTCTCCTCTCCAGTCTCAAACACACACACACACACACACACACACACACACACACACACACACACACACACACACACACACACACACACATTTGACAAAAGTAAAAACATACTTGAACATTCAGTGTTTCCCCAACGCTGACTGCCTTGCTTTTATTATATTCAGTTTTTGGTAGTTGTTGTTAAGTGTTACAAGATTGTATAGAGTTCAAAAAAAGAATAAACACACACACACACACACACACATATATGTATATATATATATATATATATATATATATATATATATATATATATATATATATATATATATATATATTTTTTTTTTTTTTTTTTTTTGCACCCAACCTTACCAATATCGGTCTTGTAAAGCTAGAAGAAGAAATTCCTCTTTGACAGGGGGTCAAAGTCTAAAACTAGTGTAAATGTAACATTATCAGCAGCTCCTCCCGCCCTGGCCAGGGTCTAGCTAGTACAATCAGAAGCAGAGCTTCTAACATCTTTGCCACTGTTGCCAGATTCAAGTTAGAAATGTTTAAAAATGCAGATATTTTTTAATAACATTCAGACATTTGAGTCAGTGTCAGTCCATCCTAGGATTAGGGGGGGCACAAAATTGGAAAGGACTTTACCTGCAGTATAATTATATTAAAACTAGTTATTACTATTAACTCTTAAAATGGAAACGCTCACATTGATTGAAATGTAAAGCAATGCCTAATTAATATCACGACAAAACAATGCTATTCGATTTCTTTTGTAAGCATATGTAAATTGCCGATGGAGGGGGGCACCATATAAAATCTGGCCTAGGACACCACACTGGGTAGGGCCGGCTCTGAACTTGAGTTATGTCTTCTCTTCACCTGTCTCTCTTCTGCTTAGTTTAATGTGTGAAACAGTGATACAGACTCACAAAGACATGGTGAAACACAGAGCAGAGGAGAGAAACTAGCTTGATTGTTAATAGATGTAGACACTCACAGTGAGCTCAAATCAAACACGTGCACAAAACTCAGATAAAAACATGAGCAACATAATTTAAAAAAAACATTCCAATAAGTTTTTTTTGGTTTCTTGGGGCAGTCAGTGGTAGGGAAAGCACTGACATCCATGACAATATTAGTACAATCAATACCAAGCATTTCTGATTTCTGTGATTTTCTGGGCCTTCAGTAAAGCCACAATAAATATCAGGACTTACCACTGTAGTTCTGCTGCCACATAGCTCATGATACACAAGCTTAGCTGCTTCCTCCTTAGCTTCCCTCTTTGATTTACCAGAGGCAGTGGGATACTCCTTATCACCAACCACAAACCTACAATATCTGATGCAAAAAATACATATATGTGTTAATCCCTTTCACACACTGAGCACACAGCTATAAATGGAAGTGGATGCATTGTGGAGACTTACTGAGTTGTAAAAAGTGATCCAAGCTTAGACGACTCCACAAACTTTATATCCACCCTGTTCCTCTGACCATATTCATTTAGCCAACCTACATAGTTTTTATTACTTAAGCTTGTCTGACGAACTGGTGTAGTAGAAGCTTCAGCTGCATTTTCTGTCTGTCAGGAAATCAACACATTTACAGTACATCAAGGCAAAAAGGAAAAAATCACACATACATTCGGTAACTAAAGCAATGTATGATCTTACAGAATCAGCCCCTTCCTCCAATAAGCCTCTGAGGGCATTTTTAGCAGCGTTTTGTTTGGCTTCCTTCTTGTTCTTCCCCACTCCATTAGGATAGGCCTTACCATTCAGGACAGCTCTGAGGGTAAACCTGCAAAGTAATGAGAAGACCTTCGTTAACCTGGCAAGAATGTGTTGTGATGGAGGACCAGAAATGGATCTGCACAGCTGACATTCTGTTGATGGACCCTCCTCATCTGGAAGCTCGA
The DNA here is from genome assembly GCA_024666655.1 of Dascyllus trimaculatus. Lineage (NCBI taxonomy): Eukaryota > Metazoa > Chordata > Actinopteri > Pomacentridae > Dascyllus > Dascyllus trimaculatus. The sequence goes on along the minus strand of CM045464.1, from coordinate 23,715,871 downwards.
GATGCTGGAACAAGGGGTGGGGGTTGTTGAAGGGCCACACCATTAATAAGATGTGCATGATTGTTAATTAACTTATAATATGACCGTGATTTTTAATCAGAGGCAGCTCCTGGGCTGGCACACCCCCACCCGAAAGAAGGAGAAGAGAGGCAGAAGAAGATGGAGGGAGGGTGGGGCACAGCAAATGAGAATGGGTGAGCGGGGCGGGGAGGCAGGCATTTCTAAACATGGATCACAGGATGGTGAGTGTCTGAGGTGTGGTCCTGCTCCTGAACTCCAGCCAAAAATGTCGTGGAACCACAATGCACTGCTTGTATCACGTATTATGACGACACACTCATATCAGGACACATTCATAATAATAATCTCTTAGTTCAAGCTTGAAGGTGTATTAGAAATGCATGTGTGGCAACAAAGTTTGTGAAATAACAACACACTAAGAAAGTAGGATCAACATGCATGGGGACAATGAATGTCATAAAGCAAAAAGAAAACACTCCTAATGCCAAATGAATACAATATGGCACATATGTGTGTATATAAAAAGCTCTCTGAAGAGTTACAGTGTTGACATTCATCATGTTAAAACACTATTCAGCCATTCAAGACAGTCTGTCAAACCAAACACCCATATGTCTTCATGATGTCTTCCAGTCCTACGTGTCTTTGCAGATGCACTAGTAAATATGTTCAACTCACGTTTTAATGTGATCAGGTCCAGAACATCCCACGTCCTCATATCTCAGCTCCAGACGTTGTCTCTGGACAAACTCGTTCAGTTTCGCTACGCAGTTTTCCGACTCCATCATAAAAACTCAGGCTCAGCAGTCGGAATGCTATCTTCCATTACATTACAATTATGTGATAAAGTGCTGATTTCATTATAAAAGATCCATCTTTTCCGTTTTCATTCCGACTGTGCCTCCATGACAAGGAAGTTTCGTTCTTTTCATAAACGTCACGGTGCCTTCAATTAAAGTTGGAAATATCAAACACTGTGTTGTTCAATAAAGTTATATATATTTTTTTTAAATGTCAGAACTATCCCAAGTGGTTCAGCACATAGACATACATACGTATCTATATACGTATATATGTCGATGGTTCAACAGACATGAACCAAGTGGAAGTTAACGCCATACATATGAGTGTAACACTGGGACAAGCTAGCTGCTATTTGTTAGCTCTGTCAGTAACTAGCTTAGTAACGGCTGCGTTTTTAATTTTCTTATAATTTTTTCCCCTATAAATTTGCTATTTTTTGTGGCTTGTAGCAAAAATATAAACATACCGGCTATTTATCTTGTCCATCAAGTACGTCAGCATTAAACAACTACAGGTCCCAAGAGGTTTTTGTGCTGCTACTGAAGCTAAGACTCATGGGAACTGTAGTTAAGGTGACCAGAGTGACATTTTTACCCAATATCACCATGAAACAGGTGTAAATTCACATCAGGACAATAATTATTTTTAGCATTTCAAGTTTTCTGAAATGTTATGTTTAAATATGCACACAAGTCTTATGTATCTAAAATATTATAACTTGTATTATTTTTAATTTTAGATATCTTTCTTTGTCACATCCTTAGATCAGAAACTACAGTAGCATTTGCTGCTTAAGGTGATTTTCTGGAACTAGGATTTTTTTAAAGACTCATTTAACTGTAAAGAAGAATCAGATCATCAGTACAGCACTTCAAAGCCTCCAGACTGAAATTCAAATATTGTACAACAGTACAGTATTTACAAGACAAATGACAGTTACACCCTGGTGGTGGATTGTTTTATTCTCCAACTCAGCCTGTTTATTACAAAGCAAAGCTCATAATGTGACATCAGTATAAATACATGTGACCATTTCCAGCATAGAATAAAATGGAAATTGTAGCCACAGAAATCACCCAGCACATGATTACTTAGAACAAAGGCAGAGAAAGGTGAATCACTACTAAATTGACTTTTAAAGACCGCCTCCAGTGATTTTTTTTTTTTACCTTGTTACATGTCCATATGGTGTTTTTTATAAGCCCCACATCATAAGTGACATAAGCCGTCAACATTATTGCCTAATAATTCCACCTTAAAACTGCTGTGTACCGATGACAGTCTTAAAAACATAGACTCAGACGATGAGGGTCTCATATGGAACAAATCTAAGGAGTCAGTCCTGTCAACTTGGGAAGTAGGAATTTCTGTATCATTAGTTATATCCAGGATCACTTTCCAGTTCAAACATATACATGGCTGAATTATTTCAATATTACAACTTGCCATTGTGTGACGCAGAGCAGTTTTACAGTGTTTGAGGCAGGGCCTTCATAGATCTGCACATTCAAGAGTAGGCAACAGTAGAGTTACATCTAAGCCATTTTAGTGGAGGAAGAAATTATTCTGATGCAGAAACGTCTAAATATGAAAGCTTGAGATACAGAGATTTTCTTTTGTTTTTTTTTTAAGTTTTTAGGGTTTTAATAAATCACTGGAGAGGGGCTTTAAATTCAATATGCATTCTGGTTTCATATTTTGTAAAACCCATAATCGTTTTTCTTGTCACGCTGTCCAATATTGACAAGGTTGATAATTGACCCCCTGTCAGCATTTTGAAGCGTCCTTAAGAAGAACACAGAACCATAAACCGCTGTCCATTGCATAGTTGTGGCTCTGAAGTTAAAGCATTGTGTTAATATCAAATAATTACCATTCATGAAAACACAGACATCAAAAGAAACAGATTTCTCTGACTTCTCACAAGTGCTTAAGTTCATCAGTTACATTTTCTGAATGACTTTGTGCGGTGAATGTCTGAGCCCACTGTTCCAGCTCCATCTTCAGTGCACTGGCTTCAGGTCTGTCTTCTGGCTTCTCACACAGCATTGACAGAATTATCTGGCTCTGCAAAAAACATCAAAAGAACAGATGCTGAGATCACTGTACCAAATTTAGTATGCAATATTTCTGAAGTTGTTGAAACCTGAGAAGAATTTTCTCACAGTATTATCTCCCTGATCTTTGATGAAAGGTTTTTTTGAATGTGCAAATATATGTACCTCAAACTCAACCCTGCCTTATTAGTGACAAAGCAACTGATCGTCAGTGAGACACTCCCTCATGTGGTAAGTTGATCAGTTATGAACATGAAAATATTAGTTATAATATAAATATACCTCTTGGGGAAACTCCAGTGAAAATTCTTCAGGGAGCCTCTGATTTCTGACACCAGTCAAAACCTAGTATTAGAATGACAAAAGGTTGAATAAGACGTTAGTTTGCTTGAAAATGAAGCTATTAACTGCAGTGATGGCTGTTGCAAATAAATACAAGATATATTAAGCAAAACATGTTAAAAAAATCTGTGGAACACCATCTTTCTGATTTTTATACTGTGCTTTTAATATGTAAGGAAACAGCATCAACCATTGAAAAGTAATCTTGCATCTGTATGTAATAGCCATATAAGTTATGCTAACATTTATATGTCGAACAAACCTTTATAAAATTTAAAGCAGACTGTTAAATTCATTACTGACTCACCTTTCCTCTTTCATGTCCACAGGAGAGCTTCCAAAGGAGCTCAAAGTATATCAGCCCCAGAGCAAATATGTCCACTTTGCGGCCGTAACCTTTGCTCCTCTGTCACAAAACAGCAACACAGTGTCTTACATGACCCAAACAACAATGAACAATTAAAAAGAAAAAGACAATCACACATTTTGGTTAATCCACAGATGTATTATAGGTCATCTGGAAATATGACAAAATTGGGTCAGAAATATACATACAGCAACTTGAATGATCAGTTTTGGTGATGTAGAAAGCTGTGCTAATTACATTTTCTTAGTGAATGTCCTCTTAACTTCTTGTTAATGACTACACTTGACAACAGCTGCTAACTTCTCTGAGCCAGTTTAAATAGGGCCCATTTGATACACTCATTAGACTCTCAAACCACAAACACTACACTAGGGAAGTCTAAGTGGCCGAGTACAGATCTGAAGAAGCAAATAACTGACTTGAGCAAGTCTGAAAAGTCACTTGGAGCCATTTCAAAGATGCTTCAGATCCCAAAATCATCTGTGCAAACAATTGTTTGTAAGTATAAAGTGTATGGTATAGTTGTGTCACTGTCACGATCTGCTGCTGAGAGAAAGTTGGTCAGGATGGCCAAGAGTCAACCAAAAATCCCCAAAAAGCAGATCTGCAATGAATCAGAAGCTGCTGGAACACAAGTGTGAGTGTCCACAGTGTTTATATCATCATGACCTGAGAAGCTGCCTGCAAAAAGGAGCATCACATGAAGTTTCCTCTGGAAGTGGCACCTTAAGGCTCAACTGAAGTTTGCTGCTGATCACATGGACAAAATAAAGACTTTCTGGAGGAAAGTTCTGTGATCAGATGAAACAAAAACTGAGGTATTTGACCACAATGACCACAAATATGTCTGTAGGAGAGAAGGTGAGGCCCGTAAACCTCAAGAACACCATAACTAACAAATTGAATAATGAAAAAGGAGAATTACCTCCACATTCTAAAATCATTAGCCAAAAGGTTGGGTCTTGGATGCAACTGGGGGTTCCAACACGATAACGGTCCCCAAACATATATCAAAAATGGTAAAGCATAGGCTAAATCAGGCCTTCCCAAAGTCCTGACTTAAACCCTATCAAGAACCTGTGGACTGTGCAGAAGAAACAGGCCATGTCTGAAAGCCAGCAAATTTAGTCAAGAGGATGGTCAAAGATGCAACCAGAAGCTTGCCAGAAAAGCATCTAATTGAGGTCAAAATGGCCAAAGGACGGTTAACCAAATGTTTCATTACTTTATGTATATTACCAACCCAGCAGATTTTATCATTTTTTACAAGACCTACCAGAATGCATGATTGTGTTTTTTTGTGACAAAGATGCATGTGTTTCAATCATTCCTTTAAAGAAAATTAAGAGTTGTAGGAGTCTTTAGAAACTCAAGACTGCTGTGATATACATGGTCTGAACAAATGTATGTAAAACTTTTGCTTAAGACTGTAAACTTCAGTGGGTAAGGATGAGGCACACAAACTAGCTGTGTAACTATTCAGATCTGGCACCCAATGAATGATCAGACAAAAGAATCTTACTTGTTCTGGAGCCATGTAAGATCTGGTTCCTGCTCTGTCTGTTCTCTCCATTAGTTTTTCGTTGTTGTCATCATCAGTCTCAGCAGTGGCCAGACCAAAGTCTCCAATCTTCACTTTTCCATCTTTTCCAAACATGATGTTGGCGGGCTGTCCATTGAAAAGACACAGCAACAACAGTAACTAACATGCAGTCTGGCTCTTCCTGGGTTTGTTTGGACAGTAAAAGAAACACCAGCAATGTATGTACTTTGAATAAATCACAATAAGATGCAAAAAAGGAGAAAAAGTTCCAGTTCAAGTTGCACTAATGTGAACTAGCAGTAGCTGTACTCTTGGGTCTCACCTTCAGGTCTCTGTGGATGACCTTCTTGGAGTGAATGTACTCAACTCCACTGACTATTTGCTGTGCAAGAGATAAACTTTCTGCCCTTCTCATGGTCTCCAGCAGAGTTTCCTCATTCTTCTCACTTATCCAGTCTTTGAGTGTTTTAGTGTCACACAACTCCATCTTAATATAAAGGTACAATGGTGATGAATCACTAGAGGACCTAAAAAAGAAGACATGTATAATTACAAATCTGGTTTTAATCACGTTTGATAAATAAATGCAGTAAAGCAAGGACCGAAACAAGTCGATGAGACTTACTGTGAACTGCTGTAACTGTCAGTTGCATTGTCCCACTGGTGTTCTGAATCATCTATCCAGCAATTGTAGTATCTAACGATGTTATCATGAGAGATTTCACCTAATGCTGTCACCTCTCGTAGAGCTTTCCTGATCAACACAAACACAAAAAAAATGTCTCAGTTAATAAAATGTTCCTACTTATCCTGCTGAGTACACTGAAAACTTCCAACGCACATTTGACTTACTCTTTATAGCGAACAATCTTTACAGCATAAAACTTGTTCACCAGTTTTTCTCTTGCGGCATAAACACGTCCAAAGCCTCCTTTAGCCAGACACTCTATGGAATCAAAGTCTGAAGAAAACCTATATAGGAAATAAGATGAAAATCGTTTACAAGGAGAGAAGTATAAGACCCATCGTGTGAATGAAAATAAGTATTTTTTCATACCGTGACTGAGCTGATGTCTCACTTTGTATGTTTTCTGTATTTTTCTTCTTAATAGCATCCTGAGAAAATATATGGGAAGAAATGACAAGGATTTAAAAAACTCAATATTCCAACTAAAGTCATGAAAGTAATTCATTTAATTGCTAATTGGGCATTATGTAAAGTAAATGCAAATGTGTGCTCTTTTAGAAGCAGGCTGTATAGTGTGTTTCCCACCTTGTTGAAACAACTGTAGTTTTAGAGAGCTGCTTGCTTTATAGACAGAGAAAGACTCTGGGGTCAACAGTATACATACACCAATGATCATATTTGATTAAACTTCATTTGACCATTTTGATCCTAATTAGTTGCTTTTGGTAGCCTCCAACAAACGTCTGGCAAGCAAAACAGCCTCAGAGCATAATACAACCACCACCATGCTTGATAGTAGGTATAGTGGGTCTTTAGGTTAAAGGCCTAACCGTCTCGCTTCCAAACATATTTCTGGTTATTGTGGTCAGATAAGCTCAGTATTATTTCATCTGACAACAGAAAGGGATATTTCTTGCATGGAAGCCTCTCAGGTCATAATGATATAAACACTGTGGACACTCACACCTGAGTTCCAGCAGCTTCTGATTCATTGCAGATCTGCTTTTTGGTGATTCTTGGTTGACTCTTGGCCATACTGACCAACTGTCTCTCAGCAGCATTAGGTGATATTTATTGTGTTCTTCCTGATCGTGACAGTGACATAACTGTACCATACACTTTATACTTACAAACAATTGTTTGCACAGATGATTTTGGGATCTGAAGCATCTTTGAAATGGCTCCAAGTAACTTTCCAGACTTGTTCAAATCAGTAAATTTGCTTCTTCAGATCTGTACTCAGCTCCTTAGACTTCCCTAGTGTAGTGTTTGTGGTTTGAGAGTCTAATGAGTGTATCAAATGGCTCCTATTTAAATTGGCTCAGAGAAGTTAGCATCTGTAGTCCATTGCAATCATTAGCAAGAAGTTAAGAGGCTGTCCTGCTAAGAAAATGTAATTAACACAGCTTTCTACATCACCAAAACTGATCATTCAAGTTGCTGTATGTATATTTTTGACCCACCAATTTTGTCAAATTTCCAGAAGACCTATAATACATATGTGGAATAACCAAAATGCATGATTGCTTTTTCTTTGTGACATAGATACATGCGTTTTGACGATTCCATTATACAAAATTCAGAGTTAAAAGAGTCATTGGAAACTCAAGACTGCCTTGATATCCATGGTCTTTACAAGTGTGTGGAAACTTTTGCTCACGACTGCATCTGCAGCTCTCTATATTTCTTAACAACGTAAATCATTGCATCTTTACTTTATTGCTATCTTTATACACTTAGCATACAACATATATAAGGTGGAATATTATTTTTGATCAATGTCAGGCTTGTTAGAATGATGAGCAAAACGACAGACCTGGTCTTTGGAACGATGTGATGAATCTGTGAACAATACAGAGTCACTTGTAGACGTTTGCATGCTTTGTGACGATGCTTCAACAGACTCCCTGTGAAAATACAGTTAAAGACATGAGTACAGACTTCCCAGTACTTAGCTAAAACATCTGCTTTAATACTAGTGTTATTAAATGTCTTACAGTGAAGATGGAGTTGACAACATGGTTGGTGGACTGTCTACAGACACAGCTGACCTGAGAGACACCTAAGATCCAAACATATTCAGTGTGAAATTGGGACCCATGTACACATTTGTGGAATTGGAATTGTGCAAACAAAACATTTTTAATTCTGAAAAAAAGAAAAAGACACCATCTAACTCTTTGCAACCTTTGACCTTACAAAAGAACATTAAAAAACAGAGACCTGAGTCTTGGGAGTGTTCGATGAATCTGTGAATGCTACTGATTCACTTGTGCTTCTTTGCAGGATTTGTGATGATGCCTTAATGGATTCCCTTGGAATTACAAAGAAAGATGTTAGTACAGTATTATCCGTGTCAAACTATTTCATCTGCTCTACTAATAATCTGCTTTTTGCTTACAGATTAGATGTTGGTGATGACACTGATGGTGTGCTGTCTTCGGACATGGTTGACCTGAGGGACACCTAAAATGTGTGAAAGTATGTAACATTATTAATCAGCTGCTGTGGAGATTTTCTGCCAGAATTCACTTATTTGTTGTTTGGGACCCAAAACTAAGTTCTGTAAAATATTCTGGCTGAAATTTGAGAATTTCATATGTTTTCTGACCTGGAAATTGTTGTATTTTCATCCTCATTTTAAGGTTCAGTATCTATGGGAATGTAACTCCCACAGCCATAAAATTTGGTGAGAACACAAACAACGTTGTCCCAAATGACTGAATGGCTCCAGCAGAGTCCAGCACAGAGGCAAGTAATTTTCAAGTAAGGGTGGTACTGGGACCCAAAAGGTTCCTGTATGTGTGTGTGTATATATATGAAGCTTATTTTGCCTCAGTGAATATTCCCATAATTGAACTTACTTTCTGGATCCCAGACAACAAATAAGGAAAGTCAGAACAAAGTCACAGACAGCAAAAAAAGATTTGAGGCCTGATTATAAGCATTAAACATTTCTGCAACTCTGCTTAAGTGTCATAAAAAGTATATTTTAAAATGACTATGAATGTTAATTGATTTATGTGACACAATGAAGTTATAGTAACACATTAAAGTCAGGAAAACAATAGAAAAGCACTCGGAGAGCGCAGACCTCCGTCAAGCAGCTCATTTCCACCCATATTGTGATTTCCACCCTGTGTTATGAATTCCTAGATCCAGATATAATCCAGAATATCACCAAAATTTAACCGTCTGTACCTTGTCCCATTATCAACATTTCCTGAGAATTTCATTAAAATCCATTCATAACTTTTCAAGTTATCTTGTAACAGACAAACAAACAGACAAACAGATAAACACAGGCAAAAACAACCTCCTGGCGGAGGTAATAATAATAAATACCTTGCTGTCAAAGTCTGACTGTTCCTTAAGAGCATCCCAGGCCAGCTGAGCTGCCTTCTGTCTGGCTTCAGTGATACTTGCTCCCTTCCCTTCTGGGTAATCCTTATTGTTGATCACTAATTTGTAGGTGTATCTGTGTAGGCAGGGGTGAAATATTAGGATCTGAACCAACTTTTATATGCTTTAATGTCCATCAAAGCCTCAATAAGTGTGCCTTTCGCTTAAATTCAGTTTATATATTTTAGCCATACTTACTGAGGGTTATGTTGAGGACCAGATCTTTCCACTTCAATAAAATTATGGATTCGCTTTGTTTTTTGACAGTAGCGGTCGACAATTCCAATGAAATTTGTCCTTCTTTGGTCTTTGACACCCAAACTCTGGCATGCGAGCATGGCTGCTTCCTCCTTAGCTTCCTTCTTTGAGACCCCATAGCCAGTTGGATACGTCTTACCATCAACTATGAAGGTGCAGCATTTTCTGGAACATCATGAAAGATGTATTAATTTTACAACAAAACATAATAGAAATGATTTCAAAATGAGTGTGGAAGCTTACCTAAACGTCCTAAGACATATTGACTCCTGAGGTTTTATGCTGATCTTCCTTCTCTGACAATAGTCAGTGAGGCGGCTTATATAGTTGGTATCAGATATACTTGTCTGAAGAAGCTGTTGCGTTAGATTTTCAACAGCATTTACTACCTAAAACAACAAAAACAGAAACATCACTTCAACTGTAAACTAGCCTCTTAACATAACAGGTAATCAAATATGTGCTTGTTCACCATACAGGGGTTGATAATCTTACAGAGTCAAGTGCTTGTGCCATCTCCGATGAATATCACTGCTTGGCCTCCTTCTTAACGTTCAGCCTGCTGCGGACAGAGTTTACCTTTCAGGACTGCTCTTGTGGTAAATCTGGAGAGAAATTTTCAAAGCTTTGGTTATACAGGCAACTTGACTTGGTGGTGGATAAAACATGTTGCTAGAGACAACACCGAGGGAATGTAACAACAACCTTTATAAGAAATTAATGGACTGATTTTGGAGGAAAGTATGGATTCCTGATAACACACTGTAAATGTGCTGGACGGTGGATGCGACTCTAAATGCAGCTTTGTAGTACTTTACACTATTACTGAATAGGTTTTTCCTACACCACATGTACCTATACAAAGGAAATGAATTAATTTCTAAGACTGCAAGGTTTAAACTGTGATATCAATAAGTTTATTGCTCCATCACGTTTTATATATCTTACTCAGTGTATACTGACCTGAAGCTGGCCTTTAGACAATTAAATTGCAACCTAAATGGCAATTTCTGTCAGAAAAACTGCAATCAGATACAAAGATGATCTTGTAAATTACCATGGCTGGGAAACAGGTTATTCCAGCGCACTGGTTGCAGCTGCTTCTTTATCAACACACCTTATTGTCATGACATTTGACTTTGTCTTATAGTCTTTGCTCAAACCATTCGGTTGACTTAAGAGGACAACATTATACTCACTTTAATAACTTTTTGGTGCAGTTGACCTCAGAAAACCTTGTGGATGAAGTAATGCATCGCCTAAAACGTCTTCTGTGCTGTGGTAGCATTTGATCAATAGCAACGTCAACTCAAAACTACAGCTCAGATGTTTTTCTATGTGACTGCAGCTGCTCGGATCATCGCTGACCAGTGGGTGAAATAAGCACAGCTAAGGCAGGTTTAGCATCAGCTACGTGTAGATCAGAGTTTAGGTGCCAAAATCGTATTCAACTCACGTTTCGTCGTGGCCCAGGCCTCCACAACTAAAGTCCCTCATCTTTCAGCTCCCGGCATGTATCCCATCATAAACGACGGGACAGCGGAAACTCCAGTTTAAAAGGAGATGAGACAGCAAAGTGTAAATCCTCGAGGAAGAAATGCTTATCTTTTTTCCTTATTGCTTCCACGTCTCCGTGACTGCTGGCGGCAACATTCAGCTGTCTTTTCCTACTTTAAGTTTCGATTTCTCCTAGTAAACGTCATGTCCCGCCTCCAGTATACACGACAGACATGAAGGCGGAACTCCACAGAAAGACTAAAGACCCTGGGTGGGATTCGAACCCGTGACCCTCGAGCTATGAGGCGACATTGCTATCTATGATTTCTGTAGTTATTTATCAGGATTGAGCTCTACCGCCCTGTGAAGATGTCAGAGATCCTCCTTAATGCTAAAATAACAAGAAGAATACATCTGTGCAGGATCAAAAATAGAACATTTGAATCATTTTTAAACAGTACAGTCTGACAAATACACTCATGAATGCATTAAAATAATTCACTCACATGGCTGGCATTGCAGTCATTTTGTGACAATGAAAAAAACATTCATTGTCACTTTTTTCTGCTTTTTTTCTGCTTCACTTTTAATACACATATGCATCTTTTCCAGATTGGAATAAATTATCTACTGTAGGAGACACTGATTTCCTGAGACAGCGGTACACATTTTAATGGACAGACAGACAGAGAGACAGAGAGACAGACAGATAGATAGAAACTTGGGAGGAAATTGTAGTTCCAGTAGTGGTACAGCACCAACAGTATAATAAAACAGTAAAAAAAAACTGATCAAAAATAATATATTATAAAAACTATTACTAATAACGTATTGCACACCAGGGAGGGAGACAACTGCACATTTATTGTAGATTACACAGGCCAGGAAGAGGTTTTTTTTTTTTTTTAAACTTTATTTGGAACATTCAAAAATACAAAGGACGTCAGACAAGTACTCCATCAAGTAGGGAAAACATAAAGACATAGAAATTAGGATAAATAAAAATACAATCACAATATTAAACAGGACAACTTAAAATAATAACAGCTTTGTTCGGGGATATGTATATATATATATATATATATATATATATATATAAACAATAAAAAATAAGGCAAGAAAAATAATTCCTCTTTAAACAAATTCTTAAATATTGATATGGTTTTATTGCTTTTTTGTTTCAATAAGTGTTAATGTCTTTATGTGTTGTTTAAATTCAATTTGGAAACCTATGAAATAGGGGAGATTTGGGAGTATTTGAATTTATGTATGTTAAATCTGTCATGGAACATAATCAAATTAACAATAAATTCAATATCATTTTTTCCATGTTCAAAATATGTAATTACATTTTTGCATTCAATTTTTAAATTATCATTAGTTTTGCACAATATATAATTTTCAATCTGAGCCCAACATTTAGCTGTGTGTATGCAAAAATAAAATAAATGTGCAACAGATTCTGCTTCATTATTACAAAATCTGCATTTATTATCAATATCTAAAAATAATAAGTGTGATTTCACTGGATATATATTGTGCAAAATTTGATATGTGAGGAAGAGCTTAGTAGTGTTGATGCTCAATGCTCATCCTTCCCTCCCCCTCCCTTCCCTACACCTCTCCTGTTCCCACCGAGTGCAGAGTTGTAGAGTTTGATGGCTCGGGGGACAAAATAGTCTTTGAGTCGGTTGGTTTTGCTTCTGGGGAGAAGCAGCCTGTCACTTATCAGGCTTCTCTGTGCTTTGATGACAGCGTGCAGAGGGTGACTGGCATCATCCATGATGGCCAGTAGTTTGTTCAGGATTCTCCTCTCTGCAACTGTCACCAGGGAGTCCAGCTCCATGGCGACCACAGAGCCAGCTCACCTGATCAACCTGTCAACCTGTTGGAGTTCCTCTTCGATGTTCTGCCACCCCAGCATTCTTACTGAGGGCTGCGTGGAGGACCAGACGTTTCCACTTCAATGAAATGAAGGGTTTTGTTTTTTTTTTGACTGTAGTGGTTGACAGTTCCAATGAAATTTGTCTTCGGTGCCTAAAACAGAAAACAGAAACATCACTTGCACTGTAAACTAGTCTTTCACTCTTAACATAACAGACAATCCAATATGTGCTTGTTCAGCAGACAGGAGATGATAATCTTACAGTCAGTGGAGCTTCTGCCATCTCCAACGAGTCTGATTTCTGTTCTTGTGGTAAACCTGATTGGATATTTCTATAGCTTTGGTCATACAGCCAACTTGATTTGGTGGTGGACACATTAAACATGTTGGTAAATTCAACATCAAGGGAATGTAGCAATAGCAAGTACTTACACCCACAGAACATAACTTACTGCCTCACTTATCCATCAGGAACGAACACTGGTTTTGTGAAGAATTTTGATGTCCGAGATCCTCCTTAATAATAAAACAGGAGGCATACATCTGTGCAGGATCAAAAGTAAGCATTTGGTCATAAAATGTCCCCGTTTTATCAGTGTAGTCTGACGAAGTAAGCAGTCATCAGTTTCTACTGCATGTTAAGTCTACTGAGCTCAGCGCCTTCATCCCCCCACAACAAAAACACACACGAGTGCATTAAAATAATTTACTCACATGGCTGTTCAAGGTCATATTGCAGCCTTTTTGTGACACTGACAAAAATAAGTTTGTTGTTTTGTACATGATTGCATCACTTTTAATACATATATACAACCTTTTCCAGATTAGAATAAATTACTTTTAGTAGACAGGGAGCTCCTGAGGCACTGGTACAAATGTTAGTCAGCGTTTCCCGTTATAAAATGAAGTTTATGAACCCTTTGCCACCACATAAACATGACTAACAGTGTCGCATTAGACAATGAAAATGCAGTTGTTAAAAAAGACAGTACCTTTATCATTCAAATCATCCACATACTACAGAGTGTGATACTGAATGTGTACATTTTGTTCAGTGGGTCCTTGAAATACTCAGACAGTTCTAATCTTTCGATGCACATGTTTTAGGGTGTAAAGTTCTTGAGCACTGTCGTCAAACTCTTTCTTTAGCTGGCTTGCCTCAGGTCGGTCTTCTGGCTTCACACACAGCATTGACTTTATAGTTTGGTTCTGCAATGACACGTAACAAAGGAACACCTTGAGCGCCCTGCACCAGCAGATGTTGACAACATTTGTGAAACTTCAGCTTCCTGCATTCGGATTTTTCATGTTAAACTATGCAAAGCAAACCTTTTAATACTCAGAATAGCCCATTTCTTACAAAACTATCAAAAGTTCTGTTTATTTTTTTTGTATTCATATACATACATGTCAACATTCCTGTTGTGGCTCTTCATACTTTGAGGATCTACAGATTAATAACTGCTGGAACAATGCTTGTACCTCAGTCTCACTTCTCCCATGTTGTGGATTATTACAGCAAAAGCCATCCTGAGGCAAATACTGTTCAATGTTACTAGTAAAGGTGAAATTGTTGATGTACCTCTTGGGGAAAATTCTGCAAAAATACATGAGGAAGTTTCTGGCTTCTGGCATCGTCCCAAATCTGGTATTTATGCAAAGGGAAAAGGTGTAAAGAACATGTAATTGGTTGGACAGCGAGTAATTTTAGAGATAACATTAAATACTACTAACATTTAAGCATATCTCATTGAATTGTGGCTCACATAACAGACTCTTAACAAGTCTTAATACATCAAGTTACTGACAAGTGCAGCAACATCTCTTTATTTACGTATTTTTGTCTTTGACAAACTCACCGCTTTCCTTTCAGGGCCAGCAGAGAGGTTCCAAAGAAGTTCAAAATATATCAGCCCCAAAGCAAATATGTCTACTTTTCGGTCATACGTGCTCCCACTTTTCTGTCATGAAACAACAACAGAACATTCAATGCTGTGAAACCTGCACATCTTATATTCTCTACTCTTAGCTATGACAATCCTTAAAAAAATCACAGAGCCCTAGTTCCATTTCTCACTGCTTCCTCTTTCTTCCTGACTGCCAGAAACCGTGTGTACAAACTGCTTTATCTTACCAATGTAGACTGATACCAAAGTAGAGGAGAGCATCGAATAAAACAGAGGAA
This sequence comes from Dascyllus trimaculatus, assembly GCA_024666655.1. Lineage (NCBI taxonomy): Eukaryota > Metazoa > Chordata > Actinopteri > Pomacentridae > Dascyllus > Dascyllus trimaculatus. Next base: position 23,700,822 of record CM045464.1, on the reverse strand, counting down.
GACACATGTCACTCAATGCAATACTTCTCAGAGAAGGTTAGGGTCTTAAAGATCAAAGAACTGGGCCTCCACTGAGCAGCTGGGCTCAACATGTAGGAGGTTAGACATCTGAAGGGAGCTCAGAGCACCTTCAAATCAAACACTCTGTTTAAGTAGTTTTGGAATCTGATAGGACCTCCTTTTCGAGATCTTCTGGCCCCAGCCAACTGGAAGATGATCCTGGGAATCATGCTGGAAATGATCCCCCAAGTGGAAATGGGGTTTTTGTTGGGGAGACGAACATCTGGACTGCCTTGCTTTCTCTTTATCATGAAACCTTACTAGAAAACTGGAATAGAGGGTCTGCAGCAAGAGCGGGAGCACCAGCCCAGACAAGGCTCATTCAGACACGTTTTTAAATAGTAGCATTTGTCGTCAGGGTTTGCATTTCAAACGGTTTAAAGACACATGCTTATTCATGCCACTTATTCAATTTCCTAAATTCACTGTATTTTCTGTTGTGTCTGTAAATCAGTAAGTAAAAAACAAACAAACAACAAAAACAAACTCACTAGTCAATTAGAAAAACTAGAAAAAGGCAAAGGACTGGCTTTTAGGGACCTACGTTGATCATGTGTTTATTTTCTAGTAGTACAAAAAGAACAATGTGTATTAACCTGTGGTGTTTAAAATCCAAAGCAGCTACTCCTCTAATGATCATAGAGCTCAAACTGCAATCATTCTTTGACGGCCCCTGCCACAGGTGGGACAATGTCACAAATACCAACAAGTTCAATGTGACTTTTTATATGAGGTTGTGCATCTCTGGCAGTCAGGAAGAAAGAAGTGGAACCAGCTTGTAGCAACCAATAACGTAATAACATTTTCACAATAATGTAATAAGTTACATTATTGCGTTATTGGCTGGTTATTACATTAATGGCCTAGCATTTAAAAAATCCTTTGAAAATGTAAAAACTGCAGCTGATAATGTAATAACACATAAACAGGACTGCATTTCTTGGAAATAAAAGATGTGTTTGCAGTTTTTGTGCAGTTTGCTCATCAAAAATAGGTCTAGTGGATGGCATAGTTGTCATATACATTCATCAAGGATACGTCCAATGTAGCTCTCTCTCTTTCCTTAATAATGGTTGTAAGAGCCAATTTGAGAATTATTAGTTGTACAAAATCTTTATTTAGAATATTGTTTATTTGCTGAGATATGTAACTTCATCGTTTCATGTCAGTGTCTCTGTTGGATGTTGCATTATCAAATGAATTTACCGGCACTTAACTCCAATATACAATATAGAACATGAACACCCATTTAGAAATGTAAAAAGAAACCTGAAGAGTATGATGTACGTTATTGGCTTTATTACATTATTGGGAGGTATTACGTTATTGGTTGCTGCACAGCTTTACCGTGAGTGCTCAAGTCAGTCCCTGGCTAACAAATATTTGATAACACACGTGAAACTACAATGAATGTCAGTGCAGATCATTTACCTGCTCAGGAGCCATGTAGGACGGCGTTCCCTTGTACGCGGTTCTCTCCAACAGGTTCTCAGCATCATCATCATTCTCAGCAGTGACCAGACCAAAGTCTCCAATCTTCACTTCTCCATCACGGCCAAACATGATGTTGGCAGGCTGACCGTTTAAGAAAAAAAAAAAGGAAGCAAATAAACATGTTGCTCCTCAAGTAATGCACAGTGATAACTAAGAATCTCCTCCACTCTGTCTCACCTTCAGGTCTCTGTGGATGAGCTTCTTGGAGTGAAAGTACTCGACTCCGCTGACTATTTGCTGAGCAATGGCCAGACTTTCCTCCCTTCTCCTGAAGTCTCGCAGGGATTTCTTCACATTCTGAGTATTCCTCTCGTCTATCCACACTCGCAGCGTTCTGGTGTCACACAGCTCCATCTGAATGTAGAGATACTTGGCAGATGATTTACTGGAAGAGGACCTTGAAATGCAAGAAAAGACCAAAAAAGAAAGTACGCATCTCCATTATAAATAAGAAGAACTTCAGGCCCTCTGGAAGCTTGGCTAATTTTTTCATTGTACTGGTGCCACATATCGATAAAAAACTGTATAAAGTACTGTAAAATATAAGGAAGTAACTGATATCATGTTTTCAATACTACCTGGGTTATCTAAATATGTATGCTGCTGTAATACCTCATATTATAAACAGTTAAAATGTCAAATAGATTTAAAATTTATATCATTTTAGTAATTTTTTCAACCCACACATATATACACAAAACCATGTAGGTGTGTTTAGTCTGTTTACAGTTGCAAGGCTAAAGGTAACAGCTGAACGTATCAATGCTTTTCCAGTAGCTCACAACTAAAGGGGTAACAAATTCATGGAACTTACTGTGAAGTAGTGCAGCTGTCAGCCATACCGTCCCACTGGTATTCCGAGTCCTCCATCCAACATGTGTAGTATCGAACTATGTTGCTGTGGTGGAGGTCTGATAGTGTCCCGACCTCCCGGAGAGCCTTTCTGATCATAAGGAGTACAAGAAAATGCTACTGTTACTAAAACTTGGAGCATTTTTGCACTGCATCTGTTCATTTTTGTGATCAGCACATTTAAAAAATGATCTGAGTGAAGCTCAGTGAAGGGTGAACTGAATCGTCCACTCCAGTGTAGCACATGCATTGCTGTTTTTTTAATCTAAAAATGCTAGACAATGTATATTAATAATGAAACAAACTTGAAAACTTGACTTACTCTCTGCAGCGGACGATTTTTATGGCGAAATATTTGTCCAGCAGCTTTTGTTTTGCCTTAAAAACGCGACCAAAGGCGCCTTTTCCAATGCGCTCTATGGAGTCAAACTCGGACATAAACCTGCTGGGATGAACACAAGCATTGTTGAGGCAGAAAGTAGAAAACATGAAATTGTCTTTCCAGCTGTACGCACACTGTATTAAAAACATACCAACAATGTCACATAGTGGGTTTCATACCTCGAGGTCACAAACTGACTTGAACTTTTCTCACTGGAACTTTTTTCTTTCTGCTTTTCTTTGACATCAGAGATCTTCACATCCTTAAAAAATAAAATAAATTTACGACATTGACATTGAAAAGGCAAACAAAAACCAACCATGTGCATTTCAATGATTGAGCAGCTTTATGGTACCTCTTTTCTCTTTCTAGAAGAAATGTGGAAATTTGCTGCAATCCTAACAAGACAAGAAAAGTGATGATCAGCAATAACGCCAGGTGAAACATTACAAGAATGAGTTCACAACAGATTCTATAATAACTTACTTTCTTTTGGGCTTCAAATCAGGATTTAGATCCTTAAGTGGAGACTGGGAGTAGGAGAACATAGTCACTCAAATTAAAAATGTTTGCTACATAGAGACATAAATACAATTCTGGGATGTTTAGAGATGCCTTGTATCATTAAATGGCCTGCTCTTGGAGTGAATTTACGGGCAGATAGTGAGTTCTCAGTTCTACGACACTTCTAGATGACGTTCCTCACAGTAGAAAGATGGATTTTTAAATAATTTGGGGAGCATTTTAAATCTATCATTCGCAGACATCCAAATTTGTGTTTTTCTAAATGCCTGAGGGAGCACTTTAGATGTTGACATGGTGACACAACACACTTGAACAACAACTCAATCACACAGATTCCACCTGTTACTGCCTAAAGAGGCTCTAATCTTTGGCAACTAATCTGAAACCCCTTATTTGACTTTTATGCATTTGATTGTGTGAAAAATGGGATGACTTTTCTATGCAACAGACTGCTTTTTTAAGAAAATCTATTTATATTGTAAAAAATGACAGTTTTATGTGACATTTGACTAAGTGTGTATCACCTGTATCTGTAGGCTCTGGTTCAAAGAGGGTCAAATGTTTGTTCAGATTTGTTGATGAAGTCAATAACTTCCTGATGATGCAGCTATTTGTTTTACATGGCTGCATACGTACAGCCCACAACAATTAAAAATGTTTTTTATAATAGAAAAAAAAAACATCAACTGACACTGAATAAGTTGAGCACAATAAGGTGTAGCTGCACGTAAACAAATCCTAGCAGCTGATTGTAGCTTGTGTAAAAGACATAACAAGCTGATCAGCCTTGAATAATTTTTAGACCACCTGTTGTTTTCTGTTGCAAAATCTTCATAGGAGGTGATGATTTAGTTAGAATTTTATCACATTTGTTAAATAGTTACAGCGTCTTTTAAAAGACATGAAGAGATTCATATAATTAATAATAATGATTAGCAATAAAATTGGTTGAAAAATATGATTCAAACGGTAAAAATGTCGAAATTCGCACTAGATGGCCCATAACACTTTTTGAGTCACTGTTACTTTGTGTGTAAGCTGTTCATGTAAAGATAAAAGATAAAGGATTAGAAGACATTTCAAACTAAATTGTGACTCAACAATGCCTTAAAGAAGTGAACTGTGAGATGACGAGGAGAAAGTCGTCTCAGGGCTTAATGACGAAGGATGCAGTGACGAACCGGCTTGGAATTAGCAAAACAAATGTGCATTACGACTGTATAGAAAACTGCAGCATGACTCCACCAGAAAACAGCGTTCACAGTGGTCTAACAGTTATTTCCAAATCTGTAAGAGGACTGAAGGTTACAAACAACACACCTGATCCTTGGGAGGGTTTGGCGAACTGACGACAATCGCGGAGTCACTTGTAGATGCCGACATGTTTTTCGATTTCGCATCAAGAGATTGCCTTCAAAAACACAGTGAGAGACATCGGTTAAAATATCCTCAGCATTAAACTTTACCATCTGCTGTACCACTCAGTCAGTGCCTCACAGTGAGCTCGGGGCTGTGGACAGCCTGGACGGTGCAACATCATCAGACACAGCTGACCCCAACGTCACCTGAAAGCACAAAGCGTTTGTTACATACTGTTTTGGAAGAGCTGATCCTCTAATGTGCAATAATAATAATTAGTACAACATTAACGTGGCAGCTTCTTTAAGTTAGCCACTTTTTTTTTCCTTTACTGAGTAGCAACAATGAAGACAGACACAGAAGTGCAGAAATTCCACTAGAGAGGACCCACCTGCTTCTAATCATTGAGTAAGACAGAACAATAGACAGGTCAGTGTTTAGATATTCAAAATATTATGAGCACATACAAAGTAAAGTAAAGACGGAAGTATTGCCTCTTACCAAGATCTCAACAAGTTTACTGACATACATTAATTGTCAAAATATTTTCATTTTACATGGTGGACAAAGAATATTTTTTGGCATAGTTTTCTGTTTATCTATTTTTGGAGAAGTGATGGTTTGGCACAGGTAATCCATCCATCCATCATCTATACACTGCCTATTTCTCACGACCCTATCCCAGCCAACTCCCAAGAAGACAGGAGACACCCTGGACAGGTTGCCAGTCTATCACAAGGCTACACATAGAGGCAGACAACCAGTCTCACTCTCATTCACACCTATGGACAATTGAGAATCATCAATTAACCTCAGCGTGTTTTCGGACTATGGGAGGAAGCTGGAGTACTCTGTGAAAACCCACGCATACACAGGGAGAGAATGCAAACTCCACACTGAAAGATCCCAGTCATCCTAACCGGAACACTAACCGGGGATCTTCTAGCTGTGAAGCAACAGTGTTAACAACCGAGCCAGCCCAGGTAAGATACTTCTCTAAAAAACAGAGAAAGTCTTAAATACCTTGCTGTCCCAGTCTGACTGTTCCTGAAGAGCAAACCAGGCCAGCTGGGCTGCATTTTGTTTGGCCTCCTTGACACTCTTGCCCTCACCAACAGGGTATTCCTTGTTGTTGATTACTAATTTGTAGAAAAATCTGTGTTGTGGGAAGAAATGTCATCAGATTCTTCTCTCACATCTATCAAGAGTGACTATAAAGTGTCTGAAAGCTACAGAAGTTCAGTCATACTCACTGAGGACTATGTGGTGGACCACATCTTTCAACCAGGATGTAATCCGGAGTGCGCTTTGTTTTCTGACAGTAGAGGTTGATGGTTGATATGAAATCTGTTTCTGTAAAGTTGCTGTCTTCTGTCTTTACAGACAAGCTCTTCGTCCTATCACTGGAACACAAGGACGAGCCACATTCTGATTAGAAACGTTAATAACCGATCAAAAGAGTCAAAATGAAACAATGAAACTGTTGGTGCTCACCAAATGTCAACTTCATTTTGATTCCATTTTTCCTTTTGAGGACTTGATACAGCAGTTAACTTCACATCTCCAGACTTAAAAAAAGAACAGTATGACTTTACTATTCATTCACTGATTGGAGCATAGCTTTGTGTGACATTTGAAACATACACTTGAACTTGACAAAACTGACACTGATAAGCATTTTGGTTCCTCCATTCATTCCTTCTGTACTTCTCCAGGACAAACTGGAGTGTGTCACTACTCACCTCTGTAGTTCCACTGCCACATTTGTCATCATAGACCAGTTTGGCTGCTTCCTCCTTTGCTTCCCTCTTTGTTTTCCCACAGACCTCTGGATACTCCTTATCACCAACCATAAACCTGCAACAGCTATTACCATAAAAAACTATTTAATATGTTTCAGATATTGAATACACAACTATGAATGAAGTTAGAAGCAGTGTGGAGACTTACTAAACTGTATTAAGTTGTCCGAGTCTGGTTGTCTCCACAGGATTTATAATCAGCCTGTTCTTCTGACCGTATTCATTGAGCCAGCATATGTAGTTGATGTTACCGATGCTTGTCTGGTGAACTGGTGTAACAGAAGCTTCAGGTGCCTGTTCTGTCTGTCAGGAAACCATCAAACTTACAGTACATCAACACAAAATATACACATAGAGTGAGTAGCTAAAGGAATGTTATAATCTTACAGAATCAGCTGCTTCCTCCAATAAGCCTCTGAAGGCATTTTTGGCTGCGTTCTGTTTGGCTTCCTTCTTGTTCTTCCCCACTCCATCAGGATAGGCCTTACCATTCAGGACAGCTCTGAGGGTAAACCTGCAAAGTAATGAGAGGACCTTTGTTGAAGAGACAATAATTTGTAGTGATGGAGGTTGTTTAACAAAGACATGAACCTGAACACTTGAGTAACATCACAGTAATGGATCCCTGAAGGCCCTCATCTGGAAACTGGAGGTGTTGGAACACAAGAATACAGGGATGGACATCTGGCAGACCAGACACGTCCGGACTGACACAACTGTCCAATCACATCTTTAACACCTCAGGCTGAATGCCTGACTCAACAATACGTCATGAGAGATTATGACATTTAGCATAATGCCACTCTGGACTGCAGGAATACATTAAGTTTGCCTTGATCAAACTGAGCAAAAGAGTACTAGTGGTGAATCCAGTTTACATAATTACTCAGACCCTTCATTTAGTACTTGGTTAAAACATCTTTGGAAACATCTCTGACAGTTGAAAATCTTCTTGGGAATATTCAAGAAGCTAAGCAGATCATTCAAGTTCAACCAGGGTGGATGAGGAGTGTCAGTGCACAGGCATTTTAAGGTCTCTCCAGTCTTGTTAAAATGTAAACTTTTGCCTTAACCTGAGATCCCGACCACTCTGGAAAAGGCTGTTATTCAAGATTAATCTGTAGTTTTCTCTCCTGATCTCATGTCTCCAGGAAAGAAAACTTGCCCTGTATGTGTATTGCTGCTGAAATGATAGTCACTTTTAACTGTAACACTTATAGCACGCCATATTCCTCAACATGCCATTGCTTTCCCCCACAGGAAACACTAAATGATATCTCAGCTCAAGTTTGAAACTATGCACTAAGGAAATGCAGCAGGATCAACATAGCTGGGACACTCAGTGGCCTAAACCAGCATGCAGAGTACATCTTTGTCTACAAACCTATGCAATTTGACAGATGATCACATGTAACTATTTGGGATGCTAAAGCACTACTTCTGTAGGACTTGGATCCACCAGTATATGTGTTTAACTCACGTTTTAATGTGATCAGGTCCAGAACATCCCACGTCTTCGTATCTTAGCTCCAGACGTTTCCTCTGGACATACTCGTTCAGTTTAGCTACGTAGTTTTCTGATTCCATCATAAAAAATTAAACGCAGCAGTCAGAATACCAACTTAAATGGCATTAATGTAGGAAAACGACGTACAAATCTCATCTTAAAAGGTGTTTTCTGTACTAACTCTGTTTCTACGTCTGTGTAAGTTTCGTTTTCCATGCAACGTCACGGTGCATTCAATAATATCGGAAATACCAAACACTGTGATGCTCAATAAAGTTAGCAGTTAAAAAAATGCCTGAACGTGAACCGTAAGGTTGGACAAGCTAGCTGTTAGCAATTAGCTGTGTCAGTTAATAATTTGATGTCTATATCAAATACGTCTGACTTACCTTTACGTAGCTTGGAGTAAACTATATCCCTTCCTGTGATTCACTTTGTCGAACAAAGTATGATAGCATTAAACAGCTACATCCAAAAGGTTTTAGCATCGCTTCCGTGGCAAAGACTCATGGGAACTGTAGTTCTTAATGCCAAAAACCTGTCCAGACAGTTGTAGATGTCACTTATGTTGGCCGTGTTCAACAAAATCTTGTAATAATTCAAAGAAACAAACTAAAGAAATTCACAATTTCAAGGTGTTGTCTAATGTGCGCAGTGGAATCTTTCACAGTGGCCAAAAGCAAAATTTTGATGTATATTGATTTTTTAAAATCCAACAGGTGTCTTTTTGCTGGAAATGACATAAGTGACAAAAGACAACAACAACAACAGCAATAATAATATTATAACAACAATAGTATGACTCCTACTACTACTACTCCTACTACTAATAATAATAATAACTTTATTTGTAAACCCTATTGCGAATAAAAGAGATGTCAAAGTTAGACAAACAATAAAAACACATTCAAAAAATAGACAAGATCGCAAACATTAAATATGTACAAGATAAAATTGTCACATTCATGTCAAAACAGGTCAAGAAAGCTTTTATATAGCACTTCTAAGACAACATCATTAACATTAACTTTTCACACTACCATTCTTGGCAGTGCAGGTTTCCAACACACCCTTTCATATTTTTCACAGGTGGGATTCCTTGTACTTTTTGATGATGGTTTGCACCATGGCCACTGTCACCTTAAAACACTTGGATATGGATTCACAGTCTGTCCCTCTCTTATAAGCAGCAGTAAAGCTCAATAAGCTCTTAACTGTTCCCAGTTTATTAGGTATAATGCATTTGAACATAGTAGAAATTACCAAAGGACCGTTTGAAATGGCATAAAACTTGCATTAGACGATTTCAGGATAATGTAGGATAAACATTTACCACATTTTGTCCCTTTGTTTATGCTATTCAGCCAGAAGAAAACTATTTGTCAAAAAAGAGCTGTTAGTTAAGATCTGAGCACTTTTGGGCTTAATAGTATGACATCATCATTCAAGATCCAGAATAGCCCATTGTTGGTGAGAAAAAAAGACCCTTATAAATTTACAACTGAGCGCCCCATATTCACAAAGGCAAATACACAATAGTAAATATAGACAGCTTTTCAAGTAAATCAAAGCCAAAGTAAGTTATTATATTTTAGATCACTAAAGTGAAATAAAATAAAGATAAAGGTAGGTCTTATAAAACATTTAATGAAAACACAGGTATGCAATTACTCTTAAAACACGTGATAGGATTTTTTGAAAATCCTTTCAAAATAGAAACTATTAACATTAATCTTTAATTCCCCACAACATACCCACAAATAGAGAAAAACTCAAGACTTCCACTCATAAACACAGATGGTGACGTCCTTCTAGCAATGCACAGCAGATACAAGCATGATGATGAATATATCCTAATTCTGATCACTTTATTGCCTTGTCTGTAACATTTGTAGCTGCGTTTTCACTAAGAAGTACTGCACAGAAGTTTTTCTTTTAATCAAGTTCAGTCATGGTCTGCTGCTGTATCCCCGGGACAGTTGGAGCATAAGTCCTCCTCTTCTGTAAAATAAAAAAAAAAAAACAAAAAGAAAAAAATGATATAACAGCAAAGGTCATGAAAGCAACCATAAAACTACAACCATGCTGCCATCACTCTTACCATTATAGGTGGTTCCACACCATATGCAGTAAAAGTGGACTCCTCTCAAATACGATGTCAAAATTTGCAGTTTATCAAAGGACTGTAAAAGAGAAGCACATACAATTACACACATACTCTAATGCACTTTAATAACCCTGGATGAGACACCATGGGAGGGTGCATTATGCATTTATTGCAGCATGTTCCAGTATATTAACTGTGTTCTACTGTCCTATATTTTTATGTTAGAAACAAGTCTTCATAACAAAATTCTGACATACACAGTATAGCGCTGCAGTGATTCATCAATTAGCTGTAAACTGTTGAATATATTGCTGATTTTGATGATCAATTAATTGTTTTGAGTAATATATAAGAAAAAGGGCCTAAATTTTGATTCCCGCTCCTTAAATGTGTGTATTTTCTAGTTACTTTACTTCACTATGGCAGTATGCTGAATATCTTTGAGTCGACAAAAATTAAGTAATCTTGGGCTGATTGACATTTTTCAGACAAACAACTAATCAATTAATGAAGAAAATCATTGACAGATTAATCACCAATGAAAATAATAGTTAGTTCCTGCCCTAAAACAGCATACAGTAGACTTTTCTGTTCATAAAACAGGCGTACACGCTATATCATGAAACAAAACAAGCTAAATGATATACTAACAGTTAGTTCGACAATCTCGTCCTCTTCATCCTCCTCCTCCTCCTCTTCTTTAAAACCATCTTCCTCATCATCAGCGTTCGCTTTAGGCCAGTACCAGTCTTCTCGAGGTACAGTTATGCCCTAGAATGAAAAGACATGTCAAATAAAGGATTCAAATGTAAGAAACTCAGTTTCTTTATTGATGTAGAGCAAATTAAGCATTAGGACATGTAATTTTTCTTTTTTCACAGCAGAGAGACAGATTCAAGATTTTAAAAAACAGCATTAACACCAAGATGTTAAGATGATTCCATGCTATGCTCATAATACTTCTTACCTTCTGACTGTCGAGCTGCTCACAAGATCGCTGACTCCTCCTCAGGTCACCTTCAATCTTTCGTTCCTCTCTCTCTGTCCTTACTCTTGACCTTAAATGGAAAAAGCACGAGATCACATACACAGAATACAAAATACTTTTATGATATAGTAAAGGACAATATCACAGGTCGCCGCAAGTTTTACCTAAAATCTTCCAGAGATTTGGTCTCATTCTGTTGTTTGGCTCGTACTTTTTGCCGATAATGTTCAAGTTCCTCTTCAGCTTTTCTTTTCTTCGCCTCTTCCATGCCAATGCCCCCTCTGTCTGATTGATTATAGGGAGAAAAGAAATAAACACAGTAATCCATCAGCTGGATTGCACACAATATTAACAAATACACTTGAAATGAAAAAACTTATTGCCTACCTGTTTTGATATTAAGTGGAATTGGATCAACTCTCCCGGCTCCTGAAGAAAAAACAAAGTTTGGCATTAATACTTAGGATGAATGCAAAATAGATTCAAAATAACAGAATTTAAACTGAACAAAACTATAAACACAACGTCCAATAGTTTATTAAACTCTATTAATTATTTTTAACACTGGTGAATATTTATATTAATAGTATGTATTTGTTGCTCCAACACATGGCATATCTACAACAGAATGGATTTAATGAAACAACAAAGTACAAAGGAACTATATTGGAAATGATATTGGACAGATAGAGAGTGGGGTCTTAGCCTGTTAATTACAAACCTACAACAAAGGTGTCCACCATTTGCAAAGCCTAGTGCCACATATCTACAACACATAGTTCATGGGGTTGTTGATGCTGCTTGTGGAATGTTGTTGCAGTCTTCCCCAAGGGCTTGGGGAAGATGGTAGACAATTTGTGGGATAAGATCACGTTATGCTGTCTGATACTATAGTTTTTTTAATGACAGGTGGTGGAGTTGTGGACATTCAAGTGCCTGACTATCCTAATTAACATGCCAGTACCCAGAGTGCCAAAAGCATGCTCTTGTCTTTCTCTTGTCATGTTTGGCAATGTTTCATTTGAATAAAGCTTCCTTTAAAAGTGGTCTTTCACAGTATCTAGTAGAGGGAGTTTTCTGTGTATTGGTCATACTATCTGATCATTGTCCTTTAAAGCCACACCTGACGAGAATGTAGATCATCTCTGTAGATCATCCAGAATCTGTTCCCTACAGCTATAAAACTTTTTCTCCCATAACTGGATACTTTTTTAAAAACCAGAACAACAGACATTAGATTTTTATTATCATTCCTCAAAAGAGGCTGTTTGCATGCTGCATTTATATTTTTGTTGGAGTAGAAAAGACACTTGCCCTTCTTGCCAAGGCCTTCACCAGCCTTGTAACCCATTTTCTGTAGAAGTGCAAATCCCTTGTTCTCATTGCTGATGGAGCTCTGTAAAGCTGCTTCTCTGCTTTCCTTCTCCTGCTCCTTATAGGTCTTCTGACGGTTCTTGATATTCGTTTCCTTTTGCCGTGCCTCCTTTTTCATTGCTTCTTTTACCCGCCTCACCATGCTGACACCTGGTTTCACATCTTGACTAACAGACAGGAGAACACAAAGAAATCATGACTGGGTTGAAAACAACGGAATTATTCTTAAAGCGATGATTGAAACAGGTGACACTTCTCTGAACACTTATGAATTAACTTCACTGTTCTAGGACTGACAGCACAGGTCAATAAACTACATCGTTGTTTTTAATTTAACAGTCTCGACGTCCTTTCCCTACCAACAGCAGCTCCGTAAAACACTTACATTTTACTAAGAAATGCGTCGGACATGTAGTCCTCTTCCTCGTCAGACATTATGGAAGCACAAAAGAGAAAAAGGTAGAAAAGAACAGCTATACTGCTTCAAAATTTAGCCGGTTGTGCATTTGTATTCGCTCCGTTGATGTTTGGTTCGTTCACAACTACATTCCGACTAGCTGCAAAGTGAAGTCGAACGTTCCAGTGCATTTCACACATAATTCGGAGAAAAGTATTGATGATGTGTGGCCAGAAACAATCCAAAAATGGATTCAAATAATGTAACACAATGTTTGGTCATTATACTCAATTTTACTGTTTAAGTTACAGTATTCGCTCAGTTTCGCATCGGACAAACGTTAATGCGACACCGAAGATACTCGTCGTCATTCATCCTGGGTCATCGAAACACAGGTATAATGGACAGTTTTCTCACGTATATCACATAAAACTAGAATGTGTTGGTTTATTATGTGTTATTTGAGCAGCTGAATGTTTTAAAAGGTAACGATAGGCAGCTAAAGCCGTGTTTGGGTGAGGATGTGCAGCCGCAGTTTAGCTTGTTCCTTGGAGAAACTAGCTAGCTTAAATTGCTAACCAGCTCGCCTGTCAACAGCTGGAGGCTGGCAGCTGTCAACACGGAACAGCAAAGTGTTAACGCTACACGGCGTTGACATTGAGTTTGATGCATTTTATCAGACACGTAAGCTCTAATTTAAAAGTGTTTAAAGCTTTGGACGTGAGGTGCTGCCTCAAACTGTGTGGGTGATACCTAGACTGATTGTTGCAGACATGAAACGACAATGTAGCCCCCTTACTATGACATTACAGAGAGGAGGGTGTACAGCTCTGTGCTCAGAAGTCCTCGTCATGGAGCTGGCTCACAGTCTGCTGCTCAACGAAGATGCTTTGGCCCAGATCACCGAAGCAAAGAGGCCTGTGTTCATCTTCGAATGGCTCCGCTTTTTGGATAAAGTGCTTGTTGCAGCGAATAAGGTAACCATTCCCGTGCAGGCATCATTTTCCTGAGTGGGTGTCAGAAGAAGCAGTTTGTGACTTTTTTGTGCGTGTTTGAATGGCAGGTGGATGTGAAGGAGAAGCAGAAAAAGTTGGTGGAACAGCTGACAGGACTGATCAGCAGTGCCCCCGGACCACCAACCAGAAAACTCCTGGCCAAAAACCTGGCTACCCTCTACAGCATTGGAGACACCTTCACTGTTTTCCAGACTCTGGATAAGTGCAATGACATCATCAAAAGCAAGGATGACACACCAGCGTACTTGCCAACAAAACTGTAAGACCCCATATAATCACAACATTCTATATTTTATTTGATTATTTTTGTACAGTAACTGTGCATATTAACTCTCTGTTTTAGCAAATACACATTTGCATTAAGGTATAAGCTGTTCAGCACTGCATTTGGAGTTTGAGGCATATACAGTAGGCCCACCTTCAAGGGCATTAGCAGTTAAGCCAAGCGTTAATCTGCAGAATGACATTTCATGTTTAAAAGGGGGGATTAAGTGTACATGAGCAGATATTATGCTGTTATTCTTTCTCGCATTAATGGAACCTGAAAGTGGATGACGCCACATCAGTGTTGTCCTGCAGGGTTTTAGTCATCCCTCTTGCTTCTGTAGGGATTCAGAGGGGATGCAGGGTAAATGTTTGGTTCAGGACTTCCTTGCTACCCACTAAGCTGCTGGGCTTCTCCTGCAGTGTTTTACAGTAGATGATGATGTTTTTGCAGCAGGGTATCACCAGTTATCCATAAAATAAAAGCCAGTCTTACAAAAGTTTATGGCAATTCAGTTTCATGAGATAATCCCGTTTATACGTTCACTGAAATAATTCTGAATTCTCACAGTGATTGCTTTGCTGTTGTTTATCAATAATTTAGGAGAATTACAGTTTTCTTTGAATGCTTGCTCTTTCCTTGCAGGGCTGCAGTGGCATGTGTTGGGGCCTTTTATGAAAAGATGGGCAGGATGCTGGGAAGCTCCTTTCCAGACACCATAAATAATCTTTTGAAGGCATTAAAGAGTGCAGAGGTATATTTTTTTAGACGTACAAAACTGGGAAATGTAATACAGTATTCAAAGAATTGCATCAAATTGTACATTGGAATATAGAAACAGTAATGGATCATTAGAGATCTGTTGTTTAGCAACTGACATGGTGTCTATTTTTATTCTTTTGTTTCCTCCTTTACTTTATTGATATAGTCCCAAGGCAGAGGAGAGATACTTCTCAGCCTGCAGAAGGTGCTCAGTGGACTGGGTGGAGCTGCAGCTTCATGTCACAGAGATATTTACAAGAATGCCCGCTCTCTGCTTACAGACCGGTCCATGGCCGTGCGCTGTTCAGTAGCAAAGGTTGGTATCATCATAACACCTACTGGAGCTGTTTTAATTTAGGAGGCATAGTCAAATGAAATGATTCATCTGTGTTATAGCTGCTTCTCTGTGGGGATGCCTTGCACTGGTGGAGGATTCTTACAGATTGATCTGGCATTATGTAGTCTAATTGCCAAACATATCTTGGGATTCTTCAGCAATAGCCAAGACTGTGGGTGCATTCCAGTGTCTATACTACCATACTGTATAGTATGCCAGACAAAGATTTAGTACATCCAAATACAGAGTATGTCAAATGCAGTTTGCCAAAATGCCAGGATGTCCTACTACATCCGGTTTTATTTTACACTATGCAAGCCAGCATGCTTTTCTCGCCATCCTGGCCTTCAAACCTCTGTGCAGCAGAAGATAAATGACATGCATCGCAGTGTTCTGTGCAAGCATAAACAAGCTTGAGCTGCCAAGAGCACACAGACAGACGACAGCTCATTTCACACGTCAGACTGCGACGCATTTATCAGTAAGATGTTCAAAGCATAAGGCTCAGTATGATGACAAAGCAGTATGTCCCATTTGTCCGCATATTGCGTGCAAAAGAACATATTGCAAGTAAAAAGAAAAGGGTGCAATGTGTAACGCAGTGTGTATTTTCTGGTCCTGTGAAAAAAAAATGGACCAGAAGATTTTTTTTTTAAGCTATAATCTAATTTTATTTTCTTTAGGAGATACACTGCAGCATGTCAATTAGAGTACACTCCTCCTTTAGAAAACACCACTGACGATTATGCTTTTGCTGTGTCATTCATGTTAACCAAACTGAGATATGTTGAGCAAATCCCCTCCCTTTGTTATTGTGAAAGATGATTTTCCTGTTTCGAAAGCGCCACAAAAATTGTACTATATAAAGTCCAAGTTGTGTTGTTAAGCTAATTATACATACAATTAGTAATCACCGGTATGCCTGTAATGAATAATTTATTTCTTGTGCACTCATAATGCAGTTATTAATAAGAGCATTCTTCTTGCCTGATCAGTGCCTTTTGGAGCTGCAGAATGAGGCAGTGTTCATGTGGACCACAGAGCTCGAGAACATGGCCACTTTGTGTTTCAAAGCTTTGGAGGGGTCTAACTATGGTGTTCGGGTAGCAGTGGCCAAACTGCTGGGGACAGTCATGGCCACTGCCCTGATGCCCAAACAAGCAGCTGGTAAGTTAAAGAGTTGCTTGTGTAGCTCATGTTTGCCTACTTTCTTGTTATGTAGACTAGCTCACCGTTTTTGTCCCTCATGGTCTCAATCCTGTTTTTCCACAGTGATGCGTCAGAATGTGAAGCGGGCAACTCTGGAGGAGGTGCTGGAGCTGATGGCCACAGGCTTCCTGCGTGGTGGATCTGGCTTCCTGAAGAGTGGTGGGGAGATGTTGAAAGGGGGAGGCTCTGTCAGCAGGGAGGTGCGGGTGGGCGTCACACAGGTGAGGCGTTTTCACCGCACATGATAGGAATAAGAGCCTGCGTTGTTGGATTCCACAGTCTCATGCGTGATCCTGCTTCATTCCCCTCAGGCTTACGTTGTGTTTGTGACAACACTTGGTGGTCAGTGGCTGGAGCGCAACTTTGCCACATTCCTGTCCCACGTTTTGGACCTTGTGTCTCACCCACGGGCCACACAGACCCATGTTGAGGCTGTGTACTCTCGCCGCTGTGTCTCCTTCATGCTACGTGCCACCCTGGGGGGCTTACTTGGAGAGAAGGCACAAATTGCAGCTGGCAAAGAAATCTGCCAAGCCATCAGCAAACAAATGAGGGCTGTGGGTAAGGAGGATGGGGGGGAAATATCACGGTTCAGAGCATTGCAGAGTAAGTACTCATCCATTATTATCATTTAATTCATGCTTCATTGTCTTTCTAAACTTCCTGCATGGTTTGTGCTTGTGTGGTGTACATAGATGGCTTTCCTTCATTTTGCTTTCCTTCTTGCTTTCTACGTTTGCTTCTTTTGGATCACTGTCCACTCATTACATCTCTTTAACCACAAACAGCATCTTAATGTCAGGAGCATTATCCACTGCCAGCTCAGCTTATGAATTACTCATGTTTGCAGTACTGCATTGCCTTTATAGTGTTTTGCTTGCAAATTCACATTCTGTTACTGCCTTGCACTCCCTAAGGAGCAGATGACGTAACTTTTTCCTCACTGTTGACATCTGGCTTACACCAACAGAAAGATTGCATGTGCCACTAAATTTACAAACGCAAAGCAGGAAGAGGCTGTGTTCCCCCCCACAGCAACAAAACATAATGTCTGCAAGTTTGCTGCACCAAAATTCCTTTTTTTCTGCTTTACATCATCACATCAATCATTTTCAAAATCACCTTTATCCCATTCAGAAAGGATGATTCTTACTCTGATTTGCTGTGCAACCTTTGAACTGATGTGAACTGTCAAAACGACATTATTTTGTTCATCTTGATGTTAAGACAAAATGAAAGATGTTGAATGTTGGTGCCTCTCAAGACATGATCCTGGGCTCTTCATTTTTTTACTCTTTACTTGCTGCTGTAGCTTTTTCAAACAGCTAGATCTTTGAGACTTCTTGAAATGAGACTTTGACAAATGTCTAAGCTAAATGTAACTGGGAAAATGTGATCTGCTGCCATGATGGAAGTGGGACCTTCTAGTGTTTGACCCCCTCTGTATTGTACAGTTGGTTCCCTTTGTATGGAACAAAATGACTGCCACAGTTCAAGAAGCAGCTTTACATGTCTTCCTTAAATCAGTGTTTCCTTTCGTGTGATCTGTCTTGACTGTTGCCTATTTGGAGCTCTGAGGATTTCAGGTCTTGATAAACTAATGTCAGACACACTTATCAGCAATTAAATTTCATGTTTCTCTTTTTCTCTTTTGTCACAATAATACACTGATGTGACAATAACAGTTGTTTGCTATTTAGTTATTTTTTTGGTATGAAAAATAATCCTCAGAGCTCTGAGTATTTGGGATTTATAGTAGTGTATTCTTCTGTATTTTGAATTAGTACTTCTGTGGTTACAGAACTTGACTATTAATGTGTGACAGCAATGCATGGCCTAATGTGGTTAGTTATGTTAATTTATGACTGGCTACTGTATAATATTTAGTGAATAGTATCTAGTATCTAATATAGTTTGTTTTTTCATTTAAAAAACTCTAAATTACTGTTGATTTTGAGCCACATTATCTATTAGTGCTGTGCACCTTTTAAATTAGTAACTAATAAATATTGTATTTTAATTGATGAAGTGTTAATAATGGATCAGGAAATGATAAAAATTTGAATTGTTTTTACTGACAGTCCTTTTTGCTCGTTTCTCTTTGTCTGCCGTATGTTTCTCCAGAAGCAGTAGTGAACGACATCAGCGGGGAGAACAAGGCAGGGGCAGCTGATGTTTCTGCCAGTCAGCATGTTATGGTGTGCGCTCTTAAAGAACTGGGCAGTTTAGTTCAGAGTTTGAGTGCCACAGCTTCACCGCTCATCCAGGAGCCTTCTATAGGTGAGACACACCAGTGTTAAATGAGGTTTTCTGTTTAGGTCTCTGCTCTTAGATTTCTGTAAACACAAGAGCATGATACTGGGTAGTCTATTCTGTAAGTTTGGCAACTGAAACTGATTATTTACTGCTAACAACAAGGCATTCTCACATCTTATTCTTTGCAATGTTGCAGGTTGTTGTTAATATATTGAACAAGGTGGACTCTGAAGTCAGAAGGAAAACATTTAAAGTGAATTCATTAGCGATTTAAAACATTTTCTATGTTCTCTTCTCCAGGTCTTCTTGAAACTGTAACCTCAGTGCTTCTGCACCCAAGCATGGCAGCACGTTTGGCGGCTGCATGGTGCCTGCGCTGTGTTGCTGTGGCGCTCCCTTATCAGTTGACTCCACTGCTGGACCGCTGTGCAGAGAGAATTAACAACCTGAAGAGTTCACCTGAGGCGGTTAGCGGCTACAGCTTTGCAATGGCTGCTCTGCTGGGAGGCGTACACCAGTGTCCACTGGGTATTCCCCACTCCAAGGGAAAGGTGTGTAGCCTGAGAATGTCATCTCATTTGTTCTTTCTCTTATATATTGTTGTCTTACTCTTGTGCATCTTTTTATATATGTAATTTTCGATTAAACTGCTGCACCAGATTCACTGAGTGCCTATTTTTCAAATGGAATCATCTGTGTTCCCTCCCTGTAGTTGGTGGTGAGTATAGCTGAAGACCTCCTGCGGACAGCTGCTCAGAATAGTCGTCTGTCGCTGCAGCGTACACAGGCTGGATGGCTGCTCCTGGGGGCTCTCATGACTTTGGGTGAGTCTCCCAGACATACTTGTTGCTTGATAATTTGAGAGCAATCCCTTCTCCCTCTCACCACCAATATGACCGCTACATTGTATTCTTGTGTGTTTTCAGGTCCCTCCCTTGTGCGCTATCACCTCCCCAAAATGCTGCTGCTGTGGAGGAACGTGTTTCCTCGTTCCCAGAAGGAGCTGGAGGCTGAAAAGGCCAGAGGGGACTCGTTTACGTGGCAGGTCACCCTGGAGGGCCGAGCTGGAGCACTTTGTGGTAATTAATCACATCTATCCTTTGTATCTGCACATGCTCTATAATGTCAGCTTATATAGTTCTGACCAACAGTGTTTGTTTCTTCTGTAGCCATGCGCAGCTTTGTGGCTCACTGTCCCGAGCTTCTCACAGAGGATGTAATCCGTAGACTGATGACTCCCATTGAATGTGCCATGACCATGATGTCTCAGTGAGTGTGATTCTCCTTATTTTCTGTTGATGATGCAAAGACAGAGAGGAATTTAGCCTTTGTTTAGAATGCTGTTTATTTATTTTATCATATCTGTTAACTATTTCTGCACTTCTTTCATTGTTTTCTGGTTATATGTCTTATCATTGTAATATTTTGATCTTTGCTCAGTGTCCCTGCCATCATTAAGGTCCATGGTGCTCACCTGAAAGCAAGTGCAGCGATGGTGAGGCTTAGGTTGTATGACATCTTGGCTCTCTTGCCTCCCAAGACTTATGAAGGTAACACAGCCACTTCTGTATTATTTTTCACATTAGCTAAAATCATTTGTACAAAATGTTTTAAAATCAGTCATTTTCTTTTATAGGTAGCTTCAATGCCCTCCTGAGGGAGCTGGTGGCAGAGTTTACTTTGACTGACAACTCGTCCAACACCACCACCTCTTTGTTGCGCTCTCTGTGTCACTATGATGACAGCGTGCTCATGGGTTCCTGGCTACAAGAGACTGACCACAAGTCCATAGAGGATCAGGTTTGCTAACATTATCTATGATATTAAGAATCCACAAGCAGTACTAGTAATTAATCTAAAAAAATGTAGATGCTTTATGTGTTTGGTTGTGTTTCTACAAATACTCACTATTTTGTGTTGAATGTTTAACAGCAAATATCTCCACTATTATCATCTGTTTTTTAAAGCATTATGTAGTGTTTGGTCCATGCTATTGGTGTTAACTGTGTCATCATACCTGAACAGCTGCAGCCCAACAGCGCATCAGGCAGTGGAGCTCTGGAACATGACCCCTCTTCAATCTACCTGCGTGTCCCCGTTGGTGAAGCCATCCCAGGGCCTCTCCCTTTGGGTGTGTCAGTTATCGATGCTTCAGTGGCTCTGTTTGGTGTAGTTTTCCCCCATGTCTCTTTCAAACACAGGTTAGTAGTTCAGTCATTGCAGTGGTTTTCCTGCTCACAGCATGTCAGTATTTTTTGCATTATTTGAACTTTTTGTTATGCTGTTGCTCTCTTTTATTTGTCTTATAAGTTTATTGTTTTTAATATGTTCTACCTACCTTTGTGTATGATTCAGACTGCAGATGCTAGACCACTTTGCAGAGTGCATAAAGCAGGCTAAAGGAGTTCGACAGCAGGCAGTCCAGCTTAACATTTTTACTGCAGTGCTTAGTGCTCTCAAGGTGAGAAAACCAAATTTAGATCCTCTTAACACAATAACGTAATGGTCAATTGTTCAGGAAATACATGCAGTGGGAGATAATGTACCTCTTCCTTCATGATTGAAGGGTTTGGCTGAGAACAAGAGCACTCTGGGCCCTGAGGAGGTGCGTAAGTCTGCCTTGGCCCTGGTGATGGGAGCTTTGGACAATCCAAATCCCATCTTGCGCTGTGCTGCTGGAGAGGCCCTGGGCAGGATGGCTCAGGTGGTAGGAGAGGCTACCTTCATCGCCAGAATGGCACAAACCAGCTTTGACAAGTACGCCTACCATATCAGTGTTACATATTTTGTCTTTAGCTTGTGTTAATTCTCCTGTCAAGATCAAGGAGACAGGTCAGTGCACCACCAATATAGCCAGTTACAAAGAAATAATCAGTTTTCAAATCATATTATAACCCAGAGATGTTTTGGGAAAGGTAATGCTGTCAGTCTTTGGCTGTTTTTAATCTTAATTTTAATTTTAGTCTTGAACTGAATCTGTCTTACTCTTTTCCCCTTTACTTTAATCATGTGATTCATATCTCTGTTCCTTCTCTACAGACTGAAGTCAGCCCGTGATGTAGTTTCAAGGACAGGCCATTCCCTGGCTCTTGGCTGTCTGCATCGATATGTTGGAGGAATTGGCTCTGGCCAGCACTTAAAGACCAGCGTCAGCATCCTGTTGGCTCTGGCACAGGATGGGTCCTCTCATGAGGTCCAGGTACAGTAAATTATTGACTAGGAATACATTTTAAAATTCATGCATCGTTAAATATGTTTTTTTTTCTCAAGCTAACATATATAGTTTTTTTTTATGATTGTATTTTATTTCTAAACATAATTTACTCCCAAGAACATCAAGCTTTGTTTCATTGGTTGTGCTTTGCACCATACTAAGTTAACTCTGATCTATCTTACCTTGTTTTCCAGACATGGGCTCTGCACTCTCTTGCTCTGATTGTGGATTCTAGTGGTCCCATGTACAGAGGCTACGTGGAGCCTACACTGTCCCTGGTGCTCACCTTGCTCCTCACTGTACCCCCGTCTCACACAGAAGTGCACCAGTGTTTGGGTCGCTGCTTAGGGGCTCTCATCACCACTGTGGGACCAGAATTACAAGGTACCTGCAGCAGAAACCAAATCACAAACCTCCTTGTGTAACTGTAGCCCTCTCATTTGACTCTAATTTGTTTAAAATCCATGTAGCATGTAATATTCCTCGCCAGCAGGTGGCAGTGTACTCAACTTTAACTACACTGAAGTGCATCGGAGGGCATACATGTTTCTGCTAACTACTAAAAACAGCTGTTTCTTTGTGTCTGTCTTTCTAATCTTTGTCACTGGGTTTATTAGGGAATGGAGCCACTATTTCCACCATCCGCTCGTCCTGCCTGGTTGGTTGTGCCATCATGCAGGACCACTCTGACTCTCTTGTGCAGGCGGCTGCCATCTCATGTTTACAGCAGCTGCACATGTTCGCTCCACGACATGTCAACCTGTCCAGCCTGGTGCCCTGTCTCTGTGTAAGACATGATCAGTTTCAGAATACAAATACCATAGTTACAGTTGGTGTTCTTCTCAATCATGATTTCTTACTGTACTCTTGATTCCTGTAGGTCCACCTGTGCAGTTCTCACCTGTTGCTGCGTCGTGCAGCTGTGGCGTGTCTGAGACAACTTGCCCAGAGAGAAGCTGCAGAGGTTTGTGAGTATGCCATGAGCCTTGCAAAAAGAGCAGGAGACAGCAAAGACAGCACTACAATCAGTGAGTTCAAATCATGCACTGATAAGAGCATTCTGTTTGGTTGATATACCAAAGTGAGACACTGTGGCTCTTACTGTGTTGATTGTGTCCTTGGTTCAGATCTGAACATCACAGAGACTGGTCTGGAGGGTGTTCTGTTTGGCATGCTGGATCGAGAGACAGACAGGAAGCTGTGCTCTGACATCCATGACACACTGGGCCACATGCTGTCGTCTCTTGCTGTGGAAAAACTTTCGCATTGGCTTAAACTCTGCAAAGATGTCCTTGCTGCAACTACAGGTAAATCCACAAAAACAACAAAATCCAAATCTTCTCTTTTAAACCTTTGTGTCATGAATGTATCAACTTCCTCTTTCAGATGTAGGGGGAGCTGTTGTGTTTGAGGTGGAAAAGGACGAGGAAGACTCCGAGAAAAAAGACGAGATGGATGATGACACCATGTTCACAGGCCTGGGTGAAGATGACAAGTCCAAGCCCTCTGTGGCTCCACGCTGGGTGACTCGGGTGTTTGCCGCAGACTGCTTGTGTCGCATCATTCTGCTATGTGAGAATGCAGACAAAACGCACTTTGACCTGGCAGCTGCTCGCTCTGCACAGTCCAAGAACCCCAAAGGTACCATTAACAATGCTGTCAGAACACAGCAGCTCAGAGTTCACTGAAAGATTTGTGATTGATTTTTGCCACCTGATCTTTTGTCCATCCAACTAAATTATAGTTTATTTTTTTGCCTGAGTTCATGCTGTAAATGTTTTTGCAACCTCAAGGCAGTTCTACTGCCAACTCCTGGAAAAGCTTATGCATGTGCTTTTATGTAAAGATGGAAAAAAACTAGAGATGAGTTAGCAAAAGTAGGATTTTTTTCACTGTGGCAGATAGAGGAGCCAGTATTTATATTAGTCTCTCCGTAATAAGGAAGAATTCTACAGTCTAGACAGTAATAGCACAGTGTAGTGAATTTGCTGCTTTGTAACCAGCTAAGCCAAATTTAGTGACTGGGATTGAGTGGATGGTTGGTCCGCTTGTCGGTGTGTCCAGCTAATCCCCTGAAAGGTGCACTTCAGCTGAAACTCAATTACATCTTAGCCTCAAATTCGATATCTGGTTTCTTTTGAATCACTGCAAGCGCACACTGAAACTTTAAAAACAGATTTGTTGTATTCATCTGTATTTAATCTTCAAGAGGAAGGTGTTAAAAAGGGGAGACATTTAGCCAACATTTTGTAGCTTTTTGCAGATGTGTAACCCATCATCAAAGGATTGCTAAATCTGATTTTTAACAAAGGAAAATGTTGAGAGTAACATCTGTAAATTCTGTTTTTTTGATTCATTATTGTGTCTG
This sequence comes from Dascyllus trimaculatus, assembly GCA_024666655.1. Taxonomy (NCBI): domain Eukaryota; kingdom Metazoa; phylum Chordata; class Actinopteri; family Pomacentridae; genus Dascyllus; species Dascyllus trimaculatus. The sequence goes on along the minus strand of CM045464.1, from coordinate 23,676,548 downwards.
CTTACTGAGGTCATATTCTTCAGTTTTCTATTCCTCACGAAGTCTTTGTTGTTTTTCCTTGCCTCTCTGCCCGTCCAGGAGATCTGTTGGTACTCCATTTGTCTGACCTCATCCGCATGGCGTTTATGGCAGCCACAGACCACAGCAACCAGCTAAGGATGGCTGGCCTGCAGGCCCTGGAGGACATCATTAAAAAGTTTGCATCCGTACCAGAGCCTGAGTTCCCAGGGCATGTTATTCTGGAACAATATCAGGCCAATGTGAGTTAAAACTGCAGTATGCTGCAATAGTGCAAAGTTAATGATGACAGAGAAAATATATAACCAACTTAAAATGTTAATTTTGTGCAACTCATGTGCGTTCAGGTCGGAGCTGCTCTCAGACCTGCATTTTCACCTGATACACCGTCTGACATAACAGCTAAGGCGTGCCAGGTAGGACACCCTGCTTTGTTTGTGACTATTTAGAGCAGAAGTTTTTCCAGATTGGTTACCCTTTCACCTTATCTTCCTGTTTAAGGTGTGCACTGAAAAAATGCCTTTATCACATAGCAGCCAGCTCTGTTTGTACTGTAGTGCTCTGCCTACTAATAACCCTTGAACATGTTTTAATATGTTTGATGCCTTTGTATCGTTGTGACTGCAAAGTGAGTCATCATCCCCTTAGCTGTGTCAAATTTTAGGGCTTAATGCTCTTAGACTTATTATTGACTTAAGAGTAAGTGACAGGGGCAAATAACAAATATGCCTGTAGCAGTATTATTTAAAATATTCTCAGTTGGCATTCCCCCTTTGTGTCTCTTGTTAAAAGTATAAAGAAGACCAGAAATAGTCATGGCTTCCATTTTCTAAAAAGAAGATTAACTCGGAAGAACATAAAAAACTAAATTACAAAATACAAAAAAGTATTTAATAGTAAGCTGTTAAACTGCAGGTCACATGACAAGACCTACACAGAAACTGTAGTTCGACTATAGGTTAAACCAGTAAACTAGTATGAAGGTGCCTCACATTGGATCAAGTACATTGGATCATAGCACACTAAAGAAAGATTCCTGTCCTTGGCCACCTGACACTTTCATAGCAGTTCTTCTGGAAGGATAATGTAATCTTATTAATGCGTGCTCCACTTTTACAGCCCCAACATGTCAGTCCTGTTTATTAATAATGGTTCTTTGACACCCCCACACTCTTTAATAGCATGGCTAATCAACCTTGACTGCTCCGTTATGTAGTACAGGTTTTTAATTTTTCTCAAGTTATGGGAAGAGTAATACATAAAATGTTGTAAATCCTAATAGCAGCCGTGGGTTAGTTGAATATTTATTACCTTGACTCTTCCGTGTGTCCACAGGTGTGTAGTACGTGGATTGGTAGCGGTGTAGTCAGTGACCTCAACGACCTGCGACGAGTCCACAACCTCCTTGTGTCATCGCTGGACAAGGTGCAGGCTGGGAAGGGCTCATCCAGTCAGCTGTACAGTGAGAGTGCCACCACGATGGAGAAGCTGGCTGTGCTGAAGGCATGGGCTGAGGTGAGAGTGAAGATGATCAGAACACTTTGTCATTGTTTTATATGGCAAATGATGTGCAAATCTGACCTTGCACACCGGCTTTCTTGCTCAGGTGTACGTGGTCGCAATGAAGATCAAGAAAGAAGCTGAGTCTAAGCCTGCCAAACCAGTCAGAAGCGGAGATGACGATGAGGATGAGGATGATCTGGGTGCAGATGTGCTTCCGCCTGACAGTCTCATCACTTTAGTGCAACCCGAGTTGCCCTCGTTGAGCCGCCTGTGGCTGGCCATGTTGCGGGACTACGCTCTGCTCACTCTGCCTGCTGAGTTTTCCAGTCAGCTGCCCCCTGATGGTATGAGACATATTCTTGTCTACAAAATGCTAAGTACAGTCTAGAAATATTTCATTTTAAACAAGACATTTTTACTTTTCCCCATTTTATTTAGTTTCTGGATTAAATCTACTCATTTGAACGACTGTGTATACCGTAATGTAGACCTGGGATGTTTCACTTTAGTACAGCTTAGTATAACTTACCAAAAACTTTTACTGTGATTCAGACAATTTTTGGTACAATGTCAACAACATCTCTTGGAGTACTGTCAAATAGGCAATTGGATTAGATATTTAGGAAAATTGTTGGAGCTGTCTTTGGGGATTTTCTGTTTGACTTGACTTTGTCATGTGTACCCAGCAATGTAATGAAAGTCACCTGAGGTTAATTCTTTGCTATGTACAAGATTATATTTGTACAAAATGCAAAATGAATTGAAAAGTAATTTGGTGTAAACAAATTATTTCCCACTGGTGTGTATCTGTGTTCAGGTGGAGCATTTTATACCCCAGAGACCATAGACACAGCAAGGCTCCACTACCGCAGCTCCTGGGCTCCTGTCCTGCATGCGGTGGCCCTGTGGCTGCACAGCACTGGATTTGGAGCAAGTGAAGGTCAAGAGGAGGTCTCATCGCCTCCCTCCAAGGCTCCTGGTCTCCCTCAGGGAGGCTCCTCCACCACAAAGACCTTTGAAGAGTCGGTCAAAGACAGGATGCATCTAATGTTGGGTAAACACAAAGCTCTCATCTGTGTCGTAAAGCATTTCCCATATTTTGGCGTGTTTTGTGTCTATCTGTAGCGAACTCACAGAGGTCAGATTTCAAGTAAGAAAGAGAAGCTGCTTTTGTTTACTCTTCAGCCACAGTCCACCCCACTTCTGCCAAGAGTGAAAGAGTTGTAGTGGATAGGAAAAAAAATAGAAGAACACACCCTAACAGATTTTTTGTGTTTGGTTTCTCAGGTGTCAGTATAGAGTTTCTCTGCTTCCCCCGACCCGAGGAGCCCATTGAGCATGTGATGTCATGCCTGCAGGCCCTGTGCACTCTGCTTGAATCTCCGTGTGCTAAGACCCATATAGCAGAAGACCAGGTAAAGAAAGAGGACATAAATTGTAGATGGAAAGTGGAGAAATATGGTGGAAGATTTGTGTCACAGTTGTAGATTTATTGTATTTTACTTGTTAAATGTTATGCATTCATATTTCAAATAAATATAAAATATTACTGAATGCAGCATTTTGTATCTCTATATTTTGAAACAGAATTTGTATTGGCATATTTTGATATTGTAAAGTGTTATTTTAACCTCAGCCTTAATGTTTAAAAACATATCTCGTATTGCTTAGGCCAAAATTACAAAGTCAAGCACTCGTAAGTGGCTTTGTTGATTGCAGATATTTTGTCATATGGATGTCAAATGAGAAACAGTGGATTCTTTCATTTACACCTCACAGTAGTTATTGCATTGGTCATTTTCAAGTGATAACTACCATTGACCATCTCAGTGCAAATACCTGGTAAGTACAACAGGGACACGTGATATTTACTGACTTTAGGAGGTAAGGAGGATCCTCCATTAAACATCTGATCCACATACAGTAGATAATGTGGTACTGGAGGCGTCAAAGAACACATACGTTGCTTCCTACAAATTCAGCACAAAGAAGGCTTTTGACCTGGGACAGGTCTCTGCAAACCCATTTCAAAATGTGGACTTCAGAGGATCCAGACCCTGATTCTTGCTTTAAGCCTGTTTTATACACTCTATTGATAAAACGTTCTCTTATTTAAGTAGCAACAATAAAACTTGTATTTAAATTTTTGTGAAGAGTTAAGTTGGGTTATTTGAAGAAATGTTAAAACTATCAAATATGATTTAGTGTGCCATTACTGTAATTTTTTTCAGCTCCTGGCAGTGGAGCTCTTGAACGTGCTCCACAGGCTGCTGTTGACCCGGGATCCTCCTGCTGTCCAGCTCCAGGTCACTGCTGTCGTGCAGGAGGCCATCAGGGCTGCACAGGACCATCTGCAGCGACAGAGGACCAACAAAGGTTAGGAGCATTTCTTTTTTTCAAAGAAATGTTATATTGTGTTTGGCTTCATCTGAATGAAGATTAAATTGTGTGAATTATGTGGTGGTACAAGCGATTTAGGTCATTATGCTATTTTGTTTAGGCAAAGAGGACGAGGGCGAGAAAGACTCCCAGCAAAGCCTGGGGGAAGGAGGGGACACAGGGGAGCTCGTTCCTGGCAAGTCTCTAGTGTTTGCAGCCATGGAGCTGCTCGTGTTCATCCTTGTCCGTCACTTACCACAGCTCAATACACGTGTGAAGGAGTCACCCAGCCATGCGCCACTCAGGCCTCAGCGACTACCTGAAGAAAGCGCACGCCTGGTGGCAAACACAGTTTCCATCCTGGCAGAACTGCCCTCACTCTGCTCCCCTGCTGGTGAGGCCTGAGGCAAACTGCAACAACACACACACACTATGCAAAATATGAATGGAAAACATATACCAAAGCAAATCTGAACAATGTACCTATTGATACCAAGTGTCAGTTTCAATTTGGTTGATATTTGGAACTATGAGCCTGAGCTTGGCCTACTTTATTCGTGTCTGTCTATAATTAAACTCCTTGACACAGCTATGCACAGATGGTATCATAAATGTACATACGCATTTATGTGAGATTAAATGTGAATAATAGCATAGCAATATGAGCAATGTGCTGCTCACTTTGAAATCATTTCTCGCAATTTCATTTTGCCTCTTTTAGGAAGCATGACAATCCTACCTACAGTGCTCTTCCTAATCACCGGGGTTCTGAGGGAAACTGCAGTTAAGACTGCTGACAACTCGGTGCCTTTGCCGGTGTCAGCTGCTCTACAGGCCATCAAGACCATAATCACCTCACCATTGACCCGGGTGGAGAGCATGCAGACACAGTGGACAGGCCTTGTAAGAAGCAGCCTGGCATCTGTACTCGAATACTCACAGCCAGGTAGGCAGATACATGCTTACAGTCAATCATGACTTCTGTTCTCACTGTGGAGGGATCAAGGAAAAATCATGACACCATTACTCATTAAAAGCGTGCTTGCTTCTTTGTTTAATTCTTCAGACGAGTCCAGACCTGACATGGATGAAGTCAGTATGTTGACAGCGATCACACTCTTCCTGCTATCAGCAAGCAATGAGCTTGTAGGAGTGACCGTCCTGCAGAAAGGCTGCATGGACCGCTTTCGAAATGCCCTCAACTCCAGTGATCCCTGGGTAAGCACCAATCTACTCAAACACTGACAGAGTAACACATTTTGAATGCACGACAAAAAAGGTGCATGAAACTTTCCAGATGTGCGTGGGCTTGTTTAAATGAGAGATGTGATTCTTGTCGCCACAGGTTCAGGCGCGGTGTTACCAGCTGCTGTTGTCAGTGTTTCAACACTCCAGCCGAGCCCTCTCTACTCCTTACATCCACGCTCTGGCTCCTCTCATGGTAGAGAAGCTGAAGGCAGTGGAGCGCAGTCGGCCAGGGACTGCTGCTGAACTGCAGGCTGTGCAGGAGGGCATCAGGGTCCTGGAGAATCTTGTCGGCATGGGTGAAGAGCAGAACCGTAAGTATGCCTCTGCCTAATGGACCGCTGAAGTACCATACTGGTTCCATTAAAGGATTTAGCTCTATTAAGGCAGGCTTCTTAAAGTATTTAGCTCTGTGCTTTTGGATGTGTGCTGTCAAAGACATTAAATGCTAAATTTAGAATCCCTGCACTGGTTTACTGTCAGTTTTAGTATTGATTTCAACATTATGCTACATTATACAGTGTATTTTGTATTATTATATATAAAGTATTGTGTATATATACAGAAAATGTGCTATGAAAAAAATGAGTGCTGACTGACTGGTGTTCAAGCAGTTTCTTTAAAGAGTTATTTGAGATACAGCTTGTGTTATATTAATTTATATTGGATTAAATGCATTTAGGGCTGCAGCTAATGATTATGTGGACTTGAAATTAACCTGTCCATTATTGTTGATTAATCTTTTAATCACTCGGCTAAAGAAATCAGTTTAAAGCATCCATCACGTGTTTTCAGAATGCATGATGACGTCTCCGCAGCTCAACACAACAAGAACAACAAATCCTTTCATTAAAGACTATACCAGACAAGGATGTTTTGTTTGCTTAAAAAATTAGTTAAATGCTTGTTTGATTTTCAGAATAGTTGCCAGTTAATTGTGTGTTGATCAGCTAATTGATTGCAGATCTAATTGCATTTGTTAGGCAATTCATGACTGCTGATGAAACTTTGTTCTGCTTGGATTTTCTATTCAGCATTTCTCCTGTCTTGTCAGAACTGTTCATCCGTCTTACATTTTGTGATGCACAATATGACACATCTTGCCTCCCCCAATAAGTTAAAATTTGAACGCACTCAGTAAACTCGATATGCACGATGTAGACATTTCACGGATAGTCTCACATATTGTAGACACGTACTCTGGGTTGTTTTGTTGTTGTCAATGTGATAAACTGATCTGCCAGAGCCTTTTGGTAATCACTGTCTTTGTTTGAGTGGTGACTTATGTCTGTAGTTTAGTAGTATTTAGATTTGTTGCCTGACCTCCATTTGTGTTCGGTGCAGTTAAATTGTCAATGGTTATCTTTCCTAATGTTTTCTTGTTTTATGTGTTTAATAGGGGTGCAGTTGCTGGCTCTTCTTGTCCCGACTCTTGTCTCTTACCTTTTGGACGAAAATGCCATCTCCTCTGCGCCACAAGTCTCCAAAGGCCTCCATGATTTTGCCCTTCAGAACTTAATGCGGATTGGCCCTCTCTATCCAGCTGCCTTCAAGATAGTAATTGGTGCAGCACCTGAGCTTAAAACCCGTCTGGAATCTGCTATACGAGCCAACCAGGCCAGCAGCAAAGCCAAAGCTGCAGCCAGGCAAGCTCAGCCGACTGTGCAAGCTGCACCAACCATCAAACTCAAGACAAGCTTCTTCTAAACACTCCAGAAATGCACTGTACACTGTCACAGCCTAATTTAATATCGTCTTTTATGTGGTTTGTTCTCTGTCAACAGTGTACTATATGCCACGTCTTTATCAGTTACAGGTTCTTAAGTGTATTTATTTATTCTACGTCTCATTTTTGTTTGGATGGAGGAGTGCTCTTCTTGAAATCAAGAAGGCAATTATGTAAATATCATTAAAAAGCATTTGAATGTTCACTTTAAAAAGCTTACATTTAAAATCTGTAAGAAATTTTTAGTTGCGTGAATGTATCATTTCCAGCCTTGATGCACATTGACACAATTTACATGTTTTTTTTCTGGGTGATCAACCTCCAATATCAAAAGTTGAGATTTGTGTGCCATTTTCTCTGTGATTTTGCATCACCACGAGCATGGCAGTTATTTTGTTTCTTTACATTCCAATCATGTGTGTTTATTTAATGGAGCCAGTTAAGTATGTGGCCTTTTGGGTCTGCTGATTGTTACTGATGGATGTTACTGTCAATTCTTTTTGAAAATGTGTTCTGCTTGTAAATTATGTTTTAAACATTCCTACCACGTGTTCTTGAACAAAACTGAGAAATTACTTTTGATCATTATGTTGAACCAACAATGAGATTTTATTAGAATCAACGTAATAATAAACGGATTGTTTTTCTCACAGAGGCTGTTAACTGTTCAGCTGGTAACTAGGAAAATATTGCATCATTTCATGTGCATATCATATAGATTGTTTTGCTTATGACTGATTTTGATCTATAATTTGTCTGCGTGTAATGCCTACATGAATTGGTGATCATCAGCTGTCATTATAAATTGGCAGATTTGTTGATATAGAGTAATTCCACCCTGAGTTTTTTTCAAAATGTGAATAAAGTTGCTTTGACCTCACTGCAGCTGACTGTATTTCATTGCATATTTGTAGCAATGATCTGAATTTGGGGCATAGACACAGTATTGTATGTAGTTTCAGGACCACACTTCTTAGACCCTTGTTTGTCACGACAGCACCACCTGCCAAACTAAATGATCGCTAAAGTGCATGAATTATAGTTTTAAAGGTTTATTAGATCCAAAATAATACTTATGGTTTTAAATGTTTGTTAGTCACAAAATACTGCCTTATGTACAAATACAAGGTTTATTACACTCAAATAGTACTATCTAATGAAAATTTATTTATTGAAGGTTCATTCCACCAAAAATACTACTTTCTAATATATGAGTTAAAGTTTTTAAAGGTTTAGTCCCCCCAATAATACTTTATAATAAATGGTCTATGATTTTAAAGAGTTATTTCACCAAAATAGTACTGCTTTCAAAAGGTTCATTCAGTTTCTGTCCAAGTACTTATAATTTGAAAGGTTTATTTCCCCCAAATACTGCTAATCAACAAATGAGTTATGGTTTTAAAGGTTTATTCTGTGCAAAATACCACTCTCTGTCCGTATGGTTATAATTCTGAAGGTATATTTCACTAACATAGTACTTCCTTAGTACTTCCTTCAACCATCAAGTTGTGTTTTGAAACATTGATTCCACCAAAAAAAAAAATAAATAAATACTGCTGTCTAACAAATGTATTGTGGTCTTAAAGGTTTATTCTACCCTAAAAGTACTTTCTAACAAATTCGTTATGGTTTTAAAGGTCCACTCCAACCAAATAGCACGTTGTAACTAACAAGTTATAATTTAAAGGGTTTATTTCACTCGAAAAGCTAGGTCCTCTTTGAAGTAAACAAGTAGTCGCCATATTATCTGGCCCAAAATGAAAAACAACAAGGGTCCTAGAAATGGTCCTACAATTGTGGCCCTGACAGTGCAGCCTCCTCTGTTGTTACTCCATAACACTATTTTTTAATACTTTTTATTTTATGTTTTCATATATACAGTCTATGGCTTGAGAAGAAAATACGACGGCATTTGTTAAAATCTAAATAAATAAATAAATAAAATGCCAATGTTGTCTTTCTGTCGTAATAAAAGATTGTGATGTTCCGGGAAGTCCGGGCAAACAAATCGAGTGGCCCCGTCCAACACGCTGTGGGCGTGGCCGTGTGGCTGCGTCACTCGGTGACAGCTAGCTGTCAGAAAGTGAGTTCATTCCCCCGAGCCGAGCAGACGGAACGCCGTCGATACGGTTTTGCCCTTCCTATCTAGCACATCGAGTCAGCGAGACAACGGACCGACCTTTCCACCGAGCCCGGCCATGGACGAACAGGCAGGGCCCGGCGTGTTCTTCAACAACAATAACAACTCTGTTTTACCCGGCGGTGGGAAAGGACCGCTGCCTGATGGCGACGCTGGGGAGGCGGCTAGGGCGCAGTACAGTATCCCGGGGATCTTGCACTTCCTGCAGCACGAATGGGCCCGTTTCGAAGTGGAAAGAGCACAATGGGAGGTGGAGCGCGCCGAATTACAGGTACAGAACACAACATTTTATGCATACACGACCTCATATTAGTGGCGCTAGCGGGGCAGAGCGCTGTTCCTGTTCAGTAAGTCGCGGTGAGTTTCTGTGTTTGATTGTCCTGGCTACCAGGCTAGCTTGTTAGCTTTAGCTCAGGAGCTAAAGAAGCTGCAGCGCCCCTCTGACCCAACTGCACGACGACTCTGAAAACACTAAACTTGTCTTCTGCCTCTATGGGCTTGAAGACAGGCTTTATGAGTAGTTTACATGTACAATACATCCAATTAAAACACCAAGTGGCTGTTTTATTTACTAGCAAAGTGGCTCATGTGTAGCTCAAAACGTTATGTAGCTACACAGAGCGGCTACATGCCTACTTATAGCTACATGTATAGCACCCCGCCTAGATTTGAGCTGAATTTTATCTCTAAACCCACAAAAAATGAGGTGGGAAAGAGGGTAGTATGTTTCTTATGGACTTTATGATCTTTTGAGGGCTGTCAGTGCCGACAAACAGAACACAGCACACAGGAGATTGTGGAGTCAGTATGTCTTGTTTATGAGTCTTATTGTAAACTAGCTGCCATGTCACTGCCACTCCTGAAGACAGGATTTAAAATACCGCTGTCCGTCTTTTGTAAAGGCCACAATGCTTTTAATGGTCTTAGTAAGTGGTCCACTTTTTGACAGTATAACTGGCCCTTACTTAAGGGTCTACCAGCTCAGTTATTCTGCTGTTTGTAAAATATATGACAGGAGTAGGTTTTCTATCCATGAACCAGAATGCTCCTACAGGGGAAACCTGAACAAGTTGGGATGTTGTTCAGTGTTTAGTTTGCTTAAACTAAAGGTTAAAGTCTTAAAAAGTCCAATCCAAAATCCTTTTAGATTAGATTTTTAACATTTTTTATTAACCCATTAAGTTTGGCTTTCTGGAGCGTTGTTTGTAACACTGGAAGATGTATGTCTGGTATGTTTGTAGCTTTGTGAAAAATGACTTTGGACACCATGTGCCAAACCATTCTTTTAACCAGGAGATGAGTAGCCCACTTATTATGGCTTAACTTGTGTCACCATATCTAATGTTTGGAAGAAAAAATGCTCTTGTTTTTTATCATTTTGATCCAGTTTTGTTGCTGGATCACATACAAGCAACTGACTTTTGTAGTCTGACAGCGATTAGCTCCACAGATAGACTGACCACAGCTAACAAAGAGAGGAAAGGGGGAGACACTGCATTGTTTTTAGATGGTGACGTATACCCGATCACTGTAGTAGGGTTTTGACTCAGCCTCATGCAGCTCTTTCAGTCTGGCTAGTGTATTCAGCTTCCTGTCTGCTGTCATGAAGCAAGCTTATCAACGAATAGAAGCTGCAGCAACTGCGGCAAAGCACAGGGAGGATGCTAGATGGCTTGTTTGGTGGTTTGTTTGTGGCGGTAAAACATTGCGCGCTCAATTTGAGTTCTTGTTTTTGTTGCACCTAACCCTGAACGCAAGGCTGCTTTTTGTTTTTAACTTCATCTGACCTGCAAGAGACTATTGACAACTTCTGGCTTGTTCGTGATTGTACTCTGATCATCCTAACACAGGATCCAGAGTCCACTCATTCTGTTTTGTTTCTATTTTGCTGTTGTCCATCTTTTAATAGCTTTGTGTGCCAGTGCTGCACTGTTTTGGAGGTTTAATGAAAAATCAAATATTGAACAGCTTCCACATTGGATGTAACCTTGTTTTGTCCTTGAGGAATGCCCATATATTGCAAACAGATACAGTATTTTTATCCGTAGAAGGAATTGGTGGGTTAGCTTTCAGTGAAAGGACGACGAAAAGACAACAAGTCATTTAAATGAACATAAATAGACATGCATGAATAATGAAACACTCCAGTGGACATAGAGCCCTAATGGAAGATAGCATGCATCTTCATCCACAGTACCTTCTTTTTTCTCACTTCTTCCCTCTGCAACACACTTAATCATCATGTCTACACACTGTGTTTTAGTTACAGAATCAAAACTGATATGTTATCTTGCGTGTTTGTCAAAGGCTACATACCTAGCGTCACACAAAAGCCCTTCAAAAATGTACATAAAGCGAGTTCACCACCCAGTGAGTGCTATTCTCCCAGGACTTTTTTTTATTACTGATTGAACAATTATTAAATTGCAGACAGTTAAAGCTGTGTCTTATGTAGCTGTCTGGGAGAAAGGCAAACCCCACGGCTTGTAGGAATGTTGTCCAGCAGGCCGGTTAGGTTAAACTCAGAGCCACTCCTCTTTACTGGAGCAGCACAGAAACTGTACATGCCTGGCTTGTCCTACTGCTGTGCAATTTGTGTTTAATACATAGGCTGCTGTCACTCATGGTTAGACTCCAGCTGAGTGGTCATTGATAATTCAATTGATTGACTCAGTCAAGTTGATCTGCTGAGCTACTCATAGGTTTTTGCTCCAGTTAGTTTGCAGTAATTTATCTTGGTAGTAAAAGTAACAAGGGCAGCAAACAAAAAAATATTTCATTATGAGTTAATCAATGAATATTCCTTTGAATTGTAAACAAATTAGTCAAAATTGCCTTTACACATTTTTACAGAGCTTGTTGTGTTTGACCAACAATCAAAAGCCTGAATGATACACAGTTGGCAAATTTACGTATATAACAGAAGTGTAGCAAATCCCCACACTTCAGATGTGATGGCAGCCAACTGCCAGGCATTTTGCTTATTAATTGACTTAGATATTCATTTGTATGACTGCAACAAACACTTTTTTTCTCAACTGGTGATTTAAATTAATCGTTTATTCTAAACAATAGTGAAAAAATGTCTCCCACAGTTTCCCAGATGAAATACCTTATTTTGTTTGACCAGTAGTTCAGCAAATACTCTTTGTCAGAGGTTGAAAACACACAATTTCCGTGAGATTATAGTGAAATTGTTCAGGTGCAAAAAATAGTTGATGAATGTTTTTGTCCTTGCACTATTTGATCAGTCAGCTGACTGTTTCAGCTCCCATTTATTGATTATCCAAATGACTGTGAATTGCTTTCCTGTTCAACGCCTGAACAATTATTTGACTAATGATTTGAGCGTTCAGAGTAACTTTGTATTGGCACTGAAACTGGATGATGGGTTTGCCCGTTTGTGTGGGTTTAGTTAGATATGTGGTACACGCCCAACAAGTGCATTGATTATTTGTTCTTAATTAGAATGATGAGGAGACAGAGGAGGACAGCTTACTGTACTTGATTATTTTACAGGGTATTTTTCACGTTTACCACATTGTAACGTTGATCTACCAGAAAAATATTCTCATTCTAATTGCAATACTGATTTGAGTGAAATCACCCTGCTCTACTGATTAGCGCAGATCTTTTCCAGGTCTGATGATTGAGGATGAATCAAGTTACATCCTGTACAGGCCAGGCTGTGCTCCAGTGAGCCTCATCAGCTTCCAGTTATGGGGAAATCCCTGCTCCATAGGATATCTCCTTGCCAGAAGTATCTGTCAGCAGCCATAATTTGACACCGGGAGAAGGTTGAAGGTGACTCAGGGTGTAAGGTGGCTTTATGTGATTGCAGACTGAAGCGTGGACCAACTTATCGTCACTGGATAGAAGTGTCTCTTGTATTTCTAACGGAAAGGCTTTTACCACGAGCAAGATTATTATGTGTCCCATGCTATGAACATGTAGCTAACTGCGGGGCAACCTAGAATTACCCTGCTTCAGTGAGATGACTTATTACCGTGAATGTGTGTTTACTTTTACTAATGGAAAAGCCTGGGGCATATTTAGCTCAATGGTGCGGCAATAAGAAGGACGGAACCATGCACAAACATACACACATACCGTGGCATTCAGAAATTCAGAAATGGGAGTCACCGTCATTCCTCAGTTGATACCATGTCCACCCCCAAGCTGCAGTTATTTTTGCCCTTTCAGTGTGCGCCTTGGAGTGGGAAAGTACAAGAAAGCACATGGTTGCTTACCAAGAATATGGTAGCTTAAGTACTGGTTTCTCAATACTCCTGCCCTCAGATATTGACGGATGTTTGAGGAGCTATAAAAGCATTTCACGTAGAAACTAAGCTACACATTGGCCCAAATCCTCAGTGGTATTATTCACCAGAAGCCCCACAAAGGCTGTTATTGCAGCTCATATTAAATATTCACTGTATACAGATCATAGTAAGTAGTTTAAAGGAGTTTGTTTTTTTCCTGTGAGAGAGCCTGAAGGGACACATGTTTATTAACTAAAGCCTGGCCCCCTGAGCTTTGCTCCACTGTCCCTGTTGGACTTGCACCAGAGCCTTTCTCTGTGCTGTAGAGCTGCGTTGTCGGCCTGATAATTCCCCTCTCCTTCTTCCATTCACACTTACAGCCTTCATCTGTCTACATGGGTGTGCAGGACAGCTGCCTGGTCATGCCACAAAGTCGCCTGCCTCCTCCGGTTTTTACAGTAAATCTGAGGTCGCCAGTCAGTCAGAGTTGTAAATTGGTGTACTCACCAGATCAAATTGACGTTGTCTCAGTGTGATGTGTTGATAATGTGATGTAATCTGCTTTGTTGTTGTCCCACTTTATAATGCCACAGCAGTGTTTCCCTGTCTTGAAAAGCAATTAGTTAGAGCAATATTTTCTTTATACTTCTGTTTACATACAAATATAGAGTTTTGTTATATTGTGCAACTTAACTCTGTATTCAAACAATATTTTTTATTCATTTGTTTCCTTTGGAGTGAGTATGATTATTATGTATAACTGAAGACAGCTTGAGAGGTTTTTTGTTTTTATGTTGAATAACACTATTAAGAGTTGCACCATTTTACATTAATGCAGAACTGACTAGAGGTATGCATTTTTACTCTATACCCTGGTATTCTGCATCCTGTGTGTATTAATACGTTGAAATATTCTTAAAGTAGTTTGTAAGAAGAAGGGACAGAAACACCCATTCCTAAAATGTGAAGTTTGTGTCTAGCAGGCCTTCAATGCCAGAGAGAGATTGAAAAATTGAGATGGTACTTACTGACTGAGCTTCTTGTGGTGCCACACACACAAACACACACACACACACACACACACACACACACACACACACACACACACACACACACACACACACACACACACACACAGAGGCCGGGCCAGGCCAAAGGGCCTCAGCTGCCTTCTTGTTTCCTCTCTCAGGAATAGAGCACTTTACCAGCTCTGTCTTACACTGACCATTTGCAGACTTTGTACATCATTAGACTCATCATCCTTGTTAAATCCCTCTTCTCCCATTTCAGATATTCTTCATTCTGCAGCGTGTTTTTACTCTCTACACTTAAGCTGCTGTTTCACAGTAGTTCTGCACGGGTCCCACCTTACAGCACACAACCTATTTGCCAGGGAAAATGCTGATGTTGAAAAATTTAGCTGTTTGCCTGCATGTGTCCGTGTGTGCATGTGCGCTATGAGGCTTATGTAATATTAATGCAGCAACATGGGATGCAGCATCCTTGTCCTCGAGAAGCCCAACATAGTGCCTTTGTTTGCGCCCCCTTTGAGGTAGCACTGCCGTGTCAACTTGATGTGAGCTTTGTGACGGCAAAGTGTAAAAAGAAGCTCAAATGGAAACTTGTGATGAGTTGAACACAACAAATCTGTGTCTTTGTAAAGGTTTAGGACAAAAGAGAAGCTGTGCTTTTGACTGTGACTAATTTCTGGCAGTATAAGGACTTTCTGTAATTTTCTGGGTATTGTACAAGAGGTGAAAGGCATGACTTATTCCAAATAACAGAGCAGAAATCTAAATCACAGTTTAAGCAGCTCACTGTCTCAGCCTGCCCCTCAGAGTAATCCTGAATCTGTACCCGTGGACATGAGTAGACTAGATCAATGTTCAGTGTCTGAATTTGAAGGACTGATCACAGGTCCTCAGTATTTCACATTGTAACTCACTGGTTTTATGGCACAGGAGGTGCAAAATGGAGCAGTGAATGAAACTAAGCAGTTTGTTTGATAAGTATATGTAGAGTCAGATTGCAGTATTTTTACAGATGTGAGTGCAAACATTTGAAATTACGTTCACTATCTTGAGCACAGAAGGAGGCTGAAAGATGGCTAAATGTGAAACTGGAGCTAGTAGTTAGTGATGGTCCTTTAGGAAGGTAACATCATAGTAAAGAATCAGTTCTTTGCAAAAGAAAAATGGTGGGTGGAATGATGTTTTATTCTGTGCGACAGTCATCAGAAATATTACCTTCCCATCTATATTGTAGTTTCTGTTATTTTGATATCTCTGCATTTTTACAGTATTGTGGGCAATGTTGCAAATCAGTGAGCAGGGATTCTGTGTGATGGTGATAGAGTTTCCTGATTTTTGCATCATTACATTGATAAACTTGGGTTTCTCAGATATTTTATTTGCTTAAAAACTGTTTATACATATATTCTGAGTATCTGCAGCTTTTGAAAAGCATTGAATTCAGGTTCCTTAAAAAAGGCGATAGAAGGTATTAAAGTGAGAAATTTACAAAAGTCTTGAGTATTTTCACCTTCCCTTTTGGCTTTTTAGGCTGCACCATGGACCAGTAACAGGTGCTTTTACATTTACTGGCTTCAATGAAAAGGTAACACATTGTCTCATAATGAACAACTGTCAGTTTTAAATATATCGGAGCTGAACAATATGCAAAAAAAAAACAGTCCTATTCCGATTATTTTTTACTGATACTACAATTCAAGAAATGCTAAGCTGCCTTATTTAATTTTACAGTATGCATTTAAGAAATAAATCTGTCACATCAAGTTTTTTCTTCTACAGCCAAGAAAAAGAACATGCTTACATTTGGATTCTTACTTGCAAAGGTCATGATTTTTTTTTTACCATACAGAGACCATTAAAAAAGTCACTTATCAGTGATTATGGCTGACAAATGTCATTGTTTTGACCATTTTACACTAAGACGATGAATACTCAAGATTTAACCTATTTCAGCTGATTTAGACACAAACATGTTATGTTGATCTGTGGTGTTGCTTTTTAGGAACAAATATAGAAGACACTGCTGTAACCACAATGCAATTGTCCCCAGCACCTCTGTCTTGCTTCTGTTGTTTTGCTGCTTTTTTTCTGTTGCTACTAGTGTAATGGCATGTGTGGAATGTACTTGGCTAGTTATCAGGTCGGCCATCATGGTGCTCATTGGGTTGCAGTAACTGTGAGGGTAAACCCGGTGTTCACTGAAAGAAAGGTTGTTTGCATTGTAAATGTGGGATTTACACCAGCCCCTTTCCCTTCCTGGGCTCAGATTGCGGCCGAAGGGCCGGCATGTGTGACCATTTTGTTTGTGTGTGAGCCTTGAGGTTGTATGAGTATCCACTGGATTTCTTTTACAAATGGAATGAGCTCAGCCTTGCCGCAGAGACGCACTGGATTTTTCACAGTGTTCGCTCTGTGTAGATTAAATGGTCTCTTTGTGTTGTAGATGTCTTTAGCGATGACGCAGAACAAGTCTGGACAAAAACATCTCTGGCATTCACAAATCTCCAACTAGAAGGTCTTCTCTAATTATAAATAGTGGGGATGTGGTTCATAGGCGTCATACATTCACTGACTGAACATTAAGTTGAAAGAAGGACATAACATTTGGTGGAATAGTTTTCTTGCTTTTTTGTTTGTAATTCACTGCCAAGACTCTGTGGTTAAATAATCTACTTGGTAACTTTGTCAATGTCATGCAAGCACAGCACCGCTAAAATGAAGAAATAAAATGGTTTTCTTGTAAATAGTCATGCAACAAAGAGTTTTGAACATCATTAACGAACTTTAGCGTCTCTTTCAGTACTCACCATAATTGGAAAAAAAAAAGCAGAGCTGATACTGGAATCTATCAGTCCATTTTTCCTTGTTTTACTAATTGAATTAAGGGTAGATATTAGACTCCAAGACTAGACTGACTGTGGGGCAAACCAGAAATTATTGTGGCCAACTGTCTGACCAACTTACCTTACCAGAATTCAGAGGTTAGTGTCTGGTATTTATTTTCCTCTTTAGCCATTAACCTATCTCTTCTGCCTCCTTTTCCTGTCTCTGAAAAGCCCGGCTCTCTAGATGGATGCCCCATTCTACATGTCTCTTACTCAGACAGACTAAGGAGCCCTTATCCAGCAGCGCAATAATGCAGTCAGTGTGAGGCTGGGAATTAAATGCTTCCTGTGTCTCTTTATGGCCAGAGTTGACTCATTGCATTCCTCCCAAGGTTAATGTTTGATGGAGGAGAGATGGCAAGCCAGAGATTCACAGAGCTGCACTCTTCTCTATCTCTGGCACGGCAGGACGCCAGGGGTCCCTGGGCCAGCACTTCATGTGGATAAGGAAGTGAGTGGTCACTCGCTATCTCAATCGACGCAGATGTACAGTTCCACCTACAGTGACAAATGAGCATAACCAAAATAACAACCTTTTGTTTAGAATATGATTTTCTTAAAGATAGGGTTTCCACTGTGTGGCCGTGCTTTTTCTTGGTTTGTTTTAATAGGTGAAATTTTTCTGTGGTGACTAAATGATGGTACTATTTAGCTGTAATTTATTGAGGCAGGGTTGAATCAGCACTCAGAGCCAGAGAGATCAGCTGTGTTCGGCTGGACATCAGGAGACATTAAATGGAAAATAGCCCTGCAATTAGCCTTATGAGGTTGTAAGTTGGCCCAGATACTTGTGATAAAGTTTCAATGCCCTGAGGCAGTGGTCCCCATTGATATTTGGATTGGAGCCACTTTAGCCAGAGTAAGTTATTTTGAGAGCCGCACAGTCTGGCCCAATCTAAACCGTGACAATTTTCCATATGCAATATTTTCCTAATGCCCTATTTGAAGTCAGCTCCCACCTTCCTAGGCAGGACAGCAAAGTGATATTCGCTCTGCTGAGTATCAGCAAGTTATTAATTAAATCAAATCAAATCAACCTTTTTTTATAAAGCGCTTTTTCATACAAAATGTAACGCAAAGTGCTTTACATAATAAAATCATTCCCACCCTTCACCCACCCCCCGCACATACAAACACAGGATCACACTTATACTCATACCCCACCCCGCTAACCCCCCCCCCACACACACACACACACACACCCTGACACTAACAATAAAATAAAATAATGAGGCATTAATTGCAGTAATTGTCGCTGACCTTTTGTCTCCTGATAGACGTCCAAACCTTATTTTCAAGACTACGTCTAATCAATATTTTTCATCAGGTAAAAATTAATACTAACTCTCTCTTCTGTGATTACCTGGGCTTTGCTGGCATTTTCTCTGTTCACTGTCAAACCTTATAAATGCACCAGATGCATTTTTGTGAAGTTAAATCCTTTTTGGAGCTGCCAGTTTTCTTGTTTTGGCTTTTCATGTTAACACTTCGTAATACTGGTTCAAGGATGTAGAAATCCCAAATACATCAGTATGGATCTAGCTGATGATAGATGCATATGAAAAAAGAAACTGGAGATGTTGTGGATGTAATAGAGTGATTTAAGTGCTGTCCTGACCCATTGTTCAAAAGCATCAATTGCTGGCACCTGTGCAGGTGTGCAGATTGTTAGCATGTGATTGCTGCCAGCTCAACTTTGTGCTGTTTACACCGTTGGGATCAGTACTCTGAATCCCAATTGCACTGGAGCTATAGTGGGCAGGTTGTTATAAGTTCCTCTGCAGAGAACTGTGATGGTGCTAAGAGGCAGATTGAAGTGCTGTCATGACTCATTGTTGCAGCAGCAGCGCTACTTGCGATCCGTGTGAAACTGTGATCCAGCCCACTCAAACTCGCACCATCCTCTGCATGCAGAGTGAAATGCAGGGAATCAAGTCGGTATTCATTCCCTCCAAGATGTTATCCCATGGTTTTAGATTAAAACTTGGATTCTTTTTTTGAAGTTAGACAGGAGCAGTTTGGCTGATGGGCTGTTCTCCATCCTTGTTTGTAATGGATCATCCATCTTCTGAATTAAGAGTTTACTCTGTTTTTTGGGTGGATTTTTGTCATTTGTGTTAATCCAAAATATGATTTAAACACCGCTCTCCTACTATCTATCAACCTTAATCCACCTCTTTTGCTTGTTTTCTTGCTGGTGATTTTCCGAGATGGATTTTAAAGGAGAGTGTAATTTGGATGAAGTGGTAAAATGAAAACAACAGCGTGCTTATCCTCCTTTCTGCACACAACACAGCCTGTACAGACTTTAGCAGCTTCTGGAGCCGTTTGGCAGTCCTTACCTTGTTGTAACCCCTAAAATACTGGATGTGTTTTTTTCAGTTTTGTTCTTTCTTTGCTAGGTAATTCAATAAGGATGCAACACACTCTTCAGAAGTCAAGGTTGTGCTGTTTTTATTATGACTTAAAAATTAATAAAAAAGGATCCTTACTGATTCATTATTAGGCAATTTTTCTGTAATTTAGAGACATTAATAACAATATTGCCATACAAAGCTAAAAAGTAACTGCATATTCAGTAATAGCTGTAGCACCAGAATTTAAATTTGCCAATGAAGAGAAATTATTACACTGTAGATACGTCTGATTTACAAATTCTCACCATAGCGACTGCACTCTAACTAATTAACACTAATACTAGGTGGAGAAGAGTTAGAGCTACCTATAATTAAAACAAATTTATAGTCTTTTCCCTACATTTTGCTGTAATAAAAAAAAAATCAACATTGATGCTCCAGCCTCTCAGCAACTGAGTTTGTTATACAACAGTATTATGAAAGTGGCAAAATCTAATCATAATGGAGAAAATAGTAAGATCAAATAAAGCATTCATATGTCCTCCTCAAACCTAATTAAGTTAACTAAGACGCCCTCCAGGCAAAAATATAATTTTACATATCTTGGCTATTTTCCATTTCTTTGCAAGGCAGAATATTTTACAGTGGATTATACTGCGATGATCACAATCGCAGAGTGTGTGATATTGCTGTAAGATAAGCAATTTTGTTCAGTATGTGATCTACTCTGTTTGATTCATCTGCTGCAGCTTGTGTCTTGCATTCTGCACTGTGAGAAAGCCTCTACCACTCTCATTATGAGTGTGTATGAGTGCATGCACTCATGCAGGCATGTGCGGGGTACCCAGCAATGTAATGTAATGTAGTGCTGACTCAGACTGAGTGCGTCAACAGCTGCTGCCTGTTACTGAAGAGAGACAGTGGTGAGTGGAGGGAGGGGGACGGTTGGTGCGTGGGGGTGTGAGGAGGTTAGATTAAAATAGAATAGTACAGATTGGCTTTGTATTTTCCATCATGCCACGCATATTGATTTGACATCATCCTATTTCAGTCTTGACAGAAGAAGGTGTTTTCAGATGTTGCCTCACGAAGGTTGTCTTTTAAGTCAAGTCTTTGTTGGCAGCCAGCTAATATCCAAGATGCCAAAACACAGGAAACATGGACTATTTATAAAAGCTACTACTGTAAATCTTTTAGTATTTTAAAAGTGACCTGACAATCCTATTTTTGTCTTTTCAGGCCCAAATCGCCTTCCTGCAGGGAGAGAGGAAAGGCCAGGAGAACTTAAAGAAAGACCTTGTCAGGAGGATCAAAATGCTGGAGTACGCGCTTAAGCAAGAGAGGTGAGTGCTTTACCGGTCACTGCTGCTTCAGCCCACCCACACACAAATACCTCAGCTAGACTGCAACAACTGCAGTGTTTCCATGTTTTGTGTGTTCCTAAAATAAGTCCCTGCCTCAGAGAAAGATGGAAAAAGATACCATGGCTGTGTGAGATTTTCATTGGTCAACAAAACAATATCTGCTGCACCTGCACTGAGATAGAGCTCTAATGCTCTCTGCACATCTTTACCACAAGGTTTTATTGATAGTGTATAGCATTTTAAAAGATTTTCCTCTTGTTTTCGCATACCAGTCTGATGTCTCAGCTGGTGTCAGCAGAAGCACATTGCCAGAGAGATTCCCCCCGAGTCCAGCTGGTATTATGTCTTTGGTTGAGAGCGTGTGTTGGCACGAAGGTTTTGTTTGCTGTCAGATGCTGACGACTTTGCACTGCCCTCAGCGGGACAGGACAGGGGAAGGGGAGATGAATCGTCTCTTCACCCAAGACGAGGTCATTGTTGTATCTTTCTTTCAGTAGAATTTCATTGTTCTCATTTCTACCATCCCAACACTACAATGCTAAAGGTCCGATGGTAGCGATGGTGATAACACTTAGCATTCCCCTTCCTCTTTGACACATGACTGCACCCTGGAACAGAGACATGTTGGTGATTTACACGTGTTTATATTTGACTGTAAGTCGTCACGCATATCATTCAAACAGACTCTGAAGCACCAGCCTTCTGGAAAACTGAACAAGTAGTTCTTTGTGTTTCTTGTAGGTGTGATCTAGTTGTCCTTGTGTAGCAAGGCAATCCACTCACTGTCTCAACAACCACACACAGGATGCACATTACCACTCTGTGGCCAACAATGGAAGACAGAGACTGTATTCGACAACCATGAGCTGAAATCATGTGGAATCTTATGAACCCAACGCAAAGCATTTCTGAAGTGAGAACAGGCAACCAGCAAAGTCCTCCCTGCATATGTAAAGGTTAAGTCAAAGAAAATGAAAACTGGGATATGTAACAAATGAAAAGGCTGGCTGCAGGTATCTTAATTAGATCTGGGAGCAGGGAAATTGTCTAAGCTAATGAGAGCTTTAACACAACTGAGTTACACAGGTGTCAAAATGGATTGGTGTTCTTTTCCTTCCTTTCTTCCTCCGGTCAGCTCAGAGGTTAGTTAAATGTTTTCTACCTGTGCTCTGTGAGGAACATCCTCCATGGTTTGCTGAGTGTGGAATCGTCCTCTGGCTGTTTGTAGGGTATATTTATCTACTTTTCTCCAGTGAAATCACCACAGACTCTGCCTCATGAGCGACACTTAACCCAGAATTACTACCACTTTCCCTGGTTGCTAAGCAACAGGTCATGTCTCCGAGGGTATCTGAAAGCAATATCAGAAATGGCTGTCTGAATGTGGGATGTACCCAATTTAAAACGAATTTGATTTTGATGGGGGTTGCTTCCTCTGCATCACAGGAGAGTGGTGTGGTGGGGGCTGTGTGACCTAAAAGGTGTTCGAGCTCTCATTGTATTGACTCGTCACCACTACTGTGGATCTGTGTGTGAAAGCATTAGAAGAAAGTTCTCAGGATTTCAGTATTGGAAAGGATGACGCAGATAATTACGCATTAACGTTTTTTACAGGCTGCTTACCACATTGTGTTAGTTTATAAATACAGATAAATTCTCTTTTTCTGCAAATTCTTCACCTTCAATTATATTGTGATAATATTTCTAAATTGTATCAATGTCTTACAATTTTTTGTCCAAAATAAATAATGTTAAAGGTTTTGTTTGTGGGGACTGAGGTTCTAATGATAAAAGTTGATTGTGTGAACTTGCATACAGCTGCAACAATTGATCAACAGAAAATTGATTGTTCAATGGGCATTGATTGTTAAATGAAAAACTAAACTGCTTTGGTTCTAGCTGCTCAAATGTGAATTTTACTCATTGTAATCCACTGTGAATCAAAGGAATTGCAGTGAGTCATTTTCAACATTTTCTGATTTGTAATAGATCACAGTGTTGAATATATTGTGAACATTTATGTCCATTGCAGCCCAGTTTTCTATGCCATGATCACCCTCTAAAAATACTTCTTTGAATGATTTAATATTGATACTGTCCTACATCCCTCCAAAAGTGTAACTGTCTAACAAGCTAACATGTTTGTGAGAAGTAGAGCAAGTTGCAGTTGGGATGACTTTCAAAGCTTATGCAGATACATGTGCATAATGAGTTTTTTAAATAGCTTGTTCTCGGGCCTTTTTGATCAGCCCTGTTTGCTTATTTGTCTGCCTCTCCTTTTTGTCTTTACTCTCAGAGCAAAGTACCACAAGTTAAAATATGGGACAGAGCTAAATCAAGGTGACATGAAGCCTCCAAGCTACGACTCTGGTAAGTCTGTGGAGGCTCAAACAGCCAACTCCACCTCTTCCTACTAAATCACTGTGATTGTTGCATTCACATACCTTAAGTGACAGAGCTGTTGTGAAAGCTGCATTCATGTTGAATCTTGTTTGTCTCGATAGATTTCTTCACAGTGTCCTTACCTGAACAGGGAAAGAGCACTTGTTTCAGATACATGGTACAAATACTGAGCTGCCTAAAAAAAATCATAACTGGCAAATGTGATCAAATTTCTATAAAAATGATGCAGACTGAGAGCAGTGATGAAGGTCTCTTTGAAGAAAGAGAAATTCACATGCATTTTGCAAAGGTTTGGTTCATCTAAGTTACAAAAACCTTTTATTTATGGTCCTCAATGCAGATATTTATGGTTTGAATGGTCTAAGCTTAGCTATTTCTTGCTCCACCAAAAAAAAAAAAAACAGTCAAGGTGAATTTAATTTAACTTGTGGTGCTCAAAACATTAAAAATCATTTGAAATAAAAGCAATGCACCTAAACATTGTTACTGTCACTCTGTTCTCCCAAAAGCTGTCAGCAGTCTTTTTATGAAAGTGAAAGTCTCAGTGAAAGCTGTCAACAGTGTGTTCAGTGGATTATTCAGAGTAACACAGACATTGTTTCTGGAAAGAGATATGATTGAATTTTTAATGTGATAAGAGCTGAAACAGTGAGTTTCATTATTTATAATTATATTATTATATTAATTAAATTGTATATTAATTATGAGGTTATTTAACAGAATAGGAATCGTAAACATTTTCAAGGAAAACAAATAATATCTAGTTCTAGGCCCTCAGTTGTGAGAATGTTCTTTTTTCTATGATATACTAGACCAAATCTTTTTTCCCACTGTTTATTGACAATTAATTTATACTTTAATCTGCAAATAAGCTAAATAAATAAATGGTAGTTTCAGCAAAAAAAATCTTTTTTTTTTATCCTGAGCAATCTAAAGAATTAAGTCCACACTCAAAAAAATCACAGGCAAAAAAAGCCAACATTGATGAGAGGTCCTTAAAAGCTCAGAAATATGTAAATTTGAGAATCTGCTGTTAAATGATAACTCCACCTGCTGATGAGGAGCAATCAGAAAGCTTTAGGACCTCCACTAAAATGCGTATTGTGGTGAGATTGTGTAATCAGCTGATTAAGGTTTGAAGCGTAAGGCTCTTCATCAGATACAAATTCAGTCAAATACAACCAAATCTCTTTATCGTCAGAATTGTTGTTGTTGCTCTTTGCTGCTCTGCCATTACGGTACCTTGCTTTACCCCATATCACTCCTGTATCAGCACACTGCCTCGTTCTTGTTATATTATTGTAGTTTAATTGGCCTCTCATGTTCAAGTCCTCCGCCATCATTAAGTCAGATTGCGATATTTCCTCTCCTCTCTCCTCATCTCTATTCATGAGGGATGTTCAAAGCACCCCAGCCCTTGAAGTGTTGATGAATGAGGGGAGGTGAAGGGGAGAGGTGTCGGGTGAAGGGGGAGACGAAAAGTGGGAGGTGTTGCTGCTGATATGGTGGCGCACCTGCCTGCTCATCACCCTCCTGAATTAGGCATGACCCACTTTTTGAGGCACCCTCGTCACTCTGCCCTGCCAATTCAACCCCTTTGCCATACACACACACACACACACACACACTTTCAGCCCATCTAAATCTTATTAACACATTTCTCTGCTCCATGCAAAATTCCCAGCTGACTCGCAAGCTTAGTGCTGACAATGTTAAATATCAAAATGAGCTTTGGATCCCATCATTGTTTGTTTTTGTCAGACAGTCATAAAGAATGAGTGTTGTTCTGGATGTTGCAGGCGCCGACACACGTCGTTGCTCTTTCTAGTTTGTCATGGGATACGGGTAGAGTGGCGATCAGCCATTTTGATGGTGTCAGAATGCATCATAAAATATCAAATGTCTTGTTTTAGGATCGATGAACGAGCTGTTCACTAATGAGTTTTAAGTCTCTTTACTGTTTTCTATGGCTGATGCTGTTGTGTGCTCAGTTTTGATAACAAAATAATTACCTATTCGGATCTGAATAGCCTGAAATTTAGCCTAGTTATTAAAACATGACGTTATTAAAAATTTGGTCATTTTTGTGTTCAATATGTGTGAAGTCCCTGGCATAATTTAAATAGAAGCAATGCTCTTGTTTTAACTGCGTTTGACTGTTTACTTACTGAAAGCAGTGATGTGCGTAGTTGCCAGGATGCTGTGATACAGGAATGTTCTGGTCGTGTTTACAGAGTGGAAATAATGTCAGAGGCTGTGCTGTTTGTGGTGTCCTGATTTGTGTCCTCTTCTCCTCCAGATGAGACCAATGAGAACGAGAGTTCTGGATCACTCAACAATCAGCTGTCTTGGAAACAAGGCCGTCAGCTCCTCAGACAGTAAGTGCAAATGCTTTTATACTTCAGCCCAGAAAACTGTCTTCAGCCTAGAAACCTACTAAACCCATTAAAACCAACTGTATTATAATAACGCAGAGTCGAGAGGCCTCCAGTACACATTTCCATGCAGCAGTATTGTCGTTTGTTTCGAACTGACTGGTTTTGTGAAGCGTACTACAGTGCTATAGACCAAAAACTATGGGGAAGAGCACCCTCACATGGGCAGCAGCAGTCATTACCTGATCTGTGTGTTGTTTTTTTCTTCTGGTACACCCAACAGGCTCAGGAGTGTGGTTATCATATCTTCCTACTCTCCAGTCAGTCTTTGTAAATAAACTGGGCTCCAGTCTTTTTCCCAGACATCATCAGGCAGCCGCACACATCATCTGTCCCAACATGCCGAGTGACGAAGCAGCCAATTTATGCATGAGTCTGTGTCGAGGGACAGATCAATAATGTGCTAAAACACCCCTCCCTTTCAGTCAGTCGCCCGCTCAAATTGCTAGATCTTCTTCTCCATCCCTGCAGGCTAGGTGTAATATTTGATGAGTAGCTCATCTTGCCTCAGCAGAGCTGATACTGTTAACTAGACCCCTGCCAGAGGACACAACATCCAACACTAACAAATACTCTTTCTCATCTTTGATAATAATAAAGTCCAGACAACAAAATGTAAGGCACTAATTTATTTCTCTTCATGGCATTTTTAAACTCCTTACCTCTGTACCTCTGGCTTTTTTTCCCCCCAAACTGCACATAAATAACATTTAATTTTTTTGATTAGACCATCAATACACTTTAGTTCAATTTAGTTCAGTTCAGTTCATATAGTGTCAGTTCTCAAGGTGAAGACCTTTTTATATCCTAGAAACAAACCCAGCAAATTCAGAATTTCCTTTTGACAGCCATGTTCAAGTTTATATATTTTGTTCCAGGTACTTACAGGAAGTGGGCTACACAGATACCATCTTAGATGTGAAGTCCCAGCGAGTCCGAGCGCTGCTAGGACTAGCCGGGGATGGAAGTGGAAGGACAGGTGAACGGATGGGTACTGAGCCACTGGTCAACGGGACTGACACAACAGCAAAGGGCATGGGCACCAGAGGGTGAGTGTGTTCCTCTAAAGGCCAGTTCATTTTTTCCAAATCCCTACATCCTTACGAATGTGAAATGGTAACCTGGACAGCAGCATCTGCACGTGGCTCTATTCCTGCTACAACAGGTACACAACGGTCTGCTATGCAGACGGTCACATTGCCCCTCATACTCAACACGACAAACACACAGGGCTGCCATAGATATTTCTGAAAGTCTGGCTTTGCACTTTTTTACAGGATATAGCACCTGGTTACAGATTGAGCAGGTGCACTGTGTCATTGATTATCTCTGAGGTGTACCAAGCACAGTGGCCAGATGTAGCACAGGATTACTGCTGCGTTGTAAAAATGTACAATCTCTATGAATAACAAGCATTTGTTTTGAGCAGCATTGGGTTTATTGGCACATATGCAGTCTGTGTGCTTGCATTTCTCGTTGTCAAAAATGTTGGGCTGCAGGCAGACATTTAGGGCTTCCTTGAGTAATTTGATTACCAAAATGCCTCGAGGCTTTGTTTAATCCACTATATAATATACTATATATGCACAATACAGTGTGGATGTCCACCCATGTTCCGCCTGGACGGTTATTTCTGTTGCACAGCGCGCTTACTTCTGCTTTTGATGCTGTAACGCTAGTGCCAAGCGCAGATGGAGACAGAAAAGACAGAAAAGATTACTCGATTAATCACCAGAATATTATTATTAACAGAATTATTATTATAAAATTATTGATAGCTGATAGTGACAGAAACAAAAAGCCCACAGACAAAGTGAAAATGTCAGCAAGGTAATAGCAGTTACACATTATTGATGTGTATTAATGCATGCATCATGGTCCCTCAACAGGAAAGCTGAACTCTCTGACACTAGCGCTGTACTGGAAGCCTTTAAGTTCATTGAGAATGCAGCAGCTGAATTCAGTGACGATGATGAGGAGGAGGATAGCGAGGGGAAGGACAGGACTAATGTGGAATCCAGGACGGTAAGAAACCAGTGTGCCCTCACTTTATGAACTCACACACTCAAGTAAAAGTAGTTGCTTTAGTACTGAAAACGACCGTCAATAATTCCCGTAGATCATGAGGAAGAAGCCCGCGTCGTCAACGTCACCGGCCAGTATGGACACCAGTGAGGACCCTGACACAGAGGAGGCACTGAAAGGCTTTGACTTTCTGTCTAGCCCTGACGAGATGGACACCTCGCCAGAGTCCAGAGGCACTGGAGACGGCACAGACTGGGGTGAGTCACGCATCAGTCAAGAATACATTGTGAAGTGCAGATAGAAGAGCTTGAAAAAAGGATGAAAGTGCTGTCTAGACACCACAGATACAGTTAGAGCACCTAAAATATTACTGTTTATTTATTTTCTGTTGCACAAAGATGAGCTTACTTCATTTTAATCTATAGGTACAATGTTTAAGTTTAAGAGGCACTGTGAAGATGACTAACTATTTTACTTATGCTGTAACCTTATATTTTGCCTGTGTCTCTAATTTTCACTTTTGCCCATATTTTGGTGACTGTTCATGAAGTACTTGTCATTCATATGTCATGCTGTGGTCATAAGTCATGATGTTGGGAGTTTCTATGTTTAACCCATAGTTTGTGATCTCTTCCACTGTGTGTTCCCATAGCCAGCCTGTGACCACAATGTGTCTTCCACTCCTGTGTGTCGTCAAATCAACCTGATTCCCTTTTAGTCTCACTGATCTCTAGACCAAATCCTGAACAAAAATGGGCCTGATGTCATGCTGAGGTGTTCTCTTTGTATTTGAACACAGATTTAAATATCTGAGTCATATACACAATAATTGGACTATTATGAAGTTATCAGGGATCAGGATTTTATGATTAGATTTGTTATGACTCACAATCCAAATGTCCAAATCAAAGAATTCATCACATGGCATTAGCTTCCCTCCCACCACTCTTACTTTTTCCAGTAGAAAACAAATCCTAAACAGATTAAAAGAGAAGTCTGTAAATGCTGCTCCAGATGATCTAACATCACTAAGATCATAGTGACCTGCTTAAAGAAAAGATGCTTAGAGTCTCAGAGACCTACTGCTCTCCTGGAGGTTTGTCAAACCTCTGGGAGAGCCTTTGAGAGGTATCACACCTTACCCAACCCTGCCAGGCCACTCAGGCCTCGACCAGGGCAGTTCCTCAACAGCCTCTCGGTCTGGTTTTGTTCCCCCTGTGTAGAGAAGGACGAGCAAGGTCCCATTTCTGAGGCCTGGGACGTGGACCCGGGCCTGATAACCAAACTCAAGGAGCAGTACAGAAAGGAGCGCAAGGGGAAAAAGGGGGTGAAGAGTAAGTCCTGTCAGGCGTTGCTGCCTCCCTCCCTCTCCTCTCTTTGTAGAGCCTGACTTTCCTGAGTTCAGCCAAAAAAAAAACCTCCAATCAAAAACAAAACATCTTCATTGTTTTTCCGCATCTTCTTTTCTAGCTGCTCCTTATTATGCCTCTGTCTTCTTGTCTTTTCATACTCAAGTCTGTTCTGTATTCTAGTGAATGGCTGCACATACAATATCTGTCTTCTTTATTTTCCTTCCCAAACTATGATGCTTGATGCATGTTTGTCTGTCCCATTTAAACGTTTGGGTTTTTTTAAACTTTATATTCATATTCACTTCATCGTCTTGTCCACACTGTCGAATATCAGATTAATGTGACAGTTAGCCATTAGGGTAAGTCCATCTGTGTCCCATCTGGGCTAGCGATAGTCTCCACAGTCATCTGGTTCTGTATCTTCTCCAGTCATAATAACATAATTATCCCCATCTTTATTCTCATCTGTCAGCCATGTTGATACTACAGTAACGAGCAATTTTGCTGCTGCTGTAAACTGATAGCAATTAAAAGCCTCTTCAGTGACTCAGTGAAGTGACTCAACTGAATACTACTGCTCTGAGAATAACAGCCCACTTCAGACTCATTCAGCGACTGAGAGCTCTTAGATTTTACATTTATTAGACCCAAGCTCTTCTTTCCTGCTGTTGTGATTAAACCATGAGATCTCACTTTCTTCTTCACTTGACTGCACCACCACTTTTTACACTTCGCTTCCTCTGGTTTTTGCAAAAATGTATTTTTGTTTTTCACACTGTGTTGGTGCTTTATCACTGTGGTGGGTGTGTGGAGGAGATCATCTGGATGGATTTTAAAGGACTAGTTTGACATTTGAAGAAATGTGCATATCTGTTTTCTCACCACTCGCATATCCATCTGTTGAATACAAGATACATAACTACTAACCTTTCTTAGGGCTGAATAATCTAGAAAATAGATCCAATTGTGATTTTCCTGAGAGATATTATTTGATTTGTGATGTCAAGCTTGAGATCTGTATTCAGGGCATTTATTTAAAACGTGATAGAGCATTATCACATGAGGCACCATCAAAAGCAAGCATTTCACACCAGGAAGACGGCATGATTTCGAAAACCATTGACATGACGGTTTAAGCTTTGGATCTGACGTGCTTCAAAATGGCTGATTTGTGTCTGTTAAATTATGCAACTGGACCTATGTCAGTAGAACCATGGCTTGCAGCTTGGACCACTTTGTATACATTGGTAAATGTGCAAGCATAAATACAATCTGTAAGTTCCAGCTTGCTCAAGTGAAAATAGTATTAAGTTGCTGCATTAGTCTCATTATTGGAGCTGTTTCTGTATGTTTCCAGTTTCTATGTTAAGCTAATTGACTGCTGACTGTCGCGTTATACTGTCCTCATCCAACTCCCTGCCAGATAGTCTCCAAAAATGTCAAACTATTCCTTTAACTGCTGTTAAAGTGAAATGATTACAGTCAAAAAATACACATCTATAATTGGTCCCCTAATATTTCTGCTGGCTGAGACCTCACAAAATCCATCTCTATCTTAAGTTATTCTCTCCACACAGCCTACATTTAACGATAAATGTGCCTCAGCACCTTTCTACCTCTTCATTTAACAAGATTACTGCCGGTGGCTTCCCTTTATTTTTCTTCTTTACATTCTATAATTTAATTTGTTTTCTTCCCTTTCAGTGCTGCTTTCCTTCCATATTCATGTATTCTCTCTTTCAGCCTGTACTCAGTTTTGTTATCTTTTTTTTGTTCTTTCTCTTTTGTTTTATCCGCTCTCCATCGCTATATGTCTGTTTGGTAACTGTTGACCTGACTTGTTAAACAGGGCCCAACCGGTCCAAGCTGCAGGACATGCTGGCCAACCTGAGAGATGCAGAGGACTTGTCCCACATGCAGCCTCCATCCACCCCTCAGTCCCGGCCTAATGTTGCCCGATTCAATGAGCATGAAGGGAACCGAACAGATGAAGGTACTCCAGACTAAAAACACTAATAGATGAGCTGCTTGTTAGAGAGCATTGAATTCCCTTAATTCCTTTCTATCTGTGTCATTTGTTCCCTAGTTGAAGCGCTGACCTTCCCGCCCACCTCAGGGAAGTCGTTCATTATGGGCACAGATGAGGCCATGGAGAGCGAGCTGGGCCTGGGGGAGCTGGCGGGACTCACTGTGGCCAACGAGGCCGACAGTCTGGCATATGATGTGAGTATGAAGAGGCAGATTGCATTTTAGGAGTCATGGGACTGTTTCTCTGGGGGAAACTGTATCTGTTCATGTTACCATTGAAACCTCATGAAAAACAGCCATCTCACCTTCTTCGTCTAAACGGCAACAGCCACGTGCTGAAAACTTGCTGTTTGCATTTCAAACATCTATTTTTACAGACGTGTCAGGAAAGCTGCTTTGAAAGTGGAGTGATGATATCAGGTTTTTTGATAGTTTTTTTCGTTTGTTTCTTGAGATCACATATACAACAGTAATCTCAAAGTCATGTGGCTGTAACCAGGCTGATGAAGGCTTTTTATGACTGCTGATATTAGTGTGATAGCAGGCTGTTAAAGAAATGTGTGGTTAACACTGTGAACCCCAGAACCTGCCTACACATTTAAAAGACATTATATTTTTTAAAAATGCCAAAATTGCATCAATTATCATAGCAAGACACTGGATTTGCAAATTTCTGATGAGTGGCATGCTATTTGTAGAAGAATCTAAGCTTACAATTGAAATATTTCAAAATCTCTCTATTGTACGTCTTATTAAAAAATCTGTAAAGGGGCCGCCATGTGGCTCGCTGAGTTATGGTGTTATCGTATGGGTGCAGGTCGCCAGCAGCAGTCATGAGTTTGAGATGTTGAGCTCTGATGTTCTCTTTCAGATTGGCAACAATAAGGATGCCATGAGGAAAACATGGAATCCCAAATTCACCCTGCGGAGTCATTTTGATGGGATTCGTGCTCTGGCCTTCCACCCTGTGGAGCCCGTCCTGGTCACTGCTTCAGAAGACCACACA
The DNA here is from genome assembly GCA_024666655.1 of Dascyllus trimaculatus. Classification (NCBI taxonomy): domain Eukaryota; kingdom Metazoa; phylum Chordata; class Actinopteri; family Pomacentridae; genus Dascyllus; species Dascyllus trimaculatus. The sequence goes on along the minus strand of CM045464.1, from coordinate 23,644,389 downwards.
CTCAAGATGTGGAACCTGCAAAAAACGGCTCCTGCCAAAAAGTAAGACTGTCTTTCCACACCATGAACACTACCCCGTCCTTATCTTTACTTTTTTTCCAATCGAAATTGAACAGTTTTAAATTCACTGCTATATTTATTTTCAGTCGAGTGGTCCCTGATCAGTTCTGTTAGAGACGCCTCAGTGTGTCTGATGAAGTCTCTTTGTTTCTGAAGCAGCACAGTGAGCTTCATTAAAGAGAACAGCTCAGTTGTTTGATTGCAGCCCCATGAGGAGTAAAGCTTGTCTTTGTTTCTGCACCGTCACATGATAGACAGGAAATAGTCCCCATGTGACAAAGAACTGACGACACTCTGCCCCACAGGATTCGTTATGTCATGTCACAACTCTGCAGCCCACACGCAGTCTGTAGTAATGCTGTGTGTTATTTTTAGAGACTGAAGTCATTTTGAAGTCAAAGGTATCAGGAATAAGAAAATGAAGCAGCAAAGTGATGCACTGCTGGTTTCGCAGCAGATTGTACATCCATTTATAGCTTTTTGCATTTTAACACCAATAATATTAATTTAAATGTTTAATACAAATAATTGGCGCATATTTAGGCAACATTGCTGTTTGGTTTGGTATGTTACACTAATGAACACATTTTTTATCGACAGGAGCACGTCTTTAGATGTGGAACCAATCTACACTTTCAGGGCCCACAGGTAAAAATGGTGCACATGAATACAAACATTTTCTCTGTGTTATTGTTGGTGTGATGTTTAATGACAGTAAATCATCATTATTTAAACTATAGGGGAGCTGTGCTGAGTGTGGTGATGAGCAGTACAGGAGAGCAGTGTTTCAGTGGAGGGGTTGATGGGACTATTCAGTGCTGGAACACCCCCAATCCCAACATCGACCCCTACGACTCCTACGGTAACAGCACTGTGTGTTTTGTTTGAATCTGAGGATTTTCTCAAATCAGATCAGAGGAACTGATTTAGTGTTTTCTGTGACAGACCCATCAGTGCTGCGTGGAGCGCTGAGTGGACACACTGACTCAGTTTGGGGTTTGGTATACAGCAGCGCCCACCAGCGCCTCCTCTCCTGCTCCGCAGATGGAACCGTGAGACTGTGGGATGCCAACACCACCTCCCCCGCCCTCGCAGTATTCAACGAAAACAAAAGTACTCTTTGGTTCATGTTTCATGATTTTAAATTTTTCAGATAATTTCAAAAATCAATAATTAAAACAAGCCTTTCTGTGCTTCTCTCTGCACCAGAGTTGGGAATTCCCTCCTCAGTAGACTTGGTGTGCAGTGAACCAGCTCATCTGGTCACATCCTTCACAAACGGGCAGATTGGCCTCTTCAACATGGAGACCCGCCAGCTGGTCCTCAGTCTGGAGTCCAATTTGGAGCCAGGTAGGTTTTGATTTGTCTCTATACTGGGTTGAACCAAAAGCACTGCATTATAGGGGTGGAAGCAAACATTTTATCACCAATATTAGTATTTGGGGTTTGACCGCTTCAGTGCTTGTTTGCAACTGAAGCGCCACTGAAGCAGCATTAAGGCCACAGAAGACTCTTCATTGGTTTTCATTCTAATGATAACATGTTTTCAGGTATACAACCTGTGTATTCAGTTAGTGTTGAAATGGAGATGGATACAGGAGTTGTCAGAAGAAAGGCTCTCTACTAACATCTAGTGGTGGCTTTAGGAAGGACAGTTGGCATGGTGGGAAATGTGTGTTTGATGATAAACACAGTTTTCCTCCTTTGTGTGTATAGTAATATAAAAGCAAAACAACAGTCATATAATAATTATATTGTTTAGTATATACAATAAATCTAATATCACTAATTTTGTCTGCATCAACAGTGGCCCAGCTCAGGTCCCAACCCTGCTTGAGCTATAAGTTAAAGCTAAAGTTGACACGCCTCACAACCAACTGAAAGTCTCCTCCTAATTCTTTCTGACTGACTGTCATTTCAGTTACTCCACAAACTCACTCCTGCTGTGTGAAGCCTAATGTACTTGTCTCTTTTTAACCAGGCACTCCCTGTCAGATCAATAAGGTTCTCAGTCACCCTACGCTTCCCATCACCATCACTGCACAGGAGGACAGACACATCAAGTTCTTTGACAACAACAGTGGGAAACTGATCCACTCCATGGTGGCCCACCTGGATGCTGTCACCAGTTTAGCTGTGGATCCTAATGGTCTTTATCTCATGTCGGGCAGTAAGTACCTTTGAACAAGATTCTCCTTGTGCTATGTATAACTTCACTGTCCTCATGTACCACAAGCTTGAGTCCTGTTTCTCAGATTTATAAGGAAGTCGTTCATACTCAGAGGTACTTATTAGACTTTCTTTAGAAAACCACAGCATGTTCAGTTCTGTACCACTTGTAACTCGTGATCTTCTCCACAGGTCATGACTGCTCCATCCGTCTGTGGAACCTGGAGAGTAAAACCTGCATTCAGGAATTCACAGCTCACCGAAAGAAGTTTGAGGAATCAATCCACGATGTGGCATTTCATCCGTCTAAATGCTACATCGCCAGCGCAGGCGCAGATGCTCTCGCGAAGGTGTTTGTATGACGCGGAGCTGCGTCTCTCCCCACAGCCCCGCTCTCTGACTCAGCCTCCCATGATCAGGGACCAATAGAGACACAGCAGGGGAAGGACCTTCAGGCAGGGGTCCAGTCCCACCTCACACAGCCCACTGGTCTCCTGTCAGACTGGCAGACTATGTAGCCGCCGCTAGCCTCAAGTGGGCTGTGACTGTCCATAGAAAGGGTCGGCAGGGAGGCCAGTCAGGAGGAGAACTGCTCTCTGGTCCCCCATCTACCATCCAGGCAGGCCTGGGTGTGACCGGCCACAGCGCCCCTGCAGACAGACTAAAACTTAACCTCCATAGCTAGGAGGCTCAGGACAAGTGTTAGAGTGTGGAGTGGAGAAATGAGGTTTTAAGCTCCTTCTTCTTCTGCCCCTGTGGCTTCACGCTCACCCCAGATCCCTCAGGCCCTCGACCTTCCCTCTCAGACAAACCAGGTCCAGGCCCTTTACTCCAAGTCAGGTTTTGTGTTGTGTTTGTTCTAGAAACGTGGGGTACTGAAGGCTCGCTGGAGCTGTCGTGGAAGCCTCTCACTTCCTCTTCTCTGCTTCCCAGACTGACTCTGCTCGCTGGCCTGCCTTTATTTTCTTTTTTAAAACACGTATTGACAAATGTGCCTTTGCTTTAAAAAGGTCTTGAAAAATGTTATTTTAACAAGCTTGTTTTGGGGAACAGGGAGGGAGGGGATGGTGGAGAATTGGAGCTGGTTGTCACAATGTTGTCGATTTTAACATTGGATGTAAAATTACAAATGCTTATAATAAACAAAATATATATTCAGTCTTAAAATTTACTGTGCAGCGTGAGTTTGAGTGCTCCTTTTTGAGAAGTGTGGTTGGGGAATCAGTTTTGTGCATTTCAAGGCAAAGCTGGTAGAGTGATACAGACCATTAAATATATTGCCTGTTTGTTAGATTCAAGTAATTGTACACTTCAGAAGTAAGATTACAAACATATGTGTCCAAAGTAAACCATCTTGGTTATATAATTACAATTCAAACTTGGTTCTAGTTGTCAATCTTAGGAATAACTAACTGATTTTGGCCAGTTTGCTCTTGTTTGAATTGAATGGCTTGTACTGTATGTAGTTTTCCCCAGTTGTGTGGACATGCTTGACTACAATGTGATGTATCATGTCCTGATATTTACAGTAGTCCAGTGTTTAGCAGGAAATTAGTGCAGTACTTTAGGACTATTTGAAGCATTGAGTTAACCATCCAACACTGAGGGAAGAGAAATGTCCTGCAAGTCCAGTTTACTGTAAACTGAGGAGGTAAAAAAAAAAAGTCAATCAAGATGTTGTACATGTAGAGTACAGCTTCAAATGAGCCATTTTCTCAGTCACTGGTTTGTATATGAAAGTATGTTCAAAATAAAACCTGCTGTAAAATGTTAATTGGACTCTGATGTTGGTCATTTTACAGACATTAAATCTGTTCGCAACTTGCAGAAGGATTTCTTTGGGTCACCTCAGGTCCCTGCCATGGATCCACTGAGTTATAATGTGGGTACAACTTAGGCCCCAATTTTTACTCTAAGCTTTTCTTTCTTAATTTTTTTTTCAAATTATCACAATTAAAAGTATGCCGAATTAGTTGTTATCAGTTTCTGTTTACAATGTAAAGCAGATGTGGAGTCAGATGTCACTGGAAAACTTTCAAGGTGCAGAAAAACCTAAAAACATGTTTAATCTCAATCAAGTTCTGCAGATGTAAGAAATGACTTGTCCCTATGATTTCCAAGTGGTTTTAAAGTTGTCTGTCCCTGATGGACGTCTTTGGTAATGATGTCAGGTAGAAGAAAGCACATCAAATCTAAAAACATGTCTTAAAGTTTAGGTTTGACTGAAATAATATGAGATGTGTGTTTTTAATTCCTGTATTTAGATCAACACAAATCCAGGCGGAAACAGACACTGTAAGTTCTCTTCATTTTCTTTCTTTTATTAAAAATTGCAAAAAAAATATTGATCAATTATCTGAACATTATTAGCGAAAGGCTTTTAATATGCATATGTACAAACAGGGCACAAGAGGGATAAAATCATAAATACTCTTTCAACAAAACTGAGAAATGCCTGCAATGTTAGAAGCAACCACTATTAGAAAACAGAGTGACGAGAGGAACTGCTTTCGCTCGTGAAAAGCAAACTTTAGACCTGCCGTCACTCCTAGGCGAAGATATACGAGCTCACTTCTCACCCAAGTCCTCGTCCTTCTTCCATGTTGTCAATTTGCCTTTCACATCCACTTTTTGGTTGCACTTAAGAGTCGTATCAACAGCAATATGAGCACCATAGTCTCTGAGAGGAACTTAAACAATGTCCCTGCTATCAAATCTCTCCTATTAGGAAGATCAAAATGCACCAATTCTAAGAAAGTATATCCTCTTTACAGAGAATTGTACAAAACACCATATTATTAAGTTACTGAAGTATGTTAAGCCAGAAGAGGAAGTGCTAGGCATGCTTTAAATCTACATTTTCTCTGCAAGCACCATATCCCAGTAAGGTAGCCTTATGTTTGTCATCGTTTTGGCACCGCTTTCTAGTAAGGTACTATCAGCTGTATTTAAGAGCTTCATTAATGGTAATAAATCATTTACTAATGCTTTATTGATGAAGCAACTATTGGTTCCCAAGTGTTGAAAACTCTCTTTGGCTCCTTCGGTATCTCACTTTCTTTTTTTACAAGCTTCTAGTTACAAATTCAATTTATCAGATCTTCACTCCAACATGGAGAACTTGTTAATGGATGCATTTTAGTCCAGATGTTGTGCAGCCAAAGGAGAACAAACCACATTTGTAAAGATGTTTCACAACTTGGCAGCTCACATGTTCATTAAATTAATAACTGATGTGTAAAGCATTAGTAAATGATTTGCTAATGTTAATAAAACACTGTTACAACTTTTTGGTTGCACTTTTAAACCCTGTATAAAGGGTGACTTAATGGTGCCATTAGCTTAAAAGATTAAAACTATACTGTTCTCTTTATGGCACCACAGTGTAGATGAGATATGTCACCTTTAGCACCATCTGTATATTTGGGGCAGAATAGTATTCTCTAAAATTTGTTTTGTCCAAACCCACAGTCTTCACCTAAATCCAAAGCCCTCCCTCTTCAAATATGTGGCACTGCAGCCAATCCAGCACCGCCATCTGGGCAACAGAGTGAGTAAATTTACAATCAGTGTTCTGTTAAGACATCCCAGGATTAGGATCTCCAACACCTCCCCTCCACACGTCCGTCCTCAGTTTCTGGGCTGGGAGTTGAACTCCTGGCAAATGTTGTGGATGATCTTGGGCACAAATTTGTAGAGGTTGTCGAACTCGTCCACGAAGAAGGAGTGCTCCTTGTCGGGGTCCGTGGCGATGTACTCCAGCTCGTCCTGGGCGGCCCAGGCGATGCCGATGGAGTAGGCGATCACACCTGGATGTGAGGAAGGGACAGCAGATTACACACAACCACACAACTGACATGTGTTTATCACATCAAACACACACTACTCGACACCTCACTGTGGACTGACACACAACAGACAACTTTGTGTTTTATCTGGGTCCAAACCTTTAAAAGTGAAGGAGCTAAAAGGAACTCTTTAGATCCTTATCATGCCCTTTTTAGTTCATCAATATTTGAAATGTTTTGTAGATAGATGAAGATAATCACTGCTTGACTTGATTTAATCTGCCAACAATCTTCCTTTTATTTCAGATTCTGTTTTGGATGACCTCTCACCTTGGCGATGGACGGCCAGTGCAGGCGCCCTGACGTCGTCATAAGATCGCCCGTCTGTGATGACGATCATAATCTTGCGTTTGTTGGGTTTGGATTTGCTGAACAGCTGCTCTGCAGCGTAGGTGATGGCAGCACCGGTGCTGGTCCCACCGCTCCAGTAGTTGATGCGTTTGATGGCGTTCAGCAGCTCACCCTTGTTGTTGTACTGGCCGAAGGCAAACTCCAGCCTCTGCTCGTAGGTGTACTGCACAGCTCCAACCCGGGTGTCCGTGTCGGAGATCTCAAACTCCCGTGTGACGTTGGCCACAAACTGCAGCACCGTGCGGAAGTTGCCGGTTCCCACGCTGCTGGAGCCGTCGATGACGAAGGCGATGTCATTGGCGTTGAGGCAGGTTTTGCTGCACACCAGGCGGTCCGTGTCACACACTCGCTTCACTAGTGGCTGCACGGCCTTCCTCAGAGCAAACCAGCTGTTCACGGGGAGGGAGAAGAAGCCATTTGTCCGACACACGGCCTGTGGGTTGAAATGACACACTGTGTTTAAAACCGTTTTACCGTCTGACATTAGGCACTTGCAACACCTCTGAAAACACTCCACCTTATCTACGAAGTTGACCTCCACCAGGTTTTGTTTCTCATTATCATCAGGGCCCTCGATGGTGACAAAGAAAATGTTGATGCCAGACTCCCGAGCGAGTCGAGACGCCTCTTCCACCTTGTCAGTGGGCCAGCCGTCCACCAGCACCACGGCCACGTTGGGAGCTCCTCCTCGGTTTCCATTGGCATCACTGTAGTACTGCTTGTTGATGTAGGAGAGAGCCTTTCCTGTCAGGACACCAGGGGGCAACAGGGAGACAGTGAAATGATGCTACGTCCACTTTATGTACAAGTCTGTGGGTGAAATGCAGGCAGGCATTTGGGAAAAAAGACAATCTGAGGGACAAAACAATCAGTTATTTACAAAGTAGTTACTCAAACTATTCATGAGAATACACTTTGACTGTAGAATACAAAATAAAGCAAATAGACACTTCAAATAGACACTGTTAAGGTGCTCACAGTCAGTGAACTGATATTTTATTGGGGTTTCTTCACCAATATGTATAGCAGCAACTTTAAAAAAAACTATTGCATACCGTATCAACCTCAGCCACAGTAGCCTCTGTATTTTGTATCCAAAAACACACATCTCTGAATAAAGTGTATTGCTTTAACTGTTTGTCATCACAAAAATAGAGATATCCTATCATTTAGTCTGCAACAGTCTAGATAGTGGTCTTGACAATGGTCGGAAACACTCTGTAGGAGACTATACAACGTTTTACAACCACTCACATTGTTGTATGATTAGAGAGCTCTTCTGGGCAAACACAAACAGCACTATTTGTATCAGCATGCAAAATTTAGCAAGTCATAAAGACACATGTGGCAGTGGATGCACGCTGACGCACCAACCAAAGCAGAAAAACAGCACTTGCTCTCTGAAAGCTGACCCCCGTGAGCTGGTAAAACCGAATGCTTTTGGGTCAGAGCAGAAGAAAAACATGACTTACAGGAGCAGGACTGTAATTTAGCTAACAGTGTCTCGCAGCAAATTTAGATTTAATTCTATCCTTGCATGTGAAAATGTGCCTGGGCAGTAAACCATGCGATAATTGCAACCCTTTCACTTTCACACTTGTGTTTGTAGGCATTCGCTGTAGCTGGCAGCTAACAGAGGGTCACTCACCCACATTGGAGAGGCCTCCCTTCTGCACGATCTTATCTACGGCAGATTTCAGCTCTCTGGAGTTGGAGTAAGACTTCAGACTGATCTCTGTCACAGGGTCATCTCTTCGGACAAAACAAGAAGAAATGACATTAGGTTTCTTATCAATGACTGGTACATAATGACACTGCAAGAGTGGAGAGGTTACCCATATTGGATGATGCCCATCATGGGTCCAGCCACACCCACGTTGATGGTCTGAGCCACCTCAACCAGGAAATCCTTCTGGATCTTGAATCGCCGCTTCCCAATGCTCCAGCTCCCGTCCATCAAGAAGGCCAGGTCCACCTTACACTCTGCACAAACAGGCCACAACACAGCAGATTAGATACATATGCAAGGAGGTAAAACTAAAGCGAGATGGCAAAAATAGATGGAAACAGATGCAATTTAACCCAATAAGCCCAGAGTTTCTAAAAAAAATCCTTGTTAAAAATGAGTCAGTCATAGCTACATACTTGTAAGGTCAAACTGAACAACCTTGAGCTCTTTGAATAAAAGGCAGTTTTGACACACAATAAGTTTCTCTGTCGTTATCACCAGGCCAGAGTGAGATTTGAAAAGATCTGACAAGAACTGACATTTTCTTTACTTCCACCTAATCAAAATCCTAAATGAGAAATTGAAAAGCAGCCCTTTAACAATGAGTCAGTGATGTTTTTGGAGGGTTTTTTTTTTAAATTCTCAACTGCAACTCGCCTTAAAATTAATTTCTTTGCAAATATGTGATCAGGACGTAAATCCTTTCAATGCATGGCAATCTTAAAGATTATACACTGATCAGGCATAACATTATGGCCACCTGCCTAATATTGTGTTGGTTCCTTATGTGGTCAAAAATGCTCTGAACCATTGGGCATGGACAAGAGGACCTCTCAGGGTGTCCTATGGGGTCTGGAACCAGGACGTTAGCAGTGGATCCTTTGGGTACTCTGGCTTGTGCAGTGGGGTCTCTGTCAATGAAACTTGTTCCACGGCATCCTGTTGATGCTTGATCAGAATGGGGTGTAGGAAGTTTGGAGGTCAAATCAACATGTTGGGTGATTGACTGGTCCTCAACATGTTCCTGATTGTTTAATGTTGTTGTCATGTGGTGGGGTGCATTTTCCTGTGGGGGACATTTGGGATTTCCATTTGCATGAGGGAGTGTGTTTGTTCTGGGAAAATGTTTATTTGGGTTCTAAGTCTCATCAACACAAATGGCAAAATCCAAGGTTTTCCATCAGAACAGCACATAGTACCAATATGATCAATGGCATTCACTTCACCTGTCAGTGGTCACAATGTTGTGGCTGATTGGTGTATGTCTGCATGTATATTGTAAGAAAAAAAAGAGGATAAACATGTCTGTGTTTGTTAATAGGAAAAACTGCACACGGTACCTTTAATGCTCACCACAGATTTTGAAGAAACGACTATGAAATGAACTGCTTTAAAGAAGATTTTTGTCTTTAAGAAGTATTAAGAGGGACATACTTGGGTCTCCTTGTGACACAGGCTCAGGGACTCTGGGTACAGGGTCTTGCTCTCGCACGCTGAAGCCTGAAAATCAAGAAATACAAAAGCAGAATTCAGCTTAAGTTTGCTTATTAGGCTTCATACCATGAAGGTAAAAAACTTGACTGGATATTTTGTGTCCTTTATACAATCTGACTCACATATGTATTCATAAGTTTATAGATGACTCACTCCCATCTCATGTAGTCATACACCATTTATGTGATAGAGGGGGAAAAAATTGCCTACTTTACCATCCAAGGCATGGCACTGAGAATATTTTGTACTCTCTAACTACAAACCAAAAGCAAATGACGTCTTTTGCAGAATCAGTCTTATGGTTTGCCTGGTAAAATTTGCAGCTGTCCACTCTCTGGAGTTCCCACCCGTTAGTCGGCATTTGTTGTGGCAAACAATACACCGAACAGGAACTGATTTTATCCGCCGGCAGCCATGCCATTTGACTTTGACTCCAAATCCCTTCAATTACAGGCTGAGCCAAAACCCAGATGCTTTTCTGAGGGCAGGTTTGTACTTACAGTCAGAACTGAGGATTTACTGGCAAAGAGACTCTTTTGGGGGGCAGAAAGACGGAGCAGAGCAAGCCATCTCACCTGATTCATAAAGGTTTGCTTCTGGCTTCCAGGCATCCACTGGCTCCACTGCACAGATGATATCATACAAGCCCAGCATTAGCACATTTCTACCACACTATTTCACACACGCAGCAGGGTTAATCTGTCACAAATAGAAAACATTGCATCTTTTTTGTAGGTTTAAGGCTTAAGCAGCGGCAGCAGCAGCTAAGAACATCTCACAACCTGATGATTAACAGCGCAAACAACAGAAAAAAAGTGCTTTGCAGATGCTATGTGATGAGTCCAAGCTGATACCTTCCTGGATACAAACAGGTGTCTGCAGCCATGGCAACCACTGCTCACCTTTAGTATGGGTTGTGTCCAGTGGTACTTTATGGTTGCCATCTGAGTCAGTGGATCGGGGTGCTAAAAGTAAAGGCAATATCAGTGATGACACATAGAAATATAAGCACACCATGGTTTTACAGCCCGCTCCCTCTGGCTCCATGTTTCATTTGGTTGGATGTGTGGTGGTAGTTTTGTGGTGCTCGCTGGAAACGGCTCAGCCACTTGCTTTTCCAAACCACGTCCCTTAGATTTGGAGGCTCGGCTGTCAAACAGATGGAAGCATGGCCTGTAATCTGAAAGTGTGGGCTTCTTGTGTGCTGTTTTGGCTCTTGTCAGTGGGCCATATCGACAAATAGACTTATTTGCTTTCTTGCGCAGAGTTAAATGAGCACGCTGATGCCACTCTCATGTCTGTGTGTTATGTAGGAGGTTGGGGATAACAGCAGCCCTGGCTTTGTCTAAAAGGTAATGAATTAATATAAAAGCTAATGTAACACAATATTAGAGCATAATAATGTGGGCATGTGTGGGAACCTGTGTGCCGTGTTGTGTCACAGAGAGAAAACAAACATCTACAGCATTCCAACCCATACATGTCACTATATAAAACCTGAAGGCTTGTTAGTTGCCCATAAACAGAAATAGAAAAACACTTACGGTATGGTCCAAAGTTATAAAACCAGCGCTCAAACTCTGAGATATCAGGCCTGTGATCCCGAGCTAGAGGAGGATGTTTTGAAACCCGTTAGTATGGATAGAACTTCAGAGAGAAAACCATGCATTTTCATGGTTGTGATTGGTCACATATCCTTCCCAACCAATCCCAGACCAGTGAAAACAATGGCTTTGTGCAGAATTATCACCTCAAAGTTTTTCACTCTCACATGCACAATAAACCTGCCCTATGCTCTTCTACTCCACACTTCAAAGAGTCTCTCATATGGCAGGCAGATGGCATGTAAACACAGTGTCCTGAGAGACACATTGCATGTACTTACACATGGAGTCAATTCAACACATACATGGTCAGCAGATACCAAACTGTACCAGTCACATGAGCATGCTGTGTTTGCACATGCAACTCAAATGGATACAAAGTGTAGTGACCGCCACAGTAAAGTGGGCACTACACACCGCATAGTCATGTTGGAGGCTGACTTACCTGTAATCTCTGTTGTGTCCGTCTCACTCCACGTGTATCCTGAGTCTGGAACTGCATAACTAACATCTGAGTGTACAGCAGAGAAGGTAGGAGGCATCAGCAGCTACACAGGTTACATTTAGGGTTATTAAAGAGCCCATTAAAAGAGCTTCAGTAGAAGGCATTTGGACTGCTTTGGTTTGGTTCAGCTCTCATCCAAGAGGTTTCCACAGCTGAAATTGACTAATGGGGTGTCTCATATTTTTATTTTCACCCTAGAAATACATGGCTAATGGCTTGTGAATCATCCTAAACTCACATGTTTCAAGATATGAGTGATTGTGAAACTGCCTGGTGAGGGACACTCCTCTTTTAAACCATATTGTCCGGTGTCCAAAGTGTGACCATTGTTGTCCTCAAAGGAGTGTCCCTTATCCCCCACGTGCAGTTGTGCCATATGCTTGTGGGCGCTTCATTTTATTCTGTGCACTTCTCATTGTACCAGACTTGCACTGCCCACCTTGTGTTTGGGTGTTTTTCCCTTTGGTCAGGCAAGTCAGCCCTCACCATGCAGTTTCAACTATAGAACTATTCACACCTTAAGGCAGGGGTGTCAAACTCTGGTCCTCGAGGGCCACTATCCTGCATGTTTTAGATGTTTCCCTCTTCCAGCACACCTGATTCAAATGATCAGCTCATCATGAAGCTCTACAGAAGCCTGATAACGATCCTGATCATTTGAAGCAGGTGTGCTGGAAGAGGGAAACATCTAAAACATGCAGGATAGTGGCCCTCGAGGACTGGCGTTTGACACCCCTACTTTAAAGCATTTAAGTCTTGGGTTGTTGATGGGCAGTGAGTCATGTGATTTGGGGGCGCGAATGAATACCTGGGACTCCCCTAGCAGTCAGTTAGAACTGAGGAGGCCTCTTGAATGAGACACGAAACATCTTCAAGAACCAAGAACAAAGTGCAGTTTCCTTCCAGTTACCACCAGCTGAATGACTGAGAATCGTCACAGACTTAAAGAACCCATATTACGCACATTTACAGATTTAAATTTCAATTTTGGGGAGTCTGTTCAGAAATGTTTAAATGCAATAATGTGCAAAAAAAAATCAGAGTATATTGTATGAGTAAATACATGTAGCTCTAGCAGAAGGAAATAAGGGTATGCAGGCCTAATGCCAATATGTGACATGGTGACATAAATAAGTGATGGAAAACAAGTCTGGATTTCAGATGAGGTGTTTATCTGAGCAGTGTTTGTAAATTTGCAAACCTTTTAAACAGCTATATAACACACTAAAGGAAAGTGAAAACCCCATAAAGCACAACACAGGCTCTTTAAACTAGTGACATTCACATCACCCTTAGCTGTGCTTTCTATTTATTGTTACTTAGCAAACTAAGATGGTAAACACAGCAAACATTATATCTGCTTGTTAGCATTGTCTTTGTAAACCATGGATATATTGTCAAAAGATTTTTTTTTAATACATCCATGCTTTAAACATGTTGGTGTGGTAGCATTTGTCTTAAAGTACAACTACATCCATACTGTGGACGCTAAGGTGTTAAAGTAGAGGTGAAGTTAACATATTCCATGATGTTATAGAGATTGTAAAAAGACATTTTCCAGTTCACATTCATAAATGCTTCCTCAACAGTTTCTGACCTAGTGAAAATACATTTTAAAAAGATCATATTTATAAATTACCACAGCTGCCAATGAATTTATAAATTCAAATTTTTATTACACATATCACAGCCAAATTAGTCTTACCTTAGCCCATTTGAATTGTATTGAAAACAGCAACATTAAAATCTGAGCATGTTTGTGATCAACTCGTGAAGCATGATCTGCTCTGTGTTTGGTACCTGCTGGCCGTCGAGCACCAGGGAACCAATCAGGACGAGGAAAAGCTGGGGGTGGCCAATCCCTTCTGGGAAAAGCTGTGCAGGGAAAGATTAGAAAGCTGCGTTCAGGACAAGCATCAAGGAGCAGCATGCTTGTGACCTCCACTAAACCGACCACGTTATTAGTGGAGTATGCACAAGATGTTCAGCCTTGAGCCAGACACTAAACATACAGTAGTCACGGAGACAGAGACGGAGTGACTACAGGTTGTTTAATGAAGCTGCTTTCTACCTGCAGGGTAGAGACAGAGGAAGACCAACACCCTGAGAAAATGTGTGCCTCATTTTTCAGATTTCTATCTGTTGCTTCTGGCATCAAAATATGTTCACATTGTCAACTTGAAAAATGGCAAAAACATGGTGCAGTTTAAAAAGCCTGACTCCTGCATGGCTCGAGGTTAATTGAAATGTCATTGAACACTAGAAGCCCAAACAGCTGAGCAAAATCATAACAGTGCATCCCATCTGTCCAAACTGACTGAGCCATGACAACACACTTCAGTTAACCCCTCTCTGTGGTGGATGGGTAGCTTACACAAACACACAGCCACGGCTTTGAGGTTCCCATCCAGTGGCAGCTAGTGAGCAGGGCCTTTGTTGACTAGGACGGGCTGGGAGAGCCCAGCCAGCCGCCCACTGAAGCGTGGGAGTATTATTCTAAAGTTGGTGTCAAACCAGGGACAGTGTAGATAGTAGTACGCAGAGATTAGCCTAATCTGCTGCTGGTCAAAGGCCCAGCGCTATACCGCAGACAGTAGTGTTATTTTTTCTAATGAAACAGGTGCTTTAAAAGGATTGAGTTTAACTCTCTCGATCATAGCCACTTCGGTGATCACTGCGGCCAGAAGGTCAAAGCAGGATCAGGGACACTGATCCTGGCCTTGGGTTGGAGCTCACTCTGCAATATGTCTGCAGCGTTACTAACATGTCTGCATAAATGTTAGTAAGGTGCAATTTTGTTGAAAGACATGACACAAAGCTGATTTAACACCAGCACAGAGACACCACAGAGGGAATCTCAGAGGTTCTTCATTAATCTTAGTGGCTGTCTCATTACAAGTGCCAGGCTAAGCTTAATCATTGTATTTACAGTAATCTGAGCGATAAATTCAAACATCTGTTTGGGGCAACCAGGTGGCACAGCAACGGTGGAGAAAATCCTACAGCTCATAAATCAGAGTTCAAAAACGTCTGCAAGCATCCAGCCTGAAAGAGTGTCATTGAGAAAGGCACTGAATCCCTGCCGGCACCAGGAACACTGCTGTGTGGCTGATCCTTACCTCTGACCTCTGACTTCCAGCTAGAAGAATTTCCCTAAGGCAATCAATAAATTAAAAAATCACATTGTTATCCACGAGTCACCAGTCTCAGTACCTGTTTTCTGCACTGATCACCATCTCCAAAGGTTAGACACATAGGCCTGAAACAGTTCTCACTGCACTTTAGGAATCAAATCATACAATCAACCATCATTTAAACAGATATAGGCCTGTCTAATTTTAGGTTTTGCATATTCCACAGAAGACAAAACCGAAGCACATTCCTCGCTGAGCCAAACCTCGTCTGGTTTGAATGGCGAGAGCTTTCTATTCTTGACAAGAGAGTGGACCCAGATCCTGCAGAGCTGTGGACTGGGTCAGATGTCTCTCTGGGAGCAGCACCGGGCGACTTGGTGCTGCTGCTTTCATCTCTGTCTCCCTCTCTGCAAGCATTTACAAGGGAGGGGAAGAGGCCAGACCAGATGGGATCTGTCATAAGATGTTATTACAGTACTGACAGAGGACATTTCTCATCGTGGTCTTATCTAGAAGAGAACGTGGTCTCAGACATAGTGGAAACATGGCCCAAGATGAATTCAGGACAATGATATCACATTGTCTCTCTGCTTTGATCCGTATCATCGCTGCTCATTTTTTCCTGTTACGTACAGTGAAAGTCGAGTATCTGCTTGTATTTCCGCAACTCGTTGATGGGGACTGGCCATGCATTGAACCATAGAGTCCCACAGAGGGTAAACATTAGTGCTGCTTTATAAAACATTTCAGCCAGGGTTTTATTGCCCTTGTTATTCCCCCTGTTTGATCAGACCTGTCTACGCTCTACGTCAGCGAGTGTGTCTGCTAGCGGAGTTCGAGGACTCCCGCTAAGGGTCTGGAGATACTTACCAGGGTTGGACTGGCTCATGGTTGGAGTCCGCTCGGGTGGGGCAGGCTGAACCCTGTTAAAAACTGTTTGTAGCAATGAGAAACAGGCAGATAGAATAAGAGGGGAAAAGAAGGGAGAAAGGGGGGGCAGAAGAGAGCTTCAGTTCTGGGACTCCATCCACAAATGCAGCCCAGCTGTTCTGCTTTGAGTGAAGTTGAAGGCATTTTCTCCTCAGCATGATATCAAAAACAAAAAGGATATATGCTGGGCGTATTTACAGGCCTTAACTCGGCATCATTTGCCTCTTTTCATCTTGAAAAACGAAAATATGAACAAGAGGATGTGCCCGATGACAGAAAACAGCAGTTATCACGGAAGGAATGTTGGCTGAGATGCTTGATGGAGGGGATTAGAGGTGACCCTGGGGTGAAGATCACAGGAGCTTATGGGTGTGAACACCAGGGTCAGACTTACAGCAGTCTACGTCTCCTGGATTCTTGTTCCAACAAAGCCATCTGTCCCTCCTGCTGCCCTTGACCCACACTCTCTCTCAACCCCCGCTATACCTGTTTGTAGCTTTTTGTGTGTGTGTGTGTGTGTGTTGGTGATGAGGCTGACCTGGGCCGACTGGAGATGATGGCTGCCTCCTGATAGCTGACCCTGCCTCTGGTCTGCGCAGACCTGGGACCAAGATTAGGAAACAAACAAGATAACATGAAACAAACTTGATTTGATGACCTTAGCAGATTCCAGTAAAGGTGTTCTTTTTCTAATGTAGAAAAGACAAAAGACTCTTAGATTATCACGGCAGACAGCCAAGACAATTCACTTCACTACTGATGAGCTATAAATCAGATCCGCGCAACAAACGATCATTATGCAAAACTAACAAGCTGGAGTTTCTCCTTTCAGAAATATTGCAGATGGATTTGTAGACTCTGCAACCCAGCAGTGGCGGTCAATGAGGGCAAAAATGCAATAAAGCCTAAGACTTACTGTTTTTAAACTTTTATTTATCCAGAACTTCTTCTGAGAGTAACGTTTTCTTTTCCAGGAATGCTCTATAATTATAGCAGCACTAACAGTTCTGAAGTAGAAACTATATGTATTGAAAAATGTCTTGGCTTCTCAGATTCCCGATTTTATTGACCATGCTAGCAGCGTGGCTTTAATGATGCCGGTCTGCCAGGGTGCTGCTTTGGTCCAGGCTGGATCTCAACAACTACTGGAGTCATGGTGTTATTTGACTCCAGTAGTTGTCAAATAACACAACTACCAATTAAAGTCATTGGATAGATGGATTCCAATGACTTTAATGATCCTCTGACTTTGTCTCTATCAGGTGGACAATACTTAGTGAAACGTCTCCACAACATTTGGATCGATAGTCATGAAATTTGCTTTAGAAATTCAGGGGATGTATTCTAATTAATCTGGGGATCCCTCGGTTTTTCCATTTAACGCCAACACCATGTTAAAATCTGAATGTGTCCCATACTTAATGACAAGATACTTAATAATAATACTTTGGCTATGACAAAACTAATGACATTCCCATCAGTTATAGTTTTAATTTGTGTTTTGTGTTACTTAATAAACTTTAAAGTCCCATTTTTTTTGTTAACTAAACTGCTAAAAACCCAAATAAAAGTTAAAGATTTAGATTTTTTTCCATGACAATAATGTCTTCCTACCCCAAAATGGCTTTGATGTAACGCTACACTGTTGGTGATAGTCGCACATCACCGATGAGTTACTGGATGTTTTCTACCCATTGTTATGGTGAAGTTAACACCTAATTGTACCTGTGCTGTAGTGAGTAATTACTTGTAAAACATCTGCATATTAACATAATCATTATGATCACGTAGCTCGCTAATGTTAATTTTTGGCCCAAAGTGCCACTGCACCTAAACGCATCACAGCCACAAAGAGCCACTTCTGCAGTTAAAGATTTATTCTCCCTGAAACACTGAATTAAATCTAAGAATATAAAGGTAATAAATGCTTCCTAGCACAATATAGCATGAATATGGTTGAATCCTTGGTCCGGGGCCGTTGTTACTTGAAGACAGCAGAAGAAAACGTGGTCCAGCTCTGTGTTAGAAGACCAGTAAAATACATTTAAAGCAGCTGTGCACATACAGAACAGAGATGCCATGCAGCGTTTATGTACATATCAGTAAAAAAGAAAAGGAAAAGGGCAACGGAAGATCGAGGAAAATGTGGAGACAATTTCAGACAATCCAGAAGTAGAATTTTAAAAAAGGCACATGGAGATTAAAGCTTGGTTTACCTGCACTGGCACGTTGTGGGAATCTACTTGGATAGGAACTTCCTCTGAATACTTTGAAGAAATGCCATGGTTTAGTTAAACTTCAATGGGGTATAAAGGACTTTCCAAGAGCTGCAGAATCAGTGAGAGCTTTGACATACCTTGACTGGGACTCTTTCCATGACCACTCTGTGACTGTCCTATACCAATAACACAATGTGGGCAAATTTAGACAAAAAAAAAAATCTTGATTTACATGTAAATGATCTACCAAAACTGTCAAATTGTGGTCAATTTTGACGTAAACTAAAACCAGCAGCCCCACTAGCGGCTTGACTGTTTTAAGTTTTTAGCTTAAAACAAGTACACTGATTTTTATTGTTTAGATCACAAGTTCTGCCAGTGACAATGACAAACTTGATACCTTTGATAGTGAACACATGATGAATCCACAGCATTCTCAGAGGACTGATGTGAAGCCAATACCACATGCTTGATGTAAACACATATTCCTGCACACCCTGGCATTAAGCAACACCACTGCAGCCCCTCACACCACCAAAATATTTAAGAAAGAAGATCAACCCTTTTGCTTTGTTTCACTTACTTGAAGCTGCCACATGGGAAAGGTACGGGTGACTGCTGCCTGGATAGAAGAAAGAAAAATGGGGTGCCGACATTGAGGGAGGAGAGATAATGTTACAGAAAATGAAGGGGAGAGAAATGGTTGGGAGGCTTTCTGGCACTCAGCCCATCTCATTTGCACACATACCTGAAGATACTGTAGCATTGTCTACTCACTGTAGCTGCATTTCTATCCAAAGCGGAGCAGATGACTCACAGTGATTGCTGTCTGATAATGTTTTCATTTAATGTGAGCGATGACAGGCCAGCTGATCGTATATACTGGTAGCTCGGTCAAGCAGCTGAACAGCGCGGTATTAACTCCACGAGACCAGCTGTAATTTGTCATAATTGCAGTTGTGACTTGTAATTACCAGCTGCAATCATTCATCTTCATTACTCAGCTTCACACAAATGAAAGCTTGTTCTGGAAAACAGTATTTCAACTTACAAGCTGCTAAAGTTCTTAGTTAGATGTCAACTGGGCGGCACGTCAGCTGCAGAGGAATTCACTTTTTGCACAAGTATGAATGTAAAAATGATGTATGATCCATGTGCGCTTGTTTCATTCACCTGCATCCCTGACTTTATGGACGGCAGCTCGGGCCTTGGTAGTAGAAGGCGGCGGTGGAGGTGTAGTGGTGGCAGTGGTGGTGGTGGGAGCAGCTGTGGTGGTGGGTTCAGGAGTCGTGGTGGTGGTGGGTTCAGGCGCTGCTGTTGCAGGCAGCGCTGTGGTGACCGACTTGTCCTCCTTTTGACCTGAAAGGAGACGACAGATGAAGGCAGTCGTGTACAAGACGGATGGATGGAGAGGAAGAGCGTCTACAGTAACCGCTGTGTTGTAATGCATTCTTGACATTCTTCACCAGACTGCAGCTCTCGGACTCCTTGTTTAACCTGAGTGAAGTTCAACATGCCAGAGTCAAGCGCAGGTTATCTGGTAACCTCTTGTCCCCAGAACGTGCTGATCAGGTGATCTGTAAGCCTAAAGGTGTCTTGATGTCTCGGTTAAAACTGAACTAGAACTGGTCGGTCTCAACTAGACTGGATGCTAAAATATAGTGAATTACCAGGTTACATAACATACAGTCTAGATATCTAAAAAACTTTCACTTTTCAGTTAACTTTTGTTCAGTTTGACCACGGATGTCTAGACATTTTTTGAATTCCAACCTCTGGGTCCTAATCAGATTGTCTTGTGGATGTGAAACCCTTTACTGAATTTAAAACACCAAAACTCATATATGCAGGTAAGAGATGTATGGTACATGTGAAAAAAACCCTCCTCTTACTTGTTTTCACGTAGGTTGGTCTTGAGGGGACGTAGTCCAGAGTAGATGGGTAGATGACTCCTTTTTTGGGCTTCCCCACTGAAACGCAACTGAGTCAGTTTATGGTTGGACCAGTCATTCTAAAGAACCATGTTTACCATTGTTGACTTCATCATTAATACCTGAGACATCGAATGACTCCCTCCACTTAGGAAGAGACAGAGAGCGAACCCCGTTAGAGTTGCTGCCTTTGTAGATATTCTGCCCAGCCATCTTCCTCACTATCACCTTTCCTCCTGCGTTTGTGATGACGCCACTGTGGACACAAAAGCTTCATCAGATTTAGCTGTTAGAAGACGTCTTCGACTGCCATGTGCTTTATGTCACAATCATCACTCCGCTGTTAACCTGTGGATGGCTGCATTGCAGATGCTGGAGATGGAGGCGAAGACGCCCGTCCCATACACCTGCTGCTTGGTTTCCTTACAGTGTGCCGGACATTTGACTATGAACTCTGGGAGATTGATCTTCCCTGCTCTGACATCACACTCTATGGCTGGAACAACTGTGGTGGGAGAAAGAAGACAGGATTATAGAGAGGCCAAGATTGTTTCCTTAAGATTGAGTTTACTCATAACTGTTGACTGCACTGGAATTAGCTGAAACAGTTCTGTCATACAATGACTGCTAAAAAAGATGGATAGGTGACAAATTAAAGGAAAAACCAACATAAAGTGTCCTAGTAAGGTGTTAGACCACGATGTGCTGATAAAACAGCCTCAATGTACCTTAGCTTTGATTCTTCAAATATTTGGAACTCTACTGAAGGGACTGAAAACAATTATTCCAAAGGATATTTCCTAGTTTGCTGTTTTTAACAGGTCCTTCCCAATGTGGCACCCTCGGCGAGATTTTATATGGCGCCGCCCTCCATCTGCGATTTACATACACTTACAAAAGAAATCAAATAGCATTGTTTTGTAGTAACATTAATTGGGCGTTGCTTCACATTTGAATCGATGCGAGCTTTTCCATTTTAAGAGTTTATAGTAATAACTAGTTTTAATATAATTATATTAAAGGTGAATTTTTTCCCAATTTTGTGGCGCCCCTTGGAGGCCACAGTGCCCTTAGCATTTGTCTATATTGCCTAATGGGTCAGCCAGCTCTGGTTTTTGATGGTGATGCTGGACAGCTTTGTCTAACATGCTGGTCCAAAATCTCCCATAAATGTTCATTTGGCTTCAGATCTGGTGACTGTGAAGGTCATAACTTATGATTCACACGGGAACACAGGCATCCTTGAAGAGACCACTCTCATCAGGATAGAAATCATATTTCACAGATGTTTGTCATCATAATGGCTACTATATTTCAAATTGCAGTCATGTTCTGCCTCCATGTTAACACAAAACCAGTGAAAATCTGATTAAACTGCAATACAATACCCATTTGGCCTGCAAATCACTTCTAACTGGATGCAATTTAGAAAGTGGCTTTTCTCAACAGTAATACAAGATAATGTCATATGTCATAAGATTATTTTTGCCTCTGGGCAACTGCAGTGGAGAGGACCGGTGTAGACAATAACACCAGGAACGATGGAGATTACAGGCTTGCGATCTGATGATGTCTACCTTGCTTTGGTTTCTTGTTCTTTGATCCGTTAGGCTTGGCCCAGCATGCACAGGACAGGAGGAGCGCTGTGGGTGAGGCAGAGGGAGTTTCACATAATAGCAGACAAAGTAACATAATCATCAGGGTGTTTACTGTACACACAAGACCTCTACGACAGGGGATGCTGCTGTTTGATGGGGTGAATGGATGCAAAGGAAACTGATTCATTGCAGTCAAAGATGAAGCATTTAAAGGCGGCATGCTCCTGCAGAGACACACCCGGGTCGCTCACCGAGGCAGATGGCGGCGAGTGATGCTCTGATCATGGTGGTTCAGCAGGTCAGCCAGATGTCCTTGTATGACCTCACAACCTTGCAAAGACAGGAGAAGCAGCAGATTTTCACTGTTATCCTCAGAAACTCATTTCCTGCTTGCTCACTAAAGGCAACTTTGGAGACTCCAGTCAGCATTTATGAGAATGTGAAGTGCTGTTATGTCTGCTGGAAACAAAGTAGATTATACCGCTGCTACTGAGAAACACTTCATAGATTTGTTTTTTGATAAAACAGCAGGCAAATTGTGAACTGGAATTACTCAAAGACTAACCCAGTGTTCGTAAAGTCAGTGCGTTGAGTTCAACATTTTAAAAACATTTATTGTAAACTGTGTTGTTGCACTTCAAAGGTTCAGATCACATCAGGACTGAATTTCATTTTAAGTCAATGTTTCTTGTTTGCAACAGGCTTAAAGTATTTGGGAACTCCACAGCTAACATCTGGGCTCTGAGACAAAAACCATATGAAGTCCTCCCACTAATATTTATGGAGTCTGACTCTATTAGAGAGCACACACAGACGTAATTCAATGTATAAGGAATAGGGAGCTGTGTTCAACCAGATGGCTTGTTTGTTTGACAGCAACGACCACATCAAGCTGCATCCTGGTTTGGAATAAAGTCTGTTTACAGTGAGTAGAAAATGTCTTTCAACGTCTGCCATTTAGATTCCGAAGTTATACCCACGTGAAGCCATAAGTTAAAGCCTGTTTTAACAAGATCAAGATCAGGAGCAGATCGCTGAGGCGTCATTCCTGACATTACGAGTTCATTGTCATGTAATGATAGCGCTGGCGATAGTCTGCACTAAGACAGGCAGCCAGAGAGAGTGTTATTACACGGGCCGGAGGATGGACTCCACTGTAGTTCCTGCAGTGTGCCAGAGCTGCTGACTGCGGAGGTGATGACTGAGGCCTCCCTGTTAACAGAGGAATGCTGTACCTCCCACGAGGGCGGCATCATGTCTGTCACTGCCGCCACACACCAGCAGGTTCAATCTGATCAAGTGGGAACATGTGATCATGAAGCGACCTCTGAAGCAGGGTCAGATGTGCAGCAATTCAGCCTGACATATGTACTTGTATTAGCAATGTTGGACAAGTGCTATTACTTGAAAACACTACATTAAAATACAAAAAAATCTGGTTGTGATCGTTCCTATGTCAAGACAACTCCTGAAGTGCCCTTCAGCAAGGGCCTTAACCTGCATCTGCTCCAGCTCGCAACATGTCAGACTGGTTGTATTAAGCAGCTGTCAGGTTTAGAGGGAATTCCTGAATAAGAGGAGATTTTAGGCTCTATTAAATGTTTTCCCCAAATGACTACAACTACTGGAGTTTACACTGTAAAACATCATAAAAGAAATTAGTCAAATCAACTCATCTTTTCTGGTTTACTTACTCTAACTGGAGTCACTTTGACTTCAAATAATGAGTTGAAAGAATGAACAGCTAATAGTTAACTAATCAAATTAAGTTTACAGCAAATCAGCACATAAGCAGACTTCCCAGGATGAATTGTTTTAGAGGTAAAACTCCCTGTGTTTGTTGTAGTTGGAGAAAGCAGACATGGTGGAAACCTGCCATTATATTAGTCTCTTTTTCTAACAACCAAAACAGTTCAGACCATGATATTTTTATAGATCACCTTTGTACTAATTCTGGTAAAAATGGCCTCAACAGCTGAGGCTATATTTTCTCAATTTGAAATGAAGGAGAAACACTTTAAACTAAAGCTAGTCTGCCTGTAACCACACTGTAAAAATGATAACTAGGCATTTGTTGTTCCCATTAGTATTCTTAAGCTAGCATCACTCATAAATTAAGCACTGCCACTCGCAACCAACAATAACACAGTGAACTTCTCACTATCGTTGCCTCTGCTAGAGTTTTAATAAGACAATAACAAGAATTTAGTTGTTGAAATTACTTGAGTTGCATTTCCCTGGATGAACTCGTAGAAGAGCATAGTTCAGGCAGGGGGCTGGTCTGCTGTTTGGTTCACTTAGCTAAGGTGGTATCACATGGGCTCAGTCCCTTAGCAGCGGTCATGAGTTTGAGTCCGGCTGAAGACCATTTGCTGAGTGTCACTTTCCCCTCTACCCCCACGTTCACTCTGTCTCTCTCTATCAATAAAATGGAACCCCCCACCCCACCCCACCCCCCGGCCAAAAACAAACAAACAAAAGAACTGGCAGGAGGTGGACTGGACTACGGAAAGTTTTACTCAGAACATTTAGACCCAACATCTACTTGGGTGCACAAGAAAATCCTAGTTGGCTGAACTTTTGTCCAAACTTATTAAACTTAGTAAAGTCAACTTTGGCAGTCAAAAGTTGAGAAAACTTAAAAAATCTCTTGCATCATATTGCCTTGATATTTTACATTTTGACAGCTTTGGATTTTTTTTTTACAGTGCACTGTCTATGCGATGAGTTGATTCAACCTAATCTCCTAAGTTTATTGAGCTTGTTTCCTCAAGTTCAGTTAATTTAACTCAGCTAGTTTTACACAGGGCTGCACGGTGACTCGGTGGTTAGCAGCGTTGCCTCACAGCTAGAAGATCCCCAGTTTGCGTCCTGGTTAGGACACCTGACTACTCCGGCTTCCTCCCACAGTCCAAAAACATGCTGAGGTTAACTGATGATTCTAAATTGTCCATAGGTGTGAATGAGAGTGTGCTTGTTTGTCTCTATGTGTAGCCCTGTGATAGATTGCGACCTGTCCAGGGTGTCCCCTGCCTTTGGCTGGGACAGGCTCCAGTGCCCCCGTGACCCTACAGAGGATTAAGCGGTGTGTAGATAATGGTTGGATGGATGGATAGTTTTACACTTTCACAACTCATAAGATGACGTTGAACCAATTAATCAACCTGTGTTGCAGTTAACTGATATTTTTAAAGCAGCAGGAGAACTCATGTTTCTAAACTGAATAAACTTGAAATGATTTACATTTTGTACACTTTGGGAAATATATTCATTCAGTATTCTTTTAAGAGTTAGGTGTCAAAATTGTGTGTAAGGTAAATATGGCGTTAGAGTCCAACAGTTTGATTCAGTATAAAAACTGGAAACACCAATATATCTATCTATCTATCTATCTATCTATCTATCTATCTATCTATCTATCTATCTATCTATCTATCTATCTATCTATCTATCTATCTATCTATCTATACACACACACGCACACACACACACACACATATTATATATATATATATATATATATGTATATATATACACACATTTATACTACATACAAAAAGGTGTCTATAATTATATATATAAATACATATAGTCAAGTAAAATGTTTTCCCAGAATGCAGCACCCTGTGTTGTCAAATTGGCTTAAAACACCACAGTCCTGCCAGGGTGGTAAACACAAGTGTGCTATGTAATTATGCTTTACAGGATAGCTGCAGTTCAAGATTTCAAGTTGTCTCCATGAGCCTTTTCCATACACAGTTCTCTGTCACAACTCATATATAAAGTTTACATAACAGGCTTGTTGCGTGTAAAGTGTGTGATTTCTCATGTAATGATTTTAAGTGAATGCATGCTGCAAACATTTCATATCATGTTAAATGGAATATAGCTGGAGTTGGCAGTTGGCAGGACTTTCCCCAAATGCAGCATTCATGAGCCCTGACAATGTTTTTCCACAGAGCTCTGCTTTGACAGGCAGGTAGATGACTGCTGCACCATCAGGACTACAATTTGTCCTCGCAGGGGAAAGAAAGCTGAGGCTGAGAACAAGCTGAGACAGATATGCACAACTTACAGTACAGGAGCCCGACCTGCAGCAGAGGAGAGGTGAGTCAGCGCACTACACTGATAAAGCAAACTACTGATCAGACAGATCAGGTGTAAGACAGGAAACTGTAAACTCCATGTTTCCCAAGTGCAGAAGGGACTTTCAGCATGCAAATACTTCTAAAGAAGCAATGGTGGAAGAAGCATACAGATTCTTTTCTTTGGTAAAAATATCACTACAACAATGTAGAAATACTCCTTTGCAAGTAAATGTCCTGCCTTAAAGATCCTACTGATGTAAAAGTACCTAAGTATTTGCAACAGATTGTAGCTAAAATAATAAAGTAAAAGTACTGGATTGGTCCCTCTGAGTGATGAATTACTATATTTGACATGATTGCATTATTAATAGTAAAGCATTGATGTGTCTGTAACATGATACTGTTGTAGCTGCTGCAGGTGGAGCTAGTTTGAACTACTTCATGTACAGTTTTATATACAGAGACAGCAGATAAACCTTAACGGTCATAATAATATTGATGCATTGGTTTTATATAGCGCTTCTCTCGGCACTCAAAGACACTTTACATTGCATTATTTATTCACTCCATACTCGATGGTGGTAAGCTACATATGTAGCCACAGCTGCCCTGGGGTAGAGTAACGGAGGCGAGGCTGCCAGTCTGCGCCATCGGCCCCTGCGACCACCACCAAACACTCACTCTCACACTGCATTCATAAGATGAACGGAGTGTCTCCCATTAACCATGCGATGATTAATGGGAGACAAAAGTAGATAAACAAAGTTCTTAAACACAAATCTGTTTTCAGGTTTTGGACTTTTTCCTCTAATCTCAGATGTTTGCTGAAATATTGGATGATCTGAACATTTATTGAAATTAAACAATGTGAGAAGTTTAGAGGGAAAAATCACTATTTAGTGGAGCTGTTAAGAAATAATAGACATCTGAAATGTGAGTCTGACCACACACTGCTTTTTGGAAGCAGCCAAAATGTTGTAAACCACTGGCTTAACCTTTTACAGCGTGCTGTAGTTTAAACGCTTCATATATTATCCTCTGTAATAAATCTTTATCTTTGTGTCAAATAAATGTAGGGGAGTATCGCCGTTCAGTGTTTTGCCCTGCAGTGTAGTGGTTTGGAAGAGTAGAGTGGCACAAAATGTAAAGACTCAAGTTAAATACGAGCACCTCACCATTATACTTGTCTTATTGTACTTAGTTACTTTTCACCACTGCAGAGGATCCTTCATTTGGCGGCTCTCTTCCTGCGAGGACACTCGTGATGTCTTAGTCGGAAAAAATGAAATGACAAAAATGGCAATAATTTGAGACCTCTTAATTTGTGTTCAGAGTGTGAGCCTCTAAATGCCTCCTTTCCAGGGCAATGAAATGCAGGGCAAATGATATCCTTTGACAAACACTGTGGGGAGTTTCCTGTACAGTAGATAATAGATCCTGAAGGGACTTGCAGAGACACAATCTCACAAACACACACACACACACACACACACACACACACACACACACGTTTAACTAAAGGATCAAAAATAAACAGAGATCTGGGATATTGTATCACATGCTCAGATTGCTTTGAAGAATGCCATGATATTGGAGGGCTTTCAGGCTTGCCACTTACCACCACAGTAAATCACAAACACATTGGGTTATATAGTGTGTAAGCAATGTCTATCTGATGTAAACCTACATAAAAGCCCAGATAAGGCGTGAGCTGTTCCAGTGGTACAGCTTCAGGTCATCTCTGAGGTCGTATCAGTTGTATTCTGAACCATATTGCACATCTCCAGCTTCTAATTTCAGCTGGGTGGGGACACAAATCAAACAAACCATGGACATGCTAACATTTATGTGAAAATGTACCAAAAACTACAATGGGATTGTCACAGCCACTACAAAGACTGAAAGGTTTAGAGTATGGGCCTTGGCAAAGCAGCTCAGACAGGCCACATAGTTTGTGGAATTAAAGTGAAATTCAGCTGGGGAAAACGTTGACACCACTGTGTGGATTACATGCAGAAAACAACCTTGACTATGAAACCTGCAGACCTGCTGTTGCTAAGGAAATTCACTTGTTTTTTTTCTTTGCGTGTGCAGGCAAATTTAAGTGATTTTTGATGAAATCTGATAACACAAGATAAACATCACACCTGGCAGGTATACAGCGGCTGTAATGTAAACAGGATGCAGTGTGTTTCAAAGGCCAGCACACAATAGGTTCTCAAAGCATTTGCAGACCACACACCTGTGACTGGTGGAGCACAGTCTTAGAAGTGTTAGAAAAAAGTTGTTCAGAAGCACAAAAATACACAGAAAATGTGTTTTTTCTCCACATTTTCATGCTTAAAATTGTGTGTTTCCATCAGCTAGTTGTGAACTCTGGGGCCGTGCAGCAGGACTGTATTTCTGGCTTTCTCCATTTCAGCAGCAGTCACATTCCTGCTCTGGGGTGACCAGTGTAAATGCATACTAAAGGGGATTGAGGCTTATTTGAGTATCATGACCAGCTGAGGACTCAGTTTCACTGTGTTCCTGAGTGATGGCATGCCTGAAGTGAGGCAGTATTTAAACACACCCATTGCCAGGGAGTGTTCAGTCTCACCATTCACAGGTGTCAGAACTGTACTGTAAGCATGTTAGATGTGCCAAGTGTTGTAGCAACAAGCCAAATGAGGAGCCAGAGGAGAGAGATCAGACACACAGAAAAGCCAACATGTCTCTACAGGGTCATTTCTGTAGATTTTGGGGCTGCTGCTGCTGCTGCTGCTGAGACACTTATTTGTTTATCAAGCGGAGCACAGGCTGAATTACTTTGATTCTTGGCACTGGCTTAAGTACAAGCCAGAGCCTGCAGCCTGCTGCTGCTGGACATATTGTATAGAGACCACCTGTGCTTAATCAGGCTCTTTCAGAACCAAGCAGGATTGTAAGAACAAATACACAAGGCACTGTCAAACATAACGTACGAGAAACTGGAAACAAAAGTTGGAGAAAAAATCACCTCGAAGGAATGAGTCATTTCAACATAAAGGCTTTGTGATGTGATAGAAAACAATGGGATCATTTTCCAGAGATCATTTTTCTAATCAGCTATGAGAGTTCGTCTACAGTATGAGTGATTATACCTGAATGAATGAATGCTTTCTGGAATAAACCTCACTCCAGGGACGAGGAGGGGATATTTATTTAAAACAGAGAAAATAAACACAAAGTTGAACTCTGCGTTTTAAGCAGCAGTTCGAGCAAACTGTCACATCCCGAAGCTCGGGTGAAATAAACCAGAGGCATGCACAGTAAAATAATGAATAAACAAGAATAAAAACAGTAAAAAACTAGTGTAGTGTTCATTGAAACCCCTACGGAATCATTCATTACAACCAAAACGCACTGGACATCTACTACGCGAAATTACGCATCATCGGAAAAGTGAATGATTCATTGACGCAGCGCTAAAAGCAAACTCTAAATCCCCCAGTTCATATGTGGAGCTGCTTGTCTGTTCAAAACCCTCATCCCCACAGAGCAATGAAGGTGAACTTACCTGAAGTAGGTAAAATAATCCTCCAGGTTTTTCAAAGTACACAGTAATTCCCTGCGGAGTCTTTCCCCGAGTCCTTATTCTCTCATTGAAAAGCACTTTGGAGCAGCGGGCGTGTGTGCAAAGCGCAGTTCCACCTGGAGTTTTACTCCTGCATGATCGCAGCGCTCATTAAAAGTGCAGAACAGGACGGGGCCAGAGTTTCCCTTATTTGCCCGTCCCACTTCAGGCTACCAGCTCTTCACCCAGGCAGAAGAGGATCAGTAACCCGGGGCCATGAGGAGAAGAGATGCAGGGAGCTGGCACTCTGCAGCGCAGCAAGCATCTTTTTGTATGTTTCACAGTTTGTTTGTTTGTTTTATTGGTACATATGCAACTAATTTATGCTTTTTGCGCACATTTAAGCTGTCATATAAGAAAAGAAAACCAGAGCTGTGTTTCTGGTTCTCTGTCCTGCAGCTCACTCTTTGACTTAAATAGGACAGCCAAGAGGAGTGAGTCACCTCTCACCAGAGTAATCTCTCCTCCTCCACCAAATAAACCAATCAACACCTGTTTGGAGAACAGAGAAGTCCCATCCACTTTCACTTAAGGGTTTGTCATGCTGTTGTGATGTACAGTAACCCCCCCCCCCCCACCCACTCCACCCCCCTTCTAACACACACTCAGTCCTATGTCAACCTCTACAGTCAGTTGGTTTTTGCAGACTGGCACACAAGCTGTTGCTATTAAGCGCTGTGTGGATGGTTCTGCTGAAGCTGCCTGCCATTTTGATTTAAAGGTCTTAAAGGCTGCTGTAAAAGAACTCATTGTGCGTGTGATTATGGTCTTTACCGAAAACCACCTAAGGAACTTTTTTTTTAAGATTAAACCTTCATGGCTCAAGTAGATAATTGCCCATTGATGTCGCTAGAAAAAAAAGAGATCAGGTGCTATTTCAGGGTTACTCATTTCTCTTTCAACAGTGAGAAAGTTCTCTTGATTCACTGCACCCACTCAGCAGTTTTCTGTAAAAATGGAGCCACTCTCCTTCCTTCAATGAAAACCTTTGCTTCAACCTGCTTTTAGTTGACTGACACAATGATGTTTAACTGAATAGAACTGTAAAACGGCCCGTTTGTATAGGAAGACACTGGCTCTTGTTCTACTTGACAGAGTCTGCAGGATGTATGGAAGATCTGATGGCATGAGTGCCCTCAGGGGCGGCAGGGGAAATGGCAGAATGGCATCTGCCATTACATGCCTCTGCTGAGTTAAGGACTGTTCAGTGTTTCCAGATGTGACTGTGCATCTCTTGTCTCGGTACTTTACTGACTGCACATTTCATCAGCTGGATATGTTTTGAGAGGATTCAGGCAAATCAGTTATGCTCTGCTCCACAGTATGCACCGCCGTCATAAAAACTCCTTTCATAAAATAATTTATTCACATCGGTTACACATACAGGTTATAAACAAAAACCCTCTCAGATTCCCTTTTTAATTCAAGTATTGGTTCAAGTGCAACAATAAGAGTCTTCAGAGTCTGTCACACCAGTACTCTGATGTTTCGATGTGCGAGGGCACATTAATGTGGAAGACCTCCTGAGTGTCAGATGGAGGAGTCTGAGGAGGACTATTGACCCCAGAGTCGCTGTCAGGGTTGCCCTGGTTTATCTCTCCTGCTGCGTATTTCACCTCCAGCTTCTGGACAGGAAGTGACTCCGGTGGGGGCGGGGCCTCAGCCTTGGGTTTGATGTTCTGATAGTGCTGCAGACGCACCACCTCCTTGTGCTCTCGTGAGCACGGCAAAAGCACTGAGACGTCCTTGCGGAATTTGGAGCTCATGCCGAAGTAGATGAGCGGGTTGTAGAAGCTGGCAGACTTGGCAAAGAGACGGGTGATGATGCTGGTTGTGCTTGGCACATGAAAGCCCCATGCTGACCACATGGACACCACTGCATATGGTGACCAGGCCATGATGAAAGCAGTGCAAATTACAATGGAAATCTAGAGAGGGACACGAGGAAACGATTGTCAGGACTGGAATAACGTGAGAGGAGGTTTATTACTGAGAGGGCATTTTTACGTAGAGCTTTAACGAGACTCATTTAACTTTTTCAATCAAGTCTTTGCAATAAAAACATCAGAAATAAACTTGATTATTTTCCTTTGTGCCTACCCTTGTCACATCTCTCTCCAGCTTCCTTTGGCGGGCGGTGAGGAAACCATCAGCTGACATGGCATTAGTGGATTTCACTGTGTTGATGATGGAGACATAGGAGAAGAGCATGATCATCACCGGGATGAAGAAGCAGAAGATGAGGATGGAGATGATGTAGGACTTGTAGAAGGTGGAGTAATTGGCTTTGGACCAGTCCACTTCACAGGTGCCATAACCTCGATCTAAGAAACACAAGATGCAGAGTTCAGATTATGGTTCAGTGCTGATTTTGTATCAGGTATCATATATTTTTCTGTTTGCTAGATGTATTAAACAGACCCGTGTAGCTGCCCCAGCCAAGCACAGGAGCAACAGACCAAAACATTGCTCCGGTCCAAATGCAGATTAGTGACACAGCGATTGTGTTGATGCTGATGCACTGAGCTGAAAAAGACACAGCAAGGAAAAGTAACATGAGTGCAGCCCGAGTCATGGAACTGATTGTGGGATAGTTTGCAATTTGAAAAGGTTAAATGTTGTGATTCTGGCAAACACAGGACAGGAAAAAGTGAGAGGCTCCGATATGCAGAATTCTTGACTTGCTATGAATGTCAAATTTGTGACATTTGTTGAACAATGAGGTCTTTTCTTATATTAACAGCCTTTGCAAACATCTGCAGCTGAAAAGGACCTCTGTTGACAAAGTACACATAGTTTTGTACTTCTAAGCTGTGCTCAAATATATAATGTCAATATTCCAGACTGTATGTGCCAATACACAATGCTTTTGTTGCTATGGGTTACTAGCTGTTTACAAGTACAGGTTTACCCACACGGTTTACTGGCCAAACTGTCATTTAATTTACACCTAACAAAAAACCTACTGCAATTTTTTGATTCCTCTGTCTAGCCCTACATCAGTTACAGTTTGCAGCAGTTGCAGCTGTATTCTGGCTCATAACACACTTTGTTGATATCCCACATTTACCACTAATGTTCGTAGTTTAAACCACCGATGTAAAATACCCACACACAGGTTTATATAGGTTGTGTTTTATGAACAACCACACGCACAGTAAACACTCTTCTCCCACACTGACAACAGACGCAGTTGCTCAACCTAATTTCCATATAATTAAGACATTCTTTAGCATCAGTTACACCCCAAAATAGAAACAAATGCCACCTCAAATTAACTTAATGACATGTTGGAGAAATGTAAATGAAATTGCTGGAGACAAGTGGTAGTTATTTCCCCTGCTGAAGTCAGTAATAAGGTTTCATTAGCACCGAAAAACACATTTTTCTGTCAGATAAGACCTGCTGGAATGCGAGGAAGGCAGAAATGCTGGTTTGAAGCTTTCTTTACGTTTCCTCACTTGAACTCAGGGAGGGCAGATCTGACCTTTGCTCGGGTGGCATCCCTTGATGTATCTGGTGACGCTGATAACGGTCAAAGTGTTGATGCTCGCGAGGCCGAAGAGCAACGTGAAGAAGCCGTCTACCTGGAAGCAGACAGAGAGAGAGAGAGATGATTGGTGATTCAGGGCATTACATCTTCAAAATATCTTTGAGCAGCTGCTGAAGCCTCAGGGAACGGAGCTTTTGCCTGTTTAATTGTTCCAGACCTTTGCTGAGTTCGCTTTTGGACTTCGTCAGATAGAAACACTACAGTCGAAAGGCTCTTCTTCCCGTTTGGCCAATATGTTCCAGACCCAGAGCTCTTCCTCTGACGTGTGCTGCAGACTTTTAAACTCGCAGGATCAGCAATGGGAAATTAAAATCGAAAGTTTTTGTTGCGGCCACTAATAGTTTTTGCTGAAAAGTTGAATGACTGCCTAATACGGCAACTCATGAAGCTTTGCAGCGGTCAATCCACTGTTTGGGAAGATCTTTTAATCACAGCTTCTCAAAGAGAATTATGCTACTGAGTTTTAACTGTGCAGGACCCAGCTCCCCGCTGTGCCATTTCCAGGTGACATGGATCAGTTAAGGTCGCTTGATCTTCCTTAGTCCTAATCCTATTACAGGCAGTCATCACGTTTTTTCTTTCTCACATTTAGATCACTGGACTAGTGCAGCGAGACTGTGGCTTCTTGAAACTGTGTGATTCAAACCTCCCAGCTCATCTCGCAGTTTGGCTCACAAAAAAAAAAATGTTGTGAAATTGGATAATAGAACAAATAATGTCTTCAAATGTGGGTATTTTTTCACACCTTTACATTCCTTCCTCAGTCGGTCCCATGAGGCTCTATCATATTCAGTAATGTCCTGTCCTATAGGCTGCAAAACACAGGGACCTGGCCCGGCTTGCAACAGTTCATGTCCCATCATGCTCCATGCAGTAATCTGCTAATGCTTCTCACATGCCTGCCTCCTTCACCTTCCTGTTCCTTCCCTCCTTTATTTCTGTCACTTCTTACTTCCCTTATTTCCTTCTGACGTCCCCTCTCTCAGCCCACCTCTCTCAGGGGAAGGTGAAACGAGAGGGGCAAACTTCACTCCCAATATTCCTTCTTTCGCCGGTGATTGAATGTCTGAGAGGTGAGATCATCTCAGTGGTTGTAGTGAAGTCTGAGAGCAGCACGGCTAAATTTACAGTATCTCTTCCACTCAGATTTTGGGGTTTAACCCTCTTCTGAGGCTGAAAATGTTTTGGTTGAAGCAGCTTGTTTTCATATGATTCCTTAGAGAGCTGCAGCACGGATATCACGATTTCTACCACAGCTTGCCTTGAGCAAGAAAAAGACCCTGGATGAATTCCAAGCTAAACTATGATAACTATTTCATTTCAAGCTGAGGCTGAGCAAGGAGAAAAACACAGAAATGAACAGAGCAGCATAGACATTACAACTCATCTTTTATTTAATACAAACTACTGTCATAATTCAGCAACACAAGATCATGTAATTCAATTATGTCACAACAGCTCACCCTGCAGCTCTTGTGTTTTTTTCTACTATTTTGGTTGTTGACAGGTGCCACGCTGCTGGAAGAGTTTCCCCCTTTTTAAAGGCCTACACAATGGTAATCTTATTACAGATTTAACCTCCAACCCACATGGCTACTAGTAGTGTATAATCCCTTCCACATACACACACACTCACTCACACGCACACTCACTTCACTGTAAGACTTGCACAGATTCTTTTAATGTACTTTATTAATTGGGATTGGCCAAAGGGAGCAGAGGCATACACACATGTATTTTTCAACTCTGCACAGTCATCACTTTCAGGCCATTTCAAGCCAACACTCCTGAATGTTTCCTACTTCTTTATGCTGCAAGTTGTACCACAGTTTTAGATTTAGTAGTAAATTTGATAGGACATATAGACTATTACTGATGAGTAAACAAATAAGTAGTTTAGCTCTTTTAAATAAAGTATTGTGTCGGTGTGGTTTTTTTTACCTGGCACGTCCAGATCCAGGTGATCAAATACCCATCATCCTTGAAGATGTTGAATATTTCTAGGATTCCTCTGGAGTAGCCGAATACAGAGATGCTGGCATCAGATATGGCGAGATTTAAGGTGAGGAAATCTGTTGGCTGCAGTGAAGCTCGCTGCCTGTACAAGACAAACATCACTAAACTGTTTCCAAACCAGGAGAGCCATCCTGCAGGGAGAGAAACACACAGCTTGTTCAGTGAATATTTACTCAACCACATCCTTTGTAACATAATATAGTATAGTATAGTATAGTATAGTATAGTTTAGTATAGTATAGTATAGTATAGTACAGTATAGTAGAGTAAAGTATAGTATAGTATAATAGTATGTTTGTGAGTATTGTAGAATATACAAATGTGGACCACTTAATTTTATGGAATAGCAAAGTCAAGTAGAATAGAGCAACTAAAATGAATAGGGCTGCACACAACAAAGTATATGGTATTTTAGTACAATACATTTCAGTACAGTTATAGCACATAACTGCATAATTAGGTATAGTATAGTGCTATGGCATTGCATAGAAAAATAGCACAGTGCAGAGTAGTGCACAATACAGTAAGCAGCAATCAGACAATATTGGTAAAAAAAAAAGCCAAGACAATCCTTTGTCTTTTTATATCTCTGTCTGTCTGTTACGCAAAATCCCTCCACTGCATTAGTTGGCAAGGATCACCACCCACTGCCGCCCACACAACCGAGTTGTCTGCATCAGCAGAGGACTGGTCTTTGGAAACTCGAGGAACAAAAGCTAGTGTTGTTGTTGCCAGTCATTTTGTTAGTCGTTCACAAATGTTGTTTCATAATTATTAATGCAGGGGGTTTCAGTATTTTTTAATGTGCAGTGAATGTTTTTGACATGCACCCAGTGCTTGAGTACAATATTTCAACTACAAAACATACATGTGCAAAACTAAACACTACATTTCAACTCTTATTATAATGCAGTGGATGATGGTTGACTTACCCAACACTAACAGGTAGATTCCAATGATGGTCTCTCCTTGTTCAGAGAGAGGAGGGTCTGTATGCAGAGTAGTAAGGTTATTGTTCCTCCATGGAATATTCACCACCCTCAGAGGAATACCCTTCAGTGTTATCTCCATGGCCTGAATTTTGATGTCTCAACATGAATTCTTTCTGTCCTCTACAGTGTCTCTGCCCTGTCGTGCTACCTGTAGACACTGCAGTGATGCACCAGTGGAGATGTCCGGTCAGTCCATTTTAAATCCAGCTTAGACACAGTCACTAATACCTCACCACTCACTGTCCCAATGATTGTATCTGTAATCCTATCTATTTCTTAACTACTAAGCAGATCGAGGTTTTGGGTGGAAATTCTAGCCAATTGGGAAATATCCAGTCAGCTGGACAACTGGTGGCAGTAATGTTCAGAGGGTTTTCATTTAACTTAAATTAGTTTAAGTGCTAAGTCTCAACTCACAGAAAGACAACTTAAGCCTCTCAGCAGAATTTGGACCCACAGAAATGCACAACAATGTGTTAGATTGCAAGCTGTCTTTTCTGCATTTGCTTTTTTTTTGTTGATCATTTAATATTCTGCTGTGGTTTTACAAAAATATCTTATGTGAATGTACATCTCGGATATCGGAAGTTGAGCTTTTCCATCAAGACTTTAACATGACATAAGGGTCAACGTTCTGAATTGCAAATGCGAGTGTTTTTGCTCACTGTGGACTCATTTTTCAATGCAACGTCCTGCACCTTAATGGAAGCTGCACAACCATGGATAGGAGTAGAGAGAACTCAAAATGTCTTAAGTCCAATATGACATTTCTTATGATGCCATAAATAACAACAAAAGAAAAAACACTTTCTTAGATTTTTTTGTTCAATTTTTTTAAAAGCTTGGAATCAAGGTGTACAACATTTTTTTTCAGTATCCACAGGA
The DNA here is from genome assembly GCA_024666655.1 of Dascyllus trimaculatus. Classification (NCBI taxonomy): domain Eukaryota; kingdom Metazoa; phylum Chordata; class Actinopteri; family Pomacentridae; genus Dascyllus; species Dascyllus trimaculatus. The sequence goes on along the minus strand of CM045464.1, from coordinate 23,607,689 downwards.
ATTTAAAAAGATGCCCACATGCTAAAAATGGTGTGTCTGACGAGGTTTATTTACATTTTTACAGCCTCTACAAACCAGTCGTTTTTCACACTACTCTGCTCATCAACTCTAGAAAGACATTTCCCCGTGCTGAATGTATCTTCCAACAGCCTGCTCCTCCTTTTACTATTTTTTAGACATGCTGCCTTTAGCTAATTCCTACGGTATGTTTTGATGTTTCTGTCTATCTCCCTTGTTGTCTAATCTGTACTCTCTGTAAACACAGCCTGCAGTTCAATCGAAAGGTTGAGTTTTTGTCACATGACTGCTGGTTATAGCTGAATCAGTAATGGCTACTCTGAATTTTTTTTTTTTTTTTATAGGATCTGGTGCAAACGGTTTATTTTGAGCATTTTTAAAAAATAAGACATGTAAACTAAAGTCAGTTCCAAAAAATTCTGGCTCTGATTAACGGTATAGTTGCGGCAATTTGTGAGGTTTTGGAGTTCACAAGGTTAAAGTCATGCAGTATGTCAAACTTTTATCCAGATCTAGTTTACAAATTCTATGGAACTTCAAAAAATATGATACAAATATTCTCTCCAACTAAAGCATTCACTTTTAAGCACACAATCCATCATCTGAAATTACCAAATTCCTTTAAACTTAGCATTGAATTACTGACAAATAGATACAGTAAGACGAAACCATTCCCAGCAGTCTGAGATTGTTGCTGAACAAATTGAACTGTATACGGTCTGGGAACAATTTATATCATCCCAACCATTCAAAAAATCTTTTTGTACTTTTAACATAACTCTGCACCAATGATTATGAATCCCAGGCACCTTCTCTCCAGAGACATGTTCTACTTTCACTAATCACTTCCATTTAGAAAGGGTCGTTGAGGTGATGACTTCAGTCCTGCCACTGCGACTGCACTTAGCCAAAAAGTAGAACATTCGTCCAAATGTAAACCGAGGCCTGAGGTTAGTGTGAGCTAATGTGTGCTCTGACAAACTCATTGCGCTCTGATGTCAGCGTGAGAGCATCTGGCACTTCAAGAGTGCGCAGAGCCCTTTCATAGACTTACAGCGTTACAATCAGAAACAAGACATTTATTAGACAGTTTGGGAATTTTACCAACAGATGCTTGTCCAGTGTTATTGATCAAAATCCCTTTGTTCTGTGAAAACTTACAATTGCGTCACATCTCCCCTCCTCCACCCTTCACAGTGAGGTCCTCTGTGGCGACACACCTACCGAAGGGGTAACCTGAACCGTCCCCCCCACCTCAGCCTGTGTTTAGATCACAGTGTGCACCTTGTTTCCCTCTTCTGGCTGCCACAGAGCTGCTCTGCTGGCCCTCAGGATGTGGAGGGAAGGGCTGCCGCTGCCAGATGCCTCAATGCTTCCGCGTCTTCCTCATCAAACCTTTTCTTTCAGCCTCTGAAAGCCGGTCCGGAGAGAGAGAGGGAGATGGAGCCGAAGGGGGAAAATGAACCTCTGACCCCAACTGTCACCCGTCCAGCACCAAACACTGAACCCAGTCTTCACTCGCCACCGCCTTCACTCAGCCACGCCACATGACACAGCCTCAGCTCTGCAGTAATCCCTGTGTTTGCAGCCCACACTGACACAGAGGTTTTCTGATGCCTTTGTGGTATAACTTCTGATTTAAGTGGATAATGTGATAATGGTTGGTGGAGGCATCAAGCACCAACCTCATTGCACAACGCAGTTGCTCACAGCTGATAGTGCTATACATCGATTAGCCACAACATTCAGACCACTGACAGGTGAAGTGAATAACATTGATCATATTGGTACTATGTGGTGTTCTGCTGGAAAACCTTGGATTTTAACATCCATGTTGATGAGACTTAGACACCCAAATAAACATTGTCCCACAACAAGCACACTCCCTCATGCAAATGGAAATCCCAAATGTCACTGGAGGAAAATGCACCCCACCACATGGAAAAAAACATCAACAATCAGGAACATGTTGAGGAACATGACAATGGCCCAACATGTTGATTTGACCTCCAAACTTCCTACACCCCATTGTGATCAAGCATCAACAGGATGCAGTGGAACAAGTTTGATTGACAGAGGCCCCACTGCACAAGCCAGAGTACCCAAAGGATCCACTGCCAACGTCCTGGTTCCAGACTCCATAGGACACCCTGAGAGGTCCTCTTGTCCATGCCCAATGGTTCAGAGCATTTTTGACCACATAAGGGGGACCAACACAATATTAGGCAGGTGGTAATAATGCTATGCCTGATCAGCGTATGTTAAGATGCAAGTCTTTGTCATGACATTACTGTTAATGTGTATTTCATGAATGATCTTTACACCTACAGCAGTTAGGAATGCCGTTCTCCTACAGTGAAAGTGAGGAGATTAGAGCGTCTGGCAGCAAGTGAGCTTTGCATGTTGTGCAGTCACTGTAAAGGACAGCTGCCACTGAGATTACACTGCTGCTAAGCCTAGAGGTGAAAGGCCACACAAGACCCCACATTCAGCAGGTGCTTCAGACCGCAAAACACTTGTGACTGGTAACAGCCAACATGAGGCAAGTGTGTGAAAGGCAGGATCTTGCAGCCAGTCTGTAACTGTGAAAGCATGTGTGCTCTATTTTGGTAGAAAAATGCAAACTTATGCAATCTTACAGATGAGGTTTGCTAAGCTCAGCACAAAGCAGCGGCATTCACTGTACGCAGTGCAACCCTCAAGTGTTTGCGCGCTACAGGTAGACATCCAGATTAGTTTAACTCTTGCCTGTATGCTTTGGCTCGTGCGTGTGAAGCCTGGCGATCACAGTACAGCCACAGTGGGCCACTGTATCATTAGGCTTAGGATGATTACTCTCGCGCTCTGTCTCGAGCGAAGCCTGGGATGTGAGGTTAAAAGCTCACGACTTTCCAAATGGAAAATCACAGACACAGATACTATTATGAAGGTGTGTGTTAAAGGCTACGAGCTGTCTGAGGGGCAACAAAGCCTCTCTTCAGAGGGGACATACACCAGGTCAAGAGACCAATACAGGATCTGCTTAAAAAAAGGTCTACACACTTTCTCTCTCCCTGTCACTAAATGAGAGACACAGGGACTGCTTGTATGAAGGGTCCACACAGTAAGGAGGTAAATGGCTTGTCTGTCATTTTTTGGGTCAGTCCATGCATGATATTGGGCGAGCAGGGCCTTTGCAGCAATAACTTTTTCTATACTTCCATGTAACTGACAGCTATTTAAAGATACAAAATAGTCAAGAGGAAATCTGGTTAAAAAGTTGGTTCCAGAGGTTTGTGGCTGTTACAGGGCTTCAAAACATGAGTAAATCAAATCAGCCCTACATATATAGACAGATACGATGATCTGACATTTAAAATGATAAACTTAGATACTTTTTCAGAAGCATCTGACTTGTAGGAAGGTCAGCTGGCTTACAGGTGAAGATGGGCTCGGTCCAGTAACAAAGCCATATAAACCAGCCCGTGACATGTTCACACCTACTTTTTAAAGGGCTCTCTTGAAGTAAATGTCAGTTAACAGAAGTGAAGAATTCATTGTTAATCACCATATTAGAACTTTTTTACGTAGCTGTGCAGGCCTAAATATACATTAATGCTACACAGTGTTGTACATCAGGCTGCATGGGCGTCAGAAGACGTCCTGTGAGTTGGTGGATCCACTGTCCTGATTTGAATGAGATAGAGTTATTAACTTTATGCGTGAGACAGAAATTCATGGTGCAGCTCGCATGAGGCAAAGGCAGACCACAGTTCATCCAGTGACTTTACTACAGGCACAAAGACCAGACTGTTTTTCCCTTCTCCCCCTATGCCAAAACATTTCCATGGCTCAACAAGGCAAGCCTGCTGCAGCAGAGGTTGCTGCTTAAAATATAATTACTGAGAAACAAATGTGTGGTGTTACAGTGCTTTTCTGCCCAGTTGAGCTGTATTGAATTGCACACAGGAAAAGAACACTTTATATTGTTGGTCTTATCTCCAGCTTTTATATTCAGGAGAAAATGGCTGCACTGTTGCCTGAAATACTTTGTGGATAATACCTTTATAATACACCCCAAAGGAGAAGAATAGATGAATGGGTCAGTATGCATTTGAAACAAGTGAACACAGACTCTGTGTTGAGACCGACAAGTGCGTGGATTGGTTTTGTGGCTCAAGATGTTTGGCTCTGAACCACATGCAAACATTTATTTGAGCACTGTGTCCAGTTTGCAATTTCTCCTCCAGAGTTTGTTTGTATAAGCAGGTAACTTATGTAAGCAGGTCTCACTGAGGGTTGAATACTGGCCTTTCCTGAAAGGGTCTGCACATCAGTTTTGACATGAGGGGATATTTTGCCAAAGTATAGATGCGGAAATGTAAATCCACTAATAAAACTTTACATCCTGTGGGGACACAGTTAGACACAGAAAACAGCTTTCCCGAAGCACAACATGTCTTCAGAGATTCCCAGACACCCTTTTTGCCTCAGCAACTGCTTGATCTCTGACAAACTGTGGCTTCTGCTTCCACTGAAGCTTATCTGGAATAGCTGGCAGCCCTTCAGCACACTGGAGACGGTATGGGTAGCTCTTAGAATCATCACCCTCTATGGCCTGATTGGAAGCTTTGTGCTCTAACACTGGAACTCTCCTCAGGCTGACTGGGGATTGAGGAGATTAGTGACCCACAGCTACAGATCTACTCGGACATCTTGAAGGAAGCCGACCTGTCCTCCAAACTGATGTGTTGTAACACGTGGGCTCCTCTGTCGATGGTGAGAAGAGTAAACAAGCTTGAAACTGTCATTCAGGATCAAAGTCACATCAAACAAGCGTTTCAAATCTCCTTAAAAACACATGACCCTGTTGGCAATGCAGATGTTCTGAGCTGTCCGGACACCTGATCAGGGTCGATGAGTCGACCCGTGTGTGACAGGAGGTGAGCGGGTTGCTCCATTATCCTCTCCCTCGGCAAAAGTTTGTTATCCTTAAAGATGACAGTCTCACTATACCTGATGACCCATGACACATGCCTGTTTGGGCTTCATTAAGACGGAATAAGACATCTTTCAAACTGACCTGTTGACCGCTGGGTGAATGTGGCCCCTAGAGGCCCCATTTAGGCCTCTGGTGTTCAATTACTGATTTCAGAGGTAGTTAAATGTTTGGATGTGCAGCGCTGCTCGGGAGATTTGATGAACTGAATCACCCTTCAGATACTATTGGATGGTCCATTCAGTTATACATCATGTTGGTTACATTTAGGGTCACAAAGGGCTAAAGTATACTGCAGAATGTTTAGATAGATGCAGTAAAAAACACATAGCTAATGGTTAATTGCAGGCATTATATGGAATAGTTAGAAATATAGGCAATATACCAATTTGCTTTTTTTGTCCAGAGTTAAGATAAGATAAAAAGTATTAATCCCAAAGTAAATTCTTTAGTTAGATAAGAAGTTTGATGCCATTTTCATATCTGTACTATAAATATGAAGCTACAGCCAGCAGGACGTTAGCGTAGCTTAACACAGTGACTGGAAACAAGGGGAAACAGCTAGCTTGGCTCTATGCTCCAAGGCAGAGAGAAGAGACTCCAGAAGGTTACAGACTGACTATATATAAAGATGGACAAATTCTCGGTTTCCTCATCAGTGGTTTTGAAGCTGACTTCCCCTAACTCCTGAGGAAAGAGTGAAGTGAAGTTGGACATTTTAATATGGTGGTCTGTGATGATGATGATGGATGAAGAGGAAGTTGCTGCTTTCTCCAAGCCAAGAAATAGTCTGTGACGGACTTAGTGACCCTTGTTCTCACCCTCCAGGTTAAAGAAATAGAATGAAAATTGTTTGTTGATGACCTTTAGAGCCACTAATAGGTGACTTTAAAAAAAACCTGTCTAACAGATCCAGGCTTTCCAGTTTTTATACTAAGCTCACTGTAGCTTCCTTTCAGCTTTGAGATCATCATATATTCTTGGCTAGTATTGTGCTTCTCATAGGCCTATTTACCAAAATGTCAAACTATTATTTTAAATAGTTTGACATTTAAAAGAATATTACCTTTTTGCAAGTAAGGTTGTATGTTTTAGGAAAAAGAAGCAAATTCAAATGAAGTCTACGCAAACTATGAGATCGTTGTATTGCATCATGGTACGGGCTGCAGGGTGGCTCGGTTGTTAGCACTGTCACCTCACAGGAAGAAGAATTCTGGTTCGGGTCCCGGTTACGATGCCAGGAATCTTTCTGTGTGGAGTTTGCATGTTCTCCCTGTGCAGCGTGGGTTTTCTCCGGGTACTCCGTCTTCCTCCCACAGTCCAAAAACATGCTGAAGTTAATTGATGATTCTAAATTGTCTGTAGATGTGAATGAGAGTGTGCTAGGTTGCCTGTCTCTAAGTGTAGCCCTATGATAGGCTGCCGACCAGGGTGTCCCCTGCCTTTGCCTGAGTTGGCTAGGACAGGCTCCAGCCCCTCCCCACTACCCCACAGAGCATTAAGTGGTGGATAGATAGTGGATGGATGGAAACCCTGATACATTTTGCAGTCTATTTATTGATTACATATAGTTCCTGAGCAGAAATGAGGTCACTACAGTGACAGTGATAGATACTTGAAGATAAGAGAGCTATGTAAAATAATAATAATAAAAAAAATACAATATACAATAGCGTGTACTGAAACAGTGATTTTTTGATGCAATAAATGGATTCATGCATGCATCAGTACCTGTTCACATTGTAATTGTAAAAATGAAGAATTATACAGTTGCACAGTATTAAACATTAAAAATGTGCATGTACTGTATAAATTGTGGGAAAAGCAGCATTGTTATCCATACACAGGATCACATTTCATTCCTAAGTACAATATGTACTGTCTCATAGTATTACAACATGTCAGGAAACATGTAAAGAGCAGACACATTAAGACAGGTGATAAATGTGAGCGAGATGGATCGATGCACAGAATACACGGCGGCTGGAGGGAGACAAGTTCTTAAAAGTCTCTTCAGATACTCCCTCCAACTTATTTCCATATGTGAGGGTTCAACTTCTGAGGCCTGGTCTCACTTAAAAGGAAGCGCTCCCCTGACCACCTGGACAACATACCAGACAGTCCTTATAGTGACTCACTTAAGTGTTCAACGCCCAGCTGTGGAACACCTGGCGAGATCTGGGCTTACACACAAAAATGACACGTGGTGTATTGTACATAAACTCCATTAACTCTGCGTGTGTGTTTTACAGAGCAGCTGAGCCGACAAATCAAGTACTGTCCTAATCTCCCCTCTTATAATTACGTCTACTGTCTAACTATTCCCTTGCTATAATCGGTTTTGAAATCCTCGCCTTTCATAAATTAGAAAAGTGACACCACATAAAAATCTGAGCAGCCATAAATCAGCAAGGAAGGGAGACTAAGGAAGGATACGATAAATTTACTCATCCTTTGAGGATCACAGTGGCACATGTCCCATAAATAATGCCTCCCGGTATCAAATCAGCCCAGTTATTAATCTAATTACGCTTAGTAACTTAATGTCTTCCTCTGAATTACACATGTAAAAAGGTGTAAGGAGCCTATTAAGAGGCAGAGAGTGGGAAATGGAAGATAAACAGCTGCAGCAGTTTCCTAAACTTGCACTACTTGATAGACAAATCATTAGTTATGCAGCCATCCAGTTGTTATTACACAACTGTATCATTTATTTGGATTTGGAGGGTGTATATGTGAATGTATACCCAGTAGTTACAGTCTTCAAGCTCCCTTTTTTTCCTCCTAAGGGACATTTCTGTCTCTTTAGCCACTAAATACCCCATTATGTTCCACAGCTACATGGTCATTATGTCTGTCTGCTGTTTGGTGACGAGCAGGTAGGTACATGGGAGTGGTGAGAGTGAACTAACAAATAAGAATTTGCAAGGTGGACAGCTAAACACTGGCCTGAAAGATGCTACAACATCAGATTCAAGTGATAACTCTCTGTAGGTGCATTATTACAAGTGACTCCTTTCACATTGTCTCGTTGATTCAGTGCTCTAAATATATCCCCTTAATTACAGAAAACAGACTCACATGACACAAGTGCTCCCACTTCCCTGCTTATTAATGCTTTGTCACTGTTTTTAAATGCACATTGGACTCTGGCAACAAGCGCTGTGGCTGCCAAGCTCAGATGGCTCTGCAGTATGATGCCAGTTATCGGTAGTACCACTGGGCACACTGCAGATTTTAATGCACACCTTACTTTTATTTTAATTACACAGTGATTTACACAGGATGCTGCTATGGTGCATATTAAACTTTATAACCCCTGGTGCTGTGCTCACCCTGTCATATATCAAAACCACAGTCTCAACTATCTAATAATTACCGCATTCATTTACTAGCTCAGGATTTCTTCCTGTTCCATATGAGAAAGGTGCTTCAACAGCATCACTTTGAAAGGGCTTTCCAGATGCAGCTTTGTCTGTGACTCAGCCCTCACATATTTCTGCTACAGTTTTCTTTGTGACGTCTGCACAGAAAATCACTGCAAAAGCTGATATGATGGATTTCCAAGACATCAGTCTCAGAGTGACCCCATTCCCCCATCCCTTCACCCTCCCCCGAGCAGACTGCACCTCATGATCCTCTGCTCTGGATAAGGAGACCTCTGTTTTACAGGTCATGTGACAGAGGTCAAAGTCTGCTCATGGATCGAGTACTCCAAGACAACAAGTTCAGTTTCAAGTCTCAGTGGCAGAACTGAACGGATGCAGCAGTGTGGTTTTATATCACGGCTGCCAGTTCTCCAAACCAGCGTTGCCAGAAATACAAACATATTTGCAGGGAAAAGTCTTGGATTTCCTGAAGGAATATTCTGAAAGACTTCAAGTTCGACCCACAAGGCCACAAAGTGACACACTGTACCACAAAGTAAAGACCTGCAAAATACCACAAAATGTGCGATGTGTGTTGTGTTGTAAATTCTGCTGGGAGACACTGTGAGATGCTGTAGGACACAGAGAGATGAAAGAGCTCCAGCCCTCTTCCTGGGCGTGTGGCCAAGTCATTCTGCTTTGAAACATCCTCACCATGGGATGATTCCTCCAGGAGATTTGATGTCCTGCACAATTGGACATTAGTGTGTGCGTAAGGACACAGTGTGTTGCATGAATCATGGTAAACAGATGTGCATGACATGTACCAATTGAAATGACATGATAATTTTTCAGGCTTCTATGGAGGATTTATTCCCCTTAGGTTCTGTTTTCATGAATTTTATTGAACTGAAGTTGTATCACACATCGTATTTTCTATATAGTAGCTTCCTTATGGGGTTTTATGCTGAACAGGGCTTACAGCGTGCATGCCAACATGTTCAGATCTGCAAACATATGACTCTGCAGACTACTTCAGTTCTTTTGGGTCTATTGCAAATGCCAAGGCAGGAATGTGTGTTTTAACTGTGTGCTTAACTCTCTCAATACCTGCCAAAGCCAATCATATTCACAAGACCTACATTTGATTGCCTTAATCTCTGCACATACCTTTTCTACCACATACAAAAAAATGTTTGGATAAGGGCAGCTGTGTGTGCTTTGTGATCCTGATTTAATGGACTTTGAAAGCCATTAGCAAGTTGCTTAAGATATTATTTTATCAAGCAGAAGAAATTTGATGGTTGGTTTGGTTTGGCGGGCCCACTGTTTTGGTCCAGACTGAAATAATTCAAGAACTATTAAATGGATTAATAGTAGATGAAATTTATGCCATGAAATTTACTGAGGGTTATACTAATAACCTTGGTGATGACCTGACTGTATCACCAGCAGGACACAATTTTATTTTTCTAATCTGTCTTCAAAATATAGTTTGTGTTTTGTACTAATTAGCAAATGTGAGCATGTCACGAAACCAAAAGTATTTCTAAGCTGGTGAGCATCATAAGCATTACCTGCTGAATACTAGCATGTCAGCATGCTGATCTTAGCAGTTAGATTAAAGCACCACAGTGGCAAACAGTGGGTGCTATAGGGGTTAGGACTGTCACCTCAACGCAAGAGACTCTGGGTTGTAACCTGCTGGGGCCTTTCTGTGCAGAGTTTGCATGTCCTTGCATGGTAGGTTAAATGGTCACTCTAAACTGGCCGTAGGCTCATCTCTGTGTGTGCTAGCCCTGCGATGAACTGATGACCTGTCCAGAGTGTATCTCACCTCTCGCCCAAAGACAGCAGGGACAGGCTCCAACCCTGAAGTGGGTATAGGTAATGGATGGATATGTACCACAGCTCAGGCTCACAGTAAACTTTAGATGGCTCTGCACTGCATTTGATGACCAGTGTCACAATATATTCAGCTCAGACACTTAGCCACCCGATCTGACCTTCACTGTTTGTGAACATGATGCAACAGTGAAGAGGACTCTGTGTCCTGTCATGTGTGAGTTCACTTAAAGTGCAGCTGAAGTTCATCAATGTGGAGACATCTGTCAAGTGACTGTAACATAGGATGACCCTGCAATGCAATATATCTTTTGATCATAATCAGACCACCATAAAAAAAATTAGATGTCCTTAATCCTGGAGCTAGAGAGAGCAGTTCACACTGGTGTGAGATGGAAATGAACTGGTTGTCTAATTGCTGTGCAGTGAACCTGACCAAGGTCAAAGGTGGAGCCACTCCTGTCCTCACATGAATGTCCTGAGGGAAGGGCAACGAAGAGATAAAAGAGGGAGGACAAGGGCAGTGGGAAAGGCAGAATGACAGACAGAGCATCATTCTTGGGAAAATGCTCAGTCCTCACTGCACTTTCAGTTTTCATCAAGTGTTTTGGCTGCACATGAGCTGAAGGAATGCACCGCGGGGCAGCCTGCAGCTCACCCTGACTGCACACCGCTCCGCTTCCCCTCCCTGCGTCGAACCCACGTCTTGACATGTCCACCTCAGTCCAATATGCATCCTGAGCATCATCTGGGAGGAATATTTGTCCACACTGTTCTCCTCCGTCATATGAATTCCCCTGTTTAGCTTTTACACAAATTCTGCGTGATGCTTTGTCTAGGGGGCACATCCGGATGTGAGACTGAAAGCAGACCATTTTAGAGATGTGCTGACAAGCGGATGTCAAGTCCAATACATCTGCACCTTCTCTGTGAAGTCAAAGGCAAGAGTTTGGCTCCTGAGGTTACTGAGATTAATAGCTGTGCAGGTCATGTGGAGGCATGATGGGGAGTTTGCTCTCCTCTGTCCACTTTGGACTTTTGCACCCTTGTGGCTGTAGGCTGCAGTAAGAGAGAAAGTTCATGAGCTTAACCTCACCTCAAGGCGTGTATGTATGGATACATTTAAAAGCTTTCTGAAAAATGCAGTTTCCCTTCACATCTCTCTAATTCTGCCAGAAGGTTCTGGGTTTGATCCTGCAGCTCCAGGTTCAGATCTTCTGTACCGGTCACCTCAACAAAAACAAAAACAAAAACACGCAGCTCATCCCAATTGCCCATGGTGATGGTTGCAAGCATGAATAGTCATCTGTCTCTACGTGTCAACCCTGTGACTGCCTGGTGACTGCCTCTCTCCCAGTGTGAGCTAGGATGGGCTGCAGCCCTCCCCCCAAACCCTCAAGGATAAGCTTGCGTAGTCACAGTAATGGATGGATGGGTTGTTAGACCAGCCATTACCGGCCTTACCACAGCTCATTGAGTCTGCTGGAGTGAGCATTTAACAGACATACAGTCAGGCTGTTACTGTAAACTCTTTCCACAAATACAAATCAGGCAGCAAAAACAAACATCTCCTTGGGGGCTCCTGGTGAGCCAAAAGCATGACCCTCATTTTGGCTTTTGCGACAGTGAGTTCTTAAACTGAAAATGGATGCCATGTTTTTACAATTCCAAGTGCTCACATGTATCATATCTGACCATAATTTAGATTAAACATGTCTCTCAAAGTAGCCATAAAAACCACTCATTTAGTCAACAGTTTTGACATCTTTGGTCCAGCTTCAGCTTTTATGCTAAGCTAGGCTACACTTCTCATCTAACTCTGGCAGAAAGTGAATGTTTATATAATTTGATATCTTTAAGGCATCAACTTCATGTTATCTAAATAATCCAGTTTTCCTTATTGGACAAAGTCTGACCCGACATAAATAGGCTCATGTTCACATTTGTATATCTGCTCATATCTGTATACCCATTTTTAAAGCACACATGAACTGATACACACACCACAAGTAAACAGTGAGCAAGAAAAATAAATTTGCTCATAAAAGACAGATGTTGCCATTGGATATAGGATTGGTCTTGGCTTCTAGGCTCCCCTGAGAGAGAAAGATAACACTCCTGTGGTAAATGAAGTTATGTATTGGGTGTGCGAGCTGGTGGAACAGTAGCAGCCAGTGCTGGAAAGTGAACACAGCTCAGCCCTGAAGGCTTTCCACTGTGCAAGCCCTGAACCACATCTTTTAAACCGACGGCGATAAAAGGGCCAAATACTGAATTTTGATGGAAACACTTCCAGCTCTGCAATTTACAATCAGGGTTTACTTAAAAATGCTTGAGCTCACAGCCTCTCTTGTATGGTGCTACACGCAGTCACTGTACGCTGTCTTTGGTGTTTTTATCATCTAATATGCTACTGTGCAGCTGACAGATTGTGTTACGATTATGATTAAGATCTCAATTAGGAATAATTGTTGCCTTAAAGTGAGACACGTGCCCTCACTATAGCAGACTCTCCCATCCACATGCTGTTTTCATAATGGGCCACTTGAAGAAACAATCACCAACTGTTTGCTCAGTCAGTGAGCGGTCCTCACTGTGTTGACTATTATTCTACTCTCTACAGGGTGGGCTGTCTCACTGGAGGTATCAAATGATCACCTATTCTGTTTTCCCTTGAGTGGATGTCGTGGTCAAAGCATCAATGAACCACTGTGGAGGTGCAGGCCTCTGACACGCAACCAAAAAGGGAAGCTGTCAATCATTTACAAGGTTTAGACCACCTCAATAATGCTCTGTCTTCTGTCAGTTAGAAAATTTAGAGCACGTTGTGTATGATAATTACTTTCTCATGTAATTACACGCTACTTAAAAAAGCATTACTTGTAAGAATGTTGCTATGGGGTGGTTTTGTTTTCTACTCGGATGTTTAAGTTGAAAGGTAGGAAAATAACACGACTAAGTGATCTCGCAGCTACTCTTCTTTGTTTACTGTGCAGGATGCTCTCAGGGAAGAGTAAACAGGAGAAAAGGTGATGACTAAACCCAAACCCCTAACACTCTTCATTCCTGTCTGGCGTCATGAAAGAAGCTCTTCAGTCATGACACGTTAAAAAAACACACTCCATCCAACATCTCTCCCCTGAGGCAAAGAGTGTAGTCCTAGGTGTGGTTGCAGCTCTGGGAGGGAGTGTTTTGCATGTTTCGCTCCTTTCCAAAAAAATAAAAAATCTCTTCTCATGACAGCTCCAAGCAGTGTGGAAATAAAACTCAGAGGACATGCTTGAAAAACTTCATTAGCTGGAGAAAATGTTTGCATTTACAGAGTCTGTAAACAGACCTGCAGGACATGATGATGCAGCTGCTGGGCCACATAAACCACAAGCAGCACCACCGGCTGACCATAAGATGGGCCTTTGGGAAAGAGGTGGAATTTAGGTAACAACCTTCACAGAAAGAGTTTGCAGTACACTGAAATAAAGGTCTATAACCAGCCACAAGAATTTACTTGGCTTGAATCAGCAATGCACCAACAGCTGGTGACCCCTATCCCAGGCCAGTTTCCAGCCGTGTTATTAGACGGTGGCTGGTTATGGGGTCTTGACCACAGAGTTGCATAATGTAACTTCACTTAACACTGCAACCTTCTCTCCCAAACACCAACATGTATGTGCACGATCAGTACAACTGTGGGACATACCCGAAAACTGCAAACTCAACCAATTTATCATTCAGCCTGACAGTCAACACAGAAGAACATGGCCTTTATTTTCTTTAATAGCAATTCACTGCATTCCACACAACTATGGTTGCAGGCGAAGTATCTGCTAGTTCCAACAGATGCTACTTGAGGCCACAGAAAGTAGTCGTGGAGCGGACAAGACAGAGCTGTAGCACCATCTACCTGTAGGAGGGATACAGTAGAAAGACTTCACTCTTAACTGTTTTCACCCCAAGTATTTCCAAGTCTGTTGCAGACACACTTCAAAAGGAAGCTGAAGACTGGACTTGTTGAAAAATGTATTTGAAAAATGATTAAATGAGTCCTGTTCAATGTTACAAACATCAAGGAAAAGCCTCCAAATAATACAAGATTTAGATTTAATAGAAAAACTCCAATATATTTATTTTAAATAATCCCTCTGGTAAAAATCAAGTTTTTTTTACCCTGTTAACATGTCCATATAGTGTGTTTTTTTTAATTTGGAAAGACATATCATGAGCTAAATAAGCAGTCAGCACCTTGACTGAGTATCTGGACCTTGAAACTGCAGTGAACCATTAATAGTCTAAAAAAATACAGATTTAGATTTCTGGATTTTCATACGTAACAGACCTAAAGAACCAATCCTATCAACATGAGAAGTGGGACTCTCTGTAGCATTAAAAACAAACTGAAATACACTGAGAAGAGCTTTCAAGATTTTAATCAATGGTCAAAGTGGGACTTAAATATGTACTAAAAAAACAGTGGCAAACTATTTTTATTGCATTTTCTTCATCTTCATCAACACAAGTTAAAGACAGACAGACACTTATATGACTATCTACACCAATCAGGCATAACATAATGACCACCTGCCTAATATTGTGTTGGTCCCCCTTATGTGATCAAAAATGCTCTGAACCATTGGACATGGACAAGAGGACCTCTCAGGGTGTCCTATGGGGTGTGGAACCAGGACGTTGACACTGGATCCTTTGGGTACTCTGACTTGTGCAGTGGGGCATCTGTCAATCAAACTTGTTCCACTGCATCCTGTTGATGCTTGATCAGAATGGGGTGTAGGAAGTTTGGAGGTCAAATGAACATGTTGGGCCATTGTCATGTTCCTCAACATGTTCCTGGTTGTTTGATGTCTTTTCCATGTGGTGGGGTGCATTTTTCTGTGGGAGTAGGCCAGTGACATTTGGGATTTCCATTTGCATGAAGGACTGGGCTTATTCTGGGACAATGTTTATTTGGGTCTCAAAGTCTCATCAACACGGATCCAAGGTTTTTCAACAGAACACCACATAGTACCAATATGATCAATGTTATTCACTTCACCTGTCTGGTTTTAGTTGTGGCTGATTGGTCGGTCGGTCGGTCTGTCTGTCTATCCATCCATCCATCCATCGTGATTTTGAGCTAGTCATGCAGGTATGACCCAATTTATAAGAAAAATTGTCTGTCATCAAAGAAAAGCACAAAGCTGAGGAAACTTCAATGAATGTCTTTATTGATGAATGAGAAAAGTGGGAAGCTTTTGCATTTTTGCATATTCTCAACTAAATGTCACAACTGTTTGTTAAAAAAACATTTCAGGCAGCACGACAGTTCCTTAGGTCTCCTACTTTCAAATACAACTTAAGTATTTGTATCTACAAACTACTCGTGCAAATGGAAAACCTTTCCAAACAAATCTTATAATACAAAAACCATCCACTCTGGCAATTCTTCTCCCAACTGTTACCGATCTTGTATGTGTTCCTACGTACAGAGAGCACTTGGTGATCAGAACCATCAACATGTCAATGAATCAGGTGCGTAGTGGATGACAAAATTAATCTGAATGACATTTACAGGAGCTGGCTTTTCTCTTGAGCCAAGAGAAAACTCATTTGTAATTTTGCAGGACATTCTTGAAAATAAATACTGAAATTTCAAGTAGTATGACAGTGTTTTAAGGGTGACATAACACAATAAAGAAAGTCATAAGAATTAGCAAAACCCTTCCCATAAAACAGGAAATTGTCCCATAATGCTTCCAAATGTCAAAATATTCACACATCATAGCTTCACCAACCCATTAAAGGTTCATTCCAGGTTTTGTTATTGACATCTTGTTCCCGCTGAGTAAAACAGAGGAAATAACTCCTATTTCATCTTCATTCTTTTTTACAAGCGAAAGTCAGCTGTTAAGTTCAGAAAGCTGTTGTATCACCAAAATCTTTGTTCCATTTGGAATACATATTAAGAGTCGATGGACTAACAGTGGGTTTAATGCGCTTCAAGGAATCCTCAAAGTCTTTCATCTTGATGTTACGCATCTGTGAATATAAACAAAGGTATGAATATACGGATGAAGACTAATGTAAATGAGCAGAATGCAGTATTGTGAGTACTCTCTTTTTCTTACCTCAGTAACAGCCATACTACGGACTTGGTCAGGCCCCAACTCTATGTAAGGCAAATTTCACATTAAAATTCATCAGCTCAAGTCAGTTACGGAGTGTAAAGTGTGAATATGGGATCAGCATAAAGTAGTCATACCTCTAATTGGTCCAAGCGCAGCATCTTTGGCTAACGACGTCAGATCGCTCCCTGAATATCCCGCAGTCTCTCTGTCAAGTAAAATATCCAGGAATTAATGCAAAGTCACATAAAATAGTTCTATTAAGGCTGTTAATATAAAACTCACTTTGCTAGACGAGACAGCTCATTTTTGCTCAGTGGATTCGAGTGCTTTCCCAAAAGGTTTTTCAGCAGTGTGAATCTTGTCTGGAGGAAGAGAAAAGGCAGTTCTTTAAAAAAATGTCAGAATTCATATTAAAAAGCTAGCAAGACATTCACAGACACATTTTAACATAGTAAATACCTCCTCATCTGGCAACATCACATAAACTCTTTTTGCGAAGCGCCTGTAAGATAAAAAACAAAAAATGGTGATGACCTCATACAAGTCATGTCAAGTCAGTTCATTTATACTGCAAAGATGAACACTTCAACACAAAAAAATCACATAAAGTAGAGATTTTTTGGAGGGGAAACATGAGCACGCTGGGTTCTAGACGCTAATGGTGATGGGCCAGAGTTGGCAAGTGTCAGGTGGAGACTTGCTGAGACGCTCTGGACATCTGGATGAGGTGGAGATGTAAAGGAGGGTGTAGGTTTAATAAGTTTGGAGGGTGAGAGAGAATTGCAACGGATGTAAAGAACAGGGTCTTCAGTCTGATTGGCTTGCAGAATGTGGACAGACAGATCATTGGACAAATGAAGGGATGGATGACATCATGGAGTGAAGACCCAGATGAAAGCATGACCTAATGCTTATGCAGCATAAGCAGCAGATGGCCAATTACTGGAGAGATGAAGATAAAAAGTTCCAGCACCTATTCTAAAGAAGTGGCTTGATGAGAGCTTAGATCACACTTGAGAAGCACTTGACGACGGAGCTGAATGAATCAGTATTTAGTCATGGGGTGATTATCAAAAAGAGAAGATGAAGGAATTGAGATTGTTCAGAGCTTTAGAAATTTAATCATTGAAGCATAGTGGCAGAAAAGGGAGATCAATGCTGGTGACATTAATTTAACAACCCCTTTTAGTTTTATATGCCTGAGAAATAAACCACAGAATTGGGTTTGAAAGGTTACACTGAAAAATGTAAGACTGAATTCAGGCGAAAAAATTTAATCGGCACCCGGTGGCACAGAGAAGCTGAATGGTTGGTGCTCCTGCATGTGAAGCAGCAGGACTTGCTGGATTCCTGATATTTGTATTAGTAGGATGGTGACCAGTTAATGCTCTTGTTGTACTGAGAAACACAGAGAGCAGACTTGCTGAAGAAAGCTTGCAGTAGAGGTAGAAAGCATTTTTGCCATACTTCAGATTATATCACTGGTCAGTGCCAAAGATGCAACCAGCCCTTATCTTTTCTCTGGATGAACAGAACACAGGAACTCATTAATGGACATGTCTCTAGGAGGATTTAAGCACTGTTGTTAGGTTAGCAATAGTTTTTTTGTTTTGCTCTACGGGGATAGCGGCAACACACTGACTAATGATATCTTTACCTTTGAGAATTCTGGAACAGCCTATGCTATACATTGGCAGCCTGATGGATGTGAGGAGAGGCTAGCAAGGGAGCAGGCATGGCGGGGACCATAGAGAATTGAGGCAGAGAGGTGGCTGAATGGGATGGATGGACTCTGCTCATGTTCTCCAGCGCCTGGAGGCAGGCATTGATGGAGTGGAGGGATGCCATCAGAGCCTGGAGATTGTCACACATCAGTGTTGCTGGAGGAAGGGTGAGGAGAACCTAGAACCCATTTTTCTGTCCTCTTACGCTTATGTGCATGACTTTGAGATTTGGGACGGGCTGGTAGGTATAGTGGGATGCTGAAGGACTGAATGAGGTCGAGAATGAATTGTACTAGAAATCCTGGCAATTTTCTGCAGTTGGGAAGCACTAAGGCTGGGTACTATGTTTATTTAGTTAGCTGACAGCAGTTGGAAAGTGGGAGGTTCAGTGGCAAGATGCAAGAACTCCATCTCATAAAACTCACAATCAACAGTCATATATAACACCCACAGGATCTTTCTCAAGGATCTCTGGGTTCTCCATGCTGTTGCTGACATGCTATAGACTGCTAGCAGGACAGTGCAGAATGAACCAGGCTTCAAAATCATAGCACAGTTGCATGTTTGACTGCCTGGGAAAAAGAGTGACAGAAGTGCAATTACTTTAAAGGATGGGGTCTACAGGCTGATTGGCCTGCAGAGTGCCGACAGACGGATGACTGGACGAGAGTCGTGATGCTGAGATCGAAAGTGAAGTGGCTTTGACAGTGTGGGAAAATGGTAGTAGCAGAGAGAATAGTGCAGCGGCAATAGTTCATATTCACCGAGAGGAGACAGACTGTTAGAGAACAGATCTTCCTTATTAAAATTATGCATAAGCTACATAACAAAGTGTTGACCAGAGTGCTGCACAGCATCAGGCAAATAAAACCAGTGAAGCCAATTAAAAGCAAATTAAGTCAATTAAAGCTATACACTATTAAATGAAGAGTAAACCAAATCACTGTGTGACAAACCACAGGGGTAGTCATTAGCACTGTACACACAGATAAAACTGAAATTGGATCCAGAGAAATTGTTTAGATTGTATTGTATTGACTGGTATTGACAAACGAGGCTGTTCTCAAGTTTTGGTGTTGCTCTTGAGAAAACCTGGTGAGCTCAAAGTGCCTGTCCAGACCTCTGAATGACTAAGAGATTCTGGTCTAATGACCTAAGCAAGCGACATGGGGCACATGAGTGAAACAGGTCTGACAGATAAGCTGGGGCTCTTCCATTCAAGGACAAGTAACACAATCTTATCGTTCATCCTCTACTGAACAGGTAGTCAATGTAGAGATGTCAAGACTGGTAGGTATCTGCAGTGTTTTAACCAACTGCAACTTGGATTTTAGTGTCTGGCCCACTCTGACACAGAACTTACTGCAGGCCTGTAAGTAATAAAAAGCACATGCTCAAGGAAAGGTTTGAATTTAGATAACAGTCGAAAAAAGTTCAATCAACTTTGAACATTTCAACATCTGATTTGAACAGCAGGTTTCACTTGCAAGAAGAATCAAAAATAACATCAAGGTTCTTTACATGTGGTTTCCAACAGGGTGTCAATGCACCAAAATGTGATGCAATACTGTCAAGTGACAATGGTAGAAGGTGAGTCACAAAATCTCAGTTTTATGTTCATAAAAGTTGAGAAATGTTTGACAGAGACATGTTTTAACATCAGCCAGACCTCTGGCTAATGAATATACAGAACAGTCAGTGTCAGGTTTCAGCGTTAGGAGTCTCATCTGCATAGAAGTGGCACCTGATGTGTTTCTTTAAATATAGACCACAGTGGCTGCATATATATTGAAAAAGAAAAAGAAACAATTGTACAGCATGCAGGACGGCATAATGTACCTTAGCACTGCTTCGTCGAGCTCCTGAGGCCTGTTGGTTGCTCCCATTACAAGCACCCTGTCATCCCCTCCTGACTGCACCTGAAACCCAGAAGCACTACTGTGAAAATAACACCTGTGATCTCGGAGACAACGTCAACTTTAAAGATGGCTCACGATCAAATTTCTGAGGCTGCCGCTACTCCTACCCCGTCAAACTCAATGAGGAACTCAGTTTTTAAGCGGCGGGAGGCATCGTGTTCTCCTTCCCTCCTCTCACAAAGCAGGCTGTCCACTTCATCTGAATGTCAAACAGAAAATAATGAGAATTTTAATCATGACCTTAAATCTGAGGATGCAACTGATGTTTAAGGGACATCTTTTCTATAAATAGAGTAATACGAACCGATAAAGATGACAGAGGGCTGTAATTCTCTGGCAACGGCAAACAGTGCTCGTACAAGCTTCTCGCCTTCCCCGAGCTGTGATGGTGGCAGCAGGAAAGAATGAACAAAAGCACTGCAGCGAGACAATCGATCGCAGAAAATGATCATCAAAAGTATTTCTTACATATTTAGAGGTCAAACTGGCAGCGCTGATGTTGAAGAATGTGGCATTAGACTCTGTAGCGACTGCTTTGGCCTGGGGAAAGGAAGTAGAGGCTGTGATTCAATCGGTAGCCATCGTCGGCTACATGCAAATTACAAAGCGCAGCTGAATGACTTGGTTCACTGTGTTGGAAAGAACACTTGACCTACCAGCATGGTTTTTCCATTTCCTGGCGGGCCAAATAAAAGCAAACCACGTGCAGGAGCTCTGAGGCCGGTAAAAAGCTAATAATAAAATATGAAAAAGTATTATAAGGACATATGAAAAAAGCAGATATACAGCAAAGAGAAAAGAATGTTTATAAAGTGATCACCTCTGGTCTTAAGGCAGGAAGGATGACAATTTCTTGGAGCGCTTGTTTGGCCAGATTCTGTCCTGCAATGTCTTCAAAGGATACAGACGCTCCACTGCAGTGAACGGAGGGAGACGATTTAAATTATTGATTTATTTGCATGCCACTGAATGGGAAAAAAAACTTAGTTAATAGCATCACTTCTAAATACCTGTCAACAATTTCATTCAGAATCAGGTGAGCCAGTTTGCTGTCCACATTCTTGAAGTTTTTCATGTCCTTCTTTGGGGGCTGTTTCACAGCAGCAGGTCTTCCATTCTGAGCTTTTCCCACACGAGGGGTCACCTTAGCAGGAAAACAATTATTCAGAAAAGCATTACACAACATATCCACAGAAGTAGCACACAACAGAACAATTAAATAACAAAACAAATCACCTTTGGGTCAGCGGGTCTGGATGGGGGTCTGACAGCAGAGGAGGGCCTGATGTTGGTGGACACACCAGGGTGGCTTTTAGGAACAGGCTTTGGTTGTGGAAGAACATGATTTGAGGTCGTGTTTGGATCACTTCTCCTTTTTGATGCCAGTGTTGTCTCTGTGAAGTAGGAAAAAGACTCGTCTTCAGCATCCCTGTTCAGCTTACAATTAAATCAAAAATTAGACTTACTCATGCCAAATTTTGATTTAAAGCTTTTTTTATTTGACAAATAAGTTTCTTCTGGCTGGAAACGACATAAACTAGTGAAGAAATACTGTAAGATACTGTGTTAGAGATGATAATGATAAATGTTACCATCGCTATACTTTTCAAATCCAAAATGATTCATACTGCCGGAAATTGATGCAAATTTGTGAAGAAATGCAGCTTTTGTACCAATTCCAACTAAGCTGTAGAGCATTCCAACACACTATACACCCAGAACAGCTGAGGCAGTCTATTCAGTTACAAATGAATTGCTAGTTGTGGCTGAAACCAAAGCGATTAGTGAGCATTGTGGCTCCTACATCCAGCTGCTTTCAAAGGCCAGTGCCCACACTGCAGAGTGAGGAGTTAAACACTGTGGTGTGGCCCGTCCAGAGTCAAGACCTGAACCTCATTCAAAATCTGTGGAGGGAACTGTTGACTATAGTGATGGAAAGGAAGCCTTCCAATCTCACAGAACTGGAGATCATTGCAAAAGAAGAGTGGAGCAAAATCCCAGTGGAGACATGCAGAAAGCTTCACAGCAATTATAAGAACTCTGTGGTTTGGTTAATGTGGTGGCAAATAAAGGCTTTCTCATTTTCGCTTGAATAATTCTGGACATGGCATCATCACAATGTGTAACACACTGTCTTACCCTCTTTTGTCACTTATTTTTGTAATTTCCAGCCAGTAGATACCAATTGATCTCATTAAAATAAACTATAAATCAACATTTAATACGAGTAATTTGACACCTAACTGTATATAACAATATTACGTTGATGAAAGTCATATACATACTTCAGACTTTAGGATGTCAGACAGCCAAGAAAACACTCACCTAACAGAGCAAGCCTGTCTTTTGCCATAGTGATATTGGCGACCATTTTATCCTGAAGTCTCTTTGCTCGGTCATATTGCTCTCCTGCCGACAAAACACTGAGCATCAGACTAAATCAAGTCAACACAGAAGATCAGGCACATCTGGATGCGTGTTTGTGGTACCTTGTCCCGTGATCTCCACCGCAATCCCCCTTTCCAGCTCCGCTATCCCTTTCTTGTACCACTGCACAGCCTCCCCCTTCTCTCCTGTCATCACACACACGGGCTTTTATCACAACCTGTCACACACAACACCGCACGAAATAGGTCACAAACACAGCAAACAAACCTGTATCATCTTCGTCGATCCTCAGTGCCTTCGATATATACTCAAACGCCTGCTTGTGGTAGTTTTTAATAACTTCGCCGCTGTCTCTGCTTTTACTTGCGTTTATTTTGGCCGACATCAGGCCTACTCTCGCGTTACTGTCGCCTTCTGCACAGTTACAACTCAGTTAGCGCGATATGAAAGAAAACACGGAGGTATTTAGCCTTTAAATAGCATTTAAAAGTGGTTCAATCCGCGGTCTGTGGTTTATAACACAACCTTTTTAACATATGTAACAACAATTCTGGTGCCTCATCACAACACAAACATTTCTACCGCTAGCTTCCGCTTTCCCGTGTGTACGTCTGACAGAAGTCTCCGCCCTCCTGGGTAGTCCTGCTGCAGGAATTCAACACCACCACCGCCCTTTGGATTTTAACACTAAAAGCCTTTTAATGTGTTTTTGTAACTGTCCTGCAAAATAAAAATGTTTTTTTTAATTTGAAATGTCTTATTAAAAACAACAATTATGACAGCCATTTTTTTGTTTTTCGATTCCATAAAAAGACACAATATGAGCGAAATAAACAAGCAACTTAAAGAAATTGTAGTGTACTGATGACAGCCTCAGAAACCTAGATTCAGATTTTCAAGATTTTATACGTAACAAACCTCCTTTTAACTTGCAAGGGTGAAGTTCTGTATCGTTATTTAAACGTTTTTAAACATGCATTTCTGAATTACTCCAATATTTCAACTTGTCATTGTGTAGCACAGAGTAGTCTTACAGTGTTTGGGCAGAGTTGTATGTGAGTTGTCAGCCTAACTGCAGCCAACAGCGAAGGCTGAGTAAAAAGAGAGGCAGGAAATTCAAAAATCTACATATTCTAGACGATGCAATGGTATATGGCTACATAAAAGTGGGAAAAAAATCAATATGCAACTTTGATACAGAGAATTTAATTTTTAAGGATTTGATCAGTGCTCAAAAAGAGAACCTTTAAAAGCAAAGAGCACACGCCACTTTGCCCCTCTGAGGAGAAGCAGGTGAATTTTATTGACCTATGTTGACAGCCCCGCCAACACCTTTACGACACTGTACCCGCTCACCTGACGGCCAGTGCAATTTCAGAATCAAACAATCATTTTAGGAACGGCTACGCCTCCTGTAGTTTTCCGCCAATCACGTCATGTTGGCCAATCAAACAGCCAATCAGACCGCTCTAACGTCACTCGATAACAGTTTGAGGCACGCCCCTTACCTGGCTCGACAGACAAACCAGTAATCCTCAGATTCTCGACAGTGTCAACGCTCGGCTTTAACGCTAGCTTTTAATATTGGTCTTTTAGGTGTTCGATATTGGCATATTACAAAGGTTTTGCAATTTGTGCCTCTCCAAAATTTACATGATAATATCGCCAGACTGTCAAACAAACTGACGTTAGCTGCGCTCCCCGGCTAACTTATCCACCGGTAACAGCAGCAGGGCCAGCTGACGGTACATTGAGCTTGTTAGCCTGCTAGCTCCACTGTCTCTCCAGTCCAACTGCCCTTTGTCTTTTCAAGCAACTTAGCTAGCAGGCGTTGGTTGTTCTCTCGGTTAGCTAACGCCGGATTTTTGCAGTTTCTTTTATTTTTTCACCTGACAGGATTTAAGTAAACCAAGATAGGCGGCTTGGGAACCAAGATGTCGAACCGAGTGGTGTGCAGGGAAGCAAGTCACGCTGGGAGCTGGTACTCTGCTTCGGGTAACTGTCAACACAGCACTGTCCGCTTTAGCACGCTGTATGCTAGCTGGGGCTGTTGTTGTTTGTGTCATGGCAGTGTGTTTTTTGTTTTGTTTTGTTTGACTTTTATTTTGCATAATTTCCACTTATCAAAGGATCACAACTGGTCTGTCAGTGGCTTCCATAATAGACGATGATATCTAGCGTTAAAGTTGTAGCGCTTATCCAGCTTATTAAAAAGTAGGCTTGCTAACATTTAACTGGTATCGACTGCCTCGACTCTGTTATCCCTTTTGGTGCATGGTTGGTTTGAGCTTAATCAGCACTTCATCTTCGGGTGGTGGCTGGAAGTGTATCAGTACAAACAGGCATCTACTGTTCAGCATTTTTTCTGACAAGCTATCAACTCAATCAAAGCTAACTTGGCTAACATTGCAGAACTTCCTGGCCTACACGCTATCAGGCTAGCTGCACTAGACATTACCCGGAGCAGTCTGTCCGTTTTATTGTTGTGGTCTTGTTGGGCTCTGACCCTGACAGGCTTAAGTTTATGTGCTGAAGTCCTCCCTGTCATGAAACAAAGGACTGGGTAGGGCAGGGCAGAAAACTGAAGGTTCATGTTGCTCCCCTTCCCCCATTTTACAGCCTGTACGCTGGTTTGTTTTTACTGAACCCCGCAAGGCTGCTTGTTTATCCCTTATTAGCTTGCTTTACTGCATTGCTACTAACATTTATCATCGACAGGACGCATACGATCGTTAGATACTATAGAAACTCTACGGACATTTATATTGCATGTAAACCACAAGCCATATATGAAGGCTGAGCTGACAGAAATGTGCCGTGATGCCGATGTCCTGTTTGTTTTTACAAAACCAATCCTCGCAGTTATCGAACCTGTCAGTCAGCTGCAGTTAGTGTATTTGATGCTGACATAAGGTTAGCACCTCTTGACACTGTTAAACACTAACATGGGTAGTTTGTACTGTAATACTGCATTCCCGTGTAGTCCATCGTGTTTTTAGTCAAGCAAGCTTAAAACTGAGTATTTGTATTGCTTAACCTGGATGAGAACACAGTATGATTGACTTGAAGTTGATGGCGAAAGACTAAATGTGTCACCTATGAGGGCTAGCTTATAAAATATTAATAATATTTACTTCTATTTTTCACCTCTCCAAAAAAAATACACAACCTACTCACTGACAAAGCTAAATTAACCATTGTCACACACCCTGGGCTTTAATGTTTATCTGACAGACCTATATGAGACACTTCAATCGATCTTTGTGATCTATACTTGTGGCTTTACTGTGTCTATTAAATTCTCTTGTGAATGATTGGAACTATACTCTTTGTCCAAGTTGTACAGATTGAAACTAAGTCTTTGTTAAATGTCTCTACTGTTTCAGGATCCCAGCTGAATGCACAACTAGAAGGCTGGCTGTCTCAAGCACAGTCCGAGATCAGACCTGCTAGAGCCATCATAGCGCCGTAAGCGCACTTTGACAAATGGGAAAAAAAGAAAAAACCTTTGAGTGTGTTACATGGTGTCTGTGCTGCATTGTCAGTCTAATTTCACATATTTTTATTTTCAGCCATGCTGGGTATACCTACTGCGGTGCTTGTGCAGCACATGCCTACAAGCAGGTTGATCCCTCTATTACGTGAGTTTTCAAGCTCTATTGTATTTTTAAGAAAATGCTCTTTTATGATGGTTTCTTTTCTTAATTCCACTCCTCTGATAGAATGATCAGATGTTAGTGTAGAGAGTAGAATGCAGTGCTGGTGGTGTGCCTTTTGTGAACAGGGTGAGTGAGATTAAGCCTTGTTGCCCTTCAGTCGTAGGGTGTTCATCCTGGGACCTTCACACCATGTGCCCCTCTCCCGCTGTGCCCTGTCGCCTGCAGACATCTATAGAACACCCCTCTATGACCTGAGAATCGACCAGAAGGGTATCCACTGTTTTCACTCATGACATTGCAAATCCTACTTTATTTAATGTGCATTGTGTGTAATGTGTGTGTTTGTTTCTCAGTCTCACATGTTAACTGCTAACTAGTAAATACTTAAGGAGGTATTTTAAGGTTGTGCATATGAGGGAGTAACATAGCCACAGTTTGGACTGCATTTAAGGTTTGTCTGCTGTAGATTACAGTGCATGTTTCATGCCAAAATCAAAATGAAACACCTTTTCTCAGTTGTTCTGAATTATTTCACTAAACAAGCACTGAACTATGTTTGACCCTCTCCTCATTGTGATTGTTGTAGTCTGGCCTGAACACAGCTCTAATTTACAGATCCCAAGCAATCTGGGGTGGTGATAAACTTTTAGTCATCTTCCAGAAAGCAGACATTTTCCTGACTTTCTCAGTGCTTAGATTTTGCTCAACTTGGCACATATTAGAATTCCGTATTTAAATAAGTGTACAGCTCCAAAGATGACTTAATCAGCAGACATGGTTATGCACAAATTAAAGTGAAACCTCCTTTTTTACAGTTTATGCTGACCTCTGGAAAACTGGGTTGTTTGAGAGGATGAGTCTGCAGACAGATGAAGATGAGCACAGTATTGAAATGCACTTGCCTTACACTGCTAAAGCCATGGAGAGGTAATGCACATAGGAGTGGCATTTATTGAGCTAAAGAATCGACAGTGTGCACTTTCAAAAGAAACTGTCTCACAGAGTGAAGCTGTTCCTTAACTGTTATTGACACACTAGAAGAAAAGAAAAAAGCTGTTTTGGTTTTCTTTCTTCTTTTTGTTGCCTTTCTGTACATACCGTAAACCAGAACCACACTGGTGTCAGGGACACATGGAAAGTGTGATATGCATAATTGATAAAGCCTTCTGTTAGGTTGGCTGGAGTCAGAGGGATTTTCTTGCTTATAAAAAGCATTGATCCAGTAGTAAGAAATAAATTGTGCACATGAACTTAGTGTATATCATGCGTACAGGTTGAACTAAAACATGTAGTGTTGCAAATAGACAAGGTGTTAATCCAGTAATCCGATGTTGCAGCCACAAAGATGAATTTAGTATCGTTCCTGTGCTTGTGGGCGCCCTGAGTGAGTCTAAGGAACAGGAATATGGGAAGCTGCTGAGCAAGTACCTGGCAGACCCTTCCAACCTTTTTATCATCTCGTCTGACTTCTGCCACTGGGGTAGGTACCGACAAATAGAAACACTGAAAATGACATTGATTTTTTAAGATTATTTTGAAAATTAAATATAGTCTGTGGTTGCAGGATAATTTGTTCTAAATGTGACATGACTGATTCCAGCTGTTGTCCGTTTCTCTTTTGAAGGTCAACGGTTTCGCTACACATACTACGATGAATCTCAAGGGGAGATCTACAGGTCTATCGAGCATCTTGATAGAATGGTAACCACTGAGAAATATTTGACTCAAGTGTGATGTCAAAGTGCATTTAAAGCAGACAATGAAGGGGTACCCTAATACTTAAAGGTTTTAAATGACAGGACATTTGAATATCTTGAATCTCCTTATTTGCGCTACTTGAATGCATATACATAAAAATAAACTGTGTTTGAAGAAGTTAAAAAACAGGGACAAAGAGGATATGGATATTATTTTTTTTGTTTTTCATGAGCATGTTTTTTACAACATACTTTCTATGTGTATAGGAATTGCTGCTATTTGAAAAGAAAATAGGAAAAGAAAATGTTCAGAATGACACAAAATAATCTAGTATCAGTCTAAACTAAACATAATTATTCTTCAAAACATCTCATAACAGCAAATGAAAACATGAGAAGTAAGTTGTGTGAAATAGTGAAAATTAATTTCCATGTAATAGACATTTTTCACAGCAGACAAGTCACAACAAGAAAAGCTGCAGCTCCATTAATGATGGCTGTGTTCCACTTAGGGGAAGACCTGCTGTTGTACATGCTGGTTCACTGTCACGGCTTACTGGGACACTTAATGGAACTGTGCCGTCAATAATGTTATTGATTCCGCATGCTTTTCCTGCTGTGACAAGCCACATTGCCTGGTGTGAAAAATTCAATTTATCTCACCAAAAAAAAAACGGCTTATAAATAAGAGTATTCTGTGCTTTTGGGATATGAAGGCACATTGAGGTTTTATGACTTCTGTTCATTTCTTTTCTCTACTTGTGCAGGGGATGGGCATTATAGAGCAGCTGGATCCCATGTCTTTCACCAACTACTTGAAGAAGTATCGCAACACCATCTGTGGGCGCCACCCTATTGGAGTGCTGCTAAATGTGAGTACCACAGAAGAAGAGCAGGTTTATCAGTGTTTTACCTTATGTACAATGCTAATGGTGGCCCCAATTACATTATCTGTACCCTTTTGTCAAGCTTCGAGAAACACTAAAATGATTCCCTTTACTGAGTCTGCATATGTACAAAATAGGACTACAAAAGTAAGATAGAAAAAAAGATAAATATTATGATACTGATAGGGAATAAAAAGACCTGTTCCTGCTTACCATATTGAGTTCTAAATTAGATGGTCAACAACAGCAGCTTGTCATCTCAAGCTGATAAACATTATCAATCTGCAGGCAGGAATGACCGTTATTGCTGGATTTTATATCATGAGCTGACTCGTTTTAACTAAGATTCCTATATAAGGGATTTTTATCCTCAATATGCATTGAATGGACATTCACTATGTTGTGAGAAAACACCGTTAATGCTTCATGTCCTAAGAAAAAATCAGCATCTTCACCAGCCGTGGTTCTGTACAGGATTTATGGAAATAAAGAAACAGGATTGTTCTTTGAATACTAGTACTAGTTAGTCTTAATCTTTAAGTATGATGAGGAGAAATATTACTGTTTATTGTAACATAAGTTGTATCCACACAAATGCATACAGTTAGTTAATGGCAATCATTTGGGCATTCAAACGATCCTTGGTAATTACGAAATGTATTCCTTATGCTTGCGTTTTTGGTTTTGTAAAGGCCAAATTATGATATGACACTCCAAACTATCCCAAATTCTTCAGTACAAGTCATTCGGTTTGGTGTGAAACTTCCTTTGTTCATTACACTTTGTGGGCCAAACAGTTTAAGCTCCGCCAGGAACATTCGGTCTGTCCACCAGTTGTTGTCTATTAGCTATAGCAGGCTAGCAGATTTGGCCTTGAAAGCTGGGCAGACACTGTGGCAGATTTATTATACATGTGCGATGTGCCAACTTGCGCTGCATGTTGAGTTTGAGTTTTAATCAGCGTTCCTGTGTGGCGGGATTCTGCAACTTCTCTACTCAAAATATGCGGGTCAATTGACTCACAGTGAGCATCAACAATAACTCCATGACTGCTTTTGTCCAGTGACAGCTCCAATAATGAATATTCAGACAATATGGCTGTGTCCTCAGTGGCGACAAAAAGAGAGAAAAGCGGTGTTGCTTTGTGGAATTTTGTACAGCTGAAACAGCATTGCTAGCTTAATGAGTAATTTAATTAGGAATACGTTGTACTTGTATTGTTGGACATTTTTGATTTGATTATTTGACACGAGTAAACAGCTCAGTCTTTTCTTGTTGACATAATGCAGAGATTGAGTGCTTTAACTGTTAGAGAAATAAAGAATTATGGTCAGTTAGGCATGTAGCGTAATGAATTTTTCACTGCTGTACCAAAATTGTTCTAAACCATAACTCCAAAACTGAACCATGAATTCTGTGCAGCACTACAGTCCTAGTACCTACTGCTTCTGGCAGTTTTCAAGAACAGTAAAAAAGAGAAGTATACATCCTCAAATGAGACATCCTATTCTAATTCCCTGTTTGTGTTTGATACATGCTATGAATCCGTGACTAACTGGCTGTTGTTGTTTTGCAGGCTGTGGCTGAGCTGAGAAAGTCTGGTTTAGAAATGAACTTCTCTTTCCTGAACTACGCCCAATCAAGTCAGTGCAGGAACTGGCAGGACAGCTCCGTGAGTTACGCTGCTGGGGCGCTCATCGTTCATTGAGGTCAACTTTCGCAGGGGCCACCGCAGCGCCGCCACCCTGCCCTTACTATCTATCGCCATAACCTGACCCAGACACCCTCCCTCTCACCCCACCCCCAGTTACGCCCACTATTTGCAGGAAGGACCTAGACACTCAAAGCCAATACCGTCTTCTTTCTCTGTCTCTCCCTCAGCCCTCCTCCGCCTCTCTCCACCCTCCTCTCAGTTTGAAGTGTGTCTCAGAGCTTTTGGTTGAAACATTTTTGCTTGAAGTGCAGTTTTGAGATGATGTGGGAGCAAATGGTCAGAGGAGATAGGCAGAGTGTGTAGTATTTTGGCTTGGGGTGAGCATTGAGAGAGGGAAGTCTTGTCTGTTTTTTGCAAGGACTGTAGTTGTCCTCTTAGTCCCTTTTTGTTTTCGTTACGAAACGAAGGATTTCAGTTGTATTGTTGCGATCTTTACATTCTGACTCGATCTGTTCTCTTGTAATTTGCCGCAGAAAAGGAATTAAAATAAAACTGCAGATATTAATGGAGAATATTCAAATGTTGCCAGATGAAAATGAAATGAGTGTTTTGACTGCTTCAATGACTTAAACTTTGAAAACAGTGTCATAGGTAATTACTACCATCGCTCAACATATGTTGTAGTTGCTAACAAAGGGCTGCACCCAACAAAGTTCACTAACCCCCTACTGTACAAAACCAAAAACATTATTATAATCTTAGCTTATTAAATATAATATTTTATTCATATTTTATTCCTTTTATTTCCCTTTTTTAGTTAGATTTTTTTATTAGGTGTGATAGTATTTACTCAGTTTGTAGATTTGAACAAAAACAGCGTTGTCAGTTAAGCTCAAAAGCCATCAATGGTTTGCCCAATAAATTAGTGTGTACAACACTGCCCCTGGATTCCAGTGTTTTTTTAGGGCCAGACTGCAGGTGTTGGGGCTCCAGAAATGTAATCAAATCTGGATATTGTGTACATGACTCCAACGCAGACACCTCTAGTCTTTGTTTACACTGCCACTTCGAATCTTTTAGTCACTGAATAGGGCTACGTCCACTCTAATGTGTTTAAATTTTAAAAACTCATAACTTTTAGCTAGAGTTACACCTAGTGTTCAGGCTCTTCAAGCATTTTAGTACCCCTGCAATGGAGAGTTTTGCAAATGCTGCTGACTCATTTTTTTTTCATTGTGTTTTAGTCAGGACAGGCAGAAACAAAGGCTTTTGCAAATGATGGCACAGATACCCTTGTTTGCCTTCTGATTAGGTCTTATTACTCACTATGGGTCCTACCTTAATTCGTCATGCTGCTATAATGAGACTGTTTTCTGGAAGAAAACATCAATATGAGGCCTGACTATTAGTCAATTCAAAATGCATAAATTCCAGGTGCTGCTGATGTTGTTGTATATGCTAGCTGTGCTTGTGCAGTAGATTTCGGGATTTTATTTTGCTACTACTGTGCACATACACGGGAGACAAGCTGTTGGTCAATTTGTGACCACTCCCACATCCAGCACATATCCAGTGTAAAAAAAGTTGTCCTATAATATGCGTTTTCAAGCTTATTAGGATGGACGGAACTATAACGCTTGTTTGGAAGGAGATGATTTCATTTAAAGTACTGTTTTAAAATGAGAACCTGTTAGTGTGGACGTAGTCTTGAAGACTCCGTTACGATTTCTTTCTCTCTCTTTTCTTTTTTTTGCTAGATTTTAAAATGTCTTTTGTTACACATTCAGTTCTGTAGGTGGCCAAGCAGTAAAGGCTGAGATGATCTGCTTAAATTATATTAAGTGTTACTATGTATGTACATTAGGTAGTAATTTACAGCTCTTTAGTTTAATGTTTTGACTGAAGAATGCCAAAAGTTATTGGGAAAATGTAAGCTCTCATTCTTACGTTTGGGTTCCAGGTCGGAGAATTTGCTTCAGAGTTACTCCTGAGACAGTAGAATTATTAATTGGACAAGTTTACTGTAGAAGAAATAGGTAATGGATGGCTTGATGACTGAAATCACCACAAAGGCATAATGCTTTTCTGTAAGGTTTAACAATCGACCCAGAAAACTGACAGCTGATGCTCCCTGCTGTATTTTGGACTTATTGGATGAGTCTGAAAGAAACACCAACATTTGCATAATGAAATGCCAAGAACGAGGATCACAGTTTCTAACAAAAGAAATGGTTGCTGCCTAAAATACTCCTCTTCCAATGTTTGCATAGATGAGCCAACTGCATACAGAAGCTGAATGCAAAAACTCCAAGGTTCTTAGTAGCAGAGTAGACTTTCAATGGCAGTATGATAATAGGCAGCACACAGTGTCCGCTGTCCTGTCATCTGACATTTCAGTGTCACTTATCTCTGACTGACTTTTGCTGTCAAATTTAAGTATTCCCATTTAAATAATGCAGTCCTCTTACATCAGTCCCTCCCTCTTGGCCCCGTAAGAGGCACCACACTTAGCATTAAGCTACAATATCTAGTTGAACCAAGCGGGCGCAGACTGAGAGATGACTCCCCAGACTCACTTGACCTCTAAGGCTAATTTAAGGGAAACTAGAAAAGCATGACACACTGTGCTATTGTGCCTTTTATCACTGTTGCACATATACATATAAAGCGTATTCTCACTTTTAGTCTTGTTTTAGAATATGTACTTCAGTTTTTGTTTTCCCTCGTGTACCCTCCTCTTTGCCTATTGCCCAACATTGTCTCCAGCTCGCCCAACACACCGGGAGTGTACGACTTGTCCCCCCCATCTGTTGGTCTAAAATGGCACCAACTGTTATCTCCTTTTCTCCAGCAGGAAGCGGTGTTCTGTTTTCTCCAAATCGCCTCATTCCTGTAGAGAGAGACAAAGGCTAAACCTCAACACTGTTCTGTTTTTTTTGTTTGTTTGTTTGTTTATGATTATTTGTTTGTCTTATAGAAATGTTTTTTGTATTTTCTTTTCTTGGTTAGAGAATTGGAACTTACACGTCACAACCCTAAAATATACTACTTAACTACTCCCTTAATGGAGTTTTTTTGATCTCAGGTTCCACTGACAAAGCATCCCAAAAGGCTCTTCAGATAAGGCTGAGGATTCATGTTACAAAATAAGTAAAATGTACTGAAAAGCACGTCTGCTCTCATGTGTCGTTCTTCTCATATTTACATTCTCACAAAAAACTACTGATTTGCATTTCAGTGTTTAGTCACAGGCATTACTGAATATGTTTGTTCCTCCAAATGAATTCATAGCATCTTATTCTTTAGCATTGCAGCAGTGTTTGGTTTTAGACATTGTAATTATTCAACCCATTTTACCAGACATCAGACATATATAGTAGCAGATTTACAGTGTAGTGCTGAAGACGCTGCTAAGGTTGGCATCCTGGGGGAAATGAATATCAGCTGGGTTTGTCCAGTGTCAGTTTACCCTGGAGACTTTAGGGCTCGTATCACCAGCAGAGGGAGCCATCTGGTTGGAAGAATATAGTAGCACGAACACACTATTCATGAATTGCAGTAACTAAAAACTGCCACATAGTACAGATAGTGTTGTACGTAGGGTCGAACAGTTAACTGATCTGAAATCGCAGTTTGACACAATGCTATTGGAAGACTACAAAAGCTGTAAAACAGGATATATGAGATGTGGCTAGAAGATAATGAGACTTAAGGCTTCACTTCTGTCCAATTTAAATAAACTAAAAGTTCCAGGTGTTGTTTATTCTTGCCCATGGATTTATGTATACTCACTGGCCCAGGCATGCACACTGTTCTGACTGACATCAACTGACATGTCATTATTGAATAGCCGCACCTCGTACATTTTGCAGCATGTCTCACCCAGAGTTTAAACTGTTGTGCCAATGGTTTTACACTTTCATGCTGCCCTTCTTGTGTGACAGTTATGCACCATAAAGAGATGGCAAATGGTTCAAATGGCAGTGCTCCATCATATGTTTTAAGTTTATGAAACCGAATATTAAACTAATAGCATGACTTTAAAAAATGATACTGCAAACCAAACCCGAATTCGTTCAGCCTTAATTCTATATTTGTGGTCCTGTAAATAAATCCTACTTTCATAAAGATTTTAATGCTCACTTTTTGTTAAAAATCCTTCTGGATACAGGAGGTAGTGATCCGACTTTATGGTCATTTTTAAGGTAGTAGTTTGCTGATTTTTATATACTGAGAGGTGTTTCTACTATTTTGTCCACCACACCTACATCAGGCTAAATAACATACAGTTCAATCAACACTTCTCTAAAACAGTTTCAAAAGAAACACAACATCACAACCTTCAAGGAAGTAGGATCTGTTGCGTGGCAGTTGGACTGCACTGTTGTAGAGTTCCCTTGGTGAACTTTAGTTGTTGCCTCAAAAAATGTGGCCTGCTATATTTCTACCATATCTACCAATTAAAGAACTTTAACCGCTGACCTCAAATTCCAAACGTTACCAATAAGTTAACTGAGCTTCTTCAGGAAGATACAGATGGGTGAAAAAAAACCCTGAACCCTTGCTTTATTGAGGGTATTTGGTGTCTATTTGTTATGTTGCAGAAGGCATTTTGCTGGTATGATTTGAGTCCTCTTGTCCCATTAGAGGGAAGGTTCTCTGCAAATCAATACAAAATTATTCTGAGTGATCACCTTTATCCCTACGATGACACATTTCTATCCTGATGGGAGGGGTCTCTTCCAAGATGATAGTGCCCCCATCCATAGGCATCACTGAAGAGTGTGATGATTTTAAAAGTCATGTGAATCTTATGCTATGGCCTACACCATCACCAGATCTTAACCAAACTGATCAACTATGGAAGACTTTGGGCTGATGTCTCAGCGCTCTCTACCACTGTCACGAAAACACCAGATGAGGGCAAATCATTAGGAAGAATGTTGTTCATCCCTCCAGTAGAGTTCCAAAGAATCAATGCCAAGAAGGACTGAAGCTGTTCTGGTGGCATATGGTGGCCCAACACCTTACTAAGACACGTTATGTTGGTTTTTCCTTTACTTTATCACTTGTCTGTATGTACTGCATGTGTACTATAGCTGACACTTGGCTAATGAGGTTATACAATGAGATCATCCAACTGCTGCTGCTTTCTGTTCCCATTGTCACAGCATTAGATGCAGGCAGGAGGCTTTATAGTATCAGAAGTATCCTAATTAGCAGCTTATGTTAGACTCTCATTGGATAAATGTATGTCCAACACGGCACTGATTTAACTATTCAGTGGATACTTACAACTTTCAAAAAGGCAGTGTCTCTGGGACATTCACTGTGAGATCTAAAGATCTATACATCAAGCAAACTTTCCTTTATCAGTATTCTTTCATATGCTCTGTAGTGTCTGTAGTGCTTCGTGACAAGGGAGAGCTCAGATCAAGAAGAGTGTTTTTAATGCTGTGGTAAATGTGTACATTTGCGGTTATCATAGCTAATTTTAATCAGTTAGCCTTCACTTTGCAAATTTGCTCACATTTTCACATAAACACAGCCACATAACTTCAGGTCACTCCACATATTGTGTGCATGTCTGCAAACAGGACGGAACTGTAGCCATTCAACATCAGTGCTTGTATTCCAAGATGAAGAGAATCTTCTCAACCTCTTGTTTGTACCCAAGGTGTGAACATGGGAACGCTCTCATGTTTCAGCAAGCTGACACGCCTCTTTTGGTTAACCACAGTCTGGTTATGATTACTTAGCTTCACACACATTCTTAGGATTTGTTTAGAGGAGGAAACTAGTCCGGAGGCTCAGACCTACAGGATGCACTGCTACGAGAACTTGGTCAACTTTCTCAGCTGTGGGATCATACTGACAGGACTGGGCCACCTGGTGCTCCACAAGAAGACACAGACCTCCTATGGACGCCACATGGGACCTTCTCCTTCTGCTAGGACAGTACCTGCTCGACTGGCCTGGTTCCTCCAGGAGATGCCAGCTCTCCTGATCCCGCTGTTTTTAATGTTCACCTCGCACGAATCCCCCAGTATGGGGAAGTACCTGCTGCTTGGGACCTTTTGCTTGCACTACTTTCAAAGGTAAAAGCAGAGACAGAAGTCTGATTTGGGCTATGTGATGTGTATGTGAAGGGACGTGTGAAAATGTATGTATGACAAAACTGTTGTGATGTTTGATTAATACTTGCTTAGCCTGTTTGAATAGAATAGAACAGCTCTTAATTGTCATTGCGCAAAAAAGAAGTTGTACAACGAAAAAAACTGGAACACAGTGAACAGCAAAAGTCTCTGTACAGTCAGTGAGCACACTGTGAACTAACTTAATCATTATGAATGTAGTAGCATTTATTACATTATTAAGAATATTCTCTCCATATTGGTTTATTATAGACTGATCCACTAATGAAACATAAAACAAATGGAGGATTTTTAAAAAAATTTAAAACGACAGTAAAAATAGTTGGAGCTTTTGCATTTGACACAAACCATCTTCTACCATTATTTACCATCAGACCTGTTAGCTGCTAGATATACAGTATGTACTCGACATCCTGTGGAAGTAAAAGTCAGATTTTAGGATAGAGATTCTTCAAAAAAGAGCTTTGCAAAAGTGATTTATTGCTAAATGCACAGGCAACTTTCCATGACAGATGCTAGAAAGGTGCCTACTGGCACTTGTTTTCTTCACCTTAATGCCAAATGCCTCCACCCAGTCGTAAATCACAACGGTGCATGAGCCAGCATTGGTTTTCTCACATGCTGTATCTGATCTTTCTTCCCCCATCACAGAACATTTGTCTATTCACTCCTGACCAGAGGAAGGCCTTTTCCACTGGGCGTGATGGTGGCTGGGGGTTTCTTCTGCTCTCTGAATGGTTTCCTGCAGGGACACTACCTATTGCATTGTGCCCAGTTTGACAACGAATGGTCTGCTGACTGTCGCTTCAAAACTGGCAAGTGCAAAATGTTTTCTTTTCTGTAAAAACTCTAATTCTTAAAAATATGATTGACTTTTAAAAAACCAATTCACACGTAAGAATTTCTTCTAGGCTTGCTGCTGTTTTACACTGGAGCGGCCATCAACATACACAGTGACCGCATTTTGCGCAACTTGAGGAAACCAAATGAAGTGGTTTACAAGATTCCGACAGGTAAGAAACAGATTTCACTGGAGTGACCTGTTATTCACCCTGTGCTTGTAGTGACCTGTGGTTTTCTTGTTCTCCTGCAGGAGGTCTGTTTGAATATGTGTCTGGTGCCAACTATTTAGGAGAGACAGTGGAGTGGTTTGGATATGCTGTAGCCACATGGTCCCTTCCAGCACTCTCATTCACTGTGTTCAGCCTCAGTTTTATTGGACCAAGAGCCTATTACCATCACAGGTGCCTAAGATTATAATAAAAGCTAAAGACATAGTGCCCGCATTTCAAACTGTTCTCGATACCAAGTGACATTTCTCAGCCATAGCTGTCATCTTCCGCTCCTCTGTTGCAGATTTTATCAAGAGAAATTCAAAGACTACCCTGTGCTTCGAAAAGCTTTGATTCCATTCATCTTTTGAGAGAAAAGGCGCCTGCCAGTCACCATGTTTGGGAAGACAATAATTGAAGCAACAGCAGAAGATGAGCGCTTGAATCTGCACACCTATTGTTGTATTTTGAAACAGAAATTACACTGATTTTATTGCACAAAAATCTGATTTTTCTTGCAGTCAGACTTGATTGTAAAAACCATCATCGTACTTTTTAAAAAATCTGACAGTCTACAACATGTCATAAAATATTGTGAGCAGCAAGGCACTGAAGATTAGACATGTTGAACTATATGGACTGCATGCATAGCTTATAAAATTCACAAAAGGATGACAGATGATTAATAGTAATTAGCATCAGCATTTCTTACTAATACTACTGACAAAAAGGTAAATCATAAAATTACATTCGACATTGCCACTGACTTGTATCTAATCCAAACGATTCATTTGAAAATAAAAAACATGGGGAGAAAATGTAAAAATTGGGAAATTCTTTGCATAATCTGTACCGTACAGTGTTACATTGATTAATAAAAAGACCTTTGAAAGAAAGAAAATAAAAAACAACAACTAGTCTTCATTTTGATCCCTATAAACCAGAATCCTACACTAGAAAAAAATAACCTGTTCTGCTAATTCACATCTTGAATTATATATCTCACATCCAGTGCAAGATTAGCAGTTTCTGTAGCAACTTGTAATGCACTAAGTTTAGCCGTGAAGGAGTCCAGCACACGTGGCTGCACAGGAGAGTCTCTAACCAGGGCTGCAGGAGAGAACTCGGCATATTTAGTGTCTAGAAAAGTCCACTTCTGCCTCGGGCTACTTTCCACCAGTCCACAGCCACAGAAGCCCAAGCTGTCCTCCGAGTGTTCTTCCATGACATCTGCAGGTAGAGTCCAGTGGTGGGCGTGAGTCAGATCGATCAAAGAGTTCCCACCGTCGTGCTGCAGTGCTCTGGCCACAGACTCCAGAGAGTGGCAGAAAACCTCGACGCCAAGAAGGTATTCCGCCTGAGAGCACCCCAGTGCTGATGCCGTATCTGGTGCTTCATTCTTGCTCTGAGATGAAAACATGGCATAATCAAGATCGGTGACAGGTATCATGTTATTGCTGTGACAGTATGTGAAATCAACAAAAAGAACTAGTTTAAGACTAAATACAGGATCTCACCTTGTGTCTGATGTAAGCAGCTAAGTGTGTCTCAGTACATCCACCTCCCAGTAAGGCAGATGGTTCCCGCAGGGTGAGCCTCAACACATGTTCTGTCTTCTGGCACACTACCTTTAACATGAACACATAAGGAAATAGCATAAGTTCATTCATCGCATTTACCTCTATTAGTGGATATTCCAGGAGGATATCTGTGTTTTAAAGTAAAGCCAGTGTTACGTATTTTAAAATGGATATCTGATACGGATGCTTTAATAAAAGTGCTGTGGAGGCAATTGAATCTCTCCCCTAACTGTTAGTGAAAAGCTCTAACAAGTAAGCTTTACAGGGCCATATATTATTCATGAATTCTGATTTACTGAATAATATATAGTGGAGTTTGTAATTAGTAGTGGGAGCAACTGAACTGAATCTATGAAAAAAAGACGTAGCATGATTTGTCCTTCTTTTGGATATGAGGTGACTAAATCCCAAATAACAACGTAGGAACAATATACAGCACCATCATGGTTGTAGACTCTTTCTCCACCTCCTTATGTTTGCATTTTATGTGTAATTCATTTGCCAAATAAAATCCCAACAAAACAAAACCCACAAAAAACTAAGTTAAAGATGAATTAAACTGATTGAACTGAATTTTTCACATACACTGATCAGGCATAACATGATGACCACCTGCCTAATATTGTGTTGGTCCCCCTTTATGTGGTCAAAGATGCTCTGAACCATTGGACATGGACAAGAGGACCTCTCAGAGTGTCCTATGGGGTCTGGAACCAGGATGTTGGCAGTGGATCCTTTGGGTACTCTGGCTTGTGCAGTGGGGCTTCTGTCAATCAAACTTGTTCCACTGCATCCTGTTGATGTTTGATCACAATGGGGTGTAGGAAGTTTGGAGGTCAAATCAACATGTTGGGCCATTGTCATGTTCCTCAACCTGTTCCTGATTGTTTGATGTTTTTGCCATGTGGTGGGGTGCATTCTCCTGCAGGGGTAGACCAGTGACATGTGGGATTTCTGTTTGTGGAAATCATACTCCTTTGTATGAGGGAGTGTGCTTGTTCTGGACAATGTTTATTTGGGTGTCTTGTCTCATCAACATGGATGTTATAATCCAAGGTTTTCCAGGAGAACAGCACATAGTACCAATATGATCAATGTTATTCACCTCACCTGTCAGCGGTCATAATGTTGTGACTGATCGGTGTGTATTGTAATCATATTGTTATTGTGAATTATTTTGCCCATGATGGTCGTGTAGTAGAAATCTGACATCGTGGCAACTTTGTCTCTATCCATCTTTCTTTGACTTCCTCCAACATCCACTTCATCTTACCTTCAGCTCACTTAACATTGTCTCATTCCTATGGCAGAGGATCATTGTGCAGATCGCCGACTCCCCAAAAGGCTGTAAGTGCAGCATTGTCTTGGATCCAAACTGCCTGGTGCTGAGCTCCCTCACCTTACCGTAGGCCTTGGGTGGGATTTTGGCGTGCAATGTGGCCACAGGATGAGCTCCTATTTTGTCAAAGTACACACGAAACAAGATCTTAGATACAGAGAAGAGGAATTAGAAATGGAATATTCTGTCTGGACAGTAGACACTATCTTTTACACTGTAAGGAATGGCCTTATTTCAGTGTTTACTTGACTAAAGCTATTGTGTATCATATGTACGTACACTGAGTGAAAGATTTGTTTATATTAGTGTAGTACTGCAATAGATATTTTATGATCCATTTAATAATTGCATGGGTGTAATAGTTCGACTAGACTTAAAATATATTAAAAGTCCAGGGTGCACAATATGAATTTGCAATGATGACTCTGCAAACAGGTCCATGCCTACATTAAGACCCACCTGTCAGCTGAATAAGTGGCTCCATGAGAGTGATCCCCACTCTCTCTACCACTATGACGCCATGGCTCCTCAGGTACTGCTGCAAGACTGGGTGGACGACCTTCTGGCATACAAAGAGCTTCACTTCATCTCTAACCACCTGTTTGCCAAGCTCCAGAAGTTGATCCAGGATCTGTGACTCTGTGTCCACACCTGGGTGCACCTCTATCATCCCATCTCCTAGTTCAGAAAGGTCCCCAGCAAGAGATGCACTGAAAAGCACCATCTGCAGCGGATTTGACAGATGGTCAAACTTGGTGAGGCAAAATCCATCAGGCATGTCTACTAGTAAACCTGGAAACACTGCGGAGCTCAGCACAGAATAGCCCTCAGCAGTGATGGTCACTATTTTGCCCAGGGTGACTGTACCTGGGCTGTGACATGGAACAGTCAGCAGAAAAGCTTGCACTGCCAGCTTGCTGATGTGAAGTGTCTCCGGCTCTGTTAACACACATGCTGGTTTGCTGGAGACAATACTGCGAGCTAGTGTGATCAGGTTGTGGCTGCTGCAGAAATCGAGCTTCACTTTACATCCACAGTGTTCTCCCTGGAGGTAACTGGAGCACAGAGCCAGCAAGTGCTTGTTCACTCTGATAGCCACGTTTCCTCTGAGACCAGACTGCTTCGCTTGCTCAATAAGGGCCAAGCAAAAAATAGCAGCAAACAAACCACAGTCACTGAAGCGGGAGACGTGGTTGAGAATGGAGGCTTTGATCAGATTGATGAAAGGCTGAGAGGACGAAATGGCTGGAAGGAGAACCGAGGAGGATGACGTGGTTATAACGTGCCCTCCAATGTTGTTGTGAACTTGTTTCAGTCTAGCTGTTGGACCAAAGCAAGACCTCAGAAGCTGCCTCAGCAAATTAAGCTTGTTACCGATGTCCGTGTTGTCCAGTGGTAGATCCGTGCAAAGAGACGGCGACTTTTTGACGAGTCGAGACATCCCTAAATTTGTAGTTTCTTAGAGCACTTTACTTTAGGAGCCGATGTCGACCTCCTAAACTCGCTGAAGTCACCCAATTTTGGATTAGATTTTTGAGTGGCAACCATAAGACGCGTTATAAACGACCATGGTGTCAATTTAGACCGACTGTTAAGCGGAATTTGATTTTAAAAAGCGTTACCTTGACTTCTTCAAAGCACCTTTAACTGCTACGACTGGAAAGGTGATACTCATGGCATTGCCTGACCAAAAAGAACACATTTTGGAGGTCTTCTTCATCATGTTTTATTAAAAATCATAAAGCATTATACATGCTAAACGATAGTGGCTATTGTATGATAAAAAAGCATAATTAGATATAATTCAATAAAAATGAAATATAGTGATTAATACAGGCTTCGCAAAGACACAACCAGTTTCCATGGTAGCAGTAACAGCATCGGGTCCTATTCGACGAACTGTCGCATGCTCTTGCTAATCTTTAGTAATTGTTGCTGTAAATGCTTTTAATTAAAGTAACACTACATCTACTTGTCTTTATAACAGACAGTGAGATAGCAAGAGTGGTTTAACTGCCTTACTCGGTATTTTTGATTATTTTGTTCGGAAAGTCATCCGCTAAAAGCTCCGACACAAACTAGCTTTGCAGTTGTTGGACTACAAATGGACTATGACATCATCTCATGCAGCCCTCCTGTTTGACAAACATTCAAATCTGTTGGCGGCATAGACGTATACACACGTATGTATGTCTATGGTTGGCGGTATGAAATCTTTGAACACTTACTATTTACTATACATACACAGCGTTATGTCGAACGTTTAGTTCATTATAGATTTGTGGCGTCATTAATATTTCATCTGTTAACGGCGGTTTACGTTAGAGCCGATAGCAGTGATCATTGGTCTCGTAAGTCTAACCTAAATTTATTGGAACTTGATGCTATTAGCTAGTTTCAAAGTTAAATAGTTAGCTTAGAGTTTAGCTAGCTGTTGTCACACAAGGAGCATTGCAAAAGGTAGTTAAACTTTAACCACTGTAAAGTAAAATGCGTTAACTGTATGTCTGTGAACGAGGGGCAGTCTTTATAACGTGATAACGTGAACAACAATACTGTCATGTAGAAATAGATGAGAACTTAAATACAGTTTAATATGCTTTTTATGTAACCCTCAACTGAATTAACCTGGTAAACAGATCAAGTTTCACCCTCTGCCCAGACTATACCTGGGCTGAAGAGGACTAACCTGTTTTATACCCCTAGTATATTCTGGTTTAGACGAGTTTATACCCTGGGATATTAACTGGGTATACACTATTTCATGTCCTCCAAGCCAGATTATAAACCATCATTAGGTTTTTGAATTTATTTCACATGCTGATGACACAGCCTTATTCATTACATACACCATTTTAATCACTTAAATGCCCTTGCAATAGTATAGTGCAGATTACAACAAATCATGAGCTGAACAACATGTATGATTGGCTTTGTATAAATAAGCTATCCCTAAATTTATCAAAAAGGAATCAAATGTTCTTGCAGCACAATTACCCAAATGTAAAATTTTTATGAATTTCTAATACAGTTTCCTTATGTTTTGGCATCACGATTTACAATAATCTGATATTTAGATCTCAAATTCAATAGCTCTTAGGTACAATTTCATACATGAAAATGTGTAATCCTTCAGCAAGCAATTATTGCTTTTGTGGGGTGACCACAGGGGTGGCAAGGCTTCATTCTGGTGGCTGGAACCACCTTGGGCCACC
Organism: Dascyllus trimaculatus; assembly: GCA_024666655.1. NCBI lineage: Eukaryota > Metazoa > Chordata > Actinopteri > Pomacentridae > Dascyllus > Dascyllus trimaculatus. Next base: position 23,564,092 of record CM045464.1, on the reverse strand, counting down.
CATTCACTGGATTAATATTAAACAAAAGTCTATAAATTTTTATGATGCCATACACTGAAAAGTAATATGCAGATGTCTGTGTTAAGATAGTAAGCAAACCTATACACATTTATGTTTTAAAACAGCAATTCTAAAGTGCTTCACAGTTAATGATAAAATGCATAGTTGTACTCAGCATGATAACAACAATTATAAATACAATTTATAAAATGGAAGCAGAACAGTCACTAGTTGGAATTCAAATATTATATGTTGTTTTTAATATACAACAAGAAAAAGTACGAACCTTTTGGAATTTCATGTTTTTAATTTGTCATGAAATGTGATCTGATCTTCATCCAAGTTAAGGGTATTGACAAATATAGTGTGCCTAAAATAATAACACTAAAAATATTATCTTTTTTGTCTTTATTGAACACATTCATTCAACATTCAAAATGGTAATTGTAAAAGTAAGTGAACTTTGGAATTATTAACTGGTTGACCCCCCTTGGCAGCATTAACCTCAACTAAGCGCTTCCTGTAGCTGTGGATCCGACCTGCACATCGTTCAGGAGGAATTTTAGCCCATTCTTTCCAGGCAGAACTGCTTTAGCTCTGTCATATTCTTTGGACGTCTCATGGGCTCTGACTTGGCCACTCCAAAAGGCGGATTTTGTTTTTCTGAAGCCATTATGTTGTGGACTTGCCTCTGTGTTTTAGGCCATTGTCTTGTTGCATCACCCAACTTTTACAGAGTTTTAGCTGATGTACAGAAATTCTCACATTATCCTGAAAAATTTTTTGATACATCTTCCCCTCCATGATTGCAAGCAGGCCAGGCCCTGATGCAGCAAAGCAGGCCCAAATCATGATGTTTCCTCCACCAAACTTTACGATTGGAATGATGTTTTCATGATGATATGCCCTTTTACATCAGATGTAGTACTGTGTGTTCTTTTCATATAGTTCAATCTTAGTTTCATCAGCCCACAAAACATTTTGCTAATACCACTGTGGAATGTTAATGTGCTCTTTTGCAAACTTCAGGCGTGCAGCAATGTTCTTTTTAGTAAGCGATGGCTTCTTTCGTGGTGTCCTGCCAAAGACACCCTGCTTGTTCAGCGTTTAACATACTGTAGACTCATGAACACAGATGTTAGCCAGTTTAATGACAACTTCAAATCTTTGGCTGTCCCTCGGGGATGTTTCTTTACCTTGATGAGTCTTCGTTGTTCTCTTGGGGTCATTTTGACTTGGTGTCCACTTCTTGGTAGAGTAGCCACAGCCCCAAAGTGTCTCCATTTGTAGATCGTTTGCCTAACTGTAGACTGGTGAATTTCTGAAGTCTTTGAAATCACGTTGTAACCCTTTCCAGCTTTATATAAATCAACAATTCTTGATTGTAGATGCTCTGAAAGCTCTTTTTTTGCGAGGCATGGCACACAATAGCATATTTTTCTTGTGCAGAGTGAACTCAAAAAGTTTGAGTGGTGTTTTGTCAGTCAAAGTAGCTCTAGTCCACACCTCCAAACTCATTTTTTAAACAAGACTCCAGGTATTCTAACACCTGACTCCAATTAGCTTTTTTGAGGTCATTAACTTAAGGGTTCACATACTTTATCCACGAGCACTATAAGGTTTTTATGGTTGTTCTTAGTAATTTTTATTGTGTCATTATTTTAGGCACTTTATATTTGTCAATACCCTTGACTTAGATGAAGATCAGACAAATTATGACAAATTAATGCGGAAAACTATGAAATTCCAAAAGGTTCACATTCTTTTTCTTGCCACTGTATGACAGTGCTATTAGGCTACCATGTGTAATCCATGATTGTATTGTTTCAGGTGAAACTGACTGACTGCTTACTTCACAGCAATGGCTCCTCACAAATTTGTCATTAAGGTATGTAAAAAACTAACTACTCAGTATGCTGACTTTTGTGGTGTGGTGCAGTGTTATCAAAATATTATTAATGTAAAATTATTTTTTCATATTAAAAACATGTTCTTATGTTCAGTATTCACTTGTAATACCTATTTTCAGTACTCAAGAGATTCAGCAAACATGGAGGAATTTGCATATGAAACCTGAAAATGTTTTCAGTTTAAACATATAGCCCTGTTATGTTTAACTCGGCATTTCAGTCTCATGTATTTGTCGGTATGACTTCAAAGTTTATATTTTTTAATTGCACTTGCTCAGAACCTAACTCGGTAAAACTTTTTTCACTGCTGTACCCATGTGACATTGGGAAAACTGGTACAAAGTTTTTGTGTGCGTGTGGAAGATGGTTCAATCACAATAACCTGATGACCAAAAGTAATGTTAATCACTTGTTTATCATATTGTTTAGTGTCTTGTGAACATCTTCGTCATATGTTGGGAAATGTTTTGTTCCTAAGCAATAGAACTTTTGCATGCTGTTCCTTAACCACATAGACACCTAATTACTTTAAACTACACTTTCTCCCACATGAAACTGAGGAAGAATAAGATGAATCTGCATTTTATTAAAGCCTTTCAGCTGTCATTATGAACAACTATCTATGTTTGTGTTAATGCCAGACAGTAGAGCAACTACAGACCCTACTTCAAGCAAGTGCCATGAGTTCTTGTGGTCTGTGTTAAACCACTGAAAAACTGTTGCGGACAATATGTAGCAAAGGAATCCAGTATATGCTAGCTTTTGTAACATTTGCAGTAATAATTTTGTAGCAGTATCTTAACTTTCCTACATGCAACTGCTTTTTCCTATCTCAGTAGCACATTATTTGTCCACTAGAGGGAAGTGCAGTTACATGTTTCAGCTGTCATAGCTCCACATTAGGATGTTGTTCATTCTTTAGGAAAGGTTTTTTGGAGTTTCTGGTCACCTTGTGTAAATCTCAACTTACCCCCTCCCTGAGAGCCTTTTCTTAATGGACACACCAATACAGTGCAGAGGCAAGTCGTTCTATTAAAAAGCCAAGCTGTTCATCCTGAGTCTGTTGCTCTGTCAGGAATAATGCACATCAGATGTTTTTGTTAAGTGCAGGGAAAGCCGCTGGTCTCTCTTTTGTTGATGTTTCATTTATTGAGAGTTTTGAATGAGGGCTGCAGACATTTGCGCTGATCTCTCACATCCTCCATAATGCCATGTGTGCCTAGTTGACCAGATATTGCATTCACTCCCTTTTATTTGTTTCATATGCATGCCTGCATACAGGCTACCCCACCACCCCCCTCAGCTGGTTGTGGGAGAGTAAAACCCTGGAGGTTCACGGAAGGTTCCTTCCCACTGGGCACATAATGATACTGTTGTGTTACTCTGCCTGAGAAAATGCACACAGCCTCTAACATGCTTAACCAACTAACCACAAACAAGTATGTTAGAAGGGATCAGTCCAAACAATAGCATTCAAAGCGCTACCCATAGCTTCACTTTCACAAAGCAGACACCACTACCATCACGTTTTTACATGAATGAATTACATCTTAGAATATCAAAGAGTAAAAATCTGTGCAGAGACATTGCTTTCACAGCAACATGTTGCAAACTCTGTTTGCTGGCTTGCAGAGCGAGCGAGGATTATCAAAGCAATTATGAGTTATGTTCTTGGATTCACCATGCCATGCTTAGTAGGCTGTTCAGCAGAGTGTTTTATGGCCCTTTCTCCTGAAATGTTTTCAAAGCAGCTCCCTCCATGGTCTGTGGAACTGCAGGAGGTGCTGGTATGCTCCTTCTTAAATAGGCTTAGACTGTATAGTGACCTGCCACTTCTCAGACCTCCCGAAAAGGGCCTGCAGGCTAAAGCACTGATCCACTGAAGCGCTTGCTGTCTGCCAGGACATTACTACTGCGGAGCCCTGCAATCTGCCTTCTATTAGCAGTATGCACTGCTGACTTTCTAACCATCTAATGTAGTAGGTTGAGACAGAGACGCAAGTGTTTTTTAAGAATGAAACGTTTGAGGTATCACAGAGCAGTTTAATGTCAGAGGTTTATGTGCTGTTTAGTGTTGTTGTCACTGTGTAGATGAGCTCATAACAGACCACACATCATGCCTCTGTACAAAATCATTTCATTGTGTGATTAGAAACATTTTGACACTTTTCAACCTCACAAGAGAAATCGACAAGGGTAAATAAGCCCCCTTTCATCTCAGCACTGCCCTACATTGTTATACAGAACTCACATTTCTAATGAGGCAAAACACTTCTCAGTTTGCTATTTCTGTCTATCTACCATTTCTCAAGGATGTGTCTGTCTGAGCTTTGTTTGCTGAGTGTTACCTGGAGATATTCCTGTCTGTTCTTGCTGCTCGAATTCCAGTCCTGGGTTGTGTCTCTTTTTATCATCAAATAAAGAGGACTCAGGTGTGCTAACATTCACCTGAATGAAGGGAGGTTTGTACACAAAACACTTCCGTGTGCTATCTGTAAATAACATTTGCCTCAGTAATAATCAAGTCTCAAGTTTCGGTGCACAGTATCTGGCATTTTGGAAAACTGGAAAAGAGAGTTGTCTTTTTTTTTAAGGGGAAACCCAGGTGACTCACAGCACAGACAGAGCTGGGAATGAGGCAAATAAAGCCTGAGAGCAAGGTTGTCACACCCACAGATCTAAAGAGCTCCCCTGGGTTCTTTGCAGACTTGCAGAAAGAGAGTCAGAAAAAGGGAGAGACAAAGGGAGAGTGGGAGAGATGCAAGTTTTATTGAGTGAGACCGCATCTGCTGCCCCTTTTCTCCCAATGTAAACATCTGTGGCTGGTTAGTGTTAGCCTCTGAGCTAAGTGCAGTCCGAGAGGGTCTGGTTCTTATACTACGCGATAGCAATGGCAAAGGGCAGCGAGGTGGGGAGGCGGGTGAAGCTGCTCATAGAGTTTGGGCCCCGTGCCCAACTTTGAGCAGCACAGGCGGGAGGATGGAGAGCTGGGTCTGGGAGAGAGATAAGGGAAGGTAGAGAGTGTTTTGGGAACTGAGAGTGATATAGACCAGAGCTCTGAAGACTAGAAAAAGCAAAGGAGCCGTCAGTAGGTTTGAGTCTGGATTTGTTTATTTACAGACAGAAAATATAAAGGACTCTCCTCATGCTGTGGACTGTGTGCAGCTTTAGTCTGTGTTTCAAATGTTTTTGTCAGTTAACCTTTTTTTGCGCTTGCAGGTAATATTCATCTGTTTGGCAGCAAGGAGACTTAGGATATAGAATTTGAGCTTAGCCTGCAGGAAGACTCTACCCTATTCATTCGCTGTGTCACAGCACACAAAAGATGGCACAATAAAGGATTTGGTATTAAGTAGCGCTTCTTGCCGCCTCTCGTTCAGCCTTCAGCCTCTGTTCATGACTCCAAAAAGCCTGTGCAAGGCAGAGAACAAAGCAGTGCTGGCCCACTTTAGTAAGTATGAAAAGAGTGACTTCCTCTAGAACTTGGCCCTTTATCAAACCTTTCTTTCCAACAACAGTGACAGTTGCTCAGAGTGTTGCCTTAAATGTGTCAAATCAAACTGCATGCAGTAGAATAGCTCATGAATCTGTTAACTGATTATGTCAAATGCAATGAAATTCTTTACGGCTTTGGGTATGATACTGCAGAGATTGTGTTGGAGAGAAAATTATAGGTTGGATTTGCTCATGACACTGCATTTAAGATTTTTATTGCTGTTTTTGGTTTTCACTTTTCAACACTCATTAGATTTTTTGAGCTGATTTCAGATTTTGCTAAACAAAGACAAGGCTCTTGCCGGTCATTACTGCATCTATAAAGTATTAGGCTGCTTGCAGAGATCTCACTTAAAGAGGGGCTGTAGCTGGGCTTTAAAAGGGATACACAAAGGTCATAGTTCATGGCAGAGTTCAGCCAAGAGATCCACTGGTTCCTCTTTGTGCAGAGAGTTGACAAATTTAGACCACATGATGCGATTGTAGTCAGAGCCTTTGTGTAAAATTAGATTCTGCTGCTGCTTTGTCTTATCTATCCCACTCAACAAAATGGTCCCCCTAAAAATGCTAGGAGCTGCACCTAAACAGTGCTGCCTTGACTCAAAGACTGACACCTTTTGCACAACATTTATCCCTCCTCCAATTTGGCACATTGGCAGACAAATTAATTGGTTTCTCATTAGGATGATTGCATTAGTTTGCATTCCTGACAAAATCCCCCATTTCTGAGAAGCCAACGGAATCACATGCTGTTTGTGTAAGGGGCAGACCACTGTTTATCATTAACGTCCAGCTCCCAGTCGAGTCTTGTCTGCTGCCCTAATGTGATAAAAGGAAGTTAGTCTAAAGCTTGCGAGATGTCTGGCTTTCAGCCCAAAACACAGACTCAATCAGAAGCAGAGAAACCATGTTAGGAGATTCAGAATGCTGCGCCTCACCCTAAGCATCACACGCCAAACCCGGTACAGCTCTCTTCATTTTAAGATTTTTATCAAATTTACCTGGCATCGCTCTTTAGAGTTTGCATCAGCTTGCCTAACTTAGAGCCATGTAACCCAGAAGACTGATCTTGTGGTCCCTTTTGGGATTTATATGAATGAGGGGTTTGGAAGATAATAATAAACACTTGACTCCAATACTACAACAAGGCCATCTATTACATTATAAGTTAATGATTTATCACACAACCATTTATCCTGATAATCTGCTAACTTATGCACACTGCTAGAATTTCTGTAATCATCCATAAAGCCATTCTTAGGTCTCAACATTTAAAAACTAAAACCAGTATACCAAAAATATATTCTGCATGTGTCAAGTCCACTAGTTGGGCTCTGTGTTTTGATTGACAAGGTCTGACCCTCTGTTGCTAGGCTTTACCACACACGGGTAATTGTGGGAGGCCACCAGTCATTGGTGGACCGCTGTGAGACAAAGGTCAGAGGATGAAGAGAATGCTGATCTGTAGGGACGAGCTGACAGCCAATACTGCACACATTTTATACATGAGGAGTTGGCACATTACGTTGGGCCTCTGTTCTGGTCCACGGGATTCTTGTCTTTGTGAGAACATGGTTTTGTATAACAATGTTTATGTATTTTTTTTCTTTTTGCAATGGTTCTATTTGTGGGTATTATGTCTTGGCATTTGGACTTTTTGTGATCCGTCTTGTTTGCATTAGCCTTGGTTATACTGATGCAGATGTGTATTTTAGTATGGATTGATATGCATTTCAGCTTTAGGTCTGGACATATTCTGCAGAAGAGATGCGCGAGACGTGGCTGACACTTTTAGAAACATTCACTGATCAGTCATATGGGGGCGCCCTCTCCTCTAGTTAGGCTGCAAGTAGAAGTAAGGAAGCAGCTTCATTTCATTTATTATTTACAAAAAGAAGAGACAGGATAATGCTCTCACAGGGGAAAAAATAATGCTAACTATTTAGTAGCATGAATGGCCAGAGCCAGAATGCAGCCTTTTAATATCATTTGACGAAAGGTTCACTGCCCCAGTTTAGTTTTATCACAGTAAATAAAACTTTTAAGTCTCCTTCAATGGTGAAGGAGCAAACCAAAACCTTTTTAGCAAGAGGAGGAGACAACTGGAATACGTTTGGAGTTGGACAGTGTAGACTTTAACCAGAATTTGGACTTAAATAGGGGGAACCTTCCCCTACACACCCTGTTAATTCTTTCGTTCACTTCATCCTGAGAACAGGGCCATAGAAACATCCCTCAACTCTGGATTGTATGGTTTAGTCATCCTGTCTGGGATTTTTTAGCCCAGGGGATGAAGCCTGGCCCAAAACAAGTATTCCCTGTTACTAAATTAATACACTCTTTTCCAGTTCGACAATGTGAACCTAAAATCTGTGTCAGATTTTTCCTTTTTATCACTCTGTGCTGCTTTTGCTACCCCAGTTCAGCTCAATGCATTTTGCTGCATTATCACTCAGGGTTTTAGGGTAGTACTTGTTGCTCCTCTGTGTCGTGTTGTGGGTGGTCTCCGTCCATCCATTACTTCCTTGTCCAGTGAGAGGCGAAGTTCACACGAGACCTACATCCATTTGCTCTCTGCAGCGGGCAGCTTTTGCACTCATGTGTAAACCATAATCAGGCCTGCCTGAGAAAGATGTAACAGCAACTTAACCAGCAGCGGCATTTCTGGCCTCCCTGTCCCTTGTAGCTTATTGTCATTGACACAAGGACGTAGTGCTTCAGGAATCCACTCTGCAGTCTTTCTTCTAGCTCGCTGCAGCACTCAAAAGGGTAAAAATGGTGGATCTGTGGAGTTTTATTACCACTCTGATGCAAAGTAGGATAATCCCCATTTATGTGGTACATCTTTTAGACTTTTTTTCCCTTGCAGCCTATTGTAACCCGAGGCTGTGACTATATTGCAAAGCTTATGGAATAGGGAAATAGTTTTTTATGCTGAGAGAGGGGAAATATGAGGAGACAGACAGGGCCATACATTTTTGTAAAGAGATTGGTAGAGAGATGGCTAGACAGAGAAACAGGAGGGAGGGGACTGCTGTGAGAGGCCTGGGGTGATGTTTGAGGACACAGGGGGTCGTTGTGGTTTGTCTCGCTGTCAATCACCCGCACTCTGATTTCCTTTGTTGCCTGTGAGCTCAATGCCCCTCAGCAACCTGTGGCTGTCTTTCCTCTTTGTGTTACAGTGTGGGAACTTTGCTGTGCTGGTGGATCTCCACGTTCTGCCCTTGGGCGGCCAAGAGGACGCCAGCTGGTTTACTACGGACCACATCGAGGTACAGACACAGGGAGTAGGGCGTGCCTGTGAATACGTGTGTGAGTGAATATGTGGCTTCTGTTCTTCTGGGGGCCTTTTCAAAAGACGGCAGCAGCGTAGAATCTAAAATGACTTTGAGCCTTCTCTCTTTTCATTGTTGCAAAACTGTTCCCATCTCTCTGCCAACCACTTGAGCTGACATACTCGCCTTTCACTTGAGACTTGTACTGTCCTGTTGTTGGCCTCTTCTCATCATTAATCTTCACTCGTGAAGTCAAATCTAAACTTGTGTTCTCTTAACAGTTCAACAAAGCATTGCTGTACTGAAATATTAGCACTCTGTTTACAGGAGGTTACAAACGTGGTTCGAGATGCTGTGGACCAGAGGGTGAAGCAGTACACAGAGTTTCTCCACAATAGAAGACAGCTCAAACAGAAGAAGGAGCTGGCACCTGTTTCAGCCTTTTTTGTGAAAGGTGACACCATCTTGTGACCCTTGTTACAGTGTTCTAAAGTCCAGTGCTTAAATGTTCATCATGATAAAATGTATGTGATCCATTATTGCACATACTAATGCTTTCTTCATGTGTTTATTGGAACATTGGTTTAAACTGATATAGCAACTAATACAAGTTATACATATTCTGTTTTGATTTCACTGTTGCTCATTCCTGTGAGATGAAATCATCTTTGTCTTTGATTTCTTTTTCCTAGGTGTGTCTGTCATCAACCTTTGAATAAGTCAAATGTTTTTCTTTGACTATGAACTCATAACCAGTATTGAGATGGTATTGAGATATTGCTGTGTGCATGTAGGTGAACCATTGAAATCTGTGGGCAGAGTTGGAAATGGAGTTACAAAACAGTAAAAAAAGTATTTCATGGCTACCTTTTTTAAGGGAGAGTGTGGGTGGAAAGACAACAGAACTAGTTGGGACACGGTGGCTCCCTACGCCCAGGGTGTGACCTGTGGAGCAAAAAGCTTATAGGAGTTCTTATATTGTGTAGCACAGTTTAACTTGGCACGTCTCAGATGCATTTGGACGTGCAAGATGTGAGTTTATTAAAATGGCTAGTGTTTGTTACCCTTTTGCTTAATACAGCATTAGCACTGTGTTTATCTGCTCTTGTAGTTAGGTAGAAAACGTCAAAAACAGCTGCTATGGCACCTACAACCATGCACAGAGAGAAATCAGTAAATCATACATCGATGCGAATAAGCCAATTCAATTCATCCCTGTTCATCGAATGTGAGTACGTTCTACCAGCCACCCACACGCATGCCTTTGAAGCACTGTAAACCTAGCATCAGAGGAACCTCCAGCTGCGTGCTGTAAGACAGACAGGTTTGTCACAGGTAGCAGTTAAGGGCAGTTAAACCGGGCTCACTCAGCAGGACAGGCCTTACTGTGAGAGTGGGATTACAGGGCAGTCGGCCCCATAAAGTTTCTCCTGTGGCTGCAGCTCTGCCTCTCACGCTACCCCCCTACGCACACACACACTTAGTCTTAACATCCACTCATTGTTTTCATGTTCTGATGGAGAAACTTTTGTAATTTTTGTGATAAACTTATAGCAAGTGGATGCACGTTGCATGCATGTTTATGGGCATATACACAGGTGCTCATGTGCCAATGAGAATCAGAAGAGCGACAGTGTGTTTGAGAGATATATCCTCCCCCTGGGCTAGGTGTGAACAGGCTGACAGTGTAAGGTTACTGAAAAGCCTGACTCATATTCCCCATGACAGACTGAGGAGAGACAGACATCTCTAATGATGGAGTTCACAGACTGAGGCTACACACACACACACACACACTTATGTGCACATATTCACTCCACTGTGTGAACAAGGGGACTATCAGTATTTCAGCAGCAAAATATGCATGTAAAAATGATTAAGCTCCTTGCAGCTTTGCCAAAAAGAATGTAACCAGTGGAACATGACTCCATACCATATCAGAGAATTTTCCCCTTGCAGAACATGAAAAGGTATAGTGCCTCAAACAAGCCAACACAGTTCATGTGCTTTAGTCCTATTAAAGGTCTTAAGTGAGTGTAATGACATTCTTGGTCTTTTCATTGTCCCGTGTGAGGGAGGCGGCAGAGCAGTAAAGGTGGAGACTGTGACTGTGAGAAGTGAGCAGGCAGGCAGGAGCCATAAAAAGGGGAGGACAGACTATAGGCTTAGGGAGGGAAGCCCAGCAAACCTCAGGGTGGGTATTAAGTATTGGGGTCGTCTATTCTGCAAGCAGGTCAAACGCTAACCTGCTAATCCTTATAGGACTCTCAGACCGTCCATAGCAGGGAGTGGAAGCTGGTTTTCTGTTTCAGCAGAGGACTTATTTGCATCTGTATGTGTCTGTGTGCAGCATTTTGTTATTTGACAGCAGAGTTAAGCTGGATGTCCTGGATTGAGACGTGTATGTGCTGGAACATGTACACATGTCTGTTGTTGCTTATAGAGAAAGGTGTCAGGCAGAGTGGTACTGATTTCTAGGCCAAGAATAGGCAGATGGACTGTGGTGCAATGTGTGGGATGGTGTGGGAGGGGAATTGTGGGTCTTGTGTGAGGCGGCGTTTGAGTTGGTGCCAGTGTGAAATCACAAGTGCTTCCGCCAACAGACAGCAGAAAGAACAGCGTAACAGCCTCAGCTGTTGGCACTTCAAATGAGCCATCAACAGCTTTCAGCATTCCAAGGCTCTTCAGTGCAAGTGTTTGTATTTGAGTTATCTCTATGGGTTATTGTATTTATGTATATATGCTGTGTTGGTGCATGTGTGTGTTCAATGCTCAGTGATCATGTCAGAGAATGTCTTATCCCATGTCTTCTGCCAACATAAATCTAAGCCATTTCATAAAATCTCAGCTGCAGAAGCCAATTTCCAACTGTCAGCCCCCACCCCCTCTCAATTTTTACCCAGGCTACTTGAGACTTCATGATTAGCTCATAGTGATGTGATTTATTTATGTTTTTAGAGAGATGAACAGAGAGAACTTTTCCCACCAAACATTTTGGCTCTGGACATGTAGAATGGACATGCTAGACCTTAGAAGTCCGGGGAAGGGGAGCTTGGGAGCGGCCTCATGCATTCTCACTGGTGGACTGTGTTGAACACACCCACATTTCTCAGAGTAATTACAGATTGAAAATGAGTGGATAATAGGTTCTCTGTGCTTTGAGGAATACATTTTTGTCATTCAAGATGATATTTGAGTAAGGAAGCTGGTGGTTATCTTGTAAGACAAAGAGAGTGTCACAGTTATCTTCATGAAGATCGTTTTCTGCAGAGTTCTGCTCATGTCAGACATCTTGGAAAACACAACATGCTGTACAGACTTTCTAAACGATCGTCATATATTACCAATATCCTTCTTTTTTCATTAGATTAGATCTAGTTTACTTGTGCAGTACCCTATTCTAGTATTGTTTTAACTCAACAGAATATTAATTTTGTAGCTCATGATAGTGTATGTATTTGTGTGTATGGGTTGAGTGTAAACTGAGAAGTCCAATTTTACACGGATTTAGTTAACATGCCATTTGAAATTGCCGAAGTACATTACCAGATGTCATGCATCTACTATTAGTATTGATATAGCCACATTGATCTCTTCATGTGAGGCAGAGCTCAGGTATAATTTAGCCTGGCATTTGAGACACTTCCTACCAGTCAGAGGGGTTAGAGGATCTCCGACAAACTGGTACCTAGACTCTGTATGAGCCCATGGCAGAGCTGGTTCCTTCTTCCTCTCCCTGCACAGGTGCCAGGACTTAGGGGGAGGGAACACCTGCCAGCTTGTTTCCCCATGGCCACGGCAGGCTGGAGAGGCATTTTCCCAGGCTCCCCAGATGAATGGTCACTAATAGCCGTGGGAGAGGGCTTTGCGAGTGCTGCACAGTGTACCACTGACTCCTCTTGGCAGGCCTATGAAGGGGGCTTAAGGCAGCCTGGCCATGGCCATTGCAAGAAAAGCACAAGTGTTGCTGGATAGCTTTACCATTGGAGAATGTGTTTACGAATGACCATCTCTCTCTCATTGAAGAATGCGGAGGATGTGCAGGGACTACAAGAGAGATGGTTAATTTTTGCTCTGGCCTGCCATGGATTTAGCTTTGTTTGACTTCTTTGATCATTTGAGGGCCTACAACTCCAAGCTAAAACACTTTATCTAACTTGGAAACACCTTTTGGTCAAAATGTGAGATTTTCTGTGCACAAATCTATAACCCCTGCATGAATGTTTTGGTGCTGTTCATTTTAGACGCAATCAATAGATGCCAACCTTCCACTCTCCTACTGAGACAGTACACAGAGCTTCTCACATGATACAAGTTTATCACAAGTTATTTTGTAGTGACAACCTGTATTCACCCACCTTGTTCTTCTCAGTGCTACCTCAGCTATTACTATTTATATGTGTGGCTGTTATGTGGGGACTGGTCTGTAAATAGAGAGGCATGCCTGTGGCAGAGTTACCTGCTCTGCTCTGTGTTACTGGGCGTGAGGCAGGCTGGGATTAAGGCGAGAGGGAAACGGAGACCTGTGACAGGAACAAAGGAATTCCAAGGCCCAGGCTGGAAATGGATCCTGATCAGAGTAGCCGCTCCAGCCAGCTTGCCCCTCTCCCCGCTTGCCCTCCCTCCCCTGGCCCCTGCTGGGCAACCCCCTTCCTCCTGGTGCTTTGTGGTGTTGCTGTGGCTCTTTAAATCCTTCCTGTAAGCCCCTGGCCTTACTCAGCAGCAACACATAGGACAGTCTGACTCCACTGCTAACCCCACTCATGATTATTGCACATATGCACACACAGTCTTATGTTCATTTTTTGCCCTGTGCATTTTAAGGCATATTTCCTCTCCTCTCCTCTCCTCTCCTCTGGCCTCATGTCTGCATTTCTTTCCTCTCGTCATGTCGTCTCTTTATGTTTTCTCACTTTCTCTCCTTCTCCTTCTCCACAGGGTCAGCTGTAGTCTCTTAGGACACAACCACAATCCCCGCCATAGCTGTCACACCACACTCTTTTCCCATATAATTAGGGCCTAAGCCTGAGCCTGAGCACGGATCACATTCATGTGACTGTTCCTTTTTACCACAATCTGGTCTGGGAGACGGCACACACTCACTTGAACTCATGCTCAATGTTCAGCCTGACCAGCATGCCTTGTTTCAGGAATTACTGAAACATTTCAGAGGATGCCATTGTTTTTTTTGCTTGTTGCTTCACTTTGAAAGTAATAGGCTTGTGTCATGTGCTACCGTGACGCTTTTCTTGTGGACAGGTGTTATGATAGTGCCGTGTGCCAAATTTGCCATGTGTTGTCAGGAAAGGTGTGCCTAGGATCGCCTTAACAAATAGAGTTTAATAGTATATATGGATGTTTTACCCGAATTTTATTCCCATAAGGTCAGGATTTTGCATATTTTTACCATTTTCGAAAAATTGCATGTAGAACTTCAGTCAGTTGTATACCTTGGTAAAATGACCATGTGTGCTATGGTATATCTGTTTTGATTTCTAAATTCAGGCCAGCAGATTTACACAAGACCCAGTAAGCAGAGACAGCTTCCAATAAGACCTTGGTCTGGGTTTTAAAGGGCCAGCACAGTGCATAACTCTCGCCCCAAAAGTGCTCCACACAACACTAAACCAAAGGATCTTAATGCAGAATAAGCAGATTGTATCCTCTTCGCTCTCAATGCTCTTTAACATAAACAGTGGCTGCACTTCAGGAGATTTGTGGCCTCTCGGGTTAATTACGATATAATGATGATTTAATATGACATTTTGTATTGTGACTGCATTTCTCTCATCAGATTATGTTTCTGAAAAATCTATTTTTTTTCCCTTGATAATTGTTCTGTGCTCCAAAATGCTCCCCACCACTTTAGTCACATGCTGCATTATGGGTTGGCCTGAGCTACCATGCTGCGGCGTATTTTGTAACTGCGATGAAGGGGTCACCCAAATGTTAAATTGAACACTCATGTGCAAATATTGTTTCAGGTGGACGTTGTGCAGGATGATAAGGCACAGTGCTCTGCTACGGCCGTAGTTACAATTGCACACAGAGAGTGATGTCCTTCCAGGAAAGCCCCCACTTACATATGGGTAACTTCCTCATGCTCTCTCATCCTTCACCACTCCACCCCACTCTCTCGCTCTAAGCCCCAACTCTCCACCCACACTTGAGGACAGAGGGAGGGGGTCCACATCAAAGCAGAGATGTCAAAAGAGCAGGATTCTCAGGCACTGATGTCTGACTGTCCTGCTGATTCAACTCCTGTTCATAAAGGGGTTGCGTGGGAATTAGAGTTCTCCTGACATTCAGTCACCACATTTACATGCACAGTAGAAACATGGCTAATGAGAGAAATCAGGTTACAGGAGGAAATCGTACAATGCCTTTGCATGCACTGCAATAATCGGATTTCTGTTTGACCTTCCTTTGCGTGCAGCTGGTGTGTAGTTAGATTTCTCTCTTTTTTACGTTTTTTAAGCAGTCTAAGCATAATTTAAATGAAATAATGATATATAACACTAATAGCCGGAGGAGCTATTTTCATTTTTCGTGGGAACATTTGGAATGACTGACTGAAAAATCTGTTTAGTTTTTCTTGTTGTGCCCATGAGGTACAAAAAATAATCAGGATGCATCGCTTCAAGTTATCATCTTTCCTTCCGTCTTTGGGCACTGTTGTCATGATGATACTTTCCTTCATTGTCAGATGCATTACACACACCTGCTCCTATGAACGATCCCATTAAAAAATCAGGCATGTTCAAGAAGTGTGTCTCCTCCTGCAGAAATTTAGCTGTCAAAAGGATTTCTTGGAATAACTAACTCTGATTTTGGAAACCTGGCTTTTCTTTTTTCTATTACGTTGATGATATTGGGTTACTTCAGAAAGCTTAAAGTAACCAGGTAACTTAAGAGCCTGTAAAATCACTGAAAGAATACAACCATTGAAGTGTATCTCTTTCAAGGCCATGGACCCACCGTGGTCAGGCTAATGCATGGCCTGGACCTGCTAGGGAAAGTCCTCCATATCAGACAAATTCTTATGGATTTGAGTCACAACAGCATTGGCTGCCAGGAATGCAGATGGTGAGAAGAAGTAGGCTATGTTTTCTATAGCTGTTTTAATGATCTCCTCAGGATATGACTGAAGTTAATGAAGTCTGTTCCATGGGGCTTACCTTTGACCCCGGTCTGAATGCCTCTCACCCCTGTCTGTTCCATTTTACAGTCCCAGTCACTCTGGATGCCTTTTGGTTTGTTGACTTTTCTTTCCTCTCATTGTTTTCCCAGGAAGCGGTGAAAGCTGCACTGTGTGTGTCTGTGTGTGCGTATGTGTGTGTGTATGTGTGTTTCGAAAGTACAGTATTCTAGCCTTGGCACCAGCCCTGTGGAGTCTGAGTCTTTTTTTCTGCAGTTGTCCTGTGGTATATTACAAGATGGCAGAAGTCTCTCCAAACAAGCGGTTACAATATTATCTACCACATTTCTGAAAACATGGCATGCTGGCTTGTTTACTGTTTGACTTGACCTGTCATAATATTGTTGTGCACTGGATTTCAAAACAATTAAGCAAGACCATCTTCTTTTTAAGGAAGTACAAATGAAACCCTTTAAAGTCTTTACTCTGCACATTTGGGTATTGCACCACTGTGGGCCACAGTTGCCACAAAAAGGGGCCACTCATTCCCAGAGGAGGCACCAGCAAACTGTTTGTGAGAGAGAAACATGAATGTAAGCTTAGCACGAGAGAAGCTGGGCAGAGGGCCAAGAGCAACTCTGCGCTGCGCAGGACGTTATAAAGTTGGAGCAACAGCTGATGTCTCGGGCCATGGCGTTGCACTGGTTCCCAACTCTGTGTCCAGACATCCCTGTCAAATTTGTCCTGGGAATTGGCAAGCTCAACCCACCAAGGGAAAGCAGTGAGAACAGTTGCAGAGCTAGACATGAGACTAAAGAGTCTAAATCAGAGGCTCTAAAAACATAAAGAGTCATGAGTGTGCAATGAAAGACGCTTGCTTCCTGGTCCCTCCTGGACCCAGAATGGACAGAAAAAACAAAACAGAGATACAGATCTGCATTCCTTCCTGACTGGATATCTAGAACGGGTGATAGATGACCACTGCTTCCCTATTTATGGAGTAACAGAATATCAGAGTTTTTTCTCCCAATAAAGGAATGCTGTTATTAACTACAGACATGCTCAACATACCCATACCGTGTGTTAATGCAATTCCCCTTTGGGACTAATGGCAATCTATTTAAAGACTGTTGACTTATCCATTATTATTACATACTTTGTGTGCACCAAGATCTAAAGTTACAGACTCTCAAGGATGTGAACACTAAAGACAATTCAGTAAGGGGATGTATTCCAATTCTACATGCACTCATAAATCTGACATTCATGTGTGTGTCCTGATTAAATGAGAGTTCAGTGCAGTCTGTAAGCAAGGCAGTGACACACTTTGTTGTTTAAGATTTGTACTCCAGCATATTGTATATAAAATGAAACAGTGACTGTGAGGTTAAAATACAGACACACAGCTTTAAATTTAAAGTGTTAACATCTGTGTAGAAGCATCTGTAATCTGTGTACCACTTTATACACAATGTTTACCCCAGTTTTACGAGGCCACGCAAATTTTCTCACTGGCTGCTCAAATGTTTCTTAAGAAGTTGTGTTTCATTTAATTGTTAACTCACACACAGCTAGTCCTGCAGCGAGACACTATTTTTAAACTTGCAGTCAAACAAACATTTTTCAAACTATTTTTTTGTTGTGGAGTGTTTGTGAGTGGTCTCGCCTAACCACCTGACCTCAATCTAATAAGTGTTTAACTTGCTGGAGATCAGACATAAGCCCCAAAAGACCCCCAAACAACCAAAAACTGAAGATGGCTGCATTACAGGCCTGGAAGTACACCACTAGGGAAGTTACCAAGCTGATTTCAGTGGCTTCAGGCATCATTAACTGCAAAGGATTTGCTACCAAAATACTAAACATTTGACTTTAGATCATTCTCTGCTTTCCATTATGGGTTAAAAGGTCTACAATTACAACACTGTGAATTAAAGATTGATATTAACCCTCAAATAAAGCGGAAAGTTCGCTGCTTAACCTCACAGTCAATGTTTCTTTGCAAATCCTGTGTGATGGGGCACACAGCCAATACCACCAAAATGTGTCATTGTCTTTTTATGTATAAACTGTGGTGTATTTACTGAGTTACAGGGTTACCTGAGCCCTTGAGGTTGATAAAACAGTTTGTAAAATGATTCCTATAAATCCCTATTTATCATCCATCAAACAGTGTAATGTGGCCCCTCTATTGCTTGGCCTTTTTGCTGCAAGGCAGGGGATTTTAAACTTAAGCTGCGAATCCTGGAGCCTTACTGATTTTCTGCCCTTGCAAACAGGTGTGTCAGTCGCCCAGAAATTTTTTAGCACCTGACTAAAGTTTGGCCTGAGGAGCAAGAGTAACAATCACTAACCTAAGAAAAGCTGGTAAGATGAGCTTCTTTCATCACCCCAAAGTAACATCTTAATCTTGCATTAAATATGATATGTATTATGTACTTTTAGCAAATAATGTACTGTAATCTATAAAATATAAATCAAAGCAACTGACAAGTTGCAAAACTAGTCCACAAGTGCTCCTATCAGTTACTTTCAAGGCTGTGCAAATACATTTGTAAAGTGAGAAAACAATCCCAAGGGCCTTTGACATATGGATATGTATTTGTTACCATGAAACTAAGCAATTACAATCAATATTTTTCTGAAGCTAATAGTGTGAAACTGTTACCTAGGTGACAGGCTGTAACACCTGTCAGACTGGCATGATTTATTCTTTCATTATTCATTTGTTCCTTCATTGATCTATGCTCGTACTGTTTTGCGGTTAAGAATTGTGTTCTCTAAAGTGCTGATGACGGTTCTTAACGCTACTGCAAGAAAGCGGAGAAGAAGAAAGAGGAGGCGGTGCCGTTAATCACTGGCCAGTAGACGTAAGCGTATACCTGTGACAGTTTTGTGGCAAACTGTCTCTATAATTGTATGTCATTGTCCAAAGGCAGCTTCTTTTTAGGACTATAATTAAGTGCTTTGAGTTGTTCTGAGATTACATCAGCGTACAGAGAAATGCGAGAAAGGCTCCTTCACATTAGTGTGTGGGCCAGTACTGTTAATATGTCTTCTGCTCTGTGTGTTTTCTGTTCACACCATATGGGACATACTTTTCTCAGTTGTAGGTCAACGTTTGGAGGAGACTTGTCCAAGTTTTTTCAAGTTTTTTTGATGAGTGACTGTCAGCGTTGTTGCTGACGGGCTAAATCCTCCCCACTTCCAAAATGTCATCTTTTCTGAAATATAGACAGCCTAGTTTTTTGCTTTATGACAGTGCATATTTGACATTATCCAGGGACTTCTGAAAGAGCCTTGAGTGCAAGGGGTCAGCATTTTCTCAAAGTAGGGAAGGCATGTAATCCTTTAATTGATGTTAAAATACTGAAATCCCATAGTTTTCAGTTAATGAGGTTTTAACACGACAGCAGCAAGATGGGAGAGTTTACCAAATAAGAATAAAGAATTATAGAAAGGTGGTGGTAAAATCAAAGAAAGTAGAGTTTTACAGTCACTGTATCTAGAGGGAGAAAGAGTACCGAGAAGGTACCAAAGGGTAAGCAGGCTCTGTTAGCTTCCCAGCACTGTGTGTCTGTTTGCAAAGAACAACTGGATAGCGTGCTAGCCAGACCCTTGCTTTTAGTCAACAAATTCCTGCCAGATTAGGCAACAGGCCACTGTTTCTGCCCAGTACATCTTACATAGCATGACAAACATTCCATGACAAATAGAGCAGAGACCCAAGACATGATTTCTCTGCTTGTGCCAAACTGGGAGGTCAGTTAAAACAAAATAGACTGAATTGTTTCACACTCGGTAATTAATTATTTTTGTTTTTAGTATGCTGGACCTTAGACTGAGGATAAGTTTAAAGTTAGTAGCAAATTTGTGGGATGTATTTCAGCTTATGGAGCCAGACATGGGCATTGTTTAGTTCATTAATGAAGTAAAGTTACTGTATTTATGCAGGTTTGATGCCTAGTCCTGTAATTACGTGAAGTATATCCTAGCCTCACTCATTCTGTTGCCAATCGTCATCATATGAAAGGTTTTATTTTGGATCAAGAAATATTTGCATTTATTTTGCCACTGATTGATTACCTTATTTTACTGTCTGAATAAAAGTTTCCGTGACAAAAAATGGTTAGAATGCCAGCTGCAGCTGTTTGTGTAATGACGGACAATTGAATATAAATGATGTTATCAGTTTATCAAGGAATGACAACAATGCCAGCGCCCATAGTCTCACATAAAGTCGTCAGTAAGGGCAAGTTTGATGTTAATGGTCTTTTGGTTTTGTTTTTTTATAGGGGAAAACTTCAACCTGGTCGCCAATTTTCTGAAGCGGCACTCCAGTCTCAGATGTATTGGCAAGCAGGGTACGTGACCTACATGTTTTCAGTGCATCAGTCCCAGTTAAAAGAATCAGAAATAGATTTCTTCAAGGTTCATCCTCTGCCAGATTTCCCACAGAAAGAGCAAGTCATCTGTGGTTTGTATGTTGATTTTTCTCCCCCTCACTTGTTTTTATGTCCTGTCCCTACCTGCTCAGGGTGTTGTTGAGAACAGGCAGCCATTAAGTGGTTCCCATGAGAGGCTACTGAGAGTGGGAGAGAGTGAGATTGCAGCGCTGTCTGTGAAGAGCAGTGAGAATCTATCTCCATGGCCCATCTAGTGCCTGTGACCCTTGGCCACCTTTTCATGGGACCAACATGGTTCTCTTCCTGCCAGTAAAGTTAATATCTGCTCCCTGGGGGCCGGGGCTTGAATGTTAGGGTAGCACTGACCTGCTACAGACTGAGATGACGGCTTCTCTCAGCAGGTCCGTTACACATCAAATTAGACCCAGTCTCCTGGGGTCAAAGGTTGTGTAATTCGGTCCATTGAGTTAGCTGTACAAATGCGGTTAGATCATGTAAAAATTTCAAATAGCTATAAAACGGGTGGTTAAAACGTCCTGTTTTGCGATTGGCTAGATGGCTACAAGTTTGAAGTTAAAGCTCGTTAGATAGACTACGAAGCTATGAGGAACTTTTTAAAACTTGGTTACTATAATTAGTTTGTCAGAATGCAGTTGTATTTTCAGAATTAGCTGACTTTCATTTCACCCCATAATACAAAAATATTAAATGGAGTATAACGCAGACATGCTTATTATCAGTGGAACACAAAACTAGCAGAATTTCCAAAATCAAAAGAGTTCACCCTCTGGAAAGCATTTTTTTGCTCAGTCGATTAATTTGTTCTGAAATCTTCTGTTAGTTGTTGTTGTTTTTGTTTTTTTTAGATATCTGTAGGTTGAAAATATTTGGCCTGAGAATTCATCTTTAAAAGTCAAGACTTTCCACAGCACATTTCATGGCAATTTGGCAACTACTAGTTCTTGGTCAGCACCAAAACCCGCCCACGACATGACCATTCTTTGTCATCCTTGTTATTTACTCCACCCAGGGTTTATGCAACTTGTTCCACTGGATTGCAAAAGAAGCAAAACCAGTGTATTAAAAATGACCACTAACGAGGAATATGAACTTTAACAGACTTAATTCACAACTGCTGAAAAACCTGTGAACAGAAGATGGTGGGCTGAATGGAGTATGAATGCAAGTTGAAGGATATGCATAATTTGCCAATGCCAATTATTTGTCAAAGCAGGAAGTCACTGCTTGTGTCAGTGTTTCATTAGACTTAAGCACGTAACTTGATGATGCACTAGACTTCCATTTCTATACAACTTGTTTACATAAGGGAGACCATCTGTAATAGACTGTAGGTCAGACTTTTGCCAGTTTTGCTGTCCAGTTGAGGTGACATGTTGAGGTCAGTTCATCTGGAGTGCTTACAGACTGTTAGATTTATTATAATGATTAATTTCATAGAACAATATTGTTGCACTGTAAATGATCTTTCCTTTTGAAGTCAGTGAAGCAGTCATATTATTCCCAAAAGCCATTGTTAATGTAAAAATTTCTAATATTTCATGCTGTTTACGCAGCTCATAAAGTTCAGCAATTATATGTTAACTGCCAATTTCTCCTTGGTTTGAGGGATAGTAAATACTTGGTGTCTGTAGATGTAAATTCAAATATCCACCACAATTCCCTATGTTGGACTTTGACTCATAATTAGAGGTGAGCCCACACTATTAACCAGCAGGGTCTGCGTTGTTTCTCTGCCTGCTTTCAGATTTGCGTGTGTTTCCTGAACGATATGTTGTGTGTGTGAGCTGTCCAGAGGATGCCTTAGCGCACCATAGAAACCCGAGCCTGGCCGCGGTGAGTGCTGTTTATGCTCCTCTATTTCCTCTTCCAGTCGCCTGGCAAAAAGTCTTGCATGGGTCTGTGTGTTATTATAGGGATGTGTTGCCAAATTGTGCTCTCACTTGTGTATGCTGATCCTCTTTATAAGGGGGTGGGCTCTGACCCTATTTGAGCTTTTCAGAGACCTCGTGAGAGGAAAACAGAGGATGGCAGGAGGTTGGGTGGTAAGAAGTAAGGTCCAAAGCTGCAGAGTCAACCGTTCTTTGAAAAGTTCCTACTCCCACATTGTGCCAATTCACACAATTCACTGTTTCAGTTCTTGTTTGTTGTACTCAAACATGGAATTGTTTGGAAGTCAAAACTATAGCTAAAAATACTCTAGTACACTTCAGCCCCTACAGAAGCCCAGCCACTAGAAATTTTATGCAGTCAAGATCTGATTGGAACTTTTTCTGGCTTTATCCAGCTCAGTCAGGCACCTCAGTGTGGATGTTTTTCAGAACATAATTTTCATCTTTTATTAAAAAAAAGCAAACTCTATTTTGTTGGCCCTTCAGGCACCTTATTGCAAGTACAAACAATACATGATGTTCCCTATTAAAGCAGCATATCATTCATTGTTCAGGAAAAGTACAATAACAGTCTCCATCCTTCTGTTACACGGAAAGTTAACTTGATTATCTGCTGTCAAATACCATGTGTCTTTATCTAAGTTGGGCTGGGTGGGTATTTTCTTCTACTCTGTGCTGTGTGTACCATGTTATACTCTTTCCCATGTCATTAAACTTACTACTGGAGTTCTTTATTGTCCATTCATACTATAATCTACTATCCTTTGGTCAGTGTTCATTTGATCCCAAACTCCCTGGAGTATTCTGGGAAATAGTGATGGAGCCTCTCACCTTGGCACTCACATCAAGGACAGACATCTCTCCCATCACATCCCATGATCAGTGGCCTGCTGTTTTTCTACGGGGTTTTTGCTATTGTTTCCCTTTGAAATTTCTCTGCGCTCTCCACAGTTTGGCTTCCAATGAAAGCAGTGATTGTAATATTTTTAGGGGAGCAACACAGTCGTCAGTGAAAAGTTCAGATTGTGTAACCAATTTTCCAGTTCAAGGAGGCATTGCTGTCGATTGCGTTCCTCTCCTCAGGATGTGGTTCTCTGGGCTCATACAGTACAAGCAGAGGGAATTGGAGGGTGGGAGTCTTGTGGTGGAGCTCTCACTAGCTCAACCTCGGGCCTGGTTTGTAAGGGAAAGATACCAGACAGAAAGGCTCAAGTTTTTCACATGACAAAAACAGTAATTTGTTTACACCACTCACTCTGTTCTTATTTGACAGAAAAGCAGTTTTTGCAGTTTTAATGTTGCCAAAGAAGTCAGAAATCTGAATGAAAAAAGTTCATGCTGGGAGTCACAACTGATGTAAGGTATAATAATGTTGCTGTTTAAATATAATGGGGTCTTTGGAGTTCCATGTCAGGGCTGATCATGTTTAAGAGGGGGTCTTTTATCCCACAACTCTTGACAGCCCGAGCCTGCTAGTCCCAAAAAATGCCACATTTCCCTGAGTTTAGGGAGGTTTCGGGTTTGTTGTTAGGATTCAGTTTGTGTGACTTGCTGAACAAAAATCTTCAACCACAGTGGAAATGTAGACTCATCAAATGAGTACTTTTCATAAGGTCAGGGGGTTAAGTTGTGAAGGAATTAATGTGACATCATGGTTGGTTGGCCTTTTGTCCTGTGAAAGCCAACTTCTCACTCCTACAATGGAGCATACTGTAAAGTCAGTTGTATACTATGTGCTCTTATTAGTCATATTTTCAGCTGTGATTCAGTTTGAAGAGAGTATGGGTAGATTTAGTCATTTCTAGTGGTGTAGAGGGAACTGCGATACCAGTTATTAATGATTGTGTTTTGGTTTACCAGGCACAACTGCCGTGTTTTGTTTCAATTAACCTTCAAGCAGGTCGAAGCTAATTTAACTGCAGTTTTAAAGTGAAGGTATGCTCAGAAGAAACCAGTTTGCACAAGATGTCATCCTATCACCGCAGAAAGCAAAAGTGTTAATAGCTGTTTCAAACAGCCGGAGGGGAGGCTGGCTAATCTTTTTCATCAGGCGGTACTTCCTGGAAGGTATTAAGAGAGGTATACTCCATTGTACACACAAAAGATGAATCAAATATTTGTGTGTACACTGACAAAGCAAGATTAAGAGAAAAGAGAAAGGTCAAACTCCTGTTTACGTTCTAAACTCTAACTTTCGCACGCATGGTCAGTTCTTGCAGAAGTGGATTGTCGTTTCCAGAAAGTTACAGAGTTTCAGGCGCTGTTGAACGAACCAACATGCGCTTTGGTTTGAGCTGGCTACAAAATCTTGACCATCAGGTCTGGAGTTGTCCAGTGAAATCAATCTTGACATCCATATCAGCCTGATGCACTCTGTCCATTAGGACCTACAACCCTAAAACCAACTGTTACTTTGCAGAGATAGGCCCATTGAAAGTGCTTTGTTTGCACGAGTAGGGGGAAGCAAATTAGTTGCATTGTTTCTTTCTTTCTTTTCCTTGGCATTTGAAGATTTAAGTCCCTCATAAAAAGTTGCTCCTATTGTGAGTCAGCACCAACAGTGAGGAGGGCAGCATGGGAAGGAAGAGCTAGTGTTTAGGATTGTGGCCGTTGTTTTCTAGTCAGGCACAGAGTGGGCAGCTGAGGTGAGTGGCGTGCTGAGCCGCAGAAGTTTGGATCAAAGGCAGAGCAGATGTGTTTCCAGTCCCCCCCTCTTCGGAGCTCTGGACGAGCCTGTGTGTTTACTCATGACCTCAGCACGCCTCTGTTCTTCACAGCTCTCAACAGCTAGCAGCAGTCCTTTCCCAAGCGTCCAGTGTCCACTGACCTCCTCTACACCAAGGCCAAATACATGGTTATGATCACTTAAAATACACGATCACCCCCCTCTAGTCCATCCTGCCTTAAACTGCTTTCTTTGATTTGCATGAAGTGTGTTCAAACAGTTAACAGCTTGTCTTAATCCTTTCACATGGGTGGATCCAAAACTTTTGTCATTGTCTGGGGATAAGAACTGTCCTCTATTTTAGACAAGTATGTGCCCATGCATGTTTGTTGACTTTGTTGCAAGGAAGATGTGGTGAGCTTAGACAAACAGGGCATGCTTCCTCCGTGGGAGCAGGGTGGGTGGAGGATGAGGGGTGGAATTTCTGGACTACATTCACGAACATCTCTGCAGGAGGTATTTTACTTCTGACAGTTAAATAGTGTTGTTGTTTCTTGGTGCCAGTTGGATGATTTTGTAAACTTAGCTGTGCCATCATAAAGCTATTCAAAGGTTTTCCAGTGGAAAGAATAATTCATTTTTTATAACTTGAATGGTTTCAGGGATTCAAACATTTCAAGTTGACATGAGTCCTTATTTTGTGACAGATGAGTGAATATCTGGCTTTATACGTGGCATCTCACTGTTTTTGTGTGTGTTAGGTGAGACACAAAGACACTGGAGTAATCCAAGAATAAACAATCTGATTTCCACTGAAGCAGATCAGAGTTGATGGTTGATCGGAGCCTCCAATGCTGACCTGTTTTCTGATTCATCATCTTAGATTTTTTTCTTGTAATTTTCATGTTTGATGTGCCTCCATGATGCATTCAGAATGTTAGGTCTTGCAAAAACCTTCAGAAGTTGTTGGATTTACTGGGAAATGCAACCTGTTTTTCTTAGTTCCAAAAAACAGTGTTTGAACAGTAAAACTGTTTTAAAGATGAATGTGGACTGTACGGGGCAAAACTTTATTGTATATTGGTATAGCTTGGTATGTTCAAATACCAAGAAAGGTTTTGTTATTCCATGCTGCAGGAAAGTAAGTTAGATCACTCAGATACCATTTGGCTGTATCAGTGCTTTATGTTCAAGTGCCACAGCATTAAAAGATACTCAACATAATCTTCCTATCTGTATTCCTACTTTATCTTCGATTCCAGAGGAGAAGCTGTTTATTCCCTGTATTTTATGGAGCCTGTTGTTGGTTATCTTTTTGAAGCTGTTTCCAGGGCTGATTTAGAATTGGGGTTTGCTATGGGAACCTGTGCTGGTATCCTTTTAAACTAAATGATTCATTCTCTCTGCTCTCGTTGCCCTTTTGCCAGGCTTATCTCTATAATGTGACATCCAGATGTTCTGTCTTGTTGCAGCTCCTGTGGTGGAGCCATGTTGTTTTGGAGGCTCCGGGGCCAGGGAGGGCACTGTTGGTCTACTCTACATGTTGGATCACGAGGAGCATTTCACCGCTATGTGTGGGGGCGAGCAGACTGGCTGGCGGTGGGGGGGTTAAATCCTTTTTGCTCGAGGAGAGGTGGTAGCGGCGACGGGTAGACATTCTTATTTACCACCATCCCTCCCTCCTTCTTCATGGGACTCTCTCCAGCTATGTGGAGTTTGCATCATTCCTTACAAGATTAGGCCACCTCAGCTCCCACACAATACTTACTGTTTTATCCACATAGCTTGTGATAATTATACTGTTGTTCATGCACCGTCTCCCTCTCTTTTTCTCTCTGCTACCCCGTCTTTAATCCCTCTGCTTTCCTCTGGAGTTGCTATATACAGAACATCCAACCTCTGGCCCCCCTGGCGATAATTCATGCAACATTTCTCTCTCTGTCTCTGTCTGTCTTTTTATCTATCTTTCTTTTACTTTCTATGTATATCCGACCTCTTCCTCTATTCATGCTTCTTCCTTTCCATGACTCTGTTCTTTCACTCTCTTGCTCTTTTGAAGTTGTGCCGACAGGAACAGAAAGGCACTAAACTTTCCCAGAGAACCTCCCTTTGGCTTCTTGTTGATTTTTCTTTCAAGTTCATTTTCAAACAGCATTTATTCATATTAAACAGACGAGAATACATATCAAGGCATTACAATGCAAATGATGGCACCCACATTTTTCTCAGAATTGTTGTTGTTGGGGTGGGTGTGTGAGTGTGTAGGCAAATTCAAGTTTGCATGTGTGTCACTGTCCCAAATCCAAGGCTCACTGTAACTCTGGATGTGAGAAAGAGTGTAAAGACCGAACCTCTGCCCACACTGTAGCATGACCACATCTCTGCACAAAGAGCAGCCTGTGCAGAATTTCCTGTGTGAGGATTCTTGCGTTTGTGGGCATGCTGGAGAGACTGTTGAGGTCAGGCAGTATGACTCTGAGGGGTGCCTCTGCTTTTGTTGTCTTCCCCTCTAAACACTCTTTCTCTTATTCATTCTGTAGTATCTTGTCCCTTGTTTCTTGTCAACCCCACCTACCTCTCTGTTGCCCAGCCTCCTTCTTCACTCTCCTCCCTCCATCTGGCCTCTTTATTCTGTCTACCACACCACAGACCAGAGTACAGTTGCTAGATCTCAACACCCAGTGCAAAGCCACAATGGCCCAGCTTGCCCTTACAGCTTGGGACAATTACTCCTTTCCCCTTGTGTGTCAGGTCACATATTGTCACTGGTATCGTGACATGTGGGAGACGACGTTAATGATTTTTTCTGTTTTCACAGCAACTGGTGAATGCCAGAGCTCACCACATTGGCTTTCCCCATCTTAAAGTGCACATTGATCATTTTACCAACCCGTTTATGGAATAGTAATGACCTGAGAAATGGCTGATATTAAATAAACATGGTGGCCACAACCTGGAATTTTCCGAGATTTAACTTCTGTCTGGTTGTATTTCCACTCTGCAACAGTCTATAGATTTTTTAATCATGCTAGTGGCATGAGTCTGTGGATGGCAATGTCAGCTGGTCCACCACTGTGGTCCAGAGTGAAATAACTTAAACACTGTTGAATGGATTTCCTTGAAATTTGGCACAGACATTCATGGTGGTCAGAGAAGGAATCTTGAACACTTTTGGTGACCCCCTAACTTTTAATCTTGTGTGACCAGAAGGTCAATTTTTTTCACAAATCAGTGAAATATCTAAACATCCACTTGAGCGATTGACAAAATGTACTTTACAGACATTCATAGCCCGCAAAGGATAAATCTTACTGACTCTGGTGATCCCCTGACTTTTCACCATGAGGCTCAGTTGTGTGCTGCTGAGTGAAATATCTCAGCAGCTATTGGACAGCCATAAAACTTGGCTGAGACATTCATGTTGCCCTCATGATGAATGTTAAACATTAGTGATTCTTCATGTTTTCAACTAAAACTATAATTAGACCCAATCTTTAATTTGTCCAATACTTTATTGCACAAAAGTCTGCAAAGCTAACAACACTGAAATCAGCCTCAGCTGTACTTTATGTTTACCGCTAATTCGAAAGCATTGTCGTCGTGCACATGTTCGTATGCTGATGTAAGCAGTTGCTGGGGGCTCTGTGGAGCTTTACTTAGCTCATATATGGCTGTAGACTTTAAGAATTTCCAGTATACAAAATGAAACAAGACAGACACTGACTCATTTTTCAAACCAGAGCTCTGATTTTATTGCACCAACTTTTTTGGTGCAATTAGTTTATGATGAATTGACAGGCTCTCAACTTTTAAGTTCTGCTCAATTTACCACCAGCGTCTCCTGTTCTCTCATAAATCCAGACTCTGTTCTAGGTCAGCCAAAGAAAAGACCTGTGATTAACCTTCATTAGTGGCCTGTTGAGGGCACACGTTGGTGAGATCCAATTTTCAGCTTGTTCCTTGTTCTGCCTCAGAGGGTCCTAGTGGGATCTTAGTGTGTGGATATTATTGAACATACACCCCACAGTTAACCATTTCAGCGACAAAGAATGTGCTTTTTACAGAGACACAGGTCATAGTGGCATTTGAAGTTAAGATTTTACACAAATGATGATGCACATGAACCCCCCCCCCACACACATGCATACTGCTTTGTTCAATGACAGTTTCAAAAATGATAGTCAGTCCTCTTCCAGTCATTTCAGCCTGTCAGCAATTAAACGATTGCATCACAGTGCTGCTACTTGCACTAATTTATTTCAGTCTTATCACCACCTCTTTTTTTTGCATTTTTTCATTACCATGCTCGCTTGTATTTTTCCTCTGTCTTTCTGCGTCATCTTATTAATGAGTCTTCTTTATTGGCTCTTTCAGCTTGTCAGCATGGTCACGCTTTAGTAATTTTGCCTCAGGCTACAAGCATCACTTTGAGCCTCAGACAGTGGAGACTATGAACATTTGCCACACTATTATGAGCCAGTGATTATTTTCTGAAGCCTTTGAGGTGGCTGGTTTGGACAGTTTTAAGTGGGGGACAAATTCTTTGTGCCAGCTGGGCTGTTACTAAATGTCTCTGAAGGCCTTATAGAAAAAATTCTTTTTGTACGGCATCATAGTTCAAATGGCGAGGTGACACTCTTTGGAATACAGGAGAATCAGAGGAGAATACATTCATATGGATCTTTATTACTTTTACAGAGGTATGGTGAATGTCTTTAAATCTTCAACAGTGCCAGATGATGACAGCACCGTGAAGCCAAACCTTTCCAAGGGATGCCAGAAATAATATTTTTTGTTTACACCGATTCTGTTTGTCCTCTCTAGACTGAGCTGAGCGAACAAAGCAGATCGGAATATTTTTCCAGTGTGGGAGAAACCCAAGAGCTTTTAAACAGCTCCACAAAAACAAAGAAGGCTGTGCTTCAAAAGATGTAAGTATGATCTAATGCAGAACTTTCCAACCCCTCCAGTCAGAGAGGACACTCAAGTATCTGCTCATATCCTTTTATCCTTTTTAACTTTTTCAGAGCCAAACAGGCCAGTGTCCAGCGAGAGCTCTGTGGTTCCACTATGGGGGAGCAGCAGACTGACCAGAGAGCCTGTCCTGAAAACTCAAGAGCGGAAGTAAAAGCAGGAGAGTCAGAATTAAGCCTTACTCAAAAGCAAGAGCAGCAAGGTGAGAATAATTCCCCAGACATCCTAAATGGGATCTCAGAAGGTTTCTGCCAACAAGAAATCACTCATGAGACCAACAAGAACAAGAGGTGTAAGCCGAGTGATGCTGGGGAAGACCCTTACCCACAGAGGGCCAAGAGGGCGTGCCTCGGACGACCTCCAACCACAATGCAAACTTACTCCACTGAGTGCTCCACACAAATATCCAAGCATGACCCTCTTCCTCTGCCGCCCTCTCCTCTACTCGAAGCCAAGGCAGAGTCCAAGGCTTTCCCTGTCTCTGAGTGCAAGAAAACCACACTGGAAGTGGAGCTGCTTACTCCAGGGAAACGGGCCCAAAGGCTCCCCCTCACAAGCAATAACACGGCACAGACAAACCAAAACAGGCTGGCCGCAAGTCTGAGGGGCCTATCTGTCAAGCCTGCATCCTCAGGCTCCTCTATTGGTTCCAGATCCACCCTCGGAGAGGAGGGGAGTGAAAATGTGCCCAGAACCTCCAGATTGCGACGACTGAAGAGGTCCTGAGGGGGAGAGACAAGCTACAGTAAAGATGCCTGACGCCACAGAGATAGAGATGATATTCTGTCAGGCTGCATGTTTACCCCATGTAGTCCATGTGGTCTTCTCACATGACTGGAATTTGTGCATGTGTCACTATTTACTACAATATCTATTATTTTCACATGTGCTGCACATACTGTGCACACAGACATGCAGATCAAATGCTGTACATAATATGGCAACTGATACATGAGCATTTGACTTACTCTTTGTCAAATACTTGAAACAGACTTTGCCTCCACCCATAAGTGGTGGTGGTCAAGAGAGGCTCGCAAATGAAAGTCAAAAACCTTTAATTGGAGTTTAGATTTGGTTTTGTGTTAAAGATTGGGGATTTCAGACAGGCAGGAGCCATGCAGTACGTCATGGCTTTCAGTCTGAAATACTGGCTCCTACGTGTCTGAAAACTGTCCAGTTTCCCTGCTGAAGCTCTGGTGTGATTGATTGCTGTTTCCAGATTTATTTCATCACCCCATTCTCAAAAATGTATTTTTGTAGTTAGATTTCAATTATATGCAATTTGCTCAATACTTGGTTACTAAGAACCTGAAATGTATCTCTAAACTGGAAGGTATTATGCATTTCATACTGAAAGTGAACCAAATATGTGTGGGCATGTGAGCAGTATGGAATTATTAGTGGTATTATTTTGAAATAGCAGGATGTCTTCAGTATCACAGGTTAAAATGTAGCTGCCGCCCCAACACTTGGAAGGGCTGTTCATATCATGCTGCTAGCCCAGGCCCAGAGAGAGCATGGGGCAACTAGGAGCCAACAGTCACTCATACCCTAATTTAAAAACCAAGATGTTCCATTTGGTGACATAATGTTGCCTGAATATATTACTCCTGGTTTATTTTTATTTTTTCTGGAAAGAAATTTTATGATCTAAATAAATGTGCTTTTCCCAGGGGAAAAAAACGAACCTTTGCAGAAATATGCAAATAGGCTGAGAATTTCTGGGAAGCAGCCAGCATGAAATAACATGTAGATCTGATCTCATTGCATTGTTTTCTTTACACACAGTCCAGACTGGCTAATGCTCGTGGCAGCTAGACAGTGAGGTCTATCCACCAACAGTATTAGTGGTTGTAACCTGAGATGAATCACTACCAGAAGTCACTTCTGTTCTTATCAAGACAGAGACAATGTGTCAGATTAGTGAAACTAGGCCTAATGTTTTAAGTCCTAATATGTTTAAAGTCATTCTCAAGAGGTGTTGCTAATCTCTTGCCTTGGCTTTAATCCTGTCAAACAGATTCTTCACGAGAGTTTGTCTTTAAATCAGTTCAGCTCTACAGCGTAGGGTTCTCAGGCCGGATAGTTTGAAAGGTTTTAAGGAAAGGTTTTTAAGCCCACTACTTAAACTAGACCAACAAGGGAAACATTGTCTAAGGATCATGAGGACCGGGGGTATTTTTGTCTCCAGGACTGACTTAATACAGGATGGCTAGCTACAATGTAATTAGCTGTAAACATATTTGGACAGAGACCTTGCTCAAGCCTATGATGTCTCTCCAGCTCTAGTTCCCACGCCAGCTGCATGAGAAACCTTTCATATGCTCTGACATGTTTGGCTTGATGCATCACAGACAGACTCTTCACTCGCTCTCCAGAACAAAGACAACTTTAATTCTCTTTTCATACAAAATATTTAATAAATATGACTTTCAAAAATATATTGCCAGATCAACACATAATTCTCAAGTTCATAACACAAAAGTCAAAAATAGGACAAAATGTTGCCATGATCTCAAAGGGTTAACAAATGAGATAAAACATGTTTGTCTTTAAGAGCCTCAATTTAAAAAAAAAAAAAAAGAAACAAATGTGCACAGAAACAAAGCAGACTCTTGCAGAGCAAGGCAGTGTATTTTATCTGATTCTACAGTGTTCCCATTGCCCCCTACTCTTCAAGTACTCACGGTCTAGCTTATGATTTTACGCTGACTAAAGCAGATGGGAATTCTGGCGTGTCATATTGATGAGACTTGCCTCGCAAGTTGGTGGATTTTGACAGCCTTTGAAATACGTCAATGGGTCAAACTGAAGCTGCAGAAGAATTTTTGTTCCCTTAAGTATTTATCCATTAGTGGCAAGCAATATGTCTGCCACCATGTCCAACCCTTGCAGCAGCTGTGATCTTTTGTTGTCCTAACCTCACTTGCCTTCAATTAAGGTCCTGGCAACAAATAATGAAATGTCAAATGTGTGAAAAAACTAAAAAAAAAAAAGTATTTCTTTCAGGCCCAAAGTGCCCATCTTTTGTCTTCTTTGAAATTTGGCTTTTATAGAATGCGTTGAAAAAAAATTTAGTCATTGAAAGAAATGGTAGGCTTCCACAGCTATCAAAACCTTCAAACTAGACAGAACATATAAATAAAAAGGAATGATATCTTAAGGCTCTTGATTATTAAGTTAATAAATCAAATATACACAATGATTAATAAAAAAAATGTACATATCTACATGTTCTAAATTGTCACATAAATTCTTCATATTGGCAGCAACTGCTGACATTGAACCCTTTCCTCTCCCTCCCCACCCCCCACAAAATAAAAATAAATAATAAAGTTGATCTTTTTTTCCTCTTTTGACAGTTGCTGAAGTCTAAAGCTGAAAAGGCTCTTTCTCCAAACAGAACTAGAAAGAATTCAAACACATACTAAAAATAATTAGCTCTAGTGTTGAACACGTCGGGTAGTTTTAGTCATTGTACAACAATTACACCAGGAGCCCCTTCCATGTGTCCACAGAATTTAAAAAAGGGAAATGAAATGCATAGGAGGACACTTTTGCAACTAGTTCTACAGTGAAATGTATACCAGTGCCTTGTGTTTCCAGCCAACCAAAGCAACTGTCACTGCCAGTGTAAGCCAGCTTGTCAGAACTTAAATTAACACGGGGAATATCTGAAAATACTGTGGGGTCACAACTGACATGACCGTTTACTAACTACACATGCCAAAGCTCCCCTGTTTCACCCACCACCTGGGTGTGAAGGCATAAGGCTTGGTTGCACAGCAACACAGCTGTCTGCTATACAATGTAGTCCATCCTGTTTATGCTGTTTGCTGTCTCCAAGTCTCTGTTGTCCTGTTTATTAGTCCAATTAGGATGCTTGGATGTTGAGTTGGGATTGGAGATGGGCGCCTTCTCGTCCCTCTCCACCAGTGTGTATGCTGGCTGTTTGGCAAAGCGGCCTTTCTGTAAGTGCCTCTCCTTGTCGTCCTCATCCCCCTCGGGATGATTTGTCCTTATTTTGGCAATGATGGAGTTCTTGTTTTCGTAGTCTTTGATGGCCACTGTGAGGCCCACGTGCTTCTCTATAGGGTTCTTGATCTGGTTGAGCTGCTCCCGCACATTGTTGGTTGTGTTGTCCTCGGAGCCGGTCGCTGATGTCCCGTTGTGGTTGCTCTGTTTCCGCCGCCGACGCATGCACCACAGCAAAATGGAGACCAGCACGAGGACCCAGATGACGATGAAGATAGAGCTGAGGAGGGGCACTAGGTAGTCTAATGGAAGAAGACAATCACAGGTCAAAGAGATGCAACAGATTTAAAAGAACTGACTCTCAGTTAAACAATACAAAGTAGGTTTTATTGTATTACTGTGTCAAGCTTGCTAAATCATTAGCATGCTTTTGCCAGCACAACCTGACCTCTGAGCCCTGAACAGGGGAGGAGGCTGCTTCTACTTGGCCATGGCGGCAGTCTGCTGTCACTGCATTGATGAATGGTGGACACATGCAAGAGTCTTACTACAAGTCCAGCCAGTTACAGTATGAGCCAATCTAAAGCCACGTAGCCAAGCAGCTCTGCTCTTTCCATCGAAATTTTGGCTAGATCCTTTTGAGCTCCATTACAACTGCCCTGAGATGGCAGACCTGGGCGGTCGGAGTTGTGTGGGAGGGCAAGGACTTATTTTTCATACACACATACGTTTTTCTTTGGTACTCAGCATTGCTGTCACATTCAGGACTTGGCTCTATCTCATCTGTTTAAAAAATCCTCCCACTAGCTTCTACACACAAGTGTTTGCAAGTCTGGAAAACTTCAGAGGAGTTTGGATTCGGCTCATACCAGTTTTGCTGAGGCTTGGCCTTCGGACTTCTGCGATGGCGGAGATGATGGTGTTGTTCCCGTTGCGTTTGCTAACCAAGTCGATTATCCTGTCTGTGATGTCTTTAATGGGGCTCTGGTC
Organism: Dascyllus trimaculatus; assembly: GCA_024666655.1. Classification (NCBI taxonomy): domain Eukaryota; kingdom Metazoa; phylum Chordata; class Actinopteri; family Pomacentridae; genus Dascyllus; species Dascyllus trimaculatus. The sequence continues at coordinate 23,529,354 of CM045464.1, read as the reverse complement.
CAAGCGATGGTCCTCCGTAGACTGAATGCAAAGGAGAAAGTGAGGTTTGAAGTCTACTGGTTTAGGTTTAAGTTCTGTCTTGTCTGCCAGTGATTGTGTTTACTTGCTGTCAACTGATGACACAAAATACCCCAATCTAAATCCACCACATATTCCATTAGAGCTTGTCTACGTGCTGCTGGGAATGCATGCTGCAGGCTATAAATCAAAAAGGATTTTTTTGTGTGTATGCATTAATAGAGGCAGACAAACATATGGCAGACTGGGAGTGGGAGGAGGTACTTACGATGCAGACGTGGATCTCGTTGCTGGCTGAGAATGAGGGGTCACAGGTTATGGACACAGAATGCTCCAAGGAGAAATTCTTCACTATGTACAAGTGCCTCAGCTGCTTACATACTCCCTCCACAGTCAAGCCCTGGACACGAAGAAGAGATAAAGCGAACGTTAACACATATGGAAAAATAGAGGGCAATCAAGGGGGGGAAAAAAGGAAGAGCTATGTCTGCATTTTGGCAGTAGATTCAACATCCTATCTGGTTGAATCCACCTAATTTAGATTAAAGACCACAGGCTCATATGCTTGTCACTATCTGCTGTCATGCTTGTTAGGCAGCTGGCGGGTTATCATCCTATGTGGTGACAGAGTCGCCAGTGGTCCTGTTTAGCTCAAATCCATATTATCCTGCAATTAATCTCACAGTGCGGTCTGGTTAAAAGGGGATTGGTATGAGCTGCAAAATCATGAATGCTGGATTTTCAGGAACACCAAAACTTAGATGCCGACAACAAGATACAAAGAGATGAGAAGTAGCTCTACATTTTGTCCTTGTGGAGCACATTTAAATAACTGACTGAATTGTTCAGGAGTCTCTTTTTGCCCCGGAGGAATGGGTGAGCACTTCTAAGAACCTGATCTTTCACAGTTTGCTGCTCCCATTCATTAAAACAGAGGTGGTGGATGAGAGGCATGAAAAATGACCCCAGAAGCCGCTAATTCAATCTCTTCTTCTCTGGTGCCGAGGTAACTCACTTGATAAGCATGCATGATCTCCTTGTTGAATGTGAAGGTGATGTTGGCGCAGCTGTTGTCCTGGTAAGTGGAGCTGGGGTGGCATTTGGTGGGAGGCTGGGGAGGGTTAGAGCGCCAGCACTCTCCGAGCTCAAGGCAGGGCTTAACAAAGCAGTGGCCCTCCCTCAGGGGGATGCAGCTCTGGCCCGAGGGGCACCCACCTCGGCCTTTGGCACCCAGTTTGCATGACATAGGGCCACACCACATCTGGAAAGAAAAGCATGGAGGCATTGATATAATGTCACAGATAGTTCTTTAGTCCACCACTTTAGTCTAGATTAAGATTTTTATAATTGCTATGAAATGGATTTATGTGATTTTTTTACAGGCTTTCCTGGTGTGTAGTAGATGAATCACATTGAACAAATGTCTAAAACTGTTACATTTAAATAAACCCTTTGAACTACAAGCAGTTTCTGGGTATGTTTTGTTGCTGCCACATTTTTGTTCACTGTGGTTTAACTTTTCAGTGCAAAGCAAAGTCCTGTACCTCTATGGAAACAGCTAAGCCATGAATGGAAGAGGAGAGAACTGAGAAATGTCTTCTGTTCAGTGTAACAAAGTTATAATGCCGTAAATGATTTTTTAAAAAGCTGATTTTTTTTTTTTTTACAAAAGTTGGGGGGGGAAATGGAATCAGCATGTATGACACTTGTCCATGTGCCCACAGGTTTTTACCAGTACTGAAAAAAATGGTGACTACAGATACTTTACCACTGCTGCTTTACTACTTACTACACACCCTGCAGTTCAGCCAAAAACTCTCTGAATTTTTGTCATGTGACTGTTAGTCCCACCTGTGTCAGTAATGGCTTTTTAGTTGTGCAGAGAAACACTGATTATTTTTTTTTGTTTTTCACAGAATCTGATTAGTGCAAATAGTTAATTTTTAAACAGGACATGTAGAATAAACAGATATTGATGAAATATAACAATTTTAAGCTTAACTGGAAGTCACAAGTGTTTTGTTTATGACTGTTTGAAAGTGGAAAATCTGACAATTCTTTCTGTTTTTACCATTTCTGGCTCTGATAAATGGTGAAAAACAACAACATGCCTTTAAATCCCACCTGCTGGATCAGAGTTTTAAAAAAAAGTAAAAATATGATTAATTTGTTCAGACATTTAAAGCCAGATTTTGACATTTGGCAGTTTAGACTTTTTTGATACCAAGTAAAAAGTGTCTGCAGCACCAACTGCCACATATTCAGTACTCTGTCCCAAACAGACTGTAAATAGATTAGAGAAAAGGAATCTGCAACACCAATTTTTCCCAGACAAGGATATTATAGTGGCTCTGCAAAGATTTGTCTCCATTGCATGCCAAGGGATATGCTTCCGTAATCCACATGAAACACACAAGCTACTGTTAGTAAAAGTACAGTAACAGCAGCCTGTGTTTAAAACTGTAGCCTACAGTACATATTACACTCACACAGATCATTTTCACCCCATGATGCATTTTCCTCCCGAGGGGGAGCCGCATCAGTGAAGCGCCATTGTTCATCTGGTGGTTAGACGAGCATGATAATGATAGCACTACTTCAGGCCGCTACTGTAAATCAGACAATCTTCACCCAGTGTGACTGTGGGAGATTCTGAAATGGCATCCGACACCAATTTCTAGCAGTGCCATTGTGTTTCTTTTCAAAACAAACTGTATCATCTCTGTATAGAATTTGACACTCCCAAGCCAACTCCACCCTGTGACACAGAGTGTTGTTGTGGCCCAACATGGCCCTACCTGCCATCTCTGAAGATTCTGAAGAACAAGACACAACCACCTACACAGCCTTTGAGTCACTGACTATTTTGGTAACTATTTGGATTCTTAGTAAACATTGATATCGTGGGTTTCCCAGCAGCACAGGGCCTCTGAAAATACTTAATTTAGCCATTACTATTACATTCAATACAGTTTGTTTAGACATACCTTTGTGCACACAACTTTCCCGTTGGAACAGTGACAAGTGTTGCAGTCTTCGTCCCATTTGACTCCGTCAGGGGTGACATGTCCATTAACAGAACAAGGTTTTCTTGTCACTGTGTTAAATACAATCATGATGTTAGAAATATATTAAAAACGGTATGTTTGTTCAATGGATTTATCTTGTAAAGACTTATTACCTTCTTGACAATAGTGCCCAGTCCTGTCTGGGGGACACAGGCAGCGATATCCATTGATCTCATCCACACAGGTGGAGCCTGAGGCACATGGAGACGACTGGCACTCATTAATATCTGTCACAGAGGAGAAGAGCGAGGGATAAGGAATGGTTCCTTTGTGGAATAAAGAGCACAGCCAGACAGCATTCAAATATTGGGTTAAGCAGTCAGCACACAAATCTAATTCCTAAACTAAATTCACTGAGGTCATGTGTCATTTGAACAGTACACACACATACACGGCAGTTAATAAAAAACAAGCAAACATGCTTTAAATCAGCCCGGGATGTTCTTTGCCCCCTTGCAGCTCTCTTAAAAGGCAGCATCATTAGCAGGTATGCAGGAGCTAAAGGCTGGACTTAACAGAACAAAGGGTTTGCAATGGGAAAGAATGTGGCCATCTGAAAGCCTTTAAGAGGGAAAACAATCTGTGTAATCAGTGTCAGAGAGCATAGCTGATTAGCTGTTGGCCTGCTAAGCTGGTTTCCCCCAAGGGACAGCAGCATGGCCCGGTGGAGTGACACTGAAATGGCTCGGCCTGGCCTGAAGCCCAGTACACAGATAATTGGCCGACTAGACCCTCCATTTGGAGCGACTGCGATGGTCCCGCAGCACGGACATGCTCTAGCTGACGGCTCAAATAGGCATCGGGGGGGAGCTGGAGGCAGGGTTAATACTCACTGATCCGACAGTCTGGACCCGCAAAGCCTGGGGCGCACTCGCAGCGGTACCAGTTATCCCCGTCGACACAGGTTCCACTGTTGTAGCTGCAGAAAAGAAAGATGAAACGTTTTATATCTCTGGACACCCCAGGCTTGTTTAACACACTGCCACATATCCATGCTTCTCCAGCCCAAGTTTTCTCACCAGGCGACACAACAACAATTTCTCAAAAATAATTACAGCAGTCAGTCCTATTCTTTTGGGCTTGGGAGTGATTGTTTAAATAAGAACTACACATGCCAGTTCACAAAACTGGGTTTGTCGATTGCATCCCAGGAATGACAGAGGAGGGTGTACGCCTGGTTCTCAGCAGAGAGACAGCGAATCAGAGACGGAGAGCCTGCAGGTGAGAAACTCCGATACAGGAGGAGCAGCTTGTTTACATCTGTTTAAATCTACAGGAAATGTTTGGCTTCCACTTACCATGGGTGGGGACTGCAGTCGTTGGTATCTGAAAGAGAAAAAGAAAACAGAAAGGGAGAGACAGACAGAAAGCAGTGAGTGTGTTGTTTTTTTCTCTATCATGTATGAGTGTTTAGCACACATGACAGCAAATGGCACGTCTGAGCTTGCGTGTGCAGAGGCGTGTTGGGCCGGTCAGGCCTGGACGGCGCACTGCCTGCTTACTCTGTCTTATTAAGAACACAAAGTAGACTCTCATCCTCAAAAATGAGTTCAAGCTCCCCCACTGCCGTCGACAACACCTCCACACCCAAATTCCCACTCCCGGCTGTTTCTCTCTCTCCCCCTTACAAAAGTTACAAGAGGAATTTATGTTTTGGAGTACAGGGCAGGGATCCCAGGAAAATCAGGGAAATGGAGGAGGGCTACAGAACAAGCAGACATGTCACTGTTTGGACAAGAATGCAGCGACGAGAGGGGAGAGAGGGGTGTGTTGGACTGGGAGAAAGGGGGGAGAAACATCTGTCTCCACTTTCCTGAGCCCTTCTCTCCCTCCTCCTTCCCTTTCTCCTCTCATGGCCGGCAGCAGCCAGAGAGAGAGGAAGAGGGGAGGGCAAAAAAGAAGCTACAGATCAAAAGATGATGGGAGAGTCCGTTTTAATCAGATGCAGGACTTCACCTCTGAACTAGGTAGCACGAGGTTTATCATCATTTAATAGCAATAACTGTCCACCGGCCTACTTACTTTGGGTGCATGTGGGACCCTCCCAGCCTTCCTTGCAGACACAGTTGAACGACTCCCCCTCCACCACACAGGTACCTCCATTCTCACATGGGTTCGGAAGACAACTTGAGTTTTTGGCTGAAAGGGACAAAAAAAAAAAGGGAAAAGTTTAATTTTGTCAGTGAGCTTGGACTATCAGTGCAATCAAAAACCTTGCACAGTCACAGAACCTGCCGTCGGTGTGCCTTTTTTCAGTCGGGTTTCCACTTCCTCAGTTTTTTTTTTTTTACATTCCACGACTTTGAAGTGTACTGTCAGTGCAATCAGGGATTTTAAGCGGATATCTGTCAGCGCTCACACAAGAGGGAGAAACGGGCGAGGAGGGAGATGAGAGGGGTGAGAGCGCTGACAGAGTGAAGGGATAAAAACTGTTTGCGGACCTCGCAGATCTGACAGATCTGATTAATATCCGAGACAAGACGGTGCTCTCCCACAAAGCAATCTTCTTCGCCTCTGTCTGTTTGTGTGTGAATGAATGCGTGTAAATGTGAAACATTAAACCAAACTGCTGCGACTGTGTGACTCACCTATGTTGCACGTTGTACCTTCCCAGCCAGGGGAACACTTGCACTGGAATGTGTCACCCTCATCGTGGCAGGTGCCTCCATTGTTGCATGTGGCTTCATCGCATTGACTTTCGCCTGGAGGGGGCATTGAAAATCATAAGGTTGCTCACGTGACTCTGAACAAACGTACACACTTCATAGAAGATTGGGTAATTATATACAGCCATAAGCACATACCATGAGCCTGCACAGACAGACTACACGGGTGTGGAGAAAACAAAAAAAAAAGGGATCTTACGGGAGTGGCAAGTCTTTCCCTTCCAGCCATTTTTGCACTCGCAAAAGAAATCAGTCACCAGGTCTCGACATGTCCCTCCATTATGACAGGGGTTGGTGCCGCAGTCATCTATGTCTGGTGGAGGCATTAGATGGAAAGGGTGATTTATGTGCGGGCACATATCGTAACACATCATCAAACAGGCTTTTTATGTCGAAACACAGATTGAGCAGTCCCATGAAGGAAGTGTGGGTTTGTTTTGAGGTCACAGTGTAAGTGGTCCTACTCACTGATCTCGCAGTGGTCGCCCTCCCAGCCACCGCCGCAGATGCACTCATACACGCTGACTTTGTCAATGCATGTGCCTCCGTTACGGCACGGGTTACTCTCGCAGTCGTTGATGTCTGAAAATTCAGAAAAGGCAAAAGACGAGAAAAACGTGAGACTGACGCTGCTTTTGCAGAGGGCAGTCTGAGACATTGTGATCAGCTGTGTCATGTATTCCGTTTAGCGTGTTGGAAATCAGGCCTTACTCTCGTGGCAGTAGGTGCCTCTGAAGCCCTCCTGGCACTCGCAGCTGAACTGGCCCCCCGCCTGGCTCCGACAGCGGCCGTGAGGTCCACACACGTTTGATGAAATGTAGCGCTCTCCACCTGGCGTGCTGTTGGATGCCACGGCGACTGTGCAGCTGTCAATCACTGCAGGAAGGAGTGACACGTTTCAGATATTAACAAGTATATTTTTGCATGTATACCTCTGTACTTGCTGCTTTACATTAATTTGTTATTAAGCTGTTTTTGTGAAGGGACAGGAAGTAAGTCGTGAACATGACACACAGAATCTTGACGAAGCTTCATAGACAGTTTGGTCATGCTTCTGCAGAAGTTTCTGACTAGCTCAGACAATAAAGATGCAAAATGCAGCATCTTTCTGCAGAAAAACTGTTTGAACTTTGGCAATAGAAGAACTCAAACCAGGTGTCAGTTATCACCACATTACTGACTACTTCACAGAGTTTAGCGCAGACAGCATTTTAACCACAAACATGTCCGCTGAAATCGTAAAACATTTTGTCCAAGACTGAGTAATCGTGATTCCAAAACTACTCAATACCAAAGCGTGAGAGTTCAACAGTGATGAGGTGAGAGATATGGCAGAAAACTTGAAATATAGACAACAGTTATATTATAGGCTTTGGAGCAATGCATATATGCAGCTTACAACCACACACTGAGATTATAATAAAGGCGAAGACAAGCGGTGGTTGTGACTGTGACACTGCATCGGCCATATCATAACATGTCATCAAACAGGCTTTTTATGTTGAACCATGGATTAAGCAGTCCCATGAAGGAAGTGTGGGTTTGTTTTGAAGTCACAGGATAAGTGACCCCACTCACTGGACTTGTCATGGGTCAGGATGTGTTTGTCAGACATGGAGGTACTTGCATTATTAGATAAATGAATGCAGTGAACGAGGGTTTACGTGTCAAAAAGTGTGATAGAAAATGACAAACATGAAGCAGCACAGCACGCAAATGACAGCACGAAGACATATAAAGATACAGAGCAGGTCACTGGTCCACCTAAAAACCTAAAGGGCAGATTCTGAAAATTCTTCGGAAATGCAAGCAATGCTGCAGGTAAACACAGATACTGGTGCAATCGGTTGCTCATTCACTAATGTTGCAAGCAACAGAGATTTCAAAAGCCTTCAATTAGAAGTCATCGTTACTGATGGTTATACACAGGTACGAATGGATTAGTACCAAAAGCACGGTTAGCAGCAAGATGTGTTGAGGAGCTTAAGTGTGGCAGTCAGCCACATGTGCTTCAGTGTCTCTTTGACTACTTGTGGCAGTTATTTGTCAAAGATAATGGACATACCATTCTATGCATAGAAACTCTGCACTCCTACAGGGAACAGAACTGTCATGCGACATTTACATCAGGCCTCCCCCCTGAGGCTGACTGTGAAGGAACATTATAGAAGCCTATAAAGTGGGTGTATGGCCTGGCAGATGCCTCATTGTTCTAGCACAACAGAGTGAAGGAAACAGTCCTGAGAACAGCGGGAAAAATGTCCAGGGTTAATCTGGCTGTTTTCTGTTGGCTTGTTCAGGACTGCAGTGTAACTGGGGTACTTTCCTATCATGTGGATGACGTCATACTAGGGACAGACAAAGTTTCTCCACCACCCCATCCGTAATTTATTCTGCAAGTTGGACACAACAACTCCAGTTTTGTGGGAATAGACTTTGTGACTTCTGACTGGGGAACTACAAATACGCCAGGAAAACTATATTCAACACATACCACCCACACATATAAATCCTTCATGTGCTGTGCAGCAAGGTTATCTATCTGTGAGGAGGTAAAATGATAAGCAGATGCCATGTTGGATGGTAGCACTTTAGCACTGAGCATGAAAAATGTGCAACTGTGCATGAAGCAAACACAAGAGTTTGCAAACTGAAATGCAAGGAAGTAGTTGTGTACTTGACAACTACTGCCAAGTACACAGGCAGAGCCTCTTTTGCAGAGGCTCTGAAGATGACTGTGTTGCCTCATTTGGAAATTGCTTTAGGTGGGGGCACACAAGGAGGGCACCTTATTGTTCTAATGGAAGAAAATGGAAACTTCACCTTGTTTCTAGGCAGTCAGGAGAACTGTGCAGAGCTCACTTGCTGGTAAAACACCGGCTGATGTCTGATGGAATTGATAACGCTATTTTTCTGGTAACGCTTTTCTCCGAACCCAGTCCTGCTGATGCTAAACATGCGTCACCAATTTTCTTTGTGACAGATAATCTTTCACTTGCTGATGCCTTTAAGTTTACAGAGTCAGTCTCTGAGAAAAGATTCTGCCTGGAGATAAGCAGCATCGAAGAACGTGTCCAAACACAGAGGACGGAACAAGTGCTTTGGTACAGAAACAAGAAAACAACTTGCAGAGTGTTTTACCAAAAAGGCGGCATCACCACAGCAGTTAATTACTGCAGTGAATGACAAAGAGTGGAAACAAGTTTAAAAATGCACTTAAAAAAATGCATTCTTGTGTATGTATACCTTTGTGCTTGTTGCACTACATAAACCTGAACAAGTGGCTGTCTGTACAATATCACACACGTCACCTTGTACTGTTCTGTGAAGGGAGAACAAGGGGGTTGTGTTTAATCAGAACACTGTCATCTGCAATAAAATTTCTGTCAATTAACTTCAGAAGCGTGTCTGTTGTTGTGTAACAAGCAGAGCCAGTTAGACAATAAAACTGATCAAACTCGGTTTGATCTAACACTCGTTTCAAACCATTACATGTGGTTTTATCTTCCAATTAATAAGGAAGGATGGGCTTTTTGTTTGTCGCAAGTATTTTGGTCAAAGTTATGCAACCATGCACTAATTTATATTAAAGAAAGGGCAAGTAAGCTAACAAGTGACAGAAAAAGAGTGAGCAAGCGAGGCGAGGCGATTAAGAAAAGGATCTACAACAGGCCTTTAGAGATAATAATGTCAACAAGATGGTTAAAAATCCCCTGAGAAAAACAGTATCAGTGTATGAATTAGAGAAAAAAAATTAACGATAGGAGAAACAACGATAAGCTGTTATGCTTTCATAAGCAATTCAGTGATCTTTTTCACTCTGCACTGAAATCCCTTCCTTTCCCCCTGTCTGATCAGGTTAGGAGAGCCGAGTGAATTTGCTCCCCTGTAATCACTTAATTCTTGCCAAGAGCACAGAGAATCTCACCGTCTGGTATCTGACTCTGTGGTTGGTCCACTCACTCAATTACACACACACACACACTCACACAGAAAAAAATGTGCACATCCATTGAGGGGGAAAAGAAGAGGTAGCCCACCAAGTCATTACCAAGAACACACACGGTGCTATCAGCCTTTTGCCAGATTTTCAGGGAATTCAGAAGAGGGGAGAATCATTGGAAAAGCTTTGCTGAGCAGAGGAGGGAGGGGGCATTTATCAAGGGAGCCACACTCAAAATGACTGCACACCTAGGCCAAGAAAACTGCACTGCATGAAACTGAAATATAGGTATTGCCCTCATGGGAAAATGTGGGCAAAGTGTTCGGGTAAATGGTGAATACCTGGCCTTATTCAGCATTTTACTCCAGCAAGCTACACAGATCACTTTACAGAAATCTTGTGGAAAAAGACAAGGAGCTAAAAACTTGTGGTTACTGTGCAGGCAGGAGACGTACCTTTACACGTGGTGGTGCGACAGTGGTCTTTGAGGTGAGAGCAGTTTTTGCCCTCGTAGTCCTCCGGGCAGGCGCAGAAGTAGTCTGTGGCCAGGTTGAAGCAGGGCGCTCCGTTCTGACACGGGTTGGGCGAGCAGTAATCAATATCCAGCTAGGGAAAAAAGGTATTGAATAGAGAGCGGTGAACCTGATAGCTGACATAGTTTCTGCTACAGAAAACAGAGCAAAACCCACAGCATCCTCCCTACAGGCTGTGCCAGGAAACAACACACGCACAGCGCTCGGAGGAAGGGGAAAAACAAGGCACAGACATAGGAACCGTCCTCGGAGTCTGGGCTTCAGCGCTGAGGAATGTATCCCACTGTAGCCAGGAGCAGCTTCAACAAAGCACTCCCTTTTAAAAAGGAGGACTGTGGAACAACAGCCATTTAAGAGGGTGGGGCAGGAAAACTTTACAACAAACCCAGATACAGCAGTGCTGACAGAGACGGGGCAGGGGGAAAGGCTTAAGATGCTAAATGATAGCAGGGAGGATGCTTGCATGCATGCCTAATGGTGTGTGGGATGCTGGGGGGAGTCATGTCTCACCTGGCAGAGATTTCCTGAGAAGCCAGTCACACAGAGGCACTGGAAGCCATTCACTTCGTCCTGGCAGCGGCCGCCATTCAGACACGGCGAGCTTGCACACTCGTCGATGTCCCGCTCACAGTGCTCGCCGGCGAAACCAGGGGGGCACAAGCAACGGTAACCGTTTACCAAGTCCTGTGAAAGAGAGACTGGGATTAACTCATGCAGCCACATATTTGATTAACTGCTTAGAAAGGGTGGAGTCCAAACAATAACTGTCAAAACCGGGAAACAAAATGAAGCAGGCTGGAGAGGGGGGCACCCGTATTATCACAGCTCCACAATTATTTCAACACATTTTCCTGGCACGGGCTCAACACAATAATGTTTATGGTAATTCAATCTAGTGTGGTCAAGAAACTTGTGTGTCCCTCCCTTAGAAACCCCTCTGAACCCATTCCTCTCAGATTTGATTTCAGAGGAATTCCACAACAATTCCACTGTTGGTTTGGAGAGAGCAGTTTACAACAGCTATTTATATAACCGCTGTAAATGTCTCTGGCTTAGACAAAAAGACACAATAAAACAAACAAACAAGCTGGCAAACAGAACAGTGATACCAGATAAAGCTAGATGGTTTTTGATCCAACACCTACCTTGCAAGTTCCCCCATTCTGGCACTGGTCCTTGCAGTCGTTTATATCTGCACAGGAAAACAAATCTGAGGATTAATTCTGAACAGCTTGACTAAATAGTCTGTCTTTGAAAACAAGTCTGTGCTTTATCTTTCCCATGCTAGGGGCCTTTAAAAACATTGTCGGAGCTACAGTGTGCTGTGCAAAACTTAGATAATGTGGCTGCAGAATTGGAGCAAAACACAGTATTGAGCAATCCTGTCTGCTGCCAAGTGAAACTAGTCCTGGGATTGTTTTGAGCCACCCCTAATCACCACAGCCGTGGCCACACACAGGGCTAATAATGATATAGCGGATTCATTTACAGAGCAGGAAAAGACTGCTCTTGTCCAACTGGTTTGCTTTACGCCTTCATGTTGCCGCTTTAATTCGGCATGCACTGCACAAGTGGAAATAAATAAATAAAGGAAGCAGGCGCCGGACAGGTGTCCTGTTCCACAGCTGCAGCTGACAGCTTTCAACTCACTGATGTCGCAGTTCTGCCCCGTCCAACCAGGGAGGCACTCGCAGAAGTATCCACCAATCAGGTTGCGGCATGAGTTGGCATTGACACAGGGTTTGCTTTCGCATTCGTTGGCATCTAGAGGGGGAGAGAAAAGGGTTAGTGGCATTCGCACATGCAGCTGACAGCAGTGAAGTGGTGGAAAGGGGCTCGGTGAGTCACCTATTAGACACGTTTTCCCTGTCCACTGTGAAGGGCAGTGACACTTGTAGCCATTAACCAGATCCTGGCAGGTTCCTCCGTGATTACAGGGGTTCGGAGAGCAGTCGTCAACATCTGTGCAGGAGAGAAGTCAATTCAGGTTAATCAGCGTGATATTTTCTATGAGGACGTTCAGTGGGTGCAGGCTGAGTGCAATCTTACTGATAGTGCAGGATGGGCCGCTCCAGCCTGGCGCACACTGACATTCGTAGCCTTGACTGGTTTCTGAGCAGCTTCCTCCATTAGAGCATGGATTAGAGAGACACGCATGTTCCGCTAAAAAGAGAAAGACGGTATATGTATTTATGCTATTGTGCTGCATCATGTGATCCACATTTGCCCCTTTATTGGCAGGAAAACAAACCTTTCGTTTCTGACTTCAATTCCTGGGAAACCTCACTCCTCTGTTGAGGTCAACTCTTTAACCAGAGCGCAACCAGGGGTCGACTTCTTTCCTCACCCATCAACTCGACCTCCTCCTTCCCTGCTCCAAAAGCCCGCTCAAAATCCCCTATCTCTCTCTCATTACCCGCCCCGGCCTACCACCCCATCAGGAAATCATCTTTCATGCTAAGTTGACCCGACCAATGCACCGTGACTTCCCCCTGACTCCCCGCCATTCTTCTTCCGAGAGGCGGCACAAGATGAGAGAGTGGCGGGAGGGAGAGCGGGAGAGGGGCGGCCCGAAGAGTTTCTCCTTTCTGGACGAGTCAGGGATGAGTGGGTCCCGAATGAATCAAAAATGAATGATTCACTCAAAGGATAACTAGGCAGTCGGAGGTGATCAGCTCTCGGTATGCCATGGGGAGGAGGTAGGGGAGAGGATGCAGCGCTGCACCCTGGGGCCTCAGTGTTACAATAGCCTGACGTATCCCCCTGGTCTGCAGACCTCCTGTTACGAAGGCCACGGTTTCCTGACATCTCTGCAGTTAAGCTGTCAGCACCCCACAAGGCTCAGATTTAATGAGGAAAAACCATCATCTCCATGGTAAGTGTTCACAGCAGCTGAACCTTTGCACCACACCCATCTGTCTCAAGGAGCGAAGGGATGACCGGCCCTCAAGATCAAACTGCTGGATTACCTGACGTGGGGGCCACTTACACTGGAGTGGAAACAGATTATTGCCGAGTTACCACCTCCTCTGATTACAAACTCAAGGCACCTCTGACCTTTTGTCTGCAAGCTCAGTGAGCCAAGAACATTCCCACTTATTGTGACTGCAAACACGATTCTGAAAGCCCTTGAGATCAAATCTTGCATTTTAAATATAGATTTGTCTTGTGCTGGAAACAAACAGGGAAGTTCGCTGAAAAGCCCCAAACATCTACGACTTAGCCAAAGCAACATGAGTCACGGTCAGAAATAAACATCATCTGTAAAGCGGAAGGTGTGTCCTTTCGTGCTTACCAGCAATGATTTAAACAGAAAGCTAAATGTTATCTTACTGAGCTGCAGCACGTACCTCTCTCACAGTTGGCTCCAGAGTAACCCTCAGCACAGGTACACTGGTACTTGTCAGGTCCTGTGTTGATACACGTCCCTCCGTTCAGGCATGGCTGGTGAGTGCCACAGTAATTCAGATCTGGGGAAAGAGCGTTGCACATGGCTTGAGTTTGTTTGGACACAACACAAGCTGCTCTTACAGACAACTGCAACTGAAACAAGAGAAGGAAATTAACCTTTATCGCAAAGGTGGCCGCCCCAGTTGGTGTCGCACAGGCACTGCCACGGCTCTACACAGGTGCCATGTACACAGCCTGGGTGGGGGATGCATTTGTCGCAGTACTGACCCTGCCAGCCATACAGACACCTGCAAGACACAAGGAGAGCTGTGCCATCACAGAGAAATACACACACACATGCCAGAGCACAGCAACACATGCAGAACATTCAGGAAAATTCCCAAGCGCGCTCAGATAATCTGTGTGGTATCTTGAAATGTTAATATCTTAATCTTCCATTTATTCCAGATTCCTTCGGTGGTAATACAGCGATAATCTGAATTTAATGAACTGCACATTAGCATATGCAGCATGGAGCTGCACGGATGAAACAAACAAAGAGGCAGTATTCTTGCCCTCACAACTGGGCTGCATCTTAAAAGACCACAAATGAATCTTAAGTAGCTGGGTGTTTATGCAACAGCTTTTAAACAATACTTGGGGACGAGGAAACAGAGGAGTATTTAGCATTTTACCAAACAGAAAAAAACAAAACACTAAATTACAGTTCCAATGGGACCTTTAGCACAGCTAACATTAGCATGCGGCCAGACGCTCCCTTTAACGACACTATGCCTGTGGCTTGGCAGTGGCGACATTCTTGCAGAGAGGAGTGTTCAGTCCTCCTCTCGGCTGTTACACTGCTGCTCGTCCTGGTTCCCATGAGTCAGTAGCCAGGCTCATGCCCCAGGGCCGAGGAGGAGAACACAGCCTGCTGACCACTGAAATGTCCACGTCCATAATTACACTGATAACGCTGCACCCTTTTTCTTCCTCAGCTCCATAATTAAGACAGCAATCCGGCCTGACTGATAAGTCCGCCCTTTAAAGGTGGCGAGGTGGTGATACGGTTGCTGCCGTGGAGCCAAGCGACAGGAAACACAGTGTCCCTCCGGGGGAGCAGCGCACTGATTAGCCTCAAGAAACGGACGGACTGTAAAAATAAACGTGGTGGTTAAGTAAACCTCAGTCTGTGATTAAAGAGGCTATTCTTAAAAGTGTGCTAATCCGCTCCATGAGAAGTGGAGCAGGAATCCCCAGCAGGATCCCAAATCATTTACAGTTATTACACAGCCAAATTACTGGGGAATGTGACATTACATTGTGCAGCACTGCTGATGCACATAAAGATCTCATAACAGTCTATATGCTGTGGCTGGGCAGTTAATGCTTTTCATAACTGTTTGTTTTCATCCACAGGTACACTGTCATTACTCTATTATCAACAATGAAAGCTAAGAGTTTCACTAAAGACTCTGGGCTGGAAGAAAGTCCCACAGAACGTCATTAATGGTGGCTCTGCAGACTTCACGACAAGGAGGGTGCCCTCGCCTGCAGCCAATGTTGCTATGTACTGCAGTTGTTTAACACACTGCAGCAGCCCAATGGTGGGAAACTGCTCACTGACTACAATAGTAGTAGAGCTTGCTTGGAGAGTCTGTTGGCAGAGCGCATATAAACAGAGTTAAACCCTGAGCTTTAAATATAGCCACACCTGTGCAGAGACTAAAGCAATTCAGCCTCTTGTTCTGCCAGTGGCCACACAAGCACTTACAAGAAACCTGATGATGTCAAAAGCTTGAGAAAAACAACAAAGCTGCGGCACAAAATGAACAAACCTGATCGTCCCTGTGCTTGATTTACGGCCAAATCAGACAACTAAGAAAGAAGCCAATGCCTGAACTGTGGGAAGAGTTGGGCAGTGCAGGGCCTCCTTCAGGATGAGGATGAGATACAACTGCTACTGCACACAATGCCCCAGTTCTGATATCCATCTGTGCCTGGCTTTTCCTCTGGCTGTGTGCATAAACAGCATTAGGAAGCCATTAGCTACACAAACAATACACTTTGAGGCTCATCCGAATGTTACACTCGACTTGACTGATAACGCTCGCCTCATTAGAGGGCTACACTTCCAGCTTGGTATCGAAGCGGCTGAGCCTCTCCTCTGCTCGGACTGGCAGCTCTCATTCAAAGCTCCGCGAGAGATTTACAAGCAGCTCAGGCTACATCTCTGCTAAAGCCCTGGTACTGATAGTCTCTTGGCCAGAAAAGTAAGCACGTACAGGAAAACATCTGATGCCATGACAGAGCTGGAGCTTGGACGCGATCCCCACATAACTGAATGATCTACACCACAGGCTTCTGGCACTGTCCTCCATGGTAAGTTAAGGCACTTGAGCAAACCATGAGTGACATTTCACATAGTAAAAATGCAGTAAAGTCATTGATAGCAGTCTAATAAATCACACAGAACAGGCCCGGACACTTACTTGCATCCACCTGGCTCCTTACATGATCCATGTTCAGTGCTGCAGCCTTGTCGACATATAGCTAGGAGAAGAGGAAGAATAATCATTTTACTGCATGGTAACTAGACTTTTTTTAAGCGCATTTTAATTATAGGTGTACATAATATAATTACTACCCTCTTTGACATTTCTGTCTGCAAGAGTAAACACTGCTGTCGTTAAACAGCCACGCATGATCTGCCATGTAACACTGTAAAATACTTAATTAGAAATTCACTAGTGCCCAGGCTCATTCCTTGGGTTTAATAAATGACTCCTGGTACTAGAGGGAAACAAAAGCTTCATTTGAATGGAGACGGAAAGAGGGAAATGCAGTAGGAGTTCACAAACAGAGTCTGCCATTCAGTGCCAACCACGCAACAGACAGTGTATCAGGCATGAATCACAGATTACAGTCTGGCAGATAGTGTTTGAAGACTCATTCACAGTCATGAGTACTAATCCGACTGTCTCAGTCATTTAAAGTGAGGTTTTCCGTGAGTGCATGCTGCCACCTCAGCAGGGCTTACCTGTGTTGCAGTCAGGTCCGGACCAGCCTTCCAGACAGGTTTTGTTTCCATTGTAGTCACATGTGTAATGCCCGAAGAATTCGTCTCTGGGCCGACAGAACTTGTTGCAGCCGAAGCCGTAGTAGTGCTCATCACAGCTGACCCGGATTTGGTACTCAAACTGGGCAACTGGGCCGTTGTGAGTCAGCTTCTGCCAGTGCGGGCTCGGGTTGATCATGCCAGAATGAGAGGCTTTCTCTATCAACTTCCCATCTGCACCTAAGAAGAAAAAAAAACTGACACGATCAACCTTGTCTGTAAATTTCTTAGTAAGAAAAACTAACTTTTTCCCCTAAACTAAGTTAATGTTCATCGAATGTTTGAGCCTGGGAGAGAATAGTGGATAGAAGTATCTTACATTACGCTTTTGGGTGTTGCAATGTTCTCCTTAAATCATACAGTGGGAACCCAAAAATGCCCCAAAAATTCGCACACACAAATTGCAGAAGATCACTTAGATAGCAGATTATATGTAATTAAGCAACTATGTGCGCGCTGGAGAGGAAGAAAAGTAGAAGGAGGAAATGCAGAAAAAAGGAAAAGGATGCCTGTAATGAGCACTTTTAACTGCTTTTTTTCTCACGCTCCCTGTCCAACTCTCCCTGGTTAGTTTCTGATTCTCAGGTTTACAGCTTGAGGATATTACTGCTCTCCGATGCTGCCCTCTGCATCTGCTCAGGCGAGGACATTACCGCAGCCACCATAAATTACAGCGTGTGGACACCGATGCCACAGTCTCTGCTGGGAGGCCTGCCAACGTGCCATCAGCACTTTTTTCCAGCCTGTCTTTCTCACATGCATTTTTGTGCTAACAGCAGTCCAAAAAAAAGTATCGAAGTCAACACTTTCACACACTTAGAAAGAGCTCATCCACACTTCAAATGAGGAGCAAAGGCCCGGCCTATGTTGTGATTGTAAAATACACACAGACTTAGACCCAGAAACTGACTTATTTTCTTGTCAAACATGAAAAGGTCACAGCTCTGTCAAACGGGCAAGGACTGAGCCGGGAGCCAAGGGCTGTAATGAGCTTCACGCACAGAGCAAACACACTCGAATTGAGCAAACACGCTCAGCCCAATCTCCAGACACTACACTGTCCACAAACAAGCCCGGCGCATTAACACTGCTCATTGACTCGCACAAGAAGCACTCGCTACTCGATGTCTAAATCTTCCACCTGGGAGAGAATGAAAAATTGTGTCATGGCCATTATTTACTGCACTCACACGAGCAGAGGTGGTTGACCGCTGGGCTGAATCGCTCCTCTGTGTAGTATGACGCAATGCAATGCAGTGGGGGATGGCCCGCTGTCATTTATTTACCGTGCTGTGCTGTGCTGTGTACAGGGGGGGTCGGGCAGCGTACTGAAATCACAGTGCCCAGTAACATTTCGCAGCGGTCTGGAATCCAGAGTTTAGCTGTGTGGCATTTGTCTACCGACTGCGGGCCTGCAGTGTCAGGAGTAGCAGACTCTTACTACCTGCTGCCTGGCTTGGACCTAAACATAAATCAGACAAACTTTAAAAAGTTTAGAAAGATCATACATTAATTTAAATTAAAAAAAATCTATACATTTCAGCTATAAAAAGAAACTAGTTCTCTCAGACTCAAAATGCTGTAGAGTAAGAGTTCAAAAATGCTAATGATTGCGAATAAATATAAAACCAAGCTTTTTTTCTAATCAAGAATCCAGTTAGATAACAGGATAGTTGGAACACACAAAGCTGACAGCTGTGGTTTAACCTGACGGAGCTCAGAGAGGCTTAACCAGCAATGAGTGTGTACATTCAGAGGGATTTTCACACCAATGCCCTAATAGCTCTCTGGGGAACGGCAAATACAGCAGAAAAGACCGAAACCTTGTTGAGCTCGAACAGACATAAACAAGCATGAGATAAGGCCCTGCCCTCATCTGGAGTCACCAAGCTGAGGCCCAACACAGTTTATGCCAGAAGTCAAACCTGGCAACCAGAATTTTAGATTCAGATGTTACTGTTGTGCTCCACAGTAGTTCACTAAAATGTCTTCCACCGCACGTTCCAATCTGCAGCTCACCTGTGCCAGAGGTAACTTTAACCTCCGAGGCAGCACAGCTCAGAGGCCTCGCCCCTGTTGCATTGTGACTGCAGGCCGGTCGCAGCGCCAGGCCGGTCGGCTGGATGAACTCTGTGTTTCACGCCTCAGTGACAGTGAGACAGTGTGACCCCGACCCTGACTGGCAGCACCTGCCATCAGTCATCGGCCAAATAAAAACATTTTCATAGTGGGGAGGCAGTATCTCCCCTCCCTCCCTCCCCCTATGAAAAATGCCTCCCACCCCGCTTACTTCTTCCCCCGTGCTTCCTTGAACCGCTCTCCTCCCTTGCAGGCACCTGTCAACACACTTTAACACAGACACACACCCAGTGGACCATGTGGAAGAGGGCAGGGGGTTCAGGAAGAATAAACTTCCTTTCCTGACCTTCAGCACAACTCCTCCCAGGCGCTGCCCGTGAGGAAGGGGGAGACAGAAAAAGAGAGGGGAAGGCAAGATGGAGATGCCAGACGAGGGGAGCTACTCACCACTGGTTTCGTTGTTGAAGTCCAAGGCTTCCACTATCAAAGTGTAGGACCTCTGGGAACGATAAGAAAGAGACACACAGAGGGTTAGTGGAGAGCAGTGTCCTCAAGAATTCAAAAAACATGGATGTTCAATAATCAAGTGATGAATGTTTTGAAAGACAATGCAGGAAACCATTAACCAATGGTTAGTGCCTTTTGCTTTCTTAGTAACCAGGCAAACTTTACCAAACATCACATCCTACATTAATATTTCCACAACATCAGACCTAACTGCTATTAAACAAGCAAAGGATGACTATATTTTCCTTCATAAATGTATCATTTTCAGCCCTCGAAGCCTCCAAATCCAGTACTTTCCCATTTCCCATGACCTCACCCACCCTCCCGATGACGTTTCATCTCCCTCTCATCGAGTTAGCTTACAACAAAGCCTGGTACAGAAGCTGCTGTGAACTTATAACAATGGTCCCGTTGATCTGATTAAGACAGAATAAGCCCGAGGTGGTGCAGAGGTCTTTCAATGATTAGAATGGCAGACGCATGGGCAGCGGTCTGGTCTAGCTGGACACCCACCCAGCAGGAGGGTGTCTGATGCGCCAAAAACCAGCCATATACAGCAGGACGGCACAGCAAAGACTCTCTAGTAATTACTAGAATAGCTAAAAAAACAGAGACAAATACAGCACACAGAAAATGATAGTTTGCGCCGAAAAGCCAAAAATATGTCCTCATATTAGCCGCTGTAACCTTGTGCTCTTTAGAAACGGTTTTTCCCAAATACAGTTTTTCCACATGTTTATGAAATGTGGCGAGAGAAGTCGGTGGATGATTTCCAGCGCTCCGAAAAAGCACACAGTCGGTTCTGTTTTGCAATGTGTTCGGGGCGGGGGGTGTTCAATTTCATACTAATTTATTAACTTTTAACAGAGTGCTATGAACGTTGTGGACAATCCGGGCAGACGTGCTGAAGGAGACCAGCTTTTTAGGCAATGTCAACACAGGCAAAAAAAAAAATGGATGAATAAAAAAAAAAAAAGAAGCGTTTGAGACAGATAGAGAGGCAGGAAAAAAAAAATTGCAGGAAAGAAGAGACAGAGAGAGACTGAATGAGTGCTACACTCTGGAGGGCCTGTCTAGATTTCAGCACTCCCGAAAACGCTTTGTCTGATTCAGGGTCGGTAGCGCTCACACCAATATCGGCTTACACATTTCACCCTGCCCTGTGCTGCAGCCATGAGGGAGCGGACAATGTGTCTGTGAGTGCACACGACACAGAGAAAGTATGTGATTGTGAGAAAGTGTAATCCACTTACAGAGCATCCACTAGAAACACCTACTTGCTATATTCACACACATGCTTGCCCCCCTAGCAGCGCTGCTTGGAGGCATTTCAGATATTTTGCATTGCTGCTAAGGCCCTCTTTGCTGCGATGACTTCATGGTAAACAAACCTGCTCGAAGGAAAACCCCTGTTCACTTTCCACCGAGAGATATAAAAGGCTGTGACTCACTCCTGAAGCACTTTTTTTTTTTCTTCTTCATGGCTTTACCTTGTTTTCTCAGGCATTCAGCTTTCCATCTTTCCAGGAGACATTTGTGTCATCCTGTGCCAGCATTTCACTGCAATCAGGGCAGTCATTGTTTGAAATGCAGCGCTCATCGGCAACAGACTTTACAGTATATTCTGACTCACAATTGGCTGCAATCACTTGACACAAAACACCAGTTCGTGAGTCAGTGGTAATGTGATACCTCATCATCTACTACCACGACCCAATCTACAGCTGGTTGTTTTAGCAGCAAGAACAAAAGTCTCCTGGCTCCTCTCCAAACATTAAGCACTATCATGTTAATGCTTCGATGTTCGCCTCCACAGCTCCACACCGAACACAGTTGCAAAAGAGCCATGAGTATTTTGACATACTTCCCATTAGGGGAGTAGTTTTCCAACAGCAGCAATCAAGTGCATCACTACAATAGATTTTACTGCATGTACAGAATTTCGAAACATCTTTGGGTTTGGGAGGACCAGCCAAAATAATCCCACACGTGTGACACAGCGCAGTGGTGAGCTCATCTTAAAAATGGGAACTCAAATGCAACATCAAGGGTTTTTCCTGGCTCAGGACGGGCCTTTGGGGGGGTGACTGCGCACAACTGTAATCATGTTCGGTCTGCGGACAGTAAAGTCAATGATTCTGTGTCTGACAGGCCTTGTCTGACAGAAATCTGTGCATTTTCATGTTTTGCTGACAGTTTCATGAACAAAAAAATAAATAAAAGTTAAAAGTAAATGAAGCCAAAGTTGACAAAATACTTAGTTTTATGGCTAAAACCTCTCAAAGGTTTCTCTGTGCAGCAAACAACCTACACATGAAGCGTCTGACCCATCCCTTGACATTGTAGTCATCATTGCAACATTAATTTCATGTATTTGTGACTAATATGTGTGGGGAAAGAATGTGTTTATCGCCACAGTGAAGTCACCTTTCAGTGACGTCTTAGACAACCTGATTTTTTTTTTGCTTTTGCTGTGCAAACACATAATCATTTTACTGGCAGTTGCATCAGGATCAACAATGGATCCCTGCCAACCGAAAATGTCGACAGACCTGGCTCACCTGCTGCGCCACGAAACTTAACACTTCATCCAAAAGTGATGGGAAAGAAATCCCATTTTCAAGTTTAATAGCTTATTGGCCTATTCCTTTAGATCCAGATTGACAACATCAAAGCACACCCAATTCTTACATGATTTGGACTTGCCTCAACATGGAAGCGATTGCAGCACTATAATCACCATGATCATCACCACAGACTAACTACGTATTAGTCTCACATTAACATAATTCAGAGCCGCACCACAGAAGCTCATATAAAACACAGAAGCTTTAATATTTTCTGCATTTTCTCTCAGAACATTGCTGCACCGCAGAGCTCACATCAAGCAAAATGGCTTCATTGAACAAGTAGTCTCAGCATTATTGGAATGTTTAGTTTCAGACTAAATAACTGCTTCCAGAAAGTGAGATACTGCCTGACTCCTCGTTCACTAACACTCCATAACTCCTTGGCGGTTATCAGCTTGGAACCGTCTGCCACTGCCAGGTTCACTTTTCCCAGGCTCCCAGCTGACTCACAACTTCTCTTTGAACTACAGAGCACACTCTCCCTCTCACACACACACACATCCAAGTGCAATAAGTGTGGCCATATGTCTTCTTATCTTTCCTGGCCAAGCAGACACTGTCCAACAGACAAGCAACATAAGCGATAAAGATCATTCCAGTTCGAATCACACCGACTTGCCAAAGAACACTACTGAATCCTCTCAGTAGGGGAATTTTCCTAATACACACACACACACACACACACACACACACAATCATCCTGTCCTCCACTGAAAATGGAGCCATCTGATGTACCAATACTAGGAAATCTAACAAAATAAAAAGAGAGGTATGTCTCTTTTAAAAACAGGCAAAAGTCAAAGGTCTCAGTAAAGGCGAAGCAGGACAGATTAGACTGGTGTAGGCCTACACTCAGCACAGAGGAAATGTCAACAGTCTAGTCAAAGGGATGTTGACCTTCTGTATCAGTTTTCCTGAGTCAATCACTTCAATAGTATCGACCTGCAATCTAACCAATGATTGGGACTGCTAAGTAACACACCCTGTTTGCCATAAAAGCCAGGCTCAGTCATGAAAAGAAGACTGTCGTGATCACCTTCAAAGCGCCATTGGCTGCACTGATGAACTGCGAGCAGGGAGTGTACGGTTTCCCAAGAGATTTTCCTCACAACAAGCGTCAGAGAAAGAATGTTGTACAATCAACAGCTTATTAAATATCCTGCAAAGGTACATCAAACTGCAATACAACAGGACCTCACCCTGACGAAAGAATCTCACCTTTTGCCAAGTAAAACAAAAGCCACTGCAAACAGATTTTCTTGGAAGGCAAGCAAGATGAAAACCCAGGACAGGAATGAAAAGTCACATCAAGCGTTTAACTGCGCGAGAGGCCAGTCATCTGTCTTCTGCAGGGGTTACTAACCATTAACAGAAACAAAAACAAGGCACAGGTTATTGCAATTAAATGTATTTTTGGTGCGTCTATACAGCTTGAAACAACTCTGATAAGCAGTGAAGCATCAGAAGACATTATGTAATGCCACACTGACAAAACACTGCAAGCACACTAAAAAAAAAGTCCTTGTTCAAGCAGAGGACAGGGTGAGGTAGAGAGAGGAGAAAAAAAGAACACATTTCTTTTCCCTCTTTCACTTGAGTAATTTGCACTTAACTGCCACATCAGAGCCGACTATATAAAACAAACATGTCATTACTCCCACAGCAGCCAGCAGCGCTTACCCTCAAGGCTGAGCCGAGCACTGCTCTGTGACTCACCTGATGCCAGTTCTCAGGCTGCTCCGAGGTGACAACAAATCAATCACTGTGACACCAACGTGTCTTAGGCCTAAAGAGGCACGCCAGCATTGTGTTAAAGGGGAAAGATGGAGGAAAATGAATGCTGTGTAATTTAGAAGAATTAGGGCGCACGATCAGCTGAGGCTTGAGACGACAGGAAAGTACTCTTAACTTCTCCTTCCTTTTACAGGTGTAACACGGGGCAAAATGTGCTGAGGCGGCCATAGAGGCAAGGTCACAGTTTGCCTGAGAGCCAACTTCATCACTGCTGAGTCTACTACAACTGCTTCCTGTTGCTTGCCCTGTGCTGGCATTACAGCTGCACTGCCTCTATTATGCTCTGTAATCCTCACTGTAGTCACAGAGGGCACACTATTGTCCCTGCTTGATACACTGTGAGGGCCGGGGTAGCTGGGCCCTCACTCCTCTTGTGGAATAAAAAAGCACGAAGCAGACATTAGTGAATCCATACGGGGCTTTAAAACACCGGTGCGCTTATGTTAAAGATGTGCGGCCGACGTCATTGGGCTGGATGCCTGGCTCTTGCCCTACCTGATCTAAGCACATGTGTGTAGCCTCATTAAGTGCAGCAGTTACTGTGGGTGGCAAGGTTAAAACGATGAAATGCCTGGGGTCCAACCGAGCGTGACTTAAACAAAGCCCTTGGCCTGGACAAGAGGCCAACTTCATGTAGCTCACAAGAGAGGATGAAGGGGGGGGGGGTGCTTCATGAACTCAGAGTACCCAACAACCCAATTGCACCACACTGCCATCTGTCCACAACAGCCAATCAACTGATGAAAAGGACAAAGAGTGATATCATACCTAACCTGACAATTGTTAATGTGCACTGAAGTAAAGCCCTGGAAGTGAAGGAGGAGAGAAACGACCAAGCAGCTCCGTTCTCTCCCAAATCCCAGCGTGGCTGCTGCAAACCCCTGTTTTCTACAGCAGAGGTGCATTCAAACCTGAGCTACCATAGTTGATTGACTGACTGTGAAGAATTTAAACTAAACATTTCCATGTTTCTAGAGTTTTCAACATGACAAGAACATCCTTCATTAGTTCGGGGGCATGTAGGCCAAGCGTGTAAGAAAAGAAATATGAGTAAAGCTCGCCGAGTCTTCAAACTTGACATAGCACCAGCTTCCATTTCAATGTCAACACGTGCTGTTTTCAAGTAGGAATGATTTTCAACCAGTAAGATGAAACTAGTCTGGCTGTGAGGGTTCCTGCCAACTTAGTGTTGCCATAGTGCGAACATAAACAGAAACCTTTGTCTTTTAAAAAAGGTGTGAGGCGCCAGTGTATAAGTGGAGAGCAAATAAAAAATACAGACAATATCAAATTGCATGCTACCCTGCTGAGAACACTGTTTTACTGGCAGATCATTGGTAGAAAAAAACCCACATTTAAATGATCATCTGTTCTGCTTCACAGGTAACAAGCATAAAAAGTGAACCACATGAAAGGAAATCACGCGTGATCGTCCACATCTTCCACTTATTCGGGCTGTTTCAGTGCAGTCTGGCGCACAATGCTTGAAAT
Organism: Dascyllus trimaculatus; assembly: GCA_024666655.1. Classification (NCBI taxonomy): domain Eukaryota; kingdom Metazoa; phylum Chordata; class Actinopteri; family Pomacentridae; genus Dascyllus; species Dascyllus trimaculatus. Next base: position 23,504,117 of record CM045464.1, on the reverse strand, counting down.
CACTACAAGAACTTCCATCAAGATCGAGGTAAAAATAGCCTTGATGTAATTGGACACACACATACCAGCGGACTGTGCCTTTCACCCATCAGGCACAGTGGAGGAGTTTGCGGGCCAAGCTGTGGGGCCAGTCAGTCTGTGCACAGTCCTCCTTTTTTTCACTACATTGCAATGTGCTCCAGCATGGCAAATCATATCTCTCACAGAGCTACAACACTCCCACAGGCCTGTCAGGCCCATTTATTTACTCTATGAAGAAGAGCTGACACTTAAGGAAACCAGAAAGTGGGGTTTCACTCTGGAGTCGCCATACGGAGCTGCCAGAGGAGAGGAGGTCTGTGAGAAACAAGCTCTTTTAAAAATGTTTAGGCCAGACAAGGGAGACATATTCACAGGGAACATTTCAAGTAGCACCCAGCCCATTTACACAAGATAATATGGTTTATTTAAAGGAGATCAATTAAAAATCTCCTGACATAAATGATCTTTATTCATGTCGATGGCTGTCTGACAGTTCGAATTAAGTGCAAGTCTTAATTTTACCTACTTTTTTTCAAATTTCTCACTGCATGGCTGCACCCTCAAGACAAATTATGAAAACTTTTATGAAGATCTAATATGCAAACTAGTCTTAACCTAGCACTACTTAGATAGACAGGTCTAGGCCTGATGGAGAAAAATACCTGCACCTGGTTAATTGGAGCAGATAATAAGGAGAGCAGGGGGGCTTTGTCAAAAAGCAGAATTCACAGAGCCAACTACCAAACTCATTATGTGTTTGTTGTGCTTTCTATCCACTTTTTTGGGGGTTACGAATGATTGGCGGGCAGTAATTGCACCCAATTGCCCTGCAAACAGACTTTTTTTCTCCTTTTTTTCTGGTTTGGAGATGCGCGTCAGGAAAAGTTTTTTTTTAAAGTCTTCACTCACCGGCCAGGCAAAACTGAAGGGCAAAACTATCCGGGATTTGTCATTCCTGACAGAGCTCTTGAAAGAAAAGGTATTCCCTCCGAGGACAGGCGTAGATCCCATTCCGAAGCTGCAGGGCCCCGCAGCAGAAACCCTCGACTGGTATTCCTTCAGGCAAACTTTAAAAAACGTATCACACTCGTCCCGTGAGCATTTTCTATCCGCGGTGTTTCGTGCGCCATCACAACACATGCCGCTCAGCAACTCTCCGTTCACATTGTGCATCGATAAGATTTGCAACTCGAATTGTCCAGATCCCTCTGACACCTGTTGGAGACAGAACAGTGAGTGCAACGGAAAACTTTGACCTGGCAATAAAAGAAAATAAAAGAACTCTAACCGTGCGTAAAAGCTGCGCCGTTTTGCCGCTAGTGGCTCTACATTATCGTGCACTTGCAGCAGGCTACACAACTTTGCACGAGGTTACATGTAATCTTTAGCGACACACACACACACACACACGCATGCAAACATCCAAACAGCTTCACCCACTAAAGTGATCCACGTACCTGCGCGAGGAAGCAGAGTAAAAAGGCAGCAACGACTGAGCCCCGTCTCAAAATCATGCCTCCGGACTGCGGTTGCCACTCGATTGTACTAGTCGTCTGGCCGACACACGGCACCAGAGCTCTCCTCTGGTTTAAACATGCACGAGTGGCGAACAACACTTTGATCAGCGGAGCACAGGTTCCCGATTCATAGAAGACCTCTTCCTAGTATGTCCCGCAAAGCTCTCCGAGCGTCTGCGCTGCGTCGTTATCCGACAGTCTCCACTTGTTGTTGAGGAAAGTTTACGCAGTAGCCATGCGGCGGCGGCGGAGTCCACTGCTGACTGACTGACTCTGACTGACTGCTGGTCCGAGCTGGAGACACAAGTTCAGCAGGGAGGGAGTGTCTGCGGAGCCCCGGGCCTCCATATTCATGAGCAGAGCGCACAGATCCCGCCCCCTTCACATTATGAGGATAATCATACACCCAGGATCGCTGCTCTGGCAGTGCTGTGGTGGAAAATAAAAGTGGAAATAATCTATAACCTGAAGTCATATTGATACTCATAAGTCATCACAACCACAGAGCTAAATGAATTATATTTGAAGACATGCATCAGTTCATGCCTCACCCCTCCTTTTATTAAGAGATTCTATCTTTCTGCATCCTGCATTAGCTGCATACTGCCCTCACCACAAGCCATGCTATTATTTTACCTCATAAAGATTTATGTCAGTTTAAAAGGTGGATAGACCGAGTTTAGCTGCTTTTTACTCTGCTCTACATTTGTGCCATTAGGTAACATACTAAATCATTCTGGGCCACAAAGTGAACTCGCATCAAGGACAGGGCTGAGACATTTTTTTAAATGGTCTGTTAGACAACCCTTGGATAAAGCACATTACATTCCACTGCAGAAAAATGTTCAATGTGTGCACATGATCACCGTGTTCTTTTCTTTCATTTTGCTAATTTAAATAAGCATGATAATAATAGGGGTGCATGCAACAGAGATGCCCGCCCGGGGAATGTCACACATTTTAAATCACTTGCAATGTAATGCTGTTTCCAACAATAAACCTCCAGTTTATGGGCAAACATAATACCAGGATGGATATTAGTTTAAATGCAGCCCCCGCTGATCAGATTTATACCTTTAACATTCAAGCCATTGATGTGGTCACAGAAATACTCTGACAGACTGCTGAAAGATATTATTACCCCAGTATCCTTTTTGGTGTCAAAGGGCAATTGTGGCCAGGTGTATCTCTGCAAGAAGGTAATCTGTGAACTGGATCAGTGACTAGGAGTACACACACACACACACATACGCACACACATACGCACACAAACGCACACACACATGCATGCATGCATTCATATGAGAGAATGGGAACCCCCTCTGCCGCTGTGGTTAGTGATTTGTGTGGACTAATTACACAGGTCATTCAATGGGTCACAATCAAGGAAACACAGTTGGAGACTGTGGCGTTACAGGGCGAGGAGCGCATCAATCAGTAACCATGTAATGTTTCACCATCACGCTTTACAGCTGTTTATGAGGGTGTCACACGTCTCAGATGTATGTGTTTGCATCTGATAAGCAGAAAGGTCTTGCAGTTTCTGGCTATTTTTGTTTGAAACCCTACAAATAACCACTGTTTTCACTGGAACAGCAAAGCAAATGGCTTATCTTATCTTATCTTTAGATGCCTCGCTGACAGTGAAATGTTACGGTAGCTTCTGCATTGATCCTGAAAAAACCTCAATTCATATTGAAAATGGCAAGTAGCTGCGTGTTGTTTTCACCATCCAAAATCACTGCAGTCTATATGAAATGTCACATTTCCTGTGGTTGAACTTCAAGATGAAAGATAGAACTTCCTCCCCGCCTACCTCAGTTGCTGAGCTGATAGACATCTCAGGTTGCAGGCCTCATTGAAATGCTCACTCTGGGTAATTAGGGTTAATTGGAGGAGTTTTTAACCCAAGGGAGCTTTTTTTTCTTCTTTTTTTCTGCCTTGATGGTAAATGCCAAAATTGAGTGTAGAGATTGTAGACGATTGAGGGTGAGGGGGGGATGTGACGGGATCCTGTCTGCCGTGGCCCCGTGACCTGCCCAGAGGTGATGCTTGTGTTGGGATGATGACAGGGGTGGGGGAGAGCCGTGCTGGTGCTGAACATGAATGAAAGAAAGGGGTGTTCTGGGAGAAAATGTCCAACATGACAATGAGTATCAGCAGCAAAATGCTGACTAGTGTCTTTTTCTGTGTTTGCACATTTACACGAAAAGTCCAAAATACTCCACAACTTTACAATAGATGTCTTATTTTATTTCTGGAAAAACTTTAATTTGCTGAGAAGACAGGTCAAGGAATGATGCCTTCTTGATTTATTCAGCTCTTCCACTTGACTGCTAATAGGTATCCAAGCAGCATGTTCCCTGTAAGCATGGTCTGTAGTCGTCATGGAGCACAGACAGGGTTTCTCCTCTGAGGCCGTGGTGCTAATCTCCTGCAGCCTTAATGTGATTATGGTAATGATCACACAAATGACCCCTGGGCTTTGGGGGGATCCGTGGTTCATACATCCTCACGCTGCAAAGGCGCTGTGACTCCACTGGCCCGCATAAGAGACCACCAGACTGAACCAGTCCTGGTGGCCCGCTCCTGTTCTTCTGTCCTTGCTGAGCTTGGAAGAGTAGAGTGAATGACCAAATAAATTCCAGCCAGCTACAAAAGAGCTGAACGGCCATGAGGGAGATGGATATCTTTTGTTGTCTGACACTCAATGCCGTATTCCAATCCAATTACCTCAGCCTTTTGCAACCCCTCCTATCACAGTGCATGGCATTGAGGCCTGCCTGAATTCCGAGTCGGACCCCTAACAAGAATGTGGTGGATTAGGTGCTTAGTGAGCACTCCCTTCCCCCGACCTTTACTAAAATCTGTGCACTCTCTCCTAAAGAGATTTCCAACTATCTCTTTAAAAAATGCATCCCATTTATTTTAATGCCATTATTGTGTCGCCACTAAAGATCTGAAACAGAATAATTCCCACCTTACATTCTTTTATAATCCAAAAGTGATGCGGCTGTGTTGCTTCAACAAGGACTTTTATTGTGGATGGTCAATAGTGAAAGACAAGAAAGCACCGTATGACAGAGTTGGCGAATTTACTCTTCTGCATCAGGGTGTATTGGAAATGACGTGTGAGTCGGCTGCAACACATCTTTTTAAAAATGTACCTCCACATCGGGGCCATGAGGGCTGCTTGACCACAAGAGCTGTGATCAGATAGAGATAGAGGTTGTTGATAATGAAGATAATGTGGAGAAAGATCAAAGTACCGCTCCACTGAAAATCTATTTTCTTACTTTTGCATATGGATAGTTGACCCTCATTGTCCAAAATGACACTAGAAAGCTGTTTTTCTGTTCATCTGCTGAATGCTGAAGGTTTCTCGCCATTGAACCTCGGTTCACAGATCCTCTACTTGCATGTTTGAAAACATCCTAATACTCTGCTCTTTTTAAAAAGTTCAGTTATCTGGATAGAAATAGTTAAAATAGCATCTTATCTCCTCCCCCAAAATTCAAAATGTATGATTCTGATTGTTTTAAGAGTTCAGCTACTAGATTCAAGAGGTCTAAAAGTTCATTCTTAATATATGCGCAATGCTGGATTCAACTTCACATCACACTTGTGTTAGCTACCTGTTGGCTTAGAATTGGCATCCAACCTAGACACAGATAATTATTCAAAGCAGAATATCTTTACATGTCGTAAAACATGTCAAGAGACAGTCTTTGAATTCTTGTCCTGATCCCTAATGCAGCAGTTGAATGCACCTAAGCAGCTTCTTAATCATTGCACAAGAGATATTATACTGAAATATTGGACATTTTACTCTACTACATTAATCTGACAACTGTAGTTAGGAGGTATTTTTCATACAGTAATTCTTAATGCAAAACATGCATAAAACCCCCTATGAATCATCTGGGGCGAATTTTTTTAATCAGTTCCATCAAGGAGTCCCCCCTTTAAAATTCTAAGATGGTTTTATCTGTTTGATGGCAGATGTGAAGCTCTGTAATATGTCATATAAAAGCTAATACACCCAGGAAATCAAGGCAGTTGTTTTCCATTTTTATCTCCTATTAATTATCTCATGACCCCCTCAGATTTATTTTGTGAGCCACTGGAGGAGCACATCCCTTAAGTTGGGAGTAACTGAACTAAATTACCCAATATACTGCAGTTCAAACCGGCTCCACCAGACCAGGTGCAACAGTAAAATGCTGCTTATGCACTTATTCATCAGTATTATCAAAGTGATTAATTACATGTCACTAAGGCAAAAGGGATGTCCTTTCACTTTTAATACTGATCTGAGCCTTTCTTCCACCACTGTAGTAAGGTTGAGCAGATATACAATATTTTTTTGCAATCAGTGAAAACCCTCCACCTCCACATCCTGTTATATATCTGAGGCTGTGATGGCATTATGATGATGTATGACGCAAGTAAATGATTAACCATACTTTTAGATATTTGTTGTGGACATATCATGGTGGGAAATGCAACAAAGAAACAGTGAATCGGGGAATTTACACAGAAAGGTCAGGATGTGTGAGGTGAAGAAGCACATCTGAAGAGGAAATGAGACAGAGTGAAAAAGAAGGCCCTCTACAGTTTAGTGTTCGTGCCTTTAAAATATCACAGTGTTTACACGGCGTGTTTATGGGAGCTGCTCTTACAGAATGTGTCACAGATGGTATCAGCAATCGGCACTGAGATAAATATTATTTTCCGCTGTTAAAGGTGGCCACTTTGTTATTTTCAACATTTATCCAAAGGCCCGTTCTGCGAGGTGATGGTATTTTGATGTCTGAGTGTCTACGCGGTGAGCACCTCGAAGCGGTTAGTGCACAGGGAGTCCAGCTGCTATGTAGAGGTTAAGTAAAAAATGGATTATAGAGGGTTTGGTTGAGAGCATGGGTTTTGAATTTCATTGGTTCAAACTGTGCTTTAATTGCTGCGGCGATGCTGCGGGTGACTCATTTATGTCATGCTTGTTCTAGTTGTCTTCCTTTCATTTTTTTCTTCCCAGAGTGGTGCTGCATATGCATCGGCACAGGGGAACTACGGGGATTTAGACGGTTACTTTTAGCGTCAGCAGCATCATAAGAGATGACTGGGTCAGCACTCTGCACAAGCACACGTGTCAGGTTAAGAACCTGTGAATGGATCATCAGTCTGTGTGTGTCCTCGCACATCCTTAATGGCCAGAGGTGTTTGATCCTCTGAGGGGAGGGGAGGCCGCAGGGCTGCAGTCAGTGAAACAAATCAGATTATCCCCTCTTAGGCTAGTAGACGTCTACTCACCAGTGTAGCATTTCCACCTGGCCAACAATACCAGGTCTCATACTGCTGAGCTGACCCTTTTGATCATGTGATTAAGCGATTTGTGCGTGAGTGCGTAATGTTATAGCACAGTTGATTCACTGTGGAGTCAAATCTGCATTTGATTAGATTTGGCCCTGCGGAGGAAAGGGCAGTTTGAAAATTTGCTAGAATGCCGAGGAATGTTTAAATCATTGATCAGTGTGGCAGTTTCTCAGGTGGGAGGATGCAAACTATTCAGGCAGGGAGATTAGATCCTTTGCCCATCACACCATCCGAGGTGGTCTCCCAGAGTCAGTGGGCCTGTGAGTGTGGCCCTCGGGGTCAGTGAGTCAGAACAGTGCTCTCTTCAAACAGGATATTGGACCTCGCTTGAGGTGAGTGCAGCTAATTACCTGAACTTCCTATCTGGAGGAGGTGACACTGATAAAACTCTTCCTCTCCTTTGTCCCTGTCTGTCGATTGCATTGCACTTTGGATTTTTGCAGCTGTGTGTCACTAGAAAGCTCATCGTGTTGCAAACTCTCAGAAAAATGACCTGCAGACTTGCAGAGAGGAACTTGAACATGAACATAAGCCCCGTCAAAAAGACATCTATTGCCAGCCTTGAAGGAAAATATTGATGCTGGCAAAGTCCTGACGTCTCTCGCACCATGACGTAGCGGTTTTTCCATGACACATTTGATGATTGCTTCCAAATGGGCCTGTCAGTTTTAATATAGATGACCCCAGCATTTCGCCTTCCTCTAAAGTAAACAAAATCCGCTGGCTCTCCCACACACACACTCATGCTAAAGAATGTGTGATCACACACCAGGAATTGGTCTTGAGACAGAACAGGCATTCGCGAGCTGATATATGTTTTCACGTTCAATCTTCTTACTCGTGAGTGGAGCAGTTTGAATTGATGTTGTTTTTGTAAGTTTGCAGATCGAGAGCCACAGTGTTATTTCAGGAAACTGGATGTGAGTGCATGACATAGCATTAAACACTAGAATGTGGTTGATGTTTGAAAAAAAAACACCAACATGAGATTTTACTTCAATAGAAGAAGCCTGGCAGATTGTTTACTTTACACTTTTCCTCACTGTAATAAATTTAAAATATAATTCAAGTGTGCTCAGTTAATTTTATATGACAATAAACTAATTTCATGTCATATTTAGTGCTGGGCTTGGACCCAATTCCAACATTTAGTGAGTCAATATAAAGAAAATTAGATTACACAGTGTCAACTAACAAGGGAAGGACACTATTCAGTTTGTTTATAGACATGTGCGTAGCTGGGCTGCTGGGAGAAGTGGAGCAGTCACAAAGAACATGGAAAAATGTGGGAACAGCTCAATTACAAGGCACATGGTGGAGCTGAATATTGGATGGGTCCACTTCACTGGAGCATGTCAACTACCTGTTAATGTTAAACTAATGACCCTACTTTCAGTCCCATTGTGAATGTGTTGCTGGTTTAAAAGGTCTGGCATACGATGTAAATCACCATGTAGCTACAAGTGCAAGCGTGGTGGAACACAGCTGACTGTTTGTACACTGAAACACTCCATTATAACTTAAAAGAAATAGTTTGGCAGTTTGCGGAACACGCTTATTTGCTTTGCTGGTGAAAGTCTGATGCGAAGATTGATACAGTCCTCGTGTATGCAAGCTTAATGTGAAGTCTTTTAGCAATATCTTAGACTGAAAGTGATGGAAACAGCTAGGACACCTTTCCAAAGATGACAAATTGATGTTTTCCCATTTTCAGGCTTTTTTCAGCCAACTGACTGCTCTCTAGACTTATATTTATCAGACTGTCTGAAAAGAAAGCGCGAGTATTTCTGAAAATGTCAACTTATTCCTTCAAGTCGACTCTCTGTGACTCCTTTCATACTCACTGTTAATATGAAAATTACTCCTTGAAACTGGATCAACTATTCATTTGACACAGCAGTCATCTAATCCCCACCTTGGTGTTAGTGCACCTTCATTCAAATGCGAACACGCCTAATTTTAGGACACATTCAACATAATTTTTACCAAGGTATTGATAAAGCAGCTCATACAGTTTTAATGTAATTGTACTTTTGTAGGCTGAACATGATAAACAGGACAACGCCAACCTTCACCCAACTATGAACTGATCAGATTTTGGTGGTCAAAGGTCACTGTGATCTCACAAAACACATTTTGGCCATTACTCAAAAATTATTTCAGTGGTGCAGCACAGCAACTTGGAAATGGCTCCAAAGTGATTTTGTGGTAAACATGCTCTTAATGGGTTTCAGTTACGATGTCATACTTTCATTAACAGACTACAGAAACAGAAAAATATGTCAGTGAGAACAGCTTTATTGGGAGTTTGGCTGCAGTAAAAGGCAACATATGTGAGCACAGAGAGCAGGAGAGAAGCAAGAGCTGAGTGGTGGTTGTACTGAAACACACAGGGTCACTGAAAAACACAGCAATACACTTAGTTTTTATTTGTTTGTTTGTTTTTAATCATCCTTTAAGTTCCCACCATCTTTGACTGTCAGTCAGCTTCACGGTTTCCACAAAGCTCTGCCCAGTTAGCAGACGATCAAAGCTAATGGTAATGTTAGCCACATTAGCGGCACAACGTATCAACCTTACAACACTACGGATTATTCTACTGTTGTGTGGACGTTGAAGGTAAGCAAACCTGGTTGACTGTGGGTCAGCTGCTCATTCTGAATGGCTCATCTTACATGAAATGGCCAGTAAGGCGGCAGGATTATGCACATTTTTAGTTTGATAATGATTGGTTACCCAGTTTCTATGTAGAAACTGGATAAAGTTCTTACTGGCTTGTTAAAGCTGAGAGGCCCTCTGGCTGAGGTGGGGCTTGAGGAGTGGCAGTAGTAAGTGTCTTCATGTTCTCACAGCTTTTATTTTTACACCTCCAAGTTTATAAAACACACAAAACACAATAAAAACAGATTTTCACTATATAAGACCTTTAAACCAGTCTGCAGACAGGAGTGAGCAATTAAATTGTAATATGTAGCCTCAGCCATTATTTTGAAAACTGCAGTACTAACAACTGACTCATCTAAATTTCTATGTTGTTTCAATCTCTCGTATCGTGGGAAAATTAGGTATTTTTCAGGCATGTTGTGAGGACAAAAAAATCTCACGCTTCTGTTTGGTCTTTACAATAGAAACAGTGACACACAATCAGGGTAAACCTCAGTATGGTTAAATTACACTATATGGCTTAATAGGCAACAGGAGGGTTTTATTGCCATGTCTTTTTTTTCTTGGCCATGACTCTCAAAACGCTGTGTGAAGTAGTCATAAAACTGTCAGTGGGAGCAATATTTTCCACACAGCATGATGACAAATAACATATAGGCAATACATGTGCGGCTGTCATGCAGACAACATGCTGTAATGTGTAATATTTTTTCCAAATTATCAGTCTGGCTCATTGTGATGTAGAGCTGACTGCTGCTTGTTTTGTTGGTGTATGTATGTAGCAAACAGCTATGTGGTTAGACTGTCTGCTCTCTTGTCCCCAGTTTTTCTTTAATTCTAATAATTTTTTAAATAACTTTTTATTCATTGTAGACAGTCAGGAAAGGAGTTAAGGTCTCCTTTTTTAAGTATATAAATGCCCCAGAAAATCCTCCATGTGTCTGCAGTGCAACATGTTGGCTGCATAGTGTTGTTTCCTACATCACGTGAAACCAGGGAAATTCTGTGCACAACAGCACTGCATCCAAGACATCATGAAAAGTAAGAAATGGGAATGTTCAGGCTCATAATTTCCTTCTGCCTGTACCTCAGACCATTCCAGCAGCTGAGGAGGGAATAAAAGAGACACACACAGGTACTAACTAACTCTAAGCACTTCAGAACATGTCAAAGAGTCCAAGCAGGTCGCCATTTTATCAAGCACTGTCCAGCTCAGCATCCAATCGGCTTGAAGTGTGACTGTCAGAAAGAAGATACCTCTGCATGGTTGGCAGCCTCACAGCCCTTTGAAGAGGTGTCAGTTTGCAGCGAACTGGCATCCCTGCCTGATTCTCTTCTCTTGTGGTTACTCCACACTAAATGGTCCAAAACACCAAAGCAAAGTGGTGTCATTAGGGGAAAATGGAACAGAGGGGAAAAAAAATCATATTAAAATATTGATATGCTAAGATAATAGGAGGCAAAGGAAAAACACGACGAGGCTCTAAACTTGGGTTTGGAAAGAGGAGCTAACAGCGGAGGGAGACCAGTGCATGGAGGAACTTCACAAAACATTTACCAGAACAAATGTAAGACTGCTGAAGAGGCTTGGCTACTTTCTTGCCTGCAATGAGGAGAAATGTTGCCCTTTTAACACATTACATATTTTGTCATATGTATAGGAATGCACTGGATACATAAATATGTGAGGGTGACAGTGCCTGTGCCTTGCTGCTGCAGTGTGCAGGCTGGCAGAAGCAGACAGTGTTTTGACATGAAGGTGCCTGTCTGTCACTGGCCAAGTCGACTTGTGCTGAAAGAGAGCAAAGCGCTGGCAAGTCTCACAGGATCAGTGAATCAAGGTCGGCACAGCAGAAGGGGCCCAGTGTTTTCTTAATTCACTGACAGACACAGCTAACTATGTTTACGACAGCTTAACAAAAGCAGTCTGGAACCCATAGACTCGAAACCTTGTTTTAATTATTTTTATTTGATAATGTTTTTCATTCTGACCTAATCAGAATCCGTGAATGCATTCTAATGTGGTGTGCAAATGCCTGAATGTCTCCCTCAGTGCATTATGCTGTATGTAAATCAAGGAGGAAAAAGGGGAGATCTTTTGTGTCAGCACATCTGACATTCCTTTGTGCTAAGTTATAAAGGCTTGTCTTGTGAAATCATGCTTCACTGCTATTGTGGACTTGTGGTTTGTGCACGTTCGTTATGAAGAGCCTGTGAGTGACATTATGTTTGCTCTTAAGGTTGAAAGTGAGAGGTGGTGCTCATTAACAAGCTCAGAATGAGTCCCAGTCTGGGACCAGTCTGTCCAGTCTTAACCATCATCCACCGCAATAATGGCTGCTATGCAAAAAATAAAAGAATAAAGGACAACAGGGACATTTAGTCATGGTTACTGAATGCTACTAACAAGTTTCCTTGCCAACTTATAAAAAACACTCAAAACTTCATATTAATTCTGGCTCAATTAATACGGAGTGCATTCACGTTAACCAACAATCATTACGCTCCAGTGATCTAAAGACCATTGTCACACAGGCACTTGAAGAAGTCTTTTGTGTAACAGAAGAATGGCAGAGTGACCCCCGGCAGTGCCAAGCAAGGCCAGGGAGACGTTTCTTCAGCCCCACCGCCCACTCCTCTCAGCAGCCTGGAGTAAGATTTCAGAGTCTGAGTGGCCATGAGTGTTGCTGAGTGATAGGCAGAGAGAAGAGACCCTAAACCCAATAGCTTTGATGATTGAAACAAAACACAGAGTCCCCCCAGGCTACAGCCTGCAGCTCTGTGACTAAGCATGCTGTCATGCTTGTATGAGGGCTGCAGCTCCCAAAAGTTTCTGTCCTTTTTCTCACTGTATGTGTTTAGTCTAGATATGTGTACAATAAAAACTCACCCAAAGCAATACAGGCACTAATATTAACTCCCCAGTCATCAGTCAGCACTTGCTGCAGTTGCTTCAGTGATGGTGAGAAGAAGACTAGACAGTCTTGACAATGGCAGTGATTTTGTGAGGTCAGAGGTGGATCTGTGAGGTCACACTTCTTTGACCTTCTAAGAAATAACATGCTATTTTCATGAATCAACTCTGAATCTTCTCCATTCATTCCATGTCTCCTACAAAACACATTCCTATGCCAGTAATTTGCTTTGGCAAACACTTTTGATGTATAAGTTCTGCTTGGACATTAACTGCCGAAGGGAGTGTGATGTTTGTATACCAAAAGAATCTTTTGGGAGGTGGTACAAAACAGACCCATGACATTGGTAACTTCCCTTGGTATCCTGTGTCCTGATAATCTTAAGTAAGAGATTACTTAACATCAAATCGCTGTGTCTTATTTTCTATTTAAGTCCATGATCTTTCCACAACTTTCATGAAATGGCTAAACCGAACAATTAATTTAGGAAAATTCATGTATATATACATTATATACATGAATATATAATGTATATTTTGCAGGCTTAGCGTGAACCTTAAAATCCTACAAACGTAATGGAAAGAACAGGTTCATCATTCGTCAGTGTCAGCTATTTCTTGATAGTCATACAAAAACAAGTGGGAAGCACAACAGATTGTCAGAGAGAAAAACTGGTAATGCTCTTGGTGCAACTCTGAATATCCATTAGTATAGTTTATGCATTTTTTTGGCCAGTGAAGTATTTGTTTCCCCAACACATGGATGTGGATAATATTTTCAATATTTTGAGACATGAGCCATGTCCTGTGGGTGTGTTTGCTATAGGTGTGGTGACCAGCATTTAGCTGGTTGTGGCTGTTGAGTGGCCGCAATGTTGGGAAATCTTAAAACAATAACAAATGCAGAAAGCAGCACCAAGAGAAAACAGAGATTAGCAGGTCTTTAGCACAGCCTCATGCCGGATGATTGAAATTTGACAGCTTATCAAGATGTGTGGCGTGCTGGCGTGGGAGAGGGGAGACGCATTTGCGATAAGGATCTTGCTGACTCACAGTGAAAAGTTGGATGTACTTTGTGCTGAGCTGCCTCACAAAATCATCATATTTCCAGCTAAAAAAGCCCTTTGGCTTTGTCCACCTATGTTTTTGTGAACCTTTAAAACTTTTTAGACCTACCATTTTAGTAATTAAAAAGCAATACATATTTAAGTAGACTAATGTCCCAGACATTTCTGATGCCACTGACCTACATCAGTGCATTTTGAACATTACAAAAAATATGTATATGAATATTTTATATAAACAACCACTAAAAAGATTGTGGTTATGATTAAAAGAGAAATTGCAAGTTTAAGATGAGATAATGGTTGAGTTGGTTGGTTGGTTGTCTGCTTTTTGGTTTGTTGGTTGGGTTGGTTGGGTTGTATTGGGTTGGTTGGTTGGTTGGGTTGTGTTGTGTTGGTTGTATGTTGGTTGGTTGGTTGGTTGTATGTTGGTTGTTTCATTGTATGGTGGTTGGTTGGGTTGACTGGTTAGTCAAAAATGTTGTGCTTGAAGTAAACTGATGTGTTCCATATAAATGCCCCATTGTTATGCTGACAAAAGTATGCTGGAAAGGATTACGGTCACAACAAAATTTGTATTAATGCAATCCCTGTTCATCCGTTGATTTAGCCCCTACAAACCTGTCTCTGTTAATCAAAGTTAGATATTTAGAAGTTTTATTCCCATGAAAATGATCCCTTCCTGCCTTAAAATTTCATAAATATAATTCTACACTGTTGCTTCTATTAGAATGTGCAGATCTAATAGAAACCTCTTTCCCCACCCATCTCTCACTGCCCCTGGAGCACACCAGCTCACCTACAACTTTGCTCAAACACTGCAAAACTACTCTAATACTAAGTAAATCAGTTATACGTGCTTTAATCTGAAGCTTAACTTAACTGGGAAAATAATTTCAGTTGACAGGATCGGCTCCTTAAGTTTGTTGCATATGAAACCCCCAAAGTTTGAATCCATGTTTTTAAGCTGCCATCAGTCCAGTGAAGTTGGACTGATGCAAATGTTCAGCCATGACACTGGCTGGTAATTTCTCTCATGATGTGTCTTCTAACATATAAAAAACATGTGGACATGTGAATGAGTTACAAAGTTGATGTTCACTAAATTGTGTCTTTTCCTCAAATGAATCAAAAGTTAGAATTTTAGCTTTTTGAGTGCACCTCCTTGTCATTGTTACAGTCTTTGCTCACTGTTAATAAATGACAAATGTTCAACATCAAAGGCACAACAAATCTGAATGTGTTTGAGAGTTAGAAAGAAAATAATTCTGCAATCCTTTCAACTCTGCTGCATGCTCCAAGTCTTCAGGATGTATGAGAGAGAGAGAGAGAAAACACTGGATGGCAAAATGTTCCAGGTTCATGGGATGTGTTTAACTCTGCTGTTGCTCAATCAAAGTGCAGATAGCGGCTCCTTCTCATTTTATGACCCTTTGGAAACATGCTCAGAGTATTATGTTATCAAACTGGGAAAAGGGAGGGAGTATGCCGACAGCTGAACAAAGGCAATGCAAACAGCTGTGCCAGTGCAAACAGCAGACAGATTATTTGCAAGAGAAAAGTTAGGCAGGCCTCACTATCATAATACTGACATCAAATCATAGCAGCAATAAAGTGTTCTTCAGCTGTGGATTTGGGGATTTTATTTTTGCCTGAACATTTGTCCAGAGGTGACAGTTGTACTGAACAGACATCGATCATTAAAACAAATTGTAGTCCTCGATATCAAGCCCTGATTTGTTCACTGTCCCACTCAGCTGAGTGACAATGTTTGCCTCATATCTGCTCGAATGCACTCAGAGGACGGTTTCACACTCGATGGTTTCTCACTTGAGGTGGCTGGCTGCAGTAGGAGGATCAGTGTTGATACAGCTGATCGCTGTTATTCCAAGTGAAATATATGGCCCTGTTTGTTTTCAGAGATAGACCCAATGCTTTCCTTCAAGTTCATATTTATCTATCGAGGGAAATATGTCAGAGCAGATCCAGTTTGCACTTATCACACAGTCTCTTCCACATATTATGCTACTGAAGAGGAATTAACTCATATTTTTACTCTATCAAAAATTGTCACATTTCTCACTGAGAAGGATTTTATATATCATAATCTGTTTAAACTATGACTTCTTGCCTTTTTCTTTCCATTGTTTACCCTAAAACTATGCTAAAAGTATGCCAATTACATACAATTATACCCCTGTGAACTTTATATGATGAAAGGCGGCGGCTTTTATGAACCATGTTCCAACAGATATGATCACTGTTACCTACAGTTGTCCTGTTTTCTTTTTCTAAATGATACCCTTCAGCAGCCTGAAGGTGTTGAAAAAGTGCCAGCAACAGTGGATAGCAGTAATTTTAGAGTTGCGTGCAAAAGACAATACCTCGTGGAGCTGCTGCACACCCATGTGAATGGATTTCCCCTCCAGTAGATTTGATTGGTATCTATCAGGGGGAAAAACGTGAAAATGACTAAAAGCATTGTTCGATACTCTTGGCAAAAGTTGAGGTAATGTGTTGCGTTGCACAGCTCTCACAGACTAGTGTTACAACCAGAGAAAACTTAGTTACATTGTGCTGAAATGTCATTCGATGCATCAGTAATCCAAGAGCTGTGATTTAGTATTTCTCAGGACAAATTGGTCTTTGCATGTACTCTCACAGAACGCCGTTTGGACACTTAAGACAATATTCAGGTTAGACTTTGCAGCATTTAGTTGAAGTAATGATATTACCTCAGTGGTGCATGAGGCAATACAGTATTCCTCTACGTCTTTGGAGGGAAGGGGAAGTCCCCGTGTCTGTGTGCTGTTTGACTGGACTGGTTGAGTAATGCAGCCTGGGATTAGGTGGAGCAGCCTCACAGCAGCAAACCCTCCCTCACACTGATCTGTCTGGACCCACACATGTGAACGGCTGGATCAGAACCACAGCTGGCCTACGTCCTTCCAAGGTGTCAGACCATTCATATACTAGCCCTCCAGCTGGAACGTGCAAGTTTTTTTCCCTTCAGTTATAAATGAACAAATAAACAGGATTTACTATATTATCAACATCTGCCAGAAATGTAGGGGAAAGCATGTATTATACCGCTGAGCATTCATCATGACAGTAAAACATGCATTGTGTTTCCCACTAACGGCCAATGCAAAGAAGCAGATTATGAAATTTTAGGAGACAGAGTCGACGTTAACGGTCTGTGCCTCTGTGTGTACACTTTTAACTCCGCTGTCGGCCATAAAATGGCTTTTGAGCGGGAGAGTTTCCACCTGTTTTATGACCATTTTAAATTTTGCACAAGACAACTTAAATGCCAGTCAGGCTTCAGGAGAGAAAGTTTACATTGTATTAGTTACAAGTAAATCTGCAAAAACAAATTACAAAGAGTCTGCCATTAGTAAAAAGTAAACTTGTGAACAGAGCTGCAGGACCGGTACTCTCCTGTTACAGAAAAATAGTGTTTCTCTTTGTCAAATTCATTGCAAAAGCCTCTAAATGTTTAACATAAGTTGATGGATTTTTTTGGCCACTGAAATATTTGTTTCCCCAACACATGGACATGGATAATATTTCCAATATTTTGAGGCATAAACCATGTCCTGTGGGTGTGTGTTCCTATAGGTGTGGTGACCAGCAGTCAGCTGGGTTGTGGTTACTGTGGCTAGTGGCCACAATGTTGGGAAGTCACAGCACAATAACAAATGCAGAAGACAGAACGAAGCATATAATGTCATGGTGGGAAAACGGAGGTGGAGAACTAATGTTAACAATGATAAGGATCTTGCGGACTACAAAAGAAGACATTCTTATTAAGCAGATCAGAAATACTTTTGTTATCACTTATTTATACATTAACTTATACATTTTGGTTATTTCAAACACAAAAAGACATGCCATTAGTGTAGCTGTAGTAAAGAGCCTTTCACATTTTTGTGGACTGACTTTCCAGACATGCTCCGCATAGAATGTGCCCAGGCCTCACCATATCTAATCTAATAGGAGCACTAAATTTGGTTAAAATGAATTACAGCGGTTCATCGCATTAAAGCATGAGAATATATCAGTGGCAGAAAAACAACTCAGTGTGTAATATGTCAACATTAAATCATTAGACAGATGTTGACGGTGGCGGTTTAAAGGCACAGTTAAAAAATGATTAATGCTGGGACATGACAGAATGAGAATTAATGAACAATCCAATCATATAAGTGGTTAAACAAACTGCCAAAGACAGAGAACACCCCTCAATTAGTGTTGAAAGACAGCAGCAAATATGTGACAGCCCCCTCCCTTCTCAGCTATCACTGCTATCTTGCAACATCTTCGTGGAAAACTAATCAAAGAGATGCACAGTTGTGTATACAGAGTACTGAGTAGGAACTGTGTTTGCCTAATTAAAAAAGAAACAAAAATTAGTGTGTGAGAGAGAGAGTAGTGGGGAGCAGAAATGTATGCAGAGCATCTTGATGAAAGGTTTTATTATTTGATTGTTTATACTGCAACACTGGGACTTTCATTTATTTCATAAAGGAGTGTGACACTGAGCAAGGCATGGACTGCTCCACCAGCTCTGCCCAAATCAGCTATATGTAGCGGTGTGGAAATTGGCTGTATATTATGAAAAGATTACAATCTAAGCAGTGTGGTGTGTGCGTGTAATTCATGCCATATCCTGTGAGGGCCTGGGGTTAAACAGCAGACTTAAGGGACATGAACAAAACTTCAATCGCTGTGAGGCCCCAACAGGATAAAGAGGAAAATTCACTGCTGGCAGTCTATTGTGAATGACATTAGTTGGAACGGAAATGAGACAGCGATTATTGAGAAAATGTGTTAGTTGAAATTTGTGTGGTTTTAAGTTTAAGGGGTGTTTTGAGTTACAAATCACATTTTCATTTAAGATTTTAGTAAAGGAATGGCATGCTGTATTCATAAGACATCAGTGGAGGCGATGGGGTGATTGGGTGTGTGTGGCTCACAGCTGGTTTGTGTGTTTCTTCTGAGGCGGCAGTGGCAGCCTCTCTGGGGCGTCTGCGTTTAATGTCCTTGGAGAGGCTCAAATGGTCTCCAACATTCACATCCAGGCTTTAGTCCCAGCATGCAGCAGTGTGGAGAGACAGATTGAAATGCTGAGGGAAGTATTTAACCCCTGCCACCTCTCCAATTAGCCAACTTGTGTCCCATTTCCTAAAAGATCTTGAGAACATATATATTGGAGAGGGGCTTTATTTGGGCATGAAATGGTGAGACGTTCCTGTTGCCAATACGATTCAAGTCACAGTGTTTAGCTCGATGCTACTTGTCATCCAACAGGTGCTGAGTATTAGTAGTTCCTGCACACTCTGTTGTGTTTGTCCTAAATTCCTGAATTCTCTCTTAAATGGGACCTTTGGTGGTGATTGTAATCAACCAGGGTAAATATTCCATCGATCCATTTTCCAAACCGCTTAGTACTTTGGAGTCACAGTAGCAACAGAGGAATAAGAGACACCCGGGTCTCCCTGTCTTTAGAAAAGTTCTCCAGCTTGTCCTGGGGGGTCTCCAGCTGCTCCCAGGCCAGCTGAGAGAAATAATCGCTCCAGCACGTCCTGGGTCGGCCCTGGGGCGTCCACCCAGCTGACTGTGCTTGGTAGACCAAGCAGCATCTTTATCAGGTGCCCTAACCACTTCAGCTGGCTTCTGTCAATGTAGAGGAGCACTGGGTCTCCTCTGAGCAACTCCTGAATTTCCAAACTTCTCACCTGATCTCAGACAGTTGACCCAGCTACCCTGTAGAGAAAAAAATCCTGTTAAAACATTAACAGCATACAACAGAAGTGAATACATCATTGTTAATATCACTTAAATGTAAAATTATTCAAAATTGTATCACCTCTCAATTATTGCATTATGTCTAAGAAGAACAGTAGTGCATTTGCTCTTGTGGTTAAAAAAACTGATGTGTATATTTATTATATTAAAATACAGGCCCCATAATAAGACTTTCAGTACCCCTCTCATATCTGAGGTTCAAATCTTTTTTTTCCTTTATTTTTGATGACAAACTGAATCCTGCTCAGCATGGAGGAAACCAGATTGCTAGAGAGATGTAGAAATTATATTTTTGACCTTTTACTTCTTAATAAACTCCTGTGTGATTTTGGCAGAGTGCTTTGGATCATTATCATATTGGAATAGTCCTTCTGCAGACTGGGAGTCATCTTGTCATTCATGGTGCCATCTATAGTAATCATCTTCCTAACACCTTTTGCACTCATGCAGCCCCACTAACTTCATCTTGCAGTCTTGTGCTGAAGAGCAAACAATGGTCTTTTATTGGACGCTTTCAATAAAGGTTCACATCATTCATTATCCTTCACTCTGTCTGAGCTGTCAAAAAAACTCCAGTTCTTCCATGCAGGGCAGAGGTAGAGTCACTCCTGTAGCACTGAGATTCTATTTTGAGGCCTGCATTTCCAATATCGTCTTTAGAACTGCAGTCATTATAAAATGATTTCTTTCATTTTCAGTTCAACTTTAAAGACATGGGAAACTGTGAATGCCACACACTTTCTTTCTTCCAGGTGTTGTTGAACTGAAGAGAATAAAGATGAAACTTTGACTTCATCTTGGTGCTGCAATTGACAACAATAAAGAGGAAATACAGTGGTGTTCGGGGACAATGACTCTTTTCTCCAAACACCTAAAAGCTCCCAAGCTGCCAATCAGCACCTGATTAACACCAAAGGCCTTCCCTTTCCACTCCCTGCTTTCATCTCTATGGTGATCAACTGTTGGAGTGAAATGGAGACTGCACACTTGTCAAAACTGAGTCTGTGGACAGCCTGCATCTTGTTATTCGCACCTCAACAGGTTTTACCACAGCCAAGAAGGAATAAAACTTGGACGTAGCCTGTCATCTAAGCTTTTTTTCCTCTCTCCTCAAAGCTTAGGGGCGGCAAGGAAATGATCATTATGCTTCATCATGACCCCATCGTGGTTCTTTTGAAAACTGTTCCAAACTAGCTCTTAAATTCGATTATTTTCTTGGGCCTTTCTACCTACTGAACATGATTGCTTTGAACTTGAATGTCAGAAAAGGAGAAATTCAATCTGACCCACTCCAATGCTTTTCACCAACAACTGAAGAAAATCCTCACAGGTTAACGATAGGTCAGCGCTGAATAGGAGCTGTTGGCCTATACATTCCCGAGTCCCGAGAGAGGGGCTATCTGATGGCTCATCTGGTTAGCAGGTATAATAGGACTGGGTCACAGGTGAGCGACAGATGGTAGATGCATGTGTTTCAGTTTGTTCAGATCTTAAGGGCCAAAGTGATTCATAAACCACTGTTGGAGAGTGACAATCTTATATTTCAACAAAACATGCGTCTCACAGCGCTTTGCTTGTTTTTCTGTTTGTCACGTGCACCTTGCATTATTTAAAATTTGTACCACAGTTATAGCTAACTTTTATTGTTTATCTGTGCAGGGGGAGCAAGGAACACACTAAAGTAGATGTACCTGCAATGCTGCACATTTGATAGAATTCCACTATAATATAAAGAATACCATTCTTATATATAACCCCAAAAATGAACGGTTTGATTTGAGTCAGAACTTTATGTCTGATCTCAAATTATGTTCAGGCTCTGACAGCTCAGTTACTGACTTCCATCTTATTGACTTTGACAGAAAAAGTGCTGTACTAGAACTTTGGCCTAGTCATCACAAATCTACTCTACTAAAGCTGCACTGAAATAATCCTTAAGGCGAAAACTTAACTTTTCGCTAAAGAGCAGCCACTGCAGGCCATTTATGTGTGTCATTTCCAGAGTTGAAAAGATGGCTGGAGCTTAGTTTACAGACTTTTATTGTACAAACAGATCAACCACTGTGTCTATCAGAGTGAAAGTGGACAAAGACATGAGACAAACAAATATATTCAACTTAAAACAGGTGCACCACTGTCGTTGGATAATTGGTTGAATGCTGGTTCAAATCAATTGGATGACAAATTCAGGAGTGGGGACTAGAGTTGGGAATTTGCTGTTCTCAAGCCAAGAAGCATCTGTTTGAGCAGCATTTTGCTTGAATTTGTGAACCCTGTTTTTACCATCTTATCAATTCCTTTTCTGTTTTTCCACATGTTCATTTGTAATTTGAAAATATGCTAATGTGGTGTTTTATATATGCTGGAAGAACTATCAAAATAAGCAGTCAAAGCCATGGTGGATGTTTTCTATTTGAAAATGCAGTGAACTGATGACAGCAGATTCATAATTTCACCTATGGAACAAGTCAGCTTGTGGGATGGGGTTTTCTGTATCATTATCCTTCTTCAGAACTGTGTATGGCTAAATTCCTACAATACATAACTTGAAATTGTCTAGTAGTTTTACAGTGTTTGAGCAGAGTTGTAGGTGAGCTGGTGTGCTTGAGTGGGAAGCAGTGAGTTGATAGAGAGGCAAGGAGGTCATTGATCTGCACAATCTAAAGCAAGCAACAGTGCAGATTTACACTTCAACCATTTTAAAGCATTAAGGAATTATTTTGGTGAGTTAATCCAACAACCGAAGAGAGACTTTGAGTCACAAAAGAATACAAAACCAAGTGATAGAATAGGGGTCTGAGACGGGTCACAAACCACAGTCTCCTGGGTGAAAGTCCTGGGACTGAGAAAACTCCTATGTGTCCATTGGTGTTGAATATTGATGTGGGTGGCACCCAAAGGGCACCTTGTGCATATTGTCAGCAGCCTTGACAAAACGGCAGTATTTGACACCCTGGGAATGAGAACAGATTATCATACCAGGCCGAGTAGGCCTGGAGAAGCAACCCAATGCTCCCACATGGTTTCAAAACAAAGTGTAGCTGTCCTCTTTATGTTGTCTACATTACACCATTTCCATATGTGACGTCTACTTCATAAAAACCTCAACCTTCAAAGTATGTGCACGGATGTAGTAGCACACTGAAAAACACACACAAACTGAGGAATATTTCTGATGACAAGGCACTTTCTGTAGGTTTACCACATTCAGGCCTATTAGGAGCATGTTTATTTGAGTCCAGCCCAACAACACATGCATATAGTATTTTATTACTAGAGCATCGCCATAGGACTTTCAGGGTAGATTTGGGGTGTGCTTTCAGGAAAACACAACCACTTATTAAAGTCTAGACGCAACATAAAACCATCAGAAGTCCTGAAGTAAGCACTCACAGGCTCTCATGGACAGAGCTGTCAGTGTCTGTTGAACCACGCTGGTTTTCTGAGGCGGTCTGTGCAGTGTTAGGAGAGATTTAGTGCAAACATCAGTGCGCCGACTATAAAGGATGGTGACAGAGCAAAAGGACACCACTTCACTACAAGCATCATACAGCAGTAGAACAACAATAACACAAACAGAATGTAAATAGTTGTCTTGTCCACCAATTTACAACATGACAAACATATTGCAAATGTCCAGCAACCAAAGGATTTAAGTCAAAGGACAAAAACGGATAATGTAAGTCTGCAAGCAGACACAGAAGTCAACTTGTTTTTTCTTTAGGATTACCCAAGTCAACTTGTATAATATTTAAGGCTCAACAGATTTTAAAAAAAAATTTTAACAGATGATTTCCTTAACAGCAGAGCCAAGACATTCCACAATATCCAGAGGTCTCCCACCTGCAGAACAGTGAAGATATGCAAGGTAGATTTACAAGCTCTGAAACTGCATTTCAGTGGTTGAACCTGTGTGTACAGGAAAATAAACCTGCAGGCAGGGCTCAAGGGAGCAACAAAACTCTGGTTTTAAAACAATTTCCTGCCCCACCATCTCCTACAGGTAAGGACATGGACAGCTAGAGCCTCTGCACAATGGATTCTCTCATAAAGATAAACCCATGATTTTAAACAGATCATCCTAATACCATTAGAATTAATCAGGAAAGCGGGAACTTTATTTTGGAGTCTCAACAGAGGGGTGCAGTCATTAATTTGTGAGCTGCTTATGTAACCAAAACACTGAGGTGTCTTCTCTAGTGGCGCTTGCACAATACAACCTTCAGTTCACCTAAGAGAAGAGTTATCCTTCCATAAGCACAGTGCATCTGATGAGTTCATCAGTATAAGTCTTGTCATGTTGCACTGTGACTCACTGTGGTAATAATCATGACCGGGGTGACCTTTGACAAAAAGGAGAAGAAACTTTGAGGGCCGCTTGCCTCAGCCTGTGTCACTATCTTGACATTCAAAGAGAAATTGTGAGTACTTTTGGAATGAAAGCATTTCTCTAATCTTTTAGCGAGACATTGAGATAGAGAACATAGCAAGGTGAAAGGAATGGAGCTGCCTGTGTCTGTGCACAGGAGCAGATCTCAGGAGTCCGGAGGTCTGGCCCACTCTTCAAATGGCACAGTGTTTGTTGGGGAATGTGCAATTATGGAGGCCAGGCCTTTGATCCGGGTTTTCCATCAGGGCTAAATTGTCCTCACATTGAGCGCTGCAGTGTATCCTTGGGCACTCCTTTATATTCTGCTGCTCTTTCATGTGCACCCCTCTGGAACTCAAAGCATCCCCTCTTGAAAAGTGAGCTTTGGCCTGTCCATGCTCCAGTGCGGGACGGAAAAAACTGCCCAGCATGTCCGTGAGTGTGTATGTGCAAACGACCAAACACCAAGCAACAAGTCATACAGAAAGAGAGTTTGTTTGTGTAAGTGGCAAGTTGTGCAGTAATAAAAATGCTGGTTATGTTTGGAGGGGTTGAATTTCATATTGCATGTGTGTGGAAGAAGTGTTTGTGGGAGGAAGTTTGTGTTCCCGTGCTTGCGTGTGTTTGAGTCCGTGATTGTGATTCTTTCCACATGCTGCCATGTGTTATCTGTCCTCATAATAACTACCACCTCTGTCAGATTAACCAGAGGGACTTTCTCTCTTTTTTCTTCTAGATAGTGACCTCACTAACTCCTTTTTTCTAACATCAAGGACCAATGTTTATTGTGCTTTTTTCTTTCTCTAAAGCACTTCTTTATATTGCAGAGGCTATTAATACACTGTAGCCACCTCAAGTCATTAGATTGTCCCGTCCTCTCTGTGTGACCTCATGTGACTTCACACTATAAGCAAGCCTCTATAATCAACCACAAAGTGAGACATGTTTTATATGGGAGAAAATAACAGTGCCCATGGAGATGTTTCACTGGAATGTTCTATTTGAAGCCTTCACATGAGTTTTCAGAGTGCCGAGCATTGTATGCTTTCATCTACAGTCACAATAATTTGCAGGCCAAACTTGCTGTAACTGTTTACACTTGAATACTTTAATCTGAAGTGTACATGTATCTGCAGGGGAATGAAAACATTTCTTGAGCCCATTGAGCTGTGAATAATTCGGACTTTTAATCCAAGTGTCCCTGAGAGCAATGGAGCATTGACATGTTATGTTTTTTTCCCCCTGCGTTAAAACAGTTAAGAGGAATGATTTCGGCTCTGAGGAATGCATCCATCCTGAAGTAATTCCTCGTTAGAAGCTAAAACTGTCCTGTGTTTAGACATTCATCTGCATCACAGTCAAAGCAATGAATGAAAAAACTAAAACATGGTGAAACTTCAGTATTTTAAGTCTTATGTTTAACTAGCAGCAAGGATGGCAGTGTCAGTCAGTCTGTCCTCCACTGTGGTCCAGACTCAAATGTTTCACTGATGGATTGCTATTAAAATTTTTAGACATTCATGGTCCCTATCAGATTCATATTAATAATTTTGTCAATCCCCTTACTTATTACCAAGTGCCTACATTAGTTTAAATTTCCAGTTTGTCTAATATAGTAGTTTGGTTTATTACCTGCTAAAGTCAGTTGAGTACTATTTAGCTAACGTTTGCATGCCCAACATATTCAACTAAGATGGTGACCCTGTTAAACATCATACCTGCTGTTGGCATGGTTGTAGAATCTCATGCTTCTGTATTCTGTAAATCATGATGTTTTTCTCTAGGTGTGAATGGATATGGCTGCAAGGTGAGTACACATAGATCCACGAGTTCTAACCTGTTCATGTAACGTAAAGGTTTAATGCCACAATCCAGGTTGCTTACCTCTGCAGTTTTAAGAATGATGACATGATATCCCAGAGGGACAGTGTTCTGATCATAATTAATTACAAGTGCCTCTGTCTCCTGCTGTTGTCAGTCAGCATTTCTTCATATGATGATTGCTTTTTAATGAGATGACAGTGATAGCTAATAGAAACTGACAGTTAGCGTTAAGAGTTTAGCAGAAACACCTATCCAGGAATAAATAGCTCAAGATGAGCTCCGTGGAATTTACTCGGTTTCATATTTTATCTACTTCCTGTGGTTAAGGTAATAGCTTAATCCCACAGCCCCCACACTGCATCAGCCTTCAGCGCCCGACCCCAACCAGTTCAACTGCTCTCAGAGTATGTACGACCTCAGCTGTTGAGCGGTGTTGAGCTGCTGTGTTAAATAGCTGCAGGAATGTGTTTTAAGTGGTCTCTGGGATTTGAATGAGGCAAGGACCTCCGCACTTAAAACCCCTTCTTCCCTTTGCACTGGTGAGGTGCCAGGCTCTGCTGCAGGGTGGTGGGTCCCCCCTGAAGGTGATGGTGTGAGGGTGTGCATGTGCATTTAAAGCATGTTGGTGGGAGCAGGCCTTCGTTAGTGGCTCCCACTGATGTGGCTCTGACGTGATGTCTCCTGTCTCTGAAGTCTGGGCTTTGCACTGGGTTCACTGTCCCTCAAGTCCAAAATAAACATGTATCTTCTGCACACCCAGAGACCAGCAGTAACCTGCACCATGTCTCAGAATATCCACGAGGCCTTTTAATAGATTCTCACTGTGCTTTATCCACTGCCAGCAGCTCATTACACTCTCCAGACAGTTTTCTGCAACAGAGGAGTCAAGATGAAGAAAGCTTTATCTCTCTGGGTAATTGAATTATATTAAAAAACAATTTAGTGAAGTAAATATCTGTTTTGTCCCACAAACTTCACATGACTATGAGAGAGCCTCATCTTGTTTTGATTTACCACAAAAGCCACACAGACCAAAGAGATCCTTGATGCCTTTGCTGTCGTACTGAAGGTTTCAGGAAGCGTGAGTGGAAAGAGATATTTCAATCCTACGAGACACATTCCCTTCTGATAAAAATGTATTACCACAGACAAAGGGAGTCGTTTGGTAGAATTAGATCAGACTGGGACTGGTGCCGATGAGATCTTGGCTGGCTGCCTTAGAAAGCCACACATGAGCGTATTTAATTGCCAGACAGACCAGAATAATTCTTCCATAATCTCAATTTATACAGTCACTTGAGTGGGGCCATAACACACTGACAGTGTGTGTTGGATGTCAAGACAGAGAGCCTGGTGCACATCAGTAGAGGCAAGGAAAGACGGATAATGTGGGTATTGTGGAGCTGAAGGGCCCCATCACTGTACCAGCGACTGTAATAGCCGTGAACAAGCACTCCTTCAGAGTCGACCTTCCACGTATCCGTCAGACAGCAACAGGGAGACATAAAAACGGCCCTCAGCCCTTGACAGAGCACACTTGTCTGGGGACAGTTTTTCAATCTGGTTATCTTGTGAAATGCAGACGTGCGAGGGCCTCTGTGTGCCCTGCAGAGTCGGTGGTAGGAGTGAGAGTGGCCTTGCTTCCTCTCAAGGGTCTTCTGAGAGCCACATTCATTAGAGATGTCCTGTCACGAAAAGAGGATAGACAAGTGTGTGTGTGGTTTGTTTCTTTGTGCATGTTGTGGTGTACATGTGTGTGTGTGTGTGTGTGTGTGTGTGTGTCTAGTAAGGTGCCAACATGTTTAGTGAATGATAGACAACTCCAGAAAGGTCAGCACCCCTTCCTGAGGCGTCCC
Organism: Dascyllus trimaculatus; assembly: GCA_024666655.1. NCBI lineage: Eukaryota > Metazoa > Chordata > Actinopteri > Pomacentridae > Dascyllus > Dascyllus trimaculatus. Next base: position 23,476,704 of record CM045464.1, on the reverse strand, counting down.
TGTGTTTATCCTTGAACCTTCCAAGAGGTCGCCTTGCCTTGTTGCATCTGTCCCACTCTGGAGACACTCAAGGAGAGCGAGTGCTTTTTAAAAGGCAGGGTGCAAGGCTGGACTTCTCTTCCAGTTGTAGATCTTTCATGCCTGCATGGCTCTGGCCTTGAAGAGGCATGAAGGATTTTTCTGTGTGGTCTCAGCTTTCTCTGATGACACAGCTGTCAATGCAACGTTTCCTCCGAGTTCCTTGAAGTGCACTGAAACAAGATTCTTGGGGCTAAATTTTAAAACAATTTTTTAGGCTAAGTGATGGCTAAAGGCATGCACTTTTTATTTAGATTAGATGGCATTCACTGATAACCAAAATCCCACCTGCTGGCACTTCCTAAATCCTGAAAGCCTTGGAAGGACTTGGCAACATTCCTATTTCCTTTTTGGCTTCAGTTATTTCCACAAACAGCTGCAGGAGGACATTTATTTTACATAGTAAACACAATTATTTAATCATTCAGAGTTCTGCTTTATGAAATTTCATTTTCTTTGGGCAAGTTGAAAGGACAGCATTGTGCCTTGAATGTTGCATTGGTTACTGTTATCCTGCTGCAATCCGACCACAGATTACTTTCCTATTTTCCTTGGACAGAATTAATTTAGCATTTTGCCTGCTATCTTCCCAATATAAATTCACCAAATAGGGGCTGCTTTACAGTGCAACTGAGAGTTTTGAATTTGCGGGTAAATCTTGTCATCTGGAAAGTACATAATAGAGGTCCATCTGCTATCTACATCCAGCCCAGGCACGACATTAGATATTATCTTCCGGATGAGGTGGATGTGTTTTGGGTTTGGAGGCAATCTGATGATTTTTTGACTTACTGAATGTATTCTCTCCTTGACCAGGGGGTATGTTTTCATCCATCCCTCTTTTCCACGTGATGAATGGTTCGGCCCCGAGTGAGCAATAAGTAGTTTTCATAGCTGATGGTGGTTTGCAACAAGGTTTGCAGCCCGATGTGGCTGTTAGAGCTTAACATCAGCCATTCCACAGTTTGCATGTTCAGTTGAGTGTGAAGAATACACAAGCGCACATATACCTCCCCCTCATGCATTTTCAGCACTAATCTCTCCCCTGAGTATCAGTCCTAATTAGAGTTCACTACCTCAGCTGGCCCATCAGTAACATAATCCCATCCTGAATCCTGAAATATTGAGGCTGGGTGACCAGAGGGGACTTTCAGGCTCAGTTTTTCAATAGAAATTCATTTAGCCTACCATCAAGCAATTGCATAACAAGAAACACAACCTTGCCAGCTCGGTAACAAATCGAATTGTATGCTTTCCTCCAATGTACCACGCCAATGACAACTCTGAAAATATCAAATATACAAGATATTCTTATTATTCTATTATTGTGGTTAGCCATGAAATTGCTAACTGTAACACTGAATTTTTCAGGATTGTACAACTACATGATAAATGTGGCTGACACATACAATAGCTTGGCTTTTGGAAACTTCCACGCAACATGGAGCAGAAACTCGAGGACTCGGTCATAAGGAGGAAGGCTGGACGCTGCAGAGGAACCCCCCGCTTGGAAGCAATTTAGCCTGAAGAGATGCGCTCTAAATCATCTATCTGTGGCTGGGAATAAGAGAGACATGGAAGCAGTGTTAGCAAACTTGACCTTTCGATGCACTAATCCTCTCATCTCTGCAGAAATGTCACTGAGTTAAATGAATGTATTTGGGCTGTGTTATATGACTTAAGTCTATATGAGTCAGCAGAACTCCACATAAAGAATGTAAATCTCATGTACTATGAGACTAATAGTCAGTATTTGATTTGTTGAAGATGAGAGCTGAGGCAAGAAATAACAGCACATGAAGGAAGAAATAACACATAAAGGATTGTGGAATGTTTTAATTACAGTAATTTGGATGTGGAATTGCATGTGGCTACTGCACTCTGGGTGAAATGTATTGTATGCACTCCATGGCTAAGCTATCATTAGTGAATGTGTGGGAGGACCTTCACAGCACGGAGCTGACCTCACACTGTAATCAAATGGATCCATAGGTTAATAAATATCCACTGCCAGGGAGCAAAACAAAGGCGGTTTGCTAACTTCTAAAGGCACTTCTAAATCTCCGCTTTATCATTATGGAAACTGTTTGGTTTTGTCTGCTGTAATAGTTTTGCCACAGCGTTTTACAGCCCCGATGTGTCTTATGCACCAGTGTCAAAGTTTAAAAACGGACACAGGATGCCGGGCTGTGAGAAATCTGCGTATGAGAGAATACATGAAAGCAAAGCAGGGTACTGTGGTTCACAAAACTACATATTGTGATAGAGATTGAGAGAATGAGGACACGAGCGAGGAAACGGGAGAGAGGAGGGGAGAGTTCAACTGTGAGAGAGAGAGAGAGTTAGTGGGGAGGGGAGAAGGAGGGATAAAAGCAGGAGGCCCAGACAGGCTAGAACAAGAAAGCAAAGAAAAATATCTAATTGGAATCAAGTGTCCTGACAGAGTGCGTGGGCGACTGAATTCCGCAAAGCGTGCTGCTTTTCCACTTGCAAAAAAGACGTGCAAGAGTGTAAGGGAGAAAGGAGGGGAAAAAATAATTGAAAATCCCCTTGCATTTGAGTAATTTTATTTCTGGGCGGGTTTGGTTAAGACAAATGATAGAAGGGTGTGGAGGCCGACCACAACAGCATTTCCATTTCAAACTCTTTTTGCTAACAGGCGTTAGACACCACGCTGCCTGTGTGGTTGGCTTTCAGACAGAGGAAATGCTACCCGATGACAAACTGAAACCGCTGCTAAATTTCCAATTTCTAATGCGTCCTAATTGCTAATGAGGGTAAGTAGTGTGTGTTTCTGTGCGTGTCTGGGAGTGTGTTCCTGTGTCGAGTGATGGAAGGGGTCAAAGGACACTGGTGCAGTTTAAGGGTCAATTGGTGGGACTGTTTTCTCTGAGTTTATACTAAACGCTGCACAAATGGCAAGAGCTATTCCTGAAAAGCAATAGAAAGCTAGAGCCAGAAGTCACTTACCTTAGGCTATCATAAAAATTGAAAATGGGGAAACAGCTAGCATGGCTGGCCAAAAGTAATAAAATCCATCCACAAGCACCTCTAAAGCTCAACAATTAACATGTTATGCCTTCATTGAATTTGTGGATAAACCACGCTGTAAGAAACACTTTTTTGTATCTTAGAGTCTTGTCCAAAGTTTGTAACACATAAAAATCAAATTTTTACACTATTGCTTTTTAAAAAAAAGATATAATTTGATATAATTTGCTAATGAGCAAGCTTTAGGGAAGCTGTAGGGGGATATTATCACCTGATTTTACATAGCCAAGTTAGCTGTTTTCTCCTGTTTGCATTCTTTATATTTAAGCAAGCTAACTATTTACTGGTGCTTTGTTCACAGTTGGTGAACAGACATGAGAGTGGTATGAATCTTCTCATCTAAAAAAGAAAATATGCTTGTTTCTCAGGATGTTATTTTTGTTTGGTAAAAAAAATGACCTCTAGATTATGAGGTCCTTTATGAGTCTTCACATGTTCCCTAATGTCATTAAAAGTAGATCAAGGCTTTGAGGCCCAGAGTGGAAATTGTCCCTCAGCCAAAGGACGATCTCTTCTCTGTCTGCTGACCTTTGACTATCCAAGGTAAAGCTTGTTGTTTGCCTCCAAGTCCTGGTGAGGGACTTGGGGCCCCTGCAGACTCTCTGCCTGACCACCAATGCAGAACCGCAGGCTATAGCTTTACACATGACATATAGCAAAGGAAGCCAGCCATGTTTAAGCATGATATGCATGTCAGTGTTTTTCTTCTTTTTTTCTGAGTTTCTGGTATAACTGATGAGAATCAATCCAAGAATGTTTTCCCATCACACTGTACTGTACTGTTGTTCCTGCTGTGTGGGCTTCCCCTTCAGAGTCCTCTGGTGGAGCACCGTGGTTTTTTGGATCAGGAGTGCAGACACAATGCTTTCTCTCTCTCTCTGTGTCTCTTAGTTTTTTTTTTCCCACTCTTGTTCTCCTCAACGCTGCTCCTTGAAGGGGAGGTTTGTGTTCTACATTGGTGGCTTCTTGCACCCCACCAACAAATAACACATGTAATACAGATGAGTGTGCAGAGAGAGAGGGAGAGAGAGAGAGAGAGGTGGGTGGGACTTTATAACGTGATGTAGCCCGAGACCCCCCAAAAGCAATGTGAGGCCACCCGGGGGAGCGCACAAGGTGACAAAAACTGATGAGGAAAGTGTTCTAGTTTAGCTGAAAATACTGAGGAACTATTCATTCAAATGAATCATTTATGAAAATTAGCACCAATCTTTGCCTCGAGTTCTATATTTACAATATAACGTGTGAAGTACAGTACAACCACAGTATTCTTTGGTTTTGCTATGCAATAATTTATCCAACTTTTAATGATGGGCTTAGCTGCTCTAATTAGTGGGTAGAGGAGCAGAGACATTATTAGTTCAGAGTGACGTCGGCGCAGTAGGAGACACATCTGTAACCATAAAACATTCCAAATAAATAAGGCTCCGATTCAGTTTTTCCCACATATTTCTTAAATGGAACACCAGGTTCTACTGCCCCTCCACATACATCCCACCACCTGTGACAGGGGGAACGATCGGGGACCACTTTGAGAGTGTAATTGAAAACCTAAGGCTCTCTCTGCGGTGGTCACGGTATTTGCGACTCACGGGGCACAGAGGGAAACTTAACTCCAGTTATTGTTCGCTGTATAACCATAATCAAGGGAACACCCTTTCTCACTATAAAGTCAAAAATAGTGGTATGAAGTGAGAGTTCTCCGCTATCAAAATGCATTACGTGCAATATAGGGTTATTTGTGAACCTTGTGGTTAGTCTGGGGGGGAAAAAAAAGAATGGAAATCTTGTGTATTAGAGCAGCTCTGTGGGGCCACTTCTGCTCCAGCTGCAGACAGGAGGACATTTTTCATTAGAGACGGTGTTGTTGCTGCATTGTTCTGCCGCGTATCTACACTTGACATTCAACTCTGGCAGTGAATGCAGGGTGTACCTCCCTTTCTCTCAAAGAATCTCAGCCCGACACTCTCATCCTGACACACCCCTTCAAGCATAAACATTAGGAGATTCCAGGCTGATAGCTAGACAGTCCTTCTCTTGAAAAGCCATCCTTCACAGGTCATTCATCCTGCTCAGTCAAAGGTTGAAGCAAAGCCTTTGGAGACCATTTGTAGGTCATGCAGTTTTAGAAATCTGTATGTAAGGTGGCTACATAAAAAAAGATGTTTAATTGTTAAAGTTAATTCTGATTGTCAAATAGTATACTGAAGCAGAGGTGTGTCCATTAGATGGTTTTATTCTGTTTTTCTCCTTCTCTAAACCCCCAAAAAGTGAATTCACACAGACAAAATATATCTTTTTGACATGTGGATTTTAGCAGAGATGATATCTGATATACTGGCAGGACTTAGAAAATAGCAATAACTGATATTACTGCTCCTTCCCATAGAAAACAGTATTAATGTTCAGTTGCAAATAAAAACACAGCGGGCATTTTATTCAAGCCAAAGACAAAAATATGAAGAAGCACAGAAATTGTTGCTGCAGAGAAAAACATACAAGATGGCGCAAACACTGTGGCATTCAAATATCTGCCCTGAGAAACTTAATAATATATCAATCACACACTTTATTCACATAAAATGGCCTTTTCCACGCAATGCAGAATTATGCTATAAATGAAGGACTCAATAAAAACAAGGGCCGAACAGCTGAGGAATAATCCAAATCTCGCTCAACTGTGTCTGTGTGGAAATTAAAGATTGAAACAGTTCGCCACTATTTGATATGACTTCTGAAATTTGGTTTAAATTGATTAAAAAAATCACTGTTAAGGTAAAAAAAAATGCCATTGGTGCAAGAGTTATTTCATGCACTATGAAATGCATTATTTACACAACGCTATGCACATGTGGAAAACTCCATTCAGGACATACAGAGCAGAGCACAGTTTCCATACAGCATAACAAAAGCCATTTATCCTGCGATAACACATCATTAAATATCCCATACCTGTCTTGTACTATGCTGGCGAACACAATTATTTTGCCAGCATGTGGTGCAATCATCAGATGTGTTACTGATAAACAGAAAAACACGCTGCATGTATACTGTCTTGGCCCTTATGCAGTATATAATGACTCTGACCCTGACGTTTTTTTGCAGTACGTCATTCTCAGTTGTGTTCCTTCATGCTTTTGTCAGGATCTTGCTGAAGTTTTTATATTTAACATATATTGCAATATCAGTTCAGACTCCTTTCTAAAAACTCCTCTCTGACATTTGTGGTCACTTTGTAGCCACTTTAAGGTCAGTTGCATGAGAATTGGATTTAAATATTCACAGAAGACAATGATCTGTTATTCCGCAAGATTTTCTGTTATTAAACCACATGCTTTATGTAGTCATAGCATCAAGCTGGAAGTATAAAACTACTTGGCAGACCTGTTGCACAGCCTAATATACTGTTTTCCTGATCATGAACACAATATGTTCTCACCTAATATTCTATGGACAATCTAACTTTGTGGAAGCTTCGTTTTTATGAGCAGAAAATGCTTTAGATTTTAGCTTTCCAAGCCATCTTCAGCATTTAACACAGCTTTGCTCAAGCTTATGAAACCGTCACGCATCACCTCTTGAAAACTGCCAACCAAGCTGCACTCATTGTCCCATAGCACATAAACAAGTATAATGTTTGTTTTGTGACCTCTGAGGGAGAGCTTACGGTGTCTGTTACTGTAACTAATGGCAAAGAACTTGGGCTGCCTTGCTCCTAACCCTGTCCAGATGGGATGTCTGAACGCGGGCTTGGAAAAGTTAAAAATAGTCCACAAAGTAACACTTCATCTATCATTCTCGGGCCTGTGGCAACCAGCTGAAAGAGAACAAACCACGTCACTTTTTCTTAACACTGAAGGAGATGCTGGAAGAGCTCTGACATTTACAGAGATGTTGTTTTCTTTTTTGGAGCAAAGAAAAGAAAATCTTCAAACGTGTAATTCAGACCATCCCTCTTTTAAAATGTCACATTCAAGCATGTAGAACACTGAAGTAGTTTCTTCAGCATCGTGCAGCAGGCTGGGACCACTCTTCGTTGCTGTTAACACTAGCAGCTTGTGGGGTAACGTGCTGCTGATGATTTAATTCAATTACATGATATTCAAAAAGAGAATCAGGACCATTTTTGTGTTCATCTTAGCTTGGAGGATGACTCAGGGTTTTACAGAGACTCTGCTTTAGCTCCGGTGTTATGATATGAGCCCCGGGCCCAAAAGCATGCATTTTTCAACGGTGTGCATGTTGTGACATATTTCTGGTACATGGATGGTTAGTGGTACATGCAAACGGCTGTTGCAGGTGTGTGTGTGCTCGGTGTGTGGGCGTGTTCAACGTGTTTGGGAGGAGAATGGAGGAAGAGAAAAAGGAAGTGAGAGAGGAAAAGCGAGAGTCGGATCGAGCTCAACATGGTTCACCACAGATGGTTATTGTTTAGAATTCCAGGGTCATGATCTCATGCTGCGCTCTCCTTCTATCTCACAGACCCTGTAGGCTATGAATTAATCAAACGAAACACAAGCCTTGATATTGTAAGTACTCTCCTATCAGATTACCAACTGTCAACAGAAATCGGATTACTTCAGCAATAGGCAGAGACACTTGTGATTATAGTTGTAGCCAGCAGCGCTCTGGAGAAGAACGCCAGCCCTGCCAAAGTTCAGGAACTAATCTTTTATACATCTAAAGACATCTGCAAGCATCTCACCTCGAGTCTGTGTGACAGAGGTAGACTTCCTCTCTCTTCCTTTCTACTGTGTTTACTTTGCTGTTAACCAGAGGGGATATCCTGTCAGTGCACGCTCTCTTTCTTCTTTTTCTGTCTCCTCAGCCAGTCACACTCTCGGCTGCAGTGAGGATGTCAGCAGGAGAAGCCTCTCATAGATAACACTCCAAAAAAGCCTCTTTGTTTGCACAAGACAACCAGCAAAAAGCCTTTGATGGGATGAAGTGTCCCGCCTGTCACCCACCGCCTCACACCTCCCATTATCTCAGTCTCCTCCTCCCCGTGCACAGCGACGTGGGACTGAAGCATTTAGCTGCTGTCAGTCAGCGAGAACGGGGCTACGGAAGAGGACATAGAGGAGCTGTCTTGGCTGACTGCTGGCAAACGAGCCACAGAGGCCCCATTACTTTCCCTGCTTGTCAGGAAGGAGTTAACCCCGAGGGGGGGGGAGGCCAAACATTAGGCTCAATGGTAACTGAGTGTGTAATTAATGCCGCAATGTGTCCAGTCCCCAGGACCTTCTCAACCTCAGGACCCTTTCTCAGACTCTGGAAGAGAGAGAGAGGTCGGCAAGAGGAGAGGGGGGCATCCGGGGCCCCCTTATGCCACTGCATCTGTCCAGAGACGGGATATAGTCTCCAACTGGGCCTCAGGCGAATGACCCTTGTCAGCTATGAAGTTATGGGAGACAACACATCGGTCTCCGATGACGGATGTTGTGGAAGGAGAGGGCATTTCATAGTCTCATGATTTACACTGACTTCTTCCTAAAGCTATTGATGTCGGGCTGAAAAAAGAATTTAATAGCTTGACCACAGAATAATTGACCCAATTAAATCACTTTGGTAATTGTTTTCTTGTTGTTGCTTGGGAGCAATTTTCAGATTCCAGCTGGTGTAGTAATTTTGCCAGCATTTAATGAGCACTGTTTTAAAAATTTATTCTCCAAAAACATATACGGATCAAGCGTCATTTTGAGAATTTCCAGTTACTGTATGAATAATAGATCTCTTAGAATATTTTGGCACGATTTCTGAGGAAAACAAATGACGTTGGCTTTATATCTCTACAGTATTGATATTAAAAGACCCAGCAGTCCAATCAGTGCAACATCAATCAGGAGGAATGTTTTTCTTTTTGGTGGAGAGGCTGATAAAACTGTTCCTGCTGTGCATCAGTTTACACATCTTAGATACTGCTGGTTTTGTCCAACTTGGCCGGTTTGATGGAATAGATGAGCTTGGGCACGTTAGAGTCACTTGTGACTTGGGCGGGAATGGTCACGTCCTGTCCAGAAGATAGCAAGCTGCTGAGGAGTGTCTGCAGGAAGCTAGTTGGCATTAAAGTGAGGTTTGTCTTGCTAGTTCTTGGTCTAAATGTGTTATTAATTAATGCTCTTATCTTAAGATATTTTGTTTGGCATCCTGCACAGATTCTTAAAAGTTCTTACTTGTTTTGTGTGGCCAACATCTCACATTAAAAATCAGGTGAGCTATGCTGGAAGACTTCAGACTCATTGTGGCTGTGGAAGTATTTCCGACTTGTATAAATAAATATGGAAAGACATTCATAGAATTACACTTGATCTGGGAAATGTTGCTGTCAGCCATGTCATTCCGTGTTTGTTTCAGATGCTGGTAACTGGTGATTAAGTGCATTTTTGGCCTCAACCGAGATCAGTCAGCCAGTAAACAATAGTGTGATTGGTTGCGTCGTCAGTGTACGGAGTAAACAAATAACACGCTTTAGCAAGAGACTTGAGCCAGAAAGGAAACTGGCATCTGCAACCACGGCCTCATGTCTCGAAGTCAGATGGCCTCCTATGCAGCTTTCCCCACCAGGAATCTTGATGACCAAAAGCCATCTAACTCTCTTGTCAATGGTGGTGAGAGCCGCTCCACCACATGTGAGCATTCCTGGGGCACCACGGCCTCACCACAAGCTCATATTTATCGTGTGTGGTTGAAACGCCACAGAGGAGCCCACAGCCAACACATAGCTCAGGGAACACACGCACACACGCACACACACACACACACACACACACACACACACACACGCACGCACACACACACACACACACACACACACACACCCACGCTGTATACTGTCTGGCCTCACTCTGCTATGTCTGTCCAGCTCCTCTGCTCTGTAATATAGACAGAATCAGCAATATTGTCAATGTCAGCAGTCCAACTCCAGTAAAACAAGTTTGCAAAGATGTCTGGCAGCCGTGAAGTCACGATATGAGCAGCCTCCCAGCAAGATCAGTGTGCTGTAACTTGCTTGAAGGGTGACCTACCAGGCTGGCACAGGGTAATTACTACTCTTCTAAGTCTTTTGTATTTTAATTAACCCAAAGTTAATGGAGTATAATCACTAACACCGAAAAAGTTCCCTCTCTTTACAACGTATGGAGTGTGTGTTATAGGAGATATAACGACTGTCAGACAGGTTGTGTCTGATACACACAGGCCATTAGCAGCCAGTAAGAAGTGCGGGGAGTCCTTCCTCCTGGCCCTTTGATTGTGGACTGTCTTAGTAGTTTTAGTGGTGCTCGGCTATTATCATCCTCCAAGGTAACATGCAACAGTGCTTTTATGTCTTCCCTGAACTTTGGACCCAGCTGGATGTGTTTAGAACTGTTATAATGTAACAGAGGTTCAAAAGATTTCACTACCTTCCATTTAGCTCTCCTGCTGACACTGTTGGGCCACTTTAATATGCTTCCACACAGGGTCTGGATCTCATCAAGGCCATATGAGGCAAAGGGAAAAGGTGGGTGGGTTGACAGGGGGGGCTGGCTTTACAGGGGGAATCAATGTGATAAAGTACCGATCCATTAGCCACAGTGGTGGTGAAGTCTGACAGATACAAGTGGCTTGTGGGTTGATTAGCCCAAGTCGAGAGGGCGACGTTACACGAAGGATATTATGTTCTGATAATTGCAGTCAAATGTGGCGCAATCTCATGTTTTGAGTGCACTTTAGCAGCTTACTACTGCTTTTAAGGTGTGATATTTGACTACAGTAACATTTGGAATGCTTTGAAAGGAAAGCAATATCAAAAACCACACTTTCACAGTTTCAAGATACCTCAAAGCCCCCGACTCAACTACACCACAGTGCCAGCCCAGGCATGACTACAGAGTATTTTCCTAGGCTATGGCGTCACTTTCCCCTGGCCTCTCTGGAGAGTGTGGTGGGACGCTGTAAAACTTTACTGAGGGGAGTAGCGCGACATGGGAGTGTCTCACCTCCATTAAAGTCCTTGCCAGGGTGCTGTGGCATTTAAACACTCATAAATAAATAACGGTGAGATCTACAAACCCCTAACACGGAGTTCCCCGCTCCGAGGGGGAACAGCAAGGGGGAACCACGAGGGGTACAGCAAAGAGGGAAGGGTCAGCGGAGGCGCAGTGGTCAGATAGCAAACTAAATGACTCCCGAAAAAACTTTACAGTAACCACTAATACCCACTGGCCCTCTGTAGTCACACAGAATCGCAGCCAAGCCTCTGCTCCCCGGGAGAACGAGGCCACCAATATAGTCATCATAACCAGGGTGTTTTTCTTACTCTTGTTTTACAGGCGAGGGGTTAAGTCACCAGCATCTGGAAGCCCGTGCTGCAATTGAGGGAAGGTCAGCGCAGGAGCAGGCTTTTTCAATACTGTGAAATAAATTACTGAACCAAATAGCAATGTTGGAGTGGGTGAGGGCAGCTTACACAACGTAAATTTCAGTCAGGTGTGACATTAATAGGCTATATCCTGGTCTTGGCAGTTTGTGCATGTTGTTGAGAAAGTGATGAGTGTGTGGTGGAGAGCCATGGATTAATCCGCTGGCAGCACTGACATGCAGAAAAAGTGAAAGGGGGTGTGGGGGGGGTGGGAGAGAGTGGCATAAAGCTGTTAGCAGCAGAACAGGCTGACATCACCAGTGCTGATACAATCAAAGTTCTGGTTGTAAACGAGCCCTCCAGTCCAGAGCGGAGGGGCTGGCCTATGTCAGCCTCCTGAGGTAATTCACACTGCTGTGAGTCCTGCTTGCTCTGCATGAGCAGGATTTGGAGGGATTTTGGGTGGGCCTTTTGTCGTGGCGTCCCTCTCGTGTCCACACGGACAGTGCTGGTGAAGTGAGATTGATCTGTGGTTGGAGCCAAGCCCTGCGAGCCTGACAATGAGCAGAATGAAGTATGAAGACAAACGAAGGCCCCAGCAGCAGCCAGCGATCTTCATCGGTTACTCAGAGAGACAGAGAGTGAACAGGACAAGAGCTAGAGTGTAGTGTGTTTACCCAGGTGTGTGTTGTAGCCTGCCAGCTGCTGTGGAACAATATTGAAAGTAGACCGAAGGCTTAGCTGTATGTACAAACCTGAGCAAGAAGAGTGTGTCCTTTACAAAAATGACTCGGTTTATTATTTTCTGAAGGCTGAGGTGCATCCTCAGAAAAATGCTTTCCTTGGCAACCTCTGCTGTGCATTACCATTCTCCTACCTCATCTCAGGAAGGGAAATTTTCTGCAATCGAGATGATTTAGATACCCATGTTTGAAAAGGAATTAGAACAAGCTTTGTGTAAGTGCACGAAACTGAGCGCAGGCCACTTTCAAAGTATTCACAGGAGAGACATAACTGAATTGTAATTTCAGTTAATCCAAGAAGTTTGGCATCTATCTTTTAAAACGCTCCAAGTGTGTTATACTTTCCCGAAGAACTTGTATTAACACTTAATGCTGTTCAGTGAGTTAAACAGCAACAGAAATGTAGAGGTGGTTTTGCAGAAAAGTTTCTGGCTTGCCTACTTAGTATATATCTGTAACACTGTGGATTCATATTCCCAACCCCAAATTTTCACTCTGCATGAGAGAAGTATTGCAACAGCTATTGGCAGCAGAGTCTGGCTACAAGCTCTTTTTTCACTTCAGTGTATAAAAGTATTAGTATGTTAGTCATGCCAGGAAAAGTAAATCCTCCAGAGCTCTGTGCATGCACATACAAGCCTGTGCATGTATATTGCAAATGCACAAGTGTGTACTCATAGATGTGTGTGTGCAGACGGAGACAAAATCAATCTCATCAATTCAGTGGGGTATTTCCAGTCGGCCCACTGCTTGTAATTACAATAGACCTTGCAGTCATTGTCTATTTTCTCTTTCTTTCATTTGTCTGCCATCAGCTCCATATGGTTGCAGTTTGCATTAATTCATATGTGGTCCACATTTGTGTTTGTAGCCTCAGTAGTTTAATCTCAGCCCAATCACAACAGAAAGGTATGTTCCGGATGCTTCTTAGAGTGATCCCATCACCCCCTCTGGATATAGACGACCTGTCCAATACATGGTATGGCACACACACGCGCACACACATACATTGGCAAAAAAGGGAACATTGCAATGTAAAACTGTATAAAACAAAGATGAAGACTTGAAATGAGAGCAGTTATGGTTTATAAAGTGAAGCATATCCATATGGCACAGGGATAGCTTCTTCATGTTACAGAAAACAATGTGCAGAACTGCAGGGGGTTTTGAATGCTGCACACATGGAAGCAGGACATGTCATGTGCATTCAAAGCAACCTATAAACTAAAAACAAACTTTAGGGCAGACAGTTATTCTACAAAATATTTTCAGAGAATTGTATGGATACAGTACTGCGCAAAAGTTTAAAGCCAAGTTTAGATTCCTGTGCATAATGCAATACCATCAGGGAGGCATCTGGTCCCAAATACAATCTGTAGAAGGTTGCACAATGATGGAAAACATACAGCCAGAGTCATCTTTAGTGACAAGAAGAACAAGTCGTGCAGCAGATGATGTGATAAGAGTACTGATGTCAACATCACTGGGTCAGGCTGGGATCACATGAAGAGAGCAAAGCCACTGAGACAAACTAAATCCACACAAGAGCTGTGACACGTCAAAGGTGTTGAACAACATACCTGTCGAGCACCTTGAAAATATGTGTGCAAGTGTAAATAGCAGAACCAGTGCTGTGTGATTTAGGTTTTTTTTCCTGTTTACTGAACTATTAAGCTGACCAATAAATTTTGTCTGTTGTCCTTGTTCCAGTGTGTGCCTGCCAGTATGTTCAGTTAAACAAATCCCTGCATTAATTTGTCTTGGCCATTAAAACATCTTCATTCAGAAAGTGGAAGTTATTGCAGTGCAGGGCCAAAAATGGAATTAATCTCCTGGTCAACAATTGTATTTGACAGTGAAAAGAAAATGCAATATCTGTATGATTACCAGGATTGCAGGCAATCAGTTCATTTTAATTCTCTCTAAATGTGGGCGAATCAGGCCAGTAATGAATGTTAGTGGAGCTGATTTGGTGCCACATGCTGCAAATGTGACAAATTGGCTCTCGTAGTCAGTGTGGTTTTGCGCAGTGCTGATGCGACTTGACATTTGAGAGGGTATTCCTCCTTTGGCAGGGACTGCAGAAGATAATGACTGCCATATTACATCAACATAGTGCCATGCCAACTGCTAGACTGATGACACATCCCATGATGCAAAGCTATAATGCGCTTCCCGTCAATGGTTGTCATACGGCTCTCAATACTGGTTATTTCTCAAACTGTGTTGCAACAGACAGTTACACAATGCTTCTATTTTAAAGTGCACAGAGGGAGCTCCAAAGAGATTACAGAGTCATTACTATATATTTTATGTCTATTTAATTTGTCTTTGTTAAAATATATATAAATATGTCAGTCTAAGAATTCTCCATTGACGCTGTCCTCATATCAAGTTACCTCATGTGTGGTCCAACATGAAGAATAAAAAAGGTCTCATGCTCATCTAACTAAAAGAAGGAGGATTTGTATTTAGAGTTATGACTTGTTGCTTTGTCACAGAGAGACAGAAAAGTACCCACACCAGTAATCAGGATATCATTTAAAATAAAATGTAAGCTATGGATTTTCAAAAGGGGGATTTGTCAGTTTCTCACTTTATAGTTTGTGTAAAGTAAAATGTATCTCCTCAGTTGTTGCCCTACCCTTAACTCATCCCTAATATGAAATAATATTAAATTTTGAAGGTTCATGACACATAAATCACACTAGTTAGAGAAGCTCAAGTGTATATTAAATTACCTTCATCTCCTACACTGTCTTTGAAAGATCAAATTTAAGCAGTAGAAACTCCAGTGCTTTAACTCCCTTTGTGTTCAGTATCTGAACCGCTCAAATGCTGGTAAACAGATTCAGTCTAGAAGAGAGTTTATTCAAGGTCTTGTTCAATCCCAGAACAACTATGCAAAAAGAAGATTATTCTATTTACTTGACCACATGAATCACCCCTAAGCCCATGCTGGATTTGTTCTCCTGGAAACTGTCTGTTGATCAGCATTTTGCTCCCCTCGTCAGCCAGACCGCTATATATTGTTCACTATTGTTAGAGCAAAAACATCCCTCCAAGTCTACGCTGAGTTGTTAAAGAGCTACCCTGACTTTTCAAGAGTGTGTAAAAATCAAAAAAGCAAATCCCTGTTTGCTTAATGGCTGCATGTTTTATTGGATATTACCCTGGATTGTCAGGTGTGGGTGGGCTTGGCTCTTCTTCAGCCTATTAGCTTCAAGCCACAGACTCCCATCTTGCCAGTTTATAAGTCACAGCCAGCCAAGACAAGGTGGTGGTCTAGATTTCCAGAAATCAAAGCACATTGTTGTAAATCGTGATCATCACTTCCTTTCTGCATCCAAGCAAAGCATTTCGGAGGTGGTAGGAGATTATTCTACCAGATGCTGGTGAAATGTAGTATGTTTGGCTTTACCTATCCATCTGGAACACATTACGCAGGGCAGTGTACACACTGTCATGGCAACACAGGCAACATGGTCCCAGGACCACAGTCAGACCGTCAAGGTTGACGCTCAAAGAAAACAACTGATGTCAAAGTGTCGAGTGCAGACATCAGGTACATATTAGATTGGTGAGAGGATCGGCACTTATGCACAGCGTTGTCCTGCACATGCTCATGCAACAGATGCAGGAAAGTGTTGCAGAGTTGCATACACTGGCGACTGCTGAGTCTTTTAGCTCAGTGGCTGTGGTGAGCAGACTCCCTGCTGGGTGCTGTTGGGAAGGGGCCACTCTGTGGTTAATTAGCGGGCAGTGATTTGGCCCCAAGAGGGCAAGGTCGACCCACCAGTGATCTCACTTCCCCTCATCTTCACACTCACATGCACGGCCGCTCCCCAGCTATGAGTCAGCCGTGGAGAGCGAGAGCACAAGAGGGGGAGCGAGAGACAGGAAGTCATTTTACCCGCATCGGGCTCATCTCCAATCTCGTCGCCTGCCAACTCTGAGTAGTGTGATTACAGGCGAAACTGATTAAAACAAAACAACTTAGCCTTGTACACCAATCCCCCCTCCTCCTGCACGCATATACAGTACACATGGACTGTGACATCCCCCCCACATGCACACCCACAGTCAAGAGAAACAGGATGCGAGCAGGATTCTGGATGTGATCTCTTTAGACTGTAATGGCATCTTGATGGAACACAGGTGCCTCCTGAGAGTTGCAGCACTTAGGCTGAATACACATGAGATGACTCAGTGCCCGCTTTCCTGGCTTAATCATTTAATGATTATTATGTCTTTTGGTATTTCCTCATGCTCATGCTTTGGTACCGCTTGGGAGCTTCGGTCTGGTTTCTTACAGACGGAGTTAAAAGACTTGATAATAAAGTGATGAGAAAGCAGGTCTCTGTGGCAGCCACATAAACATGCCTCTGACTTTTAAAGGATTTTCCTTGAGACATCAGATGCAGGTGCTCTGCTGAGATCAAAGAGGCCAAGTAAAACCTACTTAGTTTGAGAACTCCAAGAGAGCTGATTTATTCAGCCGTCCCACTGTAAAAATGCCCTGTAGTTTGGTTGAGAACCTCCAGTTAATGATGTTGTAGCCCTACAGAGCAGTTAAATAGGGTGTTGCATTTTCTTTCACTGTAATAAAGAAAAAAATGAATGGAGAATCTGCTCGTCACCTGTGTTGTATTATTTTTTTAATAATGCATATATAAAGCACCATATTTTGACATAACATTTAGCACCTTGTTGCCTCACATTTTCCATCAAGGATACAGTGCATCATGGTACAAATGGCTTTAATTGTGGGCTTTGTGGTACTTAGAGAATGCAATAAAATACTACAATACCTATCATAGCCATGTGCTAAAGGCAGGGGGATTTTGCATTTTGAAAAGTAAAAGGAAGGCACTCAGTAAACACAAAGATGTCATACAATTCTTTTTCAATATGTCTCCAACGACCCTGCTGCACCAGTGACAGTTGTTTTTAATATGGCATTTTAGCTTACACTGTAGAGCGGAGCACTGGGTCTCAAGTGGACCAGTTCCAGAACACAGTGAACATTTGCTGTTCGCTCATCAAATCCACCAAACATGTGAGTCCAACCCAAGGCACTGAACCAGTGAGGGTGAGGAAACCATCCAGCAAACAAATAAGGCTTTCACTGTACAGCCTTTCCATCGCCATGGGAACTGCATGTTTTACTGTGCAAATCAAACATAATAAAGTATAATAACGTGGGTTAATGCAAGTGTACTGCACTAGACCAGAGTGCATTAGAAAAGGGCAGAAAAGGGACAAGTGGAGCCAAAATGGTTTGTGTTTTAGTGCACAGACAGAGCGACTTCACCCAAACTGATGGTTTGTAACATTAACAACAGAGTGAAACAAATGTCTGTAAGGCAAATATCCACTTGTTTGGGTGCTACTTTTGCATAAACTGTAATGCCCTGGAATTTATGTTGAAATTCTGTGTTGTGAAAGCAATTGGCATTTCTTGAGAACCTCTAGCTAGTGTTGCATGAGAAGTTTAATGGTGAGCATATGACGTCAACACTGTAATCAAACAGAGTCTTAAAGGAAATTAATCACATGACATGATGATCATATCCAGTCCCATCCCTGGGGTGATATTGCCCTGCCAATAGTGACTCTTGCTTTGGCAAAAGCTAATATGTAATAATTTCTGACCTGTCAATGCATGCTTGATTTTCCACTGAATCAGTGGATTTACTGTCTTGACGCATCAAAGCAACTGAATGGCAGAGAAGGCAGGAGTGATAGGTTGATTTACAAGAGGTGCAAGTCATGATGAGAAAGACCTGTCTTAATTTTATTGTTCACCATGACACTAAAATCCTTAAAACAACAGGGGTGCGGATTACCACCAGTAATTCTGCGCTGTTTAAATTTGTAAAATCAGTTTTTTTGTTTTTTTCGTCTGCATATTTTCAACAAACTGCTCATTCACAAACTTTTGGCTTAAAGCAAAGACTTCTGTGAAATACTCCCAACATTGTTTTTCATTCTCTGCAAAACAATAAGCCACTCATTTTACACAGCTTTTTGATCTACGATTTATCCTCTTGGTATGTCTTTGCCAAGTACTTGAAGTTGGCTTCCGTGCGCGCAGTTCCTGCATGAGCATCTGTCAAAGTGGCCATAAATAACATTTATTCAGTGCTGAAGCAGCCTTTCCTCCTGGAGGCTTCCAGCAGGAGATAAATGCCCTACATAAACTCGCAACTGTGAAGCAGTGGCAAGTACAAACATCACTATGAACAAACACGAATGGTATGCACACACACACACGCACGCACTTTTACTTTCACCTGTGTGATCTCCACCCAACACTATGCGGGTACATTTTGCTCTCCAATCCAGCTACACCCTCCTTCTTATATGTGTATAGTAGCGATAATGAAGCTGGACAGATTCCAGGCACTCCTTTAACAATGCTTGATATTGTACTCAACACTACTATAGAGTGCAGCAGAGGGCATGAGGATCACAGACCTCAACACTGCAAACATAAATGAGATCAGTCCCTATGGATGACATGCACACAGTCATTATGGAGCTTTAGGATCAGAGCTTTGGCTTTGTTCCCTTGTCAGGCCGTTTTAAGGTTGAAATCCTCAGGACCGTGAGTTGTGTCTTCTGACGAGGCCTCCTCACCTCAAACACCATCCAGTCCCATATCATGTCAACATACCACATCTAATGGTCACCCCAGGGATGAGTGGATTTTCTGCATGGTTTGTCCCCAATGCAGCCTCCTGTAACTGCTTGTATCCCCGCTGAGTGAATGTTTCATAGGGAGTTGACAGGAGACTAAACAGAGCTTGCACTACAACTCAAACTATTTTACAAGGAAAGGCAAACCAGAGGTGAAACACAGCTGAGAGCAATATGGGTATATAGTGGACCCAAAGCAACAAATACCAACACAGAGACTACCTGGAAGGATGGAACATCTTGTTTTAACATGCACAATACATACCCCAGAAAGGAGTACCAGAGACATGATGGCAATGGTGAAAGTTGGAGTGATTGAGCACCTCTACGGTGTATAGTCACCTGAGTATACATGCAAAGCCCTCAGCATAATACGCATTACTCATCTATTAATGACTCCTGAAGGCTCTGTGCTAACAATGTAAAGTGAGCTCAGGCAGCTTTTCTTGTGGCTCTGTTCACAAACCATGCTGCTGATTATGGTTAGTTGTGTGATACAACTAAAAGCTCAAGAACAGCTAATAAATCGACCTTTAGGTGATTGTTTTGTGAAATGCTGATTCATGGGACAGAGGGGCAAGAAAGGTTTGAAACTCAAATTTAAGTCCTTTGAAAGCTAAGAAGAAATGATTTCCAAATGACAACTTCTACAGAACTATAACAACTTAGCAACTTCACCTTCTAATTAGTTAGACTGTTTATTGAATGTTTTGACAACGTTTAACAGCTGTATGTAGAGGGACAACTTTTCCATCATCTGAAAACCTGACTTAATCAAATTGATAATATAATCAGTTTAATAATTAATATTCATATTTGGTGGCTTGCCTCTCTTTATGAATAATCACAAATACATTGTGTAGAGCTGCATAAAGACTTCAATAAAATATATGTTTGTGACAGAGCTGCTGTGTTCCTGCCACAGTGTTGTTTTGTTGCTGCTAGGATAATAAAGATTTTTGAATAAAACCAAAAAGATAAAGTATAAAGTATACAGTACTGGTGGCAAGCTAGATTAAACTAGTGAGTATAGAAGCAACAAAACACTGAATGTTTTGATGAGAATGGTGTTTATCCCTCTGGCTGAGTTTTATAGACTTTCAGCCAAATCTATACAGCCTTGCACAAGAGAAAAAAATCTGAATTTTAACACACACACTTGTACAGACATTTCTTTTGGTAAATGACAATCAACTCGAAAATGTTTGCGTTTGCCGAATGAACCAGAAATGATCAGAGCAAATCCCTCATGAATACTGGCGTACCTGTGGAGAACAGAATCAAAACATGATTTCAGAGGTTGATGGCTGCAGCAACTCTTAATGAACAAACAAATCCCAAATTAAACACTGATCAGTTGAGGCACATGCAAGGACACTGCACATGCAGCATCATGGACAGACATATTTTCATGCTGCTTAATATCACAATTTGATATTTGTGAAGCATCTATACAGACATGTACGTAAAATCCACAGATTGTATACAAAGACAGACAAACCCTCTGTGACATCACCCAAGGCCTTACTTCTCATAACTCCCTAATCCCAAAATGAGCAAAGAACGTAAGTGCGAGACAGGCCAAATGTCTCTGAGCATCAGACTGTCCTAAAATGACTCCCAGGTGTCACTCAAAGCAGCCACACCTGTAATTATGCAAAACTTTAACTCCTAATATTATTTAAACAGGTGAGCGTAAAAATTGACAGCCCAAACAACTGCCAAGAACAGGGTTTTTTTTGCACCAGGCTGTAAACATGTTTATTTCTGTTGTAAAGTCGGACATTTTAACATAGGCATCTATGGAGATTGAGTCACTTATGGAGCTAGCCTCAAGTGGTCATAGAAGGAACTGCAGTTTTTGAAACTCCATTTTTCAACTCTGGAGGTGGCAGCTTGATAAGTCAGACACTTACTTCTACAATACACAAAACACAGTATTTAGGTCTGTCATATAGGGGTTTGTCTCAGCTGCACAAGTAATGATGAGTGCAAGTGGTGGGGAGGTGTAGTGTGAGTCAGAGAAGGTGGGGTGTCTCCAGCAGCAGCACAATCAGGTGTACACTGATTTTTTTTGTATAAGAATATTTAGTTATAAACCTACCAAACTATTCTGTAAAGAAATTCAAAGCAATTTGATGATTATTTTAT
The DNA here is from genome assembly GCA_024666655.1 of Dascyllus trimaculatus. Classification (NCBI taxonomy): domain Eukaryota; kingdom Metazoa; phylum Chordata; class Actinopteri; family Pomacentridae; genus Dascyllus; species Dascyllus trimaculatus. Next base: position 23,455,638 of record CM045464.1, on the reverse strand, counting down.
CAGTGAACATGGCTAAGATGAAAACAAATCAGGATGTTGAGGATTCCTAACAGGGAAAGGCGGCTTTGCATCTGCCACCTGATGCATCCTGGCATTGTCTTTGGAATTTTAACTGGCCAGGGTGGAGTGCAAACATCATACATACGGTAATTACTCCCTCCTCTGAGGTTTAAGGAATGTGGTGAGCAGCCAGCACCTGTAGTTGAAAATAAAATTAATAATTAATTGCAGACGTAAATAGTTAACATTTACGTTGGGATGTCGCTTTTAAAAGTCGGTGCTGATGGATTAATTAGTGTCTTATAAACACAAATGCAATGTAACCTTTGGACTTAATGTTTCTCACAATGTGGATGTGTAATTATTTGTTACAAAAAGAAATATAAGAAACTGGCATCAATTCATGACTTACATTTACAAATTTCAACTTCTTCCACATCTTTAAAGCCCAGGTTTGTGCATATGCAACAGTTATAAATGAGCCCCTTAGAGAACCTATGCCAAGGTGCCCCTACACCTTAATGAGACACTTTATGTTGGTTTTTCATTTATTTGCCAGCCCTCTGTATCTGAGAAGTGTTTATACTGTTTTGCATGCCATGCCATACCATATTTTTTCTACTGTAATATGTAACATAATGCAGGAAACATATTTGTTCATGTACCTTTGGTACAACTACACAAACAACAGTATCTTATTTTTTAGCTGTGTGTGAAAAGTAGGACCAATATATTTCAATTGCACTATATACATGTGTTTAGCATTATATGTGTATAATATGGGTAACCAGATGTCATACGATTTATACACTACAAAGTCCTGTCATGTTGTCCTGTGATATGTGTATTTGTCACATTGCATGTAAATGTGTACTTGGCCAATGAAAATGATTCTGACTCTATTTCTAATGGACTGCAGTTATGTTTTGTAACCAGATTACTGTAATCCAGTTACGTTAACTTCACAACTCTGAGAGTAAGAATAAAGGAGACTTTATTGCCTGAATAACTAGTGGCCTCAAATAGGATGTTATGACAAACGCTCAAGCTTGTTTCTCAGTTGTGAAACACAGACCCGGAGGATGCAGAGTCCAGGCCTAATAGCCTAAGAGACTGGGCTTGGCTACAGCCGCTAATTTGTAGTATAGTGGTCATTACTGAGAGACAGCAGCCAGCTGTGGTATACTGCTGCTTATCTGGAGGTAATGAGAGGTAACATGGGTGTAATGCGGTTCCATGCGCACATATTTGTCTCCACATCCAGAATGTCTCTTGACTCTCCCTCTCTCTCCTTTCTCCCTCTGTCAAATAAATCCTCTGTGGCTGTTTTGAAAAATCCCTCCACCTTTTTTTCTGCCAAACATTCTTTCTCCCTCTCTTTCTCCTATTCCTCATTAAACTCACAAAGAAGAAAGCATGTTTAGTGTGAGCTCAGGGGCCCCCCTGGCTCAGTTGTGGGAAGGGAACTGTAATGGTTAATGGAGGGAGGTCTCCCCCAGGGAGAGAAGACACCCACATTCAACACACACACATAGATCAGAGAGCGGCGGTGTTTTTTCGGGTGATGTTCAGGGTGGCAGATGAACAGAACATGTCTCAAGGAGCAGCAAGGCTCCTGATGGGACTCAGGTGATGGAGGGGAGAAAGAGAGAGGAATAGCCCAAGGAGACGTGGCGCTTGTCTGGCCTGTTTCCCGGCCTCCCGTGTTGGTGCATGAAAAGGAGCAGGTCGTTTACACCCCAGTGAAAAAAGCCATCATAGCCTCAGCAGCACCTGGATGTTATTTGGGCTAATGGACTTGGGGCTTACTCAATAGTAATCAACTTGGGGGTAGGGGGTGTTGTCGCTTTATTTCTTGTGCCACCTTTCTCCAGCACTCCCTTTCTTTGTCTTGCAAAACTTTTCTCCACTTTTTTCCTCCCCTCCTACCTGCTCTCCCTCCCTGTTCTTATCTCTCCCCACCCTCTCCTCATGTGTTTATTTTATTTTGCGGAGAGCTGTGTTATGACAAAGCCTTCACTCCCCGGATGTATGCAGTCAGTGCTTGTGTCATGCCCTTATGAGGTATGGGGGCCCTCACAGCTTTGCCAGCCCCACCCGGCCTGCCCTTCCCAGGCAGGGAGCGCTGGGAGGAGGGGCTGGAGGAGGCTGGAGGGGGTGACTCCTGCTCACACCCTGTCCTGTCCTGCCTGGTGTTGATGGAAACTTCACACACACACACACACAACCGCAACCACACGCATGGAGGATAGCTGGATTCACCTGACAAGATCGTTTTTTTCACTCTCTTTTGTTCTCACGGACAGTTGAAAACGCTGACAGAAGACTTCCTGGGTCAGTCCATTTTTTCTGTCTCCCTGCTATTACCTCATTCATAGAAACCTCAGAAAGTTTCAGGATTGTTTACCATCCATCACAAAGTCCCAGAGGGTTAAAACCTTTAGATGAAGTCATGTAAGGCATGATAACACCACAGAATAGTTTATCATGCAGAAGACTCATTTTTCCTGCACTGGTTCTTTTCATTTAAACCACCGAAGGTTTTTTTTTTTTTTGAGTGAGAATACACACTCCTGCTGAGGAGTGTTTTCTATTACAGAGTTTTGCTCTCGGTGTCTTTTTCTTTACAAACACATTTCTTTGTTCGCCACGAATTTCACTTCATTTGTCATATCATGCAGGAATCTCTGCCCAGGACACGAAAAGCAGACGCAAGGGGGATTATCTGCACACAGCATCTTGTGAATGAACCTAGATGGAAAGTTGAGGTGAGATAATGATACTCAATCCCCCAAGATTGTTCTGCAAACATATTTTATTCCTCAGGTCTTCTTCACTTTACTAGTGATTTCAAATCCCGAGATGCCACCCAAGACACACCACTTAGCCTAAACTGTGCAAGGAACAGTTGGAGAGGAAATAATGCAGGGCTGTAGATGAAAAATAAACGCAGTATGATAAAACTTGTCAAATGTGTTTCCATCAGTCTCATCTTTTCTCCCCTTTTTCTAACAGCTCGAAAGTGAAAAAAGCCTTAAGCAAAATGTTACATTTCATCATTTTTCCATTCTTTAATTTTCACCACAAAGCCTGACATGTTTTAAGAGGTGCAACCTAATATTGCCTGAACTCCAGGACCTACCACAAAGATCTCTGGGTAAATGGGAGGGAAGGAAGTGCACAGACAGGAGGACGGGCGTGGATGGAAAAGTGCGCAGTAACTTGGCTGCAGCACACCCTTAAGTAACAACACATGGCAGTGGAGGAATTCCACATTCACGGACACTCTACATGAGCGAGGATGGGAAAGGCTTGTCCAGGTTGCTTTGCACCAAGCGGCTGACCAGTTCCGAATGGGAAGCTGATAAGGCTCTGCCATACCTAATTCCTTTCCATGTTCTCATCCTGGGTAGGCATCACAATGGGCATGATTCATGGGGGTAATTCCGCCAGCTACTGACTTGGCTCCTGTCTGCATTTGGGAAGAATGTGACCTCACAATATGCCTCTTTCAGACCCATCCCTGTCTGACTTCGACCAGCCTCTCCTTGAAGCCCTCTTCTGTTAGAGGCTGCAGAGTGAAGACAAGGGAATGCAGCAGAAAGGCAAGGAAGAGGGGCTAAGCTGAGAGGGGAAAAATAAATCCTGCAAACACACTCCTCCTTCTCCATTTTCTCTCTTCCTACATCACTCGCTCCCTCCCAGTCTAATAACTAAATGATGTGCAGTGAGGAGGGGAATTTAAAACAATGAACTTGAAAGTCAACCACCGTGACAACCGCAGAGACAAGGCCTGATTGCGTGGGGGAAGTTGTAGGTGTGATGCCTGCTTTATGTTTCCATATATCAGCCACAGGAACTACCAAAGTCTAGCCTAAGTGATGATCTGAACGAGAACATGTGATGCAACAGTGTTTTGTAACATGAGACTTTTTTGGAGCACTCTCTATCTAGTGCTTAAACAAACTGCAATCATCGTGGGTAATTATTTAGCTGCATTAGGCCATTTGAAGCTCGGTTAATTCCTGGTTACATTCCATCTGTCACAGACACAAAGGCCCTTGTCTTTATCTGCAGTCAGCGCTGAAATATAAATTATGCCGCAGAGTGGCTCAAGCAAAAGTAAGCTTACAATGGATGGAACATAAAAGAGCATAATCACAATTGTTGCCAACAGCGAGTTAAGAAAACATGTGGTGCCTTAAAAAACATTAGGGACATAACAGCATTTTTTAATGGCCCAGTGCATTCTTCGTTTCTGACAAGATTAATTGAGCATATGTGTGACACGAAGAACAAGGTTTCAAGGCTTTATTCTGAATGCAATCATGAGCAAACGGATTTAAAATTTTAAAAAGCTGCAAAAGTATCTTAAACAGGGAAAACTTGAACCTCTAGTGTAGAATGCATGTAATTTGCAAGCACATTAGACCTCACGATAGTGATCAATGTCCCTCTCTGGAAGTAGATCTCAGAAATATGAGTTATTCTACCTCTTTAAAAAAGTTCAGAGAAAATAGAATAATGTCTCTGTGGTGCCGTAAATCTCTTTTTTATTCAAGCAAGTCACCTCTGCCCAATTTAACTTTGCTACAGGGGAAAATGACTGTAGACCTGCTCCATCATCAAACGCTGAACACACATGATCTTAACAGTGTACAATCTGGCACAAGTAGCAGCACGCAGGCACTGCCACACACGTAAAAAGGGCGTTGACACCTACATGTTCATAAGCAGAGGTGGTTTTGTCATGTCACCCTCCTTAACATCCTGCAACAGTCTGCCTCATAGGAGGAGAAAATGTGGTGTGATGTCACCTCTGGCAGGGCCCCGGTGTCTGCAAACTTTTCATGCGCCGCCCCAATGAATGAGAGGCGGCAGACATTACTCAGAATAAGAGTGGAGACTATCTGTTCTCCACAGTTAAAGCTGGTATTTGTTAGCGTGGAGCGCTGCCAGAGCCGGGCCGCTGTCTGTTGACTGCAGACCAGCACAATGCGGATCAGATCATTTAGACTCCACAAAACATCCTCAGTATGTAGAGCTGTGCCACTCATTGTCACTATTACAGGCAGGGTCATGCTGCTCCACCAGCACCACTGGCACTTTTAAAGCGGCCTGGCGGCACTGTCTCGAAACCCCCCGAGTGGGGTTAGTCATAATAGAGCTTCATCTGGCCATCAATCTTCAAGCTCTCCTCCTGCAAGCTGCACGGACCACGTCTTGTGTTGCAGTTAAAAGCCTTGGCACTAAGGTACCAGGCCTGGGATAAATTGATTGCGCTACGAATCCTGCGGAGAATGTTTGGAGATCCTGATCCATCCTTGCTGTTTGTCACTGTGCATTAGCAGTGAATGAGGGGATTCCTAAACCCTGACTCATAAGCTCCTTGGGCAAGCACCTTTCAAATAAAATTTAGAAGAAACAGTCAACTGGAAATGTAAATTGCACACCCATTTAGAATGTTTGATATTTTCCCCAAAAGAGCGAGCCAGAGGCATTTTGGGCAAACAATACGACAGCAGTTAAAAGAAATAGACTGCTGAAGGACCAATAAAATAATAGATTTTGGGCAATTTATCAAATGTATGCACTCCCTGCTTTTCATCACTGGGAGAAGCAAAGGAGAAGGCTCAACCAAGTCTGCCTCTTTCTCATGTTTCTTCCAACTATTGTTCCCCCACGTAGTGATTTTTTTCTTTATTTGGCAAAAACGCACCAAAGCTGACACAAAAAATCTGGTGGCAACATTACACTTGGCCAAAGACGCTCTAGAGAAAGTCTCGCTAGCCAAGAGCCATCTTGGTAACGCCTCTGGGTAGTTATTTTGGGCTAACAATACAAAGTCCCAATTTAACTGAATGGGAAAAGAGTTGTATCTGCAATTTGAATGGACATGGCGACATAAAAGCTGCATGTATAACAATCACCAGTCAAATCTGGTAAAAACCTCACGAAAAGGTTTGGTGACTTTGCCCCAAAATGAGGTTCTAAAGTGTTTTTCCCTGCAGTTATTTTTCTACTACGCTTGTGCAGCAACATAATTGGCTGTTCGACTGTTAAAAAGCAGACAATTGGCTTTTTGAGGGAAGGGAAGGGAAATGTGTTGCACAACCGCCGTATTTGGCGTTATGAAATCTTGTTACATATCTCTATAAAGGAGCCTTTGCTTTTATAGCGTCTCTGACTAGGCTCAGTTTTTAGAATATATCCAGGGCTTTTCAAAAATGTCAAAGGTGTATTGTTAATTCAGTGCCATACACAAAATCTAAAATACTTTTGCTTTGCTTAAACATCATTCAGTGGAAATCCACATTTCTTTACTATCCTGAATAAATATCTCAGTGTAGTGGTCCTGGATCAGATATCATCATTGTCTCACACATTCTCAACACCAACTATTCGACAGGTCTGCTGAACGGCACGCAGAGTGTTTGTTTCACTCTTGAGAAAGCACATTCATCCTGTGGGTTAGACCACTCAGCTAAATCCATTCAGTGTTTCTATTTTGGTGCAACGTCTAGACATAAAAACATTTTATTAGGAACCAAAAGCCACAGCTGGATTCTGCAGAGCTGGATGAGACTTGGGCCCTCCAGAAAACTCTGCACTACATGTTGGACTAAAGCAAGTGTCTGCTATTGATTTCCTGCCAAGCACCTTGCAGGGTGTAGATTTGAGATAAAATATAGTTGATGAAGTCATGTGTTTACTTCCTATGATGTCTTTGTACTGGGGAAAAGATTGTCTGAGGCCATAAAATGTTTATATTAGCGTCTTTTATGGGATGTTCCTTGTATATATAATTGTTTGCAGCATTATAAAAAACAAGCTCAACAAAGTGCAAATTACGGGGTTTGTGGGGGTACTGACCACCTATTTTCCACAGTCCAAGTCACAACATCTGTAAACAAAGTAAACTGTGTTCAACCATCAACACACACCCAGAAGTGTGACCACAAATGATGTCATTCTGGGGTAATGAACATTTGGAGCTGAGGACCGAACTGTGCATTCAATTAAAAAGAATGGGGGTGCTTATTATTATTTTCATTTAAAACTTTCACCCTTCAAAATGCATCATTGGTACGACAAACATAATATGCCAAGACTCGGAATCAAAAACTACAGTAAGTGAATTATGTATACAATTCTGAGATGCATCACAAGGGGCAGCATATACTATTGATGAAAAAACAGATTTTACACAATTTGAAGCTAATCTCTCAGTGATGACACAAATTGTTGGGGTGCTTTTTTAAGCAGCCCGTGTGACTCATCAGCGTGATGATACATCACTTCCCTTTTTGGGGCTTCCTCAGCTTCCTGCATCTGCTAAGAGAATCTCAAATGTCAGCATCGTTTAACTATATACTTCCCCATGTTTGCATTCATAAAGTGGCACCATTCATGCTTGATACGGGCTACAATGGAAGGAGGAGCATCGGACACATCAAGGCCTCAGTATGCCTCAAATGAAGCACTTGTCTTTAGGCAGAGACTCGGGAGCATTGGTAAGGAAAGTCAACTGGATTTTAACTCTTAGTTTTTTAAGTTGCTGCCTTTAGTTTTTATATTTACAGCTAATTGCAACTTCATGCATGCTTTTGAGGCCAGACTGTCCCAAAATGTGAGCCATTGTCCCCACTTGTAATATTCTTTGCTTTAAGATAGCTGTGCTCTGCCTTTAAGTGGCGCCATTTGGAAATAAAGTATTTTATTTCAAGCATGCTCAATGTGTGCAATTTGACATGTTTGTGTGTAAGAACACTGCTGAACAAAAAAAGAAACTTCACACTAAAACAAAGCTAAGAATCAACAGCCACGGAGCTCGGGATTCAGCCAAATAACAAATGATTTACCGTCAGCTGATAAACTGTGACTCCGTGTTGGCAGCTCACCTGTCTGAGGCAGCGAAAAGTACACAGTGTCATTTACCAGTGGATACTGAATGATCCTGTCTCTAGTTATAATGACACGTAATTAACCAAACCACCAGTTCGTTCTCTTAGTTCACTTTGTGCTCATATGGATCATTCTGCACTCTGATGCTGCAGGTGTGTATCAACTTTAAAAAATACTCCCACAAACTGCTGGAAGCAAAAACACTAAACTTGAGCTGCTGTTAATGGTTTGAGGTCTCTGTCAACTAAAGGAATAAAAACTGTGTCTGTTGTGCTCTCTGATGTTTATGGAGATGCCAGACATCCGACCGCCTGCTGCTACCATTGCTGTTACAGTCATCTGATGCTGCATTTAACTTGCATTTAGACACTGTAGTAGCATTCAGTGAAACTTTCAGTGTTTCAGAGTTTCAGAGAATGAACTTGATCTATCACATCTGGGGTGGCTTAAAAGATTTCAGGCTGCAGAGTAAAGACTAAGGAGTCACAAAAGACTGACCCAACAAACTGACATTGCCACTTATAGCAGCAGCTTTCAGGCACTAGCATGACTACAAACAACTTCATATTCTAAATTCCCCCAAAACTGTTCAAAGGTTGTTCTCCTAAACTTTGTTGTTTCAGTGTTTAGTAGGTTCCACCATTGTTATTGTCCAAACTCAGGATCTGAAAATTAAACAAATTATTTGCGGGTCAACTGCTGTATTTAACATCAAACGCGTACGGCACTTTGACTGATTTCTTTCCCTTCAGCGGAGCAGATTCTATTTTGTTCTAATCTCAAGGAAACATATTGATGTGAGCAACCTGGTTCAGCACAACAATAATGGCTGAAAGTCCTGTCTTGATTAAAAAAAGTCTAAATTGAGCCAAAGTCTGATAGTGCAGATGGGAACAAAAAACACAAAGAGTAAGCAGGAAGAAAGGGCCTCCATTAGGCCTCACTGTAGCCACTGATGATTGATATGATAGCAAGCCCATTCAAACTGCAAATTTTACACATGATTGAGGCTCTATTGGATGTAATGAAATGGCCTTCCTGAATATTGCACTTGAGTGACTGTGTGACCACCAGCACAATAGCTGCTATTATAGTTTTGGGCCTTCAACCCATTTTTCATTGTACCAGGTCCACCGTGTTATTATTGCAGAACTCGGAGTGAACCCGCGGCTTTGGTTTCTTGCTGTTACGGATGTGACCGTTCTCTCCACCGGGAGCAATTCATAGAGTGTTAATTGACCACCGCAATCACTCAGCAGATTTATGGAAAGTCTGAAGGGTCACAGGAGACTTCCAGGGGAGGCCGTCCAGGGAGCAGAGCTGGCCTCAGAGCTGCAGCTTGGGAATTTCTGGCCTTTGTAAGTACACTACAGGTTCATAAACTCCCTGCCTTCCTACAGTGACCTCAGAGGAAATGTACATTATATAGAAAATGATATTTAAATGGGCCATAGAGGAAAAGGAAATCATCTTGTGGATGTTCTTGTGCGGGATTCAATGTTATAATGACATTTTAACAATTCCACTGCAGAAATCTGACAAAACAAACACTACACTCATAAAAATATATTCTCTTCAAATACAGCCATGACCTAGTTTGTGTGTATTTGTCATCCACTCATACAGATGTGTGTTATTCGCTGGGGGAGGAGTTGTAGCACAGACAGACTGGGCGTGGGCACTGGGGCCAATCTGGCCGACTATAATCAGCTTTGAACAACGGAGCTGGAGACAAATGAATGCTACAAGGCGCATGTGTAAAAATACAGGTTCAACAGTAGCTAACCTCGAACTAGTTTCACTTAAAGCGGTTGATCTGGGAAGGTCCAAGATGCAAATATTAACACTGTACAGTGCAAGGATATGTATAGGTTCTGAGTGATGGGACAATAAAAATGGTTTTGTTCATTGTTTATCCTCCTGTGCAGTGTGTCAGTATGTCAGAGTATTAGTTTGAACCAATGTGCATGTGGCTCTGCATCTGGACACTCTTAATACTGTTTAATCCCTTTCTGTCAGGCGGCCAGGGCTGATCTCATGCCAACACACCATCTACAGTGTGTCATTTATCTTCAAACAGAGAAAGTGAGCATCCTATAACGTCTTCAGCATGTTCTTCCGTTTTAACTGCACGTTCCTGGAATAATGACTTTCGTATTAAGGTAAGAGCGAACCTTCATTTTCACATTAGTGACACATTTATCTTTTAATCCAGTCTTGAATGTGGTGTAGAGCGCTATGAAAACAAGAGGCAAAACAATGCAGCCACTTTTTAAAATATGGTTGGACGTAGTGCTCTTCTTCTTGTAATAAGTTACAAACACTTGCTTAATTTTAAATTTAATAGATTGTTTCTGTGGACGGAATGGTTAGGAAATTGCTCCTACAGTTTAACAGCTAAGTAGCTGGGAATAATTGCCTCAGGCATGCCAATAATTTTACAGTGATTATGTGATAAGCTGTATCATTTCTTTTGATGAAATGTGTAACTGTTTTTCTGTGAGAGCTGCCCAGGCATGATGATTTATGAGGGCTGTAAGTCTGTGTTTTGCTGCATGGAGCCTGCATGGTGCATGGAGTCTAAATGCCATGCTTGCTTACACAGAAACGCAGTACTAATAGGTTTGTGTTACACTGCTAAATCAACTCGAGCTGTGAAGCGGCTCCCAGCAAACCTTTATGATCCATTAACCACCAAGCATGGTTTTGCCAGGGCGTCTGTGCCAGCTGGCAGAAACTGACAAGCCTGTATCATAAGCAGCCACTGCCAGCGATAGCTTTACTGAGGTCTGCAGAATTCCCCCCGTTCTCTCGAGCTGATTACATACATGTTGTTTTCTCATTAGCCGAGGCTCCTCGTGGTCCTGTCTTGTGGAAATGTTTGATGGAATGAAGGTAAACGCAGCGTGTACAATATGTTAGACTTGATGTCTGCAGACAGCTCGGGAAGAGAGACAAGTCTGTGGAGTGGTTTGAGTTTGGGTGGAGACAGCAGCATTTACTGTAGAACTGCAGACAAATATGCATGGACCCCACCCTAGGCTAGTGATCAACTCCTCTGTCATCAGTGTCTTTATCATGCAGACAGAGATTGATATCCAAGGATCAGATTCCTTGGGATTCCTCCTGCAAAAGAAAGTCCCATTTTTCAAACATTTGGAAACTTGAAAGATTTCTCTAGCCCTGTTTGACTGTTTTATTTATTGTGTTATTCATGGAAGCTGGCAGTCCTCTGCAATATCAGCACACAAATAAGCTCCCGACTTTCCAAGCTGCCTTTTGACAGTTGTCAGCGCACGGCCTATTTCTCGAAAACGCACGATGAAATTTTTATTACTTTTTTGTGGCCACGCAGTTATGGGGCTGTTATTGTTGAATACTGAAATCCTATTTGCAAAGCCTTTCTCTTTAGTACACTTGTATCTGAGTGTTTTGTGGATGACTAACTGTCTCATGTTTCACGGCTCATGTTTAATGAGTAAACCAAAGAGAAAAGACAACAGAACTACAAAGGGCATCTCTGCAAAGAAAGAGAAATGTGTAGGATTTTCTTTATATTGTAATTGATAATCATGAGGATTACACGTAATCCTCCTGCATGTAATATGTTATTCTTGAATCCTGCTTGTTCCTCTGAAGTGAACTTGATCTACCTACACACCCATGCTTTCCAAACTGCTTTTGTTTTATGACTCTGCAGTCAGATGGATGCAGGGGAATTCCAGGCTTACTTTTATCAGAGTCTCAAACCCACAAGTGAGCGAGTAAGAAGGCCGTTAAATCTACATGTATTCTCTGAGTGCTTACTGTTATCTGGGTCAGATAGGTAGATGAGATAGGCAAATCAGAAATTTCCTCCTCCTCTAGAATGAGGCACTTTCACTGGGTCGGATAGCAGGCGAGATATCAGAAACAGAGGAGGAGCAGAGGGTCATGGTGGGCATGTGCAATAGAGGGGAAGAGACCAACAACAATAGTTTAAAGCCTCTTTGTATTTTGGTTTGTATTTGATCCATTGTCCCTGCTGGTCTTTGGAGACCACCACCAACAAGGCATCATCTTACTCAGGTTGACAGGGTTTTGTATAGCCAAGATGCCCTGAGAGATTAGGTTCAGGTGAAGCCCAGGGTTAGACGAGAGTGGGAGGAACTGGGATTCCATTGCTCTTTTTGGCCATTTCTGCAAGAATAGAGGACAGTTGGACGAGAATGCACTTGTTTAAATGATAGATTGAGAATTTTATCTGCACTAAAAGTTGTAATTGTTTTGTTAGGGGACAAAAAAATGTGTAATGAGAAAAAAAAGCCAGATAAGCAAATGACTGTTTTTCTTTAGCTGATAGGGATTGTAAATCCCCTCCAAGAGGATTATCACAATGGCCCATTTTATTCCTCACCAGATTTCCCTCCTGCATAATTGCCATTTGCCTCTATCGCTCACTCAGTGGCAAAATTGATGGGTGGATTATCTTGAGAAATATGCGAATAAAAGCCAAAGAGGGAAACATCTCAGAGGCACACCACAATGAATGAGAATTTGGAGGATGCTAATTAAACAATGTCATGATTTATTGGCAGTAACAAAACATTTACTGTTTCCATCCCAAAGGCTTGGCTTCCTGGAAAATGTAGCATTTGGTCACAGCTCTGCTAACTTATTCGCTTCACTTTGGGTTGCACTGAGGGTTTAGGAAGAGAGTCAAGACCTCCAATATTATATGACTCCTGTCAGGGGACCTATGCATATTTATTAAAACAAAATCCACAAGATATATTATAGCTTCTGTGTGTGCTTTTGCCATTTTTTATGTTGGTAATTTTTATTATGCTGTGTTTGAAAAAATGTAAGCAATCAATCAGCAGCCACAACAAGTCATACAAGTTTAAACATCCAGGGAGTACATTATGAGCTGTCAATAAGGTTTTCTCTAAACCTTTTATTACTGGTGAAACTTTTGTCTAGTCTTACATATTTAACATGAAGAGACTTCCTAGAAAGCCTCCCTACATCAACATATGCAGCACCCCGGGTTCAGAACACAGGCTTTTGGCCGGCTCATGAATGGACGGGACAGAGATGTTATCTGGCCTTAGGGAGGATGTTTGCGGAGTGGGAGTGGAAGGGCTGCGGGGCTTCAGTGTGCTAATGCAGCTAACAGCCAGGAAGGCAGAGTGTTGACTCTGCAGATTTAAGCCAGCTACTGATGGCTATGGGGCTAAATACTGACCCCATGGACTAATAAAGAAAATCACCTCAGGCACGAGCCGCAAGGGTCAGAGGTAACGGCATGGCTGGGAAAAACACAGGCCATGGCTTTCGATCACTACTCTGCCTAATTGAAATGACAGTTGAAGACCAGTGGGGGTAACAGTGTTTATTTACGTCTTTGTTACGCGGTGAGCAAGCACAAAGATATGCCTGGCCCGGCCAGGGATGACATCGCTCCTGTATGCTGTCTGGCTCCGGGATCTCTGCACTAGTACAATAAGGACTTCCTGTCTGCCATCAGATTCCCCGGCATTCCACCCAGGCCCGGGATGAGGCGAGGGGGCTGCTGGGGACATGGTTTTGTGAAAGAGTGTGAGTCCTAATCAGATTGCCGACTGGACCTGTTACCTTCTTTTGACCCCGAAGCTGACCCTCAGTCTGGGCTGCCATCTCTTAGACAGCTGTGCAATATGTTCAAGCTGCAGTGAGGCTGGTTTCCAAACAGCCTGAGGGAGACACTGAGACTGATTGTCTGTTTAACAGTGCCCATACCGACATTTCTAAAAAAGCTCTGCACCTAGTCTTGTTGCAAGGTGGTTGATAAACAGCTAATAGATGTCTTTTTTCCCCCTTTTTCTTTTGCAAGCGTCACAGAAGAAAATGTGTGGTAATAAATGCATGTTCCTATAGCTCCTAATGACCCGAAAGTTTATTGCTGATACAACAAACAGTGGAATATAAGACGGCTGCACTGAGTAAGAGGCTTAACCCCATATTCTTTGAAATAACAAGCAGAGAGGAAAGGTGTAAGATAAAAAGGAAGGAACAACAAATAATGAAAAATGATACATACACAGATATATTGTAAATGTGCACTCTAATGAATATACAAAAATAATTGCTCTGCAGTTGCTCTGACTACTGGTGTAAAAACCCCTGATGTTGCTATTTGAAGAAATGGGGGAAGACAGTATTCAGGCTCTCCTGTTTCACTGGGGTCAAGGTGAGGGAGCAACCTTCAGCAACCTGAGTACTAAAACAGCCTGCTGCTGTCTAGCGTGACTAGACATTCGGCATTAATGGCCTCCTGAGAGGACCGTCAGCACTGGAAGAAAAGAACACAAATACTCCTCTCTCACACCCCAGCAGCACAGAGGACAGAGGAGATTATATGTGCGACAGCAGTCTAGAGGCATGTGGTTTAAGGGATTAGACCAAATTTTTAGACCTGCTGTCAATTCATTCTTTAAATTGGAACACAGACACCAAACTGATCCAAATCTTCAAAGTGCAACACTGGCCTGGCTGCTCCACCTTAAATCTGTATGCATCATGTCCATGGTTACTGACACAAAGATGAACCAAGATTTGATGAGGGTTTTTTTCCCCTTAGACTGACATTTTAAATTACAAAACCACCAGACAATGCATTTCCAGGAAGTTCATTTCCTGTGCAACATGACAAAAATGTCATTTTCACAAAAAAGGACATTGCAAGTTCCAAAGAACATTACCTTGTGTCATGCAAATTCTGATAAAGGCGACAGGATGAATAAGCTTGTGGTCATTTCAAAAGTCCATTCAGAGCGGGAAATGAGCAACTATTGTGCAGCATTTTTCTAATTTAGCTGCCGGGAAGGTTCCGGTTGCTGTCGTCACGTCGTCTGTGAAATTAAAGGATCATTGCCCTGCTTCCTCAAATGTTGGCAATGTGCGGGAACACTGATGCTTGTCAAAGGTGATTAATACGTAGACAGTACATTTGATCCCACTGTGTTTACAGGGCTTTTGTAGGTGCTGATTAGTTGTGAAAATGTGCTCTCAAAGGTGGCCTTTGTGGCACCCTGCATCTGCACTCTGACAAAGCCTTTTTCCAGTCTTTTGTTTTCCAGTCCTATATCTCTTCACCCTAAGATATATACAGAAGAATAAACAAACACACACATATACCCACACTGCAACGACAATGTGTGTGTTGGATTCAACATATTAATATTCTCTAAAAAAAACTATGTAAAACAGCAGCAAATTAAACAAATACTGAGAGATTTTAAGAGGTGAATGAAGGCAAATGTGATGGGAGAGAGGAGACACATAAAAGCATGTGCAACGTGATAGCACACAGTGTATTTCATGTTTACATATTGTATAACATATTGCACTAATCAGACAGGTTGGTGCAGTGAAGTGGATAAACAGGCTCAAACGTCTTCCATGACGTGTCACATTTATTTTTAGATTTGTTCCCAGCAAAATAGTGGTGTACAAAATGTTTCAGCCTGTTGTTCACTCTTCACTGTAATCACTCTTATCTCCTGATGATGTGTAACAGACAGACGCACACAACACGGTTATAATAGTGTTGTTGTAAAAAGAAAAGACCTAAATAAACATAATATATAATATTTAGATCACATTTTCAATACTATCATTAGCTTTAGTTAAGTGCAGGCAATAAATACAGGCAAAGAGCAGGACTTTTGCCTTTTTTATATGCATTGTTAAGATCTGGAAGCTCCTCAGCACCAGTTTATGGACATATGGCAAAGCAGACATCACCAAATGTAACCAATAATGAGTGACAATCCACAATAAGCATTGGACCGAAAACTGCGGCTGCTGTTTATATTTCAGCCCCTGTTTATTAGTTTTAGCCTCACGTTAAAATCATGCCAACGAGAGCTATACTTTTACAGTATACAGTAGGACTAAACACAGTGTAATAGCTGCTTTATAAACAACTGTAACTCACTTTACAGCCGTCTAGATAACTCGTCTGTTTGAACCCCTCAGGATCTTTCTTTATTTCTTCTTAGTCACAAGAAGTTTCAAGATTTCTCTCTGGTCCCATTTGTTTTATTCATGGCTATTTCCAAAAAGTAAACACATTCCCTTCTCATTCAGCCATGGCATGAATCTAATCAGAAGTTTAGCCTGCGCTCCCTCAGAAGGGTCCACTGCCTTTCCAAAAGATCCGATTTATGTACCCTTAAATGGAGGTAATTTATCTGTGTGAAAAAAGTTGATCAACATTCAAACATTTTTCTCACTCTGCTCCGATAGTCGGAGCCAGCAGACAAATTCAGACTTGCCTCCAAGTCTTTGTCTTCACACATTTCTCCCATGAACTGTGCAAATTATAAATTAGTCATCAAAATCGGGAACAATGACAAATCCTTGTGACTTGCAACTGGTTAGTTACTATTATTTCATAGCACGGCAGAGGACATTTTTTTTCCACCCTGACCCACAGGTTACAAAACATGTATCAATGTTGGCTGAGCATGTCAATATTTGCTCAATATAAACAGTAAAACATGCAGCTAGGGAAGTTAAGGAACATTTCCCATTAAAAAAAAATCAAACTGACAAAATGCAAGCCGACAAAGCAAAATTTCTATAAAAGATGCATGGTGTCTGATGGAGTTACATAAAATATTCTGATGCTTGGACCTCTGTCATGTCTCTAATGCCACTGACCTCTTGGCAAGCTTCACCTCCTAGTGCTAACACTTCAATGAAAACCTCATGAGGCCACGGTAAATTTGTCGCAAAGAAAAGATGTCCGTGAACAGTGCTGATCGTAGGGACTATTGTTGCCATCTGCTCACTATTTCCTCCCGCAAAGAAGATAATTGAATCTGAAATCACTTTTCTCTTTTGCTTTAAGAGTGAGGGTCACGTCTGTCACTGAAGTCTCCACCACAATAGTTTGGGCCCTTGTTTGTATTCTTTATAGAGTTATTTCCCCCCTGGTTGTCTCCTGCAACATCTGCCCTGAACCCTTCAGATAAATATGCACCATCTAATCACCTGCCACACTTAATTAAAACCCCATCACTGCCTTTATGAGAGGCATCAAAGGGCACCGTGTCCAAAGGGGGTCATGCAGATAAGACTTCAATGGTGTTCTTTGCAAGGTCCCTGCACAATAGAGGATGCTAAAAATCTTTACGCTGGTTTGGTGAAAATAGGTCAGTGTTGGCAGCTGTGGGTAATGTGTCCCAGGCCTGGCCTGTGGTCCAGCATGCTGCTCGCCATATTTAACACCCTTTGTGCCATCCTCTCGGCACTAATCGGTCTTTTCACTGAGTGTTAAAATTAATTTGCAGTGATTTCTATGAGGGCACAGGCGTCGTTAGGAAACCTCAAAGGGGCTACAAGTGGACAAGTTGCCAATAGTGGGCCTTTGTCCTTGGTCCACCCCTTTCTAAATACCCATGACAGCAGCTTTGAAATGCCTGCCTGATGAGGCTCAGATGCTCTGGCTGTGGACATCACAGTGACCATACTTGTCTGGCTATGAAAAACATCTCATGACAAAGACAAACTCAGCAATACAAAAAAACAATGCAACAGAATAGATTCCAAAACTTTCAGTCAGAGTCCAGGCTGCATTACTCAGCGATGTTTCATGATAATTCTTGTTGGCTCTGAAATTAATGGAGCTTAATTTGATTTCGCTTCATTTTCTCAAAGCTATCTCAGCAGCGCAAGTCCCGAAGGAGGACATCAGTGGGAAGAGATAACCGTATCGCTTCAGAGTGCTTGGCATCCACACAAAATGGTGTTCCCATGGGAAAATCTCAGACACAACTGTTTAGCAGAGCTTTCCAGTGGTGTTCATAATGCCATTAATTGTGTTGAGGGAGACTTGGAGAAAGGGCTAGCCACAGAGAGCTCCGGAGGAAGCCACAACTTGTAAAGCACGTTTGTGTGAGCCTGCTGCAGTCTGGAGTGAAAGCTGCAGTATCCCCGACTCTCTGCTTCATATCTTCTGGCTTTTATGCTTTTTCCTCTTTTATCTTTCTTTATTTAATCTTTCTGTCTGTGTATATGTCTCATCGCCCCTTCACACATAGACTGTCTCTTACTGTCTTACCCCTAAACCATAAAACAAGCAGGGAGAATTAATGACACAAACATTTCTGACGTCTGCAGGAGCGCGGGCCTCACTTTCACTCCATAAAGAAGATAAACCTATGCACTTAAAGGAGAGTCGGCTGAATCAAACATGGAGGGGGGGAAAGCGAGCAAACGGGTAAAAGTGTGAGGAGGGTGGTGGTGGGTCGATGTGGTGGGAGAGTTGCTCTCATCAAATTAAACCTCCATCACCGTCAGAGACACACTCAGATTCCAGCCAGCCAATCAGCCAATCTAAGACAAATGATTTTGTTGAGCTTTCCTGCCACACTGGGCGTGGGAACAGCACAGATTCTCATAAAAAAGGCAGCCTGTAAATTATTTCCCTCCTTCTTCAAAGACCTGGACAACAAAAAAGGTTTGTGTTTATGTGTGGTGTTCCTGTGTTGTTGTCTCCGAGCCTGTCAGTCTCGGTTGGTCTACTACTGCGAGCATAAACAATATTCGGGATCTACAGCTGTCTGCTCACGTGCGACAGCCTGAGAGACAAAATACAAAAGGATGCCATCTTTCATTCGCATAGATAAATAAAACTGTTCAAGGGTCATTTAAACCAGGGGGGTATGCATTACGCTTTTCTCAAGGCAGCGTTCTGATCAAAGCCGTTTAGAGAACCTCTTTCCTCTCTTTTCCCCCACGCGCCACCCTCCCACAGCCTCCCACACTCCAACCCCCAAACCATGTCTGCCTTGCTGCTGCTAATCATTGGTGGTCTCCTGACTGCCAACAGTAATTGATTAGGGAGAGGCGGACTGGCTGGTGAGTGGGGGGGACGGGGGGGAATGGAGGGGAAAGTTCAGCCTAGAAGTTCTCAAGGTCACTGCCCTCTTCTTCCCCCCCTCCTCTGAACTCCTTTTCTCATGCTATTAGGTATCAGCCGCAAGGGAAACTGCAAATATTTGGCACACTTGGTACAACTTCCAAGAGGTTTGGTGGTGGCGAGCACAAACAGGAAGGTCTGTGTAAGCAAAATGGATGCGTCTGCTGAAGAGGAACTCGGTGGTGAAAAGGTTGGATTCGTGATGTGTTGATTCAGGAACTAAACATCCTCGGTTTGAATATGCTTATTTTTTAGACCCCCCTCGCTGGCTGCGTGCTGACGCGATGTTTGGCCCCCTGTGGCTCCTCAACATTCTTGACAATATAAAGAGGTTAGTGGATGTTATTCTGAAGTAGTAATTCCCTCCATTCCTCTTGATTCCACAGGACAAGGTGACATTCCTTGCCTCTGGAAAGTGACTCACACTGCTGTCTTGTTTAGTAAATGCAATTACAGCCTGGTTGAAGCATTCTCCTCTTCTGTGATTCAGAGCGAAGAAAAAGCCTCTTTTTCTTTTTCTTTTTTTCCTCTCAGGGTGTGTGTGCCTGTGTGAGTTCTCCCTATGACCAAACAGGGTCATGTTCACCACAGAACCCACCGCTGACTATGGACACAGAGTCTTGATGCCTATGGAAACATGACTGTCACAGGAAATGTTCAACATGTTTCACAGTGCTGCAGCTGAGCGAGAGGTGAGGGTGTTTTAGAGAGGAGCCCTCCCAGAGCCGAGGGCTGGTGTTGATGTTGGCTGCACAGCCGTCTCTGGGCTGTCCAGAGTTTACCACTCTCTGGTTGTGAGACCAGTAAAAACACTTTCGGAGCATGCTCAGATGCTCACAGACCTATGTCTGGACATGTAGACTAACAGACAGGCTGCAGTGAGGTCCATTGATGTAAGTTTGTAAATGCAAGGAGAAAGTCAAACAAACCCAAGAGGCTAAGTTAAAGAAAAACAATTAGGATAGTTTAGAATTTATTTCATCACTCAGATAGTGGAGACTAGTGGGTTTCCATGCCTGTCTCAGCCATCTCTCCTACAAATTGCCCCAGGCTACAGCAGCTGTGAGGCATTTATCTTTGTCTGCTCTGTCACTTACACTGTCTCTCAACATTTATCATAAGGAACTCATTTTTCTGAAATCTGCCGGTAAGGTTGCAGATTTTCAGCTAATTTCAAACATAACCCTCATAAAGGAGATGGAGCATTAATCCTACGTATATCTTTTCGTTTCCCTACTGCTTATGTATATTCAAACAACATGTAAAAAGGATTATGACAAAACTTGATATTCTTGCAAATACCAGATCAAGATATCATGAAAGCCAGCCTCACTAGACTGCGAATAAAAAGCACTTGTGTGGTTTAACTTTATCCAGACTTGCGAATACCAGTGGAGGTCCTTCTAAGAAGTGGTGGTTTCTGTTTTATGTCCTCTCAGTGGTGTGCATTTGCTCTCTACTGCCCCCCTTTGTTGGGCTTCAAGTATTGACAGGGATTATGTCACAGACCCAATTTCCCCTGTTCAGTGCTGCACAATGTTTTGATAAAGAACACTTGTTCTCAGCACTTCTCAATTAAACTATTTACATTCATTATAGATTTAATTTTTTTCTTGAATGGATAATCCTCAGGAAAGTGTATAGTGGTTTTCAAATGGATTGCAGGTTTCTTTTTTCTAATCCCTGTCCTCTTTCCTCTTCTCAAGTCCCATAGCTCTCAGCTTGCATCTTGGCCTTTTAGCTTTGCTGTCATACCAAAACTTGAGCTAAACTAAACTCATAGTTTCTGCCAGAAATGCTGAGGTCCGTTCATTTCACATCACCTATTCTCCCAGTGAAAACCATCCTGTGGATCTCTGAGTGACATGGGTATAAAAGCACTTTTCACCCTACTACAAAGAGTCTTCAGCCTTTCACTAAGTCTGTCAATAGTCAGCTGGCCTCCCACTGAAATCACCTCGAGGTGCTGTAATATGTGCCTAGCAACAAAGTCTCTCTGGAACTTAACTACCTGAAAAGCTCAGGGTGTTCAGAAAAATGCAGTGAACAACTTTTGCTTATATCTGCTGCCAGTATGCAGAAATTATACCACTGCATGCCAACAAATTGTTTAGCCTAATTTGAGAATAGTTACTGTGTCTGAGGTTAGCTTTTATTTGGGAAAAAACAGTCAATGTTGTTAAAACCTCCAATTAAGGCAACCTTTCTGGCAGATTGTAATTTAAACAGAGTTTGCCCTATGAATGTGGGCAATATAATGCACTGGCACTTAAGTTTATGGCTGATGAAAGATACGCAGAGTAACTTTAAAACCTTATGACATTCATCTAGATTTCATACACTGTAGGCAGGTAAACATCTTGCCTTTTGAAAACTGGCTCGTAAACTTTTCCAGAGGTGAAGCACTCGCTGATGGGGGTAGAAGTGGAAGACACTGAGGCAAGAAATGGCATAGTTAAGGAAACAAACAGTAGCAGCTCCTTGTCATTCCACAGAGAGAGTGCAAGGTGAGAGGTGGATACTGGTGAGAACTAATCAAGTCCCATCACTCCACTGTCACTTCACGGGTGTGAGAAAAAAGCTTGGATATCATCTTTTCATACAAGCCATCAATGTGGGTGGTGCGGTGAAATGGTTTAAAGCTGATGCTGGATGATTTATCAAGTAGCAGAGAACAGGACCGGGCCTGTGGAATGAAGGAAATGTCATCTGATGCCATAGGGGTTGTATGAGCATCTGCCAGCCCATATTCTCATCTGATTCTAAACATGTTGTAAGTCCCCGACAGATGACCCCAAGAGAAATTGAACACGGACTTGTATTATTATAATAGAATGCCCTGGCACATGCACAGTCATGCATGGACTAAACTGCACACATACACTGTGTATTCATACAAATGCATGGCTGCTTTTATTTTGGGCTCTTTACCCTTTCTTGTTATTATCTATATGTTTTGCAGGGTACTGCGGTCTTATTAGAGTCCTTTGAAACCAGAGTGCATCTGCAATGATGCTGCTTATCATATCAAAGCATGCTGATTAATGCTAGCATTCATTTCAAGTGTTCACATGACCTGAAGAGCATGAATTGGTCTGTTTTTTTTTACTCCCCTCCTAAGCAACGCATGCTACAGCTTTGTGTTTGTGTTGTGTGCAGATGCTGTGGCTTGCACAATCACAGGGCAATATTTTATCCCAGAGGACTGGATGGTTGTTTATCTTCCTCAGAGATTTACCTGATTAAATTAAAAAAAAGTTGTGTTTAGCAGTATAGTCGATGTACAGTCGGACAGCCAGCGCTATGGAAAGTGCAAATGGAGAGATACAGTGGCCTCGTAGGCGCCAGTGGAGGAAGAGCGCTCAACGTTTTTCACGCAGGCTGCTCTGCTGCTTGTGTTTGTGCGGTGAGAAGGATCCTCTGCAGGAGCAGGAAAAGGAGATTAACAGGGGCCCTCTGCATCCACACTTGGATCAACTGGGATCAGGTGAGAAGGAGACTATCCAGATTACAGTGGAGGATCTGGGGATAGTTAACACTGGCTTCAGCCTGTTTGATGAGGACCCCTTGATCCCGAGGAACAGCGTGGCCCGCTCAGCCAGCTCTGTGTCAGCCTGCCCAAGGGCTCTGAAAAAGAAACGATTGAAGCCTCTATCTTCACTCCCTATACAGCCCCGGGCAGAACCAGCAATGACTGCTAGCAATGGAGAGGATGATGAACAAGAAGAGGAAGACCTGTTGCTGTATGAGAGTGGCACTGATAGCACACCTGCATCTGGAAGCCTCCTGACACCACCTGTCATCAATCTGATCCCACCCACTCCCTCTGATGTGGTGGATGATTATCAGTTCTTTGAAATAAACTCAGAGGAAAGTGTGGCACACACATCTGGCAGTGACGGAAGCTTTGCTGCTGATGACCAGGAGAGCTATGAGGAAAAAATGGAGAGTGTGGAGGCAGAGGAGTCGCAGGAGGGATGCATCATAGCTGAGATTAAAGACAATGCTGACAGTAAAGCTGAGCCTGAAGAAGGCCAAAGTGATGAAGTTGGGGAGCAAAGTCAGGCTGTGCTAGTTAAAAATGGGGATGCAGAGAAAACAAAGCCTGGGTTCTTCTGTAGCAGCTACCAGGTGGCTCCTCTCCCCAATTATCCTCAGAAAAGTGAGTTTTGCTGAAATACACACTTGTAGTAAATGCATTTTGCTTTCTTACCAGGAAATAGCTAGGCGTGGAGATTAACATCGGACTAGTTAACTTTGATAAAACACTGGCAGCAGCTGAATTAGCTTTGCCCTATGTAGCTTCAAATACCAAAGCTATCCAACCTGAACTGAACATTAAAAGATGTGTTTACACTGAACGAAGGTGATTCTTAGACATATTATTGTCTCACTAAAGAGATTCAGCTAAAAGGCATTTTGGAAAAACAGGCCTTTTTCATTGGAAACTTTTTTTTTTAAATATTATTTTTAGGGGGAGATTTTTGAAGCTTTATTGATAGACAGAGTGAAAGGGGGTAGAGAGGAGAGAGACATGCAGCAAAGAGTCATGAACCGGACTTGAACTCACAACCGCTGCTAGCGACCTGCACCCACGTGGTAACGCCTTAACTCAGTGATCTATACGGCGGCCCATTGGAAACATTTTAACATCACCATAGTAGGAACAGCAGAGGTGCAAATAATCAAATTAATAATATCACCTTCATTTCAACTGCCTCATATGAGGCTTGTACTCCATGTTATTCCTTGCTGCTACATGACAAACAGCACAAACTGAGCACAATTAAATGTAAATTTCAAACCCCAATTTAACTTGAGGTCCAAAAAGAAAGAAAACAAACAAACTGTTGCAGTGTTTCTTTAACATTGTGTTTTATTTCAAGATAGACTAATTATCACTGTTTCATACAAACTGCTGTTCTGGTTTCTTCCCCTGTCACAGGAAGCTTCAACACTGGAATAAATCTTTTATCATTTACTGAGCACAACCTGGGTGAGTTTTGATGCAGTATGTGAATTCAAACTTTTCTGTTTGCCTTCAGGAAAACTATAGGTGAAAGTAAATGGCACCAGATGATGATTCGCTTCATCCAGCTGTTGAGCTCATGTGTTACCTCTCCGTTTTGATCTCCGTTGCCCATTCAGATGAAATTGCAGTCATTATGTGACATGGCTACAGTACCTCGAGCGCCTCCTTTGGGAGTTGCAGAAGTTCCCCTTTGTTGGAATCCCTTTTTAGCCATTGTGTGTGTATTCCCCATGTGTGGCTGGTCAGGCGGTTCCCAGGTTTTGGGTTCCTGTGACTCAGCATGCTCTCCTCCCTCAGTCGTCTCTCAAAGAGCTTACTTTCTTTTCAAACCAGAGCAGGACAATAATACTGGAAACGATAAGCATCGCTTTTGCCTATCCATTACATAAATGTGCTGAAAAGTTCTGGCTCTAAAGCTTTGCTTTGTCATTAACCTTGTGTGTGTCTGTGTGTGGCTAGTTGTCAAACACTGTCACGCACCAAACCTAGAATGCTTAGTGCGTCTGCATGCAAGGATGCGATGTGTTTGTCCATGCTAAACAGTGAGGGGTGAGAGAATCCTTGAATGTTTTGACGTGTCCTGACTGAGCCAACTCAGAGTGATGGTCATCTCTCCATTAGTGGCGATTTCACCCTTTAAGGCAACATCAGTTCCTCAGCCGGCCCAAAATTTCTTGTTGTTTGTTTTGATTGGGAATTTTTTTCAAGGCTGCGGTAAGGGAGGTGTGGTGCTACCCTCCACTACCATTCTCAGGCAGTTCTCCATCTTGTGCCCGTTCTCCCATGCATGGTGAAAAGGAGTCATGGACTGGAAGTGATTTTCTCAGGATTTCAAAGACATACTGTTATGTCTGAGGTCAGCTAGAGAAGAGGCTGCTCCTACGTGTCTTCACATTAAGCCAAGACTCATCGCTTTTCTCAGTTGGCTGGTCTAGTCAAGACAGTTGTGTTTTGCATGGAGAGTTCTGAATTTGCTTAGCTGCAGGCCAGACTTCTGATCCTCCACAGAGTGACTCACAGACCAACCAGGTGATGAAGAGAGTGCCAGCTCGCCGCCCCCTTCCTTGTACTCCACTGTCTCTCTAGGACCCAGACAGGATTCCACTGCTGACACACATAAACCAATTACACTGTCTTATCTGATTCTGACTCCATCTAAACCCCCATCCATGTCAAACCAGCCTTTCAGAAACAGGCCCCTGAAATGAAAAACATGCGTTTAAGAAGTTAGCCTAAATTTTTGTTGGGTAAACTATTTCAAAAGACTACTGTTTGTTAAATAGTAAAGGGGGTCCTGATACTTCAGAGTTAAAGCAGCCACAATCACATCACTGCCTTGTGTTGCCTGAAAAAGCCAGGGGCCTAGCATGGATGTCATATTCTCAGCCTCATTTGTCTTGCTTGTTATGATAGCAGAAAATAAAGATATCTGCTCGCTGACCGAGTGACATTTGGAAAATGTAAGAATATGTGCTTTCTGTGGGAAAGAACTTGGGCTGTCAAAGAGGCATGCCATCAACCAGACAGACTTTACTGTGCCGGACTGGTTGCCCAGCAACTCCATCTAGTTGCATCCAGTATCAGCACCAGCTAATGCACTGCAAACAGACCTGGTGACCTGCAAACCAGAAAAAGTCTGAGAAGGTCTAGAACCAGAAGAACAGACTGGCTTAGAAGGGTGAAGAGTTTGCTTCCCATACTAAGTAACACATGCCTAACTGAAATGAATGCTTAAGCACTTACTGATTTACTTTATTTATTACTATGCAGATGACCCAAGCAACAGAGATCTGAGCTGCTCCGACATGCTGAAGACTGAACTTTGCCTGCTTCCTCGTGCTGCCACGATGGACGCATCTATGCACCAAAGGGTATGTGTGTTACCAAGAGCTTTCCTCATGATCTGGTCGTACTGTAAAACTGTATGTCACATGTTCTAGCCATGACCCACACACATGCACTTTTAATGTATTTAAAGGTAAACCGCAGAAAGTCAACAGACATTCCTGTTAGAAATGTGCTTTATCTGATTTAGACTGTGGCTTTGTATTACAACTCCTGAAGTCAAGACCACTTATTGACTGTAAATTGATGAGACAGGGCTGCTTTTTTAGCTGAAATCTGTATTACGTGACAGCGGCCAATAACTCGCTCGTGCAGTCTTGGGGACTCGCTGACTAGGAGCGCCACTTTCCACGCTTTAACCCAGACCACAGACCAACCCCTTACAGAGGAGGGGCGGCCTCGACAGCGACGCATAACTGTCGGTTAGTGTGGTATTACATTATTGCACAAGCAAGTGTGTTCTACATAACACTGCTGTTCTAACTGATGTCTAATTCAACCTTACAAGTATCTGCTTTTCTTTGTGCCTTTTATTGCAGCATCATATATGCCTCATTCTAAGGATCAGAATGGAAACTTTCCCGAGAAGGTATTGTAAATCATCAAAGCAGGGCCTTCAGGGTGGCATCAGCACACAGCCCAGAGCTGCCGCAATTATAGAATATGCTCTGTTTATATTTCCCAGCTCCCTTGATCTGTCAAAGCAATGACTCTGCAAATAGTCTCAGGATTTTAGTCTTTGTGTCCAGGATTTGCCAAACAAGATTGCTCGTATCCTTAGTGATCCATGTGCTAGCTGAAACAAAAAACGCAAAGAAAATGTCTTTTTTAAAGCCAAATTGCTCTCAGATCCGACACTTATTATCTCCATGCATTATCAACGGTTTTGTCTTCCTCTCCATCAATTACATATGAGTCATTTAGGTAGTAATGCAATGGGTATTTAAAGCAGACACACCTCAATCTAGAGTCCCACAAAACAGCTGAAACGAAGGATTACAAATGTGGTTTTGGTGTATTATGATCTAAGATGTTTTTCTTCTGAAGGTCCGTCTGTCTTACAACATAATGGCAAAATCCCGAAGACAAGGCAGACCTCTAAAATCAGTTTACCTAATCACTCTACAATCACCTTGTAAAGCTTCTACTGGCACGAGGGAACATTGTAGTTTTCTTCCCAGGGACACCATAAACACAGAATCTGTGACTAAGGCCACAATTACAAAGAGACCTGTGTTTAGGCTCTGCGCTAAAGTAAACATGTCTTTGTCTTTTATAAACATTTGTTTACAGTTAAACATACAAATGTGTTGATTCTCAGTAATATGTCCAAACATGTATATCCAATGGAGTCATACTTACTTCCAATAAGTCTGTGACACAGACAATGACAAGTTTAACTGTGTTTTGTCTTGACTAAGCTGGTTTTTGCATGCAGGAGTTTGAGTCAGCGTCTTGTGCGTCATGTCATGCTTTCTTTGCCGTTCCCAACACTTGCTTACATTTTAGATTTGGAAAAAAAAGACACTTCACAAAGGAAGATCTCAATTTCTGTATAGTCAATAACAAACAAATAAGGGTACAAGGTACAACTACAGTGCAACAAAAGTGGTAATTGCATGAGCAAGATAATAAAATATCTTGTAAACACCACATTTCTTAGTTTTGGCCACCTGGGTTGTGTCTAATGCACCATGGACCCACACATAGTAAGAACCTGAATTAAGCATAAAAACACAGACTGTGAGATTCATAGGTACAAAAGCATCAGTCGGCTACTGAACATAAACGGAAACACAGCTGCAGCAGGAGTTAGGAGGTATATGTCGAGCCATTCTAGCACGCATCGGATGCTTACGTAACCTTGTAACATGTAAATAAGCCCGATGAACACTGGCAACAACTTTGTTTGGTAAGATGAAACCAAATGGATGAGATGTTTGGTGTGGACCTGGCCAGGACCACAGCAGCAACTGCCAAGTGCCCGCTGTAAAAAATGAAGGTGGGCGTCTGCTGATATGGAGCTGCATTATGCAACATGTGTACGGGGGATGACAAAAATACTGAATGAGAAGATTCTTAAGTCTCAAGAGGCTGAAACAGGAATAAATAAAACATGCTGCAATAATCACATAAGAATTTTTTAACCAAAAGAAAAATTTAATAAGTATGACCTCTGGCCCTTAATTTGGATCCAACAGAACAACTTTGGGGGATTTGAATGTGTAAGCTTGGGCAATAAAACCCCTCCAGCAAAGAGCTGCTGAAAAGAATTGTGTGAAAAATAGCAGAATATCTCTCCCGAGATGTGTGCAACACTGGTATAATCCATGACCTGGAGGATCCAATCTGGCACCAGATATTAAGGCAGACATTCAAAATAAAGGAAATTTCAATAACCAAGTTTGTACTGACTCTTGTTGCACTGAGGTTGTACTTTTGGGCCTGTAAATTTAATTTTAGCCTATTAAACTTGTTTGCAGATAATTAAAAAGCCAACACTCCATTAAAAACAATATAATTATCAAGAGGTGATACAACTTTGAATCAATAACCATTTTAGTGATACTGCATATGAGTGGACTCAGTTTTGTGGTGTATTCTAGATGATGTACATAAATAACTTGCTTGTGTATATCACATCAAGATATAAGACAGTATATGCAGTATGTGCAGTGTGATGTTCAGTAGTTTTTTGCATGGGGTTCCATGCTCATGTAGAAAGCTACACTGTAACAAATTTCTGTAAATTTACGGTGAATTTACAACAGTATCTTACTGTTTTTTATAATAATTGTAAAATACTGTTAAATATTCATCCACAACATGTAAATTAACAGTTAAATCAGTCAGTTAACAATAACAGTAGATAACTGTAATTTAACAGCATAAAACTATGGATTGCTGTAAATTTCCGATGTTAGAACAGTATCTTACTGCATTTTTTAAAAAAATTGTAAAATACTGTTAAATATTCATCCCCACATGTAAATTAACAGTTCATGCTTGGCTAGAAATAACAAATTGTAATTTAACAGTATAAAACAGTATTTTCTGTCATGCGGTGGAAATAGGCGCCATGTTTCTTCACAAGTCTTGTCACTATCCATCGGCATCTTACTAATAATTGTGGGCTTATGTTTCTGTTTTGATGACACCACTTCATTATTAATCAAACTTTTCACATTACTGAAGTCATTTTTGAGTAATGTGACAGGATATTCCTGAACCCGACTTTGGACAGCGCAGCTTCTTCATCATTCCAAGCAGTCCATGTGGACTTCAACCAAAGAGGTAAAGTTATTTTTATCTCCAAAAACTGTCAGTGTCCAGAATTGTTTTGTCTGCACGATTATTAAACAGTTGACATTATAAATAATAGCCTATTTCATTAGGTCTGTTTCACCTGGTCAGGCTGCTAAAATTGGCAAAGCAAGCTCTGTAACTTAGCAAGCTCGAACTCAGTTAGCTAACAATAGCAATCTGGTGTTGTTTCTGACCTTTGTAAGGTGTGTTAGCATCTTATCACTTACTTATTTAATTTCATTTTAAAGTTCTTACAAATGTAGGCCAGCCTATTAACAGTACATCAGATTATCATCCTTTCATCTCTCTCCCTTGAACAGTTTATTGCTCTGGCCCTTATCTCTCCCCTCATACGTATGTTTCTTTCCCTCCCTCCCTCCATTAGTCTGTTTCACATTTTTATATATTACCATATTTTGTTTGTCTGTTTGTTTTACAGGCACTAGTCATCGGTGATTGAGGATACCAGCCAAATGCTGCAGTCAAGTACTCTCACTGTTCACTCTGTCTTTCTCCTTCCTTTCTCTTTATCCACTTTCACTGTTATTGTTCACATCTACATGTGCAAAAGACTTGTTTACAAACTAGACTGTTCTGCTTCACTGCTCTTGATGCTATTTTAATTCAGTGTTACACTGTTCTTTATACTATTTTAATGCCGTGTCTGAAGTTATGCTTTTTAGTAAAGCCTGTCATTAAGGATGTTATTATTTTGTACAGTTTCTTCCAAATAGGTAATGGAATACCTTTTCTTTTTGTAATACAAATGTTCTAAATGTTATTAGTATTATAAAGTCTGCTGAGGGTTTGTATTAAAGTACGGCAATGGTATGGAATATATTCTCTTGTGTTTTATACCTGGGGTTCTCAAACTTGCTACTTAAAGGTCTGATCTAACATTTAATCAACGTTAAATCAGTTCACTTATGATTATTTTAGGAAACGGCGTTGGTGTGAGCGCTCTGTACTTTGTCAGTTCTTGATTCTTGAAAACAGCATCAGAGTGAGAGGTCGTTGCATTGTTCACTCTGTGTTACTCTCCTCCGTCTCCTCCGCTAGCTTAACCTGCTACTTTTCTTCAGTGGTGGATGCATGTTGCTGGATGCGTTTGTGATAGGCTTAAGGTAGAAGCATAAGCACAAGAAGGTACACAATTTAAGTAATAAAGGAAAAGTCATGTCTTGCGTGTTAATAATAGGACTTGTGGATGTTACCTGCTGTCATGACAAACATGAGGTACGGACGGACATGGGTCCAGATTGACTCGCTGTTCAGTCCAGAATTTCAAAAGCCCTGAATGATGTTATAAGCTACTTTTTTAATTTGTGGAGATTTATAGAAATTAAATGCAAAATAGCAGATTTAATATCCTTTGTGAATAAACTGCTGTATACTGTAAAATTACCAAAATTACACAGTTATCCTACCGTCATGTACTGTATTCCAAAATACAGTAGTATACTGTTAAAATAAATAACAGTACATGCGCCGTAAAATCACCACACCACCCACTGTTATCCTACGGTAATATACTGTAATTCAAATTACAGTACTATACTGTTAAAATAAATTACTGTAGGTGCATTGTAAAATAACAGTAAAATACTGGCGTCTCTGCTGCCAGTATTTTACTGTTATTTTACAGGGAAATTCTTTACAGTGTAGTACAAGCAGCAGGTATGTGGCCTCTCCTTCTCCCCAGGACGTAGAAGGGCAAGAGGCCAAATCTCTCAAGGAGCTGAACACAGAAGAAGTCTGCCAGTGGTTTACCAGTATTGGACTGCAAAAATGTCTCCCTTTCATCAAAGGTAAGACACATTTTCATACTCTTCTGACTGTCTCCTCTCCCAGCCATACTGTTCTGAAGCCAAGGCATGCTTTGCCAATTCGATTTATCTTTACTGCAGATCAAATAAACTGATTTTTAATGAATGTCAGTAAATTAAGATGAAAAGAAGACAAGGTGAAAAGCAGATCAAACGCGACACTATAACCACGTTAATCATATTAAACCTGCAACATGTCAGAGCTTAAAAAACGGAAGAAGAAGAACCAAAAGCCAATCCCTGGTTTTGGTTTGGTTTTGGCTTGGGTTTAAAATATTAGATATTCGTGTTATGACCTGGTTCTTTTAAATCAGTTATATTTAGTCTTTTGTTCATCATTCATTACTTTCATTTTCCACATTTCCATTTTGAAAGTAAAATTCATAAATGACTCATCATGTGCTTTTACAGAAACCTGCTCTCTTTGTGATTGTCTGGTCTTGTTCAAATGTTTGGTATAAATTACAGATTGTCGGTGGCAGTACTACTGTGAAATTTCGTGCAGTAAGTAGGACTGAATGTTTCTTCTTTCAGAAGCGAAACTGTGTGGAGCAGACATAGCCTCAGTAGACGTGACCACTCTGGACATCCTCCATATCAGCACACTGGAAGACAGGGAGCAGCTGCTGTCAGCCATCTATAATGAGCTTCACCCCCCGAGCACCACCACTCAGAGAATTGACTCTTTGCTCGGTACACCTTTATGACATGACAACATCAACCCTCTGACCTCCAAGCAGTTTCTGGGAGATTTTCACTCCTCTCACCTTTTCACTCACAGTGGGCTCGTTTTGTCATTGCACCTGTATGGAAACAGCACAACCACGGCTAGAAGGAGATTATTAATTTTACAAAACATTAAAAAACCTGAAACGATGCACAACAATTGTGCAAATGAAGACAGGTGTTACAGATACTGGAGAAAATAGTGACGCTACATAAAATAGATATTTTACTACTTTCATTGTTTATTTGTTTCCATACTTGTCCTCTATCTGCTCTGTGTAAACACAGCCTGCAGTTCAGCTCAGTCAACTGAAAAGTCCCTGCATTTTTGTGATGCACTTGTTGGTCACAGTAGAGTCACTAAGAATGTAATTTTTAAAAAACTTTTTACAGTATCT
Source organism: Dascyllus trimaculatus (assembly GCA_024666655.1). Taxonomy (NCBI): domain Eukaryota; kingdom Metazoa; phylum Chordata; class Actinopteri; family Pomacentridae; genus Dascyllus; species Dascyllus trimaculatus. Next base: position 23,423,649 of record CM045464.1, on the reverse strand, counting down.
GGATATTACAGACCATTTATGTTTGGTTAATTTTGAAATGACACATGCAGCATACGGTGATTTCATGCTGAGATTTGGGTAATTCTCCCAACGGAATGGCAGGTTACAGATAAGTAATTGAAGGACTGTTGGAAAGTTGAAAATGTGGTGATTCTTTCTGTTTTTACAGTTTCAGATTATGATAAATGGTGTCATTTGGCTTAAAAAACAACAGAAAAAAAATGATAGCGTGCTTTTTGAACCTGCCAGCAAGTTTTATAGTTCAAAGGGTTAAACTAGATCATTTGCAAAGTGACAGTATGAACGAGATAGTTCCTGATATTTCCTTTCTTTTTATACGCAGAATCCTTAGGGTCTAATAATGTGGAGACATTCACGGCAACACTGGTGTCAATGACCAAGTCCAAGTCCTCTCCTCATGTGAGCTGCCTGAGTATGAACCGACGCTCCCTCAGGTAAAGCTGTTTATACAAAGTAAACCCCTGAAACAAACAAATAAAAAGTGTTTTTTTAATCTCGTGGCCTTTTCCACTACAGAAACAACAGCCAAAACCACACAGCACAGAGGAATTCTCAACTGATAGAGATTACTATTAATGGTGAGTAACTCAAAAAGAAACTCACTGTATGTAAATGTGTATGTATTGTATCACAATTTATATTCATATATAGCAACAGTATGCTAGCTTGTACAGTTGTTTATTTTTATACTGATAATGGACACTGAGAATAAATCAGGCATCTACTGTGCAATAGTTGTGATTGTTTCACTGTTGTGTTGCAGCATCAGAGCGTATAGTTCATCTCAGAACGCCAAAGGAAACAACAGTCGGAAAAATCGTGGAGTCGTGTGTTAAAATGCTGGGAGTGACAGAAGATAAGAGCATGTTCACAATGAAAGAAAAGCAAGGTGCCCAGTACATTATGCACACCCCATCAAGTAGTTCTCATAAAAATACAGATATACTGTATATATACAAACTGTACTCATGCTGTGATTTAAGGTTCATCTGAGGAGCTCTCACCAGATCAACAGATTGGGACTTTACTGACATCATCATCATCATCAGAGAACAGACAGCTGGAGTTGTACTTGTGTAAAACGGTGGATTTCTTAGATATACTAATTATAGACGGTCATACTGCATGCCAGATACCAACCCAGACAACAAAGAAGCTTTCTGTATGGTTTTGTATCATAGGACAAACCGGCAAGTTCAGCCTCCCAAAACAGTCCAGAAGTAAACAGTTCCAGTGAAAATGGCAACATTAACAAAAACGTCCAGCCAGCTAAAGAAGAAAGGATCAGGGAACTGAACCAACAGGTGGACTCGCTACAGAATGTCATCCTTCAGGTCCATATCTCCGTTCAACATTACACAACAGACTAACATTTGTACTCCAACTAAAACCACTTGACTCGTTTGACACTATTCACTTCTTTGACCCGAAAAGGTCCAGGAGCTCCACCATGGCCTGGTTGCATTTTGCTCTGAGTTAAAGAACATGGACGGAGATGTGAAGGGGGACAGACTTGGGTCTGCTGAGCTGAAGCAGAAGCTAGAGTTGGTTCAGAGCCAGCTGAACGACAAAAAGCAGAACCTGCAGACCCTCAGAGACAACATTAACAACTTCACTGCTCACAAGAAGAAGTAGGTGGACTGTCTCTGTCAATTAGTAATTTGTTCAACAATGCATTAACACTTTTTTCCACCTTCCAAAGGCACTCAGATCAGAGACTTCACTCCTTGATGTGCTGGTTCTCTGCAAAAGTAATGAGCAAAGATGCTAACGAATTGCTCCTCCATAGAATATAAACCATGTGTGATGCTTATTCAACTCTGGTGACGTTTACATAAAATCTTAACTACAGTAAAAAACTTTTACATGTAATTACAAATTTCCTAAACCATTTTTGCATCATTGTAAGTATGTCCAGGGTTGGGTCATATTATACTAAAATGCATTTGGAATGTAAATTACATATTTTATTACATATATATTACATGGAAAAATAGTAATCTAATACTATTACTTATTTACTTCAAAATCAAACACTGAAATTATTATTATATTTTTCAGTGCAAAAAAATGTACTTTACATATTTAGCATTTACAGTCTCCAGTCATATCCAAATACTCTTAATAAACAGTAGTGGCTAAAACTACAGGTGTACTGTGTGTATCCATAACACGTTTGATCAAAGACCACATAGAGGACTTTGCTCTTGGAATGCAAGAGGAGCACTTTCTCAAAATGCTCATCTTCCCTTGTCAATGTAATTAAAAGGGGAATAAAAAATTCAAAATCCATAAGTTACCTTAAAAAGCAACAATTACAATTCACACAGTATCATAAAAAACATAATTATAAAACTTCCATATTTTAAATTTGTAATTGACATGTAATCAAACAATCTCGACCGTGTAACAAGAATTTAATAACACTTTTTTTCGAATGTAATCTGGGCTGATTATAGTACCTATTTTTCTAAAAATCTGATTACATGATCCCAATTACATGTAATCCATGACTACCTAAACTCTGTACGTCCGTGACCTTTACTGAAATGTGCTTTCTTGTCACCCAGACAGCTGGAGGTTCGTCTCCTGGAAAAGATGAAGCTGAACTGCCAAGTGTTTAAGGAGGAAATTTCCATAGTGCATCTCAACCGACAGGTGGCTCACCTCCAAAACGCTTTGCAAGAAAGCTACGTTAAGGTAATACTGATAAAATGAATGCTGTTCGCTGATTATTTGCGATACTGGAGCTGAGTCAGTGGAGCTTTATTAGCAGCATGTGAAACACAGCTACGCCAATATGTGGGAAAAGCTGTATGGTCTGAGTCAGAGAATGTTTTGATTGCTAAAAATAAACAATGACATGCAGATATTAGCACCAAAACAAACCTAGATATTGGGAGAGGCATGTGTGGTATGGGCTAATAAAATCCTACTTCTATGGAAGAGAGAACAGAGTCAAATTTGGTGATTTCTTTGGAAAATAGTGCCAAAGCAAATGCTGTTCTCCATCTGTCTTTAACCATATCAGAACAAGTCATGTAACTGGCCTTGCTAATGAAAACCATATTGTGATAATCACAGACTTAGAGGATAAAATAATCCACAGAACACGTGTTTGAACATAGATTTGCTCAGTTAGCTGTCCAGCTGGATTAACGCACACTGGGAAAGGTGGTCACAGCTTCTGGAGGTGGCAGGACCATACATGATGCTATTATCATCTATTAACTTTGATCCTCTGATTGACAGCACAATGCTCCATTCAGGCTACTCTGTTTCACTAAGCTGTGCATTTATTCCCATTGTGAGAGACTGGAGTCCATTGGATGAACATGCACCTCTTTTTTCTGAGAAAATGATGTTTAGCGCTGACATTCGAGAGCCTGTGACCATACCAACAATGGAATGTGTGTGACAAAAGCCACTGGGAGGGTGCAATAGAGAATTGGGCCAGCATGTGTAAAACTATCTGCATCTATCCCCAGAGGAGCCAACTTCTTTTTTAATGTGGCTCTTTTATCCCGTTGGAGAAGCCCTAACGAGGTGGCATGAAAGGACACACGCGGCTTCAGCTTTGAAAGGTGCCCCGTGTCACGTTGCCACCCCGGGGCCACGCTTTTTTAGGTGCTGAGTTTGTGGGAAAAGCAGCAGCACTAATGTTTATCATATGACCTAATCAGAGTTAACACACAGGTCAGAGCTGAGCAGCAGCCTGGGAACTGATAGAGCTGCTGTTCAAATAAGGAACAGACCGCCTTGTGTTTGGTCTTGTAGGCTGCCCCGCATTACAGACAATAAGGAAATATTTCATCATCGGCAGTCTAATCTCCAGGATCTATTGCAACTGGAGAGCATCAATAAAGCAGCCGAGAGGGAAGGCGAAAGAGAAACAGAGGCGCACAGAGAGCGAAGGGAGGAGGGGAAGGACAACAAATGGCGGAAATGACTTTAACTAAGCAGTTTAGCTTGGACAACCCAAAAACTTCAGACAGACTATTAAAGAGGGGAAATTTGGAGAATTATTGACTCTTTAGTCTCATGTGTTCTCTGAGGAAGGATTGAGTTTTGAGAAAAAAAAAAATCTGCCACCTCTTTGTCATGACATGTTCTTGAGTTTAAGAAACGGATAGAGTGTCTCTCAGTTTTTGTAGAGAAACACTCATGAATGGAGTTGCGGTTGATCGGTGTGGTCAGACTGCTTCCCGCTTCTCTATCCTCCATTTTCCTCCCCCAAAGATCTCTGGTGTTAAAGATGTCTGCTGCTGGAACAGCCACATGGTCCACATGCAGAATGACAGCGCTGGATGTAGATCTGCTAACACCCATCATTACAAATGAAACACAGTCCCTACTGCTTAGCACTGATGTTGTGTGGCCTGTCAGAGTATCATTTCTCACACTGGGTGAAACAAAGTTCTTTCATACATCACGCTGTAGCTACAGAAACATACAAGTTCTATTCATCTTCTCTTAGTATCATGAAGAAAACAGAGTGTTTCTTGCTCAAGTGACCTTTGTGATCTTGAGAAGCAGCGTCCATTCATTGTGTCTGGTGAGTATATGGGGTATGTGCCCCATGTCTGGCCTAGGTAGGCTAGGATTTGATCAGATCTTGTGGATAAACAAGAAGAATATGAAGAGAAAATTCCTTGGGTTCTTGGCGTGTGTCCAACATTGAGCAAGCTAAAAGGGAAGACGATGCGTATTAGAGTTTGCTCCTCAAGGGGCTCCGGCTGCGTTTCCGTGGATATATCCTGTCTGGCCCACTTGTCTAGAGAAAGAGAAGCCTTAGCTCTGACCCCTGACCCTGGCAAGGCGGCATCTATTGCTGCAAGGCATTCACACGCCATGCAGGGGGAGAGGGGAGTATGCCAAGAGGCTGGATAAGGGAACACTGGAATTCAGTGGTTGGACTCACAAGTTATTTCTGATCCCTGCAAGCTACTTGTGGTGTGATCTCTTCCAAAGCTAATCATTACATCTTGGTGGTCTCCTGGCTTTGACGCAGCCTCAGCCTTTATCTCGTGGGCACTTCCATGTAGTGGTATCTGTAATCTTTAAGACTCTGTTCTGAGAAACAAAGATAATAAAGTTAAAGTTTTATCTTAAGTGAATGATAACTGAGTTAGTTTCAGGTTTCAGCAGCACAGTTTGGAAAACCAATGTGGGTCTAAGAGGCAGCTTGCACAAATGGGGATGAAACTTGAAACCTGCATTGCACATACATGGAGAAATGGTGTTTCAGTGACATTAAAAACATTTCTGGATTTGTCAATGGAGGCGTGGATGGCATTTTAAGAATTTCCAACCAGGTAATTATTTATGGAAGCACCAAATTAGACACACTATTATTAAGAGCAGAGTATTTATATTATCTCCAAGCATGACTGGAGGGTATCTATAAAGATTCTTTCACTTAATAACAAAAACTCTTTTTAGCTCTCTTAAAAATTGACCATGCAGCAATAGTTCAGATTCAATTTTGGTAAGACGATACCACTCCTAGTCTTATCTCTGTCCTTAGCATGAAGCTTACACAAATCCACCAAAAAATGTGAAAATCTGAAAGTGTGCATGTTTTTCATTCTGTTTCTGCATACAGGAGAAAGCTCAAAAAAAGACTTTGGCCATTGGTAGCCTGAGCCAGCTGGTGTCCCCACACTCTCCAGCCATGCTGCTGGTTGTACAGGAGACCCAGAGCCCTGATGGCCATTATGGCTTCATGTGTCACCACAGGGAAGAAGGCGGACTAGTGGTAGTTAAGGTGGACAGCTCTCACCTCTGTGTGGATGACAGGTAACACAGGAACACAAACAAAAACAAAGAGGTTAATCCTGGATTAACGACGAATATTTGTGTTCACAGATGCCCCGCATGCTTAGTGTAAGTGGTATTTAGTATCTTACTCATCTCACCCATTTCTTTCATCGGTCTATTTTTCTATGTTTGGTAGCTATGGAGACCCATCAGATATTAGCCCCAAAACAAGCAGCGCTGTAATGTAATACTTGGACTCAGAAGAGAGTGAAAAGGAGCAGATATAAGAGCGTCATATAATTAAGCAATTATGGTATTACAGCAAGTACATACATACTAAGAAACACAGGACTCTCAAGCTCATGAGGAGTCACACACACACACACGCACATGTACGCACTCATACAAAAATAGTGCTGTTGACACCCTCTTAGAAACAATCCTGCCAAGGAAAAAGTCTGCATGACAGTACAGAGACTGAACCACAGAAGCTGAAAAGAGTCTTTCAGGCTCGCTGTGTGTGTTCACTTATCGTAGCATCTGTGCCAGTGCTCTTTACACAGCTAATGAAAAAATACAAAGGGTTTCCACTTTACCGTCAGTTTTATCTGAGTGTCTATAAATAAAACTAACGAAGGGGATTTTTCCTTTTTTAACGAGCTCTTTGTAAAGGTGATTTTTTCGATATTTCATGCTCTGTGATTTGTGAGTTCTTTGGTAGTATTTGTTGCTTGTAAAATAAGCATTACAGGGGTTCTGCCTTTTAATTGCACTGAATATGCTTGTAATATTTTGAAGGAGTGAAGGGAACATTTTTCCAGCAGTTTTTCAGTTGTAAGGTTGAAATACTTTGGGAAGAACATTTGAATCCACTTGCTCTAATTCCATAATTTGAAATGTAATAATGCTGGACTTTAACCCATAAAGATCCACGTTGCATATGTTGCATCAGGGGTTAAAAAGTTGCTGTTTCTACATTATCTCTTTGTCATACTGTATTTGATGCATATGTGTGTAACTGGTCTCACAGATTGGTGGAGGTGAACGGTGTACCGGTAATCAACTCCACACAGGAAGAGCTGACTGACCTCCTGCTGCAGGGACCCAGTGCTCAGATTGTTGTCCTTCGCCAGCCTCCGCCTGCCCTCACCTCCCCTCTGTTCCTGCAGCACATGGCCAGCCCTGAGCCCATACAAACAATCTGCCCAGAGAGAGATGTAGTCACCATGGAAACCCCTCCACAACGTAAGATGATGGCCATTTGATGGTTATGAGGAAGAGAAATAAAGACTGAGAAATTTGTGATGAGAATGGCCAGTAATGTGAAACATCTGCTTTCTTTTAGTTTTTTACCTTCAAATGTGAATATGTTTATTGTGTTGGTGAAAGGTTTCTCATTGATTGTTGACAACTGCCTTTTAGTTAGGAATATCAAATGGTAAAAATGGCTGTGTTGTTCACCTTATGTACATAACTATACTCTCAGTAGTCAGTAATGTATGCACAGAGCAATGCTTTTAAAAAACAAATAACACAAGCAAAGACTCAGATTACTTATTTTTTCTATTTAGAGCTCTCTCTGTTTTAAATTATTTGTGGCCATGGGGGAAAATGAAAAGTACAAAGAAGAAACACAAAGCCTCACAGAGCCTCGCTCAATAGGATATGTGATAAGCATTTCTTTTTTTAGGATCCAGCAGAGCAATTCCTGAGGTATAAGAATGCAAGCCTGATGAGCACCCTGCATGCCTCATCTTTTTTAAAGCAGAGACGAAAGTGGATAGAATCTGAAAACATGTGACATAATGTAAAAACACAAGCTTTGCATCCTGTCTGCAAACGTTCTCTGCAGATCTGACACTAAGATGGTCTGGAACAGTGGTCAGGGCAGAACATTTCTTAAAAAATGAGTCACGTCTCCCCTTTGTAAGTTGTAATGTAATCCACTGTGCTGTAGGAATAAACCCTTGGGCCCGGAAATGCCTCATTTCTCAGCCTTGTTCTCCCTCGTTAAGTGGCAGTGGATCATGCGAGTCTGACAGAAAAGACAGCACAAACACTACCAAACTCTGACCCAGACCCCTGAGGTCCAAAGAGCCTGAGAGGAAAAGTGATGAGACTAGTTTTGCTTGTCAGTTGATGAGAAAGGTCACAGGTCAGTCACCATCATACACCAGTAGTTTATGTCTTAATGGTTTTACAATCAAAGCCAAATGGGCTCCGTATAATCACGATGATGAGAGAGATGGCATTTTCTGGTTGCCAAACTGGGAGGGGAGGAGTGCGATTTTGGCAAGCTGGTGATATGAGAGACTTAGTCACAGGCATGGGAAATCGAAGTTGACCACGCCACAACATGTTCATTTACCCAGTGACACAGATGAGCCATAATGACATACCTCAGAAAGAGCAACAATACAGTGAGAAATTATCCAGAACCACAAAACAATGCAATAGCAGGGTGGATACACAAGAGATGAAGAGGGGAGACACAGAGAGGAAGAGAAGGAGAGGAATCGACTATGATGATTACGGCATTGTCAAAATAACCATGTAGCAGCGACTGAGGTCAGTCTGCTTTATTCTTCCACTCAGCACAGAGAGACGCTGAGAGAAATTCACAGCTCAGTAAAGTAAAGCCACACAGAGACAGAAGGCAGAGGAGAGAATGTGTCATGGCTGCCTTCATGGAAATAAATTAACACTGGAGAAAATGAGACAAAATCCTATAAACACCACGGCTGGCAAGAGTAGAAAGACACCACGGGATTCCTAGTGACCAACACACCCCAGAACACACACTCACAGGCTTTGATACTCCGGCTATAAACCACGGCAAGTTGTCAATCTAAAAAGCAGAAGAAATCCATCTGGGTGAGTAATTGAAGTGACACCATGAAACCTTCAAAACTTCTCAGGAGGATGAACCACAGGACCTGATGCTCTACTGTACACCAGTCGGGAACATCTGCAGTGAGTTTGAAGTGTACAGTGGCCTCTTCCTACACTATCGAGGCGCCTCAGATTGACCCGGGCTGTACCTGACACATAATGGCACCGAGCAACTTATGCTGCATCTGGTTTGCCTTAGCAGCCTCGCTAAAGCTACATCCAGCACACACTGATAAGCTCTGAGGAGAGTCCGGTGTGGCTGGATTTCTCTCTTTCACCCTGCTTCTCACTCCTCAATCCCCCTCCCCTCCCATCCCTCCCACCTCCTTCAACTCTCTAACCACCCCATGACATTTAAGGGTGCCTGGCATCCGTTTGAAGTGGGAGAGGGGGCATTAGCTCTGGTTTCCTGCCCAAATCCCACACAAGCCAATAAAATGCATACAGGTCTGAAGCGAACCAAAGGAATTCCTGTTCACTAAACGTTAAACAAACAAGATTGGCATTGAGTCCACACTGTCAAAGGATTGTTGCTTAATGCAGAAACAATTGTGTCTCCCTGTTTTGATTTTAATGCCTTTGTGTGCTGTGACGGTCTATCAGCTCCTTGCGCCTCTAAATTACAGTTAATTAGCTAGATGGTGAGACGTTAATCAGAAAATAATTACGAATATATGTAAAGCGTTTCACATTTGGATGTTAATGTGGCTTTCCGCTGTAAAGCATCATGTAGTTAATGCAGCCCTACACCTTCTAGCCTCTAATATTCCAGTAATCACTCAGGAGCAGTGAGGGCTATAGGAAGGTCAGAGTCAAATCCCAGGGGCTTGTGATTTCATTTCGCTGCAGTGGAAATGGGACTTCTGTCTTTTCCTCTGGCAAATCTCACTCTAAGTAGTCGCACTAGGCACTTGAGAAAGTCCCCAGAGATATTTATGTGTTGACCCTCTCCTGGTCAACACTGTTGTGTTATTTGACCTTTGTCCCTGGTATATTCCTGCTGCATTGACTGCCAGGTCAGACAGGGTGAGGAAGTACTGCCATCTACTGGCAACCTTACAAACGCCTCTGTTGTTCACACAATCGTGTCGAGTTGGTGCACAGAAGAGAATGCCTCTTGGGGTTGATTAAGAAGTGATTGTGATTAAATCCTATTATTCATCCAGAGCAGGCGATGTGCACCAATTATCTTGCATGACTGAATGAAAATCCATGGTTGAGAAAAACACATTTTGAACTGTAATCACTGATTAAATCTTGTGGTCGGTTTATCTGATTAATGTGCAAAACACACACATGTCCTTCTAATCCAGGTGCTAAGTCCAAAACAAACTGACTTATTTCTGTCTAAGAACTTACAACACTGCTTAAGTCCCTCTTGGGTTGTTGTTTTTTCCCCCTAAAACTCATATCTGTGTACCAAAATCACACATCTATTAAGGTTTTCCCAAGAAAATTATCCCTTCCTGACTTAAAATGGCTTATATGTATCTCTATACCATTGATCCTTGAGAATGTGCAGATCTATGAAGTCCCCACGTCTTCCCACTCCCACTCACTGCAGCACACCAGCTCACCTTCAACTCTGCTCAAACACTGTAAAACTCCTGTACAGTATACAATTTTCAAGTTGTCATATTAGAGTAAGTCAGCCACACAGGCTCAAGCTGGAAACCAGTTCTCAAGAAGAATAATGATCCAGAGAGCCCCACCCTGCAAGTTGATGGGATTGGTTTCCTACGTTTGTTATGCATGAAAACCTGAAAGTCTGTGTTAGACTATCATCGTGACTGCAGTTTCAAGGTGGATGTGCTCAGCCATGGCCCTGACTGCTTATTTTGTTCATGATGTGTCTTCCACCATCTAGAAATCATCACGTGGATATGCCAACAAGGTAAACTTGATCTTCACTGGTGGGGGCTTTAAGACTTTGAGTTAAATGCTACCAACATGTTAACATGTAATCTATTGTATTTTGGACATGCTAATTAGCACTAATCATAAAATACAGCAGAGCTTGATGAGAGGTTTTCTTTTGCTGCTTCTTAGTTGTATTATTTATCAAGGCAAAAAAAAATTTAACTTGAAAATTACATTACATTTGATTTTCAGCAAAGGGAGTTCTAAAATGCCATTTAAACTGACAGTATTTATCTTATTCCTCTTGGTTAAACTGATTTTTGTTTGTCTAAGGTCCAAATATAATGCAGTTGAATAAAATACTCAGAGATGTTTTTTGAATGCAATTTGTGTGTCATTGTTGTCATTTAAAAGAAAATAAAACAATTTTCTTTTTTAAATTTTCTTTTTTAATTGTCTACTTCATTCACCAGGTTATTTACTATGTAACACACTCAGATGAAGGATAAAATAAGGAGAGCATGAGTGATTGATGACTACACTTTGAGTTTAATGTGGGTTTAACTACCCCAAATTAATGTGCATGGGCTGGATCTGACATGAGGCTACTTCTCAAAAGCTGCTGAGAGACATTTTAACACTCTCTGTACTGCTCAATTAAAAGGCTAATGAAAAGGCCATTAGGATTAAGTCTAAGGTGTGCTTTGGATGAGATAAATATGTTGGTGAAAGCGCTCTGCATAGCCTTGCCAGCAGGCAGCGATTGAGAAAGGTCAGCATAAGGTATTAGTCATTTTCCAATCTATTCTCTGAAATATAGAGAGCATAATGGCCCGTGTCTCTGTTCAATAAAAGGTTTAATTAAAGCAAGATGAAAATGGTGATTAGAAAAATCATTGTGGAACACAATCAGGAATGAGTGGCTGGGAAATATTGAATTGTGTGGTGGAAGCATAGCACAGACTACAAAGGAGGAAAAATTCATAACAAGAGGAAGAAATCAAATGAAAAAATGAGGTGGATAATACATCAAAAGGGTTTTAAGCCTCTGATGATCCGTGGCTTTCTCTTTTCTTTTGGTAGCTGGTGTTGGGTTTACTTGTATAATAAAAAGAAATATCTTCCCACACTCTGAACAACAAATAGTTCATTTATAAACCTCCGGGCAGTTTCTGGCAGTGGGAACTACTCTGGCATCACTTCTGTGCTGTGCGGAGCACGCTCGTCTAGGGTGGAAAGGAGAAACAGCGAAAGAGAAAATACATTAAAAAGCCCAAAATTGAATTGTCGTTTTCCATTCATAATCCTGTAACTTAATCCTTTTATGCTGACTATTTAAATGAACATCATGGGGAAATGATCCACACAAGTTAGTTATGACTCACAACATAGTAATAACAATATTGTAAGAGCTATTTTATTAAATGCATTATGTACAAATTCGTTTGATATTGGAAACAATATTAGAAATCCCCTTTAGCCACACAGCTCTCTCTCTCTCTCTCTCTCTCTCTCTCTCCCTCTCTCTCTCTCCCTCTCTCTGCCTCCCTCTCTCATGAACAATCTGTGCATATACTCTAGATGGCAGTAGAAGTCTCAGAATTCTTCCTGTCGGCTACAAGAAACACCAACCACTCTCTCAGAGTGTCTCTCAGTGAAACCCAGCACTTGCAGAGAAGGATGTTTCACAAGCATCCACGTTTGAAAGACTGCCAGGCAAATCCTTAGCTCGGGCTGATTATTTGCTCCTCGATGGTTTGGAAAGTAGGCCAAGGCAGCACTGATTCTGATTCGCAATAAAGGTTTGACACCAGCAAGAGAAAATGTATCATGCTGAAGAAAATGACAATATATACATGCAGGATTTTCCATCTGATGCTATGCTTGTGGGAATTAAGACAGGATGAGTGCATCGCGTACAACATAAAGACTTTTCATCATCTTGCTCAACCAATTTATTTTCATGGAGCAGGTAAGAGCAGATAAATGCTGTTTGCTTCAGGATTTGAGAACAGAATGACATGCACTTACATGAGAAACAGCAGTAGATGTGTGGCTTCAACAGAAGACATCCATGGTGAGATACTTGTTGCTTTCAACACACGATGTACGAAAAGACAAATAAAGCCATGATTGACATGAAATGTAACCATGTAGGTTTTACTACTCAGCTGGCTTCTGATACAATCCACAGCGCACACTGTGGTACACGTAACAAACACACACTTAAACAAACAATAAGCAGGTTATATGTAATAGTATTCATACCTGTAGATTATTCTATTTCTATACACTACACTCAGAGGCACAAACACACTCACAAATAAAAGGGTTTATGTGGAGTGGCTGATGGCAAGTGAACAGGCCAGAGGAGATGGAAGAAGCACACCGGGGGGAATGATGAGAGGAAATGATGCGCATGATGAGTGCTGAATGGTTGGCCAGTGGGACAGACCCTGTCAGACTGTCTGCTAAAGGGCTGGAAGAAAGAAAGAGAAAGAGAGAGAGAGAGAGAGAGATGACTGCGTGAGGACAAGAAAGAGAGATAGAGCATGAGAGAGCACGAGAAAAATGATGATCAATGTCAAAATTCTATTACCCTGTGACAGCCAAGGTTTTGCCTGTCTTGTGCTTCATGACCAGTGCACTTCTCAGCGATTGCGCTACATCTCTGCCATGCAGCTACAGCCATCCAATGGGCGATTATTAACTTGAAGGTTTCAGTGTTAGAAAAGCAGGCCAGCAGCATGTTTTATTCAGCTCTTATTACATAAATTCTGTGTTGCAGTTCCAATTCCTCCTTTGCATGAGTATTTCTGTAGCCCAGAAACGTCTAGGGCTCCCAGTATTGTATCGAGCGTCATTTGCTCCTCTTGTCTTCAAGCTTTTCATCTGCAGAGCAGGCCCTCACATAGGAACAATGATGACCCAGTTCTGAGTTTGTCTCTGTCTTACAGCCAGTTCTCTTCTGTCCTAATCATAGTCCCTCAGCTCCAAGAGCTGCTGCGCTACCAAAACGGGGGGGTGGGGTGGGGGGGGGCGAGGAGAGATAAAAAGAGAGGGAGAGGCGGAAAGAAAGTCAGCATGAGAAGGAGGAAAGAGAAAGACGTAATCTCCAAGGAAGAAGAAGAGAAAGGACGTCAAAATATAAGGATAGATGGATAGATATGTTCACAGATAGAAATAGAAAGACAGAGAAGGTTAAACCACCGCACCTTCTCTGATTTGTTCCCTATGGAGAGGACATCTAAAGGCAGAATTGATGCCATGACAGGTTGTAGAAGAAGGGAAATGGAGGCCTGATGCACCGCGCTCCTTCATCTGCAGAGATGTCTCTGGAGATACAGGAAATCAGGTCATTCTGTTCTTCATCAGGTGTGACTACACAATTGCTAGCAGGGCTGAGAAACCCTGTTGTGCTTACGTAATATAGGATACAGGACCACACATTTCAGTAACATACCTGAATATCAACATCTTTTATAAGCTCATCCAGCTCTGCACTTGGATCGTGTTTTTCTCGGCTAATGAGCTGATCTTGTGAAACTGAATATAGAGATGTTGGAGTAACATAAAAGGCTAAAACATTGCAACCCAGTAAGCCAACTGTTTGATATCACTGGATTTTCTTGGAACCATTAAGCGTGACAAACTGCATCTTCAGTAAGCTAATTTCACAGTGTTGTATCTTGATAATCTGCTCAGATGGGTTGTATATGCTGCAGCAAGTCTTGGCTCATTTTACTGACACTTAAAAGGTTTATTTCAGGTTTATTTAAGATGCCTGTCAGGAGTGGAACAATGTGGAGTGCTAACGCCCTTGTATAAGTAAAGAGATGCAATCCGATATGTATGCATACGTCTTTAACTCCCAATTTGTGTCAGAATTCTTTGCATGAGAGGTGTTAGGGCTTGGCTGGAGAGATACATGAACAGTTTAGCATTTTGGAAACTTCACTTAGATGCTTTGTTGCCAGGGGTCAGATGAGAAGGTCGATTCTACTCTTGTATCTGTCTATTCAGTTAATATGAAATACCAGCCAGGAGATTGTTAGTTTAGTGTAATGCCTTCAAGCAGTAGGAAGCATTTTAGTTTTGTTCAAAGGTTAAAGGTCCCAAGTGGTGAATTTCCATTTTTATTGTGTTCTGTGGTGGTTATAAAGTTGAAGGTGTAAGGTAAAAGCTTTTAAGATATGAAGACGTTTTTTCTGCCATTCCTCAAGCCCCCCTACAACTAGTTAGCACCCCAACTTTACAAGCCAGTGAGAGTTTTTTAACTGTGCTGCTATGGTCCAACTGAAGAACTAAAAGCCATCAAGCTCAAACTTTGAATAAACTTTCCTCCTAACTGCCCACTGATTCCAAAGTTAGCTTTATATATGCATATATATATATATACACAGTGATCCCTCGTCTATCGCAGGGGTGAGGTTCCAGAACCTAGTATTTTAAACACACCGACACCAAGGACATCCGGCTTGCCTACCAGGAAACTGATGACAATGTTACAGGTAATCCTACAGACTGTCACCGGTTCTCTGACAGTTATTTTCAGTAAACACTCACAGTGTGGGACTGCAGATTCTAGCTGACTTCGATCACCGCCAATCAATCAGCAACTGACGAGCTCAAGCGGAAGCGGCCGCAGCTGTGTTTTCCATATGTGCATCTACTCATCTGCTGTACTGTACATATTTTATATACAGTGTAAAAATCTGCGATACAGTGAGACTGCGAAAAGTGAACCGCGATATGGTGAGGGACTACTGTATATCTAAAACACTAGAGTCTACATTCACTCCCAGCATCAGAGGAACAGGAAAATCCTTAGTGTTAGCATGTTGTGTGGCTAACATGGCTAAAGTTACCATTAACTAAACACCCACAGGTCAGAGCCCTGTAAAAATTGTAAGGCTGACAGACAGTCAGAGATGGTAGAAACTTTAAGACTAATTTGAAACCAATAAACAGTGACTGGGTGGGGTTCTGTGTTTTTTATGTTGCCTGTTGCGATTCAGTGAAACCTAAATTCAGCCAATGTTTACATTTGCTCGCTTCTCTCCTGACCCCTGGGCTCACGCATGTTGCATTTTTATACAGCCCAGTTTTTAATAAAGTGTTCTCATTTACGTATTACTTTTTGTTCTGTTGTCAGATAACAAAATCCCATAAAATAGATACTGAAACACAGTCCGTTAAGACTAAACGTTAACTGGCAGACACTTCAGAGCTATTTAAACTGCAGCTCTGCGTCATTAAAACGTAATGTACTCTAACAAACTCACCATAGAGAAGGCAAAAACAATAGCTGTGCTGTGAATTTAGTGATATTCACAAGTAGAAAGTTAAGCAGTCACTTGCTTTGCTACAATCTGTCCAACACTAATGCAGAGAAAGTCTTCTTCCTGAAGGAGGCGGGGACAGCAGGAGCTCGGCATCAGTTAAAGCTACAGACACTTAAACAGCCTGTTTAGAACAGGGCTAAAACCAGGGGTTATATAGTCATGGTAAAATAAACTATGTCCACAGTGTTTTGAGCTGAAAAATTAAAAGAAACATTATGGGAACATGTGAGACTTTGATTAATTGCTGAAAAGGGGCACAAAAAGGAGCCTTTAAAAAATTTGCCTTCCAGCGCCTCCAGTGCTCGCTAATGTACACTTTATTAGTTACTTTCTCCCTGTCTGGGAAACTGAGCCCATGTCTCATTCATTTAATCTGTACAGTTAATCTATTATGTGTTGTTTTTGGCTGTCCTCCAAGAAGTCACAGCACCTAAAGACTAAGTCAATTTGTCACTGAACACTTTTTTGATATGATTTGTACTATGGACAGAGTAAAGCCAGCTGTTTCCTCCTGACTCCAGTCAGCTATACTTACACTAAGCTAAGAATTCTTCTCATATTTCCAAAATGTAGAGCCATTCCTTTAAGATTTTAAACCAAGTTTGAGATAACATTACAGTGGGGTTTATATTAGATGCATTTGAGGGTGACTGCCATCAGTGAGAGGTGCTTGTAATACAAATACTGTATCATTGTACATGCATGCACTCTACACTAATTCTGTGAGATCATGGAAGCATGACATGCAGAGTTTGGGAGATGATCTCCAAGCTAACCCAAGAAATAAAAAAGCAATAGTATTCTGTGACAGTAGCTTCATGTTAACGTCACTCAAGTCCACTGTTGGTGATGCAAATGGACTGCAGAGTAAACACTGGACAAATTGTGCATCCAGCATGAAACTATCTTCCTCTCTCAGGCAACCTTGTCACTGGGGTTAGTGCCAGATGGGGACTGTAGGGAGGGATTTGACCTTGCCTGTCTCCACATATCTGGCACAGTACCCAGCAAAAGGATGACATTAGGTGATAATAATAAAAAAAAAAAATGTTTATTGGGGAAAAAAGGGAGTAATTCAATTTGAGAATGAACAATAGTCCCTTGCACATCATTTATTGTCATTAAATATAATTTAACCAGACAGGATGGTTAAAGTCAACGTGAGCTGTGCGCTGTCTCCCTGGATCCTGTGTTTCTGGGGGAGGGGAGGTGTGAATCAAATAGAGTGAGCGGTCAAGGGTGCCAAAGCAGGAGAGGCGCGGGGCTGGCACTGTGCTGGCAAAGAGCTGGTTATTGGGGGAGGGGGGATTCCTTGCCTGGCAGTGTCTGTCTGTTGGAGTTGAGGGACCACATCTCAATGACTCCTAAGCTGTCTGTATTATGCTAAGACATGTATCCTTGAGGGAGCATGGATTGGAATTGAAAGTCACACAAGGACAGAGATTTAGCAGTGCCAATAAGAGGATACCAGCTACAAGTCGAGTGACATACAGCACTGCATCTGCATAAATTTGTTTAAATAGCTATGTTAACATAGGTTTATATCGCTTCTCCTCATGAACACATCACCACAAAATATTTACCACTCAATCTGCCTACTTTTTATATCAAGGCAGTGAAAAGTTCAAAATAGAAATTTACAGCAATAAACATGGAATTGACACTTTTTAGATGCATGGTTTGATAGGATAATAAATATAGACATCTGTGCTATGTTTGTGCTTGTGTTTTCAGGGAGTTTAACTGCATGTGTTTCGATTTCCACCATGTGATATATATCTCTGACATGAAGAGATGAATTACACCCTCAGCTCATTTCCTCCTCCTTCCCAACCTTTACACAAGGTGACCTTGCGTGGAACATAATTTACAACTGAATGACATGTTTGCTGTTCAAACGGCTGCCAAGCTGCATCAACAGTGCTTGTGACACATTGCTTAGCTGGTCTGTAGAACTAAATGGTACAATTCAGTGAGGGAGGAATTGCATCCATATGCCTTCCATCTGCTTTGCTTACACTGATCCTTTCTTTCTGCAGTAAGACTGCAAACAGTTATGGCATGTATGGGTGGATAAACAAAGCGCAGATGTCATTTCACTCAGATCAACAACCTCCAACTTATCTTCCAGTAAATTGTGAGCTGAGCTGCTGCAGAGCGGAAGGACTGAATGTGGATTCAGTGCTGAAACACAAAGAGACACCCCCTACTAATACCTGGCTTTTGATTACCTCCACAATATCTGTTGTATGTCCTATAGGTGTAACCACTATGCAACCACGAACTGGACTTCCTCGACTTCTGCTGCAGTCTAAATCACTGACAGTATTGGCCGCACCTTGTCCTCCTGTCCCCATGCTCCAGCAGCCAGTGGCTGATGATGTGAAATATTGATTTGCATGTCCACCCATATCACCACGCCCTGGCTTCGCTGTCAAGTTCATTTAGAAGAAGCCTCTTTAATGGCCCTTTGATGCCAATCTAGTGGCAGTAGCCAGAGCAGAGGTGCAGAGGGAGGGGGTGAAGTCCCTCAGGGTGGAAAACACAATGCAGACAAGACGGCAAAAAAAGCACAATGCAGTGTTGAGATCCTCATCATCTAACACCCAGTTTATAATCAACAACCAACCGGCGGTGTAAGAAGCTACACATAAGCACTGTATTTAGGGCATAATCCTGCAGTTGTTCATGCAAAGGGAATAAGTTGCTTGGTGCATCAAATGAGGTTGTACACTATATTTCCCAATTAGTCATTTCAGCATGAATACACTCTTCTGCTTCATGTAAACAGCCAACAGCCTTGCCTGAACTTAGATACACACACACACACACACACACAAATGGAGACACACAAATAAGCTGATACACACAGACACGTACATACTGATGGTAAAAATCCTGGTTTATGAGTTGCTTTAGAGACAGGATGGCCTTTGCAGAAAACAAGGGGTAAAAGGTTACTCTCTTGTCACAGAGTGAGGGTCAGTGTTACATCTCTGGTTCAGTGGTCTATAGACAGATTTCAGGAAGAAAACTAATGCCACAGGAGACCACATGAAAGATAATGAAGTGACCTTTTCATGTACAGGACTAAAATGACAAATTGATGTTAATGCTTTGACTCAAACCCCCTTTAGTCTTCTTCTTGAGCAGCACAGCTTTTAGGCTTCATTTCTCTTATCAAGAGTGACTACTGCAGTCTGAGCTGAATACCTCAGCCAGTAAAAGTTTCACACAAATCAGCCTCTGCAGATAGTTGATGGGATTTGTTTTCCACATCTTTCTCTTTCAGTGAATTTTAGAGGCGGCTTCAGTCAGACAACGACAGTTCATCATGACGCAAGAGAAACCTGTGGCCTTTATTCTCACTGCCATGGTCCCTGACACTGCCTGAATGGCAGAGAGAAGAAGAACTCTTCTGAGACAACAGAGGGAGCCAGACATGATGACGGGAGAGGAGCAGAGAAGAGAGGCAGGAAAAAAAGAAGATAGACAGTCATGGTCTGGGGACAGAATGAAGGAGAAAAGCGGCATCACTGTCAATAAGAAAAAGACTCCAAAAACCACCTTGTGTCAATGTCAGAGATCTTGAAAAATACGCCAGTACATGAAAGCCAGGACATTCTCTGTGCTATCCTGAAGTGTGCAGGGAGAGGTGAGTCACAATATACACTTAGACTAGGAGAGGCCAATTCAAACACAGCCATGCTGGGATAGATATTGCAGGCAGCATTGTGGGACCGACTGATTATGGGGGAAGCAGAGGAAAGGAGGTGAGGGAATGAGTAAGACAGGATTGGTCTCCATTACACTCTCAGTGTGAAATCCAAACTCTTCATTGTTATAATGTCATTAGCTCATCCTGTGTCCCACTTCTGAAGATTTGCATCATCCTCCCTAAACCCCTGCTTATTTATTTATTTGCATGGAAAATATAGGTCATGCATTCATACAGACCATACATTTTTAATAGTTTTGCAGCTTTAATTCAAATGTCTGCAAGCCGCCCCTGTGAGCCGATCTGCCACAGACGCAGAGTATGAATTAAGCACAAACAACACACACAATGCACAGTAGTGCAGGATGTCTTTTCAAAAGCCTGCGGTATTTAGAAATACCCCTGCTAATACGTCTGCAGCATGATTACAGAAAAACATCCTCCTTTCAAACTGTGCTCTGATATTCAAGGTGAAAAGAGGACAGAAACTTCTGCTTATAACTGAGGCTGACTAACAAAACCAGTATTGTTTCTCTATGACGGACATGTTTCTCTTAACTAGAGTCAGTCTGGACCACAACATCAGGCAAATGCCAAGCATGTTAAATGGAAAAATGGTAAAATGTCTATTGAGCTATAACCTGCAAACTTTCCCATTAACCACCTGGACCAAATCACTTAACAAGCGCACTTTTTAAAGACACAACCAAATTATTTCATCTCTGTTTGTGTTGATCAGTCTAGCTCCAGTCTAGAGGCATAAAGGAGCCCAGAGGCTGTAACTGGCCTTTTCCCTCCCACAGCATGCTCTATCATTTCCACTCTTCTATCACTGAGGAGAAATGAAAAAAGAACATTCTGTCTGCATCTTCAGTACCAATCATCACCACTGGGATTATATGAGTCTAACATGTATGCTCAGTCAAATAGGCACTCTGACTCTGATGAGCTAACAAAAATCTCAAGACAGAGCAGAGGACATTTTATCTTTGAATGTGACTCCAAATATCATGTGGTTATTAAAATCCTGAAAGTCATGGAGACTTTCCTGGGAAAAGGGGTCTATATCGTCTATCTCAACCATAAAATATGGGCAAGGCCAAGAAGCAAAATGCACAAACCAATTTCTTGTGGTAGATCACACATGATAGCAGCTAAAGTGTTTAGAATATGAGTGGTTTGGATGTTTTGCTAGGACCTAAGCACTGCTACCAGAGCAACATTACTGTGGTATTTTGGTGGAGAGAGAGGAAGAGGACTGATATTGTGGTTCCACTGGTTCATTTTACATCTATTTAAATGTGAATAGACCGAGATCAGAACCCCTCTGTGTGAGAAAAAGGGAACACTGTCTTCACTTTTGAACAAGGTTTCTTCTGGGAGGCAACAAAGCAATAACTGTCTCCGGGATGATAACAGGAGATTAAATGACAGTGAGAGGAAGATGTTAAGAACTATTTGATTCTGTGCTTACTACTTTTCACATCAGCAGTTTGCCAAGTGACACTGAATTTCAATTACCATTTACCATTTGCCCTAAATGTCTGCCAAATTACATTGACTTCTGTTTGCTCCTTTTGATCTCAAGGGAGCTGCAGCTGTTTAAAATGTGTTTACTTCAGTGTCTATTCTGATCATTACTGACTATAACTGCAAATAGCGGGATTCTAATGCATCAAAGCATGGAAGCTTTAAAGTCTAATGCATTTTATAGTTTCACAATACACATTAACAATTCAACAGGTTCTCTAGCATCTTTATACAGTGAAGGCAAAGCCACTTCTTTAAGACAACCATCATCCAACTGCAGCAACAATGCTGCAAACGAAACGCTGGTTGTTAGTTATGCTTGATAAGAGAAAACAGACCAGTTCCTCAGCTGAGTGGAGCTGTAGCATTATATCTTGAATGCATTAAATGGGCAAAATCAATAAATGTCTACACTGTCAGCCACCAGACCGGAAAAACACATTTTTTATTTCACGCTCTGTCTAAAAATGAAATTGCTAAGACAACAGAATTTACCATGGTTAAGTTAAGACATTAGATTTGTTTGCTTTCTCTGTGAAGCCAAGCTTTCTACCCACCAATCCTCTCACATGAGATGCCAGCTTGGGTCTTATAAAAACATGACCAAAAAAAGAAAAGAAATCTAAATTGTACTGCAAATTCCAATCACAGTAAATTCTCTATCGTCTAATTTTATCATACCATGTAAATGACTATTTATTGGGTATGTTACCAAAACATTTCTGAAACAGGATCAGTTTCTTCCAATTACTAAAGTCAGACGGCATTCAATGAAGTGATAAAGACAATATATCCGAATTAGAAACTAGAAAGCAATTTATGTGGCATGATAATATAACAGAATCATCCATTCCACAGTATACGTGACAGTATTTGCCATTTTTAGTCCCACTATCACTACAATGGCCTTTTGCTTCATCTCAATTCAGCACCAGCAGCAGCCATCAGGTCAAACTTTCCTCTTGTTTAACACTTCTTTCCCATGTGACCGAGCTTGAGAGGATCTGCCAAAAACAATGGGACAAACTGCCCAAATCCAGGAGTGCAAAGCCTGTAGAGACTCATTCAAGAAGACTTGAAGCTGTAATTGCCGCCAGAAGTGCCTCTCAGTGAATAAAGAATCGGAATAGCTTAGTAAATTTGAGGTCTGAGTTTTTGATTTTTCATATATTGCAAACCATTTTTAAAAACATGTTTTTATTTTGACAATGTAACCAACTTCATTGTACACAGATGAGTAAAAATGTCAGATTTATCCGACACAATAAACTGCTCAGAAAGTTGAATGGACTGAATACTTTCTGATTTCCACTATATATACTAACATGATCTTCTAGGGACCAGGCGATGCTGGAGAAGAACAAGCTGATGCCTGGGCGTAGATTTCATTTGAATAGTGTGGGGATGCATTAAGCAGGGGACTGGGTGTCCTTCCTCAGAAAATTTTGAGCATCAGACACCTCATTTCCTTTATTCTGGTGAATTTTTATGCACCAATTTGCTCCTTTTCCGCATCATTTTATGGTGGAAATGTTTTCATTTACAGAAAGGAAAAACATAAAAGTCAGGAACTAGGTGACAATTCAATATGTAACGGAGCATAATTCAGTAAGGCTCGCAGGCATTCTGCATTGATTTCAGATATTTATTCTCCTATACATCAGGTTTTCTTATTTATGTATATTTATATTATCCCTACTGATTAAACACATGAATAGGCATGATTTACTCTTCTGTCCTCTTTTGTGTCTTTTGTTTGAGCAGCAGCCTCTTAAATGTGCATGTGGCACCTATTCATATCAGTGCTAAAATAATTCACTTCCATTCATTTGTAAAACCCTTTAATCCAGAGACTTAATTAGCTCATATGTGCTTCAGCATGTTGGAGGAATTGTTGTGTTGAAGGCGTCTTTTCATAATAAAGGTGCTTTACGTCATTCATGCTATTCGGGGCTTGACAAATGCACGTGTTGTAAATATTGAGGGGGATGCATCTCTTTATGTCCCTAATGCAATTTTTACCTATGAGTTAATGCAACTAGCCTCCCAGTTACATCATTAATTCGCTAATGTTAGCATATTAAACTTTCGCACAACAGCATGCCAAATGGTACACTAGCATAGAACGTGGTTAAAATGCAGAGCATTTCATTTAAAGCCCTACTAGCAGTAGGAGTCAAACAGATTTTCATTCACCCATGAATTTGTTTGTGCATACCGAGAATTAATTACAGTATCACGGGGCTCTTGGCATTGCTAGAGACTTTTATTCTCTCCTCAACAGCTGACAGCTACAGCTCATTTTCTGGATGCAAACACGAGCAACCCAACAAAAATGTATGTCTAAAAATGTAATCAAATATACAGAACATTGCATCAAGACAGCAGCAATTAGGCTATAATTTGTACTCCTGCGGCTCTGACAGCATGTATGAGAGAATCAGCAGTCAGAAATAGCTCTGTCCTTGTTGAGCACTTGTCAGGAACACATCTTTCTTTATCCTAATCAACCAATGTTGTTTAATCATTTCATAAATCTCACCTCACAAAAGAGGAATTATATAATTAGATAGATGTTGGGGGTTTTTTTGTTGGTGCTCCTGCACTGCTCGGGCAGCATGGTGGGTGCTCAGCGCGTGCAGCACCCAGCTGTTGTAAAAGCACAATCAGATTTAGCCAGCTGGGTTCACAATTTATCACGTTACAGTATAATGTCATTATATCATAAGTTCGTGGGAGCAGCTGCAGAGGAGACATTAGGAGAAGGGTGGAGAGATAGATTGCACTGATGAAGCTCGACACCGATGTGTTGTTGAGTCAGTGCTCTGATTAGGTGTGCGCTCAGTCTGAAAGTAAACTGGAGCATCATCTCATAAAACTCGTTCACTTCCTCTCTATCTCTCGCCCCATGCTGCTAGTAACTTTCATGTGCAACTCATAAAGGAGAAAAAGTGAATTGGGATTTTTTTTTTATCTGTATAAATTAGAGGTAAACATTTCGCACACAGGATTTGAAATTCACAATAAAGTAAATGCAAACTATTCCCTAATTTGTCTGACATTTATTTAATTCTTTTGGAGACTCTGTATGTTTGGTAGCGTGTTTGTCAGCATGGGTGACTGTGTGGGCTAGTATGCCTGTGTGTATTTGTTTTCATCCCAGTGAGCGCTGCAGGAAAATAGCAGAGCTGACAAGAGCACCATCAGCCCTCGGTGGCACATCAGGGACAGCTGGATGTTGTCAGGCAGCTATAACGCTGATGGAAATGGGTTGATTGCAGCTCACGGGCCTCTCCCACTTATAAATCAGCTTTACAGCATTCACTGGTAGAATACAGCAGCGACAGGCGGCACCACACCTACTGTAAAACACAAGAAGCAGTACAACAGGGTGTTCAAATGTTTGTTACTCTCCTACATGGATGGGAGTGTTAGGGGTGTCAGGATTTGACATTTAAAGTGCACTAAATTGACTTTAACATGCTTTTCTAATAGAAAAAACAAACAAACAAACAAAAAACAAGTATATACTATAGATAAAATGATTACGTGTTAAGACTTTCTGATTCCCTTCCTACAGATACTTAATAATGTGTATGCTTTTAAACTGGAAAAAGAAATGTGAAGCTCATCCTAAAAGATTTAATCTATGACATGACAAATACTTATGCCATCTTTATTTCTGTGACAATGATGCTCTCTTATAAGTATGTGCAGTCTTTTCTCTTGGCATGTTGAGTATGAGCTGCCAGGCATTTACACCACCCACATGGGCTGCACCAGTGTCAGACAAATCTGAAATTAGAAAGGAGAAATTGTAGCATACAGCTCCAAAAGCAGTATCATTCTAATTAGTCATCTCTGGCTCTGCCTCACAAAGAAATTAAGATGTACAAAGTCTTAACAGATTGTTTTGGACCCACAGTGGCATTAGACTTGATTGACATCGGCACTTTGGAGAATACGAAAGCACAAATATGACATTGCTTGAGGATAGTGCTGCTTTCTGCAGTCAAGAGAATGAAGGAGTGTTTTAATGTGCATCAGTGGAGCCACACAAACCTCAGTGACATGGTGCTATTTAATATTTCCTGCCTGGCAAAAGATACAATAAAAAATAGCATTCCCTCATTATCTCATTTTCAATCATGTCACAGAAAAAAATAAAATCTTAATTAAAACAAGCCATAATCCATCATTCACGGCTGACCTTTTAATAAAGTTTACTTAAATTAATTGTGCTGAGAAATTACCAGATGCCCAGAGGGTGAACACACACAACAAAGACGAAAAAACTTATTCAGCTAACAGTCTAACCGGCACTGGGCATACAGTATGTTTGGTTTGCATGAATGTGAAGGTTAGTATCAGAAAGAGTTTTTTTCTGTTCCATTAGTCCAGTTGAAACCAAAATGTAAGTCTTTCTGCACAGCTTTATCCAAGCTGGGCCTTGATGACATTCTTTTCCACTACAGCCTCAAAGCAGGACATCTGTGATTCTGCTTGGTCGCCAGGCCGACCATGGCCAACTTTAACTCTTGTGTGTCTGTGCCGGAGAGCTGAGAAAAAGCTGGTTTTCATTTCACTATTGTGTTCTTAAAGCGTTCCTACTGCTGCTGCTGCATCCTTTAAAAAGCTTTCCACTGGCGAAGCAGCAGGGTCCTTTTTATTGTAAAGAAGTTACAGAGAATGTACTGTGTTTATGACAGAGTTAGCTGCTCCTCCAGCATGACTCATCCGACTGTGGAGAACACTAAGATTGTCCACAGGGACATTGATTCCTCTGTTGTCGGTGTTAACCGGGGCTTCTTCAGGCAGAAAACATTATGCAAAATTTGAGCAAGGTCTAAAGAAATATGAGACTTAATAATGGCTAGAAACAACCTGTCTTCTCACATAATCGTCAAATGTAACCTTACAAGGGAGTTTTGGTTAATAAAACCAAATGTACAGAGCACAGAGGTGGCAGTTCAGAAAACTATAGAATCTAATGTCACATGAAACCTTTTAAGAAACAATCGTGTGCTTTGGAAATCCTGACAACAGAGACACTCAGTCAGAAAAAGCTCATATGTGTGTAATTATGGAAGGCAATGACAAGTGACGTTCAGAGACATTCTCCATCCAGACAGTTGGCCTCAAACTTGCTTTAATCTTTTCGCTTCTTCTTTCAGTTCTCCAAGTTTTGCTTCCAGTAATTCTACAGCCAAAAGTTCAGAATATTCCACAGCATGTCTGCAACATGTTTATCTTCAGTTGTTGCTGAGAATATGCTCTAAAACAACAACAACAACAAAAAAAACACCCCAGTGCAAACAGAAACCCATATTAAATCTGAAGCCTAATAACATATACGGTCAGTTTTCATTATTGCCATCTCATGCTACAAATTGAAATCGAGTAAAATGCTTTACAAAGGTGCCACCACATTACCCTGATTAGTGTCATTTTGTTTGTATTGCTGATAATAAAATTGGAAAAGGTCATTTCCACCCCGCCCTCTGGGGCCGCACTGAGGCTTTGAAGAAATCATGAGAAATTAGCTGTGAGAAGGTTAAAACATCCACTCCCATCCCAGCAGTAGGTAATTAGTGTAAATGAATAAATCTAGGTGGTCACAGCATACACTAGATTCAAATTGCTGTGAAAAATTTAAATGTTAATGCAGTGTCAGAGATTAAACTGAGCGGAGGAGGAGGAGGAGGGAGGAGGTCTGGGGTAGAAAAGGATTAAGAAGCAGCTTTGAAGGGCTTTTCCCATGTGCTCCACAGAACCATATCTCACTTTTTTGCTTTTCCGCGGGTTTCTATAGGGACTGTTTTCACTCAGTTCAGAAAACCCAATCTCCTCTCTGACCTTCTCCTGCCCAGCCATTTCTGCTGATTAACACACACACACACACACACACACACACACACACACAGGCACACACAGCCACATATATAATTTCATGTTGCAGTGTAGAATGTTGGGATCGTCTGACAGCTTCCACCTTGCACCAACTTACAGCACAGCCGATCACGATGCTATACCACCTTATTGTGAAGCCATTTAACATTTATTCCATTCTAAAATATCCGATATTAAACGGTTTAATATTTCCATGTACAATAAGCTAAATAACATAGATACCTGCTTTCTTTCAATATGTTTATCGTGTGTCTCCATGCTCTCTCTTTCATCCTCTTTTTTTGTACAAATGCAATGGATTTGATGTAGACAGCTGAGTACATCATTTCTATTATCCCACTGCCATTTTCCTCCTGCTTTATTAAGACGGTAAGGAGACATCCTCTCCTCCCTCAACAAAAGGACCCTCATTACAAAATATCTCTATATCTCCTCTCCATCTGTCTCCTCTCTCTCTCTCTCTCTCTCTCTCTCTCTCTCTCTCTCTCTCTCTCTCTCTTTGTTTTCTCCATGCTTGTTTGTGCCTGGTCAGCACTCTGCTCCTCTGGGGCTCCTTTGGTGCAGCTTGAACACATAAGGAGGCTGTTTACATACTCATATATTTAGCACAATCCAAGATAATTCAAGTCCAATGGTGATTTACAGTTAAAAAATGTATCGTACAAAAACACAGTACAGTGTGCACCGTATAACTGGGCATCTTGTGTAAATACACTGGTTTTGCATCTGCATGGGCTGCAGACAGGTTAAATCACATCACAGGATGAACCATATGGTCAGCCTTTCCAGCACTGGTGGGACTCCCGCCAACACTGTAACAGCTTCGTCAACACCTTGCCTTCCATATTTTAGGCATAGCAGAGTCTGGTAGATAACTGCAGGAAGAAGCATCTGCGTACCACTGAAGTCTGAGAGCATGCTGGTTTTAGCTCTTAAAGATCACTAAACAGCTGAATTTATGACAAGCACCTCCTGCCAGGTTGACATTATGCTAATAAGTGAAATCATCTGCTGATGCAATGATTGGTTGGAGTGGAAGCCTGCATGATTTAAACTTCTTTGCTGATTCAAAGACTTTAAATTAAACAACTGAGTGTCGGTGAGTTCATTTAGGGGAGACTATGAGCTACAAGTTTGTGAAACTTTAAATGGAACTACCTGAAGTCTTGGATGCTTGTGCCATGATGATATGCAAATGAAAACTCTCTCTCTATATATATGACATTTGACAAGGGAGTTTTAATAACAACATAGATAAAATGAAGCAGATTAGTCAAATTATTGGCATAAGTGTACAAAGCAAGCACACACTCATTACACTGATTTGGGAAATACCTTAGAGAGAAACAGAGGTGGGGATAGAATTTAGATTTAATTAAATTTTTGAATGCAGAGTAAACTGATTGAATCATAATTAAAAAGAAATCCCCCAAAAATCTTGATCTTACAGGACTGAACTCAATGAAAATCACCAATACATCCACTTGAACGGAGCCTTCTGGTAGCTTAAAATGCCATTAAAAGAGAAACTCCAGGCTCCATCACTGCCTACTGAACACAGAGGGGGTGTGTCTGTCTGGTTGCCCACTGAGCAGTATCCTGCCACTTATGGTTTACCAGAACCTCTGAACCTGTGAACCTTTCCCACACGAGCTGTCACTTCTGGAACAACAGGTGACCTGGTCTGTGTGGCCTCCATTTTCTGCTTGACATCACCAGATTCTGACAGCGGCAGCTGGATTCTGCCACAATTCAATAACACAACATTTCTATAGGCAGATTTTAATTTCAGCCACAGATAATTTTTGAACAAAATGGCTGAATAAGAAGCAATGCAAGAGTTAAAAGTTGTGATTGTGTTTTGAGTGTCAGGGAAAGAAATGACCGCTGGCAAATGTTATCATTACTATTACACTAAGTGATAATAATCTCAAGAGGTCTTTTTGAACAATGTCCTTGAGTATTCTTGAAGCACTTGAAGAGAGAAAACAGATAAGAGACAGTTTTTAAGAACCAAAAACACCTGAAATTCTCAACTTGTGAACTTCCACTTGAGGCAACTGATTCCTCTCAACCTCAGCGGCACAGCACTCCTGTGCACATTTTCAGTCAAATGTGGCTGTAATGGATACTTTCTGAATGCTGGCAACACCTGGATTTTTGAAAAATCATTCCATGGAACCAGCACTAACCTTTGATGAGCTTTACAGAAAGATGAAAATTTTAAATCAGCCCTCACTGAGAGTGTATAAGAGCTGAGTAGGTCTCTGTAGCTGCCTTAGCAACAACACTTAAGTAGCATCTCCTCGCGGAGATCTCAAGGAACACCGCCAGACTTCATGTCAACAGAGCATTAAGCATCTTCACTGCAGAGGTTTATAACTGCCTCAGTGATGTATGCAAAGGAGATAAGTCGTGTCCGGACTGGATTAGTAAAGCGGGACAATCAATGTTGGTTATGTAATTTAGTACATTCCACGTCAGGGATTTTAATGAACAATATGAACTCATAAAGTACTACTTTATGACTCTCATAAATTAGTGAAGAAGCATATCCTTCCAGTCAGACTCCAGAGTAAGTCTCCTGCCAAAAGTGTTTGTAATTTATGAATCGCATATTGATCTGGACGGTGGTGGAATTAGAAAGACCAGAAGACAAATCCTAGTAAGTGTATTTCCTGTGTGGGACATGCAGTACTTAGTGATCACAAATAATCTTGAGCTTCAAAGATGGAACTTGCTGAAAATCCCCAATAAAACTCTAGATTGCTTGAGACACTAAATGCTTTTCAGAAACATCAAGGCTACAGCACTGCCTATTTAGTAGAGGGTGTGTTTCTCGGGAAGTTTACGTTTTCCAAAGTTTCCTCATAAATTTCAGCATTTCTCCATCCATGAGTAATATCCTGATCCCAACAATGGTTTTGCAGAAACTCTCTGAGGTTCAGAAATCAGAAACCAAAAATCATTTTCCATTACCTCACGGAACTGCCCCCACATGAGCTGTCACTTCTGGAGCAGCAGGAGCTCTTCCAGGCTTTGTGGTCTGCCTGGTCCTGCTTGCTGAATAGATGCTAACCTGAACCAGAAAGCCTCCATCATCTGCTTGACATCACTGGATTTTGCCACAAGATTTTTTTGGTCAGGGGTAATACTGGCCTGACGTCCCCCAATTTCAGCACAATACAAGATAATCTCACTTAAATTATCGTCCCCAAAGACAACCTACTGAACCAAAGATCAAAAACCTGGGTTTATTAAATACCACGACCATCTTGAAAACCGATTGTACGAGGTCTTGATCAGCTGACACCCTCCCAAGCTGTTGTGCCTTTTAGGCTTTCTCTTCCCACACAGCACACATGCAGATAATGACGGCAGATTTACCACTTAGTAATTAGAGAAACAATGGCCCCCTCGGTTTCAGACATGAGGGTGTTACTGTAGCAATAGGTGTGAAGAGCTGCAAATCTGCATCTCAATATGTACAGTACATGTGTGCTGTCTTGCACATGTGAGAATGTGTGAGCCAATCTGTAAAGTCGTAGTTTGACTTGCGAATGTGTAAAGGGTTCTGCAAATGTGTCTCCAGACCTGGAAGTGCACTGAGATTTGTGCATGTATTAAAGAAATTGCAAATGTGAGCATATATCTGTAGAGGTGTACTGAGGATTGTCAGCATGTGCAGGAATATACAAATGTACACAGAGATTTGTCAATGTGTCAGAACAAAATCTGCAACACTAGGGACATTGTATATGTTAAAAAATTCCATTTTATTATGAGTGAAAGTCTTCAGATTGAAGAAAACCAACAGATAAATCTGAGACATAGCAGGTAGTAGTACAAGAAGCATTTAGATCCTTTACTTAAGGAAAAGTATCAATACAGTGATGCAGAAATACTGAATTACAATAAAAGTCCAGCATTAAAAATACTAATAGCTGTAAAATGTAGCGAAAGTATTAAAGTAAAAGTACTGGACTGGTTCTTCTGACTGATAAATTGCTATAAATGATGCTATTAGATTATTTATTTAAAAAATCCTTACTGTGTCAGCAGTATGTTACTGTTGTAGTTGCTGCATGTAGAGCTAGTGCTACTTTATACATTATTTCATCAGGACAGCAGATAAACCTGAGGGGTCATCCAGATGATTAACAGGAAATGGAAGAATAAAAAACTAATTTCGTTTTCAGCTTTTGCACTATTTTTTTCTAATTTCTGATTTTTGGTGACATATTAGATCATTTGAATATTTATTGAAAGGAAAAGGTTTAAGATGTTTAGAGGGAAAAATCTATTTATCTATATGGAGTTGTTAAGTACTCATGAAATAGGATCCAGACGACACACTGCTTTTCGCAAGATGTCTGAAGCCAAAAGACTTGGTAATGCATATTAATATTTACCAATGTGTTGTATTTTTAAAGCTTATTATACTAACCATTATGTAAAATCTCTATCTTAAAAGGAACTAAAGCTGTCAGATAAATGTAGGAGAAAAGAAAGCACAATAGATCCCTCTGAGGTACATGTAACTCAGAATTGTACTTAATATTCAAGGATACAGAGAGCGTCACGATTTCGACACCATGCATGTCACTTTAGAATGTCAAGAAATCCAAAGCTTTACAGACTTGTTTTAGTAGTTAAACTATGATTCCAGTATTTCTGCTCAGGGAAGAAGGATTGCAAATGCTAGTGATGATTAAAAAACAGGTGACTCATCAGCCGTAATGGGAATCTGAACATGGTATCTGTTTTAAATCATATCAAGCAGTTCTTTCACAGAGCTCGAGTGCAACTCCTCCTATTCAGACGCTTCAAGTTTTCTCAGTTGCCAAAATAAATGGAGTAATCTCTCACTATAATTACGGATTTAATACATGTAGTACCAATTAGGTGTTATGCACATACAAACCCAGAGCAGGCTCAGACAATAACAATTACGAAGATCTACACAACAAACAAGCAAAAGTGCCGTGATTAGGGGAGCGCCGAGCTACACAGCCGAATTAACTTTAAGGCAGAATTGGTGATGTATCTGAAAAGGCCCCCTCAAAGCGCACGCAAAACATTCAATCACACGGAAAATTATGGCTATCAAGTTTTACATGACAGCAGAGAGAGGGCGATGAGTGAGCAATGGAGGAAAGTGTGTGGGAGTCAGCGTGTGAGCATGCTGTGGGCCAGGGTTAGGAGGTCTTCTCTACACTGTCATTACTGTGTCCACGCACTCAGCAGCAGCACACACACACACATACACACTGACATATGGACACACACATTGGCAAAATAGGTGCATATGGATAGACAGATTTATAGTTACAAATACAGATAAATACTGCACGTGTGGAGCAATGCAGCTATGTTAAAATAGGTTTTTCTTGTGCAAGTTCTGCAGAGAAGCTTGCTGCATTTCTCAGTCTCTGGCTTTTCTGTGCTTTCGAGGCAAGTAAAATTACCCCCATACATCTTCTGCCTGTGACATATTGATTGTAAGCTAAAGGAGAGGCTATCATCTCATCTGTGGTGTTGTTGTCTTCTCTGGTCAGTTAAAGTGTGTTCGGCTATTTGTTGGACATTGTTAAAAATCCATGCTGCATAATGAAATGCGTGATGAAATGTTTATCCAGCCACTGTTAGGGGCTTCGCAAAAGCTGACAAGCTGATTATGCAACAGAGGCTCAATCTAAGATGACTGGCAAAAAAAAATAATAATGCCATGACGGTCGATGTGAACGAGGAGTAAAGACGAATGGGCGA
Organism: Dascyllus trimaculatus; assembly: GCA_024666655.1. Classification (NCBI taxonomy): domain Eukaryota; kingdom Metazoa; phylum Chordata; class Actinopteri; family Pomacentridae; genus Dascyllus; species Dascyllus trimaculatus. The sequence continues at coordinate 23,390,844 of CM045464.1, read as the reverse complement.
ACAGTGGAGTGCAGTGTCAGAAAAAAGAGAGTTTGGATAAACTGTGAGATTCATAAATGCACATTAACTCGTATATTGGCTTTTACTCTCACATGCATACACACACAAACACTCGCACTGTTCTCGTGCCTGACTGCCAGCTCTCTCCAAGACCCCGCTGACTAACAGCTCTCTTTTTCAGTAGTTCTAAGCCCCGTCTCTGGGCAGACGCCATCCCTTCCGCCCCTTCCACCTGTCAGGTGCCCTTGCCTGCTTTAATGGTGGCAGCAGAGAGGGCGAGCTGCGGGGAGGGCGGAGGTGGGTGGTGGTGGTGGTGGTGGTGAGGGGGGGTGGTGATGGTGAACACTGGACGAGCTGCTGGATCCTGTCCCTGCCTTCGTGTGCCAGGCCTGCATCACAGTTCATTTCCCAGCCTCCCAGCTCCTCCGCTATGCTCAGCCAAGCCTCCCAGCAGGTGTGTCTCTGCAGAAGAGCTCTGCCACTACGCAGGGCTGCATCTCAGTGCTCAAACTCAGAGTGGCAGGCAGCCTCCCCCACCACATAACTAATGACCCCAGTATTCAGTGAGTTTTGAAGAAAACATACTTAGATCTTTCCACTAAACCCAATTAATATTATACCTCTTTTCAGTAATAGTGCTTTTTACACTGAGAAACTATTACCCAGCACTTCTACTCCTAGAATTACAAATTGATGTCTTGCAGTGAGCACACGCCAGTAATTATGCAGCAATTCACTGCCTGAATGTCACTAATGCATTTAAATATATATATATATATATATATAATTGCTACACAGAATTTAGGAATTATGTAATCGAGAAATAGGACGTGTCATCTTATCGGGAACAAAAAGTACTTCATTGAAACTTCTTCAGCTTGTTTAAAAATGCTAATAAAAACAAATGATGTGAACAGCAGAAGACAGAACTGTATTTATTTCAGCGCGATTTAAGCACCTGACTATTTCTACCGTTTCCACTTTTTCCGGCTTGTATGCAATGCACACCGGCTGCAGTTACTTCTTAAAAGAGTAAGGTGTCCCGGTATAACTACTTTGAAGATAAGGCCATTGCATCGAGAACTGTCATAAAGAAGCAATCAACAAAGGCACAGCTGGACTTCTGCCGCTTTTGACTTCCCCTTTTGAAGTTAATACACCGAGGCTGCAGCACCGCAAGGCCTTGAAATATGAAGGAAATGCTTAAACTATGTATTTGCATCATTAATACCTTGAGTTCAAAGTTTTAACACCGTTATCACAGGGTTCATTGAGGATATCAAAACTGTTCATATACATTTTTGGTGCACACTTATGTCAGGCTATGTTTGTGTTAGATTCTGCGTTATTTTATCATCAGCGATCAACAGAGAACAAATGGCCTCCGTCGACCACGACGCTGATTGCTGTGCTACTACAATCATGCTCATGTTTTCCTTTCCTGTGAAAATGAGGGACTACGTGATGACAGAGTGTGAGACAAAGGTGATGTTGACGCTGTGACAACACCATCATTACTTCCTCCTCTCGCCGCTCCCTCCAAATGTGTGAATAACAAGATTACATTTTCTGCTGATGAGTGGAGGGAAAATGCAATTAAAGAAAGCAGGAAGCCATTTAGGGTGATATAGAGTGACATCCTATTTATCATATAATGTATACTACTGCCAGACAGTGATGTCACATAAATCACAAAACTGTTGGTTTAACATGTGTATTCTGTCACCAGTTATCAAGGTTACGTCTTAAATGGTACAGTTTTAATTTAGTGGTTAGCAGGGACATTGAATTGCTGTGGAATAACAGGGAAAAAAATCACAGCACAAATTTCTATCTAAATTAAGGTTTCTTGATCAGCCAAAAGATGCAGAACAACACAAGTCCTTCTCCTTTAGTATCATCTTTGTTTTTATGTCTGTATACTACATCCCTGTCCCGCTATTGCCTGTGGATGTGGTTACCAGGGTAACATCTCTAGTGGCCTGCAATTTGAGAGTATGGTGCCCTGTAATGTTGGCTCCATGTTACCATAGCAAATTTCTCTGTTCGACAGCGTACACTGTATAAGGGGGCTTAGTGGGCTAATGCTCTTCAGTGCAGCAAACACTAAGACAGTTAATTAGGGTTTATAGAAAAATCAATATTGTGACAGTGGTTCAAGGAAGATGTCCTCCTTTAAATTTATTCACCTTGTTCTCCTCCTTTGGCTAGTTTTATTTTACAAAAAACATACAATACATTACAATTCACTATTTAACTGCATTTAATAGCAGTAATAGTGCTACTTGAAGCAAAACTATCAATGCAACTTGCGTACTAGTGCTATTAAGGAAAGACATAAAGCAGCAAGCTACTACATAAAAGATGTGATCATTTCATAACAGTTTAAACCACCACTGCAAAATAGCTAAATCATCCCAGCACTTTAAATAGAAAACCCACTGTGCACAAGCCCAACTAAACAAGCCGAGCAAAGGAACCATATGCATTATACATTGTGTATAGAGTGCATTACATTCTTAGCCCCGTGTACTCTCCTGAAGAGATGACTTGACAAGAAAGCTGAAGAGCAAGCACAATAGAAAGGCTCTGAGAAAACATCCAAGGAATTACACTGCATTGAAAAAATGCAATACCTTAACATTATTCAAATCTAGTATTTGAAGATGTAGGAATATGTGCTACCATCATATAATCTGTCACATGGTTCTATTTTAATAGCTTGTATATGATATTTACTTTGACATTAATGTTTGTGATAGGAACTTGTTTCTAAAAAGGTTGTGTATTCATAAAATGTCAAAATCCAGTCAAAGCAGCCAAGTGAATAATGAACTGGAAATTCAGTTGTTTGTAAAAATGTATGAAAAGCTCATTTAAAAAGTATGAGTGTCACAGGAGGTATGAATTAAGCAAATTCTGCCCTTAAAAAGAGCATGAAAATTTACATTGCCCTTTTGAATTATAACATGGAGTCTGCATTCACTGGAGTGCAAATTGAATGCTGTGGCTTCAGGTAAAGGAACCACAGGAAGTAGAGCTGTGGATGAGTATATCATTCTTATGGGGCATGGCTGTCACTTTAATGGAGACGTTGACTATTGCATATTCAAGTATGTGCTGCACTAGGCTGCACTAGCCAATCATGGATGCTGTGTGCTGCCATTGGCTGAGCCCCGGAGAGAGCTATGTGCTGTGCTGAGAGGGGGCGGGAAGGAGGGGGGCTCTCGATCTCCTCTGCGCTCTCCCATTCAACCTCTGTAGTCAGCAGAACGAGAGGCTGAGCGGAGCAGCACAGCATCCACAGCGACAGCATCCTGCAGATGACTCTGCTCCATGCAGGAGAGGAAGGGAGAAAAAGAGCGAGCGCTGGAGAGAAAAAGGTAGATCCACAGATGAAGAGAGGCAGAGAGGGGGAGACAAGCGCAGCGGGAGTAAGAGTGCGAAATGAAAGGAACTGAGTAAACACCGCTGCCTAAGGACCACTGCAGTTATACTAAATCTGGAGCTGTCAGGCCAACCCTCAACGAAGCAGTGAGTGAGAGAGGCAAGGAAATAGAGCAGGAAAGAAAGAAGTGATTTGAAGAGCTGATCTCATCACTCTGGACGAGCAGGGATGGGAACCCCAAGAGCCTCTCCATCAGCAGATCAAACTTCACACAGGAAAAGTGCCTTCAGATCACCAGTCTGAACCTGCCACTTCAGAGGAGTCACAAAAACGGCAAAAGAAGAGTTATCCTGGTAGTTCCCTAAAGGTCGAACAAACCTTGTACAGGATCTGTGACTACTGCACTGCTCAGCACAGCTCAAGTCTCTCTTCCCCCCTCACTCCTCCTTCGCACCTGCCTGCTCTTGGCGAATGTCTTCTCTGCATACACTCCCACTGCTCAGCAGTTGAACACACTCATGGTCGATGCCAAGGGAAGGAACATGAAATGTCTGACTTTCTTCTTAATGCTTCCTGAGTCAGTGAAAAGCAAATCAAGTAAAAGCTCCAAGAAGGGGAATGCCAGTGGCAGCTCCAAGCTGCCCCCAGTCTGTTATGAGATAATCACTCTGAGGAGCAAGAAGAAGAAGAAGATGGCAGCAGACATTTTTCCCACCAAAAAGCCGGCATCCACCACCACAGTGCAACAGTACCAGCAGCAGAACCTCAACAACAACAACACCATACAGAACTGTAACTGGCAGGGACTCTACTCCACCATAAGAGAAAGGTAAGCCTTTGGCTGCACTGGAAATCACCACTTATAATCCCAACAGTTTCCATCAACATTATATTCAGGGGAAATGAATTTGAAAATTTAATCTGGAAATTTCTCAGAAAGTTCAGCAGAGTTCAGCTCCATTTTAATTGCTAGTGTTCTGATCACAACCTCTGTTAAATCAGAAATGTATCACTAAACACTTCTGCAAGGTAATTACTCCTGTGTATTAAGATGTGTCGGTGTGTTTGTGTTAGCTTGAGAATGGGTGGGTGCTCTCTCTCTCTCTGCCCTGCCCTCAATCTGCTGGGGGACCCTCTGTTTACAGCCTCTCCGGCTCCTGCAGACTTTGCCTCTCTGACATAACAGAGGGTGGACAGGCACCGAGTGTGTTTGATATGCACAACAGGCAGAGGCTGCTCTGTACTAAAAGCAAAATATTTACCTTGGCCTATCAGTAAAAGACCCCAGCTGTCCCGAGCAAAATGTGTGCTTTCCGACCTGGCTTTGTTGTCTCTCCAGAACATCATGGGGCTGTTTACCCACCCCTGTGACATGTTCCACTACTCAATAATATATGAACGCAGCTTTATTGTTGGTCCCATTCTTTCACAGTGGGGATTTTCCATTGAGTTCATTGTCTTGTTTCCCTGACTTTATGTAGAAAGAGGGAATAGTAGAAGTAATGTAGGGGAGAAAAATGATTGAGCTTTGAAATAGTTTTTGTGTTTTAGTGTGCTCGGTGACACTTTAAAATCAATAAAATGTTTCTAGTCCTGCCTGAAGCAACTGGGACGGTACACAATCACAAAACTCTTGTTTCTAGAGGAGCAAAAAAGACATGTATAAATGCAATTCACTATTTTTGCTTGAACGTCTGCTAAAGACTCCAATGATTGAGTTGGATTATTCGATAAAAACACAATGAAATTAAGTTTGTGCATTGTTCCTCCCTCTTTAAAATCACTTATACTTGTTGTTTTCCCCCCTTTTTAGAAATTCAGTAATGTTCAACAATGAGCTGATGGCTGATGTTCACTTTGTGGTGGGTCAGCCTGGAAGGACTCAGCGGCTGCCAGGACACAGGGTAAGAATTTCATCAACCACTAAAATCAGGGGAGGAAATTAACAAACAAGCAATCAGCCAGCCTTGCCCATCGTTGTTCATATCACACAAGCATAAAAAATAATCTTCCTCATTGCCAGCGGTAATGGAACTCAAGTCCTTTGTGCTCCACTCTCACTTCCGCACCATGTGTCTTTTCGAGACAGTCCTCAATTATTTATGTAAATGAGGCTGAAGGATAGAGGCAACGGAGTGAGTGAAGGAGGATGGGATATCCTCCTCAGCAGTCGTCTCACACAGAATGGATCGCCTTTGTCTCTGCTTTAGCTCAGCTTTTCAGAAACTGCTCTGCAATTACCCAACTTTTAATCAAACACATCCAACAGTTTCAATGATAATGCAGATTAAGGTGCATTCAGCTGTGTATCTCACTTCCTAGAAGAAACTTTTGTGCTCGTTAACGTGATTAGCATTTGAATTTTATAATGACGGCACAATAAATCTAGAATATTACCACTGATTATTATAATTGGGTTCATACTCATTCGGTTTATGTGTGTTGTGACCTGCAGGTCGTCATCCTGACTCCTTTGTTTACGTCGCACTCTGACCTCATTGTTTTCTCAAGATGTGATTAAGGCTTACATCTGCCTAGCCCATATCCCTCATCTAAAAGCACTTCAATTTGTTCTCTATTTGAATATGATTATGACATTCCAATAAATTGGGTAAGTGATTTTGCAGCCATAAATTTGGCTGCAGCTGTCCATTGCACATCTACAAGCTCAGATCAGCTCGGCATGGGTCATCTTTCTTGTTCTTTATATGGGACCCAGATGTATTATCTATGATTGGTAGCTGCAGTGCACTATGCACATTTAGAGAAAGCAGTTATGGAAGGACACTGAGGATGACTTGACTGCACTTTATGCTGGGACATTATGCCAATGGGTTATAATGACGTTCAGTGCGGAGATCTTTATTGTGTCTAGTTGGCAGGAAATGCATATGCATTATGATCTCATTTATGTTTATAGTTATATCCCTCCACGATTGTGGGGGTGGGGGGGTTAGGGTGGGGTGGGGGGATGCAGCTAAATGCAGTATTTTATGTAAATATCTGTAAAATATAACGGGTCATGAGGTGGAAATAATCTAATATGCATTTGTATACTGGTTTCTAAATCCACATAAAAGAGCACCAGTCATTGAGCTGATCTCGTCTAATGAACAAAAAATCATGAATACCAGTGTGCAACTACAACACAGACGACAACAACGGTATTGTTTCCAAAAACATAAATTTGCAGGCTTCATTTTCAATTGGCTTCCCTGCAATTTACTTCAGAGAAACCCTGTGTTCTTTTTTAGCGAAAATTTATACCACCCACACACCCACCTACACTTGTGCAGCACACACGCATATCACACAGAGACGCATACCCAAACCTGAAACATAAATGTACTTGAGAACAATAAGGGTTCATAGCTTTGTATACAGTGCTTATTACTGATAATGTTAGTGGCATTGTGTTGCATCTGATTTCATCACAAATACAGAAAAGCCATTAATTTCAGTAAATTGAACTTTTGTTGCACTCTGCTCAGTTGTGTCAGAGGGAATCTTATTCATTAGAAATCTGCCTCCCTGTCCTCAGGGGAAATAGAAACGGGCTAAGCACAGCTGAGAAACTCAACAGGTAAAGTCTCTCCAGAATGGAGACCCTGTTCAATATTCACTGAGAGATTTGTGTGTTTCATGTAAAGAGCCACATGTGAACTAATTGGATTTACTACAATTCCCATTTCAAATAATCGTTCTCCTTTTTTTTCTGGATGTTAACACGTGTCATGTGGATTCCAGTGAAATCCTAGATGAACTATGTTTTCATTTCTATTTCCCTCACTTTGCTTTCTCTTCTTTTTTATTAGTATGTGTTGGCTGTGGGCAGCTCGGTGTTCCATGCCATGTTTTATGGTGAACTTGCTGAAAACAAGGATGAAATCCATATACCAGATGTGGAACCAGCAGCATTTCTGGCAATGCTGAAGTAAGAATTCTCCTCTGTCTAAATTCTTCATCATCCTGCACTTTCTTCGACTACCATCTCCATTACATAACTGCTATTTCAATTTGATCTTGGTGGAAAAAAGATATGATAAGACTGGTCTATATCTAACTCTGGCACATCTAGAACAAAACTGTTGAGCACTTCCTTCGACAGACAAATGAGATGAAGTGTTTCTTCTTCCTGAATTTTACAGATAGAATCTATATCTGTCTATTTTACTTTAATGCATTTCATTATGCTACCCACTTTTCTGGCTGAATCCCTTGATACTGTTTTCTACCAGCTCCTTGCCATTCTTTCGTCACTTTTATTTCTGAGTGTTGTTTTCTCCGCCCTTACAGGCGAGCTACAGAAGGTGGTAGGAAAGGCGTAGGAGGAATACTATTTTGATGACTAGTTTGATTAGTTAGCACAATAATTTCACTCTGTTTAGAATCTCTTTCCATTGTTATACAACATATTTTCGTACAGATGCAGTCATGCTATGGCTTACAAATGTAATGTGAATTTCAAGAATTAATTTTAACCTTCAAATGCTGTATTTAATATAGTATATATTATATCTTTTAGTCTCTTTCTACAATATAATCATCATCTCGACCACCATGTTTTCAGCATGACAGCTTGCATGTCATTTCCATTTTGTCTGATCTGTTGTCTATGAAGCTGAGAAAGTCCCATTTTTACATCAACAGGTACATTTACTGTGATGAAATTGACCTGAGTGCTGACACAGTGTTGGCCACTCTATACGCTGCAAAGAAGTACATTGTCCCTCACCTGGCACGTGCCTGCGTCAACTTCCTGGAGACCAGCCTGAGCGCCAAGAATGCCTGTGTGCTGCTTTCCCAGAGCTGCCTGTTTGAGGAGCCAGAGCTGACACAGCGCTGCTGGGAGGTGATTGATGCCCAGGCCGAGCTGGCGTTACGCTCGGAGGGCTTCTGCGACATTGATGCCCAGACCCTGGAGAGTATCCTACAGCGAGAGACACTCAACGCTAAAGAGATAGTGGTATTTGAGGCAGCACTAAACTGGGCTGAGGCTGAGTGCCAGAGACAGGAGCTCACCTCTTCGACTGACAACAGGCGGAAAGTTTTGGGCAAGGCCATGTACCTGATACGCATCCCTACAATGGCTCTGGATGATTTTGCCAATGGAGCGGCACAGTCGGGCGTGTTGACGCTAAATGAGACCAATGACATCTTCCTGTGGTACACGGCAGCCAAGAAGCCTGACCTGCAGTTTGTCAGTCAGCCAAGGAAGGGGCTGACACCGCAGCGCTGCCACAGATTTCAGTCCTGTGCCTACAGAAGCAATCAGTGGCGCTATCGGGGCCGTGTGACAGTATACAGTTTGCAGTGGATAAGAGGGTTTTCATCGCTGGGTTTGGACTTTATGGATCTAGCTGTGGCTCAGCAGAGTACAGTGCCAAGATTGAGTTGAAACGTCAGGGAGTACTGCTGGGACAAAACCTCAGCAAATACTTCTCTGATGGCTCCAGCAACACCTTCCCAGTGTGGTTTGAGTATCCAGTCCAGATCGAGCCTGACACATTCTACACTGCCAGCGTGGTTCTCGATGGGAACGAGTTGAGCTACTTTGGACAGGAAGGAATGACGGAGGTACAGTGTGGGAAAGTGACATTTCAGTTCCAGTGCTCCTCAGACAGCACTAACGGCACTGGGGTGCAGGGTGGCCAGATTCCCGAGCTTATCTTCTATGCTTGACAACACCTGCATAAACATTTGACTGGTTTTCAGTGCACTTACAGAAAATAGAAATTTATCACTTTGTGCATAGTGTCACTTTCTGTTATTATTTATTTTTGTCACTACTGTGCAAAAAAAAATCTGATCTCAGACCTGTGAAAGGGCCTTATGTGTTTTGATTTTAGTAAATGGTCCACTTGAGTAGGATCAGATAAATGTTTCAAGATGTTGCTGTCCAAATACATGGATGAAGTGATCCTAAAAGATAAAAAATATCTCGCACTAGAGGTGCATGTATATATGAATATATGTAAATTCTGAAATGTATATGATGCCACAATTGGGGCCAATGCTGGCCACAGAGATATCTTATATAATGAATATGCTACAGTATGTTTATTATTTCTATGCTTGCATAGAATGCACATATATAGCAGCAATACTTCACATTATATGATGATCATTTCATGTCATGACTCAGTCTGGACCATCAGCACCATAATAGAAGTGAAAAAGGCTGTATGATATTCAAAAATAACATAAAATTTCGAGTCACAATCAAGAGCACTGTTTGTCCTGTTGTAGTATGTACTACCCATTTGTATTTGAGTGGTTTCAACCAAATCTGCAGCTTTTATGATTCTCTGAATCTAGTATTGGGGCATTTAGAGAGGGCTTGAGGGGTCTTAGATTAGGGAGCACTAGATATAATGAGTCACACAGCCCTTACAGTATCTCTCTGTAGCATGTTGCTCTACACCTACACTCATATTAGTCACTTCAGCAAGGCTTTATTTAGATTAATGTCATTATGTTTACAGTGAAAATTAGGACTTGAAATGATTACCATTCACCGCTACATGGTAGAGTGAAAGATTCCTTTGGTTTTCTATCTAAATCTGTGTGCACTGCAGTACTTACTTACAGCCTGGGCAGACCGGTTCCATTTCATTTGATCTGTGTACCACTAATTGTTCTGGCGCCTTCGTTTTGTTTACAGCAAAAAGATTAACGATTGATTCAGTGTTAGGAGCTGTTTATCTTATGGACTTTTACTTCTCTTTGATAAAAACCCTGTGCACTCTGAACTGCTGAGCACTCCCTCCCAATGTGACCATACAGTATCAGTATTTGCAGAAGCATACTGTATATGCTACAGAATTGCACTGATGTTGGTTTGTAAATGAATCTGTCATTTTGTTTTACTTGAGGCAGATTTTTCTTTTTCTTCTTTTTTTTTGATTTACTGTGCTACTGAGTATTCTTTCTGGTGTAGGATAAACATCCACAAGCTTGTCTGCTCATGACAACGAATGAGGAAAACTGGTGTTCATGTCCTGTGTTTACGTGCTACAGTGCTGGGAGACCAACGAATGTGTATGGTTGTAAATGATGCAAATAAAACAAAAAGAGTGGTATATATTGGTTGTGTTTCCCATCTGTAAAAAGTGATAACGCTACATACTTTGCCTGAAATTAAGAGCTGGGGACAGATGATGCCCTTCAGCACTGCGGTGATGTACAATGCCAAGTAGAGATGTCTGCTGATTGATGGTGCCTGTCTTCATGCCACTTAAACACCCTGCTTTTGGTCTGTCAAAATCTAACTCTATCCTGCATCCCACTTAAGTATGCAACATTACACCTCCTCCTCCTTGATATGAATTTAAAAAGAAATCTATGTTTGGCTTTCGGAGATGTGCAAGCACTTCGGTAAAGGTGTGAAGAGATAGACAGCATGCCAAACAATGTCCACAGTCTTGAATTTCAACTGAATGCCGTCATAAAGAATCGCTCCTCGATAAGTCCATCACATGAGACATAGAGATAACATAGTGTCAAATGTCTAAAAACCCCAAAGTGTTGAATTCCCAGCCTAATACTGAGGCTGTCTGAACCACAGTTGATCTGGATGTGTCTTTCTGCTGATGAAAAGAAGGCAGCGGAATCTCAAAAGAGGCTTTCTTCTCCTTCATATCCCTGTCTGAGAAACAGTCACTTTTTGAAAGTAGCACACTTGTGTCAGAGATAAAGTTCAAAATTCCAGTCACAGATACTATGCCTATACACTGACAAAATAATGAATTCACAAACACATAGATTTTTGACTTTCTTCGATTGCCTTATATGCTGCAAAACCCTAAAACAAGACAATTCAAGCCTCGAGATGAATCATATCTTTCCGTGAAGATAATCCCTGTTGGGAGCTTATGGTAGGTGCTTGATTACAAAGGCACTCAATAACACTGAGACCGAGTTTGACAACGCCAATGAGCATGAAGCCCTTGATGAATTGAACTCAATATGTTGGGGGACTTGGTTTTTCAGTGTGATTTTTCATGATTGCGGTGCTAATGTTGTAACCAAGATCATTAATTGCACAAGAGGCAGCGGGGGACTAGAATGTGCCAGGAGTGAGATGCAGATAGACACACACAGACAAACGGGGATATTTTCATTTGCAACTGTAGCTGATGCACAGCAGCAAAATTAAAACCCAAGTATAGCTTAGACTTAGTTAAATACTTAAAAAATATTAAAAACAACCTCATGCAGAGGCACAGTACTCTGGAGGGATCTTTCTTCATTTTGTTCTCCTGGAACAATTGCTAGTCAAGCCTTTCAATTTGCCATTTCTTTGGTGTTTTTCACAGTCGGCTCAGTAGGCCGGGGAGCTGCCAGAGACTACCAGCTCACTGCCAGAGCTGTGGCGGGAACAACTCTGCTCATCATGGAGTTATTACCAAAAACGACTACTGAATCAATAGCAAGGCTTCAGTCAGTGTTGTGTTGGGAGCTCTAAATACCTGTAGTTGCAAAAAATCCCCAAAACCTCCAAGATATACTGTAAATCTACCATAGACTCATTTTGCACTAAGGCTAAACTGTACTAGATGAAAACTCAATTTTTTTTATGGGAGGTGACAATTATTGTGGGAACGCATTTTAATTATATGAATGAAAAGCAATTAAATCCTACAGGGCTAAGAATAAAATGCATGGTTAGGCATCTAATTATAATTAGTTTGTCAGTAAAGGGAAACATTGCAGAGAGCGTGTAGCACTGATGAGGATATCAGTGTCAGTATTTTCCTCCACATACGAAAAGTGAATGATAAATATCTCCCACGTGTTTTAAGATTGCCCACATTATACAATGCTGGAAATGGTTTTAACACAGAATTTTTCATATATAAATGTCTTCAGTCGTTATGGGAAGATGACATGCAATATTCATCTTTGACTGCGAGTGCTTTAATATAACAGAGACAGACTTTTTAATAAACATATGGCTTAGCAGGAGAAGGGAAAAAGGGGAAATGGAGTTGGTGGATATTGACTCAGACTGGGCACATATTGCTCAGGAAAATCTCACTGAGGGTTTAATTGCTGTTCAGTACAAATTAAGGATGAAAAGATTCAGTCTGACTTGAGGAAGGACTGCGGATTACCACTGATCAACATTCTTAATGCACTCCGCGACTGATTGTTTCAAGTACAGATACGTCTGTGAACAGAGCCGAAAGGTCTAATGGCAGGAATGGTGCTGCTTTCTTAGTCTGAGGTTAACATGCGGCGCAAAAATATCACATTACTACTACTGGCCATAATAATGTGGTGTGTGGTGTGGGGTTAAACAGGAGAGAAAAGTCTACTTAATCCACCCGAGTGCAAAAAAAAATCCCCACGCTTCACATACAAGAAAATGGTGAAAGAAACCACATTGTGCCGTGTAACTGCATCAAACATGGGTCTGTTCACTGCAGGCAATCGCATATCCACTCCTCAACATCCTGATAATTTCCATTCCAGCAAAATGTCAATGAATTAATAATGGCCGAAGAGAGGAGGGAAACACAGCTGTGGGTTTAAAGAATTCATCAAAGAAAATTATTTAAAAATGTGTTTTTTAATTCAACAAATCTCGAAGGAAATCTCCCTTTTCCCCTACCTCCCCTTAAACCATATGTTAAGCATGTATCCATTTAACAGTGTTCAAAGTGCAGGTTACGCTTCACAATGTACTGGTAAAGTGCAACAAACTGCCCAGTACAGTCGCTGTTATGAGAGCAGTTGGCAAGGGCTGCTGAAGGTTGCAATGAATTGCTCGTAATCCTGACAGATATAAGAGTATCTGAGTCCCACACAAACCTTATTGCAGTAACTTCAGGCTACTGGCAGCAAGTCAAGCAGGAGTGAGGAATAATAAATGGGAAGGGGCAGACAGAGGTAAGTGGCAAATTCCTTCTGACTAGTATTCAGGTAAAGTCATCATTCCCTTGATAATCATCACATAGATTATCAGCAGACAGGCAAAGTGGCAATTAATCACGCGTGAGAATGGCAAAAGGTCACAAAGTTCAGATGCGAGGTGCGGGTCGAGGCAAGCCACAAGACAGGAGTTTGACTGATGATAGCCACCATCACATCCCCATTCCCAACCCTGTGGTGCTAAAGACCTGGAAAATGTAAGAGACATTATTCCAAATAATCTCATATCTCACTGCTGTTGCCTCCAGTCGCGTGAGGTTGGGATGCGCGGCGGGGCCGAGCCTGCGATTGTGTCTTTCATTTATCTATTTATTTATTCATCGCTACCAGGCAGAGCTAAATCGTTCCAACAGGCTAGGACACTGAGAGGCCGGCTTTTATGTTAGATTAGCCTGTTTATAGCAACGCTGCTCTGCTCCAGATGGATCAATATGGCTCGGATTTCTGGAGGTAAGTGCTGCGAGTATCAGGTGAATTATGATTACAGAAAAGAGTGGAAATACACTTTTGGTGGACAATGGGAGCTGCTGAGCCTATTCAAAGCATGCAAAAATACAAGACAGTTTAGTGACAGAGTATCAGGCACACACTGGAAATAAATTACATTACCTTCCAACGGTGCAGAAGTAAATACCGAGTTTGCATAATTGTGTGTTTGTCCTATGAAATGCGATCCCAGAAGGTATATGAATGCTGCAGTTGGGCAAAAAGTAGTTCTTTCGACGGCTCCAAAAAGCTAAATTTGTTGGTGATGCATTATGCTAATCAAGCTATTTATTTCCACAACTATGGTTTCGTATACCTGTCACCCACAGCCATTACAGCGAGGCTTGATCAAAACCTTGAATGCTGGCAGCTTCCCACTGAGAGAGGTGATGAGGGCTGAGCATGCTACTTTTTGTATGTACTCTAGAGCCTCTATTCATACTGAAGCATGTCCTCTAAGGCAGCTCCATGGCTTTGATAGTATGGAGTGAGAGGGCCCTCCTCTCCCCAGGGTCTGATATAATGAGAGTGAGCTTACTAAACATGATCTGTGGCTCTCTCAAATAAGCTACTTGAAACGGCTCGAGTCTGAAACAGTACAACAAACAGCACTGATTCATTTGTACACATGCTCCTGCCCTATCTCTCTTTTTCTGTGGGCAGGGAGGGAGAGTACGGGAGGGGGGGGCTAATGTGTTTTAATGTATGATGGAGAGTGATCCAGAGATGGAGAAAGAGCACAGAGTGGCACAGGAGTCCGGCTTTATGTGCATCCATTCAAAACTCACACAGGGAATCTGGCTTTTCCGGTTTCATTATTTCCTGCGCTGCACAAAGAAAATGTGAAGTGACAGATTTTAAACGATTGCATTCGGGGGTTTGCATTTGTACACATATGAATAGAAATGTAGTGAGCAGTTATTGCCAGGATAATAGTTTAACTGTGCAATTTCTCATATTCAGTCAGTATCGGCTTTAGGATCTTATCACTTGGCAGAGGGAAGGCTGGTAATCAACAGAGACATTATACTGGCAACAAGGTATTTCTTTTGTCAAGCAAATCAGAAATATGAACTAGTCTGGCAGTCAGCATAATTTAACAGGGCTACAGGAATGCATTTGTATCCCTGAATACACATTTACAAGAGTGAATTTTATTCGCTGAATGCCCATTTTCTCTCCATTTAACCTTTAAGTGGCCGAACATCTTCCATCACAGGCAATTGCCGTCTGAATTATTGCAAGGAGTATAATGACATCTATAGTGGAGTGATGTTATGCAGAGTCCTAAGCTCTAACAGCCTGCTTTTGTGGCCTAATTTAAGAAGTGGAGCGCTATCTCCTGTTCCTCTGTCCTTTTTCGATGCAATTAGCACTGTTTAAAAAGGCATTACCTAGGCAGTAGTGGTCTAATGCTAGCATACAATTCATCGCAACTTTGAGGCAGACATTCTACGTCCCAAACACAGAGGGACTGGGAGTAATTCACCTGCATTCACAGCAGCGCCGCATTCATATAGTGTGTCTGCATAAACATCCCTGCAGCTGCGTGATTCAGGCTTAATGGTGACGCTGATGATGAATCTGATGTTGGCGAAGCAAAGAATCTTTTCTCATCTTACCATTAGCTCAGATAATTAGTCGCAGCTGCCTCAACTGTCAGAAAGAAAGCGAGTTTCAGAGTGGCTCGAAAAATGAAGGAAATTATTTCTTTATGTTAAATCAGATTGAAGGAAATATCAGCCAGGGGGTCAATACACAGTGACATCAAATGATTGTACTTTACCAGTAAAATATAAGATGCTTATCTGATTGGCAGGTTATGATAAGAAAAAAAATTGAATGTTATGTATCATATCATAGATTTATAGCAGCTGCAATCAGCCTTCATCTGACCCAACTAAAACTCCTTCTCAGCCTGTGCCTTTTGAGTCAAGCCCCAAACCATTCCCTCCCTGCCCTCAATAATGGCCTCAATTTAGGCTTTACTGTGCCTTACCTTCCCCTAATTTTCACTTCCCTTTGAGATACCAAAGCTTTTCTCAACCTGAGCTGCTGGAAATAATCACAGGACATGAGACGAATGAAAGTGTCGTGTTTGTAGAACTTTTCCTGGTTGCCTTTGTGTGTTTTGTATTCTTTTTCAGGCAGCCTACGCCTAATTATGTATTACATATGCTTTTTTACAGGAGAAAGCAAGCCGACAGCTCTGATGAATGCCGCCACTGATAATGTAGGTCCTATGGAAATAATGTAATTATGTGCCGAAGATAGATAAAGAGAGCCATCAGACCTTCATTTGAGGCACTTGTCCCAAACAGACCCACTGTCTGTGGGACTGTGAGTAATGTGTGTTTATACTGGCAGGCAATCATACACATGCACAGGTGTGGGATGAACACGAGGGGAGGTGAAACATATGTTTTTTTTTCACAGGGTTGCAAAATACAGAGAATACTAAACATGATTGTCATTGTGTGGGCAGATGTCATTTCCAAGGCGTCTCCACTGAACCCTTGATGCTGTCATATTTATCTTGTAAATAGCACTTGAGGGAAGAAAGATAGTGTAACAAAAAAAAATTATAATCATGTTTGTGATTTACATTTTTGTGTGTGTATAATAAAAGTGCTGCTTGACATGTTTACTATTTGGCTTATTATCCTTATGTGATTAATTTGTTTCTGCTGAGCAATTTATCGTCACTCGGAAGCAACAATTCTGGATGAGCCTCTATCAGTGTCGCAGAAGATCTTGACCACCTCAAGGCAACGAAAAGTCAACAGAGAGATATAATATCAACCAACCAGTAATGCATCTAATTCCAACATAATATCTTTGACTATCAATTATTGCGTTGTCACCCAAGGCAGCACTAAAGCAAGCAGAGCAAGAACAGAACGTTTGCGCTGTTAAGATAGCGCTGCTTTAAAATTTTTTTTGCTGAATTGGCATTTGTGAATAAAGGTGGAACAATAGAAAGTAGTTAAATATGCTGGAAAAGTGCAAGGTCAGGAAATGTGCATTGGAACCGTAAGATATGTGAATAATTAACATCTTTCATCAGAGTTCCAGTTTAAACATTGGGTTCACTGAAAAGGCACGTCCCATAGTTTCTATTCTCAGTCGCATTTCCACAGTGTTCTAAGCTTAGTATAAAATTGAATGGGTTTTAACCCAGGTTTGCCAGCTCCCCGCCTCCTTCTTCCTTTATTGCAAAGAAGAGGCACATGAAATATCAAAAGGCCAAATACGTCAGAGCTCAAGAGATTGGAGTGGAGGGGATTTTCCTCCAGTGTGCTGTGCTGCACCTCCAGCAACACTCGTGACCACGGGGAGGAGGAGGGGCAGCTGGAATTCCATTTCTCAATGATGAGATTCTTTTCATCATGCCTCCTTTGCATAACAAAAGGTGTATAAAATTCATTATATATGGCAGCGTGTATCTGTAAACCACCGCGAGAACGTTGCTCCACAGCAGTCCTCTATTTTCAGGAACAGAAGCAAAACCACGGTGCCATTGCCTTGGAGAGGTTAAAAATATCACCACCCACCACCACCTCAACATGACAAGTGTGCACGAGTCACTAACCGCGCATTTAATGTGATTAGAGTGCTCATGTAATTTCAAAAGTAATTCATCCAGTGACTACAATATGTGGGGACTGCAACGGCTATTTCCTGATGTTATTCATACCTATTTGAACACATCCTTTTAATTTGCCATATCATTAAAGTCTCATGAACCGATGACTTGTTTCTTTTGACCCCACACAGAGTTCAGCTGCGCACAGAGAACGAGCTGGAGGTTTGTAATATTTCATCTGGGGTCTATTATGCTGATAAAAGAAACAGGATGAAAAGAAGGGCCATTACAGCTGAGGATCCATGCCAGGTGTCACTCTAATTTAATCGAGCCACTAAAGACAAAGAGGCGGCCCGAGGGAAGCCTCTAAATAATAGGCCTGACTGCAGATGACAAGTGGCACAGTAACCTGTGATTGAAGGGGCAGACAGGGGGCTTTAGGGCAGCCTCACCCTGCGCAAGCGATGAGTGGATTTAGGAGCTCAAAGATACAAAATGTGTTTTTGTACAAATAACTAGACATTAGGAATGAAATGATTTACAGTGACAGATCAGCACTTGAAAAATGTAGGAACACAGCAGCAAATGGAGTGTCACGGCTTCTAAACAAAGAGAGGAGGCAGCTTGTTTTCATGATAAACACTGGGGATACGAGAGGTACAGCATATGGGCAAGCTTCACCAGGCTTTTAATAAAGGAGATATTTCACATTCTCTGAGCCATATTGGATTTGTTTGTGGCTGAAACAACTGTGATCGATAGCTTTAGATGTTTCTCCATCTGTAGTGGTGTATAATTACTATTTAGATCAAGGTAATCCATGATATGGTCTGAACAGATCAAACAAGCCCCAGACACAATAGTCTCGACAAGTACAGACAAAGAGAAGGTGTCCAAAGTTTTTCTGCACTACAGCTTCAATGGACGCTAGAGTTAAATATATTCTGATGGGAGAAAGGTCGACCGATCTTGAAAAATTACCGAGCGCCGATGGGAATGAGAGTAGACACAGGCAGATGCATTATATAAATTATGCTTAAGCAACGCTATCCAAGTCATTCAGATGCTCAGATATTCAATACAGCACTCCGGGTCCTCAGGAAGATTTGCAGGATTAGAGGTTGTAAGCCAGGCCAACTCGATATATTGATCCTCCTCACTGAGAGCTGCATTCAATTTCCTAACAATTAGATGCACCTGAAGGTTAATATGGTGCTTTGTTAATCTGTTGTGTTATCTCAAACTAACTCTCTCTCACACTGTCTTTGCCCCGTTTTTTCCTCACTGCATATGCTTCTGCCAGACTGTTTTGGCTGAAAGGCTCCAATCTCTGGCAAAGCTCTATCCATCCTGCTATCATAGAGGTCATTTTGTAATTAGTAATGCCGTGATATTAAGGCATTAGGACAGACGCTTCCTCTCACATGGCTTCTAGGTAAGTACTGAAACCACAGCCCTGTAGATCATTCCGAGGCAACATTAGTGGCCAAAGTAAATTAGGTTGGTCCCCACTATGACCTTGTAACCACACTAACTCCTCCCATGACCGCAGTATGTTTTTAATAGGGCTGCCTTTGCGTACCCACCCAATGGCAATTTTGTTTCCATTCCCCTACGGCTGATTTCATATTCCAAGGATGTCGCACGACTTATGGCTCTGCGAGAATGAAATTTCTCACATGGGATCAGGGGGGGATATTTCTCTGGTGCGACATACATAGGATTCGGAGAAGTAGAAATGACAGCAACATTACATGGTTGAAATGAAAACTCCATAATGTTATCCATTTTTATTCATAAGAAGCTATTACGTGCTTCTCATTGGTGCGAAGGCAGGATGGCGGAGGGGATTTTGTAGCAATTCTCAGTTATAAATCACAGACAAGTGAGAATTATGGGGTCAACAAAAACATAAAGTGATGGTGTATCCGTGTAGTGAACGTGCTTTGATACAGGGCTCACACGTGTTCCGTTTACACCACTACAGCCACAGCTAGCCCAATAAATTCATACATCCTAATCTCCGCTGAAAGTGAGCAGCAGAGCGAGGAAAGGGTTGATACTGACCAACTAAGAAGGAGGAGATTAGCTACAGAGTTTTACTGCCTTCTGCTATTTTGGGGGGAAACTAATGGTAACTGAAAAGGCAAACAATGAATCAAGACCTGAAGGAGAAGTCGCTGAAGCAGACCGGGGAGGGAAAAAAGTCCTTCTACAGCATTCCAGGTGAAAATGTAAGATAATACGTATAGTTACTGTCACAAATGCGTCTCTTTAATTCCTGCTCTGGATGCATTATTACTATTAAGCCAAGTAGACCTAACCTTTTCCATCAAAAGCCCTTTTTCCATCAAGGCTGATATTTTAAGCAGTCAGGACTAATAGCGTGAAATAATTGGCTGCTTTAAAACTGTTTTTCTCTGTTCGGTGAAAGGGTTTCATGCAGAACCCTTACAGAGGCTGCAGTCATCTAGACTTTCCATGAAGCCTGACGAGCTGGGAAATAAGGAAAAAATTAGACCTGATGGAAAATTTATTATAACTACTCCCATTTTTTTATTTATTTATTTTTTATTTCTAAAAGCCTTGATTGTACTCTTACTGCTATATGGCTATTCATGCTCCCTCATTCTGCTCAAAAATGCACCTTCACTGGCCAACCATTTTGAACCTCTTAACCCCGACACAAGTGAGAGTACTGCTTAACTATTGCAGCTACTATTCATGAGTTTTTTTTCCTCCCTCTTTTACCTATAACATTAACCCCTACTCCAATCAGTGCGAAATGGCGACCGTTATCACGAGTCCACTCTCCCTGCCAGGTTTCCGTCATTTTCACCTTCACCATCCTCCCCTCAATACCATCATATTGTCAGGTCTGCTACAGCTGATTCTGCAAAACTGAGAAATGAGATAGGGTGCGAGGGATGCTTTACTGTGTGTGTGTGTGTGGGTTTGTGCGTGTGCATGTGCGAGAAGTCCGCAATGTGAGTATACTGCAGAGGATGTTTCAAAAGTCAGATGTTGGTAATCAGTGGAAACTTCAATAAGATTGATCTTAATGCTTTTCCATTTAAATGAATTACTGATAACTGATAATCCATGAGGCAGTCAATGATTCATACAGACAAGTGAAAATCCTGTGTGAATGTATAACATCCATGCCTCAAGGCAGCTGATGCATACTATATCCTGCTTTTTGAATGCATCTGCGTATGCACAAGTTTATAAAAGAGCTCCCTTTGTGGAAATATCTACTGTCTTGCATGTTTGTCCATGTGAACAAGACAACATAAACGTAGCTCTCTCACTGATGTATATAACCGATGTCCAATTTTACTTTATCCTGGAGAACTGCTAATTTAGGTCATTAATTCAAACACACACTGTTTTCAGAATCACTCCATTTTCTCAACTCCTCACACACCCTGCTATCCCTCCTGGTGGCGGATGGAGAATCGGTTGGGGGTACTGCCTCGGTAATTGGAGAAACCTTCTGAAACATGCAGATGAAGCGGGGTGAGAAGGAGAGGAGTGAAAGTGGAAAAGGAAAACGGACCAGATTCCTAATTATCCAGCCCCCTTTCTGCTATTCCCTTTTTCTTGCTCTGACAGGGTAACAGTCATACAGAGGAGGCTCCTTCCACTCCTCACTCTGCCCTGCGCATAATTAGGTGCAGTGTACATGGCTGCACAGGGATTGATGCTCATATAAAGGCCGGGGTGAGGAGGGGGTTCAGAGGAAAGCTGGGGCTTTGATGAGAGGGTTAAGAGCACTGTCAGCACACTCACACTTACACATGTTACAATGAATCACCCTGTCAGCTGACACACAAACTGCCTTACATGAAACTTGGACACACAGCTGCAGTTGCATACTAAACATGCAGCTAGGGACTCACACGGTGCGAGATTTAATGAATTTTTGCGTTATGACACCCAAATGAAAGTGCAGTTTAGTCCATTTTCTTTCGTTTTTGATTTCTTGGTATTTATAACAATGCACCGCAAGGAGGCGGGAGATGTGGGGAAAGAGAGCAGGGCAGTGACATGCAGCACAGGTCCGGACGTCTGGAAATCGAACAGGGGAATCACTGCTAACGACATCTGCGCCCATGCGGCGTACGCTCTAACCCCTCGGCTATCAGGTCGTCCAGTTCAGTGCATTTTGAAAATGGAGGAAAGATAAGAGATATATAAATATAAATAGCAAAAAGACATCTGAAATAAGACAGCCAGTTTCAGTGAAGCCGCATTCATTTCCTTTCAGCTGCTGAGAGGAGGATGAGATAGGCTGTCTGCTTTTTAATATATCTAACAATGTCCCCGGTAGCACACAGCAGTGGGAAGCACATGAGGAGATATAGTCAGCTGTATTATTCAAAGCAGTGCACAGAAAATTGTCGCTATTTGCATAGACATACAATACAGTGTGGATAAATATCATATTCTTTGTGAGGTGACTGTGTCTCTGCGAGTGCTTTTTCTATTTGTGCGCCTGTTGCAGTGTGTGCAAAGTCTACTCAGATCTACTCTACATGTACGCAGTATAAGTGAATGATAAATAGAAGATGTGGATTTTCTTTTTCTTTATGAGTTAACCGACTTGTTACAACTGTTGCTACAATTCAGTGAGTCAGGAGGAGATGCAGTTATGCAGTTTTACTTTTGATAACACGTTAAAGTTTAGACACCTAATTAAATTTAAATACGGTGCAGACAGTATTTCTATTAGATGTGCAGCTTTCCTTAAATTTGGAAATGTAAAGCTATTAACCCACCCTGGCTGTGAGATAGTATCAAATATAGTTGGGTCCAAAAGTCTGAGCCCACATTAAAGGTCTATCTTTTTTTTTAAAGATTTATTTTTGGCGAGGACAGGACAGAGTCAGAAACAGGAGAGAAACCCGGCACAGCCACTGCGCCTCTGCTCGTGGGTCACGTGACATAACCATTAGGCTATTGGGGCGCCCTAAAAATCTATCATATTTTAAGCTGGCAGATTTAAAAACATTAACTGGCACAGGTAGTAATGCTACCCTAAATGAAGAAGCAATATTTGAGATTGTTCTCTGGTGGTCAGCAATCAAATTCAAGCAAAGTTGTGGAACTGACCATGTTAACTCCTGTATTGTATTCAGTTGAGTCCATTCCACTGAGCCAGGGTTGTGATGACAGATCAAGGGTTTACTTACTTGTGATAGACATAAACATGGTATCAGAGCTACGGTGTCAAAAGTCAAACTGTCATTCACATTGTCAAATCATGGATGGACTGGAAATTTCTAAAGGGGGCAGTTTGTGGACTCTAAAACACTTTCAAAGCTGAATTAGGCAGACCAAAAATGACCACACCATCAGAAGATCAATTAGCCAAGCTTTCACTGAGAGACAGAAAAATAACTTTGTTACAGATATAGAACCTCAAGTACACAAAAGTGCTGTCAAAAAATGTTGTCTGGTGGTGGTCTGAGAGGATGAATGGTTGCAGACAAACACTTGGGGCTTATTTAGGCCAGTGTTAAACCTCCAGCATCCATAAGGATACAAAGGTCTGTTGGGGTCTGAGTGACATAAACTTCCTCATCTCCACAAATGCGCAGAATGTCTGAATGCAGCCCAAAATTAAGTCCATGCAGACAATTCTACAAGTGCAGTAGTGCCCATTATCGCAGTAGTGTACATCTACCAAACACACAGATCCAATACTGCACATGTACATAAGTGATTCCACTCTTGACACCATTGCACTAGAAAAGAAGCATAATAACAACAACTATGCACGTATGATGTCCACAGATGTCCGTGTACGTGTCTCCAAGGGAGTATAATCAAAACTTAAGACGTACCAGCATTTCAGTAATGACTGGAGGAATATTCTAGACCGAAGGTGTTTTTCCTGCACTGGAATTGGACAAATGAACAACACCCTGAACAAAAAGAAGTATCACTCTATTCCTAAGAGACATGCTACACACTGGTTTGTATCTTTGTGGAGACAGATTCATAATGCATCAGGATAAAACACCAAACTCATCTCAAAGCTTTGCAAAAACTATCTGAAGATCAATCAATACTTTCCTTTACTTTCATTCGGTCTCAATGCCATTGAACATATATGAGGACAACTGAAAACTGAGAACACTGGAACACTGTCAGATCATTCTTTGATAAGATGAATTATCAGGTTTTGTATAAATTTGTCAGGTCAATGCCAGCTCAAATGCAACTGCAATTAAAGCAAAAGCTGATTTGTAAAGCTGACATTATCACTTGTAAAGAAAAATACTGCATTAAATTAAAAAAAATCAGTGATTACATACTTTCAGACCCCTTTGTATGTTTAAACCAAACTCATTTTTTTCAATAACTTCTGATTCCTTTACAAACTCCCATCCTATTTCCATTTTAATGTCTATTCCAGTGTCTCCTGGGATACAGAGAGACATATTCTGGTTTATTTTTTCCATTCAATTTCATCTTTAACAAACATCCAGACATTTTTGCAAAAGCTAATTCCCAATGAAAGTTCTGTGGAGCATTCTTCCCATGGTTAAGCCACCTACCGCAGCTAAAGGAGACTCAGCAGTACCACTCTTGCACTGCACAGGGTGGCTCTTATCGCCCCACCACGAGGCCGTAGAGGGGTAATAGGATTGTGATTCACAGAGAAAGTGCCATGCTCACCAAGCAGGGAAGGGCTGAGGCACAAGTGTGAACGGCCTTTGCGGCTGTCCAGCATCATGAAAGCAGAGAGAAGCAGGAGGGGAGGAGGTGTTCTCCTCGCTCCATAAATAACTGTGCTAAATTGCAGGCTTTGGAGGGTCAGTGGGACACTGGTCTGCCAGTGTATATCTGAAGGCCTGGATATAACCTGTAATCCTGCAGCCAAGAAAACGAAAAGCACAGCAGTTACAGCAAAATGTATTTTCTGTAAAATGGAAGCCTGGGCATTTATGAGCTTGGGGAAAGAGAGACAGAGAAAGAAAGAAGAGCGAGTGAGAGAGAGAGTTGCGGCAGGGTGGGGGGGATTTTATAGTTTGTAGTCAGTGTCGGAGTGGTAGACTCCTTCCTTGACTGGCTGGGTCCCAGCAGCAGCACAGCATTCACTTTGTACTCAGAGGAGGAAGATGAAAGCAGCAGTGGGTCAAATAGGGATGGAAGGGGAGGGAGAGGAAAGGCAGATGAGGGAAGGGGGGGCTTTATTTGACAGACAGCCAGATCCTTTTGGTTTCAGTTGCCGGCTGGGTGTGACTGTTACCATTCAGCAAAAACTCTCAGGGTTAAGCTAGCGTTCAGAGATTAAATACTGGCTTTAAAAGTTGCAATGATTCTCTGTGATGATTTGAAATCAGAGAATCCTGGGGCACCAAAGTGAAGTGATATTTTTCACCCTTTCTGTGCGTGCAGTGCTGCAGGGAACAACCATTCTACCTGTCTGCAGTTAAACGAGTGGGCGTGTATTTTAGTTACATCAGTGCCCTGGTGCTCATGGGAAGGGCAGTAAAAGGCACTGCAGGTGGTGGAAGACTGAGATGACCATGGTGGCTGCTTTGCTTTGTATTTGAGGATGTAAGTGCCTGAGGCAGGGAGCAGTAAATAGAGGGCTATAGTGCAGATTTAAGGTTATTATTGAGAAGCAGGCATGGTGCGACACTTGCTGCATACAGGCTTGGACTTGACATCTGTATCAGACTGGTGAGATAAGAAACTGCCCCTCCAGGAACTGATTACACATACACTATATTGCCAAAAGTATTGGGACATCTGCCTCTACTCACACATGAACTTTAACGACATCACGTTCTTAATCCGTAGGGTTTAATATGGAGTTGGCCCACCCTTTGCAAGTATAACAGCCTCAATTCTTCTGGTAAGTCTTTCCACAAGGTTTAGGAGTGTTTTCATGGGAGTTTTTGACCATTCTTACAGAAGCACATTTGTGAGGTCAGGCACTGATGTTGGACAAGAAGGCCTGGCTCTCAGTCTCTGCTCTGATTCATCCCAAAGGTTGAGGTTAAGGTCCTGGCTCTGTGCAGACCAGTCAAGTTCCTCCACACCAAACTCGCTCATCCATGTCTTTATTGACCCTGCTTTGTGCACTGGTGTGCAGTCATGTTGGAACAGGAAGAGGCCATCTCCAAACTGTTCCCACAAAAGTTGGGAGCATGAAATTGTCAAAAATGTGTCTGTATGCTGAAGCATTAAGTGTTCCTTTCACTGGAACTAAGGGGCCAAGCCCAGTCCCTGAGAACAACGCCACACCATAATCCCCCCTCCACCAAATTTTACACTTGGCACAATGCAGTCAGGTAAGTACCGTTCTCCTGGCAACCTCCAAACCCACACTGGTCCATTGGATTGCCAGACAAAGAAGTGTGATTGGTCACTCCAGAGAACACGTCTCCATTGCTCTAAAGTCCAGTGACGGTGTGCTTTACACCACTGCATCCCACGCTTTGCATTGCACTTGGTGATGTAAAGCTTGGATGCTGCTGCTCAGCCATGGAAACCCATTCCATGAAGTTCTCTACGCACTGTGTACCTCAGCATCCACTGACCTGGCTCTGTGGTTTTACGAGGCCTACCACTTGGAGGCTGAGTTGCTGTTGTTTCCAGCTGCTTCCACTTTGTTACAATACCACTAATAGTTGATCATGGAATATTTAATATGGAGGAAATTTCACGAATGAACTTATTGCACATACTTTTGGCAATATAGCGTAGGAGCTACACACAAGCTATACATAGAAGTTATTACTGCATCAAAAGTTGTCTTGACTAACAACTGCTTTGTTCTACCAGATAACATGATGGGACTGGTATGATTAGAAATAATTGGTAATTTGACATGCATACAAACTCTGGCATGTAGCAGCATAATCTTGGGCACACAGAGAAGTGTGCTTTTGCTGATGTTGTTGAGTGCCCTCTCATCCGCATGCCATATTACACCATCAGCTGTTGCATTGCCTGTCTTATTGTCTTTGATTCATGGTACTGTTTATTGCTACACACTCCCATCAAGACAGATTCCTCCCTTCCACGTGTGCTGGATGATGACAAGTAGCTGCTACTAAGAAAGAAAAATTAAAACTAAAATTTAACTAAAATTAACTAAAATTAACATCTAGGTATTTATTTCCTCACACATAAAAGACTTTCTGGACTGTATAAAACACATCTCTGTCACTAACTAACTGAAAAAAAAGTTTTGGAAGTGCAGAAAAGGAGAAAGTTAAAGAGTCAGAGTTAGCACAGGGAGATCTACCCTTTCACCTTTTGTTCTGGACTGGAGATTCTTTGCAACTTTGTGTTCAAATCCAATTGCTTTTGAGAGCAGCTATTCCCAAGCATGACAAACATGTTTAGCACCCTTTAAATCTGGTGGTCAATCGATCATTCAAGGCATGTGCTTCATTTAAAAGTGATGTAGTATTCCTTTGAGATCAGCCAGTCGTTCGTGTTTCTTTTCTTCAGTTTTGTATTTAAAGAAACATAGATTGTGCTAACTAAGGGCTGATGGGTAGACTAGATGTCAACCACTTATAGGTCTGGTTTACTATTGGATCCAATACTTGTTTTCCCTAATTATAGAAATCTCTTTGTCTTATCTGTTTACCACTGAAATAAAACTGCACATCTTTGGCTCAGATGCAACGGCCTCTCTCTAAATGGTTACTGCTTGGCTCAGTGTCCTGCCTGCAGCTTTATTTGATTGGTTATATATCAAAAGCAAATAATCAATCAACAGTAAACTCTGTATTAGTGGGAGAGGTGTGGTAAAGAGGAGTGTGGAGAAATGTACTGCTGCTGCTATAAACGTTGCAGTCAATATGATCTATTTCACTGATGACAATTTCTAATTTAATTTTTTTGTCTGCTAATGTTAATCAACTGGGAATGCCCAAATCTGTTATGTGTGACTATGGCATGAGCCCCCACGCAGAAAAAAGCAGGGGTTGCTCAGCTATTTTTCAGGAACCCCTAGTGCAAATGTGATCAAGGATTTCACTTAATGGAACCAATAAAACTGGCACTTCCAGATGGGCAACAAATTAAACGAAAACCTGAATAAATGAGTAGAGAAACTCTTTCAGACATGTGCTCCGAAGATTAAGCAATCAAAAATGCTATGCAGGCCATGTTTAGTCTGATGTTTGTATAAAAATGGCAAGATCTAAGAGAGTTCTTTGCTGGGGCACGGATGGCAGGAGCTTCAGTCACAAACACTGCACAATCTTTTCAATAGGAACATTGAATAAAGTGGCATCTATATTCAGATCTGTGGGACATGGGAAAGAAATAGGCTTGGAAATTGCGACTGATAGCACACATGCACTGATTGTGATGGTTGTGCACTACTATGATATGAAAGGAAAACAGAAAAGCACTAAAGTTGTTATAGTCAGATGAGCACCAGCAGGGAGGTTGCATGTGTTGTGTACAGCAAGAAAACCTACACCAAGAGGATCTATTGGCTCGGTTATGCTGTGAGGGACATTTTGCTGGCAGGATTTGGGTCCACTTGTCCCCTTAGAAAGAAGGGTCACTACAAATCACTATGAAGTTGTCCCGAGTAACCACTTTTTTTCCTATACAACAGTTTTATCCTGATGGAAGTGGCCTCTTCTAGGACGACAATGCCCCCATGCATTAGGCACAACTGCTTTGATGAGAACAATAGTGATGCTATGAATCATGTGCAGTTGCATTTGCACTCACTAGATCTCAATGCAATTGAACACCTATGGGAAATTTGAGTTAGACAGCACTTTTAACCACCATTATCTTAACGACCCAATGAGGAAATATCTTTTGGAGTAATGGTGTTCCATCCCTCCTGTAGAGTTTTATAGATTTTATATTGAAACTGTTCTGGCAGCACATGGCGGCCTAACAACCTACTAAGGCACTTTATGTTGGTTTTTCCTTTAATTTATTAACTTTTTAATTATTTAATTTGTTATCCATCTGTATCTCTTCCACCTGAATTCTAGCACTTTGTTGCAGTACAACACAGCAAATGCTATTGTTTATTTAGTTTGTTTATGTAGTGATATTTTTGTGTAATGTTAGTGCTAAGACAGCTACCAACATTTGTAGTAGCACTTATAGACTATGAAAGTTATAAAGTCCTTCAAGAAAAAAATTGCTGTATGGTACAGAACATATAGACACTTTTACAAAACATATATAAAAAAACAATAACCCAAATCATATAGGAGCTATTACAAATATCTTCACAGTCCAGGCAGACATTTAAATGCATGTCAATAACTGTAATTATAATAAAAAATAAACTGTGAGTGTACTGCACATCCCACATGTATACATAATAGCCTTGAGAAACATTCAGTCCTGTTCTCCCACGGATTACCCCACAGACGGGCTCAGCAAATGTGCTGTACATTTGCTACATCAGCCAGTTAGCCCTCATCATTAAAGCCTTTTTTTGCCTTATTCTGATGCACCAAGCTGTAATGATGCTCACTGCTACCCCTTGAGACCAGAGGGCAGAAAAACGCCCACCACTACCTGCCGGCACTCTAACAGCCCTAAGAGGCAAAAATGAGTCAATATCACACTTGATTTGGCAAATGTACATCTCATTAAACACCCCACCTCAGTACAAGCACACAGCCACCTGCCAATAAAAACACTGCTTTGAATGACAGGTTTCCTGTTAGTCATGTTAGTACATAACACATTTTGTAAACCATGATCCAACTGCAGAACTACTGTACCAAAAATAATGTTATTTTGTAAGTTTTTTAAATCATATGTTAATATATTAAATTTATTGTAATTGTATAGCTCGTTTCACAAAAAAGCAGTTCAAAGTTGTTCACATTATAATTAAGGGGACCATACATGGACATAGGAAGACACACAGATATTCTAAAGCACGAGTCTGTAAGAGTGAAACTGACTGAAGAAAGAACTACTAAATTCATTTTATTTATTTTTTATTTTTACTGCTCAAAATACTGGATATTGGTCTCCCTGATTACTAATAATTTTTAATTTTCCTAATTTTCCTGAATGTTTTTATAAAGCCAACATTTAATTATCAATATTTTAAAAATCCCTGCTATCATTACAGTATCATTAGAAATATTCTGAAAAATCCATTACCCAACATTTATATTTCCATCATTTGAAAGGCACCAACATTATATTATGACACCCGAGCCGTGCATCAAACTGTAATCAATCTTAAAATGCACATGCATGAAATTATGGATACATTCATGGCAAAACAAGATTGTCAGCCAATGTCACCGAGGACACGGCTTCTGTTTTCCCTGCGTTTGCTGTGTTCTAATTTATTTCTTGTCAGGCTTGATGAGATAAAGTGATGAGTGGTAGGAGATGTTTGTCGGGAGAAGACAGGGTCTTTCTTCTTGGTGCCTTTTGGTGGCTATCAGGGGATCTGATCAGGCTGAGAGCATGCCTGTCACACTGAGAGGGTCAATATTCCTGACACTGCAACAAAACCTGTTTTTGTTCTGTGACTGACACTGACTCGTCGTAGCTGCTGCTGAGTGTATAAATGTCTTAATGGGAAAAAGGATTTGAGGATTTTTTGAAAGAAAAACACTACCCTTAAAGAAAAAGATGAACTGGAAATGTATTATATATGAAGTAAACTGGGTGATGGCAATCAATGTGACAATGGTAGAAAAGGTAATAATAGAGGACAGACCAGTGTGTCTTGGTGACACTGATTCAGATGCTACCTTAAAGCTTTCACTGTTATCTTCTAACACACATCTATGCGAATGTCAGGACCTGTGATACTTTGCTAGCAGGCAGACAACATGGCTTTAACATATCACATCAAAAACCTGCACTGCTGCTGCTCGTATTTGTAGATTCTTGCATTTACAAGTGATCCCTCAAAAGCGAAATGTGTCAGCTGTGTACAGTAGATTTCTTTTTATATTCAAATGGTAAATAGGCTGTCATGTGGGACCTGCTGTCACATCCCGCATTATAAAATTCAAATCTACCAAAAGTATACAAGTTTAACCGTGTGAAATTTCCATTGCAAATTCACTGTTGCTATTTTGCACACCCCACAAATAGTCAGCGGTCACTTGACAACTTGAGGTATCTTTTTTGTCATCAAAGGATTGAGCTTTCTTTGCACAAAGATTTTCTCTCCTCTAATAATATGTATGGATATTCTTTTCCCGTTTTCATTTGTGTCTCCCAGCTTGTCACATGAAAAGGCTGTTATCTCTTCCTCTTCTGGATTTTCTGCTGTCCAATGTGTGAGTGATGCACTGGTCTGATCCATGGGGTAACAGTCTGTCTTTGATATCCTTTGTACAATGTGATATTTTAACTTTACAGTGAGGTTTCTCGCGATATGCAGCAGCTTATATTCATTCTCCTTTTCCTCCCTCTGGTTTTCTTTTCTGGTGTGCCACTCAGTTCCTCTCTCATGTGCAAGAAGTAGACATACTGTACTTTGTCACTGGGTGAGCTTCTGCTTCAAAACACACAATCCTGTTAGGAATTGGCACAGCTATGTCTGTTTGATGCCAGTCAAAATATTACAGTCTGTTCAACAATATAATGAGCAATGGGCATAATGCTGCCCAAATGAGGCTTGTTTAAATGTCTCCCTGGTTTGGTACGTGTTGGAACAATGCCACTTTGATTAAGCACCCAGATCTGTTTACCTTGTTTTACAGTTTGGAGTGTGTGCTAGTGGTTGTTCCTCTTTGAACCTCAGCAGCAACGTGCGGACGCTGTCGTGACAAAATGACGGGCTTTGCTAATATGAGCCAACCGTCTGATCAGGATTCAGCAGGTGTTGTGCGTAGCGGAGACTGACGTTTGCTTGGGACCATCCATCAGAGCTAAATGGCAGATGGTCTTCTCTGTGGCCAGGCAGGAAGTGCACTAACACAATTGCTGCAGAAACACAGGGAGCACTCTACCTGCTGATAATCCACTTACGCACAGACAAAGCTGCTTTAATCTGCCTGCTCCTTCCCTGCGCACTCCCTCGCCACACGACAAGGCCAGGCTACATGCTGGAGAATCACCATTGATCCACTGCACGTATGTACACAGGCTGAGCACTGACAGGCCACGTTATAATGAATCCCTAATCACTGCCGTATGTGACAGAGGAGGATCACGGATGATGAATACAAAGACTTAGAAATCATCTGAAAATTGCGAAATTAGTTTTTGACTGCTGTTTACTTATTTAATTGAACATTCTATTCATGCATCTGGTTCAAGTGATGGCAGAGCTGTTGAAGGCGACAGATTATATCAGTACTGACTGAAAAGAAACGCTAAAATAAATATGAGCAAAGAAACAAAGCAAGAATGGTACATACTGTGAAGTAGGAAATACAGAATTAAGAGTCCATCTGCTGCATTCAAGCACTAGACCCTTGTTCTGTCTCTTATCACAAAGGTTGCACATTAAACTAGGAAACTGGAGTCACATAGCACTTAACAATGCTGATGCTAATACACAAACTGAAAAACCGTTTCGTATTATATCCTCAGACTCTGCTAACAATGTAAAGCATAACTGAGAACAAATCAAAATATGGTTTTAAGCAGGAACAAGAGGGCCAAGCTATTCATCAGGGACAGTCGTCATGGCAACCTACAGCATACACCAAATTTAGTGTCAATGAAACCATTGTTAAGATATGATCTTACTTCTTGCCCGGCAGCTTTGGTATCAGTTTTAATTGGCTGTAACAGATGAATGATGTGTTTATTTGAAGGTTGGTCTGAGGATCATCCCCGCTAATTTTGGTGGAGATTCAGAAAAAATTTGTGGCCTGTGGAAAACTCTATGATAAAATCCAAGTTTGGCGCCCCAGTTGATCAGTTTTGGCCTTAGACAAACAAAAAAATTATTTGTTCAAGGCTAAAATATCAATGGTGACTGGTCAAAATACAATTCTTACTGCAACACCCCCCAGTGTTTTTTTTTGTGCTTCTTCAAAATGGGGTTAAAAAGCCTGTTTGATTTTGACAGATCAAAGCGTTACTGATATATAACCTTTTTCCCCATTTTGCAGCTTTGCCGCTAATTTCCATCCAAAAAACCCACGATACATTCTGCGAAGTTTAGTCTGCAGATTTTGCCAATTTTGGTGAGAACAGGTAAAGATCTGTGGCATCTTAAAAATCTTCATTTTGTTTTGTTTTTTAAGGGGGAAATACAGTAAAGGATAAACTGAAGCTTCAGGCTGCTTTAAACTCGACTTGATCCAAGGTATTCAGCAGTACCTTATTTTTGAAAATCAGGTCAACAATTAGTATGTTACAAGTATTTAATGCACCTCCGACTTCAACCCAGTTGGCGTTGTGTGCTCAAGGCACAGACATGGAATTTTGGTAAAAAGATCCAGCAGACTGTCTGTTTTAAGTCCCAAGCTTAAAAACCTTTTACTATAGGGTTGTAGGTGCTGCCATAGACTCCAAAGGCAGATGAAAATACCAACACAATAAGTGTCAATGTAACTCTGCTATATGGCCACCAATCATCCCAATTCAATACAGCCACATGCAAAAGTCTTGGTTGTGTTCTATACTTGAATATACTGGCTGGACTGCACTGCATACTGGATATTATTAACACCTTCAGTCTGTGGTCCTGCTCCTCCTCTGTCCTTCTGCCCTCCACTTCATCCCTTTCATCCCCTCACTGCTTGCATTTACACTTTCTGTTATGGCTCATCTCATTCAAAAACAATCCCTCGCTCGTTCACTTCACAGGCACCTGTCAACCCAACTCCTCCTACCACCAGAGGGCTCAGGACTCCTTGCTGGGATCGGCTCAGACGGCCTCCAGCAGAGCGCTCCGCCAGCCTCCGTCATGCTGCCCATGGAGTCTACGTCTGTGCCAAAACTTTCTCAATTAATCCTGTCAACTTGTATTTGTGGGGGGAAAGCATTTTTTGATGGTTCTGATGATTAGCATGACACTGACTGATGGTACGGATGAAAGCTGATTGTTCCGTGTCAACAATCAAATGTCTGGATTGAAATATTCTTATTGGTCCGAAATGCTACGCCTCAGAAACTCAGCACATTGAGATTACTGGAACACTTGATATCAGCAACAACAAGCACTGAGAAATCACTACTCATGTCACATACCACAATAAATTATTTCAGTTTACTTTTGATAATCAATAATGCATTGCTTATCCTGAAATGAGGATTGAACATCCATACACTGTCACAATGCAATGCACAAAGCATATTACTTACAGTATGCTGGCATTAGAAGAACAAAGTGCTGTAATTTAAGTGGAAATAACAATAAGATCCATTCAACAAGATGAGAAACTGAAATGGACTATCCGGTACAGTCATGTGAAAAATAAACCAATCCAAAGGAAATTGTTCCACTTTTTTGACATACTTGGACAAGCGAACATTTTCTTATCTTTGAACCAGTGCCTACAGATAAAGGTGATATACTTGAATGCAGCCTAGGAAAATGGCTTTTTCAATCATTTAGTCAACAAAAATATGAACAGATGTAATATTTTTCTGTGGAAAACCTTAGTGCACTCTGGCCTCAAAGCTAGTATTACCCCCTTTAGCAGAAATAACTTCTTGTAGGTGTTTTGCATAATTGGCAACCAGTCTTTGGCATGAGTTTAGGGAAATTTTCGACCACTCTTCCATGCAAATTTCCTTGAGTTGGAAGATGTTTAAGGGTTTGTTTGTTGTTGTTTTATTTTGCATGTACTGCCCATTTCAAATCCCCCCACTACACTTTAATGGGACTCAAATCTAGGATGTGTTCTTGACTGGGCCATTCCATAACTCTCAATTTCTTATTTTAGAGCCATTCCTAAGTGGATTTGTTAGTGTGCTTAAAATCGTCTTCCTGTTGAAAGATTCACTTCTGGTTCAACTTCAACTTTCAGACACACTATTTTCAACTTTGTTATGATGCAGAATTCACAGTTAAATCAGTGGAAGCTGCCCAGTCCCTCAGGCAGCAAAGCAAATTCCAAACTACAACATTTCCAACACCTTCTTCACAGTCGGTATGAAGTTCTCCTACTGAAAGGTCGACTTTGGTCTGCACCAAACAAGTCTGTTGTTATTGAGGCCAAACAACTCCATCTTTGATTTGTCGGTCCAGAGCACATTATTCCAAAAGGCTTTTCAAAGGTCTTTGCCTCTGTGTTCACTGGCAAACTGTGGTTCTGCTCTAATGTTCTCTTTGAACAGCAAAGGCTTTTTTCCTGGCAAACCTCCCATGCAGGTCAAATATGTATAATCTCTTTCTGATTGTAGGCACAAGCACCTCGACACCAGAAGAGTTACCTGCTGATCCTGTGATGAAATTTTTGTGATTCCTGGAGACTTATATTTGGATCAAATGCTCTGCTCTTGGGCTGAATTCGCAGTCGTGGGCAAATTGGCAGTCATTTCAAATCTACAACACGTGCAGATGATTTTCTGTGCAGTGGAATGATTTATTTTCAGATCATTTGGAGATCTTTTTGAACTCAAACGCAACTACAACCTTTTTTTCTGAATGCCTTGGACTGGTCTTTAGATCTTGATGTGATGGCACCACACACTTTGATAGAAAAGAGAACAGCAGACCTTAAAGGTCAGAGGTTTAAATAAGACAGGTTCCAGCTGTCACTCTGTATGGAGGGTCTGATCACTGACGCCTCGACTGGAAGCCCTGATTCCAATCTTAAGGGTTAGATAGTGTGATAAATATAAGGGAGTCATCCTGCTTTTTTCCATGTGGTTTCTAAAAAAAGTCATTTTTGAGTGACTTTCATCTGTTGGCACCATTTTAAAGAGGAAACAATGTTTGCTTGTTCAAATATGTTGAGAAAATATGATGAAAAGTCAATAATTTCCACGTCTTGCCGTTATTTTTTTTCACATAACTTTTAAATCACTTCTCAAATTTGAGGCCTTTGAGGCATAAAAATAAATAAAACTTTATTACACAAATTATTTTGTGTAATTTGTTATACACGTGTGTTGTTTTCAGATTTTGCGCAATTTAATGAGTCCAGATTGCCAATTAACACTCGGGTCCAGGATGCTTATTAAAAAAGCCGGACTCGAAGCCGGACCCGGAGGTGCGTCAGGCCAGGACCTGGAAGTCCCACAGGGAGTCATTATATAAGAAGAGGAAGTTTGAGTGAGAGCCTTTGCCAGGTTGTTCCCACTGATTGGGCTTCATTAAACAACACAGACTTATAGAGGCTGAGCAGGAGGATGTTATGTTCATCAGTCTAGTATAGGAAAAGTCTGCTGCACTGAAAGTCTGCTCAGATCCGAATGGGTTTACAGCAGGTTTCACTCTCTGTATCCTGGGGTGTTGAGCTGTTCTTGCTTATGAACTCATCTATTAAACAGTTTGAATAAAGTGTTGTCCTCTTTTTTTTTCAAGGCACGAGCAACTGGAGCTCTACAGGGACGAGGTGTCAGAGCGGAATAAAGGGGAGAGAAGGAATGAACAATTAGTGTAGAGTGGTGGAACAGTTTCACGACAAGGCAGAGGCGAAGGGAGAGGGAGCTGTGAAAGAGGCCAGGTGCAATATCGCATCCTTCCTGTCAGGGGGCTTAAAAGGAGAGCAGAGGAAGAGCATTTAGCTCCGAGGGACGCATGTGGAATGCTGACCACAGGTTGGAAGAATCGACTATTCAGAGTGCGTCTCATCCGTGTGCCCTATTGGGTTGGGGAGGTATCTACCAAGTAAAAACTGTTGCCAGCATCATCTGAGGTGCTTGGAATACCGACAAGGAAAATCAGGTCTGGAGGATGAGAGCTGACCTTGATCACAGCAGCTGTGGTGCTCTGCTGAGGCTGCATGCTACAGTCGAAAAAAAAAAACAAACTAATGACACGCCATACATTTGCACAGTTTTCTTTTAATGCTTACTATCCTGGGAATGTTTTCAAGACTTAACTGTAAAGGGGTAAAAATACAGTAGAGAATAAAACCATCTTTGAGGAAATGAAATGACAACATTTATTCATATCTTTCCTCAACAGTTGTTTCTCTGTGTAGCCGCCGATGCTTTATTTTCATTTTATTATGCCGGCATAAAAATCAATTCAAATTGCATTTCTACTATGTCAGTAGATCTGCTGTGCTTTTTCATGCCACTCAGATGATGAGGAATTGTAAGCGCCGCTTTGTTCTACTGCTGTACATCCCTGCCCTGACTCCCTACAGGATAAATTCATACAACATTTCTATCCCTGTATCCATTTGTATTTTATAGATCATATAAAATGTGAATTCAGTATATTCAAGCAAAAAAAAAATTATAGCCTGAAAACCCACAGACACTGACATTTGATGTAGTAGCACATGAAGATCACAGGGGAAGGTGTAAGGTAAAATAAAATAATTCATGAATGGAAGGAGCTGTCCGTATCTGGTGAGTCGGACCAGATTATGCATATTTCAGTTAAAGCTGGCCTGATATTACTTGTTTGTGATGTCTCCCTGCATTGTAAAAGAGTGGAAGAAGTTTCATTTAACTCTTTGACTGCCTCGTGTTTAAAAGACCTCTACAGATCATCCGTCATATTGGTATGGTGCACAAATTCCAGATAAATGATTAAGAACAGCGAAAGAACTAAAGCTGAAAGCTCAGTGCACTGCATCTTAAGAAAAACCATGGACATAGACAAAACACAAGTAAATGAAGAAAACATTTGAAAATGCATGAGTGGCAAAAACATATAACCAAATGCAGAAATGCACTGTAAGTATCAAAGACAACAATGAATCTGTTTCCAGGGGACACACACAAAAAACATGAACCAGGTTGGGACGTGCTTGTTGCTGCTTTGTGACTTTTGAAATGATTTAAGTTATATATTCATTAGCGATGTTGGAAACCAAAGTGTAAGGATGTTTTTATTTCAAGATCACGATCACATGCCTCAGACATTACTGCAGTTATCTTCTGTTTACCTAGCCTGAGCCTTCTGCTTGCTATTAGCCTCTGAATTCAAATAATCTGACAAAATACACAAATGAATTGTGCGACATCGTGCTTGTGTTATGTTAGGTGGCTATGGCATTTAAAGTCACCATTAGAACCTCTAAGGTAAGAGACCCCAGCTCATCACTGCACTCCTCGCCAGATTGTTCTGCCTGCTCCCATGGCAGTGTTGGCGGCCAACTCTTGTCTAAGCAGCAATTTCTTTGTGCCTGCGGTTCAAGCCTCCTTCGGTCGTATACTCACCAGCTTGCTCTTCTTGCCAAGCCTCCATCTGCAGCCCACTGTTGCACGATCACCACTTCCATCTCCAAAAACAGTCAGTAAGCCCACCAACCAAGCTATACGCCATGCTCAGAGTCACCGGCTTTCTCACGTCACACCTTACAGGATTCCAACACCAGCCGTTCACCAGCAAACGCCCCTCAACTGTGGATTGCTCTTATAGAAACTAATATATTTAAATTACTTTACCTATGGGACTAACATTTAAAAAAGAAGAATTTTGGGCTTTCAATTCAGAGAAAATAGCCTATGTCTGTGTCCCACTGACTACATTTCCATTGCAGTGAAAATAGTGTGTAGTGTGCAAATTTAACTTCTGTGTGGCTGTAGAATGTAAAACACAGTGCTATCAGCATTATTATTGATACCGGCTGAAAAATGCTTTAAAATAAAATACTGGCATCGACCCAAACTGAACACTGGCAGACAAGTAACACCTGTCATGCTAAAAGTCTGCGGTTTTATGCGAAAATGTTATATAAAAATAAACATAGCATTTTTATCATGTATTAATTTGACAGCAAAACACATTAATTCCATCTCAGGAGAGCTCAATGTTTTATGCAATTAAAAAAAAGTTCACATGGTAGTATTGGGGCTGCATGGTGGCTCGGTTGTTAGCACCATTGTCTCACAGCTAGAAGATCCTCGGTTCGCGTCTCCACCCTCCTGGGATCTTTCTGTGAGGAGTTTGCATGTTCTAACTGTGCTGCATGGGTTTTCTCCAGCTTCCTCCCACAGTCCAAAAACATGCTGAGGTAGACTGGTCATTCTAAATTGTCTGTAGGTGTGAATGAGAATGTGCTTGGTTGCCTGTCTCTATGTGTAGCCCTGTGATAGACTGGAGAGGGTGTCCCCTGCCTTCACCCTGAGTCAGCTGGGACAGGCTCTAGCACCCCACCCCCAACCCTACAGAGGATTAAATGGTGTATAGATAATGGATGGCATCGTTAATTGGCCAATTTGAGTTGTAAAATATAGCCATATTAGATATCAGCAAAATCCAATATTGTGCATCCCTAATTGTAGAATACTCATTATTTTTTATTCTTCAAGAACTCAATTTCCCAGCAGCCCCATCATGCAACATGTCAAACTCTTATCTTAAGCTTAAACAATTTGTCCAGTTTTTGTCTTTGACACAACAGCTAACAAGTGGTACCATGAGTCACAAATAATTGTGTGTATTTCGGCAAAGTGTGTGCACTGGCAAACTAATAATAATCAAAAGGCTCAGGCTGGGTTAACCGGGTTAACCAAAAGCACTCCAATTTTAGCTTGTTTTCCATCACCACTGAAAGGTACCAATTTCAGTAATGTTCAAAGTCACAATTCATCAAGCATGACCCAGTGATCACTTTTCTTGTGTCCCCTGGAAGAGACCCATTTTTGTTTGTGCTATTTGCAACATCTTGTCATGTTTGTTTATGCTGTGTGTATTTACTTTATGTTCATCTCTTTGGTTGTGCTGTGTGTATTTGCAGCTCATGTGTTGTCAAATTAATGAAGATGTTTTTTTTAATGTGCTTGTGTTTTGCCTATTTGCCTGTGTTTCCTAAGTTGCAGTGCATTGAACTCTCTAGGTCTCTGTAATTATGTGATAAAAATGTATTTGTTTATTTATTACTATGTAATAATTTGTTTTTCATCACATCGATGAAAAAGTACTTAAGCTGTTGAGCAGGAAGTCTGACCAAAAAATTCTTTACAACACTTCCCATAAAAACTGTAACCCACTGGTAAAAGCTAAATGTCTCTCCTACCCACTCTGCAGTGGCTATGAGTCCAACTAAGAGCTCAAACTTAATGGTCTTTTAATTTCTGATTGCCTGTCTCTCTGATTGGCCTTAAGTGCTACCCAATCTCCATTCAGTGGTGATTACCATAAGACTTGTCAGATTAGTTAATTGGTTCTGTGAGTTGACATTTTTTCCAGAAAGGGCTTCCTGTTTCTCCCAGAGGCACCAGGTGTTAAAAGAACAACACTGCAGCCTCTTGATGCTAAGAACGTTCTAAATTACACTCATCAAGGCAATTCAGATATAAGGACACCTACGTAATTATGCACTATTAAATTACTCAAACAAGTTTGGGATTTGTTTAAAAAGACCAAGACTAATTCACTGTCACTGGGGAGCTGTAACTGTACTCTCAAGCTGTGAAATGATTTTAACTTGTCTCTTGAATGACGGAGGAGCACTGTTGCTTTTTTAATGATCGATAAGCTTTAAAATGTTGGCGGTATCTTGTTTCTGTTCAGACAATGGATCACAGGATGTCCTTGCTGGGTCATTTTAGTGAAGCAGAGCAAAGTTCCTGCAGAGATTTCTTGGTGTTTGTCCGTCATTGATTAGGACGTCTGTTAACAGCATGCACTAACATCTCAATTCTCTGGTGAGATGAGTGCCAGGTTCAATAAGCACCCTCTGTGCTCACAGCCACAGTGTCTTTTTGCTCATCGCAAGTATGCAAAGCATTGTCTTTCAGTCTTCAATGACATTTTTTTTTCCAAAGTCAATATCAGCCACTTACTCACCCAGTCACCAATACAGAACAGACCATGTGGGTAAAAAAGCCAGGGCACAGTCGTCCTTAAAGGTTTTGCCTTTTAGGGCCGTTCTTGTCATTTCTAAAAAAGAATTTCTGCTTCAGAAGGACCTAGGGTAAAAAATTGAATTCACTGGTGCTTTCTTCCAAAAGAAATGTTTCATGGCACTTGAATTCTACAAAAATAACACTTTTGCACCACCAAGATATTAGTGGTGCAAAAGCGAGAAAATACAAAGAGTCGCACAGCTGCTTGTCCTCAGACTGAATCTGTAATTCTATCGATCAGTTTAGGAGCCCTAACCAGTTCACCAATGGGGACTGACAAGGTAGAGGACATGCTGTGGTATAAGACACTGAAGGACACCTGAATCCTGCCTTAGTGTATCTCATTAGTCTACTGCTTCGGACAACAAATGCACTGTTTGCGGTGCCTCCGGGATGTCCTTTTTGTCCTTCTCCCCCACACTGTTTTAAGAGTACAACACACTAAAAACTTTTAGTTCTGAGAGATGAACAGTGACCCCTTTAATACTTTAAGCAGATCATACGGACTAAGCACCACACTGATCTAAGGTGGAACAATATCAAATCTTGTAACGTGACAGCTGGCTTTGAGAAAAGTCTCTTTATGAACGCTTTTGTTTGAGAAACGGCATGGTTTGGACATAATGGGTGCAATAGCAGGTGTGCAAAGTCTAATTCTCCAAGGACAAAGTATTTCATATCCTCTGCAGTTAGAGCAGATGCCTTTTGTGACAACTGCAGCAAATGTTGAGCAGAGAATATTAAGAAGTTATGAGTGGCACTTACGGCCCACTACTGAAAAGAAAATCTGCAGTGTCCATCAAAAACAGCTTGTGTTTGTCTGTACAACGGATCCCCTGTGAATGTCAAATATGCAATCCAACTCAAATACCATTTGGTTCTGGATTTAACGAGCGGCAAAACATAAGAGACATTTTTTTCCACAAGCAATTGAGGTGTCCATGGATGTTCTTTAGGGCTCTCTAATGAATAAATGGCCAGGCAAATGCTGGCAGACTTAAGAACACACCGCTACCCGGCTCCAGAGTTAAAAGCCTAAAGTGAGATTAATCACCACTGCTGAGGGGGATGATATTCTTTGTTTCTGTTAATTTATGGTCTGTTTACAGCTGAGACCCTGAACCAACGTCATGCCTCTCACATATTCTACATACTCTGCCGCTAATGACGAGCAGCTCCTTCGGCACCTCTTTAGCAAACGCTCACAGTGACAACAAGATGACACAAACAAGATAGCAGGGCTAATACACTGTTGCTTCCACGACAGTAAAGATGCTTCAGACTGTGATTCTACCTTTCTTATCTCCCCCTCTGTATTTATCTATATATATTATACTCTCCCTCACCCACTTG
The DNA here is from genome assembly GCA_024666655.1 of Dascyllus trimaculatus. NCBI lineage: Eukaryota > Metazoa > Chordata > Actinopteri > Pomacentridae > Dascyllus > Dascyllus trimaculatus. Next base: position 23,349,211 of record CM045464.1, on the reverse strand, counting down.
GTGGTTATCTAACACAGGAACTAGTCGATGTTGAAGTAAGACAGAAGGATGATGCCAGCGTAGTAGGACAGAAAAGGGAGCAATGTATATGGAAATGGCTTGGCATGGGAAGAGACAGCTTTTAGTAAGGAGGCCCAGCAGAGGATCAAAGTGAACAGAGACTTCTCTTAGCCAGGTCTGATGTGGGAACAGGATAGTCAGGCACACTTCTCCCTGCAGCCCCGAACATGACTCATGGTATAGTGAATATTTCATGGCAGGCGTCACAGAGCTGACAGTAGTGCTGGCCACAGGGCAGCTCTGACAGACAGAAGAAAGCATGTGGATAGTGTGGCAGGGATATTAGTATTCATGGGGATGAGTATGAACCGTATATAAACATGCATGTGCAAACCATATACAGTCAAGTGTAACAGAGACATTAAACTATCTGTTACACAGTATACAATCTGTGAGAAATTATTTTTTATATAAGGCAGCAGGGAGTTTGAGCAGTGACTTACCTGTATACAAAAATTCCCACATAGGAATGTTTTCCTCCTCCTGAAGGCAGTTTAAACCCTGTATAACACAAAGTTAAGGCATATTTATCTGCTTAATAACACGCCTGGTTATGTACTATTTCTTTATCACCCACACATTTTCATTTGCTTACATAACTGCACCGCTTTAAGCCAAACCATTAAATGCATTGTTGATCTTCCAACAGTTTTAGGGGGCAGCATTCAGCTCCAACTGTGCAGTGATGGGCTCTCTGGAGAGGCCAAATCATGTAGTCTTATTATAGAGGAGACAAATCAAGTGTACCAAAACCCTCCCCTTCAGCCCTACTTTCTCAAGGTTATTTTCAAAGATAGCTCATGTCTTGGTACAGTATGTGGGTTGGGCTTTAAGTAAGCCCTGTCACTAGAGACGTAGTGTAACCCTATGCAGTAGAAATGAGGGGGCTTCATAGGCCACAGAGAGGCAGGGGTGTAACTAATTTAAACCCCTGGGAGGCTCGGATGGGCGCTGGCTTTTGTCCCAGTAGAAGAAAGTCAGGCCACTTTAGCTCCGGGCACGTTGGGCTTCACACACAGCAAAAGCACTGTCGACTTGTGTGTCAGCATTACAGCACTTAAAGGTAATGAGATTTAGGCTTTCTGCATCACAAAGTATGACCGCCCCGAGAAACCCTTGAGACAATAGTGTTCCATGTTCTGCCCAGGAGCACAAAACAGACTTACATCATATCAGAATCGCCACATTCCACAGTGAAAAATAATTATGGACTGCAGAGAGGCATGTTCTGCCTGTCAGAGATATTGTAGCTGTCACACCATATATCTCTCAACAGTGTGCTTTCTAGCTCCACTTCCACATGCAAGGAGGAATACCACCTTTACAGCTGGCTGGATTCAAATAGATGAATCTCTGCAAACACCCTGTCCACTACGATAAGGATGCTCTTATTTACTCAATTCAGGAGCATTCATCAGCAATATCACTTTACGAAAACAGTCACATACTCTATTTTTAAATCTAGTGCACTGTGAACATGAAAGCGAGCAGACTGTTCCAGCATTGTATCCTATTTGGGGGGGAAGCCAGGCATCACTAAAATTGATTTCTTCTATTTTATACTGCAGTATAATGAGCTACTTTTACTCAAGACCTGTCGTCACTTATTACTGTCTGACCACACCAAATGAAAGTTATGCTGCCTTTCAGGCATTTCTAACTGCAACACAGCTGGATAGCTACATGCAGACAGGCAGGAAAAGGCTTGCATTCAGTCACTTCTTTATCTCATGTGATCAAGATCCACTGTTTATTCTGTTTTTTTTTCATTACATACATGCATGTATAAGGAGCTATTTTGAGCAGAAAATAGAAATAAAGAGTAGCACCTGAGGGTAAGATGTACAGAGATGTCCTGTTTTCGACTTTATGTATAATATTATACAACAACTGTAGCTGTGGCACTGAGTTGATGTCAGGTCTGTTGGAACATCTTTCTTCTGAACGTACTGCATTGCCCTGCAGGGGAATCAAAATGTTGGGACCTGAATTTAGTAACTGTTGAATGAATGAATGATGCATCTAAATGGTAACTAAAAGGTATCATTTAAATACATGATTATTCATTTTTTTTTAATATATAAACATAAGCTTCATTTGTCTTCAGTGAGAGGACATCAATTTCCCCTTCATTTTCAAGAAATGAATTCACGGACCTGAGTGATGAAACTGAAAAAGATGCTGGAGCTAAAGGACCAAATAAATGTACTCTAGAAAAAGGTGTACACCATCAAAACCAGCAATGTCAGCTCGCATGACTTGGTGCACAAAGGTTTATTTTTCTCAGGTATGTTTCTCTTATAAGGTGTCAATATATCAGAATAGATCTATGGGCAACAAGTATCTTGAGAGAATCTGTTATGTAACTTTACACAAGGAACAAAACCAAACCATTCAGAATGTAGGCTACAGCAGGGCAGCCCTTCATATTGGCCAATCCTGCCTGAGGCTGAGATCAGGAAACATCCAGATGGCAAGTCTTTCTTTTTTCCCCTCTCTCTCTCCGTCTTTCTTTTTCTCTACTTCTTCCTGTTTGACTCCTAACTTCAGTTGAAAATAACTGAATTATACAGTATGAAAGTAGAAACAATGAAAGAATGCATGCTCTGAAAGCTGCGTGTCTAATGCCAGGTCTGTGGCTGATATTAGTGTGTGCAGCATACTGGTGCTAGGCCTTGCAGCAGATGCGCTGGCCTCTTCACGTGTATGCACTAAGCAGGAATAAAGAATCATCATCCAGGCAGGTAATTGGCTGCTGTTTACATTGCCCTTGGCATACCCCTCCTCCCCTGCTTGACACATCTGTAGTGTTCATTAGAGTTGAGGAGCTCTGTGCTACACTGTGTTAGCAAATCTGGCCTCTCAGGCTGTTCACTTTGCAGTGTGAGTTGCCAGATTGGTGTGCACTGCTCAGATTTATGTTGGGAAATTCAAAAATTCAAGTTAAATGGCCATTTGGAGTAGTTTCAAAGTAGCAAATCTAAAGTAAGTGCATTAGAATATATACTATGGATAAAGATTTGTTTTACCTTTTCAGAAATAGAAGCTCATCTTCCCAGGAGAGATCATGTTTTTTTTTAAATTTATCATTGTGTTTGTGCATGTGTGTGTGTGTGTGTGTGTGTGTGTGTGTGTGTGTGTGTGTGTGTGTGTATGTGTGTGTGTGTGTGTGTGTGTGAAGCATTTCTTATTATTCATATGTAATATTTCTTTTAATATGTTAATGTCTTAGTTAAAATACACACCAGAGGGTTGGGAACTAGAACACAGTGGAGAAGCAGAAAAAATAGAGAAGAAAAACAAAAGCCTACAAAAACTGGTTTAGAGAGGGAGACATTGGAAAGGCGGGCAAAAGCAGTTTGTAGAGGGAGGCTTACCCCAGGTGCAAGAACGCCAGATGGAGAAACAGCTGAATAAAGTCCAGGGAAATAGACTCGTCATCAGCTCCAGCCTCAAATCTTCATTAAAACCCTAACCAAAGTAGGAGAGACAAAGCGAGCGAGAAGGGAAGACGTAAACGCTAACAACAGCTTGTGAAAGAACAAATTAAAATTCAAAGCGGTTTCACGGCAGAGTGATTTAACTCTGAAATCCAAGGCTTAATAGATTAAATCACAGAACTATGTGCATGCCAACCTTTCTATTAATTACCAATTTCAGAACATATTAATTATCCAGCCGCAGTGTATGCATGTGCAGTAATTCAAAGAGAAAGGGGATGAGTGCTCTTTATCATCTTCATTACTAAAGTTAGAATGTTACTCAGCAAATGCATCCTTTAATGAATTACAGTATGTACATCATGAAATTAGGGGCATTTGTCACAGCGCATTCCCTCTTGCCTCTTTGAGAATGCAGATGATAGTGCTTTAACCACAGAGGTGGCAGAAATTTGCATATGAAGACAGCAAAAGAGTGCTAGCTTAATTATATTAAAGTTGTCCACGAAGCAGGATGACTGTTTATAATGTGTATAAGAGTTTAAGTCATCATCATCATAATTAACTCTATTTATAATTTAAGACATATACTAACATAGACATATGTTTCTTTAAATATGTCTTTCATCCATCCTGCATCTTATCATAAGCAGCCAGTTCTCAGGTGGCTCACTGTGATTATTACTACTGCAAAGGTGATGCAAAAGCTATGTAATGCAGAAAAGTATTAGATATATTATGGCTCATATATAGTTACCTGTGACTAAAAAGTAGGACTTACTATGGAAATAAAAATTACATGACATGTAAATCACATCTGTAAGTATAATGTTGATACCAGTGAGTTATCACAGCAACTTTTCTCTGCGTGGTTGATTCTTTAACTGATGTTGTCAAAACTGATGCACTGTGTCATACATTTTAAATGACTGACAATAGATTTGAATGCAGACAATCAATGACTGACGAAGACCAAGGTTTAAGTGACTATTTGGAATGTATTTTCCACTTACAGCTATTATCCATTAGCATGCATCTACATTCTGTGTGAATTACAGTTACACCTAATAACAGAATATCTGCTTAACACATTTCTGCAGTCCTTTGTCTCCAATACAGAATCTGCTAATTAGAACTACTTTGTCTCATTTGTTTCCACTACATATGTAACCATGGCAATTCATTAGCATCTGAGCTACCTATTGGGATCTCTGAATATTTAGTATGTGCGATCTCATTATTCATGTATCCCCAATTCAGTTGTTCCTGTAAGTTTTTGAACTTTTAAATGTAATTTATTTTTAGACACTATTTTAAAGGTGCACTGTGTAGCTGTAATAATCATAGTGCACATATTAAGTCGGTAGACAAAGAGGTATACCAATACAATACCGGTTATTTGGCCCAGAATACTTCCTGTGTCTTTCTGCCGCTCTGAAAGTTAAAGTGAAATTAAATGCAACAGGCTACTGGGAAATCATTTCACTTGTGGCAGTGCCAAGGTAACAATGGACTGTAACAACACATGACCTGCAAGGTGTGAGGTGACAGCAGAAATCCTCTGAGAGTTGGCCAGCCACAGCCAAATTAGCAGGTGTCTTTGTGAGTGTGAGAGAGAGACAGAAAGGGCACAAGGGAGGGAAAAAAAGACAGAGTGCTTGCAATTTTGAAGGTACCATGTGGAGATTTCATTATAAACAGCCACAGTTCTGTTCACATTTAACATTTTTCACGAATACACATGCGTGTATCTTTAAAGCTTAACAAACATGGTGAAAGCATTCGCAACCTCATAAAGCAAAAAGCCTTTGTTTTTGGATCTTCTAAACTCCGCACTGTTAACAGTGGCTTGCGGTCTTCTTCGTTTTTATTGGCGTACTGCTGCTTTTAGGGAACAATACTGCCAACAATTACAAACACCCACTTCAGCTGGCAGATTCATGTTGTATGGTGATCATGGCATGCATGTGCGCTGGTCGAAGACATGCTACAAACAAGAATACACTGTTCTACAGCCTGAAGCCTGAAGTCAGATTAGCTTCTATGAGAAAACCAGCTTGATATATACACGTACAAATGCAAATCCTTCTTTGGTCTTTGATTAAATCCCGAAAAATAAATGTTTGTGTGTCAAAATTACATATTCAGAATTGTTTTCCATTAAAACAGTCCTTTCCTGCATTAAAATGGCTCAGATGTACCTCTACACCTTTGCTTACCTTAGAATGTGCCGATCTACGTAGTGCACACCCCTCTCTCCACTCCCCTCTCCTGACTCATGGTAGCTCAAGCACACCAGCTCCCCTAGAACTCTGCTCAAATGCTCAAACACTGTAAAACTATTGTATATTACACAATTTGAAGTTGTAATATTGGAGTAATTCAATTATAAAAGGGAACTTCAAAAATTTCTCTGACTCGAACAGAAACAAGAGGTGTAACCTGTAATTAACTCAATAAAGCTTTATATCACTATATCACACAGCAAACAATGGAAATACACTGGTTCTCTGCCTCCCAAAAAATTTAGGCAAGGGTTATCTGTTGGCAAAGTGATTGCTTCTGTGTTTTTGGAAAGCACTGACTTCCTGCAAAAAGCCAAACCATTAATGGGAACTACTATGCATCAGAATTGCGACAACTAAAGGAAGCAATCAAAGAAAAAGGGAATGAAAAGCTTGAGCTGGTGTGCTGTTGCTCCAATACACTATGTCTGCTTGCATAGCACTGATGGAAGAAGCAGCAAAATGTGGCTTTGAAATGTTGCCCCATGCACCTCACTCATCCACAAAGGGATAAGAAAAGCTTGAACATAGGCGGAACAAGTGCATTGAAGATGGAGGAGACTAGGCTGAAAAATAATACGAAAATAATTTTTCTCATATGACGTTTTCTGGCAAGGCACTGAACTTTTTAAAGTACCCTCGTACATGTTCAAACCAGAAATTAATCCTAAAGAAGAATATTGACACAGCAGCCCCAACCTATGAGTAGTCAGTATTGGTAGCTTAGGTCTGATACATATGAAACCTCAGCAGTCTTAATCTGTGCTTTTGAGACTGCAGTAAACTGCAGTTTCAAGGTGAAAATGCTCAGTAATGGTGCTGACTGCTTAATTTGATCATGGTATGTCTTCCAGCATATAAAAAACCCTGCACTGACATGTTAATAAGGTTAAAACTTGATTGTCAGCAGAGGAGGTCTTTAAAATTAAAACCTTTAAAACCTCAGTATAAATGAACAGGGTTAGAGAATCACATTATTCCATACACAGCACTAGAAGCAGATGGATATTACAAAGAGCTCTCCCCCATCATCATCATCATCATCATCATCATCATCAGAAAACAAATACTTGTAACTAATCCACCAAGCACTGAAACTGCTCTGGCTGCATGCACCTTACTTACATTTTATGTTAATTTTCTCTAATTTGTCACCCACCTGTATCTGCTGTATCTGACTGAAGCCAGCATTTTCCAAGATGGCCCAGAAATATTTGCAAATTTGATCCTTGTCTCCACAAGGATATTCTATCTGCATATTTTAAGTCTCTATCCTGTCCCTTCCTGTTGCTCATTAATTTTAGAAAAACCAGCTTGCTTTTGATGCTAGAATGCTGTTACTTGCCTGCAGACGTCTGTATTTTAAAGAATGCAGAATCTATAGTACAGTTTAAGTTAACCATACAGACTACAGTCATGATGATAGGAATCTGTGTATTTTGACCAAAGGAGTAGATTTATACTGTAGATGTAATGCTGTTCTGTAGGCCGAGCAGCGTATCCTTTAACAAGTCTATGGATGAGATAGTTGGTGTGGAGACATTAAATACTGTCCCTGAAAGTCGGTCCCAGTCTGGCTCGATCACTACTATGTCAGGGCCTAGACAGCCCCATGCAGGGACCCTTCACTCCTTCTATTGCCTCCCTGATTGCCATGGGAGATTAGCTGACCCCAGGACCCAAGAGGAGCTAGTATTACTCACCTTGACCATGCCCTCTCTGCTCTGCAGGTTTCCAATCAGAACTGGCGCCAAGCTCCCATTCCCCAGCAACCACACTTGGAGGTCATGGTTCTCTGAAACATCTGCTTGTGACAAATAACTGGTGGAGGGTTGGCCCACAGAGACAGGATGATAGGGGCTGCGTAAAGGAGAGAGGGAGGAAAGGTGCAGTGTGTGAGCAGGACCGGCCTACAGAGTGGAGACTCCACAGGCGGGGAAGTGATCCTCTAGACATATCATGTACTAAGTGCTTAAAGACAGAAGACATATAATTTTAATTTTAGAATAGCACACTAAGTAACGCACGTATACAGAATGCTAATAAGCTGTGCTCTTTTCAATTGTGACAAGCATTTTTAGTGCTACATCTGAGCACTGAAACTTATTAGCCGAAGCAAACAGGCCTACAATTTTAATAACATCAACAAGCGTTCCAAATCTCTTTGATCATGCATGCACTGCATTCACACTCTTGAGAATTTCTGGTATAGTCCTTTCTCATTAACATCTTAGTGTATGTCTTACCTTCAGTTCACCTCAAAACGTAAAAAAATAACACGCTTAGGCAAAGGAGCAGAGAAAGACAGGAATAGGGGGGCTGAGAGAGTAAGAGATGGTGCGTCCAAGTATGTTTTAAACATGAGGGGGTTTTGTTGCCTGTGTATTGCTCTCAGCCATAATTAAATTCTTAATTAGCAAGCCCTCTGGAAGAAATACATCAAGATGGAATTCAATTTAAAAGCCCTAACTCATTTAGCCAAGAGTAAAAAAGAAGAGAGAGGGGAAGAGACATTGTAGAGGTAAGGCGGCAAAGCCAGCAGCAACAAATGAGGATACTGTTTTAACTTTATAACTCACTCTGCGCTAATGCTGCTCTTGCATAACCGTTTCTGCTACATCCACAGGAAGAACCACTGTTGCCCATATCGTTTCCATCAACGGAGGAGCAAAGGAAGACATACTGAGGGGATATCATTATTGTTTCTGTCTCTCTTCTGTATTTGCAGCCTTTTACTGTAAAAATTAAAGATATAGTAACTAATTGGACTGCTTACTTCATACCAGCCTGCCCTGGTATACCTAGACGGACATGACTGTACCTTTTACAGAAAAATAAGCCAAAAAGCAAGGGTCTGATAAAGTACAGCACTTTTAAGAAAATAATTACTAGTATGTACTCTGTCGTGCACATCTTATGATCCAGATCATCTCTCTCCTTAACCCTCAGAGTTAACCATGCCACACTGGACCAGGAAACCTCTAGCCACAGGCCGGCCTGATAACTTTAGCTCATCGAAGTGGGAAATAGAGAATCCATTTTTTAATATGTCTGCTAAGGTCTTTAGTCATGCCTGGCCTCTCCCCGCGCCTGTCTGCCCTGCCCCAGAACGGCTGCGACATAGCTGTGAGGTTCCGAGGAGGAGTGTGGATTTGCCGCAGCCCTTTGATGTGTCAGCAGCGCGTTGGCGGCACACCTCTGTGAAATATTGAAATGTGATGCAATGACGATAGGTAAGGGTGAAGAACTGCCAGGGGCTAACTGAATATGCTCTGCCCTGCATGGCGTTTCTTGGCTCGAGGTCCTCAATTCCCTCCCTTGAAATTGGCAGATGTGTTGAGTGTTTGTGTGTGTGCAGTTCAGCGTGGGTGTCAGAGAGTAGGTGTGTATGTTTTGTGCAGACACGTGGGATTGTTCTACAAAATAAATGTAGGTCTGCACATGTGTCAAGTGTTCGAGGAGTTCAAGTGCAATAAGCAAAACAATAACTTCAAATGTTCTGTTTTCCTCTAAAAAAAAAATAAACGGATACATGAAAATAGACTGAATTCGAACAGGACACCGAACTCCATGAACTGATGGTGAGCTGGAGAGTCAACTCCCAGGTGATCCAGTGTACACGGAGGCAAGCTGACAAATTTACTCACGGTCCGACCTTCGCGGGCAATGCAGAGCCTTGCTGATCTGGAAGTAAGCAGCCGGCATCCTGGGAGTATGGAGGCCTCATGGCCGGTAGTAAAGCTCAGAGTGAAGGGGATGATTGTGCAGTCAGATCAGCTCTGCGGAGGCGAGGGTTTAGAGGCTTTAACATGAACGCAGCACATGTAATCCCCAAGCCCCGGGGTAGGTGTGTGCCAGTAGGATTCTCAACAGTTGCCATTCTGACGAAAACTGAGAAAAGATATTTTATCATAACTACATTAAATTATTTAATGGTAATTCTTGATATTCTAGGATGCACTACTTTTCTTCTTACCCTCCACAAAGTCCAACAGACTCAGAGCTCTGATGTTTATCTTAGCTACATCATACAATAACCCTGGGGGCACAGATTGTTTGCTTGCATCTTAATCTACAAGTGAGTTTGCTTTGATTGATCAAGCAAAATAACTGCATTTAATGAGTCTGTGTGGAGATTCTTCTATAGCTTTAGTGTGCACCTTTGCATAACCCCATCATCTGATCAACTTTCTTGTTATACTACACAATGTATCACAGGTATTGGATTATTGATGCTTTATTTCCTCGGCAAAAACTGGAAACTCAGATCCCCCGAACAAGAAGATGAGTGCATTGTACTTGAAGTTTACTGTGTTGGGTGTTCTCCGCCTCCTCTTTCGCCTGACTCTACCCCTCCCTTCCCTTGGTTCACACCTCCCAGAGGGAGGGTGAGGAAACAGCACATCAGCATTACCGCATTGTGCAGGAAAAAAAACAGGCATACTGCTATCTTGTAAGGCATAAACATGGTAGGAGTTAGTCAGTATTTTTTTTTTGCAACATCTATGCCAAAAAGTCAAAGGTATTATTGACTTTGTTAGAGCTGTTTTTAAGAAATATCAGCAATAGGATGAATTTATACCACAGATACATTTCACAAATAACAGCCACAATTTTGATGCTTATTTACACAACATGCTATGTGCCACGTCATATCATGTCACAGTCTGTACATGCACAAGAAATACACAATAACAGCTGTAAATTAATGTTTTAGTACAAATTACATGTTCTGTTGTTTTCTAAAGTGAAGAGAAGTAAATGCATCCCTTGCAGCAAACAGACATTAAAATTAACCTTTCACCTGTGTGAGAGTTCAGTTACTTTTTCTTCGTGGAACCCTTCTACTGGTAAAGTCTCTGAACTACATTAACTCATTAGGCCCTAATTTCATCGTTAGGGCTTATAAGGCGGGTCAAAAATTGCTGTTAGTAATTGTCATGATGACACCTCCAGAACTTCATGATTTCAGTGTATCTATCCTGGGCCTCAATATCATGTGTGAAGCCCTCCTGTGTATAGACACAATATGCTGCCCGCGATACGCCTTTAACGTGGACACAGCTCAAACCTTGCAATACCATTCATAAATCATGGGTTCTTCTTAATAAACTGACTGAGAATCAGAGCTAATTCAAATCAAAGCTAATTGATTCCTACAAATTAAAGAAAGTCTAAAAAAAGATATCAAAGCACTTCCAGTTTGTAATTTCCACTGACTGAAATGTGATTAAGAAATTACAGTTAAGGGGAATTGTGGACACAAGATCTGAAAGACCAAAAAAATTAAAAAATCTAATGAAACTGCATGTGTGCTAAATAGAAACGCAAAGCAAAATCCTCATATAAACTGTAAAGGCGCTGCAGGAAGGTTTAGCTGACACAGGAGCGGTGGGCCGCGGCCCCGCTGTGCATCGTTAATGCACAAAGAGGGTCTAGTTATTAGACGGAAACCTTTTGGCAACCTCATCACAAAAGTTAGTTTGAGAAGTTAACAAAGCAATATATAAGACAAGGTAATTTTGGATAGAAGTATTGTGGATAAATGAAGTTCAACCTGAGGTCTTTGGCCACAATGAACAAAGATATTTTGAGAATAAAAGGAACAGCATTTGATAAAAAAGACACCTTACTTACTGTTAAGCACTAGGGTGGAAAAATCTTGCTTCGGGGTTGTTTCGTATTAAACAATGCACTGATAAAGGGAAGAACAGATTCCAGTAAATGTTCACGAATTTCAGGCAAGCAATCAAGTAACTGCAATTGAAATGAAGCTTACTCTACAACAGGACAATGCTTCAGTCCGATGCATCTGTAAGCTGCACCCACTTTATCCTGTAGAGGGTCATCTGGGGCTGAACAGTATCCTAGCTGAGACTGAGAAAGAGGCAGTGTACACCCTGGACAGGTCGCCTGTTCATCACAGGGTTAACACAAAGAGACAGACAACAATGCACACTTGCACTCACGCCTATAGCTGGTTTGGAATGACTAATTAACCTACCATTCATGTCTTTGAACTGTGGGAGGAAGTTTGAATGGACAGAGAAAAAAACACACAGGCACAATGAGAACATGTAAATGCCTCCAAATCCACCATGAACTACTAAATGTAAGCTGAAGCGTTTTCAACGGTCCTTACAGTCCCTTGACTTGAACGTGGGTAGATATTAGAACATGCCATGCATGTAAAACAGCCTGAAAAAAATCTCAGAACTTGAAGTGATCTGCAAAGATTGAGCGGGTGAAAATTCCCAAATCAAGAACAGAGAAATGGTAACTTCCAACAAAAAGCTCTGCAAGCTGTGGTTATCTGCCAAAAGGACAGACTTAGTAGGGTGCCCAAACGTTTGCACATGCCATAATTACCGTTATTTTTTTCTATTTTTTGAATTCATGGAATAAAGGCTCACTTTAATGTAAGTTTGCTGCTTGAGTTGGTTTTTTTTTAATTTCACAAGACAAAATCTGCAAAATGTGTACTCTGCCAAGGGGTTTCTGAAGTTGTGCTTACAACTGTAATTTTCATTGGTGAAATTAAGTGTACTAGACCTGTCTTGTTGTGTTATTGTACTTTCCCACCAACAACTAAAAAAATGAATATGTTTAAAATTGAGCTAATCAGCCCCCCTAGGCCTTGTTCATTTTAACCTTGTTGTGTAAAATTCAGTGAGAACTTGAGATACGTAATAGCAACTGAGAGTGCTGCTGAAAATGAAGTGAATTTAACCTTTCATAAGTTGATTAATCATTGTGTGCAGTTTGTGATTTCCTTTTCAAAGCAGCATTACTTCTCTGCCTGTAATCATATGAATCCTAATTTCATATCCTTGAATTAATTTTCCCCTTTTCTGAATAAGGAGCCACTTCATGACATACTGTGAGCATCTGAGCAACAGTTGAGCTAACTCATAATTTATGCAATCAGATTCATGCATGAGCTACTAAGAGGATCTTGATCTTCTAAGAGGGTTTTCAAAAGAAATACATCTCATGAGAACATGAACGCTAAAAATGACTGATGAAATCAGACCCAATTCATGGGTTAATGTGGGCCTATTATCTAACTACATCACCCATAAGTCACCCTGTCATTTTGAAGAAAGTGGTTTGAGCACATTCTGTATTCCCACATTGATATGCATGAGCAAATGAACAAATTAAACCAGATTATTAGATTAAACAGAAAGTGTAATCACGCACTCTTACGCATTGGTGAATATTCTTAAAAGTGGTGTGTGATGTGTGTGCTCATTCATCTCAAAGTAGATGAGAGGAGCTGTTTAGCCAATGGAAAATTGCACCTTATAATGTCTTACAAGTGGCTATCTGAGCGAGAACAAATTAAATTTGATTCCCTCTCAAGCGTCTCTGTGTCATGCTGCCACAGAAACAAAAGCCATGGTTCAAGACATTCTCTCTGTTCTCTGTTTCTCTGCTGTTCAATAAGTGATACTCATTTCAACAATAACAGAAGCTCCCATTTTCTAGAATTCGAGTGTTTCATGTGAAATACCTGTCAGCCAGGAGACTGCCTGGAGACAAGCTTATTCATTCCATCACCTGTCTTCTACATTTCTCTGAGTGTTTGCCCCGTGTGCCGCCATGCTGCAGGGAGTCCATGATATCTCCCACTATTAGGAGCCCAACTTTAACAAGGGGAACAGCCCGATGCTGACATGCGGAGCAGACTGATGGGTGTTGTGCTCCTTTTAATACATGCTTTTTTCTGCCAGTTTGAGGGGGTTAATTATATCTAGGTCACTGTTTTTTTATGAGATCTGAGGATGAGTAAAACACAGACACAAGTGAAAAAGCTGCTTTGGAAGAACACAAACACAAAAAAAGAATTTGCATGTATGCGTGCATGTGCAGACAACAGACACACACGTTTGCGCACATGCGCACAAAAACAAAGTACATACACACACACTGCATAGTGAATCCACAAATACTACATTTAGAAGCATCCACAGCGACTAAGCCACTGCATGGATGCCTGGAAACTGGGTCATCTAAAGCCTTAAATGCAGTCTTTTTTTTCAGATTCCAAGTAATTCTTTTAATCTTCAACATCTTGCATTTGCATTTGTGCAAGATTCTGGAGAAAACATTCAGCAGTGTAACAAGCAAAGACTGTACCAGATGATTTTGTGAGCAGAACTGGTGGTTCATGCCACACAACACCATTATAATGTATAACAGAACATCCTGACCAAGCAAAAAAATCACATCAAAATGTTACCTGTAAAGGGAGCAGCTCGAGATCACAATGTTCAGTATATCCAGTGCAAATCACAGAGAACCAATTGCCTGGCATACATCATCCCCTAATTACTGCAAAGCAATCTGCAATATTGTACATGGAGGCAAAACACAGCAAATGCCAGCCACAATCTGACGTTATTTCAGCAATCTAAATATTTCCTAACCCTCATAAATGCCTAAAATGGTTCTTTCCACATGGGCGCTTTCTTAATAAAAAGGCACACAGAGTAACCAGAGGTGACATCAGTGGTATGACCTCTCATGCTGCGGCTTCCTAACATTTCAACCCCTCCTTGGTCAGCTAATTAGGTCATTCTCAGTGGGGGCTGTTAATGTAACCCGTGATACTCTTGTACACAGTAGGCTTAATATTTCTCAACCTGTGGTGGCTCCTTGTAAATACAGATGTGAGACATGCTCTCATTACAATGTACTGAGCCTTATTCCATGCCGCCTTTCTGAACAGGCTGTATACATGCATTATTGTCTACTCGCACTCACACTGTCTTCTTGAGATAAATGTGTGGTCCTGTCGCTGCTACATAATAATAACACCCATTTTTTATTAGACTTTGTAAGTTATAGCTGTGTTCCAACGCGGATGTCACCAAGATAAATCCAAGCACATTGCTTATACTGGGCTGGTAAATTCACATTCTGATTAATGAAAGTCAGTACGTTTAAGTTCACTTGAGTGATTTTTAAAGAACATCCCCCAACTTGCAAGTGAGCAATTTTTAGACACAAGAGTAATGAGTCAAAGATCTGTCCTTTAGGGCAGCGAGACACATTATCCTGGACTGTGCCTGTTCCTTGTGTGAAAGGACAATGTCAAAATACATTCATTATGGTGCTGAGGTTGTGCTTTAACTTTGAAACACATGAAAACTATTAAATACTGATCAGTCAAAAACTTAAAACTACAGACAGACAAAGCATATGGCATTGCTCATTCCATTACAAAGCAATACTCTACTGGAAAGGCCTGGATCCTGGCATTCCCAGATGTTACTTTGACACGTACCAACCACCTATAAGCACTGTTCCAGTCCTAATCTTGCATAGCCAGACCCATCTCCACAGCCTTTTGTCAGAGCTGGAGAATGGTCTGACTGACATCATTCTGACTGGGTCAAAACAGTTGTTTCTTTAAACCAATCACAATCATCTTGGGCGGTGCAAAGCCCAGGATGCAACAACACTGCCCCTGCAAAATAGAGCTGGGGGAATTGTTTAAGTGAAACATTTGCACATAGGGAGGCCAGCGCTGTCAGAACGACTAATTCACCGAGAGAACCAAGCAGACCTGCTCTATGGCATGAACCAGTCTTCAGCAAAAATCGCCATTTTCATTTTCAGCCAGATAAAACGTGCGATGGAAAAGGGGCGGCTTATACCACAAGTCTACATCCGGTAGATCAGACTATTCCAGACTAAGTACATCCCATCCCCCATGGCAACAGCACTGTATGCAAGCAGCAGCATCCTCCAGAAGTACAAAGCACCTTACCACACAGCAAACACTGCTCAGGAATACCTCGAGGAACATGACAAAGAGGTATTGACTAGGCCTTCAAACTCCTCAGGTCCTAATTCGATCCATGGGATGCATCGGAACATACCTGGTACACAGAGGCTCCACCACACAACCCACAGATCCCAATAGATTCGCTGTCAACATTCTGGGCCAGATAACACAGGACCCCCCCAGAGGTCCTATGTCCATGGTCCAGTGATTCAGAGCTGTTTTGGCAGCACATGGGGGACCTACACAATATGAGGCAGGTGGTTTTAATGTTGTGGTTGACGGGGTTATATATTTATACGACATTTTTACTGTTTTCACAAAGTAACTTTCTAATGCTTTATAAAAACTTCAGTCTTCAGCGAGTCCACAGCATCTGTGGTGCAGTTTGTTAGAAGTCACCTCCAAAAAATGCTGCACTCTTTTGTTGAAAAATCCAAAGAAAATCATAGCCATTAGGAAATTAGTTACAGAAATTTGAGACAATATACCCACATCCAGCAACTCTAAATGTTTGGGAAATGTTGCAAACCAAAATTAGCCAAGAGCCAGCCTTAAGTGCCTTCTCAATATATAGTACAGAAGGAGTATGCCAAGGAACGCATTTACAAACTCCTTGAAATTGCTTAACTGGCATGAACATTGGAGAAGGTTAATTGGATAAGCAGACAAATTATTTTATTGCCTTCAACCACAGTTTGGTCCAAAAAAATAAGAAAATATAACTGTAGGGATGATTCAGACGTTACAGAGGTGGAGCCGTACACTCTTTTCTTTTCTCAGAGAAACACCTTAGCACCGAACATCACAGTGACAGTGGCCATTTTCCAAATACTGATTCCCAACTTCATCAACTGGAACATCATTATGCAGATACTGTTGTGAATTCCTATCTGCAATTTTCAGGCGCACCCCAGAGTGCTGCATTATTAGGTTGCTGCTCTGATTTATTCTCACTGATGCTGTAGATCAATCTAAATGATGCCTTTCATTTCTTGGGTTGTTTGGAATGATGCATGTTAGCGCTCTTTAATTGAGATGTTCAGCCCCTCCCCGGTGTCCCTTACTGACATTTACTGGCGGTTCCGATGAAAAAGACAATTTGCATATCAAACGCTGGTTAAACTACTCTCCAGGGAAATACTTTTTTCCATATAGCATCGTTGTTTTCTCTGTTGTTTGTTTATTATTTTTTTTTGCATCATGATTATTTGATTATTTTAAAATGAATGTGTCAGGAATGTTTACTGCATGAGGGTAAGTGACGTGAGGAGTTAGAGAGATCTGAGGGCTGCCATTTTGAAGTTCACTAAAACAGTGTGAAACACATGTTGGGAAGAGGTCTCTACTTGAATCCAGTGTTAGAAGTAGAATTTAAAACCCACATCATAATAACTGAAAATAAAGACTACATGTTGAAAGTGCTAAATACGCAAAACAAAAATGCCTGAATGTCTCAGCTCATGTCTTGAGGTGTATTAGCCAGATTAGGACAGCAGCAGCTATAAAGTCATTCTTTTCTCTTAAAGTAAGAATGCCCCATCACATGAGGCAACATCCCCCTCTCTCACCACCACCACTAGCCTTCATAAATAATTAAAGATTTAATCTGTGATATTTTCAAAGGTCAGATGCACAACAAAGAGAGAGAAATGCCAGTCCTTCGTCTGCAGGAGCACATTCGGTAATCACTCCACACCAGGTTTATGTTTTCACCTGAAAGCCCTATCAAGTGGGCCAACAGATATGATGTGTGCAGAGCGGTGGGAAGAAAAAGAGGTGCGGAGGCCACCATAAACCAAACAATGTTGAATCTGCCATTGTCAAAACAACGCCTCATGAATGTTTCATCCTATTGTCTGGAGCTGGGCAGGACTGATGTCTCGGGGAGCCACTATGTCCATGAGACCAACTGTACTCGGTGACAACCGCAGAGGACAGCCCCACTTAGCCTGACCACAGGTTCAGAGCGAGAGGCCATGCACACGTTCATGCATAAATGTCTGCTTCATGCATTAAATGGATGTGGTCCTGATGGATTTCCTCTGCTGATGCATTATCAATGAGACCTGCTCTCTGCATCACAGCCCTGGCACAGACAGAAAGGGCTCTATCATCTATTTCCCTCTTCAGTGCTTCTCTCAACTTAGAACCACTGGAAATTTAAAAAGACACCTCAAGGTGACGCCTGAATCTTTAAGTAGTAAGGTGTCACTGAGGTACTTTAGGATCTTATGTTTTGCATGTAGAAAGGTACAAACAATAATTTTAAATAATGTGTGCTGTTTATCATATTAGATATATAATCAAAAACACAAACAACACAAAGAGGTTGCATCTGACCTTCAAAAACCCATCCTCTCTTTATTATATCTCTTCTTTAATTAGATATATATTATGCTACTGTCGTCAAACTGAACAACCATGGTTGAAATCACTGAATATGTAGGAGTCCTAAAATAGAGAGTTTTTATTGAAATTATATTCATACCCCGTCCACTCTGTTAGTGCAGCTGACTCATCTGCTTGTTCTCTCCTTCAGATTTCAGCTCAGAGCTGAAGGTTTTATCTCATCATGCCACCTTGGCAGTAAAATGTAAGAATGTAAGACTTCACCGAAGTAAAAGTTTCCCTTCACTTGGAGGTTGAAGGTAGCCTTAGATTCTGTCTTTTTCTCTCACACTTCATGACACACTTGACTAGTATTCTCTTTGTGCTGTCTCCTCCACAAAGCTAGGAGAGTGGGATGCTGTCAGACAGAAATGAGAAGTTGATTGTGTTTATCTTGCAAACAGAGAGTACAGGACTTTGATTTGATTTGATGTTGTTTGCTCCTTTATAGTCAAACACAGCATCAGCAAACCAGCGGAGGTGCTGTTTTAGGGATATGCTGTTTTGTCTTTTTTTAATTCAGTAATTGTTAAAAACATTGTTGCCAAACCAGCACCTCTCCTCCACACGCTTTCTCACTATTTTATACACAATCTCAGTTCCCTCCCAATTATTTTTCCTATCTTCTTTTATTATTATCATCTCTGTGCAAACTGCTTCTTGCTATTGTCTTCTTGCAGCACTGATTTTCACCATGTTCGGTGACTTGAGAGTCTGTGGGGATATGTCTGACAAAGCTGGAGACAGAAAAGGTGAAGGCTGTGGGCTTGAGTGTGAAGAAGACATGTTCGCGACAACTCCTCACCACAGCCTGTTGTTCCTGTTCTCTTTACAAAGTCTCTCATTCTCTACCTAGTCCTCACCCACACTTCCTCACTCCGTCTGAGCTTTTCTCAAAGTACAATCAGAAAGTTCCATGACAATGCCTATGAAAAGCAAAAGCCATATATGATTTAAATTTAGCTACTATGCCCCGTGCAGTAGGCTTCGCGTTCAGTGACACACCTCTTCTAGAGCTCCTGCCATGTTTGGAAAGTTCTCTGGAAGTCCTTCTCTGACTATTTCATCATGAACATCAAATGTGTCAACTGTTGTGATAAGAATCATCGCTGGTGAACAGGACACCAAACAGCATGCAGTCTCAAAGGCTGAAGAAAGTGCATCATTTCAGAAACAGAAGCATGCTGGTTGTTTTGTTCAACATTTATAGAGATTTGAAACATGAATTCATCCCCCAGGGCGATGAATACAGTTGGCGCAGAGTTCTAGCGAATACTGTGACAGGTCTAAGGGCACAAACATTCGGCACAAATGGCCTGAACTCTTGCCCATGCCATCGTGTCAATACACGCTGGCTCACGTGTTGAAAGTGCGCAAGTTTTTTTGGTCACACTAACACAATCATAAAGTTAGTCTCCAAACACCTTACTCACCAGATCTGGTTCTCTTCTTCTTCCTCAAAATGAATTTGAAGTTGAAGAGTAACCATTTTGATGCAGCGGAGGAGAAGCAGCACACAGAACGAGACTTCCAGAGAACATTCCACATGTGGCAGGAGCACTGGGAGCAGTGTATGGCTGCTCAAGAAGACTACTTCAAAGGGGATGGCGGCCAAATTAAATCAGCCAGTTTTTGCTTAATATAGGCAGTCTCTTAACAAGTCTCTTAACTTGTTGATCTCATTTTGTATTTGTCATTCCGCCAATCAAAGTCTCAGTCTAGTACTCTTGAGTGATATCTGATGACTTTAGTTAATTTAATGTGGGCGGCAGCACCTGTAAGAGCTGAACAAGGCCAGAGATTCAATGAGAAGAGATAAAATCTGTGATCAAAATATGTGACTTCAGTAGCAACAAAGTGAGAGTGGGACTCTGTGTGTGTGTCTGTGTGTATAATTGCATTCATCTCTCATCCAATACTGTAGTGACCTTTTGACTCAGGCTAATTCCAGTGATGACTTTCTCTGCCATTTCCATGTCATCTACAGTGATGTTCTGGCCTCGCAGTGTGGATTCGAATGCCTTAACTTTTGAAGCAACTTTTTTTTGCTCTGGGCATGTGAGTTCACATCAATTTCATTTCATTTGTCACTGCCTGGATATGTCTCAGCCAGTCTGTGAGGTGTGACAGCAGCTGGTCTGTTGGGTTTTGTTCATCGAGGACATTGATTCTATAAGTGACAATTTTTCTATTAAACTCTTGGTTATCCACCAGGTTGAAATGGAAATCAATGGGTTTACCAGCTACTCATCTTCAGCTTTAATGATAAACTTTGGACCTTGTATTTATTGCGTACATTCAACAAATTTCTTGGCACTTAAAGCTCTGGACACATCATCATCTGGTTCTGACACTGGGTCTACAAATCATCATTGTAAGACACTAGTATTGTCCCACACTGCAGTCTTGTGTCTGGCGACAAACAAGTGGAGCTGTTTGTGTTTATTGCAGATATATCTTTGACTGTCCATTCAAAAGACTAAATCCTCAAGTTCCAGTTGTAGCTTTGACTTCAGTATGTTATCCACTCTTACTGACAACACTGGAGCTTTGAGCTCTGTCCTGGGAATTGTGATCTGTCTGATCTTGTAACTTTTGCTGCCTGTGATTTAGACAGGAACAATGGAAAGTGCAAAGGCATTCTTACTGGCTCTAATACTGCTACACAGCTGAAAGGGGACAGGTTAACTGAGTATGACTCCGTCTGCAGGACACTGCTCTCCCCCGGGGCTTTTCTGTGTTCTGCATGTTGAAATCATGATCTCATATATTCCAAACATGCACCTTCAATCAACATTTGTTAGTATTATCTGTGAGCATGCATGAACTATTCCAGAGTTTCACTATATATTTGTGTTAACTTGGTGAACATTAGTGATGTATTTCATCAGTCCAGCATATGCATGGATATCCTCTTCTGAATCAATAGAAGCATACTTACCAGGCACTTTAGTAGTCACTTCCTTGGCTAATTTCCAAAAATCTGCAGTATTTTAAGTTCATTTTATCTAAAAATAAAATTATCATTATCATCATCAAGCACCGTCGCCTCACAGCGAGAAGATCCCCGGTTCGCGCCCCAGGTTAGGAGACCTGGGATCTTTCTGTGTGGAGTTTGCATGCTCTCCCTGTGCATGCGTGGGTTTTTTACCAGGTACTCCGGCTTCCTCCCACAGTCCAAAAACATGCTGAGGTTAACTGATGATTCTACACTGAACAAAAATATAAACGGCCCATGTGAAATATTGATGCCACATGAAGTGCGCCACATGAAGTGCGGCACCCAAAGTGAGCGAATACTGTCTTGTACTTGTACAAAATGGATAGTTCTCTTGATTAATGTCCCAAATTTGAGTTCACCACTGCCTGTGAGCATTTGCTCAGTGATGTATTAATTCCATTCAGTACATGGGTGTGGCATATCCAGACGCTGCTCAAACAGAATGAGCAGTACTCAGACACTCCTTATACTGAGGACAATAAAAGGCCACCCCAAAATGTCAAATGTTGACAATAGCAGCAATACCTCAGATGACTCCGGTCCGAATTAATGCATCACTGAGCAAATGCTCACAGGCAGTGGTAGACTCAAATTTGGGACATTAATCAAGAGAAATATCCATTTTGTACAAGTACAAGACAGTATACGCTCACTTTGGGTGGTGCACTTCATCTGGCATTAATATTTCACATGGGGCGTTTATATTTTTGTTCAGCGTAAATTGTGCATAGGTGTGAATGTGAGTGTGCTAGGTTGTCTGTCTCTATGCCCAGCGCCCCCGCAACCCTACAGAGGATTAAGCAGTGTATAGATAATGGATGGAAGGATTATATTCATCAAAGCATGTCATGTTCATTTCATTAATGCATTGATCTACAAAGTTTGCACTTATCCTCATGCATATAGAAAACAAAGTTGCCAATATAGATGTGTATAAAAGTCCTTTGTTCAATGTGGCCATCCTGGGTGCTTTGTTCTTTTTTGATGCCATGTGGTTCTTTGTTCATTGAATCCATGAACACCAAAAAAGGCAGTTTTGTAGCAACTTTTTGTCCTTCGTTGGCATAACTGACTAGGAGCACTTCTGCAGATTAACACCAACTGTATTTGAGCAGCAGAGACAAGGCAAATGATTAACGTCCAAAAAGTTAACGTAAAGTTGAACTCAAAGTGGATTTTTTTTTCTAGAGTCCAAGTTTACAAAATATAAGCTCAATATATGTTTAGCATACACAAAATCAAACAGACGGCAGCAGCAACAAAAACCCAGGTCTTAAAAGCTATGAGCCTTCAATCAGCAACACCTGGTCTTCTCTTGGCCTGCCTTTTATCCCCACCCATCCTCCAAACCTGTAGAGGGTGGTAAAAAAAAGACACACACTGGAAAGAAAATGAGAATACATCTGTAGTCAGCTTCTGGTCTCCCACTCAACAGGCACGGATACCAAACACTCTACTATAATACCAGCCACTATAACATATTGAAGTGGCCTCTACAGATACCTCATTTCTACAGGTCCAAGGGGTTTTTCCTTGGCAGAAGTTGTGTCTGGCATCCTGTTTTGTAGCACCCACTGTTTTTAACCTCCTCTCTGCCTTTGAGTTAGTATGTTTCTGTCAAGCGGCAAACCCAGCTTGGCAGGCCCAAACCAGCCATCATTTCCATTAAACATTCATGAACTGCAATGCACCAATGCAGAAAGGTCACTCAAGAATGATCGGTTTAATCGGCTACACCGCCACACATCAAAATACCTACCTATAATAAATAAATACATTCTCCACATACTTGCACCTGGCACCAGGTACCTTTTGTAATAGAAAAAGAAAATCCTATTGTTGTGTGTTGTCTCTACTGAATACTGAAGAAAATCATGTGGCACAGCCAAAGTGTCACTCAAATCCAACACCCGCGTCTTTGAATGATGAGGTCACTGATTGTACCATTAAAGGGGCAGTTTGCCCAAAATAGTAACACTTTTTTTTAATTTAATTTTTTCTCTTACAGTAAGCTGAGCATAATCTATTCCTCCAGAAAGTTTTGGTATAATTTACTTAGCAGTTGTAACTCTGGTTCTGAAAAATGTGTTTTTGTAGTATCATTATCAGCATATCTTTTATGATAAGATCACACAATATTCACCTCAGTAGAATATTCAGTACTCACAATCAGCAGAAATAAGTCACAGACATTGCCGTGAATCGTTTTTCTCGCTACGCTGAGTTAAACAGCAGGTAGATGTGATTAAGTAAAAAATATATATAAAGTTAATAAAATCATTACAATGAGGTCTGAGGATTTCTTTGAGTAACTGTGTTATTACATTCAAAAGGATACAGGCAAGTTGACAGTTTAATTCTTTGGTGCTTTGTGCACCATAAAGGCACATTATATTGGGATGAAGTATTTCTGATATGAACAGACTCTTCCAAGTCACATTGCTGAAGTGTGTAATTATGTTCAGCGAATGATGGTGAATAATGGCTTCGGGCATTTAATGAACTGAAAGAGAGGACTTTTATAGTGCATGTCGTACAAGAACAGGCTTGTGTACTTATTCCAACTACAGCTCTTTATTGGTTGCTCCTTTGCTGACACAACTTCACCTGCAACACTGAGTGGCTTATTTGTTATGTGATTATGTAAGCATAAAAATACGCATGTTTAACAGATGCAAATATTATCGCACCAGCATCAGCCCTTTGGCTTTCCATCGGGTTGAAAACAGTTTTTGTGTTCTCTTAAGTACGCTGCAGTGGTGCTGTAAAGACACCCTGTTTAAATGGTTATTAACTTTGCATAGTGTCATTGCAGCATTAACCTTATCATTTTATCTTTAGCAGAGTGGGTTGTTTAAAGCACACAGACCTAACTAAGGCCATTAGAGAGTAATCACAGGGGATCTGATTCAATGGACTGGGAAGGGCTGCTGGAAGGGCCAGCAAAACAAATCACATTACACCTCAATTAACACCACGGAGGCCTCTGGAGTCCAGTTTCACTCTCAGCAATAAAACTCTCTGTCGCCCACTAACGCACTCTCTGCATGCAAATAATCTACACACTGTACATCTGATGTAGCGACAGTAAACAGACTAAAGAGAAGAGACACATTCACTGTACGGTATAATGGCACCTTCAGCACAGCTAGTTACAGTACAGAGCTGTGGCGTCTCTCTCTCTGACCCTGCTCGTCTCACTTGGTTAATTATAAAATGCTGCATGTGGTTTAGAGGGCGGTGAGCTGATAAGACCGCCCTGTGGAACGGCTGGTGTCCCCATCAAGAGACAAGGACAGTCCCACAGTGTGCCCACTGTACAGCTCAGGGCCAATTACCCACCTGCTGCATGACTGCAGTTCAGGGGTGTCATTTCATGCTAATACGACTGCCATAATTGCTGTTGTTTTCCCAGTTAGAGGGTTATGGAAATGAGATCTTAAAAGCCACTCTAATTAGACTATGTAACTGGTCAGCTCTGTTTGGATTGTTAGATTCAAGAGCAGGAATTACAGAGAAGAGACACTGCCAACCACTAGTATTAAGCAGCCATTTAAAAAGATTAGGAATATTTGGTACCATATTAATCTAATTATATGCTAAATTAAGCTTAATTATAACAGTTTTAACTCAGCTATTTGAAAGCGGTGTTCAATTTGTGTGCGAAAAAAAACAAAAAGAACCTATTATGTAACATTAAATTATCTTGTAATCAAACTAACCCTTTTCATGCTACTACAATTGCTGAAACTCCACTGTTATTTTACTGGAGTGATCAGGTAAGCTTACAAAAAACTCCCAAACTATTGTAAACGCAACAGCAACAAGATCATTTTTTTTGTTCCATTACCGGCTTTGTTATCGCTGTCACAATCTGTTTTTCACACTGGCTAAGCAGCATGCTAGAATAACGTGTCTCCTGTTAATTTCACAGTCAATTCCGGAGGCTGCATTCCACTCTCCCTCTCATTGCCATTATTTCCCTCAGGACACCACATGAGAGGTTCTGAACGAAGGGAACAAATCAAGGTCAGAGAAAAATTACAGATACTGAAAGGGCCAAGACCCTGTACTCTATTATGACCACCATGACAATCCGTGGCACTGCTAAAAATTAAGCAAGTGATTCACTGTTGGATGAGTAGTGGAAAAGAGAAAAAAAAATATCAGTACAAGGCTTGGTCTCACAGGGCTGCTCTCTGAAATTGCCTTGCAAATTAAATGTACAGATGTTCAATAATTAAAGCAGACAGCTTTCTATTCAGCAGCACAGTGTGGGACAATCTTATTGGTACAAGAGCTATGTCCAGAAAAGATGTTTTGAGTGGAAATGCATCCTTCACTCAGCAGCCCGCCACTCCAGTGACTAATCATCCAGTTCTATGCTTCAGCTGGCTTTTGCCTCCAAACATATTAGTAAGAATGATGATGAGTGACAGGGACTTTTACATCTCGCCCCAATTAACGAGCCACCCTTGTCCCCCTTCAACATTTAGTATAGAAGGAGGGTTGACACATGCCCGTCAGTCACTCACCTCTGCTTTTCTCTCTGCGGCTGCCTGCATGCAGCCCTCCCCCTCCCCTCGCCTTCAGACTCAAAGGCCTGTTGCCACCAGTGTCACAGCCAGCCGGCATCATTCTCAATGTCTCTTCCCTTTTTCAACTGCAAACTGAGACACGGCAAACACAAAATCAGGAGTGCGAAAATCACCACGTGCCAGATCCAATAAGCGCTTTGCAGTATATATTTTTAAATTTACATTTTTTTTAGTCATTACATTGTTAAGAAATGCTTTTACTAAGTTAAGAAAGAGACAGACCCTAGAGATAGAGTCTAAAGAGGTGCTCATTTCTATTTTTTCTTGCTCTCCCTCAAATAAAAGAAGATCCACAGGGATGCCATGGCTCATGTGGTAGAGCCTGTCCACTAATCGCAATGTTGGTGGATCAATTCAGGTGCCGATGTGTCCTTGGACAAGACGTTGAACCCCAAGTTGCCCTCAATGAAAGGTTATCACCTTGCATGACAGCTCTGCCACCACTGGTCTGTGAGTGTGTGAATCTGGAATAAGAAACATGTTGCAAAGCGCTGTGAAACTGTGGACCATTTACAGACAATCTTAACATTATGGCAATAAAATAGTGAACATTAGTACAAGAAGCACTACTGTGCAATCATGTGCATTCAGCAGCAGCCTTAAGCACAGAACGTGTGTGCAGCGCTCTGGTGGACACTCCTGGTGATGGCAACATGAGCACACAAGAATGCAAGAATATAATTTCTCAGCTCTTAGCACAAATAGGACCGTTACTGAACAAAACTGTGAGATTTTAACACTTCAGCTTTTCGCACCAATTCAGAGGCAAGATTTTCTTAAGTGTCACCTAATGGTGTGAGTTTGTTCTGTGGCATGAACCACTGTAAAACAGTGAGGAGTGATGTGTCCTGGGGGAGTTGAATGTTATGATTTTTCATGATGTGGTTAAAATTCAAAGCATGACAGAACATTTTTTAACAATTCAAACTGGTAGACTTACATTATACATTAATGGCAATAAGCCCAGGGACTTTTTATTTAAAGGACACGCTAGATACCTGAGAAATGCTATGTTAAATACATCCATTTGTTTTATTGATCTCTTTTTCATGGGGTGGAAGTGAACCATTAACTTCTTTCTTTGCACTGGGAGTTTCCTCTATCGACCCATTTTTCTCTGGGACTTTTCCAAAGTGAGAGTACTGGGATTACAGAGAACTGTAGACACTGAAAGGTTCACAGATGACCAGATGCATCAAATAACCTAGAGGCATTTAGTTCCATGTGTATGCTAAGCCAAAGAAAAAAACAGCTGATGTGATTGCCCTTTACTGAAGCCTGCCAGAATTCCACCTGCTGATACTGTCTCACTCCTCCTAATAATACAATCATCTTTCTCGAGCCTCCTCTTCACATTTCAAAGGTTGCAGTAATTACTTGGTTGCAAGCTTGTGCATCCAGTTTGCATTAAACATTGCATTTGCACCCACTTTTAGGAAAATAAGAGACATGAGTGTCAAGCTCTCACCATGGGTTGCCTCACACAAGCCCGGATAAAACCTGCAGTGCAGTGACAAGGAGTCAAAGCTCTGCATGGCTTATAAGGCTTATTAACATTCATCTCCAGCTGAAGCTGGGAGAATAACAAATACTGAATGTGACTTTAAAATACAGTAACTGTGATATTCTCATGGACAGGCAGAGTGTTGTAAATGAATGGAACAGCAGTGCGTCGTAATGTGGATTGATACTCTCATAATAACTGTGCTCGACCAAGCAGGCTTTAAAAAAACCCTTCAGCTATCTGTCTCTCTTGCTCTTTTTATTTCTCTTTCACTTTGATTGCATGGCAGACCAGCTCCAAGCACAACCGGTCCCACTTATCTTGCAGAGTTGCACGCTGATATGCACAGCTGTGAATAACTGTACATAATGAATTCTACTATACATACTTCATCATTGTTTTATACTCCAGCATATTGTGTACACTGTGTGTGCGTACAATATGTGTCACTGTAGCATCATGTTTTAATTAGTGTGTGTTGCAAAAACGTGTGGCTCTCTTCCAACCTGTTCCGCAGAGAAAATCTGAATATTTATTCTTTGTTTCAAAAGCCATGCATTGATTTGAAAAGTGTTTAATTTATTTTTGGACAACAACATAAAAACAAATCGATATTTCATACTAGAGGGACCGAAACAATCAGCACCTTTTTACCATCAGACACTCTCAGTCGGCAACAAAGCTCAATGAAATGTTTTACATTTCAGTCCAATTCATGTCTCGTGAAAAGACATTCTCAGCATAAAGGAAACACAAAGCCCGGAACATTTCGGCGGTGCTCTCAGTCAGTCAGCCCTCTATATCAAAACCAGACGGAACACTTGTTATCTAAAATAAACGCAGAGATATCCATTGATCACGGACATTGTTGCCACTCCAAGTTCTCCATTCTCATTTGTTCATACTGTTTCCAAAATTGTCTATGAATTATTATTTCTGAAAAAACAAACATGTTTTGTTGCTGTATTAATCATGTTTTTCCGGCAAAAGAATCATTGATCAAACTAACTGTAGTATGTCTACACTACCTGCACGCACAAACAGCACACACAAGTACTAACATCTGAGCTGTAACTAACGCCTCCCTCCACATATCCTCATTTATTCCTTTTCCTGACAGCCCAGCTCCTATAAACTCCTTCCTTCTTTTTACAGCAGGAAAATGGCAGTCTGCGCCACTGTGTGTCTCATCAGAGAAGACAACATTTTCTCCGCCCTATCCTGAACATAGGAAAGTCCCATCTATCCTCCTGGACACATTCGCCTGGTGTGACAATGACTTCAGAAAGGCCCAGTGTGGGAAGGGAGACCATCCATTAAAATCAGCCCGCAATGGTCCATACAAATTATCATGGAGTGGGACTCACTTCCAGGAGGCCCTGTCTTTTTTTGCCTGTCCGGCTACCTATCTGGATGGTTAGCTGACAACATCACGAAGATTTAGTGCAGAGTCTCAGTGGGCCAGGTCGGGCCAATCCCAGTAGATGGGAAACAGTAATTACAGCTAGCGGGGGGAGGCTCGCTGGGAGTCTGGAGCCTTGCAGAGATTCAGTGTCATAAGGCCAATAGATTCTGGGGTGCCTGGAACAAATGGTTGCCTCAGTTGTCAGAGCAGAAAAAGGAGTTACAGATTTGGGCAAATTTGACTTCAGAGGAGGTGATTTACTGGTTTAGCTGTCTGCTTAGTGACATAATTCTACCCAGATGGGAATATTAAGACTTTGAATTCAAAATCTGACTTATGTATGAGCTATTCAACATTAATAACACTTCAGAAAAAAACCCATTTCACTTCAGCTGACTATGCTAATAAACTCAGCTACCTATATTATTTCTGCAGCATATAAATATTTCAAATTCTCTCATGGTGTTGATAATTTGCTTTTAGGATCATCACATTAAAGTAATGTTTATAGAGTGGGGAGCAGATGAGGCAGAAGGGAAACAATGGGCATATAAATACAGGACACATTCTAAGAAGATATTTCCTCTAGTCCTTTAGTGACTCATTCAATATCTGCAGGACTTAATTAGGGTCAACACAGACAAGAAAGTGCCAACCTGACCTACAGAGACAGAAATTTACAGCAGGGTCCACACAGCCCGTGGTGATATCTGCAGCATCATCCATTTCTAAATCTCCCTGCTTCATCTTTATTCTCCACCACCTCCCCGTTTCACCCCACAACTCTGTCATTCTCCTACTCTGTCATTCTGCTGCTCCATTTTACTTTAACCTTTCAAGCCACAATCTCACTTTCTCCCACTCTCTCTATAAATATCTGTCTCTGTCTGTCTTTTCCCCCGTACTCCCGCTTGCTTCTGAAGAGAACAGGGGAATCTTCCATCCCCTGTGGATCCAAACACCCACTCAAGGTTAGGAGTACTGCAGTTGCAGGAGCTAACAGACCAGGGTCTTAACTGTCATGCAGGGCTAACTGAGGACATTTGCACAGTCCACAGTATTAATAGCCCATACCATCAAATACAAACTCACTTAACTGCTAAAAAACCTCAAGCTTAATTGAATTTATGGGTCTGCAACATCCTAATGCCAAGTCTTGTTTCAGTCTGTTCCTTTGTAACCCAAAATAATACAGCAAAAACACAATTAAAGTTTTATATCCCTTTTTTTTCTAAGTGGAAAAACACATTTTGTATTCTTATTCCCCTCAAAGCAAAAGCAACAATGCAGTCATTTTGCGCATCAAATTTTTATCGTTCATTTCTCATGGTCGTCCAAATGGACTGATGGCTTTTGATTTCTCCCTGCTGGCAGCCGACACAAACAAGCACACAACCAAATTACGATGTATATTATCACGCTCAGGGATGGCTGGCCAAAAGCAGTAATGCGCCACCCTCCCTGGGCCAAAGCGTTATTTAATTGTTTTTAATAACCTTTGAGAATAAACAATATTAAATATGTAATATAGTCAACAACACGTGTAACATATGAAATAGAAATCATCATTGTTGGACAAAGGAAATGCTGCAAAAACTTCTTGTGTGTTCACTGCCTCTATAAGGCTCTTCTGAAAAGGGTTTCGATCAAACGGCCAGTGCAGCACTGTAGCTACTCTAGTTCATTCATATGTGTAAAAATAAGTGTTTGTGCTATGTGTTCAGTGAGTGTGGGTGTGAAAACGCCATAACTTTTTGTTTTGTTGTTATTGTTGGCATCAAGTAATGAAAAAAACCAGTACAGCACTTTTGATAAATGGACTGCATTTATTTGCTCGATTGCTTTAAATCATATTGGGAATGTTACTGAGAGTGGTTGTATATGGCACAGCCCCAAGAAGAAATATTTTTTACAAGCCACCACTGATCACACTTCTGCTGCCATTCCAATATCCAAATCTACAGAATTTGAGCTTTCTCTCTTTGTAAGGCTCAATCAGAATGTCTGCAATAGTGTTTTAATTTAAAATTTAAGATTACACAGTAGATAGAAATTCAATATTCCTCTTTTTAATGTTTTTTTCTTCTTAGTGCTGTCTGATGTGAGTATTAAAATGAGGTCAGCCAGGCCTGACGAAGAAATTACATGATTTAATGGCACCCCAGGGGGGAGTTTAAATATAGCTCTGCATTACAACTGGCCTCCAACAGCACAGCATGACATGAGTTCATCCATAAACAACCATCCAAATCTTGGATGGGCCCCGCTTAAGTATTACTGTAAGCAAATACTACATGTCATTGAAGACCTGTCCATCTGCTGATGCAAATACATTTGCTCGTTCTATTTCATTATAGGGAAAACAGTGGTGGGGGGTTGGCTGTGGGGATGGGGCTGTCTGTGTGTGTCTGTGATTGCAGATTCAGTAGCTGTCCCCTGTACTTCCACAAGGTGGCAGGACATATCTGATGTGGGCCACTTAACAGAATCTTTTTTGGTGTGAGCACTGATGTCTCTGCTGAGTGTTTTATG
Source organism: Dascyllus trimaculatus (assembly GCA_024666655.1). NCBI lineage: Eukaryota > Metazoa > Chordata > Actinopteri > Pomacentridae > Dascyllus > Dascyllus trimaculatus. The sequence goes on along the minus strand of CM045464.1, from coordinate 23,318,202 downwards.
AGCACATATAAGCTTGTTCTATTTAACAAACAGCCAAACACAGAGAGAAACTCATGAGGCACATGAATTCATGAAGAAAAACAACAACTACTTAAGCTAACATTGTGAAAGTAGGTCTATTAAAAACAGTCAAGCAGATCAAATATGGATTAGCATTCTTCGTGTATTTAAGGAAAGCCCTTTTTACATGACATTCACATAAAAGCGGCATAGATAGAAGCATCCCACTGGGCACTGTGGGTAGCTTACTCCAGATATACACCGCCTCACCACTCATCTGTATTCATGATAGGAAAATCTCTTTCACTGAGGCTTCAAAATCATTTTTTCAATCACACCTTAAATGGGAAAATGACACTGTATAATCTTAAATGCTGAGAAGAGAAGCCAGAAATATATGGAATCATCCTGTCAGGAAATCAAAACATCAATTGATATTACACAGGATACATAAAGAAGTGAAGTCCAATCTTCAGTTAAACTGCAAAACATGAAAGATGCTCGCTGAAGTGTAAAATAGAGAATTTCCCTGTGGAAATTAGCCTAATTTTGTGATCCCCCTTGCAGACAGATCAACTTTAGTTAAATTCAGAATGACAGTTTATCAACTGCAAGATGAAATTCAACTAAACATCCAGTGCTGGAATCTTGAAATTCTACATCCTTATTGCTTAAAAGTCTAAACTGAATTAAAGAATTAATAATAAAAAACAACATTTGCAAACCCAAAATGAACAGTGCCATCCAGATTGATGTAGCTAATGAAGCCTGACAGATGTAGGTTACATCTGGTCCCGCTGGTATAACGCAGCCCTGTACCGAAGACAAGGAGGCACCAGTCGCTGTGACGGCTCCATTCAAGAGACTCCAAGCTAAGCTAAGAGGAGGTGAGAGCTGCGGATACCTTTAATTTACTAAGACTGCTGCATGCTACCCTCCATTCAATCATTCTCTCTGTAACAGTTGGATGCAGGCTGACTAATCCGGATTCATCCCATGTCCTTTTCTCTCAGCTTCACTCAAACTGCAATCCTCACAATCTCCCAGCACTCCTCTGACAGCTTTCCTACTTTACCCTCATGCAAGTGTCAGCCTGCATTCCCCCCTCCCTCCCTGACAACAGTCTTCAGTTATTAGACAACACCAACCCTCATCAGCTAATGTCAAGAAAAGGCAATTCTGAAGTGATGGCGGCTGACAAGTGTCATCCCACAGGGCCTTGGTGTTTTCAGCCAAAACATCACACGGAGCGTTCAAAGAAGATCTGATTTTACCAGCTCTGCAATTTAAATGAAGATTTAAGAACTTTAGACACATGTCAAAGAGGCAGCACAATTTCCGATTGTGTTGGGTTGGGAAAGGCAGAAATGATGTCTGTCAAATGGTGAAAGGTTGTGTAGGATCGTCTCCTACCTATAGTGATAAATGATTTGTGTTAAAATGAAGACTATGGAGATGAAAGATACCAAACAGGGTGCAAAACGTCCCGTATTGCAGTTCTTCAATGAAATGTCCAAACCCACATCAGCAGAGCAGGCCAAAAAATAAGAAGAAGATTGTATAGCAGATACTGTCATCCAAAACATTTCCTAATCTCACAGCATAATGTTCAGACATGCACTTGCATTCCAAATTACATGTTTCCCTTTGACTATCACTTTGACTGCCTGTGTCTCATATTCTGCTGGCAAACGCCCACCAAGACAAGATCTCAAAAACTAACAGGTCAATGTCAAGAAAAAAAAAAATCTATGACACTTCCCATTACACTAACTGTCACAGTAACGTGCATATTCTGATTTACTGTACACCCACAAACTAAATGTACCACAAGACCACTGAGTAGGCGTTGACCTTTTACTAACAAACAATCTCTTTGTGTTTGCCCGAGAGGGAAAAACCTCAAAATGCAGGCGGACACCCAACTGTCAACAGCCTGCATACCGAAGTGAGTTTACAAGGCTATTTTGATTTGACCTATGCCAATAACAGTGTGTCTGATTTATGATACTTCCGTAAATCATCTACTAGAGAGACTAACTGCAGTAGCTGCAAACTGTAGCACACTTTCCTGCTCTAAAACCAGATCATCCCTGAGCCCTGCAAAAACACTGCCAGAGTAGCTGCAGGGGGTATAATGCGCATTATTATGCATATTATTTGGCTGAGCAGGACTGTTAGACACCACTGCTTAAACCTGTGACCTGAAACACAATCTATTTGGCTGCATGTCGAAGATAACATTTCCTTGTTACTTACTGTACATATAGGGCAGCACAGCAGTCCAGCAAAGCAAGGATGAGTTCAAGCCCCTGTGTTAGCGAGCATCTGCCTTCTTGATGAGTCCTTGAGTCAGACTGAGACACCCTTTCAACTCCAGATGTAGATGTAGATGCTGTCTGACCTGTGAATGCAAAGACAAAATTCAACCTCTCATTGTACATAATTATATACGGTAACTCAGTCTTCAGCAGTTTTATGTCAAATCTGATGTATATAGCCTGAATTAATTGTGGTCTAAACTGTGTAATCTCAGTGTGGCTGCATGTGCTTAAGTAACCTGAAAGGTATCCAATGTGACTGTGAGGACTATAAATATGGCTTTGTATTCCCATTACTCTAAGTATGAAATCAGGCTGCGACTGATACATTGTGTTTGTGTAGTGCTACTGCACCACCACTGGTCTGACCACACCTGATAAGATAAAAGTTATAGCTCTTCAACACTCTCACACCATGTGTTATTTAATTGCCTGCCCCAAACAGGTAGAGAAATTAAAATACAAACTCTTATTTAAGTAAGAGATCACGCAATTCAGTGTAGAGATATTATAAATAACTATAAAAGGGATGAAAATGTAACCTGAGTGCTGTATCTTCATATGTTATGACGTGTTGATAGGGATGCATTCACTTGTATACAGACGGAGCTAATTTGAGCTACATGTTATGTTGTTATGTAGTTGTACAACAAATGTATCATAGCAAATAAGCTCATGGTATGTTTTGGGTATCTGCAGTATAACAGGGGGCATTAAATGGGAAAACTCAGTGCACGACCATTAAACTGAATGCCCCTGTTGTGTAAAAAAAAAAAAAGTAGCCTGTGTGCTGTATCTTTATATGTTGTGAACATGAATTGTTGATAGAGATGCATATATTTGTAAGTAGAGCTAACCTGAGCTACATGTTGTGATGCATTGTGGCGCAACTACAGACCTATACTTCTGTAGTTGCGCAACAATGCATCACAATCCATAAAGCCATCACATGTTTTGTGTGTAAACTTTTGATCTGCAGTGTAAGAGGTGGCATTAAATGGGAATACCTACTTAAAGTACTGCCATTAAACTGAATGCACCTGTTAGGAAAAGGTAACCTGAGTGCTGTATCTTTATATGATGTGGACATGAATTGTTGATAGTGATGCATTTATTTGTAAGTAGAGCCAATTTGAGCTACATGCTATATAGTTCTGTAGATGCACAACAATGCATCACAATCCATCAAGTCATCATATGTTTTGTGTGTAAACGCTAAATCTGCAAAATAGCATTAAATGGAAATATTCAAAGTATTTGAGTTAATGTACTGCGTGTTCTAGTACTAAAAGCGGGGGTTCTTTTTAAATTTAATTTGGTTAAGATGCCACTTTTAGATACTAATTCCTTAAGTATTACTTTCAAAGCAAAAAAACTCATTTCAAAACTCAAACTAAAGGAAACCAGAGGCATATTGTGAAACATGAAGGGGGACTCAACGCTCGAAAGTGTTACGTCGGAGTAAAGCAGAAGCTGGCACATTTACACGATATCGAAACAGTGAGCTAGCTGAAGTGCAACTTCTTGTTTTGTTGCAGAGGCTTTGAACAGAGGCGCAGTTCAAATAACATTTCAAAGGAGGCTGAACCGAAACACAGCAGAAGGAGGAAGTCACCTTTGGAAGTTGAGTGAAGCACACCGGTTCTACCTGACAGGCAAAACAGAGCAGAGACAGCCGCCGCGGTGCTGGAAGGAATATGGCAAGAAGTGCTGCTGACGGCAACTTAAAACCACAGCTCACCCAGAATGGACTGAAACGCGAAGATATCGACAGGAATGGCTATCACAACAAGAGAGAGGTATGCCTGTCAGCGGCAGGGAGACTAAGATTTATCTAGCAAAAAAAAAAAATGTATGTGCACTCTCGACTGTTTCGAGCGCCAGATTTAAGGTGCGGCCAGGTATGTGACTACTTCAATGTGTGGACGTGTTGTGTTCAATGTTGTGTTCAATGGGCCTCTTCACCTGAGAAGACCCGGATTCACCCTCTGCATGGAAACTAAACCAACCAAAAGAAAATCACATCACTGCAAGACCCCGGCCTAAACCTAGGAATGCTGTACACCCGTCTGACACAGTGTTTTTAATCTCTAATGGCAGTTTGAAATATATTAGTTGCTTTGACATGTCTACCCTCAACACAACTTTGTTATCAGCAGGAAACAATATGATGCAGCTGTTTCTTTTTACAAGAGACAGCTATACTGACCCCGCCCTGAAATGCTTGTCTTTTGGCCTAAGCAGGTTTTCTTTGCCTCCAGGCTAAATACTACAAGCTGAGTTTAGACTCCTCTATGTACAGTGTAAGATTTCCACATTAGTAACTAGCTGCTATAAAAAATAGCTAGCACTACTTCTAACTGCTTCACTTTAGCTTTTAACGTTTTTTTTCTAAATACAGTAAATGCCTTTACATTCAGAATATGTGCGGTAATTGACCTAAAATTAACAAATTAAATGGTTCATCTATTTTCATAACATATTTACAATTTATTTAAATATGATGACGGGACCTTTTATTTTAATATTTGACTGTTAACAGTATACAGGGCTAACGGTTAGCGTTAGCACCATAGCATCTGTTTAAGCAAGCATCGACTTTTTGAGACAGTTGCAGCTTCGTTCAACACCTCTTATCTTTGCCTGAAGATTTTTTTTTCACTCATTTTACAGTCCTCAAAGACTTTTCTGAAAAAAATAATATAAAAAGTAGTACTCTGCCTACTACGTAAAAAGCAAATTTTTAATGGATATTCAAAGTGCAACGGCTAAAGCAAACAACATAGCAACTGTAAGTGACATAACTTCTTAGCTCAGTCAAATGGAGTACCAAAATTTCATGTATTTTCTTTTTGTTTATTTGTTTTTATATATATCAGGTTAAAACAAAAATATTTTGATTGGCTTATGCTATACCATTTATGTCAGTGATAAACATGGTCACAGAACTAATAGCCTACTTTGTCTCAGACAGCAAAAGGAATTTGCATGCGGCAAGGCACACTGATGAATACATCAAATGATGGAGTGCTTGGCAGCAGTGTGGTGTTTCTACTTTTTGTTCTTGACTGCTCTTGTTTACAAGAATGTGACAGACCTCAAAACAAACAAAACAAACTGTGGCTGGTATACGGATCATTAGGATGGCTGCAATCAGCATGGTTAAACAGTACAGTGCGGGGTTTTTTTTGTAATTTCTTGTGCAAATTTCGTCCTTTCAACAGCTGGCATAAGGCGGTCAAAAATGTTATGTATTTATAATTTGTCCTTTTAACAATATCTTTAGGCCTTTGGAGAGCTAGCTAGCCACCAGCCCAAACTGCCTCTCTTCCGGAAGAGAAGCATAAATTCTGCTAGTTTATATGTACAGAATCAGTGTACTTGCTCTGAAAACTACCCTTATTTAGTGCAGTCTTGGTATGGATAGTCTTGTTCTTGCTGCAGTGTTGAATAATATGTGTGAGTGATCTAGTAGGCCATTGGCAGCCTCCTTTTTATTCAGGCTAATTGGAGTGTTAACTACAAACCTTCATTTGAAACCGAGCCACTTTTATTCAAACAGCATTGTGTTCTGTTGTCTCGTCTGCAATGAAGACAGCTTATGTGTGCCTCCTGTTGTACAGAAAAATGGCCCAGGGACCGGTGTTGCCTCCAGGCAGCATATGCAGGAGTCCTTTGAACAGGCGCCCATGTATGTGGCTGTCATGACTTACCTGGGCTTTGGCATTGTCACCCTGTTTGGCTACTTCAGAGACTTCCTCAGAGCTGTGGGCTTAGAGAAGTGCCACCTTGCCCAGGAAAGAGAGGAGCAGAAGGTAGGTAAAACATGCAAACATGGGCAAATTGAAGGATTACACACATCCTGTAGACAGACACATGCACCCAGACATGCACTCGGCATCAATGCAATTTGTTTTCCTCTAATTATTTAAATTTTTCCTTAAGCTTTCCCTCTGCTCTCTTCCCTCGTGTTCCTCTGCACTAAAACGTTGCTATGGGTGAGCCAGGACACCACAGAGAATATCTGTTGAAGATCTAATTAAATCTCAGAGGATGCAAGCTCTTTCATTGTTACTGTGCTTCAGGTTTCTGGTAGGGTCTGAGCCCTACCCCATTAGAGCCCTTGTGTTACTATAGAGTTGATATAACAAATCCAGAAAAAAATGCATGTGCTTGTAGTTGTCAGATTTGTTTTTGTCCAGGTCCTATTGAAAAGACTATAGCTTTAAAAAATATATTGATGCCATGACTGTGTTTTGTTGTTATTTTTGTAAGGCAGTATGTCTGTAGACAGAGAGAATGAAGCTGTCTCTAGAGGAAATAACTTGGTAGTTTGTTCCTGTGCTTGAGAACAGTCATTTACAGTATGAAATAAAGGAAAAGAGGGATTTTCTGTTTGAGGGTTCAGTTGTGATGGTGGCTTCACCTGGTCAGACATACAGAGAGAGGTTAATGAGGGCAAAATTGACAATAATCGTGGTAAAGACTCTAGTATTATCAGTGTAGTGCTATTTGTTTAAATACATAAGAGCACCTATGACACACCTGTACATGCATGCTTAGGCTGTGGCTTGTTTTGAAGGTTGTGAAACCACTGCTTCTATGTTGGCAAGTTTACGCACATTACCTAACTATAATTTACCACATGTTCAAATGTTAAACTGACTTTATGAATAGCAGCATTAGTTTGAGATTATTATGTTAAACATCTATTAAATGATATCATGAATATAGTAGGTTATAAATAGTGTGGCATTTAGCAAATAGGCGAAATACCTCAAGTGGCTTTTGTTTTAAATTATTCTATTTACTTGTAAATGAAGCTGCATTCAAATCATCCATTTTGGGGAAAAGTTGCAGGGCAGGAAGAGGTGAAGTTTAATCGTATAGGCGAGGCTATAAAAACGTAGCTAAGCAAGCTTTTATTTCCTACAGGCATTGTGGCTGCAGCACAAGCTGTTCAAGTTCAACTGGCTTTCTTTTCAAATTCATAGCAAATACAGAGACTGTTGGAAGAGTGAATAAAGAATGACAGGATGTTGTGCTACCCTTTTATGTTTAATAGTTAACATCAGGTAGTTAGAAAACATTATTCAATTCCCTGTGCCAAAGGGTAGCAGCGGCAAAAAGCAGCCTTCAAAGTGGAATGTTTTCTTGCATGCTACACAATACATGAGTTGAGAAAGAATCAATCAATACACTCTAAATGCCAATACAGCTGTAGAAAATTGATTGTTTTTACTGGCTCTCATGCATGTCATATACTTATATGATGAATGGATCTTGAAGCGCTTAAAAAATGTAAATTAATTTCACTCGTATTATGCGAGCTGTGAATATTTCCTCGCTTGGAGAAAAAAGGTGGCCGTACACCTCTTAGTTTAAAGAATGTACTGACTTACTGTGACGTTAACAAAAAATGTTTCTCCTTGTCCTCAGGATTTCGTACCACTTTATCAAGATTTTGAGAATTTTTACACTCGCAACCTGTACATGAGGGTACGAGACAACTGGAACCGTCCCATATGCAGCTTGCCAGGACCTGTCTTTGACCTGATGGAGAGAGTGTCTGATGACTACAACTGGACATTTAGGTACTGTAAACTAATCATCCATTGTAGACAAACTGTAGCGGATTATAATGAAACATACTGATGTGCCAAAACATTATGGTCCTTTACATAAGTGAATAACACTGACTCATAGCAACAGCACATATCAAGGTCTGTGTTAAATTAGATGGTAAATGAACAGTGGGCTCTCATTACAGTGTTGGATGTGGGAGGAATGGAAAGGTGTGAAGGTCTGAATGACTTTGACAAGGACCACATTGTTACAGCCAGACAACTGGGTCAGAGCCTCTCCACAATGACAAGGCTTTTGGGATACCTACTACTGGGTATTGGGGTATTTGCTGGAACAAATCTGACCTGTGGTGGCTCAAATTCACAGAAGGACTTCAAGGATGTGCTGAGTCCTGGCACCACATATCACAGGGAACCTCCAGAGATCTTGTAGAATCCGTTCCTCGGTGTGTCGGAGGTTTTCTGGCAGATAGCGGCCAACAGCATGTTGGGCATAATGTTCTGGCTTGTCAGTGTATACCACTCAATTTAAGAATGTACAAATGCTTTTCCAGCTTAGAACAGGCCAGCAAGTGTTTCAGAACACAATCATCTCTCTTCTTGGGCTACAACTTAGACAACCAAGATTTATTTGGCACGCCCAAACATGGGTATTTGTCATCGGCAAAGATATGTCATTCCTGGGTTTCTGGGCTACAGTTGATATTCCTCTGTGCTGCACAGCACGGCCAGGGAATATATTATGAAAAAGAATATGAACAGAGCCACAGGGAAGGAATATGATATTAAGAATCAGTGAAGAGGTAAATGTGGATTACAAGTTTAAAGAGGGTTAATGTGACTGGAAAAAGTAGAAATAGGCATGCACTCAGCTTGTCTTTTGTGGTGAAGTGTGTTGAATGGGTAAAGAGACATGTAGATGGGGTTTGCAGTGGTTTGCTGGTTTGCATGGGTTGAGAGAAGAAGTAGGTCAGGTGCTGAAATGGAGAAGTTCTCCTCAAATACTTTACCTTCACCTTTGATTAAATACAGTGGGGATGTGCACTCTTGACTGACCATGTGAAGTTCTGTGACATTAACCTGAACTTGCTTTATTGCAAGAAATCATTGGATTCAGACTTTCCATGATTCCCCAGTTTACCTACTGTTACATGTGTACTTAATTTATTACAGTGCAGTATAATCTCTTGATTCTGGCTAAAAGTGACGTGTAAATATTTGATGATGTACTTAAGAAAAGATGAAGTAGACATAACACAAGCTGCCTCTGCATGCCTTTGCTGCTGTTTACCCTCAATACACATTGTTATAATTGCACTTCTTTTGAACAGAACTGTATGGATAGGGTAACAAGTTTTTGATTAGCACAGAGCATATTTAATCGAATGTTGATTACTTTGTGTGTATGAAGATTTGTGTGTATGTGCAGAAAAAAACTATGAAGCAAATTGATTTCTAACGGATATATGCTTACAGGTTTACTGGAAGGACATTACACAATGTCATTAACATGGGCTCTTACAACTACCTCGGCTTTGCTGAAAACAACGCTGACTTCCTGAAAACTGTGGCAGATAAAGTGGATCAGTATGGTGCCGGGGTTTGCAGCACGAGGCAGGAAATAGGTGAGTTTGTGGTCAATGTTCACTTTACAGATAAAACAAGCTGTGTGCCACTTGCCATTTTGAGCTGGTTTCAACAAGGGCATTAATTTTATCTTCAGCAAAAAATGTCAGAGTTATAAGTCAAATTATTGAGCTGTTAGTAGTGTACAGTGCTTAAAATGCCTCATATGTCCTTGTACTAAAAAGGTCTCTGTCAGACCCTGATGACACTGAATAAGTTGAGTACCAAATTGGAAATAAAATTCCATCTCCCTCATCAGATATGCCTTGATTTATTATATTTCTTTTGATTACACTTCATCATTTATTATATTTCTTGCAAATTATACTGCCCGCATGTTTAATTATCTACTAGTGACTGCAATGTTACATGAATTATTCAAGTTTTGTTAAATTATGTACCATTTGGGCATAAGTTGAGATCACAAGATATTGGTTCACACTAAGAAGCAGGGGAAGCTATATAATAGTACAACACTGTGGGCATTAAACGTGTAACAATCTTAAAACCAGGAAATCGACCACTCAGGAAAACTGATTAAAGTTCTTTACTGACGCAGTCAATAGCGATACACAGGTGAGCAGTCAGCATGCCAAACAAATCCTAGAGTGAGCATCCAAAACGCAGAAACCTGGAACAAGCCAAAGTCTAAAATGTTTAAAAGGCAGACAAAAATCTTCAAAGGGGGTAGGCAAAAATCCAAAAACAGACAGAAGCCAAACACAAGGAGTGGCATCCAAGTAGGACTGTACAGTAGGATGCAAAAGGAATATACATGTATGTGATGGAAGAGTTGGAACAGCAAGGATCTGAAAGTGAAATCTATGGCTTCTGATGAATTTTGAATGGCGTTTTATCCTTTGAACTTCAGTTCCGCTTCTGATGGTATTTAAGTGGCTATGTGGGTCGGGATCTTGTGTTCTGGCACGGCAGCGTTGCAGCAGGGAAATCTAATGATTACTCGTCAAAACCTGTCAACGGGTAAACATTATGGAGCTTGTTGAACAGGCTACACTTAGTTAAGTTTACCCTAGAAAGTAGTTTTTTCCCTATCGGTGATGTTTGGTTTACGATACTGCTGACACCAGTGTGCTGTGTATCTCAGAGCAAGTTGAGCCACTGTGTAGTGTCCCGTGATATCAGCAGTTGGACAAAAACAGAGAAAACCACAGGAATTAAAGGGCATGTGATTACTTGTTATTGGTATTTTTGTCAGAGTGCAAGTATGACTCCTGCACCATACCCCATCCACATACACACAAACCTCCACACCATCCATTATTCATTTATTTTATTTATTTATATGTTTATTTCTCTTTCGAAATGGGACTGTTTTACTCTGAGTTTCTAATGTGCGTTTCAGCTGGCTCACTGAACGGGTTACTGAATAACAAGCATTTCTCCCATGAGACCTTATTAGGCATAAATTATTAAAGATCCTAGTGTCTCTGTAGTAGTAGTGATGGTATCATCACCGCAGTTTGTATTGGCGATACACCGAAAATCTTCCAGATCAAATTTTTGTGCATCTGTTTTTATTGAGTTTACCAGCACTCAGTTTATTTAAAAAAATCACAAAAAAAAACAAACTGTTAGATTGAAATAAAATGTTTTTGATGGCTTATTCTTTTTCAAATGTTTCATTACATCTCACCCTTAACATTCTTTTAGAAACTGCAGTTAGATAGATTGTTTGTATATAATGCCAAGTTTGATTGAGTCAAGTTGAGTTCAACCCAAAAGGTATAAAAAACCCCTTACAAATAATTTCTCCTGTATATATTGCGTCTGCAATAAAAGGGTAGAGAAGTTTAAGTGTACATGAAGTGCAATTTGAGGTGTTTTTTATCAAATAGGCATGGAGAAGATACAAAGTGCATTGGAAGTACGCCCTCTGAATAAACAGGCACGTCAAACATTCATAGATTGGTATGAATGGATAGCTCAGTGTTCCAACTTTTCCTGCAATCATTAACGTACAACAAATTTGATAATGATGTAAAGCATTCAAAAGAACTGCAAATTACAAGAAGTACATTGTAGTAAAAATATTACTCCAGTATCCTAATATACAAATACAACTGGGATGTTTTGCACCTTTACATGTTCAAACTAAGCCAACTGCTGCACTTGTCTATTGTGACTGCAGCTGAGTTTAGTGACACAAATGATTAACTCTTTGCTTCTGGCTTTATCCTTGACTTGCTGTAAAGGCTTTGAAATAAAGTCACAGTCACATGTTTTATGTAAAATACACAGATTTAGCTTGAAGATTTATATGCGCAGTCAGGTGCTATTGGCAAAGCTATGCACCTTTTTCATCAACAGAGTTTGATGACTGGGTGACCTTGGTAACTCATCGGACAGATGACCAAGCTTAACAAGATGTAGGTGCTCCTGTATTTCAACTAAGTCAACTAAGCTGAGTGAGTGAGGTCTATTCACCCTATTTTACCTGGAGTGTATCCAGACCTAAAGCAGCCTTCTGAGGTTAACATTTCAATAAGGAGGCAGGGCACGCCTTTAGAGCCACGGCTAAGTAAAATGTCCAATAAAGAGAGAAAATGCCAATGCAGTCTGATTTTAAAAAAGCTGCACATGCCAGCAGGGGCTGTGAGCCTGAGTGGTCGAGGAAATGTATGAATCGATTTGACTTGGCGCAAGGCCTGATAGAAAGCACCGAATGTGAATCATAACCATAAAGACAGAGCTGCTTCAGTGCATTATAGTTTTACACACATCACTCAATACCCATTTTCCAGTCCTTCCTGAAACATGCAGTCTGTTTGAACTTTTAGTGCCTGCTCTCTGTGGTTACTGATTGTGACTACAGTGATTAGGATCCCATGTATATGCAATGAACGTGCCATTTTTGTGAGAGAATGCATGTAGTGATATACTGTGTGATTAAAACACACATAGAAATCATTTACAGAGTAACTTTAACTCAGTATAGTAACTAGTTTAACAGCATTATAGTAAGTGTAAAGAGTGGTAAAATTTGTTACAGGTTTTACTATATTTCTACAATACGCATCGTAAATAACTTTGCTCAGAGCCAGCAGAAATAAAATACAGTGTATATAAACCTTTTACTGCCTACCTTTCTCCCTGTAGCTCCCAATTACAACAGTAATTCTTCTATTTATCAGCTAACCACAAGGGCACATGCCTGAAAAGTATCCCTGAAAAGGGACTTTTATTGCACAAAATAGAAAAATACACCATGTCAGGTGCTAGTTTACAATGTGATCAATTTTCTAAATGAATTCTGGTTCCCACCTGTCACATTGGGTTATAACCAACTTTTTCAGTCTCAAAATGTACTGCAGAAACATTTTAGACTTTGCAGGGCCTGCCTTGATATTACCAGGGATAAGAAAGGGTAGCTGAACTAAAATATAATTTGCCACATCTTGAATCTTTATAAAGCTCCTCAAATCCCCAGAGAGCGAGAGGCGCGGATGCTGATCCAGGCGTTTGCCTTTGGCTCTCTTGCTTTATCAGGAGACATTTATCTCTGTCAAAAATTGTGATTGGATGACAAAGACCAGCAAAACCTAGGGACTAAAGGGCTACCAGATATACCAACAGGTACAGTGATCTTGTCGGGGTGAGTTATTCTTTTGTTGATTTCTGTCTTGTAGGTAACCTAAGCATCCATGAGGAGCTGGAACAACTTGTGGCCAATTTCCTTGGAGTAGAGGCCTCTGTGACTTATGGTATGGGTTTTGCCACCAACTCAATGAACATTCCAGCGCTTGTTGGCAAGGTATGTGATTTTACACACTTAATTCCACACAGTATACAGGAAATCCTACTGTATATGGTGTAATTTCACAGTGCAGCAGATATTAATCTAATTAGCATAGCTTTTTTTCCTTTCATGCATATGGCCTAAATTAACGAATAACAGTCATCTAAACTCAGCTGCGAACAACTCCCGACCCACCCCTCTTAATTAAAATCATAATTAAACATTACAGTAGCCAGAAGGATGAGGCTTTGGGCATACATTCAGACACACAGACAAGGAAGGGCAGGTTTTGTTAAGAGCACTACTCAAGGGTGTGATTACCCATACTCTGGCCTCTCGGCACACTAGCCTGGCTCATGCAGCGGGCCATGGGTTACCAGGGGCAACGCACAGCACGAATATCTGTGATTAGACTGGACAGGAGGAAGAGGAGGTTGACTGTTTAAGTGATGAGAACAGGGTCGTTTATGCAGCTCAAGAGGTGTAGCAGCCCCTTAGGCTGCAGCCCCCACAGTAACCCGGCAGAGGCTGGGGGTCAACCCTCACTGCCAACTCTGTCCTGCAGGGACAGGCTGTGCCAGGACAGGCCTTGCTGTGCAGGCACAACAACATTAGAGTGACAGCTGCTGGTAGACCAGGGACCAGGCCAGCTGGACCCCAGGCCAAACCACGCGTATCTGTCACTGAGACGGTGTCAACATACCCAGTACAAGACTTCATTCAGACTAATGCAGTCAAATGCTTAGAGCTTCAGCGTTATATATGCTAATGTACTGGAGAGAATTTCGTGGAACAGATGAATTAATTTGCATGCTGATTTCTATGGAATATGAAGTACTGTGCTTTCTATTGTGAAAATTGCAATGTGTCTATGGGTCAAAACTTCATCAGACATCAAAGAAGTAAAAAATAACTATGTACAGAGCATATAAATTATCATACAAACAGACCCTAGATATAGGTGATAATAATTGAGGCACGGATGGGGGCAATGCAAAAGGAGTGAGCTGACATATAATTAGCCAGGTGGAATCCCGTTTTAGATACTGCACATTCTACAAGGGCACTGTGCTAAACAGCTAAACATATGCTGCAAAACATAAAAACAAGCAATCTCTCGAAAAAAGATGCAATCATATAGATGGGTAGCACACAATGTCATGATTTTCCTCCATAAATTGATGATCATGTTTACCATTTACAAGCTAATTATTTTCTTGTGTACCCAAGGGACAGTCTAATTGGCTCTCTAAGTAAGCATAGACAACTAAGCCCAAAACACCATTATACCCTATCTTTGCAAATGTTGCCATCTTATCAGTAGCAGAGCTTACTATCAGGTAGTCAGTGTAATGTATTTACACAGGAATGTAGTAAAGTTGCTAAGGATTTTTTGATTTCACGATTGCAGAAGCATGACATTCAGCAATTGAACTGGAACTGAAAAGCTTTCTTTGAGAATTTTAAATGAAGTCTTTTCCCTTTGCTGATTTCCAGGGTTGTTTGATACTAAGCGATGAGCTCAATCACACATCTCTGATTTTGGGGGCCAGACTGTCAGGAGCAACTATTCGAGTTTTCAAACACAACAGTAAGTCCACAAACTTTTTTATTTGAAAATTAGTGCTTTTGCCTTACAAAAGCACAAGTAATATTCAAAGGCATCATTTCTACTTTAAAAATCTTAAAAACAACTAGATCAGTGTGTTACATTGAATTTTATTCAATGTAATGTTGCATTTCATTTTGGTTCCCTGTCAGTGGCATTCGAGGAAACACAGTGAACACCACATGATATATCAGAGAGTATGAACGTAAGAAAAAGTAGGCATACTCTTATTTTAGTATGATTATTTTGACCACGGATAACAGCAGCGTACCCCACATTTGATTTCACAACATAGTAATTATATTACCCGCCATTCCTTGCAGCTATTTCACTAAAATACAATGACAGAACATGAATATACGTGACTAAAGTTCACATGAGTAACTCCTCATCTTTTGTTATTGTTTTGATTGAGAGACCCCTTGCAGCAGAAATTACTTAATGTGTGTTTAAGTTACACCAGTGAGATCCATATTGTTTCAGTTTACCATCATCTCTGGTGATTAAGAGTCGATGTCTGTGTGCTGTACATTCCAGAGCAGCAAACATTATCTCCTTTTTTTGTTGTGAGATTGTCTGTTGATGAAGTTTCAGTTACTGCTTACAGCCAGCCCTGCTTACACTACCTAGTTTTACATGTCTTCATGCTAAACTGTTGCTGCTGTGAGAAGCACTTTACTTTTTGTGCAGCACAGGATTTGCCTTAGGA
This sequence comes from Dascyllus trimaculatus, assembly GCA_024666655.1. Classification (NCBI taxonomy): domain Eukaryota; kingdom Metazoa; phylum Chordata; class Actinopteri; family Pomacentridae; genus Dascyllus; species Dascyllus trimaculatus. The sequence continues at coordinate 23,302,595 of CM045464.1, read as the reverse complement.
CGAGACCTACTTAGCATTCTGTGTTTAGAGCAGCAAATGTAAAAGCTTTAATGAAATGGGTTTGGGTTACAGTCTTGACTGTATGTTATCCATTTACAGCAGAAATACAGAACAGATGATTATTTATATGAAAGTGTCATCTTACTTAAACTCTGTCCAATATTATGTTATCAAATTGCATATTGTAAATAGATATATGGGAAAATAATTAAGTATGGATGATACAGCATCCATTGTGTCTGCATTGGAAAGGTCTCTGTTCTTTCAGGAGACAGCACAAATGAGCCAGTCCTCTGGCAGCAAATGTGTCCTGACAGGTACAAGCAGAGTCAGTTATGGGTCCTCCAAGCAGATCCCAGAGGCCTGTCTAAAGGCAAAGAGCCCTCAGGCACCTGAGCTGCTGACCCCTCCCTGCCTCTAAACCTCCTGCAGCAGACACTCTTTTATTAGCAGAATATTTACTAAGAGGGTTATACCAGTTAACTCGACCACAGTAACAAATAATGGAAAAAAGAAGGATGTTGTGATCTTTTTTGTAACAGCTATTACTTTAAGTGCTGTTTAAGATCACTTGTTTGTGGCATCTGGAATGTTTTAAGGGGTGTATCTTTAACAGAGATGGCATTTCATACCAGAGAGTAGGTGGACTGGTTTGTGCAGTCTAGCATTGTCTGTCAAAAAGGATTCTCCTTTTTATGGTAATGATTCTTATTCTTTCAGAAAATTAAATGTATTCATTTATTTATTGTTTTTTTTAAACTAATAGTATATCAGCACCCTGAGGGTAAAAGCAAAGATAAGACAGTAAGGTGACATTTTATGGATATTCACAACTGTGTGCATGTGTATCTTGTAAGAGCAGCGATAACTATCCTCAAGGCAGTTATATAGCAGATATCAGGTCAGGTATATCTTCAATCAGTACTTAACTGTGAAATAATCTTTTCCTCGTTCTTGAACATGCACACAGCAAGCCACAGTGGATTTCTCTTCCACTGTCTGCTGTCCTTAGTCTTCCTTAGTAACATTAGATGTATTCTGTTCTGATAAGCTTCAGGAAGGGATTTTAACAGCACAGCATCTGCTGCCTCTTAAGTGAACCTATTTCTTGTGTTAAGACAGTGATATCAATCATCTGTGATAGATTATTAGCTATGACAGGCTTCCTTGCTGCTCAGCAAGAAATGGTTTGGTTGCAGTTATACTTCGAATAATACTACTTATTAACTGTAGCTATTCAATACTGCCATCTGCTGGTGTGCTGCAGAGGGTCATTAATAATCTCACCATTACATCTTATAAACTCTACATGTCACTGTAAAATAATTTCGCTGACACCAAAATTCTGCCATGCAGACTGCACTGAACAGGTCTTTGGCCAAGTCCATTGTTATGCTCAATTAGTCATCATCTGTGATACAGACATTACAGTGGTATTTCCTGCATGTTGTTTGTGGAAGGTGTTTCTGGCAAAAAAAAGTAGTGCTTTGTGTACTCTGTAAAGTGCCTTGCCCTTTGGAAATTACTGCTTTGCATACTGTTGTTTGTTTGAGTTGGTGTTCCCTGCAAGCTATGATTTGATTATTGCTGCACTCTATTGTGCAGTGTTTTTTTTTTTTTTACATATAAAGTGTTCCACTCTCTTTCCCTCTTGTTGTCCTCTGTGTGTATGTGTTTGTGTATGTGTCTGTTTATGTCAGATATGCACAGTCTAGAGAAGATGCTAAAAGAGGCAGTTTGCTCCGGGCAGCCTCGGACCCACAGGCCCTGGAAAAAGATCCTCATCATGGTGGAAGGCATCTACAGGTCAGCTGTTGTTATTCAACCCACACATGAGTATAGTCGCTCTCACAGACACATATCTTGGGTCAGTCAAGCTCTTGTATCAATCTGTCTAAGTATGGATTTCCAGGTGGTCTTTAGCTGAATTTTGCACAGCTGAACTCAGGTAGGAATCTTTATTTGTAACCTGAGGTGAGTCTGTGCTCAGCAGTGCCTGTAATGTTCTCTTTTTCAATTGCTTCCCTTTCTACCCCAGAATAATAGATTGTGTGTGTGTCTGCGTGTGTCTGCGTGTGTCTGCGTGTGTCTGCGTGTGTCTGTGTGTCCGTGTGTGTACATATGCCTATGGTTGGGTACCATTTGATTACTGGAGAGAGGAGAAAGGTATTGTGTGTCTCTCCCGGCAGTGAGCTATCCCGAGTCGTAGTGACCCTCTCCATCTGCTCATTAGCTCCAAATCAAGGCCAAATGGAGCCACAGAGATTGACTTGGCTACACCCCCAGCTCCAACTGTTTATCACGGCCATTTTCTTTTCTCCTGTCTTCCCTCTTTTTGCCTTCAATTCCACTTACATTGTAGTCCTTCCGAACTAAAATATGACACTATGAATTTTACTGAATTGTCTTAGGACTTTTTTTCATCAAAAAAGAAGGAAACCATAAACATGACCATCACTGGACATTAACATAATGATTAGCTCCACAATAATTCTGGTGCTCTCAGAGACAGCTTAATTGCAAATCATCAGACTGTCTTTAACAGGCAATAATGTCTAATGTCAGCCTCAGACTGAGAGCGAATTGCCGCCTTTCAGGACAGCACTGAAAGAACTAATGCTCCATCTATCACCTCCCGGTAACATCAAAAGGCTTGGATAAAGAGTAAGCATGCTTTAGCTATATCCTGGGCCTGCCTTTGATGTCCACATCGGTCCTGGTGAAACCCTGTCTTATGTCATTTGGGTTGCAGACGTTCTCAGCCATAGTAAGTATAGCAGGTCTGGGATTGCTCTATTCCCCTAGCCATATAATCGCTCATGCTGTCTATTTGTAGCCTTAAAAGGTTTGCATCAGAGGGGAGGAAAGGATGGGAGAGAGGTGGGAGTAAAGTGAAAGAGGCCAGCAGAAAGATTCGTGGAAGACTGTAGCATGTCAAATTATGTAATATGCATTTACAGATGGAGAGATGCTCTGCAGTGGATAAACTTAGTTCAGGGTCAGATTCTTTTCCTTTTAATCACACTAAGAGTCTGGTTTTTAATTGGCGAAATGTGTGTCCATGTTGATCCTATTGTAACTGTATTCTTTGTTTGTGTGATTCCGTCATTAGCATGGAGGGCTCGGTGGTGCGACTCCCTGATATCATCGCTCTGAAGAAGAAGTACAAAGCGTATCTGTACCTGGATGAAGCCCACAGTATCGGAGCAGTGGGACCATCAGGGAGGGGCGTGACTGAGCTGTTTAATGTGAACCCAGCTGATGTGGACGTGATGATGGGGACCTTCACAAAGAGCTTTGGGGCTGCTGGAGGCTATATCGCGGGGAAAAAGGTTCCTGTGGATCTTTGCATTTTCCATTTTAGCTTGTTCTGCTTTTATTTTATCACTAGTAGCAATATTTATATATTTATATTACAGGTTTGTCTTTATGAATATATCAAAATATCTAAAATTCCCTATTTCCCTGTTATATAGGTAGTCCTGCTTCATTTTTGTGTTTTTGTTAGATTGTTGACAGTATAGAGTGAATGTAGACAAAAGCATGGCAAGGTTATTTTATTAGCACTATTCAACAAGGTGACTGAATACAAAGTACACCCCAAACTTATCACCATTCCAGCCAAATCATCACTGTAACACAGTAGATACTATGACTGAAGTCAACCAAAGAATATCTTGGTCAACAGAAATCATACCTAAAAATCTGCACTTTATATCTAGATTACCTTCATCAGCCATAGTGCTAGCTTCATTAGTCTTATTATTAAAAAAAAATAAAAATGGAATTTGCAGCATTACATCATTTCAACCTAGGTAACAAGAGTTGGAGCTGACCAGTGTGCACCTGACCATATGCATATGATTTACACAAATAGAGTTGAATCAACTGGTGATTGATTCTCAGTAAAATGAATGATTGAGAAATATAATGCAATCAGGTTAGTTCATGTCATGATGGATGTTGCAAAATGCGATTTTCAAAGTTTACAACCAACTTTTTGGCCATCTGCTTGAATAGAATGCACTACTTGGTCTGATGAGGGGACATCGACTAACTAGCAAACCTGGAGTCTACAGCCCGAGTGGATTCACAGGCTGTCCTGTTTAGTGCAACAATGAAGAGAGAATGAGACAGAAAAGATAGTGTCATCTTTTTGTGTGCTTTTCAAAAAAAAACCTGTAGGGCAATGTGTTGTTACACTTATAGTATTGACAACCCTGCCCTGCTTAAAAAGTAATAAGATTTGTCTTCATTGTTTTCATTTAACTTCATATCACCAGTTCATACCTGTAAAAGAGTGAACTGTTAACACTGCTGTAGACTTGTTGATTCTCCAGTCAGGCAGAAACTAGTCTGGTTGCCATCAAAAATGATCCTCCTGGACTCAAATAGGCTCAAGATAAATTTCAAAAAGTGGGATTAATCACACTGAAACTATGCCAATAGCCTTGGGGAGGTTACCATGACAGGAAATCAAACAACTGAGCTGACTTTTTGATACTTTCCTGACACGGTTTTAATAACCTGGCAAGCATTGTATGTGTAACAAAATTAACCCATTTGGCTCCACAGCAGGTTAAAACACACCATACACAGTATTTTCAAATATTGGAAAATATCTATAATCTTTTCTGACCAGGTCTGTATTTATGGATGCATGGGAGTCAATCATACACACTCCATCACATCCCACCTCTCTCATAGCGCTCATATGTCCAACAAATGTTCCTCAGGCTGAAACTTTGGGCCTTTGCAATTCCTTTTTACTCCATTAAAAAGTACACTTTAGTACATAACCACACCGGTTTTGTGGCAGTTGATTAAAAAGCAACAGAGGAAACGGCCATGTTGTTTGAATTAGGTATTCAGAGAGGGACCCTTCCTTCCTTTGCCTTATGTTGGCTCAGCCCCGCTCCGCCATAATAAGAAGGTAAAGCTGGCACCATGCCAGTCCCTTCTTGTGGCAGGCATCGGAACTGCGCTCCAGATTTAACAGGATGACTTTTAACAAGCATGATAATGTTTGAAGTATGAACACTGCCTGGTTTGACAGCTGGCTGTAGTAAACTCCTGAAAGAAAAAGGCAAGAAAAGACAGAGAACCTTTAGATTTGACGTATTTGTTGTTGTGGTGAAATACCCCAAATCCTACATTAAGTGGATTCAGGTTGACCAACAAAAGACTCTGCAGATGTGTTCTGGAAAACAGTCATGTTATAGCTATTTTATGAGAGAACCAAAAATAAATACCCCAATAAATACACTCCAAGCTCCTTCTAATTCACTTCAACCATGCCAGTAGGAGGCTTTATTCATTAACCCTTTACTCAAAACCTAGATTGCACTGAAGTTCCGTCCGTTAAAGTACGTGCAAGTGTGTGTGCTGGTCTGGCACCACTCCTACTCTGTGGCTTTGTGGACATGTATTGCCACATCAGTACTGCAGCCACCGTGTGGCTGAGGAAACACTCTGGGCTGTCACTCCGTGCCAGAGGCATGAGTTGGATTTCGGACATGTTCTCTTAACTGGTTTATCTTGGTCACACCAAAATCCTGCGGGGCCATAAAGCTGTGAAAATCTCCTGCCTTAAACGAAAACAGATGTCAGGTTGTTTCAGGGTTCTTATCCTATGTTTGAGCATTTCCCCTAAAATCCTTTCCCCTCATGTGTTTGAGGAAGCCGCAGCCGCCGCCCAGTGGGGACAGATGGTGGTGAGTGGAAATGGTGGCCAGACAGCATCTCCGGCTACGTGTCATCACCCTGCACCCGCTCGCCACCACATAGCCACCAAGTAGCAGCCCATCGCGGCTCCAGGCCCGCTCCCAACCTCAGACCACTTACACACATGTGCTCTGGGGACCCATGACCAAATCAGTTTCCTGAAATCCTGTTCTTCTGTTGTCAGCCACCAGCAGAATTCATCTCCTGTTGACGTTTCAGAATAATAAGCATGGCAGTCTTCATTCTGGCTCATTTTGATGCTGGTTCTTTCTCAAATTAGTGCACTGGTTCTCCCAGATTGGAGAGCAGGAAAGGATCCAGAGCTATTTTACAGTCGGTAGTGACAAAGAAGTGATTTGAGACATTTTAATTGCTTCTCAGGTGTTGACTATACATGAGCTCTCTCTAGTGGTGCTGTAATAAAACTGCAGGGTCATGTTTGTGTTAAACAGGAGATCTGTAATCATTTATTTCAGTAAACACATGGGCAATCTGGTTTTCTGCAGTGTTATAGTAAAAATAGATTGCAGACATACTGTATCTCTGCTGATTGTCTGTGTGACACTTTGTCTAATACTGCAGGAGCTGGTGGACTACCTGCGCATTCACTCCCACAGTGCAGTATATGCCTCAGCCATGTCCCCTCCTGTCACTGAGCAGATCATACGAGCCATGAAGTGCATTATGGGAAAAGATGGGAGCACAGAGGGTAAGCATCTGAGCTCATTGTAGCTCCTTCCAGTGAATGTCACCCTGACTCTCTTTTTATCTATGTACTCGTCAAACGTTCTTTACACAGACAAATATTATGTCTGGCTTATAAAAATTTTTACACCTTTATATAATTTTTATGGAAACAACTGCAAACCAAATCCAGAGGACACTACCAATGTTAACATTAGGAATAAGACCTGCAGGGAAATACAAACAGCTGCTTGGTCAGAAAATGTGGAAGCAATTACAGGGGTCTGCAGTGGTAAGGAGAGGGGAGACGTGCAGTCCCTGAGCACACGTGACCCTAACGTGGAGGAAATCATTTTCATGTGTGTGTTGTGAGGAACGCTTTTCCTCTGAAAAGCTGCTGCCTTAATGGCATCAGACACTAGGGCAGGGAGGCAGTCGTTACCAGACTAGTCGCAACAGCACTTTTTTCTTCTCGAGTCATTGTAGTTGTACTTCTGAAAATAGAAGCAGTACTAGTGGGAGTAGTACATTTAGTGGTATTAATGGTAAATAAATGAGAGATTACAGATTAGAGCCTCACGCTACCACATTTACAAGACTTAAAGCATGCACAATAAGCTATGTAAACTGTGTGGCGTGCAGACATAAACAACATGTCTACGTGGAGTGCTGTAATGGGTTAATCACTACAAGGACTAAAGCCTGGTGTGTTATGGTTGAGGTATATTGCAGTTTCATGCAGAGATGAGTAACTTTTTCATCTGGCTCTGAACCAGACATGCTTTGCATCTGACGTAGCCCAGTGAAAGAGCTGTTGTGGAAAAATCAGTCTTGACCTGTCTTATAGAGGGGAGGGAACACGGCAAACACTGCGGTCTTTTAAAGCATCAGCTCCAGTGTCCATCAGAACACTGTAAAATATCACTGTGACAAGAAACGTAGCATACTCTTTGCATATCTGCCTTATTCTTTCTCCCCGTCTTCCTGTGTCTTCTTCATCTTTCTGTTTGATGTTGAATTTCACACAACTCTGACAGACAGCAGCATCCACACGTTCTCGCCTACTCAAATGATTTCTGTGTCTGGCAGCAGGTTTTTGACCTCCCTGCCCTCTATCTTAGCAGAGAGGAACAATTTACAAAATGGGGTCTGTGCTTTTTGGCAGATGTCCGAATGTTATGTTTTCCCCCCTCTCTCTCTCTCTCTGCTGAGATAAGGGGATTTAAAGTGCTCTCTTACATCCCTTTGAAAGAACTGCCAATCTGTTCCCAGGTAATCAGAGGGAAACAGAGCTGTGTTCCAAGGCTGGGCCATGCCAAACTCTGCTGCAGCCACAGAGCAAGCAGGCTCCCCAGCGATTCACATTGTTCGGGAACACGAGGGAGGGGGGTCAACAAAGCAGGCCTCCTCTGTTGCCTTTGATTTGTTTTTTAATATATTTATCTGAAATACATGTGATACTTAAGCTTTATTTGTATTCGCTTTCAGTTATGGCCAGGCTCCAGTGATAGTCCACAGTCACTAATTTTGTGCGAAATCCATCATATCCAATTTGTGAGCCCCCATTCTGGCAACATGCAAGTGTGTATACCATGCCGTCAGGCGGACAAAACTGAACCATCTGCTGCTGCAGCTGAGTTATAATCATGAGCAACTTCATAGTGGAGGCTAGAACGGCCCAGATGGAGGTGCAGGACTCACAATGAGATGGCGCTGCAAAGAACTCACACTACATTAGCTACTGCTGACAGGTGATGTCCCTCCCTGCAGGGGACAGCGGAAATATGGGGGGAAATGCAATGAGTTGGTGCTTTGCTCTTGTACATCTGGTGGTGTCCTTGTTTTAATTGAAGGCATTAGACGGGTCCGCCAACTGGCACAGAACACCAGATACTTCAGGGCCAGGCTGAAGGAGATGGGCTTCATCATCTACGGCAATGATGACTCACCTGTGGTTCCAGTCCTGCTTTACATGCCAGGCAAAGTGGTGTAAGTACACTTAAACTCTCAGCAAAAACATGTGTCCCTTTTAGAGTAGAGTGAAATGATCTGTATGTTCATTGTGTTTAGGCTTATTTTGAAACAATAAATTTTTACTTCCCTTGTTGTCACAAACAAATTATGGCCTGCTCACCCTGCATCATCTCTATCATCTCTGTGACTTGGTAGCAGCAGTATTACTTTTTTCAAAGTTTCCATGAATCAGTAGTGCGGAGTCTGTAACCACTTAAGAGGCAACATCAGGTATTGATTAGGTATAACCCTGGATTGTTTGAGTCACTCAGGTATATAATCAAATGGGGACAAAGTGTCTTTCAATGCCAGTCATCATTAATATACATGAAAAGGTAGATCCAGCCCAGTAATTACCACAAAGTACTATAATGTACCTGATTTTACATCACTGGTGATTGTGAAAGTTGAAATTTCACTTGAACCAAATATTATTTGGAAAAACAAATGTGTCAAGGTGTGTCAAACAATTTTGTGAATATATTGTTTCTGTTGATGCTCAGTATTCATCCAAAATACACAAAACTGTAAATGTTTGTTGTGTCAAATTCCTTAGGCCATTATTGGAACACATTTTAAGGTCAAACCTCTTCAAAATGTCTATTTTGCCACAAAATGAGCCATTCCTTACTTGACGTCGTTAAAGCTAAAGTCATGAAATGAAGATATGTTGCTTCTGGGCCGTCAAAAGTGTTAGCTATGTGCTCTTTTTAATTTACGGTGCTTTGCAGAAATTATCACAAGTCTTTCAAACCACACATTCCTGCTGCATAATTAAGGATTTAGATGGAGCAACATTCCTCGTGACTTGCAAATACTCCTCATTCTAATGTGGCTTGTTTGGTCATTTTGGAGACTTTAGACCTCAGAAATGTGAGATAGGTTGTTGTATAGTTTTGTGTTTTATAGGTAGTATTGATGCCCATTTCCACATTAAGTTCCCTAGTTGATTTGACATACAGGGCACATTGCATAGTATAGACTGAAACACATCATGTTGTCTTAACGGTTTGTATTTTTGAAAAGGAGACAAAAAATCATGGAGCAACATTGGTATTGGCGATTTGACGTATAGGAGATTTTAATTCTGGAAGTAGAAGGAATTTAATGTAAAAAATTGCACTGAGTCAGAGAAAGTCTTCCTGAAAAACAACCAAAAGGAGCACTTTAAGTGGGGTTTAGTGTTTTTCCTTGAAGTTATTTGTGTACTACATTAAAAACTGATCTGTGTTTCTTTTTTTATTTGCTGACCAGGGCCTTTGCGCGAGAAATGCTGGAGAGAAAAATCGGAGTGGTGGTGGTCGGCTTTCCGGCCACACCGATCACGGAGGCCCGAGCTCGCTTTTGTGTGTCTGCAGCACACACCAGAGACATGCTGAACCAGGTACACACACAGAGAAACTGTGCGACATGAAATTCCTCTCAGTTTTGTTTCACCTGAATGAAACATACATACATGTTCTGAGACTTTCCGCTCTCCCAGGTGCTGCACCATATGAATGAGGTGGGAGACGCTCTCTGTCTGAAGTTCTCACGGCGGAAATATTCCTCTCAGCCTGACCTCTGCGATGAGACAGACTTTGAGCTGGACAGCTGATATGACCCTTGACACCTTAACTTCCCAGTGTCAAAACTAAGTGTCCACGCCACTGCAGACTCATAAACACACAATGTTAGGGTAACACCCATATCTCACAGCAGAAGACGGGCCAAATGTTTGGCAGCTGCTTTTTATATGTTTGTAACACTTTATGATTCAACAGAATACCTATTTGTCCTTCTATATGAACTCTTGAAATACTATTTCTGAATACATTTATTTGTGAATATATGTGAAATTATTGCACAAGTTTTGCTGGATTGGTCTCAAACTCAAGTATGGTGTAGAAAAAATCTTGAGTTGTTTAGTTTTTATGCATTGAGACGATTCACACATTCCATTTAGAAGTTAAGCTCCTCTGGAGTCACGTTTGAAGACGGGTTTTACATTTTAGATCAAATTATTCCAATTGTTTGTCTATATTTAGACGTTAAAAACTTGTTATGGAAGCATTTTTTTTGCTTCACATAAATTCAGCCACCATTGATTAAAAATGCTGGTAATTATACTAGAAAAATACACAGTTGCAGAGTGTATGATGTAAAGAGTCCCGTTTACTTAATTAAAAGTATTATAAAGTGCATTTGTACTGTTGTTCCAATCAAATTCTGCAGTTTCAACTGGTTCACTGCTTCATTGTTAGATAACTGAGCCTGGTGATTTAGATTTTTTTTCCAAGAAAACACAATTACTGTGCATGACTACTTCCTAAATCTGTTTGGACTTTGGAGGCTGATTAATTATCCAAATGACATGTTTCTAAAAGTCCTGAGCCTTCCCTTTGTAACTGTGCTAATTTCCCGTTGCATGATTATTTATACTACTCACAACCAAACAGATCAAGCAAAAGTCGACAAAGACTTTGTGTTCCATGGTGAACTGTTTTTACCAAAATTTCCTCAGTTTGACACCACTTTCATCTCCACAGTAAATGATAGGCTTCCTGTAAATAATAGATCATGGAGCAATTACTTCTTTGACATGCAGTTAAATCTCAACAACCCGCGTGCAGAATAAAAAAGGTGTTATGGCTTGTTTTGTGGCGAGACTTCTCATATTCACCAAGTCTTAACAGCTTAATTGTTGATGTTTTAAAGACCTGCTGTTCTCTTTCCCACACAAACTGCGTAACAGTTGTGAAGGTAAGCATGCAGAGTATGCAGCACCTGAGCCAACAGAAACCTTACCTAGCAATTAGCGCTGAACTCCAAATTCTCGTGGTATGGGGTAATCATTTGATTAACACGGGAAGGATTATAGATGGATGATAAATGTGTTTTCACAGTGTGTCAGATTGGGTCGAGTCGACACTTGTTTTTCCTCAGGACGTTGCCATGTTTGTATTTTTTCCTCTCCATAAACAACATGGTGATAACATTTTACAAGATGGTGTAAAACTACAATATGCATCTCTTGGGAAAGCCTGGCAGATGAATTGCAAATATACATACACTAAAGAAGAAAACTGATTTTCCCCTAAAGGAGAAAACTCTTGAAATCTGTTCTCTATACTGGATCACTTTGTTCTGTTAGTGAATATTTCACATCTGGCTCCTATAGCCAGAAACAATAGAAAACAGTTACTTTAATCCTCCAATCTGTGATGTCATACCAATGTACTATTCCATAAAGATCTGTAGGAGATGCGGAAAGGTGGCCTCAAATGTTACATCAGGGTGCACTAACGTCCTCCGGATGTCTGTTATTAATTTTTATTTACTTTCACCTTTAGTCTACATGTGAACGTTGGGAAATTCATCGCAGGCTCACAGCTGAAGACAGATGTGTGTAAAGAGAAACTCAAAAGCTTGAATTCACTCTCAGGGCATCACAGACACGCAGTGTTCAAATACTAAGCTCTGCTGTGATTATTCAGAAAGGCAAACTCCAACTTGCTGAGACTTAACGGCAGCATTTTTTTTGCAGAGTTGCACAGCAGGCAGAATGCTTGTTCTAGGAATCTCATATTTCACAGTGAATTTTGAGAATGAAATTAAGCTTGGGCAGCATGTCGGAGGCTTTGTGCTTTAGTATTCAGATTGAACATGTGGGGAGCCCAATCATACAGAGTGCTGGAGGACAGATTTGCATGGCTCAACTAACAGAGGCCTTATATAACCCCAAACATGTAAGAAAGTGCAAACAGGTTTTAAAATTTGTCTAGTTCAGACTCTATGATTGTATTTTTTCCTTCTTGTGTACAGACCATTTATATTAAACATGGTGCCAGTCAACACACTTGAGTCTTTGAGGAAATAATCATTTTTTAAAACATAATTTTATGTTTTATCTTTTATTTTTTAAGTTACAGTTGTCATCAACATAAGGACTTTGTTATGCTATCATTATACTGCAGCCGTGTCTATTTCAAACAGGCCAGTGAGGCAAAGTGACAGCGCTGGGTAATACACACCGACTGTCAGGCAAGGTGGGAAGCACGAGTCCTGCCAGGCTTCCTTCCAGTCACTTGTAACTGCCTTCAGCTTCAGCAGAAGTGGCAAATGGTCTGCGCTGGCATTCGAAACATCTGTGCGGCCAGACTACTGGTGGCAAGGCCCCAGAGACCTGCCTGCCTGCACCAGCCTCTTTTGAACTGCAGATCCAAATACGCTGCACTTATTGGAATGGCATGTAGCTGCTATTCTGAAGGGGGATCCTCTGCTACGCCTTTGATGTCCACCACTGTGTCCAAAGCAGGCAAGCTATTCTCACTGCTCTCTGTTTTCCATTTAGACAGAGATTTTTCTATTCTGGAGAGGGGAGGTTTGAAGTGAGGCAGGCAAGGGGACAGATGTACATGGTTTGGACAGCTATAAGTAAGACTGCAGGAAAGCTGCACACTGGCAGCCACTTGTTAACTGGGGGCATAATGAAGCAGGCCAAGCTGCTGGTGCTGTTTTTCATCCTTACAGAAGACGACGTGGAGCATTTAATGTGTATTTTTCACCCAATTCAGACATTAGACCAGCCCTAATTGGATATTTGTGAGTGCTTGAGATTTAGGCTATTTTTGGCTGAATTAAATATTTTATTGGGTAACATCCATCCTGCTTAGTACTATCTTGGTCACTGGCCTACTTTAAAATGAAAATAAGCTGCTTGTGCTTTCTGGTGGATAGACACAGTGAAGTTACATCAGCTGAGGTAAATTCAAGGGCTCAGAATTTCTTCCAGGAATGATGCAGGAAGTTTATTTCACAGTGACGGTCAGACCTGCAAAATGAAATGAGTGATGTCTTTTGTTTTGAAACCAACTGCAGGAGAAATTAAATCAAAAGCACAGAATAACATCACACATATAACATCCCACTTCCTTATTTTTAAGTTTGTTTTTGCTCCTGATACAAATCAGACTAATTTAACTGATGTGCACATAGTATGTTCTCATATCGTGGATTAAATGATGCCTTCAGCCAAACCTGGAGAGATTTCACACTTGCTGTTATGACACTGACAAATGATCAGCGACACTTCCAGGTAACATGATCTTGTTAGTTATCATCAGCAACACCATTGTTCCACGTGTGAATGTATTGACTTCAAAGGTGACAGATGATGGGGAATGCGTGCCCTGGGGGATCAGTGAACTGTCACCCATGCTGCTGCAGCATCCCTGCTTGGTGCATAATTTGACGCAGCGGCCTTGCGCTTTGAAGCGGACAATAAAACGCCTCGCACGGGCTAATCACATTACGCACCATTTGTCTTGCTTAAGTGAAGTGTTACAGCACCTTCCGTTTCACTGGCGGACTGAGACAAGGCTGCTGCTGTACACATGTCAACATGAGAGGCGGACCTCCTGTGAGGCGCCTTCGGGTGTCTTCCTCGGCGCTGCGACGCGCCTGTGCGCCTGGTGCGCCTCCGGGGACCACCAACGGTAGTTTAGCTTGATCAGGGACTCATTACTGCGCATTTATATTGATTTTTTGTTTAAAAAAGTAAATTGTGTGGTTATAAATTAATCAAGAATCCATATTAAAATGGGGATGTGTTGGGAAATCTGCAATAATAGTTTAAAAAGTTGCATTTCTGTGTCATTTTTATTCTGTGACAAGAAACCTCTTATTGTGCGGTGACAATAGGAGCATTTATATAAAACTTGAGACTACTTTCTGGGTCTTCTTTAGGAATATATGGTGTTAAACCTGCCAGGGCTTCAGTTTGGCGAGGAGGGACGAAAGAGTTAATCAGGGGGAGGGCGCCCGCACAGGGGCGTTTGGTATAAAACCACCTCAAGAGCGCACAACAAGAACAGCGTGTGTCCCAGTGAAGCCGTAGTTTGATATGGTTTGACTAGTTTCCTACTTGAGGACTTGTTGGAGACGCACACCAGCGCGACTCTGCGTTTCTGCGGGCCCACAATCCACCAGCAATGGATGATTTTTGAAGCAGACGCAACTCCGTCGTGAAGTCTTCAAACTGGGAAGATCTGCGCTTTTTTCCCCCTCCAATTACCTGTACTTTTCTCTCCAAAGGTAGTCTGAACCGGATAATGCGCTGGAAAAACGCAGAATGCGGATGAAACAAGAAAAGCTGAAGGAGTGGAAGTGAAGAAAAGTGTGGCATGAGGCTGAGAATGTGGCGGGGACACCACGGGGCAACAGGGCTGCAAGTTTCCTGAGCCTTTGGAGATCTGACGAGGGCGCAACAAGAGCGGAAAGTGTTAATGCTGCACGCTGGATCAGCCCCGCTGGATCCACTCTGCTGTGTTTTACTGGCACATCTGCGTAAAGAAGCTCACCTTTTGGCTGAAATCAAACTGAATGAACAATAAGTAAAAGAGGGGATTTTTAATTAGGACCAAAAAAAACACTGGATCCAAATTAAACTTCTCGACTTCCACTCCTCCGATTCCGTTTCCCTTCTTTTCTTTCCTTCTCTCTTTCTTTTTACTTTTTTTTTTCTTTTTTGCAATTCTGATCCCCGAAGTGGCTCCGAAGTGGTGTTGCGGCTCCTCGTCCCCGGCGGATCCGGAGATTGGAGTCTCTGCACCGGGAGGAGGCGGAGTCGGAGCTCCGGCCACACCGCAGGCTCCCAAGAGCGGCCGCGTCAAGAGGATGGTGCGTCTGGCGGCGGAACTGCTGCTGCTCCTGGGACTCCTTCTCCTCACTCTGCACATCACAGTGCTGCGCAGCAACCCGCTGCCCCAAGGAAATGTAACTCTGAGCCTGGATCAGGACGCAACACTTCGAGAGGTGAGTCAGGGAGACTTCTTGGAGGGGAAATCTGATGCAACATGTGATATCTAAGATCTGATGGGTTTGATTTGGAAAAGAAAAGCTCAGGTAAAATGACGCCAGCATGCCCTGGGGGGGTTCCTTTGCAGAGACACAGGGGTAGTCTCCCCATGGGTGTCCCTTGGGAGTGGTGGTGAGCCAGCAGAGGGGCAGAAGAAGAGGCAGGGTCAGAGATCAGCCCCCCAACACCAGACACACCTCCCTATTGTTGGGGGGTTAAATGCTGGCTGCAGGCACATCTCTGTCATCAGGGGCTCATCACTGTCAGCCAAGCGTTCATTTGATAAGGCAGAAGGTCAGAGATGAACCCCTGAAGGTGCCCCAATCCTGCCAGGAGTGAGTGTCTGGCACCAACCTGGTTTTAATTACACTTTAAACTCTTTCTGTGAGCCTGAACTGCACTCACACATTCTGATCAGACTGAATAATGTTTACCAAGGAAAGTTTTGGAACTCTTTTGACTCCATTTTTTTAATGAGGCCTTCCAGGTCCACTTTAGAACATGCCTCAACAAACTTTCACAAGGGAGACATTTGTCAACATGACACCACTTAAGACAGCTTTAATGGTTTAACTGCCCATTTCAACATCAGCATAAAGCACACAGACTCCAGTAGAGCCCCAAATCCTGACCCGAGGGTTAAGATGGGTCTGGGATCAACAGGCTTTTTTAGAGGGTGTTAAGCATCCTTCAGCTGCTTTTTGATGTATATTTAGCGTGCTACTGAAATACCTTCTTCTTCTCCTTGTGATAAATGCGTATTTATGCCCGCCGGTATGGTGGTCCTTTATAAATGCCTTTATTAGGGCTCTGGGGAAATAAATGGAAAGAATTTTCACTTCACCAGAGCATGGTAAGAGGGCATTTTTTTTCTCTTATCTCCACTATCACTGCCATCGCTGCGTATATGCAACAGCAAGCCTGTGTTTTGCTGGATATTAGGCCACGCAAAGCTGCAGGAAATATTCCAGGAATTTATCGAATATTTGTCACACAGCCAAATGTTGGTTTGGATGAGCAGGATGAGGAGCCGCAGGGAGTTTCTCCTGAGGAATCAAAGTAAAAAAAAAAAGAGAGACCTAAACGCACGCCACCCATTCCAGCTTCAACATTCCTTTTGCCATTAGTCCAAATTTACATAGAGATTCTGCTGTGTGATGAAGCCAGAGACCAGGCGTGAATGTTTTCTTCTTCTTCTTCTTTTTGCTCATGAATGCTCAGACTATGTGCAGATATGCTTCACTAACCCTCCATTGAGGACGGTGATGTCATCTTTCAGCCGTGCTTGTCACGGCCCAGGGGGTGTATTGTCATCCCAAGGTGTCATATTTAAAATGCCATTCACAGGAACACAAATGACAGGATGCAGCTCCGTGCACCTGAAGTGGAGACAGAAAACTCTTTGGTCCGAGACACATTAGCATCTCAGCCCCGGAAGGCCACTGTGGCACTGCAAAGTTAGAATAATATTGCAAATTCAACACTATACAACAGCTAACACTGTACTAAATAACAAATTTTCTACCCTTGACCTTATTTGCATCTTTTCTTTCCAAGAGCTCCTTGTATCTTCCCCGGCTTCATTGCGTAAATAAACATTTGCCCGTCTGAGGCGTCTGACAGGGGAAGGATGATTTTCTCCTCCACCTACAAGAGTGTAGTGCTGAAAAGCATCTGGCACAATGTGGACTGCCTTCATTTCCTGCCAGCCTCCCCGGGGGAAGGACCCCTGAGTTGCTCCCAATTGAAAATAGAGTCATGCCCCTTTAAGCAGCTCCTCACAAAGTGAAAAAGGGGGAAGCGGGAAAAGAAGAAGAGATACTGTGAGGAGGGAGAGGGGGTGGCTTGTGTGTGCAAGTGTTCATTCATGGCTTTTGGGAGCTGGAGGGGAGGTGGGGGGGGGTGACATCCTGGGAGGCCCCAGATGAACTGAGGGCTGGTGTGTCACTTTTGATCTCCAAATTAAAGCATGTTCCTTGTTGAGGAGGCTCTCACATGAGTGATAGGAACTGTAAAGCAGCCCGCCATCAAAGAAGAGCACGGACGATTTTTGAACATTTAAATGAGTTTCTCCTGTTGCAGCCTGGGTTGTATAAGAGGAGAAAAAAATCAGAAAACAACATATTTTTCTCATTAGCTTGAGTTTCAAACTCCGCTGAGAGTCATTTGGAAAAGGCAGAGAGAGGTGTTTATGTTGACATTATATGGAACTGACAGACTCTACACAACTAATACACCGACTGCCAGCCCTTTAGGATGTCTGATTGTAATTTTCAACCCTTCTGATTCCCTCAAACATTCTGCTTAGATTCTGATTAAGACAAAAAGCATAAAAAAAAGCCTCCAACTTGGACGTATAAAATTTCATGGCTTGTCCTTCACACTGCTGAGTTCCCAGATGGAAATGCAGATGTAGTGAAATGTCAGTGCTTGCAGGAAAAAAGCAGCTTAGTTTTCTTTGTTGGCTGAGTGATGGGATGCCTTCAGCAGGACAATCTCAGACATTTCCTATTTACATACAAGTTCAAGGCTTTAATCACGGCAACATATTTAAGATTATATACTGTGTAAGACAAGACTTTGACGTGCTTACAGATAGAAAGTCACCATCTGTTCGGTTGGCACCAAATAAAGTGAGGCACTAAGCCATCCACTGACATTTATTGTCTTTGCTTCGACTGTTCAAAAGCTATAAATTAGAATGTTTCACATGAAATATTATGTTTTAGAGAAGTCACATTGGTTCGTAGGACTATCAGGGGTGACGCTGGCCAATAGGTGAGATTAAGTGGCTCGTAAATGCAGGAATTTTGGTTTGAATTCACTATGAGGTGGGAAATCCAAGGTTAGGATAATATCAGTTTCGTGAATGCTGCTACCCTGGATGGTATGTTTGATGCCAGTAAATGAAGTATTTAGTGACTAACTGGTGACTGTATTGTCTTCTCCATTTTTCACACCTCCATGAGTGTCATCAGACTTTACCTGGCCTGGTCATGGCTCAGTTTGTAAACCGTGTAACTTTTACATGTGACAGATAACATGTTACATAGCAAACTGCTTAACAAATATGCACAATGATGTCAACATGGCACAGCAGGAAATATCCTTCCATGTTCAGTGGGGCTGAACAGTTAATCAAAAAAGAATCGCAGTGTGCAAAGTGCAATTTTCAAATCACAAGAGGTGCAGCTTTCAGATAAAGGTAACATGCGCCACACCAAACCATTATGAATGAAGCATTGTATTGCCGCAGAGGTGTCTTGGCCTACAAATCACATTACACTAGATGTGAGGGAACATCCTTGTTTGGTAAAGGTTGCAGTAAAAATAATTTGTATGTTTTTACAGTGGAAAAGAAATGCAAAAATTATACTTTGCTATAAAAACATGACTCTCAATATCTGTTAAAATAATCACAATATGATTTTACTGTGTATTGTTCAGACTTAACGTTCAGTGACGTGATAGAAACAGTTTTAAACTAATGTAATCATAAAACTCAATGAGAAAATGACTGACTGGTTTAGATGGTTCCAGTTGTTTATAGAAGATTTTCAGTTTGATTCATGTTACATTCCTGTTAATTTTATTTGTGGTTATGATGCAACATAATACATGTCTTAAACATAAATTGAATCACATCAGTGCTGCTAAGCTGCCAATATTTGCCCATAAAACTGACAAACTTTTCGTGTTTACTTGCAGGCTTCAGCTCAGAAGGCTCCCATCCTGAGTGAGAGTCGTTCTGGGATTAATCAGGATACTTTCAAGACTAAATAAACCAAATTTGTGTCAGGATTAAAAAAAAATCTGCCCGCCATGTGTAATACAGCAGAATCTGACACAACAGAAGATTCGCGTAGGATTAGACTGGATAATGGAGGATTAATTTGCCTGCAAACTCTGTGACTGGCTTCACAGTTTGTGTATTCTGAAATATTTACTGCAGCATCTTAAAATCGTGGAGACGGTCAGAACTCAATAGCTGTATTTTTTGTGTTTCTCCCGTCTCTGGATGAATTTCCGTAAACAAGTGTAATTGAAAACACCTCAGAGCCTTATGAAGCCTTCAGTGGCATGAAATATGTTCTCAGACAGCAGATTTAAGTGACTATTTGTTGTCATTCAAGAGAAACTTATTCAATCTCAGTTAAAAGCCAATAAATTCTATAAGAATAAAAGCCCACTGATGAGCTCAACCCCACCTGTTTACTGTGTTTGTATTTGCATTGTGATTAAACTTGTGACTGTTCTGTTGAGGTCGCTCCCTTAGCGCAGCTCAATTACAGCCACTGAAGTGAAATCTGAAGACTGGGAACTTGAAAAGCAGGGTTATCACATGGGCATCTCAAAGTCCAAGTACGTGTGATAGAACCAAAGAGGGTCCTGTGATGTTCACATAAAGGGTCGATGGCCGAGGCACAGACTGTGCTGCTGAAATGATGTTTTCCTGCACTGAGCTCTTGGCCATAATTGTTTGGTTGTGGAACTAAGACATTTGTGGTTTAAACTCCAATCTTCTTTTTCAGAATCTTCATACCCTCAAATTTTATAATTCTGAACGTAAATTCTCATAAAAAGCAACTGATCCTCTTATCTATGCTGAAAACCCTCTTCCTCTTCTTATTTGGTGGCTACAGGCAACATTTCAGAACTCCTCTGTCTCTTAAAATCATGTATATAATCACTGTAATTATGGCAAAAGCTCACATTAAAAAACGTCATGAGAAAGTTTGGGAATTCTCTGAAATCCGTCATGTTATCATATTAACTCCATCTGGTCTCTGGTCGCGAATCAAGAAGAGTAATGCTAAATGGATGTGGAGGTCTTTCTGTGCAGCCCCTCTGCGGTTGAATACAAGTTACATGTACATTTATAATCTTTCCTCCCTCGCTGTGCAGCTCCATTTACAGCGTCCTATATTGCCCCTGAGTGCACCTTGGCTGGACACAAACAGCTCCACTGGGGGCTTTTATACCCACCACAATGTGGCTGAGCTGACACTTTGTCTGTGACTGGCCACCGCAACCGTACAGCACTGCTGCCATATTCTCAGGCCTTAGCCCGGCCACAAAAACACTAGGGAGGAAGAAATGGGACATGAAAAAAGAAAACAGGGAACATGATTGATGGCTCTCTTTGATCTTATTTTCTGCCACCCCA
The DNA here is from genome assembly GCA_024666655.1 of Dascyllus trimaculatus. NCBI lineage: Eukaryota > Metazoa > Chordata > Actinopteri > Pomacentridae > Dascyllus > Dascyllus trimaculatus. Next base: position 23,282,169 of record CM045464.1, on the reverse strand, counting down.
CAATGGATGATTGCTGACTACTTATGGCTGTTTGTCCAATTGAGGAATAATTGTTCCTTCTGTGCATACCTGACAGGGGACATATGCCTCAACCGTCCTTTTGGGATGAATTTACAACACCCCCGTCAGAAGACCAAATGTTTTTCTGTCTACAAGAAAGCAGATGTAATTACTTTGCAGTGTTTGCTTAGGTTTCTCTGGATAGCCCCAGTGCAGGAAAACCAACAGTCTTACATAGCTCTTTTCTCCCAGCCAGCACTAGAACATGCTATATATGTCCACATCATATTACTATGGTAAAGCAGCAGCAGCATTCTCTGCCAGTTAAAAATGGAAAAAATATAGTCTAGCTATAGTCTATAGTCTCTCTGAATGCAGGTTTTAGACGGATTATATTTTGGTGGAAGCAGATTGAGGCACAAAACACAGCGTGATGTTTGTCCCACTATTTCAGAGGCTCCTTCTTTCTGGGTTCCAAGTAGTAAAGAGTCCACTGTCCACAGGATTTACGACGGAGGTCATGGCCACATGAACCTCTGTCAACATGAGAGATCAATCTAATGTTGCTGAGTATGCAGACTCTGTGGATGCCAGAGGACTTAGAGGGCCTCTCAGGGATTTTTTTTTACAAACATGCACAATGCACATGAAAACACCACCTAACAGTAAATTAACAGTACTGTCCTTTCTCTCCTCAGCAGAACAACATAAATGTAAAAAGTAGCTCCTCCGCTCAGCTGGCTCCTGAAGACCGGAGGTCCGGTCCAGAGCACCGTTTGGCCCACCGGCCAACCCTCCCCTGGGCGCAAGGCAGCAATGTACACAGGGACGGCCCCGGAGCTTTCTTCCTAGATCTGCACAATTTCCCTGACCTCTCCAAAGCTGACATCAATGGACAGAATCCCAACATACAGGTGATCATGTGTGTCAGTGCACCTGCCAGTGTACTTTGATGCTTTCACTCACTGAAGACATGGCTACTCAAGCACATAGGACAGGAAGAGCAAACAGGAGGAAGGAGAATAGTTTGGTGCACATCACTACACCCTTTTTTCTCCCCCCTTCCTTCTCCCCTTTCACACACTTCCTGGCTCGTAGTAAAGCTTAAGATAGACACTGAAGCCTCACGTCAATCATAATGACATGTGAAAAGGAAGACACTAACCAGCAGCGCCTCACTACTAACCCATGTGCACGAAGACAGACGGCAGCTTATGTAAATGTGTGGTGAGCCCTCGCCCATAAGTCCATCAGTGATGCAGATGGTTGAGTAACCGCTGCCATGTTTTAAATCATTCTCCTGTCTAATCCAGCGAGGGGGGTCTTTCCATTTCTGAGGGCATCACTGCTAAATTCGAGCATGAACAAAGTGTATTAACATCTCAAGATGTGGGAAGAGAGCAGAGCGACCAATTGAGCAAGGGCGTGAGGCTGTGGGAGGAGGGGGGAGGAAGAGGAGGGGTGCGTCTTTGATCCTGGGATTCATCTGGCTTTCATGGTCTGGAGGAGGCTGAGTAGCCCTTTGAACCTTGTGTTTAGGTGGAGAGAGCCCGAGAGGTGGGAGGGTGACTGTGGGGCAGGGGTGGTGTTCCCCCTTCATCTGGGAGGCACATGTGTTAGGGCAGAAAAAAGGGGGAGGGGGTAATATTGTGAGTAGGGGTATCAGGAAGTGCCACCTTACTGCACTCGATCAAAAATCTGCGTGTCTTTGAAGATTTCGACTTGAAATTGACCTTTATTCTTTAATACAGGTGACCATCGAAGTGGTGGATGGACTGGAGGGGCATGAGCCAGAAAAAGGTCTCCGTAAGGAAAGCAAACCCAGCTGGGCTTCACCTAACTGGAGAAACTGGTGGCCTCACACTTCTTCATCATCTTCCTCTTCCACCACTCACCAAACAGAGGATCGCTCCTACGGGAGCAACACCGAGGACAGCAACTTTCTCCGTCCGCCGTCAGACTGGGAAAGGCGGGGAAGCAAGGCTCAGACTGAGTATGGTGAGAATGACAACAGGGAGGGCGTGAGTCTGGGAGGAAATGAATGCATGCTGCAGAATACTTAGCCACGTCCATAGGCTCTTATTTGAGCGTCGGTCCCCAGTGTTTCCACAGATGGCCATAGTCTGATGTGGAATCTGTAATTTGCAGATTTGCTGATTTAAGCTGTCACCATAATAAGTGCAGTCATCCCAGGCGAGCCTTTGGGAGCCCCTGATTGAAGCCTTTAACACTCTTTTATGAGATGGATTCCTCTGTGTTGTGGAGCTAGCTACGTGACACAGTTTAAACGCCTCGCTACATCAAAGTTTAGTCACAGGAATGGGGCCAGAAGCACTGTTAGGCCTCCACACCATTCTCACAACACTCTCCAAAAGTCACCCCGCAGATAAATCTGCCGAGAAAGAATTTACGCTCACTGTCGTACAGTATGTGTCCGGCCCGTGTTGCAGCATGCCCAAACCAACATGGTCGAACAGGAATGCATGTGCTGTGGAAAATGTCATTTTATCCACTTGCACTACAGCGGTTAGGATGAGGATTTTATGTTTTTTGTAGAACTGAGCGTAATGTTTCTGGCTTATCGCTGTGGTAAACTCATTCGTCCTTTATTTCATACCACACTGATAGACAAGGACATATTTTGTCATCATTACTGTCTTGGTTTTAAACCTAATAATCGTAATTGTGGACAGGCAGTGAGGGGTCATCCATCACGGGCCATTCAGAGCACATCCAGCTGAGGTCATTATCAGGTTTGTCTAAATTCAGAGTTTAGGCTGAACTACCACCAGTTCCGCAATATGTTTTAGACGGGGGGGAGGGGAGTGCGGCTAGATGGCTATCTGGCCTGTACTCATACAAAATGCTCATAATGAGGGGCAGATGGCAGCGGGGGGTGTATAGGAAGGTTTGGAGCCCCGCCAGAAATGCTTCCATCCCAAAATGCCCACATTAATTCTTCTCATTGATGGAGTGCTGCTTTCAAGATGTGTGTGCATGCGTGCGGTACAGCCGGCGATGGTGGTGGTGGTGGTGGTGGAGTGAGGTGGCCGTAGTGCCTCGTGTAACTGTTTCCATGTATACACATTACAGTGATGCACTCAATGATAATTGGAGTTAAAGAGGATTTCTTGCCATTTCACTTCCCATCTTCAAACCGATGAATCACAGATACAGCAGCTGAACAGCATCCAGTGCCACTGTGTCTGGGATGCTCCGCCAGCACGGAAAATTTCTATTTGTAAATTGCCTCCTGGATCCCCTGTAGATTTGTTGGAATTAGCAAAATGCTTTCCAGTTCCTTCACAAACTGAACTCACATACTTTTTCCCCCTCAACAATTTAGCATGTACAACATAGCGTATGCCAGTGTGTCCAGACAGGCTAAGTACCAAAGTCAGAGTGAGCCCCTTACTTCCCTTTTCATGTCCTAACCCCACTTATTATTAGTGAGGCATGTTAACAGGTCTGAGTAAGTTCAGCATGTGGCCCGCATCAGAGCTGAGGATCTCTCTTTGTTTCTCTCTGATCTGAAGACTATATGGACGGAGAGGGTGACTGGAGTAACTGGTCAGCATGCAGCGTCACTTGTGGAAATGGCAACCAGAAGAGAACCAGGTCCTGTGGTTACGCCTGTACAGCTACCGAGTCCAGAACTTGTGATATGCCCAACTGCCCAGGTACAACCTCGTCTTTTGATCACAGAAACAATGCTTATATAAGTACAGTTTTTGAATCCATGTGCTGATTTACTGCTCTTTGATCTTTTGATCCACCTTTCACTGTGCATTCATCTCCCTGAAGGTATTGAAGATGCCTTCAAGACAGCAGCTACTGAAGTGAGCCTGTTAGCTGGAACAGATGAGTTCAATGCCACGGAGCTCTTTGGAGTTGGTAAGAGTTTGTCTGCTCGTCTTACTCCAGACTATCCCTCATTCAGATGTTCTTACACTATCAAAGGCAGTTCATCCATCTGGCAGCAGCGCTCCTGCACACACTTAGCATTCCTCATGCTTGCGCTGTGCTCCATTACTGTGCAGAGAATGTGCAGCAGGGCAGGAAGAGCACAGTATGCCGCTGCTCACTCCGTCTTTGTCTGTCTGGTCCTAATAACCTCACCTCCATGTTAAATATTACACCTTCTCACACTTTTGGTTTCATCTTCTACTGCCAGAAAGGAGATGTTGCATTTAATGGTGTCTTCATTTCTTCCAGACACTGACAGCTGCGAACGCTGGATGAACTGCAAGAGCGATTTCCTGAAGAAGTACATGACCAAGGTGGCAAACGACCTCCCCAGCTGCCCCTGCTCTTACCCGACCGAGGTGGCGTACAGCACAGCAGACGTGCATGACGCCCCCACACGCCGAGACTTCCGCTGGAAAGATGCCAGCGGGCCTAAAGAGAAGCTGGAGATCTATAAGCCCACAGCCCGCTACTGCATCCGCTCCATGCTGACCCTCGAATCCACCACGCTGGCGGCGCAGCACTGCTGCTACGATGACAATATGAAGCTCATCACTCGCGGCAAAGGTGCCGGCACACCCAACCTCATCAGCACGGAGTTCTCCGCTGACCTGCACTACAAGGTGGACATCTTGCCCTGGATCATCTGCAAAGGAGACTGGAGCCGCTACAACCAAGCCAGGCCACCGAACAACGGGCAGAAGTGTCCAGACAACCCTCAGGATGAGGACTACTACAAACAGTTTGAAGAAGCAAGGGAATTCTAGCCCTGCTGAAGAGTGAAACGGAAAGAAAGGAACACTGCTTAAGTATTCAGCTAAACCTCAAAAATGGCGCTGAAACCATTTTTATTCAGTTTTAGGTCAAATAACACATGAACGTTTAGGCTCCAAGGAAAGACTTGCTGATCTTTGGAACCAAGAGGAATGAAAATCCAACAGAGTCACATCCCTACTCACTTGCTCACAAGGAACTTTCTCTCAACAAAACCAGACACAAAACGTTGTCTTTCTCAACAATTTTTATAAAATATGCCAGTAATTTTGCTACCAATTGTAACTCAGATTTGGTCACTAAAGGGAGAACCGACTTCATATTTGTTAAAAGGGAAAATTATTGTTGTTGAAGTGTCCGTTTAGATGTTCGTCTCCATAGATTCTTTATGTTTGTTGAATTGGAGAGGCCTGTGGTAATAGAATAATGAGATCCCTCAGGAATCTGTGGGGGGGTGGGGAGCAGGGTTATCCTTCATTTTTGTCATTCACAATATCCAGGTTTTCTTTAAGCTTGTGAGTATGTTTATTTAGCATGCACATTTAAAAAAAAAAAAGTCATTAATTTACCCCTGTAATTTAACTGTGTCCCTGTGTCGCTGAGGCAGATCATTGTAAAAAAAAAAAAAGCCTGCATTATTTTTGTAAAGTATTTATTAAGTTGTAGCTGTGTCTGAGTTGGGTGTCTATGACTGTGGTTACTGATTCACATGTGGCTGAATGCTAACTTGAGATCCCTCTCCGGTTCGTACGTTGCCATCGATGTGCATGTCTCAAGTTAGGATTAAACCTTAATAGAGCGTAAAGAATGTGTGAATTCAACTGTACGGAAAGATTTTTGAGATATAAATCTATAAATAAATTTTCTAAAAAGTCCGTGAATGTGTTAGATGAAAAAAAAAAATCTGTGATCTTCACTCCAGCTCTCACTCACAGGCTTATTCTCTCCTGCTGTCAGAGGAAAATTCATCTGCAGGGAGAGAAAGAAGCATCTCATCAATTAAACTCCTCCAACGGACTTAAGCCAGTGCACAAGACTTCCATTAGTTCCATCCAGTGTGGCTGTCAGGCCCGGCCTTTTGATGGGATTGTGATATTTCTACAAAGGGCGAGGAGAGTAAGGTTCCCTTGAATGCGACTCAAATTCTTTGTCTTTGGCATGCATCCTCACATTCCTGAGTAATTTCTCAGTGTACACACGCGCCCACACACACACACACACACATATAACACACACACTCAATGCTGCATGTCCACAGCAGGGACCTCTGACCATTCCCTCTCCGCTGAGTGCTGCAGTCATTGTCGCACAGAGAAAGCCATTCATGGTGCCCTCATTCCTGCAGTCTTGTGTACGGCACAGCTGGCCGGGTGCAGGGCTTGTCTTTATAATGCAGCAGGCCCCAGCACGTTCCACACCCCTGAGGCGCTGCTCGCAACCACCCAGTTGTTTCCCTATTCATACAAAATTCCTCCTTGTGCGTCTTTCGACCCATTTATCGCAAACACAGCCTTTTATCAACAACCCACCCTCGAATAATGACTGTAAATCACACATGCACATTCTTTCCCAATGTAGATACACTCCTTCTTCTCCTTGTGTGCTATCAGAGCAACAGTGTGTAAAGTCCCCTTCCTGAGCTGAAGCACGCTTTAAGGCTAAGATTACAGTAACCGGCATGGATAGTTATCTTAGCAGAGCGTCTGCAGAACAGGCCAAGAAGATCAAAGTGAGGTGTTCGCCTTTATTTTGAAACATTAGGGCCAAGCTCAAATTGATGACATACCTCCACCACCACCACCACCTTCACCACCCCCCGCCCCGGACCCAGTATCTCTTCTCCAGACAGGCTCCACGTGTCTCGAGAGCAGGCAATTACTCATACACCCTCCTCACTTTTCATCTCTCATCTTGTCTCCCCTCCTCCCCTGCAAACACTTGCATGATCTGCGCTGCGATTCCAGTGCCAAGGCGGTGGTAGGAAGACAACATTCAGAGACCGAGAGTGCAGCCGGTGTGAAAACGTATAGGATGGCAGACAAACTATAGGCCAGCTAGCGCAGGGAAAACTCAACTGCAGGGCGTCAGTGAGGCCTCGCTTTTGTGTTACTATTTCCAGGCCTCTGGTATGTTTCAAAGGATGCAAAGCACCATATTAGTGGTATATTGTCAAGGATCCGAAAGGGCTCATTAAGCATCACCAAGATATGATTGTTGGTATTTTGCCTCTATTTTTGTTATAAGAAGGAAATTATGTCTGATGCACTTAAACTGTTTTAGAATGAGTTTGACAGGGCCGGTTCTGGGATTTCTCAGTAGCTCTCAACACCAGAGCTAACTGTGGGAATACAAAAAGGAGCTACAAAGAAGAATAAAGCAGTGGAAACTTGGATGTGTTAAAGCTGTAATAAATAAACAGAAAGCTAAGGTGTTCTGCTGCTTATTTTACTAGAAATTGTTAAGTTCAGGTGGTTTGTTGTACATGTTGGAGCTTGCTGCCAGCGTTCCAGTAGGTAAATAAAAAGGGTGCGTGGTGGCAATCAGACATCTCTTTGTTTTGTGGTGTGGTGCAGATGTGGCAGAGCCATTTTTAGCCTCGCGCTCCCTCACTTTCTTTCACTCGCTCTGCTACTTTAAGGGTGGTGTAGCACAATGCAGGAAGTGTCTGGGCCGCAATACCGCAGGGCCCTAACTGCATGGGAAAGCTAATTAAAAGGTTTTTCTTTCGTCTTCTAATCTGGAATAGCTGACCTGGACAGAGAGTTTGCTTATCTAGCACCCACCCACTGTCCACCCCAACCCCCAACCTTCACCCCTTGGTGCCATACTGACAAAACAGAGGGGGACGGGCTACTGGCGCTCTGCCTGCCATAGGCTCGCATCTTTGGCACAGCGACTCAGGGGAGGAGTGGGTCATCGGGGAGGGGAGGGTTGCCTGGGTGTACAGCTGAACAAACAGGTCAAGTAGATGTGGGACATCTGAGAGGGCACGGTGCCTTACTTAACCCCTGCTGCTATGACATTGTTGAGATGCTGCAGCGATCTGCATCCGCACCATCTACGGCAGAGCAGTGACAAAGCACGTACATGAACGCTCAACTTCACTTAAATATCACCCTGAACATCATCTTGTTAGATGGTGTACTGGTTTGAGCAGCACCTGCCGCTGCACCTGTTTCTGAATTCACACGCACAAAGCTGTTGAACAAAATCAGTTTTACCATCCTGTATTAGATATTAGTCATAGTTGATTTGAGCTAAATTTATGACTGATATACAGCTGCTTGTTTTAAACATACTGTGAAAAATCTTTGTTTTTTTAAAACAGTTTCTAATTGTACAACTGTTTTAAGAACAGTTTACAGTTGTTTTACAGATTGTGCCTGTTTTGTTCAATTACAAGGAAATAACCAGTAAAATCACTGCATTAATTTACACGTTTACCATGAAGAAACAGGCCAAAACTGTGAATAATATCCGTCTCAAAAATCTTTATTTTTATAAATGGTAATTAAGTAATTTAGTAATTATTTTGACAGTGAAAGTACACTATTTCACTGTAACTGATTCAGCATATATACCTTATTATTGTACAGAAATCTGCTAGTATTCGAAAGAAATAAATATACAAATTAGGGATTGAAAAATGGAAAAAAAATTAAAATATAAATTTTCAGAAATGTTCTTGTTATGCTAATGTAGAGAAAAGAACTTGTAAATCCCAGAAAAAAGTATTCATTCACATTTGGACTGTAAAAAAAAATAAAAAAATTAAAAAGAACAGGCAACAACTGTATATAATGTCTGTACTAAAAATCAGTATTTTTACATATCTGACTATATAATCACACTGTTTTACAGTATTTAAATCAACAGTATTCTACCATTTTTTACTATATTTTTCAGATTTTCAAAATCATTTTACATTTTTTACAGTGTAAAGAAGAGAGTGGAATAGCAGACTTCAAACAGATCATTACACAGCAACAATATTAATTTTGTGTCATGACACGGCACAGAATATCACTGAATTCACTGCAAGAAATAAAGCAAACAGTGTAATTCTGCGCTTAGCCCTGAGAAGCCTTTGTGAATAAACCCATGAAATGCCAGCTTGGTCTTACAAAGAGAGCTCCGTACACTGTCTGGCTTCAGCCCTGCGAGTGTTGATGTTAGACACTGGCACAAAGTGGCAGCAAGCGGTGTCGAGGGGGTTGGTGGGCCTGAGGTGGTGAGGGAGGGGAGCCAGCATGAGCACGGAAGCTGCATGGCCGTGACTCACTGTGACAGCACCGCTTGGCATGTGAGGACAGCAGGCCAGACAGGCAAGGCTGCTGCCTTTGATCTTTATTTGCTCCACCGTCTGTTTTGCATTTAAGAGCCTTGCTGAGCGCGAGGCATTGGATATACCTTGAATGGCTCAGGACCCCGTCCACTTTTTAAAGACCCAGGATCCTTTTTCAAAGCGAAGGGGATCCAGGACAGAGAGGGATGATGTTTGAAAGGGAAGGCTTGACACTGAATGGGGCAGAGGGTCTCCCAGCAACACAGATTAGCTCTGATGAAAAGAGGGCACCCTATAATAACACATAATCAAGCTAATGGAGAATGGCGTGAGTGTGGGTGAGGGGCAAGGTAACGTACATCTCCCCTCGGATGGGATCAAACCGGGGTCAGGTGGCGGTGGAACGAAAACAAACATGCACAGCAGCTCCCAAACCAAACGTGCGATACTCCTCCTGAAATGTCAAATACATTTTGCACATTAGTGATGTCAAACAACTGTGACATGTTACACCTGAGAGGCAAACTGGCTGGATATTATCAATATGAGGTTTTATCCCACAGTCAGGCACGGTGCTCCGACATGGAGGCATTTCTCCCTCCAAACACTGAATATATTTATCTTCTTGAACAGCTCTATTGCACATTCCTCTCAGACACTGCAATGGCCACAGTCCAGAGTCAGCCGCTGGATAAAGTCTTGCCCTGCAGCGTGATACAAGTGATACAAACAACTCCACTCTCTAATCAGAGCCTTTAAATGTTTATTTATGAGGAAGCACACCAACACTACTTAGAAGAAAAGGGCATTCGGAGAAATTTTCCTCCACACAGACTAATGTTATTTTAGCATGCTCACAAGTCCTTCTGCAGAATTCCTTTTCTGTTCCACTTACTGTCCAGCATGTAATTTATTCCCAGACTATACATTTTTGGCAGTCCACACTTCAGATTATATTTATTCTGTCTGTTAGGGTTTACACAAACTGCTCCAAATAGCAGTGAATGTACAACTGGGAGTCTCATGTTGCGGCGTTGAAATGACTAAAGACAGACGCAGACATGTAGCAACATAGATTTTATTTACTTTCCGAGCACTGTAGAGAGCGGTGCACATATGATCTCCATAGCTTATACCATTTTATATTAGTTGCATTTTCAAGTAAACAATAAACAAGCTCTATTGTGGTTTCATTGGGACCAACAGAAGCATCAGTTCAGACAACTACTCTTTTCAAGTACGATTCTCAACAGCACCATTTCATGGGCTTGATGCATACATTAGCTTTTAGCTGTACTTTTTTTTTCGCAAGAAAATACACGTCTCTGTCAATGGGACTGTACAAATATAAATCATGATTTTTAAATGATGACTAACAGTCATGTTTGGCGGTCGGGTCAAATGCTGCTACCTGAGCACTATATATATGTATAAGCATCACTCTGGAAGTGCATAGCTTCCTCCTTCTTGATCAACTCAGAGAAAAGAAAGTGGCTTACTGTATATTTTGTACATGCAGTAGCTATGTATTCACATTTTAAAACAAAAAGCAAAGCGTTCTATGAGTGAAACAGTTATAAAATTCATCATGACCTAAGATGCATATTATGCTACATTGTACAGTAAGCTGGAGGATTAATAACGGCGAATGTGAGCGAGTATGGAGAAGTTGTTAACGCAGTAAATTGCTTTTTTTTCCTCATCACTATTCAACTCTCACAGCTATAAATTCTTCATTTATAACAATAACCTTGAGTAGCAGGCATTCCACAAGGTGCAATCTGACATCTTTTTTTAAATTGAAAAGTATTTTAGGAACAAAATAAGGTCTTGCATTTGAAATTCCTAAAAGTCTGAAAATAGTCACATCTGTTCAGTAATACAAAATAACATGAACATCCACCCTGTTTCCCTAAATTATAGCTTATATACAAAAGGAAGGACGTCGCTTTTAGTTGGAAAAGAGTAACAAAGAAAAAAACGGTGCATCAAGGCAATGGTGCATCAAGTCTAATCCAGGTGACACTGGAGAGCTCGGGGGGTAAAGTTGGCATAGTGTACATGCTGGAGGCAGACAGTGGCAAAGGGAAGTCCTGTAAGTGCACTAAGTAGAAGCTAACACTCCCTCCTTCCTGGACACCTGTTAAAACAGTGAGAGCTTATTACTTCTGGCATCACAAAGGCTGTGGGGAGGTGAGGGTGCTGTGCATGTGTGTGTAAGTGTGTGCACATGTGTGAAGTTTGAACTGGAATATTGCTGTAGAAGCCCAGAAGAAGGGAGAATATGGTTCACTCCACTACGCCCATCAGCCGACACACCCCTCCCTCGATGGCCAAAGACTGACCAGGAACAGTCCCCGGTGGTAATCTGGATATATGTGTCTGCAGGCAACAAAAGAATATACACACAATGAGAAAGACATCCAAGTATAGATAAACTGTACATACAGGTGACTGATGTAAATCAATGGAAAAAAAAGACTTGGTTTGGATCTTATGGATTCCTGTAAAAGTTTAGATTGACACATTGCAAGCTGAGCAAATTTTAAAAGATGGAGTTGTTTTTGATTAAGTAACATTAACTTTGTTAGCGAGCATTAAACTTGAAATACAAGAGAAGATACAATACAACCTAAAGCCTTGATTAAACTCTAGAGTCGAAGTGAACACAGACAGCTGCAGACACCCACGGTTACCTATTTTATGCTGATATATTGCTTTTCTAATTCATGGGAGTCAGCTTGGAAGTCTCCGTTACATACATATTCAGTAGGTTGTACTGCAGATACTACTGCCATGCTGCTGCACTATGATCCATGTAGCACAGTCGCACACACACAAAGATTTTGTGCTGCACACAGAAGTGGTTGGACGGGTCCACATGGACTCTAGCAGTCTTGGGGAGATGATAAAATTTCCATCACCTAACCCTTGACGTACTTGTAGGTGCGAAAAGTATAACACAGGCCTAAGAAGACCAATATGAGAAATACATCTATTAGCTGTAAGGCTGCCCAGATACACCACAGTACAACTATATGAGTAAGGATGTTGGATCTCTGGAAAGTTATCCGAATCTCTAAACAATAATTCAGTCTTCTGCATTAACAAGCTGAAAGTTAACAATACAATTAAACTGATTAGAGTCTGATTAGATGTTCATTTGGAAAATTTAAGTTTCTCGAGCTAACTTATCCCTTAAAGATTGGGGTAGGCAGTGATTTCTCATTTTCATTGGGCAAAAAATCCATAAGAAACTTTCAGCACATTGTAATTAAAGTAATCAGAGCTAAGTAGACACCTCTTCTTGGCAATGTTTTCCAGGCTTTAATAAATCGGAGTCATGTCCACTAACTAATATGTTTCAAGCTTGTTTCTTTTCCTGGATAGGTAAGCTGCTTCTTTTTCCTCGGTGTTGTAGTGGTTGGTTAGGTTGTGTTGATAGATGTACCATTTTTGTTTTTACCTTCTCCAAAGTTCTGTCTACCACAGCTTTAGGGTGATTTGTCAGAAACAAAGCAGCCTGTAGTGAACTACTATTCATTCTTGTTGTATCTCCTCGTAATATCCTGCAGGTTCCACCACTGGTGAAGGTCCCTCAACATAATTATGGAATCCTACTGCAAAACTAAGACCAGGACTAATTGGGAGACGGCACCAGGATTGATTACGCCTGACTCTGTGAGCTCCTGGTGGTCACAAGGGCGCCCAAGCTCCACAAACGCAGTTAAATTTTTAACTGCTTGGTTGGTAAGAAGACAAGTTTTTCAGAAAAAATAAATCGAAGTGTAAGATGCTGATAAATACAATTCGGCTTTAGAGAGCAAGAACAAACACCACAACTGTTGCATCATGAGCTCGTACCCATGAAGTCCAAAGGTGCCAAGTCTGTATTTGTAGAGCGAGAGAGTAAGTGGAGAAAGAGAACAGACTGATAGTGTTTTGTGTTTGAGCAGAGACAGAAAGCAGTAAGAGGAGGAGGGAAGGGACAAACACAGCTGTGAAGACGGGAGTGATACTTCCACTGGGAGATCAAAGGTGACCAGCTCGCCCTGTGCCAATAATGGCTGTCACCTTCCTTCCTCTCTCTCTCTCCACAGAGGGTAACACAGACTCCAGCCTTGGTGGAAAGAGTACATCCACTTATTTACCAGGCCACTGAATTTTCCTGACATCACTCCTCCAGTTGCAGAAGTCTGCTGGTCTTTTTTTGTTTGGGCTTACACTATGGCCCCTAGCACCCTGAGGGCAACTGTCACTACAATGGGACGACAGCCAGACAAGGCCATGCACACATGGCAACACTCTCAGGGGCTATTATGCCTGCAGTACACGTTTCTGGGTTCATCTTCTTCCCTTCATCTTCTGAGGAGGAGGTTAAGGAAAGGCCTCGTTTAAACTGTCCATAGCTGAGTCATAATCAGCTAATGGTGACGTGCTAAATGTTTTCCTTTTGATGTTTGAATGCCAGAGGGGAAAGAGTGTTGCAACATTCTTTTAAATCCTCACCACACTGAAGATACAGATGAAAATACACAACTGGGCACAATTACCTGCTCGCTGTATGACTTCATGTATATCACAAGAAAACTGCATGTGACACTGACACCACTGTGCAGCAACTGATTCCTACATTCGACCATTGTGCCGTATGTTGAGATCTTAATTTTGTTTCAAGCTCGACCGCATGAGTCAGAAGGAAGAGTGAGAAGCGATCAAAACCAAGGAAGTAATTACACCAGCACAGTGCTGAGAACACTGCATGTCCGTCATAAGCTACGGTGCTTGCTCATAACTCCAGGTTAAAGGGGCATAGTAATGAGGATGAGTAGTGCTTCAGGCTTAAAAATCACACAACAGAACACTTCTGTGACATCAAGTCTTGCCAGCATCAGACAAATAATCCGGTAAACTAATGTGCAAATACTAAATTGTTAATTCATGTTCAGGCAGGTTTAGTGTCTGTGTTGTGGCAACCTTTACCATTTAAGGCAGTTTAATTCAGCTGAAGAAAAGCTTTTAAATCTCTCATTATTCTGCCCAGTGCCTTTAGCAATACAAAGTACATAGACTGAAACCTTGTTGATGTTGTAGCTCAATACACTGTATGCACAATTGTTAAGCTAATTGTATTCCTGAAGATTTGTTATTAATAAAATGCAACGCTTAGTCAATAAGAAACGTTTCTAAACCTCAAACCTGAATATTATTGGTAAAGTGAGTTTTGTCTTTCTCAGGGGCATATATTAGTGTGCACAATTATTACACAGCTGTTATTATTATTATTTTTATCACAAAAATCCTTTTTCCCAACTCACTTGTTTTTTAAATTTTTTTTAAAGAAGTGCAGCAAGCAACACAAAATGCCAATATTTCTCAGCGACCAATATAGCCACCCTTCTTTTCAATAGCTATCATGTTCATCCATGGAGTCTGTCAGTTTCTTCCTTTATTCAACTTTTGCTGAAGCTTTGCAGATTGTTTTCCCTCACTGTTAATCTCATATTTGAGAAGGGACCACAAGTTCTCTGCAGGTTTTCAGTCAGGTCAGGTTAATCAGACATCTTTAAGGTGCTTTGCTGGTGAACCAAGGAGTACAGCACTTGGATGCATGTGAACACGTTGTCCTGCATAAAGGCCTTCTTAAATACTGCAGGTGTCTTCCTGTAGCACTGTAGAAAGCATCTTCCAGAAACTGGCAGTAGGTTTGGAAGTTAATTTTAGTCCATCTTCAGCCTGAAAAGATCCAACCAGCTCATCCGTAATGAAAGCAGCCCACACCAGTACTCGTCCTCCACCTTGCTTGCAACTGACTTTAAGTGGTGTGCATTAGTGGTCCGTCCATCTGCTCCATCGAGAGTCATGATCATTTGATTCTTCTATAAAACCGTTGAAAAATCTTCCAGTCTTTCTTGGCCCAATTGTGACACTCCAACTTATGAATCTTCATCAGAGGTCAGCATGTTTCAGTCCTCTTTACCTTTACGTGTCTCTGAGCACTTGACTTCTCGTTTGTCTGGACATTCCAGATAGGTTGCAATTCTTGAATATGGTGACCTTAGAGGACAACAGGCTCTTGGTAGCTTCATGTATAATTTTTTTCCACATCCTTTGCAGTTAACTTGTGCTTTTTGCAACCCTGTTGACGATCAGCAACAAAATCTCGATTGTACGTCAGTCACGCCTCAGTAGTTTAGCTACTTTAAGAGTGCTGCATCTGCCTGAAAGGCACTGTACCATGTTTGAGTTTTCAGTGTCAGTTAAATCGCTTTTAGTCTATTCTTCCTGAGGTAAAGCTGCACAATAGTTTTACACCTTAACATGAGGTGTTAATCACGTAAGGCCATACCTTCCCTCGATACACAAATTCATAGCACCTGAAAATGATTAAATCCAATAAGCATTCGAGTCTATAGAGTTGGAAAATGTGCATAGAATTATAATAAGGTCAGAATAATTACTTGTGTACTAATGGTGTAAGTGGGTAGTTACTTTGGCTGCTATGTAATTAACCACCCATACTAGATCTCAGTCCTTCAAAACTGATTGATACTGCTTTTAACAAGGTGGGCACGATGCCCATCTCAGCATATCCTTGAGTCCTTGTTATGGAATTCATGTTTACAGACGTAACATAAATTAATTCTAAAGTCAGTGGAGTTAAAAGAAGAGCAAAGAATTGTAGAGTGATGTGACAGTTGGGCTAGATAGACAGAAAAAAGTGTGGAGACATGCAAACCTACAGTGAGGCTGTTGTCAGCTCGTTACCCAGTGACTGAAGTGACCACATGACAGGACTACAAATGAGTCAAAATATAACATGAAAAACACAGTTCCATTGTATCTGTTGGAGAAAAACAACATTCTTTGGTGATATGAATGTGTTTAGGGGCTAGAGAAGCCACACATTAACACCACAGTGTAGACCAAAGGATAAATTTAGCTCGCGGACTATGCTGTTGTTTTTGTATTGTGGCTTTTACATTCTTCTCTTTTAAAATACAATAAAAAAAACAATCATACGCTATTTATTCTCCTTGCAAGATGGATAATAAAAACAACATGTACCCTAAAAAGTACCATAAAAAGACACTTGTCGTGTAATACACAAAGCAGAAAATAACCAGGAGGCCTGAGTTGCATGCCATTTGATTTTCTCTGGCCTTACGCAATTTGAACAGAAAAATCTTTATAGTGGTAATGATGTCCAGGAGGAGGAAACTGAGCCATGGTGGTGGTGTCGGGGATCCTACGTTTCTCTTTCATCTGTAGAATCATGACAGTCATAAAACAATAGTCTAACTGTTTCAGAAGTGCCGCAACTGGCTTGTCCATACAGCTTTGTGTAGCTCTGTAAAACATAGCTCGATGTTTTGATGTCTATCCAGTGCAAACACAGGTGAGTGTCTGAATAAAACCAGATGCTCTCCTTCTGCAGCACTGCTGCTATTTCACAGTCTAATGTAAGAAGGAATGAATACAGGCTACACTTTCTTCAGAAACAACATCTTATTGAAAAGCAAGAAAAACCTGAGAAGAGCTACCAATAGTGTCTGAAATTTGACCTAAAATACAACTTTTCTAACTAATTTAGAAAAATTTAAACATAAAATTTGCAAATTAAAACACCAAGAGGATAATGAAAGCAGATATAGCAGCACTCCAGTCTGACCTCTGTCCTAAATACTCCAGCTACTGTGTATCAGCCCTTTCATGTTCTTATCACAAAAAAGCAGTGGAAGATGGACTCCAGCTGGTTAGAAATGCCCAGCTAATAGGAATGGGAGGAATGTCTGTAGAATAGCAGCTGAGGTTGTGGATGGCTCTGGCTCTACACCAATCTGCCAAAACAATAAAACCACCTGCTCAATATTGCATAGGTGCCTTTTGTGCCGTCAGAGCAGCTCTGACCTGTCGGGTCATGGACATGGGACCTCTTGGAGGGGGAATCCTGTGGCATTTGGCAACAGGATGTTGGGAGCAAATACTTTGAGTTCTATGGGTTGCAGACTGGATGCTCCATGGATCAGGTGTGACTTTTCATCCAGACTGGGATGTGGAGAAATTGGAGGTCAGGTCAACACCTTGGCAACTTTGTCGGTGTTCTCAGTGTAGTGGACCACGCTGTCCTGATAGGGGAGGCCACTGCCTTTGGGAAGTGACGTTGTGGTGACGGTGAGCTTTATTTGCAACAATGTTGAGGTTGGTGGTACATGTCAGTAGCATGCATGTCAGTAGCAAGTAGCATGCACATGAATGCCAAGACCCAGGGTCAGCAGAACATTATATTCTAACGTGATGGCCAATGTCATTTACTTCACCTAGCAGTGGTATTAATGTTGTGCCTGATTAGTGTATTTGCTTAGCAATACCCACAACTGACTGCACAGAAAATTTAAACATACTTATATCTGAATAACTAGTTCAGGCAAAGAGCAATGGAAACTCTAGTCCTTATTCAGTATTCTTTAAAAATGATTTATGACAACACAGCCAACAAAGTCTTCACTGACACTACTTGTTCAGCACTACTTGTTCTGCTTTCAGTACTGTAATTTAAGATGGCAACATAAAGATTCTGCTTCACAGGATACTGCAGTCCATTGCAGACCCCTTTCCCAAACTGTCTATGTGGCAGGACTTCCCACAGCTTTACTATCAAGGCCTTGGACACCTTGCCACCTCCTGGACCTCCATGGCATACAGACCACAGCAGACATCATAGCTGGAGCCTGGCCACATTAGAATCCCCATCTCAAGCTGTTTGAACTTCACCAGATTGGAGAAAAAACAGATTCTGGGCGTTATGGAATCCCCTCAGTGGCCAGCTCTGGGCCCAGCTGGGGATCAATGAGTGAAACCTTGTTTTGTACCACGTCTGGAGGCATGAAGGACAGAACAGCCAGCTGCTCTGGTATGCAGATGGCAAAGCACAGAGGCACATCAGAGCTTCACAGCTTCACTCCCACAACTAGCTACTCAAGTCTCTGATAGAGTGGTGTGAGGTTTGGTGGAGCAGCTGTGTTCTTGGCTGCACTCTCCAATATCACTGTGTCACCAATGGCCCCTCAAGAGGAAGTGGATACCCTCCCCCAAGAGATGCAGAAACCACTACTGACAGATGATATTCCGGGATCTAACCCCACTGAGCACATTGATTTTAAAAAGAACATTTTGAAAGCTTATCTCAATGAAGTGACGCTGGGTGACTGGTTCACCACAATAGATTTAAAAGATAATTTGTGCTCCTGAGGTGCACAGACCCAGGATGTTGCTGCAGTTTAGAAGTAGTAGCTCGGGCTACAGATTCCAAGCTCTCTGCAACATTTCTAAGACCATGGACAGAGCAGCTTGAACTACTGTGGCAAAAGGAAGTTTGTCGAGCAGTGGAAGAGCACAGAATATGGCTCTTCTATTTTTTGACTCACTCTCAGTCCATACTGTCTAGTTGTCTTGGCCACCAAACTCTCCCTGTTATCTAGATATTATCACAATGTCCTCTGCTTCACTAGTCACAGGATGAAATGAAATCCTTCATATGTGTAACTACCCTTTATTTTCATTACTAGCACACAGATACTGCCATAGTGTACTTTTCGCCATGTCAGTTATAAATGCTGATGTAATCCACAGTGAGGTTCAATGAGGGCACTATGTTTTTCAAAAAGTAGTTAAACGACAGTTTATTGTACAATATAAGTAATGCCAACCAATGTTAATGTCTGTTAAACAACTAGTTATTCATACACTATGTAAGAATGCAAACTAAATTAAAAAGTTGCACACAAGAGTTTGGTCAAAGTACATAGTTCACTGTGTTCTGCTCACACTGGCACTAGCATGACAGGAAAGCTTGCATGCTCACATTCCACCCCAAAGCCCAACACAAAGAGCACATCTGACAAATATGCAGATTGATACTGATATCCCCAGTGGTGCCCGACTCTCAGTAAACTTTATGGTACTTTAGGACCAGGTAGTGGCCAGAGAGAGGGTGTGATGAGAGAGTCAGACCATGAGAGAGAAGAAAGGATGGGTGAGGGGGCAGGGACAAGGGACGGAGGGCAAACACTTTGAAATCTGAACCAAACTTATACAACAGTGCACTGTCCTCATACAGAGTGACAGTGATACATTAGCCAAAGAAATCAGTAATGATTCGTGCAATCATTACAGTTTCATGGTGGGCACCCAAGATTAGTCTCACAAATTCAGTATCCGACCAAATGTGAAATATGGTCACAATCCCCCTTATGTTCCCTACTTCCTTCTGAATTATAATGTTGAGTAACGACCAGAAAAGTGCTTTTGGAGAATATTATAATGTCACAGTGAAGGTGACCTTTGGCTTTTTGGACATAAAAAGGTCATAACGTCATAATTTTAATCCTGTTAGACATTTGTGTGAAATTTTGTCATAATTAGTGTTTGTGTCACAGTGGGCTTGACCTTTGGCCATCAAATTCTAATCAGTTCATTCTGCAAAATATAACGAAGTTCCCATCGGGCATTCCTAAGATATTACACAATATTATGTATTGCAAGCGCGAAGGCATTAAAATGTATTTTTAAAAGGCTCTGAAATGTACTTGGTAAATGATATATTCATTCACATAGATCAATGGCATATCTAAATTTTGATGCTGGTCGAGATAAAAATAACATTCATTCATATTAAAATAATGCACTAATTGTGTTTTTACCGGTAATTTTCCTAGAAGAAATTGTCACATAACAGGTGTCTGGCTAAAACACTTTTCATGTCAAACATTTATTCACAGTTTACAGATTTACTACATTAACAACTAGAAAACAGAGTTCTGTTTTAACAGTTCTAAAACATTATTCATCCTGGAAAATATAATGCAAAAAAACATCTTCTTACACGAGAAAAATATATCTTTGCAAGTCCAAGCCAAGAAGGGAGATAAACGAGTGCTCATAAATTATAAAAGCAGCTTCCACTTTCAAGCCACTGGAGTGATGCATGGGTATTACACAGGACTATTTAAGAACGAGGAAGAAAGAAAGAAGAAACTCACTGCAATACATTTCTACTGCTTGACTAATTGGGATGCTCACCTTTGCTTTGCTGTCTTGGGCTGACATGTAGCCAACACACATGCTCTCTGTGGTGTGACTCCATAGGAACTCCACTGTGAATGAGCACAGATATAAAGGTTAAAAACAGAGTTAACAAGAGAAAATGTATTTACACGGATATAAATAAGATGTATATTGCCTGCTTTAACAATATGAAGCGGGGTGAGCTAGGGTTAGCTGAGAGAAAAGACTATTTTACTAAAGCTGAAAGCTCAGTTTCACAAAGTAGACATAAATTAGTAGTCTTACCATCTGCCAGAGTAGAACGTTTGGCAGGTGACTCAGTGCAGTAAACTTTGAGCATGCCCATTATCATTAAAATATAAGACTGGCAGTGACATAACTACAGAGGAAGGTAGAACCTGAGAGCTGAATTGGAAACCCAATTAGAGCACCATCAGGATGTGGTTGACATGGTCCTTATCCTTGTAAATCAAGAGTCCATAGCAATCTGAGGTTGTTCAAACTTGCATAAAAGCTACAGTTCATATAAAGCTTTAAAATAAGCCGTACATCCATATAACGGTGATTCAGCATCACTTTAGAACATGTTATTTTTCATGTGACATAAGGCACAATATAAACTCACCAGTCATTTGCCATCATGTTTACTTCCTCATCAAACTCTACTTCTACTGCCCTTCTTTGTTGAACTGAGGACTTGATATGCCATGTATTATGTCAGAATTAACTCAAAGAGCAAAGGCAACATTCAGATCCAGTAGTAAGTCTTGTGGCCCAAACTTCACACAGAACTCAGTCAAAGTCTGTGAAAGTAGCTTTGCAAAAAGAAGAAACGTTCTCATAAGCTGCAGGTAAAGAAACCAGATCCGTCAATACAATCAGCCAAACTGGGCAGTATCCAGAAGGCCTCCGCTTGTCTAAAGATTAGTGGTTGATTCCATAGTGGGAGGTCTCTGTTTGAATCTGAGATGAAGGGTGTGAAACCAGAGCCTGATTGTGCAAGTTAAAACACAGACCACCTGCCAGGAAAGCCACAGTTCCTCCTCCCCCTCTTCCCATTTATCTAAGGATAGATTTATACATATTCACAGCCAAATCTTTGCCTACGATTATCTGTGGCGTGGAGCTTTGAGCGTGATCAGACTTGAAATCATTAACGTCTTACCCAAGATACCCTGAATATTTTGAGATGGCTGAGCTTCCACACATCTGCAGCACCGCAAGACAATTACTCCACCCAAAACACGATCTTCACTGGTCAGAAAGGGTGAGCCTAGACACACACAAAAAAAGAAAGCAACACCCTTATGATGACTCAACGTGGTAAAGAAATTTCTCCACGTTCGAGAAAATGTCTCATACTTAAAGCTGTCCACTCTAACACACAGGACAATACATGGAACTTCTGATAACAAACTGAAATCTAGTAAATTAAAAATTAAAAACGAAGACAAAACACAATCCTTTTAATAAAATTGAGGTGGTTTATGAGAAAAAATCTTTCCATTCAAGTTGTTTTTTATAGCCAAGTTAAACACCTGAAAGCAATTATTCTGTCCTGGTGCATTTGTTTATTTGGCAGACTGTTAAATGCAAATATTTCACCACTTTTGTGCGGGCATGATAATAATAGGTGAATGACAGGTAGTGTATTTTTTGAACTCACCACACTGTATGCACTACTGTAACACAATATTCCATTCAAAGAGCAAAAAAAAAAAAAATCAGACTAAATAGCATCCTTTCAAACAACAAAACAGAAAGATCACTGTGTGGAATGAGAACCTCTCTTGCTGCCTGACTAAATTTCAGAAGAGGCAAACTTGAATGAGGTGTTGTGTATACAGAAAAAAACTTGGAATGGGTGATTAGTGTGGGGCAATAAAAGAAAAAAGGGCTCGGTTTGGAAAAGAACAAACTATAAACGGCTATAGCATGTCCTGAAATGTCTTAACACGGCAACAAGCAAAAGGAAAACAGGACCAACTGGCGCATTTGATGAAAATATTGTGTCTGCATACCATTGTTCTTTTGTTGCATTTCACACAGATTTTGGTTCCATGTTGTAATGTTCCCTTCCCTCTATAAAACACTTTTTTGTGTGTAGGCCGAACAACATTCACATAAAAGTCTGGTATTTGTTCTACATTTTAATAGAAATTTCTCTTGATAAACATTCCATAATAACTCTAACATCTTTCCATGTTGTAAACAAGGGATCAGTTCAATTTTGCTGTAATTATTTAGTCTGTAGCAATAAATAAATAGATCTAAACTATTGTGGAGAATCTGAGCACTTGTGTGTCTGTGTTTGGAAGATGTAATACGATGAGAGTTACTGTGTTACACAAAAATGATTAAAGACAATCTATGCATGAGAGTGGAGATCTCTCAACTCAACTTCCATCATCATTGGTTCTGCGACGGCAGAATTTATGGAGCTTTCTGTAACTTAATGTGAATCTTACAAAGAAACAACAGAAGTTTTAACTTCAGACTGACTTCATTCAGTCCGTCCTCGGTGTTACAGATATCCATGACAAAGCCAAACTGGGACGGACTTCTAAAGGAGGCCAGAACAAGGCAGAAACCACCACATGTTTCCACATGTCCTTTCTTCCTCTGCACTGAGCAATCCCAGTGGTCATTCACAGGCGCAGCAAACACAGTTAACTAGACTTTCTAAAACTGACCACTTCTGAGAATATGGCAAAAAAATTACATCTTCACATAAACTTTCAACAAAACAATTATGTCTTCCAAAATTATCTGTGGCTGTCAGCTATAATGTGTGGAACATCTGAAGGTCCTGTTTAAACAGTGAAACGGGGCCATAAATCAAAAGCCGCCTCTTCTGTTTCTATTATTTCCAGCGTTTCCAGTTGTTTGCTCATTCCTTATGTTATGCAACATCTGTTTGTTTAATTCTCTCAACGTGTTTTTCACAAACACGTTCTTGGCTGACAAATCTGTGTGTATGGAAAGGAGTGGTAATCGGGCTACATGTGGGCGACTCACTGATGAACTTGTTTTGCATAGCCTCCAGCAGTGCTTGGTGGGCATCTTCAGACTGCATGGCAGCAGAACATTCACGTGCCAACATGGTGCGAATCAGATGCTCTCCACAGCCTGACAAAAGACACACGACAATTGAGTTAACTCTTAGAGATTGTAGCACATGTAGTCCAAACACTATGGACAAGGCACATAAACATCTGACCTTCAAAACATTAGTTGTGTGAGGTAGTCACATCTTGAAGTTTAAGTGAATACTGAAGAGATTAAAACGTACAAGCACTTCCTGATTACCATTTACTACCCTTTGATATTCAAAACCTGTTGAAAAGATCACATTTTCCAACATATCTGTTTATTAGGTTACGTAATGGAAAATATTGTGAAATTAAAGGATTTGGTTTTTCAGCTCATAAAAAAATAGTGCTACTGCAGTCATTCTGGCATGTTCTTGTAAGTGTAATTAAGCTTTATTATTTCAGGTAACACTGACAGCACCTGGGACCTGCCGTGTACAGCTGCCTTGCTCAAGGGCACACTGACAGTAATTGCTGAGGAAGGGTTTGTGTTTGCATTTTCCTTGCCCCGATCCCAGCTGGTCTGGGAATTTGAAATAGCAAACCACCAAGTATTAATTTCCACTTCTGTAAACTGTGTGCTATAGCTGACTCTGTGTAACTGCAGGGTGTGCATGCATACTTGCAACATGTGTCACCATTACACATTTATGATATTTTTTTTTTTGTTCATAGGTTTTTAATTTTCATGTCACCATAAAATCTATTTTTAGTAGGAGGATTTTCCCTGCTAGGCTCAAATGGCTAAGTCAAAACATGATTTATGAATATGTGAAGGGTAAACAAGAACAGAGTATTTTTATTAGACTACTGCCTACCAGGAGAATTAAGACATCAAACCGTGGTAGTGACTGTACAGCAAATGTTAGACTATTTTACCTTTTACCTCACTGAACAGAAAATAAATTTCAGTATAGAAGTTATATGTCAAGACGTGTGATTTTATCCATGCTAAAACCTAATCCCCTGAATTATTTTAAATAAAATCACAAACGTGTCAGCAGGCTAGTCTCCAGTTGACTCTATTTAGCACCTGAATCTGTTAGATACTCTACATTTGTGCTGCATGTGGAAAATACTCCAGGGAGAGAAACAAAGAATTTTTAAGCTTTTAGGTAAACTAAAAAGCATGAGCAGCCTGCACAACTTCTCACCTTATCCTTTACCAGTTCCAAGTCAAACCATAGCAGGTGTGCATTTTTATGTCTAAGATAATATGCCACTTACTGCTTACAGGTCTAACATTAAAGCCAATACCTTGTTCTTTCTAAGGAAAAGGCAGATACTGAATGCTGTTTAAAATGCAGCCTTTCTAAAATATTAGGTTTGCCTGTACGAAGGAAAAAGACAAGAAATCTAAGACAAAACACATCTGGCAAAAACTCCTGTAAAACCCCATAAAGGTTGAAGAATATAGCCTCATTGTTTCTGTAAACACAAACGAAGGCCCCATAAAAAATCAGGTAACTAAAACAGAACTGAATGCAGGTCAGTAACTGTGGAGACCAAACGCCTGGAGCAACTTGAGGTTCTTTTTTAAGGAAAGCAGCAAGTTGGATTGGCCGAGCACTGTGCCTTTTGTGCTGTGTTTACCATAAATCCCTTTGTCCAAAAGGAACTAGATATGATGGTAGCACAAATACACTTGAATTGGAACTGCAGTAAGAAGCCCAGACTAAAGCAGCAATTTACCAGAGCAAAACTGTAAAAAAGAAAGAGGCCAACAAACATAGGCACAGTATGCGGAAACCAACGGAAGCAAGGGTAAACAGTGAAGTTTGTGAGTTGTTCTCCCACTGGCCACAGCAAAGTAAAGGCCAGATGAGGCAGTAAAACATAGTCCCACATGAGCCGCATAATACAAAACTGACTAGAATGGGAGGGAAGGGAAGGGAGGGGAGGAAAGGGAGGTGAGGGGAGGGAGGGTGCGTGGATGAGCAAAGTGTTGGTGAGGTGAAGGGAAGAAAGAGTGACATTTAGGGTCAGGATCATACTCCATGTGTCAGAATGAAAATTATTGTTTTTCTGTTTCTTTTAGTGGGGACGCCTTTCATGTTAGGAAATTAAAAACAGGTGTTGTACTGGAACACACATTATGCTCGCCGAACCCATAAGGATGGCGTTATTTTAAGTAACATCAAAGGCAATGCCAAAATATATGAGGACAGGGTAAGGTGAAAAAACATGCAGAGAAAACACACGACACTAGATCTACTTAGATAACCGATACACAGAAGAGGATTACTAAGAGAATGTTTTTAAACTGCTTGGCTAATGCAACGAATACAGGCTAGACCTGCTGAATTACGTCTGGCCCTGTCACCTTTAAGCCTCATCACCTTGAAGCAGCTGACAATAAGTATATGACAGACCACCAATACCAAAACTGCCATCTTGTGTGGTCGTAGATAAAAAATGCACCAAATAAAATTAAAGTCATGTTAATGAAAACCATGAGGATGCTCATAATATATACCGAACAGCCACAACATTAAAACCACTGACAGGTGAAGTGAACAGCACTGATTATCTCGGTACAAAGGCACCTGTAAAAAGGGTAGATTTTTTTAGGCAGGAAGTGACCAGCCAGGTTTTGAAGGTGATGTGCTGAAGACAATGTCACATTATGATTGTAATGACTGGGTCAGAGCATCTCCAAAGTGGCAGGTCTCGTGGAGTGATCCCAGTGTGCAGTGGTCCAAAGAAGGTCAACCAGTGAAGTGACAACAGGGTCTTGAGCATCAACAGGCCATTGATTAGCGTGGGGAGTGAAGGCTGGTCCATGTGGCCCTATACCTCAGAAGAGCTACTGTAGTGTAAATTGCTGAAAAACTCAATGCCAACTATGATAGAAAGGTGTCAAAACACATTGTGCATCACAGCTTGCTGCGTATGGGGCTTCAGAGACGCAAACTGGTCCGAGTTACGACGTTGACTGCTGTCCCTGACCTAAAGCACCTACAATGGGCACGTGAGAACTGGATAACAGTGCAATGGAAGGTGACCTGGTCTCCTGAATTCAGTTGGGTGTGTGTGCGTTGTTTACTTGTAGAAGAGGTTGCAGAAGAACTATGGGAAGAAGGTAAGCTGGTGGACGCAGGTTCACCGGCATTCACGCGGCTGTTACTCTGACACATATCGCCTACTTTTACATTGTTGCAGACCACGTACACCTCTTCACAGCAACAGTATTCCCAGATGGAAGGGGCATCTTTCACAGGAATAATGCTCCCTGCCACACTGCAAAAACTGTTCAGGAATGGTTTGAGGAACATGACCGAGAGTTAAACGTGCCCACTTGACCTCCACATTCTCCAGATCTCAATCCCATCAAGCATCTGTGGGATGTGCTGGGAGGAAAAAAAGCCAATCCATGAAGGCCCAACCTCGCAACTTGGTGCTTCATACCACAGAACACATTCAGAGGTTCTGTGGAATCCATGCCTCAGTGGGTCAGATCTGTTTGGCGGCACAAGGGGGACCTACACAATATCTGGCACGTGGTTTTAATGTTGTGGCCATAAAAGTAATAATACATAAAAGCGGGCTGTTGTCATCTTTTATTGCAGTGAAATGTACCAGAGACCTGCAGAAGTGCCAGACAGAGGTATACATTCTGGGTCTTCTAAAGACCAGATATCATACTGGGCCTTTCACTACTATGGTTATGATATCAGTATAAACTCCAAAACACTGGTAATGTTAAATAAATGGTTTGCATAACTGCTTTTCGTGTTTCACCACACTAAATGTCTCAGCAATTGCTGGGGACCATATGTTCAAGTGAGCTTTAGCACAGAGTAAAAATGTGCAAAATGCTTAGTCGTCCAAGTACATATAACTCAAGCTCCAGCCTGTCCCATCAAATCAGCTCATCTGCACTGAAATGCATTAGGCTACAGATCCACATCAAAAGGTTTTTAATGTTCCCCAGAAGCTATGTCGCAGATGTCTACGCATCTTAAAGAAGTGGGCTAATATAGCCTCACATTCAAAACCAGACAGCTCACAATCAGCAATGTTGCCTTCAGCTACAAGAGGCACATACTCTCATTTTTGGAAACACTAAGGCATGGCTGTATATGTTGTATAGATATGTTCAAGAAGAATGCAACTTGTTTTCAACACGGCAGATTGGTCCTGAAAGGAAAGGATGTCTTTGTCCAAATAGCTTTATTAGTTTAAGCCCTGAAGAGCCAGGGCTTAGGATAGTGTTAGAGGTTTAGGTTTATGCTGACAATCACTCCATTAAGTCATTTTCTACCACCCAAAATAATGCTGCGCCAAGTGTATATGTCACCGTCTTTAGCCCTATGGAAGATCTGTCTTTCATTAATATAAACAGCTGCTGTAAAGAGCTGCTTTTCTGGTGCTCTTATTTCCCGAGAGAAGACAAAACCTTCAAGGCTTTTATAGCTGAAAAATATCCCCACAATGAGCTTAATTATCTTCTGTAGTTGTGAGTTCATTCTGATGTTTTTAGGTAAGATGCAGGGTGCTTTCTATCATTGCTAATCAATTCTACAGCGTTGTTGTGTGTGAGAACTGTGACATATCACAGTCTATTACCTAATTAGCTATTTGAACAGTCACACTTTAAACCTTCCACCACCAGTGATTTTGTAAATTAAACACTTATAAGCTTAATTATTTTTAAAAACTTCTTAAACATAAATTCAAACAGACTGATGATGACCAGCTGGTTGTGCTCAGAGCAGACATATATGCATAATTTTTTTCACCATAACATGAAATACTTACTAAGTTTTAAAAATGCTGTATGGACTATATATGAGAAACTTGTATCTGATTTATTTGTCAGGTAAAATATCAGTCATTTATGATTTGTCATTTCTATGCTGCACTCCCAGCAGCTCGCCTTCTATCATATCTACAACAGGTGTCCCATGTCACATGTCACTGCAAATCCACAGAGCTTTGCAATGCACCTGGCATGCAGCTGACTAACAAAGAGTAGAGTATGATGACTCAATCAGTCGAGGAAGTGACTGATGAGAATCACTCAGCAGGAACGGTTGGAGGTCATTGGAAAGTATTATCGGGCCTTTTGAAACCTGACTCACTGGGGCTGATTCATATCATCTCAAAAACAAAAGGCAGGCTGGTGGTAAACGGTAACAGCAAGAGGAAACGTTGCACAAACATGCACACTAACACACACACATACATACACAACAACAAAGTCAGCTGGAGAGATGGTGTTGGTATACCTGAGGTACTCACTGCTGTAGAGTAAGGGTTCATATTACAAGCATTTTCAGCCCAGCAGCCACATCCATAATGAGCAGCCTGAGAAAACAGAAAAACAAAATGAAATAGGCCTTTTCTTTTGTTTTCGCTGTACGTATCATACAGTGATGAACTTACAGTACAGGCTGAGGTGAGCCAATTTATATTTCTACATCGTAAACCACTCTGGAACAGCATGGCGTACTCACAGCTCTGTTGCTCTGAGTTTCAGTTTTCCTAACATCAGGAGTGATGATTAGGTGAAGGCAGTAAATCCTACTGATTCATTCACTCACTTCAGCCCCATGTTGTTGTTTTTTTCCAGTTAAGCTGCTTTTAATAGAAACTCATGACTCAAAGTAAAAGACTTTCTGCACGGAATTGTTTCACTAAATTCTGCGTTACAATCACAAAGCGGAGCCCAGTAGATAAGTAAATTCATCTGTAGCAGGTTGCCTCGTTAATTTAGAATATCTGAGTTTAGATTAGTTCTATTAATTACATCAAATAGTAGGAAAGAGAGAAATAAGAGAAGGGGAAAACAAAGCTGGGGGAGGCTTCTTTGGTAACAGCTGCTTGCTGAAAACTCCAATCTGCTGCGTTCAGTCTTTCTAAAGGCGCATTGATCCGTTTAACTATCAAAATTCCCAAAGCACACAGCTCTGGCAAATTATCTCCTTCTAAGTTGTTAGTGGCTAATGTGCTGGCAAGAAATTAACTGTTTCCAGCCTCAATCTTTCCACTGGTATTGCATTTCTGACTGGCTATTTTGTAACACTAAAAGGAAATCCACAATGGAAAGTGATTCTAAAATTCTGTCACTCGCCTGTCTCAAAAAACAAATGCATTTTCATTTAATAAAATGTGTCAATCGGACTGATTACTAAGATGAGCACGTCGCCCAACAATGCTTTTTTTGTTACACTCATACTCTGTTCCTTTTCTCACTGGCTCCACTGACAGCAAATTAAATCACACACATCTCAAGCAGCTTACATGTTTCTGTAAGTCATTACTGTAGCTGTAATGACTGACGAAGATGCGCTTGTCAATTGCCAATAATACTGAGTGCAATGCACAATGGATTTATAGCTCTGTTTTGGTCCCTACAAACTCCTAAGAAAACACCTGAGTCTTTAGCTGCTAGATGCTCTATTCTTGAAGGAGTTCCTCACTAACTTTGTCTGCTGCATGGTGCTGGAATGGCAGAAAATCATGCATTTGGTGTGCACAGCTACCTGAAATTCTCAGCATTCAAAGTTGCATGGAAAAAACTAAGCACATACTTTTAAATATGTAAAAATTAGAAAGAGGGGTTTCAGATTTTGTGCCAAGAATTGCAACTTCCTCAAATCAGTGCCTACACAGGAACAGCACAAGAACAGTACTGCACATGCTCAGGAATACATAAATTCTGACAATTATGGAAAAGAGTCCTACTAGTGGACTAGAAAGTAGCATAACAACAACAACTAATCATCCACTGTGTCCACAGCTATCTGCAGGGGGTACAATCAAGGCTACAGAAAGTGACAGCTGGAACGTATCTTATTTAAACCTTTGACATTGAGGGTCTGGTGTTCGCTTTGCTCCTGAAGTGAGTTGGGTGTCATCATGCTAAGATCAAAAGAACGCTCAGAGGTCTTCAGAAAAAATCTTGTGGATGGATGTAGATGTGCCAAAGGACTTAATCTCCAAATGATTTGAAATAAATCATCTGTACTTATTTTTTCGAATTTCTTTATTCAAATTATCCCCAAACTACAGATCCACTTCAAGAATAATTTGGTGATAGATCTTTCTCCTTAGATTTCAGATAATTTAGGTAGGGGAAAAGAGCACTTGCTTCAGTCAGTCAGCTGCATTTATTCCTAGCAGCACATCATTAGAATTTGACAGAAACTACAAGTAGATATATATACTATTAAAGTTGTCCTCTAAAAAGAGTACTGTATGGCCTTGCAGAAATTATACATGGTACTGAAATACTTTAGTAACAGAGAGCATGTCAGTGGTGGTAGGACGTATAATCTTTCATGGAGTTACATAAAAATCTATTATTTAAAGAGGATAAAAATACGGGCAGAGAAAAAGGAGATGAGGGTCTCAGTACCTGGCCAACCCTGCCAGAATGTTTCATAGCCAGACCTCCACTGGACACAGCTGCTGCTACATTCCCTTCCAGGTCGACCACGACAGCTCCGACTGTGTCGAGGCACCCTGAGCCATTTTCCTACATCACAGTAAGGAAACAAGTCACATGAACTGGAAAAAAACAAATAAACAGACACTTCAAGTGACAGTTTTTAAGGAAAAAATTTGGGCACCACAGAGGAGGAGAGATGCAAACATTCACATTCTGAACCCCAGATGTCATCTTTAACCAAGCATATTTCCAAAATGAAGACAGCGCTGCATGAATTCATGAATCACTCTTCTGTGCCCTTCATATTTCATAAAAATGCGCTGCTGTAATTCCAATCAGCTGCTTCCTTCCTCTGATTGCAGTTTTTGTTGGAAGTGATTTGTTTGTGAACCATTATGAGTAAGGCTGCATGATAAATAGAGTTCTACAGGGTAAATGTGCAAATTGGCATTATGATACATGATCAGGACTCCACCTCTAGCAGAAACTAAAGATCTTGATTAAACCTTGGACTAAAACGGCAAAGTTAAAAAACAATACAACAGTGTTTCTCATCTGTCTTGTGCTCCCCCAAATCAGCCCAGTCTCCAGGCTTCAGAGGCCAAAAAGAACTGGAGCCAGCTTTTCTGAAATGCAAAGCCCATCCTGTCATACTTTATCTATTTCTTTAAATGAAAAATCTAATGACTGGAAAAACTCAAGGATATCTTTTGAATCGTATAGATATGATTTAGATTTCTCTACACAACACTCTGACTATACACCATCGAGAGACAGGTGCTTATATTGCACTAAAATGAAGCATGGAAAGATTTTATTGCTTGGCAAAAAGACAGAGGCATAAAAAGAACACCGTGTATGAAAATTAAAACCAGACCGCAATAACATTTTGTGTTCAGCCCCGTCTCTAATAGTCCCTCTTGATACAAAATGAGGCTATTTCCTAATAACTGACTTTACATGTCAGCAGCTGAGGAAAAATTAAAGGTAAAAGCAAAATACCCTAAAATTCTGAACATGGCACACATGTGAATAGCCACCGTCAGAGTATCAACTATCACCAACTCTGTGGAAGTTTAAATGCACCAAATTGTCATGTATTAATCTTCAATAGGTCAGGCAGTTTTGAATAAACATGTAGGAGACGGAGGACAACTCAATCTTTTAACTGTCTTTAAGTGAACTGGCCATTTGACACTAAAATCAATCTTTGAATCATACATCACTTAAACCAACAAACATACCATCTCAGTTGTTAGTCTTTCTTTTAATGTATATATAATTAATATTGAGGATTGATGTAACTGAACTAAATAAACCACAATACGATTCAAAAACCAATCCAATGAAGCGTATCAGGCTTTGGCCATTTGTGCGTTTCACTCCATTTAACACAATTCACATCTGAACCAAGATAAACTTTCCCACTGCGCTCTGTGCTGTTCTAGTGAGTTTAAAGCAGAATGAGTTTGCTCTCAAACGCTTTCAGCTCAGAACGTCATGAGGCCACTTTCTAGCTGTGCTGCTCAGGGCACTGAAACTCTGCACTAACTCCTGTCAACACTCTAATCCTTTCTTGGAACTGTCTGTATGACCCAGTAATGCCATTTCCTTTGATAACTCCGTGAGAACGTGAAATCATATCTAACAGAATTCATCTCCATGCCTTAGTTGTGAAGTCCTACATGTGCTTCCTTGTAAAACAAAGAAACAAAAGAAAAAAACATCAAATCACACTTGTAATTTCCTGCCTTTTTAATTCAGCTTGACACCATATATCCTCATGCATGACTACTGGTGTAGAATCTGCAGACTAAGCTGCTTGCATGAAAACCTGATTTATGGACCATGCAAATTTCATCACTATTAATAGTCTCAGTAGACTAAGTGATGTAGTCACATGTATTTTCAATTCTGAATAAGACATTGAGACTCCCATATTTTTTTCTGAGGAAAACTAACAGTGTTGCCACTGCTGTCCTCCTCTTTCTTTTAGTGTTTTAAGTCTGACTTTACATGGAAAAGGTTCGAGCACTTTAGTTCTTTTCAGCACAATCTGCCTCCTCTGCTCTGTTCTACACACAGCGGCAAAAGTATTCAGTGGACCTTGCTTTTTTAAATTCTAGCAACAGACACATTTTCTGTTTTATTATTATGAAGGAAATGTTGACTGCAGTATGCAACTGCTACAGAATTATGACAGCATCAGCATTTAGATTGTTTCCCTATATGGCTCGCAGTCACTATACAATTCCATTTGCTATCCAGTCCGAGAAAAATGAAGCCTCAATTTATGGCGCAAATAACTGGAATAACTGTAGAAACCCTACCTGGCAAAAGAAAAACAGCTCTCTTGTCAGAGGACGCAAAGAAAGCAAAAAGAGAGAGTGATAGATAATGAGATAAAATAACTAAGAGGGGACCTCAGACAGACATTAACTCAATGCAGAGAGCTCCAGGACTTGAGAGGGTTCAAAACTAACATTCAGTTGGTGTTGTTTCTATTAGATCTGTGAGTAACAAAATCTTCCCACTTAATACAACTAGGCCTTTAATTCAGCTTTTATCATACCACTGGGATCAAGGTTTGGATTTCAGGTTGGGATACCTATACTCTCCTCTTGCTTTGGACAGTAACCAGGTAGTTTGTGTAAGTGGTGTTACAACTAACCGTCAGAAAAAAGCTTCTTTCTTCTGTCTAATTTCTTAAGTGCTGCTGATTGTTTCATGTCCTGTGTTGTTGGTATCTGCAAGGCTCTGAGGGAAACAGTGATTTTTGTGGCAGTGGATGGGGCGGGAGGATAGTGGGTCATGTCACATGCAGGCACAGTATCACTTTGGTATTGGTTATTAGATGGTATAATATTGTGAATTTAATTGTAGTTTAGGCTGCATGTTTCATCAACAGATTCCTGAACCGTCTAATTTTCTGAGGATTTTGTTGAGCTCAAATGATGCCTGTAGTCAGATGTCAACACCTTATAGCAAGTGTGGGAGCAAGACAAAACAGGATTTGTTCACTGAGGAACACTACGTCTAAATCAACAGGAAGGGATCCGTTTTGACTGAAGTGACGCAGCTGAGAAAGAATACACTTATTTCCATTAAAATGATCATTCGTATTTCAATTGATGGCATAGAACTCACATTTTCACTTGATTGTCGTCTTTTCTTTGTCTGATTATGTCCTGTGTCCATTTTTTCTGCCAGCTCCATCTTTCGCTTGTTCCTCTTGTATGCAGACAAACTGAACTCTGGGTGCAACAACATATTCTCGTTCTACTGCATCCACATAAATCAATGCACGTCTTCCAAATGCTTTTTAAGCATTTGGCGTCAGTTTTGCAACTACAGAAAATGAATTTCTTAGATAATGGATATGAGTACTCACTGGTGGCCATTTTCTCTGAAGGGCATGGTGGTATCCCATGGCTGACTGCCCAATCATGTGCTCCTCGCCCGACTAAAAAGCTGACAAAGGAAAAAAAAATTAACAAGTGGATACAGTCATTTTAACACAACATTAATTATTAACCATGATAATCACCAGGGTGGTATTCTGCCAGCTGATAGCTTCCCTTTCTGTGCTTCGCTCAGTAGACGGTTTGCAACTAAGACTGGGTTCTTAATACCTGAAGGAAAAGTCAGAATTATCACAGAGCTGGCAGTTCAGTTGAAGCGAAGGTATTACAGTGTAAACAAATCAAACAAAAGATACTGAACTTGTAATTAGATTATGTAAAGCATAGCACATAATGGAAAAATAATGGAATTAAGTAAGAGGAGTCATCAAAACATTTTTTTTCTGCCGATGAAGTTTCAAAGGACAGCTGAACTGCATACAGTTTTGATTATTTGTAAAATCTGTGTTGACTTCGTGTTTGTCAAACTTTATTTTGTTTATTTTTATCGACAATGTTCGCTAAATTTAATAAAATGTCTTGCCCATTTTTCTGCCATTGTTATAGAGGCACAGCTATGAACACTGGGCTGGTTTCAGCCTATTTAAACACATCTTGCAGCATTCTGAGACCTTATGAAAAGCACAGGTTGGCAGGTACACATTTTATATCTAAGCCAAACAAGTTCCATTCATCATGTACAAATTATATGGTTAACATCATGCAGATGTGGTAACAAAAACAATCTGTTGTCTTTTGGACTACACGTTAAATGCCCGCTTTCACCTCCTGGCTGTTGTTTGGAATAAATCATGAGCTCTTGCAACAAAAAAACCCCAACTCTTTTGTTGAAAGCCTTCAAGGAAAACACTCTGCGAGTACACTGAGCCATTCATATTAACAGTACTTTTTGGTTGTCCTCTGGGTAAAAATTGGGTGGTCCCCTGGTGTAAGGATTTATGATGCCAGTTGTCTGAGATAGCAGAAAGTAAGTCAGTAAAACATATGAGTGATAAAGGCTTGACTCATTGGTCCAAGTGACTGAACTTCATTGCCACAGCAACATCACAGCATTACATATGCATCAACACATAACTCACCACTAATGGCTCCTACGGCGCCAAAATGCAGTGACTTTCCATCCATGATACTCGCATCGCATTCAATTTCCCCCGACAGATTAAGGTTGGAGCCCATGCCAGCATTTGTAAAAGGAGAGTCCTGAGAACAATTAAAACATGCAGAGTCTGGGATAAAACAACATCTACGATGAGTCATATTGTCTGTGTTAATAAGGTGAGGACATGTCATTCTTTTTTTAGTTGAACCAATTCAAAAAAGGTCACTAGCTTACCATAGCTTATCTATAAATCCAGCTGAATGTGCATTTTTTGTTAAACATGTGCTTCAGACACAACAAGACAAAAACATTATGAACCAAAATTGCTTCTGAGGAGTTACTTTCTGTAAATTAATCAGAAAGTAATTGTTTTTTTTTTTGTTTTTTACTTACATTACAAATGGGGTTCTTGGTACCACTTTATTTTTTGTCATATCACTTTTGTTAGGTCTGCATAGTTTTTTGTTGCTTTTTTTTGAATGATCATGCAAACTCTGACAGTAGTACCTTTCTGTGACTTGTACAGTGCTAATAAATAGTATTCATCCCCGGGGAAGTTTTTCCCCTTTATTGCTTTTCAACACTGAATCATGGTCAGTTTTATTTTTAGCATGTGCTGCTTTCAAGTCAGTGTTTAGTAGACGTATCTTTGGTTGCAATTACAGAATTCAGCCTGTGTGGGTAGGTCTCAGACATTCTTCTATACAAAACTGCTTGAGTTCTGTCAGGCTGCTCATCGTGAGTGAACAGCCCTTTTCAAATCCAGCCATAGACTCTCAACTGACTCGACTGGGCTCTGACCTGACGACTCAAGAATATTCACCTTGTTGCTTTTAAACCATTTCTGTGTCACTTTGGGAGTGTGTTTCAGGCCATGGTCCTAAATTTCAGTTCTCTTGCAGACTGAATCAGGTTGTCCTCCAGGATTTCCCTCTACTCAATTTAAAGGGGGTGAATACTTATGCAACCAGTTATTTTACATTAAATCTTTTTAATAAACTGACATTAATGTGTAGAAATCTATTTTCACTTTGACATGAAATATTCCTGTTTTTGTAGGTTCTTGTCAAAAAAGTAAAAATTAAATGAATGACAGTTCTATGCAGAAAATCAATAAAAGGAGAAAACTTGTAAGGGGGGTGAATGCTGTTTATATGCACTGTATGTGTGTGGTATAGCTACCTTACAAATGCAAGTGCTTGCCATCTGCATTTATCTGTATATCTTTGAAAATGGACAGAGTTCATCAGAATCTTTACTTTAACCGTGTACTGAGGAAAATTACTCTAAGATCATCCAACAGGATGTGCGCACATGCGTCAGAAGCTAGAGCAGAATGAAGCTGTCTTGGATAAACACATACACATGCTGAACTACATTTTTTATCCTCACTGAAGGTTTTTTGGATGTTGTCTTCGAAAGTCCCATCTGGGCTGCAAAAGTGATTGTTTTACATGATGTAGATGAGGTGTTACTAAATACTGAGTTAATAAAAGTGGACTTTATGTAATAAACCCTGGATCATAATCAACCAACCTCAAGTTCAACCAGTGCTGCAGCCACTGCTTCCACTGCAAGCGCCCCAGCTTTGAGCTGGTCCACAGCCTGGAAAAAAAATGCAAAACACACCTAGTTGATATCGGTTTGAGTAACTCTTTAGGCATATAAAGTCTAGAGTCTCTGTAGCTTGTTAAAATTGAATATTTTCTGGTTCCTTTACTCACACTAAACAGTGAAGTGAATATCTTTGGATTGTGGACAAAACACAACGTTTGAGAACCTTTTATGGGGCTTTGAGAAACACTGATTGTCATTTTTCTCTGTTTTCATTTTTGACAGACCAAACACTAAAGAAAACAATCAATAGATTAAATAACAACAGAACTTCTCATTAGTTGTAGCTCTAAAGTATAAGCAGTTATTCCTCCCTCTTGTGTAGTACATCATCTTTTCTATTTCATCACATAAAATCTGTATTTGATCAGCTAAATCTTGATTCCCATTTTTCCAGCAGAAT
Organism: Dascyllus trimaculatus; assembly: GCA_024666655.1. Classification (NCBI taxonomy): domain Eukaryota; kingdom Metazoa; phylum Chordata; class Actinopteri; family Pomacentridae; genus Dascyllus; species Dascyllus trimaculatus. The sequence goes on along the minus strand of CM045464.1, from coordinate 23,245,051 downwards.
TATTCATATCATATAACATATTACCTTCCTGTGTTTGTGAGAAAAAGGACACAGGAAACACTATAAAAAGTTTTAACATAGACAGAAATTAATGTTGGCATTCAAGCAAAAGACTAATTTAAAAAATGAACTATTTATCTGTAATGCAAAGTACTGCATGCTGTGGAAACTAGGCACACCTCATTACCCATCCAACACTGTACTTATTATAAGTAATAGTAATGGCAGTGCTTTGGGGTTTTTTAATGCTTCAGTAAGGATGGAAGGAACAATGAATGAAAACAAAGTATAAGTACATTCTTGAAAAGAACATGCGTTAAAATGCTAAAAAACAAAGACTTCTCCTCCATGAACAAATGGTCCTAATGCTGCCAAACGAAAACTGGAAAGACTTCAAAACAACATCTTTAAATTGCTTGAACAGTACAGCCAAAAACAAATTGGAATTCCACTGAAAATATACAGAATCGCAGCTGTTCACAGATGTTCCCCACCCAACCTGATCCGAAATGAACAAACCTCAAGAAAGTCCGCAGTATCATTATTTTTGAATATATGAATTATTCCAAAAAGATACAAGTTTACAAAACATTCTGTGTACCAACAGGTTTTTAGGTACTTAGGTAGTCTATGCATTTTCTGAGGACACTGGCTCTTTTTTTTTTGACAGAACAAGCAAAACATCATTATGTGCAGAAATGTAGTGAGTGATGTTTGCATATACTACTTGCATATATAATATTTGGCAGTTTTAGTCACCTAATTTGTTGCCACAATTAAACGCAAATCAGAGCAACTAACCTGCAAACCAGCAGTCTGAGTAAATAGGCTGACTACATGTATGGACAAAAGCATACTAATCATTAATCACACACAGAAAATGACATGTATGGTCTGGTTGTTACGGGGGTCTTAGCAGAATACTTTGGTACTAAGATCTTGTTAACACCAACACAATTTGTATAGTTTAGTCTGAATTTATATTTAAATAAAATGATACAGCACCCTTTTTCCATAGTTTAAAAAAGCCCTGCTACTTTGTAAACATTGTCAATGTGTTGTTTCATATTCAGAAATCATTTAGCAGAGTAAATACTATCAAGTACCCAATAATTTAGCCTGAAGAAATACAATTACCAACATTACATAAAGAATAAGCCTGATGATGCTGACAGTACAAGCCTGTTGCTTGTTTGCACAAATATAATGCCTATAGAAAGTATTCACTCCCCTTGAAACTTTTCCAGTTTTATTGCTTTTCAACACTGAATCATGGTCAATATAATACGGCTTTCATGGTAATGTGAAAATAGATTTCTACAAATAAGTGTTAATTAATTAAAGAGATAAAATGTGAAATAGGTGATTGTATAAGTATTCACCGCCTTCAAGTCAGTATTTAGTTGATGCACCTTTGGTCACAGTTGCAGCATTGATCCTGGGTGAATGCGAGTGAACAGCCCTTTCTTGGAAAGACCATCCACAAATTCTCAATTGCTTTGGGTCATTGTCTTGCAGGAAAACAAATCTTCTGTCAAGTCGCAGCTCTCTTTCAGACTGCATCAGGTTGTCCTCCAGGATTTACCTATACTTTGTTGCATTCATTTTACCCTCTAACTTTACAAGCCTTCTTGGGCCTGCTGCTGAGAGGCATCCCCACATCATGATGCTGCCACCACCATGCTACAAGGTGGGGATGGTGGGTTTGTGATTAATGACAGTTTTTGCTCTATGCAAATATAGTGTCTAGTCTGATGGCCCAAAAGCCAAATTTCTATCTCATTAGATCCAAAAGAAAAAATTCTCCTCAAGCTGAGCTTTTTTCAAGGATGGCTTTCTCTTCGCCACTCTCCCACAAAGCTGTAACTGGAGAAGAACATTTAACAGTTCTTGCATGCATAGTCTCTCCAATCTCAGCTGCTGAAGCTTGAAGCTCCTTCAGAGGACTAATAAGTGTTTTGGCGGCCTCCCTCACTAGTATCTTACTTGCATCGTCACTTAGGTTTTAGGATGGCTGGCTCTAGGCAGATTTTCGCATGTGCCACATTTCTTAATGATGGATTTAACTGTACTTCAACGAACATTTGCTGGCTTGGAAAGTTTTACTGTATCCATCCTCTGACTTATGCTTTTCAAAAACCTTTTCATTGAGTTCATTGGGTGTTCTTTTGTCTCTGTAATGCAGTTACAGCAAGTAATACTGATGTGCCAGTGAATGGCAAACAATAAATACTGACTTAAAGGGAGCAAAAAATTATGCAGTCATCTATTTTACATGTTATATTCTTAATTAATTGACATTCTTTTGTAGAAATCTGTTTTCACTTTGACATTAAGGGGCTTAAAAAAAACTTTGTCAAAAAATCCAAATTAAATCGACATGATTCAATGTTAAAAAGCAACAAAAGAGGAAAACTTCCAAGGGGTTGAAAACTTTTCATAGGCAAAGTATGCATGCAATCTGCTATGGTTAATCTTATAAGGTAAACTTACTCGCTGGCAGGCTCTCTTGCACACATGCTTGTACTCCTTGGCCTTAGATTCTGAATGGTATCCAGCTCCTAAAAGCAAATAACACACAAAAAAGCTTGACCATTCATAAAAAGATGATAGTTGACTTTCTCAAACTATACTGAATAAAAATATAAACACAGCATATAATATTTTATTAAATTCTATTTACTCTTTTTAACATAGTAGAACACGTATTTGTTGCTCCAACTCATGGCATCTCTAAATCTGATAGATATTATAAAACAACTAAATACACACAATATTGGAAATGATAACAGCCAGATCAAGAGCAGAGTCATAGATTAAAAATTACAAGTCAGTAACAAGTATTTCAAGAATTTGCATCGCCTAATGCCACACATCTGTGAATCATAGAGTTAATGAGGTTGTTGATGACGGCTTGTTGAATTTTGTCCCACATGATGAAGATGTGGGACAAAATTTTTGTGGGATATGTTGTTGGACACATCCATCCAGAGCAGTCTGACACCATTTCCTAAACAACAAATAGTGGAGTTGTGGACATTCAAGTGTCTAGCTATGGCCCTAAATTACATACTAGCTTCCAGCTGGCAAACAGGCTGTTCTCATCTTTCTCTTTTATCTGTGGCATTGTGTCATTTGAATAAATCTGCATGTAAAGGTAGCCTTTTATAACCAATGGTCAAACGAGTGTCTGTGTACTGGTCATGCCATCTGATCACTGTCTTTCAAAGCCACACCTGACACCTGAGTGTGGATCACTTTAATAGTGGAGGACTTGTCACCAGCTGAACAACTCAAAAACATTTTGTACACAATTGGCTTAATTTAACCCTTTACTAATCATAACAACAGACATGATATGCTTTACTTTTACTAAATTGCAAAAAGAAGACTATTTGCTGTGTTTATATTTTGTTCAATGCATTTTGGAAACATAATGTTTCAGTGCATGATGTATGCACCTATTCCAGTAATAAATACTATAAACTAGAAATCTTGTTTCCTTAATTCTGCTGGTTAAGATGTGTGTGCTTACCTGCATGCACTAAAACAAATCCACCAACACCTTTCGGCTTCTGATTCTTGCTTGATTCCTGTATTTTGGACCAAGAGTTGGTCAGGGGAGAGGAGGGTTGCTGCTCTTCAGCAGAATTCATTAGACTTTCCATAACCCCTGCATAACTTGACAAGCCTATCATTGCCTATCAGACAGTGGTATAATAATCATTTTCGTGGTACACCTGTGACAGGAAAGGAAATACAAGCATTAACATTCTGGTATATTACATTGCGAAAGATTTTAACGTAGTGATATGCAAAAAGCCTCATGGTGGCTCTCAGTTATGAACCACTTATACAAATGGTACTTTCATTGTACTAACACCTCAGTTTAAGTGACAGGGAAAATGCACATTACCAGTCCTTACAATACTTAAAACCATAACAAATGAATCGTAGCTATCCATTCACCATTGTCAGTGATCAGAGTTAAAGAGAATTGAAGTACTAACTCGAGTAAAAAAAATAACAACAATGTAATTAACATCTACCTTGTTGCAAAGACATGGCATTCATAGTCCTGATCCGTAATCAAAGATCCAAGGTTGCACATAACATAAAAACATCACCCATCTCCTTAACGTAAGTTCACGTTATTAATAACTTTCCTAACAACTGCTCTTGCTAATGTATCGCTACAAACGTCAGTTTTAAGTTCGCGTTATTAATCAGGCGTTATTCACTTAACGACACGTGTCTGTTTGATGAATGAAAAGGACACTACACTCACATGAGGATAAGTAAGTTATTTCTAGTCAAGCTAGCAGTCTTGTGCTTTCGTTAGCTTGTTAGCCACCAGCCGGCTAACACACCAACAAAACAGTCCCAACTTACAGTTTTCCTTCCTCTCCTGTCAGCGACAGCAGTGCCTGCTAAACACGACGTTACCCGGCATGTGTCTCATAAACATGAACGCTAGCTAAGCTCATAAGTGTAACTAAGACAAACTTTACTGTCACACACTTTCATTCCTCTGTGCTAGCCATAGCAAGTTAGCTAAAGCTCACACAACTACTTCCTGGTTCAGATACACGTTGCTAAGGAAGCGCGTGCAGTGCAAACATTGGTGCACGTGGATGAAACTGCACGAAATGGTATTGGAGGAGGAAAGAGGGTAAAACACAGTCACTGTTGCTTTTAGAACGAAAGAAAGAAGGAAAGGAAAGAAAAAAGAAAGAAAAGAAAGAAAGAAAGACTTGGTGGGAAAAAATGCAAAACTTCATGAATCTAAAACACCAAGAAGAGATTAAAATTTATCATCACAAATGCATATAGCTGGGTTGACACAAAATGAAAACAAATTTTAATCTTTTTTTTTTTTTTAATTAAATAAAAAATATTTTGCCTTTACATTTGTATTCTTTCAGATGAGATTCTGATATAGCTACAGTATCTGCCATGATTTTACAATATGGCCCAAGCCAGGTAACTGCTTTATTTAAATTAATCAAGTAAATTTTTAACACAATAAAATAATATTTAATTCATAAATCAATGAAAATGTCAACATTTCTTAATTCAGACTAGATGGCCAGAACATATTTTGAGTCGCCATCTTTTTCTTTTTTTGTGTGTGTGCATAGACTGTACAGGTAAAGTCAACAGATAACCCACACTAAACTATTACTCAACAATGTCTAAGAAAAGAGAATTGTGAGATGATGAGAACACAGTCATCTAGCTGCTTAATGAAAAAGGATACAGTTGTTGTAATCAACCTTAATAAGGAAACCCCATACTGTTCCACAAAGAATTGCAAAAGAAGAGAAAACCATATATGTTTTGAACAGATCTCACTTTCTATTGTTTAGGTACCTGTACTGATATCATTACATCTAACACACAGCATGCAGGAAACATGTAGCATGCATCCCGAGTGTCTGGATAAGGAAACAATTTACAACAAAGTGGGGATTTGCTCTGGATCATTTTGTGCTGTAACATAAAATGGGTTCTGCTGGGTTTATATTAAGGTTTGATTTGATGACAGGGTATTTGTAAACTGCTCCAACTTTATCATATTTTTAATAAAACATAAAGGAATACTGCCATAATATGATTGTTCTAGTGAAAAATTATCTCTGTGACTGACCTACTGCAAGATTAACTGAATGTCTGAGAAAGCCTGTATCTGAATCTGCTTTGTCAATTGAAACAAGTTGCACTGATTTGTGTGAAAAAATCTGTGACAGTTATTAGTTAACCACACATAATTTCTCATGACTGAATGACTGTGATAATATTTGCACAACTTACACTATAGACCTTTTTCACAGTCGGCTGGCTGTCTGGTTATGACATGAATTGAGCTCGTATACCTAATTTTCTCACTGATAGCTCAGCCTTTATGTGTCCCTGTGGCACTTCCAATCAGCCAACATACATAATACCCTCAGACTGGCTCACTTAAACTAAGTATAATTATCATTAATGTTAATAATTACACCAATATTTTCCCCCCAGGTCAGCATGTCTGCAGACCATTGACTCCAGACAGTGAGGAAACCAAGGTTCATGCTCCTAATATGCTTCTACAGCAGATTTCTCCTTTTATGACATTGATTAATGCTAAAAATTGATTAGAACACAAACCAGCTGTCGTGGATTCTGACATGGCAGCACCAAAAACAGACCAGAGTTTAAAAAAAAAAAGAAAAGAAAAGAAAAAAGTTCTCTCACCAGGACGTCCACAGTCATAGATGTACACCAAAACATGTGTCAGCACTGGTTCAAGCTGTTGTATGGCATCTTCTTTCACTTTTCTTTTCACTCAGGTTTCTTTGTTTTGGACCATCAGCCATCCCGGGACTTTTCTCTCTGCCTTTGCTGTTGGTGCCTCAGTCTGGATGAAATGAATCTTCGCCCTCTTGCCTCGTTCCTTCTGTAACCTTTTCCTTTTTTCCTGTATATCTTTGCAAAATATGTCCTCTTTCCAGGTCTTCTTGGTGGTGAGGAGGTAACACCTGGAAGTTGTTTGACATCCTTCCAGGTTATATACTTTTCCAAAGTTATACTCAAGGTTTGTCCTTTAATTTGCCTGTGCCACTTTTCACATAACTTCTATTGTACGTCCATTCTGCAATAGGGATCTGTCCTCACTTGCTCTTCCTGAGGTTTCTTTTTTTTCCCCACAAAAGTTTTATTTCGTGCATCTGAATTAAGGTTATATGGACAGAGGATCGTGTATTCTGTACAGATCGTGAGGCCCCCGAGGCAAGTTAATGATTTGTGATACTGGACTGTACAAACTTGACCCTACTTTGTCTTTCTCCCATTGTGTCTTTCGCCCTTCGTTGCTGGCAAATGAGCTGCTTCTGACATGAAGACAATGATTTTCTTACTTTGTATTTTCGCTTCATGGATAAGCTGCAAGTTTTGTGACACACTAAACCGCTGAAAACTTTTACTCTGAGGCCAAGAGACATTTTATATACGAGTTTAGCCCCTCACAGCTGCAAATAAAGTCCACAATAATCTTTCTCAACAGTACTGGGGAGGCAGAGAAAAGATGTGCTATTCCCAAGATATGGACATTTTAAAAAAACATTTGAGCCGAGCCTGTCAGCCAGCTGATAATCAAACCCTGCAGAAAAACATTCAGTTCTTGCCTCATTGTGAAGGATGACTCAGTGTTGCTTTCGACGGAGACAAATGCAGCATCCGTGACTACAATTAGCTCTTAAACTTTACAAGCCAGTCATTGCCATGCAGTTAGAACTCTCCAGCCCTTTTCCTCTTACAGCTTCCCTTGCGTGACACATGATAGTTTATCATCACAATCTTTTAAAACGAAGCAAACTGCAGCATTAAAGTACTCAATATTGTTGGGCATATCCAAAGATTATTGCTTCCTCATTAAGTCATTCTGAGATATAAAAAATATTGTCTGAAAAATACAAAGATCTTTCACTGACTTTCAGTACTGCGCTTTAATTTGATCATATTTCTTACTTTGGAGACTGCAATAAAAAATCCATTTTAATTATTTAAAAAATGAGTTACTGCTCTTCTATGTTGAGCCACATTTAGAAATATTCCAGCTAAATGCAACAAACTGCTGTAAAATAAATTACATCACTTTCATGTTTACAGCCCAAGCAAAGGTCTTATGGATGGCCCAATAGAAGCACATTCTTTAATCATAATGTGCACTGTAATGTTGTTTGCTTTGGATCCAGTCAACAGAGATGAAAGAGTGCTGTTGACCAATTAATGGAAGGAGGGCTGGGGGCCAGGGTGCAGAGTGCCGGAGAGGGGCCAAGCAGCCTTTAGGGGGTGGCTTTAGTATCGCATGCCTTCAGATCTCTGTGGAAACTTCTCCTAGCTGTTGTTAATGGTGTGCAGAGGGAAACTGCCCGTTCATTCAGTTTTACTAGATGCGTTATCTGTCATGACCACACAGGCCGCAGACACGATTCATTTGTTCCTTCTTCATCTTGACACAAGTTGCACAGGTTATTTCTGAGCCGAAGAGAGCTGAGATGAGGCAGTAAAACTGTCCCATCATATCCTGGAAAAACTAATATCTTAGCACTTTAACTGGAATGAATTCCTTGAAATAATATCTTCAGTCGCTGCTGAATGAAAGGTTATTGTGCTGCTGTGCAATATATCACAATATATTACACAATAATGTAGTCTGACATGGACAGGAATTCAGAAACATTAAAAACCAAGGCTTCTGCAGTGTTGAAAGATCGCATTTTTTGCCTTGAAATTCCATCTCTTCTTGAATATTCCGCTCTGACGTCCGACAGGGCATGCTAGATGCTCATTTGGATGAGTAATCCTTTACTGATGCATAGGAGTCAGAACAGTTTGGAACAATTTTGCGTATATGCTTTGAACGTCTGAACATCTATCCACACCAAATCTATTCAACTCGAGTTCAGCCAGCGATCAAGAGAGAATTCCTGCTGCTTTGAGCAGGCAGAGAGCAGGCACGCTCTGGTGTGAAGAGACATGCTGGATGAGGCCTTTATTAAATAAAGTAAAATAAACAGAGGGAGTCATTGCAACACATTTTGCCAAAGCTACAACCCACAAGAATCCTGCAGGAAAGGAATACTCTCAGTGTGATGCTTTTTTAGTCCAACCTCAAACCCATTTTGAGGGATGGAGACTAAATACAGTACCACTCAGTTAACCACTATATCCACACGGGCGTATCACAGGGCCTCTCATGACAAATTGCTCTTATGGTTGAATTGCTAATCATGAATAAAACAGGTGCCAAAGACAGAAATAAGATGTACAGTAGGACAGTCATGCATTAAACAGTTGCCAAAGTAAGTGGAAATACTGGAGGAAATTAGAAACCTCAATTCTGAGATACAGGGCCGTAGCTTAAACGACCTAAAGTTGGTTTACTGCTGCACAGGAGAGCTGTTTTACAAATGAAGCTTCATAAGTGGTGTGAGATGAGTGTTTTTCATTAAGGAGCAGCAATGAGTAACACTGAAAACCTTGTCAGCATTTCAACATGTTGTATTCTTTTCTAGTTACTGGGACAGGACAATAAACAGAATACAATGAAAAAACAAATTGCTGTGCCAATAACATGGTGCAAAAAAAATTATAAGAAATATCTGAAACACACTTTTGTGCAAATATTTCTGAATATTTACCCACCACACTGAACGTGCTGTCCATCAGCTATTTAATTTTATAAGGTTCCCAGAGCTTTTGTTGGTCCAACATTACGTGCAACATGAAAATCTTTTCCTTGGTTCCTTTTCCAGATGAGTCAGAGCACATTAGAATCACCCCCGAAACTTATTTGGTGTTTTTGTAAAAGTTACTGAAGTTAGTAATTGTAAAATGTATGATTATTAAATAAAACTCTTCTTTTTTTGTTGTTTTACCTTAAAAGTTCTTCAAAGTACAAAGTAAACAAGCCTAATGATTGCATCTCTGTGTCAGATTAAGTCCATGCAGAAATAATCTAGGCTCAACATAGTGACTTTTTTTGGGGTTCTTTTTGATCGAATAGCAACGCGCTGGGCCCCATCTGTGGAACAGATGAGCACAATATGTGACAGGACACAATGGATAATATGGGCAGACAAATGTTTGATTGAAAAGGCTTGAAAAAAGCCCACAAACCACAACTCTATGTAACGTTTTCATGTTCAGGGTAGGCAAAAGCAGCACGCTAGGATCAAAGCACAGAGCCGGTTTTATCTCTAATGACGGTACATTAGAAGTATTTCAGGGAATATGTTTACAGATTTATGTGAAGAAGAGTGATATGGCTTCATTTATGTGCGTGCGTACTCTGAACGCACGCTGCAAAACCTTATCTGAGGCTTTCAGTAAGAGACGTGCCCTGTAATCCTTTTATTGTCATTGGCAAGATATGAAAAATTATGTAAACATTAAATAAATTAAGGCCTCTGCAAAAAAGCCTCAAGGGCCGATTGCACATTGATGGATGGCTTAAGTCCAGTTTTTCACCAGACATGAAGTATTTTGTCTACTTGGTTAGATGCCGTTATGACTGTAAAAGTACCAATTATTGCACTAAACAATCCTATTTTATTATTAGGCACTCACTGAGAACAGACATCATGATATAATCCCTTCAGAGGAAACAAATCAAATAGTCACTAAAAGCCCATCAAAGGGCCTACATGTATTGACATAACAACACATATAAATAACAATTGCATAATTATATGTCCCACAGCCTCTGGGCTTACTTTAATTTGTACATTTCTCTAGATAATTGCATTACGCCGCTTTTATCAAAAGTGGGATATGAAAGACATGCATTTTGAGCCAACAACAGATTAGATGATGCAGAGACTTGTAGGTACAGCCATCGACTTAATCTCCTTGTGCCGTAACCATGACAATAACAATAGCCTACGCAAACTTACACAAATAGATCCTCCTCTGTTTGGAATATACAGATTGCCCTGCAGAACCAACCAGTCATGGAGGCCAGCCAGCCAAGTTTTATCATTTTGCTGCTCACCAGAGATCACGTTGTCTGCATGACACATGTCGAACAACGGCTGAACCACTATAATCACACACGGTATGCAGCCAATACTGCACGAAAATATTTTACATCATCCTCAATTAAAACAGGAAAAAAAAAACAGTGGAATCCAGTCGACACAGTATCATAGTTAGGTGGTTTGGAATTGGGAATCAAATCTTGAAAAATAGAAAAAATGACTGTGATAGTAACTGAACCAGGAAGCCTCAAAACAACAACACTAGATGCCATGTGAGATCAAAACTGGGCTGAGCTGTGCTTGGAATGACATGATGTCATACAAACTGTAAACACCAATAAAAATGACAACAGGATAAACTGCTCCACCATGCCAGGTGCAAATGAGGACCCTGGGAATAAAACTACACCACCACAGTGCTGAGACGACTTCTGGTCAGACAGCATGAGTGGACTGTAAGTTTGTAGCGATGAATTTCTATGCAGTTTAAAAGTGCAGTGGTGTAAATAAAGTCTTCTTAATCCCAACAGAAAATATATGATGGTATATTGAAGGGTCAAAATAAAAGGTCAGAGGTCAGGATTGCACAGTTTGGATTTTGTTTTTCTCAGCTACACTACAGCAAAATCAAGGCCTGCTGATGAAGGACAGATAACATTAGCCCTCAGCTTCAAGTTCAGAATCACTCTCACTGTGAACTGCGGCTTAAAATGTTGCAAGAGCGACATCTAGTGTTTTGGCGTGAACAGTACAGAGGGAAAACTGCAGCTTCCACTTAATTCAGATCCAATCTTTGTTAAAATGTAGGGCAAAGGAAGACACTTTAGTTTGTTATTTGCATATTGCATGATGGACTCTGGCTAGAAAAGTGCTGTAGATGTCAGGCAATATTTTGTAAATTGAAAATAGGTAGAGATATTGTGGAAACCAATTATGACAAATGATGATGAAGCTGATTAGTTTGTCTTAATTTCCTACAAAGTGTAGCAGCTCAATGTGATAAAGATCTTTAATTTGACTCTGATTGGCGAACACGTTGTAATGCTAGTTTAAGGTATAATACGCCCAAATTAAACAAGAGCATAGCTTCTAGTGTGTTAATGTATTTATTAAAATATTTTCCCTCAAAAGAAATGGCTCATTTGCATGTTATACCTTTTTTTCCCCCAGTAAACTTGACTTTAATTTCAAAAACCTGGATAGGGTTAAGAGTACAGCTTGGATGAAAGAAATTTTCCACTCCCAGATAATGTCAGCGGTTTCAAGAACAGATGGGACTGGACCAGAGCAGACTAACACAACAGATGACAGACGGTGGTCTCTGGAACCAGCCTCGCACATATGACAGCCAGATTTACTGGTCTGATCTGGTCTTTCCTGCGAGATACTGTCTTCTGCTATGTGCAAGGGCAGGTTACTGTGCATATCTATTCATTTGTGTCAATAGTTAATATCAAAGTCATATAATTTGCAGGTACAACCAAGTTATCATAATAACTTTCTCTGTGTTGTTAGGATCCACATCACACATAGAACCACAATTGGCCATGTTCGCATCAAGAATATCTGGGCACCACAAGAGTTTCTATGCAAGATGTGAAAGGGAGACTTCATGATTAGTTAAAAGGGGTTAAAACAAGAGGTGCTGCCATAGTCATAGCTTGCATTTGAACATTAGAAGCATCTGAGAATCCTAAAACAGGAAATTTGAGCATCAAACACTTAATGTCTTGCATTTTTGTGAATCCTAATGCACCAGTTTGTACCTTTTTTGTCTCAATTTATAGTAGAGGGCATCTTTTTTACGTAGAGGAAAGCACAAAATCGAGGCACCACTTGACAATTCAAAATACGTGGTGTGGATCTAACTACACTTTCCACAAAAAAATTAGTGCATCGCTAAACCAGAGTCAGAATCTGTTTTGAGTAGGTTTTCACATAGAAGGAATCTGACCAGCCAATAAAAAGCAAGCGTAGCAAAACAAAGCAATTGTAAAACAATAAAATAATAACAACAAAAAAAATATTCACAGTGTTCTTTAATTGAGACAGTTCTACAGATTATGGTGAAATGTGAAAATAATTTGACCGGGAACATGCAACATCTCAGCTATTTTAAATACAATGGTTTTAATGACAGGAATAGTTGGAATCATGTTATTTAAGTAGTTTATAAAGAGGTATTTTATATTATTAGCTGAAATTGTGAAAAAAACAAACAAAAAAAAACAAACAAGAAAAAAGAAAATCACAAAAAAACTGAACACAAATTAATCCCTTCTAAAATGCAGTAATTTTCTAGAGATTTCTAGATTTTCTAATGTTTAATGAAGTGTGTGTAAAAACAATGAAAATACCAACCTATAATAATAATAATAATAATAATAATAATAATAGATAGATAGATAGATAGATAGATAGATAGATAGATAGATAGATAGATAGATAGATAAGTAAATAAAACTTAAATAATAAGCAAATATACATCTATGTCTTTTTTATGAGAAAATAATTCAATATTCTTAAGAATCTGAAATTGTATGGTTATTCAGTGTTACAGGTTTTAGATGTAGATATTTTAAATAATGCATGTACTTTCACAGTCTATTTTTTTTGTAATTTTATTGAATTTTTTGAAGCATTTCAAAAATACGAAAAATTTAGAAATCATTTTCAAGAATTAAATTTTAAAGAATCATGTATTCATGCTGCTTTATTCATTACAATTATCATTATTATTATTATTATTATTATTTTTTTACAGTGTGCAGCACAAACAGGTTACACTGTCAACTACAGTTCCATATTATTCCATAATTTCATACTCTGCTTTTAACATTTGTCTCTGCAATGGGATCTAAACATTGCGCAACTAACTGAGAGAAATACGCCTACTGTAATGTATTTCTCTTTAAAACTTACGGGATTTTTTACTTGCAGAGACCTGAAGTGATTTCCACTGTGTGCAGGTTGCAGCCTTTATGAGTGGCCCGGCGTGAGGTGCCCACCACCCCACACGGCATAAGGCTGAAGCCGCCGCTAACAACCTACCCTGCCTCCTCACTGAGCGAGCCTTATCTGATTGACTCATCGGCCCGACCAATCGCACACCCACTTCCCTGTTCGCGACGCCCAATCATCTGCGCGGAATTCGTACACATAATCTACGGCGCAATCACGGTAGGTTGAGCCGACGGAGGTCCATAGAAATTTGACAGCTTCACAGGTGAGACAACCGTCCAGAGGCTGTTTCACTTTAGATTTCAGCTTTTTCCCGGGACTCTATTCACTGTGAGCCTGGGGTTGCCACAGTCAAAAAACAACCATTCGAAGTCTAATCATTCCGGCAGCATGAGCAAAAAGAAAAAGGACTGGAAGACTGAGAAAGGTAAGGCTTATTTTTGGGGGGGGAATCAGGCTATCATCATCTCCATGGCAGACAGCATGAATTCTGAGCATGCCACTAGATTGACAGACACTCTTTCTGCTCCTCTCCGTGTTTCCATGCTACTACTTGTTATCCAGGCTAGTCGCTAACCCCGCACGGCGACTGCACAGATGTTACAATGATGTTGCGCCTCTGTTTTGGCAGCCGTACTGTATGTTTGACATTCGCAGCAGTACTGTTCACACAGTGCATCCTGCCCGCTTATTAGCTAACATTCTGGGCGCTCGCTGATTTCACCCTGGTCCGTATTTACCTGCCAGAGTAGCACTAAGTAGCACCGCCTGTCTTCCACCTGTGTGCTGCACCAACTCAGCTGCTCTCTCCAACTAAAAGCTCCTGTAAGCCCAAACATTAGGCACATAAACAAAAGACCCATGTGGCTAATGCAAAACGCCTTTTATTGTAGTTTATTAGAAGCTAACTCAACTGTTTTCCTGCTTCAAACACACAGTTCCAGTGGTGTATTTTGGCTTAAAGTGCTTTTAATTTTAGACAGGCATGACAGAGCTGTTGCCCTCTAAAAAAAGGCAAGGAAAAACACGTTAGCCCTGTCAATAGTTTGCTTATTATAAATTTATTCACTTCTACACACAATATAGCCTTTTCTTGCTTGTTTAATTATCATAGCAGCTTCAGCACAGGTGTAATTAATCACATTAATGAGTGATGGCTGCATTCCATTTCTTCCATTTATAACACTGAGTGAGCCTATATAGTAAAGCAGCAAACACCAAATGGAACACAGCCACCACTGGAAATATTAATTACAGCTCTTAGCTTGTCTGTGTGCACATACAGTACTTTGTAGCATGAGCAGGGGTGTATATGTGATTAGTTAATCATCACATTAAATGACAAATTTCTGTAGCTCACCTGTGTTTACCTCCATTTATCATATTTAGCTAGGATTATTTGCAGACAGTGTAGATGTATTGGTGGTTCTTCATTTGAATAACGTAATTATAACGTGCAGATTAGTCGGTGTCCTCTCGTGGAGCCTTTTCATTCGTGACAATTTTGTTTTAAAAACTATGGTTCATAATGGTTGTGAAAATTCTCTTAGCAGATGTAATAATTAGTTCAAGCCAGTCTTTCTCAGTTCGAGCAGGTAGCAGCGCAGAATGAACATCAAAGTAAGTCAGGTTTCATATTCTGAACGTATCCCCACGCTCAAATTTCTTTAAGAGTAGATCAAGGTAAGTCACAATGGGAAGAAACTCTGAAACTTAAGGAATTTAAAATGGGTATTTTTTAAAATAGTAATTTGCCCTTAGGCTAGTCTGTAGGCAGGGTGAAACTATAATATGTACCAACACGAAAGATGCATTAGGGTAAGTCATGTTGACAACTGTGGTTTCTTTGGAAGAATATGCTTAATTCATACAATAGGTGAAAAAACATGCAGAATCTTTCGAGGATGCAGACTATTGTGAAGTTGGGAAACTTTCAGAACTTCTTAAGGAAACAGGAATATTAGTAGTTAAATAAACAACCTAACGTGAGATGCTGTGTGGCAGGGGGTTACATATTCTTTCAGTTTATCACTTGAATATAGTTCAGGTTTGTCTGCAGCAATAGAGTGACTAGTCCTCCCCCCTGGGACTCATCAAGTATATGAAGTTAATATGAAACCTGTGGGTGGTTTCATACACTATGCTTAGAGCTAATCCTGTTCCTGTGGCAACTAAACTAAGGTTTGTGATTCTTCAACTACTAAAAGTTGAGCAGAGTAATGAAATGAACCCACTGGTCCAGAGGGCTTTGCTGTGTTCAACCTCAGAGCTGCCTGTTTATTCATCCATGTAGAATAATAGCATTTGGGAGTAACAGAAGTGGGCAAGAGGGAGAGAAAATACATAAGGGATTCGATGGATACCCCACACTGCAGTAATGCCTGTTAATGCAAGCCAGACTTACTGTGAGATGTTGCCAAAAGATGACCTAAGGAACCTTATATTTCTTTTTTTTTTGCAAGATATATTTGGGGAGTTCATGCCTTTAATTGAAAATGGTGAGAGAGACTGAAAACGTGGGGTTTTAGGGGAATGAGAAATGGTCCAGTTAGTGGGGAATCAAACCAGGGACTCTGCTGAGGGAATTTGTGCCCCGGTGTTAATGTGCCTGCGCTACTCCACTGTTGGGTCACCAAGAACCTTATGTTTCTTACCAAAATGCAGTCAGCCCTCACTGCTCCAATATTGGAGGCTTCCATTTGTGTAAGAGGAAAGTTTCATAACTCATAGTCCCTTTAAAAAAAAAAAAGTACAGAGTTCTTGTGATGTAGGGTGTTGTTGCTTTTCTGTGTCATATCACATCCACTTTATTTAAACTGTTTTGCAGAAGGGATGTGTTTGAAGTCCACACTGCACTTTGTGCACTGGGGTATTTTCTGGCACTGATTTCACAGTGAAGCACATAATTAGGATGAAGCTTCTTTTGCTGAACAGCCCAGTGCTGTCTGAAGTGGAAAAAACAGTAGCAAGTTGAGGCTCTTTTGCAGTCTGTGGAGATGAACATAAGGACACAATGCTATGAGGACTAAACAGGGATGAGATAATACAGAGGTTAAGCATCAGCTGTGTGATGTCAGACAGCTTTGTTGGAGTTTTTAAACCAAACAAACTAATGACAAAAATAAGCTAAACTTTGGGAACACAGATTATGTAACTAGCAGAGGAGCTTAAATGTAGATAGTCGCAACAAAGTGAGTCCTCCGTGTAGAGTACAAAGTAGGAATCTACTGATTTGGGGTTTTTAGGGCTGATACAGGTGCTGATTGTTGGAAATCAAGAAAGGCAGATTACTGATATTTGGAGCTGATACACATTAAATGTAATGTTTCAACAACATGTGATAGCAGGGAACCTGTCATTCATATATAGGCTTCTTCATTAAAAAGGGTGACTGTCACCGAATATGTAAAAAGGAAATGGGAGAGATTCATTTTGGAAGCTCTGCTCTGTTTATGTGGGATAGACTTGAGATTGATCAGTTTGTCTCTTGCAGTTATGTCTGCTATTCTTCTCTGTTTTCTTAATCTTTCACTGCTTTATCACTTTTATTGCCCACTAAGGTACATATCTTTAAGCATTATTAATTATTGTTTTCCAGACTCTGTTTCAGGGTAAGTTGTGGCTGCCTGCTAACTTAGCCACTAGCTGTTAGCAAAGCCTTATCCACTGTGAGAGTAGCTAATTTCCTGGTTTGTGGCAACAGCTTGTCTTTCTTGTTCAGTTTTTATAGTCTTTGCTTGAGAGACATTTATGAGACCACAGGGTGACTACAGACAGAGAGAGGAGGCTACGTCAGACCTGAAGTAGCACATTTAATTTATCAATAATCGTTCAATAATTTATTGATATTGATAATCCCCTCCCAACTACATGTCATGTACACCGATCAGCCACAACATTATGACCACTGATATCATATTGGTACTATGTGGTGTTCTGCTGGAAAACCTTGGATTTTGCCAGCCATGTTGATGAGACTTAGATACCCAAATAAGCATTGTCCCAGAACAAGCACACTCCCTCATACACATGGAAATCCAAAATGTCACTGGCCTACCCCCGCAGGAAAATGCACCCCACCACATGGCAAAAACATCCATCAGTTAGGAACATGTTGAGGAACATGACAATGGCCCAACATGTTGATTTGACCTCCAAACTTCCTCGACCCCATTGTGATCAAGCATCAACAGGATGCTTGTGCCCCATTGCACAAGCCAGACTACCCAAAGAATCCAGTGCCAACCTCCTGGTGCCAGACTCCATAGGACACCCTGAGAGGTCCTCTTGTCCATGCCCAATGGTTCAGAGCATTTTTGACCACATTATAGGGACCAACACAATATTAGGCAGGTAGTCATAATGTTATGCCTGTAAGACTTATTATAAGGACAGAGCAGTATAAAACTATAACAATGGAGGACAAAAGTTCAACAGAGAGCCATGCATTCTCCACAACAGCCAGTTTCATGACTTAAGAACTATAACTAAAGAATGAAAGGGTAATCAGCTGGCGATGAGGTATCTTATTCCAAGCAGCACCTGCACTGTTTTATGTATCCATGCCGTGATGCTGAGATCTGCTGAATAAGACGGGTAACCTGCCATTGAATTCCAGGACTTGGATGTAGGTACCCACACTGAGTCTCTACCAGTTCCAGGGATGCTTCTTCGTCGCAGATCCTACACTTTGACCCAGCCAGCCAAAAGAGGATTATATTGCACAAAGCAGGATCACATTATTAGGATCACATTTTCATAGAGTAATTGTAGAAAACCAGAGAGGGCTGGATTAGGAGAAATGAGGAGTGGGACATGGCTGATGATGAGGAGGTGGAGTTTCATTATAAACCAAAACTCAATCAGGACAAGACCTGCAACTGACCCGCTGATATGGGTGGAGGTTGGTTAAAGTAAAGGAAGGGCATTTGGAGACACTTTGGTTTGACATTAACAGAAGAAAAGAAACAGATTATTTATTTACCAGAGCATGTGTAGATGCACCAGAGCATGCACCAAATGTTTTTACTGAAAATAAATGTTGCACTTGTTACCTATTTGTGCCAGTGCCATGGTCATTGTCCTCTTTCTTATTTCTTTAATTCTTAAATAGAAATAGCTTTATGCTCTAAAACATGTTTGTTTCCTCCACAGAGAGACTGCTCCGTCTGGATCGAGAGGAGAGGCGCAAGGAGTATCGTCGTCAAGACTTCATATCTCTGGACAAGATACCAACCTGGAGAGAGGAAAATAGCTGTAAGCAGAGACGGCTTTGTGTTTGAGATGCCGAGTGTCTTTCAAAACGCTTTCGCATTACGGTAGTTTTTACACGGTTCAGCCAGATTGCAGCAGTGTTTTGTGCCAGAAAAGCTGAAGAAGCTGAAAGCTGATTTCAGATCTTTCATAAATAGACAAAAGGTTATTCCCCCAGCTGCACTGGAAATAAGGCAGTAAAACACAGAGGAAAGGAGCTACAGAATGTCAGGGCAGCATTATGCATCCTTTAAGTTAACTATAACAAGCACACTGTAAAATATCCTACAAGAATTTATTGGAAAATAATAAATCTGTTTTTATTAACTTAACAGAAATGTAAAGGTTTTCTAATTTCAAGTTTATTCAATTTTTAATTCATTGTTTTTAATTTCCAGACCACTTTAGAACATCTAACCATAAGCTGTTCTGACTTGATGTCCTTTCACTTGAAATACTGAGCTCAATAAATTAATTGCTGAAGTCAACTCAGCTCTTTAAATTTAATTTTTTAAAGACACAAACATTCCCAGTGTGTACTGTTTAAAAGTAAAAGCACACTGATGATTTTCTTTTATGTAGTTTGAAGAAAAAGACGGTCTGTTTTTCATACACGTGGTAAATTAAGTAAAGGTTCTTTCTTTTCATAATAATGAAAACTGTAACCATTTTAAAAACGTATCCCCAACCCCTTTATATTCAGAAAGAGATAGGAAATAAATTCAGTACAAACCTTCATAATGGTCAACAATGTTTTGATTATTTTTTTATTTTGTAATATGACCCAGTAGGTCACTTGGAGCAGATTAGCATGTCTTTGAAGTGACTCTAGTTTTCTCAGTTTGAACAGTTAAAACTCTAAGACAAACCAACAAAGGAGCAAAGTCACGATTTGAAATTAAATAAACAAGACAGACCTCAACACTGCAGATCACTTTAATTAAGCTGAAATAGATTTGTTAGTTCAAACAACAACCTCAGCAGCTCAATAAATTAACATATTGACATCACCCAAACTACAACAAGGGTTCGCAGTACATGCAATATCTAATCAAGATAACATTAGCTTAGTAGGACAGATTGTATTTGTGTAACACGACAGAATTTTAATACATCCTATTCATCTTAAATGTATTTTTGGGGGAGAGTTTTTCCATTTATTAGTAGAGAGACAGAGTGAAATCGGGGGTAGAGAGGAGAGTGTCATGCAGCAAATGATACTGAGCCGGACTCGAACTCATGACCGCTGCTGAGGGACTGAGCCCATGTGGTATCGCCTTAACTCAGTGAGCTAAATGGTGGACTGTAATCCATATTTTTTAGTTAAAAGAAGTTGTGTTTCATGCTGTAATGCAAAACAACATGTGGGAAATTTCTGTGTAGTAAGGAAAACAAAATATAGTAGACATTTGTAGTGTCAAAACAAGCCCAACCTTGCTTCTAAAAATCTTATTAGAAGTTTTTCTGGTGAAAAAATCCTGTTTACAATCCCTCGATTACTAATTAATTGCATTTTTATAAATTTAACTCATGAAACCTTAAATCTGGAAGAAGATTATTTGCTAGAACTGGAAAAAAGACAGTCATTTCCAACAAGACAGTATTGTTTTCTTGTTTATTGTACAACATACCCAAAACTTTGTATATTTATTGTTGAATTGTAGACAATTGTTGGTATAAAGGGAGTCGTGTAACAAAAAAAGTCTTACCACACTGACAAAAATCAAGAAAATCCCTCTTTTTTCATTTTTCTGTAAAAGCCCACACTGGTAACTGAACTGTGGATGCTGCAGTTATATAGTTAACTTAATGATTATCCATTAGGTCAGTGCGGCTCCTGAAGAACCTGCTTTCCAAGTAAACCTCTGTTATTATTTGTCAGCATGACATGTAACATGTCATTCTGACTTAACATTTAGTCTGAGAACTTTGAAAAACACTTAATACTGCATGTAAGTCATCTATTGAAGAATGATGGAATTACATGTTTTATGCAAAGCAGAAAGCTCAGAAGAGCTTTATAGCATATGGCACTTCATGGTTTTGATATAAAACCAGCAGACTACAGTTTATGTTCAGTAATGTGTGGTACAATTGCAACTTTGTGAAGAGAGCTGAGTGATGTGCATAGACTTGTTGTAGGGCTGAAGAATTGTTTAATTAATAAATCAATTCCACTTAAAACAATGCACTTAACAAATTACAAAGTCTGGTTATGCTGCACATCCATCCCATCATTTAAACTGCTGTTTCAGTGGTTTTACAAATTCCTGCTGCATGTTCTGTTAGATGTTATTTTTAATTGTATTTTTGGGGGGAGAGTTTTTCCATTTTGTTGGATAGAGAGAGACAGTGAAAGTGGGGGAGACAGCAGAGCAACATGCAGCAAATGGTCTTGAGCCGGACTCAAACTCATGACCAGTGATAAAGGACGGAGCCCATGTGGTACCACCTTAACTCAGTGAGCTATAGGGTGGCCCCTGTCACCTGCTGTAAATGTAAAAAGTCTTTAAAAAAGTCGATAATTTCCTCTTATCATTCTACCATAATATGTTGTAATAATTGTAATAATATGTCCTCTACATTAGATTAAGATGAGTATAAGAATACATTCTGGCAGTTTGACCCTGAGCTGTTGCATGTTCTTTAAAGACCAGTATGAAAGAGTATAAAACTACAAATTGTCACTGTCAAGTACACAAAATATTCATGATTCAACTTGTCTGGCTTGTTATCCACAGTACCACACATTGCACCACGCAGATTTCTTTTTAATATATGAAAGAAACAAGAATTTAAAAAAAAAAATAGTGTTTAAGAGTGAGCAAAAAAGAATTAAATTTCACAGTATATATGTAAAAACACTTTCTGGACAGTACATTGAATACGTTTTTTTCTGCTTTTGTTCTATTTTAAAAATCTTGATATAGTATTGATTTATAGGATGCATTGGAATAATGGATAAAGGGATTCTTAAAGTCTTGATACAATCATCATCATTCTCATCATCACCACATTTAACTAGAGCACATCTGAGAACCAGTCATAAACCTGGTGTCACTATTCAAATAAACAATGTGTGTCTGTGATGCTGCTTTATGTTTATGTTCTTTTTTGAGTTGATGCAACAAGTTGTCTTTTTTTATTGCAGCCAATGACAATGAAGAAGGAAAAGAGCTGTCAAGTGGAGGAGGGCTGAGCGACAAAGTATCTCTTTACAAAGGAGATATTACTGTCTTGGAGGTGGACGCCATAGTCAATGCTGGTAGGCGCTCTGTCCTTTGACCTTTATGAGATGTTGGATGGTGCTTGATGCTTGCAGATGGCTCAGCTATTAAACTGTCCTTGGCTGCCCTCTGCTGTTAAGATTCAGGAACTGCTGGTACTTGAGGCATTGCACAAGTGAAGAGCATAACTGAGACAAATCTGTAAAACAGGACATCAGATCTAATTGATCTGACTGCCCATAGACTGAAATACAGTATTATTTAGAGCGCATTTCCAGCTTTTTGTCCTGCCTTGTGCCAGTGAAACAAAAAGTTCATCACCAAATAACTTTCAATGGGGTTCATGACAGTGGCTAATAATATGGTCTGTATTTCAGTGGCTATCCAGTGCTTTTCTCGAGGAAAACTTTGTAAATATAAATATATAAATGAGTAAAACACAAGACGCAGAAGCAGCGAGGGTTAACAGAAATGCTTTTTTTTCAGGGTTGCACCACTGTTATGTAATTTTCTGCAGTCTGCTCACAACCTACACACACAGTTAGAGGTGCTAAAGGATTGCTTTACCTGTTGCTGATACAGCTGATCCTTGTGACAGTTTTGCGCCTGTAGAGTTGATAGTTCCACAGCATAGCAGTGCAGCAGCAGTATATAATCATGGTCTCCACTGGCGTCTGCAGTTGCTGTGTTTCAGAACTTTTTCTTCTTCATGCAGTGTTTGCAAACACGTACATGTACGCATTACAGTCTACTAAGCAGTGTGCACCTTGTGTGAAATTAATGCTCTGCAATTTATGCAAGATTAATAGATGTGAAAAACAGACTGCTCTGTTGGATAGGGCTAATGAATTTAATCTACTATGTAAATACTGATCCTGATGAGGATAGAGTGACACGGCATTCTGAATCATCAGCATCATGTACAAAACAAAGATAGCACACCTAACAGACACCTGGCACACACCTAAATGTCACGGCAGTTGTATTGCTTTATCAGTATTTTGACCTTTACAAATGTAGCACTCAGTGGTTATTATACAATTCGAGGATTGTAGTTTAAGTTTTGTGCTAACTGCTATGTGTCTCTGCTTTGTAGCATCTTTGTTCTTCATGCAGTTATCTATTTGTCTGCTGCTGTTGCACTCATTGCATTACTTGCACATGCTGCACTGCTGTTTACAGGGCTTTAATTTGATTATTCACTGTATATTTTTATTGTTAGCATTTGACACTTTATAGTGCATTTTTCACTTGAGTATATTTTAAAATATTTTTTCTATTTTCTTATTTATTGTATTGTTGTGGTGGTCATGCTACTCTTCCTGCTTTCTGTTCTATTCTATTCTATTCTATTCTATTCTATTCTATTCTATTCTATTCTATTCTATTCTATTCCATTCTATTTGTATTCTATTCTATTCTATTCTATTCTATTCTATTCTATTCTATTCCATTCCATTCCATTCTATTCTACTCTACTCTATTTTATTCTATATTCTATTCTGTGTATGAATTGCTTTTAAATACATATAAATAAATGAAGTTAGAATTTGTATTTTATTTCTGTTAAGACCAGTGAGATGCATATTAGTGTTATTGTATATATTCCTATTATATAGACAGGCATTGAACCTTCTTTATTTACACTTTACCCCATTTTATAATAGACTGATTTAAAGTCTATGTCCTTAACGTATCTCACAAAATGAAGGTTAAGGTAGTATATAAACTGAGCACTGTTTCTGTGGATAGAGAAATAGGGCACATGAGAACTGAAATAAGGTTCGGGAGGGAACAATGGAGGTTTTTGTTTTAAACTGTTGAAGGCTATTGTAGCCCAGGCTGGCAGTTTACTTCATCAGTTAATGCTGCCAGACATCCAGGCTCTGATTGAGCTACATGCTGGCCAGGAGGCAATTCGTTCTGTTTAGCAGCCTGTCAAAGGGTCTGAAAGGTTGAAGGAATTGCTGAAGCCTTTTATAATTTTTAGAAGGTCTCAAATCTCCCACTGCTACTTTATTCATAGTGCATTCTGCAGTTGTCTTTGCACAGGTGGTAGGACTGATAAGAACATACAATGGTGGACTTTGCTGTCCAGTTTTGTTTACCGTCTGTGCCAGTGCTGCACTGTAGCATGTTGTGAATGTAAATTTTAATGTGAAAGAAATGTTCCACAGTATGTCTTTTTGTCAGTGGTAACAAAAGAGTCTACAGTATGACATTATTTCATGTATATAGCCCCAGCAAACTATTTATTAGTTAAATAGGCTGGACATGCACTGGCTTTTGTGGCTTTTGTCCAACTTTAGTGAGTAACATAGTTCTGTGCAAACATTGCGGATGTTGGGCAACACAGATTGATAAGATCTTTGGATAGCTTGTTCAACTCTTTGCCTTTCATCTATTCACTGCTTCCAATCTCTTGCCTGCAGTACTTCCATTTTCTTGTGCTGTTTTTCATTTAGGCTTGGCTGCTGTGTCTGAATTGTGGGACTTTTTGAGCACTGTGGAAGTATTAGTCTAAAGCTTGATAAACTGTCAGAATGTCTTTTTCTCACGAGTCAGACATGAAGTGAAGGGATATTAATTGTGCAAATTGTAGTTGAATGTGAAGGCTGGTGTGAAGGAATACATTTTCAATTTTTAATATATTTAGGCTAGTTATTGTGCTGCTCTGTGTGTTCGGTTTAGATGTGAACTGAATCATGACTGCAGAAACTGGTTGTTGGTGTAATAATGGTCAGTTTGGTCCTGTGGTTGAACGTGACAATTTACTATACTGATGTATTGTTGCTCCAGACTGCAATGTGAGATGGAATATTGACATGTCTGTCATTATGTATCGAGCCACAGCTCATAATTTATTATGGCGCAGCTTAACTTTTACTCTCCTGTCCTTAAGACAGCATTAGCACTCCAAGTCTCCAAGTATAGCTCATTGAAATGAACAGCGACTTCAAAATGTCAGCATTTTGTCAAGAAACATTGCAGCGTGATTAGCCTGTTTGAAGCTGACATGTTTTTTATAATCACATAACTTTTTGAATGAATTTGCATTCCATTTGCAATACATTTAAATGCCAACAACACTTTGCAAATTTGTGCAACAACGTTTTGTCATGACAGCAGCAATATGTGTGTTGCAAAGGAGAAATGTCCAGCTTGGCACTGCTGTTATGGTTTCTGCCTATAGCTTTAAGAGGGTGTCAAGTTGCTTTATGTCCTCCATTAAAATTTAATTATTGGGCTCATTGAGTTTTTAATTCTTCTTTAATTCTGTTTGGCTGGAGGTTGCACTGAAGGTGCTCAAACTGTCACCTGTGTGAGAGCCTGGAGAGAGCAGGAACAGGAGGGGCTGTGGTGACAATCGGTAAACTGCAGGGTTAGAGGGCAGGAGAGC
Organism: Dascyllus trimaculatus; assembly: GCA_024666655.1. Lineage (NCBI taxonomy): Eukaryota > Metazoa > Chordata > Actinopteri > Pomacentridae > Dascyllus > Dascyllus trimaculatus. Next base: position 23,219,687 of record CM045464.1, on the reverse strand, counting down.
CATATCATGACGAGATGGCTTGTGGGGCATCATCCAGTCTCAGCACAAAGGCCTGACTCAGCCTCCTGTACAGAATGAGCCTCTGTTTTACTGTCACCATGCTGCATAAAATGTTGTTAGACTCATACTAATGCTTCTTGTACCCCTCCTCCTGCTGTTTTTAATAGTGACAATGAAAATGATAGGGAGGCACACTGGCACGGCCAAAGTTATTGTACCTTTATACCTAAAAAAGAAAAAACACATTTCTCTCCAAAATAAATAGAAAGTGCCAAAAGTAATTGGTATCCACTATTCTCTATTCCATAACTGATGAATCACATTGCTTTGATTTTTGATGCAGCATATTATTTTGAATAAGATAACAAATGGAAATGGCATTTACAAAAATATTTTGTAGCGCAGCCTTTTGAGACAATTTTTATATGCATATTCTGGGTCATTATCCTGTTGGAGGATCCATTACCTGTGACCTGCACACAATATCAGAGCTCACTGACTCTGGGTGGTGTGGTTTGCGGCACAGTGCCTTGATAATTTTCCGAATTCCCAGTGCCCTGCACAGACTCAGAAAAGCCACCTCGTAGCATAACTCCAGCCTCTCCATGTTACTTACATGTTACTCTAGGGATGGTCTTCTTACAAGCTCAGTTTGCTCCTCTGTAAATATAAACTGATGTAACAAAAAAGCTTTAGCATTGTTTCATTGTTTTAGGTTTCAGAGAAAGTTTGTCCTTTGGACATAAGAAACAATGATGGAGCTTTTTTTTGTAAATTACATCAGCTCTTTGGTCCAAAGGAGACATTTTGTTTCTGAAGCATTATGTCTTATCACTGTGCATTTTAGCAAACTGTGGCTTTTTCATGTTTTTTTCTGACAACAATTCTTCCATGGTGCCCACTTTCATTTAGAAAGCATATGGTGCAGCTTTTTATTAGCTCTGAACCTTAAGCCCCTTTTTGAAGATGGTCATGTCGCCTTTACCTTGACCATCCTATTTTTAAAATCTTTAAATAATTTTAAATTGTTGGTCTGTTTTTTTTCTAATGACCAGGAGAAAAAAGGTTTCATTTAAATGTACCCACTTTAGCGTATTTAACAAAGTACAGGGGTATTAATTTGAACACAACAATGCAAAAAATGCAGCATACAGGTATATGCATAAATTAAAACAAGTTGATATAAAGGCATGTAGAGGCCGGCCTTGACCAGGTATGACTGGACGGGGCTGCTGCACCCTGATGTCAGGTCTGTTAGCCCTCGAAGCCGTTCACAGTGAATGCGTTGCCTCGATGGAGGTGGTGGTGGTGGGGTCACAGGGTCGTGGCTATTTTTAGACCACAAAGCCCATCTTGTAAGGGCAACTACTGGTGCCTGCCAGCTGCAGCCTTCACTGGGGGGATCTGCCGGCGTGGATGGAGGCAACTGGAGGCCAGGGCAGGTGCCTCGGAAAGCCAGTATGAAAGCAACAGGGAGAGTGAAAAGAGTGCAAAAGGGCTCCATTATCAGTGTATGACAGGCTGTTTATGAGCCAGGGAGTTTGTTTATGCAACCAAACTTTACAGTCTGCATCTGATGCATTTAAGTGAAACTACTGAACATTCTATTAAGCATTTTTTTATTGCTATGATCACCAATAGATATGACTATTGTTTTATTGCCCAGGCCTTTGTTCAAGCTCATGTTGTTGCATTCAGTGATAAAACACTTTTGATTACTTTTGCTACTTTTATTTAAAGAAGCTTATTATAAGATTGAAGATTCCTGTGATAGTAATTGAAGACGATGGTGAGAAACCCAACCAAAGATTGCAGACTCTTTTGATGTGCGTATTGATTTCCTAAATGTGAAATTCCTGCTCAGACAAGTACAAGTTATATTTTTCTCTTTTGTATAAAAACTGTAGTACATGCAGTATGTCAGTGAGGACTCTGTGTTATTCAGTCATTATGACAAACACCTAGCAATTTCTCTGATTGCTAATTCATCCACTAGTAGAACATGTCTTTGGCATATGTCTTTGGATTTGTATTGGACAATGATAGAAAAAGAAGGCTATCACAGTTAATCAAGGCATGTTTCATAGAAAATTACAGGTTCACTTAATGCTGAAAGGACACTCGAACTGGGTTTTAAATTTAATGTATATCATTACTGTTGCTTTTACATGGCAAACACATGATAATGTCTTCCATTCTTCTTCTTGTCTGTGTGCAAGGAGTTCATGTGAGTGCCACCATTCATCTCAAATCAGAATTAGGTTGTGAAGATAGTGCAAAGTGGAGAGGACTACTCTTATCATGATGACTGTGGTAATTATGCACTGGGGTTGACTCCTAATCCATTACCTGCTGCAAACCTTTCCCATCTCTCTGTATTAGATCATTTTTTTACAGGAGCCAATTTAGTGTGCACTGGGAATCTGGTTATGAATGCTATAAAGAACCTGAAGGGGTTGAGATGAGTTCAAGAAATTCAATTGGTATTCAGTCGTATGGAGCCACTTGTACTGCAGTCATCACAGGTTTGATGAGAGCAGTGACCCTCGGAGGGCAGAATACCATGATCCAGTGGAGATTGACTTTTATACCTTTTCTGATATGCAGTCAATTCAAACAGTGTTTGCCTGCAGGGTAGTTTGGCACAAAGGCAGCATTGTTTACCTTCATGGCCACTCATGCATAATGTATAGTACACAACCCTACATGTCCAGGTCTGGTCAATACTGAATAGACTGTAACTTTATTGTGTGGTCAGAGCAAAGTAACATGTAAAGGTGCAACTGTTTTTTTTAAAATAACGTTTTGTGGGTAATGTCTTGTCATTGTTTTAAATTATTAATGAAAATTATACTTGAACATGACATGGATTTTGTTTTAATGCACTAGATGTCAAATTTGGAAAGGCAGCATTGGAAAAATGAAGAATGATAAAATTTGCAATATTTGAACCATCTAACATCATTCATGCATTATGAAAAGGCACGGCTACAAGCAAGTTTATGTGAAAGTTAGTTATTTAAGAGTGAGGAAAGTACATGGTGGTTCGGGTTGATCCTTCCCCACTTATTAAAAACCCTCAGTGGCTGTGGTAGCACAACAACAGTGTAGGATAATGGTATGTAATGTCCAGAGAATATTATGTGCTTCTCTGAGTCACAAGCTTTAATGGAGAGCACTGCCTTATTTATTACGGAATGACTCTCTGAGTGCTCTGGTAATATTTTAGCCTACAAAGCAGAAGGCTTTCCAGAATGAAAAGTAGATGTGGCATTTTTATTCTCTTGCTGAGCTCTCAGTCTACAGACAGACTCCAAAATGACGGACTTTCCATTGTTGCTCGTCCCAACGTTAGGGTGCTTTTAAAGGTCTAGTTGTAAAATATGACAGCATATTCTCCTTTTCTGCATTGTGAAATTAATTTGTTGTCCAAATCCTTATTTATTGCATCTGTCTAAAATGTTGCTGGGACGTTACATTACTGTTGAAATGGGAGATATTTTCCCCTTTAGCTGAATAGTTTGTCTCACCAATAAGCTCACACACACCAACACCTGATTTAGGCATGACATACCAAAGAACCGTGTCAAATTTCCAATGCCCTTTTCACTCTTCCGTTTCCCCGAATGAGTGATAAAGCCTATGGCATCTGGTTTTGCTTCCTACTGTTTAGGGATCTCGTCAGCGTAGACTCTTCATTAGATTTTCTGTCAGGCCACGGATGTGCTGCACAACACACTCGGCCCCTAGAGAGTCTGGCTCGATGGGCCTATCTGTCTCTTTGCAGATTCACACTCTGTGCCATAACCTGCATGAGTGATGCAGCCATGCTCCCAGCAATATGACTGCATTCAGGGTCTCTCACTCTCTCTTTGTTCTTGCTTTCATTCTGGTGCCTGTTGTGTATCCATGCAAGTACACACACAAACACACACATATAGAGTCATGTTTTCCATCATTTCCGTCATTACATTGACTTCCGTTAATTTCCTGGATGAGCACTGTAACCCTAATCATAATTACAATTTGCCTACCTGAAATTGTAACCCTAAAGTTAACCTAAACTTAAAATTAATGTTATGATAAAATGTAATTATTTATCGTATAGGGATTTGATTTTTGTGCCCAAAAGAGAAGCCATTCCCCACATTATGGTAGATTTATGTTCCCACAGCACAAGTATTACAAGTATATATGTACACATATAAACTACATTATAAATCATGGCAGAAAACTGGTAACTTCTTGAACAAACTTGTGATTGTTGCACTGTCACACTAAGAATGAAAATCAATGCCCCTGGCTGAGAGAACTTGCTGCTCTGTTGAACAGTGAAATGACTCCGGTGAGTGGGTTGCACTGGGTCTTGCACTAAAAGGTCCAGTTAATCGTATCACCTCTGAGAGAGGTACAGCACAAGGACAGGGTTTTCCCTGCCATCACTTTGTAAATGTGAACTGAGGTGACAAACCAGCTGGTGAGCTTCCCTGTCCTCCGATTTCAGCTTGATTTCTCCCTTCCCAATATCCCGTGAGCCCTGCAGCCGGCCTCGGTGTTTGGTCAACATCAGCACTGTTTTCCCTAATCTCTGTGGCCTGCGTAGTTCCAACATGACCAAATAGAAATAATTTTTCATGAGGTGTTGCTAATGGAAAGTAATCATGGGAATCTGTGCTGTCAGTGTGTGTCCGTCTGGCACTTAGAGAAATGTTTACAATTGCTTGGACTGCTAATGGTCTATGACCATACTGAGTGTTTGAGAGAATGATCCTACCCTTCCTACCCAGTCATGCACTTTGTGACCCAGCCCACATCCTCTCTCCCTCTAACACGAAACACACACCTGAAAACATAAATACCACACACCTACTCAAAGTGAAGGCCGTGAAACTGAGTCTATGTCTTCGGAGACGGTTGCCAGCGCTCATGAAGAGACCCGTCATTCAGGTCAGGTCCACACTTGTCTCCCTAGTGGACACAGAACTTAAGTCATCGTTGTCAAGGTCAGAACGTTGCTGTTTGCATCCCCGTTTTTCTTCCTACCCCCGTCGCCTCTGTTCCACTGGCCCCTCCCCATCCTGAAACAAACATTTCAAAACACCTTGCCTTATGCTGCACACACGCCAGATCTCATCCATCAGGCCTGTGAGTAATTGAGAGGGTATTCAGATGGGAACATGAGGAAATTGTCTCTCAGCACCTTCTGTTTCTCATTTCTTGTGTCCCACACAAGTTGAGGGGTCTTTGAAAATGGTAATACCCGTAGAGGTCAGTTATAGAGCACAGACCAGAAAACAGGCTATAAAAAAAAACGAAAGGCATTGTTTTTATTCAATAAAGAGAATTTACTCTTTTTAGTGGTTTAAAGAAAGCCGTTCCTAAAAAAATACTTAAAAAAAACAACATATTGCTTTTTGAGTGGGTACTTAGAGATGGCGGTTACAAAATGACTCACATCGTACCCCTACGCATACATTATGAGAAGGCCTGTGTGTGTGTGTGTGTGTGTGTGTATGGTAAGTGTATGAGTTTCTGAAGTGGATGAATATTTTCAAGCGGTATAAAGCAGGTAAAGCTTCCATTTAACATGTAACATTGCAGGCAGAAAACCAGAAGAATGGATTCAGTGCTCATGAAGCAGATGTTTCTACTGACCTGTAGGGGGCACTGTGGCTCCATTTACATATCACTGGCATCTCTGATAGCAGAGCAAGTTTGAGCGGTGGGATGACTGAGCTGGTTCTGCATTTCAGATGGATAAATCCCCCTTTTCTGCTTTCCCTTCACACATATTTCCTAAGAAATGTTTGTGGTAACAACTGGAAATTCCAATGCATCCTACAGATTTTCGACATCTGTTTCACTAGTAGCCTAGAAAAACGTCCAATATTGTGTTGTGTTTTTTGGAAACAGAAGCACATTTTTGGAACAAAATGAAACACTTTGCAAAAACAGAGATGCTGAATTTGAAGCTCAGCACACAGTTTTCTGCTGTTATACTATATTTCCGCTAAAGAAGTGAAAGTGTGTCTGTGCTGTACACTTCTTTGGCTCTCGCAGATGTGGAGATAAAGCGAGTGTGTAGCTGTATGCACAAAAGATGGAGTGAGCTCTTTTATCTATAAGAGAATGTGAGGAGATGCCGGGTGAGACTAGCTGTTTATTGGTAGAGTGAAGCAAGGGTGAAAGGAGAAGGTTGGAGAAATCAACCCCTGACTGCTGACTGTTTCTCTGCACAATCCCCAGACAGTATGCTCTGCATTGTCATCAGCAGGCGATTCACTGGTCTTGACAATGCCCCTCTTTGAGCATCAGTTCATTCTCCCTGCTTATGTTCTTGTAATGTTCACCTCAGTTTCCTCCTCTCAGTTTCTCAGTTAATCTCTAGTCCTGGAAATGCTGTAAACCTTTGCAGAAACAAACAAATGCAAGCCATGTACAGCAAGCCCGGAAAAGTGTGCACCTTAGCAGAAATACTGATGAGCTACTTGGTTACACGCCTGCAGTGGCAAGTTTTCTATAATGGCTTTCTATGTATAATGGCTAGGTAATGGTAATGGTCCAGGTAATGAGCAACATAATGTCACAAGTAAGTAAAGGAATATAAAGCACACATTTTGGCGAGGGATGTGATTTTCTTTCACCAGACACTGCATTCGATGATTTTATGCTTCAGCTTCACAGTTCTGGTTTCCTCAGAGGAGAGGCAGCGGTTCAAATAAATTCACGCTATACTGCATATGTAGTCATGTTATAGCAGGAATAAAACAATCCAATGCAGCGTTACTGTGACTAAGTCTCTGTCAAAATTCCACCTAGAACATCAGCACTTTATGGGGGATATATAATTATGTCCTCACCGTTTCTCTGTGAGCTAAACAGCAATATCACTCCATAGAAGGGGGCCTCAAAGCAACTGAAATGAAAGACTGTGATGTTTTCTGAGTAGCTGAGTAAATGAGAATACAATCCTATAACCCTCGGCAGTTCATTCAATATTTGTGAGCATGCACAAGTTTCTCTGTGGAACCGAGGGCCGTATTCATAAAAGTAGCTCTCAGCTGGCCATTTTTGAATGCATTTTGGAATGACTGTTGTTTCACTACGGGTTCTAAAAGTTTTACTTGAGAGTAATTCTCAGAGGAATATGGCACTTTTACATTTCCAGAGGCTTATTTGTAAGTTCTTCTGAGGCGACGGTTTTCTTTTAACTAAGCTGTTACAGCAGGGAATAAACGCTAAGAGGAGATGCAGTTTCACTCTTAAAAAAAAGCATATTTGTCTCAAATAATTTTAAATGAGTTAGCTGAAAGTACTGAATCCTGTACTTAACATTTCAGCGGTGTATATGATAATGCTCGGTATCCTTACGTTGCTATGGTTAACTCTCAAGAATCATTACAGTCGGAGTGTTTATTTTCTCAAATTCAACATTTATGTATCTTTTGGAACTAAATTAAGTGAAATATTTATTCAGCAACACTACATTTTCACTCCATTATTTAGAATAAGTTGTTGAATTTAACAGTTCAGTGTTCATCCAAAGTGTTATCTTTTGTGTTACAGGTAATTTTATTCAGTCACCTGCAGAGTTGTATCACTTCCTAATTTTTGTCATAGGCAGATTTGCCAAGTACTGCTGATAGGACTGCCACTACCGAAAAGCACTGTGTTGGTTTAAATTTTAAAAGATACCTTTTATGTTTGGTATTTCTTCATCTATGTTTTGCAGTAAATAATTTACTTACTGTCCTAATTCTAGACTGTATTGTGCCTCAAAAATCTAAACGCATTAAGAAACAAGTTTTCCTCAGCAAATGTTCTTTACAGTATTTACTGAACAATCACAACTATCCAAATGATTATTGACAGTGTTTATTTTTTGCAAGTGAGCTGTTTATAAATAATACATTGCCAAAAGATATCTCTAGAGTAATATTTGTATTTATATTATAGATTCATGTCTTTTATGCTCTTTACATAGTGACTGCATTTTTAACATTGGTTCATCCTTATTTTTTACCTCCTAAAAGTTGCAGCTACTTTTAATAGGACATTAGAGTAAACATTAAGCTGGATATTCTGTAGGTGACTGCTGCATGATATAATATATCAGACAGCTGTCAGCAGTCTGTGAAAATGTGAAGGCCATTATGTTGGAGAAATTTATAGTTTGTACAGTTTATTTTTAGGCTGTTTATACCTAAATTATGTTTTATAGCCACACTAGCAGTACTGAACCAGAAAATACAAACATTATCCTAGAAAATCACCCAAGGTGCTATGAGGGAGACCTTTTCTGTCTTGTATAATGAGCCTGGTTTATAACAGCAGCAGCCTTTATTAGATTAAAACGAGTAAGGTGTATACATTTAACTCAACATGGCTTTTGAAACCGTGCATGAATGCAATAATTCAAGATGAAAGGAGTATGACAAAAAGCTCTTAACTGTGATGGCCCTGACCATAAAGAACGTTGCTGAATGCTCGGTAGCCGAGATTACTCCATCCCTATAAAATGTGCTGACAGTCAGTGCCTTTAATTCACACACATTTATATATATAGGAACTAAATACTTCCTCATCGTATGTATCTTATTGAGCTCAACATTCCTGGCTTAACATGAATAACAGAAAATAGAAAATTATCATGTCACAGCATTTTCTATTGTTTTTACCATGACTTTGACACAGTAATGCCTTAAAGTGTTGAAAACGTCATCTGAGTCTATTTGTCATGGGGGCCATGATGAACTGACCTGTGATGATATTTTAATCGAATGTGCTTTCTGTTGTACAGACAGAATGAAATGTATTCATGGCAAATGCCCTGAACTCCAGCAATCGGCAGCAGCTGTCAGGGACTGCGTGGCTGCACAGTTGTTGTCCTCGCGTATGATAATGAAGCACTGACTGGACATCCTGATGAAATGGATTTCCCTTCTGTTGACACAAGTGATTGTGTGGTTACTGTAGGGCTTAGAGAATGTGGACTCATTATACACAAAGACCTTTGTTCAGCGGACTGGCAATAGAAACGAGGCGAGGTTCTGCTGGCTATGATGAACGGTGAGCTTTGTGTGAAATGTCCACCAGATATGATTTTATTAGATGTGATTGAGTTATTTTATTTTATTTGAAAGGCCTTACAGCTTACAAGTCAGTGTTCGATGAAACTACGCTGCAAACAGTGAGTGCTAATGAACTCCATCAGTTTTCTAAAATCAGAACCCATTTGGGCTCATTCATGACAAAATGATCTCTACAGTGTTTATTGCAGACTGTGTTAGGAGAAAGTACTGTTTACTGCAGGGTTTTATTTCTGCAGTTGGTCATTTAAGACAGTTATTATGGTAACAACGCCTTGCATATTAAAAATTTTGAGTTAGATGCTTGAAATGTCTCCAGAGCAACACAGTGATTTTAGGTTGACCAGGAAGTTAGATTGGATTTTATTTCCATAACAGAGTGTTGCATGAGAAATTTTTTTTTGATAAGAGAAGAACAAGAGGAGACTGAAAGAGAATGCTTGTGTCTTAAGTGCCAGTGAGTGAAGAGGTGGTTAATGCAGCAGGGTTCACAGGGTTGCATATATAGAGTAGTTATAGACAAGCTGATGATTTGTTGTGATGTACAGGGGGAGAGCAGTGGGACCCGACTTGGAGGCAGCGCGACCTCAAACAAACTGCATTTGTTTAACCTCGCTCAGCTGTGGAGCTATAATGGGATGATGGCTTCTGCCATTAGCATGATGAAATGGACAAATAAGTGACTTTAGTGAAACCCACTCAAGTAAGGGGTTGCAATTTGGCTGGCCTTTGATGCTTCAGCTTGCTATAGAAACAATTTTATCTCTTTAATACAATCTTCTCCCCCCCACCCATGCACAAACAAAGCAGATTAAAGGTTCCCAATAAGGCGAAGACTACACTGTGATGCCACTGAATTCCCGCTACCGTGGGTGGCATTGGGGTTTTTGTCTGCTGTGTGTGGACACATGGTGAGAAACTCCCTGAACCCAAAACTACTGCTCCAGTTACATTGTACTTATACTTTATTCAGTTTATTCAAGCAGGGTTAAGGTCTTGGATTTCTTTTATGACGGATACCCCACTGGACAACAACAGCACATTATGTACTGCATTAAGTTATGGTGAGAACCACAGATAAATCTTTAGATTGAACAGAAGACAGATAGGTAGAGAGATAGATAGAGGACATAAATATATAAGACTTAGAATAGATTTATACAAGATGAAAAAGGATGCACTACCTTGCCTGCAGAGCAGTGAAATCTCCCTGTACTATATCTATATCTAGGTTACAGCGTTATTGTCTTGTGTTTCAGTATGATGATGAAGAGCTAATTATATCTCAAGTGGCTGAAACTCAGGCTGTTACAAATAGTCAGCTTCTAAGCAGCTTCCACAGTCCTCTCTTTGATACGAGCACTCAGGAAACAATCCTTCATCGCCTTTTTCTTGCCTCTCCTGCCATGAGCAGGTGTTGATTGATCTGCAAGCATGTAATTTGGTGTGGATGAATATGGAAGAGGGAAAAGTTGAGCAAATGAGAAGATCTTGTGTTTATCATAGTCATGAGGGTTTTTTTTTCATGGGCTTTGCCACTTCGACAAACATGAAGACAAGGTGAATACACATTGTATATTTATAGATATAATGAAAAGCTGCCAGGTGAGGGGAAAAGAACAAGGAAGAAGAGAGAAAGGAGGAAGTTCTGACAGACAGCAGACTCGGAGGAGGATGTAGTGTATTCTCAGCAGATTTAATTTCTCATGTTCTCGGGATAATCAAGCACCACATGGCCATCCTGCAGCCACTGCAGTCCCCAAGGGGCTGCGACATGTTGTTGATGAAACACATCACATTACAGCTGATACAGGTAACTTTATCATGCCAGAGTGGGTGACTTGACAAGTAGTGGAAAAGATGGAACAGTTTCGTGCTGTATGGCCAAAGGGTTAGAAAACTTTTTACTAGTACACTCAATTGCTCCTTTAATTACCCTCTTCGGTTAGGTGATATCTGTTCTGAATACGTCCAAAAGGGCAATGCAAGGCAAAAGCACAAATGTTCAGATACAGTATTGTGTGTGTGTATATATATATGAAGAAATATATTGTATTTCATATCCTCACAAAAACCTTTACACAAAAACATTTACATTGTTTATGGTGACATATTCAGGAGCGTATCTGCAGGTTAGTAAGATTTTTGAGAAGTGCCTCCGTAATCATTCCATCAGCTGCTTGTATTTGTAGCTTTTACAACTTACTATCTAGCCTACAACTAAAAAAATCACTGTTGGCATTTTAAGACAATTTCCTCATCCTTCCTCCTCCTCTTGAGTGATGAGTGATTGACTTCCATCATAAAAACAATTCAGCCGCAGCTAAAAAGCCTTGTCGAGCTTAAAAAGAAAATGACAAAGCTGTATTATTATTTCAACATTCAGCATCATGTAACAGGCTATTGCCCCCTCAGTAATGTTTATCCAACAAAAATGGTGACTGCTTTAATGAGCTTCCTTGTTTGTCTGCCTGTCTAATTGTGACTTTATTGTTTTTGTCTGTGAAAGACAACAAGCTCAAGAGAGCTGCAGGGTTGAGAGGGGTTATGTATGGACTCTTGAATAAAATTCTGAAACAATTTGGGGAAAAGGGTTGTATGAATACAGTGTATACATATTTATTCAACAGCCAACAATGTAATTTTTGAATGAAAGGTTTCAGAGTGAGTGTTGCTAATTGTAATTTTGAAAAGGGACATCAAAATACAGTTATTGCTACTACTCAGCTCTTGCCGCATTTATAACTGTACGTTAGGACATAGGTCTGCCACTGCACTATGTCACAATATCATTCCACTATGACCTTAAAAAAAATGGTGTTTTCGCCTGGTAAAGTACATCAGTAGCCTCATAGCAAAACCAATTACTTCACCGCACTTTTAAAATATATTATTTCACTACTAACTGTAGTTTTGGGTAATCTCACTAATTGCCATCTCACCAATCCTGAAAAGGGCTGCACAGTGATTTCCAATTTGAAGACAACTCAATTAACTGTTTGCCAGTTAATGCTGCCTCAGCTGCTGAAATTAATGGAGAGGCATGTCAGTGCAGGCCAGCAGAATGGGAGGAGATGCAGAAGGTCAGGTGGTGTTTTTGGTGATTTTTGTTGTGCATGATGTATGAAATTTCTGTGATATTTGTAAGCAATACGTGTGGAAAGGCAATCTAAACTGAGGTCAAAATGTGTCTGATATAACAGTAATCCCAGCTCATTGTGTAACAACAAGCTTCAAATTTCTGAGTCACATTAAGAGCAGACATGGTTCTACACAAAGAGGCTGAGACCATAGATAGGTAACTGACAACATAAAGAAAAAAGTGCTGAGAGAATAACATATAACTTATTAACAAACCCTGATTTTTCTTTCTGTTTTAGCAATAATAAATTATAGCCTCATTTTCACCCACTGCATGCATGTGAAGAAACAGGATTTTACAGCTTGTCTGAAGTGGCTCATAGCCTAAAGACAGACTGTCTGACTCTTCTGAGATTCTGTTCTAAGATTTGATAGTATGAAAAAGCACAGGTGTGGATTTGAGTCCAGTCCACAACAACCTTTAGACATTTTGGTGATATTGTAAATTCTTACTAAAAAAATGCTCTAAGAAGCTACAGATGGAGGACAATTTAAGGAAAAACAAAGATTTAGTGTTTTTGTAAGTTGTTGGGCCAACATGTGCTGCCAGAAGAGCTTGACATCGATTCTCTGGAACAATACTGAAGGGATGGAACACCATTTTTCTAAAAGATGTTCCCCTGTTTGGTTTTTTGATGATGGTGAAGAGTGCTGTCTAAGATGTCGATCCAAGAGCTCCCATAGGTGCTCAGTTGGATTGAGATCTGGACACCGTGAAGGCCACAGCATATGATTCATGTCATTTTCATACTCATCAGTCCATTCAGGGACCCCTCCTGCCCTATGAATGGGGGTATTTTTTTTTTTTTATCCCTAAAGAGATCAGTTCCGTCAGGATAGAAAGGTTTCATCATAGGATAAATGTGATTACTCAGAACAACTTTGTATTGATTTGCAGTGACCCTTCCCCCGAAGATAATAAGTGAACCCAACCCATGCCAGCAAAATGTTCCACACAGCATAACAGAGCCACCAGATCCCCTTACTTTAGGTCAAGTCTTTCAGTTTTTTCTGTCATTTGTCACCCGTCTGTAGGTTTGACTAATTGGTGAGCTGTTCCTCAGATGAGGATGAGAGGCTTGGCCTTGGGTGCCTAAAAACTCCATCTAAGTTGACCTGAAGTGGCTTAAACGCAACACTCGCAGTTGAGAGGCGAGCTGAGGGTGTCAGCTGGTGGACGAGTGATGTGATTCCAAACAATGAGTAAAATCCACTGTCCCTTTGTGGCAAATCATCACAGCCTGGGTTCAAAATGTGTGACTGAGATAGAGCTGTGGGATGCAGTCATTAAGGGCAGAGAGTAACAGGGCACCATACTTTTGGAACAGATTTTCTAATGCTTGCTGTTAGCACTAATAAGCACATTTTAATTGAAGTTTATCATTATTATTATTTTAACTGTCTTGGAACAGACCTTCTCTCCTTAAGAAACAAGCTATAAACAAGCAAACTCCATCCAACAAAGAAAGGGCAAAACTTTGTTTACTCATCACTAGACAATTTGGCACCCTCAAAATGAAGATTTTTGTTGTTTTTTTTAGACACATGCAAGTTGGCATCAAATCTTCAGTCATTTGTTTAGCAGAGCTCTCTCAAGCTGTGCAAATACACTCAGTGCCACTTTGTAGCAGCAACTAGGGAGATCTTGTATTTGTCCCAAAAATCCATGTGTGTATGTTTCAGGTTTGGATGTGTTAAGAAGCCAAGTAAAGCAAAATGGCATGAGGAGTGCATTGCCTCCCTCTGAGAGTTTCATTATGGTAAACTAGGTTTAGGCTTTCACTCTAAACACCAGCTGGCGTCTCAATCACAACCGTCTGCTGTGGTATGTCAACATATTTAGATGCTAACACTTTCTTTTTTATGACGATCTCCTTCCTGTCCTGTGGCTTAAACCAAAAAAGCCTGGTGCAGTGTATTAAATTTAACCATCTTTACAAATATTTTAAATTTGCATTTTCGGAGGTGATAGTCTCATATGCTCTTATATTAACTTTCCAGCAATCATTTAGGAGAAGTTGTGAATGTCACCAGAATATGGACAGTAATCGTTTATTCCTCTACAACTTTGCGTCATGAGTTGCTATTGAAATTCCTTGAAGCCCCAGACAACAGCGTTGACAGTATTGACAATATTACCGATGCTGTTAATGCCTGAATCTGCTCAATTACTCCGACATTGTGAAGGCAATTATCTTGTATGCCATCAAAAACAAGCTGTAGAGCAATCCAATTTCAGCTGATATCTCTCATTTATCCATGGGTTTTCTGTCACTTAAGGTCAGATAGAACTCTGTGTGTGTGTGTTACATCCACAACACACACAGTCTAACATTAGCCTGCTCCTTCTCATTTGACCCAGAGCTGTGGAGCTGCAGGCAGTAATGCAATGAGTTATGGTGGAAGAAGTCATCTGATGTTGTTGGTTCTGCTGAGTACAGGAATGTTGCTAGACTCAAAAACTCCACCCCCACATCACACTCTACTTTTCCTAGAGGCTCCCATGATGATATTCAAAGTCCTATAGAATTTGAAAGTTGCTAACTTTTGTGATAGTCCTATAGTATATCGTGATTTTCAATTAAAATGTTTCTCATCAAAACTTGAACAAACTTTTTCAACTGAGTTATTGATTTGTATATTTCCCTCTTGGTTCGTTTTCTTAAAGGGAGCATTTTCAGAGGAAAAGCAGTTTTCATATATAGATGGAATTGTTTTCACTTTTATCCCTTAACTCTTACCTATTTTGCTCCTCTCCTCTGTGAACGATGTACTTAAGAGCCTAGTCTCCTGTGATTCTTCTTTCATGGTAGGGTGTTAGGAATTAGAAGAGTATGTGGGTACACGGTGGGTACACATGTCAGGCTTGTTCTTGGATTCCTGCACCCAGAGAGTTGATGAAGAGGTCTTGAAAACCTATGTGCTTGCAGATTAATCATCATAAAAGACAATGGGGCTGTGCTTTATACATCCAAATGGTGCATGGGAGAACACACCACTCCTGCCTGCATTCTTTGACTGCACGTCTCATTCACTTCTCGCTTGGCAAAGCATTTGTAAAAATAGCTTTGTAAGGTAAAAGTTATGTTAATTGTCCAAACAAAGGAACATATTGGAATCTTATATTCATAACTGCTAAGAAGCAGACATTCACACATGCCCACACAGTGTTTTGTGCATAGGGAAACATTAGGGTCAAGTCTGGGCTTCATTAAGGAAATGCACTCAATTGCAATTAGCGGTAAACATACTCTTCCGTTCACTTACCATTTGATTGCATTGTTATTGCACAAAGGCAAGATAGATAGTTGTATATTTGACGCTCTATACTTTTTCAATTAGCAAACTTTTCTGGGTCTGTGGCTATGTGTCCCAGGGGCCCCGTACGAGAGGCAGACAACCTGAAGAGAGCAAAGTTAGCTTTGAATTCATTAACAGTTAGCCGAACTAAGAACACATTGGATGTTACAAATGAAGATTGGATAGTACAAATGGTAGATTTTGTGTTTTGTCACAGTCTTTTTAGTACCAGCTTCACCAGCCTGCTATGTAACCAGCCCTCAGGTCCAAATAATTTAATATGCAAGCATATACTTCTAGACACTGCAGCGAAGTGGCAAATCTGACAGTTTTTGACAAATGTGACATGATTATTTAATCTTCCAGAGCACAGGAAGCAAAAAGCATTTGATATAAAGCACATTCAGTGGTGGCAGTGCTAATAAAACCATTTGTTGGGGTAGTGGTGGAGCGACAGGAGATTTTACCCCTTCATTTGTACATTTATGACTGTGAGGTAGTGTCCTCCCAGTCAGGGCCACAGCAAGAGGCCAGGAGGCGGAAGATGAATACCTGATAGCTACACTCCCCAGACATTACTAAATGAGCAAACTGGCAGTTTACAGCTACCTCTCAGCGTAACCTGCATGTTTTATAGATGAGAAGAATCTCACTAACTGTCAGAGAATGAAAGCACCTCTCAGCATACTACCGTAATGGCCTCTCAGTAAAATGAGACAGGGCTTTATGGGTGTTTATCATTGCACATTTCACCAACTTACTTTTACAGCCCAAAAGGACATGGCAACCAAGCTTGAGAATGTTCGAGCTTTTATTTCATTAGCCAATATGTGATTGATCAGAGCGGATTAGGGATGTTCCGGTCCTTTAATATTCAGACAGCAATTAAAGTGAGAGCACTACTGTAAAAAGATCAAGTAAATACCTACTGGTAGCGACCAACTATGGCATTCCCCACAGGACATTTACCATTATGCTGGTTTGATGTGCTATTTACGGGTTCATGATGGGGAGCAATCATTTAGGAGAAGGAGAACAGAAAACCTTGGTGCCTTTTTGTTAATATTGCGTTTGCCAATCCTGTCAGTCCTCACTTGGCTTTACTTTGCATTTTATAGCGATAAGCAACAAAATTAATGTGCAGGCGGCATTGATTTTTAGAGGGAGATGCTAAAAGTGTCTTTATATTAAATTCAGTGATGCACAGAGTTTTGCGTCAGTAATTGAAATCTTTTAATTTGACTATTTCTCATGACAGATATGCAGATTTTGTCTCTGAGTTATTTTCTTTTGAGGGTGGAAAAACTGAAACCACACTACACCTTGCAAAAGCTGCTTCTTAAAGCAGTGTTTTGTAAAGAAGACAGTCTGTTCTGTAAAAAATGTGATATACAAAATAAACCCATGAATACAATCTGTAAATGTTTAAAGCATACCAGACTCCTAAGGAATCTTTTTTTTATTCAACATTAAGATTTAACCTCACATACTGCCTGACCCTGTCTCAGAAACAATGCAGGAAGTACCCAAAGGTGACAAGATACATGACCACAAGTTCCCAGCTGAATCACAAGGTTTCACTATATTTTCTCCCTACCTCTGGGAGGTCATCAGGAGCTCATATGCCTGAGAACTGCTGAATTAGCTTTAAGTGGACAAAGATGGAGACTTGCAAGGAATTAGCAAGCAGGTAGAACAAAAGGGCTTACTTGGAAGCTAACGGAGCTCATCAGTTTTCTCAATTAGTTGGCTGCTAGGAGACAGTGGCTGGAACGACTTTGGCAAAGAGGGTTTATTACAGTAACTTGGAATTGATGGCCATGAAGTTTGAGTCTTTATAATTCCTATATTTTCAGATCCTGGTGCAATAAAAGCAGTAATCAGCTTGATGATATTACTACACTCCAACTTGTGTAGCAACCCTATATGCCTGTACAGGTATATGAATTTGTAGGCTTAGGTCCACTTTCTAGCCTTGAGCTGCTGCTTTCTTTCTTGTTTTAGACTTCACTGTTATTATTAATTACCGACCTTCTGGCTCAGCTCAGCACCTCTCTCCTTATGCCACGGGTAGTGTCGCGTGTGAAGACTGAGGTTTTGCTCAACATCAGTCCTTAACCGCTGCCCTGGAGTCAGGTGTGAGAGGGCAGGTGTCACACACTTGTGATACAGACCAGGCACTGATGGGAGAAAGACGAGAGCTGTTGCCCTATTACTGCTTTATAAATGCCTCCGGCCATCAAGCAAACATCCACCCCAGCCCTCCCCGTCTGAGTAACTCAATAGCTCTCTCCACACCACCCTTCAGCGTCTCAACACCTTTCCAAGGTTGAAAAATACCTCACACCAGTTAGCTCCCCAGGATGTTGACCCGGCAGTGCAGGTCATCACTTTGAGACAAAGAGATCCTTATCAGCCCAGTCGCCCTCTCCTCACCCACCTCCATCTCCAACCCCTCACACGGTGAGCGATGACTTCTCTGAAACTTAATATCAGTGATATCATCAAGGTGCTTCTTTACCCCTCTCTTAGGATTCAGAGAGGTGTTGTGAAAAAATACCATCAGGCACTTGGCTGACAGAGGACGCCTCCAGGGAGCGTTGGTCTGTTTGGTGCCATTAAGCGGTGTGTAATACAAGACACAGAGAGAGAGAGACATATCGAGAGAGGGAGAGAGAGGGAGATAACCAGTGAGAGGCAGCAGGATGACTGTGAATGAAGAGGTTAATGCTCCATAAGTCATTTTCTTCTTTTCTCCACTCAGTAATTCAACAACAGAGAGAAATTATGAACTGCCTCCCTGCTCAATCCATTATGTTTCTCTTTGAAGCTGTTTTGCATTTTCAGTATAATGCCTAGCTCTGTCAATGTCCTTTTAAAATGAAAAGTGATGGATTTGTGCGTCTTTTCTATGGAGATTCCCTAAATAGATTTGATGAAGTCCGGTATATTTTACAAAACAATCTGTAGTGTGTATGGTATGGTGTCTTTTCTTGGACCCAATGTTTGGGACACCTATTAAGGATTCCTTTGAAATATGCAGTTTTTCAGTGTTCCTGTAGATGAGTAAACAGAGTTATCGGAATGTTTCCACAGAATTTGCATTGTGGTGACCATAAAACACAACAGTAATTGGACTAAAGTGTTTACATGCCTCAGTATACCAGATAATAACCCAGCTCTCGTATTCAAGCTTCTAGCAACTGGGATATGATCTTAACTGGGTTATTATAAACAGGACATGATAGTTGGAATTCGTGAGCATCGTAAATATTAAGGAAACTCTGCCGTGCATGCAAATGTATCCACTAAGGCTTCAATTAAATTGCATATTTACAAGGATTTTCCCTCTTTGGTGCCACTGAAGAAATTACTCCAGTTGGATTATTATTATACATGACTAAGAATATGTGTAAATAGTGAAAATCTTGTGATGATGATAGAGTGATAACTACATGGAGAAATGGTTTATTTCAGTGGGGACAAAGGTTTCTCCTTTGTGCTAAGCCATTTTTGTTGTGCTTGGGTAGTCAAGCAAAATGCGATTTGCCATTTATTTTACTAAAGATAACGTGTATACATTGCCTCCCATGGACAGACACATTTTACTGTCTTTGTTTATACAACTAAACACCTCACTATCATGTTCTTATACCAAATTATAATAAAAAATGTAGTTTGCTCCTTTAGTAATGCAGATAGCATAATCATGTTAATAGCAGGCTAATATGTAAAAATAATGCAAACATTATCTAACAACATTTGCACTCTGATGCATCTGTCTGCCTCCACTGTGCACTACCTCTAAGAATGTGCGCATTTATATTCAGTCCCTCAGAGTGTATTCATAAAGTTTTCATGAAGGGTGAATTAATTTGATCCCTCAATGCTTAGCTATTACAACTCATATTGTGGCTGTCAACATGCATCGAGAACGCGGACAGAAGAGATGCCTTAGACCCAGGCAACCTCATTACAAACCACTGAGAGCTCTTTTCAGAGATATTGTTCTTACTGCAGAGATTCATATTTTTGAATAATGTATAAAAAGGTTTAAATAATTTGATAATAAATCCCTAAGATTGTCAGCTAGTGGCTCATGAGAAGATTAAAGAGTTTGTTTTTTGTCTCTGTTTACAGTCATTCACCTAATCTAATGAATCTACTGTCTTCTAGTCAATCAGCCAAGCTCACAGATTGTGTCCAATATCCACCCTGCTTATCAGCTAATCACAACACAGAGCTATAATCAAATAATCAATGAACCATTTGACCACAGTCAATATCCCCCCTTCCAAACCTGCCAATTTAGTTTCCATTTATCAGTCTGCTCTGACTCTTTGGTCAATAAAACATCCTTTTATACTATCTGGCTAATCACATAATCAGTTTGCTTTAATCTAGCTATGTCTGCTAAATAGATAACTGTCATTATGTGACCAATTTGTTCTCTGGAGAGCTTGAAAAATAGACAGCGTGTGAAAAAAATAGAACGACTTCTACATTTGACTAGCATTTACCCCTGAGGATCAGTGTACTGTACATTGGATCAGAAGCATAATGAGCATTTACATTTTTTGCCATTTCGCTGTCACTCTTCTCTTGTGTGACAAAAACACAAAAAGCAGCAGCATGAGCTCAAATGCCTTGTTTGCCAGGATTATGAGCCGCACAGTATTATGAGATAGCAGTGGCCATAGCAACAGCTGCAAACTATAGGGCTAACAAACATATCTATATTGCAATATTGATGTAATACAGTACAAGTGGAATAAATAAGAGCCAGACAAAAACGGTGATGTTATTTCTTGTTTTTTATCTGTACTGGTGAAGAGAAAAGTGGCACAGTACATCAAACACATGGCTATTATGTCCCAGAGGCTCTGGACAGCTCTGAAATTGAGGAAAAATAACCGGCACCTCATCTTTGAGAGCTAGCCTCAGCTGTCTTTTTGCATGGCAGGTCCTGACATTGGGGTCCGTAAATTGGCCTATAATGAACATGGCTGTCTTCTTTGGTTGTGGGCCAGAGGTGGTGTGGCGTGGATAGGAAGCGGGTTTCATTAGCAGGGGTGGATAGCCAAATTTCAGGTCTCTGATGGACTGTGACATGGTGGGCCAAGTTTTTCTTTTGGGCAGCACAGGGTCTGAACTCTGCGGAACTAAGCTGCTGTCAGTCCAGATGGGGTCTGGCCACAGCAGATTACCACTCCTTCACTAGACAGCTATTGGCTCTGAAGAATTATTCAGAAAGTAATACAGT
Source organism: Dascyllus trimaculatus (assembly GCA_024666655.1). Taxonomy (NCBI): domain Eukaryota; kingdom Metazoa; phylum Chordata; class Actinopteri; family Pomacentridae; genus Dascyllus; species Dascyllus trimaculatus. The sequence continues at coordinate 23,198,894 of CM045464.1, read as the reverse complement.
GTAATCCCTCACTTCACCATGACATTTGCCATTCATGGCACACAATCCCTCTGACACCTGTCAACAGTCCCTAAACCATGGCACTATTGTACAAAATCCAACTTTAAAACGTGAATGTGTTTTTCTGTTGTGTGGTTGTTGGTATAAGATGGCAGAAAAGCCAGAAAGCCATAATGAATAATTCCATTTTAATATATTGTGTAACAGCAAAGCATTTTCAGTTTCAGGATTGGTATTAAGGGAAGGTGTGAGGGTATAAAGAAACACACATTAGTTTCCTCTATTCATCTTCCCCATTATCAGTAACAGTGCGACAAGGATATTGAAAAACAGCCTTGGAAATATGACCCAGATGGGCTCTTAAAAGAGACTTCAGAAGATAGCCTTTTTTAAAAAATTTAATTAAGTTGGGGATTTTTCAAAAGAATGGAACATATGTAACCTGTGCATATGTACGCATCTGTGACTTTTGCATCTGACACATTTTGCTCAAAAGGCTGACTGTACCATAATACAGTTAAAGCATGATATGCAATTAATAAGCTTGCAATACACACACCTATGTGACACTAGCTTGCTCAGACTAATGTTGGAATTAAAAAACATGGTCCAAAAATGTTTTCATGTTTTTCTAGGCTCACTGGAAGCCCCTACAGGTTGACTAACTCACCAGGGAAAGTCCCACTATCCCAGATGGCTTGCTCACCACTATTCAGTAAAAAGCGACACAGGAATTTTGAGACATATGGCTCATCTCTAGTAAATGCACTAAGCAAAGATTGGAACAAGAGCAAGACATGCGTCATTGTTCCCTGAGTGAGCGCACTTGTTTGGTTTTCTTCTTGTCACTAAACATCCAGACAGTGAAGGACTGTCTGAGGTTAAGCTCTTCATAACAGATGGCTGAAATCTGCTCAACTCTCTGAGTTAAATACCCTCTTTATTTCCTCAGGTACCCTAAGTGGTATTTGTGTTTTACAGAAAGCTAGTGACATTAGGGTCAAACTGTTGACGAGTTGGGTGTTGGTGCAAATACTTTGTTGCTTCAAGTTAATCTCAGCATTTACTTCCACATCTCTTTGTTTCCAAGCCATATGGACAGGCAGCAGCGTCTTAGCGAAAGCCATTAAAATAAGTAAGAGGATGCCTTGTACCCTCATCAAATAGCACCTATAATCTTGTGCAAGTAGAAAGCACTGACCACATCTTTGGGGAATTGTGGGAAAGCATCACTCCTTTATAGAGGAGGGAAGCATGGAAGGGTGAGCAGCTCAGAGAGCCAGAATGGGAACTGGTTACGGGGGCAGTGCTCAAGGGAGGAGGGAAGTCATGGAGGGCGTGGATGGACTTTAACACAGCCTGGGCTCAAAGCAAAGAACCTGGAGGATTTTGAAGAAGCTCCTCCACATTCAGCGCTTCAGTGCCTCTCACTGCATCTTCTTGTCATTCACACAGCAGAAAAACTCGATGGACAGCTGGGCTTAGGCTCAACCAGTAGCTGGGAATGAGATGGGCTGTGAAAGCAATGGACTGAGTCTGAGTCGTGCTGCTGCTCAGGGAAGAAAGGGAGATGAGTAGAAGAATCAGAGGATTTGTCAGAGAGGCCATGAAGCCCAATTGAACCTTTAGTTTGCCAATCACCATGATTACTGGCTGGACCCTCGAGCATGTGGAATGATAGGGTCATGGCCTCAAACTCAAACTCAAGGAAACACACAACAGTGCACTTTCAAAAATGCTTTTTTTGACCTCCTGCAGTATTGAGTATCTTGTAGTATACATTTGTGTAAGACCTTCTTTCTGCTTGTATGTTTTACGTCAACAATTTATAATCCCAGTAATCTCCTATATTTAACAGATGCAGGTTTACTGAGCTCTAGTGCTCTTTTTAGCTGCACCCTTCTCCACTCTCACACAATTGGACACATGCACACCTGCAAGCAGCAAAGTAAAATCACAGTGTAGGTTGCCACTGAGCAGTTGTTAAGTGAACAATAATGGTGATCCTTGCCCCAATTTATCCATCCATTCAAAGCAGTTACCTTTTGGCCACAAGCCCACTTCTTTAACAAGGCAACTACTGAATTTTACCTTTTTTATGTTTGAGAAGTCTACATGCTGTTTGCAGCAGCAGTCCTGTTCTCAGCATTGTAGATTCAGATTGACCGTAATACATGTCCCTCTGCATGATTTGTGTTTGTCTGTGTGTGCAGGCATGCCTATGTTTGCTGCTCTCTTCATTTGTGCCTGTGGTCCATCACAATTTGTCCAACACATATGTCAGTAGTGTCAGTGGGAAGTGTGTGTGATGCGTGTGATGCTAATGCTTATCCCCCTGATCAAACCAGGTCCAAGAGAGATATACGAATGATGCCAGAGAGTAATCTGTCATGGAACATACATCATTGTCCAATGTGGTCCTGACGGATGTTAGACTGGCAGAGCTTGAGTGGGAGAAGTAAAAGGTTGTCAGGAAAGGTCTCTGCCCGATGAATTAAATAAATGTTTCATGAATTTTAAACAGCTTGCTGTTTGTCCGCCTGCAGTTTTAAAAGACCAAAGGTTTTAAAAAAAACAGAGTACAGGCTGATAGAAGGAATCTGCATATATTTGCATTCATTTTGCAACGCGTTAATTTGCCTCCTTCTCTAAGACGTGCATTTACAGTGTGTGTCTCTCTCTCTTGTACTTGTTTCTCCATGGTGCCTGTATATTGGAACAAAATTCTTCTTTTTTCATTTTCATCTTTTAATTTCAGACTTTTAAATATATTAAGAGAATGACTACTACTCTGTCTTTTAAGGTTTCCTTTGTCTTTCAGTCAAGGTAAAATCCTTGTTTAGTTATGGAAGAGTTGTGCAGTTCTACTGTTAATTCTTTTAATTTTCCCTGGTTTCACTCATAATAATTGCTTCATTCAACATGTTCTGTATTTCCACACTCAGCTCTCATAAGAAATTGACTGTGATTGCAAATGCTCTTTATCTCCTTCAATCTTTCTTTTGAAACAATGCTGGAATTGTCAAAATTGTGTTGTGTGGGTTGCAGGTACCATGCAGACTACTGACTCATTAGACAAAGAAACAGATGCTGCTGAACTTTAAGCTTTGTGCTCACATCTTTAGCCTCTTCCATCTTGCTTATCTCAGCCCTTTTCATTGCATACTGCTTCTAAGGAGCTTGCCATCTAACCCTTTACTGAGGGACTTGAGCTCTGTCACCCAATATAGCTTGAAACATTGCCCATCAGTAGAAAGTTATTTCCCCTTTAATTCTGAGGATCTATTCTTGGACACTTAGTTTAGCCACTCATTTACTTTCTTAATGGTGAGAGCTAATTAGATATCTTTTCATATTCTTTATAAAATTCTGCATGGTCGAGTGGAGACCTTAGTTCATGTTAACAAGTTTTTACATTGCTTAAGTGTCCCTGAATAAGACAGCAAATCTCTACAAGCTGCAGAAATGCTGTTTTGAAAATCACCTTATACTCTTTTGTTTAAAATTGGTCAGTAACTACCTGAATAAACACTTAGAGCTAAAAACAATTGATTTCGTGTAATACAAGATGATATTAATACATTTAGAGAGTGCAGTTTGGTTTTGCCATTACCAGCAGCTCCTGACATATGTCCTGTAGTAGTCAAATGAATTGGTATGACCGTATAGTGACAGCAGGGTGGGGGAGGTGGATGTTGAGTTTACACTGATTGCTCACTGATTATAAGATCTGGAGCAGGTGGAGATCAGACTGCTCATTTTCTGCTTACTTGAGTCTCCCCAGAAACTGTTCTAATCCCTAATAGGTATATTGACATGCATAGAGAATTCTGATCTTTGATCTGTTACCTCAATGACAGACTTTAAAAAAATGTAAATGTTGTGACCAGGTTTAAATTGAAGGGACATATGTTATTTGTTGCACATCTAGGAAGACTTGATATACTGTTCGAATAACAACAGAAGAATTAATGGTTTTGCGAGGTTGGGGGCAGATAAAACGGCAGCCATCCTTGCAGTGGCATTAGACGGCATGCCAGCCACAATTATGTAGCTATACAGTGCAAACACACTGTCGGGTTCCAGAAACACTTAGTCGGTAGCTGCTGTAACTGCTTTGTTGTTCGCTTTGGCAGCGGTTGTTTCTTTTGCTTAATCTTTGAGGAAGAATTGAATTTCCTCTGTTTCGACATCAGCAGGGAAATCCAACACAGTTTGTTAGATTTTGTTAGACTGGAAATGTTTCACAAGCATCAAGGGAATTTTAGATGTGCCACCACTACTTACAAATGCATGTGAGCTTTAAAACTGGATTTGTTTTTCAAAGAATATACTCTAATGATGAGAAACCAGGTAAAAGGACAAAACAAAGAAAGAGACTTTCTTCTTAAGTTTAGTGTGACTTGTAAACATATTACTCCTGTACTGCTGAGTTGCACAAATGGCAGTAGTGATACAACAAAGAGTAATCATGGCATGACTTTTTGTACTTGAGTATGGCTTTGAACTTGCAGCATTTTTATGTTCTCAGTCATGACTTAGAAACATTCAGGACAAGGTATTCTCAATTTGACTTTCTGCCTCTGCAAAGTTCATTCATCAGATAGAAAGGAACATTTATTCAGGTTTTTAGTTACGTTAAGTTTGAAATATCTTCACATCAGCTAATGTGTTGTTTTTTCCATACAGAATTAAGTCTCTTATTCTTATCCATGCCTTTCCCTCTGCCCAAGGGACAAAGGATAAAGTCTGAGCCAGCCACATTGAACCCTGACACATCTTACTCTTATTGGGTAATGGCTTGAGACAGGCCTTATTGACCCGCCTGACGGATGCAGCCCCACAAGGTTTTCATTACAAACCATCTAACTTACTAAAAGGTCTTTTATATTAACAGGGACTCTATCTCTATTTGAGAGACATTGTTGTAATAACTATTTGAGGGGAAATAACATTGTATTATTGAACCATGGGTTAATTCAATAGCAGAGAGTTGACTGAACCTGTGAATCCTGTGTCTGCCGATGACACTGAATATCCTCCATTGCCAGTGTGCAGGTATTAATAGCTTAGGAGGTAGTTAACTACTTTTGTTGGTCTCGTGATCACATGAATTCTGTTGTATATTACGCATAATTAGATTGACACCATTTGTGTCTCAGGACGTACTCTCTAATAGATGCCTGAGAAGCAAACTTGTAAGGACTCGGTGAGATTCAATTCAGCTGTTGCTCGGAGAGGTCTGATGAAATATGATGTGATATATTGCAACATGATTTAGTTATAGGTGTCCCAGCCATTGCAAGCAAACTGCATGCTGCTTATCAAATGATTCCATTGTCAAATTGGCTCGCTCAGGAGTCAGAGCATCAAACAGAGTGTAACATTACTGTCTGTGCCAGTGAAGTTCAGTTCCCAGTTTGCAGTACAAAAACCACTATTGCCAAAATAGTGAGCGAAATAATTCACGAGCCATTTACTGGCTGTGTGTTGCTCTTTTTTTGAAATTGCACAGTGGAAGTCCCACAACCTTGGACACACCACACATGTTATTGTGCTTTGTTGTTAACATTGAAATATCTGTATTTGATACCTTTTCAAATTCATTCAGCAAAGGACTCTCAATGAATGAGCGTTTGATTGTGGCTACAACAAATCTTTAACATTTCATTTGTCAGTTTAGTACTGTCATGTTAATTGCATTTGTAATTTTGCATACATCATTTTTAATGTTTAGTCCTCATTTACAAATTTGGATATTAACTTAACAGTGTATTTACTCTCAAATGTTTTTGTTGATACTCTAAAAGAACAGGCTTCTGGCATCGCCGCTCAGTTAAATATTTTAAAACTGAAAATATGTTTCTTTGCAGAGCAGTGGACTGTTTCTTCAGTTCAAGGAGATGCCAAAGATGAAAGTAAAATAACTTCTGGGGCTTATGGTATAGAAACATCACAGATGCGAGAGAGGATATTAGGGGAGTCCATGTGGAGTGCAAGTGTGTGTGTTTGTACGTCTGTGTGGGAGAGACACTGGTAAATGCAGCAGAGGCAGAAGGGGGATTGCAACCAAACGCACAGTTCAATAATGTTTACTGTAGTGCTAGTAAGGTTTATAAGCTACTAGTCTTGTGATTACAGTTTTATCTATTTCTGACATTGCATTTCTCATCTAGGCATCACACCAAGACTGACATCAATGTGTGATATTTTAGCATGCAGGGAAGCAACCGTAATTAAATGACATAAACTGCAAAGAAGGGAACGTCTTAAAATACCAGCAGGCACAATCCTGTGACCATCTTATTAAAGCACCCTCATTTGCTTTAATTGATAATTAATTTTAATTGCTTATGATATATTCATCTGAAAAAGCTGAAACACAGTGCCTGTGATTTTCCAGTCATCTTTTTTCCCTCATTAAATGGCTTGATTACAGCATTGCACACATCACACACTGCTTTTACTATATTAGTGCCAGAGTCGGATGTGTTCATCACTTTAAACTTGTGCAAATGATCGCTTTTTAAATTCACAACTGAGTTGAAGTTTCTGTGAAAATTAAAGTGGCTCAATGCTAGAATGATAAATGTTATTATATATCAATGTTATCAATGTCAGCCACATTTTTGTTTAAATATTGTACATCTAACCACATGTACTACATGTAGCATGTAGCAAAAATCATTTGCCCTTTGCAGAACACTGTCTTTTAAGTCGGTGATGATTGAGATTATGCCTGACAGTACTTTATTGCATCAGTTACAGTAGTACTTGCACTGTTATGGGTTGCAATCTGCGACACAGCACGAACAGATTGGAATCTACAGTCACTTACTTTATTTTTTTCAAGAAGAATGGGTGTTGTAGACAATGTTTTAAAGCACATTTGGTAATAAAGGTGGGAGACTGCAGGTGTTAATGAGACAGAAATGCATCTTGTCTTTTCTGCCTCTCGGCACTATAATCGTGGGAGGCCTTCTGTTGACAGTCCCTGGAGGAAAATTGCAGGCACTCTCTGACGCCTGGGCAGTCTGATCCTATTACCTGACTCCATGCTAACATCAGCTTCAATCAGCAGGTAGAGCACTAGCACATATTCACCTCAGTCTCCTGCTCTTTAGTCTGAGAGCTCTGGCATTTTGTGCAGAGGAAGAAGACAGCTGCTGTTAAAATACAAGTGACAGATTTTACACCATCAGGCATCATTTGTTTCTTTCTTGTGCATATTTGACACAAACTCAGAATTCTCAGGTAATAATTAACATGTTTCGCTAACTAAAATATTCACATTTCTTAAGTATTGACCTAATTGCGAGTGTATGTATGACAAAAGCCAAAGCATTTTACATACTCACACAAATAAGCTGCGTAAAAAAAATCTGCAAAGTCTGACATGCTTAAATTCAAAAACATGTGACTGAACTTCTGGATATTGAGGGTGACCTTGTGGGTAGAATCTACACTGAACATAAAAAAGAAAACATTAATTGTAATCAGGGAGGACGGATACATTGCTTTATGCATAAACAAGCTCATTTGTTTTCTGCTGACAATTATTTAGGGGTTTGTAAATATAGATGTCACCTTTGATTATCCTATTTGTCAAGTTTATGCCCTTTGCCTGCTTCACATTTTCTGGATAGGAAAGTTTGAAAAGTTCAGTTACAAGACAGAATAGCTGCGAGTTAGATGACAGTTTTTCCTAATTTTTTCCCCCAACCTGCCACATTTGATTTGTCAGAATGCTCCGAATCTCAAAACACTCCTTTGCTCGCGTTATGTAAAGCTTATATAATAGTGGGATGGAAGAGGCTTGTCTGAGAAGGTGATTCTGCTCTGGAACACAATTTAAATTTCCCTCTTTATGACTCCTCCAAATCCCTCCATTAATCATGAACTCCTTCTATGAAATATTAAATCTGGATGTAGTTGTAAGTGTTGGAGCAGAACTACCCTGCTTTCGCTGGGCCCTGTCCTTTGTTATCTGGTGCTTACTAGGCATAGACATCCAAGATGGTTCAAGACAAATGGACCAAGTGGGAGACCAAGTAATCAGCCATGAATTTCAGGTTTGAAGGCGCGAGCTCTAATTAAATTTTGCTTGGCCTGATAAGAAATTTAAGTCCAAGGTTAGAGCATGAAGAATGAAGGAGTAAAAATAAAAAGCCAATTTCTCCCCACACCCGAAGGCAAATTTGAATACAACTGTGAGGTCTGAAAGTGTATTTTTCTTTTCATCCTATTAAATATTTTCAAATGTGATAAAAACAGCAAAAATGAACTAGAGTGATTCATCGCGTAATAGATATTATATCTGAACACATCTCCTTTAAAGTATATTTTTAAAACACTGCTTTTTGTGGCCCACGTGTCGACATGCATAGGCCTTCAGCCAGCCACGAAACAAATAGCTTCGTTGCGGTTATTAGCTAGACAATGTGCTGTATGTCATGAGAAAATGCATTTCTCAGATGGGTTGTCTTGAAAATATATGGCTTCTTTCTCTCTGTGCAGCGATGAGTCAGTTAGAACAGTAATGAAGTTATTTTTCCTCAGAGTGAGAAATGGGAGAAAGAAAGGGAAATCAATAGTGATATCTTGAAGCTAGAGTCTGCCATCTAATCTCTCAGTGGTACTGGAAGTGCTTCATTTGGCCTTTTTGATGCTTCCCCACCCACACTCTGCTCACAAAAACACCTACTCCCCAGTGTTTCTTATAAGTAAACATGCATAAATGGACCTCATACAAGCTCAAAATATCAGCTTACCCATGCAGTATAAATTTAGGGAAGTGCAGACAAGTTTCAAATGGAAGTCCTGTAAGAATTCTGCACAGACTGGGTGTTAAAATATAAATTCTTTCTCCCCTCTGTTAATCATATTTTATTCAGTTGCTGTGTTTCCACTTTATCCATTTTGGTGCTCAGCTGCATAACTGCTTATGTTTTATCAAAGGATTCTTAGGCATAGAAAAAAAAGGGTATAGTGAAGTGTCATCACAGTGGTAAATGACCTGATACAAACATGGAGGACCTGTCTGCTGTATATTGATTAACCCCTTCCCACACATATCGGCTGCTTGTGATGAACAGTCAACAGCACAGTTCTGGTTACAGTGGTGTGCTAGCTAAGGAATGTAAATCAGGAGTAATGGATGAGGACCCATAAAAGCACCTGCACATGTGATGTTAATGCTCTGCTTCACATGATTCAGCATCTGAACGGGGGAATCTAAGGGCCATGAATAAATCACATGCTTTCCGGCGAAGAGATCTTTTGCTCTTCACGTTCGCTGGCCTTTTTTTCATAGCGAGAATGGCCAGAGTTGTTTTGGTTCTCTGCTGTCACACAAACCATAAAGTGGAACCACAGTCTTGGTGTGTTTGTCTGAGGAGTTTCTGAGTTGAGCCGAGGCAGGCAGCCAGCGCCAATGTAGCCTTTAAGTAACATGACACAAAAGACTAGCAGATCCTCCCTTAATCTTTGTGGAAGGAGTGGCGGAGGTTTTGGAAGACATCAACGACAATATGATAAGAAAGCTTTCTGAGAAGCTGAGAAATGTGGATGGTTTTTGAGAGCCTACTTTAGCAAAGCACTTCTGCCTTTCAATTTGCCTCTTAGAATGAAGACAGTGCAACTCTGTATAAGCACTACAACATCTGAAAACCATAGCACAGCTACCATAGTGCTGCACCTATGGTAAAGTTCCTCCCCTGGCATCAATTAAACCCATAAAAAACTCATCGCTGTTCATTAAAATAACATACTTAGACTTTTCCCCATGAAAATAATCCTTTCATGACATTAAATGGTTTAGAGTGTATGGTAGTTCTATGCTTTTGCCTCCTTTGGGATGTGTGGATCTGTGAATATGCAAATAAGTCCCTGCCTGTATCTCCAGTCACCCCTTTGCTGCTCGCCTGCAGCTCAAGCATGCCAGCTCAACTTCAACTCTCCTGCACCACTGTAAAATTACTCTACGCAACGCAGTGGCGAGTTGTAATATTAAAATAATTTAGCCATGGTAGAACCAGAAAGTGATCCTGGAGGAGGACAGTGATACGGAACGTCCCTCACTGGAAGTTGATGGGATTGGTTCCATAGGTTGGTTATGTGTGAAACTCTGGCTGTTTGAGTCGATATTTGTGGCACAGTCATTGATGCACTGCAGTTTTTTTTTAAGGGGGAAATGCTCAGCCATGGTATTGACAGCTTATTTCACTCATGATTTATCTTCCAGCACATAAACAACACCATATGGACATACTAACAAGGTAAAAATTGTGATTTACATGCATACAGTCTTTAAGCAGTTGCAGTTAATTGACTTGCAACTGCTCCCTAGGATTGCACAGTCTAAATTATTTTACTTGATTTCTAACTTGCAGAGCAAACCTCTCCAACTAGAACTCATAAGGCAATATCTATGTTTTGATTTTTCTTTACAATGCTGATAGTCTTGGTCTTAGAGATCAAGGTCTACCTCGGAGTTTCTTCTTGTACATACAGACTACTGCAAGTCCACAGGACAAAACGTATATTGTCTGCCAAAAGAAGTAAAGCTATGGTAGAATGCAGCAGGTCAAAGATCAGGCTTGGAAAGAATCTTTTTTGCCTGACACACTGTGTTGTGGCAAAGAGGGAGAGTCCGCTGGTCAAAAGTTTAGATTTTGCCATAATTCTTACAGCATTTAGTAGAAACAGAAGTGAGAGTGTAGCACAAAAAATATCATAATGTCACCAATTAAACATATGTAATTGCTCCTGCTGCTCTTAAATAAACTGTTTGTGAAACCAGAGAGTAATGCCTTACTTATTTGCTGTTACTTCACTTCACTTTCACTTCACATGTGTTTTATTGTTCATTTTCAGTGTACAAAATAAAATAAAAGAGGTTTAAGAACTCTTAAGTGACACATGGGATCCCATTTCTTGGGCATCTCAGAAAAGTGTCTAAGTATTTCCTATTGATCTGCACAACAAAGGTGATTGTTATGTAATTTACAGGGCATTAACTGTGATACAAATGTTTTTTAAGCTAACACAGGTATCCTGCCAATGGAAATAAAGTAACATTGATTTGGCATGTCGATCAAAGCTCTGTAAGGTGTAAAGCAAACTGTTGTGGTTTCACTGCATAATAGTTGAGGGCAACACGGATGTCGGTCCCACAACAGGGTCATCTAGAGAGTAACTCTGATGGGCCAAATGTGGTGGCAGATAAAGCTGAAGGTATCCACGGTAGGGACCTGCCACAAGGTTGGAAAAACAAATGGGAGATGCATGATACCTGATTTGTTGTCAAAAGAGGAAAGCTTGGCTGTTTTGTGTTCAGAGAAACTAAAAGTTAGCTGCTTTGTGAGAGTAAATCAAGGATACACCTTGCAGAAGAGTAAAGATGTTTGTGCAGCGGGTGGGGCAGTTATGAAAAATAATCTGCAAGCACAGAGTAAGTATTTCTCATGAAAGAGCTGTGGAAATGGCCCAGTTGAGGCAAAACAATACCTTGTTAAATGACGTGTGACAAGACAGCTGTTTTTTTATTTGTTGATTTACATGGACCATCGAGGATTTTGATCCTGTGCCTATTGTTGCCGCCTGGATTCACCATTGTGTTTCAACTTCATGGGCACCTGGACAGAAATCAGACCAGTCAATTAAACCAAGGCTTGTCTGATCAACACTTTAGATCTTTATATAAGTTATTCTGTATAAGCTGTAAAGAAAAAAATGTTGGTTTACTTATATTCTTAGTTTGCCTGGCAGCTGGCCCTAATAGCAAACACATTATAATGCAAGGGACGAAAAGATACAAACCAAACTTTAAATTATGTGTGCAGAAATATTAAAATGCCACAGGTTTATGATATAATATACAGTGCAACAGATGTGCCTAGTTGTGTTATCAAACAAAAATGTAGCAAACAGCTCAGATTCCTGCAATATGCAATAATTCATTAGTATATAAAACATGCTAATGAATTATTGCATTTGAGCTCCATGGTGGTTCTCTGCATATTTTATAACTCCAAAAATGTAAAGTAATTCACATGAAAAATATAAGTCTCTAATTTATCTTGGGGAAAGATTTCTTTTTAAGTGCTAAAACAGTCCTTGTATTACAGAAGAAAGAAATAAGTTCACTAGTATAAAATGCAACAGTGATTTAGTGTACCTACTTGGTTCCAGGGGCAGATGTAGGCTATGCCGGTTCGGGGTACTTTGCATTCTGATCATTATCCATCTTCTGTCCAAACCTTCCTATTTCCACAACAGTGTTGGATGCACATTCCTCTCTCTACAGGATCTGGAGACACAGGAAAAGCTTATCTTTGCAGAAACAGGGACCAGACAAACAGGAAACACAAAAGCAAACGCCTCTGTCTCTGACAGTTGAACTATAGAAAAGTTGTCTATTTATGTGTAGACTACTTATTTATTTTTAGATAGAACTTTTAAGATCATCTAATAATAATGTCAAAGTGCTTCCTATCAGCTGGTATACAGTATTGGACACCGAATACAAATATTACACTTTGTTGTTAAGATCTCATATTCAGGCTTTCGCAATATGTTAAGAACTGAGTTAAGAGACTACTCTATCATTCAGTGTGATGTGCTTTTGATAATTCTCTTATCAGGCAAATGCAATGTTCCATTGTGTGCTTCTTCATAAAGCCGACAGTCGAGAACATCAAACAACCTTTGATGGACATGAGTAATTTTGCTCCAAACCCTTTGTCTATTATTATTCTACACAAGGTGTTATTTATGGGAAGCATTCTAGTTTTGCTGTCTATGTTTCTCACCTTATGCCTGCCTTTGTTTGCCTAACAAGCAAGACACATCTTAAAGCCACCTGCAAGGTGTCAGTGGACAGGGAGGATTTTATCTGCGGTGATGTACTGAACTGAGTTAGAGCTGTGTGACTAATTACTTGGCAAATAATTTACATTCAGACAGTGACAGTTGGTGTCCACTCATTCATCAGAGGTAGAGCGACACAAGTAAATGATATCAACCAAAGCAGGATTACTCAGCTCAGAAGACTGCACTCCAATCAGAACTGGCTGCCTCCTCATTACTGATTAGATCCACAAGCTGTCAGTGACATGTTGTATTTCGGGCAGGTAATATTCATGTCAGAGTGAGTCTAATATATTTACTATTAATCCAGCGACAGATTAATTTCTTAACTACCCTTAATGGAAAAATCATACATATAATCGATTATTCAGTGCAAGGTTGTTATTCAAACATAGCCAAATATAATTCTGTTGAAATTACTGAAATAAAAATGGAGGTGGGTGAAGCAATCAGCTTGAAGGCTTCAGTCTGGCAGTTACGACCCATATTAACTTATTTAGAATATGAAAGGCTGTCAGGTTTTCCTGCACCTGTCCCATAAACCTGTCATATATCTCAGATTGTCACATCTTGTTTTCAAATGTAATATCGGTGGCAGAGAAGCTCTTACCTACTCTGTATGTCAGGGTGACGTAGTAATGAATCAAGGAGAGGAAATGGATAGAGTGTAGAGCTGAATGCTGCATATTACCATGTGCCAGTCGTCAGTTAAAACTCCATGCCCAAGGGGAGATTTCAGACACTTACAGTGAAGTGAAGTTCTCAGCCTCTCTTCTCAACCTCCTTCCTCCCCCCTCCCTGGCTCCCTTTCGTCTGGATTTTTCACCCACCACCTCTTCTCTTCTCTGGTTGCTTGCTCTCATGAAGTCCTCAGATTCAGGTCAGAGGAAGCTGACAGTCTGCCTTTGGCAGCTATTAAAGTAAGGTTCAGCAGATAAAGGCCTCCAAGGATAGCTGTCCATCAGGGAAGGTAGAAGTGGGAGAAATCTGTTTTGGGCTCTCATTAGAAATGTGGCGATCACCAAAAATAGAAATTGTTAAGTTTAAATGCTTTGACCCACAGAGTTTCAGTATTTCAAGCTTTAGATCCCACATTTCTCCTGCCTCCTCCAAGCCTGGTGGACTATATATTTGAATGTCATTAAGGTCCAATCCACTGAGCTCCACACCCTGTCTCCGAAGAGCTGTATGCCTTAACCGCGGTTCTGGAGGGCTTTGCCTCTCTACCCACGAGACCGAGGTGACTCCTTCTTCTTTTCCTTCAGGCCACATGTTAACTCAGCTTCTCTGTCTGACTAAACTCAATTTCTTCCTCCACTGCCTCGAACTGCATCATCAGAATAGGGCGCGGTAGACCCAGAGCGTATTCCCAATGGCCAGATTTGCATACATGCCACTGTACAAAAATCCACTCCCTCTGAGAGTCGTTTCTGGGGCCTCTACCTCTGCTTCTTTCATTCCGCTAAACTGTCTTTTGCCTTTCCTCTTTCGCTTCCCATGTCTACGGATTTATCTTATGAGTAGCAGATTGTGTGTGAACCTGGATTTTTTTAAAGTTTTTCGTATCTGAAGGTAATCCGTGGCTGCATTGCAGTTGTACCACCATAACAGGAAAGAGACTGGCAAGCAAACAGCAAAACAGGATGTAAGCCAATATGTGTAAACAGTTTTCGCAGGTGCTGCATTAGACTGAGAATGTCTGCTGGCCACTTGCCTGGGAAAACCCCAATTAAGAGCTATGCTTTGTGTGTGCCTCAAAGTAGCTGAAGTCGACAGGCCTTTTATGGAACAATAGATGGTCAGGTCACTACCAAAAGCAACCTCACAGACTTACTCTGATTCCCTTCAGTACAGTGCATGTAAGTCTGATCTGCGCTCACAATGGAGCTGATATGACAGCCAAGCCTATACAACTTAACTTAATCTTGATGGATAATTACAGTAAAGTCTGTTTTAATAAGATTTTAATCGGCAGGAGATGACTTTTCTGTTTTCGTTTCTGTCGCCACTGCTTTGTAAAGCCATTTGCACTTGATAGATGTTTTGATCTTCTCACCTCTATTGAATGTGTCTAATATAATTTCAAAAAGAGGATACTTTTCAAAGAGGCAAGGAGGCATCCTTTGAGGCAAATAAAACTTGACAGAGCATAAAGGGTAATGTAATTTCTGCCGAAGAGCTATCAATTTTGTTAATCTCTTTGGGGTCGTGGTAGCGCCCTTTCAGTGGGTGAAGCAGAGATCACCAAAAAGAAAAAATAAAACATTCATTGTATCTTTGGCAGGGCAGAGGAGAAGTGTAGATAGGTAGAGTATCCAAAACCAACACTCAAGTAAAACTATAGTTGCTGTTCAATAACGAGTACTTGGGTAGAAATAGAAAGAGTCATCAAAATAACTACTTAAGGTAGAGTACAAAAGTCTGTAATGAAAGAAGGCTTAAGTACTGAATAACTTAGGGATGGCATACTTTGTCTGTTTTCCTTTTCTTTTATTCAGTGTGGATTTCACTGACATTATCTCAACCACAGCGGTTCTTTTTAGGTAAAGACCTGGACATACCAGTAGATGATTTATTTCATCATTATTTCCAGATTGGGTAATCTGTTACAGGACAATATCCCCAGTCTGTACCTTTATATCGGATTACAAATATCCCACACGTGAATATTCCATCAATGTTACACTCTGTGACGACATTTGATTACTTTTGATTACATTTGATTTTAATCACATTTTGCTTGATGTCCCCAGTTATATTATATTATGATCTGAAGATAAATTAGCAGTTCAGATAGGCATTAAAATTAGGGCTGAACAATTAATCAATTAATAAATTGTAATTTGAAACTCTGTTACAGTAGTCACAAATGACAAAAGCTGCAGTTTAGCATGTATAGCATGTCTGGCGTTTTTAAACGGTCATGTAGCAGAATATACACCACAGCTGAGCCGACATTAGTGCAGAGTCTTGAAGTGTTTTCCATGGCAATATACGCCTAATTTGTGAAATACATTGCTTTAAAGTTAATAACAATGATCCCATAGTTTTCTGTTTTCAATATAGCCTTAATGTATGTACATATGTTTATAGTATATATAAATAATACCTGCTAATACCTTTTTCCTCCCTGAAAATTGTTATCACTACTGGCACCCAGTACTGGTCACTTTTGAAGGTATCTCATTTGGTAATTGCCACATGTTTATATATATATGTTACACATTGAATATTGAACTGAAGCTTGGCTTTAAAAAAAGTATATCGCAAATCAATACAATATCGAAATGGGATATTTTCTCCAACCACCATACCTATAATTCAAAAAGGTAATATAAAGAGTAGTGCAACATTATTGTTGTGTTCTTAAATGGTAACATAATTCCATTTAATATAAGTGGTCAAAACTCTCTCTAATCTTACTGAAAATACAAGTGAGAATCAGACTAGTGAGATTCATGTCATCCTCCTGAATAATGCACAGCAAATTATAAAATGGTGTAATGTTTTGTGTAATGCATCACAGTGTGATACACATTTAGAGCTTGCATAATTTCAGCTGTTGTAGGAGATATGTTTCTATACTGTCTTAACCAAAGAACAATATATGGCCAAGAGTTAGTTTGACATTTCTGAGGAAAAGCCTAATTAAGAGATAATGAGGTGACAATTTATCATAAGCTGTCTATGAAATACAGGTGTGTTCGCTTCTTCACTTTTACACGAAGAAGACCATCTGTGAAACACTGCATCAGCTATGCTCGCAGAAAATTAAAATCATCTGTCTTTTCGTGTGTGTAATTTGCTCCCTACTTTTCTGTCTCCCTTCATCAGGCTGCATGAATGATGACAGATAATACAGATGCAAAGATGCACTCTGTGAGCTTTAACATTTACATTTTACATTCCCACAGAAATCCAAAGCAGTAGCTGTTTTGAAACATAACATACTGTATGTATATAGTATTAAACCTGTTATCATTAACACAACAAACGCACTTGCTGCTCTCCATCAATTCAGTGTCAGTGTGATCCTCTGATGTAGCGACCTCAGACCAGCATTCACAGCCAGAGCTCGCTGCACTCTGTGCTGTGGTCTGTTAAGATTAGCTGCTAGCGCTGTTTGAAAGCCAAACTAAACAGCGGATAAAGAAAACAGTAAGACTGTGAGTGCTCTGCTCAATAAAAATCTTCCATACTGTAGTTTCAGCCATTATTCTGTGGTGAACGGAGTCATAAGGAGGTGGCAGGATAACAGAGTACCATCAGCAGACCACTCTTAGCAGAATGTGCATTAAGGCGAACATACTATAGATATTTAACTATTAACATGTTTACAGCCTCTACAGACTCAGCATTTTCTCTCTACTCTGCACGTTTCCTCTAGAAAGATGTTTCACCATGCTGAATGTATCTTCCAGCAACCTGCTGACAACTTTCTTTCTGTATGCCATTTTTGAGCCAGACTGCATTAATTTGTTGATCCAGTATGTTTTATTTTCCTCTCAACTGCTCAACTTTAAGTAACATGCTAATTGAATCCAAATGTAACACAGTAGAAATAGTGATTCTTCTCAAAAAAAACACTCAAATAGCAGTACAAAGTCAAAAAAGTTACTGAAGCACATGAAACGGAGTAAATGTAATTTGATAGTAACTACCTCTGAGTGTCTGTTGGGAAGCACTGACTATTCCGATGAGCACAAGTGAGGATTCCGGTCTGGGGAGTCAGACCTCACAGAGTGTATGTATATCTATATGCAGAAGTAGAAAGGAGGGGGTAGTGACAGGATATGGACAGGGTAACAACAGGAGTCTCACAGACACACAAACACACAATCGCTTGCAGCATGGGTGGCAGGCGCACTTATATTTTTACAGCTGGACCCACATCCCATGGCTTCCGCAGATGCTTCATAGCACTCTTCAAAGCCTCAGCAAAGCTTCCAAAGAAGCTGTTTCGCTCAAGACACTCCACAAACTGCACCTGAATGTGTATTATATTCACTGTTAATTGCTTGCAACATGTTTAGTCTGTTTACTGAACTGAAGTGTGTATGAATCTCGAATGTGAAACAAATGCTTAGACAACTGGCTATACTAACTGTTTTTAGGCACAATTGCTTAGCAATGCAACTCAGAAGGACACATTTGAGGTTGGATTTTCTCATCGATTCCCCTGAAAAATTCTGCTGCATCAGACTGTGTGTTTCCTGATATCTGAGTATGGGTTGATACCTGGATGTGGTCTTTTGTATTTAACAAACTCTCAGGCTCTCTCCCTCAATGGGATTTGAGCGCAGGCAGGGGAGACTGAGATATGAGCTCATGAGAGATTAAAGTTTAGTATATTTGATTGTTTCTCTTCTGTGGTGGGACTTTTACAATGAGCCTGGCCAGACGAGTTCAATCTGAATTAGCCTTAGCAGGAGGGAGAGAAGGGGCGCTGAGAGGGTCTGCAGCTAATCCCAGGATATTGAGCAGGATTCCTAGGATGAAGCTTTGCTCCTTTGCTTTCCCAAGTGTGACGATGGGGAGTGTTGGGGGGATGAGGGTACAGGGTGGATTTGGGGTGTCTTTCTCTTCTCAGTCCCCATTGTGAGGAGAGTTTTCACAGTTTAGGGGCACAGTGTCTGGGATTCTCTGCCCACTGAAGTGAGTCTTTTTTTTGGGTGGAGGGGGGGAATGTGCTGGCCCCTGAGGATTAGACCCACTGGGATAATCAGGATCAGTTCACAGCGTCCTCGAAGGGGGTCTTAGTCTATGTCCAACAGAGTAGGAGAAGGGACGCCACTGTCCTGTGAAGCTGCTGCCTCTGCCCACATCCCCCTCATATCCTAATGACATCAGCTACCCTTGCCTCTTATTCACTGAGTCTAACTCCTCAACTGTGACTCCTGTTCAGATTCTGCGTTAAATGCTATATGTTCTAACTTTATAGTTCATATTAGTGCAGTCCCCAGTGAATTAGATAAAATCCTACAATAAAATATGTTAAAGATAGATGATTCGCCATAATTTTACTTCACTTGAATTAAAATATTGCTGAATTTTACCATTTGTGTGCAAAAAAGGGTGAGGTAAATGGAGCTTTTGAAGTTCAGAATTGAACTTCCTGTCTTTTCCTTTGATTGTCAGTGTGTTATCTTATTTTCCTCAGGAACCTTTATCTTGTATGTAGTTGTCTGGACCTAAAAAAAATGAAAAAGGAAGCACTTGCAGGAGTAAAGGATCCCATTTTGTTAGCAGCCACATCTGCTTTTCATATTTATTCATACCTTTTTATATCTTCAGTGGCAAACTCTGCCGAAACAAAAGCCTGGGAA
The DNA here is from genome assembly GCA_024666655.1 of Dascyllus trimaculatus. Classification (NCBI taxonomy): domain Eukaryota; kingdom Metazoa; phylum Chordata; class Actinopteri; family Pomacentridae; genus Dascyllus; species Dascyllus trimaculatus. The sequence continues at coordinate 23,179,698 of CM045464.1, read as the reverse complement.
ATGGGTGGAACTGCATAAGACAGTCACTGAGCGTATACAATAAAGGGTACGCTGACGCAAATGCGTATCCAGGTGGTGCAACCATTCTCCCTTCATGTAGCACATGCATCTAGAAATAAAGCAGGAAGGTACACCTTTTTGTTCACACCATTGTTTTTTGTTCTAACCTGAACCTGAAACATTTCTTTCTTCGCACAAACTTGGCAAAATCTCATATTTTCCCTGGTGCTCTGTTACACTTTATTTTCTCTGGAATAGGCAGCAGGCTCTATTCTTTCAATCTGTTGTCCCAATTTTATCTACAGTAAGACCCTCCACAAATGTTACTTGCTTTTTGCTGTTACTAAGATACGAGTGCTAACAACCGCAAGTATGCGGGTGAGCTGGTGAGCAACTCCAGCACGCGCACAGACAGAGCAGTTCGCTGCACAAAGGCCAACAAATAAGCGCTTTCATATCTACCCTCCCCCTCCTCTTTAGGACAGTTGAGGGGTTGAATGGAAAGCTGGGCTCGGGGTGTGGGGGGTCACTGGCTAGTATAGGGAAACCAGTGTTTGGAACATTGTGTTGTTGAATTTCATGGCTCTGTGTTCGTCGTCTCTTTTTTTGTGTCATGATGAAATCATGTTGGCTCTGAAATCTCTGAAATCCTTATTCCTTTTATGTCTTCATCAGCATCTGTTTGTCGGTCTCAATCAACGCTAATCATAGTTTTGCAAAACTCAAGGAGTTAACAATGCTCGTATTCTAAGATGTGTTGTTTCTTTTTCAGACTGACAACACTCCTAGCTTAGTGCGTTTTGTGGTTATTGTAAATGTTGCAGCAATGATGCTAATTTTTTACCTAAAATCCAAATTTTGCAAAGTCAGTTTCACCTGATCTGACTTTAGTTAAAGTTACTATGTCGGTTATTATTTGTTTATAATATAAACATCCTGTAAATTATTCTCATGGCAGTTTTTTGTTAATGAAACCACAATCTCACTTTCTGTGACAAACAAAATATAAAATATGTCTGAACACGAGGTATAAAATGAAGTTTTTCTGTTTGTGATTTACCTCTACAGTACATCAAGCCAGCGTACTACTTGTTGCTATTGTCAGTTTGTGCTGCATACTGTGCCAAAATGTCGAAACAGCACATCTTGTGGTGTAATTTCATAGCACTATAGCTATCCTTTGGGGCAAGTGTAACAATATAAGCAGAAATGGCAGCACGCTATTAGTCTTATGCTCCTCTGGCAGGCACTTTGTCTCAATAGACCCCATTGCAGCCAGTGTAGCTTCTGCAGCACTGAAAAAAAGGGTTGGTGCTCCTCGAACACACAACATCTATTCTATTCCCTCTGCTCACAAGACCAGACCCACTTACTGGATGTTGTCAGACTCACGACGAATATTGCAAGTTTTTAAATGTTGTACTTTTTTTTGCACTTTTGTATAATTTCATGATGAACAACACTGCCAAGGTCTTTAAAGTAAAACATTACATGTATAATGTATTACTTCTCTTTAACAATAATAAATTGGATTGCATTAACAACTGCTCCTTGGGGAGATTATACTTGTTTCTTTACTTTTTGTTACAACCCAGAACTCATGTAATATGTTCTTGTCCCCGCTTGTAGCAAATTTACAACAAAGTCACATACATTCACCTTTCTGTTTTCACTCCTGTCTCTGCCATTTCTCGTCCTTTTCATCTCATTGTCTGTCATGTCTCACATGCATCCTTTGTGCTCCCTTTGTTGTTTTTGCATGTGTAAACAGGATTATGATGAAACAAACGCCCAGACTACATGAATTATTGTTTCAATACAAGGTTGATAGCGATAATATGAGAAATGTTTAATTTCTGACACTGTAGTGCAAATAATGGAGCCTTGATGTTAGTAGCTCTGCAACTTCAATGTAACTGGGCTACCCTAATTATATCTGTGTGATGTTCCCTCTTACACTGATAATACCTCATATCATCACAATAACCATAAATCTTATATTTCCTTCAGTCCCATAGCACAAGATTTCATATTTTTATATCACTTGTTCCCCACATAATATATTTTCAGTTAATATTTGTGCTGTTGGTCTCCTGGTGAGTACATGCTGTAGGCAGCACCAAATGCTATATTTCATCTTGTAGAGGTAGTTTTAGTTTGTCACTCCCATCCTTTCTTCCACAGTGGAAATAAGAGAAGGCTAGCTTCACCGTTGGCCGGTCTGTGATGCACAGCTGCTGTACTGACGCTTTATTAATGGGATTCAGGAGCTCATCTGTGCGTTCCGATAATGGAACAATGGAGGACCCCGCTCTGACAATCCTTCATCTCTGAGATGCTACAATTGATCACCAATTCAATTGCTAACTGCAGAAAATTGAATTTCTAGCCCTAACATTGTTCGTTAACCACGGTGCCGATGAGATGGCCATCCAGATTAATGATAATGGGAGGCTGAGATGGCTTCTGAGACGGCTTGTGAATTTGATTAGCTCTAGACGGCTGTGGAGACAAAGAGCAGCCAGTCAGACTCTTATGTGGAAGTACTTAATGAAAACCCTGCAAGGAAGGTAATTGGGAAATGTTTGTCTGGCTGCACGCTTCTCAGCTTACTGTATGCAGTCACTAAACCTATTTTGCTTGCTTACAATGCAATGTATATCTACAAGAATTCGTTTTCATTTTATCTCACAACACTGTCTTGTTTATATGTGTACATACATACATATTAATGTGTGTGTGGTGTGTGTGTGTGTGTACTGTATATGAATATAAAATATTATGCACGCACACGCACGCAGACCGCACAAACACACACACACACACGCACACACACCCCCACACACACGCACACACACACACACACACACACACACACACACACACAGACAGATCAGACCGGTGCCTTCCTCCTTGATAGTCCTACTTATGTGTCTCAGCACTGACTGTTCTCACCTGGTGTAACTGCTGCAAGTCAAACCCTGCCAATTAAGAAATAGCTCATGTTCCCTTTCCTTCTTCCTCTCATTGAAATGAGACTGACTCATTCAGGCTATTGAATAAAAGGATAGTGTTTAATATGGAGATTTTGCCCACTGTGTTTGAGTAAGTGTTTGAAAGAGTAGGGCATAACTCCCCATTGTTATGATGTGGAGGGCCATTTCATAGTTTGTGGGGGAAACAGGAACAGGTTCCTTTCCTGTTGTAGACACAATCAAACAACTTCACTAATTTATGGATGTTCGAGCCAAAACCCTATGAAGGGTAATGACGGTGAACAGCAGTAGAAATCAACAAGTTCATAGTTGTTGCTTTCACATAGCTCTTTGAGCCTTAGTTATTACAAAATGAGAGACTCTCTGTAATGGACATCAATTGTCTTGATTATTTACACCTCAGTGATTAGAGGTGGGAGGGAGTAAAATCCCTGTTGCTGGATCTGTGTAATGTTTATATCCTCAAAGTCAAAGCAGATCCTTTTTTTTCTGCACTTATGGACGTGCACGACCGCACTCGGCTCCTCTGAGGAGCATACAAGTCTGACAAGTAGAATGTAAGTTTGTTTGTTTGCATGACTGTGTGTTAAGTTTGTTGTTCTGATGGAGGATACGGACACTGCAGAGAGAGGTGAGGGTGGTGCTGCAGCTGTTGTAAAAGAACCCTGGTTGATGATAAATACCTGTAGATAAACAGGCTTTGTCCACCGAGTGGGATTTACTCAGCGCAGGGTTCTCTTAACATTAACCAAAGGTATGCAGTTGCTGTTCTCTTTATTACATCTGTGTTCACTTTCTCTGATACAAGGCTTCGTGCCAGCTGTGGTTTGAGCATTGTGTTTTTCGCCACCAGAAAATCTATATACTGACAGTTTTTGAGAAAAAATGTCCTGCGGTTTGAGGATGAACATTCAGCTACTTTGTTATCAGCGCACACCTCATGTTGAGCATCACTCTTCTGTGAGCTTACGAATGGGTTCTCGAGCCAACATTGATTAGAAACCTGTTACATTTTGGGTGCAAAAGGCAGCCAAGGTTAATTTACTGGATGAGGAGGCCGTTACAACTCTCCCTTTAGCAAGTCTCTTCATTGGCCTATTTTAAATCCCCCCTGAAAATAGGAGTTAATTAGGAACACCAACAGAAGAGAAATCCAAGGCAAGACACCAGCTTTTACACTGAAAAAAGCACAAATGCCTTTGCATTCACACTCAATTACTTGCCAATGCATTTTTGAAGTGCCTGCCTTGGACACTGTGTTTTTGGTCTAATTCATTTACATGGGGCAATATTATTAAAAAGTAAACACAATAGAAGCTCTTTGTGAGGTTAAACCTGCTTCTAATTAACAAAGAGTGAATTTGAAACGGGAATTAGTCTATGAAAGGGAGCTTGTTAATGAAGTGTGTGAATAGAATGAAAGACGAAAGCACGCGGCCCTCCCTGCTGGAGAAAGGTTAATGACTGTGTGGAACAGACCAGGAGTGTCTTCTTCTCTTGTGCTCCGAGTCCTGGTCCTCAGGGCTTCCCCTTTTTGTTGGTCCTCTGCATAAAACAGCAGCCCTTTATAATATACCCTCAAAATACTGAGCTATCTGTTTTTATGTGCATTTTAATAGCAGATACGGTGGTATGGTACTCAAGAGGATATGCATGTTTACATTGTTCGTTCTTACATTTAACATTCAGTACTGTAAAGGGCATGCACTCCTCTGTTTGGAAATGTTGCGGAGTGACTCTGGGGATGGCAGTGTGCATTTGGTTTGCCCACCACTTTTACCCAAACTGAAGTGCATCCGCAGCTATTGCATTGATTACCAAAACATTTACTTTTAAATATGATAACTTTGATGATCCTTTTACTTTTCTTTTAGAGCTGCCGTCATGTGGTGAAAAAATGTATTCATCAGTTTCTTTGAGTTTAGATCAAACACATGTAAAACTAATAGTATTCTCATCAGGCTCAATTAGCAAATATTAGCAAGCCAACACACACACACACACACACACACACACACACACACACACACACACACACACACACACACACACACACACACACACATATCTGTGACCATGTTATGCTGAAACTGGACCAAAGGCACTGCTGTGCTGCCTTAAAGAGGGACTACTGTGGTTGTAGATTTGGGAGCGAGCAATGTTTTTTTCCCTCCCTCCATGGTCCATACTGATTGTTATTAACCAATGAGACGGATAACCAACATGTGGAGCCGTTTACATTTGCAGTAACAATTCAAATCTTCGTGTCAAACTTTTGATCAATACAAATTCCAACACAAAACTTTGCTGAAGTGCCTTTGTTGATTTACCTTTCACATCTTTATTTAGAAGACAACTTTTAAAACTTTTGTCCTTTAATGTTGACAGAGTATTGGCTTAAATGGCGAGATAACTGCCCTCAGAGTCACAGTAGCACCTTTTAAATTTTTCTTATTTCATCTGAAATAAAGTTGCCTGTGTTAGCTTTGGATAAAAATAATGAAACGCATCAGAAACCTTTATCTGTGACCATATCAATCCAAACAGCTGTTGTCAGCTTCTGACGTGCTCACACACTCATAAGTCAGAATGCATCAGTCTTGCTTCACATACTCATGTTCATCTGATGATGCAGGAATGATTTGACACATGCTCACACTTCATTGTGTTCATTATGCTCATTGTATCGTAAAACAAATTGTTATTAGGCAAATCTGAAGTTCTAAACAAATGAAAGGATTTTAAAAAAAGGTTAAAAACTGTAAGTAATGGCAGCATCATGAATGAATTACCGAATAGTCTTTGGAGATGTGAATCACTATTGTCTCTCATAATAAAAGAATTATATTAGGCAAATTATAGTAGCACAGTTGCTCCCCAGATGTTGCTTCCCTTTAGTAACTGGCTGCTAATATGAGATTATGAATGGTGTTTAGTGGAAAACAAAACCACATCATTGCAAGTATTGGTAAGACCCAGGAGATGTTAAAATTAGGAACTGCAGTTAAATGGTCAACTTGTGAATATTTTTTTGTCACTAAGAGAAAGTGAGTTCAGTGAGTGATAGTTGATAAGAAGGACCCATTTTAGTACAAGATAGGTGCTGCAGTTACCATTTATAAAAAAAATCCTACCATTGTTCACATGCCATCTTCTCCTATTGCATTAATTCTACATTGCTTGTTAAGTAGTTACAGTCACTGTTTTTAATGAATGCTTATTGTCAAAACTGCGCTCATTCGACTCCACTTCACTGACTAAGTCATGCCAAATGCTTTTAAATGTCTCTGATTTGGAGATGAAGCTGAACAAAGCCAAAATATTGAATTTTCATCCTTCACTTCAAACAGAATAGAGCCTCTGCAGTGGAGTTTTCATTATGGTGGTGATTGATTAAGGCCAGGTGCCACAGGCATAAGGGAGGATTTTAATTTTACTTGTCGAGCATTTTTGCATATTTTACTAATTTAACTTGACACACAATGGTTTATGTAAATAACCTGCTATGACAATGCATTAAAAACAACTTGTCCCTCTGTTGTGCAATGAAATGTGTGTACTTGTTCATATTCATTCATAGTTTCTGTAGTATATTCCTGATTGAGGCAGTATCACAGTTGTTTTTTTTTTTTTACTGTGTATTTGCCAGCAGGCCAAAATATTTCATTTTAGCAGGCATCACTACAAGACATTCTTGCTCATTCTCATAATCCCCTGATGATAGATGAGCCCTTTTACTGGTATTTTACAATTTTTTTGTCTTGTCGCACATCTCAGTGCCAATTCCTCACTTGGATTTTATCCATGTAAAGAATTTTTGAAATCTTCATCTTCTTGGCAACTTGTAACCCTAAGCTTAGTTCCTTTCTTTTACTGTGAGTTTGATTTGCATAGCAACTGAGTGTTGACTTTACCGCTACGGATATTATATCTTAGGCTGATAGTAATAATTTCAGAAGAGTAATACGCTCTTTAGTTGAAGAGATGATTCAAGGGTTTTTAAACAAATCAAAGAGCCCTTTAAGGACAAGGTTGTCATGCCAGAGAGTTCATCTTGAGAAACTGGCACTGTCTCTTCAATGTATTTGTTCGAACTGCTTTTTTAGTGGAATATTAACTCGAACACTATATACCTAATACTGCATGCAGGCTATTTCCATGCACTGAAATGTTACACATATAAGAAGCCACAGTGTTCGAGGGAACACCTGTAAAGCTTTGCTCTGATCCTTTCTTCCTGCTCTCTCCAGCTGGCCCCGATACTCTTGCTGAGGCCAGGCACACTCTCACCCCGGTTTTTCCATGTTGGCAGAGACTTCTTGCCTCTTTCAGGAGAACACTCCAACAAACCACCGCTTCTGGGGCACAAGGCTTCTGGGGTTTCACTTGCATTTTGGCCCACCTCCTCATCAACCCTTTTGCAAACCAGAATTGACTCCATATTTCATCCCAGCCAATCCAACAAGAATGTAAATAAAGAACAAAAGTTGCCTGTTCTACACATATCAGAGGGCCTCTGCGGGAATAGAGCTTTCTTAAAACTGATCCTGTTGCAGGCCTGACCCCGGCCATTTCTCTCCACTCCATTTTCTAAAGCAACAGTACAAGGCAGTGCGCCATAGTCTGTGCGCTGCCCTTATCTCACATTGGCAGACACTGGGTCTCCCCATAGTCTGGATTTCCGTCTGAGCCTGAGCTCCTGTGGCCTGAATGTTCCTCTCATCTGCACAGCCATCTCCTCCTTCAGTCTGCTTCAAACTAATTGACTTTAATTTGTCTTTTTTGCCCTTTTACAATGAAGTGTACCTTTTGAATTTGCCAGTCGTAGCAAGTGTCAATTAAAAAGGCATCACCCAATAAAATCTGTGAACAACGAAAGTTAATTAATATCAGGTTTATTGTGTGTGGTACAGGTCCCGCCATGGCTCTTAGCACTTGATAACCATTTGGCCATGTAGTTTGAGTGCCAGTTTGGAGGCTGAGACTAATGAAGCTCATCGGCTAAAATGAAGCCAGTCCGTGAAATGGGCTCATCAGGTGCATTATCTTGTAATCAGAACATTAGCAAATTCATTTGGACACAGTCTCACTCTCATTTTTTGAATACCATCAAAATCCGAGGTCACAAAATTAATAATAATGAAAACATAAAGAATGGATAATGAAATTTGCATAAAACATCACCAGAAATCTAATGTGGGCTGAATACTGACTGCCTCATGTCATAAACTGTGGTTATTTGTCTGTTTAGTGTCCTAATTGTCAGATTTCCTAAAAGCCACATTGGTAATGTTTTATTTCCTGACACTTTTGATTGCATGCTGCAGAACGTTAAAATAGACAATTTGAATAAGCTTCATATCAATAAAAAACTGTCTGTGTTATGCTAATCATATGCCAGTATGTAATTTCACTAATTACTATTACAATGCTGCAGCTCCTGGCATGGATTCCAAACAGAGATTTGACCTTTTCACTATTAATGCAACCCTTCATTTAGTGATCCATATTATTGTAAGAGGCAAATGCACATATAGAACAATGCATTGGATATTTTTAGAATTACTGCCATCATATTGTTTTTTAAAAGGCTGTGACAAATACGCCATTTAGAGAATTCAATCTACCGCCTGTATTGAATAAATTAAAAAGCACTTCTTGGCCTTGCACCGATTTATGTGATGTATTTACATAATGAATATGCATATAACTAAGGTGTAGTACAAATCACAAGGCCTATTCTCATTTTAGATCAGGAACACAGTGTACTCTGACTGTACAGTTGTTCTTCAGTATAAACTAGACATTTTTAGATTCTAAATCGGTCACACTTTACAAGTGCTTGCTTCTTATTAACAGCCAGAAGTACTGGGCTTATTTGTTGATCGTTAGATCTTTATACTACGCTTACAACACAGGATTGCAATGCGAATGAGCTGTTGTTGAACATATTTATATGTGTGCTTCCTAACATCCATAATTTACCTAAGGCTTTTACTATTTTAATGGAAGTACAAATTTTGCAAAAACAGTATTCATAAATGTTTGATAATGATCGAAAACATGTGTAGCTGATATCTGCTGTCTTGTCCACAATCACAGTCTGCCTCCTAAAGTCAGTATAGAAAAAAAAAGTATTACCTTGAAATGCAGGAATATTTTGACAAGGGAATTACCCTCTATCTGCTTCACCAACAGCAGCAGCCCACAAACGCCTGGGATCTTGGCCACTGGGAAAAATCCACTGTGTAATGCACATGAGCTGAGGAGATCTCAGAGTGTAGACTTTAAGGCAGTATCAACCAATAAATTCCTTTTTACATTTTGCATTGTTATTACTTCAAAAAACCAAACTACTCGGTGCAGTTGGTGCTCTACATTTCCAAAGAACACAGGATCACCTTAATGGCAAATAGTGCAGCAGTAATTATATGTTTCATTATGCTGGAATTATTATGATGAATTGTGAATCAGTCGATGAGAGCATAATGAGTAAGTTCATTCACAAAGCACAAAGTCAAGGTCAGCCTTCTCTCTTAGCTTTGACTTCTGTTCAGATTCTAGTAAAAGTTGATCTCAGCAGCTTTTTAAATAGGTCGTAACATATAGCAGAAGAATAATAGAGGGATAAAAGAGGAAGCTTGCCATTTAAGAGATCTCCTAGTGGTAAGATAACCCCCTAGAGTTTAATATGTTGCCAGCGTAACATTTTGAAGTCTACATGCCTGGAGCATGAAGCCTGAATGACCACCACTAGGGACATGTGGTCTTGTTACCCTTGGCTCCTTTTCCTGATGTATTCCACTCAGCTTTCTGAGTACATCACCATGTGTGTTTTTACAGGTATATATTAATACTAATTGAAGTCTTTGTTTGCAATAGTATTCCTGTTGTTCCTCCCGTTACTGTTTGTGGTAAGTTCCACATCTGGTAAAATCTTTTGCTGTCCTCCCACCCTGAGTGTGTGCTTGCTTTCATGCAAACACACACACAAACCACATGTACACACATGTCTGTTAGTGGGTTGTATGTAGTGTGTCTACTTGAATGGTAGAGTCAGAGGCTGTGCATGGTTGTAAAGCAAAATTGTCTTTTTTTAAATAGTCTTTACCTCAGTACATGTTATTTTTTCATTTGTGATTTTCCCCCATTTGTTTATACTATGCTGTTTGCATGCCTGTGTCTGTACTAATAACACTCTGACTAACTCTGTGTCCTTTTGATTTGAAAAGATAGACAATGGGATGCTTTTCAGTGGTTTTTAACATCACTTAAGTGGTGATTCTTTATGACTGAGCTGATTTTATCAAGTTATTTACAGATGGACACTTAGCAGCTTGCTCAGTAGCTTTTAGAGACCAACTGACACTGGTTTTTTATGGAGTGACATATCTAAAATTGATATTAGCTGATACTGTTTACGTAAATACATATGTTATAGTTATATTACAAAGAGAAAATGTCTTCAATAACCTTCCAGCAATGTATTTCACAAACTATTTAGCAAATCCCTTTGAAGACAAAGCTCAACTCCACACCACATTCTGCTCAGCTGTGATGTGTACTCTGCTACATGTGCTGCAGACAGTCACAAGAGGATTACAAACAATGAAGTCGAAGCTGATCTGCTGGGCAAACTATGTGATGATAGAGTTTCTAAATTACCCCAAGCATCCTTTTCTGTATTATGTAATGTAAAAGAAAGATTTTATAGTTTTCATACTGGACAACATAGCAATATATCCATGACGAGCCTTTATCAACTGCTGATATTGGATGATTAATATATCGGTCGCCTCTATTATTTAAAATCTTAGGTGAATGACTGTGTAGCTGTTCGTGTAGTGAATTATACCAGTGATATAATGTTTCAGTTATTGTGGGCAAAATAGGTAAGCATTTTTGCCTGCTACTACAGTGAGTTCACTCACTACTCACTGGTTGACTTACCTGAAAAACACTTGCAGAACTTCAACAAAATTTTATGTAAGTCTTTCCATGTATGACATACAGTACCTTGTTGGTATTTACATGATAAAAAAAACAGACTTAATTAATTCTACAAAAAAACACCAATACAGGCTAGGAATGTGATGTATTCCTCAGGCTAGGAGTGCGACGTATTCCTCAAGTCATTTTATTTAACAGTATATGTTACAAATGCACATGATGCCAGAGCCTCTTCAATTTTACACAGTCTTTTTGTGGAGCTGATGGCCCTTCACTCTTTCTTTTTTCCCTGACAGTTATTTCTTTTCTCGTCTAATCTCCTCACTGTCCATCTTTTGCTTGGTTTCTCTCTTTCTCCATTCCTTTTGTAGTTCATAATACCACAATGATCGTGTGCTGGTAGTGTGAAAGAAGCACTCTGACTGTATTGTATACTCAAGCACTTGAGCCTCCCCACAAAAGATCTCTCCTGACCACAGACATTCCTCTGTGTCTCTCTTATTTTGCAACAGCCAAGTGATGAACCTTGCTCCTCTTCAGCAGCCTCTGTGATCTACTATAAAACCTGCTAATTGCCTCTTAAATGAAAGGCATCTAGTGACACCATTTTTCTTGGTTGAATATTCAGTCATTTTTTTTCATCCATTTGTTCTTCTGATTGGCACTCTCTAGCAACGTTGCCATGAGCCGTCCAATAATAATGGACCTTTGTCTTATAATCACTGGTCTTGTTGCACATTACCTGTAGATGTTTTAATCAAAGACTGAAAGACAGGCAGACTGTAGCCCTGAGGGCTGGAGGAACGGATATCATACATATGAGTACACTTTCTACTAAATCTTTCATTATCATGTGTCTAATGGGAAGAGAAGGCATAACATAAAACACACCTTAAAGTTAGATTTATTTTGTTTTTTATGAGTTTTTATGTATGTCTTGTTCTTCCTATCAGCATAGTAGGTTGAGCTTCTGTTGACCTTACATTGCATGTGTCTGTGTGTAGTTTTCCAATCAGTCATTTTTACACACCAAGATAAATTTATGGAGTGAAGCGATTCTCATTTTGACAATTTTCAATACAATTTTCTCATTGGGACATTGTCACACACCTTCACAGTGTTTCGTATTCTGGCCTTAAGCATGTACAAAGTGGCCCATATTGAGTTTCACCAACAGTGTGTGCAGCCACCCACTCTGGCCTACTCCAAGGCATGAAACAATGGCCTCCACATTAAAAGTATCAATTAATCATCCGCAAAAAAGATTTATATTTTTCAAGGATTTCCACAAATGGTGTAACTGTATGCCCAACTTTATATTCAAATCACATTTTGTGTGAAATGTGAGCTCTAATGGTCATTGAAATGACAAATTTCACAAAGCAAAGAAACCAATTGTGATAATACATCTTCTACGCTCTGTCAAATTCACATTAAAGCTGCTCAAATTAACTGCACCTCAGGACAAGACCAGGAGTCAGGGAAATGAGCAGGCAAGCAAATCACCACCTTGCTACACTTACACCCTGTTATAGAATAAGCTCAACATAAGTAAATATTGTATTTTCATTGTAGTCATTAAAAATTCATAACATTTACCAAAGTCAACTGAGGCCATGTGTTTCTCTGTTTCTGGCCGTGTGGGTCAGATTTGTGGTGACAGACGGTGGCTTTGTGTGGTTAGGGAGTTGGCGGGTGACCCCAGAAGGAGCACCTGTCTTAGAGTGGACCTGCTGCTCGCTGTGTTATGCCTTTGGGTGGGTTTGGCATTAACCCCACTGTCATGTCCCTCTCTCCTCACTCCCCTCTCACCCCAGCCCCTAAGACATACATAACCTGCCAGATCCACTCTGTCATTGCAGGATTAATTAAAATGCTACACAGCAAAGGCACTGGATCCCTTTGGGGCTGTGGTATATGCATGAATGACATACACACGTGTAAGAGCCCACACACACATTGACTCCTGTCCGACTTAGTGCCAGGTTGTTGTGTTCAGTCACCTCAGGGGACATTTTGTATAACCAAATGATCACTTCCAGTGATGGATGGACGGATCTGCCTTCAGCAGGCCTTTGTACATATGATGTCCTATAATGCATTGGGCATATTTATAATGTGAGACATTACTTATGCTTGTCTAAATGAATTTGCCCAAAACTATGACCATCTGGCTCATGCTGATGACTTGCATTTGCATAGTTTTCCTTTCAGGGACAACTGTGATGTCAGAAATTCCAAATTACCGCCTCTCATTGTTGTGTTTAATCCACGCCTCTCTCACAAGACATACTATTCATTTGCGGGGATTCAAATAAATTGAGCAGAAAAGGAGGTTACTTATTTATCCCAGGCCCCAGTGATGTGCTGGCAGAGAGACAATAGAGGTGAGGATACTAAATGAATTCTGTTGTCCTGTGCGCTTTCCCTGGCTATCACCATAATTTGATTAGTGACCTGGTAACTATGAATGTATGGGACCTCTTCATTCAAGTCTATTGGGGCTCCTGGGGCAAGAGTCCATGCTACAGGGCTCAGCCCCCCGCCTTTGCGACCCTGCCCTCATGTCATGTATACACACAACCGGGCGACTGGGTGATTAATGACTGAGCTCGTGGTGGCATTGAAAACTTCTGGTGACTCTACACAAAAGCCATCACCCTTGTCACATTAGCACCAGTCTGGGAACATTTGGCTGCATGCTGCTGGGCTGCAACACACACAATATATGTTAGACAGATGTATGTATACTGAATACGTCTGCAGCAAACTAAACATAATCATATTAAAGAAAAAGTGTGCTTTTTGTTCTCCATTATTGTATTTTCCAGCAAGGCACTAAGCTTTCGGTTGGCCTCTGCATCACAGACAGTAGAAGGCCTTTATAATAACATCATTTGCTCAGCCTGCACTTCCTGGCATCTTCTCATTTCATTAGCACACTGTTTCCATCTATGTACGTCTTCTTTGTCAGTTGTGTCTCTAGCTAATAATAATCCAGCATAATTAGAAAATGAGGAATGGCCCTGACAGCATTCCCAGCAGTGTTTTCTGAAAGTGGAAACTTTCCTCTTCTGCTTAAGTTTTTGTTTAAATGAAATGTCTGCATATTAAAGGAGATGAATAATTAGTAGCCTGAAAGCTTCTGGTTATATTAAATTTTCATCTCGCTCCTGAAGAGCTTTAATTTGTGAGGTGCTCAGGATTTTGGTTTATTAGGTACTATGGGGAGCAGCCACGCTAGTGAAAAAAGTGGATATCATTCAGTTACCAAACTGAGAACACGTCAGTGTAAATGCTTTCTTTTTTCAAAACCACCACAGTGTTTTCAGATATATCTGTCTTTTACAGGAAAAGTGAAGTGTGAATAATAAGCCCAGATGCTATCTTCCTTGTCTACAGGATCCTGTTTTCACCAAAGCTATCACCTTTAATAAGAATAGTTGCTAATGACATCTGTGGCCGGGGTGTAACCTTTAGCACATGAACCAGATTGCGGTATGTCTCATTCTCACAGCACTGAGCACAAGTGAGATATCTTTCAAAATTTCCCAAGATATTTTTATTTCACTCTTTAACCTGGCTATAAATTAACACTCTGAACCTGCAATTAAGATCCTCAAAAAGTAAAGATACAAGATGCATACAGATGTGAGCCGGCTGCTCGCTCTTCGTGAATGTAAAGTGCTTTTTTAGAGTGCAAACATTACCGCATAAACAAACTTGGTGCATAATGATCCTGTGCTGCTACAAAGTTTTCTACTCAAATATCATGTATTTTTCAGTACTGTAGTGTTTCCTTTTTGGAATAGCACCCTTAGTAAACCATTCTGAAAGCTAGCCCAGCACCACCTGAAAAACACTTTCAGTGTGCCCACATTTACTCAAACAGACAAGTTTCCCAGAGAAATCAGTTCATGTGGGTAATCAAGGAATGTGTATACTTGCACTCTAGCAACCTGGTTACTGTAAATCTCTGTGAGCATGCAGCAGATCAGCAACCAGATCTTGTCTACCCCAAACTTATTTCAGAAGAGTGGCTTTCTGATATTAACTGTGTAGTGAAAGAAGATGCTGCTTCTGGCCTTTTTTTGTGGTCATGTGTTTGTGTTGAGGCAGATAGACAGCACAGTGAGAGACAGCAGACAGACAGAATGCTCCTCTTCACAGTTTGTTTGTGTTTATTTTTTACACTTCTACAGGTACTTCATGTTTAGTTTTAATTTGCAACCACTGAGTTTTGTTTTTGTATTTAATATGATGAAAAAGAAAAAAGAAAAAATAATCACTTGGGTTGATGTTAGGCTCCAACTAGTGATCAGATCGATGTTTGTCTCACATGCTGATTGTTTTGTCGATCAACCTTGATGTTACTCTGTTCCTTCATTTAAAGTGATCCACTTAGACTCCCTTCTCCCTCTGAAGGCAGGAACTGGTAAGGCAAACTTACTATTTTATGACTACATTTTGAAAAATAACAAAATGTGGCTAAATTGTGAGATCAGTTATTTTTGCTGAGTGGATCATGTATTGCACATGTAATGACAATATGATGATAAAAAGGACACAGATGATCACCCTACTCTTGTTGGGCTACATTTTATTGAATGTGAATCCATTTTCAAATCCACTCAAAAAATCTGAATCCTTTTGAAGTTTTTGTAGAATCCTGTAAAAGTTTAGCTTTTAACATTTTTCACTTCTGTTTGGTTAAGTTTAGGCAAAAGGACAGGGTTTTGATTACTAAATGGGGATTTTTGTTGTAACTAGTTAAGCCCAAGGAACAGTCGTATTCTAAAGAAATGCTGACTTTTATTTTGAAACGGCAAATAAACTGCAGTCTTCTGTGTTTGAGTCTGATCTGCTCGATCACTACCTCACTTCCCACTATGATCTCAACATAATTACTATGGTCCACTAGAGGCTGCGGTCATAACTGAGCGTCTTTCATTAGTGACCTTTGAGTTCAGTCTTGAAATGTTGATTCGACAACTGTAACACACTGACTCTTATATCTTTAACTCGTCGATCCAAATAATGGAGATTGTTGAACTATGAGGTTAATGAGCTCAAAATATTGGTTTAATATGTATAAAATGTTTAGCTGGTGGATTGCTAGATCAGTTCTCTAGAGAAGAGCCTTCACTTTAATTAACAACAGCAACAGCACATTTCACTTATAGATGTAGAGTGACGCTACAGAGTGATGTGTCATTTCACTCACAAACAGTCTTTGGCAGAGTGCAGTCAGCCGCTGGGAGAGAGCACATTAGCCAACTGACAAGAGTTTCAGTGTTGCTCTTACAAAATTAGCATTAATTAGCTATGGCTGACATAAGCTACCCTCTGTGATGTTTGCTATTTTGCACTGAAAAGTGATTTTTTTTTATTGCAGTCTTTAAATGAGAAACTTGATAAATTTAAGCAAAATAAACTTGCATATTTTATACATTATTCTCTAGTAAAAAGCGGGCGGGCAGCTGTGGCTCAGGTGGTAGAGCGGGTTGTCCACTGATTGCAAGGTTGGCGGTTCGATCCCCGGCCCCTCCACATGCCGAAGTCCCCTTGGGCAAGACACTGAACCCCAAGTTGCTCCCAATGGTAGATTAGCGCCTTGCATGGCAGCTCTGTTGCCATTGGAGTGTGAATGTGTGTGTGAATGGGTGAATGTGAAACACATTGTAAAGCGCTTTGGATACCACTAAGGTAGAGAAAAGCGCTATATAAGTGCAGACCATTTACCATTTACCATTTAAAAAGAAAAAAACAATATATTGAGAAGTAAAAAAATGACATCAGAGCTGAATCCTGGTATTTTACATTCTGGAGACTTGATTCCAAATGGAACTAGCAATTGGAATCGCTACCCTATAATTACTGATCATAACTGGCTGGACCCATCCATCCATTTACTTCTGCTTATACAGTGAGTATTATGTAACACCACTACATAACATTTAACCTATATGGAACTAGCAGTAACTGTCATTACCGATTGTAATCAATTAAGTATGAAACATATTAAATATGTTCTGAATAAATAACTAAAAAGTTTTCAGTGACTGAGGTAATGTCATCAAATTGCATGTTTTTTGACCAGTGGTCCAAAACCCAAGGATGTAGCTTTTTTGATTGTAAAGAAGAGACGAATGAGAAAATATTTATTGATTTTTGAGATTAAAAATTTCTGATTAATCACTGCACACTAGATTGAAAGCTGTGCTACAGAGCTGTATGATTGTATTCCATGATATGATAATCAGCATATCGCTTGCAACAAAAGGATTACCGAGCATGCCAAGAACTAAGTGCAAAGTTAGATCTGGTACCATTGCCAGATGTTGGTTTAAGCTGCGTGAGTGTCATAGCACACATCACCCTGTTAAGTTGAGCAGGTTTTAAGCAGCAGCAAGCTTAGGATTACAGGGGCTTACATCCTTTGACCTCTCTGTCCCATAACCCCAGAGTATCAGTTGATTGAAATAGATGTAGCAGACTTTTATTTCAAAAACAAAAGAATTTCACCTCATCCTTCTTCTCCCACCCCTTGCCCTTTTTTGTCTTTTTGGATTCTTAAATTCCTCCAAATGAAAAATGGTTCTCTCTTCCTTGGTATTTTGTACAACAGACGGTCCCATTTTGCTTCCCCCTCAATGGGGAGGAAATGAGTTGTGGGAGCAGATTCCTCTCACACAGAGATCTCAGTAATCGCGTGGCTGTGTGTCACCAGAACACCACAGTGACAGCAGCTTTTAATTAATCCCACATCCCACCACCCTGTCTTGTCCATTGGTGGCTTCTCCCCCAAACTTTTCCCTCTTAACTTTCTTCTCTGTGTTTGGCTGTGTGTGTGTTCGGGTGATACGATGGGGTGCATTTTTCTGACTGCAGTCTTTCAAACCACTGCAGCGTAATGTGCATAACTTGTATAGTTACAGGATGACACTGCTGTCACTTTTCTAGACTTCTGAAAGTGGAAGATAGTCTGCTAACTGCATTCACGCTTTTAACCTCACCAGTGTTGGCTGCACCAGCTCAGTCTCTAAGACTGTGGAAACTGTGAGTGAAACTATGTGAGACCAAGTCCGCATGAAATGTTAATAACCCTTTCTGGAGGTTGGCCTAGACTGGGTCAGGGATGTTACCCCCTTGCTGCACTGCAGTGATCTTACGTCGAGGTGCTTGAGGACAGTGAAATAATGAGGCCTTGAAGTGTCTGCGTTCTCTTTCTGGCGCCCTGATGAATTGTGACAAGTTGTATTTACAATCCTAAAAGGTGCTGACACCGCCGAATTCTCCACCTCTTGGAGAAATACCAAAACATTGCTACCCTTGAGCAAATGTCTACGTGCTAGCTGTGGCTGAGGTATAGAGGAGCGGCTGTCTCGGTGAATGAGGGGCAGGATAGACTTCTCTGGAGAGATGGACTGAGCACTCGCCTGAAGGTCAGACTGTCAAAAGGGTAATTTCAGACCTGCTGAGCTAGAGTTCTGCCCTGCTCAGTCTTCATCCTCGAAACATCTTAGAACAGAGTCAGGCGTGAGAGAATCGAAGCCTCAGCATGCCGTTGATATAATTTATATTGGCCTTCTTGTTACATCAATATTATTTAGTAGACTTGGTTAAGACAGTGCTGTTTGATGGCCAGCATGGAACGCTTCCTGTCATTACAGATAGACTGATTATGGTAGGGTGTTGCTTTTTCTGCGTTTCCCCCCCGAGAGCCAAAGTGAATGAGACGGCAGCAAACGTACACTGCAGATACAAACCTTTGCTTGCTATTCAGTATGACTTGGCTGTAGCAGGCATTAGGTTAGCAAAGTGGGCTAAACTTGCATGCGATTAGGCTGTCAACGTCTGAAAATAATGAGCTGCAGACAGAACCACATTGGCATGCAAATACTGTACTGACATTCAAAGCTGGCTTAACATAAATGAGAGAAGAGAATGGATCGAAGAGGAGCTCGGGCCTCCCACTACAGAGCTGCAAACCTGCTGGGGGTAATGGACAAGTTGGACCCCTCAGAGCCTTTAGGAACTAAATAATTATTCCCTTGCATCAGACTTTGTGGACAAATGAGACTGAGGGTCGATTAAGTTCTAAGGGGGACGTGGTGTTGATCTCATAAAGGGCATCAGGAGATGTATGGCCTCTTACAAGATCATTTAAACCACTTAATGGAGGACAGGAATTAATGGCTGCCATAGAGCAGAGTCAATTATATGGATATTTTCATAACATATTGTGTATAATTCATAGCGTAATGGCATCAACACCAATCAGCCCCTTTGCCGTTGTTTTGGTTCTAGCCTATTTTAGATGAGGTTATTGACTCTGTATTTTAGGGGGCACAATAAGTTGCTGTCTTCATACAGCGATATAGAAGCATTGCCATTGTCTACTATTTTGAGGTGGCACAGTCTTGATGGTGGCGCCTCTTGTTAATTTGTATTAATGTCAGATAATTTAGAGTTGCGATGGATATATGTGCACGCCTTGTGCTCTCAGGCAAAAAATTGGATTCATTAAGAAGACGGAGGAGCTGGTTAAGTTTTTTGGCCTCGTGGTTTCAGGTCACTGAGTAATGTGAAGAGATGGAGAGGGTCCTGGCCTGGAGGCTGGGGAGAGCTGGTCAAAGATAGAGGGGAGAGGACAACACCCCCATATAGGACCACATCACTCACACTGACATGTCTCTCACCGTATACAGTTTTCACCCCTGCACTCTTTTACTGCCATAACAGACTGTGTTTGTGACTGCGAGCAGTGAAGTTACATGACAGTCCAGGGACAGCTGGGAGGAAGGGAAGTGTTGGCTTTAAGTTATTTTGCTTGTGTGCATATCAATCAGTATGTTTGTCTGTTTGTGTTAATTAGTTGCGTGAACAATGTGCACTGGTTCACATGAAAGCACAAGTAATGATAACTACTGTAACATTCATAATTACACATATAGACAAAGCACACTCTCATATTCGCATGGGTTAGCATGAGCTGCTCGCTGTCAGATGCAATCATGAATGAGTGATGAAGATGGCTTGAAAATGAAAAACATCCTGACCCTTTTGTTTAAGACCTGCTTTTGTTCATTGCAGTGTGCAGGAATAGTCAAATGGCAGTCAAAAGTCTTATCCGTATTGAGCTGTCTTTTGAATCTCCCCCCAATCTGTACTTCCCCATACACACTCATTTGCATGTAGTCATATTACCACACCAAGGCATCACAAGCATTTGAATGATAAATGTAAGAAGACGAAGAGATTAACATGCATGTGAATGAATCATTCCCACACAGGATAAATATAAAGAGCAAGTACTTCAGATCAGGGCATTCACAACAGGCAGTTTCTTTTTTGTTTTATATCTCAAACAGATGAACACACTGGCACAAGTACAGACTTTGTGGGAGGCCCTGAGGCCTTGGCTTGGCTTCTGACCTCAGCACTGCTCACCATTTATGAGGCCATTAAATTATGGGTCTGTTTGATGTGCAACCTGTGTCCAACATTATGTGAGGGAGAGGCAACCACAAGCACCCCTTTTATGTTTGTTTTGAAAGTGTGGTTGTTTGTGATATACTAGTCTCACTGTCGATAAAACGTACTATTACAAGAGTGTAAAGTCAAGGGACCTTTTAAGGAAATTTTTTTTTAAAACATGCTTGGGTTTCACAGGACCTCCCCTTCGACTGTATATTGTGACAGAATATTTAAAGGTTTCTTGTTGTGCCCCGTTTCAGCAAAATAATGAAAGTTTCACAGGTCCTTAGAATGTTTCATTCAAATTTAAACTCAAAACACTGCAGAGATGGTTCACTTTACCATGACTACGTGGGCTTCCCGATAGCTTATGTCGCGTAACCCATGCGCAGAGGCGTAGCAGCTGTGCTGGGTTTGAGTCCGATCTCGGCCATTTACCGCATGTCCTTCCTCACTCTCTCTCCTGTTTCTGATTCTGTCCACTGTCCTGTCCTCTTCAATCAAGGCTGAAAACGCCAAAAATAAATCTTTAAAAAAAAACGTGAGTATGTAACCTCTGGTTTTATTCCTGTTCTTAACGAGGTGTTTGAGTGTCTGTAGCCTTAAATGCAGCTAAACTGCCGTCACTCTGCGTCTTTGATTGGCAGTGTAGAGAAAAACAGTTAACTGCACGGCAATCTACATGGATGGGAATGAGTGTGTGAGAAGAGGAATTTCTGTCACTGCTAACTTTCTCCCTGAATAATAAATTCCTGAATTTACGGCACAATTTTTTTAGCACGTTTGGTGAGTTTGTTGCGATTATATTGCAGAGCTTTGTAACAGAATAGAGATTGGAAATAGAAACAAGTGACTGCTGGTTAGCATGCATATAATACAGGATATGTGAGCACAGAGAGCAAGAGATACACAAACAGATGTAAACAGCAGCTGAGGCTGAAGGACGACTGGCTTCAGAAAAACGCATTAACACACACAGGCCTTGTTTATTAGTTTTAAATTGGTTTTAAAGTTTCAGCCCTTTCTGAACGTCCCTCAGCATTACAGTATCCACATGGCTCAGACCTGTGGGACTTTGATCAAAGTTAATGGTAATGTTAGACACATTAGCGGCACAGTGCACTAACACTAAGGATTTTCAGATTCTTGTGGTGACATTGCCATCAAAAATAAAAGTAATCTACTGTATCTTATGTTCTTCAGATGCTGGGAGTGCATGGGGGCTCTAATGTTCATTCTTGCAACCAAGAGCAGAACATTTGGTGTGTTTTGCTCATACTTGAGACATTTTAGAGTTAGCAGTAGCAGTTCTAGAAAGTAAATAAAGCTGGTGGACCGAGAGGCTGCTACTCATTCTGAATGTCTCATGTGGGAAACAGTGGACAGCGAGGGGCAGGATTATACAAAGTTTGAGCTAGACAGCTATTGATTCTTTAGTTAAAACATAGCAGCTGAGAAAAATTCTTACTTCTTACTCTTTCTTCTAAAGCTGGGAGGCTATTTAGTTGCAGGGAGCTAGAGGAATGGCAGAAGTAAATATCTACATATGTATGCAGCTTTTACTTTACACCTCCAAGTTTGTAGCAACTACAAGACGCTAAAAAACACAATAGAATTAATTTTCACTATGTTGATCTGATAATTTTGATAATTCCAAAACACTGACAGGTTTCTTTTGATTTGTGTCTCCTGTGTTCAGGTAATTTCCCCCCATTTATAGTTTATCAAGGTGCCCTAGTCTAGCATGCCTAATCAACTTGATAAACAATCTTAATTGAAAATCATTTATCTAAAAACCTAAATCTGATCCTCTTTGTATCAGCTCATTGGCATACTCGGATGCTGTGTGGCTTTGTATGGTTCTGAAAGCAATTAAGCCATTAGCTCAACATCTGACCTTTTCCTCATTGTTCTTGTCCATAATATCTAACATCCCTGACAAGAATGCCCTGTAATGAATGCCAGGGGGTCCGTTACTGAGCACAGCATCCTTATGGCGGACAGGTTGCCTCAAAGTTCCTAGCTTTGTTTTGTGGGCACTGATAGCATCAATTTTTCATCTTTTGAAATCCTTGAACTGAATCTGACCTGACCTCAGTGACCTCTAATCAGTCATAGGGTCACGTGGCCTGTACTTTTTGATCCTACTGATGGTGCTGACGGAGAAAAAACATGCCCAGCTACTGGCGATGGTCAGGTCATCCAGGGGTGCTTTGATGCAAGCATCTATAGGAATGCAAATGTGACCGGCTGCCTGACCAGTACATTACAATGGGAATAACAGCAGCCTGGGGCAGACAGTGCAGCTGCCCCCATTAGTTTTAATCGCTGGGTTACATAAAAGACAAACATAATTAGGCTCTGTGTGTGTCACACAGGAGACAAATGTATCGGGTAGCTTGTGTTGTTTAAAGACTTGTCTGACCTCAGTGAGAACTTGAGAGTGATTAAGTAATTGTTTAAAGGGACAGATGGGTCAAGGGTCATCAGTGATAAGTGAGGTCACACAGGGTTGTCAGCAGTCGGGTTCATCAATTTTGTCTGATACTTGGGTCAGCACAAAGATACTCTGTTTTATGTATTATTTTCAGTGAAAGTCACAACAATAGCATGCTCCTTTGCCCATTTAACTAAACTGTAATTTATCACACAGGTGAGAGAATATGTGGGAGCAACTTACTCATTCCCAGAGCTTTAAAGTGGTCATTGTTCGTCAATCACCGCAGACCAGTGAAAGTAATTTACTCAATCCCAAAAGCCGTCAATAAATCTTAAAAGACTGCTGCATAAAGGAATTGCAGTGGTCTCATTGACACTTAAATTGGAGTCTTTCTGGCTCAAAAATAATGCTTAAAACATTTTAAAAGGTTCTTGCAATTATTAGATATTTGGTCACTCTGTTTAAGCAGCAGAGTAAATTTCCTTTTCTCTACATCTGCAGAGCCACCTTATTCATCAGTGGGAAGCTGATGCCGTGAAGCCAGCTGCGATCTCTGCTTACGTATTTTCAGCTAGGCCAATAATAGAAATAAGAAAGGCTTTTTTAGTTGGTTCACTGTAATTTTCCTTAAAAAACAGATTGTTGCACATTATTCCTTTTATGTTGTAGGAAGCCACACTTTTTACGACTGTGACCCCAAGATTCAAATAAGATAAGACTGAAGCTGAACACTCAAAGAACAAAAAAGCTATTGACAGCATTCATATGGAAACTATTACTATTCAGTATTCTAAAAGTAGACCATCTGTTTACTTTAATTTGCAGTTAATGTGATATAAATTTAGTATACAGGGCAGAGTTACTGTATACTTAAGGTTTGGATCACTTGCGCAGCTTTTAGCGGCTCCCCTTACTGTAATTAAAGCTTTCACAGTGTTAAGAGCTTGTGGGTGTGTGAATGTGGGTATGAGATATTTTTTTGATACATATTGAATACGTATGTGCTTTTGTGTAGGAGAATGGTCAGTGCCAGAAAAACTAAAGAGTGTAATCTGAAATGCATTAACTTCACTTAAGCTTTCACAAGATGTTCTGTTGCATTTATAAAATGAGTCTCTATTGCTGCTTTTGTACATTTTCATGGGCCTTTGCTGGGGTGAGCTGCAACCATGTCATTAAGTGTACTGCCTGGAGCCCAGAGGAGTGTATATATACTCTGTCCTCTGCAGAGATGGGCATCACCAGCAGGGTCCGACTGTACCACCCTCCATATGGTGGCTCGTTATTAGTTTTCTGTTGCCCTGGCGCCTGGGAGGTTCATCGAACCCTTGAGTCCATGTCTCCATAGCCCAGTTTCTGCTCCACTGTGATATTTCTCTCTATGGCCAATCGGATAAGTCACACATGACTTCACTGCACGAAAGAACAACAGCAGCCTCAAGCAGATGTTGCTCTGTACACTGCCCATGGAGTGGAAAACTCAAGAGTATCTGGGTTACTGTTAGAGTTCACTATGTCTTGGAAGGGGATGTGTAGTCTTCAGGGTATGAAATAAGGCCTCAAAGTTTCTCAGAGATCTTTATGAAGCATAAAAATGCAGTAGGTTACTCCATTTATAGATTGTGTGCATAGTCGGTAATTTGAGATATGAATGTATAAAACTGGGTCCCCTGTAGTTGCCTTTTTTACTCTATGCCACTTGAATGAAATTCTCTTGAGTATAAAAAAATAAATTGAGCAATCACAGCAAAGCATGGTGAGATAGTAGTAACTGAACAGAACAACAGAAATATAATTTTGAGTGCAGTTTGTTGTACCCAAGGTAATAGAGAGCGATGTTATTTTTGTCGACTTTTATTCTGTAATATGACCAATATTTTCATATTCAAGTGTGTATGAAAAAAAGTCACTGGTTTCTTAAAAAGCTAAATACAATAAGCATTGGATCAAGGCACATACAAGACTGGCCAAAGGGCATACAATGCACTTTGGTTTTCAATTGTAAAGAACAGTTAACTTCAAATTGTGGCAACATAAAAGTGTTCATTTGGAAAATAATACAAAATAATACTCATAACAAGGAGTTGCTGACACGGTGGTAATTCTAAAGAAAGCCAACATGTTAAGTCTTTTTGGCCTGGTGACTAGAATGACGTATGGTACATGGTACTAAAGAATGCCGCCATTGTCATTTGGCCATTGTTGGCTTGTACAAATAGAGATAGTGGGGGGTCCTCTGTGTCAGCCTGTCCTGTCTACTTGTTTTGAGGAGCAGAGAGCCCCTTAAGGTCGGTGTGCTTTTTCTGCCCTGTGCTGTGGCCTACAATCCTATCAGAAACATTGGAACCCTGCTTGGGTTGCTTTGCTGTGTTTCTTCTTCTTCTTGCAAACAGAACAAAATAATACACTGAACAAAGCAGAGATAAAAGGCATGGCACCTCATCTTTAGTTATTCGTTCTCCACACCAGGTGAATACTAAAGTAAGATTCTTGGTCCGTAGTATGTGGAGACAGCTACTGCCTGCTCATTCTTTTCGAGGGCAACATGCCTGCTTTGTGAATTACTTGATCAGCTGTGCCTTAGTTTACGTCATGTCATTTTTTTGCCTTTTTGTTTTTCTGACAGCCACAAAGTTAAAAGAATGACCTGTGCTTATACTACAAGGTTTTCTAAAGTCTGATTGTTCAACACAGCAATGAAAACCCACTTTCACAGTTGACAAGTCATCATATCTTAGTAGAACACAGAGTTTCTTTTGTTGGTCGATAACCTTAAGCAAAGGAAATACAGTACAAATTACTACAAATCCCTAAAATATAGAATTGCAGTTAGTTACAATACCCACTGATGGTTCAGTGATGGCCTGCAACTGGAACGTTCTCCATCTTCATAAAATGTCCTTAAATATAAATTATATGGCAAATGTACAGAACATTGCTTCTTTAGTCTTATAGATCCAGTGTTTTGTAAAAGTCTTGCCACTCTGTTTTAGTCACACTCATCATGAATGTCCGTGCGCAATATCATGAATGGGAATGGTCAGAATCTGGTATTCCACTGTCTCTGTAGCTTCTGTTGTTAATACTGTTCTCGGTGTGTGGACTTTTGTATAAACTCAGGCCATTAGGTGGGAAAATTGTGTGTATCACAAACTCCTCCTTGGACACAGGCAGGTGATTTATAGGTATCATTTGAAAAGAAGTTTCTCGTATTTCTAGGATGGAGTTGTCCTTTTTAGTGCCAGCCTCAGCATAGTCATCCTTTCTCCGACGGCCTTTGTTATATGTGCAGTTCCTGGAAAAAAGTGATCCATTCCTGTGGACGTACCAGCACACCAGTGCCAACATGATTATTGCCAAAAGAGCCACAGCCCCTCCAATGATAGCAGCCAAAGGCAGACTGGAATTTTTGTAAGGCTCTTTCTCCTGCTCTCTATTTAAAGTTGTGGTCGGGTTGTAGGATTTGTGAGAACCAGTCTCCGTCTCGATGCAAACAGGGGTCTCGTCTGACAGGTAAATGTTGCTGGTCTCCATGGGAACCATGCATATTCTATAGGAAGACTCAGGCTCCAGCGCAGTGAGCAGATACTCCGTCTTTTCCCCCTGCACAATGGTCTCAGTGATGGAGCCAAAGGCAGGGCTGTGTCCCAGCTTTAGCCAGCTGAGCCGTAGAGCAGTCATGGGTTGTGACACCCTCCATGATATGTGTATTGTATCTGCACTACTTGACTTCACACTGATGGTGATGATCTTTCTGCCTGAAGAGGTGGTAGTGCTGTGGTAATTCTTACTGATGTCAGGCCCTTTCACTATAGGCCTTTTAGTCACAAACGAGGGCCACTGGGGCTGTGAGGGGCGTATAGTGTTGGAGACTGTGCTTGTCTCATAAGTAGGGATGAGTTCTGAATCTGTGCAGTCAAACATGTCGGTGGTTAAGTCTTTAATTGCCATTCCTTTGACCTTATCAGGACCCTGGCACATGAAGCCACGTACATTCACCTTAGATGGCAATGACCGCAACCAGTCACGCACCCATTTCATCCTGCAAGTGCATTGCCAGGGGTTGTTGCGTAGCAGGAGCTGTGTGAGATTGTCCAGATCTTCAAATACACCCTGCGGGAGGCTGCTCAGGTTGTTACCAGAGAGGTCTAGGCGGTACAGTTGCCTAAGGAAGGCAAAAGCCCCAGGTGGGACCCGGTTAATGTGATTCTCTTGTAGCTGCAGCTTCTCCAAACTGGTGCCTGGCAGGTTGGCTGGCGGCGATGTCAGAGAGTTCCTCACTAGTGAAAGCTCAGTCAGATTGATCAGGTTGATGAAAGCCATCTCCCCAATCCCACGGTTGTTGAGCAGGTTACCATCCAGGATTAGACGCTTCAGGTTGATAAGATCTTGCAGTGATTGCTCTGAGATAGAGGAGATGCGGTTGTCATCAAAGCGCAGCTCCTCAATGCTCATGGGCAGACCTGAAGGGATGGTACTTAGGTGGTTTCTTGAGAGAAAAAGCAGTCTGAGGTGATTACTGTCCCTGAAGGCCCCCTCCTCTATGCTGACGGCTGATACAGAGTTATCATCCAGGTGCAGTTCCTCAATGTAGGGAATTTGGCCTAAAGAGGCATGGGTAATCATCCGAATGTTGTTCTCCTGAAGGTGGAGCTCTTTTAGTCCAAGAGGAAGGTTGGTAGGGAACTCATCCAGATTGTTGCAGTAAAGGTAGATCTTCTCCACATTTGAGAGCCTGCGCAGCTCTGTAGGAATGCCTGAACTCTTAATGCGATTATTTTGCAGAAAGAGCACCGTTGCATCCAGGGGCATACCAGTAGGGATGGAAGTCAGGCCACGGTCATTACAGTAGATGAAGGTCCCATCGCAGCGGCAGGCTGAGGGACATGAGGCGGAGGTCACCAAGGGGTTAGCAAGACCCAGCAGCAGACCGATCCTGATTAGGAAGAGAATAAAGGTCTTGCATTGACGCACCATCTTGAAGGTGTGTTGCCTGGCAGTCTAATCACTCAAGAACCCCTGGGGAAAAGACACAAGTGTACATTTAATGCACAAGCCCTTTAAAGGGGAGCCAAATTCCTGTTCTCATAATTGCAGGGTGTTTGAAAAGCTGCCTGCAGCACTTTCTAGATTAAATAACTGCTGAAAGAATCTGTTTGAATTCCTCCCATTAAATTAATATGAAATGATCATTAGGATTACCAGACAGTGAAGAAATTCTTTTTTTTATTGACAATAAACTGTTTCAGAGCTAGCTTTACATCTCTATATGCACTGGAATAGAGTAGATAGATTTCCTGGGATTAAAAGTTTAAAAGTTTAAAAAGTAAACTGCGTTAGAAATAGAACGTCTTTTGTTTTCTTCTCTTTGATAAGAAATGTTCCTCCTTCTCAGCTCTGTGAATTAAAACTCTGTGCCTCGACGTTTTGGCCCTGGCT
Organism: Dascyllus trimaculatus; assembly: GCA_024666655.1. Lineage (NCBI taxonomy): Eukaryota > Metazoa > Chordata > Actinopteri > Pomacentridae > Dascyllus > Dascyllus trimaculatus. The sequence continues at coordinate 23,151,393 of CM045464.1, read as the reverse complement.
TGTGAAATGTAATACATTTCCTAGTTGTTTGACACGTTTCTCTACCTCAAGGCTGTCTTTCATCACTACAGTCCAGAAGGGTGAACAAAGTCAGGCTTTGTTGATGGACTGTTGTGAAGTCGGCATACTTTAAATCCTGTTAGATCATTACCCATGTCTTTTGCCATTCAAATTCTCGGGTTTAACTGACCTCTTACAAGATAGGGAAAAAAACTTTCTCCTCACAGAATAAAGGTTTGATCAGACTTTATAGCACAGTAAGTGCTAAGAAGAATGTTTTGTTTTAATCAGTTGTCTCAGACTACAAGATAAATGTGTAAGCCTCAGTTATCTATGCACTACACTATGTTGTTGATCTTTGCTGTAAATGGGGAATTTTAAAACAATTGAAACTGTACTTTGTTTTTAAACAAGATATTTAATGTCACAATTTATAAACTTGCAGCATAAAGCCTTGAAATTAACAAAACGGCAAAAGCTTTTGTTTGTTTGTCTTTGTATCTGTTTTTGCCAGTGACATGTAGTTCCTTTTTAATTAGGCTAATACTGAATTATCGCTTTAATTATACATTCCTGCCATGACCTCTCTTCCTCTACATCTCATTAGAAAATTGTGGTCTAGTCAGTGAAGTGGAAAAAAAGCAAGGCCATCTGTATTTGTCATACCTGATTTATACGATGTGGTTAATCCTTCCAGCCACCAAAAATCCAATCAAGATTTCCTCTTGAATTTGCTCTTATCCTTCCTGAAAGGAAAAGTTTGTCCAAGGGGTTTCTTGTGATATCCTGACCTGGTCAGTGTTTGCTGAGTGGATCCTTGTTTGGACGATGACCTCCACTGTGTTGTCAGAGGCTCATGCTTTCAATGGCTTTACCATGGCAGATAAGCCTGTACAAAAAGCATCCCCTCTCACTGACAAAGCATGCACTCTCAGGTAATATTAAAAATCCTAATGGCCAGTGCAATTGTCAAGCTCAACAGCCATAACCCCAAATTAGATTTTTTGGGTGTTGTATAGTGATCCGTGTGTTGGACAGGGCGAGCTTTAGCAAAGGCTCCTTTCTGCAATCAGGCCCGACAGGCATGATGAGTTGACACAAAGCTGGTCTGAGCCATGCCAATCCCCTCTGCCACAGGCTCAATCCAGGCCCGTTCACTTGTGTACTCCACGTCTTCAGGTAACCCAGAATCCTCTGCTCCCTTGTTGAGCCTGTATACACATTAATCCAGGGCTCTGGTCCCTTTTCCTGAAGCAGATAACCAATGTTCTCCTCTCCTCTAAGGAGAAAAACAGGATGAGTTGCTTATCCTTCTGGGCCCAGCCTCTCTCACGCATCCGCAGCTTGAGTCGCACTGTGGCCTCCTCACACCTGGGGTGGTGCTCTGAAAAATAATAGAATACAATAACAAATTTAGATTTTAAAAAATGTGTTAATGATCAGGTGACGAGACATAACTGGTACAATATTATTTAAAAATATTTATTATGCATGTAATTTCAAGAGAATTTAATTGTTTAGGTACAATATTATTTAACTTATCTTCTTTTATAATTAAGGGAACAGTTTTGAAGAGAGTTCCTGTTTGAGTCACAGATTTTAGTATGACACCTGCAGTGAAATAGATGTTCATATTGGGTAAAACTAATCCCACTTAGGAATGTGTTAGATACTGATCTCTGACCTGCCTTACATTGTGAGTTTGTATTTAAAAATAGCCTTTCTTCCACGCTTTGATTTAGCCTGTTGACCTTTTACAGCCAGTTGCTCTAACAGACCAGATTTCTTTTCTATGGTGATACAAGAAAGAATGCCTGTGCATACAAAAGACAACGGTGATCTAGACCCCCAACTCAATAATGGCTGAGGGTGGAGCCCCTATGCCCTTCTCGGTCCAGTTCACTGCATAGCTGAGCTTTTGGTGTTTTACAAGAGAACTAGTCCTGCGATTAAAAAATGCAGTCTGTGCCAGATTGAAAACAAGGTTAGTCCAGATTCCACACACAAGAGGAAAAACAGATCCACTTGGTGCTTAGTGAATTACTCACATTGTTAAAAAGCTCTCATGACAAATGAGAGCGCATTTGAATTTCGTATGAAGAAGAGAATGACTGCATCCATCCCTGTCACTCCCAGCTCCTCTCTGTGACCCCCTATCCCCACCCCATCCTCTCTTTTACGTTCTATGAATGCTGTTTCTGTTTGTAAAAATAGAATTTCCTTTGCCAAAGCGAATGTTATGTTTCCTTTCACAACACAATAGCTTTGTGTCCTGATATGTAGCCATCCATGTGACCTGTTGGCTGACACTGTGTGCTGTAAAACATGCAAAGGTAAATTAGGAACAAGAGGCCCAGCCATTTAACAGTTGTAACCCATGACAAGGAGAAGATTAGGGAATTGAGAGGCTTGTAACTCGATTACAACTCCTGAGATGCTGTCTCATAATAACACCCCCCTTCCTTCTGTTCCATCTAAACACGGGCCCTCAGTCCAGTATTACATTAGTAGTAGATTAGAGTCTGGGGAAAAAAGCACCAGATGTGACCTCTACTAACTTGTGGAATAAAGGAGTGTGACAAGGGAAAAAAAAGATTAAATTTAGTAATGGAGTTTTAGAAAATGGCGGGATGATAGAAGGATATGTGATGTCTGTCTGCTGGAATGAACTTTTAATGCAGCACTTAGTCAAGCTATTTCAATTTTAAATAGCCCTTTTCACCTGAAAGTTTTCCATCCTCTGAATATTGTTAAGTATGTAGTCTTGATTTGAATCCTTGAAATCTTGGCATTACATAAAAGAAAAAAAAAATGCTGTGTTTCTGTCTTATCAACCTAGAAAGACCTATCTGCACTTGGAAAAACAGACTTCTTGGGATGATTCTGCACATAAATTATCCAATATATGATATGGCTCAACATTCGCGGTCAGTTTGCCTTTTTTGGCCACCACAGCTTTGCTACCTGAGATAACGGAATCTGATTTAGTGTCCGGTAGAAGGAGCGAGGGGCCTGGTTGTTCATTTAGGAACATACTGTAGCATAATCTGTCATGGGCCCTGGGTGTGTGATGTTATACTGTGTGATTTATCAGATGTCTGCTTCAAACATGTAGCACATCATGCTTACTTTACAAGGAGCACAGTTAGGCCTAGATGCTTGATGGTTTTTTCCCCCTTTTCTTTTTCCACGCTCATCGGATTTCAGGAGAGTGGCCCCTCTCCATTGTTTGCTACAAGGCAAGCATGTGGACCGTGTAGCCTCACAGAGGGGGTTTAGGTTTTAAGAACTTTTATTCAGACAATTTAAAATTTCCTCTATTTAACACAATGCATTATGCAGGCTTTTCCTATTACTTATAATATATACCTACACAAATATACACACACACACACATGCTATAATCATGTGCACGCAATCATTTAGAGGGCAATAGACGCTGAGTTAAACATTTTTAGTGATGGATGTCTTTCTCCATCGTTCTAATAAGCTCCGCCGGCAGGACAGGGGATTTCTCTAGCAGTCAAAGTGGATTCTGCTTCATTTAATCTGAACGGGCAAAGTTAAATTGAGCATCCTGGTAAAATTGTGAGTGTGTGTACAGCTAGTTACCTTTTAGTGGAGAGCGTAGGAGGCTCACACAAAGCTGGACACTGATAGCCATTGTGAGCTGAACACGCATAAATGCACATTAGTCTGCAATAACAGAGCCCAAGACTTTGTGCCCCCTAGTCATACACTGCACAAGAAAGGCTTGGAAAAAAAAACTTAAATAGAAACAATTTCATGCCTGTCAAAAGTATTGCAGATTATAATGACTTTTAGTTCAGTAAAATACAGAATAATATTACATGGGCTGCATTTAGGGCAGAAAGAGCTGCAGAAGTAGCAATGGCTGACTGTTAAATTATTCATGAGCCCTGAAATTAATTTTGAACCACAGTAGAGCTCTCCATTGGGAAATCAATGTTGTTTGTATCTGCTGTTGATTATTCATTCTAATTCAAAATATAATTTTGAATTATGATTGATGGTGCACAATATTGTTATTGTGGGTTATAATTTGTTCAGATTTTAGTCTCAAATGTGTGTGTGTGCGACATTGATTGGCAAGTTGATAGGTTTTACGCAAGCAATCAGACTGGAAAACATAATTGTTTACGGCTGTATGATCATGAAAATAAATGTACTTGCTTTGGTTAAGGACAATTGAAGTTCACCTGATATGAAAGCAAAATATTACTTTGTTATTATTTAAACCCACGAGTCTCTGTTCTGAAACAGAGTTGAGTTTTTGTCACTTTTTGCCTGGGATGTAGAACCTTGTGTCTGTCGCTGATTAACATTTTAGTAAGTTGTATGTCAAGACACCTGGCAGCAGCCTACTGTGCTGCCGGGATACAATGGAACATTCATGGTCACATCTGAATTCACAGGGACACAGAACACGTTTCAGCCAAACAGAAAAATGGGCAAAAATCTCTGGTAGTTTTGCGGATTTTGTATGTGGCCTCCTGGTGCTGCCTTTAGTCGGACTGAACAGATGATACTCTCGCTGGCCCATTAAGAGCATACAGAGGCCTGGGACAGGCGGGGGTCTCTCTTTTGTAATAGCCTGAAAGGAGAGATCTGTAGCAGCTGCAGTTGTTTTTCCCCACATGGGGGTGGTAGGCACTGCAAGATAAAATGTATGTGTGTGTCTGTATGTGACAAGCAAACACCAAAACACTGAATACTCGTATTAAGCTGCAGGAGCCCATCTCAGTGAAGGCCAGACACCTCCCCAAAATAGAGGGATTTCTTAGCCACCCTACTGAATATCCACAGTTGTTTTTCAATCATATTGTCAAGTTTATTCCTACGTATTTCAGCTTTTCAGACATGTTTGTACTTTCACTTTCAGCAACCATTTGTCTCTTGAAGCTGGGGATAGATGGTAAAAGATCCTGCTTGATAAATAATGAAAAGACCTGAATTAGGGCCTCCTCAGATTGCAGATCTGAAATATGCCTTGGTAGTTGTGAAAGTCTTGCTATTACTTTTCCCCCCCGAAACCTAGTAATACATATTTTAAGCCTTAAATTTTCTGGCCATAGAAAATTCCATTTGTAGTGACCTGGTTAGTTGTTAATCTGCAATGTGAATTCCCTCTGAAAGCAATTGACTGGGGACTTTGGCCTCAGGCAGTTATCAGTGAAGACAATTGGGTCTGTCCTCATGTCTGCCGTGTTTAACAGCCGATTTATTTTTATTGTCTCTCAAACAATGGACAACAGTGAGCCACCATTACATTGCTTGACAATATTTAAGTCAAGTGTGCATCCAGTGAAATGAGGCTGCAGCCTATATATAGATACATATGCATATACAGTCAATGCTTACAGCCTGGATGACCTTATCGTCTCATGAAGATAAAAGGCTGTGTTAAATTGGATTAACAACTGTCCCTGCCCTGGTGTTGCCAAGAAGGCGTCCACTTTATTGCATTGCTCTAATGGGATAAATATCAGTTTGAATGAAGGAGAGAGGGATTCATTAGCATCACAGAATGACATTTAGACTGTCAGTCCTTCCATCTTACTGTAAAGCGCGTATATCTGCATGCTCGCTATTACGCACAGAGCTGCAAGTGCAGAGAAATGGCACATATTTGTTTTGAAGCTTTAAAGCAACGCTACAGTAAATCACATGTGGTGCAACTTCAATGGATTGTGCGTTTTTTTTTAAAAAAATATTTCCAGGGGTCCGTAATGACTGCGCCCCGACTCCCTCAACGTATGATGCTTTTGGGGAAGGGGTGCGTCTGTGGTAGACGACTTTTACAGTTGCACCGTAAAAAAAAAATTTCAGTGGAGTCGTCTATACGAACAGGTCAGTCCAGACAAGCGACGCCGGAGACGCATTGAGCGGACTTCTCTCCAGCTGCCCCTCCATGTCTAAACTCGGCGGGATCTGCGCTGCAATTTTCAGCAGCACACCGGGGTGTCTTCTCCGTGCTGCGCCAACGAGACTGAATCCGACAGCCCCGCTAAATGCCGTCAAGTTTGCGTATTCACCGCTTCTTATTTTCACACCGGTTTTAAGGGAGGGAAGGGATATGAAAAGCAGAGATAATGAAGCGAGAAGATTTCGCTGCTCTCTCCACGTTTTCAGGCTGAATGTGATGGTGGGGGGAAATAAAAGGTTTCTGCGCGTCTATAAAAGCAGACCTGGTGTTTGTGGTGAACGAAGAGGGACGCAGCAGCACCAAAGTGCCTTCAGATAGATGCATAATTTGATCCGATTTTTTCTCCCCCCCACAAGCTGAGCAGAATGATGTGCAGTGTGTAAACGCACAATTTGGTTGTTTGGATGAAAAGTGCGCTCTCGGTTTCTTTTTTTTTAACTTTATGAGCCTGCATCTCTTTCTTTGAGACTATCACTAAAAAGAAAGCTGATATTTTTTTTGAGTATTAAAAAATGAAGGTGGGGGGGAACGAGGGCAACTAATTAGACACAAGCAACTCCTGAGGATTCCGCATTACTTTCAATTCCATCTGCCAAGAAAGAAGATCCAAAAGACGAAAAGGATGCATTCCCAACAGGATTGTACCAGCAAAAAAACGCACTTACCTCTATAAACAATCAAAAAAAGAGAGAGAAAGTAACAGGTATCCTCTTAAATTCACAAGTGGGAAAAAATGATAATCCAAATCCAGGTTATGAAGATTTAAATTCAGATCCCCCAAAAAACCACAAAGCTCCTGTCACTCACAAGGCTAGGTCTATTTGGAGTTTATCTGTAGCAGCACTGCTATGTTTACTGGTGCCCCCCCTCATACACATACACAATCTGTAGGCTGTGCGAGGACATAGGTGCACGGGTAGATCTCAATACAAATGTGGAGTTGTGTTTGCCTCTAGCTTTGCTTCAATAGAGCACTGATGTCATCTGGAGGAGGGGCTTCTCTCTCTCTTATCCTCTCTCTCTCTCTCTCTCGCTCTCTCTCTGTTTGGAGATGCAGGATGCAGTGTTGCTTGGATACACTAGGGGGAGTGGAGGAAAGGGGAAAGGCACTCACATCCTTGTCAGATGTGTGCACTCAAGATGAGGAGTAGTCACTGGTTGGAAAAGCGATGCTGGCTGGCAGAAAAAGACAGAGAAGGAGGAAAAGAAATAGTGGAAATGTACAGTATGTGTGTGCACGGTGGTAAAAATGAGACTCAGTCTTTGTTTTTTTTTGTTTTTTAGCCCTTTTTAACTTATTATTTGTTTCAGATGTGTCAGGATAATTTAGAATTAATCTTTTTTTGGCATTTGGGGCCTCTGTGTCATAATTTGTCAATTATCTTGTTTGCAGGTGTTTTATCTACAGTGTAAAGGTCTTTCTTTTCCTTTCTGAACCAGAGGAAGAAATCCAATGTTTCAGAGTTCTGAATCTTAACTGTTTTGTCCAGCAAGAGTAAAAAAATTATATCTAAAATGCTAATAAAAACTTTGCTTTTTTCTTTGTGTGAAGCACATACCAGACATGCTTTTTTAAGTTTGACAGCTTATGAATATTGGATGATGTTGTCGCAGTGAACCAGAATAATTTATAACAAGAATTCAGAGATGTGCTTATTCCTAATATGTGGGTGTCTCTCTGTGTGTGGCTTTGAATCTGTATGCATACATAGAGAATTCATGCATGCATGTCTGTGTGTGTCTGTGAGTGGATACAAGATGGACATGTAGTCGATCTGACATACCTGAACTGACTCTTGCCCCTCTTGCTTTCTGTTTGATTTACTTTGGTTTAAATGAAGCCAAACAGTGGATTTGCTTCTGTCTAGGCCCAAAGCATCAGTGAGTCAGCCTGTTAGTCAAAGGGCTGTACAGCTGAGCTGACCTAGCCAACACTCTCCCCTGCCCTGCGTCATCTCCAGTGTTTCCCCCTCTGGCTACCTGACAAGGCAGACACCACTGCCCTGCACACTGAGCTGCAGTGGATCAGCTCTGTTCATCTGTTGCTGAATATCAGCTTCCTGTTGGTGCCATTGGGTCAATGATTGGATCTGTGTGATGTGTGCAGCTGGCGGTGTAATGTGGCTACGGCTCTCTTACATGTCATTCACCACTGTCAATACCACTTTTTGTTAATTACCTCAGGCCTATTATGCTATTCAGCTTTGAATGCCTCGAGCATCTGCATTCATATTCAGTAAACAAACAGTTTTTTTTTTTTAGAGAGGTATTATTCACTTGGTTCAGAGAGACCAAAATATGTAGCTGAAATTTCCCATGCTTTTTGTTTGTCAAAGGAAAGCAGTTGACCTGTAATAATTAATGAAAAATAAATAAATCTAAGAAAAAAGCAATGTTTTGCTCTGAAAGGAAAAGCCATAACTTTTGTAATTTTCTGCAACTGCCCCCAGTTTACATGAAGCGATTTCACTAACAGAAAATGCTGTTCTTGGATGCAAATTCCTGACAACACCAAAACTCAATTAACAGACCAATTTACACTCCATTTTTATTTCTGTGCTTTGGTCTCTTCATGAGCTGATGCGGACCTCTACTCCCAGTAATTGTTATGGCCTCATTAGGATGGGGGCGTACTACACAAGAGTGAGTGTCTAAGTGTCTGACCATCGCTGACATCTCATGCCCAGTTATTTTGCCAGGACAGAAGCCTCAACACATCAGCACACAGTTAAACCATGATTGCCATCTTAACTGGAGTGCCTAATTGAACAGACACTTAAGCCTGGAGCATCTGCCAAAACTACTTAGACCTCCAGTGGAGTTTTTCAGATTTGTTTGCTTTCCAGCTGGAGTGGCTCTCACTTTTGTTTGAAACACAAAGGGATTCCCAGACAAGTATAAACTGTCTGCGTGTATACTGTTTGTTCAATATGAATTCATATTTCTACTGTGTTGTTAAGTTTACACTGACGGTTTCATTGTTTTCCGCAAGTTTGTTAAGAAGCTTAACTAACCTATATTAGTCCAGGTGTTGTCTGCCAAAAGCCATGAGGTGAGAAAAGGTCAGTCTTGGACATCCTGACCTGATCCTTGTCTTCCTTCCAGGGGGACAGAGCACAGAAACCTGTGCCTGACCTCAACATGGCTTCCTCTCCTAAATCGGCTGCAGACACATCTGTCAGCGGCTGCTGATTGACCCTCTCTTATACGTACAAAGAGCCCCACTGGAGGACGAGGGTGTTGGGTTTCTGTTATCTCAAGACAGGGGAAAATCTGTTGCCCTGTTCATCTTTTGTTCAAGGGTATAGGTGCTCTCCTTTCCCAAGGACGTGCACTAGTCTGTCTGGCTAGTTTCACAGTGTTTAGACAACACACCGAGTGTTTCCTACTTTGTTGTGCCTCTTGATTTTGCCTAGTGCTGGGCTAAAGTGCTTTTTCAGTTTGGTGGCAACAAAACAGCTGTTATTAAGAGTGCACTTGGTCTTGATCTTTTTCAGACTGTCCTGAGCCCAGTTTCTGTCTCTCATTCGACCAGCTTTGGGCCAGATAATTGATTTACTTTTTTGCTCATGGTGTGGTCAATAGATGGGGCCTGTAGTTATCAGGCTGTGGTGCCCTACTTTCTAGACGTTCTTCCAGAACACATAGACCCAGTCAGACTGTTGCTATGTGAGCTAGGTGCTGCGGATATTATTTTAATGTGCTCAGTTTTTCGATTTATTTGTCACTTAACCTTAGCGTTCACTAAAAAGCTTGTGTGAAATACAATAGACCCCGAAACTGCTCAGGGGCTCACAGGGGAAAATGGAGACTGATTTTCCCCTTAAACCTCCTTCCGTGCTCTGACTGGAATTCATTATCGATAGACTTTCCGTGTTCTTAACCAGTGCCAAATTAAGGGGAACATGTAAAAGGCTGCTGCCAAAACCCCTGCTTTGTTTTTCATTTACCTTCTGCCTTATTTGCATATTCATCCTCTACAGGCAATCAGCAGTGATCTTTGCTGTGGGCTTTTCATCTCTGCTTTGCCCTCCTGACAGGCAGCTTTTCAGTATCACAACAGTTTAACTGCGATATGTGGATGAGAGGTGCTGTTGGGTATTCAGATTTTTGATTTGCAGAGGATGTAATCTGTGTGACAGGCATGGAAAGACCGTTTATGGCAAAAATATAAATCTGTGAATGGGTAAATATAGACAGATGTTGGATTTCATTCGTGTGAGTTTGTGTAAATGTAAATGTATCCATCGTGGTTGGCGAGAGAAAGCTTTGACTGATAGAGCCTGTTGGATCTTTATGCATGTGAATGTAGAAGTCAGTTACATGAAACAGGGCCTTGCCATGGGCATTATTTCTACTAGGCCAAGCAGTAAGGCACTAGTCTTTTTTGATGCAGATCCCAGATGTTGAGGGATAGGTTGACCCCTTCATCTCTCGGGACCAGGATGCAGGCCAGAAAAGAAAAGAACCAACAACAACAACAGAGACTAAAAGGCCCGACATCCTGCTGCTTCGGCAAGCCCAGGGGCATTGGTCGGTAGTCATTTGGACCATGTGTTTGCTGAAGAATGACAAGCCATGCAAATAGCTCGATCGGCTGTTTTTCCTCTCGTCTTTTGTATTCTTTGGTTGTTTTTGTGGTTGCTGTTGTGTTGTCTGCAGAGACAGAGAACCTCGGGGATGAGCGAGTTCCACAAAGAAGGTAGAGGGGGGTAGGAGCTGACTTGTCAACCTCAGGACCTCCCATAGGTTAATGACCCCAAAACACAATGCTCTGTGATCAGATTAGATAGAGCACTCTCCCCCCACTGCACTAATCAGCACAATAAAGGAGATAGAATTACCATACAGTGTTTTCACAGTCCAGCATACATCTCTAATGTAGCTAATTGAAGCCCCTTTCTCTTGCTTTGTAACCGGTTTACTATTTCTGCACTAAATCTGTAATTAGCCAACTTAGCATCTTCTCACCAGCCGCCAGTTAAATGGTAACATTTATCTTTACAATGGACTCTACATGCTTGTGTAAATGCTGACAGAACCTTAGAAGAAACATACATCCTGCCAATTCTTTACCTCATCAGCACATTCCTTCAGTATATGGATGAATTTAGTGCTTTAGTCCTTTGAGGTTAGGAGTTTAGGTGTCTTTTGAAAAGGTCAGATAGGGTTTAGAGTTGTAAGAAGAGGAAGTCAGGGCTAATGTTATCTAACGAAACAAACCAAGTGTTTGCTGCCCTAGATAAGATAAGAGAGATTAAACAATACCTCATGGTCTGTAATGGCCCTGTTGATTGGAACACATACAGAAAATACGGTTCTTAGGCAACAGCGTTTTGGGTAAAGTGAGGGCGCAATACTAAGGAACGGAGGTCTCGTCACACAGAGCCGCCATCATTGTGATCAAAGTGTTCACTTATCTGTGCCAAACACGGACTCTGACTTTGTTTTCTCTGTGATCTGGATCGCTGTTTACTCTCATGAGGCATATCTAAAAATTACCCCTTTTAAATAATTTCTCAGCTCTTTGTTTTTGCCACTGCTGAACACAGTGAATAACTGCTCAGAAACTACAAAAACAAGGAGAGATTTTTATATGCTCATGCGCTTTAGAGCAAACTTGGTAGCAACGGTGCTCTCAACTTGGAGCTGATGCTTCAATCACCTGCTTAAAATACTTTCTTATTATCCAGTTCCTCTCTTGTGCATGGTTGTCTGGAATGAAATATTCCAGCGTGTGTCATTATATTGTTATCTGTCAAAGCTGGGAAGAGTTTTGTTGACATTCTGTGACTTTTTGAAGGGGTTTCACTTTAAGCTATTATAAAAGCTGGAGGAACCGGAGCTACTTAACTGGCCTTAAATGCCACCTGAAGGTGTTTTCAGGTCACACCTCCAACTAGCGCAACTTAAAGGAGGCGTCTACGCCGTCTGACACCAGTGCTGCTCCGCTCTTCTCGAGTGGCTTGGATATCGGATGTCTTATTCCTCTGCAGCCAGGAGCCACATTCAAAGGAAGCCTATAGAAAGTGGTGATGGGGGAATAAAAGGAGCGCTTGAGATGAGGGGACATTTATGACTTTCCTGAAAGAAATATTTGTAGACCAGCCACCCGCTTATTAGCACAAGAGTGTAAGGTGCTTGTGGTGGAGTTGTGAATAACACATTTTAGGTATAGCTGGAAGTAACAGGAGTAGATGTTCTTTATCCCTCTCAGTTCTTAGGGTGTTTCTGAGATTAACCTTCAGCAGGAAGAGGTGTATATTAGGTGTGTATTTCTTTAGTGGTGCTGGGAAGGAAGTGTGGGAGGATTTCATTGTCGGGGGAATGGGACATTCAACTTGGATGGTGACGTGCTCCTCATCTAAATGTGCATAGAAGTAATTAAAGCTCTGGGTATGCTTAATTTTTTTCACTGTACTACAAAGCAAGAAACCACAGTCACGTTCACACAGTTGCTACCATGTAAATGAGAAAGAGTAAAGAAAAGTTTTCATAAGGGTTTGCCTCTTTTCAGGGCTGATTAGTACCTGTTGCACAACACAACGAAAAGGCATATCATTGATGTAAAAGATGTGCGTGTTTAGACATGGATATACTTTTTCTTCTTACCTGAGTTATTTATTTTTTTTTAGCAAAAATCTGTTTTAGGATGTTTTGTTGCTCGTGAGTGCAAGGATTTGTTTGCACATGTTGAAATTCTCTTTGAATCTTTGAAGTATGTCTGTACTAACAGCAAGACAGAAGTAGAAAAAGATATATTTTAAGGTAAACGCTCTGTGCCCAGGAACAGTTCTTTTCTTTTTACAGATCATAGCCTTGTAATATACCTTTCTATGCTCCAATTTCAACAAACGAACCATAAAGACGAAGCTGTGACATTTCACAGGCCAGTAAGAACTCCTTTAAGCTGACCCATCAAAGACGACCAGTAAAAGTTAGAGGAAGTCAACCAGCAAATCTCGGATAGAGGAGATGGGTTGGTGTGTTGGGTAAATAGAAGTGGTGTCATTATAGCCAACATCAGTCGCACACAGGCAATAACAGAGATGTGAATTTATACGCAGTGATTGGAAAAAACACTGGGGGCTGCAGCTGCCAGACTTTGGCAGTCGCTGATGCTGTCTCAGTGTTGGTGTGAAAACGGCTGCGGTTTGAAATGGAAATGGTCCATTTCTCTGATGGGTGTTATTGGTGAACAGTCTTTTTGTTGATTGAATCGTGGCTGCCTGCATCAAGTTTTTGCATAACATTGTAATACGCTCTCAAAAATGCATTCGTCTTTTTGTAAAGGTCACTGTTAATGTGGAAAATGCCAGCATTTCCTATTTAGAGACATTCATCACTTTGACTGTATCATTTTAAAAAGCTATTCTTTCGAAATCATTTGAGCATTTTACAGTCCACATTTCCACACAATCTGTTATGATCAAGTGGACTTATAATGATTTTTTGCATCTCTGCAGGTTTTCCATATTGTACTGTAACTTACAGTAAGAACAAAAGGTACCTGCTATATTCTCTGATTATGCTGCAGCTTCTAACCTGCAACACAGTTTCTCAATTATATTTTTATCTACTGCAGTGTTCCAACTATGTTCTCATATTGTACTTGTGAATCTTCTCACTTTTAATGCTCTTTCTTTTTTATGTTTTTATCTTTAACTTTTCTCTCTGCTGCACCAGTGACCCAATTTCCCCACTGTGATCATTAAAATTTCATTATCATTATCAGCAGCATTTCTCTTACTCGTGCCTATCACCTGAGTATCTGCCATGGGAAGTTTTGAATGTAAGCAGCTACAAATCCCACATGAACTGTTTTTTTTTAACCACTGTTTTAATGTTGTATTGCAGAGTTTTGAGCTTGTATTCCTTTTAGTCATTTGTTAAAGTTGAGCCAAAATTCTACCAAATTCATTAAAGTTCAGCGTGCGTTGCAGCAGCAGCAGCAGCCGCCCCCAGCTCTCTCAGGATAGGGAAACCCCAGAGGAGGCTCCATTTAACCCCTTAGGATTAGCGCTCATGCCTACTTTAGCAATGGTAAAAGGGAAAACGTCTCAGCACATTGAGTCAATAGGGACTCTGGCTTGCTCTACTGGCTTCCCACACAAAAGTGGACAAAGAAAAAAAAAGCGAAGCTTCAGCTCTGACTTGAATAGGGCAAGATGTTTGCCCAGCCTGCTTTACCATTTGCCCTTCCGCAGCCTTCACAGTACATTACCAGGCCAAAAATACGAGGCTGTAATCTCAACAATATATTCAAAGCGAGTATGCGGAGCTTGACTTGAATATTTTGTCTGCATCAGTTAGTCCACTTAAAATGGGAGGAAGATTGCCACAGCTGTGTGTAGTTTTTTTTCATACCAGCACAGCATCATAGTATAGAAATGGATGTATTTTGATGTCTGCATGTTCACTGGTGTCTTTGGACCGTGATTACCCCAGGCTTTCTTTAATTGTGCATGCTGAGCAGACTCTCCAGTCTAGCAGCCTGGCGGTGTTTCTTCATTAGCTTGTTTTTCATCTTCCTTGCTCGTGGTTAATACTGTATCAGATAGCATAGCTGTCCCTGTGTTAAGACGGTCCGGAGAGGTGTGGAGACAGCCCGGTGCCGTGTCAGAGGGCGTGGCCTCTCCCACAAGGGTCCCTGGCAAAGTCGCAGCTCTCTGTGTTGACTTTAGGCCTCGGCTGACATTCCCCTGTGTTTGTCTAGGCTTTCATCATGGCTCTGTTCAAACAAACGCCAGCAACTGAAAACACATTCTCTCACTAACTCACAGTAAAGCACACACACATACACATAGTGACATATGGACTCACTTCGATTTGACTTCATAGCAACAGGTGATGCCCCAAAGAGGAGTCATAGCCACAGCAGCTGTATTATAGGTTTCCAGGGCAGTTCTTGTAAAAATGACCTTGAGCTTTAAAGTTGAAGTGTATTAACAGCTGTTCATAACGTGAAATAAAATCTGTCCCCAGCAGTGTATCCTCAGGCCAGAATATAGGAGCTAGATTATTCTGCTTATTAAGTTGAATCTGCCTGCTGGAGGAAAATACCAAAGAACAGGTAATGTCTTTCATTCTCAAAATGGAAAAAAAAACAGCTGTGTTTTTGCATTCGGCCACGTAACTCTGCCTTGTACATTTTTTGTCTGTCTAAGGTGAAGAGTTGGAGCCAGCTGACAGGAATTTATCTGTCAGTCAAGCAGGAGGAGTGTCTTCTTCTGGTGTGGATTGCTGTCTGTGCGGACGGCTTCCCAGTCACCAAATTTCACGCCTGCCCCGGTGCCACAAAGGTGCCGCAGGAGGGGCGGTGGAATGCAGGCTGCCGGGTCGACAGCAGTAGGGGTGTGGGTTGAGACAGACATCACAACTGCAGAAAGGGAGAGTGATAACATCCCGGTGTGGCTGCAACATGGAGAAGCGCGAGTTTTCGAAACCAGGTGTAACACACACCTGCATATGTTCTTCCACCTTGCTTAATTAGAGTTCAGTATCCTCCTAATGAATATCCTCGCTCTTGTCTCTTGTGTGTTTGTGTGCTTGTGTGTGGGAGCTGATGGGCTCAATTGGGAATTATCTTGCATTCCCTGGAGAAAGCCTCTTTTTCCTCCTCTCTGTTTATCCACAAGAGCATACTCACTTCTGTGTTAGCTGTAAAGACTCAACAGCCCATTACTGATCCCCTGATCTATTGTTAAAATTGATTCTGTGTGAATATAGCTGCGCGTTTTTTTCTTAATCTTACTTCAGTGTAATCTCAGACTATATTGTGTCAGTAATTAATGCCTGGCATAAGTGAGTTACAGTTGCATAGTCAGAGTGCTTTCACTGTTGTTTCCCGTGCCAGCAGGAGATTCCTATTCTTTTGCAGTGCAGAGAGGCACATTTCTTTTCTGTCACCAGATCTTTGAGCGGGTTGGCGGAGATCAGTCACATCATTCATCAGATCTGAAGCTGAAAGTGTCAGAAGTAATAGAAGAGTATTCAGTCTGTACCCCCCCCTTACTGTGGCATGACAGCTTTATGCATGATGTGTAGTCATCTGCTGGGTTGTAATTGGGGCTAAGGCTGCTGAACCCCTGCCTGGTTCTTCTGAATGCCGTGACATAGAATCCTCCATAGAGACTGACTGTGTGATTTTTCTCATAGCCTGACAGGCGTTTGAGGCTTCTCACATATCCAGCCGTCAGTTTACCTGAGCCACTGTTTATGTCTGTTTTTGTCAGTGTGAGACTTGTGTATGACTGTGGGGGTACAAGTGTCAAGCATCAGTTTACACCACATAAGGTCTGATAGATGCTGCGCTCATGATGTCAGTAAACTACAACAAAAGAAAGTTTTCTCCCAGTGGCTCCACAGCTGAAATTCAGTCACAGCAGCATAAGGTTATCAAGTCAAAGAAGTTCTTTCATTTGTTTCATACATCAAGTTTGGCCCTCCACCCCTCTGCCTCCGAGTCTGCTGCTGCCACCCACATCACATGGTCAGCTGACCTTGCCCCTCCATGTTTAACAAACTCTCTTCCTTTGTTCATTCGGCTATGTTTCCATGGTGAACAGGCTGAATCACCCCGAACAGCATGGACTTGTAGCCTCAAAAGGCCATGCTGGCCTGGTAGAAGTCCATAGTCTGACAATATACCTGAGACATAGAGTGCTGAGGATGAAATATGCCGAAACCTTCTAGCACAGTCTGAAGTCATGTGTGTTTTATTGCTGTCTGAAGACCAGTATGGTGGTCAGCTGTGTGGTGGGGAGAAAGAAAAGTCAGTTGTGTTTATAGTTTACCCAGTAAGCAATTGCCAAGCTGTTTGCTTAGAAATGTGGCTACTTATTTCTAAGCCAGGATGCCTTTGGTCATTTGAATGGTGCCTCACGGAATATACAGCAGGCTGCACTATGAATTTAGGGCCCCACTGGCTTGTCTATTTAGCCTTTGCCAGAGGGCTATCTCAGTCATATTGGAGTACACAGTGGTCTGTTTCTCCTGACCTGGAGCTCCAGCTGCCAAATGAGGTATTAGCTGGGAATGGGGATCTGTTAAGGGAGCACACTGTCATTTTAAAGGCCCTGATGTACTCCAAAATGGACATGGACTGTGGACATGAGCTGAGTTTTGTTTATTACTACTTTGGGAGTCTGCTTAGGCAGATTTTCACACACATGTTCAACCAGTCAGAATGTTTGTGTGTTCCAAAATTGTAGGGTCTGTACCATTGTTGACATGGACAGATGACAGAGTTGACTGTCACATCCAGCCCCACAACTATACAGCTACAGAAAACTATATTTTTGAAACGTGCACTTCACTCTGTAAATGCAGGAGTAGTTTTATAGCACACACCTGCATCATGTTTGAAAAAGACCTTGAGTTTGTTTATTTTAAAGTCATGCCAGTAGTTTGATTGCAAGGACCTTTCAACTTCATAGCCAAAGCCTGAATTGAATGTAATCACATGAACGACTACATCATGCGCAAGGTTGAACACAAAAAGGAGAGAAAGATTTCAAAAGGGTGATTTTCCATCTTGCTGTGCTACTGTGGCTCAAGTTTTCATTTTGTTACCTTTTGGAAATAGAATCTTGCTGAACCCATGCTCAGTGTGCGTGTGCGTGCGCCTGCGTGTGTGTTTGATCGCAAAAACTACCCTATTTACCAGAGCCAGAAACTGTAAAAACAGAAAGAATTGTCAGATTAAATTCTAATCAATATTCAAGCTTGAAATTGTACTATGTCATCAAAATTCTATTATTAAATATCTTAACAAATAATCTCCAAAAATAAACCATTTCCACTACCAGAATCTGTAAAAATAAATAAATAAATAAATAAAATCATGGCTTCCTCATCCCAACCACTAAACCACGAGTAACTTAGCTGCAACTTCAGTAATGGGAGAAAAATTCAGGGATTTTCTGGGCTGAATGGGACTGAACTGCAGGCTGTCTGTCTATACACTGGACAGATAGGAAACAAGCATGGAAACAAGTTAAAGGTGTAAGTAGGTGAATATCTATAATATATAAGGCTGCCATTTTTTCATTATTAGTAACAACTGTGAATACTTAGAACAATGTTGCACATGCTCATTTCAGGATTTAAAACTGTATGTAAAATAAGAAATTAAATCTTTTAAAAAATTTTATTTTATGATTTATGCATTATGACTGTGTTATACTGCACAACACATTTTTGCCATGATGCATGCATACAACTTAGCTCCCTAAATTTCCAGCTTTTGTTTATGTTAACTTCTTATGATAAAACTCCACCAAAGTACTTTACAAACTGTTGTGAGTAAATACAGAAAAATTTGCCCTGAAGCATGAACTGTGAACTGTTGCACCTCCTGTCATTCTGACATTGATTGTTGATTATAAGAATAAACAGTTCGACTGCAAAACAAGCTTTAAAATCTATCTCTGCTTGCAGCCTGTAAGAGAACTACTGGGCACACTTCTCCTTTAAGGTCATTGTTTTCCAGCTCTCCACAGCTGTCCATCAGTGTTGCCACTTCAGTGAAAACATATAAGGGCTTTTAAGCTCCCTCTTGCATGCAAGATGCCACGTATCATATAAGTACTGATGCACTCTAATATCCAGCATCCATGTTGCAAATTCCATGTTTGAAAATAACTATGTGAGTAACAGTTGGCTTGCATGTGGTTTCCACAGTTTCCACTCTCTCTCACACTATCTCAGTAACTACAGCTGGTTTTTCATATTCAGTTCCATATTTAACGGCCATTAGTGAATAAAGCTAAAACCGCTAATGAATGTCATGACATGTAGTTTAAAAATAATTTAATATGTACTGTCTGACTAGGAGGAAGCTAAATTGGTCCATTTATCCACAGAAAAGTGGACCAAACTAAGTTTAACCCTTTGAACCTATACTGTCTGGGTGTTTTTTTTTCTTTGCTCTTGTCACATTTTTGCTCACCTTGGGCTCATTGTGGGTTCATTTTTCATTGCAATATTAAGTCCTGTACCATTAAGGAAACAGCACGGCCATGCATAGAAGTACAGAAAACTTTGAAAGTATGTAAAAATGTGTTACATTTAGCTGCATTCAAGTATGGAACTGCACTGGTGGCTCCACTTCGGTTCATTTACACAATTCTAAGCTGGGACACATCTGGTACATATGCACCAATGAGGCATTTTATTACACATTAATAAAAGGATCAACTGCAGAGCCAGAGTATCTGTGATAATCAGTGTAACAAAATAAATCTCAAATTAAGTAATTTGAAAGCACTGAATTTACGAATGTTTGTAAGACATGTCACATATATACTTGCCAGCATACTTGGAGTCATTAATTAGGCTACCTGTCAGATTCATAGTGTTTGTTAGTCCTTAGCCAACTAAAACATGATCAGTTGTGGAGGTTTCTGTGCTTTAACATTAAGTTATTTGTGGCTTTGTTATATAAAAAGTGGAAAATGGCTTCAGTAAGGGTTAGGTAAACAATTTGATCCGATTAATAAATCCAATAGTGGATTCAGATATGATGAAATGCATTTGATCCTTAAGATGCCTGCGTTTTTTCAAGTGCCCTGAATCAATTAAGAATAGGATGGCCGTTTGTTGTTAGAAACTTAATGCTCAGTTGTGAGATATACAGTCTCTAACTATCCTCAGACCATTTCGTGTTTAAATTTTACACTTTCAGTTGTCTGCTTTAATTCCACCAGGTTTCACATGGAAATTGTAGATGAGAGTTTTTCTCATTAGTTTGTCAGTGTTTTTGGCACTTCTGCAGGTGTGTCTTTGGTTTTGTGGTGGCCGTGGTGAGATTGGCTGTGTGACTGTAATTACTAATTTAGCTAAAGTGTGGGAGAAAAAAAAAAGAGCAGGAAAAGCTGGAATGATCAGACGATAGCTCTCTCCAGCTGCCTCCAGTTCTAATCTGCTCAGGTAATTCTCCTCAAACCCATTGAGTCCATACAAGCGATTGAATTTCAATGCATCTCTGATGAGATGGGGGAAAAAAAACAACCTACCTTAGCACTCAAATGGATTGGCAAGCAGATGCTCGGTCAAAGTGACAGGTGATAAGTGCTTTGGCAAGCTGTAAGTGAAATCTTTATGTATGTCTCGCTGTATGTAGCCATGCTGTCACTGCCCATCCTTCATATGGTCCCTCTCATTTGCAAGGCCTCTTGGAGCATTTTCTTAGCTGCAGTGCAAGAAGCTCTCCCGGTCTGATAAGCACCTGTGACCTTTCAGATGAAGTGTTCTGTTTGTTTAAGTGACTAGAGCACAACTGTCTACTTCACAAGGCGGCGTGTGGAGAAATGAAATAAGAAACTCCACTCCTTCTGGTACTTCATTAGCACCGACCTCACTGGCCTCAAATGGTAATTTCTTGTTGAAATAGGTTTTAATTTGTTCTGGCAAAGATAATAATTTTAGTCATAGCCTGGTGCATGTAGTTGTTGTGAGACTGAGAGGAAAAGTAAAGTGAATTTGGTGCCAAAGTTTTAAAAAAGTTGATGCTACTGGACTAATAATAAAAACCAGAAAGCTTTGTGGGACTTGCAGTAACTCTGAGGCTTTTCTCTACTGTCAGTTCACTTATTAATCTTCAGAAACCAGCAACCTTAATTTGTTGGCAACCTGGCTTGTATTTACTAGAAGGAGTAAATGCAGTCCTTTATCTTTGTAGTGGTACAGCTTTAGTGCTTGCGCATATAGTATGTCTCACACTCTGCCTCAGGATTATGTGTAGAATAGGCTGCATTTTATTGTAACTGCTGCATCCTCTTTATTAGAATGGAGAGCACCTGACAAATTTTACACCTCTTATGGAACAGTGGTCAGTTAAGATAGCACTCACTCTGGGAAAAAAAAATACCTGTTTACTTATTAACGCTCCAGCTTTAATCTTTGGAGTGTAATGTGCTGTAGTGTAGGTATTCAAACAGCCACACATCTAATAAACAGTTTCTCCTTGCCTTCATTGACAATTATTATTCCTTTTGTCTGTGTTTTCCCTGGCTGTGTTAATAGCAAAGTGTTTCAAATAACACCACTTTCAGAAGGCCCATTTTTGAAATACTTAATCACCCTTCTCACTGTATTTGCCATGGTACCAGCAGGCTATGCGGCCCATGCAGAGCAGCTTAAGATGCTTGGCCTGTATTTAGCCTGTTGTGTATAGTAATGTGAAGCCCCTCTAATTGGAGTCCAGGGGAGAATCTCTGGGAGCGCTCTCTACGTAACTGCCCCACAATTGTCTGCAGGTCAGAGGGCAGCACGGAGATTTGCATTAACTTCTATGACAGAGAGAGCGTTTAAGCCGAGTGTTTCATTTAAAGCAGCAGCCGAAGCAGTTGGAATGCCGCGCAATATCTCTTCATTCCTCACACAAAGTGGCCTCAGCCACCTTGATTTATTTCCCTCTTCACTTCATTTCACTGTATGCATTTTTCATCTGTGTGGATCAGAAGCAGCCTGTGCTTTTCAGCCGAGACCCCCACACCAATCACATCATAAGAAATCTCTATAAAATGGACGACTCAAGACGTTATCCCAACATCTGAAACTGATGGCAATCAGCAAATTGGAATCTAAAGTGCAATAGTAATGTATTGGTAATGGGTTGTGATCATAACCAGAGAGCTTTGGATCAGAGTAGCTAAGCCTATTGTCTCTAAGGACAAAGCAGGGTTGGAGCAGCATGGGTCACTATTCTAACTCCTTTTGCCTCAGCCCACAAAGTTGAATTTCCCTGGTGCAAAGGTCTAATCCCCCTTTTCCCACTCTAGCTCTGGTTCAGTCAGCCATCAGGTCTTCTCTTGCGCTTCCATAGCATCATTAGCTGAGGGTCAGTCTGACCCTCTCTTTAACCCCCTGTGAAGCCCCTGTTGCTCTTTTTTATGAAACAGTCACCATTTCCAATAGCATTACCTCTTTGGCTGGTGGACTGTAAAACTCTAATACCGGCATCGTAAGGAGTTTTTAATCCTCTTGAGCAAAGACCCATGAAACATGGTGATGAGACAGACCATGCATGTGTCTACACAATTTCCTACATCTAGTGTAGCAGCACTGTTATTAAGAAAGAAATGAAACCTTCATATTTCTGTCCTCCCAGGATGTTTCTTCAAGTTACAGTATTACACAGCTGTTAAATAGTTTTAGAAAACGGCAGTAGGAAATTGTCATGTCTTTATTGTTGCAGAAAGAAAGAGAGCATGTGTATCTCTTGGGGAAAGAAATTTTTCTCTATTCATGCATGTATTTTTAAAATGTTTTTTGGGAAGCAGTTACTAGTATTCACAATGTATCAGATTGCACAATGGTAGTGATTACAATGAAATTTTAACTGATAAACAGTTGTAATGTAATGTTCGGATTGAATAAACCAACATCGTATCTTGCTCTTGGTCTGTTGTAGATTGGTCTGTGGATTTGGTGTTTTTTACAGCAGGAAGGCAGCAGCTCTCAGAGGGCATTAATGCTAAATAGAAATTGGATTTAACAGCAACACATAGATGTACTTTCAGGACGATTAGGGCTGCAGCCAGGCATGGTGTCCTTCTACACCTGCCTGTTTAGTGCTGGATTAAGCCACTTGGAACCTGCACATTCACGTTCCTTTCCTCCACAAAAGTGTTTTTGAAATTTCTTTTCTTCCCCTTGGGAGTTTGCAAAGTGATACTCCTAAAAGTTCAGCTGAGAGGGCTCGCGAGACATATTATTTTGATAAACCAAAGAAGACATTCATTTGTTAATAGTTTCTGTTGTCTCTCTGGTTTGTTCAGATTTGTTACTCTTTCTTCCGAATTGTTTACTTAACCTTTTTTCAGTCAAATCTGTGTGAAGTCTCGTCTTGCACATTTACTGCAGCAGCTTTTACTGGTTGCACAGGTTCTTATTTCAGTGGCACCATTAATTTTCATGAGCTAGATGTGTCACTAAGTCACATCTTCATATCTGCTAAAGACTCAAACAGTAAAGGTGATGCATTTACAGTGAGCTTAGCTGTAAATAGCCTGCTCATCTTGGAGGTGGAACAAATGTCCTGTTGTGCTATTCACAATCTGGCCTGGAGCATTATTTATGTGATGTAATCATCTGGGAAACAAGGACATGGAGCATGCAGGTGGGTGACTGCAGCACTCTTTGCCACACACATAATCATAAGGATGTGGCAGAAGTTATTTAGTCATTAGATGGTAATTTTGAAAAGTAATTGGCACATTTTAAAATGTGCTTAAGATGTGGGGAGTGCATTATCACTAGACCAGAAATTAGTCAACATAAAGCCCAATTTAGATTGATTAGAACTCTGATTTTTGCATTTCCTCCAGTTCAATCATGAGAGGGATCTAAAGTGACAAAGTATGTATAGATGTTAAACCTTATACATGTTATACTTCATATAACGTTCAAGTGTTAAAATTCTTGTATATTTATTGCACAAACAGTATTGTCTGTGCGCAGGCATTGCTTTGTATCAGATTACAATGTAATCTGCTGCCTTATTAAATCATGTGTTGTGCCACGTCCCATCCTATATCCACAAGACAACTTTCATCTGAGAGGAACAGGAGACAGAATGCAATCAACTGTTTTTCCAAAGGCTGATATGTTTATCACTGCATAGGAAATGTTGGCCCCATGGTATCACTTCCATCTAAATGGAACCATCTGCATATGGAAATACTGCTAACAGCCACACTGTTGCTGCCATAACAAAGTTGATAGATTTTACATCACTAGAATTTGCCATACAAATAACAAATATGTTTTTTATGCATACAAAAATGTGCTGTGGCTGGCTTATTCAAGATTGTCTAGAGGTTTTTTTATTGCCAGAGTTACATCCCTTCAGCTTTTATATAATAAAGACTTGACATAAAATAAACAACCACACTACACTCAATTTACTTTCTGCTTTGCACTGAGGATCCAGGAAGGACCAGCTCCGAAAATTTACACAACGATATCCCGTAGAGGGTCAATAATATAATTCAGTTTCCGTCATTGGGTGACCTAATGGCTGAGTGGTTGGGGCGTATACCACAAACACTAAAATGCCTTTAGCAGGTGAGTCACTGGCTAAAATCCTGGCTGGACTTTTGCTGCTAATCGTTTGCTTTTCCCACATTTCCTGCTTATCTACGCTGCACCGCATCTGAATGAAGGCAAAAAATGCCAAGAAACAGGAATTATAATTTTTCTTCACTGAGCTGACTGAAGGCGGGCACTTCTTGTGCTCATCTGTGCTTGTGATGCTTTTAAGCACAAACTGTGCTCCACTTCTCAAAAAGAAAAAACAAAAAACCCTTGAGTGAGTGTGTATTTCAAAAGCTGAACCCAGAGCCACCAGACAAGGGGAACAGGAAGGAGAGTGAAAATACCTCCGATGTCGCCCCACTTTGTCAGAATTCTGTCATTGATTTTAGTAGGCAATTAATCTCAAAGGAAATAATTGAGTTTGTCCTGCCAAAAATACTCAGTACAAGTTGCAAGATGACACAGAATAGGGTACACATGGAAGCTGATGGCTTGTATAGTCATTAATTAGGCGAGGCATAATTATTTTTCAGAAGTGGAGGGCGTTGTGTGAGTTATTTAAATTCTTAAGCTAAACTCAAAACATCATAACATATGGCACAAAGTGACATGCTTTATTTAGATTATGATGTTTAACTGTCATGTTAAAAAGGCAACCCAAAAGTCTGACTTGTGCTTCGACACCATTACCACACATGTAACTTTGGTTTTCACGTGTAACCTCTTTGATGCAGCACAAGACCCTAACTAAAAATTAAGGATTTAGTTTGAAGTTATTACTTAACAGTAGTTGGGACACCTCCTTGTGTTAGAACGGCTTACGTGAGTCTAATAACGCTGCATCACATGGTTGGGTTGAGTCTGTTTTCTCTTCCTTTGTTGGGAAACTAATGCATAACGTTAACCTGTGCCCTGCTGAGGCTAAGATAGAGATCGTTAGAAACCACACAATGCTGTGCAGAGATGTGGTCTTACTACGGTATAGAGACCTTTGGTTCTTTGCCAAATGTTTGTTGGAGTCACTTTGCAAGACAGAAACCATGAAAAACCTAGAATTTGTTATATATTCTTGGTCTTTAGTTAAGTTTTTCATTTGTTAATCCTGTTAATGAGCACAGTTCTCCTAATCCCTAGAACTGCTTCACAGATATACGTTGATATGCACGATTCATTTGTTTAAACACACACTACTTACTGCCTTGTTTTTAACTGCTTGATTCCTTGAAGCAGAGTTATTTTCTTTTTTCTAAAATTGCAGAAATGCAGTATATATTACATCCCCTGCTGTTTAATAACCATAAGATGTCAACTGTTTTATTTTAAGTGTTATTGAGATTACGTGACCGTCAAAACTTAAAGCACATGTTAATAAGAATACGTTTTAGCCACTGCATGTTTGGCAGTTTGTTGCCATATTTGTGATTGAATAGATAATCTTCAGAACACTGCAGTGTTGGACCCATCTCTTTCACTTCTTCCACCTCAGTAAGAGTTAACTTGGTATGAATTATTTTATTGCATTGTAAATGTTTTAAACTTCTACATTTTGTTTTGTGTTTTTTGTGTATAGGCCAGAACTGTGAAAAAAATGGAAATTGCGGTTTTTGGGTGCATGATAAATTTGATTACCAATACGTCTTTCCTAATCTGGGCTACAGGAAAGCTGCTGAGAGTGCATACTGACCAGCTGCTTTCTGCTATTGTTTTCTGATGAGTCAGTGCATGTGTGCAGCCGTGATAAATCAGGCCCACACGTTTGATTGTCTTTCCTCACTTATTTGAAGTACAGGCGTCTATGGACTAAAGGATTTTGTGTAGCAAACTTGAATTACTGCTATTGCTACTTTGCTAATGAAACTGAAAAAAACAACACTTTGTAGATCCTCGTGCATTCAGGGAGCTGATGGAGGATGTATTTCTTTCAAAGGCATCTGAAAATGATTCATTGCAGTGTCCCAGCTGTTCCATCTTCCCAATGTGGAAATTGTATAAAAGCAGTTAAATGGAAGATATGCAACTCAAACCCACAGTTAAAAAATGCACATGAAAACGCTAACCAATTGCTGGCAGTGGTGCGCTGGGACAATACAGACAATTCAGTAGCTTTTAGTAGAGGCTGGTGCATATTGTGGCAGTTAAAGCCCATTGAAAGTTTTTTTTTTTCCATTATAAATCCTCAATCTTACCGGTGAGAGTACACAAATTTGGATTTTGAGTCACAATGGCTTCATATTGACCTTGATTTGGCACGAAGAACGACACAAACACTAAATTGGGGACGGCTCGTCGGAGAACATGCAATATATCACACTCCAGAAGACTACAACAATATTGCTCATTTTCTTTTTTTGGCTGTAAAACATATTGTGTTCTCCGTTGAGTTGAAATTGTGTGTGTTGGCACGCCAGATGCTAACTCGTAGCACCACACTCCATCAAAGAGTGGTTGGAAAAGTTTGTGCAAAGGAGTTTTTTGGGAGGTAGAGGGGGAATTAGGAGGGTCCTGAAAGAACAATATGCAGCCAGTCTTTGTTCCCAAACAACATAAAGGCTGCAAATTAAGTTTTTAAAAGGTGATCAACTCGATCAAGAATTTTTGTTATCGCCGTTGCACATATGAATAAAATCCATACAATAAGTCCTAAACAACTTTGCTAGATACTTAGGAACCAGCCTAATTGAGACATGACATAATCTGTAGTCACTGCTCATTTTGACAGACGTGATGAACATGCATGGGCATACTTCCCATTGAAAACAGCTGGACTATGGAATTATCTGATCAGATTTGTTGAAGTGAACATCCTTCCGCTGTCGTCCTAAACAAATAACTGTCATTTCATTTCTTTTTTTTTACTGGACCTCCTGTTCTCTCTTGGCAGCCCATTTCCTGGCTGCATGCACTGCTGTTTCCTGTTCCTTGAATCAGAACGAACAGTGGAGTGCTTCTGTAGGATTGACTGTACAGCGATCTGAGGGAAGCTTCTGAGAAGTAGAATCAAGCAAAATCAAATCAAAGCTGAGTGCATTTTAATGGCTTTGGGACTCACACAAGCTCACGAACACAATTAATTTGAGCTTTCTGTTTGGTCGTTCCTGCACATATCATCAGTTTGTATTAAAATGTCTCCCCGATAGGTGACTTCAGCATTTTCACAACCTCAGCATGCATTATTTACATGTGGAAATCAATAATGATATGCAACATACTGTATGCTATTACCTACCAAAGCTTAAAAAAATAGTGCAATCATCTTATTCAGTCAGGCTTCACTGTGATTTGGACAATGAAATGTTTTGAATCTGACATGTTTATTGTCGCCGCTGAACAACACTTTAATTTAAAGCCTGGAAACAGCGACTGCTCATTTTGTTTTTTTCCCCCCAGTTATTGATGTTTGCTGAGCCTTTTGCACCTCCTGTGGTTTTACAGTTAAACATCTCTAATTCCAGTTTTATACTAAAAGTTGTGCATCATACATTTCAATGAGGAACCTTTAACGGTGAATTCAGTAAAATGTAACCTGATAAATAGCCCTGTTGACCTTAAACAAAGTTTAATAAACAGTTAAAGTTAAATGGGTCTAACGACTTATGCAAAACAATACAAGCGTCGGCTACGTGAGTCAGAGGACAGAGTGTTGCTATAACGCTCCAGATGGGCAGGGTTGTATGTGCTGTTAGCGGGCTCAGAGGCATGAGGCCTGCATGGAGCCTAAACAGATGCTGCTCTTTAAATGAGACTTCTGACATTAACAGCGGTTAGTGCGCTCCTGTGAGGCCTCCCTTTACAGCTGTTCTGAGGCCATTTCGTCTTTTAATTGGGATGGGAGAGATCATAGATTACATTAGTCGAACAGGAGACACTGTGGGCCAATGGGCTCCCACAATGGGACCCCTTCCTCTTTTTTTTAATATCCTCTGGGCTGCTAGCTTCAACTTAGCCGCCTGCTTAATCAGCCTCCCATACGGAGCATTGGTCCTCACAGACCAACGAGCTGTATGTGAAGGCTTCGCAGTGAGAGTCTTAGTTTATTAGCTCCTTTTGTGTGTGTATGTTGGCAAGAAGAAAATACATGTGTTTGTTTTAACAAAACTTATTGGAATCAGATTTTTACTTCATCTTTATTCCTGCTGTAAAATGTTACCCTAAAAAGCAAAATACATAAATACATATCATTTTTCTCAAAGCTAGAATGCCGCCAGTCTAGACTGGGTGGCTGTAACCAATACCTGCTGTCTGGCCAGCAGTGACATATTATATATTTGCAGGAGACAATCCCTGTATTTATGTATGAGTTAAATATGCCCAGGAGACACCACTGGAGATTACATATCTGCAACTGGAGTGCTAGAAAAGATTGACATACGACTGTTAACTCGATTCAAACTTGATTAGGCCAAATTGAAGAATGAATGCTGCCTCTCTTTGAGCGAGGAGGGGGGAGGAAAGGCAAAGAGAGGTATTAGCAGAGTATCAGTGCTCCCCGAGCAGGCTGCAGAGCCTGAAGGGTATGTTTTTAAACCTCAAAGTCTGCAGGGAGAGGGGGCAGACTTTGTAACTAGAACATACACTGTATCCACTGAGGTTTTAGAGTGAAAGTTTGCTCTCCCTGTCAGATGAAGGGAAAAAAATGTGAGGATTTCAAGACCCATCAATCAAGAGTATGTTTCAGGGTCCTGTTTCGCATGTCACCAGAGAGGAGTATGCACACATGCTGGCCAACCTAACAGACATGCTAACACAACAGGGGACGCTGACCAGAGGGCAATGAATTTGGGCCGATCCGTTTCATTTAAGCACAGGCTGCTTGGAGAGGTTAATCCTGCACTACTGGCACTGTTCTTGAGTGTCCACCTCCCCTATATGTAGTCTGGTGTTACTTGAGTTAGTGCTCTATCTTTTGCTGTCTCACAGAGCTTTGTCTGAGGGACTGACACAGCTAACCACAAAAATAATTTGCTACAGTCCTAATGGCCTCTGTGTATCACACAGCATCTATTGCGTTGCTGTGTGCAGCTTTGCCGGCCTGCATCGTGTTTTAGCAGCTACCACAGGATCCTGCTTCATCCTGCCTCAGATCTCATTAAAGATGGAAGTGAAGATTAAACCACATCCTCTTTAGCACACTGCGGCACTGGGCAGGAGGCATCCACTTCCCTTGTATTACTCATAAATAAGACTGAGCGGGCTGTTCCTGCAATGGCAAAAATAATGCCTGTTTGCCACACCAGTGAAGGGTTTATTTAATCAGACAAGCTGACAGACATTCTGGACACTATTATCTCTACTCCACTGAAGCAGCCCAAGAATGTTGTAGATTAGGCAGAAAGACGTAATATGAACCATAGTAAGGAAATAACATTGTGGTAATAATTATATCAAAATGGTCTGGACCTAATGACCATTTCTGTTGTCTGCCACCTTATGTTTTTATGGATTCTGAGGATTTTTCAGTCTAAAAATGTATATAATGCAAACTATCTGGTCTTGTTGATGAGTAAAGTGTATGACTTTGATGTGTGACACAGACTTGTGCAGGGTTGTCAGCCAGTGTTCCTCTGAATGAGACTCAAGCTATGTTTCTTTTGTGCTTTTGTGTAGCAGAAGGAGAGATAAGCCAATTAAACGCTTTGGAGGTTTGAAACTGTAGCCCAGCTTCATAAATGATGAACGCAGCGAGAGCTAGCACTGGCCCTTTACTGGTGGCTCCTCAGTAATTAGAACTTCCATTAATGATCACAAATTCCCTCTTCTTTGAAGTGGTTCCTTAATCCAGACAGTGTCACATTCTTTCAGTGTATTCAGGGAGAAAGCTCAAAGGAGCTAATCTGATCCCAAATCTGAATTTAGCAGTGTGACATTATTATGGTGTACAGGGATGCCTCTGTCATTTAACTAGACAGATTGAACACATTTGCTCTTAAAAGATTTACCTGAGATTGTTAATATTTTGTGGTCTGTAAGTGAATTCTTTACGTACATAGTGAAATCCATGCACAGTAATCGTTGGTTAAATCATCTGCTTAACTTTTTCTCAGACTTTTAACTGGTGGAGACAAATCAAACGCCCCTGATGTTCACCATTTTAGTCAGAGTGAGTCTACCTGTGCAGCTGCCGATTCCATTTAGGCCATTCATCCGTCTCACCTTCCTAACTGAATTGCATTTTAATCATGTATGCTTTTAGCCATCTGTGGCTTCAGTTTTCTCTCTTCTCCACAGTGCACTCACATTTACTATTAGAAGACACACAGGCAGGAGCCCTTTTGCTCACCGATCGGACTGCCTCATGGTTGAGGTAACCTTGGAATACAGATAGATCTCTGCCACTAATAGAGGTCACAGAGACGTTTTCATCCTTCATGTTTCCAAAAAAGATTTTTCAAAAAAAATGTTTTACAATTAGATTGTATTTGTCAAACACGTGGCCGACCGACCTGAGAGATCTTTCAGGCAATTTGTCATATTTACCTCTTGCCCCGGGAGCTTGTAAAGATACAAAAGGCAGAGCTAGGAGTCCTCAGTGTTTGTGTGTCAGGACTTGGGACCTGTCCCTACTCATAGCCCCTGATTGGTTGGTGACAGGAAAGACTAGGTAAGGTTAATTCTGGAAAAAAAGGATATATCACAGTGTGGTGGCACCCAATGCATTTCAAATGATGTGTCCTTGGGATGCAAGGTTACTGCTGAGTCCCCTCACTAGAAACGGCCTGTGTAACTATAGGTAGTATTGAACGGGCCCTACAAAGGAAAGGTCTTGTTGACTTGTGCAGAGTGCTTTGTTACACAGACGGTCTGTCTGCCCTCTGACATTATTGTTTTGATGAATTTCCCAAAGCTTATTTCTTTGTAGGGATGCACCTTATTAAGACTGCCGCTGCAACAGCTTCCAGAGGAGCAGTCTTAGGGACAGCTGGGTGATTTAGTGGCAAACTGCTTCTTCGGCCATATTAGATATCGGGGAATGGTAGAGTGCTGCAGTAATTACTAGCGTGATTGATCTCGGATATCGTGATTGTGGCAGCATTGCCAGCACCTGACATGTCTCACAGCCCATCATTAGGTTAGTCTCCAGATTACATAATCATATCCTTTGACTCACGCTGTCTGTCTCAAAGTTTTACCTGCTTGTGAAATGTCACCTCTTTTTTTATCTTCTACTATTAAAATGAGTATGGTGTGTTGCACTGGATAACAAAGTCATGTGTTACAAGTTTATTTTTTTCCCACCTTGTAAGCTACAGAGGAAATGACTTGGCTCGTGTACTTTTATTTTATCACTTCTTGTTTGATTTTATGCAGAATTCTCTATCAGACTGTCTGGTGCTGTCATTTTATCCTTTTTCATATCTGCTCTTTTTTCCAGTCAGATTCAGGTTTTCCTTATGTCTGGGCTCCCACCTGGCAGAGATTGCGGTTAGCCTACTGTGAGGGTGAGAGAGGGGGATTTATATTATTTTATCTCGGGATCTGTGTCTTACGGAAATGTCCAGTCAAGTGCAGGGAAAAATAATTGTGAGGAGAAGTCAGTTAAATAAATCTTCGAGGGGTTCGTCCCACTGTGTTTTCTTCTCTTTTAACAGTCAGTCCTAGAATCAGCCTCGCAGTTAGTCTCAGTGTGTGTGCAACAAAAAACTCAATTTTCTTCGGCTTGTGTAAAAGAATCATAAATTGGCTCTCCAGAAGTGACAGGTCTCTCTCAATGTAACTCGTGTGCTGGTGTGATTTAGCGTTTGATTGGTGTTTTTGAGCTGCCAAAATCAAGCAGCTCTCTGTTCACTGCCCCACCTCCTTTTGTCGAGACTCTAACACAGGACCACTAAAGCTGACAGCCTCATGTAAAACTAGCCCGGCTTGGCTACAAGAACCACAAGGTTTGCTTACTGCTGTTAGCCAGTAGTTGATATAAACTGTTGAGTTAGTGCTATTTGAGAGGGACGCTTTGAGTCATTTTCCACACAATAGTTAATGTACATCTTGTGTAAATCTTGGCTTTAACACATAACCCAGCATTGAGAAAGCTACAGTGGGTATGTGTTCGGGTTCAGCAATGAAGTAAAGAGCCTGGAGGCAAGCCAATTAACGGCTGCAATTAAGCAGTACTGCAAAGTTCAGCAAGAGGACGGCAATATCATTTAGAGAGATATAACCATTGTCAATCTATTCTCCTAGTTAAGTATCCCCAAGATAACTATTTCAGTCTCTCAGCCTGCAACACGTCTGTCAATTATTTAGTTTGATGTGGTTGATTATGTGTCCCATTCTCCTGTGTAATCGGGAAGGCTCTGTGATACAAAAGCAGATAGAAGCCTGATGTTCTCAAGTGAAATGCAATATGTGTGTGAAAGGGCTGCTGCCTTTATCAAGTGAAATGATGTGTGATTAGCAATTTCCTTGTCATGCCTAGGTTTTCAAACACGGGTGACTGAGGAGTCGGATGGGTACGTACAGTAGATAATTTCAGTTTCCGAGGCTCACGCGGATAAAGGGAGACTTCGCATTATTCTGCGGCTAATATCCTCTGATGAGTTCGAGAGGTTCCATTAAGCCAAACTATGTCCTCTGTTTAAATATCATTAAAAGGTCGTCAAAGGATGACTGCGGACTGGATGATGATGAAGCAAAGAGAGGTTCTAATACAGGATGAACCTCAGTCTGGCAGGATGCTCTTAGACGAGTGAGACGGACTGTACACTTGATTTGAGCTGACTGATGGATCACATCAATTCAGTTAACGTAAACAAATGACTCTCAGAGCAGAACACCAAGAATCACACTGCTTACGACTGAAGTTGGTGGAAAACACCCACACGATGTTTCTGCTCTTCATTCTGGCAATTCTATGTTTTATTCAAGCTCAGATTTTCTTGGTGACCCTGCCAGAAGGAAAACCTGCCTGTCTGATTGTATAATTCTCAGCGTCTCAGCACTCTGACTGACTCTGAAAACTGACTGAATTGAAAGAAAGGTTGTCTTTTTGTTTTGTTATCATAAAAAGGCCAATGATAGCAGTGAACAGGAAATAATCCATTGAGACTCTGTGTGACTGCGTTGTGAAAAAAAAGGAAAAGAACAGAACAGATTATTGTTTGAAGATGCACCGAAGTGACCATTGTGTGATCCATATGTGATGCAAAGGAGAGAAGCTCGAAATAACATTACACCATTGTTGTAATACCCTGACATTTCTCTCTCTAAGCCACTTCCACTGTTGTTCAAAAGGCTGGCTCTGAGAGATATTTACAGTCGTACGTGAGATTGTGCACCCCTGGGGAAACTGCGCATTTTGTTGATTTTCGGAGTGAATCTAAGCGAGTACAAACCCTCCTGCAAAAAATGTACCAATTAAAAAATGACCTTTCTTCAAATGTTAATGCACTGTGACTTTTTATTTAATTTCTTTAGAACATTAGAAGAAAAACAGTTAATTGTGGCATGTGTGAAACTTGGTCAGACTCTTTCTGTCCCTGATTTAAGAAGTTTCACCGTCTCCTCCTTGCAGACCATTTCAAGCCCTGAGATATTTTTAGGCTTTGGCACACGCACAGCATGTTTAAAATCTACCCACAGTTTTGTTTTAATGATGTTCAGGACAGGGGACTGTGGCAGTGATTTGAAGAGCTTTAGTTTCTTGAAGTATTTCATGGTGGATTTGGGGTTATATGTGAGATCATTGTCCTGTTGCAGAAGCCACCGTTCAGTTTGACTTCCTTGACTGACTCTCTGGTATTTGTTTAGCGGAATTTGCTGATATTTAGTGGATTTTCTTCTTCGCTCAATCTATAAAGTGTTTCCTCTGACACTGGCTGCCACACAGCCTCAAAGCAATATATATCCGCCCCCATGCCTAACAGCAGGTAAGTCCTTTTTTTCCCCTCCAAGTCAGAAGCCTATATCCGAGTGGAATTAATGAAGATTTTAATACAGCATCATTTTTAATTCTGTTTATAACCATGTCATAAGTTTTAAATCGTTGTGGTTTTTACACGGACAAGCAACACTGCACCGTGTAATGGTGCACAACCACTACGTTAGCTAAGCCTTCCTGCAGATCCTTTCCTCTCTGCTCAGCTGATATGCTGTTTTATCTGAACCTTTTTGGTCTTCCAGATCTTGTCTTGACTTACAAAGTTTCTCTTATCCTCTTAGCTGCATTTATTAATGACACTTTTGGCCTGGAACTGCTCTTATGTCTTCTTATTAGTAGCTGACCAATATGGGTTCAGAGAGCAGGGCTGGACAGGGGTTTACATAAAATGTCATGTCATTGTCGTTATTGTTTTTGGTTATTCTGATTCAGTGATAACAAATGAGACCCAAAATGCCGAACTTAAATGATGATTGATTTAATATTTGCATTTACTGTGACGTCTGTTTTTGTTTAAGTGCTGTGATCTGCACTCTGCCTGCAGTGCACTTATTTTAAAGTATCAGCTGAATAAATAACTGCTTGTACCATAGACAGCATATGAAGAAGGATGAAGCTTTGACTTTACTTAACTGTTTAGCAGATAGCAACGTCTCTCCTTCTGCTTTTCATGCGCTGTCTCGGTCAGTGTGCCACATGCTTGGTTTTTCTCTGCTTCTTTTAACACTAATAATATATTTAATAAATGCAGTCTTTTACAGCACTGGAGGTGAGGCTTACTTAATTGAAAGGGCACAATGGAAAACGGCCCATTAGTTGTGAAGCTACTCAGGCCAAAGCGAAGCCCCTGTTACTCTGGTTATCGGCCGATGCTATCATTTCTCTGACCGATAAAGCAGTCAGTCACTACTTTGTACGGCTGTCCCTTTTCACTTCAAAACTCAACAAAATATGTATGTAACTGTTTTTATGTTACTGGTTTAGTCCAAACAAGCACACTGTAAAAAAGAAAAAAAAAGTTTAAAAAACTGTAATGTTTCAGCAATTGTTGTTCCAACACATACTGTAAAATAATGGGGAAAAAGAACAGTTTTCCCTTCCTTAAAATACATTTTAGCCTTAATTTTGCATAGGATAATGTGTATTTTTATTTATTTTTTTGGCTTTTTAATGTTTCATACATGCATCAAATATATAATAATAAATAGATATATACATGAATAAATTATATATATATATAATGATAAAAAACAGGATATCGGTCATAAAACAAAGAAATATATTAATATTAATAGAAATATGTTTATAATGTTAAACTTGACTCTACAGTTTCATCCATTAAATAAATTGTGAATATTTTGCAAATTATGGTAAATTTGTGAATGTTTCTTAACAGGCTTTTTATGCAAACTTAAAAAAAAAAAATCTCTAAAAACATGCTAATTTTTGGTTATTCACAGCAACAAGTTTGGATGTTTTTACATATGTTTCTGTTTTAGTATTTTATGGATGTTTTGTGTATTTCAGAAAATACAGAAAGAAATCAAGTAAAAAGAATAAAATGAGTGAAATAATATATTTTGATTTTTTTTCCTTTCTTTTCTTTTTTTTTACAGTGCAGATAGTAAGTTAGCTGATCAGTGTGGTCAGTACACAGTATTTTACTTTTGAAGCTTTAATGTTTATAGGTTCTAACCTTACTAGTTCTTACTTGCATTCAACACTTTGTTTCCAGTTTCTGTTGATGTTAGCCTGAAATTTTGGCCTGTGATTCAGGACGACGGTGAGTTGGGCTGGCACAATGTACATTATCTTTGAGGTGCAAAACTGCTTTATCTCCATTACAAAGTAGGGGAAAACTTAGAGTCTGTAAGTAAATAGCTCCCATTATGATCAAACCATTACAAATGCCAGTATTAATGTTAATACAAGCATGATTATTTATGAGATCAGCTCACATCCAAGACAGATTGGCTCATTTCAGCTTTCATCATGCACATTAGCAGACTGGACTAACTTGTGTTAATTTAGATGTTTAGTAATTATTTTTTCTTTGTTAAACTTCATTCAGGAACAGTTCTGTGTATTTGGGCAAAAGGAAGAATGTCAAACTTTATAATATTCAATACTGTGTCATTTTATACTTTGTGTAATTGTTTTTCCATTAAATCCAATTCCATTAACAATGTTATGTTCTACAGAAAGAAACGTGCGATTATAAAGATTATTTGGTAAACTGTCTTTAATTTACACACAGGTAATTTCAGCCTCCATGTTCAATAAGGAGAAAAAGAGGTCCAGTCTGACTGTAGTCGGTGCTCCAGGGAAATGAGTGTCTGTGACATTAACGGAGTGTGTCTGCATCCAAGGTTCACTTCACACATCACCTCAACACTTACAACACTGTGATCAAATAGACGATGGTGGGAATGGATTCTCTTGAGTGCCTGTTAAGTGCATTTTGCTAAGGAAGTAAGAGAAGTTAAAATACATTTAGTGTTAAAAAAGACAATGCACTCTTCCTTAATGCAATGTTCTGCACTTAAGCTCTATAGACTCTAATTCTCACTGTATATACCTTAGAGTGGCTATAAGGGCAAGACCCTTATTTCCAGACTTCTATTTTCTGCAAAGAGAAAGCAGTGATATGTAAAAGGGAAGTCGATTCAGAGACCACACTTCAGTAGCTGAGGATCTCCAATTTAATGCTGTCCTGGCTCTTCCGTCTGGAGACATCCCAGCCATGTTATTTTGGATATAGTAAGGGGAACTGTCTGGCTTCCTGGCGGATACCTGGCTTGGGTCAGTGGACTGTGAAGGCCCTGAGGAGCCCGCAAGTCTTTACCATACTAACAGGCCCGATCACCAGTGAGGAAGAAGCTGCATTAACGTGAAGCTGAAAAATCCCGAAATGTGATGGGTTAAATCTATAATATGCAGCTGCTGGCCCAAATCCAGCCAGAGCTCTGCAGTGACACTGGGCCCTGTGAAGTCTGCTGATAACCTATTTAATCTCAAGCAGAAAATGACGCCGCCGCTTCGAAGTTGGCACACATGCACAGGGTTGGTGAATATCAACTGAAATATCTTGCTGTGTTACGTAAGATTTTGCTGCGGTTTGTCTGTTGAGCGAAGTTTAATGTTTAATACATGGTCTGGTTGATCTTTTTTTCAGTATGCATACACCGGCACATACTATAATTGCTTAATGTGAGGCCCATGAGCAGTGAGGTATGCTGTCGTTTTTAAATTTGAGTTTTTGCCACTGCAAGCATTTACTTGTACTTTAATGTGAGCATTTATGTTAATATTTGTGACACTTTGCTCTCCCCACTACACATTATGTTGACAGAGGTTTCTCAAGAGTTATTCAATATTAAAATCAAACTCTACGGAACTCAGTTTCACTTTTCCCAAGCTCTATAAATTCAACTACTGCAAAATGTAGCTGAGCTATAATAGAAAAAATTAATAATTGAATGTGTTATTTTTCTCAGACTGTGTTTGTGGTTTTTCACAAACCACAAACATTTTTTTCTGTTGTTGAAGCAGCCACAGTGCATTTCAGATTAAAATAGCAGGAACGGATCGAAACGGCTCATCTAATGAACCCTGCTCTCACGATGCCCCCCTGCATCGTGCCTTAAGAGACCACGCAGCGAGTCTTTCTCGTTCATGCTAATAGGCTGTGTCTTTAGTGTTGAAAACAATTATTAAGTAACACTTCATTCGTTAGAAAGTTGTTTTCTCTGTCTAACTTTGGTGGCATTGACTTTCCCTTGGTGTCAACTTCAGAGGAAATACAAATTTGCGCTTTGCACAGCCCACCTACAGCTTCATTTTCTTGTAATTTCTCCAAGCTCCCTTCTTAGAATTGGGGGTTGAACAGATGCAGGTAGATGTATATTTATGAGGGGGATGTGTATTTCAGGGAGAAGCAGTGTTGTGAAAGGTGACCTTGTTAGATAAAAGGAGGGCTTGGAAGCCAAATGATGAAAGAGAATGGGATCATCCTGGGCTCATTAATGTGGATTTGAAGGTCAGGTAATTATAACAATAGACGTGTGGGCTGGCTTTGGCATCTGGTATTGTTGCTTTGTTATGATGGTGACAAGACTGTGGAGGAAAGGGATTAATCACTGTGACACCAGCCTGTTGTCACATTGATACATTCAGACATCATAACACCAGCGCTGTAGCTCTTGAAAGAAGCTGCTAAAACAACATAATTTCAACTATCAGCACTAAATGACGTACTGTTGAGAATATGAACAGGCTTAAGAAGCTACCAACATGGCCCCCTGATATTGTAATGAGTGTTTCAAAGAGAAATCCAACCTGCAGTAAAACTCACGTTGTTTTTATCACACCGATTTGGACCAACACATGTCAACTAAAGCTTGTGACACTCTCAAGTCAAGCGCTGCTCCATCAAACAAGAAATAGTTGAGGTTGGGACGGTAACGTGAACCACTGATACAGCAGTGAAGGTGAGCTATTAACCAGACATTCATTTTTTTTTTTAAACCCAGATGAGCTTTTAACAGGTTGAACTTAAAATACCACAGAGCAGCCTGAAATTCAGCCCATCATGTAACTTAATGGAAATTTTATTGCTGCTGACGGAGCATTAATACACATGAGAAGTGAGACCTGCTGCATGTTACTTCTACCAAAGTAATTCAGCAGAACAACCTAATAAATGGCAAATATGTTCAGCAGTAAGGTCCTCTTAAATGTTCAGGAATCATAGACACAAATTGCGATTTTATGCAAACAAGAAAAAAGGATAAATTAAAACAGAAGTCATACATTTTGTAAGCAATCGGTTTTTCTTTTTATGCATATCGATTAAAATTCAGATAGATTAAAAAACAGCCAGGGAACAGATTAAAGAAAAAACCCTAAATCCTTGACAAGGGATCTGGTGAATCTGTTTTTCCTTCCTTGCAAGATTTGGGGCCCCTTCGTCCCTTAGGAGGAACTGGTCACTGCAAATCAATACAAAGTTGTTCTCACTGATCACCTTTATCCTATGATGAAGCGGTTCCATCCTTATGGGAGTGGTCTCCTCCCAGATGACACTTCCTCCAATAATAGGGTACGAGAGGTCACTGAATGCCGTGACAATGAGTGTGAAATTAATGAAATTAATCATATGTTGTGGCCTTTGTAGTAACCAAATGTCAACCTAATGACAGATTTTAGACCAATATGTCAGAAAGCGCTCTGCACCAGCATCATCAAAACACCAAATGAAGGAATATCTTTTGGAATAATGATGTTAATCCCTCTACTAGCCCCAGAGACTTGAATAATCAATGCCAAGGAACATTAAATTCTTCTAGCAGCATGAGGTGGCCGCACTTCTTAGTAAGAAATTGAAAACTGTTAGTTTTTTTCTTTAATTTGTCACCTGTCTGTAGTAGACTTTGTACCTAAACTGAAATGTGACAACCCAA
This sequence comes from Dascyllus trimaculatus, assembly GCA_024666655.1. NCBI lineage: Eukaryota > Metazoa > Chordata > Actinopteri > Pomacentridae > Dascyllus > Dascyllus trimaculatus. The sequence goes on along the minus strand of CM045464.1, from coordinate 23,112,071 downwards.
ATCAATCAGATGTTAGAGTGGTTGTGTTTTAGGTGGCTGTGAACAAGAATGTGAAAGTCCAGCTGCCAAAACTGAGCACTCGTAGGTTTTAAAGCCAGATATAACTTTGCTTTGCCATTTTTCCCTTGCATTTGGCACAGTTCAGTAAAAGCCGAATCCCCCTTTGTTTGCAGTAGACCTTGATATTTAGGCAGTTGCATTTTCTCTTATTTTTTGCACAGGCTCCATATCAATATCCCCGTCACTTTTCTTTGCACTCCTTTTATCACTGAAACCTGACGCTTTATTCAGTGACATGTAGTTAGTATTCCCATAAATGCTTTAACATGTCAGTACTGAGATAATACTCTGAGAGTTACTGTGACATTATTTATCTACATTTCATTCTCATGCTTAGTGTAACGTTGATTATTAGTTTTAGCCACAGCTGCAGCATTTTGACCCTCATGCATTTTATTCCGCACAAAGCCATTTTGAGTGTGAATGTGCTGCTGGGATTGTACCACCTCTGCCACAAGTTTGTCTGGCTCAGTCAGGCTCCGCAGGGACCACTAGAAGCTATAAAGAACAAAAATGCCAACTAGTATTATCAGGCGAGGCAGCATGTGTGGTGTAGCATGCATTTTTAATGTGCCACAAATAAGAAATACCACTGTTGCCTCTCTTCTCTCATCCCACAACTGGTGGCTCATTTAAGTTTTATTTCTATTTGTGTGAATTTCAGCCGCTACTAAAAACAAAACAGCTCCCATCATTAAGGGCTGGAATTGCCTCAATTTACCACAGAGCTCCACAGAAGTGAGATTGTGGGGGGGCTGTAGATATCAAATCCAAGCTTGAATATTTCCACTTGGGTTTGGTTGTGTTAGTTTGTATGTACACAAACATGCATGTGATTGTGTGTGTGAGTACAGGCACATAGTATCGGAGCTTGTTAGGAAGGCTGGTGGAGTGGAAAAGTGTCTGTGTGTGGAGCAGCACATTATTCCACTCAAAAAGAATTTGCCAAAGTCCTTCACTCCACTGACTCTTTGAACATCGACAGTCGGAGCCAACATATTAGACATCAGGATGCTATGAAGAGGAACATCTAATGACCGTCTTAGTGTCAACCAAGTCTACAGATGATCGACTTTTATCTCTCTGAACTATTTTTTTCTCCATTATTTAAAGACCTCTTTTTCCACTTCATTGTTATTAGATGCTAATTTGTGCCTGTCAAAATCGCAGTAAATATGATTTCTAATTAAAGCAGAATAATAGGAGAAAAGAAACGATCTGGCTGCTGATAACAAAAAAACCCAGCTTTTCTGACCTAGTTCGTGCTTTTATTTGGGACAGTTTCTGTGTGTAAAATCACATTTGCTAAAATCAGAATTCGTTCCTTGTGGAATTCTGACTCGCATCAAAAGAAGCAGTAAGTAATATGAAGCAGCACACAGTGTCCAATAAAACATTCTTATCACAGTTAATTTAATTGAGATGTATTTACTGAAAGTTCTGCTAAAATCCCTGTAAGATTTGCAGATGGGCTGTAGTGTTACATTGCAGTGGCGTCTCTGGTTGCTTTGAAAAATTGCACCAAGATTTTTTTTTTTTGACTCGGCAACGGAGCAGACAACCTGAACCATAAAACTTTTTTATTAGTTTCTGTACCCCCACCTTTTATCCCAGAGTCACAGCGGAGTACACTATTAACCTCCCAGCTTACTGAGAAGCATTTGAGAAGCTGCTAAGGATAAGGTGAGTGTGCATTTGATAGAGCATTTTTAAAGGGTTCGGTTAAGGTGACATAGACCAGAAGGTAGACAGTGGATCTGTTTACTACCTTGAGGTTTTGTGGTTATGCTCTAGCACTTCCCATTTAACTGCATGATCTAGGGCTTTGCTGACGACACCAAACATGCAACCCAGATCCATGCCTCAGCGCCCTCTGCACACACAAAACACACACACCGAAGTGCACACAGGCCATTTTTATAAATGCTCTGCAAACATCTTGACACACTGAGACGAGAGGGTGGTTTCACCATTCTTTTTTACTGTGTTTGCGTCTGTGCTGGCTTCTTGGTGCAGCAATTCATAAACTGTGCCTGTCACACATCTCTGGTGAGGGCTCTGTTATCAATATTTTCTTGCTGTGAAAATACACAGCAGGTTCAACGCTGTGTTTTCATTGGCTGAGGGGTATATGAGGTCACTGTGGGGGTTAAGAGTTCAAAGGGCAGACAGGAAGTGGGTGTTCCCACAGTGACAGTCCAGGCATGTGTTTGATGGGTGAGCATAATGGCGCGGACCAGCAGTTCCTAATGACCTACCATCTCCAGGCAGTCTGGGGAGCCTTTCCACTGAGATTTATGACCCATGTTGTGGTTACTACTGGGATGACACTCGAGCACTCCTGACAAACTCCCAAGTTATAGCCTGCTCCTTTGGCTTTACTCTTTCTTCTCATTAACTGGGTCATTGCAAGCCTTCAAGGCTTACCTTTACTGCTACAAGAAATATTTTTGTTCAGAACTCCAACTCACTGCTGTAGTTTGTCTAATATAATGGTATCCGTTCAATCACTTTGGAGTTGAAGATGTGGTCTGTTTTGTCCTTGGAAATAAGTGATTTATGAAGCTTTCTTCGGGCACACACTGGCAGATGTTTAATAGAGGATGACAAAGTCAAAAACCCATTAAACATACATTCAAAGAGACAACTCCACATGTAGTTGCTCAGACAGCGAAGAAGAAACAGATAATGGTCTTCTGATAATACTAATTGTTGGCTCCCCACTGCTTCCCTAAAGGCAGAAATGTGTTGATCCTCTACTAGATAGCCAGACTGAGCCCAGGGCAGGCAAAACAGCAAGGAGAGCTAGTTTATAATTAATACACACACTATAAAATATGCATCATGGGTTGGATGTGGCCAAATATGGATTTCTGTTTTGATTTTCACTCAGGATAATTGAAGCACTTCTCAAGCAAGTCATACCGAATAAGGCACAAGCTCATAGCCTTTGCTGCCAACGCTTTCTGTTCTGCTGTAGGTTAGCTTCTCTACTAGCTTGAAGATGCATTGTTAAAGCATTCATTTTTGGAGTTTTTATGTGATATGTATGCAGGCTGAGTTCACTGACTCTGTGGGTTGCAGAGATTTTGTGTGCAAAAGCTCCACATCGTTCTTTAAGATAAACTGCCAAAGCATGTTTCATGACATTCTGATCATTAAAGCAGAGGATGCAGGGAGAGGGGGAAATGAAAAGGCATAAAGCAAGACTTTTACCTTTCCCTGCTTCCATATTTATCAAACCCACAAGGAAGATGAGAAGGCTCTTCAGCTCCCAGTGGACTACTGCCATAAACACACCAAGTCACATGAGTTTAGAAAGCATCCAACATCTCCACCTCCAGCCTACCCCCTTTTTCCCTACTACCACTCCTCCACCTCACATACATACACATGCAGGAGAGTTGTGTCAGACTGATTAGCAACCACATCTCCAATCTCTGATTAGGTGTGGAGTAAATGAAGCGCCCCCCTCAGGCATGCATTTCCATAATGTCAGGTAATTAAACCCCAGTGTTTTAATAGCTCAGGAATAGGAAGACTCCCCAGGAGACTAGACAATGATGATAGACTTTGCTGAAAACTAGCATACTATTAGCTTGCTCTGAACTGGCACAGAAACTATTACTTTCATTGTGGTGACAGTAGTTAAATGACATCAAGCTTAACAAATTTACATCATAACAAAAGTTATAGAACATTTCTCAAATTGCATGATTCAAAGTATTTACCTTAAAAGCAGTTCTATCTCTTGTAATAAAGACTTAAATGTTCATTAAATTTATCCAGGCTTTTATAATACCAAGAGAAAATTTCCCAGCGTGGTTGTGAAAGGATGTTCTGGAAATGATGCGCATTTGAATTGCGTCCTTTCTGTTGATAGCTGACAGATTCCAGCTAAACAAAAGCTGGAAAAGCACAAGTGTCTTTTTCATCACAGAAAAACCTAGAGAGGTGCTATTGTAAACATGACAGTGGATTGTCAGTACATCCCTGTTTGAGTTGCTGTTGCTGTTTTGTTTGTGTATGTTGTGCTCAAACTGTCTGTGTATACACACACGTGCGTGCACGCACACACACATGCACTCACATATATATATATATAACAAAAGCCCTTTGATGAAACAAATTCTGCAGTGGGAGAGTTTTCTTTGTCGTGCCCACTCATATGTGTGGTGCTCAAATCAGAACAATGCAAAGCCATAATGGTTTCACAGAAGCATGTGGAAACTGAGTGAACTCCAGAAGTCACTTTCTACACATAATCAGTGGAGAAAAAAATAAAATAAAGGCCACAGGACTTTACTGTGATTGGAGGGCTCTCCCTGGTATCACATGTTCATTATCTGTAACTTGTGCACAAAAACGCTTTTGAGAAATAATAAGCTTTTAATGGGGTAGTGTTCACTGCTAATGATAGGCGATTCTGTAGCAGAAACTGAAGATCATTAAAGGCAGGTTGCGGCGTATGATTCTGCCAATGCCCGCCGTATGAACTACACTTCAAACACATAGGCTACCTACCTTCAGTAACACGCAAATTAACAGATGTACTCTAAATCCCCTCTAATCTTTCTTCTCTCAAGTGCAGCGGATGTCTGTAACTGACAGAGCAAAATGAAAATAGGTTCATTTTTAATGATACACTCTCCAGTTAGATATCACTCTGACAGTTACCTTCAGTTGAACCAGTAAACTACAGGTAATGTCGGGGATTCAGTCATTCGTGAACAGCACAGGGAGAGGTCATACTATTGGTGTCTTAAAGCTGACAACACACACATCAGTGAGCCGACTTTACTTTGAGGGTGTTTTACATATCAACAGTATCTAGCATGTGAGAAGCAAACCTCACAGTAACATTAGCTGCTGACTGAATGAGTCAATTGTTGCCAACCTGCTAATTTAATACGTAAAGAAAAGCACTGCATCACACATTGATCACTTGTGTCTGTTGGGGATGTGATGAACTACTGGACGCGATTCATGTTATTTGTTCTCGACAGAAGAGTGTGATATTGTTGGAGGCTCCCATCAAAATGCTAAATCTTGTAGACACCCATTCAAAGGTGTGATTACAGCTTTAACTGAGACAGTGATACAAGAATCTGTAACATGACTGCGTTATCATTCAAGCCAGTTTCAAGCTCTTATTGGTCCTTCACCAGGCAATCCTACTCTGAGTGTTTTTTGTGGTATTTGATAGATTATATAAATGACACATTTGAGAAATTCTCATCAATAATTTAGATAGTCAAATGTATAAATGTATTTATGAGACACTACACTGGTGCATTCATAGAATCCAAACTAAAAATGAATGAGTATCGTTGACTCTCCTGAAAGATCCACATCTTTTTTAACTTAACTGACTCATTTTTTCTCTCTTTTCAGCAAACTCCAGTCTTCTGGGAGGAGGGGGAGGTGAGTATATGCCTTTGTTTTTCATTATAATGTCTGAGTGATTGTGCCGATGGTATTAAAGCAATTAAATTTGCACTTATCAGATCTGGCATCTACATGTATATTCTCGAGTCCGCGGCAGACTTTAGTGTCTGTTTCTCTTCAAGTGTCTGCGTTAAATGTGGCTAAATTTAAGTCCAAAACATTAGAGCGGAGCACAGGGCAACCTTGCACTGTGCCACACAGAGAGATGGTCATTACTTTAGTGGCCTGCCGAAGAACATTATCATCAAAGCAACGGAGGAAATCTGAGGCAGTCGACTGTGGTGTGGGGATAATGGGTAGAGAACTCCAGTAGAATGCTACTGCCCAATCCCACTGTTCCTCTTTTCCTGAATTCAGACTTGTGCGGTGACATGATTGAAATAATCATTTGGCAACACAGTAAGATGAGGCTGGGGTAAAATGCTCCCAGTTACACGTGGAATGTTAATTTTCAGTCCCAAGGGGGATTTTTGATGACATGTGGGAATAGTATGACAATGAAATAAGGTCACTGCTTCAGCCTTATCTGTTTATCCATCTGTGTTGGCTGTCACTTTAAATGTGTCTCCTGACAGCCTTCAGTTGTACAGTGTTTCCTCAACCAGGACAGTAGACCTTGGTACATCTGTCTGTCTAATGTATCTATCTAATCTAATCTATAATTTCAGAAAAATGTTCTCACAGAGTACATGTTGAAGGTCTCTATCGCAATAAATAGTTCATTGTAATTGACATTTTTGTAGCTGTCTTTAGTGCAGCTGTGAGCAACTACCTTCACTGGTGCTGAATGTGCCAAATAGTGTCTGTTTCTCTACTGTATGACCTTAATGTAGCCTTAGTTGTGTTTTTTGTAATCATTAAACTGTAATAGATAATTTTGGTTAAAGACCACCTCTTGGAAAACTCTTGTTTTTTGTTTACCGTGCTAACATGGCCAAATGGTGTGTTTGATATGCTGAAAGACACACCTTTGAGGAAATAAGCAGTATGATTGAGCCTTTCTATCTTGGAGCTACAATTTACTGATGACCATCTCAAAAACATCTCAGATTCAGACTTTGGAGGTTTCATGTTTAACACCTAAGAAACCAATCCTGTTACCTTGTACGGTATGGCTCTCTGTATCATCATTCGTCTTCAGAATTGGTTTCTTTGTAAACATATTTGGCTAAACTACTCCAATATTACAACTTGCCATTGTCTAGAGCACTTTTTACAATATTTGAGCAGAGTTGTAGGTGAGCTGGTGTGCTCGAGCTACCATTAATGGGGAGGTGTGTTTGTGGAGAAAGAGGCAAATTGATCTGTCCATTCTCGTGGAAGCAACTGTGTAGAGTTACATTTAAGTGGTTTTAAGGAAGGAAAGGATTATTTTCATGGGGAAAAAAACTTCTAAATGTAAAACTTTGCTACTCAGAGATGTGTTTTTTTAGGGGTTAAACCATCGACAGGAGAGAAACTTTAAAATGTTACACTTTTATGTGTCAAATATTCCCCCCAAATTAGATAGCACTCTTGCAAAGAAGTTTTAGAAATTGATTTAGTAATAAACAACATATTTCAGACAGAATTCCTGCACCTTGCAAGACGACACTTCTGTGTTATTTATTTATTTATAGGGATTTACTGCCTGTCAAATGTGAGTCATCAGAGGCAACGGATGGGCATAGAGCAACATCAAAGCCACAGCATAGTTAACAGCTCAGTGCACCATTAGAGTGCACATGGAGCTGTTGAAACCTTATTCACATCCAATCATGCAGTCTGGAGTGGCCCCTTATCTTGTCTGATACATGGTTACGACTGCAAACTTGCAATGTGGAATCACAATCCATCAGTGACATGGAGAGGCCCTCAGCACACAACCATTTTAAGAATTTCTGTGATTGAGATCAGAGGTTACAAACATGCATCTCTATAACCAGGCCAGGCCCGGTAAAGCTGGGTATACTGTCCTCCTGATTGGTGTCTGTCTCTCCTGCAGTCGACCCTCAGAATTGATTTGCACCGCACAGAGAAACACAAGAAGCAATTTTCTTTGCCATTATATTTTCATTATTGTTATTTTGTGACAAATCACCTTTTTACAGTTCTCCAAATCTTGGCCTTGTTGATTGATCCAGTCTCTTCTTCAACTAATAATAGTTGTTAGGGTACTACAGATTGCTCTGTTTCAACACAGCAGCAACAAAAATGAAGTTGAATTTGTGGCTGTCAACAATGAAACATGAGATCTTATGTGTCAATTAATGTCTCACTTTGCAAGAAAACATTTCAGTTGATTGTGACCTGCAGCTGTGCTTATTAACTCCAGAGGAATTCTAATTGTAGCTGGTGCCATTTTTTGAGAGCAAAGCCTCTTTTCATTCTTAATTGACTTCCAGCGATGCTATTCCTGCCAAGTTTCTGGCACAAGATATAAGGTCAATTAACTCTAAAATGCTAAGGCTCACATTTCTCGCATTAATAATGACCACAACAAGTCAGGTCGCAAGTGTGTTATTTTTAAATTTCTCATACGTGCACTTTTTGTGAAGGTTGTGTTTGTTTTTTGGGCCATGGTAAAGAATGATGATTATAACTAGAGATTACTGTTATCTACCACAAAGCTAAAAATGTTATTTTCCCCTAAAACAAAGCTCCACGCCGTTTGTCTTTTATCTGCGTGAGGCCAAGAGGGGTTTTATCTTCCAGTGTCTTTATCACTTGAAGGTGGCTGCTAAACCTGCAAAACTGTTCTCTGTGTTGTCACCCTGCCCACCCTCTCTACCTCTATCTGTGGTTTGGCATGTGAAGACCTCCTGCCTTGGTGGCGGTGAGGATCGATGTGAAGAGGAGATGTGCTCTCATATAGGGCCCTCCTTATCTCCCAGCTGTCTTCTCAGGGCTCTGCAGAGGGGCAGTTTCACAACAGGATGATCCATCATGCTGGCCTCACACACCTGAGCCATGCTTGGTTCTCACAGTTCTGGAGGTGGGCCTCCCGCCAGTATGTGAAAACTGGACAAAGTCTTTACTTTATCTAAGTTATTTCACCGCCTCCACACTTTTAGGACTGCTTCTAGCCTTACATGGCTTATGTTTTTTGTTATTCTTCTATGTGTAGGTATCTTTTTAGAGAAAGGTTTCACCTCTCTATACATTGAATCATTAATTCAAATGTGATATGTGGTCTCAGCAAAACAGACAGGGCATTTTTGTTGATGATTGTTTTGTTGGCTGACAGCCAGAGCAGTGTAAAAAAGGATGGAAATAAGTGGAAGTAAAGCCAGGGTGAGATTTTTTTCTGTACCCTGAAAACACATTTTTATATTTCTAGCATTATTTATGCTTAGAAAAATAACTCTTAAGAAATTATTCTTATGCCCCAATGCTCTATTAAATCCTTAGAAATCACTGATGGGAATTCTCTCTGGGTTGTGCGTCCTCAGTATTATGTACACAAATGGGTTAACCAAAATAGTACTGTTATCTACGTTAGACATGTTGGTCTCACTGGGATTCCAAACATACATAGAGGGAAATAACAATGATCTCTGATAATAGCACACTAAATGAGGCCTCTGTGAATAGAGGGTAATTATGAATGGTACCAGGTTGCTCGTGTGATGTGTGTCACAGCATGGCTGGATGCTGGCACAGTCCCAAAAGAATAGTCCTAATGTAAACATCATGTTGTCTGTCCCTCCTTTCCCCCCATTTGTCTCTTTCTCACACACTCACTGACACACATACACACACACACACACACACACATACACAAACACAAGCATTCAAGCACACACTGAGCCATGTAATGATACCATGAAGCCCTGTGTAGCCAGAGAGAGGGAGCTCCACTTGCCTTTGATGTCTCCATCCAGGAGGGGAATTGGCTCATTAGCATTCTAACCAGAACCGTTGCCCATTTAGCACTAGGCTTTAACTAGACCACCCAAACAAATCGTTCTTCTCAGGTTGGGCCTCCTTTCTCTGCTCCAGTCAAGCAGCGGGGGCGCATACATGGTTGTTTTGTATGTCCTGAGTCGGGCTAATTTAGCCACGGGCTGCTAACGCTTGCTGAAATCGCTGGCCTTTGTCATTACTTACATAACATAGGCTACAGCGCTGTGGGCCCTTAGCACTCCTCCCTCGTAAGTTTCCTAAACAGCGGTGTGAGTCATGGCAAGTACCAACACATTTGAATATATGAGATTAATTATGCTTGTTGTCATTTTGCCTGGCTGCGGTGGTGCTCGTGTGGTTCTTTACCTCCTCTGCAGCTAAAGATGTCATGTGAAGTAGAATCTCAGTGACATGACTAGGCAGTGCTTAGTGGCTGTCCTGAGAAGATGATGTGGACATGCTTGTATAATGCCTGTATATTACAAATCTACTTAACAGAAAAACTATAATAGAGTCCTGACGCTGACCTTTGAGTGTAATGCAAAAACGTGTGCTTAAATTGAATATATCTGACCAGACAACCAGGACTGGCTCTTACTAACACAGAATACTCAAGTATGCTTTAAAAAAGGACATTGTATTCAGTTTCAGACATGTTTGGATAATCCTTTATCAGGACTCCTAAGTGCTTCACTATGCTTATCTTTATCTCCATTCGTTATGCAAAGAGCTCTGTTTTCTTTTCTTGTCACCTCCAGGTGAACCATTATCCTCTGTCTGGGTCCTGCCCTAGGCTTGTTTATTGAGTGGATTGGAGGGGACCAGGGCATGGCGCTCTGTCCAGGGGGGAGGGATATAGGTCGAGATATAGGATGGTGTTGTGTGACAGTTTGGGTTGGATGGCCTTATGTCCCCTCCACAGCCATCACGGCTCCCTGGAAGCCCCCAAACTGCTCACTCAAAGATGACATATTATTCTCATAACTCATAGATTGCACACTACGCTTGACTGATGGTCCTCAGTTCACAGATGGTAGTAACAGCCATTAGCATAACTTATGACACAGATAGTGTATTTCCCCATGGAGTAGCCTAAATAATGTAGAATGATAAATTGAATGCAAAGATTCTTCAGTCAGCAGGGAACCCTGGGGATTTACTTATCTCCTTATATTTAGAGGGGAGTTAGTTACACTCTGATCTAGGCCTGTATTTGTGCTCTAATGTTCCCTGTGCTTTTTTAAGTGTGTTTGAGACAGGACTGAAATAAATGTGTGTCTGTCCCCCTCTTTGGGATTAGCCCTACTGTTAGGAGCTGTTTATGAGGTAAACACACAACATCAACACATAGTTTTGATCTCTCTCTTTATCTATGTGATTCAAGAAGAGTATTTTTATTTACCTCTCATTTCAGTGGGGTTGTGCTCGGTACAGGGCTTTGCATTCATGTTTGCTTTTCATAGCACCATCAAAATAAGGGAGTAACCTCTTACATTGGTTCGAGCCAGTGATATTCATTTAAATAATTAACATTTAAAAAAGTCCTATTTGAATTGGCCTCGTTCTTGCATAAGCAGAGCAGTCATTTTGTAAATTGCTCTTACTTAGTGAAATTATAAAACAACTTAACTCTACAAATCCCAAGTGTAGTGAACTTTTAAGTGCATTTGTGCATTAGCACTGCAGTGTATGCTCGCACACAAGTGCTGCCTTTATTAAATATGTAGCCCATTATCCCGACGGGATAATATGCAAGAAAGCCACAACAATTCATGTACTTCACCGGCAAATAGATCTGTTTCTTTGTATGTGTTTTACAAGGAGGCGATGAAAAGTGACCATCATTGAAAAATTATCATCTCCAAAGTGTCCCCACGCTGTCAGATCGTTGCACCCAATTATTACTGAGATGACGTAATTTAGAGGGCATTCTGCTGAAATTAACAGGACAAGGTCATCTGGTGGACTGCAGTTTGCAGTTCCCAAATAATGATGAAAATTGCATTCCTGTGTGATCGCTCGCTCTCGTGCCATCTCTGTCTCCCTCCTGCCACCACAGAGAACAGTCACCAGGAACATCCCCCTCTCCTCCCCCTCCTCCAATCAGCAGTGATGGATGGACTAATTGATGCAGAATGATTGGGCCATTCATTTTATCCTACAACACTGGGTTCCATATTTAGGATTAGCGTTGTATTATAATGGGAAGGGAAGAAGAAATGGCCAGGGAGTCAATGAATCCTAGAGGGAAAGAGGGACAGTGTGAGGAACAGTTATAAAAAATGTAGAGACAAAAGGAGGGAGGGAAAAAAAGTCAAAGAACTATTATGAGTAGCGGTAACAAGACTGGTCAGTTGTGTAATGCTTAGCTTATGAGACATAAGGGAGTGTTCCAAGGAGTTTATGGAGAGGTGTGTGTGCACGAATACGAGCGAACAAGAGGGGCATATAGCCTCCACGTGTCCTGGTATCCTTCTTTTACCCTATGAATCATTCATCTCTGTCCCCATGTATAAATCAAGCTGCCGTCCGTTGCCTGCGGCAGTCATGTCATTAGCTAGTTGACGGCATCACTTGATTTCTGGCGCTGCAGTGCTGGTGAGGGAGAGGGTCTAACTTTAAACAGTACACATATCAGCATATCAAACTGTATGGAGCCAACCAGGACCACACAGAGACATTTCACTCAAAGAGACATTTCTCCTTTGACACAGAGTTGCACTTTTCTCTCAAACTGACATTTTTTTGGAAACCACCCTAGCGATATGTATATATGCAATGTAGAACTTTCAGTGAGTCTCTGAATAAGGCATGTTGTATTTAGATTCTTGTTAATTACACTTAATAGCTGGAGTTTCCTGTATGTCTAAAACAGATTTTTTTGGGCGCTGTAATTTAAGCACTGGAATTAATTAGTGTTTTAGATTAAGAAAAAAAAAACAAGTTTGCTACAAAGGGCAAGCATGCAGTTTCTTTCTTTTTCTTCTCTCCTCCAGGAGTACTAAAACATGCTGGTGTTGGCTCACAGTGGATATAAAAATCTGAGAAACTCAGGGAAAAATGGGGTTGTATCTCTGTGATGGAGAATTGCACCAGAGATTTTCACTACCCTAACCACCTATTTTCAGGACCATTTTCAGACTGACAGAGAATCTCACATAGCTCTCGTCACTGAGGGGTCATTTCAGGTGGAAGGCTGTACTCCTCTTGAATCTCTCCTATCGTACACTGAACCAAGGGACTGAGAAAGCCTGGAGTCTTATCGGTTTGAAATTCTAGCTCTACCAGTCACTGCATGCTGTTACATTTTATATTACAGTCTTGGTAAAATATGAAGCCTTTAAATTATTATACAACAAAAAAGTTCTCATTGCTTTCAAAGGTCTGGCATATACATGTTTGCATGTACTTTTTTTGCACTCTGCACTTGTTTTTGTGCCCGTAAGGGAACAACAAAAGCATGCAGTAGGCCAACTTAAATTCTCAAAACCATTTAGTTGAAAATAAATATATGTGATATTGCAGTCGGGTCCTCTCCTTCCCTCAGGGTTGCTGCTGTAAACATATTGCAGCTGCTTGTTTTACTTTGTGTTTGACCTCTGCAGCCTCTCTCTCTCTCTCTCTCTCTCTGTCTTTCTCTCTGTCTCCCTCTCTCTCTTTATCTGTTTTGTCCCCACTCTATTGCTCTCTCTAAAAGGAAGAGTGATATTTTGCAGTCCCACAGAACGTGCATTTCAACCACTTAGAAATTCACTTGCTTTTGCACAACAAAGACCATTCACTCCAGTTTAAGAGTCGTCCACCTTATTCTGTCACCCCTCATTGAACGCAAAGTGAGAATACCACCACGGGGCTCGAGAAGTGGGCAAGAAAGTGTCAATTTAGTTCTCTTCCACATTGCATCACACATGACCTCCTCCCGTACCCCAAACCCCCTCTCGTGCACTAGCGTTTCTGGGTCAGTTGTTAAGATTTTAGACAACTCAATGCATTACCAACCCCAGTGTCAGAGCACATTTGTATTCTGCGCAGACTTTATTGTGGTTGTTTTGGGGGTGGATTCTGCACACACTTCAATGCGCTGTCTATTTTCTTTTGCATGCATGTGTCTGTATCTATTACGTATATGCATCCCTCTGACAATGCGTTCTCGTGACAGTGTGTGCGAGTGTGAACATGACTGCGCATGCATTTGCTCCCACGACAGCACGTCTGTGTGGCTGTCTGAATTTTAAAGTGAGTGTGCTCGTGTGTGTGTGTGTGTGTGATTCTTATTCTGGGATAACTGGATGCTGAGCTGTCTTGTCAGTTGACTCAGTGGTCAGTTTTGGTCCTGCTGCCCCCAGCAACGCACGATGGAGTGATGAGATCTGACAGACGGGGACAGTTCTTAGCAGGGCACTACCCCATCCCATGGTCTCTCCAATCATGGCAAGGCTATAACAAGGACATCACAGGAGGCTCTAAGAGCTTAGGCACATGCTCACAAATGATTCAGAGATGGAAGATATGCCAATATACCAATCATATGAAACCCTGTTATTTTGAAAATGTTTACTCAGATTGCATGCTGTAAAAATTCTTCCTAAGTATATATTAGGAAGATGCGACCCTTCCAATAACAGACAGGTGGAACAAAAGGATAACAGAAAGAAAGAAATGTGCATTGCACCATTTTACAATATCAGGTTTTTTGATGTGCAACCTGAACTGAACCCTGAAGCTCAGTTAAAAGGGGTTCTGTATCAAAACTACAGTCTAATGGCTTTTCTTTGAAGTTTAATAGAATTTAATTCCTTAGCACAGGTATACCTTCCATGCCATCAACTCTTTATATGTAAATGGTGAATGGTCTGCAATAATGCTTTTCTACCTGGGTGGTACTCAAACAGTTTTACAATGTTTTCACCAGTGGTGGCAGAGCTGCTATGCAAGGTGCTTGGCTGCCCTCGGGAGCAGTGCGGGGATCAAAGCACCAGCCTTGTGATTTGTGGACAACTTGCTCTCCCACCTGAACCACAGCCGCCCGCTAACGGTGATGAAAGTAACCGAGGACCCAGTGGAAATCCATGAAAGAAATTAGTAGGACATTGCCAAACAGCAGAGCCATTAAATCAATGAACAGCCCCCAGGTCAGGTGGAATAACCTCATCCTAGCAGCCATTTACTTTGGAGAAAATAATAGTTTTGTCTCTTGTGGTTGTACGAGGCTGATTTAGCGTTATATGTTGCTCCTTTGGTTTCCATCTTCAGGTATGATTATGAGACCACACGCTGGTGGCATGGAACCTACACGGATTATTAATACCAAATATGTGTGGTTGACTATGTTTTGTTTAAACACTGCCATTAGTAAATTACAGCTGGATTCTGAGATGTAAATGTACCATGTATGACTCTGCTATTTTAGTCTGAGTAAAGGAAATTTCAAAATTTGTTTCTAAATTTGTTTTACATTGTAGACAATAGAATTTAACTGGTGAAAACATGTGAAACCATATAGTACTGAACTGTGAAGTTAACTGTTCTGTCTTGCGAACATTCACACAGACGGCTGCAGACACCAGAGATGTGCAGTTGTTGTTATTATGCAACTTTCTAGTCTGATGGGAATCCACTTACAGGACTTGTTCCATGCATATGCAGTAGATCAACATCTACGTATTCTGTGCATGCACACTACTGTTGAGCATGTGCACTGCTGTCCTTGTAGTGTAGCTGGCACATGGACTGTCTGTGGGGACACACAGATTGTGGACTTCGGACATTCGAGCGGATGTTCACCAATGTGGAAAGTATAACACCATCCTGTTAAACTGTTTTTAATCATTTTTGTGCTGAGGATAATTTTGGAAAATTAGAAACTGAAGTCATGTTTAGCATGACCACCCCCCCTAACACTAAAACATTAGAAAAACGAGAGAGCGTTAACATCAGTGGTTGTCCCTCTTGACCACAAGCTACTGCAGCCTTAGGTTTGCTAGTTTGCTTTGCATCTTCCACCAATGCCTGAATTTACAGAACAGCTTGGCTTTCTCATTTAAATTTCCTAATAATGATGAGATGTCCTGCCAACAGCTGGTACCATCATCGGCAGTTGGTGGCCATCAGTAAGTGTATGTTGCCACCTACCAAATACGGGTTATTTTTCTGTTGTGGTGCGTAACATTAGAATTACTGAACCTTTTAATAGCCACATGATTGACATTATTCCATATCTACAGTTTGTGTTTTCATACCTAACCTGTTTGGGTCAGTTAAAATGAACTTCGGTTTGTTTGCCTAGTTAGTGCGGTTAATTTGGGCTGTGATAGCTGTTAACCAAAATTTGAAGTCGAACCCAAGAGTGGACCAAACAAGGGAACCAACACAGCTTAAAAAAAGTTGGTGTCAAGCAGACTCTAATGTGGTCTATTTGCTTTTACACCGCTAGCAAGTCATGTCACGCCATAGTGCTATCTGACACAGGAGAGAAGTTGTGACTTTCCCGCGATTGGTTTGGTTTCAGGGCCTTCAGCAGACATACCAGAGTACTGCTGTTTTTTTGTTAATCATTCAAATTTGGCAGGGTGGTTCATAACCCATACTTCTGTGATGTCACAAATGCATTAGAGGGAGCAATTATTTATACAGACATCTAGGCAAAAAACACATCAAGGAAAAATGGGGGGGGGGTCACATGCACACTGCAAACACTTGGCCACACACACTTAAAGAGTCCATGCTCAATAACTGTAGCGGCTGTTTGAAACGGCATTAGACAGCCGCACTGAACCACAGGAGTGCAAGGTTTCTCACACTGAAGACCAAGATGAAGTAATCCATTCAAGTCCATTTATTTCGAGCAAAAAAAAGAACATTACATGTCCATATTGTGCTCAGGTAGAAAATCTGTGTGCTCCCACGCCTGTAGCTCATTCAAAAGAACGTAACAACTTCACAGGCATCTATATAAAGGGAGGATCTTATCTTTACCACATGAAATAATGTATTTACTTTTCTTTAATTCAAACTTAAACATTTTAAATTTCTATTTATGTTTTTAAATTGCTTAATCAACTTAATTTATCTTGAAGCAGTATTTATATTTTGTACATTGGATATTACCCTTAGCTTTTAACACAGGAAATTTCTATATTTTTAACCAAAATAATATTTAAGTGTTTTTAGCTCTTTTACCCTCTTTTTTTTTAATTAATTATTTTTTTTTTTTACTGTAGATTGCTCTCACAGTAACTATTTATCACAACATCTCATATAAAGAGACACACAGAGCCGTAGCTGCCATCAGGTACCTAAAGTTTACAGTAGCACTGTGGCGGTATTTAGATCTGAGGCTTGTGTGTGACTGATAATGGGTCTTTGAACTCGTTGTGGGAGTAGGGGAAGGAGCATATTCACACGAACATCTCTGCAGTGATGGTTGGGGCCTGATTAGTCGCACTTCAATGACACTTTCTGCGCAAAGACTGACCTGCGACGGTGGCCTTTTGCCAACTAGTAACAAACTGTCGAGCCTTCTGCATCTCTCATGGGGCAGCCTAGTTAGCTGTGTCTGACAGGCCACTTGCCTACAAGGAAGGTTTCAGCCCAGGGAGGGCAGAGCAAACTCCAGAGGAAAGCTGTCATCTTTTTGTCAGACCACAGGGAAGAGGAGGAGTTTCTCTCTCTCCCTCTCTCTTCTTCCACTGTCTCTCTCACTCACCCTCTATATCCTTCTCTCTGCATCAGCCTTTTCCCCTGGTGAAGATCTTCACTTTCCTGGTGCCTGTTATGCTCCTCTCAGCCTGACTGTGCAGAATAAACAGACGGGTGTCAGAGGATGAAACGCCAAGCGTCCCCTAGGAGCAGGGCCCGTCGTTGTGGTAACCCCCTCACTGTTGCCTCCTGAGGGCCACAGCAGCCATCCCAGTATGCTGGCTGAGAGTGACACTGAGACAGGCAGTTGGACTGAGGTGAAAGACGCTCTATGTGTCCTTCCTAAGGGAGAGATGAGCGTTTATACCACAGGGATGATGCCCGCCACTCCACCTAATCCTCTTTTCCCAGACACTTCATTATCACCCGCGCACTGCAGCCTCAGTATGTGTGTGCTCACAGATCTCTGAGGAGAGCCACAGAATCTCACGTAAAAGGTGGAGAGAGGGTATGGAAGAAGAAGGCGAAAGGTGAGGAACAAGGAGAGAGGAGGAAGGTGGTATGAAGAATGACAGAAGGATACGCAGAGCAAAAGGTGTGGTGGAGGTGGAGAACAGATGTCAGACATAGTGGGTGGTAGTGAGAGGAAGACAGGTTGTGTAATGTCTTCTCATTTCCCTTTGCCTATTTATATGTTTTCACTACAGAAGGAAGCAGCCGGCAAAACTGAAAAAAAGGAGTCGGGGAAAATAGGTCCCCTCTTCATCAAACACTCCACTTTATCAAATATAGCACACAGAGTGTTTTATTGATTGACTACTTTAGCTTAACAGTTAAGTAACAAGTATGTTTTGGAGGGTGAAAATAATGCCAAATTTATTTAAAGCTGTGAACTAAACATGACATTTCTTTGCAGAATCCTGTGTGTAGTTTGGGAACAAATCTTAAAAAGTTAGCTTTCAGATAAGAATTGAGTTTTCAGTATACACAAGCCAATTAATACTCATATATTTGTTCCCTTCTGCATTGGGCATGTGCAGAGGTGTCTGCTGGGAAGAAGATTAATTTCTGAGTGGGAGAGTGCAGCAAAGCTATTTGAGCCCACTGAAACATGTTGGCTCTCCACTGTGAGACTCACATTAGCACATGCCATAATTGATGGAGGAGCATACTTAGCAGTAATAATGGGCATGGGCATTATAGGGGGTGGTATCAAGACATTATTTTCAGAAAGCTCTAATTAAGCTTTTTGCTGTGGCTTTGGTGTAGCTCTGACTGTCCAGTATCATCGGGAATGCTTTCTAAGTCTCTGATAAACACACTGCTTGCCAATCAGTTTGTTCTGGGCCTCCCATGCGCAGGGAAAATAAACAAGTTCATCAAACAGGGAGAGACAGAGCCCCTCTCCACTGACTCCAGTCCTGGCCCTGATGAAACAGCAATCAGCTCAGTACCATAGGGAACCATTGTGTTTACAGTCGGTGGGTGGATGGACTGCTGCTAGCTCGGGGAGATTAGACCTTTGAGACCAGCTGGGACATTCCCACCACCAGCCAGCTCCACCTGTGAAATTGCAAACAAGACCATGTCCCTTCCCCTCAACTTCCAAGGCTGCTCGAGTGATCAACACCACACTGACACTTTCTCAAGGCTCCTCAATCATTCACAGTCTTGAGGAGTGTGTGAGTGTGGGGGGGGGGCTCATCAAAAATTGAGAGGCTGTGTACACGTGGGCATCTCAGTGGTAGAGGCACGACAAAGCACACACAGCTGTAGCGCTGATTGTGCTTAAGTGTGTGTATTTGACCCCCTGAAAGGTCGAGATGTGGGTAGGATAAAAAAAAAACAAAACAAAGCAAGGCGGAAACAGCTGACCTTGATATCACTTCTGCAACAACTTTACCTCCCACGATCACTTCCACACTTGTCAGCTGTTTGAAATTTTATATTAGTTTCTTCAAAATGCGCCGGCAATGCCCCAAAGATTCGGCACAAATGCTATTCCACAGTAGCTGTTTTCACACACTGTGTTCTACATAAAAAAAATAGTAAGCCTGAAGGAAATACTGCAGGATGGAGTGTGAATGCGAGCCTCAGCTGACAGCCCCTGGAACGTGTTTCTCCCCCTTGGTGGGCAGCGGAGAAAACCTCACCAAGCGTGACAATAACAGAATGCCAAAACATGGATTGGGCCAAATGAGCTGTGAACGCAAACAAAGTAGCGAATTTGTTCTGTGGCGTTTGGGGTGGACATGTGTCCCCTCAGCATGTTAAATACTGCACACAGCCTCACTGACAGACAGGCAGGCAGCAAAAAAGGAAGAATAATTAAGGAAAGATAAAAGACAAGACAGGAAGACAGAAGGTAAAGAGAGCCAAACAAAGCAACAACGACGATGTCAGCCCAAGGATGTGTATGTTAATTATTCTAGCACTGCAGTGTTTAAGAGCATTTGTGTGGCGATGTTGTTATTTCTTTGTAGCCCACCTGAGATTTGTCATGCCTTATGGTAAATTTTTTAGCCTGAGCTACACTAGTGGAATAGTTCTGTTTTGCCATCCCCCCTGAGAATCAGTCTTTTTTGTTTTTCTGTATATAACATCATTTGAACTCACGAGTATTAATATAAGTTTGTGTCTGGCTTATCTTTGGATGTCCCTGTTTCCATGTGTCCTGTGTGTTATTCCTGGACCAGGCAGGGAACCCACACTGTCTCTCTGCAATCCTGACTCTGCCTCAGCTGTTAAATGTTTTATTTACTGAGCCTTGATGAGATAAGAGCCGAGTGTTTTGGAATGTCTATCTGAGGACATCAGCATGCCTCTCTGTGTGTGTACGCTTCTTTTAAGTGCTGATTGGTCATTTGGCATCCGTCCCTCAACACCAAAATGGACTCTTAGAGCAACGCAGGAAGGCTATAAACATAAGCAGCCGATGGCAGGGCTACTCTGATAGGAAAAAAAATCTTAATAATACGCAGCTCTTTTGAATAGTTCCGCTGGGCTGTTCTGCAAATGCATCTCAAACTTTTAAGTGTGTTGCTGTTTAGTTAGGAGCTTCACATTTTGTAGGGCTAGACTGTTGTGTATATTACATTGTTTTACTCTCTCTCTTCCTACGTGTGAGACAGAAGCAGACCAGTTAAGGAATCAAAAGAGCCCAACTGCATGGAAAATGGATCTGTGCTGGGTGGCTTGTTAATTCCCCGGTGTGCCTCCTGAGGTGAATCGCTCTCGATGCGGACGCTGCCTTTGATCATTCACAAAGCATGTCGCAGCAAGGTCTGCGCTGGCACCCAACAGATGGTCATTAAATCATGCGTTTTATTTTACTGGAGCTTTTTACATTCCTGCAAGATCTCTGTGCTTTTATTGCTGCCATTTAAGATGGCTACCATGCTGATTAGAAACATGCAGAGACTTTTTGTGAGTGTGCCAACAGACCTGATGGAAAAACAATGTGTGCACTAAAATCGCATTAATTCTAACTCAATACTCTTTCCTATTCGCAGGGTTTATTTTACTCTCAGAGCATACAGAGGCGTAGGTGTTAGACAGGATTAGCCTGTGAATTTTTATTGATTACCGGAGGTGCTTTAAGTATTTAAGTATAAATTCTTAACATTTTTTTTCATTCAGCATGCATGGAAATGTGTTTAAGGTCTACACATAATGTAAGTAGTGTGAAACGTATCGGGGCTTGCTTTGAGGAAGGCCACGTTTCAAATGCCATCGAACCCGACAGAACCTTGTTCATCATTTGAGCAATAATGACAAACCTTCACCTCCAGTCAACTGTGCTCCAAAAGCTTGTTAATCTTAGTGTCAGTCAGCGTCATGGAGACAAAAATGCCTAATTATCTTTGCATGACTGGCTACTGAGCAGAATTGGAAATCCACCTTAATGATGCATGTCATCTGGTAGGTATTTAAATTGCTGACCTCCACCAGCTACCTCAGTAAAGGAAGAACCAAATGATAAAATCTCTGACTATTGTTTGGGTCTGTGAAGTGGAAAGCTTGAGAGCACAACTAGGATTGTTATAGGAAATAATGATATGGAAGTTGTACATAACAATATTCGGCAAAAATGAGAAGGTGGGTTTGAGGTTTAGTAGGATTTTGTTGATATTTGCTCTTCAGCTTTGGTATGCTGTTTATTGCAGCATATAGTCGGAGTGTCATGCCAAAATAAAAATTTTGCCTTTTCTTTTTCAGGCTTCTGTTCACTTTTTTTTTTTTTTTTTTAAATATTTTGTACTGACTCTTTGTAACCATCTGTTTATATTCTTGCACATCTACACATCTTCTCCTTTAACCTAACCTAACCCGGCTAAAATATGTATGCATTTGCATCAAATGCAAATCTCATGCAGTTCAAACTGTTGCAAATGGAATCTTTTGAAGTAAACACCCACACAAACTCCCGCATCAAATGATATTCCTGTTGTTTTGTAGTGAAAATTGTAGCTTGCACCATATAACCCTTGCGAATCCTTTTATATTAACAGGAAGGAAAAGGGACAAAGGCTGTGTATTATATTGGATCTGGGGCCAAAGTTCCCGACATGGCAATTTGCTGTCTTTTCTTTTGGACGAGTAGTGACAATAGCCCGCAGTAGGCTCATTTGGGTGCCCATGTACTGCAGTGTGAAAGCAGCTTGGCTTTTTGCCCTTGGGGTCAGTGCAGGGATCTTAAACACCACAAATGATGAGCTCTAATCTGGCCTCCTCAGCAAACACAAGCCTTTCTCTGTAACCTTCAAGCCGTGAAACACAATTTACAGAGGCGGCAGGGGGTCAAGGGGACCATGATGTCAACAAGCAAATGGGGGAGTGGTTTGAGAGTGTACACAACACATAGCCAACGCATCTATATGCAGGGTAGCAAGCAGGTAATTCCCTGCTTTTAATGGAATCTGATTTTCTCTGCTTTTAACATCTTTGAATATGGAAAATCCCAGGTAGGGAAATTGCTGTGGTGTTGGTAAACATTGTAGATAACCTTTATATCTTGTTTGGCAGTAATCATTTATTAATTATTGATTCTAACAGGTATTATTAATTCACAAAAGTGATTGCTAGTGGTTGATGATAGGAGGAGTGGAACGTAATTGTTACAGATGATAGACAATAACAGAAAAATATGTCAAATAGCATGCAGTCCAAAGCAATAACCCTAAAATGAATAATAAATCTGATCCAATTTTGTCTGCCCGATTGTCTGTCATAAAGGTGATGATTCATCTCTCTGGTAATTTAGAGGTTGCAGCTCGTTTTTATGCTGTATTACATTGCATTATATTGTTGGCATTTCCACCATCCTCCATTTATGCAATTAACGTTTTAAAAAGCCTTTCAGTAAAATGCAATATCACGCAACATCTTTATGTTGTTCGATTCACAAATGCAGTATTTTTTGGAGTGTTTTGTGTTAGATCATATCCCAATGTGCAGTAAAAGTGGTGCATATTTGTTATATCTGGATTTTGTTTTTCTGGCGTCAGATTGTGACATACTAAAATAATTTGGAATCTGAAGAGATAATAATGATGTTATGTAATGCGATGATGAAGTTCTCTTTTCTGTCAGAACAATTTTAAACTTTTATATGCGTGTGTCATTTAAGTGTAACTATTTGTGGCTGCAACAGATTAATCTTCAGTATGTTATCAGTATTTTATAATTGACCGTGCATGTTTTGTCTTTTTCTCAGTGGCCATTTTGGTGACAGCTTTGCGCCAGCTTAGTGTTTGATGTTCACAAAAATGTCTGCACCTGCATATATCTGTTAGGAGCAGCACTTCTCTCATGCAGCTAATACTGAAGTTGATTAAAGAATTTAAATGGTCTATTTAACCCCTAACGCAGGCGAGACCTACCTGTGTGATAGTACCATTACTTTGCAGTAATTCCTGCAGGCAGCAGCTTGAATTGATCCCCCCTCAGCCATCAGGAAGTTTTAGTGCTGCTATGTGTGTGCTCAAAGCCCAGTTTAATAAAGCTAGCCGGTCATGAGCCGTTAAACCGGAGGAGAACAATAAATAAACAGGCCTGCTCTGTCCTCCTCTACTCTTCCCCCACTTCGTTCTCCTATACACCTCTGTCCAGTCGCATGTGCTTCATGCAGGGTCCAGCGTTTCGACATGGCTTACACCTGGAGGCAGGCACTGCACTCCTAAGTGCTGGTATTAGGATAGCACAACAGGGTGCTCTGCTTTTAAGAGGACATAGTTATTTCCCATGGGAAACAGAAACGCAACATATTGAAATGAAATGTTATTTTTTTGTCTAAATGCGTCAATCTGATGCTTCATGGGACATCAGTGTTTTTATTATTATGCACAGACAGGGCGGCAGGAATGCGTTATGAGACTGCCGCCCCAAAACGGGCCATCAGCAAGGCAGATTGATGTTGAGGGGCCTGGCCGTTGGAGATAGAGTTTATCTGCTGCAGGCTGGGATATGAAATCTAATCACGAGTGCCAGGTGAGGAAGTGCAGCCACAGATGAGCCACTAACACACACCATCACACTTGTATTCAACAAATGGCAAGGAATTTCTCTCTGCTGGGTTGAGACAGGCGATAAGCTTCAGACAAGACCTCGCTCACTCTATAGATCTGTCTTTCAGCGAGTGCAAAGAGAAATGGAATGAAAGAAGATGGCATTAAGAAGAGAGGAGTGAGGAATGTTTAGCCATGGAAAATGTGAAAAAAAAAAAAGAATAGGAACACTTAAAAATACTCTTAGCAGCCAAAAATAATGAATCTCCTTGGCCCATTTTTTTTTTTTTGCATTTTTTTTGTTTATTCTTCACATTGTGACTGGAATGCTGGCCTGATTATCAGTTTTTCTCTTTGCATTTGACTGTGGTCAGCGAAAAATCACAACGCTGTGTAAGATAAGTGAGAGACTCTTCACAGTTGAATAATGGATTGTTGTTTTGCATAAAACATCGTCCCAATACACACAAAGCCACTTATACATATGCATTAACCCCAGGTTCACTCACAGCTGTAAACTACTGCAGCTGGCAGGGCTTCAGACCTGTGCACTTCTGTTGTACTGACAGACAGCACAAATGAGATTTTAGTGCTTTTCAAACTTGTACTGGTCGAACCTGCTCTTAAGTCATTTGAATAAAACAGTATATGTTATCTCAGTTTTTCTTATCACCTGCATTCTGTTTGTATACATTTTTGTTTGTCAGAAACTTCAAATTCTTAGTTTTTTAGGATAGAGCTGACCATAATGTTGCATACGCTACACTTCTTCGTCGGAATGAATTGCTTGGATTTAAGACAAAAGGTGATGTGGGTACTACAGGACTACCTCAATAAGTTTATGCCCATGTATGGCTGAATTTACCAATGCAGATATATTAGTACATGAACATAAAGTAAACTCATGCAGGTAGTCCCATGGCTGATGGTCTTGCAGACCACAAGGGACAGTTCAGAGAGAAATGTGCAGCAGCACAAAGGGACAAGTAATAAAAAAACAGCCACAAAAGCCACAATACAAACGGAAATATACACAGAGGTGTTTCTTTTTGGTTTGTTTTGTATTCTGCTCCACATATTTTTCCTTTCAAATCTGAAATGGAGAACTGCAGTTATTGTTGCTGTAAGTGCCACTCTTAGCCTGTGCAGGGAACAGACCACCACATTTCCTCTGGTGCAAAGAAAAGCAGAGTGCATACAAAAATTTAACCCCTGATCCTCGGTTCCCCTCTAAAATCTTATATGTCTTGAAACTTGGTCATTTTTGGGCATACTTTATCACCGCATACTGCAGCCTGGTCCCTTATAAGCGTAGTGAGCCGTGACAGTAAATTAAACATTGGAAAAACACAAAGACATTCTGTCAGGTCTGTCACTGAATCAATAACTTGATACTCTTTAATATCAACATGGCTAAACAAGGCAAACGACATATTATGCTACACATATTGGCTATTGCACAAAGGTACTAGCAGTTGCATTTACTTTAATGTGCCACATAATTAAAAGAAATCAATATCTGTGCATGAGGTAAATTTGACAAGGGACCAGTCTTCTTAGTTGTATGAAAAGACTCAGTAATAACTGAAAAGTAGCTGCTGCTGGGGCATGAACGTTGCCACAAAAGGAGTTACTTGGGTGCTCACATTGGCAATTGGAACCACAGATTTTGGCTTTATGGTTGGTTTTCATTTGGATGTTATTATTATTACCTTTGAAATGGCAGAAAAGGTTTGCTGTGGATTCCCATGTTTGTGGGCACAGGTCACCTGGATGTTTTCCAGTTGTAGAAATTGAAACCATTCCACAACCATGTCCTGTGACCAGTCTTTGCTCTATTTTCTCCCCATTATATGCTAGTGTCAGACTTTCCTTAATGTTTTCGGATTGTCTGTCCATCAGCCATATTTTTTTTTAAAAGTTAATATCTCAGGAAAGCTTTGAGGAAAGTTCTTCAAATTTGGTACAAACATTCACTTGAACTCAAGGATACACTAATTCAAATTTTGTGTTCAAAAGACATCATTATGTTCTGCAAAAACATTTTTCCGACTATTATTCAACGGCACAACTTCAGAATGGAAGGTGGAGACTGTGACCATATTTCAAATTTTGTTGAACACTGAATTGGTGACACTAATTTTGGGTGCCATCCTTGAAAATATGGTGATTGTATAGATCTTTTGTACTGCCAGGCTGAAGATGTGCGATGTGGGAAGCATCCATGTTTTAGAATTAGTAGCCTGAACATCAGCAGCAGTATTCATATTTGATGCACTACCTACTGTCATGGCTACACCTTTGTGTTCTATAAGAATCAGCTTTATGGACAAAACACAAGAAACCACACTGGTATATTTGGCTGTTTTTTGATTCTGTCGCTGAACTTATGCACATACTAGTCTTACTATGCATATTATGAGTTTAAACAGACATGGTCATAAAAAAACAACTTGATTGGTTGGCAAAGGCATACAACTGCAAGGTCGTACTTCTTGTATTCTTGTTTTCCATGTTTTGGTATTTCATGTCTGAGCTACTTAACCTTACTGCTGCAGTTACATTTATCACAAATTAGATCCTATAAATATCATAATAGCACTGAAGGCAGAAGCTTGGTAAAAAAAAAACAATGGTCATGGACAGGACCTCAACTTTGTGATAGTTGATGAAAAGTTGGCTACTGGGGGTGCAGAGATGTTATGTAAGAAATTCTAACTACTTCAGGATAATCATTTTGACAGGACTTTTAGCCAGAACAGGAAGGGAGCAAGGTAAAAATCTGTGCGAAATAATAAGCAATGGAAGCAAAATGGAAAACATTACCGAGGCATGAAATAAATTTCTCCCTCAGTCTGTTGTTGGTGAGTGCTGCACTGAAGTTTTTAATCTGGAAACAATTTCTAAAAAATGTAGTGGAAAGAAATAATTTAACTAAACTAAAATGGGAATTTCAGTGCAGTAAGTGATGTTCCCTGCTGTAAGATGTGATATGCTATCCTTTATATCCCTACTTCTCACCTCCTGGCCAGCAGAATGGTATGACACATCTGTAATCTCTGGAGACAGAAAAAGGGTATGCACCCCAAAAATAATGTATTTGTTGGAACGTGTTTGATTTGAAATGCTGTACATTAGTTGTTAAATGTTGTTGCCCTAAGTTCCTATATATAGTGTTTGCAAAGTGAGGGCCTGTTGGAGGGCGTGAGAGTGATGATGACCTCTTCACCTGGTCAGTGACACAGCCATCAGATCTCTTTATAGAAGGCCTGCAGGACACATCTCTGTCTGCTTTGCTCGTCCAGCATTCCTGCCTATCAACATCCATCTACACATCCTTTAGGCTCCTGCTGAACTGACGACCCCAGAACTGGGCTGCTATGCCATCCATTTGCCAACAGGGAGATTGTTTTTCAGCCCTTGAAATTTTAGCTGGGAAGATCAATGTTGCAGCTGGCCTGAAAGGTCCCACAGAGGACTAGAGAAGGGTGAGGTCAGGGTCTTCTCCCATGCTCCCTGTGGTGTGTTTGGAGTAAGATACGACACTCTGGAATCACTCTTTTCACTGACAGCTGAGGTTTAGTCTTCATCCAGCGCCTAATAAGACCAGCTACTCCGGTTGATATTCTTAGATCCTTCTAGCTATCACCTGGTGTTGACACGTGGGTTCATTTCGCTTAGGACGGGTAAGACCTAAACTACGACGCAGTGATGTTCCCCTCTTTTTCTCATTAACTAATCTGCGTAAATCGAGGAGATGAAATTGGAGAATCTGTTTTTACTAGGCTATATTACATGTCTACCCAAAACCCATCCCCCACCCATCCCTGTGCTCTTATACACACATCCACACATTTTTCCCCCCCCTGCCTGTTCCAAACCTGACTGAAGCAGAGCGATTTCATGCTTTCAGCTTAGTAATGGCATTATGCAAAATACCATTACCCTGGAAAGGACACTCCAATGTGTGGAAGCAGGTCAAGTGCTCCTTTTAAAAAGGGGTTATCTGTGGAGTTGTACAAAACAACACAAACAGCCATGTCTTCCTTTACTTTCAGCAATAAGAGCCATTTAGTAGGGAGACATTTTAGCTGGAATGATGGTGAACAAAGGTTTCCTGTGACTAGTGGTCATTGTTAATTTTGTTTAAGAAGCACACTAGACAGAGACATTTAGAGATCCTATACAATATTCGCCTTTCTTCTTTCACTCTATTCTCACACTCTCAGCTTGTAAAGGTGCTGCTGAGATTTTCTTGAATATGGCATAATGGAGGCTCTTTGTTTGCTCAGGTGCTGATCCTTCACAATGGGTGGATAATGGAGAAACACTTTAGAGACAGATGTTCCCTCTTCAACACAGTCCTCAGTGTGACCCTCTTAGGAAGCAAAGGGAGGGAAACACAGCAAAATATCATTTTAACCAGCTACGCTATCCTAAATTCTTTTTACATTGAAATGGGCTGTTTATACTCGGAAACCTTTTTCTGACGTAGCTGTTTTTGCTGAAGGACCAGGGCATCTTAAAACTCACTAAGGACTGCCAGCCACTCATGTTGTCCACAGTTATTTGCTTAAATCAGTCAAGCTTTGAAATCGTAAATAAAAGACTTCCACTCTGTTCAGTGACTGATCTGTATATTGGTATAAGGGGACACTTTATCTTCCTCTGTCTGTAGAAACAACAGAGGAAGCAAACAAAGGCATATTTTTAGGTTGCAGCATGGCACACTTTTCCAGAGTGTTTATTAGTTATGGGTCACCTTGAAGGTTGAAGAGTGGATGGAGGGCAATCAATAGCTAAGCCAATAAGGAAGCAAGAGGCTAAGGTTAAGAGGGTAATCCTTGATGGTAAAGCAGGAAATCTATAAAATAAATGATTTCTCTTCTCCAGCAGGGCAGAGGATGCTATTTATTGGAGCAAGTTTGGGCACAAATACTGGGTTACACCAAAGTGGAAAAGAAATGGACAAAGTAAATAAATAAATCCCTAATACTCAAGACAAAAATACAAAAAAACATACGAGGATACTTTTTTAGCTTTTTAGGATTTTAGAATCTACTCAAATCTATGACTTGCATATAACATTTAAATGACCTGGCCCTTTTGTTAACTTCCATTCAGAGAACTTTTTAAAATAATCAAGAATACTGTCTATTAGAGACTGTACTGTACTCTTTCATTGCACTGAATTTGGGCAGTCAGCCAGTCAGAACTGCCTGTGAAAGCCTACCAGATGACATAAAGAGTTGTAGATCATTCAGCAATTTTACAGCCAAACTGAAAAATCTGCCATGAAATGTAGCTTTAATATAAGTCTGGTAACATTTATATTTAATGTTGTACATGGCATTTTACACTTTATTATTCCATAGACCCTCCATGATCTGCATCCTTAAAAAAAGATTGAACTCAGTTGAATTAGTATTTAAAATAAGTAAATAACAACTGTGCAGTTCTGATATGTGACACTTTACAGGAGGCAATACAGAAACCAGATAGATGAAACTGGAGGGAAGTTGGCTGGGGTGGTTTGAGTTATTGCCCATAATTTAGAAATAGAGGGTTATACAGCTTAAACGCTACATTCTTTAATTTCAGTTAATATCAATAGGTACTGATGATTTTTAATTACCTTTTCTCATTAAATATCGGGAGAAAAACAAATTAATTTTAATTTAAACACTTAAGCCCATTTATCAAGGCACACAGGGAATAATGGTAACATTAACACAACAATGCAAAAAACACAGATAAATAATTCAGACACACAAATAACAGTAAATAAGAGTGAAGAAATTATCTTGCATGGATAGATGTTAAATAAAGGAAGCAAATAGAACCTAGAGATGCAACTAGGTCGACTGGGGTGAAGGTGCTGCATCATGCTGAAGTTCAGGTTGTGAGTGGCTGGTCTGGACCAGGTATCACAGGCAGGAACCCCACACTGACCACCATACATAACCAGACATAAGGTCTGACAGCCCTCGAATGCAGACTGGTGGGAGTGCATTGCTTGGGGGGAGGTGGCTGTTTTTTTTGACTGTAAAGCACATCTCACAAGGACAGCCACTGGTCCCCGCCGGCCGCAGCCGCCACCAAAGGAGATCTGTGGGGGCGTACGGGGGTGACAAGAGGCCCGACTGGCTGTGTACTAGCTTGCCTTGGGATACTTGCACTGAAACCGAGTGGGAGGGTGACGAAGGGCAAAAGGGTTTCATTATCAAGGTTTGACAGGCTGTTATGAACCAGAGAGGGAACACGCTTGGAGTTTGTTCATGCAGCTGAACTTTGGGGGTTTTTGGGGGTTTTTTTGTGGTTTTGTGCATTTAAGTGAAACTATCAAACAACTTTGCTATTGATGAAGTGTCAATTGCCAGTGCATATCGCTGTTGTTTCATAACTCTGGCTCATTCAGGAGGTAGCAGTTTCATCCTGCATGTTAGCTTGTTTACTTTCAGCAAGCATCGCCAAGTTTTTTTCTATTTGTGGAGCAAAAGTCTGAACTTATTCTGCCCCTTAAATCTCTCTCAAATGTAGTTGTTGTATCCACCTAATAGAAACAAATCAATACAATGCACCGCTTCTGCTGTTGGCCTCTGAACAGCCTTACAAATCCATTTGGGTAAATGCCTTGCTCAAAGGTAACTTTACGATAATTATCTACAGAGAGCAGACATATTTCATTTGTTACCATATTTTTCCAGCCCGTTGGAGAATGTGAATTGTGACCTTACAGTCACAGTGCTGCTTCTCTAACCTTGAGACAGCTGCCTGCCATGCTAGAAAATGTGCTTGCCACTGCTTTTAAGCCCCTAATAAATCACGAGCACTATATTTTATATGCTCACTGTTTGTGTCAGTGTAAGTAAATGTTTTACCAAAATGTAGCAGCTTCTGGCTTTACCTGTCTAGCTAAGTGAGGATGTCTCATACAAAAACATCTCTGAAATGTCTTGCCCAAAAGTAAAATGCCTTCCTTTTTTATAGCAAGAATGTTGTTATACTGAGTTTTTAATTGAGCAGCAGGTATGAGGCACTAATGGTTTTTTCAGCAGCATATGTTAAGTGTCTCAGCATTTGAAGTCTGACCTGTCAGTGAAAGCAACAGGGCAGCATTTTCCTTAGTAAATAATTAACATTGCCATTCTCCTTTTCGCTATTCTCGATGCATATTGATACAGGCAATTTGTTCCCTCATCTAAGCACTCAGGTTTCTTCTGTTAGGGGAACACATGGCCTACTCAATGCATAATGGCCACAGCAACAGCTTGTTAGAGTAAGAACTAGTTTTCCCCTTTTCTTGCAACATTTGCAAACAGTCTGTGACAAGCATATATTACAGCACTCGTTATTTTGCAGTCTAGAAATACCATTTTTCACTCCATCTGGACTCATTCAATGGCACTGATGTGGAATGACCGCAGGGTGACGACGTGTTTCAAATACACAGACAAACATCATGAGCCGCTGTGGCTCACGGTTGGTTGAATAATCGAAATACTACAAAGAATGTCGTATGTGGACATATCAGCGCATTCACACTAGGTACAGGGGAGAGGTTGTGATGCCAAAAATGATTCATTCCCTTGTGCCCAGTGCACAGTGGTATCTAAAACATTTATTTTCATCCTCTTCTGTCAAAATGGTACAATGGCGCTCTGGGAATTACTTGTGACATTGACATATTGTGCGACTGAAAGAAATCATAAGATAGCACCGGCATGTCGGCATCGATTTCAGATCTCAGGATAGTAATTAACAATTCTGAAATTACAACTGTCGCACAAAAGGAATGCAGCTTTCTTCTGTCATTGTCAGAGGACGATGACACTTGCCAGACGAGCTTTGTCTCCCTGTCAGTTAAACATTTTTCTGTCTTTCTGACCAGTTGTTTGTATTTTCCAGTTTACTTGTAGTGTGGCGTTTTGTCGAGCGAGTTGAGCGGCCAGTCTGTTGCTGATTGTCAGCTCGTGTCATGTCGCAGCATCAGTGCAAGGCCGGGTGTCGTTTCCTGCTCCAGTCAGCTCGCTGTCTGAGATGGTTGCTTCCATTCCACAAAGCCTAAGCTCTCAAACATCCCATTAGCACCTGCTAAGTCAAGCCAAAACTTTTCGAGGCCAGTCTGAATTTGTGTGTGTAATTACTCCCTCTCTTGCTGTTCAAACCCGAAGACCTCTTATTCCCTGTAAAGGCAATTGGCTAGGTCATAGAAGATTACTGACTTACCTTCCTGATTCATTAGCAGAGTCAGTCGAATGAAACAATACCTCAGACTTGGGGCTGACTGGCTCTGATTTTGTTTGCCTGGTTGCTATATTCTATAAAGAAACTGAATGCTTTCTTTATTCTAATATATTCTCTCTAGTAGGCTATGCCAGATCTGACCCGTAGTGTTAGTTCAGTTATTGAGCTGCATGAAATCATAATTTAGTATTTGATGGCAATACGGTTTATGAGGTAATGTGTCACAAATAAATGATAAGAGGCTAGTTAAGGAGTTTTCCTGCAAGAAATATTTGTTTTACCCTCCAAAGAAGTTTAACTTGCCCCCGTAGAGATTTCAGTATACATTTTGCTAAAACAATCACAAAACTAACTTCAGTTAATTAGAATAAAATGCTTTCGGTCATTTTTTTTATCATATTATAAAAAATATTTTGATATCAAACTGTTGTGAGGAGATTTATGATGTTACAGATTACTTACTATGGAAGACTGCAACCCATTTGTTTAATACTGCAGCAAGCCAAGGTGGTCACTGAGGCTAAAGCTCCATGTTGGCAAGAACAAAGAACCATTGGAACCTTAACATGCAAATGAGCCATTTTGTGACTGTTATTTTAGTTATGTTGTATTTTAAATGTAATTGTTGTAGAGGGGTGAGGGTTTTTTTCAGTGTTTATGCGGCTTTGAGTGTTGTGTCAGTTTAGCTAGCTGAAGTTTACAACGGTATTTAGATTTTTTAAAAAGATTATTTAACTTCAAATTATGTAATAAAACCCAACTAAAAACATTTCTGCAATATTACACCTGATTATTTGTTTATTAGCATTTTCAGCAATGTTTACAGGTAATTACATTGCTTTTACCCTTTTGAATATCCATCATTAAACACTGAAAGTTATGGAAATTTGTCATATTTTATTACATGTTTCTTCTTCTGTTACAACATCGATCACTTTGGTACACTTGCACATTTTTTCCATGCATCGTCTTCACGTAGCCTCACATTACTCATTTAACTGATGTGAATAACGAATCAGAGAACATTTTGCTTTTAAGCCACCAGCTTTGTCACTATGTCATTGTGCTAACCACAAATCTACTTGTCACAGCTAATGTTTTCCCAATTCCAGTTGTATTGAAAAAATGCTTGCCAGATGCTAGCAGTCTTTTGACACATGATTTCAAATGATGCTAAATGGCCTCATGGGCTGATGTGTCCAGGGGTTAAGCAGGGTTGTCCTCATCAACCTCTGACACCGGGGTCATTCATAAGGTTGTGCTCCAGGCACGACTCCATTGATAAGGGTCGTTGAAAAGGTCGTCCTTTCTCCCTCTTTAGTTCTATCCAATTAAAGCATCAGCAGCTGAATCAGTGCCTGGTGTTCATTGGAACATTAATTGTGCTCATTGATTGGCATGTAGTTCAACTAAGTGTCCTCTGAACGCCACACAATGACATGGCTGTTTTCTCATCTCGACTGACAGTCATTCTGTTGTCTGCTCTGACGTGAAGACTTGTAACATGGGCACTGGTAAAAAACTGCACTCTCAATTAGGTGGGCATGGAAAAAAATATGAGGACACACTCAGTTGTCCTGTGTGCCTTTGCTATTAGATCCCATACTCTGGTTGAGATACTTTCTTCATTGCAGGTTGTCTGGCATTACTTTGGAGTGATTTCCAATCATCCACTCGATTTACAGGCCATGGGGGAGGTGTAGCCAGTTATTGTACTCAACCCTGGCTCACATATTGAGACTATTTCTTCCAACCAAAAGCATAGCCTTTATTTATTTGTGCGTGCTAAATCATTTTTGAAAAAATTGAAAATCCTGACTTGGAACCTGAGTGCATCACTACCAATCCTCCAAATGTATTTACTTTTTGTCATTTCTCAAATGAATATCATTAAGAATAGTGTATAGAGTAGATGTACTGGGATGAGTAGTAAAAATGTGAAAACATTTTGTCTGTACTGACTTGTTCCTCAAGAAGTTAAAATGAGAAATTCTATTGTGTTTTTGACATTAGAACAAATATTCTATTAAGCTATTTGATTCGGTAACCATGATTTCTGGGGCAGGGATTTTGGGTGGCCATGTCTTAGGTGGTACAGCGGGTTGTCCACTAATCACGGGGTTGGCGGTTTTATACGCATGCTAAAGTGTCCTTGGGCAAGACACTGAACCTGAAGTGGTTCATGATGGCAAGTGAGCACCTTGCTTGGCAGCTTCACCACCACTGCTGTGAGAGAGTGTGTGTGAGAATGAGCAACTGAGAAACATTGTAAAGCCCTTTGAGTACCACAAATGTGCAAAAGTGCTACATAAGTGCATACCATTTATCCTTTTACTATCCTGTTAAGTCCGGGTGTAGTGGTTACAGCATAACATTACAAAGGATATGACCGGTGTATCTCTGTTGTTCAGGTTGATAGGATCAGCGTGTTTTGCCTCACACTTCTCAAGCTCATTAAAATGCACAATTATCATGTATTTTAGAGTAGCCTGTGCACCCAAGCTTTTAAATGCAACTTCACAAAGACTGTTCTGTCTCAGAACTGGGACAACACTCCCACCCGTTTGAAAATCTAATTAAACGAAACTAGTTTTTATCTGTTCTAAATGACTTCAGAGAACCCATTCATTATGCCTGCCCTCCAGTCCTGTCACAAATACACTCCAATATTACAGTTATTTAATAAATAGGTTACTAAATGTTTTCCTTTTTTTTCTTTGTTGTTGTCTCCTCTTGTGTTTGCTTTGTTTCGCTGAATGGGATATTTCAGCACTTAAAAGCACACAGGAAGTGGAGACTTTCACCCTCTATGTCACCATTTTATTGAACTTTTTAATCTATCTCGTGGTGAGGCTACAATCCAATAACACATTTCACCTTAACCAGGAGATATGATGAAAGTAGAACCAGATGATCAATGAAGGGATTTACACTTTGCCTCCCATTTTTTTCCCGCTACACTGCAACCATGGCAACAAGACCCCTATAAATCCACTATTTAGGGAAACGACACTGAAATCACCCTTGGATTTGATCATCTGCTTTGCTCCATTCCTCCGTTTCCCTTCTGCCAATCCTCGGCAGAAACGATCTGAGAGAAATGAATCGCTTGCCTCATACCTGGTTTTAGCAAATGCAATGTGAGTGGAAATGGAGATGATTACCATGTAGCCTGTAACCAGGATGCCTGGCTCATCTTTTGCTCTGCTGAGATGATGAAGGATATGCACGTTATTTCTCGGGATGAAAATGCTACGCTGTGGTTCATGGTGTTCAGTATTTGTTGGGATGCTTTGCCTATTATTTGAGTGGCAGCCACACAAATTGTGTTTCAATAGAATGGATGTGATGATTAAGGTAGGTTAGAGCATAAAACTAAATGAAAGTTAGCATGTACAATGATTTATTTGTTCTTTCTGAGAAGTTAAAATATCATGATTGTTTAGTCTTGAAGAGCCAAAAGCTGGAGTCAAGCATTTGGTTCTATGTTCAGGTATTTTCTAGGGTATATGAAATACACCGCCCAGCTATGCTTCTAATAAGGTAGTCACTAACTTCACCAAGAAAGCTGAGTAGCGTAATAGTAAGTGGTATATACTATTGAATCTTTTCATTGCAAAGTTATCTTGCCACTTTGGTGCGTTCATTTTTAAATTTATTAGGTATACAGCTATATTCAAAAGTTTAGGCAGGTTACACATTTTCACATTTTGTACTTTTTATTTCATGAACTTAAGAGAGAAAAAAGTAAATTAAACTCTAATTGGGGCATCTACAAAACTTTGGACGCCCTTCTACTTGTAAAACACTCAAACTTCATTAACTCATTAGGCCTTAATTGACTAGTTAGGATGTGTAAAGCAGGTCAAGAATCGTCTGTAGAAACTGTCAGCAGATGACAGTTTCAGAGCTCGATAAATTCGCCTCAAATCTTGGAGTAATTCTCAACAACCGTGAGCTCCTCTAAACGGCCGACTAAGGATCTAAAACGAAGCTAATTGATGCCCACAAAGCAGAGGAAGGGTATAAAAAGATATTAGAGCACCTCCAGCTTGCAATTTCCACTGACTGAAATGTGATTAAGAAATTGCCAATAAGGACACTGTGTGAGTCAAAACGAGATCTGCTGGGCAGAGAGGCAAAGCAAGATCACTATTTGACTACAAAAGGACCTGCAGCAAGGTTTAGCTGACACAGGAGTGATGGTGCTCTGTTCTACATGTCCAGCACAGTTTAAGTGAAAGGGACATCAGAATCTGTCACCTCCGTCTGGATAAGCCACAGTACTCACATTGGAAACAAGCGATGTGGACAAATGAAGTTCAAATTGAGCTCTTTGGCCAAAATCGCCAAAGTTGTGTTTGCAGAACGACATAGCGGTGTCTGATGAATACAACACCTTGCCAAATGATTCCATTTGAATGTAAATGTGCTGCAGTCAGTCAAGAAGCTGATACTGAAAGAAGGCTTATTTCTGCCGGAGTTCAGTGATCCAAAGCACACCTCAAGATTCATGAATCACTTCAAGAAACAAGAGTTGGAGGTTTTGACTGGCTCTGAGTCCTCTGTGCTAGATATCATTGGGAATCTGTAGGTAGATTTTGGACATGCGGTGTGTGCAAGTCACTCTAAAAATATCTTAGAATGTGAAGTGATCTGCAAGGAAGAGGAGGTGAGAATTCCCCAATTAGCTGTTTACAAAAGCTATGCAAGCTGTGCTGTCTGTCAAAGGTGGGTTGAACTGGTTTAGCAGGACGAGACGAATAACATTATGTGTATTTGCGATTCTAATGCTTTAAGTCTGGT
This sequence comes from Dascyllus trimaculatus, assembly GCA_024666655.1. NCBI lineage: Eukaryota > Metazoa > Chordata > Actinopteri > Pomacentridae > Dascyllus > Dascyllus trimaculatus. The sequence continues at coordinate 23,075,481 of CM045464.1, read as the reverse complement.
CACACCCAAGGATTCACTGAAATCATAATTTGATTATGTCACCTTTCACGATAGTTCAGCTACAAGTACATCCAGCCTTTAGGAATATAAAGAACATGTCCTCCATATTGAGTATTTAGATTCAATCCAGAGTCATGGTTGTCATATAATCAGCTATTGATTTTGATTGACTATTTAGTGTTTTATGACCCTCAAGGACACAGAAATGGGGCGCTGTCTCTGGAGAAGACGAACAGTAAAATTTGACATACAGGTATTGAATGTCAGTTGGGAACTGTGTGGTGTGAATGGCCCTTTTTAAGCTCATGAAATAAAAAAAATAACATTTAAAGAACAGCTCTTTTTGATGGATGGTTGACACGGGGTTTGTAATTATTTTATATTCCAAAATTAGCTAAAAAATAGATTTTGCCCAACTTTTGCCAGAACTGCTTACATATTTTTTTTTACCCGTTCACAGGAAAGTTAGTTACCATTAAATGCATAGTAAAAGTACTACCTGCATATTAATAACATTGGCTGTCCAATTCACACCATATTCAGCGTTCTACCATCTGTTGTACAGAAAACTTCCTCAACAGCAATGATTTGCATCTTTCTCCTTTTCTCTGATTGAGATAAGCTGGTATTTTGGTGTTCCTGTCTTTCTTCCAGCAAGCTGCTTGCTCCCAGGATCCCAGTCTAATTAGTGACAACGATGAGATGGCCATGGCACCTGACAGAGATGGATGGCTACTCAGAAATAAAAGATGATTTTAACACTGACTCCTAACAGTCAGGCTGTTCTCCAGTGCTGACGCATTGGCCACACACTATTGATTGATTTGCATTGCAGATTGCATAGACTTGGAGAGAACCTGGCTAGCTTTCCAGGCTGTCTTAAACCCAGCATAATCCCTGGCTAGAGGCCCAGCATGCTTCTCACCCTTTCATTAATATGGGAGTGCCAGTACACCTGGCCACCATACAAACATTTCAGCCAGCCTTAAATGAAATATATCAGTCACAGCATCTGACTGCTGACCACTAAGTGACGTTTCTTCTATTCTGTTTGGTTTTTAGTGCCCACAGTAACCATTTAGCTGTAACCTGAACAGACTTTTTCTTGTAAATGCAAGTTATGGGGTGGACCTCACAATACAACTTGTTTTACTGCATCTGCTAGTACTTCTACTGTTACTACAACTAGGTATGAATACACCAGTCTGCATAGTTGAATCTGAAAATATTCTACTTTTATTCTATTTCGTGCCTTTTATGTTTGGTTGGTATAGCATTGGGCCTTTCTAAGCCACATAGAGAATATGTGGGGATGTATTCCTGGAGAATGCAGAAATAGATCTGCAGTATTCTGGTATTGATGTAAAGGAATAAGGACAAGAATGATTGCAGTGATCCCCCTTGAGGGTGTTTGTGTGCTGAGATTTTTTTTTCAGTCTCAATGAACCCATATATCAGGATACGATGATAGATATCCTAATGTTTAAATGTATGTACAGATCAACACCACTAGAAAACAGCACATGATGCTATCATACGGGGGCATACAGGTGCCTGCAAGAGACTTATATACATGATATTCTGCATTTTGAGATGTGAGTATAAACAAAAAAAGTGTAAAATTAAGATTTATTTTCGAACTAATATCTGAAACAAGTGTGTGGCTTCGGTATGTGCATTGCCTTGAATGAATTGAGATTTCCAGAATGTAGTAACAGAGAGGTGTTAATAGCATTCTGGTGCTACTGCAAAGGGCTATTATTGGGCTCCTGTTCTCTTTGCAGCTAACATCACTGGAATCTGAGGCCATACTGAAGTGTGACACTGAGACAGCTCATGATGCACAATCAAATGAAATCTGTGCATATCCAGGAGTCATTGTTCATATCATGCATTGAATAGAACCCACCATGTCACTAGTACGTAACCTTTCAGCACAAGGCATCAACTCCCAAGTACTTATTTTGTCTGCACGATAGTTTCATAAACTATTCATTTAGTTTACAATTTGCAGTATTTACCTTGAATAGTGTGCTATTTCAGTGCAGTACTGGTTTCAAACTGTCTCTACTTTGAAATATCAGCTGAATAAATTGAATAAAACATATGAAGAAATGTTGTACATTTTCTGCTCATAATCCATAGACAGGAAGAAAAGAACCAAACCTCTGGTCTCCGTGTGAGCTGCAATGGCACTTTCAGGCTGATTGGTGTTTGCCAAGGCTGTGCCAGGTCTCTGTGCTGGCCAGCTTTGTGTTTGCCGCTTTCTCTGTCGATTAAATCCCCCGTTGTAATGGTCTAGTGCCAGCATTGAGCACAGGAAAGGTTCAGTGCCTTTGCATTAAGAAAAGTGAGTGCTATGCTATACTTGGAATTCACTGTTGTGAATCTGTGTTTATAACAATATATAATAGTGGAGTGCCTTACCAGTTTCTGTTTACTTTTGAGAGTTACAAATGGAGATGGGTAACAGTTTTTCATCTTTGTTCAGTATTCTATACGTGTCTAAACAATATCACACTGAAGATTAAAAACACCATGACTCATTTTGAAGTTTGTCATTCACTCAGCTACTCTATACAGATCAAATTCAGCACTATTTTTCCTGTAAGCTGAAGTTATTGTTGTTTTTATATTTTCTAGTATGAAAAATGTAATTTATAACTGTTTTTGAATCTTTTTTTAAAAAAAAATAAGTATATGCTGGACATTATCTTGTCTAATCTTCTGGTGCTCACCTAATCTGGCAGTGTTGTCCGTTCCCTCTGATTGCCCAAATTTTTAACATTGTCAAGCCCAATTAGAGCATCAGATCACATTGCAACAGGAGCAGATGCAAAATATCAGATGTTAATGCACAGAGGTGCTCACGAGTTGATCAGTGTCCAAACAGTGCATTTGGATACAGATTGTGTTTCAATGCCAGACCTAAAGAGCGGCAAACCCATCTTTCATGTCCCCCAGACATGCAATGAGTAAATACGTCTGTAGTCTTAAAGTCTGACTCCTGGTTGGATTACACCACAGTGACCAGAGATCTTGTGACCAGAAAACAATTCCCTTCAGTAGTTTTCCTACTAAGCACATCGCTCATTGAATTATGCAGTTTACAGGAAAAAATAAGCAGTGGAGCTGTATGTCTGTACACACAGTGAGGTAAAGCATCTCTTCAGTGTTTCCCCCCCTGTGAGTCTTATTTTTGAAGTACAGTCAGCCTTGGTATGAAAAAAATAATCAGATTTTAATAATATCTTAATCTCTTCTTTAATGGCATCAGCAATTATGCTATAAATGGATTTACTATATCCTGTCTTTGTATAAGACATGAAAAAGGGATCATAACCTGCTTAGGGGCTGTAAGGAAATCATCAGATTAGCTCTAAAACAAAGAATGTAGCCTGCTATTCTTTCTACATCCATCACTTTTGCTCCACCGCTTCGATGACATATATGCTGACCTGAGAGATTTAAACTCAGAATTGATAACTAATATTCTCCGAGGTGACAGAGCACACTGTATTGTAAGTCCACATATCATTTCTGGAAGGTCAATGGCTTCCATCATAGCCTTAATAACTGATATCCACCTCTGCCAGTTTGTGATAAAGAAAGTGGTGTATGATAGCGTTTTCTCACTAAAGTGTGTAATATGTAAACACGGCGATAACTCTTCTGCACTCCCGAAACCATAAAATCTTGACACTGAATGTTATATATTTGATCATCATAGCTTTTCTCTAGATTGATACTCACGCTGAATGGGGAAAAAAAGAAATTTAGTTGAGTCACGATGCTCTCTCTCTCTTTTTTTAACAAATGTTTGGCCAAAAAATAAATATATATATATTTTCTCTAAATGACTATAATTTCTACTGTTTGTTTCTGTTCCTCCTGGTGTACAACATAAAAAAAGAAAACATTTTGGTTTGCATTTGTGTGTGTGTGTGTGTGTGTGTGTGTGTGGTAGGGGGGTTAAACATAATGGCCAGTAATCCAAGCTGTGAACAAGCAGCTATCTGAATGCTGTCACTGTAGAGGCCATTATAGTGTTCCATTTGAATTATAAAACCTCTCTAGAGGAAGGTGGGTGCCGCTTGGGTGCGTGACTGCCCACCAGATAGCAGTGATAGGTCTCTTCAGTGAAATGGTTGAATGGAAGGGTGACCAGGCATCCCTCTCATTATTAGACGTGTCACTGTCACTCACAAAAGCGTGAGTGACAGAAGACCCTATTACCCTCTAAGATTCTTCTCCATCCTTCAATGATAGGGCAGCTTTTACAGTCATCACTGAGGTTGTGGGGTGAGGGGGGCAACGAAACCGCTTCAGCAGTCTCATCAGCATACCCCCGCCGTTTGTTTCTGTCACACGCAGCGCTGGCGCATCCACAGATGCGATTTTATTTATGAAGTCGTAAGAAATTAGTAGTTTTGATTTGGAAGATGTGTGCCACAGTTCTGGGAAAAGGCCACTTTTGAAATAGCCGGTAAGTATGTTAAAGCTGGTCTTCCCCTGAGAAAAATTATCTACTTAATTAAAAGGACCAGCAGGAAAGGCCTGGAATCATGACGGTATAATTATAAAAGCCCCATTTCTGTTAATCCTTGGCTCTGCAGTGAGGAGCCTCACATGATGGAGCCAGGCCATGGCCGCTAGTTAAACACTGAGACCACACAGGGTTTTTACAAGTAGAGGCAATGTTCGTATGACGAGCCTTAACTGAGGATCTGTGGGAGCTATGAGAGAACCCAGAGGTCTGCTCGAGGCTTTTTACTGCAGCGGAGCCTGGGGAGAGAAGCACAGTAAGATCATTTATGAAGGACAGGGAGTCAAGAGGCAAATCATAGGCATGTTTGCAAGTAAAGTCGATGAACAGTGTGCCAAAAATTGATGTATTACAGACCCGTAGGGAACGAAAGCTGCGCTACTGAAGTTGTGGTTGTTGTAGCAAAGCAAATACTCTCTTATGTCATTCAGATCAATCTGAATCATGAGTTACGTGTCAAAATGTATAAAAATTTGTGTACTGTACAAGTGTACAAAACAAATAAAAACAACCACTCTGGGGCATTATACTAGCAATATTTACCAAACTATTAATCATTGCAGGACATTAGTGCTGAACTTTGTGTTTGCATGGAGGTGGCCTCTGTCTGTTGCCGGCTCGTCTCAGTGCCGAGGCCTTTGATTTGTGTCTCACAGCTGGGCCTGAGGAAGACGTTTCAGTAGGCAGCTGCGGACGCTTAATCTCCCTTGCGCTGACACAGGCTCAATTAATAGATAGCACACTTTGGGATTCTGCAAGAAAGTTGTCAGGGCCCCGTCAGATAAATCACTGGAGAGGAATCCACACTGGCTATCACATGCTGCGGCCCCTGTGGCCTGTTTCCCTTTGTTTGCTTACTTTGACTTACAGGAAGGTAATGATTTTATAGCAGTGAGGCACACTGGGGGTCTTTTTGACAAGAGCTTTCATTGCACTGAATTATAGTCTACAGTTAAAAGAATCTCCACAGTTCTGTTTTAGCTTTTAATGGCATAGCAATTAATCTAACTGTTGAATAACACTTGAGAAGTTAATACATTTTTAAGTTTTAACTTTAATACAGTCATTTTAGACTTACTCTAGAAGTCAGCATATACTTCTGTGCAGATCACAGAATCCTCCCACTCCTGTAATACCTTTACTTGAAGATTATGAAAGAAAAATAATCATTTAATATCCACCAGCAGTCCCTTTTTTCATTTTCCTTCCCTTTAATAATCTTGTTTACAGTTTCACCATAATGGAAAATGGATAATCATCCATAATCTTGAGAACTTTTTCTTGAAAAAAAAACACACACGCACACACAGACATATTGCATTGATTTCAAGGCTTAACCTTAATTCGGTTGGGCTTCTTGCTCTTCAGGCAGACATCACATGCCATAGTAATGCTTAAAAACCCACATTAATTAAACTTTTGTACAACACATCCAACTTGTTCTCCACTAGCTTTGCAGATAAAACTATATTTAAGTTCAGTGCTATGCAGAACAACTAAATAAATGTGAAAAGGCATGCTGGGAATCTGTTGTGGTGAGCAACAATGTATCTAATTTAGTATTTTTTATTACTTTATTTGTATGTGTTTTATTATGTATTCAAAGTGTCTGTTTTACATCCACACAATGAATATCTTTGATATTGCTGAGTTGTATAACTTGACAGAAGCATGAAATCAAATTGCACTCTTCTCCAATTAAGATAGCTCTAGCATTAGCTCGTATCACAGACAGTTATATCACCCTAACTTTGTTGCATCTCTTCACAATAAATTCTTGAGCTTCAGGTATCTCATCAGTTTAGGAATTCTGTGAAGGCAGTCAACTGACCCATTATCCAGACATACAGCAGGTGTACATTTTTGTCAGACTGGTCTGAAGCAGCAGCAAGAGGTGGTAGGATACACTGAAGAAAATGCAGAAGAAAACCGCAACCCAGTGTTTAGAGACAAAACGCACTGTGAATTGATGCACGCTCCTATCCGCTCTTCTGCGAATATTTGGAATCAGTGCATGGACATGAAAAGCTGTAATTTTCCCATCAAACTGTTGCAGAAGAAGAAACTAAACAAAATGATGTAAGTAGAAGAGAACCTGTCAAACCTTGAATGTTAAAATTTGAATAAAAAATTAAATCTTAAATTTCAAGTAATAATTTTGTGTAATTACCGTCTCCTTGCTGCTACATACTGGTCTGATGTTTTTGTCTGCTTGTATTTTTCATCTCTTCAATGGAACAAAAAACTTCAATAGACAAAGAATTCACATGCTTCATGTGCAACATGATTTATTCACCAGGTTGAAGTCCATTGCACAGTGTTGTCTTTTTTAAAAAATATTTTAAGGTTTGTTTTGCACCTTTTTCAGTTTTTTGTTAATATAACTGAAAATGCGCATAAAAAGCAATGGATGTACACCCACCTAGTTACTTACCATAGACAAATTGAAGCAAATAAACAACATACAGAGTCTTCATGATATGTGGGGCCAACACATGCAGCCAGAACAGCTTTGATGCACTTTGTCTTTGATTCTCAGAGTCTGTGGAACTCTACAGAAGGGATGAACACCATTTTTTCTAAGAGATATTCCCTCATTTCGGTGTTTTGAGCACTATTTAACACCCACCTGTCCAACATCTCCCATAGAGGTTATATCAGGTTAAGAGCTGGTGACTGTGAAGGCCATAACATATGATTCACATCATTTTCATACTCCTCAAACCATTCTGTGACCCCTCGTGGCCCCATGGGCCGGGGACATTGTCATCCTGGAAGAGACCACCCCCATCAGGATAGAAATGTCTCATCAAAAGATAAAAGTGATCACTCAGAGCAACTTGGTATTGATTTGCAGTGACCCTTTCTGCTTTGGGGAAAAGTGGACTCATTTACCAGAAAAATGCCCCCCACAGGATAACAGAGCCTGGGATCCCCTCATAGTAGGGGTCAAGGGTTCAGGTTGTTCCTTTCATTTGTCACCTGTCCGTATGTAGGCTACTACCAATGGCAGTTCACAGTTCAGCAAGAACCTAACAGATATGCTGTCTGTTATTGTGATGTCAGAAAAAGTAGTAGTTTATCATGACAATCATGAAAATAGTTAATAATCAATACTGATTATATGTGAAATGGTAAAGCTTTGTCTCTAGAGCTGCAGTAATAGCTTTAAAATGTCCAAGCCTACTGTTTGTGATGCACATAACATGAAATCTAATTTACATAAACACCCCCTGTTCATCATAAACAAGTAAGTTGTTAATACACAAGAGTGTGGAAAGCAACTATTCTAAACTCAGATATTAATGCTGTGGGAAATTTCAGACTAGTTTTGAGGGTGAAGAAGTCAAGAGCAAAAATTATTGAAAGCAAAAGTAAAATAAATATCATTAAATCCCATTTACTTTTATAGAGCATGATGTTCCCTGTCATTTATTAGGTGCTTGAACAGGAATTCAAATACCCAGACCTTGAGTTTTTGCAGGTAGATTACAGTAGGGTTAATGATCAAAGCATACAAAACTATGATGACCTTTCTATTCCATAGCTCTCTGTAGCTGTAGTGTGCCTCATGTGCTACTTTACAAATGTTAATGTATTGTACATGGCTGTAGGCTTTGCTGAAGAAGCGCCTTGCACCAACAAACCCAGAGAACCATGCATAATAGCAACAGCTGTTCATGCATTTTAATTCAAAGCAGTGGCCTTTCATTGAATGGCTCCATCTTTCTTCATTTCCGCAATTGCAGACTTGCCAGAGAGTTTGGCCTGGAGATCCAAGAGTCTGAAGCAGCAGCCATGCTTGTTTTCTCTCCTCACCAGGCTTAAAGCTTGCGATTCAGATTGCTCAATAATTACATGCATTTGTCTAGTCCTGTCTGCTGTTGTTGCTTCTCAGAGCACTGTATGCGTTGAACAAAGTGCTTCTGTTCCAACTCTCACCTTTACCCAGGTTGTTCTTAGGAAAGCCATCCTTTACCTTCATGTGGCAGGGTCTCTTGGGTAACTCAAAAGATGAACTTTGTGCAGGGAAGTAATTTATGATGAAATTGGCCGGGACCTGCTCAGGGGGCTGCGTTTTCGGGCCATGTTTTCTCAACATTAGTGTGTCCCTTATTAGCCTAACTTTTCAAAGAGGGCAATTTCTAAAGGAGGCGACATTTAATTATGTCTGGAGGAAAATATGTGTGTGTGTTCTATTGATTCCAGATAGTCCTTCCTCTAAGGAGAAGAGGCCGTGTGTTTAGTAACTGATGGAGGTTCCTATCTTTAATATAATTCTACAAACACACTGAAAACATTGAAGACTTGCTGACACTGTAGTGATGGTACATGTAGGACTCCATTAATGTTAAGTAAGAATATGATGTATGTAATCAATAATTCACATCTAGTTTTGACTCTTGATCTAGTCCAATGGTCAGCGGTGGGAATATGCTTTGAAATAGGAAAAGGCATATTTTATTTTATCTTCTCTGTGAGCCGAATTTGCTCCTCACCCACTGGGATCGGTGGTAAGCTTATTGACAGGAGATGCTTCCTGATGGTGGGTTACATGGTGACTACTTTTGTACCACAGATCTACGGCTCTGGGAAACCCCCGCTATGAGAGCTCTTTGATGCCAGAATCCCTTACAGGGAGGAATTAGGTGCATGTCATGTTGTTCTTGTAAATCGTGTTTCAAATTGTGCAGAAATGCTTTGATTTCTCCCAGGAATCCAAGGAACCACTGGAAATGTGTTTACTTGTATAAACATTTTAACCTACAGACAGTTATGCCATGCGAGTCATGAATGGATGAACTTTTATATATTTTGTGGTATAATAATGCGGCATGTTGATGTAGTGCAGCACTGTTGTCTGACAGCAAGAAAGCTCTGGGTTTTGAACCTGCTGATCCACTGGGGCATCTTCCATGTTCTCCCTGTGCCCGTCTGGATGCTACAGTTTTCTTCCAAAGTCCAAAGACGTGCAGAGAAAATTAACTAGTGATTTAAAAATGGTCATAGGTGTCAGCCTAAGCTGGCTCCAGCCCCTTGCGACCCTCTACAGGATAAAGTAGGCATAACAGATGAATAGATTGTGGTATAATGCCACATTTCCATAAACTTTAATGACTAAGGTTACTTACAAAGCAATAAACACACCACACAGGCGTACGTTTTGTACAGGCACATGACATATAGAATTTGTTTATCTGGGCGACAAAGATCTTAGAGTCTCGTATCATACAGTCTACTGACACCCTCCATCACTCCATCTCTTCTCTATAACAGTAATAGTAAAGCTTGGGTGCCAAAGGTAATCTAACCTAGGAGACGAGGCGATAATAGCTATACTGACAGCGTGCTTGTTTGTAATAAGAGAGTGGATGGGGAGTCAAAGGTGAAAAATGAGTGTGATATTGAAGGAGGAAGACAAAGCTGTAAAAGGAGGTTTTGTGTTTATCTGTGATTATTAGTGCACCTCACACCCAGAAATGAAAGGCTTTGATTCTTAGACAGAGGAGTAGAAAACACAAATTGTGGATTTCTGTCAGTCAAGATGCCATCGTGTAAACAGATGTGTTCACAGTTTGGGATCTGCGATAGTCGACACTGATTCCAAATGACACATCGAAAGATGATATTTTGATGACATGCTGGCACCCTTTTGCTGGTCATGTCTGTGTCCACAGATATTGAGCCAGTCACTTCACTAAGCATCAGCACAGCTTAGTTTATTGCAGAGAACGTCATGCATGCATTTCCATTTAGATGTCTGCAGTTTACTTGTGCTGTGACGAAATACAAATGATTCTAACTAAGGAATGTAAACTACAAAAGGGACCTGGAAACCACACTGGGCAGGTTGTTACACTTAATTTGAATAATCCTTTGTTGATACTTCATGTCCTGTCGGCTCAATACAATTGTCACTCAAATGTCTGCAGAGTTTAAAGTGATACTCATTACTGTGTTTGTAGATAGTTGATGTGTGGGCTCATTGAAGGGGTGGATTTACAATTTAAAATGGGGTCAAGTTTATTAAATACAATAGAAAAAAGAATTTATTTGACAGCTATACTACTAGAGACTCCTTGCATTGGAGTACACAAATTAAGTGTCGCCAACCTGCCAGAGTTAAGAAGAATAAGCAGCAGTCCTGACACGTAAAGAATGCAGATGGTGTATTTCAGCGTATTGGGGACAGAGCGACTCCGCTTTCTCAGACGGAGAGCGTCTGACAATCAAGGCAGAGCAGTTAAAACATCTTTAAATGTGAGGGCCGTGGCCGTCACCATTGTCCCAGGGAGTTCAGCACGGCTGGGGTTTGGCACCGAGTCGTCCGCAGCTGTCAGACTCCCAGATTTCCAACGACAGTGTCACATGAGCTGTGGTAACCTAACCTGGCATGCCTTTACAGCCCTGGAATAACAGTGTGAAGATTGTGTTCTCCTAACACGTCCACCTCCAGCTCCTCAGATACACATCTAGTTTTTAAAAACAGGCTTGAGTAATATTCTACGGTCATGAATGGACAACATCAGTAGAGCTTTACTGACCATTATTGTTATGAATGGTAAAAATATTTTTAAAAAAACTATCTTTTAAATCATTTTCACACTAACAAGTACATCTGTGCTGTGCTACACTGAAAGGAATCCAAGAATTACAGTGTCAGCAGAAGGTGGAAAAGTGCTGCGAATGTTGCCAGAAGCTCTACTTTTATCCAATTACTATAAATCGGGCTGTGTTAGTCTAATATACATACAGTATATTATAGGAAACATTATTAGTAGCAGTGGAAAAGAGCAGCTCATGACATGGAGTTGGCAGTGAATTGCAGTCTTGCTACAATTTCGGTCTGTACGGGGAACCTTACAGGGTTTATTAAAGGTACGTTAATTACAGTCACTTTTGAAAGCTTCTCTTTAAATAGTTCTGTATTTTTATTTTAATTTCAAGAACACATTCTTCTTTCAGCCTGGATCGGCTTGCTACTCAAGAGTGTGAAGCACATTTACACAGACACAGCCCTCTACAGTTTGCTACTATACTTCCTCACTGAACAACTAAGCATGCAGTGCCTTGCTGAAGAGCACCTCAGTGGAGATTTCTCTTTCACCACTTTATGCCTGCTCATGGTTAGACTCCTAAATTAGCCTCAAACTGCTTTGTTTTTTAATGTGACCCACGGCATGTTTTAATAGTTAAGGCTGAAACTGCAACTTACTGTTTGAGTTGCACTATTCCAGATAAATCTAATCTTTGCCGACATATTCTTCAACTTGGGCTAAATGGTAGCAATAATAAGAGAAGGGTTTCCCGTGTCCAACCTCTGATTGTTGTGTCATTCACCCTGGTTCCTGCTTACATTGCCGTGTCAGGGGAATTGTGAGTCAAGTAAGCTTGAGGTGTTTTATATCACATCCGAGAGTAACATCTGTGACTATCTGCCTTGCACACTATTAGCCCAAATCCCCTGTTTACCTGGGTATTATAGGTAAAATGGAGATTATTATCCCTTTCCTGGGAACTTGGTTACAGTGGAGAGTGAGCTCTGGCTCCTGTTGCATCCAAAATTGCTGTGATTAGGACACATAATCCAGTATCATAAGGGAGTAACCACAATGGCTTGAACATATTCCACCTGACATTTAGTTGAGCCAGATCTCTGATTGGCACTTGATTAGCAACTAATCCATGTCATTATCTCCTTCAGTGAAATTAGTTGAGTAGAAAATGGTGTCGTAAATCACAGAGGTGGAATTGTGGTGGGGCTTTGATCGGTGTACTCTGAAAAGTGCTGTGAGGAGACAGGAAATATGTTGTTGCCATGGATACTACAAAAAATAGGTGAGAGGCGATATATGGCCTAATAGTTTCAGGAATGTGTTTGGTTTCATGTGGAAACAGCAACTCTGAGCGTGAGAGGGTATCGATACATGTTTTGGCTGACATTGTGTGACCCTTCCCCATGTAGAGTCAGCACTGGCCACACAGTCACATAGGTTAAAGTTTAGACCAACCTTTATATGAATGATTATTCCCCTCTGTTAGATTATGGACTGATATTCAGACTTCTCCGTATCATGCCAGGTAGAATCCAGCTCACCCCCCTCCCTCCTGCACACCCTGTGCTGCCTCCTCTGGCTCCAGTCCTGAACCTAACCCTCAGAGGAGTGGAAAATAATTAGGAGAGAAAATTGCTGCTGACACTATTTCTGAAAAGCAGGGTATTGTAATGAGAGCAGAGCAGGTATTCATTGTGTCTGAGGGAGCGATTGAAAGCCCTTGGTTTTCGGGCTGCCTGGGAGAAGCCCGGGGAGAGTAAGCAGAGCTTTGCTGAGTCCCTTAATGCATGTGGGAACGGAGCCTTGAGAGGACGAGGCAGAGGTGTCTTCAACAATGGCAGGAGCCAAGGTTACAGCTGAGTAACTAATTCAAACTGCTCTAGACTGACACGCACACTCATACACGCACACACTCGTCTCCTTTGTCTCCCTCAATGTGTCTCTCCCTCTGTCTCTTGCTCTCTCCTTGTTCCCATTATGAGTTCAGAGGGATGCCGTCCAGCCACCGCTCAAAGTTATCTTCATTAGCTGTGCGGACTTGCTGGAGTGGCTGCTCTGGGAAGCTTTCTCTGAGCAAGGCACTCAGAGAAGATGAATAAATGTTTTGTCCCACATAGGCCCAGCCTAAAGCAGTGGCAGGCTGCGAGGAGAGATAGATGAGGTATTAACTGTTATATTTTTCAGCAGAGGCTGAGGAAGCCCAGTAGTGGGGTTGACAGAAGCAGATGCTGCCGCCTGAATATTAAGCCTGTTAAATGAAATGTCCTCTATAAAAAAGTCTTAATAGGAGTTGAGATATAGCACTCTGCACCACCGATTGTGCATCACATAGTCGAGCACATGTTCGTCTTTGGCCGTCTGCTTGACATGTGATTCATCCTGAAAGCTTGGATAAGAGAGCGAGAGGTTGCTTTGATCGCCTTTTAGTGCTGTGATGCAGGTGCATCATCTGGATGATGTGATTTTTTAAGCATTTGAATATGATTACTTCATCTAAGTATAATGAAAGAGGGACATAATGGTATTCAAGAGACCTTCTGAGACTACTCAAACACATGGGGCTATGAATGAAGACAAAACTCCATTAAACTCACTGAACTGACTTCCGCTGAGGTTTGACTGTGTAGCTGCAACATGACATATGAATATTGTTCACCTGATTAATGAAATTAAATATTCATATAATCAGAAATGACTACAAAACATGTAAGCAAAATGTACAAAAAGATTGTTTATGGTTGTCAGTGCCTTGATGTTTCATTGTGAACAACGGGAGAGTGAACTGACTTGTCCTCCTTTTTGAAGTGAATGTAAATGCCATTCTTAGTTAATGAGAATCTGAGGCTGCCTTTGTGATGTTGCAGGCATCCATAATGTAGAAATCTGCTGGGAATAATCCTGAGATCCCACTTAAATGAGAAAATAAATTGATGGCCAAATTGCATGTGGGTCATATCTCCACTTATGGGAACTCAGATCTGCTTTTAGTTGCCTAAATAATAGACTCTGAAAAATGTATTCACAGTCAAGTTTTGATTGCCCCACAATCCACGCTTCAATTGAATTTAAAATTACAAAGGACATTTTGAAACCTTCCTCTGTCTCTGTTCGTCCCTACCCCTCTGTATTATCTCTTTCTCAGACATACAGAAAAATTTATATGCACATTGCCCACAATGCATCTACTGCATTCCATCCATTCTGTGAAGTGGTCTAAGTAAAGCAGGTAAATTAAATCTGTAGCTTTACCATCCAAGATTCTGGCAATCAGCCAGATCAGTTCAGCATCTTCTCTATTTCCAGGCACTGTGAACAAATTTCCAGGCTTTTAGGGGCTCGCTGGCACTGGATGCATAGTGTCACACACAGTAGCATCACAAAAAGTAGCTTACGCAACCATGAACAGGAGGAGCAGTGAAATGGAAGCCGGAACTATTATCTACAATCTCATTTCTCAGCTCCTGAGATAAAAAAAAAAAAACACAGAATGCCATATGCATTTGCTCACTGGGTTCTTATGGTGCTTATAGGTAAGAGATCAACCCTGCTCGGTCACGACTGTGGAGGATGGACTCCTGTGGGAACACTGTAAAGTCGAGGAGGGCAGTATTACATTTTGCTAACTTGGGTGGCTTTATATGATCATAAAAAACATAGTTGACTTTTCACCTGTTCTTGGGAAGCACTGAGGATATTTTCCTGCTCTTGAACTGTCTCTCCTGTCTGTTATCAGATTGTAGCAAGATATTTTCTCCAAGGGACAGCCTGATATCTTTTACATTATACATACAGGTTTCTCGTCATCAGTGCATCTGAATGACAGGTTGCCAGCTTTGTTGAAACACTGACTCCAGTTGGCACGTTTTACAAGCGGATGAATCAGCAATATCTCGCAGTAATTAGCCCCTTAGAAATGGTAAAGTTTAAATCTGTGTGGTAGAAATCATGTGAGTCTTCAGTGTCCCATTTTTCTGTAAATTTGTTAATGGTCTTGCTCCGGTTTAGAGGTTAAAATGTCATAGAGCCAGTCAACCCAATATAGTAATCTTCGACAAAATAGCACATTAAATATTAATATGAAAAATAAGAGAAACACAGTTTACACTATGGATTAATTATAGGCCTTTGTACGAACTTTCGTTTAGTGCCGTGGCATTCTTATTTTATGGTTCATATCACAATGTGAAGAAAAAACTGCATTTACATGATTCATACAGGAGCACACACACACACACACACACACACACACACACACACACACACACACACACACACACACACACACACAAACTAAACTCAAAATGCTTAAGAGCTTTTTAGTTTGGCCTTTTTGCATTTAGCAATTCATAGCTGAGAGTCTCTAAGAAGCAATTGTGATGCAAATAAGTGTGGCTGATGATCATGGACAATCTTGTTTGCACAGTGGATATTATAAAAATGCCAGGCCTACAGCCGGCACTACATCCGCTCTCTGTTGTGTTAAGTAGCTTTCATTGTCACCACAGCGATCCCTCCTCATATCCACATCACTGTCAGACTCGTGTTACTTTTTTGAAAAGCCATCAGGATTCGTCTCTGTCAACTGCCTGTCCCTCAGTCCATTAAAGATGATTGATAGAGCCTGAAAATCTTCCTCCCAGCTGTTGTCGTTGACTCATCCCTGAGAAATTGAAAGGAACTCAGAAAAGGACCATCCCTCATCAAGAGACCTTTTGTCTGTGTTGACGATGTGAAGCAAAATACATTTTTGAAGATAGTGTATAACTAATCTGCAGCCCTTTTTTCACACTTTTCTTTTCCAGTTCTATATGTGAATAATTATTACTTTTCAGATGAAGATAGTGATAAGAGTCATATTTTGCATTTTATCAGAATATCAGAAGATTATGTAAACACTGGCTATCCTGCAGGCTATCTTAACCGTTTCAGCTTTAATAGATAAAGTTAGTCTGGGAGGCTCGTCTCCCCTATTGGGCGAAGAGAAATCCAAGAAAAGACACATCTGTTTGTCCAACTGCTACTGTTCCTCCTCCCTTATCCTCTAATGGCTTGTGAGGATTTTTACAGGACAACTTGAGGAGGATTTTATGATGTTTCAGTGTGATTGATAACATGCTCTTGGAGGGATGTCAGGCTTTCAGAGACGGATAATGTGGATTTCTATCTCTCTGCCTTCTTGTGTAAGACGTGCCATCAATCAGGTGTATCGTGGCCTTAACCTGGTAAAATTAAAACCTTAGGGGGGCGGGGGGGCCGGGGTCTCCATAGAATCAGGACACACGCATCAAGAGGGAGCGCGACAGAATCAGAACACAGATCCACATCATAACAGGGCTCACCACAGAGAACCGGGCCGATTCCCACCACAGGGCAGAAAATACAGTTAATGATCCGACTGTATATTGCTGTTGACAGAGGAGAGGGATTACAGGAAGAACAGTCTCATTTTCACCGTGTGCAGAGGCGTTATTAGATCCTAGCCCAGCTAATTTCATTTCTAAGCTTGTCAATATTTACCAGCAACAGGCACAGCACACTATAGCAGACCCAGTGTCCCTACAGAGAGGAACCACAGAGCTGGGGGATAATTTGAAGACTCTCGGTAACCAGAATCAAACCCTTGAACATCATTTGCAGCTTGTTGCTGGTTGTTTGTTTTCACACGATAAAGCACACAAACTGCTAATTTGTCCAACTGGTGTGTTGTTTTGCTTGTTTTGCCTCAGGTAAGCCTCACCTCTCTTTGTATATCTGTGTGTGTTTCAGTTGATGGCTGCATACACAAAGCGGCTGGGTCCTGTCTGTATGATGAGTGTCACTCACTAAATGGCTGTGAAACTGGCAAAGCCAAGATCACCTGCGGCTACGATCTCCCTGCAAGATGTGAGTATCAGTAATTAATATCATTTTTTTTTGTTTGTTCCTGCACCAGTGCGCACATTGCAGGAATATTCTCTAATCATTACTGCTGCCATTGAGAGCTCACCTGACAGTTAGCGAACATTGAGATTTAGTGGTAAACATTAGTGTGTTTAAGTATTGTACTATCTAGCATTAATCTATATTGTTTTTATAAAACAGCTGCAATTATTCAAAGCTAAGGCTCCTGATCCAACTGGCTGACTGCTCTGGCAGTGCACTAATGCAGAAAATCAGTGGTAATGAATGAAAAAATGTTTTGTTGTTGCATAGTTTTGGCTCTGAAAAAGGATTCACATGTGCATATGCATCATATTTTGAACTTAGGTCATTGTTTCTGTGAAGTTTGAAGAAATGTGTTCATTTTTTTCCCAGGCAAACTACAAACCTACACATTTACCCACACATATGTTCGCTGCATACACACTTACATATCTGCATATAATGATTGGAGTCACTAGCGTCCAATCCACAGAGTGGGATGCTTTTAAAGGCCGAAATAAAAACATATCTGTCATAATTTATTAGTTTTAAAAAGTCATTTGTAATAAATAGGGAGATGTTATTTGGAAGATAATTAATATGATTGGTGCTTCTTGTACGGCTGGATGGGAGTGTCATCTGCACACAAACAAAGACATTAAGGGAGCTATTAGTTGCTTAATTTGATTGATTTTTCATCCCTGATTTATTTTGTTAACAGATCACATAACTCCTACTGTCATGCAATAAATGATCAGAAGTGGGACTGTGCTGTTTTCTTTGTTTTTTTTATCTTTATCATGGACGTAATGTGTTTGTAATCAAGTCTGAGAAACTTTGCTCTGCATGTTTGTGTATGTGTGTCACCTCATCTCAGAACTAAACAACTTTTATAGTACACATTTCCGAGCTAATCTCTTTCGGTAATTGTCCCTAATACACGTGTCACTTTTTAAACTTTGTCACAATCTCCTTCCCTTGCAAACTTGAAATGGAAAACATGATAGGATGGAAGAAATGTCACTTGGTGTAATTCGGTCGAGACAAACGTCCCAGCAGTCCTAACCTAACCCTGAAGGATTTCCGTGAGACAGCCAAGAGAAGACATTGAGGCTCAGATGAAATTAGGTTGTGTTAATACGGTATGTCGTAAAGATGTCAAACAAATGGAGCAGATAAACTGTGAGTCAGTCTTGTGGGCAGCCGGTTCAAGTGTCTGCAGCTCGAAAACAGGGTGCACCATGACAATTTAATAACCTGCAATGTCACCTGGGAGCAATCACGCTGCCATTGGGCACTGTTATTGTAATTATCTCTGGGCGAACCACCTTCTCAATGCTGATACCTCGTTATAGATTGTGTACTCCTTTACCAGGAACAGTCAGCTCATTTTTGAACATGATGCTGCTTCATATTAGAGATATCTTTACTGCCAGCCGGTATCATCTTCCAGCTCTGATCACTGTCATCATCTGCGTTGTCTCTCGTCTGCGCTCGGAAACTGACAGCCGCTTGACTTTTTCCTTGTGAGCGCTCAGCTCTGACAAGAGATCTCACTTGTTCCCGAAGTCTATCCACTGTCAGGATTTTGTTATTTTTGCATTAATTTCTCTCTCTGACTTATTTGTTCCACCTACACGCACATTATAAAGCTGCCGTGACTGCAAACAACTATCTATTCAGTGCATGAAAATCACAAATAATAGTCTGTCCACCCCCTCACCGCTGAACAAAGTAAACAAACAAGACAACAGACAATTTTCACATTTTTGAGTTTCCCTAAATTCTCGGATGTCACATGTAGGCGTAGCAAGAAAGTGTAAAAGCTTACAGTGAAATAATAGTGTAAATTAGATTAATTGAAAGTTCATATTATGTTAATGGCCGCTGCCGTGGTTAAAGATAAATGCTTGAAATGATTAACATTTTAATATTTGTGTAATGAAATGTTAGCTTCAGCAAACATAGATGATGGATCATGAACTCCAAGTAAAAGTACTTGAATTTCATTTTTCATTATTCCGTCCAACATACCATAGATAAAATGATTAGTAATGATACATTAATCTAAAAAAAATAAGGAAAAGTTTGTAAAATTAATATAATTGTCTTATGTGTATAACATTGCTTGACATTCACAGGAAGATAGACTATTATTTTAGATTTTATGCACTGCATAGAGCAAAGCTGTTGTAGTTAAAATAAAAGCAGTTCAGTTGCTTTTATACCAATGAACGGGAGAAATCACCGTGTAAATGAAGAGCTACACTGCAAATCGTTTGTTGAGTTACATCTTACATCTCATTGTCTCGTGTGTCAAAAGAGTTAGACAGCTGAAATACTATTATAACCTGATGGGTGCATTTAGTGATCTTAGCGCTTTCACATATTCATTCTGTAGGCTGTCGGATGGCAAGACGTTTAAACTGTCAAACAATACAAAAAGACAGTGAAGTTTCAGGATTTAGTTAATCAGACAAATAACATGTGAGCCAACCAGGACTACATTTCCAGCCTGTACAAATGAACACACACGCGCACACACACTGATTTTTTTCCACTTAATTAGTGTAACTTTCACTTTGTAAATACATTTGTACATTGCCAACAACATAGAAGATATTTTCTTTTTACAAAATTGATTGCATATGCGTTTGCAAGCCTCTACACACTCACATTTTCACTGCATGCAAAACTGCTTCTGCTGACGCATATCTGCAGATGGTGGCTCGTCTACTCTTCCAAGAGTGCGAAGAACACAGACAGATGGACCGTTAACCGTTTACATCTTGGCAAAGCTCAGTATTTCCCGTGTAGGCATTTTCTTCCTAGTTTTGCCTGAACATTAGGCTGCTTTTCATAATTTCCCATAAACACATAAGCCTCTCAGAGGATTGCACTCTTCTTTGGGGACCCCCTTGTCTGGAATCCATTCTACTACACGTAATTGGAAATAAGTAAGTCTAAACCCAGAACGATGCCGGACAAACTGTAAATCACTTTGCTTTTAATTAAGTTTTTAGGGATTTAGGCTCAGCTTTTTGTTGCATCTCCACAAGTCATCTTCTGACTTTGCCAGCAATGCGTGGAAATAAGCTATCCGTCACATTATGAACTTAGCCTGTTCTCTTGATCTCACTGCGTTTTTCTAGTCTTAAGTGTGATTTGTAAAATATCACCCATGTATTGTATTTCAGTTAACAAGGAGTAAGCTGGTCAAATTTGTTGTTTTTGGAAGAAACGTAAAAACTACAATTTAACTCTAATGCTCCAAATAACTGGCAAAGCAATAAAACGCTTCCTTGTGTCCTGGAAAACTACTTCGTACCCACAGGGAGGAAAGCAGTTGATCTGAAATCAGAGTTGTCCTTGTTTGGAGATTTGATGTGCTGAGGCAATGGAAAATGACCGGGCTAACCCGCCCCATCTCAGCCTTTTTATTTTTTTTTCTCAAGACAAGAAAATTGCTCTCCATTACATCCCACTAAGCAGTTTAGGCTGTGAATCCCAGTGGCAAATGAGCCTTTCCTTTAAGAGGGCCAAGCACATGTGGGACTGATTATTATGGGGCTGGCCCAGGATTATTAATCAATGACAGTAATTACCCACCTACCATAGCGGAAAGACTCCAAAAAAGAAAAAAAAATGTCCGTTACATCAATCTGACAAGGAAATTGTCTATTTGCCCTCATGTTAGACAAGTTACTCATCTGTTCATAGATTAATGATCAAATGAAAATACGATATCAAGTGTAACAAGCTTAGTCACATATTTATGACTATACTACTGGAGGACATGTGCTATCCCTACAAAGTAACCAAATGATAAATTTATTTGAGACTTGCTCACCTGCAGTTATTTGTCCCACTTCAGCTGCTGGTGTTCCTTAAACTGTGTGTCTTGTTCTTGGCACATATATAGATATTCTATCAGCTCTAGACCATTTTCTAAAGACTTGTAAAGCAGTAAGGTAGTGCTACATCTTAAGAAGATATCCAGTGGTCCAAAACAGCATTGTTATACCTCCCACCTGATGAGCTACAATGAATGACTTTTTTGAATGATTGTTTGCTGGAATTGCACGATGCGATGCCTTTGCAGGCTCAGGTGCTTCATCTAAGAGTCGGAGATTCTGTTTATATGGTCTTTTATTTGTGGCATCCTTTCTATTTCGTGTTTATTATGAGACCAGGCACTAAGGGACATTGAACCTAAAGGAAAAGTGGACACAAAGGAGTTTATAGATGATCACTACATTGAGCATTTTTCCCAGAAAGAAGGGAAAGAATCAACAGAACCCACACAGGGGATAACATTTTTGAAGCTGAATGGCACCAAACGTAGCTGTGATATTACACTCAGATTGCTTGACTGACAGAGGGACTGCAGCTTAAATCTGCCGCTGACAAAGGTTCAGTGAGTCAAATTAGAATGAAGTCATGAAAATTTGCAATTACGTTTAATGTTTTCCCATAAGTAAAATGTGAGCAACTGATTTGTATTTGTGTGCACTGTCTGTTGTGACACATCTGACCGAGCTCTGCATTAGAGAAGTCTGATCAGTCTTATCATTGTTATGCTGGTCCACAGATCCACACTAACTACGTTTAGCAAAGACCTTGCAGGTTAATCTGCACTTGCACATTTTAGCCCGAGCTGTCACAGCAGGCCTAAAAGGTATTTAGGGTTCAAACTCGAGGTCTGCTCGAGAAAGTTAATGTCCCACAGGAACTTTTAGATAGAGGTTGGGTGTTTTCACTCCTCAATTTCATTTTGAAATCTTTTGCCCGGTTTTGTTTTCCTCCCCGGGGCTACTTTAGATTGACAGTTCAAAACGTTTGTACTGTTTATTGTTTTTCTTCTCTCCTTGAGCTCTAAGTATATGCTTTAAATAATGAATCTTATTTGGATACTAGAAAGAAGGGCCAGCAGTTTGTTTCATCGTGCTGCTGTCATAACAGTGGCCTCGTTCTGTTTTAATCTTTGTTATTTATTTGTGAAAATGTGTTTCTTGAGTTTCAACCTCGCATTTATGAGGCATAATTGGCAACACTTTAATTTGTATGGCCCAAGCATGTACTGTGTGAATACTGTGTTCATTTTTATCAGCGAAATGTGTCTTATCATTTTTGATCAGCAACTCTCTTCACTGGGATTCAGATGGAACTGCTAATCACTCTGTTATCAGTTGTAAGGTTTTAGATTTCAGCCTTTGGAGTATTGCATCCAGCCGTCCCGCTGTGATAGTGTGGAGACACAACCTTATCCATGCGGCATTGAGACGCTGCCAGACCTTTGATTACTCTCTTATCTAAAACTGGATGCTAACTGGTTTTAGCTCACTCAGCTGCCGTTCTGTCTCGACAGTGACCGGCTGCTTCTCCTCACTCCAACAGTGTGCAATCAAGCTTTGCTCGAAACAACACACAGCTCTGTCATTTATTTATTTTTTTCATCCTGCTGGCCTCTTGCCTCCAGTGAATCCATACTCTCTCTATTGCAACTATGTTACTGCAATCGAGGATGTGTGCTCTTTGAGAACATTAGAAATCTTAGACTATATGCGTACGAGACTGTAAACTGACACTGATGTAGTACACAGCCAAATAGTTCCACTAGTCAGACGGACAGAGTAGATCTTTAGGTTGTCATTTAGCATATCTTGTCTGTCTTTTATGCTCTAATTAAACTGAAACAGGTTTAGATTCTATATTTCCGATGTGTATTTAAGTGACACTATATGTATGCTACCTGGCCTTACTTACAGGTCTTACTTGGCGTAAAAGGAGGTTATCAGTGTAATCACTCAATTCTGATCCACTCAAAGCTAGTGAAGCATTAAGCGATCACAGGGCTTTATATCATCACATTTTTCTACTTCATTTTTATAATTTTGTCGAGCAGCAGACTGTTAAACATTTCCAAGGACGTCATTCTTGAGTTATCTCAGTATCATAATTCTTTGTTGTAATAACTCTTGGACTAAAGGAATAATTACCAGGACAAGCCTCTATTTGATATTCCTACTTCTGCTTTCCTCATTTATGAATTATTGCCACAGTAATGTCACATCAGCCTGATGACAAGGTTGAATAACTCTGCGGTAGTGCTAATTATATAAGCATGACGGCTACACACATGCACAAATTAACGGAATCACAGCTGTTGTTGTCACAAATGTTGTGATAGCAGCTTCAAACGTTTGCGCCGGATTTTTCCGTATTATTGCTGCAAACTGCAGTGAAACTTTTAAGACCATAGTTAGACAAAACACCTTTGGGAGACGCACCCCAGTTCAGTTCACCTCCTTCTTTATCTGCTGCTCCCGTTCAGTACAAAATGAGTGTCTCTGGTGTTTACTGTAACTGCACCTGTGCTAATAATACTAATCATCTGCCTGTGATAAATTTTTCTCCCTGATAGCGTGAGGAATCTTTCCCATGCCCTATTTAATCTGGGCGACCAGGCCGTCTGTTCCGTCTCTTTCCACTCAGCAAACACAGATAAATCACAGCAAAGTACCCACTATTAGTAAGTGACATACAGCTCATTCTGATTAAATTACCCCCTAGAACATTATCATTCTGCTGAGCTTGTTTATCAAAGTAGTCTCCGCCCAATCACATACAGCGGGGCTGACACTTTCAGAAGGCCATCGGACAGCCCATAATTTGTTAATTTGGGTACAACTTGTTGTTTACAAGAGAGGATTTAGTCTGGTTGAGGAGCTGCTTTGTTCAAGATGTTGTTTTGCTTCAGGCTGCGACTTCAGTGTGCTAATGCATTTAATGTGTTCTGCAGCATTAGTAGAATAAGAATCAGATTGCCAAGGTTTTCACATACATGGAATTTGACTTGGTGTTTGAGTGCAAAACAGTAACGTATAGATTTTAAAAAAGTGCTGCCAGTCAGTAGGTAGTACGTGTAAGTCAAATAAGAAGCACTATTACAAGTCAAATTAGCAGCAGGTCTAATTAAGGGTTTATGAATCACACAAAGTAATAGAAGTACTTTCAGTGTGCAAGAATGTGCAAATAGTAATACTTACTTACACACCTACTGCATTTAGGTGAAGATTGTTTTGATCATCCTGGTGTTTATCGTCCTACCTCTTCACTATTTTATGAATTTTCGAAGAGACATGTTTTCACATTGACCACCATATAGTTTTCTTTTAGTTTATGTTAAAGAGATCATTTTACTTTCTCACCCAACAGAAGTGTTGTAATCTTTCAAAGCTAAAACATAAAAAGCACATATTTTGTGAGATTTTCATGGAGCAGCAGTTAGCAAGTAATCTTAACATTGTTAGCCTTGCTTCTCACAATTGCAATGGCGAAAATGGCAGACGGCTGAACAGATTGTACTTCATCTCAGTGTAATGGATCAAATAGACGCGGTGTGACTGTTACAAGTTGTTTTTTTTTTCATTTTGGATTCAAGGCTGGAGTGAAAGAAATCCTTTGTTGTAGCAGATAAATTGTTGGGGCTTAGCTCAACCCTGGTGGCCGCCACAGTCCCAACCACACACACAGTGCTAAGTCAACATCTTCTCTACTGCTCACTGTTAGCACTCACATCATAAATGTCACTTCGTCTCTTCATGCACACTCCATTTACCAGATGGGGTCCTAACACATACGTTCTCAGACAGTCTTGATTGTTTTAGTGTTTTTGTCTGGGCCCTCAGTCACTCAGCCTGTCATTTATTGTGGTATTAAGTAGTTAGAGTTGTAAATATAAAAGTTTTACTTGTACTTGTAATAGTGGCTGAAGGAAATTGTAATCTTTAATCTGTATTATTAAAATTGCAAATCAAAGAAAGAATTAAATCCCAGAAAGGTGAAGCATTTTTTAAAACCCTTTTTCTTTTTAGAATAATAATAAAGCTTTGATGCATAAAAGATAATGGTCAGACCTTGCTGTTAGGATGAAATTTTAAGCTGTTTGTGATTATACTCTCCAGAATTTCGAGATGAATTAATGATCAGATATCAAGGAGAGGCCAGCTGTTTTTACGAATTATTTATGAGCGAAAAACTGTCTTCTTTTCCAGACTAATCAACTCGCTCTCTGGCTTCTCATTGGATGTAATGGGCGCACTCTCAAGGAACAGAACAAACCTAATTTCACTGCTCATCTGTAAAAGCCCAAGTACTCTTCTGTGTCCCTCGCTTTTCAGATATTTGTGTTTCCTTTGTTGGCTGGCCTGTCAGTCTTCCAGGCCTCTTGAGGACTGAAGTAATTTGGTAATTTTGCCTAAACGGTGATACTGTAATTATGTGGCATCAGCTGCCTAGCTGTCAGTGAGACGGCCAACGGTCATTCATCACCAGGAAACTAGAAGTGGGGAGGGGGACATCGTGACTGATTGGGTAAACACTAGCAGAAAGAAAGTTTGGTGGTCTCTCCCGAAAAATAGCTGAAGATAGGAGGTGAGAGGCCTTTAGAGTAATGGGGTGCAGGAGCAGCCACGTCCTGTGTGGTGGGCCGGTTGTCTCGCTGAGACAGGGGGGCATCATGGCGAGCCGGAGCCCCAGGATGACAGTGATGCATCAGGAGGGGGCTTGTGGGTGGCAGATGAAGTGGGACCACTGGAAGGTCAGGTTTAAAGTGGAATGTGGCAGCAGCTCTAATGTGGTCCTGCCTCCTCATCACACGCAGCTCCCATCTGTCCACAAGTAAACCTGGCTTAATGAAGGCTGTCGGTATAAAGGGCTCGTCACCCTCTGACAGAGAGAAGAACCACGACTGAGGTGCTAAAGCTGCCAAAGCCTGCAGCGTTTTTTTTTTTAAAATTTGCCTTAGTGCTGAATATATTTTTTCACAGCACAGTAGCGCAAAATTTAAGAATAGCTTCAGCTAATTCACCTACATGTGTCGTGTTACCTCATCAGATTAAAGGGCCAGTTCACTCATTTTCACATGATTTTTACCATTTCTGTCCTCAAATCTTAAAAGTAATTCCACATCTGATTTCTGTAATCCAGGTTTGAAAAAAAACAGAGTAGGGAAACATACCAGCAGCCTGTCCATCCTTTATTTAGTGTCTGAGAAACTCAGAGTTCTCACACTTTTGCTTTTTCTAAGGAGATGACTGAGATGGGTCTTTCTGGTTGCCGCCCATGCTTGCATCATCAAGGAAAGGATTTTGGGAAATCGTCTTCTCTGAACAGAGCTGTCCCTTTGTACTGGCAAATGCTTGTATATTTGTCAATCTATGGTAACTTAGTGGGAATGATATATAAACTTGCCAAAGTGAGATGACTCTTTAGTGTGAAAATGATTAACATTTGAGAACTTAAATGACAAAATAAATATGGCTTCATTCTAATTTCCCAGCCTGAACAGAAATACTGACTTGTCTGTTTGTAGTACACATCACCAAATGATATACTGTTGTGTGTGGAGTTGGTGTGTTCCAGACGGTGTGTATTATGTCAAACGGGACAAAAGAAAATAATCTGTGCACTTTGACCTTAAAATATATTATTTGACATTTGACATTTCTGCTGCTATTTATAGTCTCGCAGGAGTCCCACAGCAAATTGATCTTAAATCGATCAAAGGAGAAGTCTCTCAGAAGCGGCTTCTGATGCGTGATGTGACGATACACCAGAAGCTGACATTTAAACCAAAGTGGCAGCAAAGTACAGTGCATTCAGTGAAGCTGGATGCAGAGTGAGGCAGCTACCCTGTGCCTAAATAATGAAATACATTTTCCTTTTTTTTAATCTTAGACTGAGTTTCCTCTATATCTAGCTGTCTGTATTCAAATTTAATTATATGCTCTATTTTAAAGATCGACTGTCTTGCTGAAACAACAGCATTGTGGTGTTAAGCAGGCCTTCAGGCTTCCTGCTACTGTGACTAAGACCAATACAGAACACTGCCACTCATTCCTCAGGGACAATAGTGCACAGTTTATGGATAACACTTGCATGTCTCCACTGCTGACAGCGCTGTTGTCTGGAGAAGAAAAGCAAAGTTTTAATCTGATGGCTTTGTTTACCTCTCATCCAAGACTAAGGATAAAAACTAATTAAGAACACGGAGTAGCAGACTCCTGTAGTGCCATTTTCACAGCTAATTATGCATGAATACAGCCTGCCTAAATAGTTGCTCCCTAGTCTTTGATGTTCTTTTCACAAAATAGCTATGGTTACTTCTGCTCATTAGGCTTTTAAGATTGTAAATGCTGACAGGTTTTGTCGTCTTTTTCTTTCACTTCGCATCCCTCTGCTGAAGATACGAGAGGATGGGGACATTAGCACTGTATATGCCACTTCATTCTTAAATATAGTCATGTGTCCTGTATGTATATCCCTAGTTGCTATTCATGGGTTTAATGCTGTGGATTTAGAACTGCGCTGTGGTCCTTAAAAACCATTAACCTTCCCATAAAAGTGCATATGGCTCTCTATAAACCCTAATGGGGAACGGGACCAATACACAGGAGCCTATGTGTTCCTTCAGGGGCACCACTTTTGAAAAATACGGAAATGAGACTCCATAAAAAGGAAAATAAAACTTCTTTCTGATAACATTATGGTGTTGGGGGGTTCCCAGATTTCTGCTGGTTTAAGTGCTCTCTCAATCAATATGTTCCCAGGAAATTAAAGTTTGTATACCTGTGTGTAGATTTTATGGCCCGAGGCTGTTTGAATTTCTTATTTTTTTTTATTCCCCTGACCCTGTGTTCACACCGCACTAAAATAAAATAAAAAAGAGTTTTACATCTGGGCAGCCTTTGGTCTTGAAGCACTTTGGTTTTCAGTGCAATTAAGTATTTCTCCTGTATGATAATTTAGCTCGGCGCCTGAACAGAACACAGCATGGGAAAAATAATGACACATGATGAAGGGTTATGACTAAATTGTGTAAATGTGTAACATCACATTTTCACATTAAGTATTTAAAACAAATTAATATTGCTGGTTATAAAATCTAACAGATTGTCAGATGGCATTATGTAAGCTGTTTAATCACACTTAAAAACAGTCAAGAGAAAATTAGTAAAACAGGCAAAATTTCTTCTCTGCCTACTGCAATTAAACATGTAACCGCATATATCAAAGATTTATTTTGTAGCAACTTTAAACTGACTATTGACCGCAGTAAACCAGGGCATGTTTTCTTATAAGTGTTTATGACATATGTTGGCCCGAGGTGCATCACACTGCCTCTGTTTCCCAGGTTGTTTTAAAGGCATTGCAAGGTGAGAAATGGCTTTGTGGCAAGTAGTTTTATGGTGATCACCTTGAGTTGTTGCTCTGGCCAGGAGACCAGTGAGGGTAATGGATCTGCTGGGAGCCCTCAGTATGGATTTATGAAAGTGCAGAGCTGGAGGGAAGGATCAGTCACTGGCCTCTGTTTTCCACACACCAAGAGACACCAATGAATAACGTCAGAGAGCTAATCCAAGGCGACAGTGTTTTGACAAACAATACACAAGCACTGTTTCTAGCAGTCGCTACTGATCCACAAAGTTTACTTATCCAGTAACTTTTAAAAGTCCAAACATAACATGTTGAATTTTTAATTGGGAGTGAGCCAGTGCTACTGCAGCATTGGCTGATAAGTGATCCCCCTGTGAAAGTTTGCAATATCCTTTCCAAATAAGTGCACACACAGACACACACACTGTTCAGCATGTCACACAGCACGTGACTGTGCACCGAAGGGGACCAGGACGTGTCTGTAAAGGTCCCCTCCATGTGCGTGGTGGTTAGGTTGGCAGGGCAAGCAGGGGAGCGTCCGGATCAAGTTTCCCCCTCCTGCTGTCTAATTATTGACCCATCTGGTATTGTCTTTTCAATTGTTTCAATTATGATGGCACTGGTGTTGCTCAGCACCCTGGCGTCAAGGCATGCATAATTCATGTGCAACACCCTGGACTCCACTCAGAGCTGTGGGTTTGAGCTGAATGTCAATACCGCCTCATGCCCCCAGTGGAGCAGAGGGTTGTCTGTATTGACAGCAAGGCAGATAAGGAGAGCAAAAGCAAATGCTGCCAAAGACAGTGGATAGCAGTGCTATCATGGAGCATGTAGCCGAAAAGATTTCTTCTCGCGTGTGTGTGTGTGTCATCGAGAGGTACACTGTCTTCACAGCTTGTGTTTGCTGTCGCCTAATATGTGACCTCATTATTGTCGCCCCCACACCCTAAAATCAATAGTGTTCAATTACTCATGAGCCACAGACATAGCATTGTTTACTAGGAATCAGAGCAAGCTAAGGGTTAACTCTGCCATCAGGGATTTGACCACTGCTTCCATCACGGCGGAGTACAGAGGCAGAGTAAAGGTAAAAGTCAATCAAGAGGAAAAGGGTCAGGGAGAGTGTGTGTGTGTGTGTTCATTAAGAGGTGTGAAGATGAAAGAGAGAAGGGGTCACATTTTTTGACACCCTGCTGTAATAGAGGTGCTTCTGGGCAGGCAGTACATGACATCTTTAAAATGTGTCATTACTAGATGCCAGTGGCAATTGTTTACCCACAGATTGGAGCTCAGCAGATCATCAAAGGAATCTCATATTGCTCACAGTAGCAGCCTTATCCACCACTGTCTTCCGACAAGACGTTTTGTTATGACACATGAGACGCAGGAAAAAATTCATGTTTATGCTGTCTGCATGAGCACTCAAGAGTACCATCACCATCTGCACTACTTTTAAACCATTTTTTCACAAATTAGAATTTTAAGGTTGTCGTTTTTTCCCAGCTGAATTGGAGGTCTCTTTGCATATCCATTTTTCATTTCCATCATCACGGTCGTGAAAGACTCATTGATTCAGTACTTGTGGACCCATGTGACTCATTCAGTATTCATACAGTGACCTCTCACAACAACTCACCTTCAATTGCAGAGGTGCTCTCATGCACAGTGGCCTACTGGCCTTCAGCTCTGTCTCTTGTTGCCCTGCAGTCACACTGGATGTGCGCAGAATAAGCTGTCAGAGCCGTAACAAGACAGAGATTTCACTCTGCTAAATGCATCTCTGAAGACCTCAGCCTGCAAGAGCTAAATGATGCCTTTGCCTATAGGGAGAATTTCCACAGAGGGAATATTAACCCCACTGTACTTCATTCAAGGACATTTATTTAAGTGAAAAATATTTTTTGTCTCGTGTGCTGACATCAACAGACATCAGTTATTATGAAAATAAAGGATGCAAATCCATGTTTCATCCCATTTAAACCGCTCCTGGCGGTTTGAAACATGCAAGAATTCTGCAATGTCAAAAAAAGTCAAATGTATTATTTAATAACGGCAGTTGAGACCAATTATATTATTAATAAGGCATGAATTGAATTGCATTAATGCAATGTGTTAATGTACAATGGATAAGGTGTTAGCAGTGTGTGCCATGCCAACTGCCTGTTTCGCCTATTGGGCCCGTGTGGCTGCCATTCTACTGGCATGTCAGAGACGTTATTGCCCTGAATTAAACCTCTCCATCAACTCTGACTCCAAAGCTCTTGGCTTGTTGAGGCAGCTTAGAGCCTGAGAGGAAGTGCTGCCTGAGAGGCTCAACTCTGGGCAAAAGTGTTCTATGTATTGCACTATCCAAGAACCACTTGAATCTGCTAACCGAGAGGATCCAGAGTGAAACAGTGCCATGTTGAGATGGGCTAGAAACATGTTTTATGGTTGCTTCAACCAGAAAGTCTTTTGTCTTCTGGCCTTGTGCATGTGATGTTCAGCATTTTTGTGTGGCCATCTTTCATTTGTGTCCACTCTATGCAGTTGGTCACAGAAAGCCTCGGAAGTAATCTTTAATTGGAGCAGTTTTCCACATTGCACGCACTCCATAAAAAATGAAAGAATCCTTCTCTCCTCTTTTCACATTGTTCTGCAGGGATGTTCAGATCAGAGCCTTGTCTTCTGATTCACACACAGATATATGGAAGTTTTGATGCGAGTGAGAGCTGATAGGTGTGAATTTTTCAAAATTAAACTGACTGTCAGTCTGTTTACTTTCTGTCTCAAAAGGTTTGTCACGTTTGAATTTGAGGCAGCATGTTGTATGAATTGTAAAGTGGGGCATATTTTTTATTTTTCCTTCTGTCTCCAAACATTCTCTGTGATATTTGGTCTCTAGTCAGGTTTTTCTTATGTGAAAGGCACGCATGTTACTATGTGTGACATTTACTGCATGGAATATGTGTACATGGAAGAAATGACAGGAAAACATCCTGCCTGTGACGGAGGTTTTTGAGTGGATCTACCGTTGAAGACTCTAATAAGCTTTACCTCACTAGTTACTCCTGACAGGAAGGCTCAGACACACCACAGGAAGGCAAAAATAGATAAAATATGGAGACAAGACAACCATTTCTCAAACCATTGTGCTCACTCTAGTGGAAACATTATTTTTCTGTTGATGTAGGACACAAAGCCAGGCTGTTGTCACCCTCTCCTGGCATAGCGACACACGCACAGCTGCACACCCACCCCTCGGCTCATCCACCTCCTGCTCCGGGGCCATCGATCGGGAGCTGTCATGCTCGCAGGGGGAGTAGTATGGGCTTCCTCCCTGGCACAGCGTTGCCCTTCCTAGGTAGAGTTGCAGAGCAGCAGGGGGGCTAGGGGGGAATGGAGGTTGCGGTGAGATGTTGAGGTGGGGAAGGGGAGTGAGGTGGGGTTGTGTGGCGAGCAGCTGCTTTCCTATGGATCACTTCATTAATATCCCAGGGCAGAAATTTGAGGGGCTGCTGCAGACTAATTAGCCTTGTCTGACCCTCGCATCTCAGAGAGGTCGCTCCTTTCCAGTTTCTACAGAGGCAATCCAAAGCCAAGTAACCCCCCACTGCCCACCCAACATCCATTCACCATCACTGTCAGTTTTTTTTTTTTTTTTAATATGGTTTAGAAAAAGCAGAAAAGTCTTCCCTGCCATTGTCTGCTGTATTAGAACTTGTTGAAAGTTTTGGATGCCTCTTGGTTCACAATGAAGCACCGACTACTATTACCACGCCGTTAAACAGTCCCTTGTCAGTGCTTACCTGTCTTTGTCCATCACTGTGAGTGTGTTTGCGTAATGAGCAGTGTCTGTGACTCCCAGGGGGCAGCAGGGACAGTGTAGCACAATGGAAGCAGTGTGTGCGTTTGGTGCCAGGAGACAAGAAGCCATCCCTCATTAGTATCATCTGTTTTCCCAGATGGCAGGGTCAGGGTAAGAGGGAAGCTTGATGAAAGGACTCGTCCTGCAGGGTGACACTCATTCTGCTGCGCAACACTCACTATGGTTCCCAAAGTTCCCCAGCTCTCACAGGTGATACTACGGCTTTAGTGGGATTCACAGTCAGAGGGAAAGAGAGCTTCATGTTCTCAATCCCCCTATACAGCCATGTACTCGTGGTGCAACCTGATGACTTTAACAGATGAAGATGAGAAAAGTTAACGCAAGAAGGTGACATTTCAACTTGTTACTTAAAGAGCAAAAAAAAACTGAATGTAAAAAGGGGGATGTAATTACTTTGACACCTGCTATTCTCAAAGACGGCTTTACCTCTCACCTCAGATATTTCGATGCAACATGCTTGTTGTTCAGTGACTCGTTAGAGTGGAGCTCGGGTCCAACAAAAAAGCCAGAAAGCCTTGTGTCACGGCTCATGGCTTGTGTCAGCCTCCGCGAGAAGAAAAGGATAATGAGTGCTTTTACATTTTACCTTGAAAACTCACCGAACAGCCCTTATACCAATTAAGAGCTTGTTTTTCACTGGAGTGGCCATTATCAAATCTGACCTTCCAATTATTTTTCTCATTTTCCTCCTGATTCTGTCACCCCAGTGTGCCTGGTCAGCTCTCATAGCCCCAGAGGATGGACAAGGAATGGGTAATGGTTCTCCAAGCTGAGATCCAAAGACCTGAGACACAGAGACACTACGATGCTACCATCTCCCCGTCTTGTTATCTTTACGTTCTCACTACTAACGAAAGGAAAACTGGACAAAAATACAGAACATTTTACACATTCTGTGCTTCAACATACCATATTTTCCCATCATTTTTGATATGCTGACATCAAATAAAGAGTGGGCTAAAAGATTTGGAAAAGCTGAAGGGAAATGCAGAGTGCCTGTATAAGTATTATAGATCTAGGTTGAGTGGATGGTTTTTGATGCATAGTAAGATGTACAGCAAGAGAAGATTCCTTTTCCATATTCTTTTATTTATTTTGCCTTTCATAAGTGTCTTCGGTTCGGAGTCTTGTTGGTGTGCTTG
Source organism: Dascyllus trimaculatus (assembly GCA_024666655.1). Lineage (NCBI taxonomy): Eukaryota > Metazoa > Chordata > Actinopteri > Pomacentridae > Dascyllus > Dascyllus trimaculatus. Next base: position 23,042,247 of record CM045464.1, on the reverse strand, counting down.
TCGATTGTTGAGCAGCTGTAGCATGGTCACAAATCTGCCATTGGATAGTCCTTCTCAGCCGCTTTTCTCACCACAGGAACACACACACACACACACACACATATTGAATAACGAATATGACTCGTGTTGTTTGGGGTAACGGGCATGAAGCAGTGAGGTGATAACCCATTTTGTAAGTAAGCAGGTTAGAAACTTGAAGGTTAAATGCAAACAGTGTAGGGACAAAGCTTTTGCTACTTTAGAATTCAGTTTGATTGTGTAGCAGCACTGATCGTAGCAGGGTGTCATGGTGAGGGTTATAGCACCTTTTCATCTCCAGTTACCACTTCTGCCAATCTTATCGTGACATCCCTGGTTATTTATTTATTTTAGACTTGTAACAAACACGTGGCAAGGATTTCAGAATCCCTTGAATGTCAAATTCATTTGACCGAATTGTGAAATGAATCACATGCATTATTAGTCTCTTTCAAAGGTAAAGGTTACTTTATTCTGACTCATTTATTTTCCAGTTTTACACTCAGAAAATCCAAAGTATATAGAATTTGAAAATGCAAATGGCTTGAAAACACCTCAGTGGATGGTATACACCCTGCTTTGAATGCGATGATGATGTGTGGGTGGATATATAATAAAATTAATTTAGAATGAGACGAGCGAATGATTAAATGCTAAGAGAGAATGAGATGAAATTGAAATGAATGCTATTCAGAGATCAGTTGAATGTAAAAAAAACAAAAAAGCCTTGAAACAAAGCTGCGAGAATTCTATAGGAAATTACTATAAGCCAATAGCTGCCAGACTGTCTTTCAAAAGCTGCAATTAAAACCGACACAAAAAAACTTTTACATCCCCTGATTCAGACAGAGCCACAGGACAGCTGCTCGCTCTGCTGTCTGAAATGAAATGGTAAATTTGAACTTCGACGATCACTTGACCCCTGGCTGTGTTTCTGGGCTTCAGAAGTCATCTCAAGTCTCGCTACCATAAAAGACATTGTTTAATTCATCATCCCTGAAACATGGTTTCGGCTGGACTGCAAGTAATGACTCCATTAGCATTTTCAGCAGACCAGTAACACGGGAAGAGTTGCAGAAAATTGAGATTTCACTAAACGATATGCAGTAATTATTAAGCCTTCAGAATGGAAGATGATGGGAACAGTAGACAACAACTAAAATGTTTGCATGATTATCAGAATAAATTAAATTAAACCCACTATCATGATTCAGACTGAACAGTATATTAAAGCTTTAGTGGATAAACCATCAACACAGCTTAGTGGTCCTTTAGCATTACTGTCCTTGTAACAAGATGACAAATACATAAAGTGTGTGAGATATTTCTGCACATGTTGTTAGTGAGAATGTAATTAGCCATTTTCATAACGAGTCACAAACAAACCACCAAGTACCATTAAGGTTAAAATCCTACATTTTTCACTAGCTAAGCTTTCAAATCTTGTGAAATCTCATTTTAACAAAACATGAGAAAATGCAGCAGCAAATATGTTTCTTGGTCTCTTTGACTTACTGCATGTAGTCCTGCACCATAATTGGTGGCTGTCATAGTCATTGTTTCCATATTGCCTCACATTTTGACGTGCCCTAAGTGAATTTTGTCTCATACTCTGATTCTACTCGAAGATAAAATCAGCAGTTGAAATTCAACCGTTTTCACCGCTGCCATTTCTCCTTCAGAGGAAATCTGAAAGCACAGAATCTGGACAGGTAGTGATATTAAAGATACAGTCAAGACATTTCAATACTCTTGAATAAGAAAAGGCTATAAAAGCACAATGGCTAAATGCAGATTGGAAAAGAGCGAAGCAGCAGCTGGTGAGTGGAGTGCCTGTGGTTCTGATTGTGGTGTGTGGGATGAGGAGGAGATCAAATGAAAACATCTGAGGGGATGGTCAGACATGTGTGCTTAAAGAAGGTCCTAGAGGTATTTATATTGGTGTCTGGAGAAATAAACAGCAGCCTCATTGTGTATGGCTACTTGGACTGACTCCGAGACAGGAAATTTAGAACACCTAATGTTTCTGTGTTTTTTCTGATCTGGAGGAGAACCTTAACAATAGTGTCTGCATATGATCACTGTGCCTCCTTCTGTAATGCACACTGCTTATTGAAATTCAACACTTCATTCTCTCTACTCACTTCAACATGTACAATACATGCTTGCACTATACAAGGCACTGAAATGTAAAGACACTTGTATAAAGTGTGTATACTCGAACACTAGCAAAGCTAACGTGCATCAGTTGGATGAACAACAACAGCTGAGATTGTTCCTCTCGGCAAAGCATTCCACATGAAACATCTGCTGTATAGAACGTACCAGAAAATAAAAGATCATCGATTGTTTAATCGTTCATTATTAAGAGAACAGAAAATATTATCACAGTTGGAAGGATGTTCATTGCACTCACCATCGATTTGCTTGTTTTAATTTCATCGTTGCATTTGACAAAACACCAGTGCATTATTTTTGATTCACACTTGAAATATTTAAAGCTGCGCGCCCAGATTCAGGCGGCTTTATAATTCCTATTCAGCTGAGTACATTATGAAACAGATGGTCTCTTAGCAACCAGACACTTTGATGTTAGGTGATGTCTGGTCTCTGACTAGCTATGTCATTTCAATGAATCTACTGATGTAAAATGCACTAGGGCTCCATTATGTACCTCATTCGGACAGATCTTACCTTATTTTTCACTGAGAGAAGAAGTAACTCAAATAAACAGAGAAAACAAATGTACACTGTATGTAATAGTGTTGCAGTGTTGTGTGTATTTACTGTTCGATTTGTTCATTTTCAGCCACCTCAGTATGCAATTAATGTAACGAATTAGGCTGTAAAATATTCAAGTTGTAGTTCTACAGTTGTGGTGAGTCTAAAGTATTATAATGATCCTGATATAACTCGAAAAGTAATTGAGACCTCAGAAAACAAAGAGAACACTGTGGCAGTCTTTGTATGAAGCTCATCAGGTACTATGATGTATTAATGTTGCTGTAAGCACTGTGCCAGGATAGTGCCTGCTGGGAACACATCAGTATTTTTCCATCTAGCAAGACTAATTTCAGGTATGTTTTTTAATGAGTGCTTTAAGTGTCTCATTTAAAATGAGATGAAATAAAAGCCCAAATCGATCCTCAGTATGGCTGTTTTAAAAAAGATTTTAATTGCAATATCATCCAGGTGGACATGCTGGCCAGCAGCCACTGTGGAGAAATCCTTCCAAGGTGAGATAGTCCCAGTGGCCCACAGCTTGTCACGTATTTAGCGGTGACAACATTACCTCCTTTAGTAAACCTGGTGAATGGAGATCAACATTATTGCTGGTCAAAGCACTTCTCGAGAACTTTTATTTCATTTCCGTTTGCGTTTATTGTGTTATCGATAGAATTATATGAAAGCAATATCTCTGCCAGACTCCTTGTGCGGTCTTTGTGAAAGATGAGATTCTGGCATTAAACCCACCTGTTTCGCCTCAAGTCAGCAAGTGTGCTGTGTGGGTGTGCGCTCCACACACATGCACGTGTGTATATTTGTATGTGTTAGTCGGCATTAGAGCAGGCATGAGTGTGAAATTGACCTCAGCCATAGGATTATATGCCCCTGGAGAGACGGAGTGGCCACCCACATATCAGCCAGTATCAGTGGGTGTGTGTTTAGGTGACAACAAAATTAGCTGTTTAGTGTCTCTGACTCAACACATCCATTTTACCCTTAGTTTATCATTGCTCCAGGATAAATGTTGTTAAAAGGGTTTATTTGTCGCAGCAGTGTGTGTGTGTGTGTGTTTTTGGATAGCAAATTTTTCAACCTCTCCTCTTTCAAAGGCTCATCACTGATGTATTGTTTTTCAATTACCTCCATTAGTGAAACATTTGTAAGCAGGATTGGAGTTTGAAGTGTAAATAATTATTCTTTTGCCCAGTCTCTGTATACTTACTCATTTAAAAAACAAGTCAATTTGCCGTTCATCCCCAGAGACAGATGCTCCTTGACCCTTTCCGATTTGCCTTCATATTATAATGTCGCACCGGTTCAAAGGAGAAGTTCTTCATCTGTCACAGACAAAACTGGCATGAACAAAGATTTCCTTCATATACTAGCAGATTAGCAGATAGACACATTTGACGCACTTTCAAAGCAAAATTAATGGGACACTATCTCATCTGTGACTTCTCCCAATTCTCCTGTTCAGCTGGTCAGAATGATCTCTGCAGTTACATATTCCTGTTGACTTATGTCCTATTGTTCATGGTCTTTCTCTTTAGATGATACTAGTAGCTGGTGAAACTAAAGTACCAGTATCTTAATATACGCTGTGAAAGCACGGCTTCGTGGAGATTAATGTGAAATTTGTGCTGCAAAGTCCGTGTATTCAGTCACAGAAGAGCACTGGAGGTGTGTGTCTGTTTCTTCTGTGTTGATTGCATTTGATATTTATCAACTGTTAATGAGATGGTGTTGACCTTTCATTAATCCCTGAAATTAAATATTTTACCTCAAGTGGTTGGTGTGGCCTTAACAAAATCATTGTAGTTTAAATGTTAAATTATAAATTTGAAGTGAAGCTGTTGTAGAATAGTTATGCTGCCTTGGCAGGTACACACACATTCAGACACAACTTCACCAACACGTTTTACCAAAAGTTGTATAAAATGATTCAATATTTCATCATCTGGAATCTGCCTGAAGCGGTCTTATTATTATTAGTTATAGTTATTTGCGAGTTTCTGCACTGATACGTATATGTCTGTATATTAACTGCACAGTATAGATGTAGGGCCCATGTGGTTTTATATATTCTACTGCATTTCCACCAGGTTTCGATGTGTATGTAAAAGTATTTCACATCTGTGTTCTTTAGAGCTGCTACTAATGACTGTTTTTCAATCGATTAATCTATCAACTGTTTTACAGATGGATTAATAAAATCTAAATTATTACTCTCCTTACAAAACAGCAAATCAACTATTTCACTTAAGTTCAATTTAGTTTGAAAAACTGTATGTCATTTGTAATGCGACACTGCAAAATGAAAACACTGGTTAATGTATTGAAGTGCAAAACTGTAGGGTTAAACTGGCAACTTCAGCATGATAAAAAGAAAAATAATCTTTTTTTTAAGTCAGAAGTGCAACAACAAAAAATGTCCAAGTTTTTCTGCAACCCCCTAACAAAGTGAAAAAGTTTTGTATTAAACAAAGGGCAACATGGTCACGGTGGATATTTTACAAGCAGAGACAAACTAAAGTAAATTCCTTTTCTCCTTATTGTGCAGCTGTTCTCTGACTTCAGTAGCAGTTTTGAATTCTATCAAAATATAACTGAAGTCACAGCACAATCTTAGTCTTTAACTCATGTATGGTGAGTTTGTTACATGACTTTGTGCTTATAGAATCAGGATTGGAGCGTTGCGGAGCAGCAGCTTGGACATAGCTCTAATGAGCCGCATTTCAGTCACTATTTTATACTTGCGCCGTTGTCTGACAATACAGACAGAAAAACATGTAAATGAAACCAGCTTTATTGAGGATTCGGCTGTATTAAAATAATGTATACGTGAGCACATGAGTGCAAGAGAGAACAGTTGTGCAGTGCTTCCATGCTGAATGGCTCCTGTATGCTTTCTCTTTAGTTGCTCGTGGATCTCGCAAGTGCTGCTGCGGTATGCCACTGAAACTCTTCACAGTTTACAAACCACTCATTTGTACTGCGATCATTTGAAGTACTTCCAGACTTCTGAAGCTTTGGCTCTTTGGAAACTTTTAAACCAAACCAAGTCAGACTTTGCTTCCACCTCCATTGTCTAAAACTGTAGTGTTGACTGCAGCTGACCAATGAGTGGAGCCAGAAAGGACTGACGTCATGATGCAACTGGAGGAACACATCCTCATAATGAACTGAAGTAAAGAAAAAGCACGTCAGTTAAAAATATTTATGTGGTCACATGTTTAAATTGGACTCCATCGCTTATGCCTGCTAATTGCAACATTATAAATTAATAGTTATTCTTGATGAACAAACTTCTTTACAATTTTGCAGGGTGACCAAATGGAAAACAATTCATTCAGTCAGCTGTGTATTTGTCACTATACTGAGTTTCCAGTCAGCTCTCTCTCCACGTTTGTCTTCATGATAAACCTCATGTTACACTTCCTGCCAAATAGCCTGTCAAAACTCTTAACTCAGGAGGATACCTTCTTCAGTAGGAGAAGCTACCCCTCTATTTAGCGATATTTATTCCATGAAGATTGTATATTTTCATCAGCAGCGTTCGCAGAGCATATTAAGGCAAGAGGCAATATCCCACAGTGATGGAATTGTATATTTCTAGATGCTATTTTGAACACAGTGGGACTGGACACCTGGCATGTTGCTGGTTAAAGAGGCGGATTACCCATGGAGGTATTCTGTGTTGATTTCTCCTCCATGAGAAGCCATTAGCCTCCGGGGGCAGTGACGAGGTCTGCCCATTATTCAGGGACAAGGTGGTGGAAATGGAGAGGGATAAGACACAATGTGCTCAGGGCCAAGCCGCTCACTCCCCTGACCTGCTTCTCAAATGGCTTTTCCACACTCTCATAAAAGCCATTGCGCTGCATTTTAAAGAATAATAGAATCGCTGCCTCCTCCCTGAGAAACTATTTTAGCTTTGTAATTCCTTGGCACTGGGGCATTTCTTTGAAGGTGACTTCACAGCAAGTTTTCTTTTTACACCTCACAAATGCCTATAAGAAAAAATCAAATGCTCCCTTAAACAAGGGCAGCATGAGCATTGCTGCTTTTGTCGCTACATCAAGCTATGAGAATGAGGCTGTGGAGAAAACGAATTGCTTCAGTGTCTTTGAAACACAAAGGTCTGTGAGGGGCATGTAGAGGAGTTCTGCATCTCTGTGACGCTTTCATCACTATTACACTTGATCTTTGTCTCTCAATATCTCATGTGCCTCGGCTTCTTTAATTCTGGCCATTTTAACCAATGGTTTGTTCTGTGGTAAAGGAAAATAACCCATGAGACAAAAGAACTGAGACTTTCATCATGCCATCAGTGGATCATTTTTTAAATTTAAAGCTATAGTGTAAGATAGTACTTAAAGCTAAGCAAGACTCCAGTGCACCAGGTTGAATTTAGGAACAAGTAAAACAATTAGAGCAACATGTTTTTCTTGTGTTCCTGAGCAGTGGCTTTGCAGTAAGATTACAACTTCTGCAGTCTTCTGGTGACCATAGAGCTGGTGCTGTGTCACGATTCATGATACTTTGTGTGTTGGTCAGATCAGAAAAAAACACTCTCCACAAGACTATTTGACCACAGTTACAGCAGTATATAGCCCAGAGCCACATAAACTGTGTGAGCCACTCCTGTTGGGAAGAATAGCTTTCGGCTTTTTATTTATTTTTTTTATGGCATCATCTGCTGCTGACTGCTGACCTGAACTGGCCCGCTCATCAGAATTTGGGGGTTGCTTTGGCGCAGGAGAATTGTCTTGAGTCGACAGCTCATTTTATTGCCGCCACAAGACTATGTGAAGGTGACAGCGTTAGAGAGCACTGACCAGACTGACCATCAATGATAACAGGTCTGCTTTCAAAGTATAGTGGGTGTTGTTATGTTGTTAGGACCTGATTGTTGAGAGGTTGTAGCTGCACACTCTCACTGTCTTTCTCACGCTCGTATAACCACTTTCTCACAAACGGGAAGGCTGTTTCTTTCACGTCTGGTAGTCTGGAAGCACAATGGTGCACCTCTTTGTAAATTTTTAGTTCCTGCGTCTCCAAAAGTAGTCCAAAAATGTGAATAAATCATTATACTCTGGGGTCGTGCAACTAAATGCAGCCATTCTGTGAAGCATCTTATACCTGAGTGAAACATCTGGTTGACTGTACTGCTACAGTTGTACAGGTTGGTCTCGAGCAGCTCCTGACCACTGAGATATGTTTTCTTATTTATTGAGAAATTATTGTGAAATCCTTGCCCTCTTAAGCTGCAGGCACTTGGATAAGGAGCTTAGGCAAATATCACCTGCTGGTTTCCCTCCTTTTTTTCTATTCTAAGTAGCACACTCACTGTGTGTTTATAACAGAAAACACACCACTCCTTTCTTCCCCTCTAATACCAGGGGACCCTGAAATTGCTCTTATTAATCAGAGCAGTGATAATGAGCAGTGAATAATAACCATGGGTGGAGGCCTACTGAATGCAATGAGATGGAAAAAAGGGGAAAAAAACACCACACTCCCCCAGAGAGGTGTTTATTTGAGATTTGAGGATTTGAATGTTTCTCTGGTCGTCCTCAGAGACTCCGTGCGGGTATTTCTGCCACTGACCTTATCTCTCACGAGTGGTAGTACCAGCTGCCATTCCCCTCCTCCCACTGTCCTCCCGCTTTAACATCTTCTGTAATGTAATTTCTGAATTCTTGTGCTAGAGAAAGTCAGTTCAAAGGTTTTACAGTCAGACGTGACTTAAACCTTACAGCCTTAATAGGGCTGCTTACGCCTACTTTATGAAAACCCCTGAAAGCTAATGCGTGGGGGAAAAAAATAAATGAAATATATATGATATTACCTGTCCCATGTATTTTAAGTGTAGTTTCTAGTTTGCTACAGGAATCAATTGTTTGTTGTTGCATTAATTACAATTTGAAAATAAAATAATGGTGATTTAATGGGGCACAGAAAAGACAAACACAGCATTTGGTGTAAAAATAATTCTTTGCAATAGACGCAATCAGTCATCCTCATCATAAAGTATAAGCTGTAGCCTGTATATTTATAGTGTACTATATGTAGAATTTTAAAGAACAAAAAGCATTTATCCAAAAAAAAAAATAGTGTGTTGATGTCCCATCAGAGGATAAATCACAAAATAAAGATGAAAGGCCCTCAATCAGAAGCACTCAAGGAGGAGGAGGAGGAGGAGGAGGATGACGTCTGGGATCTGTCGAGGACGTTCTGTCATTCAGCTTGGGCTACATGGTTTTTGAATTTTAAAACTTTTGCAAATTTGACAAGTGACAACCTGCAAGGCTGAAAAATGAAGCCATCATGGAAGTGTTAATAACTGCAGTTCCTCGAATATCCTCTTGAGGCTGCCTCCAAAAATGAGTTAATCCCCATAGACCCCCATGTTAAAATGCCAAACATTACAACAGAAATAAACATGTTTGCAGTCTGGTGCAAAAAATGATTTTGGTCTGGACAACTGTAGAGGGGATGACATTTGCATGCCATCCTCCAACTTCAACTTTTTGCTCATTTTCAGATTAACTTGACTTACAAGACATCTGGCACTGTCAGGATGCCACCACACAGAGCTTCAAAACCACTGTTCAAAAAACCTACAGGTGACATCACGCAGAGTTTGTCAGTCTTTTTGGGGTGCAGTCAAAATTCTCCAAGACGATGTCTCTAAAAATCAAGTAATCATAACTGATTTAAATTTGGTCCCCATCCCTGTCGAAGTAGCCTGTTTGTGCAGTGATACACTCACAGTGCTTCTGCAACACTAATAACACTCCCTGAAAGTCCTGTTATGTAAACATGTCAAGCACCATCTTCAACGGGCACTGAGGTTCCTAAACTGTGCCTTTAAGTTAAATTTCCATTTGGGGATAAGGAATAAGTCACAGAGAGCCAAATCTTGCTAGTAGGGCAGGTGGGGAGCAGCAGTTGTGTTACTGTGGCCAAAAATCTTGTGCGTAATCACCACAGTGTGACCGGGCACTCAGCACATTGCAGCACTCGCATGCCATTACACCCCAGTTCAGGTTTTTTGCGACGAATGTTCTTCCTCCCGACACCTCAGGATGTTACAGCAGAGCTCTGCCTCGACAGTCTAACGTTTGGGGACTAATCCCCAGGGCACAGCCAGGTGAATGTTGGAGAAAACAATGAACATGGACCTGACCTGATGTGCACTGTGCAGTCGTGGAAAATGTTGCTCTTCCGCTGTAAAACTACTGTTTCTTCTCTCGGTGCTAGCACGCATTTCATTGCATTGCCTTTAATCAGTCTTTGCATTGCCGTACAACAAGCACAAAATGTGCCTATTCACACTAAAAACAACAATGAGCACCTCAAATTTCCATGGTCTGATTGAAAATAAATCGGGATGTGTCCTGCACTGCCCCAGATTTAGCCGACAAACTTTAACCTTCACCATCAGGGGTTGTTCTGGTGTAGAAATTCATTCTCTGTAGACTTTACTTGGCTTCTGAGTTCTCGGGTACAGTGTGGAATAATGGTGTTACTTATGGATTATGTTTGTTTCTCGCTTCTGAGGTTTCAAAGCAAAACACATTATCCTCTCTCTATCGCACAGTGTGAGTGGGTGAGCGGACTCTTCAATTCCCCTTTTACTGTTGTCTTTTTTTCTTTTAACTTATTTTATAAAAGAGGAGAAGTCGAAATGGAGAAAATGCTGTCCAAGATAGGTGTTTTCATCAGTTGGGAATAAGAGAGGCAGAAAGAGAGTCATACAGTACTCTTGTCTAAACCATTATTGCAGACCTTTGCTTGGGTTTTGCCTCAAATCTCCTTCAGATTGTGGCTTTTGAGATGGTAATTGGTATAATAGCCACTTTGAGCATAAGTAGCTCTGTTCATCGAGAACTGCTTTCTCAACAACTAAATATTCTGGCCTTCTTCCCGATATACCGAAATCATACAAAGAGAACCTCATCTGCAATCTGTCTGTAAAATTTGCTGTGCATAGTTAAGGCACCAGTAAATATGTTCTAGTGTTTATGGGTGCCTCCTTCGTGCTGCATTCTGCTGGTGTAAAGTGAAAACCAAACTGCTGTCAGTATGCACAAAATTCTGTGTAGCCGCATGTGTGTTGCATGTGTTTCTTGTAAAAATCAAGAGAGCAAGTTTAAGAGCAAGACACATAATATCGCTGCCTTTAATCGGGTTATTTATGTCACATTTATTACACTTCTTTGCATTTTGTCTTTTATTTTGATAGATCTTTACAAGTAGTGAGGAGATTTGGAATGACATGCGAGAGGCCAACTGGAAACTCCAGTGAAAGTATCCAAGCCCATGTGTTTGTGTTTTCTTATTTTCCTCTGTACTGTTTGTCTGTTTAGTTTTCTAAATTTAATTCTGCAGCTTTAGCTTGTCATTTTAATGTGGGTTAATTTATTTTTGTTTGTTTATCTTGGCATGAGCTTCTTGAGTTTTTTTCTTTCTCCCCTGCACAGTGTTGTTCTTTTAAGTGCACTTTTTTTAATCACTTTTCTTCAGCCCTGTGACACTGAAAATAAACTAGAACTAAAAGTTTTTTCTTTTATAAATATAGAAACCATAGGATTCATGTGATCATTTCATTTACGCCCTGCTATCACCTAAACAGCTTCAATCCAGTGATGAGGTTGAGTGAACTGTGGCTGTTCTGTGGAGCTCTGTCTTCATCCTGGCAGCCTGTTTGTTTTTGATGGCACATGATTAAATTTAGCTCAGATTTGCTCCATCCTTCCACCTTTCCAACCAAGAGCCGGGGAGTGCGTGAGGCTTTTTTAGATGCAAGTTGTGATTGATGAGCTTTTGATTGGAATTGCGAATGAGACACTTTCATTACTGTCTGTCGAAGTGCATCCTGTTAGGGGCAGTAAAGTCTGTGGATGTCTCGGCGTGTGTGTGTGTGTGTGTGTGTGTGTGTGTGTGTGTCTGTGGGTACCAAGCTTGTGTGAATGGAGGAGAGAGAGAATGGCATCACTTGATGATGAGACCCACTTAATAACGTTTCTCATTTGGTTTTTACCAACGGGTGCACAGAGCCTGGGAATGAAGGCCCAGATCACTGAGACACCTGATGACTGAGTTCTGATTGGCTTTTCTTGTTATATTGACAGAAATCTGTCCAATAATCTCCTTTTTGCTTGCAATGAATAAACCATAAAGCATGGAGTCTGTCTGTATGTGTGCGTGTCTCATCTTTGTTTTTCTAGACGTCTTCACACTCGAATATTGAAGTCGCCCTTGTATTTTGGCTCTTTTCTGTTACAGAACGGTATGTTTTCAGTGATGTCCTCAGAACGCCTTCATCATCAGGGGGCATTGGCAACAACAGCGCACTGACTACAACTCATTCTAATGTGAAGTTGTTTTGGACACTATGTTTAGTCATTGTCTGCTCTCCCACTATCTGTTTTATCACTGTGGTGGTTAAGTCAAAGCAAATGACAAATAAAAGTCAACTTTCCAGCTGGCTTGGTTACTATTAGCTCTGCTCCTCAGGCTCACGACTGGCATTTTGTGTTTATTAGCAGACACAAACACACACACACACACACACACATACATACAGAGCGCAAACTGTGCGACTTAACGTTAAATTTTAGCCTGTGCATATAACATCTGGTAATATATTGTAATATCTGGACTGCTGTAAAAGACCACTGTTGTTAAATCATAAAACTAGATGTTGATAGCCTGAATCAGCTGTGTATTTGCTGTGGAACCCCATTCCTCCTGTGATAAATAACTTCAATCACTCAGTCATGCTGTAAGCTGCAATCAGCCCGTTCTAACCAGGTTTTGATTTGGCACTGCACTTGTTAGTAAAATTTGTATACACAGCAGGCGAATGCAGCTGACTCGTGTTGTCACAGTACCAAAATTATCACTTCAGCACTTAGATTTGATGCTCAAATACGCTGATACCGATACTGGAACCACAGAAAACCTATAAAATATTGGAAAGTAATATAATAATAAATGCCAGAACATGGACGATCAGCTTACACGTTCACGCCGCTCTACTTTTACATGTCACACCCCTGCTTTTAAAAGGTTAAATCCTTGCAGAGATTGATGCAAGCAGTACGCCAGTGCACAATTTATTCACCCACTTTCACTGTTTCTGGAGAAATTCAGCTGATCTTGAAAAAGTCGTGTTGTTGATCTGCAAACTTGGGAACGCCTGATTTTTAGCAGCTTGTAGTATCGTGTGAGTTTATATAACTAGTGTGGACATTTTGTTTGAATATAGAGATGTTGGCCACATTGTTAAGTCAGCTGAAATGATAAAGCCAAATGAAACAGTTAACATTGCCCTTAATTGACTCTAATAGAGAAAAGAGTTTGTCACAAAAATAAATCCCACTTGTTTGACTTACATTTAAGGGGAAGGGCATGAGGTAATTATGTCATCTATCACATTTGCTAACCTGTTGCTTTTTGAAGCCATAATATTGTTGGCAAAATGCTTTGGCAAGGAGACATGTTGGCTTCTTTGGTCTGCGCAGGTAAAACATCTTTTACAAGCAGGCCTTGTGGTATCCATAGTCTTGCCCAGATTGTCAGCTGTAAGTGAAAAAAATGCTATTTTGTGTTTTATGGGCAATCCGTGGACAGTCGGCAAAAGCACTTACGTTTACAAAGTATTGATGCTGATAAAATAGGGAATAGTATGATTTTCAACTGTAGGGTTTTGAAATACCTTTGTAGTATTGGTGTGTCGTGCAACACTAGATCTGACTGTGGGCTGGCTGCACTAAAATGCTGAGCAGCAGAGTGCACAAAGAGCTGTGTGAAGTAGCAAATGTAGGAAAAACAAAAACGCTGTCTATGCTCCCGTTGTCAGGTTGGCAATCTGTTATGCACTTCATAAGTAAACTCAGGCTGCTTTCTGAGGAGTCAAGTTTATTTTGACCCACCGGGACACTTTGAGAAGGGTAACTTCATTAGAAAACTTGCATGGCCAAAAGTAAGAGGCGAGAGATTGTAATAAGACGAGTTACTTTTTCGGTTCTAATTTGATTACGCTTTGTAATTAAATTAAGCTATGATGCAAAGGTCCCTTGATATACTTCTCAGTTTGTGTAAAGCATTTATTATGCTCCCTGCTGTGATCAATTAGGTTGTCAAGACAAGTTTTATGAGATGTGCTCACCTCATAATCACCACAACGGGAAACAGTTTGCATCTGCTCGGTCATCTATTGCACAGACGAGTTTCTAGTTAGCAGTGACGCAAATGCATTGTGGGAAAGCTATTGATTGTTTTCCACCTTTTTAATAGTAGTGGTGCCAGATTTATTTGCAAAATAGCACTCATCATTTCCTCATATTGAGGAAGCGTGACAGGCCATTTTGCTCCTGGCAGTGTCCCTATTTCATGTCACATTATTTCGTGTTTTGTTCAGGTCACCTTGGCACTAAACAGGGAAGCAGTGCCTGCAGCAGCTGTGATTAGAAAAATGTTTATCAGCAAATGATGTTTCCTCAACAGAAACAAACGGCACATCATGATTACTGCTCAATTAGTGGGAGCCAGCTCATTTATTTTCAGGTTTCGCCTGAGGTTTTCTTCTTTGTGTAAGTCGCTTATTAAAAAAAGAGAACAAAAGGCTACACTTCTTGCTTAAGAAGGCAATAACTAACTCCATGTTATAAACTAATACTATAAAGTACTGTATGCTTTGTACTAACCTCCATTTTGGCAGTTACTATCCAGGAAATTAACATGTGACCTCGCAGTTTGTACCAATGGGAAGTGACACAGGAAGTGTCTAAACACAGACTAAACACAGATTTTATTGAAACATAACCCTAATTTAGTTATTTCTCCTGCAACAATTGGCACATTTAGCTAAGTCGTGTTGTTTATTTACTCGTGTATCAGCTAAGTTTGCCACCAAGTTGAAATTGCTATTTTTATTAGTTTTCCTTCCTTTTCAAAAGCGTTACAGTTGTTCATTAAAATCTGGCAATTTAGGTAGAAAGATTGAACTTTTTCTGCTCACATATGCTTTCATAACACAGATAATAGTTAACTAGTATGTAATGTAAATCCAATGTAGCTGCCAGACACTGTGATGTGTTACCAAGAAGTAAAGTTATTCTCAGTTGGTCTGTCAGAAACGACTGACGGACGCCGTCTCTGCCTTGATTGTCTGATGTGAGTCATCTCTGTTGTACAGAGCAGCTCATCTTTTGTTCAGAAGGAAGAAAACACAGTCTGCTTATCTGTGGCTTTTTACTTGAAGCAGTATTGGGAGTTGGTCTGACGGATATGTGAGCAACTTGGTACCTGCTTATTACAGTGCTTCAATCAACAAAGATTGCACATTGGAAAGACACAATGCCCTCATTGCTAAATGATACCTGCAGCATGATTGGATCTGCTGATTTAGATTAGACTAATACCGTGGCTCAGATTACACACACTTGGGGAAAAAAAAGCACACACACACACACACACACACACACACACGCACACACACACACACACACACACACACAGAAGCACATACACTCAGCCCCGCTCCGTGTATCCCAGTGTGATTCATGTGAAAATTAAACACGACAACATGACTAACATTTTCGTTTGACATTCCCTCAGCCTGCTCTCACCCGGTTTCATCAAATGGCTTTTCCAGAAGCTTCCTCTTCTTTGTGTTTTTTGTTCTCAGGCTCAGTGCACTTTGTATGTGCTGTGTCCGTGTGGGTGTGTGAAACAACATGCATTATTTACACTGAATTTGTGAACCTGGCATCGAGCCATGTTTTTCTGTATTGGATACAGGTGTGTTCGGGGGTGTTTTTTTGTGATTCATTTTGTCAAAGGGTGCAGTGTACGACCTGTATCTGTGTCTGCAAAACACAAGCTGCATCCCAGTGGCTGCCTCATTCTCGCCTGCTCGCCACACTGCAAAATGAAAGCACGTCTCCTCTGCTATCACTCCACAGTGACAGAGCATAAGGTAATCCCTGTTCGTGAATGCTAGATCCCCTTGCGTCATGTCCCTTTCTCCTGTGATGAGTTGTATGACTGCAGGCTTCTATATCTGCCTCTTGTCATGTTGGAGTGATGCAATTAGGTTTGTATTCTCTATGGTCTCTGTTCTTTTGCAGAAGAGGATTGCCAATATAATACCTGTCTGTGCAAGTAGCTCACTCAGTAATGAGCCGACTCTAGTGTTAGCCTTAGAAGGTGACATTTTATCAACGCAGCCATCTCGGTAATAGATTATTTGTATCGCTTTAATAAAAAATGTTGCTGAATAGTGGGTAAAGGTTTTGTTTGGGTTGGATAATAAAAAGAACACAACTACATTTGCTTTATGTAACTGCTCCTATAAAACTCCGATACAGTATAGCTATTTTCCCCTTCCCTGCTTCTTGCCCTAACAATGTGTGGAGCTGTCCTAAACTAGTCTTAGCACAAGCACCCACTACAGGAGTTCAGGGCTGAGGGCTGGAGTGTCAGGGTTTAAGTAGCTCATGTCCTAATGGATGTTCTTTGCAGCTTGACCTTAGAGTCTTGGTGTGTTTAGCATTCCCTGCATGTTGGGGAGCACATCCACCTCCACAGCAAAAAAAGGCAGCGCAGTTAAAAAGACGGAGTGCTCTTCCGAAGCACTGTAGGGCAGAGATGTAGAGATTAGACACTTGCAGATTTCTCTGAAAATAGCTGATGACAAGACATTGCTCCTTACAAGTAAGGACATAAAGACTGCTAACAACTTTTAACAACAACTGTTAATGGTCCTCAGAGGTTTTTTAGCTTCACCACTGCGGCAGCTTTATAAAATGGCACCTTGGGCTGTTGGATTGTTTCTGTGCTGATCTGTAGTGCGACAACAATATGACTGGAGTTGTGACACTCCACCTGAACCGGCAACAACAAACATTTTTTTCCTTTTACTGAGGTAATGTATTATACAGTGAGATCAGCGTTTGAGTTCCTGCTGATTTTTCGCTGTGACTCTAATTCTTCAGATCTACAGGAGGTTGGTACCCGCTGTGAACTCTCTCATGCATGTGAACCTTATCTCGCATGTTTCCTCTGCTTCTCTTTTCCAACTTTCCTCAGTGAGTACATCTCTCGAGATTGATATTTTCATCTTTAAATGTGTTGTATTTTTTTTCCTCCTCACTTTTTGTTTTTGGTGTGTTGCATTATATGATCAGATGAATCAAGAGCCTATAACACGTACCATACTGTAGACTCTGAGTCAATAATTTCACCGTGTGTATGCATGAGTAGGTAGAATTACTTAAACTGAATTAACACCAGTGTCAGTGCCCTCTAATTAAAGTTATTTATTTTTCAATTTGTGGTTTTCCTATTTCTGAACTACAATATAATCTCTTTTGTCGTTCACTGTTTAGGTTCTTTTCCTCCCCAAATGAAAAATAAACCAATGACCCATATCGCCTAAGCCGCCTTCCTCTTTCTGTGCAGCAACACAGGGTCTTGCTCCAAAACCCTCTTTGTGATAGTGTTGATTCCTCCAAATCCTCTAAATGTTATCATCTTGACTGGCCACTTTACAACCTTTTTTCTCCTGGTCAGCACATTGCTCTTTGCCCGGAGTGGAAGAAGCCATTCTGCCTGCTGTCACCGCATAGACAGATTCTGGGCTGTTCTTGTCTGGATGATGGATCTGGAGTAGTCAAAGAGTGCTGACTCCTTGCTGACCACCTCTCCCTCACCACCACATGTCGGCTCCTTAGCCCACCAGCAAGGGCCGCCATGATGGATAGGGCATCCATCGCTCAGCCCAGCCCTCCTCTCCCCTCCACCCTGCAGGGCTTTTGTCAGTCGGGCCTCTGGTTGTAGCTGATTGCTTGACATGGCAAAAAAAAAACCTCCGACAGGCAGGTAAACATGGAAGCCATATTGTTTCCTGCCTCCCCGCTGTCATTGTTTCGAGGTCAGTTACAGTTCATCAGCAGGTCCCCAGAGAGAATTGCAAATGCTTGGTGATAAATGCCATTTTCTCCTTCCCTTTCCTCATGTGTATCTTTCACTGGCTTTCTTACGATAAGACTCATGAAAGGATTTCTATTAGTTTTATAATATGACTCTGATGAATGCCACATTTATTGCAGAATGCTTAATGAATTTCAGAGTGCGTTTGAGGTCTTCTGCCCTTGTTGTACCCTTTAATTATTTAAACCGAGCTAATTCTTAACATCAGTCCTATTACGATCAAGCTTTTTCCTTTTATGTCTCTTTCTTTCTAACCCTAGCCCACCCAGCAACACATCAAACCCACTGCTTTTTTTGTTGTTTTGTCAACTAACTTAAAACCATGTTAGATGGTACATTGATTTGGACTGTTTCACTTTCCATTAGGAAAGTTGGTAGAAGCAAAACACAAACAGAACCTGAATGAAACAAACCCGGTGCAATTAAAAACCGCTGGTGGCCTGATAAGTTGTTGAAGTGGCTGGTTTCCAGTGGAATTGGAACAACAGCTCTCACTGTGTTTGTAACAAGTAAGCAGATAATTTGACGATTTTTCCTCACATGCTAAAGAGACCTTTAATACAGTAGTTGGTCTCGTTTCGCCTGTTTATCAGTGTTAACATTAACGCTAATGTGCATGATCATAATTGAAATTCTAGTTTTCTCTGTGTGGAGTTTTCCTTTCTTTGCTCCCCGTTCTCTCCTTTCCTTCCAAATGTGTAGGCATGTGTTTATGTCAGGTATAAAGCCTTCCCCCGACATACTGTTACTAATTTCAATCACATTTTGGTACCCACCATATCATTTTAATTCGCCTTCACACTTTTATGTTTTCAGCATGTTCTAGTATTGTTACCAACCATAGCTTCAGAGGGTATTATAACTTCATGTGGAGGTGAGGCTGCACACGTGACCTGATTTTACATCAGGATTGTCTTTCTATGTCACAGCCAGACAGTACATCAGCCAGCATTTGATGGAAACCTGAAATAGAATTTGAACTAGTCCTGATGCTGGGGAGGTGCAGTATTTCTTCCATCACAGGTTAACTTTTGACATTAGATGCTATGGAAACCTTTCATTGTATAGACAGTGGGGCCACAAAATACTGTGAATATGCATGAGTGTTGTGTATCTGTCTCCATGGTGATATAGTTTCGTTTTTTCTCAGTCTGCATGACCTTATTAATGAATAGGTTCGCTTTCTGTCATCTTATCAGTTTAGTTAAAGTTGGCCCCATAATGGCCATTGAAAGTTTGAAGGGTTTATACCAAACCACAATCAAAGGATTGGACTCAGTCTTCTACCGAATCAGACATTTTTCTCTCCTAATGCATTTTATGTGCACTTGAGATATGTCCCATTTCTAGTGATAAGATGAAAACAAAAAGCAGAATGTCCTTTTCACTTTAGCTGGAGCCCCCCAGGGTGTCTCACCAGGAGATGTTATTCTGCCAAGGCGAGGTAATTCTCACTTGTAGCACATCCAGTCTCTTGCTTTAATACAAGCAGCCCGTCACTTTAGCTGTGGATCACTCCGTATTTCTTGTCTCACAGAAACAATTAACATGGAAGCAAAAGTGACATTTAATTGGTCTGTTACCAATTTATGGCATCAATTACCAGACGAGAATAAAGACTGACTGGCGCTACCTTTGATTCTGTAAAACCTGACATAAAAATGAAAATGCCAATGGCTGTTACCTTTGTCTGTTTCTGAGAATCACAAACTCCAGTAGACATCCAAGTAAAAACGTACAAAAGTTTTTATTCAAGTGTTGCCTCAGTGTAGCTTTTGCAATAAATATTTCAATACTAAGGCAGACATAGTAGTCTGCAGACAAAACTAGGCCCACAATTTTGTAGTTAAACCCTAATACTTTCTGTCTGGGTTTTATTGTCTAGTTTTTGCAGTCCTGCTAAAAGTGTTGAAAATACAGCAATGAAGCTGTAGCTTTGCTCCAATACACACCCACAAAGTCAGTGCACAGCTCATCATTTACATCTTCAGTGAAGTCAGCAGTAAAGTTCTGAATGCAATAATTGTAATGATGGCAAAATGTAAGATAATCTGGCTGAGATTTGGTATATTAATGCATTTTATAATAAGGCAGAAGAAAAATAATGTTTGTATAATGTCTAAGTCACTTTCATCAAACTAAACTGTGACAATCTATAAATCCGTTTCATTTTCATCTTTCTTTCTTGTGGAACCAGGTAAAAACAAATCTTGCTTGAACTATGCCCTGAAAGGGATTATAGGCTTAGAAACTCATTACTGTTTTTAAAATAGACATTTAACCCGTGCGTATTTGATGAAGACTGTGAGCACGTATGGTCTCTTAGGTCAAACCTTTAATGAACTGGCAACCTGTCCAGGGTGTACCCAGCCTTTTGCCCAATGTTTGCTGAAATAGTCTCTGATCTCCTGCTTCATCCTCTACAGGACAATGTAGATGATGAATGGAGAAATAGATATTGAAAAAAAAGAAAACCAAAAAGCAAGGAAGGAATCTCCTTGCTGTCCTTCAAGGATCAAAATATAAAGCTCCACAGGTGATGTGTGAGAACTTTTTTCAATACTGCAGTGGTTATAGTAATTGTGATAAGCAAATACTTAAGTGTTCATGTTAGCATTGTTTCCTATGTGTTTCTGCTGTAGCAGCTTAACTGCTAACATAGACCTCAAACACTAAACAGCCTGTGCCCACTGAATACAGAAATAAATTAATTTTAAACATGATTATATAAAAAATAGCACATAAATACTCAAACAGAACAAAGATTTAACATCATGATACGTACAAACTAAAGCATTTGTTTTGTTCACCACATTTCAGACTGGCAGGTTTATTGTGCATGTTCTTATCACTGTGGACATGACAATACAATTTACCGATCAGCATGCCACTGGTCCAACTGTCCATGAAATGTGAGTTGAGTCTGATGAAAAGAGAAGCAGAATCTGAGATTTCTCCCTAAATGAAGTCTTTTTTGCATGACGCACTCGTTGCTATCGAGCAAATTACTCCCTTTTTATTTCCATCCACTGTTTTTAGTTAAGGCTTCCCATTTAGTGACAGATAAAAAAAAAGTCAGGCCCTTCTCACTGATTCTGTATTCACTGCAGCTCTGTGAAAGTTGAGCGGAGCCCCACTAATGAAAAGAATGGTAGACAAATAAAAATCCATATTTATTTATTTATTTTAGGGTTTGCTTTTTGTTAGATGTACTGTACCCTTGGAGGGAAATTAAAATAATTAAAACTTTCGGGAGGAAAAAAAAGGAAAATATGAAATTATAGTTGTTAAAAAACCTGATTCAACAATACAAGTATACTCAACCAAAATCTTTTTTTATGAATTTGTGTTCTGCAAGAGCGATGTCTTAAAATTGTTTTGGACTCGTCCTGGTTCTCCCAATCAGAAAAGGAAACACTGGAAGTTAAAAAAGTCTATGAAGTGTGTAATGAGGTGACACCTGATACTCTCTTGGGCATGTGCTGCGTTGGGCTGTAAGGCCTCCATCTGTCAGGGGCCACCAGTGGCTAATCTCCCCCTGCATACTAGGAACTGATCCCACTCACCTCCAACCTGAATTATTCATTATTCACACACAGACTTTAGCCCACACTGAACTCTATTTAGTCGGAGGAAAATGTCCTGTTCTGCAAGACAAACAGGACGCCTTAGTTAAGTGCAAGGTAGCTGTTTTGGCTGTCTCACTGCACTTCTTTACTCCTCTTTGATAATTCACACCTTCTGCTGCTCCTTTGTGCTGTTCAGATGACTAAGTGGGGAAATGGGCTGTGGAAAATGATCATCAATGCAGCTGGCCTGCTGACAAGAAAAGAGCATTTTCTCGTCTGCTCTCAAGAAAAGGAACATCCATTTAAGCCCTGCACGATTCATTGCGCTCTTTATTCATTACATGCTTCTCCCTGCAATTGTTTCGATTTCTAAAGATTTGATGTTTTTCCCTCCGCATTTTTTGGTCACTTTATGAATATTCTTTTTATTAACTCTGCATGTCTTAATAGTTATTATGGCTCATGTCTTATTCAAAGAAGTGGGCAATGCTTGAATAGTGCCATGCATGCTGATAAAAATGGTTTAAATTTGCTACTTTGCCAGATTTTTCCGCCAGCTGTTTCATGAAAAATTCCACAGGAATATACATCCTCTTCATCATATTTAGAGATCTCATATCTGGTGCCTGGACAGTGGTGTTGAGGGCGTTACAGAAGCACGGTTTTACTTTTAAGTAATGCTGCCGCTGCTGTTCGTTATCAGAAACAAAAGGAGCAATTTGAAATCATAATGAAGCGTTTATTGTCTTATGGGGATGGGAAATGTGGCGTGTGGCACGCGCTGGCTCGTAAATCTCTGGATGTCACCCGCGGCGTGTAGATGGATCTCCTCTCCTGTGGATGGCTCCAGCCCCATAGAGCGCAGCTTCGGCAGACTAATGAACACGGAGAGCCTTGAGAATGGTAAACAAGTGCCTGATTAATTGGTCCTCTGCTTCCATTATTTTAGCAGTGGAATACAAAATGTCCTACAATGGAACACTCCTGATCAGTTTTCATTTTTCTGTGCTTTACTCCCTCGGAAAAGCGGGTGACTTCTCTGTGAAGAATGGTGTGTCTCAGGACAGTCTGTCGCACTCAAAGGAACGGAAAATACTCTCAAACTATCACCACTTGGTGACATTACAGGAACAGTCCTGGCATTTGAAACCATGTGAAAGTTACCCCATTTAGAAAAAACAGGCACTCTCAAAAAAACCGCCAATTAATTGAAGTTCATTTATCAGGAGTCCTTTAATCACTGCCAGTCTTTTTTTCTCAAAGGCAGCATTTGGTACTAAATTAAGCGATGAAGAAATATTTGAACCCCGAAATGTCCACTGCAGTTATATAGTCTATCATTCAAGCACAGCAAGTTTGAAAGAGTTGACAGAATGATCAAAAGACGAACCACATTGGATGTCTGTGGCTGTCAGGAAGCACTGTGGATCATGATTTATTAAATTATCTCTTGATTTTTATCTCTTAAAAATGTTATGTAACTGTCTTTTTGCCCAAAAATCCAGAGTTTGTCTTATAATGACTACAAGCCTGACACTGTACACACACTCAGCAGTAGGTAAACCGACATCTTCCACCCTGAGGTCCGTGTTTTGCTCCCTCGCCAGTAACTTGAATGAGCTCGCACACGACGACACTTTAGGAGAGATCAGGTTGATGAGGTGAAGAATGTGAGTGTCTGCAAAGGCTTCTGCTGCTCCAAACCCTGTTTTAGTTTTACTGAAATTTTTAAAAGCCCCAAAGAACTTGAGCTCTTGGATGCCTCTCCCCACACTGCTTGCTGAATCATTGAAGGGCCATTGGATTATCAATGCATGAGAAAGTCCTCGGTACGGGCACTTTAGAGAAAGCCTTTTAAAAAAAAGAAAAGCCATTCAACATCCAAACAAGTACGACTCCACTAAATGTGTCTTCAGGAATACAAGTGTACTTCTGTCAATTTTAAGGGTGCTTCTGTGTCACAATGATCTCACGGCTTCTGTCATTGTGAAGCCGACACCATGCATTCATTACTCCGTTGTTCCTGCTTGCAAGAAAATCTTTATTGCATTTGTCCTTAAGAATATTTTAAATGTTAACATCACATCTCAGTTGCCCATCTGATTATGATGTGGATGTTTTTGCAGACAGATAAGGTGAATTGACTTGAACTTTCATTAGCTGCTTGCTTGGCTGAGACAGGTGGTCGGAGTTGACCTCTGCACACAGCCTAAAACATGTTATGTCTTCATCTCTGATTAGACGAGAATGTGAGCCGCTCCAGACGGATCGTTTTTCAGCTTTACGGCTGAACACTCCAGAAAGTGAGTGGAACTCTTTCATGAGGACATGATAACTCAGAATCTTTTCCCCCATTCAACAAAAAACAGCTGCGCCATTGTAAATACTTAACAGGTTGTCTGTGATACAAAGGATGGATGCAGGGGAAGAAAAGAATTATCAAAATGTGTCGCATTCAAACGTCACACATTAATTTTGGTTGAAATGTTTTGGCAAAAAGGAGACATTGTACTTTGAATGCGCTGCTCCTTCATAACATTATTACACGCTGTTGCACAAATCCACACAGTATTACAGAAAAATCACTCTATTACTCTAATTTTCCATGCATCTGGTCCATCATTTATCTAAGCATGCAATGGGCTGTAAATGTTATGCTCCATCATCCTTCTTTTTTTCTGATTAGACATCTCATAATGGGTTTGCGTGAATTATATGCCATATTTTTGCTCTTTTCTTATTTATGATGATTTTATGATTATCATGAAGCGAGAGTACATCCGCAAGTCTTGTCAGTTTGTTTCCAAGAGGTGTTTTGATTAGGGCTCGTCCATTCGAAGGAGCATGGAATTAACATGTATTTGATTTTAAGAGGTTTTTCATCACAGATCCGCTGTGGCATGAAACCTGTATATTTTTTTTTTTATCGCTCACATTTCTCACTACAAAAGCACTGCTACATCACAGCAGACGGGCTATGTATATCAAATGTATCCAGCATACCCTAATGATAAAATCATAAATCTCCTCAGGCTTGTAGAGAGCCTAGTTAGGCAGCAGTTTCAATTCATTTTGTCTTGGGACCCATCCTTTTTCAACCTGCCTTGCCTTGTGTCTGTGATTCTGAAGACATTCTTGTTCGCAATGCGCTAAACATATTGTAAAACAGTGATTGTTTTGTGAACTCCCCATGATTCTGTGAGGTTGAGGCATCTCGTGGATATGCTACACGGCTCAACAAAGCCAGCAGAACAAGGATTTTTTTTCCTCCCTTTTTGAATATGTATGGTTGTTCTGTTGGGATTGCTCTTATCTTTTGTAGAACCACAGAAACATATTCTTAAGGGGATGTGTCTTCTCATGATCAGAACCGGCGCTGAATGTGGCACTGAATGGAAAGGTGAAGGCTTACTGTAGAGCGGCGTTTTTCTAACAGGTATCTCACGTCGCAGTTCTTGGCAAACACCTCTTGAGACGGCTGAACATCTCTGATAGATTGTGAACAGAATGCTGGGCTCCTCTTTTGCTTCCTCACTCTTTTTCTGAGAGTTTGGATGCAGTGTTTGTAATGCAAATAAGGACACTTCAAAGAATGGCTTATTAACATTTTCAATAGGAGAAATGTTCCATTGTGTGGAAAACTCGATTTGATTTTTATGTCTTTTTTTACATATGAATTAACCATATGAAAGTTGTGTTTTTTTTATTTTACCTGTGCATCTAGCTGAAGTATGGGACTTTGCTAAATGTTAGATATATGACCTTGTAAGCTCTTATCTCATTCTTGTGCTCATATATACAAGCATTAGTGCAGCAGGGATAGCTGGCCATGTCTGAATTGGAAGCACAGAGATTGATTGGTGCTGTGTTTTTATTCAGTGTTTTGGCACCTCGGGCCATGTCTCTCCCTTTGTGCTGTGGGATTCAACAGCCCAGGCTTATTGTCATTGTTTAGTTCTATATTAAGACTATTGATTACACTGTAACTGAGGCAGTGAGGCTGAAGCAAGTAAGAGGCTGGTGGTATTATTGTTTTGTTCTTTTTGGTCAGGCGTACTTTGGTCAGTGAGCAAATAGCAACGCTCCGTAGTCAATTTTTCCATAAGTATGACATTTATGTGACATTATTGTATATTTCTATATAATAATATCATCCAGCTGTCTGCCACTTTTCCCTCTTAAACCGTCCTGAATGAGCCCAATAGCGCAAACACTTGGTGTTATCGCTCTAACCTGTTTGGGATATTCTGCATTGACAGGAATGCCTTGTCCGCCTGCGCTGAACAGATGCCGATATTCCCTGCAGCCCCGTTGATTATGGTGGTATCATAGTAATTGAGTTGCTGTCACACTGTTGTGCCTGTGTTGAACTTCACAGCCTGACTGGAGCCCACTTCTGTCAGAGAGCCTTGGGCAATGGGGTGACAGTCGACAGAAAGGACAGAGCAACGACAGCACATCAAAGAGCACCAATTATGCTCCTCTGAAACATTCATGATCCCTATTGTTTTCTCACAAACACAAAAAACTCCACAATAGCATTTCACATCCTGTCTCTGCTGTATTTTTTTTTCTTTCTTCGAGTTTAACCTGGCTACTGCTTCCAGGAGAGACCTTGACAAAGAAGTCATCCCCTACGTTTACGCTTCTCCTCTCTCTTGTCACTCGAACAGGTGCCTGTGAATGAGTCACCCCTCTTGTGTGCCTGAACAAATTTTGAGGGGGAAGTAATGACTGTTAAGAGCTTCACAAACATATGCAATGCAATTATGCTCAATTATGGGTGATCAACATTTGCATAATCTTTATCCCAGCTACTCCTTAAGAACCAATCAGATGTTGTTTTTCCAGTATGAAAGTCACATGAATAATTTATATCAGTAAAATATATCTATTCTGTGAGTCCCAGTGATCTCGGTGGCTATTCAGCCACCTCAGTCATCTATCATTTATGATGGAGAGTGTTAGGAAGGCTCCCTGATTGAGCTAATGAATGCAAATGCAGTGTGCAACTAGCAGGGGTCAGTAGCTTCACTCCCCCCTCTCCATACCTGTTTTCTTCACTATCAATTCACTCCAAGCCCATAAACAAATGTGGCATGTCATTTACTATGGCTGTGAAACGATTAATTTTCATAAAGAAGGGAAGAAATGGCCATCTCTTTGGTACTTGGGGCACCTGTTTGTGTTTTGACAGTGATGATAAGCGTACATGGCAGCTCAATTACGTTCTCAGCACTCGTTTTCTGTTTTACTTGGGCGATGGGAATCCTCTCTGTGAGTGACCCTTGCGGTTAAATACATGGAAAGTTGCATTTAGGGTAGCACCTGCACTATTGCTTTTTCATTTGGCACCCTAGTGTGTCGGTGATGTTCACCCACATTCGTACAGAACATTTATAATAAATAGAAGGCACAGGTGCGTACTAAGCTGCAGGATGGCTCATGAATAAATGCTGTCATGTGTCTATTTATGTAGTTGCCTTGGTCCACTGAAGAGATGACTGTCATGACTGTGGGGAAAAATAGGATATTTTAATAAACCCATCACCATGAAACCAACAGGTACAATCTGGAAAATTAATTTATTTTCAAAGTGCTGCCTATAATTAATACTCGTTATTTTTTGATAGCATTAAAGTAGTTGATTGCACATCAGCCACATGAAATTAATTTATGCTGTTCGAGTTATATATTGCATATTTAGAGCATCAGACTGTTGCTGGTGTGCATAAAGCATCACAGTCTCAGTTAATTAGCTTTCATGTGTTAGCACCTCCTGTCTTCTAGGCATGAAACTTATCAGATCCTACAACTCCAAAAACCTTAAGTTCTATATTATTGTTGTTTTTTGTACCCAAATAAAATGGAAACAGACTTTAAAACAAGAAATCTTTTGTCTTTGTTCTGCACTGTCCCAGTGACTTTAGCCATTGATTGTGAGCAGAAGTATTGCCTGTCAGTTCAGTTCAGTGGAAGATGTGTTTTTTTAATCTGAGCCACATCTGAAAAATAAGGCTTATCTTTATCTACTTATTTGTGGAAGAGGTTTTGTAGGTCGTTGAACATCCTAAAATTCTATGGACCTAGTTGGTGATTTTTTGTGTCACGCGTTACACGCATCATATTCAGTGTTTGTAGGATTGTGCACAGACTTGTACCAGATGGTTTTGACTAGGGGTGTTAATGATTATTTTTTAATTGAAAAAAAGCCATAATAAAATAATATTAACAAAAAAGACAAAATATAGGGACATGCTTTGTCAGAAAATGCATTGTAGCTTTGCTGTATAGTGCCTCTTACTGTTTATTGAGATGAAATTACAGATGTGTTTGCTGACCGACCACAAGGGTTCGTAACAAAAGTGCACTTTACTGCTGTCTAACTGCTAACCATGCCAGTGATGTTCATGAAGTCTGCATCATTACGTTGTAAAACAGGTATCTAGTGGTTGTTTGCTTTAGCTAGCTATGTGAGACTAATGCTAAGCTAGGATTTTCAAATGCTAACACAGGTAAATGCTAACTCTGCTAATGTTCAGGAGTGGCAGGACTCTGATCACATGATTCCAACAATATTCAAACTACAACTACTGGATGACAATTTTAAATAAAGTATTTATTTGTATCACCATATGGAAGAACATCTGCTGTATTTTGTGTATTTCAACAATTTGCATCCCTTGCTGTTGGCTTTAAATACAATATGTTTTGTGACACTATTTTTTTATGTATTATATTTTTCTTCTTTAAACTATGGCTGTTTGGTATAATATTGGCCTCAGTGTTAAATAAAGCCAAGACTGAATCAAAGCTTAGAAACACGGACTGACCCAGGTCTTGCTGTAAAATTATATCTCAGATGATATATTGTCAATGGAAACATCCTGACCAATATCTTTTCTAATGCACAGTAATGTGGGTGCATTAGGAAGGGTTTCATCGTGGGCTTTGAAGTAGTACAGGTGAATCTTTGAAGTATAATTAAAGGAATGATGAGAGAATGCAAGGTTCTGTCTGCTAAACAAACATCTAATGGACAGTGCACAGCAGTGACTGCTTGTATTGTCTCTGTTCATTATGTAAAGGACACATAATGGACAGTGGTGGACAGTGTTCCTTTACTCCACACTGGAGCGCTTTTATGCACCATATTCATATATTTCATCCAGCACAGAAACACCCGCTCCTAAACACAAAGACTGAGTGACATTATCTGCTGGCAGTGGTTATATGCTTTTTTTCATTCCAGGCCTACACAGCTTTGACAGCACAAAGCACCCCCACTCTACACAAACACACACACCCACACACACACACGCACGCACACATACACACACTCCCTCCTTTTCCACACGTCCAAATGTGAATTTCTACCAGGGTTGTCAACTATTGCCAGCATGGCCTTACTTTTTTTTTCGTCAGTAGGCAGCCATAGCCTGCTCTGACAGCTCAGCTTTTGATATTTATATTTCCACAGAATTTTAATTACTTTGTGCTTTATCTTTTCATGTCTCTCTTGTTAGCATGCCCATAACTACGTGCACTTGTATTGTTTTACACTGTGGCGCCCAGACTTTTTTATTCGCCGACACATGTGTAACTCTCCGTTTTGCTCAGGGCATTAGCATGTTCACATGGCTAACAGAATGATGTGTATCATAGACAGAACATGCACTAATTTCGCTTTGACATCTTCTGTTTATACTTAGGTCCTGTCTCTCTAGCTGGCATACGTGCATGTAGAGGTTCCAATCACTGGCTGCAATTTTTACCAGATGACTTGAATAACTCCATTTTGAAAAACTGCCGTCATTCAGGACATGATTGGGACAATTTTGTAGTGAAGTGCATCTGCGTCCAAAATTAATATATTTTTTTTAAACCTGGACAAAGCCTTTTGAAACCTCTCTCATATGGTGGCAAAGGAATCCAAAATAGTTCTTTTGCTTTGAATGGCATTCAGAACTGATTTTGCCTCGTGTAGTGGCAACACATGCAAGAAACTGCAGAGAGAGTACCTGTTTTTTGGTCAACAACATCATTTCGTTGCCAAAGTATTTCCAAATCTCCTTTTCAGTGTTCCTCTACTGTTTCGCACATGTAGAGCCTGCATGCCAACAAACTCAGTATAAAATCTTATAATGGAGTAAATTATATTTTATAGCAGATTAATCATGGGAAATGAGAGTGGTTTTCCTTTTGCATCAAGCTGCAAAAAAAGTTACGTGTTAAGAGTTATGTTGCCTTACTTCTCATTGCACTTCTTGCGTTGTGACTTTGCATACATTACGTTGTCGATGCCAAAATGAGATATTTTGCAACCCTAGTGCAGACACTGCAGCAATACATCCATTCTTTTACATCATTTATTGTTTGTTGGTCATGGTCTGACTTAACTTTGGATGTGCGTTACTGCTTTAAGAACAGGATAATCCACAACAAGGTTTACATTGAATGGACAATGCAAAGAGGCAAAAAAACACCTAGTGTGAAGGTGTTATACAGCATTGTATCTTTGAGTGTATTATTTAATCCTTTAACACATGCCTCAGGATGGATTATCCTGTTTACACCCAGGCCACTTGGCCGGAAACCAAAAATAAGCACCTTCACTTTGTTTTGTTAAGTAACAGGTAATGAAACAAAAGAGCTTTGAGTGCTTTTTTATAATTATACTTCTATTTTCAAACCCCAGCAGTTCACATACCATTATCAGAGTATTGATCAGAAGTCTAGGCTCAAGGAGAAAAATATATAAATTATTTAGCATTACTACTATGTAGAGCCACATCCACTGTATGTTAGATGGAAACATCAGGAAGCCTGTCATGCTGCTGCGGCTGCAGACGATAATTAGCAGCTACACTATATGACACGAATGTAAAAGAGTACAGAATACAATATCAGGCTGTGGTAATGCAGATAACAAATTCATTGTTAGTTTTGTTTTTTTTCTGAGATATTGTTGAAAAATTATATTTTAAAAAATGGAGTGAAGTCAGTGATGTTCTTTAACTGGAGTTGGTTGAAATCCCTACTGTTTTAATACTTAGAAGGGGAAAAGAAGGTGTGTATGCAAATTATAGTGCAATTTGCAAAGCAAGTGAATAGGAATGGAATGCAAAATCAATGATTATTACAAAAGCCTGGCAAGGTATGAACATGATATTATGATTTTAGTTTAAATTTTCTGTCATATAACTGTTGACACACAGTTTCCAGTTTGTTGAATTCAGCTCCGTGTTTTCAATAATTGCAGCAAACTGTAATCACAACACGCCAATTTATGATGTTTTGTCAGCTGCCTGTAAGCTGATGTGATCAGTCTTTACACTTTACTGATGAGTGAAAAACAAAAGTAATTGAACCAACACTTTAAGAGCACATTAATCCCAGCTACATACCTCTCTGTGAAGGAATCTGACTATAGTCACCACTTTATGGTTCCGCTTAATAATGAAGAATTTTTTACTTTTGTTTTAGTCTTTACACATTTCAGTTGATAAACTTCAATTTAAACTAATTATTCCTACATTTTTGGAGCGTCCCTCGCCTGCCACATAATCCCCTGTCAGAATCAGTATGAAAATTAGAGTTGCAGATATTTTCACCTTAACATAAACAGTCCTTCCCAAGAGAGAGACTAATGTGCTGCCTTAAGGAATGCAAAAATGTAATATATAGTGAGGCTGCATTAAGAAATTGTGAGTGGAAATTGTGAATGACATATTTCACTCAAGCACATTTGCATGTCTTTCAAAATCTCTCTTTATATGCAAAATAAAAAAAATGTTTCCTTGTCTTTACTTGATGCATGCATGTGGTTTAAGCTGCTTTAAAGCCTTTAAAACGGTATGTGTCTAATCATATGCATAGTTTAGAAATATGATAAGTTTTTCAGCCAGCCATCATGAAATGGTTTGTTTTTAGATACTAAATTTCCTGACAACCTTGTGTGTGGACGTAATGGACACTCAGCTTAGGCATGCATAGCATCAGGTCTGTCATGTCACAGTACATTGTTTGTGGCAGCTCAGAGACAGAGTCTCACTTCACTTCCCCTCCTGGCCGAACTTAATCCTTACCTCGGTCCCTGGTGAAATGTTCCTCCTGCAGACCTGGCCTGTCTTCCCATGGGAAAAATATCAGGAGAATGCTCAGGTTTTCCTTTGAGCTACATTTTTGTTGAAGACACGCAATCTGCAGGCCTGATTGTGTTACTATACTTGCCTCTACCTCCATGTTTACTTTGCATGTGACCTGTGAAATTATGTAAATGCTAATAGAGGTTATACCATGAAAGTAATTTCTTGTTTTGGTTTATTTAACTTAGTGCAATTTAAGTCGGAATTCTATCCAGCAAACTTTCATTTTCTGGTCAGCGCTGTCATCACGTAATTATTAATAAGGACTTGAGCAGCAAAGCGAACCAGTTCAGCCAGAGGGCATATTGGTTGTGTGCTCTCAGTGTCCTGCAGGAATTTCAGGCAAGTCTGCGGTTGGTAGCCTGGGCTCAGTGTGAAGAGAGCAAGATGGTTAGCTTGGACATCATTTTTTGGCACCCTCGGCACAGCGTCCTGCAGAGAGAAGCACTCCGTATTCCTGCTCACCATCAGGAGTATAAGTGAAGCCATTTTGTTTTTCTCTGACAACTAAGCAGAAACATTAAAGATTCATTAACTGCTGTCAGCTTGCAGCTTATTTCAGAGTGCCACTCAGATGTCTCTCAATACAGCTTCATCCTAAAACATTCTCTGTATGCCAGTAATATGAATTGAAATACATACTGTGCAGAAATATATATTTCCTATAGTGCAAACTGTAGTATCTAACCGAGAACCACATCCACTGCATTCTGCAGTGGGATAAAATGCCGCTCAGCCGAATATATTGTGTGCATCACTCCATTTCCGCTGTACATACAAATGCTATGCAATTCAATATCCCATGTAAATGATAAAATCGATCATTTTTTGTATTGATCCTTGCGGTAGCTTAAATCTAGTGGCTAACTGTCATGCAGCAGTCAAACACCTGTACATTGTGATAAGAGGATCATCTCTGATAAAAACTGCATTCAGAAACAAAACACTTTAATTGTTGCATCTCCATAATCTCATGTCCTTCGAAAGTTATTCAGAAATTCGAAGCATGCATAATATCCTGCTTTTAATCACAGATGGAAATCTTCTCTTTGATTCATGCAGCAGCTACAGTCAGGATCTTGTCATTATTCAAAACAAACAAATGAGGATTTGGATTCAGAACGCTTTTTTTCTTTTAAATTTTACTGGCAGTGTTACCAATCTCCAGCCTGTTTACCTCCTGTATAGATAAAGCTTTTTAATCCCCTTTTTAAAGCCTTAACTCGCTTTTCCTTATGCTTTTGTCCCTCACATGGATAATAAATGATTTTTTTTATTAGTTGTGTTGTAAATCCAATTCAGCTTTTTATGGCTATTAATTAAAGTATGTCTAAAATAAATGCAGTTTAGATCCATGTCAACAAAAAAAACTCCTCATTTCATTCTTATGAAGTTTTTATTTTTCCTTAAGACTTCTTTGCTACCCAGAGATTGAAAAAGCTGCAGGAATGTAATACAACAAATAAAGAACAGTGGAATATTAGTTCCACACCCTGGCTGCTGGCTATATATATATACTATATATTCAGTGGGCAGCTTTTTTCTGTTCTGTTTCTGGGGAAAACACAGATCTGAATACCTCACTCAGAGACCACTAAGACACAATGTGGAAAAAAGGAAACATGGAAAGACTTTTGCGGCAAAACATCTTATCAGCTGTTCCCTGTCATCCAAGTCATTTTGCATATGGGGCCTCTCGGGTGCACAGGAGAACACATTTTGCATTATTTAGATGGGCAATCACTCAGAAATCCCTGTTTGGCCCAGCAGAGGAGCAGGGGTCTAAAAATATCACCTCAGCAATGTGTGATTTTATGTGTCACATGAATGGGACCTCCAGGTATGTACATTTGTCTCTGAAGCCATATTTCAATGTGAAGGTGGCAAAGGGATAAATGTCTTCGTATTGTGCGTGCGAGGATTCGTGCCGTGGGTTTCCTCAGGAGGTGTCCTAGATTTCCCACTCTGCTGCAGTCATTTGTTTGATGGACAGAAAGACAATTATCTGTGAAAGAATTGTCAAAATTGCTGACGCTGACAGACGCGATCATTTGTGCCAGGTCAGCACTATCGCATGATCGTCGCTGTCATTCATTATCAGCCTTTTGTGTAAAAGAATGAAAAAGGAAAAGCAGCATCCCCAAATAAGTAAGCACAAGATAATTTTAGGGAAAAAAGTATGCGGCACAGTAAATGTCACGGCCTGCATATTCACTCAAGAATTTATTATCCTCATCAGCATCATCATCACAAAACCATTTTCCTGGCATATTTGAATGCACTCGGGTTGCAAGTGCAAATAACTTGACAGGCTAAGTCACACAAAATTCATGGTGTTTACCCGTGTCATCTGTAATTCATTACCGTAGAATCATTATATTTTAAAGCCCTCTGGAATTAAAGCAGTTGAAGTCGGATGAGTTCAAAAGAATAGCTGCTAATGTCATGTATCAACCAAGAAGTTCAAGCTTTCACACATGATCAAATATTTCAAATCACTTTAAAAAAAAAAACATAAGAAAAGAATTGAAGCTTTGGTCTTTAAAGGCACTTTAAATGAGAGAGAGAAAAAAACGCATTGTATATCAGAAATGAGGATGAGCTAACGATTGGCAACCTTATTTTTAATGTGGATTAATTCCCATTCTTCCAGTGTATGTGACAAGAGAGGATGAACACAGCCCATCCAAGCAGAAGTGTGCGTGGGTTTAGAGAAAGGCAATGTAGCCCCATCTGAGTTGTGTTTTTTTTCCATAGATAACAAGCTCCACAGCTGTGAGGACCACATCTCCAGACACTGTGGAGGCTTTCAAAGAGCAACCACCTCCTTTCCCCCCCCTGAGCCCAATCTGGCCTTAGTCGTTAAGACATGTTTCAGCAACGTACCCTCTGGCATGTCCCCTGCTGCTTCAGCCCCCTGCTATCTTGATGGAGCCGTAGTTGCTGTCTTCCACTTGAATGTTTGAAAATAAAAGAGAAAATGTAAAAGGGAATGACTGTGAATATAAGAAGGACTGGGAAAGAAGCATAAATGAGCAACAGTCATAGAAAGAGTTGAAGTAAACAACATCATTATGACTCCCTCGGCTCTGGCCTTGTGAACTGGTCCAAAGTGTTTGTGCAGATGGTTGTTATGGTTGTTGCAATAGTGTTTAGACAAAGTAATTATAGTACACAGCTCCAAACTTAGCACAGCAGTCTCCCACCTAGTACGTGGCCTTGATGACAGCGGAAGCAAAAAGAGATGTTTGCGTTCGCTTAGACTCTAGTTTACAATCATGTGTAATGCCTCAGCAACACAAATTAATATGTTTCAGTGCACAGCAATCATCACCAGTGTGGATGACAGAGTATCCCTCTCAACGTCATGGAGTCAGTCTGGTGTTATATAAAGGGACACAGGGAACTGAGACTGCCTAAATCCACAGCAGAACTGTGACAAATTCTTAAAGATGCTGAACAACTTACCTGCCAAGTACTGTCCAAAACTGTGCAGAAGTGTACCTGTACTCACAGAAATAAAGATGCTAACAGGAACCAAAAATGGTTCTGTGCAGCAATGCCATAAAGGAACCATTTTAGTTCCACAAAGAACCATTTCTTCAAACAGTTCTTTAAAAAATACCCAAAGGCGCCTCAAAGAACCACCAAGAAATGCCTCTGTCAGGCAGAATTTAGCAAAAATAGGTTCTTTACAAAACCATTTTAAAGACAGTATTTTGTGGATCCACCTTGTTCTGTTTTGATAGGAGGATCAGATAATGGTTTAAGTCATTTTTAATTAAAATAGATCAAATGCAAGATTTAGGAGCATTTCTGGGTCCGTTTTATTATATTACGTTTAATATTTGGGGTTCTGAACTGTTGATAAGACAGAATAAAATATTACTAGATGCCAGGTTGGGATTTAGGGAATTGCGATGGGCTTTTCTCACTGTTTTCTGATGCTCAAAAAATTGTTAAAAGCAGTGAAAATCTGGCAGCAAGAGCGCTAGAAAAAATACAAAAACAGGAATACTGTAGTGTTCAAGAACTATAAAAACAGTGAAAACAGCAATTCTGTGTAAAATTACATTTTTATTGTACAGATTTAAATACAGTAATTGGACATTCAAATATTGTAAAAGAAAAAAATACTGTTTGTAAAAATAGAGATATTAGATGTGGACATTTTAATAGTTTTACCTGTTTTGAGGGTTTACAATGAATTATTACTCATCTTTCTGTTACTCTGTTATTTAACAACTGAGGTCGAACCTGTAAAACAACAGTAAATGGTTCAAAACACTACAAACTGTTTTAAAAAATGTGTAGACCACATGATAAAACTATCAGTTGGCAAAATAGTCTTAAGATTAGTCAATAATGTAAATAGTTGTTAGTTGTAGCTCTACTTTTATACTATTACCTGTGATCTAACAAGATATTAAATATCAAGAGACTTTAGTAGAAAGAACCATATAAAGTACATGAAGGAGCATCCCCTATTTAAAGAGGCTGTTCAGTTGGTGATGGCCCTTTTGAAGAACCAACGAGCCCTCTTAAGTTTACAACAACTATTTATGGTATTATTTTTATCTAAGCCTAATGGTGGAACATTGTACGTATACAGACCATAGGCCTACACAGCAAATATCAAGGGGGGTGACTCTACACAGCTTACAGCCACAGACAAATACATGCTGTAAAATTTCCCAGACAGCTATAGAAAATGCTAACTTTGCACAAAAATGACAGCAGCCCTCAGAGAGGTCAGAGTGCAGAAGCAATGTCATCAGAGCAAGACAAGCTTTGGCGTGTTTGTCAGAAGTTATTTCTCAGTGAAATGTGATGCTGTAACCACAAAGCAACCATGAAAAAGACAACTGGAAAAAACTTATATCATGTACAAATAATGTCGGGTTTGTCTGTACTAACATAATAGAATCATTAACCTTGGATTGTTTTTACAAGATTTTACATGTAGTCTTGGCATTTGTAATGTAGTTTCTTTTTTTTTTGTTGAAAAGATGAGACATCTCACCGGGGTTCAGGGGTGTCATTCAGTCTATGGCTTCGGATTACCATTCTAACACTGCTTTAGCCCCATGGCAAGAGTGGGCAAGTTTAATGGGACTTTTTAATTAACACAGGCATTTCATGGCTCTGCTTAACATTTTGGGTGCACTGTTCGGGGGCATCTTGTTACCTCCTTCCTACCCCTTGCCCGTCAGGCAGATGGTCAGTTATTAGCAGTAATTAAAACTCCATCATTGATCATGGTTTGTAATTGTATTTAATTTGAAAAGTATTAATGATTAAAAGCTGCAGCTGCGCGGTGTGAATGTTAATGGGGACGGGGACCAACAGAGGGATACAAAGTGTCAGTGAAAACATCTCATAGGGCTCACCTTCTTTGTTAGCAGCAGACTATTCCAATTAGACGTCTAGGTTGTCCTGCACACGGCATCACCTTTGTTTCAGAATTGGCAATACGCATTAGTTAAAGCTTGTTTCATCGTTCCTGATTTGTTTATTTCCATACTTGAATTCGAATTAAGGCAGTAAATGCATTGTAAACAATGCCAATATCATTTGGAGGCAAACTCAATGCAATGACATTTTCTAGATCTAATGAAGACAAAATGGTGTCTTTGTTGTGGAGGGGTTCTTGAGGGAGCTGCGAGACCTTAAAGAGAATAAAGTAGGTCAGCCGACTGACATAGGGTGCCTGTGGACATGTTCTTTATACTGCTACTGCTTCGCACACAGCAGCTTTGCACTGAAAGGAAGGAACCATAGTTAGCATTAGTAACAGCTTGTCATTAGAGGAAAACAGCCTGAAGGTATTTATTTGATCATCTGAGTGGTTCTTGTCCATCACACTGTGGAGTAAAACAGATATTAAGACAATGTGCTGAATCTGTGACAGTGGAGTGTGTAGTTGTGTGTGTGACTGTGTGCTGCTCTTGGCATCTAACCTGATGCAATGCTTGGCAGATTTTAGATTGTGTACAGTTGTTTGAAACCTATTACAGCAGAGCATCAATTGATGATGGATTTGTTTCTGCCGTCTATTCTTAAGTTTTAGTTATAAATATTCCTGAACATCAGTTTTCTGGTAACTTGTGTCCCAGAGGCTATTTTTATGTTGAATGCAAATTTCATTTTCATCAATACTGCAGCTAGAATCTAGAAGATTTCTAACTTTTACAGCATTGGGATGGTTCTTCATAACAGTCCATAAAGCAGAGTGAAAATATGCTTCATAGAATAAAATATGTGAGATAACAAAGTAATTTTAACCTGTCTTAAGTAGCCTTAGATGTCATTTTTATCTATTGTATGTTGAGAGATTTACGTAGCAAGTTAAAAGACTGAAGATCCTACAATGAACCGCGCCTTATTGTCACTGCCAGCGGGATGAATCATAAGCAGGGCCGATTCTAAAAAGAGACAGATTGACAGCTACAGTTAATGACAGGAAATCTCTCCCACTGCTCAGACTCGTGTTTATTGATTTGTTGTCAAGAATATTATAAAAGAATCTGCAAAATCCAAGTGTTACTGTTGACCGCATGCTATGAGTGACAGTCAATTAAAATAGGAAAGAGATCCTCAGGGTGACACTATCCAGATGAAGGCTCTGTGTGCCAAATGCAGCGGTCTCCCGAGTTAATAACAAAATGGATACTTGGACTCTCTCTGCGACTGTTAAAAGAAAAGAGCTTAATTCTTCGGCTGCTGAAACATGGTAAATTTATGTATTTGTTCTTGTAATTTGGTGTGACACTAATGCCTGTGCTTAGACTAATTTTCCACCAGAGGATGGTTGAAGGAACATTTATTTCATTATAGTGATTTTTTGGGAGGGAAACTGTGAAGCTGCATAAAAAGAAATTGTGTTTCTACCTTTATCTATCTATTTACTTCTTATTCTTTCTTCTGCCATTGTCAAAATTGACACAGCGCTTGACCATTGACCATTACAGCCCATTGAATCAGAGGCAAGGCTGCCAAACATGAAATAAGACTATACTGTACCTGAGCATCACATACTGACACCAAATTCGACAGTGCCCCTTCCTTAAATTGTTCAAAAAATTGAATCATTGCATCATTTGACCACTAGGGGTCCCTCCAATTAATAAAAATGCTATTTTTCTTAATATATTTTGATGTGCTGGCCGTGTAAAGTTACTGTTATGTCTGGAGAGATCTTGGAAGGTCCAAATGATGGAACTTGTAAATCTAACAAGCTGACCAAATTCATGTTGCTGCTCAGACCATAAACATTGTCAAAAATCAACAGTAATATGCTAGTAGTGATACCTGTTTACCTGCAATCGATTGAGCTAGTTGATCCTAAACTCGACATATACCATCTTGTCCAAAGGGCAGGAAAACAACTCAAACAGTCAAAGCAGTCAGTTGACAAAAATAAAAATAGTTATCAGCGATTCCAGCCACACTTTGAAAATGATCAGATCAAGCTGTCATGTCAGTCACTCAGCACTGCTTGCAGCTATATTTGACTTAGGTGCTTATAGTGTATACAACTCAGAACTAATTACCTCATTTCATGAGTATTTCTGTAGTTTTATAGGAAAATCAAAGTGTCTGGGTTGTTTATATGCTAACATCAGCGGTCAACATTCATTCACTTAAGGTGCTCAACGGTGGAGTTTGGTGGAGGAAGCAAAGTATCCTTTCACCCTTGTGGATTTCTGAGGAGAGAGAAGGCAAACGTAATGTGAGCCATTCTCGTCTTCTGATATCTCTAACAGCCACATGTTTGTATTGAAAATAATTTGGATTTTTTTCACCCCTCTCTCGAAACACTTGCTTCTGAAAAGCAGCAATCCCCTTTACAGCCTAGTTCTCCGCGTTGCAGCACTAGTGCTTTTGTGTGTCGATAAGAGTTTGTGAGTGCATGTGTCTTTGATCTGCCCTACCAGAGAAGATGTTGACGGTTTAGCGGGGAGATGCCGGTGTTTACTGTTGAGCTTAGATATCGCCCCCTGCGTACTCCACATAGAGCGGCTGTGTGTGCCGCTCTACTGTGGTTAGCCCATTTCAAGCATGTCTTCAAATTCTGTCGCCTAGCTTGTTCTCTTTAAAGAAAAGGGTTTACACACAGGCAGGCGCATCACAAGAATAAAACGATTCAATGCAAAGTAATACCCCTTGGTAATTGAAAAGTGATGAGCCCTTGCCAGCAGGCTCTGCATGAAGCCTGGTCAGTGAACTTTGAATTCAGACATACACCCACACAAGTCTTCATTTCCTAACGGATATTAATTAATATCTATTTATGCACAGTTTTTCATAATCATTTAGTAGGAGATGCATTTGTTGTTTTATTTAGCTTCACATTCTAGACGTGAAGTAGTTGAAAAATAAATGTGAAAGAACAGCAGACATTAAGGGTTCTGAATAGCAGTTATTTGGTATACAAGTAAATGTACAAGAATCCTCCTTAGTGGATCTTCTAAGACACACTGACAAGAACAGTAGGAGCCTACAAATAGCCATTGTGGAGGTTTAAGGGGATAAAAGCCTGACTGTTTGATTTGATTACTGCTATTTGAATATGACAATCAATCCACCCACAAGGGTTACACTGCATTGATCGCCATTGATGATTTCCTTGTGTTCCCTCTGCTTTGCACTATGTGACCTTTGGACGACTCCGGCGCACACAAAGACAAAGGGCACGTCACGGCAAATGAGATATAGATTCTTTGCAAATGTGTACAGTAAAGGATGGATTATTGCAGCATTCTCATCTTGTTGTTATAGTTAATAGCTCATGTCCATTTCTGTGGAAATATGACTGACCACTGGTGAATGTCACCTTCACAAGCACTGCAGAATGAGGAGATCGAGTTCGACAAATCAGTCGGTTTATCGTTATTAATAAAGCTTTGTACTGTGAGCTAGATGTGGCATCTGAAAAAGCTGTCATTACAAGCATATAATGAACCCTTTGAACTTAAAAAAAAAACTTGATTTGATGTAGCCACCATCTTTTATCTTGACCTAATAAATACTGTCATCAGTTAATAGTGGAAGCCACCCATATCCTCTAATCTCTGCTTCCTACCTTTTGAAATTTACAAAGAGAGAGAGAGAGGATGCAGCAAACTTCCTTTGCACTCATTTTTGCTGTGCCCATGATAATCATTGTAAAGAAGCCTCAGTAGTTAAAAAGTGTGCCCATCTGGTGAGGAAACTGGGACAAAGTGTACTTTAGAGGGAACAGAGGATAACTCTCCTGGCCTTTAGGGCTAGAACTGGGGAGAGCCAAGTGCTGTGAAATAGTTAGGTAAAGATGCTTATTTTTTCATTCTCTCTTTATTTTTAGGTACTCCTTGGGGAAGTTGCATTTGTGTGGTTGCAAAGGTCATCAATTTAAGTTCCCCTTTCACTTGGTAATGAATGCTTGCCCCGTGTAGAGAGCTTTACATCCCCAGACAAGATGCAGAGACCGTTCTTTGAGAGGATGTATAGGGTCTCAGTGGATGTCAACAGTGTTCAATACAAATGACGTCCTGGCATCAGGAGATGAGTCCACAAATTGGCTTTTCAACTTCTAGCTCGGTCCTGAACTCCCTCCTTTCGCTGCCTCTCAGGATTTGGGCCATCCCAGCTCAAGCGTTCAGAGCATCATTATTCTCGCATCTCTTATCTGAAGATGGGATCAATAAATCTATGAATCCTGCCCCGACTGGACTCTGGTGTCCACCTGCCTCCTATTTTTCCTCTTGTCAATCCACAAGAACACTTATCTGCTGGAACACGCTGATGCATTGTGTGACGCTTTGGTGAATGTTCATTAAGTTGTTTTTCAATGAGAAGCAGCGATCAATAGCAGACCGTGGTGATTCATGCATCTGTGCTCATCTCTCCTAAGGATTAGCATGCCGGAAGACAGATAATATGAAGGAGTCAATTAGTAGCTCATGAAATAGAAATGATTATATAGGTAAAAGCTAAAATTGCTCTAATTGCAATTTTAACTTTGTCAGTCAAAGGTTTGAATAGCACTAAATAATGATTTTGTACTTGCAGTTTTAAAAGTGTACATATGAATAATGTATACCCATGTGTTATAAATAGGATAAGCTTCATCACTTCTTTGTTGTGACTTGCTTGCGATAAACTCGGAAACAATATTCAGTTTTTGCTGAATTCACGTCTACACAGAAATATAGTGGACAGCTAATGCACCATCTTGGCCGCCTTAATAGGGTTTCCTTGTCCAATGTTATAAACACAACACAGACCCATGAGACTTTGAACCCAAATACACACATCCTCCTTTCTTCCTTCCCCTTCATTTTTTCCCCTTGAAATTGCATTTGAAGCGTTACCAAGGTGAACCAATCAATACTTTGTCATCTCTGTCTCTCAAAACTAAGTTCTGGTTTGTTGGTTTGATAGATTTGAAGACATCATTTGTGGATATAACCTTCCGAGAATCCACAAATGACAAATGACAGCTTTTGTCAAGTAATAAAAAATAGCCTTTTGTGCATGCATTCTGTTCACGCTGACTCACCTGCTTTGTGTATACATTGCCAGTAGGAATACTGTTCTGTCATCACAGCAAATGCAGTTACAGCACCATTACATCAGCTGTACGATGCACTTCTTTTAACATCCCACAGTCAGTGTTTTCACTCCGCACAAACACTAGCAGCATAAGTCTCATGTTTTATCCACTGTGACCAGCAGCTAGAATAACCCTCCCTCTCATCTGTTGCACATGTGCCATTGATGGACATCATTGTGAGAGTAGCCTGGCTCATAAAGTTTACAACACTTGGAGTATAAATTTGCATCCTAAATAGATGAATGTTAGCTGGCTACATTTTTCCTATTTATATGCTTAATTGCGATTGTAACAGAAAATGAGCTCCTAAGTATCTAGGAATACATTGTGAATCTGCTTAATTGTTGCATTCCTGACAAATCGCTACAATTTGCACTAATAAGCTGTGATTTTATATTGCTTATGTTTATTTCATCATTGCTCATTCCCTTCTGGTAAAACACAAAACAAGTCTAACACTTTTCAAGATTTGATTGAAAATATGTTAAAAAGAGAGCTATTTTTCAGTGCGGTCTGACTTTGGCTGATCGGCACAAACAGGCACAAGATGTACATTGTTATGAAATATCCTCATTATGGAGCAGTGCTAGGTTCAATAGTATGTGTATTTTTCAGAGAGGATGGTTTACTCCATCTGTCAAATGTTATGAATGTCTCGCAGCTGAAGGTGCATACCATGTAGCTGTGAGGTGGAGAGTTCGAATCAGGCCATGAACCTTTGGCAAATGTCATTCCGCTTTCACTTTTCTTCATTTCCTGTTCCTCACTGTAGTCAGCTAGTTGAGACAAAATGCTTTGAAATAAAACGTAGAAATGTAATGAATCTTAATCAGTGTTGTTTTTCTTGTTCCTAAGTACATGTGAAGGTCATAATAATAAGATTTTTTAGGAAACAGGCTTCTTACTGTAATTTCTACCATTTCTAAATTCTGCTGCAACATGATGCACCATGTTGTTATTCATAAAATTAATAATAATACGGTAGATACATCTAAGTATGTTAATAATTTAATGGGTTATAGTTGTTACTGTGCATGGTTAGCAGTATATTCACAACCACGCAAAACTGCTATGGCAGAAGATGAAGCACACGCTCTGATATAAACATTTCTTTAATTGCCACGAAACATTATTCCCGAGACTGAAAATGTTCTCGTCATATTTCTGTTTTTCAGTCAGTGCATATTAACTTGATATATATTATATAAACTAAGAAATGAACTCAG
This sequence comes from Dascyllus trimaculatus, assembly GCA_024666655.1. Classification (NCBI taxonomy): domain Eukaryota; kingdom Metazoa; phylum Chordata; class Actinopteri; family Pomacentridae; genus Dascyllus; species Dascyllus trimaculatus. The sequence continues at coordinate 22,998,953 of CM045464.1, read as the reverse complement.
AATGATAGCTCATTTAGTTTTTTAGAGCAACAGCATTGGTTCCGTGCTCCCCATTTAACCTGGTGCTGATCCCATTGTGATGCTCCTGGAAACTGGTGATGTATAGCAGTAGTGAGCCGCCTGAAACAGATGGACTTTCAGTGCGATATAGTGGAGCAGCGTGATGAAGATCCACAGATTGCTCTTTGTTGCTACATTGGCGTGAAACTTCTTAATCAAGTGTAACTGATGACAGAGGACATCTTCCTCAGCTGCTCTCTCCCTGTGGCTTATCATTCTCTCCTTCCTTGTATCAATCACCGGTGAGTCGGGCCATTTGGTCATGCTACATATCCTTAGCTATACCTCCTATGGTGACTCCAACTGTACTTCATTATACTGCATGTGGTCTTCCACATAATGCCCCTCCTCTGCATGGTGACTTCAAAACTATGAGTTTTTTTGCTGAATAGGACATATGACAGAATGCACAATGAGAATGAAGAGAACAGCAGTTGTAAGTTGAAAAAGTTTAGTTAATATTAGTTTCACTTGTATCCTGCTAAACAATGAAAGTGAAGGATAACCCATTGTCTGATCAGCTCAGCTGTGGTCGTGTTTTCTATTCATTCGCTAATTCGTACATCCCACTTTCCTCTGGCTCAGTTTAGCAGGAACAGGAAACGATCGACCTCCTATTGCTAACCCTGTGGGACCCTGCTGACCACAGCACTCAGCACTAAGCAGCATTACAAAGACGTCATTACAAACAACATATGTGTGACTGATGGAGACCAACTGCCTTTGCTCAAAAGCAACATCAACATGGACAACAAAGAGCATCCTTGAAGCAGCATTGTAGCCATGTGACAGTTGCAGAGGCCCTTTGGGGAAAGCCGAAAATGCTCTTAAGTGAAAGGGATGAATGCAGGTGATTGACTGCTGTCAGACAAAGAAGGATAGACTTGGCAGTATAATCTAATGCTCTGTCAATTTATAGAGCTGGCTTTAATGGAAAAGCTTGTTATTATTTAATCTCCTATCAGGCTAACCATGCAAATAGCTGTTTTAAACTGTAATAACATTGATGTGTCACTGACGTTTTTATGTGTTGCTGAGCAAAAGAGAGATCTGCAGTATGGAATCTAACCTTTGAGTGAGAGTATTCTTGCCTCTTGCATGGGCCTGTGTAGGATTTATGACGTCTCTCACAAATCTTGTTCATCATGAGTAGATATTGACTGTCAGAGTGCCATCTGGGCAATTGTGGCTTTTGGACTGCAGCTTGAGAGGATTGTCATTTGTTAATTTGTAGTTGCTGATATGTGATGAAATGTATTATTAGGCGTGTCTCCCCTGACAAACAATCAGGTGGTTATTTTCACTATTTGTCTATATAACATGTATTATCTTTATCCTGTAAGATAGAAATAGTTTTTCCTGTACTTTATGTAGACACAATGAAACAGAAATGTTGAGCTTATTCATAGGCGTATGTGGGCTTTTTTTATTTCCACCTGCTTGCAGCCCTTCGTGCAAAAACACAATGCTATTAGAAAAATTAATATTTTGTCTCAGTGCAGTGTCCTGGCCTCAATCAATGCAGTCTTTTTCTGGAATCACTCAGCGTATTGGAAATGTCAAATCCATCTTGGTGGCCTCTGTAATGAGTAGAGGGGTGCTGGCTTAAAGTCATTCATTTTGTTTTATTGACCATTGGATTCCATAAGGAAAATCACACACTGAGGCCTCAGTCACATGTTAATGAAAACACGGTGGACCTTGAATATATTGCTAAAGGTCCTTCCAGAGCCGTAGCCATTGAGCATATTTGGACATGGCTGAGCTAAATCAAATCAACAGCAATGTCATGCACCAGCCGTATAAAGTTGGTTTTGCACAGAAATAATTTGAATGTGTCCCCCTTGTGATTTTCCTCTCGGATTCCAGCTCTGGTGTAACCGTTTTGCTGTAGCTGAATGTCTGCTGGGACCTGAATCCCTCCTCCTTTATGTCATGTGTAAGTCAGAGTGCTAAAATGTTAAATATGAGGAAACTGAATACAATTGAGTTGCACTGCAGTGTGTTTGTCTGTTATCTTTTGATGAATTCTGTACGGAAGTAGTTATTGCCTAGTGAAAACAGATTAGAGTAATGGCAGTTTTGAAGTGTTTATATCGATAGAGCTAAACCAGTTTCTTTGATGTGCCTAATATTGTTGAGTCTTCCACTTATTCAACAAGGAAGCTTTGTTATCAGTAATTCACATGTGGGCCCTCTCTCTACTTAGACATGATTAAAGGTAAATATACTTAAGTGCCCTCTGGGCCAAGGACTTTATTGGACCAGGGGGTACACTTTTTAAAGCTCTCTGTTGGACCAGCATATGGTTTCGGCATGTGGAGAAAAGAAAAGCTGTGCACACAATGAAAGAGCTGGGTAATTCCATTTGCAATTGGACGTAACACGCAACAAGATACATGGGCAGAGAGGGGATTGAGTGTGTATTCAACAATAATCCTGGAGAGGGGGGAGGGCAAGAGAACTCAAGCTGTGCAATTACCAGAAGAAAGAAACAACACAGGACTCTTCACATCTGCACAGAGCAGCACAGTTATTTCTTAATTTCCTAATTCAGCACAGCAACAAGACTCAATGTGCCCTGAAAGAAGACTTTCCTCCCGGCTGGATCATTGCCGTATGCGCTCGTCACTCTGTCGTGCTTCCAGCTGTATTGGAAAGAGGTGATTTGATATGCTGTATGTGCAGCATGTTGTCGGAGTTCTGCTTCATTTAGTGCAAATCACTTTTTTTGAGAGCATTTGTATAGCTTTTACTGCTCAGCGATGTGTCAGGTATACGACTGTGCTGTCTTTTGCCTATTCCCGTGACCTGTTTTCTGTGTCCTGAAGCAATACCCCGACTGTCCCTCAGATTTGAGTTTGTCACAAAGGAGCCCAGTCAGGATCCTGGGGCCCAAAGGGGAAGCAGACAGCGAGGCCTAATGATGAGAGGGGGGGATTTGTGGCCGGCAGTATCAAACCTACCCTACAAGACACATACACATCCCTGTGTAGCGGCACAGTGACAGTGGAAAGGCCCTGGAGTGTCAACCCAGTTGTCTCTGAAGTCTGTGTACAGAGCCTTGGATACTGTATACAGGTCAACATGGCGGCTGCAGTCATGATGCATGCTCTCCATCAAGCAAAACAAAATATGAGTAGAAGAATGACGAATATAAATCATGAGCTGCGTACAAAAGATTCCACTATTTACCACATATAGCAGTTCATTATTCAAATTATCTTCTCGTAAACATTACTAAAATAAACAATCCACCGTATAGGATTGAACTAAATCATTCCATTGCATTAGAAACTTGGAGAGGTACAGTGTTTAGGAAGTCAGGCTATGCATATTGCAATACTAACGCAATACTGGAAATCACACATGAATATCCTGTAATGATCATGGCTATTATTAATATTCATTCATTCATTCCATTCAACTGTTATTTAAACTCAGAGTACACTGAGATATGAAGTCCGCATTTACAATGTAGCTGAGTAGGTGAATTAAAGATGCCGGCACACAAATAAGAAACTTTGATAGAAATAAAATATTAAAAGGCAGTAAAGTAATGAAAACATTAATGAGATGATTTAAGCTTTAAAAGCAAATGAATCAACAAAAACAAGGGCAGCTGAAAGTAAAATGTGATCGAACTATAAATGGCCCAAAGGATAGAAATGGGTCGAGCTTTCGATTGTGCTGCAAATGATTCCATGTTGCAGGAGCACAGTGAATTAAACCGGACTTCCAAGCCCAAGCTCAATATCTTTTCTTTATTTGCCTTGCCATGGATGGAACTCAGATTTCACATTTCTGTTCTTTAAACATCAGTGTTTATATTGAATGAAACCTTCAATCCTTTGTATGGCCATTCTTTATTCGTACTTACAAAAACATCTATTCACAATATAATCACTTCAAACTGACATGTTTTTGTTTGTTTCTAGCGTGGTTATTTTCCACACAGTATGTCTTAATCAAATGCTGGAAAACACTAAATATAACAACTGATTTTTTTGTTTATCTCGCAGCAAGAATAATATGAGTTTGATGCTTAGATTTAGCCTAACAGTTAACACATGGAGTGCTGTAGTAACACATTTTAATTTGACATTTTAATCGTGCATTGCCAATAGACGGAATCTATTCATAGTGTATATAATGACATTTTATATCTCATTTCACTAGCCTTAATGAGGTTTAGATGCTTCCTATGTGGCACATGTAGGTTGGATGTTTTCATATTGTCCTTTTTTCTCTTTTCTTATATTCAGATCTTAAAATGGCATCATGCACATTGTTTCAGTACCTACATTTAAGTATTCTGGTGTTCCATAACGTAGTTGTGATAATTATACCAATATTCCCATGGCTTGAATGAAGTACTACTTTCCTCTACGGAGGGTTTGTACTAGTTAACAGGCAAGACCAGGCGAGAATTCTTTGTTTCACATCACTGTCACTCTTATTCCAGCGGGCTGCTTGACGGCATCTTAGTGTCAGGATTTCGAGAGTCTCTAGCTTTTAACCATCTTAGCTGACAATACCTCCATTCCTTGACAGCTTAAATTCATCCATTGTGCTGCTATGTGACAACATGAATTTTCTCCTGCCTCCCTCTTCACTCGTCCTTTTCCTTTCGGTTTCTTCCCTTGCATGGCTGTGCCTCTCCGTAATCCACAATCAATTATATTTAATGGCATTTGATGGTCAGAATAAGGCTTGTCAGAAAATGTTGAGTTATTTCATTTAATTCCCACTGCAAACTGGAAAGAGTTCAAGTTTCCACTGTCACCCAAAAGGGACAAGCTGGGATTTAGAGGATGGCAGGCGCGGAAGTATTATTATGATTAAAACCTTACAAAAGCTGTACTGCCTAACTGTGCATTAGAGTCTTTATATTGGCTCTGGATGTTAGAACTGTGTTCGCACAAAAGGACTTGCTTGGCACCAGAAACAAATGTCCACTGCTGCTGGTAATGCGTAATGGTGGGAAAATAATCTGCTGCTCCCGCTTTTCACCTCAGCTCGGCTCAGCCACTGACAGTTCTCCGTCCATCATTAAAAGCTCAGTGCCTCGCTTCCTTTTCCCCAACTCTGCAGGCGTATCATTTTCATTGGTGGTATAGGAATGGTATTTTGAATATAACCTACAAAATGGAATGCCATGTGGTGTTAACATTGCATTGCTCGTGAAAAAAGGACAGAGTGTGAGCTGTCCTGCAGAGCCACGTCTAATTGGCTCGCTCCATAGTTTCTCAGTCCTGCCTTGTGGCTGTTCTTCAGTGCCCATTCACACCTTTCACCAACATCCCCGCAGGTGGAGTGTGAAATCCATTTGTTTCAAGGCAGGAACAAAAGCGCTCTCTACCCCGTGACAGACAATTTTGCCTGTAGCTCCAGACAGTTCCTATTGAGCTAAACAGGTATAACTCAATGTTTTAAGTCAGGCGGCTAATAGTGAATCATTAAAGAAACTTAAACCTCAACCCAAAGCGAGTGTTTCTGCCTTGGCGCAATGGCCACCCATTGTTCCCATGTCGTTCCAGTGATAAGCAGACAATTAGCAATTTGACTAAGCATTAGCCGGGGTCATGAATCATGAAGTCGCATCATGCCGGCCTGGTTCAACTTGGACAGTGCAAAATTAACCCCCTAAGAAGCTGCTTAAATAGCAGTGCTTTCACTGTGTGCTTTACCTTTTAGGACCTTCACCACTGCAAGTGACATAAATAGGTCTTTATCTAACAGAAGAAAGGGCACTTAAGCGCTGTTCTGTTCTTATGGCATGGTTAATGACTGACCTTTTGAAACTGTGTATAGGGATAGCACTGAGAAATGAGTCTGCCATTGAGAACTACTGATAACCTGCAATCTGACCTTGACTGCTGGTAAACACCAGGTTTGTTTGTGACTCTTTGTAATAGCCACGACCATTAGCATGTTCTGAAGGCATTTGGGATCTGCCATACCTCTGAGGCTCTCTGGAAAGATTTAGTGCCTACTGACACAAAGTTTGCTTCCTGACTGAGGAATAGTACAGGCCTAATGAGAACGAGGAATTCAAAATGCTAAATCACCACAGTTAGGGCACCACCTGTCTCTGGTGTGCCCTGGTAATTATCTTGCATCACTACTTTCTCATTTCTGCCCACCGAGATGACATTAGCATAGAACAGGGAAGGGCTCTGCATACGCTAGACAAGGCACTTGGCTGATTGCATGCCTGTCCTGACCCCCATGTCCAACACACAACTAGCGGAAGCTCTCCAGATCATAATGAACCCATAGGATGTTTTCTGGCTTCTCACAAATAAACAAAGGGCTCAAATGTTAGACTTTGTATAAATTAGCATTAATGACTTCATTATGTTTCTGGACACTGTTCTGTTTTCACAATCAGCACTTCATTAAGTGGTGTAGGACACTTAATTGAAGTTCCTGTTCTGTTTAAAAGGTAGTTTGACAAGTTGCACAAGTGAACACCTGGCCCCATTTAGGGCAAACTTAACAGATGAATGTTTATGAGCACCATGTGTCAACTTAATGTGCTTGAACCAAGGCAAAGACTTTTTGCTGAATTTAAAACATGTTTTGTAATCCTCTAATATGTTTTTTTGATTCTGAAAGTGTCTCTGTGTGTGCTTGTGCATTCACTTGATCCTGAGCATTCTTTAAGCAGCCTAAGGCACAATGAGTTGCCTGCGGACTGACTGAGATTACAAATTAGATTTGAATCTGTCTTTGAAATAAAATATATATAAAGTTGTTTTATGAACTTGCAAGTCATGTGAAATTAGCCTGGGTGCTATATTCAATCCTTAATATCATAAAAATATTCGTGAGCTTTATATGCTGTGGTATCGTGTTGTCATGACTATCTAAATGTCTTTTCTCTGCTGTAGGATAGAAAGATAGATGAATACAGTCCATGATGTATCAAAAGTCTTAGTGATTGTCACTGAAGATATTTTAGCGCTGGCTGCCTTATTTTGTGGTTTGCCAGCGCTGTCAACACATTACGAAGTTGTCAATCTCAAACCCCTGTGAAACAAATCACCTGGTGATGATGAGACACCGAGGAATGAGGTGTGAGATGAGACAGCTGATTGTAGGAACACATGTGATCAGAATACATTATTAGACAGGATTTATAAATAGTGTAATAGATGAGTAGTGTTGCAGAATAGGAGATTGTGTCTGAAATGGCATGATGGAAAAGAAAAAAGAAACTATTTTGAGCTCATATGAGAAGATAGGCCTTCAAAAAACCACTGTTGTGACTACATGACATATTACAATTTAACAGCACTATGTACACATTTACATGGTCCGCAGTTATATACAGAATAGGTAGCACCGTGGCAATGCAACAACGAATGATATATGTCTATTATTTATCCAAAGTTGAACTCTGAATTAATTAACTTGGCATTTTTCACCCTCTTTAGTCTTTTCCTGGACCTGAGTTCTGTCAGATGCACCTTGGGGAGTTGGACCTAATAGCCTTTATCGATTCAGGCAATAGCCTTATGAAAACCTGCTTTTCCCAGGTCTCATTTTAATGTGGCTTTTGCACCTATGCCCACCGAACTGTCAATTGGTTTCTGCCTCTTTATGGAGCTGTAGGGGTGAGTTGGTTAATGATATCACCACAGTGTGAAGATTAGAACTCAATTATCTGCCTGTGCCATGGACCTTGGTTCTGGCCCAACATATTAATCATTTTTCTTGATAGAGTTGGAGGAAGATGGGGAAGAAGCTCGCAGTCACATGAAAAGCCAACTAGTGTGCAGGGAAGAATATATGGTACCGAAAAAAACAACTTAGCAAATGCTTTCTTTTACTGTCTTTTCTACAGAACTGAATTTAGAATGTTTTCCTAAATGTAAAGGCAAACCTTGCTTACAGCACTGCATATGTACTGTTGTTCATGAGTTTGCAGTTTGGGCTGTAGGATCAAAAGCTTTTAATTATTCTAAGTATTCTCAAAAACCTGTGTGAAATAATTGAGCCCTGTAGTCCAGATATAAAGTTCCATTTTAACATTCGAATCGCTGAACTGTCTCGAGGCTTCTTGTATTGTTCATTCTTATTAAAGAAATGCACTATTTTTAAATATATATAAATGTATTAAAGATACTTACTCATTTGCTTAAAAAATAGTGAAGTTAACTCACCCTTTTATCTCAAGTCATTCACGGTTTTCCAAGATATTTTGATATTCTTACATTTAATGCTGAATGACAGAATAACAAGCCATGGTTAAGACAAGGAAAAAAAAACATTAGCTGAATATTCTCTATGTACAGCAGTGATGGAAAACAGTGTCATTGGCTTAAAAGGGAGCATGGTAAAGAATAAATGGGACTATATGTTCTAAATTAATCTCATTTCTGCAAGTTTTGCAGAAATTAGTTTTTTGCAGCACAGTAAATGTTACCATTTATTTCGGAGTAAACAGATAGCAAGCAAACAGAGAAGCAAACAAAAAACCTTTTGTTCTGTAAAAATGTGTATTTTTAATCCAGCTCCATCGCTACATTCCAGCGCTACAGATGCATTTGCATTCACCTTGCTTTTTTTCTTTAATCATGAAGGATCATGTAGAAATCCTTCATATCTTCCCAAGGTCAGTTTCACTCGTAGTCTGCAGTCAATCTCCCTACCAGAGGTGTGTTTCATCAGAGGACTCCTATGCTTCCTGCGAGGCACATACAAGATGCACTTTTGATGTGGTTTTCTTTTGAGAAAAATAGAAGACTGGTGATAGTAATGACATCGCCAGCAGTCCGCTGATTGAAGAGTCTTATTTGGCTTCAGGAGCTCTGTCAGTGGGATGTGCGCTCCTCGAGCAGGTCACTGTGATCTTTCTGGCACCCACTGGAGCTCACAAACAGGCCCCCCTCCCAGTCCTCCACCACATGTCCTGGTAGAGGGATGCAAGTCCCCAAGGGAGGCTGCTTCCCAGCCAGATGCCAACCAATGCTGCCTCCAACTGCTGGAGCACTTTCATTAACATACTGACAGACCTGACATGGATAAAAGAGCTTTATAAAGCAATCATCCAACTCTAGACACTAACAGAATTGCTTCTGTTGAGCTTCAACACTTCCAGTATTACATTACTTTTTCTGATGTTTTCTTTCTAATGTGTCCGCCCTGCCTCCCGTCGTTTCTGGCTGTGATGAGATCAGACAGCTAAATCAATAAAGAAAACATTGTGGTTTGACAGTGACATGAAACACCCAAACTCATGCGTGTCTGTAAAAGTGCCAGTTGTCAGAAGAGCTTTGGTTGATAAAGTAGATGTTTTTTTATTCTCTTCTTTTTGGAAAAATAAGTCTTGTTTGGGCAGTCACAGCTTCTGGATCAGTAACAGATCATCAGTGATGTTTGTGTCAAATAGGGATTGATTAGTTTTCAGATGTAATAAAAGAAATGCGGTGCTTTGAAAACACGACAACACTGTAAGTATGATGCATGACAAGAACAATGACACTTTGACAGTTACATTAGGCTCTACATACATGCTGCTGTCAACATCCAGGGAATGTCATATCATCCATTTAATTCTACGGTGTTTGCTCATATTTACATATATTTGTGCTCTTGCCAGTTTGTTAAATTACATACCGCAAACCAAACTGCTCTCACTGATTAGCATTTTTGTCTCGTTCTAACAGGTGTGCAGTGTACTGCAGTGTTACCAACAAAGAAAGTAAAAGCCTCCCACCCACACAACAGGGTGACTTTCAGCTGCACGTTGCTTTGAAGTCGGATTCAAAGCATAAAACACAGAGGTTGGGAAAAGATAAGGGAGTGATTTCCCCTATTTTTTCAACCATCCTTTATCTTTGTTGAGCAAGTGCAAGTTCACTCTCTTTGTGGTCAGTGCAAGTTCACTTTTCATCCTGAAGCCACTCTCGCTTCTCTCATCTGCTAGTGGAAAGAAAATATGGATTTGGACCAGCAGCAAAGTATGCACTTTGATTTAGAATTTAGCTACTGTCAATAAAATTGTGCGTATTTGAATGGTACTCCACAGATAACATACTAGCGCTGACACTGTGGTGGTTTATATTCAGCTGAGTGGCTGAATACCTTTGTGTCGGGAGGTGAGGACAGTATGAGGTTTGTCAGGGGCAAAGCAACTGTAAATAATTTAACGAGTCAGGGAGTAAAGGGTCATGGTTCCTGCATACATTGGTAGATTCTGAAGCTGCTGCTGGGGCTGTGGACAGGCTGCATACTTCTATACTTGCCAGAGATGCCTTGACTTCAAATTATTTCTCACAGGAGCAAACTCACACAATGATTTGAATCCAACAGAATCTGAATTTTCCGATTCATGCCTGACTTTATTGATCGTGTTGGCATGATTGACAGGGTTAGGTTGAAGTGCATGTTTACTTTACATTTACAACATTATCATGAGGGATACGTGAATACAAACTAATTGCTGTTCAACACCTTTGTATGCTGCATCCAGTTTTGATATAAAAGTACTAGTAATTACTTCAGATGTACAGGTTTAATAAAGACACTGATGGTTTGTTAAGGGTGTTTCAAAAAGCTTTTGAAGGCTATTATTAGACAGCTATATTCTACATTAGTGGCATCTGTTATTCCCTTGCTCTCTTGCCTCTATCTGCGCAGGCTAATAAATCACATTGCAGTCTACAGCATCGCGCCACAGGCAGGGGTATAACAACACCAGTGTTGATACAGACACACCTATGTAGCAAGCTCCAGCTCCCTATGATCTCTTTTATTTCACTCCAAACCTCCACCCTGCAGCACTCAGGCTCACACATAGGACACTATCAAAGCATCAGCCACAAAAAAGGAGACGAGCGCAAACACATATATTTAGGAAATGCTGCAGTGTTCAGAGCTGTGGCAAATTGGTATTGTTACGGTTCCACATTTTAGTCTGCTCTGCTTCACTGTGCCATTGCATTAGCCTGGTGGACTTTGATGGTGCAAAAGAAAGGATGAGGCTAGGATTAGTTTAATGCTACTAATTAACAAAAGACAGAGGAGAGGAACATACTATCTGGTTCTGGATGTCATGCAGCCCTTCAGCACCTCCGCTGCTGTTAATTACCTCTGGCGTTTCGCTATCTCTCCCAGGAACTGACAGGGCTTGCATCTCTTGAGCTGCTGTCTGCATGGTCATTAGAAAGAACAGATTTAGCCCAACCAACTGGTAGCACATGTGCTGCTTTTTTCTGTTAGCTGACATGATGAAATGAAGTGCCATTGATTGACTGTAAAATTTGTTTTCGTGATTTTTCTTTGACATTTTAGCTTTTTAAAAATCCTGTTAATAGTGTTCTTGAATGAATTATGTGAAGTGAATGTCTCTACGTGTCCTATTAAACGTCACTTCACAATTTTAGTGCCAGGCAAGTTCATCTCTTATCAACGTCCCTCACATTTATTAAATGGATGATCTATCAAGCGCTTGATATCCAATTAAGATAGCAATTGTATGAGACTTACTAGATGAATAGTGTTAAGTAGTCAGCTTTTCCACTGTACAGTAAGTGGGAAAAGCAGAAGCAAATTTTTGTATTGTCCTGCAGAGCTAAGTTAAGTCCTGCTATGCAGTTGTTCTGCATGGATTTGTTCACAATAAACCTTCCCTCCATGTAACCCAAACAGCACACAACTGACTTCATACCCTCACATAGCACTTTTTTTTAGGAACAAACAAATAAAACAAAAGGAATAAATAAAAATAGATGTAGTGAGGCAACACAAGAGGCAGGACAAGTCAAAAATTCAGAATACCAAGATAAGGCAGTAATAGGAAGAGATAAAATCAAGGAAAATGTATAAATAACTAGAAAACTAAATAGATACTAATGATCTGTGATTGTACAGATACAGGTTATGATCTTCAGCTAATGTTCACATAAAAAGTATGATCTCATTGAAATGGACAGAGGCATGAGTGTTGGTGCCTGGCAGGCTGGTCTGAGTATTTCTGAAACTGCTGATCTCCTGGGATTTTCACACACAACAGTTTCTAGGGGGGGGAAAAAAACAAAAAAACATTCAGTGAGTGGCACTTCTCTGGACAGAAATGCTTTATTGATGAGAGAGGTCAGAGGAGATTGTCCAGACTGGTTGGAGCTGACAGAAAGGCTACAGTAACTCAAATAACCCCTCTTTACAACTGTGCTGAGCAGAAAAGCATCTCAGAATGCCCAACACATCCAAACTTTAGGTGACCGGGCTACAGCAGCAGAGGACTATGTTGGGTTCCACTCATGTTAGCCAAGAAACGGAGATCTGAGACTGAAGTGGGCTCAGACTCATCAAAACCGGGCAGTAGAAAACTGGATAACATGGCCTGGTCTGATGAATCTCCATTTCTGCTGAGGCTCATAGTTGGTAGAGACAGAATTTGGCATTAGCGTCATGAATCCATGGATCCAACCTGCCACTGATGGTTTAATTGTTCTATACCAGTCAATGATAGTTTGAAAACCTATCTGAGTGTTGCTGCCGACCATGTGTGTCCAACACATAGCCACGGTTTACCCATTTTCTACTGGCCACTTGCAGTATGATAATGCCCCATATCACAAACTAAAAGTCATCTCAAACTAGTTTCTTTTCCAAGACAATGAGTTCACTGGACTTTAGCGGCTTCCTCAGTCAACAGATCTAAATCTAGTAAATAGGGGATTGACAGAATGCATGTGCTGCTGACAAATCTGCAGAAATTATGTGATGCAGTCATGTCACCACAGACCAGAATTTCGATGGGATTGTTCCATCACACAAACTGTTTTAACAATAATTGTCACAAATATGCTTCAGTTCGTATTTCTTTCAGCACGTGTTGTCGTTAAGTAGATGTAAATTACCGGTAGCTGTTAACAGCCACCATATTGTTTGACAAAGTCAAGACTTTAAAATAGAGTGTCTGTGCGAATTGGTGGCTGAGGCATTTACATCTGTTTCAAAGCCTCATCTGTTGTGCCTAAAACAGGAACATCTGCATTTAAATAAATCAGTGCAAAACTTTCTTATCACCACCTTCAGAAGTTTTCTTTGAAGGTGTAAAACATCAGTGCCAGTGTTTCACAGCTTAGACTCATATTTCTGTGGCAATGAATTCTCTGCATGCTGACCTCCAGAGAATACCTTGTGGCCAGAGGGTCTAATCCAGTTACAATGTGTGTACCAATCGTACTTTATCACAGGCAACAGTATCTACCTCTCCTCAGGCTGTGGGACCACACTCTTGAGAAAAGATGCCTCAGAGCTCTACTGTAGACTTGGATCACGTTGTCCTAATCCATTCCAAAGCGTAACAACTACATCCTAGGAAAACAAAACTTGCCCTCGGCCAGAGCTGAGGGGTAACTTACACCTGTCCTCTTGGTGTGGTTTCTGTTCTTATGCGTTTCCAGAAGGGGGAACTAAATAAACAAAAGTCACGCCATTTCTCTTCTTGTAGAATTGATTCAACACTAGATTTGTCTTTCTTTTAGATAATCTATAGCAGGGAATTAAAAAAAACAAAAAACGAGAAGGCTTTTGAATTTAATCTGCCACTACAGTAACAAGCATGGTCTGGTGGGTGTATATCTTCAAAGCTGATATGATTCACAACCTCGACAATGGATTTTTACAACAAAAATGCATTTTGCTAATCTCTCTACCCTTCTTGATTTAATAACTTTTAAGTTAAACTTTTAATACATTAGGATTTTCCCAAACCAGATCTTATCACTTTTTCCCATTGGATGTCTGACACAGAAACCAGTGCCCATATAGACTAAGTAGCTATTTAAAACCAAATCTATTTACAAGTAACATGAAACTATTGAAAATAAATGGTAAAACATCTGAGTACTTTTCCATCTGTGTTGAATTTAATGCTTATCGCAGTGGACGCTGAGGTTGGACGAGGGACTGTGGGGTAGATGGTACTTATTTAGCTAATTTGCGGATTTGTATTTTCTCCCTCGGGCATCTGGTGCCAATTTTCAGAGGGTTTTGGAGCAAATTGTGGCTGGAATGTGGATCATCATTCAGTGCACTCATCTGGCCATGTCCTGAAAACGACCTGTACAGCAAAAACTGAAATGTTCAAATCCTCAGTTTGTTGAACACATTGCTCTAATTCAGTGTGGTTCACACGTTCCCCTAAAATCCATCTTTTTTGGCTTCATACTAAACATAAAAAATATATTAAGAAAACAGCACTCTTCTCTGCTTTTTTCAGTGTCACTGTCTGTTCTTGTTTTTATTTCACACTGTCATCCATTTGACCAAATCAGCTCTGCCTGTTATAACACCACACATATCCCTATAGGTGCACTGTTTCTTTTCTATCCCCATGTTTTTCAATTTAAATGAAGATAGTTTGAGGAACAACTGATATCCTCTAGCTGTCTTTAGTAGGATGAAGCTATCACTCCTGTTGCCTCCTTGTGGCTCCTTTTTATCGATTGAGTGTCTGTATGATTCCCTTCTCTGCACTCAAAAATTACCTGTGCTAGAAGATACAGATAAATTAAAGGCCAGGCGTTTTAAAGTAATGCAATCACATTGGAGGTGGGAGGGTATGCTGTTTGAAATCTCCTCTCCTCTCTCCTCCTCTCCTCTCCCCGATCCTCTTTTCTGCTCGGGTGAAGTTTTGTAATTAGACTGTCATAGCACAGAGTGCTCTTGGGCTTGCTGCTGTTTTATATGCAGATGACTCAAATGATTTGTCTCATGATTTCATTGTCACTGTTTACTTGACTTTGACTATGCTGATATGACAGTGTCGTGGCTCAGGAGGTAAGAAAGGCTTAGGGGAAGTGCAAATCAGAGAGAAATAAACAGTGTTTACATGGGAGTGCTCCTGATGAATAATTAGTCCTTTTTGTGTTCTTGGAAGATAACCCAATTAGACTATCCAATAATGATTAACTCACTGTATATTAATCAGTTACTAACACAATGGTACTCCAGTTCTCAAAATGATTGCCAGTGGGACTAATAACTGTGATACAAAGGATTGTGCAAGAACTTAAGCTGGCATTTATAGATTTATTAGTCAACTCTTTTTTTCCTTCCACATATACTTCAGACTAAATGTCCTTACTTGTACATTTGTGCTCATGTCATATTATTGCCAAGGAGCATGAGGATGCGCAGCTCTCTGGGGAAATGTCAAAAATAGAGTTAATGGGTCGTAAATATTGTGGGAATGACCTTTTCTCAGTGTTTTAACTATTGCACTGTACTGAGCGTACTTACAGAAAAGTCCTGTGTAAAGTGGTCTGGCCGCTGTATGAGCATGTTTGCTAAAGCCTGGCCAGATCTGTGCTGTGGTCCAGAGGAGTGGGCCAAAACCAACAGATGGGTAGAGCAGAGGAAACGCTGTTGCAGTGTTTGTCCCAAACATCATGCCAAACGGGTGTTCCTCCTCAGAGACTGACCACTTGGCCCTACAGCCACTGGGCCGATGCCAAGAGAGACGGAGAAAGTGGGAGAGAGAGGAACTGAGGCACAAACATTGAGGGAAATAAGATGAGAGGGGACCCCAGACCTCAGCTAAGCTACATGACCTCATGGGTGACCTCTCTAACTGTCCATACCGACAAAAATATATAGACATAGGCACACACAGACACAGAAATTTTGCCCAGCAGCATTTACACACTGATGTCATGATGCCGCCTCTGGGATGCAGCCTTCTTAGTATGCGTCATTCTTGGTCCACCTTCCACAGCCGGCTGTTAGCTAAAGTCTGCAGGTCGATGCTGAGCCAGGGGCACGCTGCCCTATCAGTGTGTGGGTGGAAGTAGTGCAAGGGGAGCGCTAATGCTTAATATGAGCTGCCTGCCTGTTCCCTGTAAACAGGATATAATATCTGCTCTTCATTAAAGATGCAGGGCCCAGCCCCATGCAGCAGAATGCATTAGAGCTTTAATCAGCAGATATTATTGCTTTGTACTTCATCTGACTGCACTAGGGGGCCTCATGGGGGTTTGGTGGCGGTTTATGACAACTAGCTGTCGACAGTGGAAAAGTGAAATGAAAAGAAATAAAAAGGTTTAATGATATTCAATCCGACAGCGTCTTTGAATGGTTTAAAGGGGATGCAGACAATATAATCTTGTTTTCTTTTTTTCTTCCCATAACTTTTGGATTGGGAAGAAAGGGTGTCAAAAATTCCTTAGTCAGGACTCACATCTGCGCCTTCTATTCACTGGAAGGTGTTCTGCTAGTTTGGCCTGAGAAACCAGGATTCATTCCAAAAACAATAAAAATCATGACAGAAAGAATAACAGGACCCTTAGTGGTGTCTTCAAAAACTCCTGCCCAAGAGGCTTCTCTTTTCCTCTTCCTGCCATTAATTTTCATGCCAAAATAATCAAATGCAAATATTTCTCATCAGCTCTCTGGGAGCAGCCTTGTGACTAATTAGAGATAGTTTCTGGAATGTTAAGAATCCAACAAGGGACAGGATTTTTTCCCTTTTGGGACTCATCTGGTTCCCACTGTTATTCTTGTACAGCATGCAGACTAGAAGATGACTTTGATGTGGGATTTTTTTTTTCTGGCCAAAATGTGCCCCAGCTGTCTTTGCTGCATATATTAGACAGTATCTATATCATATGTTCTCTCCAGCTTTTGAAGCATCACTATTCACTGTTATAGGGATTGACATCAGTTTTCTAGATCCTCATTTGTGAGAGGAAGCTATAAATTTCAATGAGTACAAAAAAAAAAAAAAAAAAGGTCCCGGGGCACCAGTGTGTCTTTAAAACACAACCCCACACAGCAGCTTGTGGTGAATTTTATTGTCTGCTTGGTAACTGCTGAGGTAACAACTGACTGTCAAATGCTTCCTACTAACTGGCCAAGTGCTCAGTGAAATAAGGAAATCAATGTTTTACAAGCTTTAAGTGGCTCTATTTCGAACTGCAATTTTTTTGATACCTGTAAGGAGGACGCACAACACACATTGCTGTAATTGGTGTGTGCAGGCAAATCACTTCGGATTGCATAAATTGCTCTCAGTCTGCGTGTCCATTTAAGAATGATCCACGCTTTTATTTTTACTACCATTTCCCGCTCTGCTTTAAAGAAGTTAGATGAGTTCCACAAAACCTCTTCAGTAGAAAACATGTCTGTTTTCAAATTATAAATTTAAATGTTACATTCCAAGTATGGCAGGAATTACTTTTATGATGTGTCTAATCTCAAAAACAAGGAAGGATGAACAATGTGGTGTAGGGCAAGAAGTCTTTGCTGTTCTCCCACATGCAGGTAAGTCAGATTGTTTAAGTTGTTTCTACATTCGCAGCACATTCTTAGACTCCTCTCATCTTCGTCAAACTTGAATGAAAGGATTAATTATGCAGGCATTCGGGCACACCTGTGTCATGTAGTGAAAAAATGCTGAAACAGACGACTGAGTCAGGATTTATGCGACCATACTGAGGTCTACAGCTTTCGTCCAAGGTGAAGGATCAAATCTGCCAAGTGAGGAGCTTGTGCACTTCATGTCAGTCTTTACACAGATCAACCTCGCCTTAACCCTGTCAGGAGCTCTTCCCTGTCTTTATACTGTCATCTACTTTTCCTGAGAACCCATTTCTGTCAATTCAAAGGACTTGTACGTTAAAAATTCTGCTCCAATCTGAGTGTAAGCATTACTCATCTATTGATTCTCAGTCATGAGTGAAATACCATGTAATGCAATCTCTGTTTTTCTCTGTTCTGAGTACACCATTTTCTATCATGAATGTAGCTATTGATAAGGTATTATACTGTAAAAAACCCTCCTGAATAGTTTATTTTAAAAGATGAAAGGCACAGTCTACAATGCAGTTAATTTTTTTTTAATCTGAAAAATCTCACTTTTTTGAGTGGTATTAGAATGTGAAGCAACAAAAGCAATTCAAGCAAAAATGATCCCAGAAACCCAGAGTCCTTGTCAGGCTAACTTGTGATTTGCACACACATTTGCACTGTGAGACAATTTAATCAGCAGAAGCTATGCACACTCACTGCGAGTGGAGACATATTTTTCTATCAAAAAGCCACCATAAATGTATTCCAGAGGAAAACAACTAACATACTAGGGCAAAATGCAAGTAAAAAGCATTTGGTAAAATGTCAACTTACAGTTTCCGACTTTTCAGAGTAAACCCTTTTAATGGGCTCTCATACAGTATGTTTTATAACAAATAGGAAGTTTAGCCATTTTACCACAAATATATTCCCACAAACCAAATAGTCTCATTCTGAGATAAAAGATGGTTCTGCTCTGAAGATGTGTGTAATTCTTTAATCTGGAGGTATTGGATGGCTCATGGCATATAATTCCAATCAGCTCAGGAAACTGAGACAGTCGGTTTTCTGTCTATCAGGACGTCTTACTTTCTGTAGGTAACAGTCTGCACTAGTTGAACGTACAACTCTCCTGCTTAAAACTATCATTATCAATCTTTTTAAGACTCTGTTGCTGCGCATTTACTAAAGATAGCCTTACTACCAACTGGTAACCATGGTTATTGATTTTTCAATTAATGTCATTCATAACTGATTGAACTGAATGAGATTATATTAACCGATAAGGCAAAAGAAGAAGAAAATGCATGCCAAACCATGAAGCGAATTAGCTGTAATACCTGGTTGCACCACCAGGTAGAGCTTCTTATTGATTAACACTGTAGCAAACTTCGAAGGTGGTCATTCAGACTACATGAAAATATTAGTAAGCCAAGAGCATTGTAAGGATGTAGATAGTGGACATCATTCCATGTCATGGTAGCACTGCTTTGAATGTAGTTGCATGACAGACACCGTTTTACTAGCATAGACAATTAGCAACTAGTTGCTTATGATGCTGGTGTAGTAGATGTCAGCTCACCAACAACCCATGAGTGCTGGCCGGGAGCCATTAAGTGTCACGCGACACTTTCTCATGGTGGCACTTTACTGAGTTCATTTTGTGGTATAGATTAATCGATTCCTGATTGATAAGGCTGCCGACTGTCAGTTAAGAAAAGTGTTTAACATCTGCATCCGTAGCAACAACATGGATCAACCCACACTTGAAGATCAGAAGAAGGCTGCTTTGTATTTATACCAGCCCTACACTAGCCATTTGGAGATGTGCTCTTTCCTTGATCTCTTTTAAAATAAAAATTATCCACAGTGGTACTGCACAAATCTTAATTTCATTTCGAAAAGCTGCATAGATCACTAATGTAACCTTCCCTATGGTGTAGGACACGCTTCTTATTGAGATATCACCCACAGGTGAGGTAATAGCCCCTCAAGGCTCACCTCTTAAACTTACCTGCTGTCAACTACAATTTAATAGCTTCTCGACAGGATTCATAAAACACCAGTGAAGTCTTTTTTTCATTCTTTTTCATTGGAGCCATTATTTTGTAGTGTCTTGACCTCACTGGGACGATCCTTTTTAGGTGGACATTGCAGGTATGAGGTGCAGGGTGAAAGCTAAGTGCATTAATGACTCCTACCGTACCTACCAAGGCAAAATTAATTTCAGTCAAACACTTAGTGACTCTGCTTAGTGATGTCAGTTAGCCCTTTAGAGAGGTGGCAATTTGCCTGGCAACATAAAACTGTGTTTGTTTAAGAGCTCATCAGGGATTATTGGCTGTTATTATGTCAGTGGAAATCATCAGCCTGGTGTGGAAATTGCCTAAATGGATTTTGTGCATTAGCCATCATGAGGGATTTATGTAGTAGATATTTGATAGGTATGGTCAACATAATTCTAACCACTCTATGTCACTGCAGAACTGCCTGCAAAAATTAAGATAACAGTGAACATGGAATTCCCTCATTCCGCCATTCTCCCCTATCTGTCGGCTTTGTAGCCTTTTTAAAAAGAGGGTCAGCCTGATATTGTTTGTTGTCATGAAAGCATCTTATTAGTTTTGACAGCTTGGGTCTGTCTCTGTATGTGATGGTGATTTGGCCCGGGGAGGTTACAGTGTCTGCTGACTACCGATGCCTTTCCTTATTCCAGCACCACCGGCCTCTTTGTCAAATGTTCGTTCATCCTGAATGTGATGTGACACCCGCTTTCTAGTGAAAAACTTTGCATGAAGGCGTGTGAGCTCCCTGCTCTCTGGGTGGAAAAACTAATGGATGAGCTCTATAAACCCAAATAAGGTATGACGCTTGCCTCCCACGCATTATACAGAACGGTGCAAGTGTGGCTCAAAGAGTTTTCTGCCACAGGTTGAAGCCAGATGCTGAAAGCTGTAATGCTGAAATGAGATTCATTGTACTGTACAATGTGTGCCTGTGGCGTCTTCTTGCACCCTGCCAATCAAACTGAAGGAAACATGTTTCCTAAATAGTGCTTGGAGCTTTAACTGCATGGGTCACTAACAAGAGGCTTTTATGAGTCTGTGTATGGTCAGGTAGCTCCCTGCCCTCCCTGTAATTCACCTGCAAAGGCCCGACAGAGTACTGATCCTTCCTTCATGGCGTCAGAGCTTTGACTGACAGGGAGGTGTACTGATGTTGAAGTACCGCCAGAATAAACAGCCGTCGCTCACTGATCACTTGAAACCATACAGGGCTTTCCTGCCCTTGGGACGTAGCTCTTTCCACATACAGATGAATGAATGTCAATCATGCAATTTAACAATCCTCAGCATAAAAAAATGCTTTTGGAGCCCCTCTCTTCCTGTTTGCTGTAATACATGCACAGAAGAGTATGCTATCTCTGTCTTTCCTTGACACATAAACACAGAGTATTGTACAGTGCAGGATTTTATTTATTTATGTTTACTAGACTCCTCTGTCTTCCTGAATGCTAAATGTAGATAAGCTAATTTTCCTGAGCCGATTATCAGCTTCAGAAACAAGTGGGCAGGCCACAGTGAACATTCAAACAGAGAATAAATTGAAAGAGCTGTAGAGAGGGGAAGAGGACTGTTTAGTTCCCCTCCTACGTAGCTGGAAATGGATCTCAGCAGTGGCATTTCTCTCCGGCTCAGTCCTGAGATCCCCCCAGCTTTAAAAGATGCTGCTGTTTGCCACACTAAATGCCCAGTAATTCATTTGTGCTGTAACTCAATAGGAGCCCAGAAGATATGATGGCTTTTAGAGAATTTCACTGTAAACAAAAGGAAAGACCTCTCTGTGGGGATTTGGGTGGTAACTTCAGCTACTCAGATCAGCAGTCAGTTCTTCTTCTGCGTGCTTTATGCCACTGGATAGGTGCTCTGTTTATGTATGTAAACCATTAGACTGTTGTTGTGGAGCTAATGCTTTTTATAGTTTGTGTATACAGTACAATTTCCAGTCTGCGGAGTCTGAAACCCATAAGGCAACACAATAATATTTCCCCAACTCACTATATTAGATTAGGAATGAATGAAATGTTAGACTTTACACTGACTATTTTCATACTCTTTAAAGAGACTTCGGTCTCCCTGGACTTGTGCCAACTTATCTGCCATTTAGTCTATCTTTCCCTGCTCCTCCTGAACTTTGTGACAGATTTTTTTTTTTCTCTCATGTGGTAAGGAAAGCGCTGCAACATATATTGTCTGGAGGTCACCATAACCTTCAACAACTTTTGCTTAGTAAGTATTCAAATCTATGCAGCATGGACACAAATATGACTCAAACTGACTGTGCTTGCCTGTTTTCCTGTCACAGCAAGGGTATGCCTGGGAATGACTTCATCCAGGGGACATTTACATTAGTAAATAGCACAAAACTGACAGGCTCTTCTATAAATGAGCAAGTGTGCTGTACTATCAAACGCGGGATGGCTGCTGGTGGGGAAATGGGACGTGTTAGGGGCATATGAACTGTATATGCCTTCTGACAATGATGAATGTTGGCTCAAAAATACAGTATAAGTGATTTTCTCCACTTTATTTATTTATATACTCCCTGAAATTGGGGCCATTTTTGACCAATCTGATTAGGAGGTTACTGCATGGGGGGAAAGGGAGGAAGGAAATCTGCAGTAAAGGACAGTCGCCAAACAGCCAAATGAATCTGGAATGGATACTGGACTCCTTCAGAGTGCCTCTAACAGCACTAGTAAAGTGTAAACAGTGACCCTCTGCACTACCTGGCATACTCTTGTGGCGATATTATATGGAAAATGTAGTGTGTGGAGAGGTGAAACTGCTCTGGCTCACAGTGAACAGCATCTAAACAGTAGAGCTATTTAGTTTCAATATGTCCAGGCTTTGCACAGTGACTGAAGGTGGTTCCAGTCTTTTATTTCACCCGTTCTCATCCAGGATGCAGCAACAGGAACAGCGTACATTTTAGGAGCCATTGTACAAAAACCGTAAAGTTGCCTCTTTGCTTCATAAAAATGTTTTATGGGCCCTGATGTTTTAACGGTGTTTACAAGATTCAGATTAACGCAAGCATTCTGTCAGACACACATGGCCGGTGCTGCTGAGCCATTGCAGCCTGGTACTCAACTTTCTTCAAACCTGTTTATGCCTTGATAAAACATAGCAATTATTCGGCTATTGCACAGTTTGAGAGAGTTTGCAGGCAAGTCGGTAATAAAGCAGCGAGGACGTTGCAGTGCACTACAGTGGGGGTGTGATGAATTCAGATATCTTCTCGCACAGTTCATTCTCATTTTGTTTTCCACAGAGGCATGTTATTTGCTTGTTAAACTGATAGCTAAATGATTTCAGACTCCCTTCGGAATTCCACACTGTGCAATTTGTGTGGTATTTAAAAGGGAGTAATTACTTGTAATTAAGTTCTTTTTCTTTGTGTGTTTGTTTTGTCTTACATGCTTGACTTTGATTTAGTACAAACTGAATCTTAACTTTAAATCAAATGAAACGTCTTCAGTAGTTTGCTTTAGTTGTGTATTTACTGTAATTATGTACTGGATTTTCTTCTCACATTATTGATGTTAATTATTGAGATAACAATAATTATGCCACAAACTTTGTGACTACAAAAGAGCTGGACAGTGTGACCAAAGAGATGAAGCTTTATTTGTACTTGTTTAAAGTACAACTGCACAGCAAACAACCGGTACAGCGGCCACAAACAGATAATGCCATGATTTCAGGTACTGGTTGGCTCATTTTCACTGAGCGAGGGGGAGTCTAAATAAAATTTATTTCAAATTTCATAACTCTCTTTAAAGATTTTCCCCTTTTAGGCATGAAAGTTTGTCATTGATCAGTTTAAAATGCAGAATGTAGAATGAAGACGAGTGAATGGTCTTTGTACTGAGCAAAATAATTGCAATCATGCTGCCTCATTAATAAGTGTTCGTTTTTATATTACTTTTAGAGCCAAACTAATCTCTTAAACACCCTGCATTTCTTCTCCCCCCAATAACTCATCTGCATGTGAGATTATAGAAGTGGCAGCAGCCAAGTGATCACATAAAACTCTGCATCTTTATCTGTGCATCTGAATGGAAAGAACACGAGCTGGGCAAATGATGGCGCACAAAATATCTTTGCAAACTTTGCAGTGTTTTGAATATCCTTTAAAGTCCTCCTAGTTTGGACTGGCACACAATCCTGATTTCAAATCAGGCCAGTGACTACACATACTGTATGTAGTCAGTGTGTTTTTATGTAATGACACTTACTGGCAGGTATTTCAGTGTCCACAGACCACTAACTAGCCAGTGAGTCATACCGCTAAATTCTGATGCCCTTTACATTTTTTGGCTTTTCATTCCTCCCAGTTTTTGCAGCTCTCCTGATTTATTCTAGCCAGTAGGTGGGTTAGGGGGTTAGCAGGGTTGTGGTATCGCATGAAGCAGTCAATCCATACCCTCTATATTTGAATCTTAGTTATATTAATATTTGTCAAGCCCAGGCCTCCTGCTAGCTTTTTTAAGTGAAAGTTTAAATGTTGCGCCATTAATCATTTTGTCACAGTTGCTGTGTCTGTTTTGGGAACAAAACGGTACAAACACACATGCTGTTTGTAACCTTTCTCACCTGTCGCGATCCCTATTCGCCTGCTGGGCTGTATTAATGTGTCGGTTTGTGGAATGCGTCACCAGTGGCCTATTCATTCTTTAACAGAGGCTGACATTAGGCCCAGTGTTTGTGTACATCCAAAACACTGTCAGTCACTGTCATAATGTGTTGTGCTGCGCTGAGATGGTGCCGTGGAGCATATCCATCCCCGCTATGGGCCTTCATAGCTGGGATGGATATGTTCCATAGGCCCAGTCCATTAACACATGCACCACTGACCCATAAATCACTGTCCAAGGCCTCCTCAGACAGCAGCAGCCTGTTGGAACACTCTGGCCTCCTCCAGTATTCACACACGAACCACTGCAGATAAATCTACAACTTTCATTCCTCTTCTATTTCTGCTATTTATCTCCTCTCCTCATTTTTTCTGGCAGATTTTTATTAGCCTATGGCACGTGACTGAAGATTACCACTTCTATTTTATTTTTTTTCTTTGCACTCTGTTTGGCTGACAGGTAATAACATACTGTGAGATATTGTGCAATATGAGTCATATGCCATGGTTTTTTGATGAAACTTATTCATTAAAAGTGCTGTTTAGCAAATTCAGATATGATTTATATGACTCTGAATCATCTGATATCTAAATTTAATTACCTGTAGAGCTGATTTGTAATTGGCATATTATGGCACTCAGACCATCCTTTCAGTGAGGTCAGAAATGAGGGTGTCATGTGACCTGGACATCTCTGCTTTTTGACTGTGCAACGGAAGAAGGATGTTGTTAATTACTGCATGAGGTTCGCAGTCCTAGTGTCAGCATGTCTTTTCAAAGTGCTACATATGCGGTTCTTAGGCGCTGAAGATGCTGAACCTTCTTAGAATCATGAAGTGGCAGTGAGCCAGCCGTCCCCGAAGTCTTCTCTCCCTGTCAAAGAAATGGAGTCATTGTGGTCCGTGTGATGAAGCTTTATCCTATCCCCCTGACAAATTAACTCATTAATGATAGATTTAGATTGAACATGTATGGAGAAACCATTCATCTATTCATGGAATCTCATTTGTCCTGTTTTATGGAGTGATGCTTTTGACAGCAAGTAGCGAAATGGAAAAACCCAATCGTCCAGGAGAGATAGGCTTTTCTTATTTAATGCCTTTCTCTCCATCTGCCTTACAATTCTCCAACACAAAGAATTCATTTTGGTTTTTATGGCGCAAAAAATGATGGGTGGTCCTGATTAGGACTATTATTGTACTTTAATTGAAATGCAAGATATGCCACTTTTTGTGATTATCGGCAAATTTCTTAAGCTTTTATTCTCTCCATTGTGAGTCCTGCTCAGATGTGTTTTTTTTTTCTTCTTCTTCTTCTTCTTCTTCTTCTTGCATACCTCAAGCCCTTGGCACGGAATATGGGACAGTGAATGTTAGCACAAAGAATATGAAGTACTGTGTGTGTTTCTTGGTAGCAAAGGATGGTACTGTTCCTCAATCCCTTCTGGAGCATTGTGCATGCCAACAGGAAGAGCATTGGATGAAGAAGAAAAACAGAAAAAGAGAAAGTGAGTGCGGGCATGGAGGAAGAGTGATGGAGTGCAGGGGGCTGATAGAAACTGAAAGAAAAGATGCCAGCTCATTAAACATGTACAGTTCGAGAGACAGGGAGCGAAGAAACGGGTGAGAAAGAGCGGGAGAAAAGTTTTTTCTCTCCTGGGCCTAGAAGCAGCCAGCCTGGGCATGGCCGTACCCAGTTGGCCTCATGCAGAGCAACAACCCCCTGTTCTGTCAACACAAGTACACAGCATGTCATCACTGATAACCCCTCTGTGAAAATGAATCAAGTCTAGTTCACAGGAACCGCAGATAATGCAGCAGAGGGAACATCAGAAGAATTTTTTTTAAAAAAAGTCTCAAATGTAGAACTTTTTCATATAGTGGCACTGATTACTTTTTCTCCTCTCGTGTTTCTCAAACATACATTAACAAGAAATGCTGTAGCATGTGGATGTGGTCTTTAATGGAGAGGACCCCATTATTTCTTGCTACTGAGGCAATGTGAGATAATATCAGCTATTACATTTTCTCAGAAGTCATAGAGGCCTCCGCACAAAGAAAAGTGCCTCCTTTTTGGAGGCTCAGAATGTGTCTGTAAGGGTGTTATTGTGCACCCTTGGCAGTAGTAATAGCTGATCGGAAAGCACATAAAAAGATTTGGAGTGTGTGTGAGGAAGCGATGAGATTTAAAATAGTTTAGTAATTCTTTCAGTTTGTTATTCTCTACGTCTTTCATTTATCTCCCTTCACTTTAAACGTATCAATGTGGTATTAGTGCTATGTGTTCTCTGGTATTTTACAAGGACAAGCTAATCATTATAATTTTGTGGATTTAAGCTTGATAGGTCTGACAGCCCGAAGCCTGTTTAATGGCTTATTCAGAGAATGGAACTGGATCTTTTTGAAGCAAAATGTGTTCTCATGAGTCTGTGAAATAACTGCCCTGATAGGACTGTCATTACATTACAGAACCATTATCAGTTGGCAGTTTTCCTAAGTAACTGTCCAATGATATGATCCACTGTTTTGCCCTGTATTCCACCAAACACATCGCTGTGTTTAGTGGGACATAGTGTGGCCAGCGTTACATCTCTGAGCTGCATTAATAAGTGTAACTTTCTTCTCAGACAAGTGTTACAAGGATCAAATGCTGCCAACAATTAGAATTGTTATAAAGATTTGATGTCATTAGTTATCCTCAAAGTACTTTTCTCTGAAGATGGCTATGCCTACTGGAATTAGTGAGAACAAATACATTTCATTACAGCTAAACTGCATGTTCAGATAGGTTTTGACACAATTTGAGGTAATACATTTCAGATAAAAACCCATCTTTGTATTTTTATTTTGCTTTCCTGTTTCTCCTTTTAAACCAGTTATACATAAATGGGGCCAAACTCACCACTCTGGAAACCCAGAAAATGGTGGAGAAGCTTCATAAATGTTGAGAAAAGACGATGTTTCTAAATGTAACCATACAGCAAGTGAAAATGAAACCTAAGTAAGAATGTAATCCCATGCAGGACGCAAACCCTGGTCTCCTGGGTGAAAATCCTGTTGCTAACTTCTGCCTCCAAACATCTCCTACTACGTGGCTGTCTTGAGAAAATCCGTTTATTTAAAAACATAAATTACAATGCAGTTCAGTCGTATAGAAAGGTAGTACAGAAGGTTGGATATTAAAGCCTGCCTAGTCTTATATATGCTTAGCTGGCTGAAGGGACCAACAGTTAAAAACGGCAAAGATCTGTTGATTAGAAATGTATTTGTAATACGTCACCAACAAACCTATTCCAGGAGGAAATAAGCTTCCCTCAAATTGTAATTGAAAATGCAGTTTAGTTGTAAAGAATATGATTTTTTTGGCAACAGGGGTGTTGTAAACATCCGACCTTGTGTGATGTATATCAGGGTTTCTGTGTCTATTGGCAATCGCAGCTACAAGGTCCCTGGTTTGGAACTTCAGACATCAGTGTCCTTTTGATGTGGATTTTTTTTTGTGCGCTTTTATCTCATAACCCTCAGACATTTGGGGCAGGTGAATTGAAAACTGCAAATTATCCAGGGTTGTGAGTACATTTTGTCTGTGAGCTTGCCACGTGGCAGCCAAAGATGTTTACTTGCCTTTTGCATGTTGACAAAGGCTCCAGTCCTCCTGTGACCCGTGGTGAGTGAGTCGCTGTCATGCTGACTATCTGCTTCCATCTATATCTACATTCCTGGCACCGGCGTCTCCCTCCTCTGGTGCTGCTTCTGTGGTTATCATAATGAAGGAATGGGCAGAAGATAGGATTCCTTGTATCCTTGTTTAAGCATGATCTGCAGCACTATGAGCTGAAGAATGTGGGTTCGAATGAGTTTTGACATTCACTTTGCAGCATGTCCAAACTGGTAGCACAGTGCATTATTCACTCATAATGCACTCTTTGTGTAATGCTAATGCTTTCTCCCTGTTCCAAATGCCAATGACATTTTAGCACACTTGTCACTGCATAACCCAATTTAATGTCAGTCTACTTGCCCAATACTAAATAGCAGTCAAAATGTTGTTCCTCTCTTGCAAAAGAGACTGTTGTTCATAATATTAATGTGTCTGTGCACAGTTTTTTTGTGTATTTGAGAGAAAACCTGCTGAAAAATCCTCTTGAATAAATAGTCATCCAAACATTCCTCAATAAGCTCTCCCAGAGAAGTAAACATCCTCCACTATAAAGTATATTCATGTGAATTTCTGTGACACATCTTTTGAGAGTGTCCAGTATAATTTATCTTTATGCCTTCCTTCCAGAGCACTTCTGTGCTTTCCATTACATCTGGGGCAGTTTGCAGGTAAGAAATGTTAACCGTGGCACATAAAGTTTCACTCCTGACTGATTGCTAGGTCAATGACAACGATGCAGGGAGCAGCAAACAGATGCTTGGGTTGGAACAAAAGTAGCCAAGGATTTAGTGGCCAGAAAATGTTAGGATCTCACATTGTGAGAAAAAGACTGGCTCTCACATTATCAGCATTCACATTACAGGCTCATTAACAAGAATAATGGGGCTCAATAAAAGCAATCAGGCTCTGAAATAAACTACAATTAAACAACCTTATTTTTCCCCATTAGAGGAGGAGCACCCCTCTGGGCTGAAGAAGAGGGACATTGCTTCAGTCTTTTCCCATCTGCTGCAGACACACATTAGTACTGTGCAGTCATGACAGCCGCATACTGTAAACATCAGACGAAGGCAAACAGGACAAAGAGGATTTTTGAGTGTTCCTGTTGTTTGAAGGCTCCATAATGCTTCTGCCATGCTAAACAAACACATCCCAAAGCTTTTAATGTCTAGTTACGCTACACAAACACATTGTGTACTGTTGTCTTTCTGCAGAGTATCATTCCCTCCATAAATCCATCCAAAGCCGCAGCATGAAGTGCGGACTGTAGTGCTCAAACATGTCACAGGGCTTTGCTTTCGGAGCTGCAGCGCCAGGAAAGGCCTGTCTGCTTAGGAGCTGTAATTTAATTGAGGGATTAGCATTACTGTGCAGGGTATAATATACTTCTTTCAGCACCTGCCATTTAACCTTGCTGGTGGTGAGCAGGACTTGCAGGAACAGAGAGAGGGGTTACCTTTAATCGTCAACATGCTGGAGCCCTGAATGGTGGCTGGGGGTTTTCGAGCCCCCTTATTGATTCCAACAGATGGCAGAACCAGAGAGAGAGTTTTTCCGCTGACTCCTTGCCCAGATGAACAGCAGTTGAGAGCTTGCCATGGCTTCATTAAATATTCACTCACAGCGACAACACACCACACATTAAGCACACACAGACAAGACACAAAAGAACCACAATAAAAGTGCCACTGTGCTGATATCTGAGCAGAACATAGAGCCATATCCAAGGAAAAAGACATTCACCTCTTTCCCAAGCCTTTTGAAATATTGATAAGTCAGCAACAATAGCTTTCATAGCTGAGTAAGCTTGATAATACGAGTTCCAATTATATTAATTATTCATTCTGAACTTAATAGTTATTTTTTTTTCTTTCTGAACACTTTTTTTTACATTTCTGCTTGGGATGCATTACACATTTGCCATCACATTTCTAACAGTCATCAATCAGTCTTTCAATCATTCTGTTTCTGAGGAGCTGTAATTTAGCCCTTCATAAGGCAGCAATGGAACAATTTGCGATGAGTCGCAGGAGAATTTGACAGTTGGGTCGTCTTTGCTGTGAGACTGCTGTTACGCATGAGAAACACTCCCTGTGAACTTGGACCACCTGAGGATTTGTTTATGTTAGCAATTAACTGGAGGAAAGATGATTGTTGGGCAGGTCAGGGAAATAATTACAGGGCTCAGGCAATGTCAGGCGTCACATTAGGCCGAATCAAGACCTGCCTCTGCTGTCCAGAATTAAATATGAAAACATGCAAATGAGGCTTGACTCCTTGCAAGGATGCACTTCCTGTAGCAGTATAACAAGCTCATTGAGATGCAGTGCCACTAGTATGTGATATAGCTGCTATTTATTCTTGCAAAAGGCCTATTTTCATATGGACTGAGATTTCTAGACCTGCTTATACTGAGGCAAGAAAATGTTGTTAAATCACAAAAAGAGGGTGAAATTGCAGCAAGTTTTTTGGAAATCTTACGGGGTTTGTTCGGTTTCGGAGAAACACATTTTTAATTTCATATTTACTGAGGTCTGAGTGGCTGCATGTTTTACATGTGTGCTGCAGCTGAATGGGCAGAGCACAGTGTTAGCACTAAGATTTATCAGTTTGATTCCTGATGGCTCCATTCATGTGAAGCATCTGTGCACTTAGAGTGTACTAAAACACATTAGGTGAAGCCATCCACCAAATTGCACTGAAAGATTATGTGAGTATTTACAGTGGATGATTTGCCAAAGATGAATACCCACTATTAACACTCACACACTACTGTTCTTATCATTAAAGGGCAACGTGTCCTTCAACCTAATTTTGCATTCAGTGAACTTACAAGGACAGGAAAATCTAAAGTTGAAATTTTATGGGTTGTGCCTTTTTATGCCGTTTGTTTGGCAGATGCGGTTAAACAGAGCTCGGAGCTAATTTAATTGTGCATATCTGTTCATGCTTGATTTTCAATGTGTGTCTGAGAGACAGAGAGGAGCTGGAGAGAGAGGTGGAGGAGATGCGAGCTTTGTAAACACATGCAGCTGTATCCTCTTAAAGCAGGCCTCGTGGCTGTCCCCTCTTATTCTCTGTTTGTAAGCTATCGTGTACTTCTGTCATGATAAGAGGCACCGAAATTCTGGGCTCAAATGGCAATTATTAGCCGTGTTCTCCGGCTGCGTCTCTCCCTGTTGCCCTCTCGTTCTTGTGCTTGTAAGGCTGACGGTGAGGCATCTTTTATACCCCATCATTGTGGCTGTTGCTAAATATGAATGGTTTCTGTTTCTCTTTGGTTCAATTCATTGTGCAGCAGGAGCGAAGAATAAGCCAGGACCCAGGATCAATTCATTATATCGAAATGACCGGTCAGTGAATATTGTTTGAGGCTCATTATTTTGAGTTGTGTCTGTCTGTGTTTATTCAAAAGCAGGACTTTGCCATGCTGTACTGGATTCAGTACAAGCTGCTTCAGTCTTCGGATAGTGCCCCTCTCCTTCTTTTTGTTTGGATGTCTCCCTCTCCAGGATCACCAGACTGTGCAGCATAAATCTGACTGGCAATGCATCACTGCGGCAATGTGTTTTTCTTTCACGCAGAGATACGAAGTGTAAACTGCTAACGGAGACACACTGAAATGGCAAATGTGAGGAAAGAAATGGAAAGAGATGTTGGAATTAGTGGGGATTCTTTGGAAACAGTTACTCCACTCGCTGTAGTCAAATATTGGTTGTTAACTTTTTCTAAGCCTCGTGCCTGGTTGGAGACTAGACCATCAACATTTTAATAGCCTCTAGTTAGACATTTTTACAACCGACTTCTGACCACCATAAAGTGAAAGATTCCTAAGCAGGATTTTGGCAGCAGATCTTTTATTGTACAGTGGATTTATCAAGTTGTTATAACTAATGTTTTTCCTACGTCTGCATCTTGCAGATAGGCAATTAGTTTTTTGTCCACCTTCTTTTCACCTTAATTGTTAAATGTAAGTTTGCTATTAACTTTCTTATCCGTCAAGTGATCCATATATAGAAACAACCATTAAACAGATTATGTTTTAATGCCAAAGAATGCTTTATGCAAGCTGAAAAGATATCATTATGAGCCACAAGAACATAACCTTCACTAAATCATTATTACACTGAACCCTTTAGATTAATTATATGTGTATTTTAAGTTAATTTATTAGAATAAACTTTTCATGCTGTGACCACAAATTAATTATGTATTACTTTTTCCTGTATTTACCTTCACTGCCCCGGATGAAATTTGATAATTGCTTGATTGCTTTTCAATGAACAATACATCAAGTTATTTTCCTTTATATATCCCAAAATAATATTATAAATGCCCTCTATCTTTAGACTTGATTGTCTGTACTGTAGGAGATTTTGTGCTGCAGATAAGTTCTCTGTGAAGGTTACTCTGGGCTGGTCCACTGGAGATATTCTGTGGGACAACCAGGCTCCCAGAAGGACCCACCAAAGCTACTTTTTTCACGGGATACAATTGTCTAACACTTCTTTTTTTAAATCCCTGCTTAAATAGAGAGATGGTGTCCTCTTTTTCAACGCTTCATTTGTCCTAATGCTCTTTTAAATGGGCTTTGGCTATAGAGATGGACAAGTATTCTTGTGCAACTGCAATGTGCGATAAGTAGCCTCTCATTTGACCGCCCTTGCAGGCCAATTATAAAGCTGTAATAGGGCAACACCTCCTCAGTCTTTCTGTTATTGAACCTCACTGGTCTCTCCCTCAATTTCTCTTTTTGTCTCTGTCATTTTGCCTCATTTCCTTCCCCTCTCTGTCTTCCTCTCTCTCTCTCTCTCTCACTCCCTCTCTCTCCCTGCGGCAAAGAGTAGAGAGGGCAGGCGTGGTGACGGCCAGCCCTAGTGTCCTTTAGTGTCCGATAACAGAGCCTTCCCATCAGCTGCCTGCCTCAGCCAAGCAAGGCCTGGCTAATGGATTTGGCTGGCAGGCATACATCCCTTCTTCCCAGTTGAGCCACCCTGCTCTCTCCCACACCTCTCAATTATTCAGTCTCCACTTCTATGCAAATGGTTTCCTATTGAGGAAAAACCTGCCATTATTTTCATCTGGTTGTTATGTGTGCTGATGCGTGGGACTCTGGAGACTTGTCGGCTGTGACATATGGTATAGCTGGTGAGATGGAGGATGCTGCCTACTTGCCAATCCCTCATCTCCTTCTAGGCGAAGCTCCATCAGACCTGAACCATTAGAGGCTGATCTATCGAAGCGCCGTTCACAAGTGGTAACACTCTCTAGCAGTTCCCTAGCAACCGCCGCAAGCGCTGGTCTCTTTCACTGTAATGCTCAGTTGCTTAGCTACAGAGACTGACAAAACTACACATGGCTGATCTCGCCGCGGTGTCAAGGGCCAAAAACCGGTAGTATCATTCCAAAACTTATCAATGAACAGAGGCACATAGGAATAGATGTCACAACACGGCATTCTCTTGGCTGTGAAATCTCAGTTGGTTGGATATTCTCTGTAGCTGCCAGCAGCTCTTTCATAGCTGTTGGGTTAATACACATGTTACAGTGTGTTAACCCAACACCTGACATTTAGAGTGAAAAGATTGCATAGATGGTGGAAAGCTTGCGTGTGCTTGGTTGTGTTTGTGTCTGCTTGTTGCTCCTTGGAGTCAGAGGGTGAATGAAGGGCAGTGGGTTGCAGGGGAAGAGAGGATGGAGGTGATGGTTTTAGGAGGACTGTGTAATTAAGGCACATAAAACAGCTAGCCTCGCCGGCTGCAGGAAGGTGTGCTGCTGATTTAGCCCTTCCCCTCTATGCAGGCCACCTGTTAAAGGATTTATTTCCCAGGTCAGTGTTGGGTGCCTGACATCATCAGGCAACCTGCTTCTTCTCTTAGCACAGTGGGAGGGCAGAGGCAGAGGAAGGGGGCTACTTACTGTATGGCAAGAAAACCTAAAGTAACCTTTTGTTTTCTCCTTTGCTCATTTGGGACTGAAACTTCCAGTACGGGCAGACTTAGGAAAACAAACATTTTTTGTCCTGAGATACATTTTTAGAGGTGTTGAAAGTGCTTGGAAATATATTATTCCCCACTGGTCTTTTCCAAATGCGTGGAGAGCAATGGGCAAGTGAGAGAAACTTCCTCCTTAAGTCATCTGGGAGACATTGTGCCCTTCCAGTAGCCTACCTCAGCAATGTCACACCCCACCTTAGCAGATGCTTAAAGAAAACACCAGCAAGCGCATTTACCCCCATTTCACACTCTCATATTTCATTTTCATGTCCACTGAGGTTACCTTTCCATTTTCTTCTCCACTGCAGATACTGCAAGGTGAAAATGGTATGTTACCTGTTTATTTATGAGAACTGCAATAAGGGCAATGTATTTACCATAGCCGCAGATCTGTGTGTATTTTGAAGATGTCTCAGAGGTAATTTCACAAGTCTGTAGTTAGGTTTGTGCTAACAAGGCCAAGGTAGACACACCCCCAGATGGTGGCACGTCTCTGCCCCCTGAGAGGCAAACACCGCTGGGCACCACCAGGCTGAGGAAGGACCTGCTACAGCCAAAAATAATTAAGCACGCTGTCACATGGTTTTTGCTGTATTCACAGAAAATTTTCATCCAAGTCTCAACATGGGAGGAGGCCCCTGCCTCCAGTCTTTTATTTTCCAGAAACGCACATGCACACACACTCACACACATCCACACTCACACATACACATGCACTCTGCAGCACTCACTGTTTACACATGATGTCACTGCCAGTGCAGAAGAAGTAGTCTTTGATCAAGAGTCTCAAAGGAGCAGCACTTTGTAAACAACCAATAAGATTAGATTCTCATAGGGCCATAGTTCCCCATTTGTTATTGTATACTTTATCAAATGCTGCATAACAATACAAATTATGCTCTTGCTCAGCCTGCAAGTAAATATACCATACAGTTCATATCAATGTACAATATACACAATTATGCATGTACAGTTGCATCTTTGCAGCTACATACAGTTCTAAATTAATGATTATGCTGTTTTGTGCACCAGCTTACATGAGATATGAATCCCATTCTTGGCTGTATGTTGACAGACTGTGATTTCTGTGGCCACTGTTTCTATGACAACACGGTAATCAGTGAAGGATATATCATGCAGTGTAATGCTAAGCAGGTATGCTCTGTCCTGTAATATTGTCTTGATTTACATATCTGCTTTATTATTGGATTGATGCTTGAAATACATAGTGGCAGCTAAAGAAATAGTAAATAGCTCCTGACCTTACTGAACAATGATGGCTGCCTCAGACCTGCAGATTTATCTTTATTGTTTGTCCATTTTTTAAATTTTCAAAGTCATTCCTGTGTTGCTCATATTGTGTCTTCCTGTCAGAGTGCCTCATGCCACCCTCTACAGTATTCCAGTGAAATATGTGGGTCGGGTCTTTTTAACAGAATCTGCATTTCTTTGAAGACAGAGTAAAGAAAAACATTGAGCTATCCTTTAATGCTTGTCCCAGTGTATCATCATCACTTACAAGAATGTGTAATTTGTGCTATACCAGAGAAATATAACATTGTGGAGCAAAGCGGTGAGTGGAAACCCAAAATATACTTTATAGGTAGAGAGAGCTTCAGCTGCCCGTGCTCAAGACATCCCACAGACAATTTTAGCTGCCAGTAACTCTTACAGTTTAATTAAGTTATAAATGTGCGTTTACCTTACTTCTTGCATCATCTTTACCTCAACTTACTGAGTTATATAATTGTCAGCTGTGGGGCTTTGGAGTGTAAAATTCATCTGTTTCTATCATTTATCCTGAAGTGTACAGGCACCCCGACAGCAACCTTGAATCGCTGTCCATCCTTTAGACTCTCTGTCTCTTCAGTCAGGTGTGGAGAACTATTTTCAGCTCTGCCTGAGCGGCAGCACTGATGTGTGCAATGTTTTTCACCTGCTCTTCATCATTTCATTTCATATCCTGAGCGGGTTTACTTTGAAGAAGTGCTATCTGGCTGATGTGTCTGTGTGTTTTTGGCTGCTTTGGGGTGGATTTAAGAGGTTGTTTTTATTTTTTGCCTCTCTACTAAAAAAGAATCCTCTCGGCTTTTACAAGCCTTCTGTTCCACACGGTCTGACTGTCCAGACATACTTAAATGGAAAACAGTGTTTGTTTGACTGTTCTCTGATACCTGAAAAAAAAAGCTTTTTAGAAACCGCTATAGTATTATTTGGAAGGAAAAGTTTTGGATAACACGAATCTGAATCGATTCTCTTTGGATGAGGAGAGCAGTGGCTGCTATGTCTAACTGTAGAACCCAGATTATTTTGTCATTTTTATGCATCACTCATTTTTTCTCTCTTTTTCGTTCCTCCCTACCTCTCTCTTTTGGTGACTTCTTATGTTGGGCTTAAAACTGAAATCAGATGGTGAGGCATATTTTAAAGGTCAGTATGGCAGTAGTAGGCATCTGTTGGATCTGGCAGAAAGGGAGACCTGCTTGTGTGCTAAAAGGCTGTGGGCTAAATGATTCCTCTTAGCTGGGGTGAAACTGATGACTGATTGCACAGCTCACCTTGTGAAACTTGGAGGTAAAAACATCCCCTTAGTCTGTGTCTTCTATCTAACACGAAAGTCTTGCCGTAATTTCTTTTCATGTCTAGCAAATGCATCAGTTAAAGGATCCAGTTTGTGCCATTTATTGTGCAAGTAGTTCCCATACCCCTGAGCTGGACCTGGACCACACATTGAAACCTTTTCTGTCCTGCCAATCTACCATAGTAGCCCAAATTATCTCATTAAGTACACATTTTTGTGAAAGTAAGATAAATGTTCTTGCCGCATGTGGCTCTGATTGCCAAAATACACTGAAGAACAAGAGACTGTTGTGCAAAAGGCTGGACTGCTATGAATTATGGGGGTTGGGGGAGGAAACAAGGATAGCCTCCCGTCCATCATGCTGCTGCACTGAAGCCAACAGTGCTCACAGTACTTGTGTGTGACCCAGCTATATGGGGGCCTCTCATGTTTGTTGAACATATGGAAACATCACCCAGCTGCCTGTGTCATCAAAGCTCACCCTAAAGTGCACTGTGCATTAGCAGCATTGATGCAGGCTTGCTGAGAGATCGAGCACCACTCTGTTATCTCCTGTTTGCTTTTCTTATCTAATGGTCGCAGACTGGAGCACACGGAAGTCCAACAAGTTGCTGCTCGGTTTCTCTTAACCAAAGATGAGACCACTCCAGCGAATGTATCACTTCCACATCTAAACTTTCCACCCAAACTCCCTTTTTGTATTGTATAAAAGCCACATTTTTTTACATTTGCTCATCCACTGTGTGTTGACATGACCAGATATCTAAACCGCTCCTAGGAATGGGATAAAGACCATTAATTATCCATTGTTTAAAACAGTCAGTTCAGCATTTTCAAAAAAAGCCTGTGCAAAGCTGTGGCAAGGTCAAACTCTTGAGTTTAGTATAGCGCTCAGAAAAAGGCCCCATAAATGTATGCATTTCAGCATTTCCCATGCCACTAAAAGGCAAGAGTTTATATGTGCTCTACTAAAGGCTTCTCCCTGGTGAGGCATTTCTGTCGGGGGTAACAAAGTGAGCGTATGCACAGTGTGGCACAGCCCTCAGTGCAGAAATGGCTGCATCTGTGATAAATACACACAGCAAATGGATTGCAGTAAAGCAGGTGGGGAGCCCACTGATGCTACGCGTGACCTTGCGTTTTCCAGACATAAACCTCTGCTACATTCGACAGTTCGACGTATTTCATTTGCAACACTGCTGAGAGACAGATAGAGCGATTCGGGAAGAATTGGAGGCAAGAGAGAAAGAGAGATTGATAGAAGCAAATAGAAAAACACAAAGAGGAAGGAAAATTGAAAAAGAGACAGCGCCTGGCCAGGCTCCAACCTGGCACCTAATGAGGTTTTACTGTACCATCTATCCAAACCACCAGTGCACGTGTACTTACTGTGTGGTAGCTTCAACTGTATTCCAACATGTTTGATCTGTGCTGCAGTACGTGGCCATGTGTTACACTCTGAGTAACATATTCCCATAAGAGCATGTTTCTTATAACTTTCGGCTGTGTTTCACAGCAAGGCGTTCAGTACACTGTGTATGTGTGTTCTCTGTCCTTTGAAATATTATGTAGCAGGTGTACCACTGCTAGGTAGCTGCTCCCTGGAGGAGTTTGGTCACAGTTCTGCTTCTTCCACATGGGGCCCTGAAAATGTCTCTGTGGGTGTTTGGAAGGTGGGGGAGCTGAGAAGGGTTCATCAGGGAAGAGACAGTTCTGGGAATGACCTCTATTTATTTCAATGGGATTCTCTCGCAGAAGTTGTCAGCGTTGCATCACAGTGATGGGCAAGTTTGGATGCTGTTATAGATCAACCGCATGTGTGTGAAGTGCTTGGAGGGGTCTACTTTTGGGACCCACTGGCTGGCTGCCATTTCTGGGAGGTCATAGTCTGAACAAGCAAAGATTCTGCAGGTGATGCAGAAAAAGATGTGAGGTTTTTTTTTCTGAATGCTGCTATTGTGGTGGACTCACATGTTGGCTTAGTGGTTAGCTCCACTGCTCCCCTTCAAGAAGATCTCAAGTCATATCAGTGCAGAGTTTTTATGTTATCATCCCTGTGTCTGTGGTCTTCAGGCTTTTTGCCATTTCCTGAAAAATTACCTACACTATGAAAATGAATGTTAAGTATTAAACCAGCAGCAATTTGTTTGTTTCTTTCTGCTTACTACACAAAGAAAAGGCATAAATGGTTTTGCTTCTCTTAATGTGTTATGACATTGTTAATCAAAATGAGATAATACGCAGAGTCGAATACCATGTAGCTGCAGTGGTAATCTCGGAGAAAACAGCAAACGTTGAACTGATTAGCTGCAGTGAATCCCTCAGGCCCACATTACTCAGGCTGCTGGTTCAGTAGTGAAGGAGATAGTTTGTTGTGATTAGTCTTGTAATTAAACTGCAGAGGCTATGAATACATGAGTAATGAGTGGCACCCTGGATGTGAAAGGGGTTGATAAGTGGGCTGTCTATTTGGTGGAGCATTTGACTGAGAGAAACCTATAGTGCAGGAAATAAGAAAAGGGCTGACCCATCTCGTCGTTACTCAGAAGTTTCTCCCAAAGGTCACTGCCCACCACTCATTTTATCTGAGCTTACCTGTGATTTTTTTTCTTTCCTTTTTTCTTGTTATTTTATTGTGGAAAGGACACTTTAAAAAATGCAGGACGCTCGATGGGTTAGTCCACCAGACCAGCAAGTTTTTGTACTGTGCCCTTCTTCTTTCTCTGCTGATTCACACAAACCTAATAAGTGTAAAATGCGTGGTTATTTATACAGAGACGATGCAGAAATACCTTTGAGGGCTTGAACAGATTAAATAACCATTTCACATTCACATGGAGACAGGCCTCAGTCCAGCCTTAGGGAGAAAGCAGCTCTTTCAGCATGAGATGTTGCAGCCCCCTGCAGTTTTTCCTTATTGCAGTCTTGTGAATGTCAGCATGTTAGCAACTGTCTGACAATTTTTTTGATATGTAATAACAAGATTTTTAAAAGCCTTGTGGCATTACCATATTACTTTGAACTCCAAAACTAAGAGAAAGTTAAAAAAAAAAATTTGTCCTCCTTCTCGATGCTTCAAGGCACACTTAGGTCTACATTTGCCAAGATTGTAGGGATCATCATTCATTTGAAAAAGCAGAGGGTCAAAAGTTATCATCTGATTAACAAAAATATTTATTGGTTTCGGGCTGTAATATGAAACAACACACTTTATCGAGTGTTTTTAGAAGCAAATCGGAGCATAAAAGCTGACAAAGTTGAAAGCACAACAAAAACAACGGAAGCTGGTGGGCCATTTTAATCATTTTGAGCTCCATTTATTTTTTATATTCCCGAACAAGCAATCTTGTCATTACCAAAATGCACTGGGTCATTTTTAGTTGTTTTCAAGCCAACCAAATAGTCGCTCTAGCTTAAATGAATAAATGGTGCTGCTTTTCAGCTTTATGGCACAGAATAATGCCTCATAAGATAACTAAAGCTTTCCATTGCTTGTTAGAATATATACAAAAAACATGTTTTTTATAAAACTCACTTGTCACAGAAAAACATATCTGTAGTTACACTGGTACTATGTCCTGCAGATGTTTTCTGGATTGAGCTTGTTTGTGCAGTTAGTGTTGAAATACTAGAGAGGAAAGAGGCTTTAATACCCTGTATTCATAATACATGATTTCAGCTTTCACTGAGACATTTGCTTAAATTCTCACATTTACACATTCATATTTATGTTCTTGCCAATACTGGTCAAATATATGAGTTTACATTATTCCTAACTTGTGATTCAATGAGTCCCTGCCATTACCTTACATCTCATTAACACTCAAAATAGTTGACACTGTTTTTGAATAATGTGCAATACTGCACTGATTCATGGGGAATATAAACGTTAATTAGCCCAAGGGAACTGGAGAAGAATTCAAAATTAGAGCAAAACTCCTTAATGAAATACCAAAACTTGCAGCTTGATTGTTCACTGGCGCCACGTCTGCTGTTGAGGGTAACATGCGCGTTGTGCTGCACAGTAATATTTACTCCCATTTCCTAACCCTTACTTACCCAAACACAGACTTGAATGTGCCTTTGTAATTACTGTCATTAGGATAATTTGGAGAGCGCGTGGCACATGTTGCTGGAATGAGAGCATGCTTAATCTCTCCACCAGCAGCGTCTTTCTCCATCAAATCCATACTGGGCGCACATGTCTTAATTGAAATGACGGGTAATAGCATCTGTGAAGGCCACATCACTTTCGGTATTCCTGCAGCTGCGCTTCCACAACTGCGTGTATCTGTGTGTTTTGTGTGCGTGTGTGTGCGTGTGTGTGTGTGTAAATCTTACTGACATTTAAAGATTCATGAAGCTCAACTCACCAGCTCAAGGACCTGCTTGCACAGACCCCCATAGAATTATGATGTACTGCCCCGGCTGTTTGGTGCCCTAATCAGAGAAAATATGGGATGCAGCTGAAATAAGGTAACAACATCACAGTGTAGTGTTCAGCAGCAGAGATGAAAGGCTGCGCTGTAGCTGTATGTGCTTTCTTCTAATACAAAACAAACTCGGCTTTAAAAGCAGGTTGCCTTTAAAGCTCTGCTGTACCAGGGCACCTTGCAGCAAGGGAACCACCAAGTGAACAATAAATATTGTAGTTCCCTGCTGCAGGGGATTGTATAGATTACATCTATCTGTTGAATCCAAATTTCGGCAGCCTGCCTGTACTTTACCAGCCCCATCTGATTCATTAACAGCAACGTACAAAGGTGTTTCCATGGAGGTCTGTGTGATATAGGAAAATCGGATAATGTATTTTCCTCACAACATGAATGCAGTAAATGTTACTCAGCAGGGCTGCTTCTTCAGAGACACAACAGTGTCACTGCATGCTGGTTCTGGGCTTCGGTGCCCCATACATACATGTAACGCCTGCAGAGACACTTTAAACAAACTGAGACATGCTGAACTGTAACTGAGATTCAGTAGTTGATGTGACAACATACGTAAAGTGATATACAGATGATTTCTTTGCCCAATTTAATCAGCGAAACCTTTGATTAGTTGACAAATTATGTTCATTCTATCCTCATATGAGGCAACATAGGGTGCATACACCGATCAGGCATAACATTATGACCACCTGCCTAATATTGTGCTGGTTCCCCTTACGTGGTCGAAAATGTTCTGAACCATTGGGCATGGACAAGAGGACCTCTCAGGATGTCCTATGGGGTCTGGAACCAGGACGTTGGCAGTGGATCCTTTGGGTACTCTGGCTTGTGCAGTGGGGCCTCTGTCAATCAAACTTGTTCCACTGCATCCTGTTGGTGCTTGATCGGATTGGGGTCTTAGAAGTTTGGAGATCAAATCAACATTTTGGGTAGGGATGGGAATCAAAAATTGGTTCTTGTTGAGAACCGGTTCCCAGTGTTTCAATTCCTTGGTATCATTTGCCAAATTTTCAAATGATTCCCTTATCGATTCCAGTGAGAGACAATGATGTCAGCATGCACGCTGCGTAGCTTACACAAGTTATACAAAGTGTTTGGCGATGTCATTCACCAGTGCATCCAGCAAGAAACATGGCGCCCAAGAAACATTTGCACACACAGCATGCGATAACTTTGAATGAATGTGCATTTTCGATCCACTCTGTTCTCCTTTTTTCCAAATGAGAGCTGACAAAGAACTGAATTGAAAATGGAATTGAAATCGTAAAAATCTTATCAATTCCCATCCTTAATCTTGAACAATTGTCATGTTCCTCAAGATGTTCATGATTGTTTGATGTTTTTGACATGTTTTGGGTTGCATTTTCCTGTGGGGGTAGGCCAGTGACATTTGGGATTTCTATTTACATGAGGGAGTGTGTTTGTTGTGGGACGATGTTTATTTGGGTGTCTAAGTCTCATCAACACGGATGGCAAAATCCAAGGTTTTCCAGGAGAACACCACATAGTACCAACATGATCAATGTTATTCACTTCACCTGTCATCATAATGTTGTGGCTGATGGGTGTAAATAATGTGCTTTGTGTGGATTTTTCCTTTAAAAAAAACAGAATGCATCTGTATATTTTTCTTTTTTGAGATTCAAATTATGTCTCCGTGTACATGGCTGCGTGTCAAGTTGCATTTCCTCAGCGCAGCCCTCCAAATCGTAGGAGCATGCCTTGTTTTGTACATCCTCAGCCTGGTCTCACACATGGCAAAACTGCTCTCCTATTAACATTTAGATAATGCTTTGGAAAACTGGAAAAAGAGCAAGCGGCAAGCTGTCGAGAGCAGTTTCACCTGGCAGCTCATTCAAGCTTAGGGGAATGTTATAGAAAGCCCAGAGCAGTGGAAACAGCTGGCAGTGCTGCTCAGTGACTTTCTCCCTCTGTCTTTACTCTGGGCTCATTGTCCCTGTAGACAGTAGCAGGGCAGTTCTTACAGCATGTGTACAGCAAAACAGTCATCGCAGGCCCTGTGTCCTTCAGTATGTGGCTAATGCATGCTACACACACACACACACACACACACCTCACCTTCTTTTCACTACAGTAAAGTAGTAAAAGTGTGTGCCAGCAGGCTGAGAGATGGCTTTCCATTTAAGTGGTCTTTTCTTTTACTCAAAGAGCTTCTTGACATTTGAAGGCAGTGTAGACTGTGTTGTACTGTACTTTATGCTCGTGTGGATGTGTGGATGTGCCGTATGTGCATGTCTGTAGAGGGACTCTGGAAGATTGAAACATTTCATTGTAAGTTAGTGGCGGGTGTTATGATCGACAAGTGGTGATCAAAGCTTCATGAAAATGTCACTCAAAGGGTCACCTACTCTCACAGCGAAAAAATGTCACTGATGGGGCCTCAGCATCCTACTCACACACAAAAATAACACATTTTATGTGCAGCGAGACCTCTGCATGAAACATGTCAGTGAAATTTTAGCTATTTTTGTTCTGCATGAGCCCGTGCATTAAATAATTATTGGTCACGTACAAGAAAAACATTCCTTTGATATTGCATGTGTGCACGACGGTCTGTCATCATCCTTTTGGAGCTGCTACCCTTCTTGCTCTTTACCCCTTAGCCTGTTTAAGTGTGACAGAACCTCAGTGACACTCACAATGGAAAAGCTCTTTGAAAGCCAAGTGTATGAATAATCACTAAGACACCCCTAATCCATTTTTAAAGAAGGGAATATTAATGCACTAACAACTGTATCTGCTCTGTATGCCGCACATGATTCCAGGTCTGCAAAAAGCCCCCTCTTTTTTATAGTGGAGCTCCAGCGAGTGTTAGGGGATCACTCTGCACTCTCTGTCACCATGACAACACCAGTTCCATGTCCGAGTGGGTGTACACACTTCATTTAGTAATCCTTAGCGACCAACATGGGAACAGCTGTGTGCATGCTGAGAGGGTCTAGGCTAGCAATCATGCCAAAATACACTTAATTTCTGGAAATGTGGGCACTCTTGTGGGTATTATGGAAATAGAGTATGAGTGGCAATGGCTGACAATCTACTGTATACAGTTCTACTAAGGAGTGATTTGATGTTTATCTGGACTGGTACTGTCTGACTGATTACTATTTGCCTCAGCACTTACAAACACTATGCTCAGAGGTATGCTGAAGATAAGAAGTACAAACATACACTCACCTGATTAATGTTGAAATCTATTACCACTGAGCCATTAGGGAGGCGTGTTAACTTGCTGAGTTCAACCCTGTCAGGTACACAACTCCTCCCCAAACATACACAAACTGTTAACACCCACACTCTTCCAGCCAAGACCCAGACGTCTCCCCCAGCGCTACAGTTCAGCCGTAACTCCCAACCTAAGCACCTCTTTCATGTCTT
Source organism: Dascyllus trimaculatus (assembly GCA_024666655.1). Lineage (NCBI taxonomy): Eukaryota > Metazoa > Chordata > Actinopteri > Pomacentridae > Dascyllus > Dascyllus trimaculatus. The sequence goes on along the minus strand of CM045464.1, from coordinate 22,954,800 downwards.
CCACTAGTTTGTACGTGATCGTGATGAGTCATGAATTTCACACACATTTTTATCTCTTTGTGTGACATTCGAGCACAACGTCAGACATATCTTTTTAAATACACCACGGTTGTAGCACAGCAACATGCCCATACGTGTTGCACTCTGACAGGCTGACAGTGAGTTACATGGAGACATGGAGGAATGGGAAATGCTGAAGAGCCCTTTCAAGTGAGATGCTACCTCTCAGTTTTTTTTTTCTTTCATGGGCTATTGAGCGCCCTGAAAAGAGGGCTTTGTGATTGACAAAAGATAGATGACTGTTCTCTGTTAACAATGACTGGCACTTATTTGCTGTCATGTAAAAGCAGTCTTTAATTAAAATAATCATGAAAGAACAAGCAGGGAAAGTTAAAGGATTGATGTTTTATTTTGATGGGTTTGCAATGAGCATGAAATTATAGAGCTTACCGTTGTACGCAGACAGTTTGCATACTACTACTACTGCTATTAATATAATGGCCACTACTACTGCTTCTCAATGTAAATAGAAAACAAAGAGGCTTGTCCCAAACCACACAACATGATTTCAGTGTGTTCGTGCTCAGGACAAAGGGGAAAGGGGGCAGTTTGAGCTAGAGGGAGGGTAAATCTGGCAACTATTTAAATATTTTAACTTGATAAATATCTAAAATCTTTCTCCAGAATCACACACTCCACTTTTTAAAAGGAAAACACCTGCTTTGACAGATTAGGCTATGCCCTGAAGTGAAATATTCTTGAAGGGTTTCAAACTGTAGAGAGCAGCATAGCAACAATTTTTCTTCCCTGTGTGCCTCATTGCAGAGCTGGTATGTCTTCTTCTGCCTCCGTTTTCTGGTTTTGTTTATGTTTTTTGGGCGGAAAAAACACTCACGCAAGAATTCAATATTAATGGCACACAAACGAGAGATTTCCTTGTTACTTTATTGATCGTTTTCTTCAATTCGCTCTGAAGCATTACTGGAAACTTTTTCTCAGTCAGGTCTTATAAAAAGGACTCTGGCAGTGGTTGCACAGCACAAAGCATCTTCTCCTGGATTTCTGCTAGGAAGAACAAATCCCAGAATTTCATGCTGTAGCCAGCTGCAATGAACTTTTCTGTCCTTGATTAAAAAAACTTTTTTATTGTAAATAAGTGAATTGAAGGCCCTAATAACTGGAACTGTGCTCATCTGCCCTTAAGATTGACAGTTAGTACCTCAGCAACCTCTCGACTTTAAATGAAGGTTGAACCACCACAGTGGAATCAAGATGGTTAAAATGCAGTTGCTGGTTTTCAGCATCAGTCATGGGACGAGGCTCATGCAAGGTAATAAGACTACAGTTTACTTTCTATACAAGATTTGGCTTAATCCATAAAAATTGTGACTGCATTTGAATTCAGTTTTGGCTGAATTTTGTAATGGACTGTAAGTCATTATGTGCTTTGTTGATTCTTAAGTGTGAAAGATAATTGCCATTGGCAGCACAAAGTGGTGTGGTTATGGTGTGATGCTTGTAAATCACAATAGATCTAAATCAGGCCCTTGTATCCACATATATGGTGCTAACAGTGTTGATATTGATATTCTACCTCTTGGATTTGCGTCAAGAATGGGACCATTCAGGAGTAGTTATACTACAATAAACGTGCTCAGTCTTTTGAGCTTTTTGAAATAGTTATTATGAGGAACGGTAGCACAGCCTCAAAGTCAGTACAAACGGGTAAAAATGAAAGATTGATTAGACTGTGAAGTGCTGGTCCCTCTCCGAAATAGCACAGCGCTTCTCTTCTAAATGAAGTCTAGATATTTCAAAAGATTTTTTAGTTGCTAAGAAAGTGGCGTCTTTGAAGTGAGCATGTCCCCTTGGTAGTTATTCCTCAGTTCTCCCAGAGCTGAGGAATATTTTAGTAGGCTTGTCTAAGATGTTCTCACACATGCTCTACAGTTGGTGTGTTAAAGGGTCAGTTCGCATCCAGTCCATCACGTCCAGGCTGAAAACCACTCACCACCAGGGATGTCTTGATCAGGATTTTTTATTTTATTTTTTTAATTCTTTACATTTTTGCTCCTGCTCTGAGCATCTTACCATGAAAATGTGCCCATATTCAGTCTCCATTTTATATTTATATTTCCCTACATAATGCAGCTGCAATGTACATTGTGAAACTTAAAGGAAAATGTCAAAGTATATATTTGACATTTGAAATGCGAATGACTGCATTAAGAAAATATAGACCACATTACGCTTTCCCTTAAATGATTCCTATGGTGTTATGTGTAATTTGTTTTTATCATGGATGGTTGGGGACATCTTGTCTTCAGCTCCAGCCTGAACAAACCAACAGCCTTACTTTAAAGGCAGGTCGTGTGCAAGTTATTACTAATTGTTTTTCCTGAATAACAGATCTGCTGGCTTTGGTGCATTTTCACTGAAACCGTTGGCTCCTGATTCACTGATGAGGCTTCACAGAGCCAATGAAATATCAGTTTACACATGCTTTAATCAGTTCAGATTTAGTAAAAGCAAACTGGCTCTGGGGATCTTTCTACCGTAGTGCAGGCCTGTGAACTGGATTATCAACTCTGTAGCAAATATAAACCATATAATACTCTACACTGTACTCATTAGGTTTTTTTCACACATTTTCAGACACAGCAGGCCAATTCAGTCAGCATAACATATTTAAACAGCGCAGTGAAGTTAAATATGGCTGTGAATTCACTCTTGCTGTCACCAGTGACTATGATTGCTTGTTTCTAATATACAACTGTGGTTTATTGTATTAGAATTTGGATAACAACAGTCTGAGAGCAATCTAATATGTCTGATGTCTTGTTACTATTGCAATCAGTGTCTAATGGGTAAACATTTAAGAGCATCTTTACATTTATACTTACTGCTCCAGGGTCTCCTGCTGTTTCAGAAACATGACACCCCCCCATCAAAGGAAAATATGAGTCACACAATCTGGTCCTGGGGGAATTCAGACAAGGGCTGGATGCATTCAAAATAGTTTTTTATATATAATTACATTCAACAATGCCTTTTTTGTTGTGATGTTTTTTTTCCACGTTTCATTGAGCCCAAACAGCAGCAGAAACACCAACAGCAGCTGTTTTTGCTTGAATAGAATTTGAGTAAATGGGACCAAATAATTTCTTGGCACAGCAGTTTCTTGCAAAAAAAAGGGCAAAAAAACAGTTTTGTATTGAGTCTGCAGCTTGCTACAGCTTGCTTGTTTCCCCATTTCACAATTTTGTTTAGTTTTTTTTTTTTATTGACTTCCAAGAACTGGTGTGAGAACAGTGTCACATTAGAGGTAGAACAGGCTGTGTAACACATACACTGAAACACATTTTCTCAATTTATAGTGGAAAAACACTAAAGAGTTTAGACCCGGTCAGACCAGAGTCAATAAGCAGGTGGTTTGTAGCCAACCTTTCCATGCTGAGTAGTCATAGTAACAAAGAGGGTAAAGATTCAAATAAATTGTTCATGTTCCACTCATGTTGTGTGCTTTAGGAAGCACAGAGGAAAAGGTAAACAATCATTTTGTTGCCTTATAGAGTTATCATTACAGCGCAAAGGATAGTGTCAGATGCTCTAGTTATTTTTTTTTTTTTAAATTTTGGACCTCAAACTTAAGCAATATAGTCATTTTTAAACTTTTGTGAAAAACAACAAACCCATAGGACTGTCGGGGTAATTTTTGTGGAGCTTGTATTTTTTATCGAGACTGAATGCACAGTTTGAATGACAATCATCAGTCTCCCTTGGTTCAAGTGTGCTACTGACCTTGTAGCTGTAAAGCAGAGACCACAATGAACAAATCCAGTCCATATTTGTGCTTTTAAAAAAGGAGGCATTGCTAGGAATGGAAGCTCATTAACTACTGGTGAAATTGGCAGGGCAAGGGTCTTGAAGGAGGTGTGAGAAGCGAGGATTTTGTGCTACGTGCGATAAAGAAGAGTTCTGTTAAATTCCTTAATGACTTATTTTGTATGCTCAGAGCAGAGCTGTGCTCCCTGCTTCTCGTTCTTTAACCAAAGTAGTTGTGTTCTGTGTCTTTACAGGTTAAATTTGAAATGAAAGGATTTTTTTTTTCTCACAAAGTCACTGGCATATTTTAAAGCATTTTTTTAAAGCTCTGAGCTACAGAGCATTACTTTTGGTGTGGAGAGTTAAACTTTTTTTCATTTTGACTGATTAATTTCCCTTAAACATACTAAATAAGAGCGGTCCTTTAATGTATTTCATTCTGGAATGTCTCTTGATGTTTGCTGCATCCGTTATCATTACTGCAATCCATCCCAACCCCCTGAGGTGATGGAGGATTGCTAATAATCTTTTCAACCCCGCTAAGATAGTGATTTATGTAACTCCTGTGCAAAAGTTGCACAGAAAGCACAGTATACATGTGCAGATGCATACTGCGCTTTCTTCTCACCAAGGAGAAAGCACTGCTACACAGCAATGTGCTTGTCAGCTAATGGATGCAAATAACAATAAAAGCTGAGGGTTTTACCAGGAGACAAAGAACAATGATGATGATGAATGTTAATAATTATCTGTCTGAGCTTTTCAACATGCTGCAAAGAGCATCTTTGTATAATTTAGGTATTAAAAAACACAACCGACATAATTAATCAGCTCTCCAGTTTTAAGACACAGTATAAAAAGAATTTTCATAAGCTTACAGGGAGTCCTAACTTTATGGCAACAAAAATCTTTAAGGTTAAACTGTCTACCGTTAAATGCTTATTATTATTATTGTTATTATTACTGACCCAATTATCTAGATTTGCACATAAGTGTATCTATACAGAACATTGGACTCCACTCTGCCTCCCACTCACAAGCCCTTTGAAAATTATGATCCAATGAATAAACATTGACTCATAACCCTATATTTTTTACATTAGTTAAATTGCCTGTAGCACCTAGTTGAAAATAACTATTAGATGTTGCTGGATTTAAAGAATGACTGCAGTTTTTCCTTAGAGCAAAAATAAATAACCTCAGTTCCTCCTAAACCCTGGCTGGAGAGGTCATTTGTGTTTAAGTTTACTGAGATACTCAAGCAGCTGCCAGTGTGTTCTGGAGCTCTACTGCAAAAACTGCTCTTCCTGTAATATCCCTCCTTAGTTACAAAGTGAAATGTGTCTTTCACCTTACAGAAACACAGCTATATAAATATTTATTTGATGTGGAAGTGTTGAGGATACAAGTGGAGACATCCGTACTGGTGAGATAAGAACTGTTTAAATTTTCATGAATTCACCAGTAGTCTGGGTTTTGGCGCTTGCCCGCACTCTAATTGGCATGTTGCCGTTCTTGTAGTGAGGAATTTCATGAATTATGCACGAAAAACAACTTGCCACGTGTCCCATTATAACCGCATTGTGCCGTGCAATTTTCAGCCCGCTATTCTGGAAAAAGACAATTCTTCAGACAGCTCCATTCTCATTACAACCCAGCGTCAGTTTAGCTGGGGATCACCCAGCCCCTTTTCTTTCTCACCTCTCCCAAACCTAAAATCTCAGCCCTTAAGCAACACCAGCGAGATCCACTTGATTATAGCAGCCTCTGCGTTTTATCATGCTGACCTATTAAGCAACTAGACACACAAATGAGAACTAAATTTAATCTATAAGTGATTAATGGTCAAGTAGAGTGGTAATAAAGCTTACATTTATTCAATGGGAAAGTGAGGCTAAGTGTTTTTATTTTAAGTAAGCTATGAGATATAAAAACAACATATAAGACCACTGGGGATTTTATAGCACAGTCTGCTGTTTTCCTTGCTTGCCCTCACCTGAACCAGGTCTGAATTCTGAGTCCTTCCACAGATTTTAATATTTAAGTGCACTGAAATGGGGACTTGATGCTTTAAATTGCAAATGCGGGGGTCGTAGTTGATCTAAATTTAATACAACATGCATTAAGATTTACCGGGCAGTTACTGCAGGATGAAGAAAAACGACTGCTATTTTGTAGTCTGAGACAGTCTGCTTTCAAATATACAGAAAATATTCATGAATCAGGCCTTCAAGAAATTATAGTTCACAACTGCAGAATATTGCAACCAAAGCTTGATGACCTTTCTGAGGAATTCATGTATATAGCATTTTAATACACAAAGAGAAGTTGTGTTTAGTGAGATTGCTTTTTTTTCTGTGTCATTGAAATCCTTGTACTTATTAAACACAACATCTGTGGTGAACCTCTCTGGAATACTCTGCGGTAGATGCAGAGTTACTGCTTGTATATTGATGTTGACCTGCCCTGTCCAACACTGAGAAGGCCAAGGGTAACCGGGCAGAATGCACCAGATAATGTTTCTGTCATTGCTTGCATTCTCTTATTTTCCTGTCATCACTCCTATGATTCAGTTAAGAAGTTGCATTCCTCAGTCTGGCCAGGCCAGACGAGGAGACCAGTGATTGACAGGTAAAGACATTACTATGCGAAGGGAAAGAGAGTACAGGGAGAGATATGAATATTTGAGTAGATGGCATAAAAGAATCTTGTAATTGATTTTCTATCTAAGCTGCCGTTTCATTTACTGAATAAATGCATTCATTTCAGGCAGTGGGTTACTCATGTCGTCCTCATTGTTTCGTTGTGAAGACAAACTTTATCATATTTTGTATTTGATGATGATGTTGCAGATTCTACACACTTTAGCTCCACTGCTCGTGGCAGAAAACTAAAGTTTCACAGCACTGCGCTTATCACTACAATCAGTGCAAACCATTTATCCTTGCTAAAAGTAGGCCGCGCTTAAATGAGCTTTGTGTTTTGTCCTGTTTCGACAGATGTGATCCACACTGTGGGCCCGGTGGCCAGAGGTCATGTGGGCCCTACCGAGACCAATGACCTCACCTCCTGCTACCAGAACTCCCTCAGGCTGATGAAGGAGAATGGCCTGAGCACTGTGGTGAGTACAGTACACTACCCGGCTCTCAGTCATCTGAGGAGAAAGTTGTCTCTGTTCTCTGTAGTTTGAAAGTCAGAAATTATGGGCTTTGGTGTTTTTTTGTTTGACAGTGAGTAAGCCTTCAGTGAGGGAAGCTGTTTGAAAATTTTGGAAATTTGGAAAAGGTACAGCAACAAAAGGATTTAGCATCTTTCAATTTAGATACTGTTCTGAAAAACCTTAATCTTCTTTATTTAAACAAAAGCAACAGAGAACACAACAAAATGGTAATGTTTCATGTTTGTCAAATGAAGGCTTTTCATGTAGACCACTTTGGCTCATGATTAAATGAAAGGCGAGCCTTTGTGTACACCTCTCTGCGTTGCAACTGTGAATTACTGTGCTGTTATTCCTTTGTTTGAGGAGCCACTTTCAGGTTAGAAAACTGCCCTTTCCTAAATTCTCCAAAGGATTTGACATAGATATGTGATTTTTTTTCCCAAGAAATTAAATGTATTGCTCCAATGAGTAATTTGTTGAATGTTTTGACTCTTGCATGTGTCTGTGCCACCTCTTCAAGAGGAATTTTACTTCTTTAAAATGCTGGAAAAACAAGAGGTTCAGTGAATGTGGCTAAAAGGGGCTTTAGATGAGACAATGCCCACACAATCCACAGCTGGCAGCTGATCATTCACATACTATCTTAGCTTCTCACCAGTCGTGCAACTTATGTTTCAGGCTGGTCTATGTGATATATGGATTTGCCCTGCCCACAGAGGGTAAACAAATTAGTATCACACCGAATAGCCACAAATCACATTTTCTGTGCCAACTTACTGACCTGCAGCCTCATCAGAGGCAAATCAATGGAAGTACTTACCAACAGAGAGAGGAGACATAGCTGAGTGCCAGTTTCATTAAAGATAATTGTGACAAATTCCTGCTCTGCTGATGACTTATTGTGAGTGCAACAGACACATCTCAGTAGCAATTAAACGGCTTGTGAAGCCAAATGTCTGAAGTGGTTACGGTGTTTCGAAGTTGTATCAAAATCAGCAGCATGCCTACTCATCTTGAAACTTCCTTAATAACAGTTACATCGTCGGAGATATGATGAGCCACAAGCATGACATTGCATTAGAATATTACACAATAGAGTAATTTAGTGTGTTCTGCTCAAGGCTTCCTGGGCAGAGGAAGCACCTTCACTACAGCACCGAGCCCCTGAGGCCTCTGTGCAGGAACACACCACCAGCTTGTGTGCTTTCATCCACAAACCACCCAATCCTGGCTTTGTTACTGGCACATTCCAGAGATTTATTTAGTTTAGCTCTATCTCTTGATTTATTTATCCAATAATCCATATATTTATAAGAAACAGGGTTTCTGTTTTTACTGGGAGCAGGCTGGATTTTGTCTAATGTATTTATACAGCTGCTCTGTGTTGAGCAGGCCTTCCATGAAAACAGTGGTGTTCTGTGATTGACTGGCCTTGTAGGATGAGCCCAGTCATTACATTATCTTAGCCGCAGTCCATTTCGCCTCTCCTTGCTGCAAGGACAACAGAAAGCCTTTTTACCAAAACCAAAAAGGAAATGGCCTTTTCTTTCTTCCAGCAAGGATGTGGCCTTGATTTAGTTTTACTTTTGCCCGCCTTGATATGCAAGACATACTTAAAGAAAGGCTCCAAGGGTTCTGTGCTAATTCTTTGTTAAAAGACCGTCTTGCAGTTTCTTGGCGTAGTGCACAATGAGTCCAAGTTTTTGGTTAACTGATCAGCACTAAGCTCATTTTGACTCATCTGGAAGGGTCTCACTACAAGCATTGCGGTATAAGAGACACAAGCGATCCCACTGAAGACAGGCACCCCGCCAAGTGTGTCTGCAAAGTGGGCAAAGGAGGGGGGCTACAATTGGGAATCCTAGAGGCCTGGCTCCCTAATGGGGATTCCAGGGCATTACTGAGGAATAGGAGTCAAAACAAAGCCTAACACTAAATAAACTTGAGCATGAAAGATTAAAAAGAAGTAGAGATTGGTAGTTAATCCCTGTTTCTCAGAGCTCAAAGCCACCCTTTAGGCTACAAAACAGTGCGGCTACCACAGTCGTCATATCAGAATCTTTGTGTGCACGTATAGCATGTCAAGACAGAAAATTTACCCTGCATGGTACCAGTGAATTTCGGGACTAAAAATGCATTTCCTTTTCCTTAGGGCAGCTCAGTGTTTATGACTGAACATTTACTAGTATTCCCAAAAGTCAGACATTAGATAGTGGAGCTTTTCCTGTCCCTGAGTGATGTTGCGCTGATTTACAGCTCTACTGGGATGGGGAAGATCGAAAATGTGACTTTTAGGCAACCTCAGGCAATTCCTGGCTGGGTTGCTGGGTTGTTTCTAGGTAGTATTCTTACCATTATTATAAAGTTTAGTTACTATAAATAAATTTACACACTTATGGCTTTGTTTTAGTACTGAGGGATAATTGGGTGAAATTGCAAATTAATGTACTGCTCAGACTGTCCAAAAAATGACTTAATTATTTATTAATGCTTACGGTGTTAGGCATTAATGGTTGCATAAGGACAAAAACACCTTTATTTTAGTAGCTTTTTTTAGATCTCAAGGGTCTGAACTCATGCTGGGTACTTTATCGAGCTAATATTTGCTGAAATGTAACAGTAGATGTGCCCATTTTATTTATACCCGGTCCACAAGGCAAACTGTAAGTATAGGATGCACTACTAGGACTTACTGAGGGATGGCCTTCAAATGAAAAATTACAGCAAACCCGAGCCAAGATACCTGCCGTTTAACCCACACACTGGAACTGAAAGCTTTCTGGAATGGTACACACTTTAACACCCTCACTCTGTCTTCGTCTCTGGATGAATATCAGGTCTCTGGATGGGCTGTTGAATTGTGTTTTCCAAATCATTTGGCTGCAATGCATGCTGGACAGTGATACCGTGTATTTGTGCCCATGTGCATACATATACCATGTCTTTCCCGTGCATCTTCCTGGGGCATATGTGAAAGTGCCTGTGCTGCTGCAACAGTCTTTGCTCTTTTCTTTTCTGCCTAGAGGCCTCTCTCGCTTCAGTGCCTTTTTTTTTTTCCTTTTTTGCTGCGGCTGAAAGAGCAGCAGGCTGTCACAGTTCCCTGGGCTCTGACTGACCACAGCCCACAGCCAGGATGCCAGCGTTGCCGGCTGGGCTCTGCAACATCACACAGGGGAGCCATGGGAGCTGTGCAGCCTGTGAGTAGAGTTGCAGCTCTGGGCTGATGAGCAGCACATTGTCAAACAGCCCCCTCCTCTGCTCAGTGCTTGTTACACTACAGTGTGTTGTTTGCTTCCAAAGTAGGCTCAGGTGAAGAGCCAAAGAGGAAATATATCTAGAAACATGGATTTTTGGTAGACTGATTTGAGATGAAATTGTGATAATAATACGACCTAGCAGGTCAATAAGAGTGAAGATGCTCTAGCAGGCTGTCAATACTTGCGTGAGCTGATACATATTAAATAGGAAACTTGCGTCTTAACAGTACTACTCTATTGCACAAATTTCTAGAAGAAAACAGAAATAGAATGATTTTCTCCAATTTGGTCGTGTGCATTCTTGTTGCAATTTATGCATTAGATGCAAACCAATCACGTCTGCTTCAAACTGAAGGAATTATTTCTTCAGCAGTAGGCTTTTATTCACAGGTAAAAGACAAATCATTTTCTTGTGTGTCTGTGCATTTTTTAAGTAAACTCTGGATAACGTGTGTGCTGTATTGGTGTACAGTCGGACCCTGGGGGGCCTCCTCTCCAAAGAGCCGTACTGTACAAGGAACTGAAGAAACAGTTAATGCAGGTCCCCTGTCTAGGTTAGTCATGGAAGGCTGCTCAGATTCTTCCCTGGAAGCAAACACAGCATCTGTCAGGCAGAAAGAGACAGACTGTGTGGAGGGGGACGCCACCATCTGGAAGCCATTCAGCCTTAGACTCTGTTACATTTTACAGACTGAATTAAACAGCCCTTATATTGTGACCTTTAGAGTAAAAGAATAGCCATGTTTACCAGAGTCTCAATATTGTTTCATTTTGAGTCTTTCGAAATTGTTCTGTTGAGACATAAAAACTAGGATTGTGTCCTCAAGGATATATAAGATAGAGTGAGCATTTTACTTGTTGACTAATGATCTTGTGGCCAACTGAGCCTCTTTTTTGGTTTCTAATTTGACTTTGACAGGCCACAATGTGATGCTTTCTGAAAGTATTTGTCATTAAGCTATTTCTGGCAGCACGCAGCATGTTGGCAGTTGCCAGTGTGGACAGTGACAGGGTCACAGACTGTATTTAGTGGCCTCCTCTCTGACTCCCAGGCGGCCCTGGAAGTGTTTTGTAGTCATAACACACTGGCTTCGAGGAGATCCAGCAGGGAAGCCACAAATTGCCCGTTGAGAAAAATGCTGGAAGCCAAGTGGATTGCAGATGAATGGTGTAGAATGATAGGATTAGCCACCCTTCTCTGTGGGCTTATTCCAAGGCTGCTAGGAGCATTAGCTTTCATTCATTTTGCCCAACAGCGTTCCCCAAATGCATTCCTGCAAACAATATCTCACAGTGACACAGATCAGCATGCACATTGTGCTTAAAGATGACAGCTGATAGCCCTTACTAGATAATGTGTTTGACATGACAGGGGCAAACAAACACTGTATCAAAGGCAAAAGGGACCAAGCCCCCAAGGTGTCTTTATAATAAACAAGACTCAGGGGTTTGGCTGGCAACTTGAATTTAACCTCCTCGTACGTCTTTTTTGGCCGTTCAATTTTAAAAGCATCTCCTCTGTTCTGAATAATAACATAAAATATGCTGTAAATAACTTTTACTGTTCCATTTTTATTAATGTAGGTCACTTGTGATATTTGAAAATGTGTTTTTTACTGCTGTATTTAAGTGCACTGGAGGGTCTTTGTCATTATTTATGTTTCCAAATACTACCATATCAAACTTAACGACTTTGTACTCCGTCCTATTCCATTTTGGTGTGCCGACTCCCCAAGTGATTAATTAATTTTCATTTACGCACTGAACAGATCGTGCACAAACTTTTCCTCTATCTGCTTCCCTCCCGTTTCTCGTAAATTATTGTCCAGGAGTGAAAGCAACTCCAGATTTAATTATGTAATGGCTTAAAGAAGTACACAGTCTTGATTGTGCACACACTTGGCTTGTGATCATAGCAAAGTAAACTGTGCCATTAATTGGGATAAGAGAATGAGAGGTTTACTGCTGATATGCTTGCACAATGCAGTCGGTTTTTGTAGCCATATCAGTCAGTGTTGTGTTTTGCTATGGTTTACGGTAATGTTCTCCCCACAGATCAGGTAGTTTTGTTTATCTACTTCCAAGATTCTACCAAAAATTGTTTGTATTAGTTTTTATTATTATCTGTGCTCTGTGACCATAAATCTTTGACTACTACACTTTGCAACATGCATCTGTGCTTTATAAAGATAAAGCCCCACATTTCCTAGAGGACTCTGAAGCCTTAATGCTGTGAAAATAAGTGACAATGCTATAACTATTTGCTTTTTTGTGTCACATGTAAAATAAGTGTATTTGCAACCATTTCTATTATTGCGATTTTCTACATCAGCAGGTACAGTTTTTTTTGTTTTTTGAATTTAGCTTTGCCAGATAACATCTTATTTGGATCTGCCTGGACATCATGCTTTACGCCTTGTATTTGCTTTGGTTCCTCGTGTTGTTCTGTAAGCGTCCTAGCTGTGTTTATCAAAATGTTAGTCTAATTGAAGATCTCCAGTATTGTTTATTTATTTTACTGTTTATTTTTGCAGGGACAAGGCACAATTAAAAGTAATTGCACCACAGTTAGGTGGTAGTTATTTTACATCAGTTGTCCCTGGACAGGTAGACTAAAACAACCACAGAACAATTACACTACATAAAACAACACAATATGTAGAAGTCTATCAGTGGGAGAAAAAAATAGAATCTGCATGCAAAAGAATACAAGGCAGTCATTGGTGGTTATACTTCTGAGCTGCCTTTAGCTAAAGCTTGAGGCTGGTCTGAAACACTGTAAAGCTTCCTGAATCTCTAATGTTTGTGGAATTATCATTTCTACTATTTTCCTAAGAAAGCAGATTACTAAAGGCTGTCTTTCTAAACCCATTTACCTCTAGTCGATGCTGTAGTCCTACTCATACAGTCCCACATAAAACTGAACTATCCCTTTAAGGATTTGTTCACAGACTGCATACACAGGCTTGAGTGTCGTCACACCTGTTTGTAACCAGGTTGTAAGACAGATGGGGGAAAATCATCGTGTGAGCAAAACGCTTTGCAGCGGACAGCAACAACTGATGCTTGATGCTATTAAAATGATGCGGAATAAACCAAACTTTGTTGAGGACTAACTTGTTGTTTGAACGACTGGTTTGTGTCAAATACAATGCAGAGGTATTTAGCATATGTCAGGTCTAGTGTAGAACACTTAGATTGAGTGAATCAATGAGAATCTAATACACTGTGTGTTGCAAAGGATTTCACAGGTTGTCATCCACCAATTAGCTACAATGTGTGATTAGACCTGAGGCCTCTCTGTGACCAATGACTGCTCATAGCCCTCTTCCACATACAGTACAGTACCTGCATGCATCGACAAAGGTTAATTAGACTGAAGCTTTCAAAAGGTCACACCGCCACTTAAATTAGTCATTTCTGTTTGTCTGATCCAAATCATTGGCAACACTGGGCCAATTAGATCCAATTATACTGATAGTGGTTGTGGTGGTCTGCCACCCAGTCTAAGTTAATGACCAGTGGAACCCCAATTACCTCCTCAGCGACCTAATTCAGAAGGAGGCAACCACAGCAAGAGGTGGATCTGTAGGTGTGGGTAGAAAGGGAGAGTCCTGCCACCGTTGTTACATTGTCATTCCCGTCACTCCACGGAAACTGCAGAGTTTTATGTGAGGTGAAATATTAGGATATGTAAAATGTGACATTTCCACACACCTCGAGAGGAGTAATCACAGTTGATGGGATTGAAGAGGTAATCTCCAGAGTGTCTATGTGGAGTGGGCTGATGTGAACATGCTAGTGTCTTGATTACAAGCACAGGAAGCCTATAGCAATCATCAGAAAGACTGGAGTCTGTCTCCTTCTTCTATGTAGAAAATGACAGCAGTTCCATTCTGTGTGCACTGACAATAATAAAGGCTCTTCAAATAATTTTAGTACTAAAGCACAGTCAAGCAGTATAAGACTGGCTCAGCACTCAGGGTAGGTTTCACTTCATCTTTCTCTCTACTGCTGTACCTGGCTGTGAGGGGCCTCCTGAATTTCTATGAGCCTCATATCCCTCTGCGGTACCATCTGAGAATAGAAACGACAGCTCGCACCCAACTGAGGGACTGTCAGAGGAAGTTGTTGATTAAACAGATGTCGTTCCTGCCAGACGCCAAGAGACAAGAACGCCACAATAAGCATGCATTAATTAAACATACCTGAAGAATGTGGGCAATGCGGGAGAACAAAAGGCATTTCTGTCTATCTTTGTCTCCGCTTCACAACGGGAATGAGAAAGTGACTCACTTCCTACCTCTGGATTGATTCACAGGGAATACAGAGGATTTAAACAGGCGACGAGCTCAGGGACCAACCCAAGGAAAGAATACTTAGTGACAATTAATTCTGATTGAAAACATTTCATTCAGCTTAAGTGCAGTGTTGGAATGGGTCATTTAGAAAAATGCTGATTTTCAAAGTGAGTCCAGTTATTTGCCTGAGGGAGGCTACTTTTGAATCACATTGTTTCTGACAAGAAGAAAAACTCAAGAACAGACAGTGCGTGGATGGTGGCATTTTGTTTGCTTTGAAGTCTCCTCAACTAAACCAATATGTACAAAACTTCAAGAATAATTATCTGGACCTTGTTGAAAGCCGTTTTTTACTCTAGTAGGCTCCCATCTGTTTAGAGTTGTGCTTGAGTCTGAAACACTAGTGTCATCAAACATTTCCTCCACCACCTGATAAATGCTTCTCCTTTGATCAAAGGAACTGAGCATGGAAGGAGGATGTGAAATATATTATTGTATATGCAAATGAAGCTTCTCTCATACCCTGACAGTTGCTCTTCAATTGAGCAATCTCACAGATACTGTAACAGATTGCTGTTCATCGGCAGCAAACTCAGTGGAATGAGTCCATGTTTACATCATTATGGTTAATTACCATGCAGAATCAGTCCAGCCAACAGCGCCTGTGCTGTATGTGTGTGTGTCAGTGAAGCCGGACAGAGCTATCGCACTCCCAGTCATCTCATTACCAATGCAGCACTATCCCTAAGGTAACATGTCATGTTGTTCTGGTTAGATCGGTCATCCTCGTGGTCCTTTTGAGAGTATGCCAGTGGGTGGGACTATCCAAACAGAGCAGATAAATGAATAACCAGGGGAACCCTTTGTATCTCATCACATACAAAATCATCAGCTCATCTTCAACCTCCACTGGTCTAGAAATCCTTGCGACACATCATTCTGCAATTGTGATACGCTTGATAACATTTTCAATTTAACACTCAGAGATGAATATTTTAATTACTGAGTTAATAATGATGAGACGACTGATTCTGTGTGTTCCTCTTATTGTTCATTTAAGATGTTTACCATCAAGAAAATGATCATTTCCTTTATCTAACCAGGTAAGGCACTGAGAATACCTTCTCTTTTATAATACAGCTTCTACAATACAAGAAGGCGAGCAGCCACTGTGAACATCTATCCACAATAATCGTGTTACTAGCTTCAGTACAGGTGTGAATCCCAGTTTCCCTCCGTCGCTGAATCGAGTTACTTGGCCTCAAAGCTGTCTCTTGTTGGCTTTTCATTTGTGGCTTTTATGAAGCCAGTTGTTGAACCAAGTGTCGACCTTGCCAGGGCCACGTCCATGAAACTGGAATTTCCTGGTCTATCACAGGGTTCCATTTCAACAAGCTTGCACCCAATTATCCTTCAATCATAGTCCCCGGTCTTACAGATGTGTTTGGTCGGAGTACAAGGTCTCTCCATTGTGGTTTGCCACATGGGGGATAGTCTCGCTCGCTACACATGACATGTTTTCAAGGAAAGAAATCAGATAGCATCTCAGATTAAGATGAATTTTACCCACCAGTTATTTATTTGATTATTTCTATCTTTTACACTGAATATGTAGTCATGATATAGTATTATACCTAACCTGAAGATACAACAGAGTGTATTGTATTAATATATTTTGCAAAGTCGCATTCTGTCAAAGTGCTAAAGGGTTTGCCAACTGTTCCACTGTGTCCAAAGGCACTTTTTTCCTTGTCAGCTTGCAAGGCAATAAATCTGCTCTGAGCTATTAATTTTAGATATTAAGTGCTACACACTATTAAATACGAAGGTAGCTGTTTCACACATTTCTTTGTCGATGAAAAATTATTTCAAGTTAAAAAAAACAAAAAAAGGGAAAACAAAGCCACCTCTTTGATTTTCTTACTTCCCCTTTGGAAAAAGAAATGGTGCCTTTCAATCTTCTGAAACCTGTAGATAACACTTTGTTCTTTCTAACCTAATTTGTCTCCTTTTTTCTTTGCCTTTTTCTAACTTGCATCTTCTTGAGTAACGCACTGGGACTCGAATGTTAACGCCACACACGTAGTTCTCGTCTCTGCTCTGAGATTATTTACAATTTTTCAGTGCATGTTTTTCAGATTTTTCATAGCAAACCTTTCCCTAACCTGAAAACATACTTATACCTTAAACCCTTAAACATACTGAGCACAACTCTTCCCTGTGTTTTGTTAATGCACTGACTCCCATGTGTTTTATCAAAGAGAAAGCTTAAGGCAGAGAGCTGACAGGTATTGGAAGCCTTGGGAATGTCTGTAGCTCTTTGTGTGGTGAATAACTGCACTTCTACATCCAGGATACGGTATACTCCCCTTCTGCTTGGCACATTTTATGATCAGCATTGTTGGATTTGACGACAGTAACAGTACATGTTGTGCTGACCAGTTGGCCAGCCTACAGTTATGCATATTTATGAGGACATCAGCAGAGCTATGAGACTCAAAATTGCTAAGACCTATCCACAAACGTACACAAGTTACATGTCTTGCTCCGCTCATCGTTTTGTTATCAAAGCCGCAGCAGTCCTCTTGCAGGTGAATGATTGTGTGCATGGACAGACATGCCAATGTTTATGCTCTCCTACATATTTTGTTAATCACAGCGCCATTACCCCACACATATATCCGGTTTAGTGCCATTATTATCTCCCAAGGTCACAGCTAACGAGGGCTGATGCACTGTGCCTGGCCTGAGCTGATTGACTCACAATGTTAAACTGGCTCAATTTGGTCCTACTCAGCAATTCAGGAGGCAATGCTGCACCATGCACAGGTTTATGAGAGAGATATATTGGGTCTAACACTGCAGAATTGTATTGCTTTGATGCCGGAGATTGCCACAGAGGTGTAAAATACTTATTTCTGCTCCAGCAAATGTTTTTTTTTTTTTTTACCTGCCTCTTGGCAGTGACATTTATGTTTGGACAGAGATTTCAAATTTGCTTTCCAATATTATCTTGCTGGTTAGTAATATTTGAAAAAAAAAAAAAGATTGGCCTTGTAGTTGACCCAGCACTTAACATTTTCCTGAATGATCTGCCACGGGCCATTTCTACGAGGGCAAGCATTTTATTATTATTTTTGTGATTTAATTTGTGATAGAGAAAGCATTTAGCAGCTGATTATTGGACACCTGATTTTAAATGTGCGGCTAGTCCTTGAGTTACACCCCCACCTTCCACATTCTCTCCTGTTCCAAGTTAATTAAAAATTATACGACATGTTAGCATTAAATCATTATGAAGTAGGCCTACTGAAGTAATCATTTCACAGGGTAATTTAGAAGATTAAACATTTCTTTCATTGTCAACCAGTGACCTTAATATCGTAGATGTCACACTTGCCTTTTATGAATGATGCTGCAACTGTCAGAACCACAGAACAGATTTAAATTTAAATCAGCTATTAGTGTACCTATACCCACCTTTTTCATTTCACATGCAGATGAATCTAGAAACTCCAAAGATTTAGTCGCCATGCCACACGCTGAATGAAGTGCCTGCCAGAGCGAACACAGGGGTGAATCCTGTTTCATGGTTTGACTTTTTGCTCACAGCTTGGAATGCCAGATAACCTCCAAATCTCACTCAGCTTAATATCTAATGTCACATCCATAAACCTCTGGTAATGATGATATGCATGGAATAAAAATCTCGGGCTCTCTATCGTTAGAGTCTTAGCCTCCTCATGGAAGAGCAAAAAGTGCGATTAGGTGAACATGGAACAACATAATAAAATCATTTTTAGATGTGTCTAGAAATGCCAAAAAGCAAATGCCACAAAAGATTTAATTTATCAGGGGTAAAAGACCAACGTGTCTCTGAAATGCAGCTCGTAACAACCACATTACGCCTGTGAGGTTGTTGTGTTTTTAAGTGATTTTATGCGTGTGCTGTATTTGTAGCACAGAGGAAGACGTAGTGGATGGAATGCACTTTTTGAGCTGAAGAGCAGTGAACACAGAGGACGGCAATCAATTGGGATATTGAGAAAGCACTTCATCTGATAATTTCCCTTACAGGAAGTTTTCTTTTCATCTGGAGTCAGCACAGCAAAGTCATTGAGCAATTAAAAGAATGAGCGCACTACAGTATTTTCCACTCAGCGATGCATTGAAGAGGCCCTATTATGAAATTGGAGAGAAGTGATTCGAGCTAAATATACACAGCAGATCGCTTCGGCTTAATCAGGACCGTCATGGCTTCAGATTCCTCAGTAAGGAATTATTGACTTCCCACCTGAGTCCAGTCCTGCACCAGTCCTTGGATTTTCCAATCCGAGGCTGAGTCGTAAGGAATGTGTATGTGTTTCTGGCATAGAGCTTGGTCAAGCATAATAATGATGACCTACATGGTGGTTTCTTTCCCAAGTGTAATCATGGTCCCCACTAAATACTAATCAGGCTACTCTGAGCTGTTTTATGCTTGTATTTTATTATTGATTAAGGAAAATTATAGTGACCCCACAGCGTGCTCCAGTCTAATTCTTTTCCTTTTGAAGAAAAATAAGAATTGTCCAGAGTTGTTTGGTTACATTATTTACTGTAGCAGAATATGAATCGTCCTTACTATAAAGTGATGCAGTACATTTTTGCTCCAAAACATGTGATGTATTTGGTGCAGAGAAAATGGTTTTTCCCGTTTTAGCAACTAATTAATTCTTTATCAATATTCATGATGAACTCCACATTTAGAAAACTGTAATTAGCTGTATTATCCTCTGGCCATTTGTGGGGGGAAAATTATCCATATAGTTCAAATCAAACCCCAGCCACAAATCTAGTTTCTGACCAAATTGTATACGGTGACAGTTACGTATTACCTTACATGGAAATCAGATGTCATTCTACAGGCAAACAGCTTTTGACAGCAGCACCTCAAAGCAGCACTTTGTCTGAATGGGAGATAGAAAGAGCTTGCTGGATGGTGTCATAATTCACAATAGCCTCATGGCGATTCCTTCAGTCACCTTCCAGTTTTCCTTTCAGCCAGCTGCTCCTTGTACTCGCAATCAATCCACAGTGCCAATGCTGCTGCATTTCACCGTGACCTTGAGTGGCATGTCCCTCCTCTCTCTCTCTCTCTGACGTTTGGGATGTTGGTGGGCTTTTGTCCCTCCTCATTCGTCCTCATTTGATGATGCACCTGTGCTCAGACCGAGATAGCACCACTTTTCCAATTCAGCGCTGGCATTTCATTGCATTTACCAAAAATCTCATATGAACTTGTAGTGGAAGACAGGCCATGTACCGCTCTTTTTGTTAGCTCTGCTTTCTGCGGCATACATTTAGAGTGGTTTTCCACCATTTTCAGTAATTGTTCAAATTTTCTTTGTGGACGTGTGCAAGTAAGTAGGTAAAAATAGACTGCTGTTTTTGGTTGCTGCCTCCGTGTATGTTGTGTGGAAAGTTACATGTATAAATTTAACAGGATAATTATGTAGGGTACGATCCATCCTATACTTAGTAATAATGGTAATTGTGCAGAAATAATAGATCATAGATAATATCTGGTTCAAGTTCTTTATAGTTACCTCATGCAGCAGCTTGGAAGTACATTCCAGTCTGGTGCTTAAAGTGTGTTTCTTTTTTGTTGAAGTATGCGGAGGTGGGGGATTTGTTGTTCTGCTTGGGTGACCATAGACATGTATCGTCTGGGCCAGGGCCACGGTGGCAGAGTGGCTCCCTTCATGGCCCCAGTATGACAGAGCTGTCTCTACATGAAGGTGACCCCCTCTCTGGATCCTCCGCTCTGCCCAGCGTGCCCGTCAGGTCCTACAGGCGACATGGTCTATTAAGCACCTTAATGATGACCACCGCCTCGTGCACTCACACAATGGACCCTCACTCTTCCCTATCCTTCTGTATATTTGCAATGCCGAATGTATGTCAGTGTATATTTTCTCTACAACCCCATCCTTGTACAACGGAATCTAACTTGTAACCAGCAAGTGTCTCAGGGGAGATTTTGATTAGGCCTGGATGCTTGGCGAAATAAATCCCTTTTGGGATTTAAAGGTAGATACTTTGAACAGGCAATCCTTCACAAGGCTTTTACACTCAATAAATCCACTAACGCCCCGATGTTTCAAAACACTGCTTTTATAGCCTCATACTTTATATCCATTCTGCACTGTAGTGTAAAAGTGACAGGACTACTTGAAGATGGCAACAAGCCTTCGGGAGCACTCCTACCAATGCTTTCACATCTGTTGATCCCCAATATCCCTGTGCCTGCCATGAATAAAGGAAGTTTGCTACGTGACAAGGCGCGTATATTATGTGCTTCCCTGGTGGTTGGCAAGAAGACTCTGCGATGTTCAGGTGGTTGCCGCTGGGCTTGGTGTGTGTGCACTTTCAGATGAGTGAAAATGTGGACAGTGGATGAGTCTCTGGAAGTCACCCTCACCACAGCTCATCCCATAGCAATCACTTTCATGCAGTGTTTATATCCGGCCTCCCAGTGTGAGTGTGTCCTGGGTAACAGGGCGGATTACGAGCAAAGTGTTACAGGGCAAAGCCACCACGTTAGCGATGTTGTAGTCTCAGAAATTTTAATATTTATATCATCACTAGTGAAATCTCTTGCCCGTTAATGCAAAATTCAATACTAAAAATAAATAGTAATAATGAAATCCTTAATGAAGCAACACACACACTACACAGTAGTATATCTGCTGTGGCATCAGGTGGGAATTTCAATGTAATTTCAAAGAGAACATGAAATAATCCTCCAAGGAAACCTGGTATGGGTAGATGTTATTGCATTTATATTTTGCTAACCCTTAGTATCAGCATGCAGCAGAAAACAACACTGGGCTATGGATAATATGATATGGTGTTACATTATGCTACCATTAGATTGTGTTCACAACTGTGGCTTACAGCTAAAGCTGACATAGACTAATTAAAGGCAATAGTCCACATGGCTAACTCCTAGGTAACCAATGCCACATGTAGATTAAAGTTTCACAACTGGAGGTAACCAAGCATTTCAAACACATGCAATTTAATTCTAATTATTAGTTTAATAGCTGACTACAAAGTCTGGTACATGTGAGCGCTACTAGAGACAATAAAAAGCCCACATGCTATTTGTAATTAGGTCTTTGTTGTTGTGATAATCCTTGTCATCTTAAAACAATGAAACATGTCTGAATTACTAAATTCATAATCAGTGTGTAATAATGATCATTTTTTGAGACAGCTATGCTTTTATGTAGCTTCATATGTTTTCAGACAAGCAAGGTGCAAAAGGCTCATCAAAAAAAGATGTATAACACTGAAATGTGTATTCTTGTTGTCACCTTTCAAGAGCCTTTTCATATAGAGACAATGAGATACAAGGCCCTTTGTTTTTGCCGTAGGTGTGAATATCATTAGATTTACCGTGAGTGCAATAAATGGGAGTAGGTGCAGTAGCCTTCGCTCATGAGACAATAAAACACATATGGAAATGAGCCGACAGCATGACTAATAGCTTGCAGTTTGAACCACGCGCCCATCTCAGCAAAACGCCTGTTCGCTCAAAGTGAGCCATTATACAGTTATCAATGAGCCTACTTCGCCTTTGATCTCTCTTTTAAGAGTTGAGGATTTTATAGCCAAAAAAAGAAACACCTTAGAGAAGCCATTGGTTTGCATGCTGTCTGCCGTTATGCCCAAAATGAGGATAAAGCGAATACAAAGGAAGCTGTCACTCTGCATGTCCCTCCTGTCCCTAATCCTTCCACTCCTGAGTCTGTGCCTGCCACACCATCATCAGAGCTCAGATCAAAGTGTGAGAGTACGGCCCACAGGTCTGCACAGAGGGAGAGCTGACCTCCTCTGAGCTTACTGTGTCCTTGGACCAAAGTCCTTTTTAGGGCTAGACATATTCATTGAAAACTGATTCTGTGCCGCGTGTCTAAATTGAGCTTTAGTTTGAATCAGCGATCTTGTTTCATGGACATTCCCCGAGGCAGCCATTGTATCCAAAGTGTCAGTTCTATAAGGACAGTTTAGCCATCTCATTTGAAAGCCTTTATGTTTATGCAGCTGGAATAAACTGATTTTGGAAACATGCATTCTTTAGTGTACAGTAGAGTACATGCATTTGTATTCATGCCCATGGTGGTGCAAGCTTTACTATTTAAAGCGCACTGGACCAGTATATACTGTAAATTGAAAAATAGTGTTTTCTCACGCTAATACGACACAGGCCTTGACCTCTCATCCTGCTACTGTTAATTAGTGGTGGTTGCTCTTACCTCTGGGCAAGCTTAGATTTATGGCTTTATTTTGTGGGGAGCTTTAAAGTGAACGCAGGCTGCTGGGGCCTAGTCTTTCCTTGGACTACATGGATGCAGGTTTTAATTGAATCAAAGCACTGATATAGTTATAGATTCCTTAAATGCATATGTACAGTTTAGCAAACAGGTCTCAAACAAGCTAATGAATTTCAACATTAACTACATGATCAAGTATAAACTTTACAAATAACTTGATATGTTCCACCATTTTTGGGATGTCCTTTGCAAATTCAAGTCCCTACATATTGAAGTACAGTATAATCTATAGAATCTATAGAATGATTTATTCATATTGTAAAAGTAAACTTTGACATTTTGGGATTTTATTGCTGATTTATCGAGCACTGCATAAGAAGATCAATATCAATTTCATCCCTGCACATTCTGTACGGAGATAGATTGGTCACGTGTTTAGCCTACCCAAGCACAAACACTGGCAGCGAAGGGAAATAGCTGGCCTCCAACAGAAGTTTAAAAAAATCCTTCCAATTATCCAGGGTATACGTATCTGTCTGCCTCGCTGCATTTTTTTCTCATGCCCATTCATCTCACTCCGGTCTACCTTGGCTCACAAACATGCTGCTGCCTGCCTTTTATTCCCCCACAACATTGCATCACCGGAGTTCACACAGGCTATGTATCACTGGAGTTGCGCAAATAGGAGAGCGATCATCAAGTGTTGCAGAACAGAGTGTGATGCCGGCAATCACAGAGCACCCTGAGCCTCTGTTAACAAAGACAGTTCATTAAGTCCTTTATATTCCCAGCTGACAAAAACATCCCTGGCTTCAAGTCTTGGAGTAATTATTCCTAAAACACAAGGCCAATGAAGAAATCACAAGAAACAGACTCACCCAGTGGTATGCTGTATGTTTTGCCTTACAGTATACAGGAAAAAGACAAACATTCACACTTATAATTGGAAAATGTGTCCCTATGATTCAATAATTATTATGTACTTACCATGCTTCCAAGGGGTCACCGCTATACCAGCATTGAGCGCTCAATTCGATTTGCAGTTAATGAGGTTGGATCTCTTAACGAATGTTAGTTTTTATTCTGTATGTAGTGCTTTGGGGAATGTGGTTATGGCCTATTTTATCATCTGTTATGACTCTGTGCAGATCCCCCATCTACATTCATCTGGGTAATATTTTACTTAGCTTTTCCATTTTATATAATTAGACACTAAATAGAGTAGCCCAAGACAAATAAATCAGGGAGTCTCTTAATTAGCTGTAATGTCAAGTTCGCAACTTTGAATATTTCCTCAAGATCATTTTACATAAACAAATTTATCTTTTTATCTGCACAAAAAAAAAAGATATAGGGATGAAACATCTATCTGTGTTTCCAACTTTCGAGCAGTTGTTTTCCCTGACAAAATATGACTTTGTCGCTGCACAGTCAGTCATTCTTAAAATGCTATATGCAGTTGAAACTGTGGGAATGGCCTCAAGCCTGGAAGGAGTTAATATCTTTTGGGATTTGTGCGTCCGTACCTAAACTACTGATGTCAGGCAGGAATATCCTATGATGACAGATTCCCTTGCAGCTGGGGATAATGTCTATTTTCACATCAACCATATTAATCTCAGTCACCCTGCTGACCACATGCCATTGTCCTTTCTATGTTTACCTTTTCACTCTAGCTTCTTTATAACCAAAGCACAATAGCTCTTGGTCCAGCTGCACACAACCTGAATATGGCCGTGCCATGTTTTTCCCTGGCAGTCATTAGTATGCATTATGCAGCAGACATGATTTTAGTCTCACACTGGTTCTGCCACAAAGACAGGGGGCATACAGCAAGTGACTTGTCTTCATACGTACGCTGTTCTGTCAACTCAAAATTCAGAGTGGGGTTTTGACTTTGAAGCCTCTTTGATATAGTGCTTTTGAAATGTTGAAGGGCGCCTTGAAAGTAAAAAATGTTTAATTAGTGGCCTTACGTTGGAAGGGTACCATAGGCTGGCTTTCACATTGCAAGACCAGAAACCGCTTTTTTCCTTTCTGTGATTAAATGTGCCATTGAAGTTGATTTATGAAAAGAAATTAAAGTAATGTCTCTTGAAAAATGCGGCCTAATTATTATTTTACTGTTCGTTTAGATCAGCCACTTTGGAATCTTCTGTTCTTATGGTACAAATCATGAGCTATATTTTTGGATTACTGATAATTCTAACCTTCCAGCTCCATATGCTGCTAATCTCTACTGAGACAGTTTGACATGGGGTATGGATATTTGAAAATCCACTTACGCTCTGGTTTTTACCTTCCATAGAGGGATATATGGCTCAGCTTGTCTCTTTTGCTCTGTTTTATCTTCAGCATTTCAGAAGCTTTCTCACTTTAAGATACCTTACGAAACAGCGGCTTGATAGATTCAGACAGAATCCTCCTTTTTGCATGCTTTGATCATGTTTTTTATGACCACCTGTAATTTAGGCCCCCAGAATGCAAATGATTTCTAATGCTACACACCATGCACGCAGGCGCTGCATTTCTTAAGCATTCATTAGAATAATCACAGGCTTTAGAGGTCCTAAGGCACACTGAAGGATGTCTTCTACACTCCTGAGTGTTGAGGTTCAAATATTCAAATCAAACATTATGCTCAAAATTGCCACAGATACATCTTCCTTCATTTACTGCATTCTTCGCTTCCATCTCAGGGTTCAATCAAAATGCCTCCTACAGTTTATAATGTCATGGGTCTTGTGATAAATACAATAAAAAAAATCATAGGAACATAAGAACATTATAATGATGTCACGGTGAGGATTGCAATCAAAGTAAAGTTCAAGGCTTTAAAGGAAGCGGATGGTAGATACCATAAATTGTCAAATAAAACCCAGTATTCAAATGATGTGGTCTGCTGGAGCTAATATGAATACTGGTACTATAAAGGCTAATATGCAATTTTCCTTTCCTAGTGCAACAAGTGTTGGGCATTACTCTACACTTTCTTGCTGTTTTTAACAAAAATACTGTTATTGATTGATATGCAAATCAGAAGAGACCGAGCAGATCAAAACAAGGGAGGTTTTTGACAAAAATGTCACAGAACATAAAGCAGGGGACATCTGCTCTACTTCTATTAACAGCCTGAGTCTTGGTTGTCATTTCAGTATATAGGCCCCAGAAGTTATTTAAAAATTTACTGTATTTCATGATTTTTCTTGATCAGACAACAAAGCCACAGGTCTTTTACTCCAACTGTCAGTCTGAGGCTCTTTCCACTCCACAGAATTCCAGATCAGCCTGCAGAGGAGTCTTGATTTCACCCACCACATGCATGCTAATGTAATCAATAAGATACATTTTTAAAAAACAGAAAAGTATTGGACAAGAAGTCTGCCTCCAGCTGTACAAACGAGTGGTACAGTGTGTGGTATCAGGAATACATTTTGTTATTGAGTTTACCTGACATGTTCCGCACTTACTCATTCGGATTCTGTCAATCATGTGTGGGCCATGTAGAGGTCAGTCAGTTTGTCTCACTCATATGAATTTTGTTTCTTTAGTCTTTGTATGTTGCTCAGTGGTCAGTGATACAACTGTAGCCGATACTGAGCAGGAGTCCTCATGCATAAATACGAGCAGACGTCTGCTTGCATTTACTCTCAGTTCAAAGAATGTCATTTTTGTGATTCTCTAAATGTCCCCTCTTACCGCTGACAGAATCAGTGGATCTCTGTAGGAAGTCACAGTGATATGAATTATGTAAGAGAATAATTTCCTAGCAAAAGTGGACGATTTAGAATGCATTTATTTATTTTTTGAATATCATTATGTTGTGGCTGTATAATTTTTTTATGAAGTTGCTTTGTAATTCTCAATGCATGACCAAATTGTATTAAAAAAAGCTTCTTAGTGCACCTGTGCAGTGTAGCTTTGGGCTTCAGGGTGAACTGTGCTTGATCAACCGTGCCGCTGGTCATGGACCAATGAGTCAAGCAGCCATCAGTTCAGTATCTGCTTGTATTTGCTCCACTGCTCTGCACTATCCACAGGCTGCAGCATTTACACCTTTTTTCTGCCCATTCATCTCACCGCTGTCATTGTCGTTTGGCAGACAGACACGCTGCAGCCTGCCTTTCTTCCTCCCGTAACACTGCATCCATTTCACGTACAGATGGGATCAGCGCTAAGGAACTGATGACGGCGATCACAGAGAACCCGGAGGTTCATTATGTCCAAGGAGAATTAATTATGTCCAGCTAGTATCTGTCGTTGATCCAATCTCATTGTGTGCCCTTGTAGACTTGCAAATTTGTGTTTCGTGAAGTCAGCAATGGCTCAAGATTGTCCCACTATAGCATTACACGATATTAAGGGCTCACTTGTGGCTTTTCTAACCCCTTTATGGACACCTCCCTCACGTCTGGAGTGCACTCTGCCTCCCCAAATAACCTACGGCTTTCAACATTACACCATAACACAGTGGAAAATGAGGATAACAGAGAGTGCTTAGATTTAGAAATAACAACAGATGCACTATACACTACAATTAATCAAACTTTTTAAATAATATTTATGCTATTATGTATGCAATTGTACACATTGCCTTTGTGTCAGTGACAGTGATTTCATTCACAAACATTTCAGACACTAGTTACTTGCTTACACTGCTTAGGTGACAATAATAATAGTACGCTAAAGACCAGTATTAGACTGTTGCATTTCAATATTTCATATTTTACTGCGTTGCTTCATTTTTTGTTTTCTTTGCTACTACAGAGTCACACTTTCATAGCTAAATGGATACATGTTGATGTCAACAAAAACATTGTGATAATCATTATTTGCAATTTCTTTAGCCTGGTTTGTCATTTTTTCTTCCTTTTATTAGACTTTACCTACTGTTGCTTAGGGACAGAAAAAAAATACTTTGTGGCAGCAGGTTTTCATACTTTATTGCTGACGGGACTGTAAAGGAGGACAGGGATGTTCTGTTTATTCATAACGACAATGATTCTCCATCTTAGAGCGGCAAAGGTGCATGCAAACAGCTTAAAGTACATAAGCTGTTTTAAGCCGAGTATCATGGCCGGGGAGTTACTCCCTGCACAGTCAGTGATGCTGAGTCCTTAATGGACAGATATTATTGTGATAATAGTTATACTTAATCATGGTAGATATGAAAACGGATGGTGGGACTCGGGCCATTAGGTGCCAGGTTTCCTACCCTCTGCATTTCTCCATCCTCCATTTAGCATAATGACGCTCAAACAATCAGTGCTCACATTAGAATATGGACTGTGGTATTATGCAGAATAAAAGGGTGTTAATGTGTCATATTTGAATATCCTGATCTGTAACCGTGACGTGTACTTCCCAGCAGCAGCAGGTAGCTGATTTCAAGTGAGCCCGCATGACCCACATGCTTAACGAATTACAGCAGTCAACAAAGAGGATTCTCTTGGATTTATATTCAGATAGTCTGATGTGAGCCCACACAGTGGCAGCACTTGTGAATAATAACATACTTGTGGTCATATTTGCACAAGGTCTCCCCATGCTGCTGTGATTTATAAGCATAGCTTCCATCTGCAAACAGGCTAGGAGGCTTCAACCTACGGGGGCAGCACCCTGGGTCCAGTGCTATTTACTCAGCCAGCCGAGACGAGGTGCTCCCCCGGCAGCATCCTGCAGTCACTGTGCCCATGCATGGTTCTGTCTCCCTTAACCTGTCTGCTGTCGGCTACTCTGCAGTGCCTGCAGCATGGGAAGGTGGCAGCTACCGCAGGACAGCCGCATTTTGCCACAGGTTGAGCCATCTTTACTGTGTCACTTCCTGCTGCTTAACAAATGAGTGAAAGCTGCGGGCTATCGTGCTCGCAGTGGAATAACAGTGACTTAGTTTTATGAGCACTGTCTCTGGTAAACTCTAGTCACACTTAGTAGTTAATAAATCATTGTTTTAATAAGCTGCGGTGTGTCAGTTTTAAAAATTAAAACCTGATTCCTGTAAATATGCAAATATTACAGTAAGTACATATGATTTATAATTAACATCATCATTAATGTAACACAAGTGTTATTTATCCAAACAATAAAAACCGTAGCCACTCAGTGCTGTGTCTAATGCATTGCGAGGTGAATAACTGTGCAGAGATGCTGAGAGGAAAGGTGCTCCACTTTATAGTGATGTGATAGATTAGGGAGGAGCCCCAGCAACAGAATAATTTCCCTGGTGACCAATTTCTGAACACTCTCTAAGCAAAGAAAATCAGCAACAAGCCAACATGTCAGGCTTAGCCTCGTGCCAGGGTGCAGGCGCACATGCTGACTCACTTCTAATGAGCAGCCAGAGATAGAAATAATAACCTAAACAAGGAATCGTAGGTCATGACTGCATATATACCGCTGACTGTCCTAATTAACACTAGACCTCATACAACGTAAGCAGATGTAAAACGGGAGTGTGAAGTATAGCGTTAGTGGTGGCCCAGCATTGATGGGAAAGGTGAAGCAAAATAGGTTATGCTTTACTATTCTTACAGCATACTCACACTCAATTATTTTGTTCTTGGCTTAAATTCTGGCCTCAAAAACCATACAACACCTACTGTTATTTGTTTTTTGTCTGTAAAAACACTACAGCTGTGTGTGATACAATATCAGACTGACACTCATCCAGTCTGCATGTGAATATGTAGAAAGAAAAGCAGGGATCACTGCAATAAATAGGTAGAGTTCTCCCCTTTCTCCTCTATACATTCAGAAAGTTACAGATAGTTTCTAAAAAAAATCAAAATCAATCAATATCTGTTTTGACCTTCCTGCGCTTTTAACAGCTCGTATTCCCCTTAGAACACTTGCATACGGTTTTTCTAGGTACTTGACAGGTAGCTTGTTCCAAAGCTTCTTGGAGAACTTGCCACAGTTCTTCTGTGGATTCAGGCTGCCTCAGTTGCTTCTGTCTCGTCGTGTAATCCTAGACTGACTCAATGATGGCTCCATGGGGGCAACACCATCTGTTGCAGCGCTCCTTGTTCTTCTCATCGCCAAAGATAGTCCTTTATGCCTCTGACTGCATGTTTGGGTTCGTTGTCAAGCAGCAGAATGATCTTGGGACTGATTGGACGCCTCCCCGATGCTGCCAAGTGATGGATAAGAATCTAAAGTGCCTAAAACTTTTGCACAGTGCTGTCTACTTCTCTTCACTTTTCACAATAAATGTCCTTTAAACGAGTAACTGCATGTGTCAGAGCAGAGTCAGATCTTGACAGCATCCCATTAAGTGATTACCTGACACATTTTCACACAAGCAAGATCAATACTCTTTAATGTATCAGCCAGGGAACTAATAAAAAGGATTTTAATTGATTGTGCTGAGGGTTTGTCATTGCCACAGCCTGTGATGTCTTCAGCTTTAGTTGCTGTCAGAGCAGAAGTTCAAGTTGAAGTGACTGACATTGTGGCCTTTCAGCTCAGAGAGGATAACAAGGCTTCTGGCTCAAGATCAGTTTGGCAGATGTGGTTGGCTGAAGACATTGTTAGAAAATTATTCTCATCTTATCTGAAGACTAAATTAGTTTAACTTTTCCCTTATGCTTTCAATGCTTCAGATGCACTCATCCTGCTGTAGTAACATTGATACTTTTTTATATGGACTGTTGCTAAATGTACAACTGGTACATTTTTTATATTAAGATTTTCACTGATCTAAAGATGCTTCTAATTTGTACATCTTTTTTGCACACGGTTATTTAAAGTTATTTCTCTCCGATGCGATTAATTTATATTAAATATTTAGCTATTTTGCACCTCTAATCTCGATATGCCTCTGTACATGCCATGATCTGAGCCTGGCGCAGGGCTAAAAACGGCCATGCTTTTCCACGCCTCATCATCTGTGCTTTGTGTCAGACCCAGACAGTCATCTGGAAAGGTCAAAGCTACGGTAAAAGATTTAAATCACCCCACAGAAGAAAGATTTACCTTGACAGGCGGAACCTGAAAACTGGTAAATAAAAATGCAACCAGAGACTCATTCCTCTTCACTTAAACCAAGGACAAACAGACCGTTGCATTTCAAAGCAAGGGTCATAGGTTGTGATGCTTTGAAGAAAACAAGGATGCATATTTGAACTGTACATTTTTATGTTTTTAATTAGTTATTTTCTATGTGAATTATCCTTCCTCTTAGTTGAAAAGACTCAAAGATTAGAACCCTGACTGTTTGTTTGTATAATCGTCTTATGCGGAGACGTGCATTTGCCATCCTTCTCTTTGAGATCTATTAATTGTGTTTTATTTCTAAATGAAGTGATCTTGGCATGCCTGCTAGCAACAGCATGTTTCTAAATACAACTTGACAGGGTCAGTGTGGGAAAAACAAACTGTTGGGCTTGGTTTGGCAGTGGGAGAATTTGACATATGGGTGTTATTCTTTGATGAATCTTTCTGGTGTCTTGTTGTTCTATATTCATCCTGTTACGTGAGCTGCTCGTGGAAACGTTTTCCTTTTTTTTTTCATTTGTCAACATTATTATATTAATGTTGTGGCCACACCTTTTGATGAATGCAGGGACTAAAACACGTATTCAGCTTGTTTTGAGGACAAATGGGACCTTTGAAAAAAATCCTTTCTCTTTACTGTTTATTAATATACTTAAAAAGATGAATGTGAAATCGGGAGGCTTACAGCGAGGCCTATGTATCATAATATATTAGCTCACAGAAGTAAAGAATAATGAAACTATTTTCAGCTATAAAGCCATGCTTGAATAATATGTCTGCTGCAAAGTGCTACAAAGCAAGGACTATTACAAGGTGGTTACTTTTTATAATCTTTTCGGAAAAGACATCCATAAATATATGTTGTTTTTTGCTCTTTGTCTCATGGAAATATGTATATTTATGGGTTTTTTTCTGATTCTGTACCTGTCTGTTCTGTTTGTGTGTCCCTGTCTCTTGGTTGTAGGTGGTATTTTATTGATTTCTGCTATTGATCCAAATGTGGCAGCAATGACTCTGTAATTTTGTGGTTAGTTTTATCATCATGTCTTGAAAAGCCTCTTGCTGTGATGTCTTCATTATTGCTGAAACACAGCTGAGTCACTGTTGGCAGTTTGCATCAACTTTACACAGGATGAAATCTGTCCATCTATCTGTTCAGCTCCCTTATTTTGCCATCTAAATGCCTTAAATTAAAGACAGATCAGCAGTCTGGCAGCAGTGAGTAAGTTCCACACACATCAGTAGAACAGAATGTGTGTGTACGTCTGGCAACAGACTCGATCAGTCGGCCTCATTTGGATATTCATGTGCTGGAAGGTTATTAATTCATGAGTCCGATGCACCTTTCCCTCAGGCAACATAAGCAAACCACTGCTGTTATGGACATCAAGCACTAATAGGCAGTCTCATTCACTGGTGCAACAGTTCATGCTGGAGTTTTGTCCAACAATGTCTTTAACACAGCAGTGTGGTCATGATAATCCAATGAACATGTGTGCAAATTGTAGTGTTCAAGCCAGGGTGGATTTAATTGGTCTGTTTTTTTGGAAGAACGATGCACTATGTAAGAGTGTATTTGTTTTTATGTATTGTGCATGAGCGCTCGATTATGGCTGACAATATGATTCCACATTAGCATTGCAAGGATTTGGGCAAATGGTGCTGTAAATTGCTCCCCTTGGGAAGTGAAGCGGTAGATGTAAACAACAAACAGACCAAGGTAAACAATAGGTGTCCTCCAGTGGCTGCAGTTAAAGGAAGATGTTACGCAATCGTTCAGTATTAGTTGATGATGTTTGAATTCCTCAGCTGAAGATTTTGTATTATGGTTTGCTCAATAGCAATTAAAGTAGGATGTGTGTTTTAAAGTGAAAAACACAAGACACTGACACACTTTACACATTCCGATAGGAGTTACTTTTGTTTTGTCACATTTTACTCAGATTGAATGATCCTGCTTTGACTGTTATTTCTCTTTTCCCCACAGGCCTTCCCATGTATATCCACAGGCATCTATGGTAAGTTTCATTTCTCCTATCTTTCTTTTTAATTAACTTTTCTCTCTCTGTTACATTGTAACTCCATGTTTTTTTGATAACAACCTGCACACATGCCTTGCTTCGTATTAAAAACAGTCTTTTCAGTGGATGTATGTTTTGAAATTGTGCAATAAGGGGAGGAAATGCATACAAAGATAAAATACTAAACATGCCAAGAAGTTCATTTTATACCGTGTTGCACAAAGACACAACTTCATGGAAGGTGAACAGAATGTAGACCCTGAAGGTTGCCTCTTTCCTCATGGAACCAAACTGAATGTGCTGCAAGGCATCACTGGCAAAGAGCCAGTGTGCTCATCACACTTAAAGTTAGATGCCAAATTTGTTGATATAATAAGATTTTATATTATTAAGGACAAACTAGATGCATGGAAATGTGTAGTTTCTGCGAGCGTATTTAACTGCCTCGGTTGAGAAGTGTTTCTTTTTCTCAGCATACCCTATACAATTTGTGCAATCCTCTGAATTTGCATACAACTCTAATAATTGCAGCAGGGGCCAAATGTGTAAGGATTAATTAACATGCTAATTTCTATTGTCTCTAACTGACTATTAGGTATCAGCAGTGTAGCTTTATGAAAGCAGTCGCGACCCTGCTGAACTTGTGCATAATTTTAAATGACCTATATGCCTGTTCTGGTCACCACAGTGCTTTGCCATTGTTAAACTAAAAGCCTATATAAGCCAGTAATTCATTATCATGGATCTGTAGTTGTTTAGACAGTCATCTCATGAGAGACATTAGGGTGCCTCTAATCACTCTCTAGGATCATGTAACAGCCAAAATTAAGACCATTTTACAAGACCTGCTGCTGCCAATTGTGCAAACACTGTTCCCTCAAGATGTTTTAATGAGTATGCATGCACAAGGATGACAGTGCTCCTGTGCCCAATGTAAAACAAATTTAAAATTGATTTCTTAAACACCAAAGTTTCATGGCATCAAAACTAAAAGAAACAGAAAACCCAGGGATTGAGTCTTCCAGAGCCAAAGTTGTGTTTTCTGTGCTTAAGAACTGTTTTACATGATGTTGGCCTCACACATCGTATTTATGACATGCTGATACACTCCTCTGTAATGTGTTGAGTTTTGGTTCCAAATAGAGTTGTCATCCTTTTAAAAATAAATAATGGCAAATTACTAAGCCTCCTGCAACCTAATGCCGTGGCTTCAACATTTTACATCACTGCCTGTTTTTCATTTAGCAAGGTACTTTAAAACATTGATGGTGTAAATGAGCGCAGTGACAGCTGAGCTATTTGAATATGCTTATTAAGACCTGATGCTGGGCTTTTTAAATGCAGACATTTGGAGCTGATTTGCAAACTGTAAGTGAAGTGTCAGCAACCCACGGATTTTTATTTGGTTTTTGCAAATATCACACATGGCGCACAGCTTTGCCTAAATGAGTTGCATTGCTTCTTGTAGCAGGAAAATAACACCACATCTACTGTCTCTGATGCAACTAACCAGTCGCAGCCCATTATGAAGAAAAACCTAAATCTATTTCTAAATTATAGGTGAAAATCAGTGACAGTTGAGCACCTAATTGGCGGTTTGCCGTGCATTTCAACCACAGATAACTTCCGTGCTGAAATATGTGCCTTCCTAGAAAGTGTAGGGTGTAAAAGAGAGTGTGTGAACGTGTTTCACTGAAAAACATCATATGAAGAACCCTGTAGACATATTTTGGAAAAGCAATCTTCCACTCTTCTCCCCTCAAGGATGAAGTATAGGAAGGCTATCTACTGAAAAAAAGTTATTGATTGATAACATAATCTCAGACCTTGAATAGCAACATGCAATCTCCTAAACTTCCATGTTCGTAAAACTCAATACCAATACCATATATGAAATCAGCTATATGCTATATGTATGGATTACATTTAGTTTTTTGTTGTTTTAGATTTGTAGCAGTATATACTGAATGAAAGAAATAAAATCACCTGTCATCCACTGTGGAACATCAAAAGAACCTTGTTGCTCACACACATACACCTTACGTCCCTGTGTGACTGTTTTTCTCTTTGAAAAGTCACAACAATGTGATGCAATTTCCAACCAAAGCCATCACTCTTCCTCCTTTATCAACCCGAGACTATAACTAACTGGCAGCTGTCACTAAGTCACACACTGAAACACTACACTCAAAGCACTGATTATAGAGCCTGACAGACTCTGGCAGGTTAACCCTGCTGAAACCTCCGTGCACGGAGATAGATATATGCTTAGATGTGACATGATAGTCCAAGAGGCAATGCGTCCTGATACACAATTTTGCATATACTCCTACACACACTTTACTACCAGTGTGTGTAGTAAAGTCTGCTTATAAATCACAAGGTGTTTATAATTATGTACTGCGCACTGGATAGAACATTTCCCTCGTGGGATATTGGACATTTTCCACCCATCACTTTTGCAGTTCACACAGTTTATTGCACAACAGCTCCTCATCATTTCCTCTCACCGTCTCTCTGTGCAATATTGCTTGTTTTCTGCCACCTATGCATGCGTCTAAAAATGGCTATTTCTGAAGTGTTAATGATGAGAAGGCCTATAGATGCAATCTCACTCGAGTGATACAACGATTCTCATAAATTAATTAAACCAAGTGGTGGATGGAGCAAAATTCAAAAGTGTTTTTTTTTTCAATTCAATTCAAGCTGATTTAAAGAATATCATTTAAAAAAAAAAATCCGCTTATGGCTACACACAGGTCTGTTTTTCCAAGACGGATTTGTGGAATGAGAAAGCTCTATTGTAACGACACAAAGGAAGCCTAAATTCATGCATGTTTTTACTGTACTTTGCTGCTGCTGACGAGGACACTACTTATTGCCGCTCACTGTGGTACTGTGTGCTGTATTGCCGGTGGGAGCCCGTCATACCACTCCACCAGGAGCCTCCTCACATCAAAGGGATAGTCTGTGCAGAGCCAAGCATGCAGTGGAGGAGAGGAATTAAACAGCCTGTTCAATAAATAAACAGCTTAGCGCTTCCCATAACTGCATCTCCACAGAACAATACAGCTGATTAAGACTAAAGATCTTCACACAGCAGAGGGCAAATAGAGGAGGGACTTTCAAAGGAGCTACAGTAGAGTATGGTGCTGTGATGTTGTTCTCTATGACTCCTCCCTGTGCCCCCTGAGTACTGCCATATTCTGAAAGGGGCCCTGTTCTCTTGTCAAGAGTTTTGACATTTATGTACATTTTAGGTAACCTTTAAGGTCAGCTTCCATTTCAGCATTTAAGCTATTTAGTGTGAAAGTCACATCTTCCTCTTTCTTTCTGCTTGTCTGTGTGTGTTCTTTTTTATCTCTCTCTCTCTGTCTCTGTAGAATACACACAGCTATCGTTTTGTATATGTGTACATGGTCATGCTGTCAGCCGCAATCTGAATGCACATGTGCTTGACCCATTTCCACTCTTGAATTGCCGCAAGAAAACAAATCCTGTGCTCCCAACATTGTGACAGAGAGGAATCAGGAACAAGTTATCCAAGGCTTTTGTGCAGAGAAAAACAGATTTGTCAGGAAAGCTAATGCTAATTGACACTCTCTCTCACGCCTCCATATTCCAGAAGGCTCAGTCACCACTGACAGATGATGGCAGAACAGGGAGGTTGGGTGTAGTAGGGGTGCGCAGGGGGTACCTTAGACGCTTGGAAAGAAAAATGAGGGCTCACACTGTGCTGACAGTCCAATCCCTCAGTCCGGCCCATTAGCCACAACAGAATTTCTGCACCGATTGTGTGTCGGAGGTACCACCCATAAACAAACTGGTGCCCACCGTGGGCCACGAGGTCACCCAGCATGATAGAGGTTATTAAGTGCTGCTCCTGTTTGCACATCAATCACAGCCATGCGACCCAGGTTTAAATGGATTATTCCTTCCAAGGAGGAGACACCTCTCAATGTCTCACAGGATCAGTGCCAAGAGTCCAACTGCCTCAACTTAGAGAGGTCATTTGCTCTTTTTGTATCCCTTCCCCTTTCTCCTCTCATACATTCACTTGTCTTTCGCTGTCCTTTTTCTCCCTCACATATCTTTGTTATACATAAACACACAAGCAAAGCCATATACATCAAAATCCCATTTTAAGATGAATTCTAGACAATTTAGCCTTCTGAAGATCACATCTTACCTGGTGCTAAAAGTGCACTTTCCAACACCCTTGTAAAGGGGTGTACAGTTTAGAAGACATCTGCTAAGATCAACTGTGCATGGAGCAGAGGGCTCTCTGGCACGATATGAAAGCAAGGACATGAACATTACAGCTACTATTTGCCTGACAGATGCCATCACACACATGCATTTATAATCCTATCAGAACAATCAGAGGTGCTCAACGCAGCCAAGCTGCCACTCCTCTCTGGACAAATAACTCTCTGTTTACTGCTAACCCTCCACCTTTGGCTCATCTGTCTCTGTGACGGATCTGAGGATTGTTGACAGAGGAGTTTTCGCACTGACTGGTGGCTGTGGGAGATATGCGGATGTAATCCACCCAAGCTCTACTGGTATGTCCACGCTGCCTTTCTGCTGTACTGTCCAGATCAAAGGTGTCAAGCCGCTAAGATTTTTTTCCTCTTGCCAGCATCATGCGCTGGCTCTCTTCATCCCTGTTGGGATTAGGGAGGTTGGAGACATTCATGGTACCTTATCTCTCAACAGCGATGGCTTGCTGCTAGCTTGCCAGAGATGGCCAGGGCAAGTTCCCCCCTTCTCTTAAAACCTAGGGTTTACTACATGGAGCTTAGTCCAGCTGGGTTAGGAATTTCAAGGTACATAGAAGTAATATGCTGTATCAGTGGGCAGCAGAGTGTGTTCTCAGAGGGAACAGGAGCTTCATAGCCCATTTAACTGAGTCACACAGCGTGCATTGTACTCAACACTAGCCGTGCTCTACCATTTTCATGGATGATAAGCCAAATGTAAAAATACTTCCCACCCACAGGACAATAGATTTAGGCCTTTGCGAAACTTGGTTGAGCATTAAACTTTTGCATATCATACACTCCTTAGAATGTTTTTAAAAAGGAAAATGTCAGGTGTTAATTTTAGCATGTAGGACAAAGCATGGTATCACCTATATGGAATGTTTCCAAAGAAGGTCATCATCTGTTGTGCCATGGAGACTGCTCTCTGTCTTCCCACCTCTTTTTCTGCCTCTCTTCCTCACATAGCACCCTCCCATCCCTCTTTGTCTCTGTCTCCTTCTGTGGGCTGCAAAGTCGGTCATGGTCACAGCCCTGCTGTCGTGTTCCCAGCGTTGGTGTAGGAGCAGCTCCGGGCCATTTGACACCCATGCTTTGGCGTCTAGAGTCCTGGGGCGCTACTCTGTCCTCCACCCCGGGTCACCTCACCTCTCCTCTGGGCCCTGATGGGGTGACAACCCTGTTCCCCCTTCACTTTACAGATGAACACACAGCACTTCTGCCCTCAACTAGAGCAGCCCTCAACTGTGCTGCACTTAATGATTTCTTCCTGCTGCCCAATTTAACCGCAACCATCTAATCTACATTTTATTAAATTGTGTTTAAATGATTCCACCCTGTCTGTCTGTGAAAACAGAGCTAAGATTATGTGTGCTCTGGTGATATTTTATTCAAAACAACACAAAAGCTTCAAATGAAGAATTCACCATAAAATACTTAAAATAAATTATCAGCAGTGGTTATGAAGACGCAGGATGCAGGATGTTTTGGAAAACCTGTGAGACCAAATCTTTGTTGATCTTTCAAAAGCAGGTACCCATTAGCATTGTCAACATTTGCATATGTTTTAGTTTGTTTTCTTCTCGGGCAGATAGTATGTTTACTGCCATTTCAACGCCGGTGGTGAATTTGCCAGTGCCGCTTACCACAGCCTCGGGCTATATGCTGCTTCAAGGTACACAGCTCATCAAAATGAAAAGTGAGTGCTGAGATGTGAACTTGACCAGCTACAACTGTGGAGAAAGAGAATGGAACTAACAATACAATTTCTGCCTCAAGGGTAGAAAAGCTGTGCTGTGTATTTTCGAAGAATTCAGTCATCATATGTTTATCAGTCTTAGTCCACATACACCTTTCACAAAATCTGTGGACTGTGTGCACAAAAAGGAAGAAAAAGAAAGACTGGAAATTACAAAGGCCTGAAATAACAGCAGGTTGTGGTACTCTCCTCACAATATAAGCTCACTCAGGAGAAATAAAACTGGTGTGATCTGCAGTATGTGCCCACAGCCTACCCATATATTTGCAAATAAAGAAGGGGAATGTATCACAGCACAGGCATGTATTCGACTTGTTGACATCCTTTTGCTCACTTTCTCAGGTGATGCAGCTCCTTCTCACCACAGAAAACACCTTAGCTACACAAGTTTGTTGTGAAAGTTGACTCTGAAAGTTAAGTTAAAATAAATTTAGGATATGAAAGAGCTGCCATGCTGGCAAAAGTCAGAGCAATGGGCTCGCTTGTTCTTGAAGCCAAAATTTCCCCTAAGGCAGGGTACACATTTATATTTTTTTCCCTATGTTACAGTTCAGTGGATATTTTTGAACATGAACTTCTCCCTCGAACTTTCACAGAGTCAAGGCAGAGTTGTCTGTGGTGTAGAAGGCAATCGTTTTTCATTAAGAACAAGTAACTTTGTTTACTTTAGAACTTTAATATCCAACTCAGATGCTATTCTCTGATTTTGAGTTTTGTATAAAATGCATTAAACCATCTTCCTAGTCATCGAGCATCTGGTGCAAGTGTTAATAAAAGTGATTTTGCATACAACTAATAGATGGGCAGAGACCCTGTCTCTTGGTTGCATCAGAGATTAGAGCGAGTTCTTTTTCCTTCGTATTAACAACGGCCTACATGCCCAAGATCACAGGAATAAAATATGTGAATTCTGTTTTAAGATGAATCTTTCCTTTGGCGTAGCTCACTGGACATGGATGAAAATATATCTTTAAAAGGAAATTAAATCAAGTCATCTTTCTCATATAATTTAATGATGCTTTTTAATTTGGCTTAAAATTAGTCAAAGGGATGAAATGATTGAATGGACACTAGCTGAAAAGATGTGCCTTGCAGTCCTCTGCGGCCAGATTCACCGACTAACTTAATTCCCCTCAACCACAGTTCCAATTTGTTATGGGCACTGAACCTGTACCTGGTATTGACGTCAACATTGTTGGCTGTACTATGCAAATGTTATGTAATCACGTTGTGCCACTGTACACCTTTGTTCGCATGGCACGTGCCATAGTTGTCCCACCCATCCTCCTTCTCGCTGGATGCTCTGCTCTGCCTGGTGATGAAGTAGAGGAGCCTTCAGCAGAAATAACACTGCACCACCTGAGCCCTCATCAGTGGCGCTGCGCTGCACATATCCCATCAGTGCACCTCACTAAGACAAATCTCTCTGAGCCGGCCATATTCCCAGAGAGAGCCAAGCCAAGTAGTGCAGGTACCCTGGAGGGCCCACCATCACTGCGCCTGATGCCAGCTCCCCACCACCTGACAGATTGGCTTTTACTGAACCCTCCACACATAGAAAAATCATTCAAATGGAAAAGAATGAAAAGGAGGTTTTGAGGAGAGAAAATGTAGAAGTAAAACACTGAACTTCTTCATTTTGTGCGTGCTTGAGCATATAAAAGAGTCAGCTCACTCAATCCTGTTCTGAACATCATTTAGAAAGTGGATTGTGTCAACAGCTCCACCAACGGGGCTGTGACTCCAGGAGCCGAGCAGGGTGGTGGAACTGAGGACGGGGAGTATTTTAATATATCTGTTCACAATACAAACATACTGGGCCAAGCTGACGGGGACAGAGAGGCGCAAAGAGAGGAGGTGAGGAAAGTTAAAAGTAGTGGATACTGTGGAGGAGACAAATGATGAGAGAGAGCTGCTGATGCACTCGAACTGCCGCTGTTGACCTTGTGCCATTGATGTTACTGTCAAGCAGGGTTCATCTGCCAAGCTGCCCCCAGCTGTGCTAACACCTTTTTCCAGCTTTCCGTCTAACTCTGTCTGTCAACTCATTTCCAGCATTGTTTGTATCCATCATTCTGTTTCCCTGTTACCATTTCTTACTTCCGTAGATAACCTCGTTTCACCTCTCTCTCTCTCTCTCTCTCTCTCTCTCTCTCTCTCTCTCTCTCTCTCTCACTCTCCTTTTTCAGCTCTGCTATGATTAATAGGTCTAGCTCCCAAATCAATAGGGCATTTGTAGGAACTTCACTCTGAATAGATTAAATGTACTCAGTGCCATCCACTCACTTATGGTGACCAGAATGTGCTATTATTATGATATAAACCTGTTTCTAGCTTGAAATCAGATGCTCCTCTGAGACAGGTCCTTACTTCTCTAACAATTTACTTACTTGTTTCTTTTGTTTATGTGCTTCCTTCTCCAACACCTCTCCTCATGTGTGCTCCTTCTAAACAGCAGGTCCAATCGCATGGGATCTGTTTTCCTCAGCTTTCTCGTCTTCTGCACATCTGTTTGCCTATGTTACTTGATGTGCGAGTCGGGGTGTCGGTACACCTGCATAGGTGTGGAAACAGTTATTCAAAAAGGAAACATCAGCAGAAAAAGTGATATCATTGTAAAGGTTAAGTGTGCCTGGGAGACAGGGGGAATCAGGTGACTTGCAGAGCAATTTGGCATTCTGGATTAGGTTCTGAGCACACAGCTCTTGGGGCAGCTTTTGAAGGACAGGAGCCGTGAACAGGCTGTGCACTGTCTGCAGACACTGCCTAACTCAGGCATAGGACCAGACTGACTGTCACTGCTGGCTGGTATGCAGCTCACATCTTGCTTCACCCTGAGCTTGAACAGGAGCTCAGCCAGGGTTCAGCAGCACCTCAGCCCCTCTTCCCTCCTCAGTATAACTCCTGTCAAGCTGAGAAAGGGGAGGAGAAGAAAAACAGAAAGAAAGAGAGAGACATCAACAGTAGTCAGATAGGTGAATGTGAGGGGCATAACACTATATACAGTATATCTTGACTGTCAAGGCAGTTGATGTGGAGCATTTAGAGAAT
This sequence comes from Dascyllus trimaculatus, assembly GCA_024666655.1. Lineage (NCBI taxonomy): Eukaryota > Metazoa > Chordata > Actinopteri > Pomacentridae > Dascyllus > Dascyllus trimaculatus. Next base: position 22,912,848 of record CM045464.1, on the reverse strand, counting down.
AGTTACAGCGAGGTTTTGACAGCAGGTGGTCTGAGTGAGAGATGAAAGAATTCAGGAAATGTAGGTTTAAAGCTTCATGGCTTTTCATTTTTCTTTACATCTGACTTAAAGGACAGAGGTCGTTGCGGTACTTGTAAGGCTGTTTCATAGGTCATAGAATGTTACAGCTGTGGCAGTGACCCAGGAAGGAAAAATATTTGAAAATGTGACCCACGCAATAACCAACAGGTTGCAATTGTGGCGTGGCCCTTGTATCGGTTGATGTGGGTTGAAATTGATGTCTTGACCTCTGTGGTTAGAAGAAGAGACTGTCTGCTGCAACCTGTGGTCCCTTATGGAGGTCAGGGGTTATAAAATGGATGAGAGTCTAGTTTTAAATCCTGAACTGGGTCACCATGACTGAGAAAATAGGCCATGTTTGTTTGTTGGCTTCTGCTCTTCGCTTTGCATAGGGCGCCCAGCGTTAAGGTTGTACTTGCAGGGCGACTTCTAACTACCTTGAGGGTTTGTGCAGCTGCTTCAGAGTAAAGTGCTTGTGTCAAGTATTGTGAAAGGCACAGAAAACTAAACTATAATTACTTTGAAATGAAGAGAGCTGAAATGCTACTCTGTAACAGATTGTCAGCTCCTTTGCTAATGGCCTACTCTTCAGCTGCTTGCAAGGCTGGCTTCTATAGTCAGTTAGTCACTGTAAATGTTTTGGTCTTGGGAAGTTGTCTACAGTGGAAGCAAGTGATTGTGAGATCCGCATCCAGCAGAGATTTCCCCGAGATAGTTTTACATAACCAGACTATTCTGCAACACTGAATGGTCTATCTGCACCTTATTATGATTCTGCTACGAGGTTTGTATTTCTTTTAAACAATCAAAAACTGATTGGGTGGAGTCAAGCATGGGATGCAGCGACTGTGTTACCACAAAATGGGATGTTTGGTGGAACAGAGTGTAAGCATCACTGAAATGGCTAATTCACCAGGGGAAAAATGTCTTACAACTCTTGATATTTCCAGTGTGGCAGGATACTAGGTTGTTGTTGTTGTTGTTTCCCTTAGTGACGGGTTTTTTTTTTTTAAAGTAACATGTAGATAGCAGGAGAGGAGAAATACCTGCAATCTACATCTGGGAGACTATCTCTTACCTGGCTTCATTAAAAGTTAATCAAAATTGCAGCTTTTCTTTTTCCATAAATATATTGTGTTAACACATTGTTAGGGTTCCACTGCTGGCATCACAGCTGTGGTTAGTATGGTTGTTTGTCAGATTGCTTTTTTGCTGTTCTAACTGTACTGCATGTACAACCTGTCAAGTTGATAAAATACAGTAGGTTAGTGTGAATAATCACACATCTAAGCGTAGTCTTCCTAATAAAAACAAAACATTAAGCAGTTCTACTTGAGGTGGTAATGTGCTAATGCGTGAAAGCAGATGTCCATATATGTATATATGTAGCATGTATATATGTAGCATGTATCTACACTTGCCTCCGAAATATGTGTCTTTGTGTTTTCACATCACTATGCATCTGGCAACACACATCTACAGCAGTTTATCAGACAGCTGGTCTCATCTACCAGAGACAAGCAGCTTGTGCTGCTTTCCATTGATTTAGTAGAAATGCTGTTACCTGTGGAGATATCAGTTTGTCTGTCTGTTTGCTTGTCTGTTTTTGTCTCCCTCTGGCATCTGCATGTTGGATACAAGTGGTATTGACCCTGGTCTTTCTCTCTAGGCTTTCCCAATGAGCCTGCAGCTGACATTGCTCTGAACACGGTAAAGAGCTGGATCGAAGAGAACCCTGATAAGGTAGGACATGCCAGCATAATGCATGTTCAAGACAAATAGCTGTCAATCTGGAGCCACTTATCCATGTGTGAAGGCGCTACCTATTTTGCGCTTTTGTTGATTTGCTCTGAGCAGAGATGATTGGACCGCAGCAGAAGCAGAAAACCCTAATTGTCATGCATCTCTGCATCAGACAGACATCTTATCCACCTGCCTTGCTTGATCAACCATTTAGTTTGTGGCCTGCATGCATATCAAATTATAAACCAGTCGGACACTAATCAGGCCTTAAATGGTCTGTTGACTGTTTAATTGGTCTATTCTGGGGAGAGCTATTAAACCCAGAAGAACATAAACACATAAAATGAAATAATCTCAAATTGTTTTTTGTATTAGATAAATTGTAATTATGTCTTCCAAGGACTGAAGGCTTAACTATCCAGTCATTCATTATAGGATATGCTGTCCCACTGCAGCGTATGGGGTGGAAAACATACGTAAACACAATCATTTTAAGTGGAAAGCACAAGGAATGACATAATCTAAAAAACAGATGATCATCTTCAATTTTAGCTACTAGGTAAAATAAGCATTATTTGAAATTACCACAAAAAACATAGGATTTTTGACTCAGCTGCAGGAAACTGAAGTGGATGTGAATATTTTCATTACAAAACCGCCTTTTTTAAAGAGATATATTCTGCAGTAAGGATTTTCAGCACAGAGATTATTTTTCTGCAGACAGTGATAAAAACAAACACTGATGTGCTAGTTGACAGAGCTATGGTTTCCTACTGGCTTCTGTGCTGCATTGCCTTGATGTCAGATTAGAACTGATTATCAAGCAATACTCTGAAGCTGTCAAAGTTGTAAAAGTTTTTGGGCATCACCCACTGTGTCAACACCTTTATATGGTATTATCTTGTAATGTGTTAGCACTAATTAACAGGGTCAAACTCCATGACAAACTGTTGTGATGACTAAATTTAAGCTTGAACAAATGGTTAAACAAGCAATTACGAGTTAGTTACATGAGGCTTTTAAAGCAGCACTATTCTATCTATCACGACTTAAAAAGGGTGTTTAACAGTTTGATGTATTTTCAGCTCATGATGATAGAATTTTGTCCAGTTGTCAGGAGGCCGTTTAAGGAGTTACAGAACATTTATCAGTTTTTGAGTCAGTGAGTGATGGTAACCTTCGGGGGTCATCTCTGTTTACTGTGTGCTGTTTATATCTGTCACTGTGGATTGAGGTGTTTTATAAAGCTCACAGCTTGATGTGCTACAGCATCCCTCAGCTGGGTGTTATGGATGTTACAAACACACAGCCAAATGATACAGAGTTAGATTACTTTGCTGTTAATGTGCTATGTTTGCAGTGCTTGTTCTTCTGCCCAATGATTCCTGTAACATGTAGTTGGGGAATCCATCAACTCTCTGGCATAGAGAGGGTTTCATATAGCTTATTGCTGTCTGTAAATAACAAGCTAATGTGCAAAGCTGACTTTTGTAGCGGTGTTGTTCCACATCCGAGATGGCTGCTTGCTGTACAGAGGCTGCACTGTCGCTCATAACGCATTATTTTGTGATGCATTGACTGATAGCCGTCTCTGGTGTCGGGGGGGATCAAGTAAAAAATTTTTACAATTAACGGAGAAGGGCAGACATCTATGGTCGCTTCCCCGAACACTGTTTGGCAAAGCTCTGCCAGCACAAGCGGCAGATCGTCAACTCTAACTAGACCAAGAGTGATAAGCTTTTAACGAGATCTGAGAGAATAAAGTGATACATTTCACCCAGAAGCGCAGCAGTATTTTCATTACATTGGAAAGTGTTCAATCAAACCACAGGATAGCATACACTGGAGCAGGAGGTCCTCCCTCCAATCTTCAGTTCATTAACCACTGGTTAGTGCTTTGTTACTCTTGGTGGATCCCAAAACAGATTTTAATAAATGATGTTAAAACATCCTTTAGGTGATTATGTCTGTTTAGTTTTAACCAGACAGAATAGAAAATTTAAGCAGCATTCAAATAAATATGTAATGGAATTTTTCTAATGCCTAAAGGAACAGCGCAATGCCTTTAGTGTTAGTTCTGTTAGCATTTTCTTGCACATTAAATGTTAAAATGAATACTCCTGGCTTTGTCTGATATGTTTTGAAACATAATTTATCACTGCAGCTTTTACTCAATTGACACACCAAGTGACAACATGATTGATAACTGACATGACTGTGTTTTTCTATGTCAACTCATAAGAAAATGATGAGCTGACAGCTGTTTACTGCATAGAGCCTAAGAATCTATAAAGACTTTCCAAATCGAATATGCAAGTGTACAGTATCATGCAAGTCGTTGTACACATGGGTGTTTTATTCATTTTCTCAGTCTCCCTTCAAAGGCAATCACAAGGTGATGAGATGCAGCATGCGATACATCAAAAGTTCTGCCTTTCTACCGTTGCTGATATTACAGATTGTGCACAGCTTTGCAATGATGCACTGAGAGTGAGAGGTTTGAAGCCCAGTTTATCATGCATGGAAAAATAGGGTTAGATTGCTCTGCTTGCTCACCTCCAGCTCTGTGCATTCAATCCCAAGGAGTCTGTGTTGCAGGCATCCACAGAGACAAGTCATTTGAAGGCCATGATAAGGACCCTGCTTTGGGGAAGATATTGTGCTATTGTGGCTGAATGTTAGCACAATGGGCTGGCTGAAGATCTAACATACGGAGGATGTCAGAGTACAGGCCACAGCACCCCTGTCGCAACTCTCTCCACAAACACACACAGCAGCATGATAGCATTGTCTGTGTACATCTGGCTCTGTATGTGTACATGTGTGTTATCCAGTTGAGATACATTTGAATCCAGCAGGGTGTAGTCACCCACACAGCCATTTGTCTGTAATTGCCCGCTGATTGAAATGTGCACACAAGAGGGTCTGAGGTCTGAGGACACTCTTACATCAAATGGCAGAAAGCTTTGTGTGTATAGTGTGTGTGCAAGACAGGACGAGAGAATGAGAAAACACGACGGTGTGTGATTGATTAGCAGTAAGTTTATCTCCCAGGCCAGCACAGTGTTACCCTGATGCACTCGCCAGCGCACAAAGGGCCCCAATGCCAGCGTGAAATTCACTTTTAAAAGCACCTAGACTTCCATTGTGGAAGAATAAACAGCCTTGCTATGGTCAGGGAGAACAGATCCTTTAATCTAGAGAGACTAGAGTGCATGAATGATCCTTCAGATCACAATAGATGAAAGAATAAGGGAGGTCAGCCTCTGCTTCCCTGTATCCTCCACACGAATAAATGAAATAGAATATGTGGGTATGTATAAACAACAGACCAGAAAGCTCTAATCTCTTCAAAAATGCATAAGGGGTTGCAGATACCGAGGCAGCGACAACACAACACAACCAGTTCTCCATATGGCATTGGAGCAGTTTCCTCCTGCTCACAGCACACATGCCTCTCCAGTCATCTGGCTTTGGTTTATTTCTCATTTTCAGATCTAATTTGGTTTAATTCAGGCTTACATAGGTTTAATCTGCAGATGAAAAATGTGGTCTGACACTTTATTTGGCTGCCACGGATGTGCTCTGGATGGCCAAGCTTTTTAATGAAGCATTTCGAGGGCCCAGCAGCCCAGCATTACTGACACAGTCTGAGCACTTGAGACAGATTGAGAGTCTGTAATAAGCTCTGCTGCACTGGGCTGCTCAGGACAAAATTGATGTGTAGAGATTTCACCTTTCAACATCACTCTGGTTTGGGCTTTAGTATTAAGCACTCCACTGTGCCAATGATGCTCCCCAAACAGGTGTTTACATCCCGTTTCCTTTTCTGTCAATGATCTGTTTACCTTAGTAGCATTTGTCATTTAAGACACCTGATAATAAATTCCATCTCAAGCCAAGGATGGAGAATGTGTGACAAATGTCAAGTGACTATTAGGAATAAATGCCATTTTTGTATGCTTTGTATGATTGTGTTTTTCTATGTGAATGGATATCAGTTTAGGAGGCTGTCTGCGTTTTGGCAGATGGAGCTATAACATGACAGCATTGAGGCATTTATTGTCATTCAGCTGAATAAGATGGATGGCTACCGTTACAATGACTTTATTGTGTGGTTCGTCTTTAGAAAATGTGAATTACATTTTTGTGTATTGTGACCACATATGCAGTGCTTGTTTATCACCCACTATACACTATGGTTAAAATTGAAATGAATTGCCTTAGAGGACACCAAAAAAAAGACCTGCCCCTTTTTCAAGCTCTGTTCCATTAGCCTCATCCAGACAGTGTAATTTCGGTGCTAGGTTGCTGTTATTGGTCTTTCAAATAGGCTGAAACGTGATGTTAATACTGTAACAAACAGCCAAATTGGAGCACTTTATCATAAAATTAATGCAAAACTGGAATTTTTATTAGTGTACAACATATTTAAAATGTACAACATGTATATATATTTTTATAGCATTTTCATTTCATAGCATATTTTTAATGGAACATATTGACAATTCCTTATGGTGTGTTGCATTGTACTCACCTATAATATGACACTTTGAATCATCATCCATCTGAGTTCAAAGTAACATACTGGTATCTTGGACCCATAGTGGTACAAAGGACAAACTACCATAGAAACCACAAAACATGTGTATTTTATATGACCTAAGTATCAGTCAGTCAATCAATCAGTCAGTTATTTTCTTGATTAATTGTTTGTTAATCTACGAAAATAGTAAAACAAAATTCCCCTTACAGTTATGTGAAGATAACATATTCAAATGTCTTGCTTTTGCTGACCAGCATTTAAAGATTTATTGTTAAGACAAAGCAACCAGTTTCTTTTTATTGTAGTCAACATTCGACACTCTATGCTGTTTATAGAGATAACATCATCATGGTGGCTGTTACTCAGTCTGTTGATGACAAGAAGTTTCTTTCCTCATTTCATTTATTTGACTATTATTACTGTTGTTTTCTTGGACATATTTAATTTTCTTTCTTGTATACATGTATACGTTGATTAATTGATTAGCCACAACAATAAAACCACCAGCATACTATAAGTCCCGTTCATGCCACCAAAACACCTCTGACTTCTCAGCGCAGAATCCACAGACCTCTGAAGGTGTCCTGTAGTATCAGGAAGACTTCAGCAATAGATGCTTTCTGTAAGTTGTGAGGTAGGACCTCCATGAATCAGACTTGTTGTTCCAGCACATCCAATGAATGCTCTATGGGATTGAGATCTGGGGAGTTTGAAGGCCAAGCCAACATTATAAACTCTTTGTCCTGTTCGTCAAACCATTCCTGAACATTTTTTGCAGTGAAGAGGTGTATGTAGTCTGCAACAATGTTTGGTAGATGGTACGTGTCAAAGTAATATCCATATGAATTCCACAACCGAAGGACAGAAGGTGTCCCAGCAGAACATCATCCAGAGCGTCACACTGACTTTGCCAACTTGCCTTCTTCCCATAGTGCATCCTACTGACATATGCAGCCACACAGTCCCATACACAGCAAGCTGCACTGTGTGCTGTGACACCTTTCTAACATAGCCTGCGTTAAGGTTTTTAGTCATTTCTGCATCAGTAGGATGCCACAGGCCAGCCGACACTCCAAACACATATCACTGAGCCTTGGGCATCCATGACACTGCCACCTGTTCACTGGTTGTCCTTCCTTTGATCACTTCTGGTAGCTACTAGCTACATTCTGAACATTTTAGAGACACTCTGACCCAGTCATCTTAGGCCTTGTCAGAGTCACTCAGATCCGTGCACTTGCCTAATTTATCTGATTCTAGCATATCAACTTCAAGAACTCAGTGTTGTTTGATAAGGTGATGAATGTTATTAACTTTAACTGTCAGTGCTTGTATTGTTGTGAGTGATTGGTCTGTATTTCCTCTATTACAAACAGTATATGGAAATAAAAAGTAAGCTTACCAAAACATGTGTTTCATTAATCTTAGTTAAGCAAGTAGAGTGGCAGGTTTCAATTTAAATTGGGTTATGGAATGAAGGCCCCAGTAAGTTCAGCTGAGAGTGATGAAAGAAGCTCTTTACGAGAAAATACTCAGAGAACTAAAAGCTACTGGAACAGAATCTACCACTAAGTGAGGCGGTACTTCAGCTCTCTCTTGCTGCATTGCCTCTTCATGGTGTTTTTATTGTCTGGTATCCAATGGAAAGTCTTTGCCAAGTGTTGCATCTGTAGTCAAGAGGGGCACAAATTTGCTGTGCGCATGCCTTGAGGATGCTGATGTGCCACTGATGGTTTGTGCAACTGGCATGGTGTTCAAAGCCAGAACTGGTCTTTTGAAGTCAGTGTCTAGCCCTTTTGAATTGTTTGCTGTGACTGAGAGCATGAGGGAGATATGGCCTGATCAGGAGCCTAGAGCATGACTAAGCACTCGAGTCTGCATCCACATTCTATATTGTCTTGTGTGGATATGCACAGTTTGACCTGAGAGAATTGTATTCTCTCTTCAGCCTTTCTGTAAAGCACCTGCAGATTTGGCAGTAGAAATGCTTTAGAGAGAGTGTATGAATGCCTTATTAGTTTTCTCTCCCAGAGAATTACTTTTCTGGCACCAGTGCTAATGCATACCATGTAGTCTAATACATTAGTGGCAGCCATTTGGCTCGAGGCAGTAGAATGGGGCTTTTATGGCTTTTATGATGTGAGGATTTTATTATCTGGCTCACTCTGGATAATATGATGTGTGCACTTTGATTCCCTTGACCTCAGGTTGGTGTAGTTAAATACTACTAGTTTCAGTGTTTAAATAGATTTAAGATGATAAATCCAGTTTTTGAATTGACACTAGTTAAAGTGGTTTCTTAAACGTTTAACTTTTAGCTCTGTTATGTTATCCTTGGAAGGAAAAGCAGTTTTGATTAAGTGCTCATGCTGTCAGAGATAAAGAAAAGTTTATCACAACCAGCAAATGCTACAGTATTTTCAGTGTTTATCTGAATGGTCTGATTGAGCTCTTGCCTTCAGAGAGGAATCCTTTCTGCTCGAATGGGGATTAAGCCTATCATCTCTATCTATGTCCAAAGACCAAGGTGTTGCTTTACTCCTGGTAATTGCCAAATGATCACCTTATTCTCTGATTTAAGCTGACTGTGAGTCTTCTGCTCTGAGGGAGATTAATACTGAATGCTCTGTTCATGTTCTGTCGCCTCTTAGAATGAAAAGAATTAATAAAGGAATAAATAAAACTCTGCTCGCAAAATTGATTACATCGGTCTCAGAAAGTAATTGAAAAGTTGTTTGTGATAACAAGGTAGGGTATTAAAATAAAGCTTTAAATGTAATCGCTATGGGTGTTATTGAGGATTACAGAACTAAATGGCAAATACCAAACACCTTGTGAAATAATGCAAAGTCTTTTTGGGTAATACAGGTTTCTGGTGCAAATTTGAAACAATGTTAAACACTTGATTCACGGTGAGAAAGACCTTGATGTTTAGTTGTAAAGAATTGCTGTCTCTCATACGCAGGTACCCTTGTACACATGTCCGGAGCCCACCAATAAACACAGCCCACCGCATTCTGACACATGGACACAAAGATATGATGCCCTCTGAGTTCAGCTCTCTCTGTTCCTGTAGATACTGTAGTCCCACTCCATGCTTACTGTGCTGGAACAAGCTATCTTAATGACATGCTAATTGATTTAGTGTAGCACAGATAGCAGTAGGCTGGCACACCGTGATAAAGCAAGAGTGGGTCGAGCTATTGGTTCAGGAGAGGACAGGAGACTCATCAAACTCCAACTAGCTCATTCACTCTGTTTGAACACAATTTTACACTGCGGTACCCCACGCTGAAGCATGGAGACCTTCACTGTGGAGGTGTTTTGTGTGTGCGTGTATGTGTGTTCACACTGTTTGGTGTATGCTCTTGTAAGTACACGACCCAGCAAGCTCGTGTTCGGACCGTCACAAGTTCAAACAACACAAACAAAAACCCTCTGCTGTGTTGTCACAAGAACGCTCGTCACAGGTATTAATTATGTAGTCTATCTATGTCCTGCAGAAACAGATGAAGAACATTATGACCACTTCACTGTCCTCTTTCTCACTTGTGCTGATATTAAGCCATAAAGTCTGGGACACACAAATAACCTTGGTTAGCATTGCTGCTGTAATGAACTACTTACTGGTTCTGCAAAAGAAAAGTGTACACACTTGTTTGTGAAGTGAATATGTACAGTGAAGTGTATCACTTATACAAGAATATTAAATTGGTTTTTGCATTTTATTACATCTGCAGCCAGCATCAAGTCAGACTCCTCTAAGTCACAAGTTAAATTAAATCTGTTATCAAACAAATTAAAGTTTAGTTATTCATGTTTTCAACTGACAAAAGTTAGCAATGATAATGATAAATAATTTAATAAGTTGGAAGGTTTGGAGTTAACGGTAGGCTGTAAATCTCAGTATTGTAGTATAGTAGCATTTTGTCTTTGGTATTCTGCAAGAAGCAAATGCAACAGTTGAAAATGTTCTGGCATTTGCAAGACAAATACTTATTGAGCAAATTATGCTCACACAGGTTAGACACACCTTCAATTTGCATAGTTTGCAACATGATTACTAAATCATCAGATAAAGAGAAGGATGATTGGTGTGTAGCCAACAAGTCTGTTGAGGAGTTTGCTGCAGTTTAACTATCTGTAATCATCAGATTGTCATACTTTAATGTCTCCCTACCAGTGTATGATGTTCCATTAAAAAATGCAACATTTTTGAATTGCTGCTAAAAAAAATATCTCAAAAATGAAGCAGAGAATTGGTTACATCCATCTTTGGGCAGCAGATCCGGTGGTGTACTGCTTAGCGTAGTTGTGTGTTCACTCAATGAAAGGTAAGAATACAAAAAATGTTCAACCTTCTTGTTGAAATATTTGTAGCTACATGAGATCACGGCTCTTCTGTCATTCACAGTTGGTCATTATCCACCAGCCCATCGACAAACATGCTTTCAGTGTGGATTTTGAGCAGCATGACTGCCATGTGTCTGTTTCTGTATGAGGAGCACATATGCAGGACTTCCCAGTGCTACCGATGTGTAGGGTTGAGGCTCAGTTCAGGGAGGAGGGTGGAGACCACCGCAGTGATTACTTTGGCTGTTGCTGTGTGATTGCACAGTCTCTGGCATGTGATTAGGGGGAATGGGCCATATCTCTCACCATCTCAAAGGGGGATCAAATCAGCCTCAAAGCCTGGCTTCAGGCGGTGGTGCATTTGAAAGTCAATGTTTTATTTCTGAGCATAAATTACTTGATCCGGGGACTTTTTTGCCCAAGGTTGCATTCAGAAGTAAGGGTTGCCATAGTTAAAGGGGTGAAAGAGGGTCTAATGTTTGCATATGTCATGTCACACATCTTCCCGTCAAGTCCATGGGTTTTAAATCTGCATGAATTTTAAGTACACACTAGATGTATCAAATTGGCACCAGAAAAAATTTTGTTTCAACTTTAGTTACTTATGTTTCCTAAAATATGCCATTCAGTAACCTACATTAAAATCCTGCACAAACCAACAGTACAGAAGGATTTTCAAGATGAGACTTAGGTGCTCATATTTCCAGTGAAGCCCAATTGATTTCGGTGAACCGGAAAAAGGTGTCAATGCTCTTTAAAGTCGTGTTAAAGGTTGAACCGGTGGTTTAGTTCAAGTCATGCTGAGTTGTGAGGAGCTAATCCCCATGCAGTTTACCTTTTCTGGCTGAGTTTTCTGTTGAGCTGCAGGAGGAGAGGTGTTAAAAGCTTCAGGTTGGTATGTATCATTACCAAGTGTGATTATGGTAAACTAAAGCCCATACCTCCCCTCTGAATATTAGGTCTCTAAATTATGTAATTGTTTGACTGTTACCTTTTACGTTACTGATGATCTTCACTGTGCTGATTGACAAGGGCATCTGTCTCTGTGGGGCTCAGCCAGCGAGGCTAGCACAGTAGGTGTGGTACATGTTGTAACTCAACAGGGTTTCAGAGATAAGTCTGGGCACTGAGGTCAGCTACGTGGTAAAGGATGGTGCAGAGGAGGGTGATGGAGAGAGCAGGAGGCACAAGCTGTGTGAAGGCTTTAGCACTAGAATTTGGATCGTAATAGATTCAATATATAGTGTCTCTACTTGCTGTTATTTTCGTCGTAAAACTTCACATCTTTTCTGAAGTGATAAAGGAAACTGCTAAAAAGCTAACCAGGTCCTTACAGCCCAACTTAGGCTGTGTTAAATGTGTTTAGACTATTTTCATCGCTGTGAATTGTAATATTAAGTGCAGTCAGGGAGATTGGTGAAGCAGTGGGCAGGGGTGACAAGGCCTCGAGACAACCAAGTGTGTTTATGCCGCATTACTATGCAAATGCAAAAATAATTAAGCAAAGCGGCTTATTTTTTCTGATGTTTATAACGGCAGTGTATGTTAACAATGCGACCCAAGCTTGAACCTTCGTCAGAGCTGTCTCCTCTTTACCTTGTGCAGCGTTCCCGGACTGCACACTATCTGCTGGTCTGCTGTATCCTCAGGCTGTCTGAAGTAATCAGAGGAGGGCAGCTTTAATTGCTTGACCCTGGCAGGAAGCCAGGTGGTCTGGGATGGGTCATCACCTGCCCAGGGAAAGGTTGCCCCTCATTCTCTCATCACCCATCCTTCCCCTCCTTTTCTTTTCCTTCACCTTCTGCCACGACCAAGCAGTGGCAAGTTGCAGTCCGTTCTCTCGAGGGGTACTGCAAAGTCACCCCAGCCAAATGCCCGTCTTATTTCCAAGCAGCCATGCATCTAGCCTCAAAGAGTAATAACATTCCATTTGGAATAATAGCTTGAATTGGAATTGGGCCGTGCCCGCTTTCCATAAACCTATTTCAAACAAAGGTCCCATTCCTATTACACAGTGTCTGTCTCTATACCCTGGCATAAACATCTTAGAAGGTGCTGTTCCACGAAGGGAAGGGGTTTGTCTGACTTATGGCTGATACATTCATCAAGCTTGTGCCAAGCCAATATCACACTGTCAGGAGGGAGCATGTGGCATTCTATCACCATGAGAGGCTGTGACAGAACAAGTCCTTTTCCATTACACTCTCTCAGGGCAATCTCTGATATTGCCTCTCTGCTCCTCAGTAATGTTGTTTATTTCAGTTGTTTGCACTGGTTGATTCCATATTGCTGAGTTTCCCATGCTGCAGTCTAATCATTGTGAACCTAACTGAATTTGAGTATTACACTGTCAGTAATGTATTGAAGAGTGTGGAGCAGCTCCTCTCATTTCTTGAAGTAACTGTAAGCAAGAGCTATGTTGCATAATCGTCGTTAAGTCTAGATTTCAGTATGAAACATCTTAATGGGGTATTAAACTGTATTTAAATTCTAAATCAATAAACAGGCCTACATAGATACTGTATACTCACCTGCTTTCCCATTACAGGCACACTGCAGTTCAGGGCACAAGGCTCTTCGATTTGTAACTGCCTAAACTCCTATTTGAGATTTAATAGGCTGACAAAGGTTTTTCCCTCCTTATCCCAGATATATTAAAGAGAGCAGCTGATGCACCCAGCTTTTCCTATCACTCTGTATTCTCTGTGTTTCCTATTTTTTATTCAGAGGAGCCCGTTAAGAAGCTGTCGTCCTGTAGAGTGGTCCCCAGTACACTCCTGTGTTCTCCTCGCCTGGAGCACTGAATTACTATTTATGTGCTGAACTTTGACAGTACACCAGAGTCTGTCCCTGCTCAACCAGCATAGCTAAAGCCGTGCTGCTATGAGGTTTTTACTTGTCTTCTGCTTTTATGACTTCCTCTCAGCTGAACAAAAGTTGGACTGGAGTGGGGTAGAGTAAAGTGTATGAAAACATGCTGTTGGGCTGCATATCAGAGGATCCTTCAATCTTCCCCTCAGTTTCTTCTCTGTGCTTTGGCAATCTATAAATCTGGTGTCCAGTGTGAGCGTGTTTCTACAACTGGAACAAACCAATGGGATTTGTGCCTGTTTTTTAATCACCGTTAACAGTCTCTCCTGACTGTTGAAATGAAAATGTACCCCTTCATGAAGTCATCGGATTAGATTTGTTCACAGTTAGGGGATAAAAAGCACTCTCACTCTGTAATGTGAACACCACAGATAGGGTTTTTCATAAGAGCTTTGATGGACATCAAATCTAATCTGAAGGATACAGAGCTGAAGTATTCTGGCAAATCTGGTACTATTTTCTGCCTTTGATGCGCAGTAATTCTGCTTTCTCATCTGAAGAGGGCAAACCTCAAACTGAGCAGACGAGATTTTCTCCAAGTATGAGGTTATACTGCAGACATTCATTCTCCAATGGGAACTCTATTGATTATCTCATATGTCTGTCTGGCTATGGGGGTTTTCAGCACTTTCACGCCAGAGTTTTCTGTCGGATATTTGTCCTTTCTCATAAAACCCAGAAAGTTCATAAGTTGAATGTCGACTGCCTTTTCCTCGTTGCTAGGAGGCATTAATGCAAAATGACACAAAGCCATTTTTTTTTTTCAAACTGTCATCAGTTTTTGAAATGTCACAAAAATAAAATGTAAATTAGTTTAATTCCACTCAGCTGCATTAACGACAATGAAAGACCCTTTATGAGGAATCACAACCTTTGTGAAAAAGGCCGTCTCTGAAGTAAATATATTCTAATAATTGCGCTGGTGAAGCTTTTAATGATGTTTGAGTATGAAATCATTTACATAAATCCCATTAGATTTCCTAAAGACACTTTCTATCTGTAGTGCTGTGTGATTTTATTTTTAATTATGATCATAGCCATAAATACTACTTCTTTAAAGAGTGTTTTAGAAACTGCTTTTCATCTCTTGTTAAAGAGTAGTCCATGGAGTAAGGTTGGAAACATATTCTGGGATCATTTGTTTTGCTGTGAGTTGTTGGCCTGTTAGAAAATGGAATAATACTGTGCTGTGAGCAGAATAACAAGCTTTAGATAAAACAGCTTCATCATGACAAAGGCAGTTAAAATACAAGGAACCAAACTGGATAATGTGTTATCTTGGGTATACTGATAATCGTATCAATTATGCTACAAATTCAAATTATTATTAATTAGAAATGCCTGTAGTACCTGTAGTCGGCAGGTGAAAACCTTTCAGCATGTTAGTATGTTGATAATTTAAAGCTGCAGTTATCATTGCTGCATTATGATGTGACTGACTTAATGTAGAGTGTGTAATCAGCCATATGTCCATGTCTAATATTGTTACTGAAGTGTAGTGAAGACTCCCGTCAACACCTGTGCTGTGTTTTGTAAGCATTTAATGGCTTCTTGATGCAAACTGATGAAACAGTGTATAAGGTTTTAGCTTAGTTTAGCTTCAGGCAGCGAGTCTGAATGCAGCCTGTGCTGTAGTTCAAAGCATAACAATTATTAAATATGCTGTCAGCTAGCCTCTCACATTCACAGCCAAGCTCTTGGTCTGAGATGCTGTCCTGTATATCATAAAACAAGCCTGGATGTAATGAAGACAGACAGACTGTCTGAGCGATGACCTTCAGAACACGCAGAGTACACTTGAACTCGCTTTGCTCTCCAAACAGTGTGTTTGGAGAGTTCTCTCCATCTCTGACATATCCACTTTGCATCTAATATCCTCAGATGTTCTCATAGCTCACTGTTTATGTAACACTGGCTCCAGACTGTATAGAAACAATTTACACAAGGCTTGTTTAAAAAACTACAAACTGCAAAATAATTACCCACTTTGTGTCTGCCACTTTCAAGGCAAACTGAATGACATTAAAGTATGAGCACCGGTAGCTTCAGCACTGGTACTTTTCACCCCCGTCTGACAGAGAGATTGAGAAAAACCTCTGGAAGGCTTTGAGCTTTTTTGCCATTTGAGGTCTACCAACATGACCTGGTAAGATCCAATTCATCCTCTGTCCATTCATCAGCAAACCAGGGGTTGTACCAGAACCAGATTTACCCTGTCACATAATCACTGAGACTTCAGATGTACTGTTGTCTAAACACGCTACTGACAGAATGCTCATAGTCTGGCTTGAACAGGGAGATGATTTCTTTTTAATACAGCTAACAATGATACCTGTCAAGTTTGGGCTCAAGTATGGCCTATGTCTGTATGTACAGTACACAAATGTGTATGTGCATGTTTGTGTGCGTATGCATGTTCACACACAATACATCAGGATCCTGCTGTATTACATTACATGGTGTTCATTGATTCATCCTTTTGCAATAGGAGTCGATTCTAAATTGGTCCAAGCAAGCGCAGCATCAATTTGAGTCAAACAAACAAATTGTGTGTTTCTTTCTCTGAGTGCGTGCTGGGCCTTGTATTGTAGGCCTGAGAGGGCTGCAGCTGACAGCTTTGTGGTTTCGTCTGACAGAGGAGACTTATTTATGTCTCTCATCCTCTGTGCAGCCTCTCTGAAGGCCCGTGCTACAAACCGCAGAGACTGCTCAGCTCTTGACAGGGTATCACACTACAAAGCCCTCACACCCATTTTTGACTGGCAGCAGCCAACCTCCGATTTCCCCGTCTCTATTGCCATGAAATCTGGCTCTTAGCAGGTTCTTGACATGTTTGATGTCAGAATTTTATGGTTGTATTATGAGTGTTCAGCTACTGGGAACTAATGTTTCAGTCTGTGCCCTTGAATTTAGTAATGGGTGTCTGGACCAGCAGGGGATATCTCAAACTGATTTCAATTTAAAAATATGGTTTTTAATTTTTGTTTTCTTCAGATGCTTGACTTTATAGCAAGGACACAAACAGTAACAGTTAAATTACAATAATTTATTTTGTTAGTACTTTCCTGTCACGTAAATACTTTCTATGTTTGTAAAAACAGTAATTATTAGCAGATATGGGTTTCAAAGTCTAATATTTCAGACTAATTATTTGATTTGTTAATAGTCCACCAATAATTGTGTCACGAAAGCGGACACACTGAATGACTTAAGACTAATAAATTTTGCCTTGCAGCTCTACCTCAGCCTACTATTCATCTTGGGGTTGCAGTTCCAGGAGGGGTTTTGAGGAGAAAATTAAAAAGAAAATTAAAAGAATTTCAATTAAGTGATTTGCTGAATTGGAGGGAAAATGGCAGTGATGTGGAAAAGGCTTTTAATCTTGGTGAGCCACCTCTTGTTCCATTAAGTTCATATCCCCTGCTTATCTCACTAATCATTCCTCCCAATGCCAGCAGTCTTGGCGATTTTTAATGAACCCATTATGTCCTGATTCAGTCCACCAGGACTGGCAGGCACACCATATGCTCATGAAGTGGGCTGGAAACAATCAAAGTACAATCAGGCCCTTGCAATGATGCTGTGGCCCAGTTAAAGATGGAATAATATTACATGAGAGATGTCCAGCGTGCCCAGGAGGTCAAAAAGCCTGCGGCCACTACAGAGAAATAAATAGAGGGCTAAGTAAACTCTATAAACTTTTTCTTGCCTGCGAGAGGAAGTATGACCTCGGAGTCATCCGTGTCAAGCTGTTTGCATCATTATAATGTTGTTACTAGAAGATTGTCAGTTCTAGAGAGGCTGTAGTGAATTGTCTCGGTTAGAGAAACTCCAGCTGAATGTAGTCTTCAGTGTAACAACAGTTTAGTGTATCATATAGATATAAGATGGCCTCTTCCTGTCCTTCGTCAAGGAAAGGAAGGTAAAGGAATGGCTGCTGTTATTGATTGACAATGAGGAGAAAGTGTTGTACTTTATTAGGAGAAAGGAGGAGTCCTGTACTACAAGTGCTGATGATGCAGGTATTTATTCATTGGTAACAACATGCGGAATTCAGGGTTGTGTTCAGCGATGGTATCAGACTCCATTTTTTTGTCTGTCAGTTTACTGTACTAGTCGTTCTCAGCATGCCCACCTCTGTTTTTATGTGGAGTTGTGTGCTGCTGTGTGGGCCAGCACGCTGCAGTCCACCATCTGCACTACAGAGGCTAAACGCGCTCTTTGTTTTATTCATTCAACTCTTGTCTCACCAGACGGCCTGTGCGGGAAATTTTTCTTTGTTGTTTGTTGTTGTTTCAGTGTGCATTGAACATGTTTGATTCTCTGCTCTGATTTCTATAGATAAGTATGGCCAACTTCAAGAGACTTTGGATGATTCATACTGCTCTGCCAGCACAATCACAGACACACAGCTGCTCACTTTTGGTTTAGGGCTCAATAATTAAGTAGGTGTTTTATGAACATAAAGGCTGTGTGCTTTTATAATATAAAACAATCCAGGTGGTGACTCAAAGTTAGTGTTCTCACTTCTTGAACCTGCAGAGGCTATTTTTAGTAACTGAGTGTGTATCTACTTGCATGCACAATATGAAGTCCGTGTAACACATGAACTTATGGCAGCTCTTCAACAAAAATGCCTTCAGTTGTAAGTGCACAAAACAAAGTAGACTCAGCCTTGTTTAATTTATATATAAAGTAATAAATAGCTGAGCACAAGGCTGTGAAACCTAAGAAATGTGCATTGCTGAAATACTAAAAGGATTTTCAGGTATTACTGATGACATTTTATAATATTATTCCCACCTGAGTTTCAAGCTCAGTAAACACCTTCGTTGTATCTCTACATTTTTTAACTACATTCAAGCTGTTTATTGTACTTTATTGTGTCCTTGCTTCTGTCATCAATCATTTTTTCCAACAAAGAGTGCATTATAATCAAATATTATGACCTTGTTAATATCTCGGTATGTTGTATTTTATGTGCTAGAAGACATACACTATATTGCCACAAGTATTGGGACACCCCTCCAAATAATTTAATTCAGGTGTTCCAGTCACTTCCATGGCCACGGGTGTATAAAATCAAGCACCTAGGCATGCAGACTGCTTCTACAAACATTTGAGAAAGAATGAGTCGCTCTCAGGAGCTCAGTGAATTCAAGCATGGTACTGTGATAGGTTCCCACCTGTGCAATAAGTCCATTCATGAAATTTCCTCGATACTAAATATTCCTCGGTCAACTGTTAGTGGTATAATAATGAAGTGGAAGCAATTGGAAAAAACAGCAACTCAGCCACGAAGTGGTAGGCCACGTAAAATCACAGAACTGAGTCAGTGGATGCTAAGGTGCACAGTGCGCAGAAATCATCAACTTTCTGCAGAGTTAAGAGCTACAGACCTCCAAACTTGGTGGTGCCTTCAGATTAGCTCAAGAACAGTGTGTACAGAGCTTCATGGAATGGGTTTCCATGGCTGAACAGCTGCACCCAAGCCTAAAACACACTGCCACTGTACTCTAGAGCAGTGGAGACGTGTTCTCTGGAATGACCAATCACATTTCTCTGTCTGGAAATCTGATGGACTAGTCTGGCTTTGGCAGTTGCCTGACTGCATTGTGCCAAGTGTAAAGTTTGGTGGAGCAGGGATTATGCTGTGGGGTTGTTTTTCAGGGTCTGGGCTTGGCCCCTTAGTTTCAGTGAAAGGAACGCGTAATGCTTCAGCATACCAAGACATTTTGGACAATTTCATGCTCCCAACTTTGTAGGAACAGTTTGGGGATGACCTCTTCCTGTTCCAACATGACTGCACACCAGGGCACAAAGCAAAGTCAATAAAGACACGGATGAGCGAGTTTGGTGTAGAGCAGGGGTGTCAACATCCGGTCCTCGAGGGCCACAATCCAGCATGTTTTAGATGTCTCCCTCTTCCAACACACCTGATTCACATGATCAGCTCATCATCAAGCTCTGCAGAAGCCTGATAACGATCCTGATCATGTGAATCAGGTGTGTTGGAACAGGGAGACATCTAAAACATGCAGGATTGTGGCCCTCGAGGACCGCAGTTTGACACCCCTGGTGTAGAGGAACTTGACTGGTCTGCACAGAGTCCTGACCTCAACCCAGTAGAGCATCTTTGGGATGAATTAGAGCGGAGACTGAGAGCCAGGTCTTTTTGTCCAACATTAGTTGCTGACCTCATAAATGTGCTTCTGTAAGAATGGTCAAAACTTCCCACAAACACACTCCTAAACCTTGTGGAAAGCCTTCCCAGAAGAGTTGAGGCTGTTATACTTGCAAAAGGGGGGCCAACTCCATATTAAATCCTGCGGATTAACAGTGGGATGTCATTAAAGTTCATGTGCATCTAACAGCAGACGTCCCAATACTTTTGGCAATATGGTGTATCATGAGTGAAATAAGTAATCAGCACCATGGCTCAGGATTTCCATCTTGAAACTGCAGTGTATCGATGACAGTCTCAAAAACACTGATTTTACTTCTGGGGTTTCGTATGTAACAGATCTAAGAAACCAGTTGTCAACTTTTAATGTGGTACTTTTTGTGTTGTTGTTCACAATCTGTTTCAAGCTCAAACACATATGGCTGAATTACTTCAATGTTATAACTTGCCATTGTGTAGCATAGAGTAGTTTTACAGTTTTTTAGCAGCATATGCCATATCAGTATATTGAATCCATTTAATGCTGGAATTGATTATTTTCATAGAAAAAAAATCTAAACTTCTGAATATGTAACTTTGATACACAGAGATGAGTTTTTAGGAGTTTTCCATTGACCTCAGAGGGGTCTTAAAGATACAGATATATTTTTGCATTTACTTTCCATTTGCCTGAAGTGACCTAAAGGAGTCTGTAAAAGTTGAGCCTTCACTAATAAATGGAGAAAGGGCAATAAAGAAGTGAGGAGATTCTGGAAAACATCTGAAAAAAGAACAGAAAAACTTTTTAAAGTCAAAGGAGACATGTTTTGAGATGTGGTGCTAAGTCCTTCCTGTTTCCCTTATTTTCCATGTGAGTAAAATGACTCGAGACCACATTACACAGGAAAATTTATTTGTAGATTCCAAAAATTATGTCTGATGATGTGTATTTGACAAGGCCATTAAATTGCGACAAATGTTTGAAAATAATCGCGCATACAGTGTTCCGGCGTGGGGTGCCCTGGAGAGCTTATTTGCTTTGCCACTGACATGGTCCTCAAGCTGATAGAAAGCGGTGCTGTGCCCTTTGTCATTATGCACGCTTCCCAATCGATTCTCCACTATCCCATCCAATCGGGTAACTTGACTTTTATTCATAATTAAAGCTATCTAGATGCAAATCAGGGAAAGTCAGAGGGCATATTGTGCTATATGCATATCAAGTCTTACTATCCAAGGATGCATAATTTTTTGTAATTTTTGATACAAACACAAAGTAATAAAATATGCCCACATACACAACTGCTTTTAAAGCTCATTTACCTTATTATCAAGAGATCAAACAACCATCACTGATTAAGACTTAATGTGAATTGCAAATGTTAATGTGATTACTTTTTTATGTTAATTGTCTGTTTTTCCTGTCCATTTCCATATTAAATAGCATCCTTTTATGCATCACATCGGTAATTTTCTGGGTGTTTCTAGGGGTTTTCCTGCTTATCAAGCCACAGCTCAATAATGGCAAATATTATTAGTGTTAACTATGTTTTGGTCCCTCTCTTGTCTCTGGTAATTACAATAAATTTGCCTCATCAGCCCAGCTTCACCTGTGTGTGACCTGCAGGAAGAACTTGTGGATTCAATTTATCAGTTCCAAAGAAGATTTATAAACAAAACTAACCAAAAATATCTGTGCATATTCCTACCCAAACAGTACTTCCATGCTGTTTCTTTAAAACAGATACATCTCAGTAGTGGCTCTGAAGTTTTTCATTTTTTGTCACTGGATAACATGCAAGATAAGCTACACATCAGCTTTAGACATCTTTCAGAAACTGACATATTAGGCCTCAAATACAGCAGGTGCATGTGTGAACAGACAGCTACTGTTACCAGGATGATATCAAAATGATGATATTTCTTTCTAAGACAAAATGTATTCTGGTTGGCAGCAGAGCTCACATCATGGGTTTAGAGATGGAAGATTGTGCAGTGCACTGAAGAATGAACAAAACCCACCAAGCAGCCAAGTGTGATTGGCAAGTAATAACCCCACACGCCAAATCATGCCGTTGTGTCAATCCCAAATGTGACTGATTATTTTGACAAGTGCATCTTTTTTCCCACTGTTTCAGGCCTAGAATTTTCTGCCTGTCTAATGGATAATAAGACACTCTGCCATGCTATATGTTCCAGCTTTCAAACGCCAGCTTATTTCAGTGTATTTTTCTCACACGAAATTATACGCCTTTTCAGTTACGGCACTTGACACCATGTGAAGCGGCATTTTTTAGCTTCCACGTGTGAAAATCAATGTTCGCTGACCAACACGTTGATGTTAGACAGTTTATAGCAAAGCTACAAACACAGGCAGCATACTTAAATTATTTTTAAAACTCTAATTTGATACTTTTATATTTTTGTGTGAAAGTTAATCTTGTAATGAAGAGAAAAGCAATTGATTTTTCTTCTCATGAAACCTGGAACCTTTGAAACCTCTCCAGTGTTCACAGAGTTTATTGTGAGATCTGTATCTCCCCTGGTGTGCGTGTATGTGTGTATATACTTGTGTGTCTCCTTTATCAAGTGTTTACTGTCTATGGTATCCATATTAATTTTTGGTAGCTGTTATCGCAGCTCGTTTGAGATTGATTGTGTGGCAGGGGAGAAGGTGCAGGAGGCAGTGTTTGTGTGTGTGTGTGTGTGTGTGTGTGTGTGTGTGTGTGTATGTGTGTGTGTGTGTGTGGGTGTGTGTGTGTTTTGAAAGTGGCAAATTCTCTCCGCTCACAACGCACACATCATTAGAAGCATCAAAATAACACAACATGAGTGCAGAAAAGACAGTCATTAAGTGCGAGACTTGAATGGATTAATGACTCATTTTCCTTGCCATTGAGGTATTCTAATTATTGTGTCAGTTTGAAACCTGTCCTAACTCAAAACTCTTTTCACGTGTACGAGCACGTGCACTCATCCGCAGTTGACAGGGCAAAAAGGAATTATGCTCCAGCAGACAGCAAATACAGCACTCTTCATTTATTCAGTTTAAAAAAAACAGTGTGCGCCTGTTACAGCTTGATTTCTGTCCCCAGCACATCAGTGTTTTCACCACCATGCAAAACTAGGGTGAAGAAATGTTTTAAGAGGTCCGTGACCTGAGATGAATTACTATGAGGGCCTGAATTAACAAGGCAAAGGTTAATGTTATTGTAATTATCAGTGTGGAGTCTTACGGGAGATGATTTCCTCATCACTGAAGAGCCTGTGTGATCACATCTAATGCATTAGACCAATAATTAGATTCGAACGCTGCCTTTTACATACTTTAATAATACCAGCGCCACCCAGTTTGTCATTGCTATGGCTATTTCAGGGGTCAAAGATATCAGTGACCAGCTAAATGGGAATTGAGTAATGACAGACACATCAACACAGACACACCAACATGCATGCAAAAGCACCACGCTTACTTAGCAGTGTCCCTGCAGCTTGTTGAGTCACACCTAATTATCATGCATGGATTGTCTCATCAGGCCAAGGTGTCGAGGTGTAAAAATGGCCTTGGGTGAGTCACAGCAGTGAGGCTGAGACTTCCCATTTGCCCCAAGGGGAGATGGAGAGGAACTAAAATTACTGTCCAACACAATACATCATCTTGTTATGTTTACCTATCACCCACAACCGGTGTGTATGTTTTCGGGACAAGCCAGCCTCACACTCACGAGTATAATAGAATGTTCTTGGACATATTTGTCACCGCAAAGAATTTATGGCATGGTGTTGTTTTAAAGGTAGCTGTGCAAGATTAAACCTCCACATTTACCTGACAGTCTTTGGCCAAGGCAGTCTTTTTCCCAAGCAGGAACACACTTTGTGTCACACTTATGTCAGTGTCAGGACAAGAGTGCGAATGGCCCCACTGGCACTGCTCTCTCTGCATCTGACTACAGCCAGATGTGCATTATGCGTTTGTCAGAGTTTGTGTGTCAGAGTTGTGCTGTCAGGGTGACTAACCCTGACTGGATGGCTTGCAGTGTGTTTGCCGCAGATGCCCTGACTGGTGCGTCCATCATTGCCTCCCCTCCCCGTGGGCAACTTTAAATGCAGAGTCTGCAGGAAAAAAAAGCCCTGCTGTGATCCAGAGCTCCAGACAGAAGCAGCTGTGATGAATGAGGCCTGGGGGCCCAGACCTCAGGAGTGACCAAGACCAGAGATATTGTGCTGGACCTGCTGCTGGGACTCTGGGACCATTCTGAAAATGCATGAAATATGTGTGCATAGGCTTAAGTGTGTATGTGTGTGTGAGTGTCTGTTGGTAAACTCAAATCAGGATGTCACTTATGTCTGATGGAGTATTCAAAAATGCGTGGTAATGTTTGCTATTAGACTAACAATCCTATTAACAGGCGTCTCACCAAGCATCTATCAGTACAGTAGCTTGGAGCCATTTCTTTCAAGCTAAATTTATCAGTTCATAATTCAGTGGAGGTGGTACACTATAGTGAAAATAATCTCATACACTGTTTTAATTTGCATCACGCTGGGATTTGTCACTGTTACAGACGATGCTGTGTGAAACCACCAGAGTCTTGTTAGGTGGAGCTGTGTGAGGGCTGACATGATTTGCATTATTCAGAGCATGCTGCATAAGTGTGTGTTAGCTCTTGTCACTCCATGAGGGCCCAAGGTACTCTCCCACGGTGCACAGGAGGCTCCCCATGCAGAGCCTCCACCAAGGCCTTCTCCAGTCTGGTAGACAATTAGAGATGGCTACTGAAGGAAAAGATCAGTTCCCCTGCTTCCTACAGCTCCTTCACCGTGTCACTGGAAGGCTGGTTGTAGGAGAGTACTCATGGATGGGTCCTGCCCTTGACTCCACTTTCATTTCTGCTTTTCCACATCATCCACCTGCTCATTTTGAGCCCATTTAAAACAAAAAATGACGTTAACTGAAAAGGGCAGTTGTTTGTTACTTAAGTCTTTCTTCCAAAATAAAAAAGGAAAAAATCAAAGGAAAGGCAATGCATTAACCAGCCTTTCTTTTCCACTTGAATCACTGCATTAGCATGACATTACCAGCCCTCAGTGCTCAGCAGTGCTCAAAGAAAAAGCAGTGATGGAAGATAGAACCGGTGGAGCTCAATCTGTCACTGAAAGCTGTGTGATTAACCAATCCCAGCTTCTCAGCAACATGACCCTTGAAGTCAGCGGTGGCACTGTGGCTGATCAGTCCCAAGTCAGTCCCAAGATTGTGACAGAAGGTGCTGTCTCTATGCTATGTATGTAGCTATTCACACCATCCTTTGCTCCACCTGTTCACACGCCTGGCCATAGCAGGAACATATGCCAAATTACATCCCTGCAAATTTGGTGAGAAACAGAACCAATCAGGAGATGTGTGTGTGTGTGTGTGTGTGAGTGTGTGTGTGTGTGTGTGTGTGTGTGTGAGTGTGTGAGTGTGTGTGTGTGTGTGTGTGTGTGTGTGTGTGTGTGTGTGTGTGTGTGTGTATGTGTGTGTGTGTGTGTGTTTGAATGGTTGTGTGCATACAAAAGAGTGAACTCAGGTTGGTCCTTTTTTTCATCACCATGTTCTTCCCACTCAACGTGACTAAATTAATACTGGAGCCAAAGCAGAGTGCCCTCCTTGATGTAACTCACAACTGACAGTCATAATTACAACGACTAGAAATCAATTAGTGCAAGTGCAAATGATTTGTTGCTACCTTTGCCTTGCTAATTGCATTGTTAAAAGGCAAGGATCCAGCCAACATAAGCATTAACCCCTCTTTGAAGAAAATCTATACAACTATCAGAGGAAATAGGTGAAGGCAGATGTCTTTCATCAATAGTGTGGCATCTGTTTCTTCTGTGTTTTAGTGGAGGCATTTCTGTATGGACTCTCCAAGGACTTAATGTCTGCTAATGCTTCATTTACCATTTTTTCCCCCTGAACTAGCGTTCAGGTGACACCAGAACTTAAAACTGTGTGGACTCCACCAGTTTGTGCAAAACCTTCTAACCTTTTTTATTTTCCCACTTTGATCCGACAATGTTCCAAAGAATTTCTTGTGATGTAAGGTAGGTTTGGCTTTCTGCATCTTCAAGTGTCTCCATAAATGTTCAAGTGCAGTAGGGTCAGGGGACTGTGAAGGAATATTTTATTTGGTCCTCAAGTAGTTCTCACGAAGCTTTGAGGTTTGTTTGGGGTCATTACGCCTGCTGTAATATGAATCCTTCACCACAAAGATATAAACCAGAGAATATAGCATGTTTTGAAAGATTGGAGTGATACTTCTCAGTGGTCATGGTTGGGTCAATGTGATGTGAGTGTTCAATGTAGGCAAAAGACCCCAAGACCCTCACCAGTGTGCTCTGTGGGTTTCATACACTGCAGTATTATTCTCTCTCCTGTTTGTTTATTGGTATGTCTTAGGTTTCTGAATATACACTGAACAGGCCTAATATTGCGTTGGTCCCCCTTATGTGGTCAAAAATGCTCTGAACCATTGGGCATGGACAAGAGGACCTCTCAGAGTGTCCTGTGGGGTCTGTCACCAGGACGTTGGCACTGGATCCTTTGGGTACTCTGGCTTGTACAGTGGGGCCTCTGTCAATCAAACTTGTTTACTGCATCCTGTTGATGCTTGATCAGAATGGGGTCTTGGAAGTTTGGAGGTCAAATCAACATGTTGGGCCATTGTCATGTTCCTCAACATGTTCCTGATTGTTTAATGTTTTTAACATGCGGTGGGGTGCATTTTCCTGCAGGGGTAGTCCAGTGACATTTGGGATTTCTATTTGCATGAGGGAGTGTGCTTGTTCTGGGACAATGTTTATTTGGGTGTCTAAGTCTCATCAACATGGATGGCAAAATCCAAGGTTTTCCAGGAGAACACCACATAGTACCAATATGATCAATATTATTCGCCTCACCTGTCAGTGGTCAGAATGTTGTGGCTGATTGGTGTATATATCCAGGTTTACATGAAAACATGACATGATAGATCTTTAATGTGGACACTACTGTATAAACCTACTGTAGACTCAATCCAACTTTGGCACCATTGTTACTTACTGCCTTTTCACTAGCCTTGAACTTCCTCAGTCTATATCTTTGTCTCTCACCGTGACGAGGGGGGGCCTTAAAGCAATGCTGTTTCTAATTGGGCCACTAATCGAATGTCACTGTGGAAAGCCACACAGAGCTGGATGGATTAAACTGTTCAGGACACAGGTGAGCCTGTGATAAAGAGAGGATGGCTGGCTTGACAGGAGAACCTACAGGCCTGCTCTTGTCTTGTTCTTTACTGTTACTTGTGCAGATTCCTGGACAGAGTACAGTACAATGCTGCTGGTACACAGAATACAAACCAAAACTGTACAGACTAAACAAATCTCTCACCAAACCAAGTGTTTTATAAAAGCTTCTTGCTCTCTAATTAGTGCACATCCTACTCACCTCATCCAGCCTTGGAGCTTCTTTCAAACCACCCTCACAATCCTACTTTTATCGTGTGTAGAAACTAAAAATCAGCATGCTCTACACACACTACACACAAGCTTTTGTCTACATCTAAAATCAGCACCCTACACAGTGTTTGCTGTCAGTCGAGATCCCTTGATAGTAGTTTTGCATACAGTATTTGTACATCAGTGATTAAAAATACCACATTTTTAGGTAAGCGCGACAACATACTGTGTGAAGAATTGGATTTTCAGTCATGTTTTTCTGCCAAGCCATGAAGTGTGTTAAGACCTGTTTTAGAAAACAGCGTGCACTATATTACATTGCTGCATCTCTTATACATGCTTTCATGAGATTATGCATTTACTTTTCTTTGAATTAACACAGAACATGCCTGTAGACATGTCCTCACAATGATTTCATTTTTATACAACTGCTTTGACAAAAAGATTGAGCCTGATTTTCATTCCACCTTCACTTTATTTGATCAAGTGGGAAACTGGGCAAAATGGAATGCATATAAAATTCAGTCATCGAGTTGAATGTCAAGAGTGACGAATGTGATTTGAAATATCATCCTCTGCCTTCATCATAGCAAATGCTTTTTCCCATGAATGTCATTTTACTCCTAAAGTTTCGCCTTTTGCTCACTGCGACTTGACCAAAACGACTAATTTTGCTCTGTTGTTGTTTTCCTGTTTACCACTCTCTGTGCCCTGGCACTGGGTGGTAATGTAATGTCAATTCAAGTGCCTCGAGAGCCGAGCCACTCCATCAACCAGTGCGCTCCTCCCTGAGCTGGAGTGTCTGTTCAGCCGGCTTCCAGCATTACTGCTGATAACTGTATCAGAGCCACAAGAACTACTTAATCACAGCAATATCAGAGATAGAGTGACAGATGACATCTTCCCCTGCCCTCTTTTATAGCTACAGAAAGTCTGATATAGAACAGACAAATCTCATCTGCAGTAGCTGACAGGATACAGTTGTTTTTCCCTTTTCCATAGATGAACTGGACTTTTTAACAGCCAAAAAACATGCACCAATACAAATAGCCCTTGATGACATTTTAGAGAAATACTGTGAAACCCAGTACATTGGGATGAATTCTGTCACAAGTGGTGGTACATGTTGAGGATGTCACTAGTGGAGGTATCTAAGGACATTTTTTCAGCACCTTTCCAAGAGCAAGTTGTTATGTGAATTGTTTTTAAGGGGAAAAAGAGAAGGGATCACCAGAGACAACAAATCGCAGTGTTCCACTATAAAGCAATTATCTTTTATAATCTCAACCTCAACTACGAAATCCAACTACAATATAAAACAGAGCTAGTTTGACTGCCAAAAGTGTAATACAATCATTGTTTAGAGTTCATTCTGGTTATATGAAGTATAAAAATATTAGAAACAATGAGGAGAATAAGCTGCTAATAGGAAACTGTTATGTAACTCTTGCAGTATTTCATTGTCACTGGAGCTGACCCAGGGCAGTAACTCTCCAACTCTCCACAGCTACAAGACATTTACAAGCAAGTAGTTCAAACTAATATTCAAGGGAGCACACAGAGCATAGATGAGTGTATGTTGTTCAATTTTGCCGTTGCTTCTAAATGTCCGTTAAGCTGTGCAGTACTAATAAAATGCTTCACCAAGAAATATTTTCGGGGTTTGTCTCAGTAATGTGGAACTATTTATATTTCTGCTGCAGGAACTACTTACAGCGCTATCATACCTGCAAACTAGGCCCTTTAATCCGACAATCACCATTATTAGTGTCAAGCAGGTCATTCACGTGAATCGTGTAGAGCTTATAATTGCATGGACGGGTTCTGCTCATAGACTCCCTCCCTTCAGCTATGTGTGGCCAACAGTAAGCTTTTATTCTCATAGCACACGTTAACGTGTATTGTTACTCTTGTCATGTTTGGACTGGTGTTGTGTGAAGGCTGAGTGTGGCCTTTTATTTGCTCAGGCTAAAGTGAATTATGCGAGAAGTGATTGTCCATGCCACCCAAGAGTTTGCTGTGAGTCAGGCTTGATTACATGCATCCTAAGCAGGAGAGATGTGTGAGATAACCCATAACCTGTGGATCCCATGATCAACCAGGACCCGATGGGTTCAGGTAAGCTTAATAGAAAATACCATGAGTTCATGCAGGTCAGGTTCAGAAGTGAAAAAGCAGCATTCCATCCAAGTTCTAAATAACTTACAGAGAAAAATTGCATGCAAATTGCAAGGCTGTGATTACTAGTCCACCTTCTCTGCACTTCTGTCTATGCATTCACTGGATGGTGCTGGTCCTGTTATGCCCTGACTGTCAATTATTTGCATTACTGAACTGTAAAGTAACAATTTTTACTATAATGTTTGGTGTATCCTGTGAGTGGAGCAGGTAATGTGACTGAAGGAATTAACCTGCCCTAATCTCACTGCACACAGCTGCCACAGTTAGACATAATTTGAGATTATGTAATTTAAAATGGCCCTACTTGTAGCATATTGTGTGAAACATGAGAAGACCCTGCCCGAATAAATGCTGTCCTTTCCATAAAGTGTACACAGGGTGCATTTACTCATTGCTTTTGTGCACACCTAATAAAAGCAACTATAGAGAGAGAAAACAAAGACAACCCAACCAAATGTAACAAACCAAAGTACAATAGCGAGCTGTCCTAACTACTAAAACAGAAGAAAGCAGTTAAACAACAATGACTGTCTACCCCTACTAACTCCTCTAAGTAACCAAAAAATCTATTGTCTGACAGAGCAGCAGGTACAAAGCCAGGATTCCAGTGTGGTCAGTTGGGAGATAAGGCAGATGGCCAGATCACCCCCCCCCCCCACCCTCCCACCCCCACCCCCGCGTGCCACAGCAGCGCCATCTTGGCTCCCAGTTTGTTCGGCCGTCATCAGTCTGGGGGCCAATCACCTGCAGGCTGGCAGCTGGTTAACCAATCATGGGCTGGCAACGGCACACTCCACAATTTGCATCTGTGAACACACTCACACCTGGCATACGAGCACTGTTTCAAATGGGAGAGAACACACAAAGAACACAGAATGCAGTCGCAGTAGTAATAGTGGATAAAATGGAATTGTAAAATTAGAAATGTTGACGTTATGATTGAGGCGTGCTGTGTTAGACTTCTTCAACAGTATAGGTCTACATTTCTATTCTTTTAACATGAAAACTAGTATTTAAATCTAAACACGTATAAATTAACAAATAAAATGATTGAAGCTTGTTGAACATAATAATTGAATAATTCAATAATAATTCAATCATTTCAATAATTGAAATTCAATGATTCATGTTTTTCAAAACAAGATGTAGTTTTCTCATTATGTTCTTAGAATGTTTCGAAAGGCCTCTTTTGTGTATTGGAGAATGCCTCCAGGCATCTTTTTCATGACTGTAGGTCTGAATATTGTACCAATAAATAACATACATTGACTCTTTCATTACGTGATACATGCTGCAGGCACCAGTTTAAAGTAATATACTGTGCTATACAGGGTATGAAACACAGACATATAAATATCTCTTTTTCTTACTTTTTTATGTCACTTAAACTCAGTCTTCTTTGGCCTGCTTCCATGTTAGCAGTTAAGCTTGAGTAGCCTCTTTGGCCCTGGTACAGCTACAGATGAGCTTTTACCACAGTGATCAAGGGACCAACTCGGTCCTGCTGCGGTGCCCAGGGCAACATGGCAATGATGACAGCCCCTTCAGCAGCAGCAGTCCAGCTGGGAACCACTCTGCCCGTCATCTCCTGGACAGCCCGTACGAGTGGGCAGCGCTGCCCTCGCCCTCAGAAGGGAAGCAGCAAAGAGAAACAGGCTCCTCAGGCAGAACAAACTCTGTGGAGCATGTGGTAGAAAGTGGGGCAACTTGGTCACATCTGCAAGAGTTGCGCTCCCTACTAATGTGTTATGTTTATTCTCTCCTGCGGTATTACCAGGACAATATCTCAGACTGGCAGGTGTTCAACACTGTAAGGAAAATTCTGACTGATTTCTTTTAGTTCCCACTCTGTGAAATGACGTTTTCCTCACCACTTCTCCAATTCAAAGGTGAGGAGGAAAAGGTAGGGATGATTTATCCCTACTGTTGTCGTCCTCTGGCGGGCAGTCCTGTCAGAGAGTTGTAAATCGGTGACAGCGGGGAAGGTTATTTGTTTGGATTTTATTCAGGCTGACCAGCCTGGCCTGTGGACTGTCCTTGGGTGTTGATGTGTTCCTGAATGGTGGAAGCTGTATTGACAAAGTGCTGTGACCAGGGCAAAAAGGAGTAAATCAGGAGGTCATACTCACTGTGAGGGGGACACTAGACCATTTCCTACTTGGAAAAAGCACACTCTTAGGAGCATTTCTTGTGCATGTTCAACTCAACAGTAATTTTTAGGATACAGTCAATTTATGTGTGGTGGCTATTGCATTTGGCCTCTTGTACAAAGTGGACTAAAGATCATAGCCTACAGACAAGTAGAAAATCCAGAAATCTACAATGAACATATCACTGTGAAGTGTGTACCCTCAAAGCATCACAAAAGACTGTTTTGATCCTTTGTGTCTCTCTCACACACATACACATACACATACACACACACTGTATATAAAAACTCAGTGATCCTACAGGGGAAACACTTGGTATCACACTCACACATCGCCATGAAGGTCAGTGAAAATGGCACAGATGGCCTTTTGCACTAAATCAGCAACTTTTCCAAAGTGTGCTCAAACACCCTCACATGGAGTCGATTCACACACTGACCAACTTACACTTTGTTCCTCATGTCATTCACATACATCAAGAACCGCTTGACAGCACACGGACACAGGACGGCACTACCCAAGCCTTTCTGTATCTCATCATGATTTTATGAACACACACAGAGTGACAGTTTGAAGAGGAACATTTGTACATTTGAATTTTAATTTCAAAGTAAGATAACAAGGATTTTTAAAAATGCTGATTTAAAATTTGGCATTACAAGCCACATTTCTTTTAGAGCTGAATATTCATGTATTCACATTTGGGGCCAGAATTACTCATGTTTTTCTCCTTTTTTTCTATTGTGGAATACGTTTGAACAAAATCCTTCATTTCTCTCCAGCTATAGCCACAGATAATTCTTCTGATATGCTGTCAAAAATTTAAAATCAAATGAATATTAAAACCCCTTAAACGTAGATTTAGATTCAACAATGAGTCACATAATCATATTTTCATCGTGTGCAGTGAAATGCAGAGGTGGAATACTAAAGTGTGCTTTAAAGATAATATGGAATAAAATTCATAGTAAGACACAAGTATAGTTTTTGCATTTCAACAAGTTAAATGAATAACTGCAGTTAATTCACTACTAATATTGAAATCAGTGAGAGTAATTAATGCTGGGATGATATTCCTGTTTTCAGGATATTCAGAAAGGTGTGCGATGTTAATACATAGAATTAGTGTAGAAAATGAGAATTAAAAAAATGAAACATAAAGGATAAAATTAAAATACGTATAATACATATATGATTTGGTGCAGTTATACCGCTCGAATACAAGCCAGTCAGAAGTCAAAAAAATCCTAAATTATCTTTCAAATAAACATGAGAATTATGAGTCAAAAGTTCCCCGTGTGCTTTTCGTATTATCGTGCTGTGCATCAAGCCTCACCCATCTGGCACATAATTAGGATTAAACAAACCAAGAAATCGTGAGTGCTAGTTTACCCAGGCCTGATGGCTTATCCATCAACAAAGTGATGTGGGTGTGAAAAATCAAGCAGTTCTGATTTAAGCATGCTGAGGTCCTGCGAGGCCTCCAGGTGAGGAGTCGAGCGGCTGTGGTTGAGTGCTGGTGTCAGGGGAGGAGGCGTCATGGCATCGTGGCCGTGAAGTGAGGTGAAGAAATGGTGTGTGACTGGGCGGATATGACAGAAAGTCTAACTGTCACCTGGGGTCCCTGAGGCCCAGCTGCTCCACAGCCGGAGTTTAGGAGAGAGAAACAGTCATTAACCCTGTCACATTGATTCAGCTCTGTTAGTTTGTTTCTTCTGACCCATACTGAGAAATAAAGCAGCTGAAGTGCTGTAATGATATCCTTTTTGCAATGGTTGCAGTCTCCACACTCTGTTTTGCCCAGTGTGCTTGTTTATTGTATCGTCAAAAGCCCAATATATAGTGTTTTGTTATCACTATGACATATTTGAATTTCTCCTCCCTGCATGCCTGCTCAACTGCCTTTTGATTTTCTGACACCTGGGATTGTTCGAAAATGCTGATAGAAACCAATGTTGTGTGATAATGAACGAATCGGCTGTCAGTCAGCGTTAGATCTTTCCACTTTTGATGTATTGTATGTCAGTCAGGATGTGTACACACAGACACAAAAAAACCACACGTTTACTCTTCCTCTCCGACTGCCGCTTTGCTTATATTGTGAGGAAACTCCTGATTCTTTCTAACTGTTCCGTCTCTGTCCGCATGCTGTTTGTTCATCAGACAAACCATCTGCTGAAGTTGTGTGTTTTTCTCTGCACGCCATCCCCTTGGCACACAGCTTCATGTGGCGGTGCTCTACCAATTATCTGATGTGTGCGGGGCGCCCAGCGTGAGCCGCTGCCCACTGCACAGGCATGAAGTCTGTGTGTTCACACCAGGTAGCCTCTCTGCATGTCACCGGATAATGGGAAGAGCGAGGGGGTGTCCTCTCTTCAGCTCTCTTCATCATTCATTTGGCGAGCTGATTAACTCCTCTCTGTGACCAGCAATAATCTACAGTATTTCATGGCCCATTTCAGAATTAGTGCTTCCTTTTTATGTTCAAACCACTCTACACTTGCAGCACTGTTTGTACTGTGTAACAACCGTTGCCCCCTGTTTTGGTGCAGTGTACCATGTAAAACAGTAAGCCTGGAGTTGTGAGCACTTGTAATTACACTCATTTGTCGTTGTTTTATTGTGCAATATTTGGGCAGCCTCTGTAATGTTACATGAGAAAAGAAATAAGGCTGGGTTTAGCGAAAATTAAGCGAGCGGAAGGGCCTTCGAGCCAGAACATGACCACTAAATTTCACTCGCATTATGTTTGATTTATGGCAAACAAAAATAGAAAAGTGTAGAAGTGAATGTGTAGCAGTTCAGCACAGCTTCTCCTTCAGACAAAAACAATTGATTTATCTGTAAATAATTCATACACAGCGTTTAGATCTCGCGTCTGTCTGATGGGAGTCACACGGTGCAGCAGACTTTCATGGGTTCCTTTGTGTGAGAAGATGCAAAACATCTCTCCTGCATCATCTACTGTGATACTTTCTCATGCCCTCTGTCTATCAGTCACCTCGTTTCCCCCCCCAGCCTAATCGTTATCAATACTTCATCTCAATTCATTTAAATTTTGCTTTAAAGTTGTGAGAGTGTGCTGTGTCAAGCCTGTCATACAGCATGTCAGTAATTCTTTCTGGATTGATCTTTTATTTTGTAATAATTGGGAAAATTGAACAGGGGAGATAAGCTCAGCAGTGTTTTTCAGAAGCTTTATCTAGCGTGCAGCGCGGCTCCAGTCAGTTCACATGTGGTAAGAGTTAAGGGAGTGAACCCGTGCAGCCTACTGAACACTGGCTGAAACATACAAGTGTTCCTGCAGGGCACAGGGGGGAGAGAAAAGCCTGAAATTGAGAAATGTGATATGGGGAGCTCTGTGGAAGAAAAACAAAGTTATTTAAGCCGCAAGCCTTTCCTCTTATTAAAACAGTATCAAGCTTTTATTGAATTAAACGTGTTTAAGGTAGGGGCAAAGTAAACGGCCTGTGCGAGTGTAGATTCAGCTGAGTCTCTCAGATAGCCATCTTTGTTCACATTTTCATGCAAAACGAGACTTACGTTGTGTGGGTGTGCATTTGAAACTTTGCCCTTGTCTGAATGTCTGTGAACATATGTTCATGAAGTTTGTTTTTTCCCCTCCTGCAGGAGGCTTTCAAGTGCAGCTTTCCTGTTAGTTGTTGCCATTTTTGAAGGTGTTATCAGCGAGCCCTTTCTTTGGCACTCCATTACATTCTCACTCTGTATCTAATAATCTTGTCATTTTCCACCACATTTCCTCTACTAAGCAGTCAATTAGTGATGCAATACTCAGCCGCCTTCAAAATCCTCTGAAAATTGTGTCTAAAAAGGTTAATGTAATTTCAAAAGCATAAAGTGGATGGAATAGCCAGGCTGTACGAGTGTCTTTCTCATTAGAGTTCTTCTCCACACCCACTATCCCAGACTGGAATCTGATGAAAAAAAACAGGCATTTAAGGAGTCAAACTAGTGTGAACTAGATAGCATTTGCCCTATGCATAATTTATATTGAGGGAAACAGTTATGTGGTAATTAAAAGAAATATGGATTTAAACTGGGGATTGTAAAACGCATGTAGCAGTATTTCTGTTCACTGGTGCTCTGACACCCTCTCATCTTGCTGGGGTGTTCTGTTGTTTCAGCAGAGCCTGAGCGACTGCAGCCATTATGTTCACTGCAGTTTGTGACATTTATCAACATCATATCTGACAATAAAAGTCGAAGTGTTATGAGGATATATAATTGAAAGGTTATGAGGTAACACACTTGAGAAACCATGTCTCATATCTTATTTCAAAGTATCTATCAGCAGTGTGATATCCCTGCAATGGCTGTTACAGTTTACAGTAAAAGCTTTGAGTCCCTGTAGGCCCCATGTCTGTATTTGTTATTTTTAAAATGGCACAGTTTCTTTAACCTGGAGAGACCATAGATTCGGTTTCCAAGAGGAAAAAGGCGTTTATTCTTTTCTATTGCAGCAGTCTTTTATGCTCTGCAATAAATGTTGTCAGTGTGGTGCCGAGAATGACAGTCAGAGTCTTCACGTAGTATAGATTTGCAGACGTAGTATGACCCATCACAGGATTAAGTACTACATTCAAAACGCAAACGTAGGTAGTAATTATTCAGATTTTATGTGGTGACACACTGCACCATTTCTGTCACTTCATTTTGTGCAAGAGCACTTATGAGAGTTCATATAGAGAGCGTTTTAAATGCTTTTCAGATGGCGAAGGCACTTTTTCAAGAGGTTAATTTTCAAACTGAGTTCAAAAAAACTGTTAGGCTATGTTATTTTCATAGAAACCCATACTGTACCTCTCAGCACAGGTCTTGCGAGTCAAGCCGAATGAACAAAACCACATGAGCTGCCAGCTGCACATATTTACGTCAGGTTTCCCCACAATCCACTTCTAAGGACTGCGCTTGCGGCCATCTCTCATGGAACTGGTTTGTGATTCGTGGCATACAGGAGGGATCTGAAGGACAACTTTTCAGTTACAGGCCGGGAGCGGAGGCAGAGCTAGAATCTCCCCTTAATCTTTGGAGTCACTGGTTTATGTCTGAATGTGACAGATCACAAAGCCTGGACCAAGGCTGATTCACTGCAACCAGCCCATGTTATCATCAGTACTGATTCATCTCCAGCGTGTGCTTTTGTACTCCTCCTGGATGCCCATTGGTTCAAGGGTATAACCTATTATCCATTGCTTGCGAGAGAATAAATATTTTCATCCTTTGGACTCACATGTACATCCAAAGTGTAGCGATAAAGGCGTAACATTTGTGATAGGTTTATATAGCTTCAGACAAAAACTGATAATAAAACAAATTTATATTTGGCACGTTCTAAATGCATCTCGAACCTTTGACTCATTGTAGCCCTCTTTCCTCCTTCACTGGAGAACAGCGATAAGATGTCTCATTTCCTTTTACCTTTCAGCATTATTCATGGTTGTGGAGATGTTTTGTAGTTTTGTTCCCAATGCAGCCTCGATTCGTCTGTGCTAAAGGCTGTACTGATCCACGTGCAGTGATCTCAGGAAAAAACATTTCTTCTAAATACTGTGTTTTTGCTATTGCCTTTTGAATTATGCAGGCAGAAAGTTTAGTTTATTTACAAAAAGAGCAGGAAATTACAAATAGGACCACTTGGACCGGTCACTGTGTCAGATGTCACTACGTCACACATGCGAGATGAGTTTCATGGATACTAATTAACCTACTAACCTGGGTTTTTGGGTGGGGCAGGGTGGTGCTGAGGGATAGGTGTCATACAGATGTTTTCCTGACTGGATAACAGGAAGTTTTTGATTTGAAAGACTAGTTCCTAATGAGTTCCCTGATGTGCTCATGGCCAGGCAGATGAAAGTGGTGACACTTCTGGTTGTCCTGCAGCAGCACATGCCCAAATTCAGACAAGCACTGACAGTTTTATTTATCAGTGCTCTGCGCATATGGTTGGAATTTCTGCTTGTTAGTGTTTTTTTTTTCTTCAGAATGTCGAGAAACTTCAAAAAGAAGTACCATTTTGATCTTGTGCCCACTGCAGTGAGTTGTAGAAGCAGACACATGGGAGTTGCTCTCTCCTCAACAGAGCAATAAAGACCTGTGTAACATCCATGAACTGATATGAGGTTGGAGCCCATCCCAGATAAATTAGTTACCAAATTAGACCATGTAGGATTCACAGTGGATGTGTGATTGATGTGATCCCAGGTCTGACCTCTGACTCCCTAAGCCTGAGGCTGTTGTGGGGACTGGTGCTGTAGATATGATGTCTACCTCTCATCAGCCAACAGCCAATCAGAGGGAAAGAGCCAGCATCAGCCCCAGCCTGGCTCACCTCATGCTGAAACAGCATGATGGTGCTTTTATTAGCTTTTAACGGATTATAATTCTGTGCTAAGTACTCGTCTGTCCATCACACAGATGGAAGTTGAACCCTAATCCTTATTCTGGAAGCTTTCCTGCAGTTTTAGGTGGAGAGGTTTTCATGCCCAATTTGTGTGTGTGTGTCTTCATGAAACTTCCAAATCCTCTTTTCCCTCACAAAGCCTCTGGAAGTCCAGTAAATGTCTCCTGACACCTGGATAGCTGGGCATTCTTATAACAGGCCATAACCTGGGATGTTTTAACGACACTGTCCAAAGCACATCAACCATCGACTTTCTAAATGTGTTACAGATGTGTGATTTTTCTCTCGGGAATGTTGGCAAGCCAATCCGCTAAGCGCGAAAGCTGAACAACTCTGAAGTGTAAAACATGTGAGACGATTTATTATTCCACAAAACATACACAGTCTCACATATGGGTTCTGGTCTTGTGCCGATGGGACATCAACAGCTCTTTATGCTGAATCTGTGCCTTTCATATAAACCAGCTAATTAAAATTAGTTTGACTACACTTAAGCTTGTGAAAAGCATATCATGGACGTTTATCCAATGCCTAATTGACACCGTAAAGGAATACATATTCATAAACACACACTGACTGCTTAAAGCTGCCTTGTACAGAATGTCAGATTTAATTGGGGTGTGCTGAAAGATAGATGTGCCTGCTGATTTGAAATATAGCATATCCTATGGTAGTTTTGTTCATTTATATTCATACAGTTGCCACAATTACTAAACCATGCCAATTATAGCATACCATTGAGGAAAGATGAATTTCAATGGGTAAAAAAAATGTAAATTTGTGTTATCATTCTATGTACTGCCTCAGTACTAATGCATTCTCATGGTAATGACATAGTCAGATTTCTTTCTCCCTCAGTGTTCATACTACTGATGCAGCTCCCCACAGTGCATGCTGTATGTAACATGCGAAAGGTCACTTTTGCCCTGCTTTTACACCACCTCACTCACTTCTTTGTCAGCTTTGTTTGTTTTGTTAGCTGTTTTACTTCTAAGTAAGTAAAACAAAGATTGTTGAATCTCTGCTGAGCAGCGCAGAGGAAGAATAAGACTTTGTGATTGTAGTTTTGAAGATCAATGAGAAAATAAATTCCTTCCTGATGGCTGCCCTCTTGTTCACAACAACTCAGTTTCATTTTTCAATAGACCCGCACTACAAAAACAAGAGGATTTCAATATGTCACACTGAATCATAATTAGAAAAAATACAATGGAAAACAAAGGGATGTTATCCACAAAAACCCATTAAAGCTCAATCAAATGAAATAAGCAAGTGGCAGAAATGAAAGTGCTGTCAGACTTGGCGCCTTATCTGGGTAAGTGAAAGCAGGAGAGATATACCTCTCGGGTCTGCGTTCCCCCCGTGCTGCTGTGATCTCTTCTCAGCTGCTTTTTCAATATGTCTTGGTGATAAAAGAGTGACCTGCTCTCTTCCTGTGTGCACAGCATGGGCTGCACCGGCAAATCTGTCTGTTGACCCCGCCGACATGCGGGCACCCCAAAGCAGGATGTAAAGTGTGTATTTGAAACTCTCACGTCCTGCCATCTGCACTGATTTTTAAATGGACCTAACCTCACCCAACTCTCACACCACCATATCAGCACCTTTGGCCATCGGCCAAAACAAAGCGACGACCCAACACCGAGACTGCACATGAATTAAAGATATAGTTTCAGTGCACAGGACAGCATGTTACCACTGTGAGTGTGCTATTGTCAACATGCACCTCTGTACATTTAGTTTGTACAGACAGTAGGACGCTGATACACTGTATGTCAGTACAGAGCCACAGCCGCATCCCCGTGGAGAGAGATATGTCAGAGCACACCACTGCTACTCTGAGCTATAAATATCTGATAAAGAACTATGCTGCCGTTGTTTTGTGCCTGTCGGAGTTCCACTGTTTATTTAACCTACTTAAGTTTTCTAGAAACCTCTGTTTTTAATCATTAAAATGGAATTACATTGCGTCTCCGTCTTGCAAGAATTAACAATAAGATTGAAGTGGAGATGAGCAGATGAGATAGGGTGAGCAAAACAAAACCGTTCCAGGAGAGAAAGGGTATCAGACTGGAGATGCATTTGTGGAAATAATTCCATTTCCCCAGCACACAAAGATAAAGCGAGAGAGTGTTTGGAGTACAAATGTGTCATAGCCCTCTCATTAGCTTGCCATGTTTCCAGTAAGTATCTTAATTAGATTATTGGAGGAATTATAGGGAACTGGTGGCTCTGTTTGCCTTGGGATTTTTTTTTTTTTTTACTTTGGTACAGACCGTTTCCAGCTAATTGTTTTGTTTGGTTGCTAAATCAGAACTGTCTAATATGGCATTGCATTTCTGTGGTCAGCTGTAGCTTAAAGATTTATTTTGTGTGTTTTACTTATAAAAATGTCTGGGTTTTTTTTTTTTGTTGTTGTTTTTTTATTTATTTTTTTTTGAAGGAAT
This sequence comes from Dascyllus trimaculatus, assembly GCA_024666655.1. Taxonomy (NCBI): domain Eukaryota; kingdom Metazoa; phylum Chordata; class Actinopteri; family Pomacentridae; genus Dascyllus; species Dascyllus trimaculatus. The sequence continues at coordinate 22,872,440 of CM045464.1, read as the reverse complement.
GTGGAAAAGTGGACAGTGAGGCTCTGTTGCAGTGGAACCAAAACTGGCAGGCAACCATTTTTCACAGCACACCAGGAAATTGGCCTGGGGGCTGACAGTAGAGGTGCTACTTGGAATGATCACCACGCACATTAGAGAGATAATTTAGTCCAGTCATGGAGAAAGTATTCAGATCCTTTACTTAAGTGAAACTACTGATACTGCACTGTAAAAATACTCTGTTAAAGTCTTGCATTTAAAATGTAATAAAAGAAAAAGTATTCGAAAATCATACCCTGTGGCTGTTAAACGGTTATATCTTCTCTCAGTAGATTTTACTATTGTGGTTAGTTGAGTTGAGCTCATTTTGATCTATTTGTATCCAACTATTGATTTTCTCAATAGCTGCAGTTAAAATAATCTCAGTTAATTTCTTCGTTATTTGATTGACTGTTTGGTTTGTCATCAAAATTAAGAGCTTTCATAATGCTTGTTTTGTCCGACCAACAGTTCAAACTTCAAAATTATTAGTAATACATTAAAATTACACATTTGTGGAGCTGGAACCAAGAAATGTCTTTACATGAAAGATGACAATTAGCAAAACTTGACTGTTAGTCAACTAACTGATTAATCAACTAGTTGTTCCAGCTATACTTGTGTAAGCTGTTGAAGCTGTTCAACAACAACAAAAATCATAGTTGATAAGCTCTTCGTAAGTGTCAGATGGCTGTATTGAAGTTCAATCTAGAATGTTTTACTGGAGTGGAAGCACAAAGTATCATGTAAAGAAAAGTAAGAGCAAATTTACACACCAATTAAGATGCTAACCGCAACCCAAAAAATCGGTCTTTTCACTGACATTTTTTTCACAAAAAAACTTTTAGAAAGAGGTTCCTTAAAGAACCCTCAAAAGTACCACAATGAATAATCAAAAATGGATTTTAGGCATTATAAATGATGCTCCAAAGAACTTTAGCAAAAAATAGGGTCTTTACAGAACCCTTTTCAAGGTAGTTCTTCATGGACTGACTTGGTCCTATTTTGATAATAGGACTTGATAATCATTAGGTCATTTATAAGCAAAACTTTTCAAATGTATGAATTTGCAGCATTTCAGGGTCCCTTTTATGATATCATGATATAATATTTTGGGTTCCGGACTGTTGGTCAGACAAAATAAAATATTACAAGTTGCCAGCTCAAGATCTGGGAAATTGTGATGGCCATTTCTCACTGTTTCCTGGTGTTCTATAGACCAAATAATGAATCAGTAATGAAAATAATCATTAGTTGAGCTTTATTTGAAGCTATCGCTTGCCGCCACACCAAATAACTCCAATTAATGTGAAGAATCTTTACTATTTTAAAGAGTCACACAATGTACATGAAGAACCCAACTATCTATACACCGCTTAGTCCTCTGTAGGGTCACGGGGGGGCTGGAGCCTGTACCCGGCCGACTCAGGGCGAAGGCAGGGGACACTCTGGACAGGTCGCCAGTCTGTCGCAGGGCTACACATAGAGACAGACAATCAAGCAAACTCTCGTTCACACGTACGGACAATTTAGAATAATCAGTTAACCTCAGCATGTTTTTGGACTGTGGGAGGAAGCTGGAGTACCCGGTGAAAACCCACGCTGCACAGGGAGAACATGCAAACTCCACACAGAAAGATCCCAGATGTCCTAACCGGGACGCGAACTGGGGATCTTCTAGCTGTGAGGCAACGCTGCTAACCACATGAAAGACCATTCCCTTAAATAAAGAGGTTCTTGTTGAAGACCCTATGAGAACCATAGGGCTTTCTGAAGAACCATTTAAGAACCTATTTTATTTCCAAGAGGAGTGCAAATATACTCAGTTACATTCCACTACTGTTGTAGTCTGTATGGTTACCAATTCATTGTTGTCTCCAACTTCCATCCGTGTCTGGAGCCATTCATCATCTGCCATCTTCTCAGCATTAGTTGTCTGAAAAGTAATCTTGAATGATGAAAACTAGAGGCTGAAAGGTCAAGCTCTCAGTTTAGACTCTCATGTTAATAACATTTTATACTCACGCCTTCTGTCTGGCTTGAACAACCTTGCTGTCAGCCCTCCATTAGTTGTTCTTTAACGCATTTACTTCTAGAGTAACAATGTGCCATTTGTGCTAGATCACACAATTTTGTTAAAGAATTTATACCTTAATAGAATAAATCCAATAGATATGTACCGGCTTTAGAGAATCTAGAGTTATATTCCTTAATATCAGAGATAATTATTAATGTAAGCATAATGAACAGTGAGAGTTCAAAGAAACTGACACAGCCCCATTGTAATCAGTGACCAGTCTTGGCCTTCGCCCAGCCTTGCGTTTCATACGTCCAAGCACAGACATATCACAGACTGATTAAACTTTCAGTGGCTCCTGAATACCATTTTCACCTCTCAGTGCAGCCAAGCGATACGCTTCCCTTTTCCGAGATCCCTCTAACCAATCGTGCCTAAAAAGCTTTTCGAAGTGCTGAGTGGAGGAGCACTTGAGTTTGAGGAAGGGTTATGTTCTCCGTGCAGCAGGTAGAACAGAGTGGTGTGGAGAGCGGTGATAAATATGGTTCTTTTAATACAATAGCTTTGTAGGTCACTCCGTGGAGAGGCATCGTGCGCTCACTCAGCCGACTTCCCCTGCAGAGCGCGCGCAGCCCACAGACACAGGAACACGCAACCTTTAAAGAGGGATTTGAAAAGGTCAAAGCACAGGCATGCAGAATGGTAATATAGGAGTGTGCTTCCAGAGGTCAGAGGGTCAGAATGGGATTTATTCCTCCATGTCCTCCTTGAGATGTCTGCATGGAGTATGTAACATAAGACTTAAAAGATTCATTTTAGCAGTCTTTGCCGATGCCGTTTTACATCATGAAACATAGCAGCCACTTTGCCGATTGCATTACATTCAGTATCTCAAGAGTTTTTACCCTCTGTGGTGCTGGGATGACCCACTTCTGAGGATGTTGGCGGTGATGAGAAAGTGAGGGAGTCCACCTGGACCTGGTTAGAGGTGTGGTTAAGACGGGCTTACTGGAGAGGCTGGTCTGTCCCAACACACCGTCCTGACGTTTTCCTTCACTCCCTCAACGGCTTTGTCCCTGCTCGTCTTTACAGCTCAGATGCCGTTTTAAGTGGTCATTTGCCATGTAAGGACGAATCACATGTCATTATTTTGCTCCCAGTTTATCCGCTGGTTGTTACCTCTGGATCTCGAGGTATTATGTTAGCCCATGATTTCCTCTTGATGGAGCAGGGAGGATTTCCTTAAGACTGAACCAGCTGGGTCTTCGCCACATGACAGAGTGGGTGCTCTCCCTCTTTACTCCATGGTCCCATGCGATATCACTGCATGCTTAGTGAGTCTTCTTGCATTGATCTAATTAGTCCCTGGACACTTCTTTAACGGTCTGTATTTATCAGGAACATTAATTAGTACCTAGACTGGATGTATTACTTTGGAAGCAGTGGACGGCCTTGTTTATTAAAGTATTAACAATAGGAGGGAAATACTCTCTCTTATCCCTTGGTATTAGTCACTTAGTGAGCCTGCTCATTCATCATACCCTTTCTGCCGTGTGTTTTCTTCTCCTACTTATCCTTGTTTGTCTTTTTCTAAGTGCACATATAAAGTGATGTTGGATTAGCATAATTAATTATAGCAGCACTCTGTGCCCCATGTTACACAGTTGCACAGTTGTTGCATTAACAAAGTGTCGCCCATCTCTTGTGAATAGTTACTGAGGTATGAGGCCGTGAGACAACTAGCTCTCGCTTTGGTTCCACTCAAGTTCAGGGAAGATTACAAGAGACAGTGTGGAAAACAGTTAGCTAGAAATGGGGAGGTCATTGATTTTCTAAGCGACAGCAAGACCAAAAACAGACACTCTATCGATTGGAGACTTCCTTGGGACAGTGGGAGGCAGCTGGAGGAGAGTTAGGAAGCTGGGAAACACTAGTCAGTTGAACCATGTTGTGTGAACGTCCATCAAGTGTGACACAGACTAACTCAACACCTTGAGCTAAATTGTTTGGCACAAAGAAATAAAGCATCTTCTGCTCTGCAGCTCTTTTTTCTTTAAATAAAAATAGGTAAGCATGACCTTTTTAAACTCCCAGCATGGCAAAAATGATGTTGCATCTAGCAATGCTGGTTAATATTGTCAGTGCGAATATACAGCTGCTCACTTTTCCCTGTTTATTTATTTCATATTGGCCCACAGGTATCCCACTTAAATCAACAAGTCATTGGATATATTTACATTTTAGAAGCTTTCATTTGATAAGCCAACAAGTGAAATTGTTTGATTCATATTCAGGAGTTGAGCACAGAGCTTTCTTCCACTAACCATGCTAATTAGACCCACTTTAGCAATTTTATTATTACTCAGGGGGTCTGTTGACTGCTGCATTTGTTGTGGATTGGTGTTTGAAAGGCACAGTGCTACCTATTTTAGTAACAATCCACACTTATGAACTCTCTGATCAGTCAGACTGAATCTTGTCTCAGTTTTTTCTGTTGAATTAGTATTACAAACCTGGATGTGCATTTACATACAGTATAAGTATGTAGGTGTTATATGTCCATTGTCCATTATTATTACATATTCAGAGGTGTAATTTATATCTGTACATATAAAGTATTATACAGTGTATGTTTATAAGCATGGCATCAGATATATTCATTCACATGGATGTAAAAAAGACCCCGTCTTTCTCTTCGGTGGCCTTGTGGGTTAAAAGTGTGTTAGTCTACCCTCAGGTGCAGCACAGCACACAAACACGCATAAGGACACTGACGCTAATATAGATATATTACTCTCTGAGGGAAATCATGCAAATCAGGAAGACGGGGAAGAATTACCTTTCCCCCCTCCCCCCTGCTGCACAGTTATGACTCTGTGAGGTTGTAGATGATGACAAAACCTCGCCAGATTTATTCAAGAATTAGTTTTAAGACTCTCTTTTCCCTGCATTTTGTCTTGAAGTTATCTAAATTTAAGGTCAAGTAGTTCAGCAGGATGTTTTGTTCTTATTAGTGTTGTGTTCACATTGTTCTCGGCAGCTTTTAAAAGCTTTCGGTTTTCTTTTATGAGTAGTTAGGAATTCAGCTTGACAGCACTCTGAGCTTCTTTTAACAAATGGTTCTCTTATAATGAAACTGCTTGCATAGCAGGGCTCGAATAATTAAAAGTCTTCTTCCAACAAATCCTAATCCTGATCTAGATGATCTTCCCAAACGTACATTTTTGGTCTTTGTTGCACCTGTGTCAGCACCGAAATTGTAATCAGAAAATAACTGGATAGAGCAAGGAAGCTGCAAATCAGATTTAGAATGAGGTGATGCGTGATCCTGCGGCTGCCAGTGACACATTGCAATCACCCATAACTATAAATGACAAAAGCTCAAGCACAATTATTCTTTCACAGGTGAATCGAGCAGGTCAGAGGGAAACTCACAGACGGGGAAGAAGCAAACAGGGCATAAGGACCAGATATCATGTGATCATTTGTTCAGTCATTTCAATACACGTTATCTTCCCGTTTTGCTAAAGCTGCACTTCTTAAACAATAACTGAGGCTAATGTTCAGCTTGTTCAACCATATTGCAGTGCTAAGATGTAATCGGCCTTCAGCAATTTATGTGAGGAAAAGATGTATCAGATTTCATGGTGTATGCTGTGATAGACTCATTTTTATCTCAGGTTTTATTAACGGAGTCCAGATATCCAGATGTGAGATGTGCGTGTTAAGGCCAGCTGTGAAGGTAACCATTGTCTCATAATATAACAGCCTATAACTGGGCCTTTGTGTGACTAGATCCACTATTACACAGCTGTTTTTCATCAAAAACAGAACGACATCAGTGAGTGACAGTCATTTACACAAATCTCCATGGTTTAACTCTGCTTTAGTTGATTAACCTGCTATAAACCTTGTGAGCCACTTACATGTACAATATCTAATCAGCCTCCCATCTCCAGAGCAAACACCTTCAGGCACCTTCTATCAGTCTGCTGCTGCCATTTACAGCAACACAGAGGAAAGCAAAACCAGAATTTTTTAGTTTAATCACAGACTGTGACTGCTCTTTCTGTGAGAACTGCTTTTTATTTGCAACCAAACATTCACATAAGTGTCTACTTTGACATTACTTTTCTGCATTTACTTTCCAGCTCAGTAGTGTTAACTGCCTTTTGCTCTACTCTCCAGCAAATATTCTCTCATGTTGTCTCTGTTTATTAATGATTTATGTGTCTCGTAATGTTTTACTATTTTCTCTACTTTTGCGGTAATCCTAATCTACTGGCCCCTAAATAAGCATTTTACCTTCTGCCAGGCTGTCACTGTAACAAAATATACTCTCCACAATTCACATTGAATGAGAGGTTGTAAATTTTCTCCATGCATCTGACAAAGTCCAGATCAGATCTTCATTCCACTTTGTAAGTTATGTCAAACAGCACCTCTGCTCTCAGACTTTTCTTTCCTGTTTGATGTCGCCCACACGGCCATATGGTACTGCTCTCAGGATCAGTTTTTTATTTCCTGCCGTTACACTCATCCCATGTTCTGTTCAGCACTCTGTAAATCTGCCACAACCTCACAGTGGCTATTGCGGCATTTTAATGTGAAGAGGATCAGTTTTTCATGTTCATTTGCATTTTCCATTTAAATATCACAGGTATCTCTAACCCTGTGAGACGACATCACAGGATGGTTTGAGTAATATAATGAGAGGGTTTAGATTCTGAGTTTGTCTCTAAATGGGTGGCAAATGTGCAGACAGGAAAAAATAAGTCCATTTCCAAACTTGAGATTAAATAACCAAGTATTGAGTACTATTCAGACTGTGTCGCCGGTTGGATGTTAGAGCAAAAAGGGCTTTAATGAACCTTTTCTTTGAGGGTTTAGCCAGCTCTAATGCAGACAGTGGATATGTAGGAACAAAAGGAAAATAATATTCATATTTCTGCGTGAACATTGTGTTGGCATCTTGTGTGGACTCTGTAACACGGGGGTAATAGCTTTGGCTAGAACAAAGTGTATGTGAAGCAGAGTACTTTCTAATGAGTGTTCCTTTTGACCTTATGGCATTAAGATCCACTGGAAAAAAACTCCACATGTGGGTAAAACCTTAGAGAACTGAAAAAATTATTAACATTTCCATGTAGCGAAGGATAGCACAGCCCACACACTCTCTCACTCATCTGCATCATCATGTTCAAGTACTGACTGGGTTATAAGGCTGAAGAGAATGGTTAATAAGAATGAACAGGATGAAGACACAGTCTGTTAGCAGCCTTCGTACATCCGTTCCCCTGAAGAAATGTGGATATGTTTGTTAGATAAATTACAGATCACCAGTGCCTCCTCCATGCCTCTTTGTGGCCCCTGTGGTCTTTATGTAAAGTTCATGGCAGCCAAATTCAAGCTTGTATGCAGTTCAGGGAATTTTGCCTTGGGGAGCTGTGATTGGATTCCCATTCATCTGGCAGCTTTTGTATAATACTCAAAGTGGAGAGGACCTGGCTGGATCACACCACATATTTCCTCCAAGGAAACTCCCCCAGAACCAGTCAGGCCCAGACAGGGCAAACATGCAGCTGAAAAGGAGAAGTCGGACATGCCAAACAATCACTTGTAGCCACACATTGACTACTGAAAATCCTGTATATACTTGAGGGATAGCATCCAGAATGATTTATCTGAGTAACAGAAAGGAGTTTGTACTGTTTTCCTTAGTGCGCATGAGTGGATTTCATTTGTTTAATACTGTGTTTTCCCTATAGTCGCTGCTTCTGGGCCTACAAGGGTTTAGCCTTGTTGTGTGAAAACTGCTTCTATCTGACAAGAAACACACACTGTGTTATGACTTCATCAACATGAGCTGGGCGTAACGGGTCGAGTTTACAGGATGTCTATACCTGGCCGCACACAGCAGCCTCCCTCAGAGAGGGTTGAGTTGGCTGTTATTGGCCTCTTCCCAGAGGCTGAGCTTCAATCGACGAAATAGAAAAGGGAAAATTGAAAATATTAGTGGATTTGACAGCTAAGCAACATGACCCCTGCATGATCCTGGAGAGCTGATGGGAAGGACTCGATCCTGACTCAACCAGTCATTCAACTTAACATCTAATACTGCCTGTTGGTGGTCAATATGGGAATCTGGAGCACAGCAAAGATATTAAAGGTTAGTAACTGCTTTAAAGGAGCTTATTGGGAAGGTTGAACTCATATAGAGAAAGAGATACTAGGAAGCGAAAAAATACTGTGAGGCAGTGGTATATATGTATGCCTACAGCTCTGACTAGAATTTATTTTTATGATACAAGATGCATTTACTTTTCAAGATTGTTTTCAGTTTCTGAAAACTTCTACTTTTCATTCACTTTTACTTTTTACTGTGTGAAGGTCTTGACCACCAGTAGCACTATGGAACAATGTGTTGATGAGGGGGTCGCCATGTTGCTTGCATGTGGTGACGTGTGTACACAATGTATATTAACAGTTGGTAGGCAGTAAAACCTAGCAAGAAAACCAATAAAAGAGCAGAAAAGGACCTTCAGAACATTCGAACAACAGACTCATGCAGGAGGAAAAGGCTTTCAACATGTTTTCCCCTTGTGGAAACAAACAATGCATTTTTGATGAGAAAAGTTGAACGTAAACAAAATTATGCAAGTTGAAAACTCTGCCGAATACCTTTAACAAGAGCCAGACAAACTTCAGTTACTTTCTCTTGTCTCTTTATGCAGTGTGAAGGTAGGTAAAAGTTGACACCAGCAAACCCCAGGTAGTGGATGTCTATTGGAGCAAGCAGCAAGATTAAAAGAATAGAAACTATGCTCTGATATTTCTGGGCTATTTGGAGAATTTATTTTTCACGCTACAGACATCGACTAATTGAGATGTTGAAGGATGAATTTATTGAGCTCTGCCTTCAATTCATTTGTGGTTTTGAAATACTCCCAGACACATAAAAAAAAGAATAAGAGAGCTTTTTTTTTGACTCAACCCAGGAAGGAAAATACAGCAAATCTTTTCTATACTTCAACACTAAGTTGGACCTCATAAATTTCTTGTACATTTGAACAAGTTATCACGGTAGCCCACCCTCTATCTTCTTTTCGACACACATGCCTCATCAGCAGAGGTTGTTACAGGCCGGTGGCTGTCCAGAGGTCAGATCATTACCAATGCAGCCATGGATCATAGATACAGGCCTCATATTAGTCCTTCCTTCATCATTCCCCTCTGACCTCGTCCGCAGCTGCACTACCTCTCATCTTTATGATTAGAAAATGGCCCAATCCTTCTCCTTCACACTCCCACTATTCCCTATAGACTCAACACAAGTATTCCATCATTATAATTATTTGACCATCCATATTAATTGACAAATTTGTCAGTGGAGTCCATTGCACCATCAGTCACATGCCAAAGCGATGTTGCAGTATCATGAACCGGAAAGATCTGGTGGGATTGACTTTTCCCTTAGATTCTCTCCAAGGTAATTACAAGTCCTCTGGTTGGTCAGGAAGGATTTTCATTACTGTCATTGGTTATGTACGACTAAACATTTAGTTGGGGCCAGACAATGTCACTCACTGTTCCCGTCTGAATTATTGACATTTTTCTTTACTTCAGACGAACAAAGCTGAATTAAAGCAGCCACATTAGAACATTTCAGCCGTTGTGTTTGTTGTTCTTATTGGCAAAACACACTGGGGAATTTAAAATCCATAAAGCCTGCCCTCTTTTAAAAAGATTATATATTAAAGTAATATAAAATAAAATACACCGGGTGAATTGTGAGGTTTTCCTGCTCAAATCGTGTCTGCCCTTTTTTTTTTTAAATCAGATAGCACAGCGCTTCTGCTGCTGGCAGCAGGAGTTGGCAGGAACGGCTCAAAGCCTGTGAAAGTCAAATGCTGTCTCTTTCAGTTTGAGAGAACAATTTTTGAAAATGTGAGCTAAAATGCTAGATGCCTCAAGCATGCTGTACTCCAATTTTCATCTACAGTGCCATGCAGCAGTGAAGCCTGAATAATACAGTAGGAACTATTTGTTCAGCTCTAATGTGTAAAATGTGTGAGGCACATGCAGCATTTGTTGAATTAACATACAAATTGCTGATATATTATCTTATGGAATTTTCCAAATCTAGCAAGACAGCATTTTCCTGTCAAAATGTTTTATATTCTGCACTGCGTATGGCCCTAGAAGCAGCGTGGTGATGTTTTACACTGATGAAATAACCAGGCAGCTTACCAGAATGTTATCACTTCTGTTTAGTCACACTGTGCTGAGCCCTCATGCATAATTGTGTACATAAGCATTTATCAGAATCTGTGGTCTGTATTGCAATATGAAGCGGACTCCATTGACTATCCCATTGCCCTTATCGTGATATAGTGGGCATCTAATGTCGACGGGCTTTGACAAGTAAGAATTTTAGCTCAGCATTTCTTCCACGCTTTGGTTGTAACCAGGCCTTCTCAAAGCCCAATGTCAGGCTCGTCCTTTGATGTATGGATAGAGGCGTTTTGTTCAAAGGGATAACCTTTTCTGGGCACTTCTTTGAAATGATAATTCTCCAGCTTGCTGCAGGTGAAGCTGGAGCTCTCGGCAGAGAGGTCAATCAAAGTCAAATGGAGGGGCCACTCACAGCTTCACCTGAGCCGGTGCCAGTGCCTGGCTGTTGCTGTCAGCCCTGCCACCAAACTAATCTCTACTTTTGGTAAAAGGAGACGACACAAGGGATGTCACAGTGACGAGCAGATTTTAGGCAGCAGAATGTGAGCCGAGGAGTTGTGCTGTCACGGTCATGAAGGATCCAGGAATGTTTATGTGTGGCTGAGTGTTTACACAGCTCTGACTATAGATGTCAGACCCAAGCTGAGTTTTCCTATGCTATTCCAAGCTGCAGGCTCTGTGTACTATTGGTGAGGGGGACGCAGCTGTGTGTAATTACATCAGTAATAAAGCTTGGATATGGTCCACCTGCCGCAGAGTGAACCCTCTATCCAATCCAGCGCTTTTGACAACAAAGGAGACGAGTGCTCACTGATTATGGCTTTGATGATGCAGCTAGAAGGCTGTGTTTTATGGGGAGATATTTCTGTCTCAGGAATAATACGCTGGAATTATTCAATCTCTCTCGAACAATGACATGTACTAACAGTGTATGATCACAGACACAATACTCATATGTCACATATGTCATGTCAGAGATGAGTGAATCATAAACAAAACAAACACAATATACATATATTTACTCTGTGTATGTATGATATATACAGATCATTATGTGCAGACATTGTGATGGTTTGGTGACCTGCCCAGGTTTCTTTCCATCAAGTGTCTGTGAGTGTTTACTTACTACAGCCTACTAGAACAGCTAAAATGAATGAATGAATTATTTCAGCTGATAATAACAGTCTATCAGTCTCCTGTCACTGTTGTCCATCTGGATGCAACCATTCAGGACTCTACATCAGCCAGTGCCTCGGTAACGAGGCAGCACAGGACACACAGACACAGATCTCCCTTGGGTTCGGGCTCCAGCTGGAGTAGACATGCTAGGGCAACCTGTCCCTATTATTGTTTGTGACAGAATCAAGAAGGAAATGCAAGTAGCAAAAGTACGTGTGTGGAGTCTGCACGTCAGATTCTGCTGGCACTGCCCCCATGTAATTATGGGCATGGGTGGCCAGCTATGACAGCTCATCTGTTAGCCAGCCAGTAGGAGTCTGGGGCACCTGGTGGGCCCTGCACCAGAATGATGAGCCACAGATACACACAAATTAAAAATCACATACAGATTGTCATGAAACAAGAAATGCAAGTAAAGGACAATATCATATCGTTTCATGTTGCTCATTAACATGGTGACACATGCATCTGCCACAGACTGACAGAGCAGGCCACTCCCAAATCTAGTTTCTTTGCATTTTACATGCCGTACACATTATCACTTTAATTAGTCTCACCTTATCATATATTCAGAACACAACTGCAACAGCCATAGCTTTTGAATTGATTAGCCTAGACGATTGTGTTCTGCAGATGATTTATATAAAATAATTGAAATGAGATCTTTAACCTGCATCATTGAATATGTATTTCAGAGTACAGCATTGGTGTTGACAAATAGTGTCTGCACTGTGAATAATGTCTTTTGTAGTGTAATAGAAATTATAATGTGCTCTTACCACACTGTTGAAGCACAACAGAGTGTCTCAACTTCTTCTCAAAGATTTTCTCTCACTCCTCAGGGATGTAAAAATAATTCAGATGTTTTTTCAAAATATTTTGATTTCTGGTAATTTAATTAAAAAGTTGCATATTATCTTCTGAAAATCATCTTAATAAGCGCATGCACAACGTCAAAACGATGCTATTTATACATTTTTGTGTGTTTTTTTCAGTATGAAAGTCCATCAAATTCCTAGGTTTTCCTGTGCTAGTTGCATCGCCACTAACTACAGCTCAGAGAGCCACAGGTCAGGCCCCCTAGACAGTCCTGTACCTTATTGTCCAGAATATATTTCTATCAATACATCCATCCTTCCCATATGCAACCAGCGCTCCCAATCATTTTATGCTCACCCTTTGACAGAGGCCCTCCAATCAGGGATGAGTAATGACTGGGCAGGTTAGCATGCAGTGATCCCAGCTTTCTAATTAGTCTTCCATTAACTTTTTCAACCTTGGCAACTGCAGGATGCACACTCAGCAGACATACACACACACACGCACACACACACACACACACACACACACACACACACACACACACACACACACACACACACACACACACACACACACACACACACACACACAGAGACCTCACAGACCTCACAGCCCCAGAACAAAATATTGGGCCTCCACTCTAAAATTGAAAATCTAAAATGAAGTATTTAGTAACATTTTCTGCTCTGCAGTGCTCATTTAAATCATGCTCACTTTCACCCTAATTGGCCAGAAAAGTATGTTTTTTTCCCTGTTGTACCAATTTATGTATTCCACCATCCAAAATAATAACACTCATATAGTGTTACACCACTTTGTACATCATTTTTTCTTGTTTTGTTTGTTTAATCCTGCAGAAAGACATCAGTGCATAGCAGGTATGAAAGATAATGATGTTTGTGTGTAGTTGCTAATCCATATGATGTGAATGGTTTTAAAGCTTTAAAGTGTATATGGTTAACAATATCTGGTGCTGGGCCACATATTACATGGGTGCAAATCCCTGAACTGCGATTTGATTCTTAGCTTGTCGGACCATTTGCTGCAGGTCATTCCCTTCCTCATTTTTTCTGTCACTGTCCAATAAAAGCATAAAATTCCCACAAAAATAATCTTACAATGAAAAAAAAACATCTGGTGCATGTGATCTCGATTCAGACTGGTATTTGAGAATATGCTCTCAAACTTTTTACACGTTTTTCTCCTATGACTATATGGTATGTGTGCATGCAGGAGATAAGCTTTCTCTGGTTGACTTTGAAAGGACCGTCTTTTTAAAGTGTGGTGGAATTTACTCCTACAAAGAAAAAGTCACAGATCACCTTCTCTGTTGGATTTGATTCATTTTACACTATTGCGAATTCTTGGTGTTTGTTTAGATATGGGCAGAATGTCAATGTTCTTCTCTGGTGTTTCTGGTTTCATTTGGCATCCTGGTCTGGCTGATATCTGTCAGAGACCATACAATGTGTTTCTGATCTGAGGAATAAAAGAACTTCCCTGAGCCTTGTGCAGAATGTGGACATGCTGTAACAGAAACTAGACAAAGAGATTGACTGAAAGGGAGAGAGAACCGGAGAGAGTATACATGACATGGATACTAAAATTTTGTATTTAGTTTTTTGGTTTCAGCCGAATATGTCACTTAGCTCAGAGGATTATTTCCCCTTGCTTTATCACACTAAATACAGCACAGGACAATCATTATCAGTGGTATCTGTGTGTGCAAATGTGCCTTTCTGTGTGATGCAAAGCATGAATTCGTGATTCATCCTGTTTCACAGTGGGCAGTCAGTTTTAGAATGGAGCGCCACAAAAGAGTGATGGAAATTCCTGGGGAGCCGCTGTCCTGTGGCCTTCCAACACCCAGTGGTATTCACTATCTTGGCGTATTATCGCCTTTTCTGTTTGTCAGCAAGCCCATGACTTCAAAGGGGACTTAAGGCTTTCTTTTATTTTCTGTCAGGGTTGAGGGGTTGACAGAGCGAGCCTACATTTCATGAACAAAGCCCCCCCAAGATATCGAGCAAAATAAAATGTTACCATCCTGGATGTAGCTCCTAACATTTACTCCAAAGCACTGATCATAAACTATTAATAGATATATGTCTGTATGAGCACCAGAAGGGTGCCTCTTTGAATTGGATTCTTGTGTTGGCCAGGGTTAGGAATGGGACCTAAAGCTAGTGAGCTCCCTTTATTCCCCCAGAACATCACTGTCCTGCATGGAGGAGGATGGCAGGAGGGTAGCTACTATTATGGCTGTTGTGTAAAATTGCTATTATTCAGTCAAGCGATTATCTGCTGCTGTGGTGTGTAATGCATCTCTGTGACTGTGACTGATGCCTGCACATCTAAGACTCCATTGGAGAAGGGTGAAATGGAAAGAGGTGACCTCTTTCTCTGCGGTCTTGCATGAGTTGTGTGTGGCTCCTTTTAGACACATTATCACAGTCTGGCAAGTGGATAGGGTAAGTGGATGGCTCTGTATCAATGTTTAATTACACCAAAGGTAGTCTGCTTATTCTCAATTGACTAACGTTGACCTCTTTACAATCATTTTATGGCTTTCTTACTTCAAAGATATAAGTATAATGTGAAAAAGTTTTTGGCATTTTAGATGTTTAGACTCTTATCCATCATGCAATTTCATGAGGGAGTCATCTGATTGATTCTAAAGTCATTCTGCAACTTGACAACAACCCCAAACATTTACCGAGTCTCAGAGAACTATCTTTAGTGAGAAGAACACAAGTTCTGCAGCAGATGGTGTGGTTTAACTGAGCCCTGATATGAACACCATGGAGACAGACATGAAGAGACAGAAGCAACTGAGACAGCCTAAATCCACAGAACTCTGGCAAGTTCTCCAAGATGCTTGGAATGACCTGCCTGACAAATAACTTGACAAAACTATGTAGAAGTGTAGGAGAGCTGGTGCTGCAAATATTGATTAGATTATATTTTCGTTGCTTACTGCACTTTAGCAGTGGTTTATTGGCAAATGAAACTGTTGTTGACATTATTTTCGAAAGAATTCTCAGTACTAAATTCCACTCTCTGTATTGTTTTTATGACACTGAAACCTGTTTTGTATTAAAGGTTTCTGACTTCATAAATTCCGTCTTCATGACATTTCAGGTTTCAATATCTAATTTATTTATATCATGTTGTTTTCAGCATTTGATTATGGTGTTCATAGTAGAGTAAGAATAATTAATTTTCCTTTTGTAATTTTCAAGTTTTCCATTGCCTTTAGTTTTGCAATTTGTTTTGCATAGAAAGGTCTCAGTCGATCAGCAGGTTCCAACACAAAACCTTGTTGTTGTGCATTGACAGTGCTGTCTACTGCACCACCGTGTGCTCATTTTTTCTGCCATGTGATTCACAAAAGAGACCTTTTTGCAATGAGCATTCTCACTAATTGCTTTTCCGTCTCTTTTCTTCCTGTGCAGATCACACGGGTCATTTTCTGTGTCTTCCTCGAGACTGATTTTGCCATCTACAAGAAGAAAATGTCTGTCATGTTTCAAGGTATGTGTGGTTTACTGCCAACTGACTGGACTGCAATCGTTACTATTCATTGTATTTTTTCTGCTGCCTATTGCTGTTTTGAGTTTAATAGATTAGTGATTATCATGCTGACTTTGTCCAATGTCTCCTTTTCAAGATTTATGTAATAGTTTATGTCACCACTTACTTAGCTGACCATCTGTATAGGGCTAGATGGCTTTGCAACCTTCTGTATCCTAGAAAACGTCTGCAGCAAGAGATATTCTGTTGCTGGAAGCAGTAATATAAGGAGCTGTCAGGCTTGGGTGACACCTTCAAATGTAAACAAATTCAATTCACCCGCACAGCCATTGGGAAGATTAACAGTGAGAATTTATGCTGACGGTGAGTAAAACAAGTGTCAGGTTCTGTACATATTGCCCTAATAGGATTGGAATAGTTAGTCTTCTTGTCAGTGAATCAGCAAGCTGATATTTCACATAATTCTTGATATTCTTAGGAGGCTTTAATGTCAGATTTGATTGACTGAAACAATGGTCCACGACAGTGAATGTCTCCTGCAAGAACTAAAAAATTCAGGGATGCATAGCAACCACTAATCGTCCTTGGTTACTGCTCCTCAATTCTGTGTGTGAAATAAACAAACATCCATTATCTTCTACTCCCACTCTCTTTTCTGTCCCTCTCTCAATTCCCTCCCCCTTTCATGCCATCATCTTTTTTCGGGGACCAGGAGCAGTCACCAGCTCTGATGGGGGCTCCATAGAGGATTGAGTTGAATAGCTGGGGAGCTGAAAGAGGCTGGCTGGCTTCGCCAGCCTAGCATTACCTCCCATTTACCTCACTTTTCCCTCCTCACCTCCCCAACGGAATACCGGCTCTCAGGCCTTCATCTCGCTGCTCCCAGATGGAGAGTGTTTTGTTCTCCCTGCACTCCCGTCATCTCTCCTGCTCCCCGCCCAGGCTCTTCCCTGAAAGATTACATTCTGAGGAGAGACCTTAATTATACTGCCTGCCCCCATGCACCCAGCACCCGTCTCATCATATTAGTGCTTTGAGATGAGAATCTGGAGCTGTTGTTCTCCAGTTATCACTCTCGCCATTTAAAAGTGCTGTCAGTGGATAAATGCCCTGTATCGCTCCATGACTGGGAACAGGGAAAAAACAAAACGACAGGCTGTGTGTGTGTGTATGTGTGTGTCACAAAGGGCAATCAGAAAAGTTTTGAGAGTTGCATTATTAGAAGATAATTCTTTTAAAACTATTGTTTATAAAGATGCAATGACTTGATAATGAGGGAGGCAGAGATCAGTTTTTGATTGAATATTGGGTCGTTACAGAAGGCTACCACAGCATGCACCATGATGCCAGTGCTTTTCTTATCAGTGTCTAGCCTGTGACATGTTCTTGGATCCGTGAGGTCAGCCCTACTTTTATCGCTGCGCTGTGTATGCGTGGGCTGGAGGGGATATTAATTCTCTTATTGACCAAATGGCTAAATACATGTGACATTCCCATTCGGGGTCATGTCTGGAGTGAGGCAGGCACCTTTCCACCTATACGTGTTCTAGTCTTTCACCTCATGTGCAAGTTCAAAGCGTTTTCCTCATTCTCTATAAAAACAAAAGCTCTTTAAGTGGCTCCATAAGGAAGAACTGAAAGAAAACATAATCACTTATGCTGTGAATGTAGACTAGACATTTGTGAAAGGGAGTGTTTTATCCAGCCAGGCTGCTCTATGTAGATTTCAATAGGTTCAATAGGTTTCAACAGTAGTGGAAAGGTGTGCTTTAAAGAAAGAAATGCTGATTGGTATGATTGCACCATGTAGGTAATGCATAACCCCATAGTGTGAAAAGACTTGCATTTAGCCTGCACAGAATGGCAGTAGTGAATCAGAGGCTGTGAATTAGCTCTGCAGGTGTGCTCCAGCACTTTCAGAACATCTCATCATCCTCACTGCTAGAGATAGACAGTCGGGTAGATCTTGCGGCAACACTGAATGCATCACACAGAGTCTTGAGACCATTCTGTCTCCTGCAACATCCTCTCACATTCAATAAGCCTCTGTTACATCTCCCCTCCCTATTCTCTCTCCCTCTCCTCAGTTATTTTCACTTATGCCTCTCTTTGTTTCCAGGCCACATTCCCATTACCTCATTCGTCCACTTTCTATCATTCTTCCTCATTATTCCAAGGAGGAGCTTCTGCATCGCCTCCTCTATTAGTACGTTGTTATAGAGCTGTTGTGAATAGTGGCCTTGAACCGTCTGCAATTTGTATGTGTATGCGGCCTTGTGAAACTCTGGATCTTTCTTATGACATCAGTTTCAAGCATGTCCACAGCTTAGAGTAGGTACAATGGATTTTTTATTGAAGTCTTACTACTCTCATTTTTCATCGTATAGCTGCTTTCCTCATATTCAAGCAATCTGTCAAGTGACAATGACTGGAGCAGGAATGTGTAAACAGGACATTTGCATACAGGAAATTGCTTTATTACAATGTGCATTTCCACAAGCTGTCACTACAAGAGAGCCAAAATATCGTTACTTCCCTGCAGAAGGAGGCGACTGAAAAATAGCCTGTGCCGACAAGAATACTCACACACACCTGCATGCAGGAACATCAGCCACGGCACACATGCATATACATATAAAACAGAAAGCTGCGCCGCGTCAACTATCAAATTTTGACAAGAACAAATGGCTCCAGATTTTGCTTTTCATTGGTGTGTGCTTGGTGTTCAAGCAGACTCCCCAATGTAGGAGCTTTTTGCTAAGTAACAATGGCTTACAAACAGACAGAGGTTTTTTATGTAGCACCAGCAGCTCAAGAAGCACTTACCTAACATAAGTTCTGTCAGAGAGGCCTCTCAAATGCACAAATACTGAAATATGCAAATACTCAAACAAGCTAATGCACACAGCAACTAGCTTATGCCTCTGTAACGCCATTCTCCATCCATTACCCACTTCGGCAACCGAACTCATAACCAGCGATATAATGACCTCTTCATTATTTGAAAAGCCCCACATGGTACACATCTCAAAGGTGCTGCGACAGTCTTGCTATCTGGTTAAGACGACCAGCAGGCAAAACAATGGGTTTTATTTTTAGAGGAACAAAATATAACCATTAATTGATTAACATAAGTGCCCAATCAATGCAATTAATCATATAACATGATTCTATTACATATTCCGATCGTCGTGATTGACCCTGTGCTTGCCTTGGCACGTATTATTTGCGAGCATGGAAGCAGTCAGGCAGCTGTGGTTGTAGAGAGTAAAAGCATGTTGAAATTGATTCTGGGTACACTCCTCCACTAATATGATCCGGGTGGCTGCCCACAAGCTGGGCTCCATCTCCTCTTCTCCTCAATCAGCCACGGTGCTGACAATATTAACACAGCCCACAGATCTGCAGAGGCTGCTGCATTCTCTCCAACTGTTTCACTGACTTTCCAATTGACATTTATTTACATGGCACTTAATACACTCCATACTCCCAGCCCCTCAACCCACACACACACGCCTACCCCCAAAATGTCCATTATAAAAGCATCCCCTCAACCCCCACAGCCGCTGCTTTGGAGAATGTGGAAGCGGTGGTATGCAAAAGCTTTTATCACACACATGTAATTTGTTGACAGAGGATATGAAGGGCTACAGGAACCCTGTGAGGGGTGAAAATGAAGTCTGTGTTGGTTTCACAAGGCTATCCCTTGGGGCAGGGAAATGAGGAGACCATGGTGTGTTAGTGATGTGATTGTCAGAAAAAGCAGACAGAGTCTCTCAGTCAGCTTTAGCAGATATGAGGATTCTGCTTTCGCTCATCATATGGGAAAATATTCACGTTTGTGCATAAATCAGACACGTCGAAAATGTGCAAATGCATATCCTGACTACCTGCTTATCAACATGTTTGGTTTTTGGTGACTTTTTATAATTTAGAATTTAGCTTGGCTTTAGTACAGTTCAGTTTGGAATTCAAGTCTAAGTCTGTCCTAACCATTTCTCTCAAGTTTTTCCAATATGTGAGTAAAAATCTAACCTAAAGGAGTACGTCTTTCACTTTCTTGTCAAGAATGTCAAAAGGTCAATACCTTTTTCCAAAAGTTGGACGAGAGGATCATGTCTGTCTGTTAAAAATGAAGCTGGATTCAGGAGGCAGTTAGCTTAGCTTAGCATAATGCAGTCAGAAACAGCCTGACCTAGTCAAAAGTTTTTTAACTTGCTAATATATCCATATGGTGTTATTTATATTCTAAAACACATACCATGAGCAAAATAAGCAGCCAACACCACAGCAGAGCATTTTCCCCTTGAAACTGCAGCGTACCAGTAACAGTCTCAAACGTGTGAAACCTCAGTCCTCCGAGGTTTCAGACGTCACAAACATAAGGAACCAATCATGCCAACTTGCAGGGCAGAGTTTTCCATATCATTATTCTTCTGTAGAATCGGTTTCCATTTCAATCATGTATGGCAGAATAACTCCAATATTACAGTTTCGGTGAGTAGAGGGGAGACTTTATAGGTCCACACATTCTAAAGGAATTAACAGTGTAGAGTTACATCTAAGCCATTTTTAGGCAAGAAGGGGGTTTTTCATGGACAAAACTTTTAAATCATGTAACTTTGATAAACTACAGTGACACAGAGTTTTTAGGAGTTTACAAGAAGGACTTTATAAAAAATCATCAGGTGTTTTTATTCATACAAAAACCAAAGTGTAACAGGGAGTTTTGGTCTGGTGGGTTTTACTATGAATATATCTTCAGAACTTTCCTGAAGTAGTGTTGTGACCGTGAGGCTTAGCTAGTGAGTTTTACACTGGTGCTAGCAGGAGGATGTTTCTACCTTTGGACAGAGCCGGGGCTTGCTACTTCCATTTTCCTAGTCTTTATGTTAACCTACCCATCCCTTGGCTGTAGTTTTATATTTAACACTATGATACAAGAGCAGAATCAAATCCTGTCATCTAGTTCTTGGATACATGAATGAGCCTATTTCCCAAACCGCTGCACAGCTGTTTCTCCTGTTATCATATTCTGCCATCATGTATGAATCCACTGTATGTGTAACCTTGTGATTTAGCTATGACCTAGAAAAAAAGCTAGAACAATGTAAAGGTGTCATATATTGTTATTCTCAACCAAGTCACAGTCTTGAGCTGTGATGATAATGTTATAGTATGTGGCGGTAGCTCAGACACCCCATGTTTCCATTCTTGCTCTGTTGTTATACTGTATCAGTGGGCAATCCTTTGTTTCCCCAAGCAGGGTTAGATTAATGCACTGTACCCTTTTATTCAGTGGTATACAAAAGAAAAGCCTGTCGCTGGATCCACAGGGAGCTCTGATGGTTACACTTCTACAGAATAGATGACAACAGCCTTTCATCAAAGCTAACGCTTGCTTTTGCTTGTTAACCACGGTGCAATCATTTCACAGACTCATGCACAGCCATACACACATATACAGTCATGTGTGCACTTGCAAATGCTGTGTATTCCACACTGCGAACTGTGCACATAAAAAGTATCTATAGTGGCATGACACAAAGCATTTGAGGCATCTTGAGGCTAGATCTCAGTGTGTATGAGTTTGTGTTTGTATGTGGGATCCAGGAGCTGTGAGCAGGCATCCACAGTTCCTGTCTCCCCATCTCTCACTCTGCCGTTCCTCCTAAAGCAGCAATCCAAAGCCTTCTTCTCATCTCCCACTGTGCAACTCAACTCATCCACCCAGAAACACCTCTAGTTCACTCAGCCTGTCTCACACAATAGACTTAAAGAAGAGAAAAGAGGAGAAAATCAAAGGTTTTTTTTAAGGCGCAGTTGTCCATGGCAGCCTGCAGTCCTTGTAATTTGAGGAAATGGGAGGTTTTGTGTCATTTATGCTGAGCCTACCAGTATAGATTTAATTGAAAAAGAATGTCTCACGAATGCAACCCCTCTAAACTCAGTCATTTGGTGTAATAACTCTCTAGATCCAAGGCCGTCTGGTGGGGGGATTGAGGGAGGTTGTTAAGGGTTGTTGGTAAAATTTCAGAGCATGGCAGCTGGTGTGATGAGGAAGGAGGAGGTGAAAGAGCTTCAGCAGCAAGCTTTTGGACATGCAAATGTGATCATATTTCAGTCACATTCTGAGGAAACTGCAAATTCTGGTTTCATTGTTTGGTTTAGGCAGCCAGAGCAGCATCAAAACACTATGCCCTACCATTATGATCAAGGTGTGATGACTCGTTGTATTGTACATTATAAAACAGCGTGGTTTGACACACTGTCGTTTTCCCTCTCTGCCAGACAATGACATGGAGGTTACAGAGGAGCAGCTGAAGGGAGGTGAGTGACAGAATATTTCATGGTTGCCTTTTCACCTTAACACCTCCATTAAAGCACACAGAGGGTGAGTGAATGGCGTAGCTGCAGCTCGTGACAGTGATTTGCTAGGTTTTATGCAGCACATGAAATTGAATGTTTATTCATTTGGTGACAAGTTGAATCCCAGGCCTGACTCATCGCAGTTAAAAATACTTCATGTCAGGTACATTACGTTACAAGAGCTTATATCTACAGCTAATTCCCAATACCATTCTTTTCATCCGGCTTACGGGCACAATGCCTTCAGACCACCTAAAGCGAGTGACAAAGAAACAGCAGAGCAACATCCCTCCGCAGTGTGCGCCAGGCGATAACACAAACACAACTGTCCGTGCATAATGCTTTTATCACCACACCATCTTGGCACACAGCCTGAAACTCCCACATACTGCTTATCAAGATAAACTATTGACATTTGTCTGTGCACTGATGTCCTGAATAAGCAATGGCACGAACAGAAAGCCTCATGGAAGTGTGGATATTGTTTGAATAGCGGAAACAATAGATCCAATAGAGTTTAGCAGCAATTTTTTGTCCTCAATAGCAGACAAAATATTTCACTTTTAAGAAAAGTTTTATAAAATGTCCTGCCTGTAGCAGTTTTATTCATTGTACAGTAGGTCATAGAAAGCACCTGAGGAAGTTTTTTTCTGACTACAAGGGGATTTGCAGTGAGAGTTTCCACACTGAACTGCCAGGTCGTATGAAATCATCATAGTACACATGCAACCAACTGAGCAGAGAACAATGTTAGTTTTACTGTCTGTCGAAGGAAGCGTTCCGATTACAGTAGATGTAGAACCCAGGGTGCTATCAAAATGTTTTCCCTCCCAAAGTCACCCCCATGATTTGCCAATTACACGCATCTGTGTTTTCAATGAGATTCCATTTTGGGTGAACATAAAAGGGCTGTTTTATAAGTGCACTGTAAAATGTGATATTTCAGAGTGAAACAATGTGCACGTAATGGCTACATCATAAAGACTTGGCTGAGAGGCACTGCACTGGAGAGTTTGTTCAGACCAACTACTATTGTTTTCTATTGTGTTCCTCACCAGCTATTTTACTCTGCATACTGTATAATAACATAGCATCAGACCACGTCAAGCCAAATGAAACAACCCCTGATAATTCCTAGCTCTGTTGTATCATCATGCCAGCCCTGCCCTGGTCCAGTTTGGCCCTGTTTGATGGGTTTCTGCACTGGTGCCAAGGACTGGCCTTTTATTCTGCTCCATGAGCCAGAGTTTGAATCAGTCAGCCTGGACTCCATTCAAAGGTTCGAATGGCTGTCATTCCCACATGGAATGTGCTTTTGTCCCAGGCTGTGGTCTGGAATTGGTCTCAAACCCTCACATTCTTCCCTTGTCTCCCACCAGAGTCATTTTTTTGTCAGGCAGGTATAAAACAAAACAGCATAAGAGCCATCGAGTTCTCCCACAAGCTTTTGTAATGTAGTCAGCCGAGACAGAATGTTAGAATGATCACTGCTACGATGGATTTATCAAAAGTAATCTTTGCTCACGACAGCTCACTTAACAGTTTGCATTGACAACATGGCATGCCCTTTTGCATCCCACAGCATAGTCCCACGTCACTGAATCACCATTTATTTTTATTTATTTACAGATAACACACCATCATCTACGAAATCCACAACCAAGGAAGAAAGTGACGACAGCAACAGAGGTATGCCTGTGTCTGACTGTGTGTCTGTGCATGCATGCGTTGTTTTTTGTATTCTAATTTGATTAATTATGACTGCTTCTTTTCAAAATGCCAAGCAGCATTAGTGGTAGAGGAAACATTTTACATTGATATGTGTTTACAGAAAAAAAATGTTTTGTGGGTATGAAGTAATGAAGTGTTTTCTTGGTCAGTAATCTCTTGCTCTCTGATGCCAAGTTCCTCTTTGGGGAAATGAATACAAGATGAAGCTTGGTCTTTTTTAAAAGAATGTTTTCTTAGAGGCAAACTTGTTTAAGAAGCCATTATCTGGCTATTCTGCAGTTTCAGCCCCTTTGGATGTGTAATATTGAAACAATTATAGGCTTCTCCGATACGATGGACCAAAGATAATTAGATTCTTACACTGGAGGGTGTTAGTAGGCAATTAAAATCGTACACCATCCATTTGTCTTCAAGCGTTAAGGTTGCGGGGAATTTTTGAAGATAGCAGTCATGCTTGTTTTCTTTAGGGAAACGGTTCCTCTTACTGATTGTGAGCGGCTGGACTAGATAGCACAGTCACTTCAAGGGCGTCAATACATTCTGTGCCGTTAAACAAAGCGCAATAAGTCATTTCTCCCGCCTATTCAACATACCTTTCCATAATCCACAACAGTAATTCAGTATGATTCACAAATTCAATCACCAGCATTAGAAGGGCATAAGTATTTTGTAATAATCTTTATAAATCCTAATTTATCAGGCCCCGCAGCTTAATAGTAACTAATCCATTCACAAAAGGCCTTGGCACAGCTTTCTAGCATGGGAACAGTCAGTCCTTGAGACAACCTCTCTCACAGGAAGGGAATGAAATGATTTTGTGCTGCCTGCACTGTAAAGGTTAGGTCTGGTTCGATGTAGCACATAGGAAGGATTAATCATAGAAAACACTCAGATGTCAAGATAGCACAGAGCAGAGGAAAAGCGAGCTGCAAAAACACTGCCAGCTATGTGAGACAGACATTACAAGGCGCTTGAGAGTCTCATACCACCTCTGAACACCAATGTAAGATCTTCTTTCAACAAAAACCCACCATATTCCATCTTGGTCGTCCTATTTGATACAGTCAATATGTGGAGCACTTTTTGGAATAAATTACAGTCTGCAGCAGAATTGGTGAAGTGTGTCTGTCAATATGCCTCAGTGTGATCTATCACATCCATCATACTCCTCAGGGGATTCGCTCAACCCAGTCTATGGGTCAGGCATCAGGGGCTTTTAGCCACAGCACCGATGAAGAGAAAGCATTAAGGTCTTCTACACTGATTTTCCATGATAAATACACTGGTTAGTGGACCGAAGGTAATTATAGTGCTTCTCTGTCCCACACATAATAACTGCTACATTTACAGTTGTTTTGTCACCTCACAAGCAAAAGGCTTCTTCATCCTCAGTGTACTGAAGTAAGAAAACGGTAAAAAGCGCACAATTAACACAAACACCCCGCTGTATAAAAGAGCACATAATATGTGGTACAACCACAAATTCAAACAACACAGCAGCTTCTTTATCTTCTTTTGAACATCAGACAGCATCAAAACACATCTTACTTTTTATGTGACGTTTATTTTAATTGTGTTTTTTAAAATGTTCTTTCTCTACGCTTTTTCTTAATGTGATATTTTCTAAGCATCTGCTGTCTCATAAATGTCACATAAATGTTTCAAATTTACAAGTTGATTTTAAAGTGCTACATGTATTATATTATATTATATTATATTATATTATATTATATTATATTATATTATATTGTATTATATTATATTATATTATATTATATCATATTATATCATATTATATTATATTATATTATATTATATTATATTATATTATATTATATTGTATTATATTATACCAACAGGTTCAATGGTCAATAGGAGAGTTGTTTGGATTTCATAAACAGCATTTCAACTCCTCTTCAAAAGCAGCCAACACATGTTCCTTCATCAACTACAAATAAACTAAGTGTATTTGAAAAATAGGGTCACAGATTAACTCTATGTGTGTTTGTGTGTGTGATGAGCTGTGCTGTGATGTAATCCACATGAAACAGAAGCACAGCATGCAAATGCTGCGAGCTATACAAAGAAAAAGAGAGAAAGGGGAAGGGGCGGGTGAGACACAGAGGCGAACGCTGGCACAGAGGTCCAAGGTGGAATATAACCTCTTTAGAGCACACCTGAGTTGGCAAGCAGCCCCACAGTGTCTATTATTTGATATCAGATTGGTATTAGTGAGATTAGTGGATGTCACAGGGCACAGTAAAATGTGAACATTAAGCCAGAAATCAATGCCTGGCTGGGTCTGTTTGCCTGGCATGCTTGAGCTTTCTGGGAAAGACCCGAGGAAGAGAGGGGGAGACGGTGAGAGATGGCACGGAGCGTGGATGGACATGCAGATTAATAATGCTATGTGTGGACAGACAGTGAGCCTCTCAGTGGGATGCCATCTTTTACACCGCGGCACCCCGTCAAGCATCGCTCACAAACGCACTTGCACTTTGCTTGCGCACATTTCACATGCAAAGGGTCTTTGAATGATTGCTGTTGGTCATCTCAGAGCCCTTTTTCCTTTACACATGTCTCATGAATTTTTCAGGTTTCCCCCTTTTTTTATCTTTTTTTGTCCTTTGCTCCAGTTGGCTTTAATAAAAGGAATAGCAGACAGAGCTGGGGGAGAGATAACGCCTCGTGTGTGTGTGTGTGTGTGTGTGTGTAGGTGTGTGTGTGTGTATGTGTATGTATGGGTGTGTGCGTTCCTGAATATGAAATACTACTTTTACTTCCCAGGAAATATCATCTGCAGTTGATGTTTACTCAACAGTCGTGCAACTAGGACACACCAGGATGGTTGCATATCAGCTTCTAAATTGTTTATGTCCTTGTAATACTGTACCCCTGTATCTGATGTTGACATAAATAAATCATGTAAGTGTGTGTGAGACAAGCATTTTATTCAGAAAACACTACGGTGCTGTTGCTCAGTCAACACAAGTGCAAGCGAGTGCCTGCAATTGCCTTTTTCGTCCCTATATTTCTCAAAGTGGAATTCATGGGAGTAGTGACACTAAAAGTCTTGAGGTGTTTGCTGGACCCTTCTGTGTGAAGTATGTCAGGCCCTGATTCTCAGTGATGACAGTCTCGGAGAATGAGCATCGGGTAAGAAAGCTGTGACAATGCTGCCACCTGCTGCTTGGAGCACATGACTGAGCGGCATCAAGGATGTGCTGGTTGGGCTTTTACTTTGCGGAGAGACGTTGTTCTAATTGATCTAAACTCGGAGCCATTATAAATCACATCTGCCAAACTCTGACGCTTCTGTTTTCTGGTTTGTGTGTGCATTGTGTGTTTATTCGCTGTGTGTGCCATAGCATCCTTTATCACAAATTGAATACTGTTCCATTCAATAAGCCAAATACAAATGATCAAATAACAAAGAGGAAATTACATTCAGCCTTTTGTCGTATCTGATATATTGTTGTTTGGGATCACTTTAGACAGATACAGCAGCCATGCACAATTTTTTAAACACAGAAGAAAGGTTTAGTCTGACCTCAAGGCTAGTGAAGCATTCCTCTTAAGCTGTTTTTCCCAATGAAGTATTCTTTTCAGCCCTCTGTCTGTGACTGTATCTCCAAATGCCAGTCATGATTAATAGAAAGAGTTGCCATCTACTGTGTGTCACCAGTGTTCTGCGTGATGGACAGAGGTACTTGAGACAAACATGCAGCACTGGTAGAACTGGCCTTTTTCCCATTTAATAGAGGCTGGCATTTTTATTGTTCTGAGTGCAGGGCAAAATTGCATAGATATGAAAAAATGGTTTCTCTCTGCAGCTTGTTAAAAAAGCAATTATAGAAGCTGCACAATAGCCATTGTAAAGCATGTTCTCTTATTGGTGTCATGGCTTTCATTTACTCAATTTGTCCCAAATGTCATTGGTTTTTGTGTGTGCCCGTGTGTATAAGAATGTGTGAGAGCAAGAAAAGGGGTGAGGCGGGTGGGAGTAACAGATATGATGGAGGCATTATAGTTTTATAAAATTTATTTCAATGCTAAACTCTGCCTTTTGTGCATACATTAGACGGCTGAAATTGTGTAAATGCCCTCATGACCATGATGATGATCGGTGTTATATATATATAGAGCACAGATCTGATCTATAACAGATATAATATATATATATGTATATATTAGCCAAAACCAATAACATTTGGGAAAATTTGACTGTTAAAAGTGAGTTGAAGCAGGAGCTAGACAGAAAGTTGTTTTACAATGTGATGCCTGCTCTCTCATTTGCCTGGAAAAGAAGATGAGCAGTTGATCAGTGCTCATTAGTATGACTGTTCGCTTTGTTTTTTTTAAATTAATGACTTGCATTATTCAAATGCATGTTTGTGTCTGGCTGATGACTCTCCTCCCTCCCTCTTTAGGTAAAGTGGAAACAGGTGATGAAGAGGAGGGTGACAACGGTAATGTAGCTCTACGGACCATTAACACATGTTCTGAGCCTCTCAGCTCTACCATTGCTTCTTGATGTCATTTGTCATCAAAAATTGAATTTTCTATTCGCTTCAGTTCAGTCTTTCCATCCTGTGTGCCACCACTCTAACAAAAAAAAGTTCTCTTATCACAGACGCTTGGAACAAAGAAATCCCTCAATTATGTATGGCTTTAGAAGTGACATTCTTTTTCCCTTCTTTTTTGTCACTTAATTTATGCATGTCTTTGTGGTTCCATTGCTCTCATAGTGCAGTACAAAGACAAAGCTATACAAAGAGATGGAATGAAAAGGCTGTTTGAGGTGATATCGAAAGCCAACTCAATTCAACTCCAGGCACTAGCACTGAACTCAAATGTTTTCCACTCTTTTGAATTCTTCTTCTGTTTCTAGATGCTGGGGTAAATGAAGATGTGGAGATGGCAAGTCAAAACCCAGGTACAGTTACAAGTCAAGGCTCCAGCATGAGCGGGTGTGTAATTACATGTTATTGTCACTGTGCAGATTGCCACCGCCCTACACATGACTCACTCAGAAGGTAGGAGCACACACTGATCTTGCTCTTATCTCGGGAGCAGATGGGAATTGTTGGAGCTGACCAACGTGCAGCTCCTTGGTCTGGTTTCACTTCAGAGTTTGATTAAAGATTCGTCCTGAGCAGTCTTGTTAGCAGCAGAGGAATAACGAGTATACAAAACTCTAAATGCATCTGTATAACAGATCCCAAGACTCTGATGTGTTTTGTGGTGCTGACAGCGAGAGCCTTTAGTGAACTGAGAGTGCGTGTGTGTTACAAAGGGGCGACCATTAACGTTGAGCCAGAACCATTTCTCTTTTCCGAATATCCTCTGTGCTGCTGCTATATAATTAAGATTCTGCATTTGCATACTGGCAGCAAGCAGCGCCTCGCCTCTCCTCTGTTTTTGTTTTATTCAAATCCCATCCCATTGACAACAATTTGACAGATAGAGCCTCTCTGAACATGAATTTTGTAGATATTCTATGAGCGAGTTATAGCAAATGCTGCTCTGGGATGCTATCCAAGACCTGAGATATGTAATTACTTTCTCATGAGACATAAACAGAGAGTTAGGGCTAGGAAGAGCAAGGATATGCAGTTTAAAACAGCACCTGTAGGATAATCCAGCCAAAAATGCACCACTTAAATATTTCTTGAGCGTGTGTTTATATTGCAAGTGAAAACCAGACACCACAGATCAATATGTTGTTCAATTATGCGCTCTTGGTTATTTTGTAAAATGTAATCTTTGTGCACAAACTAATACTAGCCTGTTCATCGACAGCAAGTACTCCTTTCCTTCACATTTTTCTTTATATAACTTATTTTATCCTCTTATTTTGTTCTTAAACTACAAATGTTATATATATATTTGATCAGTGAGACTGACATCCCCTTCAAATTTTCATAACCATGCCCTAGCAAATGCCAGACACCACCTAGTGAGACCCGTATACCCCCAACGATTACAACAATTATTGTAAAGCAGACTTACATTTGAACTAGCTTATACAGCACAAAGCATGCATCTTTCTTCAGAGAATTTTGCTTTTTTTTTTAAAGTTTCTGACAGTTTTTCCTTCTTTCCTGTCAACCTCCATTCAAACCGAAAAAGAGCAACCTGTTCTGTCAGCAGTAATGAAGTATGGGCATGTTTTCTGCCACGTGTTACAGGATTTAATGTGAAGGCTTTGACTCCCTATGCCTAATTTAATCCTTCAAAATGCATTCCCTTTTATTTTTTGTGCCTTCAGATGAAAATACAGCCAACGAGGAGCCGACTCAAGAACAGTGTGAAGATGAAAATGAAAACCAAGACAAAAGTGAAGACACAGGCAGTGACAACAACAAAGACAATGGTGAGGAAAAAGGCATCAACAGTGAGAAAGATGAAGACAAAGGTATGTACATAAGGGCAGTTTGGCGGTGTGTTTTTGTTATCCTTTTACATCAAAACCTCTGAGCAATGCAGGCTGTCAGCCACAAAAATCGTTACAGAACTGAAAATGATTCTGGTGATTGTGTTATTTCCTTGTGTTTCATTTTATTCTCTCACTGTACATGGCCAAATATCCACAGGGCACAGAGGCAGACAGATATGAATAAGTCAGTTCAATCAAACTAATGGCAGCATAGCAACATAAAAACACAAATGTTTACATTTTTTGATTTGCCAGCAGTCTAAAATCACAGTACGTGGCTGGGAGATGAAACACTGTAAGGATGTACTGCACAGTTTTTTTATTATTATTATTTCTTTTTGTATACTGCAAATTGTATCCACCAGCGCAGAATAAGCTGATCTAAGTGTGGTAAACTTGGAGCTCAGATTGTGTGCAGTATTACAGATTGGACATGGACACAGTATTCTATCTTTGGAGCCTTGATATGCCCATATTAGCAAAGCTAACTTAATTAACGATGAGGCATGCCATTCTCCTTTTTGCAGGAAAATTGTGGCAATCACCTGTCAACAAAGACACTGGTGTAAAAATGTAATGCAAATGTAACAAACATCACAACTCTGCTTCCATTTCCAGCAGAGGAAGAGCCGCCTCCTGCAAAGATGGAAGATGAGGACACAGCAAAGTCCACTGTGGAGATGGAAGGTTAGATTTGATTTGCTCGGGTCTGATTTGATGTGATTTGATTTAAGATGATTGAGAGTCTGAATGACTGACTTTCTATCAATGTGATTTTCTTGTTCAGTTTGATGTATTTGTATACTTGTGTATTGAATTAGTCAGCGTTGTTTTTGTTGTCTGCTATTAGTAACACTAGTTTTCCTTTGGGATCCATCTCTGCCTATCTAAGATCTACTTCATCACCCATGTAGCATCACTCTGTACATAAGGAACAAGGCTTTGCTGGGAGCCTCAGGCAGCTTCACACATCTTATAAAGCCATGATGGAGACAGCATCTAAAATTCTAAAATTATTTTCTCTTGTAGCTAAACGAAAAAGGCATTGTTCTTTTCTCTGCAGATTTAGTTTGTTTTGTTTTGCTTGTTGAAAGTGAGATGAACTGTCTATTTTTGTCTTACTTGTTAGAGACGAACTGTAACCAGTCTAGTAGTTCAAATATAAATCTGTGACAAACTGTTTAAGAGGCTTGACCCTTTTAACCCAAACAGACCAGTGTTGCTCTGATGTTCCTCCCACTGAAGTCTATTGTGGAATTACTCTTTAATGCATCAGATTTTTACAACAGCTAGCTTAGCATAGCAAGTGGCTAGCAAACAACTCATACTGGATTTTTGGGCTGATGCCAATAGCAGTTTTAAAAAGTAAATAAATCTGGATATGGTTTTTCTATCTTGGTTATCAAAAAGTCATCTCAAGCAAAATTTCGGTGTTAATGTAGTAATAGTCGCATATAGTAGCTTATATGTTCACTAAAGCCAAGTCAAGATATGAATAGCACCTCTGCTATGAACATTCAGGGGAAACTTCCTATTTCTTTTCTGTTCTAAAACCAGACTGTTAAATACAGTGACTGGAATTGTCAAGTTATAGGTTTGGAGGGCGTATCAAAGTGCGAGTCCTTAACAGTTTTTACATATATTGAGTAAGAACTCTAATATTGTTATAATGTGTAGTGAGAATGGCTAACACATTAGCTTTCACTCCACTGACATGGGTTAAAAGTAGCTATGTTTTTTGCTAGCTTGGTGATGTAGCTATTGGGTTTGATAAGCATGAGGGACACTACGGTTGTCACAGGTGACTAAAGTATTAGCACATTGTTTCACTAGCTGGTTGACAACGTAGCTCAATGCTCTGACGCTAACTTTCCAGCCTGCTACGTAACTGACTCTACTGTCAAACTACAGCTGGCTAGCTACCGTGCTAACATAGTAAACAGATGTTGTTTAAGCATGAGTGAGATTACAGTTATCATGCGCCCTGTAATATTAGTTACTGAAAAAAGGAAAAATGGGGTCGTTCTTTATTAACTTGACAGCACTGTATTTCATGAAGTAGTTAGCAGCTTACCGTGAAGACGCCGCCTTACTCCGCACTCTGCTTGCTGCATGTACTGCTGAGAATTCTGCAAACAATGGAGTGGAAGCGCACTCTGCTGGACAAGCTATGTAATGACACCTTGTCATATTTCTCCCCAAGACTCTTTTTCTGCATAAGTTTGTATTATTTTCCACTAAAGTAAGCTCTGACACCATAAAAACATATATTGATGTATCTGCAATAGGCCTGAATCGTCAACAAGTCCCTTGAAAAGAGTTGTATGTGTATCCAGAGCCTAATATTATATATTGCTTTGTGGCATAAACCAACACTGTAGGCCAAAATAAAGCACAGCAATGAAAGCAATGAGCCAAACCATTGCACTGAGTTATATGTTCTTTTATTATGATGAACACAGGAACAATTTGTGTAGAATCATGCCCACATACACCATCCTGCTGCTGTAAATACTCACTAGAGCAGCAAATATGTATTAATCTACAGATGATAATATTCCTCAACAAAAACACTATTTACTCCAGTTTGAGTAAAATGTATTGAAAACTAAAGTATTAAGCTGCTTTAGGAAATGTCTTTTTTGTCTTTTTTTAATCATGTATTTGTGACCTGTTTGTGACCAGATTTTACTTTCCAGCAGAAACAAATGGCTGGAGGCTCAGTACCACAGACAGGGTTGGGATATCGTAAAGTATTGAGAGAGGGAGTTAAATATTATTGGCTGTTTGCATTTAAAAATACTAAAGAGTTTAAAGAAAATGCATTATTTCCAAGAAGAGTCTATCTAGTAAGGTAGTTAATTTCAATGTCGTCAAATTGACTTGTGGTGTGTAGATCTTTTAATCTCACTTCCAGCTAGAGTTTCATATATCTAGCATTTTCTATTTTCCCTTCAGCTCAGTTTGGTTTTATTTATATGACGCCACTTCACAACATAAGTCATCTCGGGGCAATTCATACAGTAAGGTCAAGAGAGAGAAACCCCAATGAAACCAATGGCTTGTTTCACAAGCTCTAAGGAACAAACCATTGTGTTGTGACATCTCTCTTAGTGTAGCCACACTTTATGTTTCTGACCACGTTGGATATCTGTCTTTATTTATCCCCATTTTTCAGTGGCTTCTCACTTATTAAGTGTACTCTCCTGAGAATTTAAGGGTAGAATTGTGAACCCCAGCCACCTCTCTCTCACCACTTTACGAACACAAAGGTCTGAGTCCTTCTCTCACCTCCATTTCACTTTCTCTGTGACTGACATTCAATTAATTTAGGGTGAGAGTGGACATTCCTGATAGATCTATCTGAGATAGCCTTCTCCATCCTCTGTGAAAAGCCGTTTGAATATATCCTCCCAGCACTACAGGCTTTCCTTCTCTAGAAAGCTTCTCTCCAGCCTATGTCTCACCAGAGCTGCCACGCTGTCTGTCACTGTCTCGGTCACACCATAGGCTGTGTGCTGTGTGGTGGCAGTGTCAGGCTGTAAACAGTGGTGTCAGTCCTGATTGCAGGCAGATTGCATTTTGTATAGAGGAGCAGGGCCTCGGACAGAGTGCAGACCCAAACTGTCTCAGATATTGAATCTCATGCAGGCCAGCGCACCCTGGCTTAGCCATGCGTAACTAGCTATTCACAGGACAAGACCAAATGATTTCAGAGCCAATACCTTTTATTAAAAATAATAACTGTAATCAGGCCTTCTCATGGCCGTAGAGGTGCTTCATTGAAAGGAGTAATAAAATGGCATGATAGGAGGATTGAATAATGAAGCAAACAATTTGAGGACAGTGGACTGTGAGGTTGTTATCCACGTACACACATATGTGAGACAAAGCATAAGCATGTGTATTTGGTGCTATGCAGAGTCTCCAAGTTTTACCATTACTATCTTTTTATGTTATTGACTTACTTACTTACTGTCTTATATTCTCAGTCAAGTCATTTGCAGGCACAATTAATATGAGAAATTGTGATATACAGGCATTTATGAAACAAATGCATGCACCCAAAACGAAATCTTACCAATTAAATGGACAAATAGTGCGTAATTTACGTTTGCTGAGCTTAGTTTCCCCAAGAAAGGATTCACTCATTTAATAATACATCTCTGATTATTTTTCCCCTTCTGTGTCAAGGTGACAGTGTCATCTCAGACATCACCATTTTAGAAATGAGCTGTCACTGCCAACTTGCTAACAGTGGCCAAAACGAAACATAAATCTGATCCTCTTATACAGCAGGTCAAGCAAGAGCAATTCAGACAGAAATTCTTGGCTCTTGTTGGGGAATGTTTTGCTAATTTAACATTGTATTAACTGTTTAGCTGCGTATAGGGATTCACGGGATTTACAGGACTTTAGCTGACATCAAATCAACTACACACCACCTGTGGTTGTGGATGCATTTTATTTCAGAATTACCAGTTTGGTATGTTGTAGTCAGTTGAGCATTATCACAGCAGGATGCCTCACTGATTACCCTCACAGTGAACAGGTCACACTGTACATATTAGTGATTGCACTTTGCAGGATGTGTTAAAGACAGACATGTCTCCACCATTTCCTGGGAAAGTGTCCTTGCTTTGCATTTGCACGTTTATATCCACATGCTCCCAGTTGTCAGCAATGTCTGTTGACACCCTGCTGCTCTCACATAGCTCAATATGGCACATATGAAAGTGTGTATCACAGCTAAGTATCTCAGTTGCAGCTCAGTCACACTAAATAATACCAAGCTAAATAAAACAGCTTTGTGTTTTATTCATTTTCACTGCCATCATCATTATAACTTGTTAATGTAATAATTTATTCAGTCCACACACACTCCCTTAAAGATCTAGGATACTTATCAGGTCACTAGCAGATGTCTTATCAGTTCATATTACCATCTGTTGTTTACTTTGCAGGTCTGCTCATGTAAATGCATTTAGTCCTGTGCTTCTTAACTCTATGAATGTCTTTAGTGCCATATTACAAGCAACCAAAAGCCTTAATCCAAACAATATATAACCAGTGTAATCTGTGGGTTTTGCTCTCTAGAATATCCCTGTTCAGTAAAGGCATGCAAGAAGGAAGGCAAAGGGGAGATTTTCTACTTTAAATCCAGATGCAAGCTCCACTATACGAATCCTGTGTGTTAGATATCCCTCTGCAAAGGCAATAAGATTCTCTGGCTGATAGCGAGGGTGTTACAAGGCTCCCTGAATTGAAGCAGCCTATATTTATGAATATTCATAACATACTTTAAAATGAAAATGGGGGCTATATTGTTATTGTGTTTGGAATATCTGCTCAGCAAGTCTTGTGTTGGTGACTTGTGTGAGTGGGCACCCGCTTCAGTGAGCCCATGGAACATCCATAAATTAAAATAAGACTGTCTTTGCCTAAAGCTAGGAATAAATAAATCTGAGTTGTGAACAGAAATTGTTTTTCCTTCATGGAGTGTGATTCTCCTACAGGAGTCAATAGCTATTGTCTTAGCTCCAAAGGTAAGATTTAATGGCTGCACAGATTCAGTGCTACTGAGCAAACAGCAGCTCATCCTTCTTTCCCATCAAGTTTTAAGCAAGTTTCCCCTGAAAACCATTTGCATCTCATACATGTAGGCTACAGATACAATTCTGCATAAGGTACGTGACTATTCTGTGATATTTCCTATTTTACAGCCTTTTTAAGTGTGACCAGCACTGTTGCTTTGAGTTTGCTCCATTCTTGCCTAAAAAACATTACCAGAAGTTTCAGTGTCTAAGTGCTCCTTGTATTTTCTTGCCTTTGATGAAGCTGGACTTTGGTAGAGGCCGATCAACGGGTGAAAGCAGTTCCTTGACTATGGAAGAATGCTACTGAGAATACTTTAGAGGGATGGCTGGGTGCACAGCAGACGGACGAGTAGGGGACAGACTATAATGGCATACTAAAGCCAGGCAGGAGGGACCCTGCAGAGATGAAGAGACAGACCCAGCAGGCCATCACAAAAATCTCAGTCTCACCACAGCAGAGACAAGGCACTATTACATGAGCGCAGAGCTGACATCCCCCCTGCTCCTCTTTCCCTTGATTTTTCTTTGTTTCCTTTCCTCTCCTCAGACCTGTTGTGTTGTTAAAAACATCACAACAACTCAAGATAACTCCAGTTCATCTTCACTCTCTGAGTTTTCCTTTGTTTATTTTGACTTGATTGCCTTAATTTTTAAAACTTCTAGCTCCCGAGTGCTTTCTCGTGTGCCCCGGTGGTCATGACGTGTTGCACATACATGGCCGTGACTGCTTTATTTAGCTATTTAGCAATGTGGCTTTGACACAGCCGCTCACACTTCGCTCTATCTGAGTCTCTAAGCAGAAAGCCCAGCTGCATCCACAAGTGCCATATGGTGCCCAACCATATGCACATTATGCATCCACCTCTTTCCCCTGTAGGATCCACAAACAATAAAAAATTCTTTAAAATGGAGGTACAAAAAAATCCCCTTCTAACAACTGTCGTGAGAATTGGCTTTATTCTCTTGTTTGCAAGGGTTATTTGGGGGATATTATTGATTTCTATGTATTTTACTTCCTCTGAGTAACAGCTTGAGTGTAACAGAACAGCAAGCCGACACAAATGGCTTTTCTGAAAGCCCGAACACTTGCCACTGACAATGTGTAGGTATACGCAAACTATCACAGCACACTCACTCTATATGGCTGCTTTTTTATCCTAAAGCATGAAGTACATAGAGTGGAATTTCTTAGTAATCCAGTGCAAATCAAAAGGGATTTTTTTTCCTCTTCTTTTTTGTAGCTTGAATAATTTAGCCCAGAATTCATTGGTATATTCGACTCAGAATTTGTTGTTGCCGAAGTGCACTTTGCATTTATGTTCCCTCTTCTGCAATAGCAAAAAGGATTTCAAGCTTTACTTAATTGGTTGTTTTGTGCCCTTTTGTCTCGGTCTTTTGTGAGCAATGGGATACTGGTGATGTAAATCTAATTCTGGAGAGCAATGCGGTCTTTCCTGTGGCTAACAGTTGTCAGCACACAATTAACTTTTGGCATAACACTGTATATTGTAACACTGTGTAGCTCTTGAGGGAGCTCGCTGCCACTGGTTGAAGACATTAGGCTATGCTTGTGTTTTACTGCTTCTTCTGCTGCCTGTGAAAGTTCTGTAACAGCAGCCACACCAGTCACTGCCATGCTGAGGTTTTGTGTCCTGAGTGCCATGAGCGGATACCCACAGTCTTATCATTATCCTTGTTAGTGTAGCTCTTATCACTAAATTCCAGTTGGCTTTCCTCCTCTCTCTTACACTCCATTTGACTCCTTCTTTTGACTTGCTTTGTTAATTTAAGGTCACTCAGTACCAAACCAGTTTCTTTCTTCAATAAAATAAGGAACAATTTTCAGAATCTGTTGATCTTTTGGACTTAGTGGTGTAGTTAAATGCACAATTTGCTGTGTACCTTGGTTTTGGGGGTCACACTTTGTCAGATTTTTAATGCGGCAGGGAAAACAAAACAAATGCACAAACCTTTTTGTCTTTTATTTTAAAAACCCAAACTTTCAACAATGATTTATTAGGAATAAGTCTTACAGATGCTTCTGAATTTGTATTGTCAATAAGAAAAAAGAAAAAGAAAAACCAAATACCACAAGTTTCAGCATCACTCCATTGTAGGACTCTCAAGCATAGAATATATTGAAATGTTTAAATGGCCATTAATACTCATATTCAACTAGCTTAAATTCATCAGTCCTCCAGTTTCAGCTTTGGAATTACACAAAGCAACTCAGACTTTCACTCTTTGTGGTTAACACTGAGGAAATAGCCATCTTACTGTCACACTCCGAGCTCAATGCAGAGGAAACACAAGGAAAAAAACAAACCGCACGCAAAAAACAAGAAAATGTCAGCACTTATGCTGCAAAGTGAACACAGCAAAACCAAACACTGGAAGAAAAACTGCAAGTATCACAAACAGCTGTTTTCACTGGGCACTATAAAGGGATGAACATGGATGGGACAGGCTTGCTGTTGCCATGGTGACTCAAGAAGTTACTGACTCCAGTATCTGACAGCGGCGTTGAGCTAAAATGTAGGCAGTTTTTTTTGTTTATATAAACACTTTTGCATGATTAATAAATTGTACCAGATGGCACTCTCCATCATTTGTAACATCTTCCTCTTGCTAAGAAACACATGACTCTGGTCAGCTGGAGATGAAGAGTAGGCCGATGTGCACAGTGTCCATTATGTTGGTCACCTCTGGCCCAGTAGCCTGCTTCAAAGAGACAGGGATTCATGTAACAGGCTACAGGGGACACACTTTTTCTGTTCTCCTTTGAAGCTCCTCTTTTGATCAGCTCTCTTATCCTTTCTCCACCCACTGTTTGCTTCACAAAAATGGCAAATGAATCAACTCTGAGCAGAGAGACAATTTGTCAGCCGGCACAGATGCAACAAATGTGTTTTTGAGAAGTCTGGAACATATTTTCGTCACAGTTACACATGCGTTCTGTAAAAACACACTCGGAAAGAAGAGACACTGTTTGTGTGATGAGTGATCTCTGCATGGGTTGCCTGTCTCCTGGAGACACTGAGGAAGATTTGATGGTAGAACTACTTTAGCAAGAAACAGAAGTAAACCAAGGGGAGATAGTGCTCTTTGAGATTCAGACATGAGTGTTGTGATTTTAAGTGTTTAACCCTCAGGATTGCAAATGTTAGTGGGCACTTGACTCCCTACTGTTTCTCAGATGTTGACCCTTTTTTTCTCATCTTCTGTGTTCACTCAGAATGCAATGAGGCAACAAGACGCCATGCAGGATGATATTAGAGCTGCAGCACTTGGGCAATGAATTAATTAGACAAAATATTATTGACAACTTGTTTTGTGATTCCAGCTTGTCAATTGTGAAAAATGTAAAAACAAAATAAAAATAAAAATAGAAAAAGTGGACAGGATTTGGGTTTTTTAGGGTGTTTTTCAGTCAAAACAAGACTTTTAATGGCATCTGCTTTGACTGTCTGAAGTTATGATGACTCAATACAATACAATAAGAAAAGCCTTTATTAATCCAGCAGTGGGGATATTTGCATTCTTTCAACATTGAAGGGGACAGTGTAGACATTTAAGAAATATCAGGAGAAAAATTCTAATTAACTAAAAAATACACATAAGTGCTGTTTCTTCCATATGTGAATAGATGTTCTGCAGATTAAAGACCTGTACACAAAACAGGTCTGTAACTCCCCATTAGTTGGTCAGGAAAAAATCATTAGTTGCCCCTCTACATTATATGATGCTACATGATATGAATCTACTGTATTGGTTATTGTAAACTGAATATGTTTGGGTTTTGCACCAACCATCATTCTGTTATTTCACAGACCAGACAATTAACCCATTTTAAAAAATAATTTACCCCAATTATTTTGGGTAAATTTGGTATTTTAATATATGACCTGTCAAAGGTTTCCTCTGCCTTCACCCTAAGTGAGCAGGGATAGGCTTCCGACCCCCCTGTCTGATGGATGGATGGATGGATGGATGGATGGATGGATTATAATATGCTATGGTTAGAAAATTATACATTCCAACACAAAAAACAGCACTGTACAAAAAAGCAATCAGCAAAGAAGTGATATCATGGAAAGAGTGCATAATGTCTGATGCAACATCTTCATTCTCCATAATTATGTCTCTATCAGTCCAATATTCATGATGCTTCTACTAAGACCAGCCTGTCAAGCTGCTCTCTTGCTGACCTTTCAGTGATTAACAGCTGCTCCTGGTTTCACTGCAGTCTAGACAAGCACTTTGATTGTATTGACCAGTCCAATCCATGATCTACTGTGGAAAACCTTGCGCTGCCCAAAAGAGGCGTCACTTAATAACTGCAAATCAATGCATAACTGCAGCGCCGTCCAGAGCGATGTCGTGGGCACCTCGCAAACATCCAGACTCCTCCTCTACAAATACGCTGTTCTACACCTCCCTCAGCCATGGTGTGTCCCAATTTAATGTATCGTGGGGGTCAGCCAGAGCGCCAGATTCACCACTCCTTTGCAAGGCTGTCTGTGCCTTGATATAGTAAACCACAATAGGTATTGAAAACAGCAGCAGGCAGCTTCATGCAGCAGGCCCTCTAGCAGTGCACAGAGAGTCTAAAGATTATGTAAAGTAATTCAGTGAGTGATGAGAGAGGAGCAGGCCACCACTGACAGCAGGTTTAGCAGGTATGTAGGTCACACAGGGGGAGGCCTCTTTTGCATTTTTCCCTTCCATGTCTATTTTTGTGTTGTCTCTCCTCTCTCACTTCTTCACTTAATCAGTTATTCACTTGCTCCTTTCATCTCTGTGTATCTCAGTGTTCTGGCTCCTTTTTTTTAATCTCCTCTTTTGTCTTCTGACAGACCACGGTGACTGTCTCACACTACCTTGGCCAAAGTATGGGGTAGAAAAAGACTAAAAAGAGAGATTAAGAGTGGGAGAAATTGTCCATGAAGACAACATTTTACAGGCTTTCCTGTTTCTTTCAAATCTGTGGCTTATCAAAAGGTTAGCCAGTGGTCATTTTCCCTTCATTTTTTGCAGCATATGCTGTCAAGCTTTGCCTCCTTTTTCTCCTGCCATCGCTCAGTGCCTTCTAATCATCTTCACTTTTCTCTGAGTAGTAGCTTAACCCCAAAGCAGATGGTGTCCTGTTCTCTTTTCACTCATTCAGAGTACTTTGTGTTTTCTCATCTTGTCAAGCATGGCCCTAGCCTGTGTAATGAGCTTG
Organism: Dascyllus trimaculatus; assembly: GCA_024666655.1. Lineage (NCBI taxonomy): Eukaryota > Metazoa > Chordata > Actinopteri > Pomacentridae > Dascyllus > Dascyllus trimaculatus. Next base: position 22,831,275 of record CM045464.1, on the reverse strand, counting down.
GGCCTTTTCAGTCTGTTTAGAGGACCCTGACCCAACTCGGGGCCGCCCCGCCACAACCACCACCGCAAGGTTACCCAAACCCACAGGGGAGCACAATGCTGCTTAGTGTCCACAACCCCTTGGCCTTTTCTTAGGGAGAAGAAAGCCAGAATATTAATGAAGACTCTTGGCTTTTCAGGAGGATAGAAGTAGAGAGGGGCGGTCACAGTGTTTACTGAACAGGCTTGTTTTCATCTCCCTAACCCGCAGGTCACAGCTCAGTGCTCTTTAATTGGCTCAGATTGTCAGACAGCGTTCCATCTCATAGAAAAGAAAACTCCAGCTATCAAATGCTGACCCCCCTTCCTCACAAAATTCTCTCTTTTTTTTACTGTTTTGAGAGTGGCAGCTCATGCAGCTAAGCTATTTCCACAAGCCTGCTCTACAAACTTAACATTAACATATGAAAATAGGCTGCTTTCCCCATTTACCAGCTCATTAGTTCTTTTGGTTGGGTACTTGTTGAGGTCCACCCGCTCTTGTTTTGCTGTAGCAAAGATGTCTTTAATTATCTTTGCAGTAGGCATGTCAGACCCAAAGCTATTAGTCCATGCAAAGTTCAATGAGGGGCTCTTTGATACTTGTTTAATATACATGGCCCAGTATAGACTAGGCCCTTGTAGACCACCCAGTTTACATTCTGACTTTTTGTTCTCATCTCCTGAAAGGAATGGATCTTTGTTAGATACTGGTACTGACCTTGACATTTTCCAACCTTATTCTCTCAAGGTGAAGTGTTACTGAGCAAGCAGTAGCCCTGCTTCATAAAAGCGACACAAAAACAAAGACTAAAGTTAAACAGCATGGAAATACTTTATACCCTCAGTGAAAGAAATTCAGTCAGCAAGATCATTTAACTGCAATGTTTTTTTTAATTTTGGCTTTCTCTAGTCGACCTTTAACAGAAGGTACTATAAAGAAGATAACTGTTGGAAAAAGTAGGCCGCTGAAGGTTATCAGTAGACTGAGGTTGTGATGGGTCATGTTCATTGTTTGAGTAGGAGCAGCTGGACACCTGTGTGATCTGTCTGGGATCAAACCTCCTGGACCTGTTCAGACTCAGCAGTCCAGTCTGCCACGCTATGGTTTGGGGATCAAATGAACAGAGGAAATTCTCCTGGGGAACTGACACTGTAGGGAACAGGCACCTCCACACCTCCATCGATTTTTTTTGTCCTTCCACTGCTCAGGAAGAGAAGTGGAATAAAAGACAGTGAGATGTCCTGTGGCTGAGGGACAAAGGGAACCTCCTGTTCTGCCCAAGGCTCCTGTCTGGAACATTAAGCAGAGACGGTTCCCATGTTGCTGTGTGGGTGACCCACAGGGACTGCCTCCCTTGTGGGCTGACTGAGCTGGAATGACAAGACCATTAAAAGTAAAGTGAAAGCAGAACTGCTGTTGATCATGACAAAATTTTCTTCGATGATGATGAGAAATAATGAGAGAAAGGTACAGCTAATGGAACGTGTGTCATTTATTCATGTGATGGTTTAAAATTTTACCTTGGCGTTGCTGTCCAGTTCAAACACACTTTCTATCATGGCTGAATATTGTGTTGCAGTACACTAATGCTGACCAACAAAACGCTAACTACCTCCTGTCTAATAAATGAATGCAAGGTGGGGGGATGTAATTTTCTGCTTGTCTGCATTCGAGGGTGACTTATGCCCAACTCTCTTCCTTCCTCTACCATCTTTTATGTGTGGAAATGTGGGCACATGCGCATTTTTTCATCCTCTGTTTCAATGAGATTTCTCCTCAGGATGTTTTTACTGAACTTCAGAAAGGCTGAAGTGACAAAAAATGTTAAAGAATGTGAAAGTTTGGCAAAGATTTTAAAAGTTTTTGATCTTCTGGGTGACCTCTGCTCGCCTGAAAATTAATCTGTCTTGATCTCTCTCTCGTTCTCTCTTCTTCACCAAAACACGATGGTATCAAGACAGATAGTGAAAGATAAATTGGTTACGGCTCAATTGTCAAATCAGATCAAATATCCTTTTGAAAGTCTCATTACTATTCTCCTTTGCTGAGTTTACACAAGCGTGTGTGTATGCACACCGATCAGCCACAACATTAAAACCAACTTCCCAATATGGTGTAGCACCAAAATAATTCTGAACCACTGAGGCATGGACACAAAACCTCAGGAGGTGTCCTGTGGTGACTGGTATGGGGATGTTGGCAACAGATCATTTTTGGTCCTGTGGACTGTGGGGTGGGAACTCCATGGATCAAGCTTGTATCAGCACATCTGGACACATGATTGCATTGGGAAGTGTGAAGTTTGGAAGCCAGGTCTTGAGTTCATTGTCATGTACTGTAATGACAATCTGCTGCTAGTGAATGCCACTACCTCACAATATAGAGATAGACAGATTAAGTTATGTACATGTAAATAATAGTTAGTATGTTGCCCTTGTCTCATTCTATTACATTGTCCAGTATTCAATTCTGTCATCATGCATACTGGTACCGTACTATTACATACCAGAATGCACACTGGGAGACACTGTAAAGAACCCCTCAGGTCCTTGGTCCCAGCTTTGAGAAACATTGGTTAAAGTTGTCGAGTTTCCTGCTGAGGGAGTCAATTCAATCTACTGTTTTTCTTCACTTTTTCTTATCTGCCCTCTGTGGACTGTGCCTCTCCTTCACTAGAACCTTGACAGAGGCCCGTTTTTCTCTCTTCCCTTCCCCCCCCATCTTGTTTATGTGTTTACCACACCACACTCGGATCCTCCCCTAAATAATAGCCCCTCCATTGTCAGCACACAGGAGTCAAATTAGAGAGCGAGACAGACCAGCATTGCTGTTTCCCCCCTGAGCTTCGGGCAGGCAGAGGGCAGCTGGGGCCACAGTCCATTGAAATTCTGTACTTTTTGCTTTGTTTTAATCAGTGCTGGGTATTAGAGGAGGACGATGCTACCTTAGCACAAAGACTGTGTTGTTATTACCTGGGAGAGAGGAAGAAAGGAGCATCTGGAATGAGGCCAGAGATTCAGTGAACTCCTGCTGCTGCACACAGCTATGCTGTGTTATTGTGGAGGCTCTGTTCCAACATCAGGCACATCCCACATGTCTCGCCATCAGCTTTAATATACATAGAGTGATTATGTGGAAAAGTGTTAATGAATAGTGTATCATTTCATGTGTATGCATAATTTATGACATTACTATAGATGCCAAAAGGCTTCCTCAAGGACACACGTGGTACAATGTGTGAACATGCTTCCTGTCAATTTATTCTGTTACAGTGAGTGAGGAGGTAAGTCTGCTCCTGTGATTAATGTATAAGATGATATAAAGCATAATTAAGGTGTTTTAATACTTGGGTAATTTTCTTGTGGCAAATTTTGTTGATTCTGATGACATTGTATGCACAGTGATAGCAGAAACTTGGGAACATAATGACATCGCTACAACAGCGAAGCAAGAAACACAGATGCTAGACAAGTCCAGTTAAGCCAGGTTATTTAAACCAACTTTTTTGGAGATAAAGTAATCCCTCATCGTAATGGAAAACTGTTAGCATGCTCAAGTTAACCAATGATAGTGTTCGGTAGGTATGTTGCCATGTTTTCATGCGGATATAAATCATACCAGAACTATGAACATAAGATCCAAGCTATAAATAATAAAAGCGACAGACCGATGCCTCAGATCAAAAGATTTTTAAAAAATTAATACAAATTAAAAAGCAGGGTGTGATTGTTGTTGCTTCATCCTTCCTGCTTTTCAGCAGTCCTTGAGTCCCAGTGGTGTCTACGAGCAGAGAAATCCATTCCTAAATGTTGCAACAGATTAAATCACTTTTCTACTGAAAAAGCAGCATCATGCATGTCCTCCATAGCCGGCAACCTCCAGGTCAAATTACCAGAGAAGCAAAGGTATTGTGCGATGCACAAGCTTTCGTGCATTCTTTAGAAGCCTTTGTACCCTGCCACATGTATTCAAACTTGCAGTTACAACTGAGGAACCTGCTTTCCTCTTAGAGATTGCATAACCTTGACCGCAAACTTGTTGCTGTAAACATACGGAACACTGGCACCACTTGGATCCTATGCATTCTTCTATCACGCCTAAGCAGTTGTATTTGTTTACGTTACCACTAGACTGCCTGGGGAGTGCAGTTATTTTCACGGTGTGCTTTGTTTGGATGATTGTTGTTGCAAAGTGGGAAGTGCGGAGGTTTGCTCAGGGAGTGACAGAGAAGGAGTTGTGTGACTACAGAGGTAAGAGGGAGGATAGAAGAGGGGGAAGGATGTGAGTAGGGGGGAAGGATGTGTGTAGGGGAGGGGTGGGGGGTCTCAGGCTGCCTTACGGGGATGACAGTCTGTAATTAATTTTGCATGCATCTCTCTCCCTTCTTGCACTTGTTTTGTTCTTCTTTCTTTCTTTTTTTTTTTGAAGTACAACTCTTTAGGAAGGCGCTGAAATTCTAGGCATGAGAGATTAAGCATCAGGACGAATGGAAATTTGAGGCCATGAATATAAAGTTGCTCTGAAATTCTCGGACTGGTTTGACGATGATCTACTTTTTGGAGCATAAAGTCATTTCATCAGAACTACAGCTACTACTGCTGAGAGTTGACTTTGAAGAAGAAGCAGAATAATTTTGCACAGTGATTACTTTCACTAATACCTAGGCCTTCTATCATCCGCATGTGCATTTGCCTTTAAGATGGGTAACATGTCTGTCTGTATGTGCTCCTCATTACAGATGTCTCTGAGATCAACGACACTGGCACCAGCAATGGAGGTGAGTAGGGATCATGTTTCTCCCTGTGAACTACTCACTCTGGAGGATGTAACGCATTACTGAAGTCCTGCTGCCAAACAGACTCCACCCTGCTGTCTGCTACCCACACCCCTCCCTCTATTTCTTGCATTTCGTGCCTTTTCTGCCTTTGCAGCTCATTCACCTCCATTCATAGCATGTCACAGTACATGGTGGCATTCTGCATATATAAAAGATGCACTTAATTTTCAGAGGTAGGCAGCTCTAGTCAGCTTCAGAAGTCAGTGCTTTAATGTATATTCTTGTTGAGGTTTAAACAAAAACACTTCTATTAGATACCAAGATGTTCCCATCAAGTTAAATCCTGCTCTCAGACAATTCTTGTTGTCTGTATTGTAGCTATAAACCTGCTCAACTTGATTCAAAAGCTTGGCAGAAGAGGTTGTTTAGGTAAATTGATGCTTTTCTGCACAGGATGAGGGACAACACATTTTCATTGCCTCTTACTATCTTTTTTTTGCCCCTCTTCCTTTCTCTCCTCTACTTGCTTCTCTTGTCTAGAGGAGATGAAAGATCATGTCGAGAGCTCAGAAGAACCTGATTCAATTCTAACTGACAGCATTCAGTCCAAAGGTAAGGGCATGGAGGAAGCACTCACCCACGCTCGCTGGCGCACACTTATCTCACACGCATCTCTATTTATGAGTAGATTCTTATTAGTGGCCACAGCTGCTGAATTAAAATTCACTTCTTTCAGAGAATCCTCAGCTCTGTGCAGCCAAGTGTTACCCAGTTTCACCCTCCTTGTCTCTGTTTTTCCCCCTGTCTGTCTCCATCTCCTTGTCTCTGTAGGGGCAGGCGGCAGGCAGGCAGGCAGGCAGTTTGTACGTGCTCCTCCAGGGCCAAATGCATTTGTAAATCCTCCCTACCCATTTTAGGTCTGCAACTATAACCCTGATATTTTGGTATATACGTGTGTCAGCGCGTCTTTGGAGATTGAGTGTGATGAATTACCTGCAAACTCAACTATCAGACATTTAATAAATCAAGTGTGCAATGCGTGTTATTTTAACACAGCCAAAAGCCAGCGCAGCCAACACAGACTGTAGGGGCAATAATCATGCCAATAAATCATATGTGATAAGGATACCACACTGTTGTTATTCTCAGATCTCCGTTGAGATTTAGGGTAATAAGACAGCATGTAATTTGAATGTAGACATCTATGGAGAGTGCGCTGAATTTCTATCACATCACTTGTTTTTGTCTATGGAGTTGTTGAGCCAAAAAATGGGATTCGGATTTAGGCATCGTAGAGTTTCCAGGTAGAAAAAATTCATTAAGCAACTGCTATGAACAGATTGTCGGGGTTGAATAAATAGGACAGAATAGCAGCATATGAAATAACTTGGCAAAGACAAACGGGTTGGTGTTGAAAGGAGAGAGCTTAAACAATGCCAGACAAAAGCGCCAAAGAAGAAAAAGCTTGTTGTCAAACAACCGTGTGGATCAGGGTGGGACGGTGTATAAGGGAGCTGCTTAGCACATAGTGTGCTGTTAAAATTAGCCATGGTACAGTATCAAAACATATGACATTAGAGAATCACAACAAACTGCCCTGTTTTCTGAACAAAGCTGATAGCTTATTTTATCTTTACAAAAGTTTCATGTTGTCATTTGCTGTGAAATGAGAACAGAGAAAACGGCTTAGCCTCAGTTTTATTCATCTGTTTGTCAAACACAGTCTTGAACAGATTGAATTTTGACAGAACTTTGGGTAGTTATACATGTCATTGGTCTTTATTTGCATTCTAGTACATATAGGTCGTGTAGGTTTCATGTGATTTACACCAAGCAGCCAACGCATTAAAACCACCTTACTAATAATGTGCAGGTCCGTCTTGTCCCAACAAAGCAGCTTTGTCCCATCAAGGCATAAAGACAGGACCTTTGGAGGTGTCCTGTGGTGTCCAGCACTGGGACGTTAGCAATGGATCCTTCTTGTGGGTTGTCCTTGGTGGATTGTACTTATTGTGGTGCATCTCAGGATCTCTGCTTCATCAGATTAGTAATCTAGGGATTCAAAGCTTCGTTCGTGTGTTTTTAGCCGTTCCTGGGCAGTTTTTGTGAAAGGGCAAAGCACATTGTCTAGAACATAATGCCATAATTAGATGATCAGTGCTATTCACTTCACCTGTCTCTGGTTTCAGTGTTGCATGTATGTTTACATAGTATCCTTTGTTGGAGACGACAACTTTGTGAAGACAAGTCATATTTAGCAGCCCATCATCAGTTTTGCTAATAATATTCAGTTGTTGACATTTTGTGAACTGCGCAGATGTTGAGGTCATGGGTGGAGTTGTAGTGAACTAAATTATATTGAGGTGTTGCTTGGTTTTTGCCCCTCTCATATTTATACATGAGGAGAGCAAAATATTAGCTTTCTCAATACGATGTGGTCCAGTGCAACACCATGGTGTACTATGACACCAGTCTAAAACAGAGCAGTTGATGCTGCATTGCATAGACTGCGTAAGCCTCACTCTGGTAAGGATGTTCCTGGTATGTGGTGCCACATTCACTAAAAAGCATTAATAATAAATAGCAAATAATGCTATCCTCAGGCTACTGCACACAAGACAATCTATACTTTAATGTCCCTGTGGCCTTTATCTAAAGCTAATATTCATTTTACATTTAACCATTACTACTGGTAAGCCTTTGCAGATAGCACAGTCATATATTATTTATTCTAGTACTGCAGCTAAAACATTATTCGTTGTTGATCAGTATTGGAATTACTTAGTCAGTCAATTCATTATGTGTTTGGTATATGATATGTCAGAAAATACTAAAAAACAATAAGTAGCAAACCCTCATCCCTCTAATTTTGGTGGGTGTAATGACTATTTCCACCAGCAGGGTCACATTTTTTTCAAAATCTTAGGTTGTGGACAAATATTTACAAAAATGACACTTTATGTCTTCTCCAAAGGACCTTGAAGGAAAATGTAATGAGGTCAGGGAAAGATGTGACGGTTAAAAATCTTCCTAAGAAACAACTATTCGGCTGCAACCTTAAGCTTTGCGTATTTGTTATTATACTACTTTCTACTGCATTTGGAGTTCTCTTGGTGGACTCCAGCCCATACATTCAGAACAGTGCAGAGCATGTGCACTGTTGCCCTTGCAGCATTGTTATAACACAGATACAAATTTTGGACTGCATGACGACATCCCGTCGTCTGACAAGCATCCATGGAGGGGTCGTTGATGCCGCAGCAGATTCATAGAAAATTTTATTGTGCGACAGTATTCTCATGTCCCATATCTGTTTTCTATCCAGACACTGTTGAGAAGAAAGAATGACCAGCTGAGGGGAAGACAATCAACCTCATCTGACAGCCAGCAAACTGTGCGAAGGCCAACCACACTGGTGTCAGACTGGCCCATGTCAGTATGGGCTCTGACACTGGCCCAGGACAACCAGTTACTCACTCAAGATGCTCACATTCCCAACTCTACTTAGCCTCCCCCCTCTTTGTTAAGAAACAATTCATCCCTGAAGTATGTATGTACTGTATGTATATGTATGTATGTACAAAACCTAACTATAGGACTTGAACATATCAACCAGAAAAGATGAGCCATACCTCACTGTGTGTTAGAGTCATACATTGTTTTGCCAGCTGGGTGCAATGAGATAAACCAGGTTCAAGTCTCTTTATTTGATAAACCCACTGTGAGAGCATGGTGAAGCTGTCAGAGGACAACAGCCACAGCTCCTGCATGTTGACACTGCAGGCTGGGTGATGCTTAACATCAACCATCCTTTAGTTCCTTCAACTCAAATAACGCCACTAATACCAGTCATAACGACATTAAACAATGGAATATCTGACAACACCCTGCATTTGCAAACCTCTATGGAGTGTAACACACTGACACCTGCCATGTCTCCTCACACACCGCTGCAGCTCGAGCTCCATTGTTTAGTCAAAATCAGCCTATATCTTGATTCAGACTGTGGCCTGTTAGGCAATGTGCCAATCCCAGGCCTTTCATCTGTGAACATCCCTCATCCCTTCTCCGTCTCCGCCGCTGCCGTAACTGCAGCTTAACTCGTTTTACCAGGAAACTGTTCATCAACACCCAAACCAAGATGTGAGTGTCTTTTAACAAATCAATTAGTTCTTTTTGCCCCTCCTTTTTTTTCTTTGCCATTTCCAGTGCATGCAGGAAAATTGCTTTGAACTTCACAGACATAAACAGGAATTACAGTCCTCTTCGCTTTCGCTTGTCTCCTTACCAGATTGTCTGTAATTGTATTAAAGGAATCTGCCTTATTTCATATCAAACTACAAAATCCCAATCACAGACCTAAGGAGGTGGTCCAAGTATGAATTCTTGGTTGTGCATTGCTCGCAGATGATTTGTATTTTTAAGTACATCATGTAATGGCTAATACCTGTTCTTAATCGTTTCTTAGTTTTTCCTCAGTTGACTTTAAAAAAAGAGGTTTGGGTTTCTTTTAAATGTCAGTAAGAATCATTAATTATTTTCAGTGGTGCCATACTAAAGATCAGATGAATTACAGTTCTATGAAATGATGCCTTCATACTTTGATGTTTGCTTTGCTAAACTATAACAGAAACAACTAATAAAGTTTAAGGTGGAAGCCATGTGTCAGGTTTTAATGTTGTGTGTGTTGTTTTTACTTTTGTCATCACTGCCGCTAATGTTTTATTTTGTTCTAATAGCAGCCAGTACAGTCAATTTCCCCTCAGTTATGTGTGAAATTGAACAACTGTAACAGAGCAATCAGTCGTGTGTCTCTGGGTAGACAGAAACAATTAGTCTGTCCTGTGATCTCCGGCATGCTCACTCTCTGGCCCTCTGGCTCTCTCTTGTATCAAATGAGACAAGATATCTGGCAGACCCTCTAACCCCAGAGTCCTCCTCCCCATCTGAGAAGCCCACTAATGGCTGCAGACCTCACAAGTTTGTTATCAAAGACTCAGCGGCTCTCCGGAGCAGAACCTCTCTAATAAATCACCCCTCTTATCTGAAACGAAAATGTTACCTTAACAGCTTTTCAGATCTTTGGTAAATGTTTGCTTGTGTTCATAATTCCTAAAGTCACACTTCATGGCTCGAACAGCTGCATGTCACAGAACCACTGTATATATTTTAGCAATTATTTACTACAGTCACCCTACAGAACTTGAAAGGCGATGACTTTGGTTTCCCCAGTGGCAGTGCTAAAACACAAAAATCCTGTTTGTCAACGAACGACAAACAGAATAAAAATGGGGAAAAAAAGCTGGATACAAGCCAAATCCTTTAAAAACTGTACAAACTGCAGGTTTTTTAGTCTTTACATCCAGTAAAGGAGCACATCTGTTGTAAATATGGAGACTACAAGCTGGGCAATATGTAGGATGTAATTACTGCTGCTTTGCTCGGCAACTGCCAAATTCCCACAAGGACACAAATTCCTGTATGCTTCCTTTTCCAAATAGAAATGGACATTCATCAAAAAAGAGTTTGCTTTGCTAATTTACACCATAATCCATGCGGAAAAGGGAATGAAAACGAGGCAAGACACACAATTTAGATGAGATGTCTGCTGCAGAGATGAGGGCAGCACAGACTGCTGCAGCGAGCTGGAGGTGAGAAAACTTCATCAGGGTGAGGTCAACTAACTTCTGAACTAGAATTTAAAATAACAGCAACTCTCTCACTCAAAACTCATCGCACTATTATGCTAGTGTTCTGAAGTTTTCATCCAGTTGTGTTTGTGTAATTATAGACACAACTGGTGCGTGAACGCGTGTTAACCGCCTTGATTTAAATTGTAAATATCTAATGTGATATTGTTGACATTTATTCTTCGTTGTCAAAACCTGATTCCTGCAGCATCCACAGGGCGTTTATTAGAACCCGACCAGTATTACATTTTCGGAGCTGATTCTGATTTTATAATGTAATAACATCTTCATATAGATTTTATGTATTTGTATACAGCATATATACAGTAAATATTCACATATTTTACACATATAAATAGAAAATATCCATCAAAGCTGTAAGCAAATTAGTTTGTATTGCATGTTGTATTCCTGTTGCATTTTTAACTTATCCCAAACCTCTTTTTTGCAATGTGTCCTTGTAAAATAAGCTTATATGTGAGACTAATTATGCATGCTGATACCCATATATTTGGTATGGGTCTAGATCGACTGTTAAACTAGGGAGGCTGATGAGTTGTTCAAGCTCTAGTCCTCACCTTAAGGCTACCAAGGACCAGTCCTACAAAACAGGTTTAACATAACTAGTATATTTTTTGTTACGTGGCTTAACAAAGCTGAAGAACCACAGTCGTACTAAGCTAGTTACCAATGTATTGAATCAATCCAGGGTTTTTAAATCTAACTATGAGTGTGTTCACTGTCTTGAAACCAAACCAACAGGTTCAGGGTTGCAATGAACTATAACCCTAAAACAGTATAAGAAACATATAAATACAGTACAGGCTAAAAGCAATGCATCTTCAAAAAAAAACTGCCAACAGTGTGAATGTGTAAGTTAGCATTCTTACTAATACCGCTGCCACATCATTAAGGCATAATTAGATCTGACTGTAATTAAGCTACAGTTCTGCATTCCAATAAATGTGCTGCTTAGATGAAGGTTATTCTTATGGAAAGTAAGGTCATATAAGCCCTCTTTTTCAGCTGCACCCCTGGAAGTGTTAAATGGTCTTGAAAGCAAGTTAAAAACCAGATCTAAAAACACTATTCAAACCAGTGAGTAGGCTTAACGCAAATCTTGTAACAAGTACAAGGCTTTCGTGCTTTAATCAGTCTCTGATATAGGATTATTTTGCTATACGGAGGCCTATAGACGAGTGAAATTGCTTTAAAATTACTTGCAGTCAGCAAATATCCATTCAGAATCTAAATCTGCCATATGCTCATCACGTAAAGACAAGGGTTTAGACAGTCTCTAAAAACTCTTTCCCTCATGAGAGATCACTCATTATTTGCGCACTGAGCTCAACTTTCGGTGATGCCATTTTCTAAGAGACCTGATTGGTCAGTAGGCATTGCTTTTATCTTTTATCTTGAACATAACCTGCATCGGGGCAGGTTAGATGCGCAGTATAAGTCACCATGAAGATGTAAGAAGTAACCTTGAAAACCCAGAGCTAAAGCTGGAGTTACTGCACTAACACCAAATCCTGCTTCTTAGTGCAGGTCTCTTGATGCCTCAAGACCTCTCTTCAAAACACTGCAAATCCAGTCCAACACAGAAAAGAACTGGAAGAATAGAAACAAATATCACAATATCACAGCTTTTTTTTTTACCTGAGAGGCATCCATCAAATGGAAACGGGATGTTTTAAATATCATCCTGTTGAGAAAGTTGTTTATTTTTCAAGCCCTGTTATCATTTTTGAAAAACATATTCATGAAAAAAAAATAGCATCAACAACAGGTTTCTCATCTGTTGATGTGAAAAGCCAGAGAAAAACAAGTTTCCCATCGCTTCAGCTACCATGTTTGCGTTCCATTAACTTGTCGCATGCCAAGCAGATGTCAGTAGTGATTGTCCCTGGAATGGAGACTGTTTAAATTTTAATGGCTTCATTTAAATGTTGCATGTCAAAGCCGAGGGTTCCCTGAACTTGAGCGGTAGGTAGTGACGGGGGAAACGGCTTCATTGCACAGGCTTGCTGCTTTGCGTCAGCTCCTTGGCACACAAAACACTTCAATGCCAAAATAACAAAACCGCCTATTCCGCAAAAGCAGCCTGCCGTCCCAGTTTAACCCCAAACAGTATTGGATTTCCTGGTTTACATCAGAGCTGTGAGGTTGAAATTGCTCCCTCACATCCTGGCAGGTACCATATCTGTAGCCTCACATTAAAGTAAACTGTAAACACATGACTGGGCGTTTATGTTTTTCACAGTAGAGCTGACTGACGCGTGTAGGAGACGTGTTTTCGTCTGACAAATCTTGTCAAGCAGCTGAGGACTGATGTGATGTGCGCCATTTATTCCATTTTTCAAATGAAAGCTCAGAGGACCTCTTCTTATATACACATGTATTGCCTTGTTCTCTCACCTTCTTTTCAGCTTTTTTCCCTCCACTGTTCTCCTCCTGCTAACTCCACCCACTTCCTTTCACCCTCCCGCCACACCACCCAGCAGCCCCGCACCACGCAGCACAAATTGGAGAAAAATAATTCCAGCTCTAAAGCTTTAAATCCCAGCGCTAGATAAGCTGTTTTTATCTGAAGTACAGTGTTTGTCCTTCATGAAAATTCATCGCCCCCACAAGAGGCAAAGGCAACACTATAGGTGAACTAAGCCGAGATAAACACTCTAATTGGGATGAAAATTGACGCCATTCATTATGGATGCCTGTCTTCAAAGGCGGCGAGAGCCACTGAAATGTTGAAAGGAAATTGACTTGCAGCGTCGCTAGTTCGCTTTGAACAAGTGAGAATACGTCGATTAAACTCCACCAGCACAAGACGGTTATGCAGATTACATTTGCTGTCTGACTAAAAAAGCATGTTTGTCTCATGCTGATGGCCCCTCATGACAAGAGAACAAAAGAGAAAGAGGATTAATAAACTAATTCCGTCTCTCGTGCTCTCTGTTGTTGCTCTAATTATCAACTTGATAATATGTTTATTCAGGTGATGTGGCAAATTCTCGTTGTTATTATAATACAGACGAAACTGTTTTGAACATACAATAAACTTTTCCATTCCAAGGTAATCTTACTTGTTGCCGAGCAGTAAATTAGGGCTGAGAAGATCATTACACTGATGGTTTTTTTCCCCATCAACTCGCTCAGAATAACAACTTGGTGATAATTCACAGGAGTGGCGTCCACACCTGAATTCATTTCGCAGCTGTTTTCAAAACACAGCATTGCCTGGTTAAGTGTAAAATAGGAAATTTCATTTGGTTATGAAGCCAATGTGTGTTGCAGTAAACTTATTTTGCTGCTTTATGGCTCTAACTGCTTCCCAGCAAGACTGGTAGAAATCAGTTGGGGCCAGTATGAAGCCTTGTGTTTGACTGGAGACCCATCAGCTATGTCTGTTAATAAACCTTAGTTAAACTGGCAACGGTGAATTGTCCTCATTATCCAATAGGTCAAAGCTTTTATGTTCGGAAACAACCTTCCATTTGGATTACATCTATATAAATGCACGCAATTTGTTTGTGCGCAATATGCCCTTTTTGGGAGAGATATAATTGAGACGAGATTTAAATGATAACATTTCTTTATAGAGCGCTAATAAACAGAGAGCAGTTGGGAGAGCAGTGATGAATGTTGCTCCCCTTGTTAACAAATTTACTTCAGAAGTCATTAAAATGTTTCCATGTTGTCTTTCCAACAGGAGAGAGGGAAAAAAAACACCCAGAAAGCCTAATGAAAGAAAATGAAAAGCAACGGCTCTAAAACGCTTGGTAATTAAACTGGACATTAATAAATGCATTAGCCTTATTTAGCTGTAACTTTGTGGAGCAGTTTGGTTATGCAGATGTTTTTCGAAAGCTCATTAAGGCAAAATGTCACCTGGATCTCGAGTTTCCGCGGATTGTGGGAATAAATCAGTATTTAAAGATCAACAACTCGCAAGTGAAGCTGAGGGGAGAGCCGAGTCTCTCTCAGAGCCCCGCTGCTTTTCACTCTTGGTCGTCTAATATGAATGCAGCCAACTACAAATGCTAAAACAGGATTTTAAAAATCTTTGAATTAGCAGAGCAGTGGGGAAGCTGGAGTCAAATGTAAAAGTGTTTTTCAATTTCCCAGTCTGCATAAAGTCAGACGTCTTTTACACAGATAGCAGATAGTTTCAAAAAAAATACATAAAGGAATACATATTTATGTAACTGGTTTCATTCAATTTAAATTTGAAGTGGAAACACAAATACTGACCCTTTACTAAGGCATACTGCTAAGTGCTGCTTTAACTGGATCCCTGTTATCTGTCAACTGATGCTTGTTGAGGGCAACGTGGTGCTGCAGTGGTGAACACTGTCGCCAAACAACTAATTTGAACCTACTTGTTGTTTGTAGCCTTTCAGTGTGGAGTTTGGATGTTCTCCCTGTGTGTGTTTTTTCCAAATCCTCTGCCTTCTTTCCACAGTCCAAAAACACGCATGATAGGTTAATTACTGCTTCTAAACTGGCCGTGGGGCAATCCTTTCTCCACAAAATTATGTTTTTAAACAACTAAATTGCATTCTTATTTATGTTTTGAAAAAAAAACTTAATTTAGGTTAGAAACAAACATGTTTCATCACTTATGGCACCATAGGAAAGACTTCCAATTTGAACAAGCCACAAAGTCTTCATAATGAGGTAGGAGGGGAGGATGGAGGCAATGGTCGGCACAGGACAACATAGGAAAAGATAGAAGATCAGGATTTACATCCAGTGTGGGAACATTATATTTAGACTTAACTTCAGTTTTCAAGCATCATTTACTCTTTGGTGTGGTTTAGGCACCAAAAATATGTGGTTAAGTTTCAGAAAATATCGCCCTTTGGCTAACACTTTTCTAACAAGTACATGTTAGAAGCTTGGTGAGGTTTAGGCACCAAAATTAGTTGGTTAGGTTTTCCAAAAATAGCATAGTTTGCCTCAAAATACACTTTTTCACTACATATATAAAGCTTTCCTCCATTTTCTTGGTTGCCAGGATGACAAGTCTCAACCCACACCGTAAATTATTTTAAGTTATTTCAGCTTGGAAATGTAATTTCCCCTACAGCCTGAAAAATGTGAGTTAATTGCACTTAAGTTGAAAAATCAGGTCAAAGCCATCTGATAAGTTGTGAAAGTATAAAACTAGCTGAGATTCATTAACTGAACTAGAGAAAACAGGTTCAGTAAACTTAAAATATTAGCTTGAATCAACTTGTCATGTGGACTGTGGTTACAGACGGGCCTGCTCTCCTTTTACATTTTCCCAGTCTAAAGTATTTTTTCCTCGTTTAACTTTGAGAACTTACAGCCTCAGCCGTTGAGGTCATTTTTCTTTCCCAGAGTCAGTACAAAGACAATCTGTGAGGCTGCTCCCAGTTACATTGAGATAAATTATAAGTCTATAGTGCAGAGACTGAATTCAATACTAACCTTTATTATGAAAAGACACAACCGCAACTTAATTTAACAAAGACACACAGCAAGTTTCCAGCATTTCTGACAGAAGAGCCTCTGAGGACTTTTAACTCTGTAACAATACATCCTGGGAAGTCTGCTTATGTGCTAGTTTTGCTTTAAACTTAATTTAAAGAGTTGAATGAACTCTTATGTGTTCATTCAACTCATTGTTTTAAGTCAAAATGGCACAAGGCATAAGAATTCAGGTTCTTCTGAAAGTAAAAAGTAGACATTTAAAGTTCAGTTGACTGGAAATTATATATATTTGCATTCAGTGAACTAAAAATGAGCAGATTTGATTTATGATGCTTTACAGTGCATGATTGCACGACTAAAAAGTAGCGACAGTAGAGCAATAAAATACATGGCAAGGACATGCTGACTGACAATCTATTTGTGATTTGAACAATACATCATAACATAAACATCAAAAAACATAAACATAACACAAAACATCAGTGAGGATGCGGTTTAGTTGTGTAGAAACAGAACTTTGTGGAGACAGACTTGCAGAGCTGTGAGTGTACATGTGAGTCACTGTCAGCCTCTTTGTGTTTGCCCTGCAATGAACTGGCATCCTGTCTATTGTGGACTACACCTCTGCAGTATCCTTCAGCCCCCTCCCCAAGACCCTCCACAATTAGCTAATGGATGCATAATTGTGTGTTACATTTCAAGTCTGAAAACTATACTTTCCCAGTGGTGTCTGCAGCGGTTCTTTCTGGCCCTCTGCCACGTGGTGATGATATATTATTGAAAAATACGCCAGCAGTTTAGGTAAGTTACCACTTGAGAAACGTTTATCAATTATTCAGGAGAGAAAAATCTCTTTAATGCCTCCCTTTACACTTCTGTGATGAAACGGATCTATCCAAGCATACGGAAAATATGTACACTTCCACAGTGTTGGCCATGATAGCTGCGTTTTTTGCTGAAACACATGGCACCACATCAGCTGGCGGATACCTGAATTTTAACAAAACTTGTTCTCGCAGGAAGAGCTCTCCAAACTCCAAATCTCTGCCCCTCAAGTACTGATTTATGTGCGTACAGATCTGCCAAAGGCCAGCAGCAACACCACTCCTCTTCCACTCAACCAGTCATCAACAGCAGGTAGTGCAGAAGAACGGTTCGACCGAGGGGGTTTCACCTGTGATCAATGAACGGCAGCGGAAATATGGAACTGTATCATTTTATTCAGTATTACAGGCTTCACTCTCTAGTGGGTCTCAGTGAACTCAGAGGCTGAATCCAGATAAGTCTAATGTGACAGCAAACACACCGACTACTGCAGGCACATCTTATCAGTATTTATATAGTCATGCCCTGATGTGGGCTCCTGCTTTTTGTTCTCACCTAAACCTGAGCAGTCATCAGACCTCATTTCCTGAGCAATGAACCAAAACGGCTGCAGTTTTGCAGGTGCACTTTTGCCCAAGTAAATAAAAGAACTGGTGGTGTAGTTACATAATTCACAGTGACAGGTAAACACTTCCATTCATTAAATCTGTGCTGACTTTAAGACTGCCATAGTTGACGAAGAGTTCAATCAAACTGACCAGCATCATTGTTTTATTTTTATTTTGTTATTTATTTAATCAGAAAGCCTTATTGAGATTAAGATCTCATTTGCAAAGACAGGCCTCAATAGAAGAAATATATAATTACATATAAACTCACTGGCCACTTTATTAGGTGCACCGTGCTAGTAAAAGGTTGGACCCACTTTTGCCTTCAAAACTGTCTTAATCCTTCGTGGCATAGTTTCAACAAGGTGTTGGAAACATTCCTCAGAGATTTTGGTCCATATTGACATGATAGCCTCACGCAGATGCTATCATGCAGATTTGCAAATCTCCCGTTCCCCCACATCCCAAAGGTGCTCTATTGGATTGAGATCTGGGGACTGTGGAGCCCATTGGAGTACAGTGAATTCATTGTCATGTTCAAGAAACCAGTTTGAGATGATTTGAGCTTTGTGACATGGTGCATTATCCCGCTGGAAGTAGTGTCAAAAGATGGGTACACTGTGGTCATAAGCGGATAGACATGGTTAGCAGCAATACTCAGGTAGGCTGTGGCGTCTAAACGATGCTCAGTTGGTACCAAGGGGCCCAAAGTGTGCCAAGAAAATATCGTCCACACCATTACACCACCAGCAGCCTGAACCGTTGATACAAGGCAGGATGGATCCATGCTTTCATGTTGTTTACACCAAATTTTGACCCTACCAACTGAATGTCTCAGCTGATATTGAGACTCATTAGACCAGGCAACGTTTTTCCAATCTTCTTTTGTCCATTTTTGGTGAGCCTCAGTTTTCCTGTTCTTAGTTGGAGTGGCACCCGGTGTGGGCTCCTGCTGCTGTAGCCCATCTTCTTCAACGCTTGACATGTTGTGCGTTCAGAGATGGTATTCTGTAGTCCTTGGTTGTAATGAGCAGTTATTTGAGCTACTGTTGCCTTTCTATCAACTGGAACCAGTCTGCCCATTCTCCTCTGACCTCTCACATCAACAAGGCATTTTTGTCCACACAACTGCCGCTCACTGGATGTTTTCTCTTTTTCTCTGTAAACCGTAGAGATGGTTGTGCGTGAAAATCCCAGCAGATGAGCTGTTTCTGAAATACTCAGACCAGCCCGTCTGGTACCGACAACCATGCCACATTCAAAGTCACTTAAATCCCCTTTTCTTCCTCATTCTAAAGCTCGGTTTGAACTTCAGCAAGTTGTCTTGAGCACGTCTGCATGCCTAAATACATTGAGTTGTGGCCATATGATTGGCTGATTAGCTATTTGTGTTTACAATCTACTGAACAGGTGTACCTATTGAAGTGGCCGGTGAGTGTACATATTCACAGTACCACAGTTAATTCACTCCCATACACCAGTAACACCCAGGCACACTAACAAACAGCATCTCTAATTAAAACAGCTTCTCTTGGTTAAATAAGTGTCTCTGTGAACTTGTCTTCCCCAGTTCAAAGTTCATCAGAGGATTTTTTCAAGCCAATCCCTCCTTTGATTTGCTGTCATGATCATGAGCTCTAAGCTCAACTAAAATGTTCGATATCTTCGCAGTTTAGATAGCAAGGACTTATAAATGAAGATATTAGTATGCTGATGCCTTCTAGCTGCCAGTGGAGCAGACAGAAACTCACAGTGGAGAGTGTCTGCAGTAATGAATCGCAGGCTGCTGTAGTAGAGGGCATCCACAGGTTGAGGGGTGCTAATGGCAGCATGAGTATCCAGGATATCTCCATAATCCAGAGTGGACACTGTGGTGGACTGTATAATGATGTTTATTGTTTTCATAGGAGTCACAGGCTCTGTTGCATTAGAAGAATCAAAACTGAATCTTTAATTTCTAGGCAAGATGTTCTAAGTGAGTTTTGCAGGACAATCTGCATCTCAAATGTCCTATATATTTGTAATGCTGGACTGTATCAATTAGATAACCGCTTAAAAAATGGATAGCATTGGGAGCATCAGTGATTCATGGTCTTATGTAATCATTACGCATTTGGCCTTTTTTGAGTTTAGTATAGGCTTTAAATTCAAGAGAGAGGCAGCTAGTTAAAATTTTTTAATACATTTGTAAAGCACTACATGTCCTTGCACCAAACTACCTCTGTGAAAAGTTATTGGTCTATGAACCAGGAAGGCCCCTCTGATCCTCTAGCTCCTCTTTTTAGCTTTTCCACACAGCAGAACAAAGACCTCTTTTTCTGATTTGGTGATGCTGCCTTTAACACTCCGAGCCGCTGGAGCAGCTTTTTAGACGCTGTGAGAGGAGATGAAAATACAGATATTTCGGAACTACAAAAATCCATCTATTCAGGTTGGCTTTTATTTAGCGTTCTATAAATTCATGATTTAAATACTCGTACTTATTCTATTCTTTTAATCATTATTAAAAATATTCTGTGTAACTGACATTTACTGGAATAAATTGTGGCTGCACGGTGGCTCAGTGGTTAGCAGCGTCGCCTCACAGTTAGAAGTTCACCGGTTTGGGTCCAGGTTAGGAACTGGGATCTTTCTGTGTGGAGTTTGTATGTTCTCCCTGTGCAGTGTGGGGGTACTCCGGCTTCCTCCCACAGTCCAAAAACATGCTGAGGTTAACTGATTATTCTAAATTGTCCGCAGGTGTGACTGAGAGTGTGCTTGGTTGTCTGTCTCTGTGTGTAGCCCTGTGATAGACTGCCTTCGCCCAAGTTGGCTGAGATAGGCTCCAGCTCCCCTGCAACCCTACACAGGATTAAGCGGTGTATAAATAATAGAGGGATCGATGGATGGAATAAATTGTGAACCACAGTAGTTCACTTTTATTCCAAAAAAAGTATTAGAATTAAAAATCTGACACTTTCTTGATGCCAAAAACAAGAAAGAACATTAACAGTTGAACACTGTAAACACGGACTGTAAATTCAGCTAAAAGTTTTCCCACAACTGTTCACAATGCATCTTTTGACAGCTACTAAGAGTAATATTGCTAACTTTACACTGATGCCCTGAGATAGGCCACTTTTACGTTTTTCTGATTATTTTTATTTGGCTTCTACAATATATTTCCTGGACTACAATTATTCAGACGTGCCTTTGAATAAATGATCCCAATCCATAAAAATGTAACTTGCCTTATCTTTTATCCTTCATTGTTTTAAATGTTAAACACAGGTATTAGATTTCATTTGTGGATCATAAAGATTAGAAGACCCTGCATTTCTTAGCTTATACATTTTAAAAGCAGAAAATGTAAAATGCAGTTAACAACAGTTATAGTTAATGTCAATCATTTATACAGTAATTAATTTTAAAGTTAAAATTAAAGTAAATTACAAGAGTAACGCTGTAAAAACACACCAAAATACTGATGACAACAGCTGCCAGTATTCTACTGTAGTTTTACAAGAGAATATGTGACCATGTACATTTATTTTGTGTTAATTTTAGGATTTTATCTTTATTGATTGTACTGCCTTTTATTTATCTTGTCTCATCTAAACTATCCATCAGACATTTTGTCTTATTCCACTGTTTTTGATGTGCATTAGTCTCCAAATCTATTTTTACCATCCTATGCTGAGTGAAACGCTTGTGAAGCACTTTGAACTGCATTTGATTTGTTTGAAAAGTGCTTTATAGAGAACGTTTGATGGATTGGATGACTGATATTTGTGCTTGCAGAATCATCAGTGTGCTGTGTGTCCTGCACTCATGCAGTACTCCATGATGCACAGTGAAATTAGTCTAAAAGTTTTGACCGTATGTGTTTACCACATTAATAGTAGATGTCTTGTTGCAGACAAGCGACTCAACACTAATCACCAAAATGAGTCACTGTTTTAAGAGCCATTCAAATGAATCCTGGCAGCAGCCTTTACTTATGTGATTATTGTAACCACTAGAGGCAATTTCTTGGTCGTCATCACTCATCACTGTTGCCAAAAAGTTCTCCCAAAATTCAACACAGATTCCTGGATGTCGTGCCATGTAAAACCCACTGGAAGGTTTCCCGTCCTTGTTGTTGTTATTGTTGTTGTTTATCGTTAATAAAGAGTTACATTTACCTAAACATTTTTCCAACGAATTTGAGATTACATCTTCTTGAAAAAAAAACAGATAAGCTTGATTGATTTTGCATTTCAGCATCTTGCCTGTCGGTGCTGACGGAGCCTTTGGAGAATCTCCAGTGCATCGGAGAACTGTTGCCGTAGCAACAGCCTGTTGTAAGTAAAGCTGTGTATGCATTTAAAATCAGGTGAATGGAGTTTGGCCAAAGAATGGGGAAAAGTGAATGGGCTACTCCAATCACTGTGTCCGATTTATCTCATTTCCTTTGGCTGAGGAATTGCATTAAAAGGTTAAGTTAAGAAGGGTTGATGAAAAATGAAATACTTTAGAGCGTGAGACAAAAAAAAAGAAAGAAAAACAGCTGTAATGATGCAGTGCTAACATCTCACATTTTACAGGTGAGCCACAGTGTTCTCACAGGGCTTCTAAATAACCCTGGGAGAGGCAGGTGCTCTTCTTGCTTTAAACTATGCGCCGATTTGCCTGTTGTGAAAGGGAGAATAGAGATATCAGCCCATTAGGTGGTTTAGGTGACGGGCTCCTTTCAGAATTCACTGCCTGCAAACCACCTTTTTCTGTCACATGGCTGCCATTACACTCCATTCTCAGGGAAGTTAACAATGAGAAAAGGCCATCCAGCATGGTGAGCATATGTGCATGGTGTGACCCTTCTATTCTGTATGTGTATTTATTAATTCACAGATAAGGGTGGAGGCCGCCGTTCCTTCTCACCAGGATTCATTATTTTCTGTTCCGAACTCCTGCTGGTTATGTTAATGTGTCATGAATTTCCATAACAAAATAGGCATCAAGGTAGGCAGAAAAATCACTACAGCGCAGCATGCAATTTAAATGTGCCATTTCACAACCAATCATTCTGCAGAGTGCATGGTTACAAATAGACACACTAGTCATCTCTCCAAGCTACTGCAGGGTAGGTGGAGGGTAAAAGACAACAAGTCAGGAGATTTGTCAGTGTCCCCCTCCTTTTTAACTGCCATTAGTCCTCTGCTTTGTCCTCTTTATAAACTTCATTCTCATTAAGCCGAATAACTCATAATGTAGTCTTCACAATTCATTAAAACTGAGAATTTTTACTCGTGTTTACCATGACAGTAATGGGGAAACAATTCAGAGCGCTTAACACCAGTGTTGATTTATTTTGATAATGCATAGCATTATGAACTCCATTAATAAATATGATTCATTTAGCATCGTCAAGTTGTCTGCTGGAGAGGTGCTAACAATTCAAATGAGCTGATAGAGATGATTAAAATTATGCCAAATGACACTTTTTGAGCTTCTCTGCCACAGAATGTCACAATTTCTCTGCACGCATTGACTCATAAAGCACCTCACACTGCAACATACAGGGAGATTTTCTCATTCACCGTTAATTGGCTCATTTATACCCGAGTCCAGAGAAAAACAAAAGATGCAACAACCTTGGCTAACAAAGTTTTGGAGCATGTCTGCGCCAAGCTGTCTGGTTTAGAACAGACACTGACGTTAATGGAGGAAGGCTAGAGTGTCTGCAGACAGTCCATGCCACCCGTCTCTCTCGTCACCAGGCTAAATGCCTCTTGTCACAGCTGACAACTTTTGCAATTGATTAAGTCAGTCTTCCTAACAGGAAGACACAAGGTTACAGTTATGATGAACGCTCTGCTGACTCTGTGGATATCATCTTAGGGAAGACTTGCATTTATTTTCCTTGAGCTTATAATCATTAGATTGAGTCAGTCAACAGACGATAATACTGCTGGTTCATGTGCTAGAGGTTTTTTCTAAAAAAAAAAAAATCTGTGAGATGCACTTGGATTAATTTCCAACACGTCTCAACATGGCAACAACTTTTTCCACTTTCCTTAGCAAAAGGAATGAAATTCCATTTCTGGGACTGAATCAGTTTATTCATTGCACTATTCCTTTGTGCATCTATCAGTTCACCAATCTATTAATGTAGCCTGTCAGATATAAGCTTAGGTCCCTCTCACCTTCAGCATCTGTGCACCTCAATATCTCCCATCTTTCTAGCTCTTCACGGCTCAATACTCTCTGCTCTAATATATATGACCGATCCTTTCAGAAGCCAATTCAGAAGCTAACCACCACATTCCGGACTTCTATCAGGCCCTGATAACGTGAGGTTTGACCATCTGTCAGTGCTGTGACTGCTGGCTATAAACTTCACGCTCTGTCTTTTTATTCATCTGTTTCTCAGAGGAGAGATGCAGCCAGAGCCTGAGAGCTACTGCCGGAATCAGAGACGAGAGAGAAATCAATTACTGCCTTTGCCTCTGCCTAAAACAAGCCGTGTCGGAGACCATCTACAAAAGGGAGGACAAAAGGGGCCGGTGGCCCCTCAAACTCCCAAACCTCAGGAGACAGGGGCGGAGAGCATCCTGTCACGAGCTCTGACACGCAGCCATCACTGCCACCAGTGCAAAATAGGCCCCTGTCACACCTCAAAATGGGATCGAGCCACTTCATGTGCAATCAGGCCTATATCAGTGATTGATGACCACAAAGTGAAATATGAGAGAAGACAGCAGAGAAATAGCTAAGACAGAAAAGTGAAGCCATTTTGAGTAGTAACCTTTACAAAGTCCATCCAGTTATGGCCTCTCATAGCACAATAGTGAACCAAAACTTTTTGTAAGTGGAACAACTAAGTTAGAAAATGTGCTGCTATTGTAGAGGTATAAAAGTAATATGCTGGCACAGGAGAAAATAATGCTTGTGTGTTTAATGCATTTGGCCTGACCAGTTTAATAATTTAAGCTACAATGCATTTACCCTCAAAATGATTATCTGCCACAATTACAACCTATTTCTGTCCGATATCTACAATAATTTGTTTGTTTCAGAAGTAATAATGGAGTCAAATGTCTGGGGCAGGCTTTGGCATTTTGTTTGTAAGTCCCTTTTTATATGGTATGGAAATTCTCAGGAGTTACTCTCTGTTTTGCATATTATAAAAGCTTATGTCGCCACAAGACCCTGAACTGCAGGTGAGGCACATGAAATTAACTAAAAGCCATTAGAGATAGAAAATGACTTCAAATCACTACATTTTTTCTTGCTGAAAGAATCTCTCAAACTCAAAATGACTTTGCGCTGTCACTCCTTACTGACTTTTTTCACATCACATCCCATGAGCAATAATAAATGCTAAGCAAGTATGAAGGCAGAAAGCAGAACCATTTTAATAATGCAAGAAATACATGTTGAAAAAGTACACAACCCTGTTACAAAGTTACTAGTGAGGCCCCGATTGCTTCAGACACTTTGACTGATACCTAATTCTTCCAGCTGCCTTGTCTATAAAAGCCAGAATATGCTTTGAGAGAGTGAGAGTTGAGCAGAGCCATCCTCACTTATGTCAAGCCACTGAGATATGAACTCAATAACACACTGCATTATTTTCTCCAACCATTTGGTCCAAACCAGCTGGTGAGGCCAGACACAAAACACAGCATCTGGCAGGGGAGACTGTGGATGCCTTGCCATGGCGTGCATGTGTGCATCTGTCCGTCTTGGTATGTGTAGATGGAAATGGTCGTGGATGTGCGTCGTGCATTGCGTCCACGGAGAGGAGATGTGTCACAAATCGCTGATTTCCATCCACACGCCACGGACAGTGTGCCCATCAGCTTAGCATGATTACAGGCATGAGAGAGGCTCTGATTGTGGGATGCTGGAGCGTGAAGCCGCTGGAGAGGAACAGAGAGGGGACGTGGCAGGGCCAGAGAGGAGGGATGGAAGAATGGAGGGGAAGCCCAGCTGGCGGCTGCTTCTAATTGGGCTGAGCAGGTTTCCATGGCTGACCAGACCCATATGCAGTGTGGATCTAAAGAGAGGGAGAGCGACAGAGAGAGGAGGCCGCAAGCAAAGTAGCAGGGCAGGCCAGACTGCAGGGGTGGAGGAGGGGGGTGTAAAGCGGGCAGGCGGGTGAGAGGCTGGTCACACTCCAGTCGTCACAGCCTCTTTGTGACAGGGGGCAGAAAGAGCCAGCTGTCACCCCCTGACAGGAGCGCACACACACACCCCTCCACTGATAACACAGGCTCAGTGAATGCACAAAAACAGAAGCACAACACTCGAGGAACAACTACTTTAATCAAGGCCTCGACTGAGGGGGTGAAAGAATGAGGCGAAACAAAACATACATGAAAGACTAGAAAGGGATCTGATGAGAAGAGCCGGCGAGTATGAATGTAACACACTTCTTCCTGCAGGATATTTACTGCGTGCCATTGGAAACAATTAGAGGTGATTAAAACGGAGGTGAACTGACAAGGGGAGCGTGGATTCCCCCATCACCACCACCTCCACCCTGGCTACCCCCCACCATGCCTGTTAGATGGGGGTGCTAGTGCGTGTCGTGCTCAGGGGGCGAATCGATTCACTTCACACTCTCGGCAGCATTAATTAATGATCTGTTCTCTGTATTGTACAGTGACTGGCTGTCACGCTGCAGTTTCTTTCCTAACTTCACTCCATCCTCACTCGGCACCAACTTTCGCCGAGTTTCTCTCCTTCCCTTCCTCCCTTCCTTTTTTACAAAGACATAACACAACAACACAGATACACTTAAAGCATAAACGCTGACACAAACAATAAATGTACCAATAAGGATTATAATATTGAAAGGGAATATATGTGTGCATGGAACATAAATTCTTGGAGCGTCATTCATAGGCCTTTGTTTTTATTTATTTGTTCCCTTTACAACCAAGCAGATGTCTGGAGGGCAGACCACAATCCTGTTTATGAGAGAAGAGAGAGGGAGGAAGGAAAGGTAGCAAGTCAGACATGACACGCATGGCTCACTGCTGCCCCCTACCGTATTTGTGATGCTCAACACATAATGCACTGCATCCCCTCAAAGAAGCTTTATGGCTGTCAGCGAGACAAAAAAAACATGTGTATTTTAAATATTTTCTTATAGCTTAAGGTCTCAGGTTTGATGCCTCTGTGCACAAATCTGTCAGCACTTTTTTGTGTGTGTGTGTGCAAAATACACACTGAGGGAATACGCATAATAGTCCTCGGACTTACTCGTCTGCTGTTTGTTATGTCTGTATCCTGCAGCAGTTTGACATTTTCGATGGGGTTTTTGAAATGTCAATAAATCTGAAATTTTTAAACTACGACTCGAGAAGCTTAATTATACACACCTTTCTGACGCTATATTTCACACACCCACTCCCAGTGATATGTGTGGTTAGGCAGAGGAGGAGTGAGAGCAATAGGAGTGACTGCAAGGAATCTCCAGGGGGCTGAGGGAGACAGTAAACTAAGCCATGAGAAAAATCAGATCACCTTGAATTTGCATAAACAGCCTTCAAATGGCTGCGCAGAGGGTATAAGTGTTAGCCATCCAAGCCTGAATAACTCCCAGCCGTGGATTAGTATTGGGTTCACCCAGGTCATTTAACACTTAAGACAGTCTCTGGGGAGCCTATTCATGTTGGACAAATTGTTTTGCCTTTACGGCAGCTCTGCGCTGTACAGGGGTGTTAGTAGAGTTCTGAGGAGTAATTTGCCGCCTGTAGTGAGGGACACTTTGCACCCCTGTTCCTCCCCGTTCAGAAAGTGGTGCCGTATCAAAAATACTAAATGGCAACAGGAGCAACATCAGCACCAATTACATGGAAATAGTCACCGTCTGGGTTAAGGTCCCGGGGATGGGCTAAAGACATGGGGAATAATGAGCGAACACTTCCTCCTCTTGCTGCAGGCTGAACAGACAACTCAGATGAAATGTGGAACACAGACCTCGGTGAACCTACATGGAAATACTAAAACTTTACAAAAAGCTGGGCATTGCTTGTCAAGTTAGACAAAGGAATCAGAAGGTTATCAAGAAACTGTGTGTGTGTGTGACCGAGAGAAAATTGCTTTTGTTGGCCAAGAGTCAATTGAATGTGGCTTTATGACACTGCAGAGAGCTGGGACATGTATCCCTACAGCATCCTGCCAAGTGGGATTCACTGGGTGTGAACGTCCTTCCTGTTCTACACGATGCGGTCGTTTGAACACATGAGGAGGCCAAAGAGATGCAGGATGGTCAGCCATGTGCTGTTCTATTTGTCCAGAAGTAGTTTTTTTTTTTGCCCTCGCCATTATCAGGTGAGCCAGCAATACTTCAGGTCCAAAGCAGTGATCATTATCCCTGCAGAAAAACATTTGGAGGAAAATGCATCCCCATCTGAATACAGTATGACTGTAAAATAGATTTGTTGCAAACTAATTATGCATTTACCAAGCAATTTATAACACAGCAATGCCTCCAGTAACACTTAACTTCTGGAGCTTGATTAATGGCAGCATGCTGGAAGCTGGAAGCCTCGAAATAGTAGGTGTGGAGAAGGAGCTCACAACGCCAGCATCAGCAGTCTGGACCCACTCCTTCTGTCACCGCTCTCACCTCCTTCCCATAAAAGTAAAATGCGGCGGGTTTGGAAAACAGCCTTGTCCTGTTTGTCAGAGGGCTTGTCGTAAATATCATGTTTGTCAAACCCCAGAGGAAGGAAAGCATTGGTGACGGCACTCATCGCCGCCATGGCACTTCATCTGCCGGTGCCAGCTTCAGTTAGTGCAAACGATTGTTTGAGAATGCGCTAATTTGTTGCACCGCAAGGTGATAATCATTTACTTTTACAGCTTCAATGAGTTAGATTTTTTTCCAGTGGTATTGCACAAATGACAATGCTATCTCAGCACAGCTTTGACGGGGGTGTTGATCAATCGCAATTATAAGTGATTGCTTTAGTTTCTTGGATTTCAGGTCTTCAAAAGCCACTCTCGCTCCGTTTTGGTACAAAGGTTTACCTGATTAGCGATGGAGGTTGATGCTACAGCAAAGAATCAGCATCATGAGTAATTCTGTCAAGCTAAATTAGAACCACTATTTTTTTTTTTTTACAGTGTATTGAATTTGTGATACATTCCATCTAGTTAAGTTGGATTTCCAATTAAGTAGCTTACTCATCTCCTTTGTTAATTTATGACCTTAATATCTGTTTCAATTACAGGCCGCTATGACCCATGGCAGAGATTTATCTGTGTGGTTGCAGTTTGCTGGTTGAGTATTTGTTCAGAAATAATACTTCTTTCTCATATACTATTGGAACATGCTGCTCATGTACATCATTTAAGACAACACTGCTGTGATTCCTCATTGCTGTTTCCTCTCCATCAGCAGTCGCTAAGCCACTTTTTGTGATTTTCAAATCACATCGGTACAGTTGTGTAAATCAAATTAGTGACTCACTCGTTATTTCGTGAAGCATGTAGCGTTTCTAAGTGTTCATTTGGAACTGAACCAGCTGAACACAAGGACCGAACAGCCAAATGCTGGTTGATCTGACGTCACTACATACTGTGAGCATGCTCTGTATTAACTACAAGCTTCCACCATCAGATGTAAGAATGAAACCAATAAGAGTTGAAGAAGCGTCTAAATGGAAGTGATAAAAAGGACAGTGCAGACTATTCTTATGGACAATTTGCTCATCTAAGTGCGCTCCACTGACTTGAGCTCAGGTTGAATCAGCATTAACATGGCAACGACACAATCATTTGCCTCATAATGAAGTGAGAAGTTAAGACCCAGCTGCTGCTAAAATAGAAGTCTGCAATCGTTCTAAATGAGAGATGCTGACATGATGTGCATGTGCAAATAGCAGCACCATCCAGTTGTCAACCATTCTTATCATTCACTAATCCCTCAGCATGTTTACAATGAGCCAACTTTTTGACTGGAGACCCATAAACCACCGACAGGGGATCAAGCTTTACTGAAGGACACACGACTACAAAACACATTTCGGCTGGTACCCACAACAAAAAAGGCAAATCCAACAAAAAGAAATTGAACGCATTAACAATTCAAATGCATTTTATGATCATTTTAAACCCATATAATTCAGTGAATCAAAACTTTTATGTCTCTTATTTACAGAAAGTGCCATCTTTAACTCCTTTACAAGTTTATTTTGTGGAACGCGCGCAAAGCTTTTAACTGAAGCACTACTCATGAATATTTGAAGTTCCATCTCTTTCCCCAACTTTTATGAGAGTCTTAAGAAAATTATGTGAAAGCACAGCCTCTCTGAGCAGTTCCTCGTCTGTGCGACCTGCTGCACGGCACCTCTGTCTCCTTTTGTTAGAACATAATCAGAAATATTTCAGGTCTCAAAAGACTGCAGTGCCAGCAGCAAAAATATGAGCAGGGCTGGGGATTTTTTGAAGGTGTTATTTTGGACACTGAACATTCAATTTATGAATAAAAGAAATACAGAAAAGCAGCCACACAGGCAAATCCTTAAGTTGAAAGCTAATTAGTGGTGGGTGTCACGGAAACAATCTATTTATGTGAGTTTTGAAAACAAAATGAGATGGCAATACAACAGAGCTGGACCCTCAAGCAAAGTAAAACATGGCTGAATATCTCAACTAAATGTAGTCAGAGCTCACTTTTAAATAATAGTTTAGTCTCAATTCTTTCCTCTTTCTTTAGTCACTTCCTAAACTCTGATACATTTCTGTGCCATTTTCCGTCTCTGGTGTTTCACTCAGGAAATGATACAAAGATCTTCACATCACTAAATCAGACAAGCTCAAAACTCGCTCTGCCGTCATCCACAATCCGCACAGCGATGGCAAAGCTTGGTCATTTATGTAGCCAGCAGATTATGGTGTTTTCCCCTATAATCAGCCTACAACAGAATGCCTTCAATACTGCAACTATACACACAAGCATTTTACAGAAATCAAATGTTTTCACTTGCCTGCCAGTTTTCCAGACTTTTTATTAATATTATCAGATAAGGCACTGATGCGGAGAAAAAAAAACTTTTATGACCCAAAGTCAAGGCAACAGAATGAATACGGAAGTTACTCTGAAGATAAAAGTGGGATACTGACATTTAAAAAAAATACAAACTTTAAAACTAACTTTGACATGAAATAAATTGATAATGTGTTTATATGCTCAAGAAAAGCCTGTACTCTCTTTTACCCCCAAGTAAATCACATTCTAATTCAAGTGTATGTCTAGTTTTTGTGTATATACTAGAATTGTCAGTGGACTGTTCGCTATGGCAGAAAGGCAGCCTCTTATGGAAGTGCTGGGTACATTCACAATCAACAGATGGTGAGCACTGCCTCTTCCCCCCCAGGGCAACAGTAAAATTGAGCTTGTGAAATCTGTCACAATCCATGGTGGTAAATGTCTCGCAGTTCCTGCAAATGCTAATGAAGCACATGTGAGGTCCAAAACTGAGCAGGGGTGGGCAGGGAGAAATGGAGTCCAATTTAAAAATGACACTGTGTGACAAACTCATTCTTCTAGAGGGCAGAGAGTTTTCTCTGGCCTGCGGACAGACACTCACAAATGAGCGCAGCTGAAAGATGCCAGTGACATTCAGGTCACCATTGTGTCTGTCTCCTTTGAGACTCACTCCCAACACGTTCCATCAGAGGCCTTGATAAAAACCCGCCATTGCTGGCAAACGCTAGCCTTCATTAGACGGGAACATAGTGATTAAGTTAATTATGTTGTCCTGCTATTTAACAAAATGAATTTCAACAAGTAGGGATGCGCATACTGGACATTTTAAAGACCTCCACTCAGCTGGAATTAAACTTGAAAAAGTGCCCTTGACAAGCCTTCAAAAAGAGAGTTGGGACGTGGCTTTGGTTTTTATCTGCTAATGAACATATTCGGAAGTCCCACTGCTTCACATTACACATTCACACATTGAACTTTTTAATAATTAGCAGCATCAATGTTTCAGTCAACAGTTCAAAGTTTAGGATCAATGCAGGATAGCTGATTAAATCCTGCAAGCAACTATGATGCCTCTAAAACTGCCTGCACTGTAAATGTGCTGTATTCCCACTACAAAATGAATGACTGGGGCCATGTTTACAATTGATACCTAGAATATATGCTCTGACCTTGCCACTCTCCACAAAAAATTACCACACTCAGGAAAGCAGATATTGAAAAATGACAAATATTACTTCTAGTCCAAAACGTGCATTAAATGCAGAGCCTGATGACAACCATTTTATGGAATCTAGTTCGTCTGGGTGCTGCCAATCCCCCGCTACTTCATCCACAAGGGAAATATGACTTGAATATACCATCTAGTTAAGATCAATCTAAACCAGGCAACCCCTCCGGCATGCAAAGTACATCAGCAGGTACTTACAGTGTTTATTTAAACAGAGGCTATTAGTCACAAATTAATGAGTTGTAGCAGATAATCTCTCCTTATTAACAGTTACACGCTATGATAAACATAACCATTAACGTATGGGTATATTGGCTTAAACTGGTAGCTAATTTGTGCAGCTGAGTGTTGCAGCTATAAGAGCAGGAGCTGTGCAGTAAGACATGATTGGACCAAAGCCTCCACAGTCTCTGCAAAAACCCTCAAAACCAATATGCACATATAACCTAGAGATGAAAAAAAATGAGAAGCTGGGAGTATATTGCAAGTGCCTAACAACAATAAAAAGAAAATGAGCTCTTCCAATAAAAGTAATTCACTGTTATTATCATTTTTATCATTTATATTTTAGAAGGGAGCAGTTACCTTGAGAGCAAACCAGCAGTCGGTAACGACATGACACTGCCAACAAGAAAATAGACAGAATGTCCATAACAGAACAGTTTGCTGCTAAAATTATTCAGCAAGAATTATACAATATGTCTTCAACCACAAAGACTGTTTAAATAAAGCTGAGCACTGGAGAAACCACATGATAATATTATACATTTCAAAGAATACACATTACAGACATATTGGCTTTTTTTTCATTAAGTTTCAAGCTCCATAGTTGATCACTGACTAAATGTACCTGTGCCTTTCCTGCAAGAAAAAGAGCAAAAAGCCACCAGAACTTGGCTTTTTGCAGGAAGATATCAAGCATCATCTTGCATTCATCTGTCAGTGTCACAAAAGAAAAAAAGTTGGAGAAGAACTCCCTTCATTCACACCAGAAGGTGCGAAAGTACCAAAACAAGCAGCTCAATGATTTAACACTGCAGAACATGTCTGGCTGCAAGCACCTCACGCTTGCTGATAACAGCCACTCATGAGCACACAACCAGCAGCACCACAGAGCCTACAGCTACTGAGCTTGTTGGAGTGAAGCTTTGGTCCCCTCGCATAACAAAAGACTAAAAGTACTGTTGAGCTGACACATCACAAAACTTCATTTTCCGATCCTCTGAGAGTTGTTGTCATGATGCTGTTATGACTGTGTGCATTTGTAATCTGAGCAATGGCGAGGATACACCTGGAGCAGCTGCTGGACAGGTAACACAACCTTTCCTCAAGCCACAGCGCTGTTCGACAAGACTGGACTGTTGGCAGCCAAGAATACTAAGAGTAGCTCAAGATTTTAGTGGCATCTGCAGAGTTTGCAGAGTATCCTACTGCAGCCAGCTTGGCTGATTGAGAAGAGTGGTTTACACCATTCGATTACAAAGGGCGCATTGCAGCCAGAGGATATGTTGTGAGAGAGCAGCAGTGCTCTTGAGTCACTCAGCTCTCTCAAATGATGAGCAAAGGCTTCTTTTTGTTTTCCAAGATACTCAAAACCATCTCTCAAAAGCTTCAAAATGTTGTGTGAAATTTCAACCTAGTAGCATCATTTTCCACCAGTAAGAAAGAACAAAAAAAGAAAAAGAAAGAACAGTTGTACATGGTATGGAAAATTAACAGAATTGCAGATTATCACAGATTTGTGTTGTAGAAGTTTCTGGAAATTGGATTTTCTAAGGTACCTTTTGGTCCAAGGTTTTACAGATTGCCTTTATGCACACATTGGTTTGTCTTCATTATATAGGGCAAACTCACCACTGACATAATAAATGTTCTCTGCTGATCCACTGGCCTCTTTTCCAAAGGTCCTGTGTTAGCACCAGGTTAAATTGGGAAGCCATCTCCTCTGAAAAATTAGTTATTGGCCTTACAAGATGTTTTTTATTCTGAAGGAGCCTGATATATAACCAGGAAACTCTTCAGGCAAAAGAAACTAAAAGGAGTTGGGGTAGTTTAAAGTTTGTCAGCCAGAAACTAATTTAATTATAAAACATTATATAAACATCCTCAAGACCAATTTACACCTACTCAGCGGGCTGTAAACAGAACTTGAAAACCTCTGCAGAAAACATATAATTGAATCATTGAGTTTTTGGGGCTACTATGGGCGGGCAGAATGATCACAATCGACTTAAAAAAGATTTAGTCCATCAACGGTTAAGCGATGTCAGAACTGACTGGGTCACGTTCATATGCTTCCAAAGGAGGAGGTAAACAAATTATCCTGTTATGTGCTGTCAATGACGGTGCGTATTAGGGCCGGAGAACCCAGTGGGAAATCACACAGTAATGATTAGAGATTCAGAGCCTGCCAGTGGGCATGTGTATCAGCTGTCAGAGAGTGAGCACTTCCCCTTAACCAGGCTGTGCCCAACAAGCACTCTTGTCTATTTCAGACACAAACCAGTCAGTAAACGCAACATGGGATGGAAGACAACCAGTTTTTTTCCTCCAATTTCTACAGAAAAATCAATTCTGAACTTTAATTCACAATCACTAATTACTTTTCCATGGTTCAAATATAATTTACCTCTAGTATAAAATGCATTACTTGTCTATGCAATAATTTGCATTCCCAAAGAAACATTTCATTAAAAAACCACACACATCATCATGATACTGCGTGATGCAGAGGAGTCAGAAAGGTTACTGATGTTCGCCAACTGCCTCGAGAAGAAACAGCTCACCAGCCCACACTGCACATGGCAACAGCGAAAACAATCACTGCAATTTCCTACTAACAGTGTTCTGTGATATTGGAAGGAGAAGTCTGCTGAAAACTCAGTTACCAAATACTGCCACGATTTATAGACTTATCTGCAGAAGGACACCTCTCTCTAATCCTGCAGTTTATATTAGACTATTCATAACCTGCAAAAATATTTACAATACATTCGTCTTGATCTAATCTCAAAATGTGGAAACTAACCTCTGGAAAATTAAAACCATAATTCTAATCTTTGTCTGGCATGTAAGACTACCAGCCTCATTCCGGTGTATCAGGTTATAATTTGTCTGCTTTTCGTGTTTCATTCACAGGAAGGTTTGCGACACAGAAGATGGCTTGAATGTTAACTGTCAGAAAAAGGAGAAAAAAAACCTTTTCACATCCCTGAGCTTTCGTCCTGGCTCATACCTCATCGCTACAAGGTGTGGTGTGCTTCTTCATTTGAGGCCAAACCTCCATCTTTCATGCTGGAGCAGACAAGAGGATTGATTGCACTATATTGCCCCTGTAATTTTCCATGTTGGAGGGGGTCACTCAGTCAAGAAAAAGGAGCAGACAGCCTTTGGCTCCACCTCTTGAAATCTGAATTAAACTGGAGTTCTTTCTCAGAGATGCAGCAAGATCGGCCGAAAAGTTCTCCTGCAATGAACAAGTTCCAAAAGTTCCTCTGTAATGAACAAGTCTTGTCCTGGATTGTACAGTGTTGACTGGCAGGAGCAAATGCACTGAGCAATCACACAGGTAGTAACTGTAACTTATCCTCAGATAGGTTCAGTGGTAACAGTTTATGCAGTCTTACACAGTGAGGAAAAGGCTTAAAGTAAAGTGAAAAAAACAACTACAGAGCCTGTGCCAAAGCTAACATCAGAGAGGAGGATGTAGAGACAAAGGAAGTCTGGCAGAGATGATGGGAAGACAAAATATAACACATTAGAGAAAGCAGTGCATCAGGCTATGAATACTTTGCTTTCTGAAGTTAAAAGCTTGACTATCAGAGCGTATCTGCATTTTAAGTAGTAAACAAAACTCCAGAGCAGCAATGGATTTACCTTTTATTTTTACGAACTTACTCACACACATCCATTTCAATAGATCTATTTTTATATACAATGTTTTAAATTGGCTACCATATGACATACATACATAAACAACATAAGTAACTGTGGCAGTGAGATAATTTGGTCAAACTGGTTATCTAAAAACCTTCAAAAACATCACAATACCTGTTAAACAAGCGACTCTGGTGCAGACATGTTTTTAATCCTCAATGCTAGACCTTCAACCCATAACTATTAAACTGACAAAAATAATAATGGGAAGGAGGTGGGAAAAGAACAATGCGAGAACAAAGTGTTTTAAAGATAAAATCGTCAGGTGCTAAAGTCAGGTACCATTAAAATGACAAAACAAACTTCTAAGAAACAAATCAGTACAGAAATTTCAAAACAGGTTATAGTTTTTGCTGTCATTTAATGGTGAAGTCATCCTTTGCTCTGCCTGGTTGGGATGCACTTTTGCCATTGCTCCGTGTGAGTGAGAGTTTTCATGCTGGGCTGTTCATTACTGGTCGTTCAGTCCTTGATCAGACATTTGACAAGTGATTAATCAGGCAGGCTGCCTCAGTGGAGCAACTGAAAGTTAATTTCCACACTTCTGCATGTGGGGATGAATTTAAAGCGTGTGCAGACGGAGCGGTAGCCTTAGTCACGCTTTCAGGGTGACCCCTGCCCCTCGCATTTGCAAAGATTATATCCAGTCTGACAGATCCGCTCTTGTCTTCATCACGCACCAGCATGCAGCGCACATCTGAGCACTGGCGAAGATGCAAGTCATGGAATTGGGGACAGGAAGGCATCATGGCAGAGTGTGGAGTTGGGTGAAAGACGGCATCCTCCTGCACCAGACCGAGGTGGGTATCTGTGAGTAAAAACTGGACCAAATGTTCACGATGGGTACCAGAGCTGATGTGCACTGCTACACTTGTGTACAATAATATCTGCACATCTCCCAGAGTGACTGTTTCTTGATCCATGTTACAATGAATAAGACAAACCAGATCAGCAAGACTCTTCTGAAACTGAGAGCAAACCCTTAAACCAGCATCCAGCAGCAGGTCAGGTACGTAGACCTGCCAATCTAGAGACATCTTCATCAAGTCTCCATTGAGCAGTGGGTGCTCAGATACCCGGCTGTCCCCTGGGCACATAACATCAAGTATGGCCCAGCACAGCTCTTTAGTGTGATCCTGGCTGTGGGTGTAGACGCCCAGGATGCTCTCTTCTGTGGTGCCCATCAAACGCAGACTGTGGCCTGATAAACCTATCTGAATCTCCTTCAACTGCAACAAAAGGAGGTGGTGGAACAAAACCAGGACTCCAGCGTCAGTGGTCAGGGTATAGAGGCCAGTTTCCATCAGGATCAGGAGGGCAGGTTGGGGCTCAGGTTGGCTGCATTTAGCCACATTCAGCCAATAGAGAGCTTTAATCTTCTGGAAGGTAGGCACCGACATGGAAATGACAGAATGTAAAGTGTCCATCATGTCTTGCAGTGGCAGACTTTGTAGCCTCAAAAGGGAATCAGGAAATTCTATCAAGGTTTGAATGGCAATTTGGAAAGTCCTCTGGTATTCCAATGACTGATCTCTGTCTTCAGGTTCACAGGTAACCTCTGACTCAGTGAGTTCTTCCAATGACAACAGCTCTGTGATATGTTTGTCTCCTTGTTTTACTTGAGTGTCAACCATGTCTTGCTCTCCTGGTGACTGCAGGTCCCTGGTACTCCTACTCCTTTTCCAGATATCCTTTGGGATTAGTTGCACATCGTCTACCTTGTCTAAGGTTTGTATTGGTGTCAGGACTGGGAGTTGTGTGCTGCCAGGATGCATGCAGCCCTGAGTCCTCTGAGCTGCCTCTTCAGGCTGAAGGTGTTGAGTGAAATCCATCTGGATGTGCTGTATGAGAGGTAGTCCTTTTACCATGGATAAAATGCAACTGTCCCTGAACAGAGAGAAGACGAAAGTCCCTCTAACCATCGAGAACACCTGGCTGTCCTTCACCACAGACAGAACATTACTTTTCCTGACCAGAGAGACAACCTGGCTGGACCAGCGGGCCCCAACAGGCTGTACTCTTACTTCCATGACTTGCTGCAAAGTTGTGGGAGAGTTCCAAAGGACCCGTCCTGCATCCTGCACAATCCAAGAAACTCTGTTGAACAAAGAGCCGAGCCCTGAGCTTTGAACTGTGGCTGCTGCAGCCTCCGTCACACATACTCCCGGGATCTCCAAACCTTTAAATTCATCCATCTCTCCGCAACTGAGCTGGCCCTCAAAGGCGGTTTCTTTGGGCGGACAGCACGCCGCCTCACTGCTCAGAGGCTTTCTGTCAAGCTGAGAATGAGTGCTGGTCCGTGGGAGGACCGACATGGAGCTACTTCCTCCTCTGCTCTGCAGGTGGGACGTGCTGCCTAATGAGATCCCACCAGAGCCAGGTCTCCCCTTGTAGCAGTCAGTCACAACACCTTGGATCTCATTAGCATTCCCTTCTGGCTTTGTGCCACATCCATCACCTGGGCCCAGGACACTTTCCTGCTGGAGGCTGGCATCCCCTGACCAAACCTCTTCTCTCTTATAACTTGCAACTTCAGCCCCAGTCTGAGCTTTCCTCTGTGGCCTTTCAGATAGGAGTCCTGGCCCTGATTGATGACACAAGTCCCTCTCCTGCTCCTGGCCATCCCTGGTGCTTACTCCACCCTGTAGTGTCTCTCCATCCAACTCAAAACTAGTCTGAGGGACTAGATATCTTCCAGGTATGGCCTAGTTTACATTGTGCAGGTGGATGAGAGAAGGAGAAATAAAATAAGAGGAAATAAAACTTTCAAAGATTTCAAAAATGTACTACACATTGGTGAGATGCAACTAAAACAAGTTTCATGCAGCTACATTTAAAAACATACCTTTATTTATGCATTCAGTTATACATAAACACATAAAGGCATGCATAGGAAAATGAAGCGAATAACACAGTATATTTATAAACAACATTTCTTCAAGTATGCTCTCATTGCACTGTGCTTTCACAAAGCGAATGTCATTTTCTTTGAAACCCCTACAGGAAAATGTAATAGGGTTTAAATATGTGCATAATAAACAAACAAGCCAAGGGAAAAAGTATTTCATGGCTCATAAATATCTTCATTGGGCATGGCAGGAGAGTGGGTAGGTATTGACATTTGCTCCGTTTTGCAAAGACAAAAGGGACTAGAACTTCAGCTGCACGGTGACAATATAGAATCACAATAAGCAAAACTGCAGAACAAAGTGTTTTTGCTTTAGTCAATTTACTTAGAAACAATGAAGTCCTATCTAACAGCACACAGAAATACCAGTGGCTTACTGATTGAACCCAAATTTCTATTATCTTAATCAAGAGTGCCATTTGCTGTAACTGTAGAAAAAACAAATACATACTGTAGTCATGAACTTGTCTTTTGGGGAGGAGGTGAGGCAGACGCTTGGGCCTGTAGACTCTTCAGTCTCTGCATCCATTTGACTGAAAAGGCTGCAGTGAAGATGCACAAAAGAAATAATACATTTCACATTCTATCAGAAAACAAAAATTGCATCTTGATCAGAGGAGGTGTGAGCACAATACAGCTGTGGTTATAGGCTTATACGTGTTGCCTGGCTCTTTGTTTTCAAGAACAAATTTAATTATTTGCTGTGGTGTGACACTGGAGACTTTAAACAGTTTGCAGGCAAAAGACAAGACTGCAATAACCCCCACCTCCCTGTTCAGAAAAACCATCCATTAGATTTGAAAAGCAAACAGCCCAAATGGCTGGATGAGATTAGAGACACTCTACTAGCTGTGAAATTAAATAGAATCTGTGCATGTTGATTTGAGGATTTACATACAATAGTCAGCATTCCAGAGGGGGGGAGCAGAAACCAAATATACAGCTCAGAATGATTTCTGACAGTAAACAACGGCTTTGGCGGAGCTTTGCGTGCTGCGGCAGGTTGACAACAGGGGAAAGTGGGAGCAGTAAAGCATTGACAACATCAACAAGAGGGACACAGTGCAGGTCCTCGTGACGATTAAAGGATTTTTGCAGATCCTTCGGATCACCACAGAGGATGTCCTGTACTCAGCGATGTTTGTCTGCTCACATGAAAAATGGAGAAACACTGATCTGGAATTGCCAGTCTGAGAAGCTGACCACATTTGCCCATATATTTTTTTTTCCTGTTGCACACATAACTCAAATGCAGAGTGTTCTTGCTATGGCATGACTGCATGAAACTGGTACATGAGTATTCATTAACACCCCCACATGCAACCCAGTTCACCTCCCTCTAATTTACCTCACTGCAGCCTTGGTTTTCTCTCCTGCTGTCTGTTGATGGAGATCCCCCTTTGGAAATCTTTTGATGTCCTTGTTGCATCTGTACAGGCTTCCCAGAACCTGTTGCCATCCCAACCCCCCTGCTGGCCAAGCTTCTCTTCCATCCCCCTAGCCATTACCTCACACAGGCACACACATGATATAAGAAGTCCCACATCCTTACATATAATACCTAACATACCTCATATTCCACTTTCAAATATGTCCTGTTTATTCTGTTGCTGCTTTATAAAACTCAGACCCAGTCATTTGAAAGAGCAGATTTAATGTTGCCTAAAAAGAACAACTTGAAGTGAAATGGCAAAAATAATAATAATACGCCTTCAGACAGGTTTGTAGGCAAACTTGTTCTAGCTGCACTGCAGCGGAGGGCCTTAAGTGGCACCAAAGCTGCTAAAGTGCTCCTTATACACAGACGTTAACCAGTGTAAAGAGCATTTCAGGAGATGCAAGCTCCTAATAGCAGCTTGTCAGTGGTCATAGGAGGCAAAGAGTAAAGTTGCCACTTGGCCTTGTGGCCAGAGATGGAGGCTACTGAGAGGGTTGTCAGATAAGGGACTTTCAGAGCATAGGTGGCCATTAAAAGCTGCGTGGGTCAAACACCAGTTGGCCGGCTCCATCACTGCAAGCTCTCAGAGTCTCACACTGTCTGGGGTTTGAAATAGCTGCATTTCAACTCCACTTCAACACAGTGTCTCTATTACACAGTCCATTTAATAAAGAATGAACGAAACACAGTGGGCCACCCTTTACAAGGAGGTAAGAAGGGGGTCTTGAGGACAGTGGTGGATTTTAAACAATGTACCGGCAAGTGACCCAGCCTCAACACACAAACACTACCCTTTTCATGCCTCTGCTAGCAAGATCCATCTTATGTTTCTATCCTTAAAGCTCAAGGCTTGACATTTATTGTTTATGTTGTCCCCTGTCAAATATTGCAAGTATTTTTACTATCAACCAATCGATAAAACCAGGTGGAAATCACCCCTTAAATTCTTGAAATAACTGACACATTCTCATGTTTATGCTTCTCTCAACACTGACACTCCAAAGTCTGCATTTCAAGTCTTGACACATCTCAATTGGCTACATAGACATCTCATTTAAAGGCTCCTTTAAATAGGTCTAAAAGATGCAGAAGCCACTTATTGAAATATGACATATATAAAGGTTTCACTTACGGAACTGGATTAACTTAAAATGTCATGTTAATACAACATTAAGCTGAGTTGGTCCATGTGTGTTACACTTGCCGAGTATTCGGCATTTATTTCTAATTACCTCAAATATATGTACGTGAATATCACATATACACAAATAGAATGAAAAGCTGGATAAATACAAAAATCTGAGGTGCTCGCATGCCTGAAAAGCAGGTCGGACTTTTTGTTAATGCAGTTACTCTCTCTTTGTCCCAACAGTCAGCTCCTAAAGATCCAAATGATGGACCCAATAATGGGCTGGTTGCTTTTGTTGTTATGGAGCACCTCCCCAAGCAGCTGCAGGTCATTTCATTGATGTCTTGTGTCATTCCCAGGGTTGAACAGATATCCACAGCCAGCATTTGAATTTAAATTATCTGCTCTTATTTACTGCTGAGGGTTATTTCCAAGATGATTGAGCAAAGATAGATCAATTCTGTCCTTGCTGCGAGGGAGTTTATGCTATGCAAACAACAGAACAAGGCTAGAATACATATCTGAGCGAGAGATGAAAAAGACCTTCCCTCACTGCCCATCTTGAGTGCACAAAAGGATAATGGCTGAGTGTGCCGGGTGAGAGGAGGCAAAAATAAATAAAAGAATACATCATTTAATATTTCATGGTGCCTGTTCGGTAAGAAACTGACACTCACAGAGGAATCAAATAATCAAAGTGTATTTTGCAACGTGCCACATTTTCCTGCATGTATTGCTCGTATTCTTTTCTGTAAAAAGCAGCCGACATTCCCGTTGCTGTTCTGTTATAAACACCTACGGGCTCCGTCGTCCCTTTCTTCTCCCAGCAGAAAAACCAAATGTGTCTGCCACAGGATAATGAAGACAAAGGCTGTGTAGTCGGCTAATAGCAGACTTACCGTAATCCTGAACAGACACGGGTGTTCACCATTTCATATTTAAATCAAACATCATCAGATTGGAAGAGGGTTGCAGGTGTCAGAGTGAAAGCAGTATTAATCACCAGAGCAGAAGCACTGCTTTTTGGGCACATTGCAGCGTGAGGGGAAAATTAGATGTCAGACAGCTTCACATGTTGTAAAACATCAGAGTTAGCAGATCATAAGAGACCAGGGGCGTGTCTCAAGTTGCTCACTACTTTAGGTAGCAGTAGTGAATCACTGGAGAGTGAATTGGATTTTGGACATTAATTCAATG
The DNA here is from genome assembly GCA_024666655.1 of Dascyllus trimaculatus. NCBI lineage: Eukaryota > Metazoa > Chordata > Actinopteri > Pomacentridae > Dascyllus > Dascyllus trimaculatus. The sequence continues at coordinate 22,789,088 of CM045464.1, read as the reverse complement.
AACACTGACACACTGACAGATCAATGAACTGTCACACAGTTCCAAGGCAATGGTAGAGCATAAAGATGTCACATTACCATAATGCCTCTCAGGGTTTGGTAGGATATAGTGTAGAAAAAGAACACAACTGCTGCTAATAGATCAATAGTGAAGTTTGATTCAGGGAGACTGTAGCACTGAAAAAGTATTACCGTCAATGTTTGCCAAGTCTTAAGGATTTTATGTATGTCAAGCATCTTTTAAGTTATCTTGACGGCACATTTTTAAAGAAAAAACTATCCACTCCTGGTGAAAACTGATGCAGTTTAAGATTTGCTTTCAGGTTATTGATTACCAGTGTCCACATGATGGGTTTAACTGGCCTGAATCAATCTACCTAAATCAGACTTGACCATCACTTTGTGAGTTACAACTGTGTCTACCTGTTGTGTCAGCAGGCCTTTCTCAAAACACAATATGCCAAAAACTGGGCTCACATCACAGGAGATGAAAAAATCTAACAGATTTTGAAATCAGGTTGCATCACACATGTATGGAGAAACTTTAGTCTTCTTTCTAATCTCAGTCATGTAAGTACTACAAGTTTGAAAATAATGATCAATCAGACAATATATGATTTTATTAAGATTATTATGCCAGACAGAGTGATCAGGGAGCAGTGCACCACCCTATGTGATCTCATGGGTAAGCAGGTGTAAAGAAAATAGACTCTGGTGCAACAATTCGCAGTAACATCAATAAGCCTGGATGAGGAAATGGCTGGAAAGATGTGGTCAACATGGGTTGTCCATTCTTCAGTGAACATTAGCCTAACATTAGCCAGGGCTATATAATTACTTTTGCTTGGCACTGTTGCTCTGGGTGGTAGTATGATGATCTTATCCATTCCCATAAATATCAAACATATCTGGCTTTAATTGGGCTGGCCCTGATTTGGGAGGTTTAAGACTGGATCTGTAAACTCCTCAGACTACTATCAATTCAGACCAAGATCAGATCTCTCCTTCAATAGTCAGGAGAAATAAAATGGTAAATCATCCTGAAACTCCTGTGGTTTGAGCCCAGCTAAGTTTATATTAGCATATTTGGGAGTTTGAACTTGTTATGACACTTGACACTAAAGGTTCAATTAGTAAAGTTTTACATAGCTTTCATCCGTCTTGCCTCTTTTCATTACAATTGCATGTATTTTTTTTCTGTAGCAAGCCTTGGCAGGCTGCACACAAACAGAGGCAGCACTACTATGCAACATCATTGTATAAAACATTAACCAGACCTGCAGCCAAACTAACCTGAGAAGCAACAAATATTACATCTGGGCTCTGGCAAGCATGATATCTTATATGTTTTTAAATGGTACAGAGACATCAGTTCCACTATAAAATTACCAAAAGTCTTTCTGAAACAACACTGTTTTCCATAAAATGACCATAGACACTTTGCTTTGGAGTTTAAAGCCTCAAAAAACAGAGGACATTTTTAAGTAGGCATCATTTTTGATATATTATCAAAGTCTAAATGGTCAATTTCTCACTTAGAAATGCATTCATATTGTCCCCCATCACAGCTGGTTACAGCAAAATACATTCTAAATCACTAAAGTTAAATCAGCTGCTTCAGAATCACTGATAAACTGAAAATAAACCCTCCATGTATTTGGTCTGTACTGATGACATTTTACAAATATGGGTAAGAATACAGATTGAGAAAAGGCCTAAAATGAAAAGAACCTGCAGCAAGTGTAGTACTACAGTGCGTTGTGGGAATTTTCTGGGGAGCTGAACCTGAAGTGCACTGCAGTGCCTTTGGAAATGGAACACTGGTAGTTCACTACCTACTGAACTAGGGGCCACTTTGGGACATGCCCTTGGTTGTAGGAGTTTTGCCTGTTGTAATTTCCACTGGCTCAGCATGAAGCACTACAGAAAGTCTTTTTTTCTTTTTTTTTTTGCATGTTTCCACCTCTCCTCACTGAAACGCTGCCATGATTTATGGCTTTGATTTGGTCTCGGTGCCCGATGAATGCTGCTCAATAAGCAGGCACACTGCAGAGATTGTGCTGGAGTAGATACAGTTATGCCGGGGTCACAGAGTGTAGAGAAGCTATCAGACATGACTGCATAAGTCTTACCCCGAATTTTGCAGCATCACCTTCGCAGGATTCTCAGTAGATTTGGGGAAGTCAGTCAAAGACAGGCTGAAGACAGACTGCAGCCCACTCTGCAGACAACAGAAGGAGACAATGCTATAAAATGGAAAATCTGTCTCAATGTAAGAAATGAGTGACAGCTGCTGATGGTAGACTTGCAATTATACAAAGGTGCAGTTATAGTATACGCTGTGTGTCATCTGGATTCATGACAGTTTTTCACAAAACACATCAAGGGACGTTGAAGACAGCAGCATTTGGAGAGATACCAAAAAAAAATCAGGTCAATCAAAGCCCCTCAAAAAATGAATGTAAGCAGTATTAATTATCATGTATTTCTAAGAAAGGATGGTTGTAGCTTTGGAATGATTGGTAAAAGAGCAGCTGCAACGCACAATATGCTCCGTTCTTGCTGTTTCATAGAGTTTCTAAACACCAAAATCGAAAATGTTAAACAACTTGCTAATATTCAGAGAGACCACTTCAAAAATCACTCTCACACAACAGTTACAGGCTGCATTCTGGGTGTGCTGGCACACATTCAGGCTGGATGAATGTGGAACTCTTGAGAATATCTCATTTAGAATCGATGTTAAAAATGAATGCTAAAGACTCTCCTTGGAACCACAGTGGGGCCTGGATGCCTTTGCTTCACTTGGCTGTAATAGTGTGCCGTTTTCAATAATGCAAAGAGCAGTAAGCTGTCAAAGACCAGAAGTACAGATGTGTCTATAAAATGGTGTGTGAATCCATTTTACAACATGAAATGCTATAAAGCATAGGGAGCTTAAAGCTGCAGGCTTATTCACTGACCGAGTCATTTTCTTCTATATACTAAAATAAGTTCATTTTTATTAAAAATGGATATAAGATCATAACATTATTCTAAAATACTATTAACGTGATGATTATAGCAATATTATCAGATTTCTATAACTATCAGTGCTCCTCTCCAGAAGCTAAACGTAGCATTTTCTGTTCTCTTCACTTCTTTAACAAAGGCTTAAAAATAACAGCCCTGTAAATAAATCATGCTTACTGAAAAGTATTAATCCGCTTTGTGTGTTTGTTTTGCTTCCGACAAATACTAAACTACATGCTGTGTGCTCCATAGATTTCTTCAGATACCTCCTGTTGCACAAAGAGGACCAATCTCTCTCCAAAGCTCTAGTTACACAACCACATGCAGAACTTTTGTGTACACCCAAGACAAACATTAGGATTGTTTTCCTAGAGAGAACAATCTGAGGATATACACTGCAGTCCCCGTTTTTGAAAAATATTGTGCCTCTCCTTCATGACACATGACACTTGGCTTTTAATTCCACCTTCAAGTGTGGTCCTTCAGCTCAGGCATCATAACCTGGCTCCAACTTTCACACTACCATAAAGCTATACTATGGTAGAGAAGCACCCAGGCAACAGTATTAAGCATACTCAGTGTCTCAAAAACTAAATCTAACTTTCTCAGTGTTTCTCATGGCAACCTGCTTCATTAGTATTTCTTTCACATAGACACTCAGACAAAATGGCTTTCTTTATGCATATTTATAACTGTACAGTTTTTTTCAATTTTCTAATGACTAAAAATATTTTTACTATTAGGAGGTTTCAAACACTCTTGTGGGAATGTCTTCATAGCTGTACCTTGGAAGCAGATGTACCATACTGATATATTAAACCTAAAAAACATCACCTGCCACACCTTAAGTACATACAGATCTCCATTATGCTTACAATTTCGAAAGATGCTACAGTAAGCAACAGTGATTTGCCTTCACTGGCAGAAATATTTTTTTTCTGTTGATCCAGGTGAAATGAATCCCAATTATATCTGTGCTCTGATGATGCAACATGATAAAATGTCAAAGGGGTGAATGCTTTTCCCAGAAACTGTTCATAAGAAGACTGGCTAAATCCACATTAAGACTCTTATGATCATAAAATATTACTTGTGGACAATTTGTCACACAAATCACCACGCTAAACAATTCCTTTTTCTGTTCATTTTCTGCTTTTGTTAGTTTTAGACTGGTAGTATTAAAGCCTTTGGGTGCCACCTTTTTGCTGCAAATCCTCCTCTAAATTACTGGACTCTCCTCCTTCATTTGGCTTAAAACCAGAATGTGCCCACAGCAGAGCTGGGCTGTTTTTATTTGCAACTAAATCCATGATGTTTAATGGGCTTTATGTTAAGTGCTTTGAGGTAAACAGTTAGTGCCACTAAACCACAGCAGGATGAAGAGGAGGTACAAAGAATGGAAAATTACATAAGCAGTGATTTAAATAAGACATTTCTGTTAGTTTCATTCAGTGTTTATTTATATACAGTTCCCCATAGAGGACTGTCAAGACACCTCAACAGCTACTATAGTAGAGTTTCAGTTGTTAAGTTCATCATTTTGCTGAACTTTTTAGTCATTGTTTGTTAATTTTAAATGATAATTTGCCATATATATTGTTATTATCAACACTTAATTGACATGGATCTAATTTTTTTTTAGGAATATTTTACATTGACAAATTACTAGAGAGAAAACACTGCTGGCAGCATTCTGGAGAGGAAAGCTGCTTTCACACAATGCTTCTTCAAAACCACATGAAAGCCAAGAGGGAGTTGCTGCAAGATGGACCAGAAGCAGGCAGCTTTGAAAGACGCTGCACCTGGCCTCGTCTCAGGAAGCACACAGCTTTTCTAATGTGAAAAAGAGACTGTTGATGATTTTCAAGTCTGTTTCTTTTTTTTGAGCCAATTAATCAGAACAAAGAACTAGAGTTTCGTACAAAATTAGCAAAAATAAAAAAACAAAACAAAACCCCCCCAAAAAAACATGCAGTACCAGCTGAAAAGCTCACAGTAGTTCTTATTCTGATGAGAACAAAGCTGCATAGATCCCACTGGTGGGCTGGTGGAGCTTCTCATGTGGCGTCTGAATGTGATTTCAATATGAACAGTGTTTGCTGGAAGTGGCGGGCATTACCAGCTGTAGTTATGGCAACTAAGTGCCTGAAGCTGACTTGCTTTTACAAAATTACCAGCAGAAAATGCAGCTGAGGCAGACGCTCTCTCAACCTCACCAAAAGGTGAATAACACGGGAACACAACAGGGCTCTGTTGTGGGTACTGCCTGTACCTGGCATTTCTCTCTCAGCGGGGAAACTTCAGTTGGGTGGTTAAACCAGAGTGTGGGTCCTCCTCCTAGTTGTATGATTGCACCTAGAGGGGCCAAAAGAAGTAAAGCATTAGAAAAGTGACAAATTACCAACTCATTCACCATCTTCAACTTTACCATTTGTTATAAAAGCAGCACCAACAATGAATTATGCATTACACTGGGAGAAAGACTGGCATGGGCAAAAAATCTGATGCATTTCGAGATAGATCAAGTGACAGTAATGGCGATGTCTGACTGCCAGGAGGCCTTTGGAGGTGTGGCAGTATCTATAATGCATTGAAAAGGTGAGGGGACTGTGGCCATGGGAATCTTCTTGTCATTGTGGGATTGCAGTGAATTGAATGCACACTGAACTTGGGAGAAACTTGACAAACAGCAGAAAAGTTCTCAGCAAAGCAAAATGAATGAATTGCCACGAGGAACACAATCCCCCAATGTGATTGGCAGTGACCTAGACCAGGAGGATGATTTACCACAGAAAATGGTCCATGGAAACTTGAGAAGTCTTGTAAAGCTTTAGAATTGAAGTGATATTACGGTTTATATATCAGGCTCACACTCATATGGTCATATCCACAGATTTTCTCGAGGTCCTCTCTCCGTTCTCCTCCCCTCCTCTCAGCACAGCAAATACTAATCTTGCTACTACTAATGACTTCTGACGAGTGACAAAGCACCTGAGAGAACAGCCAGTGATGGATTCCAGCTGCTGTTGGACTGAAAATTACTATCATTTGTTCAAGAAAATAGCTTCAGATGCCGCCGTTTCTGAAGGGGATATTGGATAAATTGAAATGGTTATAAAAGCGACTAGCGTAGCCAGGCACTGCGCTGCCTGGTTCCTGTGCACAGTTTTTTATCTCACAAAAGCAAAGCCATGTGGATGAGGAGGCAGTAAGCGGTGAAAGCGCCCGGCCCCAGCGAGCAGGGCCTGCTCAGGGGGGCCAGAGTTTCAGCTCGGCTTGCCACTGTCCTTTGAAAGGTTAATGCTCTGGCCCACTTCAAACCTGTCGGCCCTATCAACTCCATCTGCCAATTAAATGGAGGGCCTGGGGCTTTGTCTGGAGCTTTGTCCGGGGCCTCTCGCCCTTCAAAATGTTTAGTAAGAGAAATGGCATCTGCCCTGTGGAGAGCTGTGTTCACAATCCACTCATGCCCTGAGTGCGCTGCCGTGGGGGAGCCAGGGACCTAAAGTGGATTTCATTTGCAGATGTGATGCAGTGATCTCATATAACTGCATTCAAAATGGATGAAAGTGTTATTGGCTCCCACTATCCAAATAATTGCAAGTCTGAGAGAGAAATCTTCATTATTACAGACATGCTTTAAGTTTTTTTTTCCTCCCTCCCCGTGTTCATTAAAGAATATCAGGAGCAAATTAGATTTTCACAAAACAGCTTACCCTGAGTCAGCTGGCAGGGATCAGTGACCACAGAGCCATTGACTGAACACAGTGCACCATCCTGAGGGAGCAGAGTCACGGTCCCAGCACGGTTCTCAAGCACACAATGTTCACCGAGGAGGCCTGGCCCATGAAGCACTAGAATACAATGATGAAAAGTGTGGGCAATGCAACAGCTGGGAATAAAGTGGAGGAACTGCAGCATATTAACCTCGACTCACCAATGCCCTGACTGCATGAAGCTTCTGCACTCCCAATCAAGGTTCTGCCCTCCTGCAGTCAAGATTAAAAGATTATGATACAATATGCAAGCTGTTGTTCAACAAGCAGAGCAATTAAAAAGGCACCGGACCTCGGCTGGTTATAATTTCAGAAAATATATAGCATAATGTTTGAATTATATGGAGTTCAAATGGTTTATTCACTTTCAAATAATAGAGGATGACTCCAGAGCTGAGCAGGCCTTCACCGATGCCGATCAGATGAGGCAACTGGCAGTCCAAGGCGACTCCACTTCCCGCCTTCCTCAGAGCCACAGTCTCCTCCTGTGGAGCGAATGCACCACAGGAGAAAAGAAACTCATTCAATCGCCTGTAGCTGGAATGGCACACGATATAAAATAAAAACGCTGACAGACATTTAATGGCAACCAGCAGAAAACTGAATTCTTTATGACTGCTCTTCCTTGCCTGAAGGCCAAGCGGGATAGCAGAATTCCAACCATGTGTCGCCATGAAGCAGCAGAGTGGCTAACGGCAAAAGAGGCGCCATAAATCATTCAGATTATCGTGGCGAGAGTCAAACTGTACATTGTGTTCAGCGAGGGAAACAGACGTAGCACCCCCGCCCACACAAACACACATGCATATGCACAGGTGGGTTGTATAGCATGCACCGTTTCCTTTATTGGTACATAGCTATCCACACTGCATGTTGCCATTAAAATACTATAGAGCTTATAAAATACATCAAATTCAGATAACGGCAGCAAACTTCGGCTACTTTAAAGTCATTTACAATGTGTCTGAAAACAGCATGGTATGGGAGGTCAAACAACAGAGAATCTCCGTGTTCACAGGTGAAACAGGCCGAGCATGTCCAATCCTTCTGCCATAAAACATGGCATGTGTCTGCATAAATGCTCAATAATGAAAAGTCCGGATCTCACACACAGTTTATGAATTACTACTGCACTATAGTGATGCATAAAAACAAAATTACAGTTAGATCACAACTTAAAAGTCAGATAGAAATTAATCTCCGTATGGAGAGGGAAAAAAATCCATGTTTGTCTGGAAATCCCTGCTAAATATGTATTTAATGGTGTTACAGCACTGCTCTACAGAAATGTGATAAGAAGTCGAGAAATTGATTTAATCCTTGAAAGCCATTTCTAAAGCTACACTTAAAACGTCTGATCTGCTTCATATACCGCTTGACTGCCTCCAACAATTGTTGCTGAGGAAATGTAGCAGCGACTTACACCACCATACAGTACGTGTCTGTCAGGGAGCAATATTCATTTAGCTTTGCAGAAAATGTCATTTTGTATGACTTAATGCTCAGCTTGACTAAAAAAAGACCATGCTGCAGATAGAATAATTCCAATGGGCGGTTAATTCGTCGGCAATCAAACAGGAAATGAAACACAGCCTCGGATGACCTGGAAGTTCAAACGGCACACATGAATTAAACTTCACTCCCAGCAAGTGTTTAAGACTGGTAACCTTTTCCTCTCAGGGCAATGGCTGTGGCCGTTCAACAACCCAGTCTACCAATGTATGAGTGGCCCTATCAGAAACATTCTTCTGTTAAGCTGGTGGACTAACGCCTCACATTGCCATGGATTATCAAAAGCACCTCCCCAAGAGGCCAAGCAGAAAATCTCCCACACGGAGGAATCAGACTCTGCATAAACTAGTTCCCCTCGCTTTCAACCTCCTCTTGCTCCGTCGTATAGATTGGACTGTGAAGTGGGAAACATGTCCGCGGCCAGCACCACCTCACTCATTGGCAGCTGTGAGATGGGAGAAATCCTTTTTTTCTAATGAAGAAGGAGAAGCATCGACCACAGCCCCTGTACTTAATTAAAAGGGATTTTTCACAGACTTCATTAGAGGTGAGGAGCAGCCTGGCAGATTAATGCACTGTGTCACTTTCCTCAGACACCAGGAACAGATGAGATCCTCTTACTTTCTCCTCACATTCACACAGAAAGTGGCTCCTCACCACACCCAGTCTGTCTGCAGATGAGGACAAAAAAACCCCTATGCTTTCAGATTGTGGCAGCTGGTGAACATACTGTAATTAACTGTGGCCTAGACCAGCCATTAAAAGCCATCATTTGTGGTTGGCCAGAATTTTAATGGATTTTCTTTCTCCAATCGCTTTGACAGTTCAAGTTCCCGACTTGGGCAGTATACATTTCAAAACACTGCGACACTAAGCCAGCCAATCACCGCTCCTGACTGCCGATCACCCTCGCCCAGCGGCGCAACTTCAGAACAGAACATTTTCTGCATTTCAATTGCTGTGTTCCATTAAAAGGTTGATTTCCTTGAAAGAGCTGTGTTTTTATCCCAGATTGCTGGTCTTTATAAAAGTTAAAATGTCTAACGCTTAATGAGAAAGGCAATTACATGGCAAGTTTTCAAAAAATGGCATGAAGCCTTTTGCATGCAGTGATGAATTATATTCCATTGTTAACTTGCAAAAAAAGAGAAAGAACTGGCACCTTGTTAAATCATTTCTTTTTCATACTCTTCTTTGTGTTTTTTAATGCGTGTCCTGCGTGTAAAAGAAGAAACTCAACGAGAAACTTGTTCTGGTTGTAATTTAAACAGCTTAGTACACATTCCAGCAGCGAGTTAACAAAATTCACACTGGAAGTCATGTCAGGTAACTGTTGTTATCCTGCATATATGGATATTAAACACTGACATTTCACAGGACTCATATTTTTTTAGGGCATTCATTTTCTTAAAGAATGTGTTTAAAACAGCTGGACTTACCAAAATATAAAGCACATTTCATTTTAGACGACCAGGACCTGTAACACATGTGCTGTTATGTCAAACGTAGCCAAATAATAAATTGTCACTGATTAAATTAAGGAAAAGTCAGCCTATTTTGAGCCAGCCTTTACTGTCATATGAAGAAAGTCTGCTGCTGATAAGAATATGTAAAGGTCAGGAAATGCTCCAGTGACTATAATGTATAACTGCTGACACTACGAGTTAAACAGACATTAAACAGAGCAGGGCTCAGAGCATTTCAAAGCTTAAGTTGTGCCGTTGTGCTGATTGGAGCATGTTTGGGAAACGCTAAGACTAGTAGGATCAAAGGGAAGAATGTGGTTCATTTTATCTTACTGAAATGGAGGTTCCTCCCACCATACTGTGTGACAGGGGGGACTTGAAAGGGTGGCTCGGGGAGCAGAATGCAACTCCACTTGTGAACCCTTTACAAATCTTTGTGTTAGTATGCAGTTGTGTATTTAATATACATTAATAAAAATGCTTCCCATTGCATGCATATATATAAATGTATGCATGAAATAAATATCAAATTAATTAAGAAATATATTTAATACACAAATGCATGCACATATACAGACTTGCATATTCGAATCCCCTTGTGGCACAATAAGGTGGGAGGATATATATACACTTACAAATATATACACAGACATATTCACATACCCTAATGCAGTAGAACGTCACTTACTTTTCCCCCTTCCTGCCTTTTGTGTTCTCTCAATCTGTTGCCTCCTCTGTCTGGTAAGAGGCTGCTCTGGAATCCATCTCATATTAATTACTTTCTCTTTCCCACATGCCCTGTAACCAATCTGGGAAGCTGACGATGAATAACTTTGCATTCTAAATCTGCTTTGAATACGGAATTCAAAATTCTGTTTACACCGCTCTTGGTCAACTTGTCTCCTTAAGGTCCAAGCAGACAGTTTCATCTAGCTTTCAGCAGCGGCGTCAACTGAATTAAACACAGAATATATGCGACTTTGAGTTGAGCCAAACTGCTCTTAATTTAAAAATAATGTGCGAGAGATGGAAAAACATGCACTAGGTTTAACTGTGTGCACTCAAACATGGAGGTTAGATCAGAACCCTTTTTAACAGACACGTGCTGAAGGCCATCTGTTAAAAAATATTTTAAAAATGAGTTTAAAAAATTCCACCGCTGTGATTAGGCTTTTGTTTTGTGAGGTATGTGCTAAATTTTGAAATGGCCGACTGTAAACCAGGGCTGGATGTGCTTCTCTGTGCTGAACCAAGTAAAGACTCCACCTCTAATGTCTGTGTGGCATTCCATGCAGGAATCCCGCTTATCATTTCTCACCCAGGCGGAATGCAAATGCACAGGAAGACAAATGTCAAATCCATAAAGTCATTCATCAAACACTTAGAGTTTCAGCAACACCAGTGTGCCTACCGGTCACCAGTACAGTGGCCTTTTCGCCTAGGTGTCACATTGAATCATGCATAATCACAGATGCATCTACACGGATGGGCACAGCTCTAAATAAGGCGTGTTTTTCAGCCCTGCCAAGGGAGATGAGCGATGTTGCCTCTGAGCATAAAGTCATCAGCGCTTGAACATGCAAACAGATTTACAACACTGTAACTTTAATTAATATGCTGGACAGTCGGAAACGAAAGTGCCATATGTCAATAATCAAGACCTCTTAATTAGGAGCTGTGACAGCAGCTAATGAGGTCCAATACAGGCTCACGAATAAAGGGCTGTCAAGCCACTAAATGTCACCTGCTAACCACCATACAGAATAGAATGTTAATTATCCAACATTCTCATATAAAGCTGATGTTCATATATATGGTATTTAAAATCCTTGCAGTCTAATAAAATGTGGCTTCATTTAACCAAGCAGACGTGTTACTCTGGTGCAGGATGTCTGATACATGTCAGAAACCCAGACATCTGTCACGAGTGAGCAGTCAAAAGACAACAGTTTAACCCCATGTAGAAACAGCTAGAAACATTGTACTACCAGCATGCATAATGAAGACAAGTAGTCACTCCATACTTTTCATGACTGGCACGCTTCACAGTTCAATGCATAATGCAACAGGCTACTTGGCTGAACACAATCAGTCCCAAACAAATGACATTTGGTGTTATTTTGGAGGTTGGGCACAAATTCAACAGAGGAATTCAGGGTTGGCAAAAGCAGCATTTTTTGTTGTTGTTGCACCTTTGGGGTCTTCTGACGATGTGACCACACTGTCCCCGCCTCAGAGGAGCCATACTGGGAGCATCTCTGTTCTGTTTCTCTTTGTCAGACTCCCCGAGCGCTGTCACACACTTCACGATCATTACAAAAACTCTACTTTTGGATGCCATTTAAACCCAAATAGATGGAAAATTAAATTTCAATGCCAGGTTGACTCTACTCTCAGCGCCCTTTCCACTCCATGAAGTGGCTGTTCTCAAGACTTGCAGTGACACCAGCTGGCAGGAAGCCTTTACTGCAAGCAGAAACATCTACAGAAACCGTGTCTGGGAGCTTGTGGCTCCGTTGATAGATACTAGTTAAATCAATGATGTAAACCTCCACATTTTATGTAATCAGCGATCTCCTGCTTTACTTGCATATATGCTTCTGTAACAAACTTTGAAAGACACCATTATCATAACATTTATCATGTCATATATGTACATATCCAAATGTAAACTCACCATACCATAACTGTACTTATCCATATGCAAATCTCACTATGTCTTAATGTACATATCCATATGCAGAATCATCATGCCTGGTATTTTATAATTATAGCTTTATTTTTTAGCCCTGTTGTACTTTTTGTAATTCTTGTGCTTCTTTCTGCCTCATCTGTATCCAGCTGCTGTAACATGTGAATTTATCCATTAAAGGATCAATAAAGTTTATCTTATCTCATCTTAACATGACATGTCACTAATTCCCAAATGGCTGCATAAAAACAACAGCAACAGCATTAGCAACAAGGGCACCTAACAAACAACTGTGAACATGGGTGCATCACATTTTTTTCTGAAATGTTTTCCTAACTCTGTGCAAAAAGGAGAAGAAGCAGTAAAACTACAGGGGGTTTTGGTTGCTTTCTGTGATATTTGATAACTTGAGAGAGCTATAAGAAACACTGAACAGTGTGGGTCATCAAGTTAGTTCAGTTTTATTATCCTCTATGTGTCTAACAATCTAACTGTACTGTACCAGCTTTTGTTATTCACACTAACCCTCTTAAATTGGCCTCAGGATGCTGATGCAGAAGCTCACAATTTGAAGGAATAAATCACTGTTGTACCTGCAGAATACTCTGAGTCTCCCTCCATTTGCTGGTCCACTCTTTGGTCAGTGCTTCAACCTTAAGGGAAAAAAAGACTCACTATCAGAAATAGCCAGTGTATTATTTACAGGAGGAGAACATCAAAACACCTCTTTACTTCTGAGGATGGCTCACCTTTGCCTCATTCTGACGCAGTTTCTTCTCTACCCTCACAGAGGAAGACAGCTTCCCTTGGAAAACCTGAAGTAGTTGTGAAAGCAAACCCACATTACAAAGTTTCAATAAGAAACATGCATAATGAAGCATCCTTGATGGTCCTTTACAAGGCACAAGCAGAACCTGAGTGGCTTCTTCAAGCAGTCCTCGGAGCCTGGTGACCTCTGCCTGCAGCTCTCTGATCACCTTCACGCTGCCGTCTTCGTTCACCGTGGGAGAGTTCATTATGTTTTTAGCCCGGGTGGCATAGCGCAGAGTGTTCAGGGTCTCCCCGTAGTTCACATCAGCAGGTGAAAGGGCTGCCAGGAGAGGCCACCATAAAGAAGCACAGGTTTCATGAGAGGTGGATAAAACATGAGCAACAAACAGAAAAGAAGTATGTTCAAGAAGAAGTAAGAATAAAAGGGTTGCCTTTTTTGAAAACAGCCTGAAATGTGCATACTTGCTATCATAGTGGTCATGGAGTTTCCACCCAGGCTGTCTTTGAGGAGCCACGTCAGCACAGAGTCTCTGTAAGGAATGAAGATCTGCTTCTTTTTTGCTGACTGTCCTCCCATGCTGAGATCAGCTGAGAGGTCATATTGGGGGGAAAAAAAAAAGATATTGACTCTGGAGAGAGCCACCAAGATATGAAGCGCTTCATCCTAAAGCTCTATAGATCCATTTTGGCAACAAAAGTGTCATTGCCCAGTATTAATCCTCATAAACACCTCGGGTTTTCTAATACAATCTACTGTGAGTTAATTCCAGCTGTAATTTTATCAGGGCAGAAGTCAATTTTTTTCTTTCGAATGATGAAACACCAATTTGGAATTAAACCAAACACCAAATTGCAAAATCTATAGCAACAATTTGGGCTCTATGAAACAGGCGGAGAGGCAACAACTATACCGTGTTGTATTTTGAAACAGTGATTCAACATCAAGCAAAATTACCATGTGTGCATAGAATGCAGTCATTATTCACCGTCTTTTATCGATCTGACTTGCTCAGTACTAGATAAAGAAGTTTTGTCATGGAGCGTCAGTAATGCTGGTGTAACCATCTTTACCCAGAGCTGAGATCACACTGCCCAAGGTGACCAGGGATTTGTTGATGTTGGCACCTTCCTTCAGCCTGATGCCTGTGGTGCGCGTGGCATCAGCTCGCTCACTGCCTGCCAGGTCTACCAGGTGGATCTTACTCAGAGTCTCACACGGCAGCTCTGCATCAAACCGCGCCTGTGGCATGAAAAAAAATACACAGCTGAGAGAATCCTCATTTAGTTCAAAAGAAGCAACATCACAGAGAATACTTGGGCATATAGGTGGCATCACGACAAAAGTGCTGCTTAAGATGGAAAAAAAGAAAAAGCCCCTTTGAAGATGAAAACACGTGTTAAAAAATTACCACTACACAAAATGGATAAACAGAGCTAATTAGAGCTGTTGAGGGACGGCTTTTGCCAACACCTGCTGCTTCCTGTAGAACTTTATGGGTTTTTTTTACCCCAATTTAAATGACACAAAATGAAACATGGCAGCAACAATATGTTTCAAGCTGAAAATGTCACCTGGGTGAACATGATGGTGAAAATGGCGTGGGAGCGGCTGCTGCAGTCATTCATGCCCGTGCTGGCTGTGGTGCGGTTTGCATTGCCAAGAATGATCAGGTCCTCCATGTCACTGTGGTTGCGCACCAAGTGCTTGGACAGATCTACAAATGAGTTGCACTTTTCTGTATTACACTCTATGCCGTTTGTACACACTCAGCTAACACGGACATGGAGTGAAGAATAAATTACCCACTCTCTACATAAGGTCCATCCCTGGGGTGCTCCCTCACTCTCAAGCCTCCACCATCTGTGGGTGGTGCTCTCTTCCGGAGAAGGTCCTGGACACGTTCATTGTAGATCTCCAGATAGCTTGTGCCAAGACAGAAAGCACAAATCCAAATTTTAAGCCAAGGCTTCACAAATTAATGGCGGGTTTCATTGTTAATATGTGAATGGCACAACCCCAAGCGCGAACAAAACAAGTTATTATTCACTGTCTATTATGAAAAAGAGATGCACAGTAGGTTTAAAGCCAAATTATTGTCATTGCTTTGTTCTGCTTTTATTGGCAATGAATAAACAAATATGCAAAGTAGGCTTGGCAGAGCACTTCAATCAAAACTATAGTGGGTGTGTGTGTGAGAAGCAATAGGACTAGTCTGAGGAGCCGATTCAAAAACAATGCGAGGCATGGTGCAATTAGGCTTTATGCGAGCGTGACAGAAATAAAAGGCAGGGACCATATCCTGTGGATGAAGCCATGCATGTTGTTTGCTGGCACAGTGATGCAAACTCAAACAGGTTACAATGTTAGAGGCTTTCTACACGGCTACAGGCATAGTTGCCATCATTACAATGCGCAAACAAGAAGAATCATTAAAGATAGATACATGCGATTCCAGCTACCCCCGCGCTCGCCTCCTTGCAAGTACAAAAAATTCAGATAACATCGAGAGAAAAGATTGAACTGCCTACTCGACAAACACAACAAAGACACAAAAGCAGTGAAAGGTTTGAGAAAAAAGAAATAGCTAAAGTCCTCGTTCACATCTGCAGGCAAGAAGAGGAGACCGTGACCTTAAGACAGGACAGAAAAACTGTCAAGTAGGAGCCGGCGATGCTCTGCCGGAAAAGAAAAGTTAAACTCTCCTCAGCTTGCAGGTTCATGCAAGGAATATTAAGAATATCTTACCTGAATACTGCAATCAGGTTTTTTTAGTCGCTTTCAACTATAAAATCAGGCACCTCAACAAAATCTATTGAGAATTTAAACCCCGGGGAGGTCAAAACGATAACCAAGTACAGTAACACATACACTGTTATTAATACTAATAAATGTGTGCATGAGGAATGTCAAAGCATTTCTAAGAATTACCATGCCTGCATTGACTGGCATGTCCTATAACACTCTGAATTAATTGTTTTTAAATTTATTTGGAGAGAACTCAGACTTCTGCTGCACATTCCTCCCAAAAACACAGTACAAATGCATTTGTCAGAAGCCATCCTTCAGTCATTTTCAGGTTATTGAACATTTCCAAAGCAAGGCCAGGCAGAGTGGATTAAATTAAACCCAAATTCTGAGGTTGAATTAAATCCAAATAATAGACCAGCAGCACACAAGAAACCAGATGGCAAAATAATGGTTTCACAGTAACTTAATAGGCTTAAAATCCTCAATTTTACCTCCCATCATCATTTAGGAGACGAGCTGGGACATGAAACGGATATTGTGATGAGACAAGATATCATCTGGGATTTTGGATATTATTTGATTATAGCAATGAAGCCTTAATGTTGTCTTCTTCTGGTTTTAAAGAGCTACATTAGTGTTAGGTCATGCAATTTGCAGAAGTTATATGGCTGTTTGAGCCAAGCCAAATGAACAACGGATGGCTTTCCCTGCTTAACCATCGTAACTAAATTAATAATAAGCCCGTGCCTCTGACCACGGGGTTGAATATTTTATGAAAGTACCAAAAAATTACAACCAACAGATTATCAGTAGAGGCTCTCAGTTTTGCAGAAGGTGGTGAGATTTTAATGTGTATCTGCCCTGAGAAATACAGTGGGTCTACGGCGCAAAACACATTTAGACACAAACAGGAACGACAACTTATTAACCACAAAAGTCATGGTGTCACTCTTAAATCTGACTGGAGATCTAAGTCACCATCAGCAAAAGGAAGCATCTCCAGCACAAAGTACACGACTTTGTGGTCACAGTGTCTTTAGCTGCAGTCATAAAATGTATTACAGTTCTCAAAAGGAAAAAAATAAAGTGTACTTGTACTTCCCTCCTGCCGGTGACATTTCTGATGATGCACCATCTCTACAGACCACTTCAGGTTAACACATTTTACGACGTTATCATGCAGTGGCTCTAAAAAAACAGGTTGGAGGGAGAGTTTCACATCTTAAAAGATCTGAGGTGGCAGTTCTATAATCAATAAGACTGCCTTTGTTTTTGGCAGTAGTGCCATTTCTTCAGAGCTTTTAGTATAATATTGCTATGTTATCATATTTAGCACTATTTAGATCAGCAAATGGCTCACAGACCATCACCCCAACGTAAGCAACAATAGCTTTAAAGCTGTTTTCCTGACAGTTCTCTGGGTTTAGTCCCACAAAATAAGTGTTCCACATTTTCTTCCCTGAGCAGTAAGCACAATTAAGGATTTTCCCCCTCAATTCTATTACAGTAGGAATGTTGTAACAGAATACACAATGCAAATTTTTGAATGCAGAGTGAAAATATTCAATAGGTCATAACCTAACCTAACCTAACCATAAAAAGTCAGTTTTATTTGTTGCATAAACAGAAAGTTCTTCAAAAAAGTAAACAAAAAACTTAAAAAGAAGAGTTACATAATAGTCTCTATGAGTCACTCTTTGGTATTACTTTGACAACTTCCTCCAGAACTATAGTCACGTTTCCCAGAGCTGCTGTTTCCAGATATGCTGCTGTCCGCCCTCAGATCACAAATATTAAGGATGTTCCACATGTTTTAGATAGAGTTGAGGTCAAGAGGTGATACACTCATAGCAGGCAAGGAGTCATTTGTGCAACATGGAATGATAAAAGGAAATAGTCCTTTAGGAGTTGCACATATCCTAAATCAATATTCCAGCAAAGATTATCACTATGCAACATTCTTGCTGACCCTGTGGTCTTGTCTAAGGAGAAAAGCCATCCATCAGCCATTGAAAGATGAATAAAACGGGTTGAAAATTAATCTATGTAGTTCTGAGCTCACAGGAAATATTCCTTATTCAAAAACCATTTGCTGATCAACAGTGGATTTAAAAAAAAAATCTGTCTTTTAAATACAGTTAAGTTATCTGACAGAAGCTTCTCCATGGAAATCTTTCTTTGACCAAATTCTCTGTGCCCTGAAACCTTCGCAAAATTTTTCACCGTTGGGTAATCTCACTTCAGTTTTTGCAAAACATCAATGGCTTTCATGCCTCTTGCCAAATATAGCACTATTCCACACATTTTTATCTTTTGGAAGACCTTTCTTCCACCATGTATTGCAAGAGAACGGTGACCTGTTCAATAGTGTGGAAAAACTACTTTAAGCCAGTTTCCTTTTAATTCTACCTTTTTATACCAATTATACTATATATTATCAATAACGACGTGAGAAAACTTTGACTGAAAAACACATTTTTACTGAAACACTCCTGTGAAGTAATTTGCATAATAATTTGGATCGCAAGGTAATTCTTACATCAGTGAGTCACTGTCCTGAAATCGTTGCGAATGTTTCACTGCTGATTAAGTATGATGGTTCCTTACCTGACCTCCGTGTGGAAGGACACGCCATCACTCTTGCTTTTGTGCGATATCTCTGTGAACAGTCCTTCACAGATCCGTGGGATTAAACCTTTATCTTCCTGTCACATTGAAAAGGAGAAAATATTGCATTTAGAACCCTCACTAGAGAATGATATAGATAGTGTGCCTTAAAATGACAATTACATTTCACTCCTATTATGTTCTCTTAATTCAGGGGTGTCTATGCTGCGCTGTAACCACAACTCAGCACATGTGAAGACTGCTGAACAACACAAACAACAGCTCATCTGATCTGGAGTTACTGAAGCATAAAAGCAATTCCAGTTCAAGCTGCATGCCCTCTTGTTTTAATTACACAGTAACAGATAGTAAGCATTAAGCGCCATATATAATTATCTGGGATGTTGACAGCCGCTCTGCTGATGACCTTGCACCAGTCTCTTGACAGACAAGCAGGAGCCTCACTGGTAATGTGAAGTTTTAAATTGCAGCGCAAGGTGAGGAGAGAAAAGCAGTGGGATGCTGCAGTCATCAAATTTTCTGATTAGTGGGGGAAAAAATAAAAAAACATGTCTGATGAGTCTGCCATCAGTCAGGTAGTAATGTGAGGGAAAAGTCAGAGCAATGTGCACTCTGGGTTGGCGCTCCTGGGGCATTTTGCAGTGTAAACTCTACAGGGTTGTGAATATTGTGCCTTCTCTTGTGTAACTGATGACTGTGGAACAAATCTACAAGACTCATTTGGTATGCACATTTGAAATGACGAATAAATATGACAGTCTCAAATTCCTCCTCCACTCAAAACCATGCTTTGGTCATTGTTCCATCTCCTGGGTGTTTCTCTATCGCCGTGCAGGATGATGCATGTTAACATTTCAAATTCTACCACTAAAAGTAAGCAGTGACAAGATAAACTGCAGCTGTGCGAAAACGACCTATGACCAGCGACTAGTTTGCAAACCAGCCACGGTCCAGTAGGCAACTTTGTGTGATTTGGAAACATGAAGCTTGCATTGCGTAACCACTCAGACTGGTCCTGATGAACTCACTAATGAAAACTAATAGCATATTGATGGATTTTTACTGGCGGGAGGGGGAGCAGATGTCATTTTCGGAATTTTTAACAGGGTACTCTAACTTTTTAAAAAAAACACACATCAGGCACGAATTATTCAAAGCAGAATATTTTTATCTACTTTACAACATGTCTGGAGGGAATTTAATGATAAAATAAAAATGTTACTAAGAAGTTAGAGAAGACCTTACTTTATGACCCATCATGGTGTAAGATTTCCCTGAGCCTGTTTGGCCATAGGCAAACACGCAGGCATTGAACCCATCAAACGCAGCTTTCAGGACATCAGAACCCAGGTCTTGAAAAATCTAAAGCAGCAGAGAAAAAAAGGCCAAAATCTCGGCTTGAAAATCAATGCAAGCATCCGAGGCTCTTTGGCAGATAAACCAAAGACACTGAGCTGCACTACAACACAACCAGACTATGCAAAAGGTTGATATGTAGAAGATGGATACCTTTTCCTGGGATGCAAACGCGGGGCTTCCTCTGTCAGATGAGTCATATGAGAAGTCAAAAGAAAAGTTTTGCACTCTGTCCTTCAGCTGGTCCCCTCGAAAAGGCGAAGGCTGGAAAATCAAACACAGCTTCACTAATTAATTCTTTAACTGCAGCACAGTGCATTTCATCTTGGGATAATATACCTTACGGATAGATGTTGTGTTCCCCTTCATGTGAATTGCCACCTTCGATGACAGCTGCTTTTCTCTGTGAAACGTTAAAATGAGCGATATGGTTTTTGACAGATTGGGGTGAAATAAAAGCAGTCATTCTACCTACCTTTTGTTCAGTGGACGTACTCGGACCGCTACTCGCACAGAAGACATTATAAATCAGAATCAGACAGGAGAAAGAGCTCAACTCTCTGAGACAACAGTCTGTCTTCAGCGTGTTTCACAGGTAATTATCGCACCTGGGACCTGCCTCACTTCTCCATGCACTACACAAACTGACCACTATGGTGTGCCCGAAACTAAAGTCTTCTATTTTCTTCTCTTGATGTGATGTTTCTGTACCAATCTACACGCATTTACGCTTCACTTGAAGAAACGATAGGCTTAAAATGTGCCGTGCGCATTTACGCACGTGGCACGGCAATCGTAACGTCATTAATGCAAGATCTGATATTAGATGAGGTTCTGTTATCTTCTACACACCCGACAGGTGAGCTGTTTCACACAGATTCCGGGTTTTTAAGGTGGAATTATTTCTATGAAAGCTTCTTTTGATGATTTCTGAGCTCAGTCAGACCTGCCAGGATGTGTTGTTTCATTAAAAGAAACTTGCCATTAGGCACAAAGTCACACATTTGTGCTTTGAATGTGTGAGGGGATTGGAGTTAATGAGGTGATTTTTTTCTCTTTTTTGAGCATTAATGTCTGAATGAAGACCACACCATTGTAATTTTAGTTCGTCAAATGACGACTTAGTGGATAGAAAAGTCGTCTCAGCTTTTCAAACATAATTTTAGAGCAAGACTCAGAAGTTGTCAGGGTCTGTTGTGCACATAGGTGTAGGCTTTGTTCAAATATTTAGAGGGGACACATTAAGCAGGAGATCTTGGGGTTCACTCCCGGAAATTTTTAACGTCAACACTTCATTTTCTGTATTATGGTTAATTTTTACGCACCTATTTGTGCTTTTTCCTCTACATTTAGGCTATGTAAAGGAAAAGTCAAATTTTAGGAACCAAGCCATAATAGAAAACATAAATGAAAATAGTGCAGGACCTTAGCCATGCTGGATTGATTTCAAATATGTCTTTCACCTGTATATTAACGTTTGCCATTGAATGAACAGAAGGAAGCACTGTGCAGCTCTTTTCTTTGATGTTTTATGTGGATGTGACACAATCAACTATTCCTGGCTTTACAAAAAGACTTCACAAATTTGTTTAAATGAAATTGCTTTTAAATGCTTTCATAGTTACCTCATGGGCCGAGAGCATTGAGTGACTATTTGTGAAAGTTCTAAATGGTGTCCCACAAGGCTCAATCCTAGGGCCTGTACTGTTCACTCTCTATATTAATAATATTGCTTTCTCTGTATCAGGCTGTAATGTACATCTTGATGCTGGTACAGTTTGGTATGGCACCTGTACATTCGGCTGTCAAAGCCGTTCATCACTGCTTTGTTGAGTCATGAGTTGCACTCAGTAAGCATAAGCCACCTTAATGCAGATACATTTTTCAATGGAGCCAGAAATATTGCTTATGATATAACCTGGTCATCTTCACTATGAGTGACACAAATATTAAAAGTCACAAAGTACAAATATCTTCAAATTTAGATGAATGAGGAGCTGGCTTTTACATGTCATTTTTCCAGACTGGTGACTAAATTACACCAAAAAAAGTTATATTTTTTACAGGAACAAACCATGTTTATCACTGCACTGTAGAAAAACACTTATTGAGGCAGTTTATCTATCGACACTGGATTATGTTGACATTTTACACATGCATGCATCAGTGGCAGCATTGCTTATCACTCTGTGTAAAGATTGATTACTTGTGATAATTAAAATACTCAACATGGTGAGCTGTATGCTACGGTTGGGTGGCCCTCACTCTCTGTGAGGTGTAACATGCACTGGGTTGTATTTATTTATAAGGTCTGTTTCATACCTGTTTTATGTCATTTCATTGTCTTTTAATGTGAGTTCCTAGACCTTACATGCTCAAATGCTTGGATTACATCACCTGCTATTCTCACTGAGCTTGGAAAATGTAGTTTGACGTAGTGTGCACCTGCAACCTGGAATAACATGCAGAACTATCTAAACCTTGCCTCATTTTTAATTTTTTTTTTTTTAATTCCGGTGTTTTTTTTGTTTAAGTTTATTCATTGTTTGTGGGGTTTTTTTTGCTAACTTTGGTTTTTAATATTTTTTTGTTATTGTTATCCAAGTTTGTTTTTTTTTATTTATGTGCCCACAGCTATTTTGTTTGTAAGCTACATTGTAAATGAGGCATCCATAGCTCCATTTATTCCAAGTTTAAAAGTTTGATGAATGAATGAATGAATGAATGAATGAATGAATGAATGAATGAATAATATCATCCCTGCTGTGTCAACACACAGGCAAAATTTAGTCTTCTGTCCTCTTTTTGTTAAGGGACCAATAACCTGTGCATGTGGCACCTATTCATGCCAATAATAAATGAATTTGTTTTGATTCATTCACAAGCCCATTTACTTTAGTAGCTCACGTTTAGTTCAGCAATATTTCTTCTCACGTTGAAAACTTAATATCACATGTATCTGTGTTTTAGATGGACGAGTGTTAAAACAAAAAACAACAAAATGACATCAAGATGCTTGGTTAAAACTTTTCATTAAAAAAAAATAACAGCCGGTAAGAATAAATGTATTTATTATGAGCACATAGTACAAGAGTTTGTATGTTTTTAGTGTCTTGTAATGTTTTCTGTGCTTTTTTATATGGACCAATTGTGTCTGAAATAAAGTTTATAATAATAACAGAGAGTAGTTTCAGGTGGATTGTTGTTTTTCGAATCTTTTTCCATGTAACGTGAACGCGGCATTTTGTCAATACACATTTCCCATGATGCAGCGCGGCAAAGACCCGGCGCGGACATTCAAAAATATGGCAGAAGACTCGGGTATATTTAAACCAACTTCTAACTCCGAGGACTCGGTAAATACGTCCATAGTTAGCAATAGAGACACGGCGATAAAGAGACGACTGTCGTTTTCTTCAGAAAGAGAAATTAGCTCAAAGGAGGAGGCGAACATGACTCCTTCAGTAGAAACGTTAGAAAATGTTTCCGACGACTCCGGTTCCTGTCGACTCTCTGCGGAACAACTCTCACCACAGACCGTTAACACATGTTTAAAGACGAGAGATGATTTAAAACTCGGTTCCCTTAAACAGCAAAGTGTGGACAGTAATGAAGACAAGGAAAACGCTGCTGTGCCCCCTACAAACATCACTCAAGGTACGTAAAACAACCGCTGTGTTTGTCTATCAGGGGGCAAAACGTGTATTTTCACCTTTTTCAATCATCAAACCGAGGTAGAAGTTCCAGCACTGACTGAGTCCAGTTGTCTGGATGTGGTACTTTGCAGCTTACTTAGTGTCAACTGAGTGTCCTTGTTTTGGTCTGTTTAGTTATTTATTGTTTCCCAGTTACTTTACAAACGAACATATTCCTTAAAAAAACATTGAAGTCAACAAAGATTTCTAGATTGTTATAGATTAAAGTACGCATCAGTGGATAGGTTTAGATTTCAGGAGGGTTCCAGAAAATGCTCTCCCTCAATGTTTACAACACATCTGTCCCTCATTTTAGAAACATTAAAAGAAGCAGATCACTTGTATTTTCATATTATATTAGTGTTCAATCCATAGGCTCTATAAGAGCAATCTTTCTTATACAGTCCATGGTTCAAACAAGCCCTTGCATCATTAAATAAAGAAGTCACAATTAGGCCTACCTTGATCAACGGATTACATTTTTAGAACAATTTCAGCTTGACCATCTCTAATTTGATTGAAAAAATCATAGCATACAGTACTGATATTTATTCAAATTAAGATAATTCTGAAGTTTTATCTTGATGTATCAAAACTTTGAAAGTGCAGAACTCAATTTTTGTCTTTGTGGTACAAATTTGTCATACCTGCTCAATTTGTTATGAAAGACCTCAGAAAATAACTTACTTTTTATACATTTTTGTGACAAAGTATTGCATATTAAAAAGTATTCTGTATGTTTTCTTTGGTATTATTGTGACATGCTGACTTCTTCATTATCAATATTTGTATCAGTATGTTCTCCAAGATAGACTTGTCATGACGGCTTAAATTATTCTTTTGTCATATTTCAACTTACTCATAAACAGATATTATTTATCTACTTTCTCAATATTGCAGAATCTGAATCAGTGGATTGTATAATGGGAAATAACAGTGAAAATGGCATATATGTGGAAAAAAATGTGTTGCGGAGTGGGTCAACGGGAAATTTTTAACCATACATATCTCAGAAAGTAATTGATGTATCAATCAAAGATTTCACAGATGTACTTTTTAAATGTCCATAGTTAATGATTCAAAAAAGTTACAAGCAAATCAGAGATGGTCGAGCAGAAGGCCCATGATGATCTCAGATGGAGTGACCCCTGTATTAAAATGCAGAATTAATTATAACCCTGTATTAAGTTTTACTTCTATGTTGATGCTTGATGATCTGAGTCATTTTTCCAGTCAGCTGGAAAATTTCACAATGGCTTTATCAAAATACAAGCCTTGCAAGATTGCATTAACATTTAGCGAGCTAGAATTGAGCAAGACTGGTCCGTTACTCACCCAAATGATATTGTCGTTCTTTACAGACAACACACAAGAAGAGGACATCTCTGGTCAGGGAAATGTTGAAGGTTCCACTGAGACTGGCAGTAATCAACACACTAACTCAGAGGACAGAGATGCTGAGGTAGTGAGGAGAGCGCAGGAGGAAGGCTGTGTGAACGTGGTGTTTCCTGGCACTGTAACTCAGGAAGGCTGCTGCCGTTTCGTCAGTGAGATCCTCAAGTGCATTCTCTATCAAAGACAGCAGCTACCCATGACGTACGACCAGCTGGTTTACTCTCAGAAGAAACAACAATCTTCAGTGCAGGTGAACAGGAAAAGATACTGAACTTCAGCATTCAGAAAATAGTCTCCATCCATACTAACTTGCCTGAAAATTACTATTCACATACACTGGAATGCAGGTGTTAATGTAGACAGCAAGCACAGGGTTGGTTGATTAGTGGTAAAAAATACGGCAGAGGAGTAGCAGCAGTGGCTAAAAATAAGACTGGAGGTTTTCTTAATTGTATGACAGCTGCTTGCGTAAACAACAAAAGTACCTGTATTTTGTTTTCTGTATTGAATTTGCCACTGCCAGTCAAGACTGACATCTTTGTTTTTTGCCACAATTTGTTGGCTTATTTAATAACATCAGTATTTTAACTTTAGCTCATCATAATAAATGTTTTAATGCAATAATAGTTGCATCATGATGTCAGCTGTTTCGGCTCCAGTCATTGGTCAGCAACTATCAGTGCTACACCTTTAGACAATGGTGACAGCAGCAAAGTCAAAGCTCGTTAAATTGTAAAAGTATCCCAACACTCATGGCTTTAAAATGATAGGAATCCTTTAAATGATCGCAAAACAAAAAAGGTGCTTTGTACATTTCAGAGTTTCAGAGGCAATGAACAGCAGTTCAAATGCACTTGAACAGAAAAAACACAGGCAGAGGACATTAACATGTTAGCTTTTCTACTGCTCTCTGAGCTCACATATACTGCATTTTAATGCCCCCATATTCCCAATTAAGCTGTTCTCATTCACATACAGTTTGACAAAATAAAATGAACTTAATGAAATACTTATTTTACTTTGTTGGAGGAAAATTACTCATTTTGATTACCCAAATAAAAGGTAAAATAGCTGGTAAGACAATGGACAGAAAAATAGTTGTTAGTGGCAGCCTTACTTTGTTTTTTTTTCACAAAATGGTCATGCAACAGGAGTGTGATGGCTCAGAGATCAACACGTACTTGCAGCTCAGAGTCAGAAAGCAAACATAGATGTTTGCATCATCAATTCCAAAAGTCTCAGTACATAGTTGTAGAAATAATAACTAAAACTGTGGTCTGCAACATTTCTCACAGTCTCCACTTTTATGGTACCTAAAATGCCAATATAGTGTTGGTACTGGGTGTAAATGCAGCATAAGTTATCCATTTTAAAATAAAAACCCTTTTAGTGTGGATGTTGCCTAAAGATGTTTGGTGAATGTTTTGCTTTTCAGGATAAAGACGTGGTGAGTCGAAGACCAATGCCATCTGCAGACATGGACTGGCGCAAATGTCAGCAGACCCTTCAGGAGCTGGAGGAGGTGCTGCAGCATCTGGAGGTGCTATTTTCTCTTAGCAAGGTGCCACGTGTGCTACTGTTAATGGGGGGCTCCCTCATCCTCCCCAAAGAGCTGTACGAGATCAACATGGAGGCTCTGGTACTAGCTGGTGGAGATCAATGTCTGCGAGTGTCGTCATGCTTAAGACAGCTCTTCCGCACCCTTTTTGTGGCTGACCTTTTGTCCGACACCAGACCTGTGCGGTTAATGCCCACCACAGTCTTGGTGATGGCTCACAGGGATTGTGGTGTGGGGTGGTTCCGTCCTAAACTACAATTTAAAGTCCCAACTCGTGTAAAAAAACAAACCATTGCTCTGTCTACTGATCCCAGCATCTGTAAGGAACCATGGGCAGAAGGGTCAGACTGGCAGGATTATGTGTGGTTTCAGGCACCTATGAATATTAAGGGCTTCAGCAACTGACCCAAAGAGCTGGTGAGTGTGTTGTCTGAGATTGGATCTACTTTTCTGGGGCCTGTGTACAGACAATAAATTTTACTGGTGGTTTAAATGAATTTTGAACCTACATTTTCACTTGAGTTGTACATATTTTAATGAATTATGGGTTCGTTTTTTTTGTTTTGTTTTAAGTTTATGTCAAATCAAAAATAGTGAGTTTATTGACACAAGCAGTGTGCCGTGTTTTCTTTTTTTTTTATATAGTTTCCTAAAATACCGACAGAATGTGTTCTTAAGTGGCTTGGTTGACAGCTGATGAAATCTGAGTGAGAACATTGTGCATTATTGTTTATATTTATAAGGAATGTTTATTATGAATTTTCGAGAACATTTAAACACAGAGCAACACACACAATATTAGTGCAATATATTTTTAGAGAGCACACCTTAAAGGTTTAATGATATGTAATGCTTTCTTTTATCCATTCTGTGAACACATTTAGCTGCCAATATCATGTGTACATGTTTACATTCATTGAAAATCTGAGAGTGATTTCAATAATGTAGCAAATCGGACGGTAAGATGCATGACGGTGTGGATTGGAAGAAAAATCAGATTAACAAGAATTTGTATGTGTCCTATTTGGAATAATCAAAAATAATAATAAAAAAAATACCATAATTACAGTGGTTTGAGAGCACATTAAAGGGTTTAGAACTTCTCCACTTTTTTGACAAACTGGATAATGTCGTTGGCTAGAAGCTGGGGCTCTTCAAAGGCAGGAAAGTGGCCACCTCGAGGCATGAAAGTGTAGGAGAAGCAGTTTCGATACTTAATATCAGCCCATGATTTAGGAGTATGCAGCAGCTCCTCAGGGAAGGCAGCCACACCAGTGGGCACAAATACCCCTGTCCTAAAACAAAGGATAAGATAGTATAAGAAGGCTTTCAGATTTGCACAATCAGAGTATGTACAGTACGAGCACTTGACCACATACTTTCCATCCACTCTGTCATCAGGATCGGTCTGGAGGTTCTCTTTGTAGAAGCGCATGGAGGGTACTATGGAGCCTGTGGTCCAGTAGATCATGACATTTGTCAAGAGGTCATCCAGGCTGAACTTTCTGTTTAAATATCATCATTTTCAGTTAGTTAAAGCCAGAAACAATCACATAAATCTTGCTGAATGTATGTCCATAACATTTCTACGATGAAACTAAATCTTGTACCTGTCCAGCCCACCATCTGCCAGGTCTCTGTTCTTCATATCAGTCCAAGAGGAGAACTTTTCCAGAATGTAGGCCGCCAAGCCTACAGGAGAGTCATTCACTCCACAGCCTGTAAACACAATTTAAATTGCATTACAAACTGCGAGCACAAATTACTCAGAACAATGGATTCTTTTTGACCTGTTAACACAGAATAAGATGATGAGAATCAGTGACCTTGTTTACTTGCTGTGTTATGCTCTCACCTGCAGTGTCTGGTTTAGTGGCCTGAATGTGCATGTAGCCAGATTCCCTCAGGATAGCCCAGACATTCTTCTCAAAGAAAGGGAACAACCGGCGAACATCTTCCCGACTCAAGCCCAGCAGGAAGGGCAGATAAGGGCCGATAATGAGGGACAAAAGCACTCTAAAACCCTTTCTTACCATGATCATGTTTAGGTGGAGACCTTTCACACAGCTGGAAGAGATGAGCAGTAAAACAGAAGACAAAAACTAACTTTTTAGGATGGCTGGTATTATGACATTTTAAGGCATGTTAAATGTGGATTCATAATTGTCACATGCTTTCTTAGTGTTGTATCCTTATCCCTATCAGTTTCACTAGTCAGAAATGTGTTTAGTCATTGGTGTTTGGGAGTCTGCACACAGGGCAGGCACTGTGTCACAGTTCCAGTAAGAATGTCGCAATGTTTACTTTAATAAACAAGTGGGAGGTGAAAATTCCACTGCAGTGATAGCTTGTGGCTTATTTTCTGTGAATGCTTGTTTTGCACTTACTTAGGCTTCATTTGTGACATGTTGGTAGTGATGAGCGAGCCCCAGTCTCCTCCCTGCAGGTAGAACTGGGAGAACCCCAAACGCTCCATCAGTGTCAGGAAGATTCGAGAAGCAGCCAAACTGTCAAAACCTGGAAAGTTCAAGAAGCACATTTGTTGATCAATGCTGCTCAAAATGAAATACTTAGATGTATTTAGATGTATCTACCTTTTTTATGAGGGGCTTCTGAGAAACCGTAGCCAGGGATGGATGGGCATATGACCTCAAAAGCAATACCATCGCGGTTCTCCGTGAGAAGGGGCAGAATCTTGTAGAACTCGTAGAAGGAGCCAGGCCAGCCGTGAACCATCATGAGAGGCAGAACCTTCTGATTCTCGCGGTGTGGTGGGCGCACGTGGATGAAGTGCACATCCAATCCTATATTATAGGCATTGGTGTGAAAAGAATAAAACATGGAGAGGTTTTTGGTCATATTTCTATTTTATCAGGAAGCCATGTTTGCTCTCTTTGAGGCTTTATGTACCTTCTATTCTGGTTTTAAAGTGTGGATACTTGTTCAGCACCGCCACCTGCTTTTTCCAGTCAAACTCATGCCTCCAATAGGAAACCACTTTCTTGAGATGAGTGGAATTGAAGCCATAATGGAAGCGGCTGTCTTCTAAAGGATCAGTGTAGCGGGTTCTGTCGATGCGCTCATGGAGGTCCTGTCAAACAAGGAACACTGTTGACTGCATCACTTAAAGGCGAATTAATGCTGTTACTTATTAACAGATATAAGAAGTCTGATTCACCTCAATCTCTTTGTCTGAGGTTTGCACTGTAAAGGGGTAGATTTTTTGATCCTCTGACAACGGCTTCTCTCCTGCTCCCCACCATCCCTCACCAAGAGGAACTGTTTTCACTTTTTTACTACTGTACATCATGTATGCCAGTATTCCACCTGCTGCCACAGCAGACCCAATGAGAATCTGCTGCTGGTACACATCTAAGCCAAAGAAAGTTTCCCTGCGAAGTACAGAGAAATATTAAGTTATATATCTCATGTGTTTTGATGAAAGTAGAGAATAAGTGTTTTTTTTTAAGTATTCTTACTTCAGAGCTTGCAGTCTCTGCATGGTTCCGTTCCAAAGGTGAGCGCACAGGTGATTAATTTGTATCTGCATTAGGACAGAGGTCGGAAATGTTGCATTTTCCCCAAACGCGACTGAAAAGTTGTGTGTGCCAAAAATCCAACCACCATCAACATACCTTGTTTGTTTCTTTGCAAGTGTCCCTTGAGACAGCAGATTATACCTTCCACAAACCGAAAAAAGCAGCAGAATTTACTGTCGCGCATAGAACCAGTCGATCCCGACCAACAGCCAAAACGGACATAAAAGGGTTGCGCTGATTGAGGTGGTTGCTGATTGGCTGCGTCATGTGTCACTCAGTGCAGCCCTGACGTCGCTCATTATATAACAGGGAGGAGACGACGACCGTGCTTTGTCTGCTTTTCACTGTGAGGGTGTGATTCTTCAGAGACGTGATGTGGAAGTTTGTTGTGTTTACGGTTCTCGCGGCTGTCTTCGCCGTCGGGGGGAGCGTTATGGTGGGGGGCTTCAGTGATGTAGATATCAACGACGAAGGGTTGCAGAATGCGCTGAACTTCGCTGTTGTCCAACACAACAGGGGCACCAACGACATGTACCTCAGCCAAGTGTCAGAAGTCGTCAAGGCTCAGAGGCAGGTTAGTAACGTTTACGCTTGTAAATGACTGTCTAGTGGATGAAAACAACATTTAAAACGAAGAATAATGGTCTATTGGTTGCCGTTACAAGCAGGCCTGTTCTGCCTTCACCCATTAAAGGTTTCATTTTTACTCATAATATACATAAAATCCATATTACATGATTATAAGACTCCTTTACCGCTGTTTGTCTATTTATCTATGAACCTCGTGTATTGATCCTAACTGCTGTATTCAGTGACAGACATTTCAGGCCCTTAAAAAACAAACACCATAATCCAATCCAATCCCATCCTGTCTGATCCTGCCCCATCAGTCTGTAGTGATATTTGTAGACCTATATGTTTGTGTCCACCTGCCCTACAAATGAACACATATGTACTTTGCATATCTATAAAGGAACCTGAAAAGAAGCACTTGCTGACTCATTTACTGTGCTTTTGTGCTATTCTTAGTTAAGAGAGAGCTAACATGCAGATCACTAGTGTGCTAGTGTGAACTTCCTCTTTTTGCACCAACAGAAGGATATGCAGACTGACAAGCATTACTGTTTCTTGGCAGAATGACATAGGGCATTAAAATTAAGGTTTAACATGCATTTCTCTGTCTTGCATCCTTCTCCTTACAGCTGGTTTCTGGCATGAAGTACGTCATAACAGTGAAAATGGCCAGGAGCACCTGCAAAAAGGACAGCACAAATGAAGTGTGTGCCAGCCACACGGAGCCAGAACAGGCCCGGGTAATTACCTTGATAAGCGGCTGTGACCTCAGCTCCCGGAGAACAAACTTAGTACAACAGTAGATTTGTACTTAAAACTGGAGACCACAAACTCCCAGAATGTGAAACTATTTTATACTTCCCCTTTTTTGAAACAGTGAGCTTTGTTTGTTGCTGTTACCACGAGAAGAAGTTGCAGCTAAACAAAGCAGAGTGAATGACTGTTGTCTCCATGACTCCTGTTTAATAATGATATAATTATAACTATGTGATACACAAACATATGACAGACATTAAACCACAGTCATTTTAACCAGATGATTAAGTTAAACAAATGATCTCACACTGATCTGTCAATTATTTATTACTTGAGTGATGTATGATCTTCAGATAACTATGATGTTTTAACAGATGACAGTAATTCATCATACCCTCTTAAAACCCCCAAACTTGTAATGTTTATCTTAAATATCAATATCATCTCAAAAGTTTAGTATTCAGTGTATTCTGATCATTTTCTTTCAGTCTTACCAGTGCAAGTTTACAGTATGGAGCCGCCCATGGATCGGTGACATCAAGGTGCTGGATGAGAAATGCTAGAAGAAGAGCGACGTGGGAAATCTTTCAGATTTGGCTTTGTTTGCAGAATAACCTTCACTCACAGTGAAATGTATGTTCCTATAGGTGAAGCACAAACGTATTTGCATTTTTATGATTTTACAGCCTATGCTACTTCACTGTATGCTAAACTGAGAAAACATGTTTGAAACTTAAAAGATGCTGTGTAGGAATGCAAGGTAGAGGTCGACTGACCCTTAGATTAGCACTTTGTAATGCCTAAGCACTAACCCAAGCAAATATCAAGTTACTTTGTATCGACTTGTTAATTAACCTATTAAAAACAGTTTTAAAATAAAAGTCAAATTAAAGTTGTGAACTTTAATGAATGTGTCCATGTGGTAAATACACACAAGTCCATTTGGTGTCCAGGCCTTTTTGTGGAGCATAGTGTCTTAGCACTCCTGCCTGCCTCCTACTACGGATATGGACACTGTGGAAGGAGTTATAATTGAAGCTG
Source organism: Dascyllus trimaculatus (assembly GCA_024666655.1). Classification (NCBI taxonomy): domain Eukaryota; kingdom Metazoa; phylum Chordata; class Actinopteri; family Pomacentridae; genus Dascyllus; species Dascyllus trimaculatus. The sequence goes on along the minus strand of CM045464.1, from coordinate 22,756,570 downwards.
GAAAAAGAGAATATTTAAAAAACAGGATTTTACTTAATGTGAATTTCCCCATCTACTGTTCATTGAAGTCAATATTCACTCATTTGGTCATCTCAATTTAGATGTCCAACACATTTATTTCCACAAACTGTGTGTGCTAGAGTGTGTACAGAAAGTGCTTGAGACAGTAAAAGACCAAACACCTCCATGGGATGTATCATTAGTAGCTACAGGAGATTGCTGACAACGAGAAATCCTACCATTGGGTAGAAAAGGCTGATTTGAAGGACAGCACCGGAGCTCTGATCATGGCTGCACAAGAACAGGCACTAAGGACAGGCCATGCAAAGAGGGTCCTGAGACAGTCCAACACATAGAACAAGGTGTGAGATGCACGCTGACAGAGTGTACAGTGGGAGGTATAATAGGTGGCTGGGCTATTGTACAGGAATATCTGCCCCTGTGAATCCAAAGTTTCGAAGGGACACACTGCTCAAACTGTTTGAGAACAACAAAGCAAAAATCCTGTGCCACTTTTAAGTTTCACACTGACAAACAGCTCTGGCAAACCAACCAGACATGATGGGCAGTCGCAATAGATCCCAACCAGTCAGTAACATCAGGAAGCTGAAGCATGAAAGCATGTAGTACCAGGGCTGAAGGAACAACTGGAACTGGAAGTGGTAATAACAGCATGAGGGGCTGTGACCCTTATGAACTGATTAGAGTGGCTCCAGCAGATTCCAACCTCTGTCTTCCTATCTTTGTATGTATCATAGTTATGTGTCAGGCCCTTTAAAAACAAACACCACAGCCCAATCATATCCTTGTCCTACCCTGCCCCATCGAGCTTATACAGTTGCGAAATTTGTAGGCCTATATGCTTGTGTTGATCTGCACTACACATAAATGAGTTGGACTTTACACATCTAAAAAGGACAAAAAAATGCAAGGAAGCACATTTTGCTGCAGATTAAGTACTCATTTACTGTAATTTTCTACCTCTCCTGACACTAATAATCTAAAATTAGGTCTTACGTATGTATGTGTATACACCGATCACACATCACATTATGACCACCTGCCTAATATTGTGTTGGTCCCCCTTATGTGCTCAAAAATGGTCTGAACCATTGGTCATGGACAAGAGGTCAAGGACGTTGGGACTGGATCCTTTGGGTACTCTGGCTTGTGCAGTGGGGCCTCTGTCAATCAAACTTGTTCCACTGCATCCTGTTGATGCTTGATCACAATGGGGTGTATGAGGTTTGGAGGTCAAATCAAGATGTTGGGCCATTGTCATGTTCCTCAACATGTTCCTGATTGTTTGATTTTTTTTTCCATGTGGTGGGGTGCATTTTTCTGTGGGGTTAGGCCAGTGACATTTGGGATTTCCATTTGCATGAGGGAGTGTGCTTGTTCTGGAACAATATTTATTTGGGTGTCTTAAGTCTCATCAACACGGATGTTAAAATCCAAGGTTTTCCATCAGAACACCACATAGTACCAATATGATCAATGTTACTCACTTCACCTGTCAGTGGTCAGAATGCTGTGACTTATCGGTATATATGTGACTATATATTATAGTCAATCCAAATTTTATTGATCCAAATTGTTAGAGTTTATCCAGTTAAATGACTAAATATTTGAAACAATTTGAAGGCTTTTATTTTGACACTTCAGACCGGAATCACTTGCACTACCAGACAGGCTCGATCAGTACAGTATTTATGAGACGTAAAGTCTGCTGCATTGATCGGCTGTCAATAATTCATGAAGGCTGACCCCTTTTCAGTGGGACAGTTTAAAGCCACAGGCAGGATAAACTGGACTGGTCAGGAGAGACCACCAGTCAAACATGAAGGTTCTGGACAAAGACGAGCTGCGGGTCGCTGAAGACGTCCTGCTCCTACACTTACCGAAGAGTTGCAAGGTAGACAGTTAGCAGCGGAACACGTTGTTCTGTATGTCAGCAAATGTCTAATGTCAGCTCTAAATGCCTTTATTCAGGTCTACGGTTTCATAAATGGCATCAACAGGAACAAGCCAACGACACGTCAGCTGGTCGTTGATTCGTGGCCAGATTTTAAGGTCATCATTTGCCGACCTGACCCCATGGTGAGTTCAGTTCCCATCGGAGAACTGGATACAACGCTTGCAGATTAGTCAGATTGGAATTTTTCTTGTAATGGATGATGTACTCGGATCCTTCATTTGAGTAAAGGAACCAATCCACGAAATACAACAGGTTATTAAGAGTGATGAATCAGTTTGCCAACATTGTGTTGTTATTGTAGCTGTGCAGGTGGAGCTAGCTTGAACTACTTTATATTAGAGCTACATATATTACATTAGAGCTACAACAATTAACTATTAAGTGAATTTTTTTGAATGTGATATTTTCTGGTTACTTGACTCCTTTGTGACAACAAACTGAATATGTTTGGGCGGTCAGCACCTTGGACTTTGGAACTACTGATTAACATTTTCACTATTTTGACACTTTATAGACAAAACAGTTAATCAAGTAATTGAGGAAGTACTTGACATATTGATGAACAATGCAAATAACTGGTAGTGACAGCCCTACTTTATGAAAATGTTTATATACCAGGAGTAAGTCTGGGGTGTAGTTAGATGATTAATGGAACAGAAAAGAAGGAAAAACTAAGTTCTGATATAAAAATCTGTTTTCAGTCTGTGGAACTTTTCTTTAATCTTTGATTTTCAGTAAGGCATTGGATCAAATGAAAACTTATTGAAATGAAATCATGTCAGAAGTTTTCAAGAGCAAATCACTATGTGAAATGTGACCCCAGTTACATACTATAGCTTTGACATCAGAAATTAAAAAGGTCTGTTTCACTTTTTAAAAATCTGCTATATTTGAAAAAAAACTTGTTGATTTATTGAGTAAAATTTTTATGCTAAAAGTAGCTAAAGTAGTAAATATATGTTGTTTAGCAGAAAATACGATATTTCTCTCTGAAATGTAGTTGAAGGGAAGAATAGGAGAAATACTCATGTAACCTTGAAATTGCACAGAAGTAAATAGTAAATCTACCTAGTTACTTTCTACCACTGAATTTGTGTATGCTACATGATTGTTAAATTTAGCATTTTACCTCACAGAACAAGCGTGCCCTGGATTTCATGAAAAAGGTATCATACTACAGCATGGATGAACAAGTTTTAAGGAAAATGCTGACAGATGAAAATGCAGTTGACTGGAGCACTTGTTTTCTAATTGGGGGTAAGTTTAGAGCACTCCAAAAAAAAAAAGAAGTATTACCTTTCCACTTTTCCCTTTCTTCCCCTCATTTATTTGATAGTTGTTGGAAATGATTTATGCATAAAATTTCACAAAAAAACATACAATATAATGAGCAACATATGATACATTATTGTTAAAGTAGTATTCTCTGACCAGCTAACTGACAAAACGATAGTAAAAGTCATTCATGGATCAGTAATAACAAATTTATACTGTAATATAAAATTTTTTGTGCATTTAGTATCTTCATGTACATTTTGTTAGTAATATGAGTTACATCTTTTTTAACAGTGTTATTTTGCTAATTTATTCTACGTAAAGGAAAGAAACACTAACACCACTATGGGGATAATCCTTCACAAAGAAAAGTAACTGAATATATGATTTTTTGTTTGTTTGTTTGTTTGTTCCTCAGGATTTGACTTTTCTCATGCACCCATACTCAAGGAAGTGTCCTCTGACAAAAAAGTCAACAACAGACTCTATACTTTGGTGCATCTTATGCATTTGCCAGACATCAGCTGTCTGCTCACACCAGCAGTTGACAGGTACGGTCAGTAAAAAGGCCTGATCACATCTGAGTTAACTGCCATGCGTTCAACTGTTTTGCTCCAGTCTGTCAGTCACAGACTCAGAGGGAGTCTTCTTCCTGAAGGAGGTGTATCAGAGAAAGTAAAATTTTATTGTTTCTTCATTAACATTAAAGCTTATATGTTTCTCTTTACAGTGAACTCGAATCAAGGATTTCATCTCTTAACCTTTCCCATGTGGACTTGGTGAATAAAACGTGGAAGTTTGGAGGAGACGAGCAGCGTTTAAACGTTGAAAACCTCATCAGCAACTTCCCGTCATGCTGCATCACGGACAGCCAGGGTGAGCCGGTGTCCTGGATTCTGCTGTATGATTATTGTGCCATGGGCTTGTTGTACACTCTGCCAGAGCACAGAGGGAAAGGCTACGCCAAAGTGATGGTCACCACCATGGCCAAGAAACTCCACGCTGAGGGCTACCCATTGTACTGCTTCATAGAGGAGGACAACATGGTGTCTTACAAACTCTTTAAAAACCTGGGATTCGTTGAGGATGCCTCTTACAGGGCAGCATGGTTTGAGTTCAACTTTTGATTTTGATTAAATATCTTTTAAATGTATGGCTGACTTTACATGAGGTAACCATACCTTTAAACAAACTTTCTCAATGTGTAAAATTATTATTTACATGTAAAGTAATGCAAATTAAAGGCAATTATTACGATCTGTACAATTTTATTTGTAAGATATGTTAAAGTGATATAATTATAATCACTCTTTGTCCACAGTATATTTTAAATTGCTTCCCAAAGCACAACTTTAGACTTGGACCGAAAAACTTCAAGTTTAAATAAAAGTGTCATTGATTTAAAAAAATAATACAATAATAATATCAAGTTTGCATAACATGTACACCCTGCAGTATCTAGAAGAGAGAACCAAATGAAATTGAGCTGTACTGATTTACTCTTTGCTTTGTGTTCAGGCTGATTAACTATAAAATTATGCACAAATACAAACAGTATCCTCTTTTACTCTGTAGAGGCTACTTTATACACACCAGTACAGACAGTAGTAACTCTGGTTTTCCAAAGTAGTAAGATTTCATGCACATCGTGGAGTATGTTCTCATTTACACAGTATTGTTGAAGCTTCAATAGGTTTTCAATGTGAACTTCAAAGACAGCATTTTCAGTGTTCGCTTTTGTGTTTTCATAAATGCAATAAAGGTTTTAAAGTCCTAAGACAGGATTTAAAACTGTCTTTGGGGTCTCTGTGTTTTCTGTCTGACTTTGACAGTTTCACGTGCAGTACATTTTTTAGTTGTGGGTTCATAGGCTGTGGTTTCAACAAGTCTCTTAGTGAGTTATCCAACCACCATGTGAGGCAGAACACCTTCAGTGCACTTTGGCATTGATTCCCCAAGTCTGGAACTCCACCGTCGGGATAAATCCAATTCCTCCAAAAGATACTCCCTCAATTAGTGTTCCGATGATTGGTGGAAAGCGCCGTCTAACACAAAACCTCCCATGGGTGAGATCTGGTGATTGTAAAGACTTTTAGTATTGAGTATGACGATGAGTATTCTCATACTTTGTCATCCTAGAATAGACCACTCCCATCAGGGGAGAAATGTTTCATTAGATCACTTTGAACAAGTTAATATTGATTTGTAATGGACCTATCTGCTAAAAATATATGTGGACCCAAACCATACCAGCAAAATGCCTCACATTGCATAACAAAGTCACCAAATCTCCTCATTATAAAGGTTGAGAGTTCAAGTTTTTCCATTGATTTGTCACCCACTTTTTTTATTCCTAATGCTGTAAGAAAATGCATGCTTAAGTCGGTTTTTGACTTTTCATATGATGAAAGATGAAAACACCTTTTAGAATAAGTTCTGATGTAATGAATATAGAACTCCCATGACTGATCTGATCAGATGGTACCAACTCTCTCGTTGTCTTTGCCTTCAGCCAATGTGAAACATTTTATTACCGGCTGACATCAACCAATAATTACAACTTTACCACTTTATGCTTTCTGACGACTCTCAAAGATGGCCAAAGTACAGCCATGTTTACTATACATCCACTTTGTGATGACACTATTTTATTCTCTCCTGAGAATAAACTAGTGTTCAAGGAGTTCAAGGAAAATCAGAAAACAAGCCTAATTAAAAATGTCTTTTTTTCTTTTTTTAAGCAACATTTCAAAAGTTTGCTTGACTGGTTCTGCTGAAACACGAGCCAGTTCAGCAGTCTATATTCTAAATTGCATAACATTTTACTTTAACCCTGTAATGCCTGACCCAAGAAATAACTGACAGAAAATTCTATTTTTGGAATCTGAAGTCTTTATTTGGCCCTTTAACAAAATGTAAAATAAATAAATAGTCTTAAAAATTGCACACACACACACCATTATATGCAATTCCAGCAATAACAAAAACTTACATCTGTAACATCTGTATTTTATACATCATTATACAAAGTTTTTCCATATGGTGATGTATTAAGTCTCAAATATGATACCCATGGCATGAAGTACGTAGTACAGCTTCGCTTACACAGTACGTTCTGTTTAATGTTTAATGCAGTATGCATAGGAGTGGTGGTACATACTACTTCGCCCTAAGATTGCACGTTAAACTTTGACCATTGTAGTCTGTAGTGCAAAATGACCTGTCATCTTTGTTCTCTTGGGATTTCAAATTTGTTTGTATCTGCATGAGAGAGTGATGTATGTCACATAACAGTGCATAATATTGTGGGTCAGAATGGCTCGAAAGGTATGCCAGTGTGCATGTACTGCAAAATCATACTGGCTGTAGTAGGACATCTTGGTATTTCTGGCCCATGATATTTCAGATTCTATATATTGGGACACACTAAATCATTTTCTTACCACTTACATACTGTGGTCGTATGAAAACCACTTTGCAATAAGTGTGTGAGCTGCCTTCTAAATCGTAGCATATAAAACACACGTTGTTGTTCCTTTCCACCCAACAACTATGTAGAGTTTATGCACACAACTCGTGTGTGGAAAGGGCTGATCGCAACTTCAGGTTAAGTAAAAACGCAAAGACCGCCCAGTTTCCATTTACTCACTCATCTTCTGCAGACTTGCACCTTTTCTCTGTGTCTTCGCTGCAGTTAGCCACAGTTTCTTTTGTATCCCTGCCTGGAAATATACTAAAACAAAAGAAATGAGCATGGAACTGACGGAAGATCAGTTGAAAGTGGCTGAAATCGAACTGAAACGATACTTGCCTCGGTCACAGCAGGTTTGTACACTCACATCTACCACACGTTACAAACTACACGCTCCTAGTCTGTATCTTGATTTTGTTGCTATCGCTTTTGAATGTTCACTGACTCATAAACGACTGTCCTGTGTTTCATTTCTTAGATGTACGGGTTTGTGGTCCTCAGAAACAGAGTCAGATCAGACCCAGTGCAGATTTTTGTGGACAAGTGGCCACAGTTCAGCGTCGTTGTCTGCAAACCACAATGTAAACAGGTACGCATGCGCACTGAAAACACACACAGTGAGTTTGTGTTTTCTGCGTAGTGTTTTTTACTTCTTATTTTTATTCCAGGAAAATGATTCCTTCAGAAACATATTTGTCTTTGCAACAGATGAAGCTGCTCTGGAGGAAACCATAAGGAAGTGTTCTGTTTTTGACTGGACCAGGTATTTTGGTCTTGGTAATAACAAGTACTTTTATTTTTCTCGTTATCCTTCAATAGTGCTGTGGAACTCAGCTCATTTATGTATTTTTTGTTGTACCAGCAAATTGTTGGAACATGACTTTGATTTGGGTAATTTTGTTGTATTTTAATTTAATGATTTCAAATTTTTTAAATGTCATCCCTCAGTAAAATGCCAGCAACTGATATTCTACCGAGTCCCATTTTATCTCCTCTGAATTGAAATGTATACCATTGTGTTCAAAGTCCTCCATTGTTCTGACATATCTGGTGATAGTGAGATTTGACACCATATTGTTATATTACCAGATCACAAAATGTTATGAGGACAAAGATCTCCACCGTAGTGTCATTACATAGCACTGTAAAGAGAAAATGGCTTGAGAGAAAATCAACAAAAGGTCAGAGGAACTTTGAATGTTTGTTTAGTCCTTTAAGTGCATCAACATGTGCACATTATGGTTTAAAAAGTGTAGCTGCACCTTTGGTAGACAGAGCACTGGAGTCTTTAATCATGTTATAAGGCATTTTGTCAGCAAATACACACAGTATGAATACAAATAAAGTCATTCACACATTACAGGTTTTGATTGCTATTTTTTATTGCTTCTATTCAAGGAACCAACCTTCCCCACATGGAAATATTCAAAAAAGTGGCATCTGAGAAAAATGTGCCCTGCAAGAAAATATCAGTGAGTCACATGATGAGACTGGAAGACGTATCAAAGCTTCCCTCTATGGACAGGTAGGACCTATCCATGTTAATCACAACATTGGTCAACTCATTATCTTGGGGTTCGTATTTATTAACTTTTTTAAAAAGATTCTGCTCTTAAAAATGATTTGCTCTGCTCTGGATCAGCTCGAGGATCTCGCTAGGCTCCCTGGATGAATCGCACATTGGTTTGGTGGCTCAGACATGGAAGTTTGGCAAGTACGACGGGGCTGATGGGATGATCCGCAGCATGATTTCAAACTTTCCCTCCTACTGCGTGCTGGATGCTGACGGACGGCCCGTGTCGTGGATCCTGACGTATGACTCGTGTGCCATGGGAATGCTGTACACTCTGCCGGAGCACCGCGGGAAAGGCTACGCCAAAGTCCTGATCAGCAGCATGGCCAAGAGACACCAAGCTCTGGGCCACCCAGTGTATTGCTACATAGAAGAGGAGAACACCGTCTCCTACAGGCTCTTTACAAACCTGGGCTTTACCGAAGATCCCTCATACAAGGAAGGCTGGTTTCAATTCAATGAGTTTTAAATATCTAATGGAACTAATGTTTTCTAATTAACTGCAGAAGATCCCAGAATAATAAGTTATGGTTTGAGTCTGAGCTCAATTTACCTGCCTTAATAGCATAGGAAATAAGAGTTGAAATGGAAATGCAAGTCGGAAATTTGGCTAAAATGTTATTGTTGGTTATTGTAGCCCATCTACTGCACTGGAACAAGTTGTATTTTCAGTGGTCTGTGATCTTGCAGATCATTCCAGGCACATCTCATCTCTTTTCTGGCAGTGTACTTGAATCATGACTGGCTCTGAAATGAAAAAAAAAAATCTTACTGTGAATTATGTGCATAAATCAATGTATTGCTTAATGTTTATTATCCAGACTACTCTGATTCTAGCTGTAAATTAAATGAAAACCTGTGGTACTATTTCAGGCAATTTCAAAGGACTTTACAGAATATTTGTTCAGTTAATAATCTGATCTGTAAATATCCGAATACAAGAAGAAATTGATGTGCTCAGACTACTACTTCATTAATCCATCCTCACTTTGATTTGAAGTTCCTCTTGTATCACTCAATGAATCCTCAACTTACTATATCAGTCTCACTAGTTTATGAAGGCAAACACAACATCATTATGAAAAATCTGTTCATTTATTTTTAAATAAAATATGACCTAAATTGATTTACGAATAAAAAAGCAGTTCTGATTGCTTTACCTATTTTCTGTGAATTCTTCAAGGCGTAGCAACCATGTCTTCCAGTATTCCAACATCTGCTCTGACTGGAGTTGGTGAGCATGGCCAGGTGAGCCGTCCTTATAGGCCACGACTATGAGTCCATTTTCAACCTGCAGTGAGAAGAGATCAGTCGAGCATGCGAGCATGTCAGTGTGTGAGACTGAGGTAGATACAATAACTGTACACCGATCAGGCATAACATTATGACCACCTGCCTAATATTTTGTTGGTCCCCCTTATGTGCTCAAAAATGCTCTGAACCAGAGCACCAGGGCATGGACAAGAGGACCTCTCAGGGTGTCCTATGGGGTCTGGAACCAGGACGTTGGCACTGGATCCTTTGGGTGCTCTGGCTTGTGCAGTGGGGCCTCTGTCAATCAAACTTGTTCCACTGCATCCTGTTGATGCTTGATCACATGGGGTGTAAGAAATTTGGAGGTCAAATCAACATGTTGGGCCATTGTCATGTTCTTCAACATGTTCCTGATTGTTTGATGTTTTTTCCATGTGGTGGGGTGCATTTTCCTGCGGGGGTAGGCCAGTGACAATTGGGATTTCCATTTGCATGAGGGAGTGTGTTTGTTGTGGGACAGTGTTTATTTGGGTGTCTAAGTCTCATCAACACAGATGGCAGAATCCAAGGTTTTCCATCAGAACACCACATAGTACCAACATGATCAATGTTATTCACTTCACCTATCAGTGGTCATAATGTTATGGCTGAGTGTAAACATTATTCATAGTTACCAAATGAATCTGACTTCAGGCTGAGATACAGAACAACAAGTTCATCAAATCATTGATTACAATAGATCACCTGGTATTTATAGTTGCCATCACTGTTCAAAGCCCCAGCGTAGGCAGCCACTTGAATAGGGTTGTCATATGTGTTGCTTAGGAATGGTTTGGGTTTATCTGAAGTCTTCCAGTCAATAACACAAAGTACACCCCTGTAGGCAAAGTGGAATGTAAGTACAGTGAGAAAAATCAAGTCTAGAATAGAAAAAGTACCTTATTCTGAAGATTTTTACCTGTAGCGAGCAACGCAGTCCACAATTCCCAGGTAGTTCAGTGAGTCATGTTGTACAGTGCTTTCAATGGCTCTCACTGCACTGACGTCCTCCAGTATGTGAGAGATGCTCTCCAGGTATCCGTGCACTTCTGGTGGATACTGTAGTGTCTCTGAGGGATCTCTGTCCTTCCATGCTGCATCTGATGTAAGAATGTCCTCCACAGCTGAATGGAGAAGCTTCCCTTGTCTAAATAAATCTGTTTGAGTAAAACAACTCAGGGTCACTTTACAGATTAATCACACATGTATATAAGAGGACCACCAAATGCTGAAGATAGCACGGACACTTACTCTGACTGTACTCTTTGAAGCCTTCTTCTCCCAGCTTTGCGATCATCTTCCTTTTCCATCTCTCCAGGTAGAAGCTCTGCTCTGGGGAAAGAGTCTGCTGAAGGATTCTGGTCACACTCGGTACTGAAGACCTGCCCTCTCCTCGGTTTAACAAAATCCGGGCTGGAGGTCCTGACTCCGGCTCTTCTGTTTCTAGCATCCCCTCACAGTTCAAGAAAGGATGCAGGGTTTTAGGTTCCCTCTTCTCTGGTCTTGTGGGAGTCTGAGCTTTAACAATAGGTCCATAGATGTGATCGTCTTCTGCCTGGAGGGTCTCCGGGGTTTGGCAACTGACCCTGGAGGACATGATGGACTTCACCAAAGAGGAGTAGCGCTCGCTGTCCACTGAACTGTACGGGCTGCTTTTTCTGGATGCTTTGAGGCAATGACAGGCAGAAAAGTGGCTCACACGGAGGGAGGTGCTTTGAGGCACAGAGGACAAAACACGTCTAAGAGCGAACATTCTGGCGACTTTAACGCAACAGGCTCAGAAGACTACAATGTATAAGCTAAAGAACTACAAAAAAACAAAGCGGTTTCGACGTTTTTAAGTACATTTACGGCTTTATGCTAACATTTTAACACCGGTACTTGCCCCAACATGTTCCAATCCAACTCGTCCCCCACACAACTGTTTCTAAACGACGCGCCTTTTTGGTTGCACAAACTTCCGTTGTTGGCAATTGAAGTAAAAACTTCATTACCCATAAGGCGCAGTGTATCATTGAAATACGTCCGTGTGGTTGTTAGCTCGGCGGTGGGTGGTACTCATTTTGGTCACTTTCATTTACTTTTCCGCTCATTTTTGCCGCTCCGGTCCCTTTCTTAGCCATATTAAAGTGTAATTTTGATTTTTAACAAGAAGTTATCGTAAAACTCTAGCTGTATCAACCCACAGGTACAAAAATGCGACATGACTGATAAGTTAAAAAACCAATAGCAGCTTCAGTAAAATCGACCTTATCCAGTCATTTTCAGTTAGGGCGGGATTTAATCTTTCCATCATCAGGATGGGGCGACAAAACGATTTGACAGCTTGTTAGGAGGCTAACCAGCCACCGGAGAGACAGCTTCCTGCACACAGTTTTGTTATTTGGGTTGGCCTTTTCTTGCCTTTCGGTCCATTTAAGTTCCACCATGACATCCATAGACGAAAGCAACAAAGAGAAGGTGAGTTAAATGGGTCTTGGCGTGTAAACTGCACCAAAAGTCAGCCCTGGTAGTTTGGAGGTAGCTAACGTTAACGGTCGCTGTTCTCTGGCTAAGTTACTGAGTTGTTTTCGGTCTGCATATCGCTAGCCTCAAGCTAAAGCTAGCTAACGTCTTATCGACAAAGCTATCGAGAAGTGTAATACAAATAGTATGTCCGTTGATGAAAAGTTTTGTTTTCCACTGTGACCTCCTTTTCCTGATGGTGAACGTGTCAACACATGCAACGCTAAACGCTAACCGTTCATTACAACGTTTAAGGTTAAAAGTCACGTAGCCGGTGTATGCCATAAATCTGTGCCACTACGTTTATACTCTTTTAAAGTTACTGTATTTAGTAGTGGACTTGTCGAAAACTAAAAGTAGTAGCACTCTGGCAGGTGTGGATTTTATAGTAATTTTGCAGGATGTGGTTTGTGGTGCCGTTGAACTGTATTGTGTAATACTGGGAGTTTCTCATAATTATCCGATATTTATTAGTGAGATAAAACAAACAAACATGAAGGTCTCAAAAGTGAGCTCAATGATGTACTGACACCTCACTGAAACAGTTATTTCCAAAGGAGAATTATCATCTATATGAATGCAGTTTAACATGGCTGTTTAGAATAAACTGGCAATTTGGTGTAACCTGTTTGCTTTCACCAGCAAGACAGTGAATAATCGACTATGTTTATTTTTTATGCTATAAGATAACAGATCAATAAGGTTGTGGATCTAACCTTTAAGCCCAAGCAGGACTGGAGCATGTGCCTTCAGGCTATTTACCCAACACTAACTCAGGATGCTTAATTCATGGAAGAAAAACTTGCAGTGTTACAGTTCTGTACAACTCTGATTTCTGATGGCCCCTGTGCTTATTAGAGGAAGTGTTTTTTAATTATTTATGAATTGTATGGTTTGAGTCTAGGCTCTAAGTTTCCAATCTAACTTGCTCTGTTTTTTATCTAACGTCAGTGTTAGGTGTTGAATTAGAAAGACGCTAATGGTTTTGTGCTCTCAACACAGTAGCTGCTAATAAAACATTCCTCTGAACTGTTTGTATATTGTCAAGCGAGAAAAGATGCTGTACACGGAGAATTTGTAGAGATGCTTGACAGGCTAGGATTTTGCTGATACTGTTACATCTGAGAAATATGGATACAGGGAAAACCAGATAGTGTGTGCACATCCAGTACTATATTTAGGTCGGGCACAGACAAGAGAGTCAATAAAGGAGAAATGTAGAGCGCAAACACATAGAGCTATAGCACCCAGAATGGTATTGATTTATTTGTTGAGTCCAGTTGAAGACCTAGTTGAGTAGAAACAGTACTTATTTTCCAACTCATATATTTTGGGAGTTATAATTCCATGTGGATACTATTAAAAATTAATTTGGATCCATAATTGCACACTATTATTGAACCAATATTCAAAATAAACTTGTAAGCTATGCTTGATAAGGGTCTTGGTGTTTACTCACATGCACTCCCACCCTTTTACATTTTAAATCCACAGTGCCCAAAAGAAACAGCAGAACAGAAAACATTGTTAAGTGTGTAAATAAAGTGAATCAAATTGAGTTTAAGATACAGTCAAGAATGATGATAAGACAGGTGACTTGTCATGGTAAATGATTGCACAGATATGGCACTTTTTAACCTTAGGTTCTACAAACTGTTTTGCAATATGTTTCCTATTCATCCATTCACACACACCAGTGGTGGCAAAGTTGTCACAAAAGGCACTAGCCTGACTTGTTGAATATTTCTTAATGCCTGCATTAAAAACCAAGTTACCCCAAGAAATATTTGTACAAGCATTTTTACATAATGGGTGATTATGTTTGTGTAAAATCAGGCAACTAATACATTTTTTTCTGGATAACCTTGTTTTATTCTTTTTCCTTAGTTGCGTTCTGTGTCTGTGGACTTAAACAATGATGCCTCTCTTCTCATTGACATTCCTGATGCACTCTGTGAAAGGGACAAAGTCAAGTTTACGGTCCATACAAAGGTAAAAAAACATTCTTACCCATAAAATTTGCCCGAACCTTAAAAAATTCTGAAATATTTGCTGATATATTGACGATTACTTTACAAATAAACTCTTTCCCCAGACCACACTTACCTCTTTCCAGAAGCCAGAGTTCTCTGTTCCCAGGCAACATGAAGACTTCATCTGGCTACATGACACTCTGGTTGAGACAGAGGACTATGCTGGCCTAATAGTGAGTTGGACTACTTGTAGGCACAACTGACGTACATAGACAGATGCTGTAATATCATAATTTGTCTTCGTCAGCTGTATAATCCATGAAAAATAAATTACATCAACACCAGACAGGTTTTCTGTTATGTATAAATTTTGAAACAAAAACACAGTCTTGCATTTCCCAGAAAACATATATTTAATAAATGTTTATAGTACATGACACATTTAGACCATTTAACCTGACATGAATATTTAATTTATTTCTTGCATCATTATCATGCATAGATTCCACCAGCACCCCCAAAGCCTGACTTTGAGAGCCCCAGAGAGAAGATGCACAAACTGGGGGAGGGTGAAGCCACTATGACTAAGGAGGAGTACACTAAAATGAAGCAGGAGTTGGAGGCGTGAGTGTGACACTTAAACAAATTACTGTGTATTGCATTGTATCATTTCATGTTATTCCAATAAACCTACATATTGTTTTTCAATAAATATTATCCATATAACATGTTCTGTTTTTTTTTATATACTTTTCAGCGAATACCTGGCTGTGTTCAAGAAAACTGTCCAAGTGCATGAAGTCTTCCTGCAGAGACTGTCTTCTCACCCCATTTTAAGCAAAGACAGAAACTTCCAGATTTTCTTAGAGTATGACCAGGATGTGAGTTCCTCATAATGCTGACTTCCTTTCCTGGGCTGTCAGTTGGAAAGAGAGGAAGTAGAGTTTACTGGAGACTTGTGACACATGGCTTACATCCTGCTGTGATCAGCAGTTATGCTTATCTATGTAGTCATTCCGTGGATGTGATGTTTGCTAACAGAACTTGGCTAACACTTTATATACTATATCTGGGTTGTAGTATGATAAAGGAGCATAGAGCATTAACACTGGGATGCAAAAACAATGAACTATTGGCACAGGCTCAAGCATTTCTTTAATTTCAACTTAATTCTCACAGCACCATATAATAAGCTCTTATAAATGCATGACATTCCCCTCATATTCCTGTCATTTTAGCTCACTGTGAGGAGAAAGAACGCCAAGGAAATGTTTGGAGGATTCTTTAAAAACATGGTTAAGTCCGCGGATGAGGTCCTCATCTCAGGAATCAAGGTGTGGCTTCTGCATTATCTGCTTACAGTATACGTATGACAGCATTCCAGATGCAATGTTGTGGCCACTTCTCCAGTTACCTTTGTTTGTTTTTGTGTCCTGTACAGGAAGTTGATGACTTTTTTGAGCAGGAGAAGACATTCCTGCTGGACTACTACAGCAAGATTAAAGACTCCACTGCCAAAGCAGAGAAAATGACCCGGTCACACAAAAGTAAGAGAGGGTTTTTAAATTATAATTTCAAATTGGATTTGAGCTGTGTAAAACAGTATAATAGTGAAGTTTTGTTTGAAATTTGCATAGTTGTAATTGCAATTTCTTGGTGTTGCAGATATTGCGGATGACTACATTCACATCTCTGCCACTCTGAACAGTCTCTCTGCTGAGGATACTACAGGAAATAAGAAGTGAGTGGAATACATAATTTGA
Organism: Dascyllus trimaculatus; assembly: GCA_024666655.1. Classification (NCBI taxonomy): domain Eukaryota; kingdom Metazoa; phylum Chordata; class Actinopteri; family Pomacentridae; genus Dascyllus; species Dascyllus trimaculatus. Next base: position 22,740,738 of record CM045464.1, on the reverse strand, counting down.
TGATTTTCATTCAAAGACATGACATGAAGATTTTGAGCTCTCTGTTGAGGTGATAATTGCATACTAGCTGAAGTACATCATCCCTTTATGAAAGTGTAATTGCAGAGATTTTCGTGTTGTGGCTTTGACTTTTTTTTTTCTCCTCAGGAACCTGGAGAAGTTGTCGGATCTGTTTGAAAAGCTCAGAGTGAGTAGAAGCTCATCGACCAACAAAATGAGACACCTCTAAATATTTCCGTCAATTTATGCATAACATTATGAAATCTAATGTATGACTTTATTTGTGTCTCTGCAGAAAGTGGAGGGAAGAGTAGCATCTGACCAGGAGCTGAAACTCACAGAGCTGCTAAGATACTACATGAGAGACATCCAGGCTGCTAAGGTGAGATAAGATGTGCAGTATTAACCCCCACTTTTCGTTATGAGGTAATCTGAAAGAAAATTTGGAGGTAAAACATGAAGAGGAAAAACCTGCCTTGCAGTTGAGGAGGTAAAATACATAAGAAGAGTGTATTTTGCTGTGAAATGTAGCACTAAATCGGCATGCTCAGTATTCTCATTGTAACAATGTGACAGTGACTAATGGAGCAATGACATATTTTTGTTTTCTAAACAAATCGGTTTTTGAAGTATTAGGTGTTGAATTACTTCTTTAAGTTGCCTATTTGTTCTTTTGTTCCTCTTGTAAAACTATTTTAAACATGTCTGTTAGGACCTTCTGTACAGGCGAGCCCGTGCGTTAGCTGACTATGAGAACGCTAACAAGGGCTTGGATAAGGCTCGACTGAAGAGCAAGGACATTCCCCAGGCAGAGGAACTACAGCAGCACTGCCTGCGTAAATTTGACAAGCTCTCAGAATCTGGGAAGAAAGGTTTGTGCATTCATGCGTAACATATGCAGATTTATTCTGTATTTGTTTCTTTGTTTGTAAAATGCTGTTCACTGCACAATGTTATCCTCAGAACTCACCAGCTTCAAGGGCAGACGTGTTGTGGCCTTCAGGAAGAACCTCATAGAGATGGCTGAGCTTGAGATCAAACATGCCAAGGTGAGCAGCACAATAACACCAACTTTTCCACAAGGGTATGTAACCTCTGTATTATGTTATCGAGTGGGTTAATATTGAGCTAATGAAAAATGCTATAACATTCCCATCGGCACGTAGTCTTTCGTCTGTAGTCTAATGAAGATGAAGTTTAATAATCAGCTGCCACAGCAAACACAGAGTGTGATTAATTCGTCTTGTACCTGCATACATCAAAGTTTATAAATTAAACATTATAAATTGGTACATATAAGAATTTTACACGCAGTGGAATTGGCTCACCGCCTGAAAAAATAATGATTTTTAACAATTTCCACCAACTTTAACCCACTTCATAAAACTGTAATGTTAAAAAAAAGAAAAACAGCTTGCTGATTAATTGCTGGTAGAAGCGACTGCAAAGTCTCATGCAGGTAAACTGCATTTTGTCCAGCCATCTTTTCTTTCAGAGCATCACATCAAAGAAATTCAATACTACAATCAATTAGACAGTCCACATGTTAGTGTTAATTAACCATCATTTTCTGAAATGGCTAATTGACAATATCAGCACTGATGTCCTCCTCTAGCTTTAACATGATATACTAATATATCTGGATTATTCCCTCTCAAAGCCATCGTGGGCTTTCTGCTCAGCCATCTTTGTTTTGCTTGAATTTTTTTTTTATCATTAACTAGAAATATTTAAAAGATTTCTGTGCAATTTCACATTGATTATTAAGTACTTTCCAAAGTAATTTTGTGCTGACAGTGGGTCAACTGGCAATTTAAAAGTAAATCTCAGAAAGTGTTTGATATATCTATATATATTTCACAGATAATGTTAGAAATATCAATATTATATGCTATAAGAAAATGAATGAAAAATTACCCATTAAATGTATCATGCTGTTTTAAAGTGTGTTTTATGTGCAGTCTGTGCCTTTTAGTTTTACTGTATGTGTTTTTATTAGAATGTAGGTTCATTTAACTATTCCACATACTGTGCTGTATTTACTCATTTTAGATGCCTTGCAACGTCAAGCTAAGGCACCGCTGATAAAGATAGCTTTTTGGCTAATTCAAGTACACTTTCTTTCATTTGGGTTGGGAATAATATGCACAGACTCTTCAAATGGGTAAACTGAAATTTAAATGGTCGACAGTTCTGGGAAAAAGGTAAAAGATGCTGGAATGCTGTCAGTCTGAGGCACAATGGCAGTTCTTATGACATAAAGCAGAATCAACTCTGTTATTCAAGAATAACTAAACAAGTTACTTTTGTCTTCACAGAACAATGCGACTCTATTGCAGGGATGCATTGAGCTACTCAAGAGCAACTGACGTGTTTTCAAGTATTTCTGCTCTACCATCACCAAGTGACCAGTCATAGCAAATGGAAACCTGGTGTCCCCAGGGCCTTGCATGGACATGACTCCAAGCCCTCTCTCTGCTCTCACCTGGGTCTGATGCCACTTTAAACCCTTGTGCAAGACTAAGTATCTTGTAAGCACAATGTCTCCATGTTTACAGAGTCCCTGTCCTCTGGTCTGCGGTCCATCTTTTTCCATTATTTCGGAAGTCTAGCCCAATGGGAATAGCTCCAGAGAAAAAGGCTGCCAACATTACGGTCTTCCATATTTTTGCAGCACGATTATATATGTGATTTTTCTTGATTTTGCATTTTGAATATAGTACACTTCTTGCCTTTCTGATCATATTTCTGCTTGCATTCTGACTCTCACCTCCTCCCACATATATGCTTTTACATAACTATTCAGAAGGCTCAGAGAATGTTTTTTTCTCCTTATTTCATTAATCCCAGACATTTTTTCAGATTTATGTGCGTATTCTGTTTGGACTACTTTGTTTGCAAAAGAAACAGTTTCACAGAAGCAAAACGAGTGCCTGGAAAAACATCCTCGTGCTCTGCATTCCAGTGCTCTGAGATTAGTGTACATCCAAACCAACGCTCTCGTAAAGAAACTCATGACTGACGTAGAAAACAAGAGGTCTTCAAGTGATCAAAAATAGCTGCATTTCACCTCAGGAATAGGACATTTGGATTGGTCCCCACATTCTTGTTTGTAAGAAGTGGCCTCAGATTCCCCTTTTTCAAAAATGCGCATTAGTTTTGTAAATATGGATGAATTATAGAAGATTTGAACAAATGATTGGGGGGGAATCCTTCAGAGTAGGCTATTTTAGCATACTAGTATAGCAATATTCACTGCTACACGCTGTTACATCTGTTATGCAACCTCAGACAACTGTTCCCATTCACTCTTTCCTTTTCACTATGTAATTATTGTTTCTTCATTTTGCCATTTGTTATTGAGTTTTATACATGAGACCTGATATATCTACCAGATCCTCTAAACAGATTATTTCAAACAAATATTTTAAAAAGATGCACTAAGAAGGTGAAAAAATACTTTACAATCATGACCAGGCTCAGTGGAGTGTTATAATGCATTATAGTTTTTTTAAGAAATTGAATGTATTTCTAATGGATTCCAACTGTGCGAAATCCTTCACATGATACTTTTTCTTACAGAACATGAGCATTTTATAAATTTGTGATAATGCCATTGAATAAATCCTACTTTCCCAAGTTTGATCTGTGCCATTCCATATCATTTTCACAGCTGATATGCTTGTTTTATGTCACACATGGAATTTGTGAAAGTTAGTGATTAGCTTTTACAAGTTTTCTCTTATAAAAAGGAAAAAAAAAAGTGTATTTTAAGGACCCACATATAATACCACTAGGTGGCGGTGTCAAGTTTACCAGTGTGTCCTGTTTCCACTAAGAGTAAGTATGCGAGTCCTTGAATTTAAACACAGCTGTGTGCATGCTTGTGTTAAATCCATTGACCGCTGTGAATCCTGGAATGGGACAGTGTGGTGTATTAGGTAAGCTTTGAGGAAATGCCAGGGAGCTCATGGGAATTACCACCACCAAAATGCACACTGCATGTCCTACTTTATGAGCAGCACTAAGCAGGAAGAGTTGAACAAATAACCTGCAGTAAAAGACTACTGCCCAGGTGGTAGTAAAGACTTTTTTTATCCACAAGTCAAACACCCTCTGCTAGTCCTCATTACAGTCAGTATATAGTCACAATATTTAACTAAGCCGGCAATTTTAAAGAATATTGGTATAGATATGGCATTATTTTTCACTGTTATTTTTGTTTTGTTCTACAGTTTTCTGTGAAGAAATTCCTCCTGGTACAAATAAGTTCTTGGAAAGTTAAGCTAACAGTGCTGTTATCAATTCCCCAGCACTGAAGTAATTCCACAGACACAGTGATGAAAAGTTATGCCTGAATGTGACGTGGAGAAGCAAAAGCTGTAACAATCATGTGCGTTGACAGAGTATACTCTACCTGTCCATGATGGAAGTGTCAATATTGGCAATCCGTGTCATGCCTGTCACAGTGACCCGTAGGACCCGCTCCGTCCACTGATTGGATGAAACCAAAGACTGCAGCCAATGAGACTAAAACAAATTATCAGTACAAACAAATTAGTTTGCCAGTTGTGGTCAGAGCAAACATTATTTCCGAGCACAAGCATTAAAGAAGTACCGCTGCGATGGCTCCAAAGAGCAAGGCCTTGTCTTTGGAACACGATGAGGAATATAGAATACAAAGCCCAGACATTAATATGAGAGATAAACCATTTACTTACACAGTTCCCCTTCACTGCAGCTACTGATCTGACTATATCAGTATAAACAAGAGAAGTATCAGACTTGCATTTCGCCTTTTCATGTTCCATTTGTGTAGCTGTAGTGTTGTGAATTTCCTCAGTTCTCCTCTAATCTCAGAAGGAAAACTTCCAAGGCAATAATGCGCTGTGTGAAATCTGGCTGTGCAAACTGATGTAAAGGAACGAGTGTGCTTGCTTCAAGGACTTATTTTGCTGATTTTATAATTTTCCTTATCTCCCCTTAGGCACACTTAGATAATTTACAGGCTTTTAATGTATGATAAGGAGTAAGATTTTGCACATTTTTAGAGCTTTTGGAGACATTATCAGTGATTTACCATTAATAATTAATTCCACATCATCTTTATGGTTGTACTTTTTTAAACTATCATGTCAGAGTCCTCAGTCATACACACTCAGTGGTCTCAGACAATCCAGACCAGGTTGTTGAGAATGCATAATGAAGGCTACAACAGAAACGGCAGCGCTAAAAGAGGAAAAATGTCGCAGCACAGCATGTTTTTCTGCTGTCATGTTACAAAGAAAGTGTTGTTGAGACCACTCATGGTTAGATGAGCTGCAACATCATCTTGCGCTGTCTGACTGTGAAAGCACCTGAACACGTCCCTCAGCTCTGCACTGTTCAGCTGACGAGTCATGAGAAATGCAGACAGAGGCCTTGGAGCAGGACTTGGAGGCATGATGCATGAAAGCCTCCTCAAATAGAAACTCTGTCCTCAGAAGGGACTCGCTATGAAAAAAACAGAAGTGCACCTGCAGGGCCTGCTGACGTAACCGAATCGTCTGTGTTTCCTAAGTGAAACAGAACAGGATGCTTCTTCCTGCTGCCCATCAAGTAGAATTTGCACACAGGTGCAGATTTTTAAAATCCTTTTCACCTACCTTTCCACCTTCTGGGTTACACTTTGACACTGCCATCCTGCTTGCCCTGAGGCCCTGATCACCAGCAGTTCCATTTCTTTTTAGCATGAAAGCTTGAACATGAACATCTTAAAAACTATGTATTTTCTTCCTTTAACAATGCAGTTCTGTCAACCAAGAAGCCAAACCTTTTCTCGGTTAGCACAACCTGCACTGCTTGTTTGGTCATTTGCTTGTGTGCACGCAATCCTAACACAACAACATCTCAAATTATAAATAACTGAATGGCAGCCAAGGTATTTCATCTCATTACACAGCAGAAATACCTTTAATGCAATCATCACATTTGATTATGCTATGCTGTGTTAGTACGGGGCTGGTTATAATTATCTGAATTGGCTCATCATACAAATAGTAGAGAGAGCTCAGAGAGCAGATTTGGCCGGTGTTGAACTTTCAGTAGCTGGCAGAATGCAGAGTCAGTGTGAGAAAAGGGAGTGAAAATGCCCAACAGCATTTACAGCAGAAATGCAAAGCAACGGCGAAATCACTTCACTGACTCTGATTTATGCAGGTTTTCATAAACCACAGGCCACAGATTAGATTGTATGCTTTTATTTAGTGGTTGGTAGGTTCTGCATCCGGTTTTAATTAACAAGAAATGATTTAAATTATGACACCAGATGAATAGATCCATTGTAAACAGTTCTCTTGGTTGTGTGTACCATAAAATAAGGTTTATTATTGTTCCTATTGACAGAAAAGTAACTTTTAATGACATATTTTGGAACTCCACAAGCTGTTGTGAGTGGAAGTAGATCTCTAACTGAAAACGAGAAATCTTCTTTTTTTCCAGTATATTTGTGTGTGTGTGTGTGTGTGTGAGTGTGTCTTTCTAAATGCCTTTTAAGCATTGTGTGGTTCATGTGACGTCTGTTACAGAACAGTTTGTTTAAGGCTGACAAGGACAATGTGTGAGCCGACTTGAGCAACAAGTGCCTCCACTTAACAAACTGTTTTATTAAATAGTTTCAGGAGAGGTTGTGGCGAGGATGCCTGTAAAAACTGTTTTGTTTCCTAGCGAGTAACTGGGGTGTGGACGTCCAAGTGTTACATTATTAAAGCAGCGGAGCTACATTTTACTCACAATCTCACACTATTAATATAATAACACACACGCACATTCAAGCCTCGACACTGTGACATGCATCACATCAATACAGTTTGGGTGTTAAAATAATTAAAGGTGTGGTGGATAAGCCTTTTAACAGGAACTTTAAGAACTTTAACGTCACTGTAGTGCTAAAAATGTCTTTCAGCACCTTGTATCTGCTCATTTAACAGGTTTGGCTACTGACAGGTTATTTTTGGGAGATGACTGTAGACTTATTGTGGGATGTAAACTGGCCCTGATGCTTTGGTCTCTTTAGACATGGAGGAAATAAAAACATACTGGACAGAAAGATAGGACAGTGTAACAGAAAAGAGTAAATGAAAGTGGAAAACACTGCACTTTTCATAAATCACTTAATTTTTTTAAATGCACCGAAGACAAAGACAGCTCAGTCTCATGGTATTCCATAAAGAAAGATGACAGTTTCCAAAGACACCAAATTAATTTGAGGGAAATCTGGATAAACTCATGTTTAAGGTATCCTGAATATTGCCATATTGGAAAGAATGGTGCAGTCGTGAAAAAAATAAATAAATAAACGTGGGGGTTGGCATGTTCCCCCCGAGAAGAGTCAGAACAAGCTGATCCAGTACACGTGGCCTTACGATACAGGTAGATGGTTTAGAATGACATAATTTTAAAACCAAAGAGAAAACCCGATTTCTTTTTGCCAAGAAGCGCTCCTATTATCCGACTATCAGATTTTACCATCTGTAAAGCGTAAAAACGTGTTCTCTTTAAAAATTTCGAAGTTTTGCGTTTACGAAAACGACTCCACTTGAAAAGGTCTGTCTCAGCTTCTTACTTTTGAGAAGTTTCGTTCCGTTTCAAACAAACCGCTTTTGTTCGACTGAAAACGGTCCGGCTGGATGAACCTTTTCATCCACGTAGAAGAACTACAGCTCCCAGCGACGCCATTTCCGGCTCGAGCGCCTTCCAGCCAATCAGAGAGCTCCTGGATTTATGGCAGCTATCTGGGGCACGGGGCCAGCACGTCTAGCCAGCTCGAAGTGCCACGACTTCACAGCAGACCACGGATTCTCCAGCGGAGTGAGGGGGAGAGCACTGGGAAAAAAAGCAAGTTAGCTAGATAGCTGGACAAATAGGTAGCTTTTCACAGAAGTCACTTCACCTACAACTCGAAGCTTTCCGCCCTCAATCCGTTCCCTTTGAAGCAGGCAGACGTAGCTTTATCAGCAGCGAGGTAAGTGTGGGATTCTTGGAATTTTTTTATTCATTAAGCCAGCGTTAGCTAGCTCGAAAAGCTATCTACTGCTAACCTCAGAGGCAACTACTAGTACAGAAAGACACGCCATTAAAGTTGTGTTAAATTATTTCGTACTTTGCCTGTCGCTGGCTGTTCAATTTGCTGTTTTGTAAGAGGTTTTGTAGCGCAGTTTTGTAACGGAAACCGACGCTGAGTGTGCAGGACGTTAGCCAAGTTCATTGATTCATACCGTTAGCTGCGATGCTAGCTGGGAAGTAATGATTAAAAGCATAAAATGATTCCAGGATTGCACATCATGTGATTTGCTTAATGCACTTAAGAATGGCGATGTTGGGTTTCCTTAATGCCTCGTCAACCTTGAAGCCCATTTTCACCAGAGCTCTCGGCGTAGTTTTATCATTAGTCTTTCCATCAAATAAACTATCTTGGAAGTTCTAGGAAACAATGCGCTTGTGTTAAAGAGTGGAATAAAAAGTCGGTAGTTTTTCTGTAAATAATGCTTAACCCTCGCCGTATGTCTGAAACTACAAGTAAAGGAAGATACGCAATGTATGCAAATGAAGGAAGAAAACTGTAATCATTTACATATTTCACCTCCATGGCCTTATAACGTTCAGATCTTCATTTTAGGGGAAGACTATTTTTATGTTGGAATGCATTTAGTGGAGGAATTTCAGTGCCCGTGAATGCACCTCATATATTCCAGGAGATGTCGAGTATAACCCCAGGAAGTTGCGTCCTATAATCTTCTTTCTTATGAAGTTTCTTATGTCCTTTCATGCTCAGAAAGTGACTCTGAGTTGGTTTTCTTGGAGTCCTCTTCAGTTCAGTCTGAGTGGAGATGCACTGACGTGTGAATCTCAGATCAGGAGGCAGGACGGTCTCTTCCCTGCACTTCTAGCTTTTAGATCCTGCAATGAACAGGGACTCTGGACTCTGTTTTGATTGTACTTAAGTTGCTCAGCAGTTTTCCCTCTACAATCTCAAGTTTTGTTTTGTTTTTGGTTTATTTCAAGACAATAATAAATCCACATTGTTCCCTTTATTTCCTTTATATATATTTGATAGGATAACATTTCTATCTTCAATATAACTGACAGTGCTACAAGAACGAATCCAAGACTGTGTTTTTTTGTCTATCGAAGCCGCCATCCACTTCCAGCCAACTTTATTGCACTGCAGGCTAAATCTTCTGGTTTGTGACAGACGCCTTAAAGAGATAGCTAAAAGACCCTTTAAGGGATGTCTTTACAGAGCAGGAAATTAACAGTAACCACCAGCCAACTTCTGGAAATGTTGGCAGTTGCTTTGTGTACTTTATCCATTTTTTTTTTGCCTGTAACCATTTTTAGCCTTTATGCTTTGGATTCCATTCACCGCCCTACAATAACATTTAAGATGTTTAAGTGAATGTGTTGTTTATAATCCGTTACATAAGTGGTTGTAAAATGCAACCAAAGTAATGAGGCTTTTTGCTGATGCCTAAAAGGCATTTTTGTAAAGGATTGTTGTACTGTAGTGCATCAACAACAGTAGTGCAATAATCCAAATCCATATTTATAATGTGAATAGAAGCTCAACTGAGTTAAGTGACATTCTTCTGAAACAAACTGTTTACTTTGGATTAATTTGTTTAATTTCTTGTACTAAGAAAACTCAGTCATGAACAAAATAAATCAGTGTATGAGGTGTGATTATTTGGGGTGAATTTGAGCTGTATGAACACACACGCTCTACCTGCCTGAAGTTAAAGCATGCAAACTGTATGACACGTGGATCTGGAGCAGCAACTATTTGCTTCACAGTTTGCCGATAAGATTTGCTGCTCTGCCTTATGTATGTAGCCAGCTTCAAGATAAAAGTCGAAACAGCGACACCTTGAGGCTGTTGAAGGTAAAAGCTGGTTTTGTTCATGCAGCATGAATCACAGTAGTATCACTTCAGCAGTTTTTTTTTTTGTTTTTTTTTTTTTTTACATTTTTTTAATACAGCTGCACTGTGTTTCATTTTCTGCTGAAGCTGAGAAAAGCTGCTGGCAATATTACATTTCTAGACTAGTATGAATTATTATATCACCTTATTTTTTATATCTGTAGGAATCCCTGTTTTGGGTTGTTGACAGACACTGTTTTTTTAGTCATTACTTGTGTTGACCAGTCACACTCTCTCTGTTTTTTAGGTTTACTGAACTGTAAAAAATGGATATCTATGACCCCCAGACCCTTGGGATTATGGTATTTGGTGGATTCATGGTGATCTCTGCTGTCGGGATTGCTCTTGTCTCCACCTTCTCCATGAAGGAGACCTCTTATGAGGAGGCCCTGGCCAAACAACGCAGAGAGTTGGGTAAGATACAGTCTGTTCGCTCTGACAAAAAGAAAAAGGACAAGGTATCTGAGAAGAAGAGCCGTGGAAAGAAGAAAGAAGAAAAGCCCAATGGTAAGATCCCAGAGCAGGACAAAGCTGAAGAGGCCTCTGAAGCTGATGCTGAAGGTGACGTAGTCGATGAGTCTGCCACTGACACAGTTGCAGTGGCTGCCCCTGCCCCGGTCCCTGAGCCTGTGGCTGCTTTTGAGGCTAAACCAACTGCTGCCCCAGTGGCTGTAGAGACACAGTCCAACACTGCTGCCGAAGCTATTGCCGAGCCCTCACCTGCACCCTCACCTAAAGACAAAAAGAAGAAGAAAGTAGCGAAGGTTGAGCCAGCCTCAACCCGGCCAGCTCCAATCGTGTCTGCTCCTGCACCAGTCAAGTCCTCCGCAGCGCCTACAGTAAACCAGGCTCCTGCATCTGCCCCGGCCAAAGCAACCACCCCAGCCCCAGTGCCTGCTCAAGCCAAGTCTGCCCCGGCATCAACTAAGTCTGCGCCTGCATCAGCTAAGCCTGCTCCTGTGTCAGCAAAAACTGCAACCGCCACAGCTAAATCTGCTCCTTCTGCAGCTCCTGCTTCAGCTAAATCTGCCCCTGCCACATCCAAATCTGCCCCCGCACCAGCAAAGTCTGCTGCAGCCCCAGCTAAGGTTGCACCAGGTTCAGCCAAGACTGCCCCAGTGTTGGAAGCTGTGACGAAAGATGTCCCGGTGATGGCCGTGCCCCCAGTGGGATCTCAGCAAGCTCCTGCTGTTGCAGCAAAAGCACAGGAGCCCAAGAAGAAGGCCTCCAAGAAGAAGTCTGAGCCTGGTAAGCACATGTGCTTTAGAGAAATGTCCCTACTGTTTTGCATTTGTAATTGTATACTGAATGCATTTTTGTGAAAAGGTATAATTTTATTTTATCTTACTGTATTATTTCTGTAGTGTTGAAGTGGTAGTTAAAGGTAACAGTTTCCAGAACACTGAAGTCTACAGACAGTGTACGCATGGCAGGAAATGTATCACATGGCCTGCAGTTTCAACTTTGACCACTATGTCAAAATCACACTACAGCTCCACACTGGTGACCTTCCATCTGACTGTATGTCAAATGTCAGTACATTCTAGACAATTTACAATACAGACTTACTGTAATTTTGAGGGCTTTTTTCCAACAAATAGAACTTAAAAGAGGCCAATTATTTAGATTTTCTTAATCCCACTGCCAGGTGTCCTTCCTTGTAAACCAGTCATTGTTTTGCTTCATTTTTTTTTGCACAGGTCTACTTCCAAGCATGACCTGTAGCTGGGATTTTGGTCCCAGCTACAGGTCAACATCGATGCCTAGGCAAACCATCCTTCTCCGGAAGCCTTTCTCGCCATATCACAGATCAGAAACACTATTGTCTGATAATAGAACCACAATTGCTGAAATTAGCCTTCTCCTTTGATCTGATGGAAATGGCGTCTAGGCAGGAACTACATTAGCCATAACACTGGTGATTGTAGTTGGGCTTTAATGTTTGGAAGTGGAAATGGAGGCATGTCTGCACAGTTGAGTTGCATACATACATACATACATTTATACATTCACAGTCTAAGGCTAGCTTGTCAGTACTGATGAACTTCTAGCTCTGTACCCGTGGAAAATAGTGCCAATGGCAGTGGTGGGTAATGTCTGGCACTCGGCTCTGGAGGGCATAGAGCACGCCAGCTTGTCCAAACACCGTTGCCCTGTTTTGTTAGCTGACAAAGCCTCTCAGTGCTTCTGACAATGAGTAGAGAGGGAGGGTTAGCTTTCTCCTTTGCCTGAGGCTTGTCTCCGCCTGGTGCCACAATGCCCCATCATTTTGCCATCTGAAACTGCCCAGGGCCCCAGACCCAAAGGACTAGTCGCAGTCTTGTCCTTTTTTTCTAGGGCACTGTGAGCATTCAGTCACCTCTGTGACAGCTCTAAAAATCTGTGACTTTGTTGTTTTTAATATGAAATAAATTCTGAATTCCTTATCTTATGCTGCTGTGTCATTTTGTGTTTCCCTCTACAGTGGCAGTGGTGGATTCTGCTGATGCTCCTCTGTACCTGCCCTATAAGGCTCTGGTGTCCACTATCAGCAGCATGGTGTTCAGCGAGGGAGAGGCTCACAGGCTCATCGAGATCCTGTCTGAGAAAGTTGGCATCATTCAGGACACCTGGCACATGGTACGAGACACTGCAGTCAATAATAAAGAAAAACATTTGAAAGGGTACTTTGAGAGAGATTTATGCCTTTTTCTGTCCCTCTGTGTATGCTTTAGGCTACACAGAAAGGAGACCCAGTGGCCATGCTGAAGAAGCAGCTGGAAGAGAGAGAGAAACAGCTGGCAGCAGAACAAGAAGATGCTTCTGCAGTAAAGAACCGTCTTAGAGAACTCACTAAGGTTAGACATAAAAGTGTCTCTAAAACTGTTCCCGCACAACGTATTGTTTGGTCTGTTGCCATGATGGCAGCCCAGTGAGAGTAATACTCCTTACATGTATGAAAATCTTAGATCCTTGCCCTTACATTCCTATACATGCATATGTACTGACTTTGGGTTGCAGTAGCTGGCTTTTGTCCTGAAGGTGGCAGTAGAGGAAAGCTAACTAGGTGGCCAAATTATACAGACTGTGTCCCTCAAGAAGCAAGGGTCTCCTATTCATGAAATACAGCTATAATATTGGTGACAGTGACTTTAAAGTCAATGAGTCCTTTGGGTAGCATGATTTTGCTTAGCAAATTTCATTGTGGTCTTTTTTTGTGTATTTTAAGATATCTTAGAGAAAAAGCCATGATGTCCTCAAAAAGATTTAATTATCTGCAGGATTATGGATGTCTTTCCTTGATTTCATGAGACTTCTTGGGGAGATATTTTGCTCAGAACTGGCTCTTTGGCATGTTTGGCATCAGACACATTGCAGCAAATCTGCTCTCTAACTGTGCTGTCTGTTATTCAGGAGCTGTCTGCTGAGAAGTCCAAGGTTGCCAGTGTGGAGACGAGACTGAGCTCTCAACTGAGTAAGAGGGAACAAGAAATGATTGCTCTGCAAGCTCGCATGCAGGCCAGTTACCAAGACCATGTAGCCCAGACCCAGAGGCTCAATGCAAAGGTCAGTTCTCATGCACAAATATACTTAAAATTCAGATGGGTGTATTCATGTTCGCTTCTTGACCTTTACTGGCCCTCAGGTGATCTGACTGCTCTTAGAAGTGAAGGTTCAGTATTCTTACTCTTGAAGTTCAGTTTTCTTGAGGAAGATGTAAGACTGAGCAGTTGCCCAAGGTGCTGCTGTTGGTTTATTAATCAGAAAATTGTATAATTACTCCAGGTCCTAAGCTTGCAGGACCAACTGGAAAAAGGCCCCAATGCCCAGCTTGCTCGTCTGCAGCAGGAGAACTCCATTCTTCGTGACGCCCTCAACCAAGCTACTAGTCAAGCTGAGAGCAAGTGAGTCTTTCCTGCTGACACAGGAACAATACAGTAACTCCGTATCAAAGATGACATGTATTTTACCTCATAATACCGTATTATAATACTTAAAGGGTATACTCAGTATAGTGTGCACAATTTCAGAGATAAATCTGGATCATCAGACCTGAAGGTTGACTTATGTATTTCTGAGGCAAGTGTCCTCACTGTTTGTCCCCTTGTCTTACCTTCTGTCTTTCTTTTTCATTTTGTTCTCAGACAAAATGCCGAGCTGGCCAAGCTGCGACAGGAATGTGCAAAGTTAGCCAAGGAACTTGGAGAGAAGTCAGAAAGTCTGCTTGCTGATGAGCACATCAGGAAAGGGCTGGAGGCCAAGGTCTCCACGACTGAGAAGCAGCTCTCTTTGCTGCAGGTCGGTGGCATCATCATCTTTATTATAAATTACATCAGATATTATCAAGTTTCCATGTAGAGCCAAATTTCTCTTAGCTTTTAAAAAAAATCCTGCTTTAGTACCCAGCTAGTTACAGAATGCCCACAAAATGCAAGCCTAGACCTTTCCCACCTATGTCCCGACCCTCTAATGTTATGGGAAGTTTAACTGCTTTGTAATCACAGAGCCCAGGGCTAGGTTGGAATGCAGCCATACAATAATGGGGCTGCAGGGAAAATGCTTCTCTGCACCAGCTGGAATGTGTGCATGTCTAAGCATCTCTCTTCTACAGCGCACTATAATTGGCTGTAAAAGTATAGAGCAATCCGATGCTATTTGCAACACGTGACTTCAAACAGGACTATATCTTTCTATCTTACACTGTCGACTTGCTGTTCTTATGTATTACTGGCCCACATATTCTCTCTCACTAATGAAATGTTGTTGTTCTGAATGTTACTGGTTATGTGGAGCAAGTAAGTCAAAACTGCTGACAGTCAAGTGTTCATTTTGTTTAATCATTTACTTACGTCCTTCCCAGCAGTTTAAGTTCTTTGAATGCGTTATGCAATGGCTCATGCCATGAATCAATATGCAATACACACATGATGAAAGTTTTCTTGCCTTTGTGCAAGGCAGACTAAATATCTCAAAACCTCTTTAAAGCTCAAAACACTTCATAGTAGACATTTCTTGAAAAAAGAACTAATCTTTTATTTATTTGTTACAAAACCTCAAGCTAAAGGATAGTCTGATTGTCCCCTAGGTGGATTATTAGTGAATAGTCTTTTTCTCTGTGTGTCCAAATTATAAGGATACACAAGAGAAATTAGCACAGCCCACATACACGGCTCTTGATCTGCAAATCAGTGCTTCTGAGTTGGATAATTGCAGTGAATCTTTGCTGCCCCCTGCTGTTTAACATTCTGATCAATTTCTTTTTCAGGCCAGCCATGCAGAGAGTGAGCAGGCGTTACAGAGGAGGTTGGAGGAGGTTTGTGAGGAGCTCAGAACATCACAGAGTAGAAACGGCAGCCTGCAGGCCACTTTGGACAAAGCCCAACAGGAAACCAGCGCACTCTCAGGTCAGAGAACAGGGTAGCGAGGTCTAAATGGTTATCAGATGTTAAGACATTGGCTTTTAGACACTAAAAAAATGAAAATGTTTGTTTTCTGGGACCCGCTGCTTTATCACACAATATAAAAATATGGAATAAACTAACTTTTTTTGTCCCTGTAGACTTTCAAGTGCGTATTGGGACATTAGAGGCTGATGTGAGGGAGCGCTCTGCTCAGGTGGAAGCCCTCACTGCCCAACTGGAGGAGACACAAGCAGAGAAAAGCCAGCTTGTGCAGCAGGTGGCCTCCATCAACTCGCTGTTGGAGGCAAGTCAGAAGAAAGAGGATGAGGTCGACACACAGGTAAAACATAAATTTTCAGTCTGACCTTTCTGAAACTGAAATATGACCACATACCGTCACCCTTAAGGTTTGTCCACTTTTATTCGGCAGGTGAATACAGCAGAACTGGAACATTTGAAGCTCAGGTATGTGTTTGAGTGTATGTTTTCCAGAATTTACTTTAGTTGCAAAGCTGTTTTCATTTACTGATTTTAATACTATGCCACATTTACAGCCTGCAGGAGAGAGACACCCAGTTGAACACACTTCAGGAGGAACTGAAGCAGCTGCAGACAAAGCAAGAAGCTGCTGTAAGTGTTACAAGGACTTTTATTAAATCTGTTATCAAATACTATCACTTCTAAATTATATTTTGCAAATGTATCTTTTTCTGCTACAAAAATGTGACACTGCTGATCGCAAATAATCTGCTTCTGCAACAGGAAAACACTATTGTTGAGCTTGAACAAAAAACTACAGGGTATGCTACTTTTTATTATCAATATATTTGACTAAAATCTTTTGTTGGCCTTTTGATGACTGACACTATTCTATCTCTATGTCAATTGTTTGTCCCTGTAGGGAGGATGCCAGCCTTATCACATCACTTCAAGATGAACTTAAAAACCTCAAAGAAGAGATTGCGCAACTTAAGAACACACCAGTAAGCATTTCTGTGCATGTGCATAATTCCGCTTCCAGAGCTGTTCGATAAAAGGAAAAAAAATGATGTGAGGAATTTATTGCATGTTCTTTTTGTTTCAGCAGTCAGATAACTCGTCAGAGCTCACACTACTACAGAACAGGTAAGACACTGCACTTACATAGAACTATGCTGCCTCAACACACAAAACGCTTTACTAGGTTTCACTTAACGCAGACTGACGGTGGCAGTGCTGCCTTGCAAGGTGATGGCTGCCTGATGTAAATCAGTTTGACATGTGAAAAGATCAGTCTCAGATATTATTAGGTCTGTCATTTAGATGTCTGTTTTGTCTTGTTTGCTACTAGTCTGACTGAAAAGGATGCCCTCATCACGTCACTACAAGAAGAATTGAGAGAGGCAAAAGACAAGACAGCCACTGATCCAGTAAGAGTCATTAAGACGTTAGTGGTTTATCAGTTGAGAATAGTTTGCTGTTAATCTCCTGACTGATTATGTCATCCATCACTTTAACAGAACACAGTGACACAACTGGCAGCCTTTCAAACAGAAACCAAAGAAACTCTTCAGACACTCTTCCCACAGATACCTGTAGAAACGGAGCAGGTAAGAAAAGGAGGAGTTCACAAGATGAAATGCAAAGTGACGAATGGCCATGCATTCTGGTGAATTTAATAACTAACATTTTTTTTGCATGAAAAATGTTTGTATGTTTTTCTCATCACTTAGTCCAACTGGTTACAAGTGTTTACGCAGAAAGCTCAGGAGGCTCTCAGCCAGCAGAGCCAGGAGTCTCAGTCAAGCACAGCGTTGCCGGTAAGCCACAGTTTCATACAATTACCATATTATGGTTAGAATTAGCTTGGCAGAAGTTCTCAATGTGTTTGGTTTGTTTCAGGAGTTGCTTGAGAAACTGAAGGAGGCGGAGGAGAGCCATGGCACCTTACAGGCTGAATGTGAGCAGTACAGGACAGTCCTGGCTGAGACAGTAAGTGATTTGAGTCACAATAAGGGGGAAGATTATAAAATATGTTTGTAGAACTCATTCATACCTGTTTCCATTCTGCTGTAGGAAGGAATGCTGAAACATCTGCAGCAGAGCGTGGAGGAGGAAGAGCTGGTATGGAAGTCAAAGATGGCTAACTCAGAGGAACAGCTGAAGGAGGTAAGTTTTTATATCTCCTTGAAATCACTGTGTAAGCTCCCTTACAATATTTGCAAAACCTAACTGTAGGCTCTCGTCTCACTACCAGGCTTTGCAGAAAGCTAGCAAGCTCGAGGAAGAAAACCAAAGTGTGGAACAGGTGGGGATTTTTCCGCTTTTAAATTTTAAAAATATCTCTTGAGGCAAGCTAGCAAGTTAAAATGTTTTTTATTCTTCTGTCCTGGTTGTCTCTGCAGTTGAAGGAGCAGATGATGCTTCTGGAAGCCCAGCTGGAAAAGCAGGCAGACAACCAGGTGGCCTCAGAGGAGATAGAGCAGGTACGAGAGCAGCTTAAATCTACCGCAACATTACGAGAAGTGATACTGATGCTTTTTACCAAACTTCTACCTTTGTATTAAGTTAAAAAAAATGCTTAACTAATAATATATATAGAAACAGTAAAATGTATAGAATTAGAAGTCTAAGTTCAATATAACACTGGTTCTATTTGTGTTTTCTGTTAAATCCAAAAGAGACATTTCACATATTTAAAGATAGATATGACCTCTACTGTTGCTCTCAAAACAACACTTGTCTCACATCTGCTCCTTTTCTGTTCTGTGCTCCTTGTTCAGCTGAAGCTACAGCTGTCAGAGAGTCGGAGCCAGTTGGATTTGGCCCAGAAGGAGGCACAGGCACACAAGGAGGAACTTGCACAGGTGACTTTACCGACATAACCTGTTTTCCCATCCTGTAGACAACAGTATGTAGAAATTAATTGACCTGAGTCAGTAAGGTGAGATGTTATTTATGAGATGTCATAAATCATGGAATTTGTGGAAAAACCTGCTTCACGTACACAACCACCTAGGTTGGGGTGTCATTGAAGTGTAAACGCAAAAGGGATTCATGGATGGCGATTACATAACCAGTGACTAGCGACGGCTTCCTGTTTCAGGTCAGGGAGCAGCTGGGCGAGATCACGATGCGGGCTCAGCGTGAACAGAATGGCCCAGCTGAGGCTCAACCCAGTCAGGTCAGGGTGCAGAGGTCACAGAGCACCCTTCACGTCCTGTCAAAGAGCACTGGACAGTTACTAGGACAGTTCTTCAGCGATCCTGTCTGTTACAGTTAGTTTGTTTTGTAAATGATTCTCAAATGTGCTTTGTTTAATTTGATTAGAGATTCCCCAAAAAATCCACATTTGTTATTGATTTGTTTTTTGTGATTTTAGCTTAGAAGCACATCTGGTTTTACCCCCGTCTTAAATGAAGGATGTGGCTACGGAACACGAATACAGAGTAACAGATGACGGAGATAAAGAAGGGCTGCATTTCCAGGCTGTCCAGTGCTCCTCTGACAGTGCAGCTGAAAATGCTAACCACTGTATGCATTGACTGAATGATCCTAACCCTAACCACTGCTGTTCTCAGCTTTGTCGGCATGCTCACCTCTCCTTTGTTTTCAGATATTTCTAACAGCATAGAACTTTTGTGTTTGACTTTAGCCTTTCACCAAAAATACCGTGAGAGGAAACTAACTTGATGCACAAGTTGAGCCGCTTTTGTGTGTGTGTGTGCGCAGCGCCACAGCTGTTTTGACACAAGAATGTTTGCACACACACACGTATGTGCAAGCAAGTAGTCTATGTTTGTACTTACCATGTTTGCATATGTATTTGTCTGCCATCAGGTCCAGGACGAGCTGAGTCAAACATCAGACAAACTGCACGTGGAGGCGTCTCAGAGGCAGCAGCTCTTGGAAGAGTTTGAGCAGGTAGGAGCTATTATCTTCCCTTTCATTGTATTGTTGTCACACCAAAGGGTTACTAACAAGCTCACAGTGGATAACAGTGTGTTGTCAACCTCCAGGCCCAGAAGACTGTCGCAGAACTTCAGGCTCAGCTGGATCTGTTAAAGGTTTCTGCAGAGTCGCCACAATCTGACACTGAAGATGTAGCTCAGCTCAAGGTGAGTTAAGATAACATTGTTTATTGCAACTCGCAGAACAGAGAAAAATCTAAATAAGTTTAAAAACTGTGCATGAGCTTAAAATCACAGACTTAAAGATATATAAACTATATATAATGTGAGCATATAAAACTGCTGCGTGTTTTCCATTGCATTGTGGGATGTGTAAAATAAACAGATTTACTGACAGAAGTGTGTGTGGGTACACTTAAAATGGGACATCCCAGAGTCTTAACTTAATTATTATTAACTGTGATAAATGCCTTCATTTTTCATTGAAGCTTGAATAAACTTTTTTTTCCTCAACTGTACCATTAAAGTAACTAAAAATAGCTTATAGTTTATTTCTGGTTGATTTAATTTCAACAAATCCTTTTTCAGAGTCTGGTTTTACATCACGCAATATTTCTTTGTTTCTCATTGTCATATTTCAGCCATTAAGGAAAACTGGTACTGGGACATAAAACTCTGACAAAATTAAAATCACCTACAGTTATTATGAACAGAATAAGAATTAGTAGACAATGATGTGATGCAACATTTAATAGTAATTAAGTTAAATTACTGTTGCGTTGTATTTGTATTTGCTCATTTTTATTTATGATTATTTAATTGCTTCCTTAATGTTGGACTCTTTGGGTATCCATACAGTCTCATTTTCACTTGATGCTTTAAAGTCACGTTTGCTATTGCTGTTGGAACAGGAGCGCCTGGAGAAGGAGAAGAAGCTGTCCAAAGATCTGGGCCAGGCAGCCACCAAGCTCCAGCAGCTTCTTAAAGCCACTCAGGAGCAGCTGACCAAAGAGAGAGACACAGTGAGAACACTACAGGAGCATCTGGAGGGCAAAGTGAGATCATTAACACTGATAAAACGGCACATACACATATGCAAGTTCAGAATGTTTGAGTATGCTTTTCTATTTTGACGCCAATTTTTATCATTTCTGTTGAAGGGAGAGTATGTGGAGCTGAAAGAAGGAACGTCCGTCTGAGATGAAGTTGACAGCGGACACTACAAAAAACTGCCAAATATGCCTTATGAATACCATAGTTATGCATTCCAAAATTATTTCTTTCTTGTACTGTAGTTGATTGCATTTGTTGCAAGTGTAGGAATCAAATATTTGTTATAACGAACATTTCAAAGTAAGATTAGAGGAGAGAATCCTGCTGTAATCTTTATTGAAACCCACATTCCATCAACAATTCTGGCTATGTCAGAAGTTATTTATCCCCCTGCCTTATATTCCAAACATTTCCCCATAGTTCAGTGTTAAAAGGGAAACCGAATGTACGTCAAACGTACATCAACCTGTGCAATTACTTTGTATGTCTTTTCTATGTGGTTGAATGGTGGGAACATTTTATGGTTCATCGATGCAGTACCTTTAGGGCCTGCTTTTCTCTGTAGCTGGCTGCCAATAACACACATCGAATTTGAATTTGTATGAATGAATAAACTACAGTGTAGCACTAAGTAAGCCTGCTCAGTGTGTGTTGGAAGTTGGTGTAAAGGTGCGAAGGTGTGGGGAGCAAAGTAGAAGTTGTGAATTTGTTGTATGAACGCTATCCGTAGCACATTATGGAGTAGCTTTGATGTGTTTGTAGTCCTTTAAAAATGTTTTCCAAAGCATGTTTAAAAAGGTGGCACTGGCCGGAAAAAGTGAAAGGAAACGCTACTTTATTAAGTCTTAATTTTAATCGTAGTAACTTACAAAATAAACTAAAATTGTCCAGTCAGTCAGATTTCAACAATTTACATTCTGGGGTGGACGTGATGCTTGCCTTCCTCAGATCAAATTGGTGTGACAAGGAGGGGGCCCTGCCAGATGTTGGTTTGGTTCCTTATTTGGACTGAATCCAAGATGAATAACCAGCGGGTCTGACCCTGACACTGCTTAGTTTGGATGCATTGGATTAACTATGTAGATGGGCTGATCAGCTGATGTGTCCATAGTGTCCAAATGGATTCCTCCTTTTGCATAATTTGGTGACATTTGATCTAGCAGCAGATTTTCTTATCGAACGGATACTAAAATGGCTGAAAAATGTGTCATGATGAAATGATTTCAGTCGATACTGATCATTTTAATGACTTCATTTTAATAAAGACAAGCCAAAAAAGAGTTTATCATAAGACAAAGCATCGAATTTCAAAGGAAATTCTTTTGCTAGTTACTGCATTTGAGATTTAAATATGGTACACTGCTGAAAATAAAAATAAAAAATATATTAGAGTGGAAAAATAATGGTTCATACTAGCAATGATTCTGAAGCTGTAAAGTATTGTTACACATGACAATAAAATATTGCAAATTAAATTATTTGAATTTAACCACTTAAGCTTATATATCCAGCTACACAGGCAAAAGGTTTAACGTTAACACAACAATGAAAAAGACAAAAAAAGCAACCACTGGAGGCCTGCACAGAAGACACAAGGAGGGCAACAATGAGGCTCCACTATGAAGGTATGGTGGGCTGTAGGGAAGAAGCATGCTCAGGGTTTGTTCATGCAACTGAACTTTAGGTTTTCAGTTTGTGCCTTCACAACGGTTTGCATCTAATACATTTAAGTAAATCTACTGATCATTATTTTGAATAATTTTCAACCTGCAGACACAGTGGTTGTCCTGAGGAAGCTGGCAAAGACCATTCATCCAAGTGAAACATACAAAGAAACCGTGCAAAAATTGCCAGTTAAATCAATCAACTATAATGTGATTATAAAGAACTGTTGCACGCATCACAAAACCTGAGCAGTTCATCATTAAAGCATTTGTTTCTCGGTCAGATGTGAAGAAATAAAGATTTCCATGTTTAAATAGTCTATGCTGCAGCTTAGCTGAGCATGAAGACTGAAAACAGACAAACTACCACAGTAGCGCTGTTGAAGGAAACTGATTAACTTCTTCTGTATTCGGTTTTTGCTGCCTTTGGACAACCCCTGGCTGGCTGTTTCCAGTCTTTATGCTAAGCTAAGGTGAGCAGCTTTAGCTTCACATTTACCCATGAGTGTTTTGAATCACAGTGTGGTTGCTCTGTCTGTTACCATCTCAACAGTGTCTGACTCCTCCCAACTCCAAAGAGCTCAGAAGCGGAGTGTGGTTGGGGCTGAGGCGGCACTGAAAACATGTCTGGGCCATGGACTTGGTCTTATGAAAGCACCCACCTGTCTTTAGAAACGACCCCGCCCTTGATTATGCATAACTTTAAGTCTTAATACAATTTGAACAGGCGAGTTATAGAAAGATTTACCACTTATGCAGTTGTCACAAATTGGGAAAATAGGCTATAAAGACCGAAACTGGTTTTGTACCAGGCTGTGGACGTGTTTATTTCCACTGTAGAGCAGGAAATCTTAACATTCTCTGGGGATTGACTCACTGTTGGAGCCAGCCTCAACAAGCCATTGGAGGAATTTTAGTTTTTGACACTTCCACTGGGCTGCACGGTGGCTCAGTGGTTAGCAGCGTCGCCTCACAGCTGGAAGATCCCAGGTGTCCCGGTTAGGACGCCTGGGATCTTTCTGTGTGGAGTTTGCATGTTCTTCCTGTGCAGCGTGGGTTTTTACTGGGTACTCCGGCTTCCTCCCACAGTCCAAAAACATGCTGAGGTTAATTTATGGTTCTAAATTCTCCATTGGCTTTACTTTTCTGTCCTGGAGGTTGCCACCTAATGTACCACTCGGACATGAACAGGGTCTGTCTTATTTGTCTAACTCTCAACAATAAAGTGAGTGAATACACTTTCCAAAAATATTGAACAGTTACTTCTATTAATGGTATAATTGCCACTTCCAGTTACTGTTGGTCGTGTTTTAGGTGTACAGGGAGATATGAGTACAAAATCTGTGTGAAGGCCATTGAAGAAAAGTGCCTATGTCTGTTTTTATACGTGGTATTGATAAATCATTGATTCCGTACACATTTTGTTACCACAGTCCTGGTCATTGTGGATGCAGTGATGGAACATGAATCAAGATTACTGCAATTTTTCTTATTATAAGCAACTTCAAATTTTGTTTACAGCTAAAAGCCACCAACTTCCAAATTCAGTTGTAACCTCCCAATGAATTTTACTGGATTTCCAATTAACAAGGTTGTGATGGACAGCATGACTTGCAGTGTTTAGTTTAAAACAAGCTTGAAATCAGGTCAATCAGAACTAATCGGATTCACCCAGTAAATCATTTCCTGCTGAGTCACACTAACGGGAAGGAGAAACCTTGTGACTTATGCATCCAGGTGCTGTCATTTACAACACCCATAAATAATCCTATGATGCAGATAGGAGCCAGAATGGCAATAAGATGTTGTCAATCATGTAATAAACACTATTAAAAATGGAGATTTGAAGGGAATAACAAAAAATATACAGCAAACACATGGTTGGACTGAATTTATTTGATAGTACTCAACAGTGGATGGACTGCTGTGATTTCAGTGGAACCTTGGTTTTTTCTGGTAAAAGTTGTACTATACTTTTTAGGTTTCCATCCAAGCGTGACAGTCAAGGAAAAACAGATGCATCAAACTTACAAGCAAAGCCATAATTATCTAGTACAAACAGCAATACGGTGTTAACTTATTGTACAGCATATACTAGTACTTGCATAAATTGGACAAATCATAACTATTACAACGAAGACATGTGGAAAATGCAGGTACTTAAACGATGTATAGGTATATTAAACGATTACTAATTTGAGGGATTTAAATGGACCAAGAGTCAAGGACTATTATCATTACAGGGTGTTTAATAAAAATGATTAAAATGGCATCTGAACAAGACTGATTTCCCAGCCAAACTTGCGTAACTGGACTTCTTAGCAAGGTAAAGACAGGTGTTTTGTGGGA
The DNA here is from genome assembly GCA_024666655.1 of Dascyllus trimaculatus. Classification (NCBI taxonomy): domain Eukaryota; kingdom Metazoa; phylum Chordata; class Actinopteri; family Pomacentridae; genus Dascyllus; species Dascyllus trimaculatus. The sequence continues at coordinate 22,716,443 of CM045464.1, read as the reverse complement.
CAAATCGAATGCCATTCAGAGCCTACTTTTCCCCCTTTTGTAGTTTTTTTTTTTCAAATCCGAAACAGTCCTTTCAGAAACCCTGTTATTATCATTTCAAAATCCTTTCATTTTACCTCATTATGAAACACAAGAAAGATTGGTTTGTATAGTACTCGGTTTGACTGCAGCATTCAGACATCAACACCTTCAATCTTGGCAACAGCACACGTGGAGGTTTCTTGTATTTTTTCTGCAATTGCCTGCCTGGTCCAGTCTGAGCAGTCATTTACTTGAATGTGATGCTTGACACCTGTTGAAGACAGATGAGGAAACAGCATTCAGTCCAGCGAACACACACTGAATCTTTTGAAGACAGGCAAACGATTAACCCCTTACAAAAAGATCATGCACTGAGAGTTGACATCTATGTAATGTAATGCAGGAGAAAAACTTACCCTTCATTTGGACCTTCAGACTCTGTTTTGAGCTGGCGTAGAGCATCTTGTCCTTCACGGTTCCACAGTCAGAGGTCCTAAGAGAAATCATTGCAACATGTCAAACACTGAAACTGCCACATACATATATGGACACAATACATTTAGAATAACACCGACTTATAAATACATGAGCATTTTGCCAGAATTGTACCGACAGTCTCTCTGCTGTCTGGAGAAGTTCAATTTAAGAATAGTTATGGTTCAGTTTTAATAAAAGGACCTACCATGTTAGGAAGATCAGGTCATCTTTGGGACCTCTATCGGTTTCAAGGCAGCAGTCATACAGTGCGTAAAAGCAGCTGGATGCGTTCATCTCCTCAGAGATTTTGCAGAAGCAGGTCTCGTCTCCCAATTCTTTCTTCGTGAAAGTTTTCTCAATACCAATTACTTTGTCGCCTTTGATGGTGAATATTGCCAATTTCACACGTTCTTCGGGATCGTCTTCATTTTTCTTCAATTTCATGTTACCAATCAAAAGTGTCACTTTGTCATCGACAGTTACTCCAGACTGGTGAGAAAGCACACAACACATCTACCTTTAGTACAAAACAAGAGAAACTTTTTTAAGGGCTTCTGACTACTCATTAATCAGTCTGTCAGTTCAGTGAACACTTTCCTGCAGAAGAGAAAAGGAAAACGTCTACCACAGTACAAGCACTTAACTAAGATTTGGGCCCATTTCAGCAGATGCTCTTGTAATCTGGATTTTGAGATTTAAAGCAGAACTGAAAGATGAAGACATAGGAAGCTCCTCAAACTAAACGGTGCCAACACTGTTCAGGCAACCAAATGTGAAAATGTCTCACTAGCTCCTCAGCAGCAGCAAGCTGTGGGCGTTGCTTCCCCTCATGAATTTTCAAGGCCTTGGTACTGTCACATTCCAGTCATTGTGGAACAAGCTAGCGCAAGAAAGACAGCCCCAGGGCATTATCTCTGAACAAGTTTGAGGCACGAACGCAACTCCCACCATTTTGGAGACAAAACCGCACCTTGAACAAAACCTTTCACCTACACCAAAGCACCTTTCCACTCAGCAAGCGCCTCAAAGAAACATCAGCTAAAAGTCTTACACTCTAGATATACTGGCAGCATTGATTCAGTGACTTCATGCTGTTTTCTCTCTTTTTTTAAAAACATTTATTGTTACAATGAGGAAATAATACTTTGCATTGTCCCGTGGAGCACCCAAAGCACACAGGAGTTGTTAGCTCATGCAGTCCGAGTCAGTCCAGTTGAATTCTTTGTGAAAGCTACTCACCATTTTGCTTGTGATGTGTGGACAAAACAGGCAGCAGCGAAAGGTGGCAGCAGCAGTCAAAATGCTGAGGTTATAAGGAAGGAGAGCAGGTGGGCTCGTGGAGGAGGAGCCGTGGTAAATGAGCACACCTCCAGAAGTGTACGCCCACCCCTCTCTCACCAGGTGTGACACAGTTTCATCTGCAGCCTCCGCATTTGCCTTTAATCCCATTACACCTGAACCCTAAATCACAAGTGATATAAGTTATTCATTGATTGACGCAGTAAAACAGTACAAACATTTGTGTTGCCCTCTCGGTCAGGTTCAGTTGGGCGGTGGCAGGGATCTTTGTTTTTAGGTGAAACTCCAGGTGTCGTAGGTGGGGCGGCATTGAATAGCCTTATATGGAGAACAAACTTGTCCACATTTTTCACTCGTCTGCTGCAGAGATGCAGTTCAGTGGCCTTATAAGGTAAAAGGCGGGATGGCTGCTCAGATGTGTCAAAAGGATTCATCCAGCTACCTGGTGAAAGGAGGATGTTACATCACAGTCAAAAATGAGACAAAAAAGGCGAGAAAAAACTCATGATTGTTTTGACTACACTAAGCAGAGAAAACGCATTTACACATACTTTACTACCTAATCTGACCAATCTGGGTGATATGAACTGAAAAAAGTGATCCTTTTTGATATTGTCAGCTTGGTTTCTAATTCATTTTTCTCCGGTCGTGTCTGACCCCCCAAAAAACAGATTATGGTGCCCTTAAAATTAGAATTCAGTATAAGGCCTGTTTTTCTCTCTGTTTCTGAGGAGCAAAATCACAGAAAATATTAAACGTACATGGCATGGGAGCTGCAGGAAAACTGCACCGATTCAAAGCGTAAATAGACAAGAAGCCAGAAAACAAGAAACAAAAAGGAAAATGCTTTATAATAGGACCTCAAAAGTGTTAAAACGAGGATATTTCTGTAAAATCCAGAGGTGTAATCAGGAATTAGGCGCCCTGTTGACAGGAGATGGACCTTAGGCGCCCTGCCACGCCCACATCATGCATTTTTTTCAAGTATGTTTACTTAATGATCCAGTTTGAGATTTTGTGCTATGTTGTTTCCATAAAAGGAGATGTATAGAATGAACATTTCCAAAATAGGCATTGAGGTGTTTATTTCACTTACATGCAGATTTAATTAGACAATACCTCATTTGACCATTTGACCATTGACAATAAAAAGTTGTAATACAAAAAAAGTATTTGTTTTCTTGTAAGTAGTCAGGTTGGGCATTTTAATGGTGATATCTATTAGTTAACAATTTATCTGTATAAAGCAGTTTCCACTAAAAAGTGTTGAATTTTACTATACGTGTTTTGGAAGGCCATTGTCTCAGTAGCAGTAGCAGTAGTAACATACGCCAGATTTCCCATTTTTGTACGTGTCTATATTTTGGAGGTTTTTACAAAGGGCTTTGTTTATCAGTTTTATCAGTTAGAGCCAGATTTAGAGTGCATTTTATCGCTAAAAATATGGCAAAACGGAATTTTGTTAGACTGTTGACAGCATGTTCTGATTTATGGAGTGACATGAAGAGATATTCAAAATCCCCTCTGAAAAAGAACTTTAAAATTTTATATGTCATCAAATGAAGCAATAATTTTAAAAACCGCCTTTATATGTGATCAGACTTCTGTTCGGGTTTTTCAAAAAAGCAAATTAGTGCATATTTTTACAGATAATACCTCATTTGCCTATATAAAAATATAATTTCAAAAATAAATGATAAATAATTGTCTTATTGTAAGTAATCAGTTGGGAAATTTTCATGGTAATATGTTTCAGTTAAAAATCTTACCCTGTTCACCTGCAGTGTCTTCCCATAAGTACTGTCATTAAATATTTTCAAAGTACTTGTACTTTACTTCTTTTATATTTCTGCTGCTTTGTACCTCGTGTTAACTACATTTCAGAGAAAAATATTACACTTTTAAACATTTATAGTATAACTTGAATTGTGAGTTTGCATTTTTATATTAATTATACAAAATAGAACCAACAAATAAAGGAGGTTATAAACCAATCAGCCACAACATTCTGACCACTGACAGGTGAAGTGAATAACATTGATTTTAACATCCATGTTGATGAGACTTAGACACCCAAATAAACATTGTCCCAGTACAAGCACACTCCCTCATGCTAATGGAAATCCCAAATGTCACTGGCCTACCCCCACAGGAAAATACACCCCACCACATGGAGAAAACATCAACCAATCAGGAACATGTTGAGGAACATGACAATGGCCCAACATGTTGATTTGACCTCCAAACTTCCTACACCCCATTCTGATCAAGCATCAACAGGATGCAGTGGAACAAGTGTGATTGACAGAGGCCCCACTGCACAAGCCAGAGTGTTTAAGACAACGTCATATAAAATAGATTTGGTTTTCTTATATCCTTGTGTTTTTATGTACTACTTGTGTAGAATTACATAAAGAATAAGTGTGAGAAGACATGTGAATATGCATCTTATGTATTTAGTAATTCTTACAATAATTCATACTTTTATTGTATACTTACAGCTCCTTGAAGTATGAGTACAAATCTAAGAAAAACAATATATTCTTGATCTTTTTTAGATGATGCACACCTTTCCGTCCAGAAGATAATCAAACCCTTCTACCTTAGTGGCTATTTTTAAATTCAGATATTCTGCTTCAGCATGACAGTGGCTTTGCTTCCTCTGTGCTGATTCATGGTTTACAGCGTCCCACAGCTCCACATCCGGACCAGCTTCTCTTCCAAAAGGCAGAGTGCCTAATGTAAGCACACATCGCCGCTCCCTAGCTGACGCTTCCACTGCAATCGTTGGGATCTGTGCCTTGTACAATAAAACTAAAACTTCAGTCATATGTGTCACACAGTCGACAGTCTGTGTAGCAGAAGTATGATAAAGTTAGCCACAGGAAGCTCGAACAGAAACATGCTGGAGGGCTGTTTTTTAGGGTTATCATCACAGCTGCGGTAACGCCAGCCTGCCAGAGCTAATGGCAGCCAGCAGCAACTTTTAAAGTAGTATAAGGGGAAATATAACCCTGAACCACATAGGGCAGGAAATGGCTGCTGCATAACTCTCAGTGAGTTGAAAACTTCATGCTGCTGCAGGCACTCTGGGAGTTTGGCCCCAACCCAGTCAGTCCTGTCATAGCAGCCAAAAAACCCCAAATCTATGAGAACTGTGACATCTGCTGGTAAATTCGAGGCACTGAACTCCTCATGTGTGTTTGGATAATGTTGCATGTGATGAGTGGAAAGTGACATCTGCCACCAAATAACAGGGCCGGTAGTATGAAGTTCTTCAGAGTTAGATTTGTGCATCATGAAGAAGAGAACATATGGCACATTAAGCAAATATAAACAGGATGTTTTAAAAATAGCTGACTCAATTTTCTCTGTTTTGTAGAAGAACCACAACAACTAAACTCCTATTGTAGTAACCCACAAACCTGTTAAAGGGTCTCTACAGATAGATCTTTTCAGATTTTTATGAATAATATTACACATACTGCAGCTGGAAAGGAATATATAGTAAATACCGATAAAGTCAGCATAACTTTAATTGAATAATTTTGAAGTTTTCTTCTTGCATGCTGCAACATATTGAAGCACATATGATCTGGACACAATGAATCATGGGTAGTCATGGTAGTGTGCACAATGCAGCCATGTCACATTACCTTTGGAGGCCTGCAAATAGTTAATTTAAAGTGTGTGGGTTCATTTTGGGCATTATTTTTCAACATGTATGAATGTGCAATGTGCACACACTTAGCTAAAGTCCCAATTTTTCCTATTTACTTACCCAGTTCTATGCATTTGAATTTTGTTTCTCATTCTAAGGTCCTTTCCTAGAAGTAGTGTGTACAGGCCGTTAGGAAAGTTACATACCTGAACCTGTAGATATTATAGGTTGGTCTGTAAAAACTAACTTTACACTTATATGGACAAAAAATCACTATAGGGATGACCTCAGTTCGAGTTTCAAGTCGGTTCAAATATGTTGAACTTCTCTTGCAGGGTGTGGTCAGAACTTTTCTAAGTGGGCTACATTCAACTAAAGACCCACTCCAGTGAGAATCAAGTGTTTTACCTTGTTCTCACGTCCATGTGGTGTTTTCTGAGCAAAAGAGGCAGTCAACGCTAGGCTGAGCATTCCACTTTGACGCTGCAGTGTAGAGACAATGTCCGTCTTAAACAGATTCACACTTCCAGTGTTTTATATATAACAAACCTTAGCAATCCTGGGGGCTTTCCCTGAATAACTCCAATTTTACAACTTACCATTGTGTTAGAGTTGTTTTACAGTGTTTGAACTCAGCCATAGATGAGCTGGTCAGCTCAAGCTACAGCAAGTTGCAGAAAGCTGTGTTAAGAAACAGGCGGAGACTTCTTATACCCACGCATTCCAAAGGAACCAACAGTGTAGAGTTACACCTTAGCCATTTTAGGGCAGGAAGGGGTTATTGTCATGGAAAAAAAAAAATTAAATTTTACCACCAGACCAATAGATTTACTTAAAAGGCTGTTACCTCGGTTTACAACCATTTACTTTTGCAAAGTAAATGAAGGAGATGCCAAAAGCATTTTCTTTGATCATGGATTTCTTCAGCTAGTGTCAGTGAAGTTGTGAAAGGCATACATTAAAAGAATGGCGCAGCATTTTGGGAAAATGAGAAGGCAACCTCATGCAGTAAGTTAATTTAGCATAAAATTTGGAATTAGGGCCAATCAGGTCCAAAAGGAAAACAATCTGCAGACCAGCACCTTGAAAGCTTACCAGTTAACATCTTATTTGTTTAACTGAAACTAATAAACTAAAATTTTATGGTGGTCAGTGTGAGTATATGTTGGTGATGGCAGCCAGATTAATCTTGGACAGTTCCCTTCAAGTTTCACATGTTTATGCTAAGCTAAGCTAAGCTAAGCTAATCAACTATGGGCGACGAAATGTAAGATATTGATCTTTTGATTCATTTTTTGGCAACAAAGAAAATAAGCGTATTTCCCAAAGTGTCAAAGTTCTTTTAGGTTGGTACTTGACATACATACTGTATAAAATGGACGTCTTTCTCACTGAAGAATGAACCCGTTTTTGTTTGTGGCAGATAGTGGTTTTATTATGTTTGCAGATAATCAAACCATAAGAAATAATTTTCCCCCATAATTAATATCCATTGACTAAGGTGCACACAAGACACAATTTGTGATTGAGTAAAACCAACAAACAAACAAATGTTCAGATATGATGACTCTTCAGCACAAGTCTGGATTCTTCAGCAGTCAGAGCTCGGTTACAGCATCGTCAGATTCAGCCACTGTGGAGGAAACACAGGTACAGGTTACTCTCTGGTCCGAGGTCCATAATCCATCCACTATCTTTTTGTATATAATCATAAATGGCCTCTTACCTCCATAAAGCCCAATGTTATTATACCAGACCCGTCCTTGTCCAGGCCCTTGAAGGTTTCTGTTGTAAATTGAAGCAAACATCAAAATTTTACATAATACTTGCATTACAGCAAGATTACAATGTCGTCATAAGGACAAAACTCACTGAAGAGTGACTCTAGGCGAATCAGGCAGCACACAAAGTTGTCAAAGTCGATGGTGAGGCAGGGCTCACTGTAGCGGGCCACGATTATCTGATGCAGTGGGTTGTTGAGCGAGAAACCTGCCAAAATGTAACGAGATGTACTGAGAAAAGGTCACCCATCCCACTTTTACAGCGAAACCTCCACTACCTTCCTAATTTTTTGCTGAAGAGAAATGTAATCTGTGAAATGCACTTCTTACCAGCAGCATCGACAGCCATCCGCATCTCAGAGGAGCTCATGCATCCACTTTGGTCTGCATCTCTCTCTTTGTACAGATCCTAAAGGAGAGCCCAACAAGTTACCATCCGCTGTCGCCAGTTCACTAATACACTTGTTACATGTTAATGCAAAAGGAACGCACCAGGAACTTCTCAATCTTCGTCCACAGGATCCTAAACTCAATCAGTCCCAGCTTGCCGCTTCCATCTTTCTTTCAAAAGTACGTCAAGGAAAGTTGTAACACAAAGTACACAGAGTAAGCTGTGGTATCAATAACAACTGGAAAATGCAGATAGTGAGCATTGAGATTGCTTTTCTAGCCTTTATAAAGTGACATTTTAAGAATTTTGCTTTTACACTGTCTTGTAGAGTTATATTAGAAAACTGATATCACTCTCATGTGTGCGACATGCTCAGCTACACCACTAAGCCTGACTGAAGACAAAGACTGAAAACAGCTAGCTCGACTGCCAGCACTTCTGCAGTTCACAACTTAACACATTGAATCTTGTTTAAATGATTCATACAAAAACATGAGATGCATCAGTGTCTAAACATCGATTTATGGTTTTGCATAGCATCATGTGACAAACTATTTTTTGGTCAGGGGCCTGCATGACCACAGAAATATTTGGACTCATACAACCCTGTGCAACCACAACTTTTCCTTTAAAATTGTGATTTTGTACAGATTAAACAAGTAAGACAAAATGTTTTCATTTTCAAGCTTCATATTCTAGTTTAATTTTGCTTTTGAGCAGGTTCACTGTTTGTCTTCTTTTTAAGCTTTACGTTAAACCTGTGGTGTGGAACCTTTGTCTCCCCCTGGTGGCAATGAGAGCAATTACATAAACACTGTCAATTGCAGAATTTAATGCTTCCTCAGAATGGCGAGTTTAGTTTTTGTTGGAAACATCGGGAACTTTTCTTTATGGACGCTTTCTGGGTTTTCCGACTTATGCCCCTCCATACTCCTAGTTAGTAGGGGACATACTGGGGGCATACTATGTCTTTCCCAAAATGGAACACTATTACTTTAAAACAAAGTCAGAAGAACTCAAAGCAGATAACCAGATGCTAGGAGGTTACTGGTTTTGTGGAAGTCTCCTGACACAATATAAGATAAGAAGGGAGGATACATCCAGCAGATTGACCATGTTGCGGCAAGTTGTCAGACTGAACCCATCAGTTTTGATGTCATTTCCTGAAAATGAATAAGACAAGGGGATAATTGGGTGTCTGGTGCACATTAATGTCCATACTGAACTTGCCTGATAGGGGAATAAAGAAATCATTTCTCTTACGCCTGGCTACCACTCTGTTGAGGATTCTCTGCAGCTCGAACGCAGAAATCTCTGCATCCTGAGAAGAATATGGCACTTAGTAAGTCATAAGAACAATGATTGGAGACCATAAGTTACAGTATCACATTTTTAGCTGGCTTACATGTCCGGCAAGCTGTCCAAACAGTCTCTGGAATCTGTGACAGATGTCATCTTCATCAATGTCAACCTACAGATGACAAAATCATCTTTTACTTCTTTAAGATATTATTATCAACATTACAACAAGCAAATCAAGGAATAAGTTTTACCTGCTCAACGTGGCAGTCAACAGGATCATCAATCTCTCTGAAAGCAGTGGGGAGTCATGGTTATTAAATATTATGAAGGCTATAGTGTAATGCTAATGACTGGAATTGCACATATTTGTGGCAGGAACATACTGGAAATCGGCCTGTTTCTCAGAGAACACCCTCACATAGAAGTCTCCATTCTTGTTGGGCTCAAAGGTGGAAGGGATGATGAGATATTCTCCAGGGGGAAGACAGAAGCGGCTGCACACCTCTCGTAGGTTGATGAAGGTCTCGGAGCGTGCTGCCGAACAGTTGTACAGGAAGAAGTTTTTCTTCAGGTGCACCTGCCTTTTTCCTGAGTACTGAGAAATCACACACATGAAATACGTTTCCATGAGTATACCTTCCCTCTGTCCTCCACCTTCAGTTTGCTGTGCAAACATCTACAAGGTACTCTGAGGGAATTTTCAAAATTGAAAATGTACTAATTGCTTTGAATACTCATTCTTTCATTATTCTGAGAAGTGTCTCACATACCTCCTCAGGCAGCTAGAAAAATCAAAAACAAATCAAATGTTAGAATAGGATGAAAATGTTGCATATTCACTCTCTACTTCTATTCAAATTGAGATCTCAGAGGCAGCTTCTTACCTCATAGATAGCAAAGCCAATGGTCTCCATGTCCTGCCCCATTTTCTTCATGCGGCGCTTGTTCTTCTGCATCAGACCCACAATGAAAGTGCAGCCCTCCTCCTCACCATCATCAGGATCGTCGTCCACCTCGTCCAGCTTTATGACAAACTGAGGATTCATCCAGAAAGTGTCTGGGAAGGGAGGGCGAAGATTAGCAGGGAATGGAGGGTGTCAATCTGTATTACAGCAGCCAAGCCTGTACACAAATAAATTGCTGCATACAAATCTGGAGGTGAAACTGGTCGTACTTGCATAGTTTCTGCAGCCTCCAGCTGACACGCCTCTTCTCCATGAGTCCTCAAACTCTGTCTCTGCCCATTTCTTGTACTCATCTCCTGTGAGAGCATCTGGGGTGAGGTTGCAGATTTCAAGGCGAGAATACTGGCGCAGGAAGTCAGGGAAGGACATCCTGTGGAAAAAAACACAATGAGGAAAATTAGAAATCAAACAATCACATCCATTGTACTGGATTGAGTGCAAAGGAGACAGTGACAGGAATCTAGGACTTTTATTTGCTGGAGCATTGAGACATTTTAGCTTAGAACTCCCATTTTGCATGGTGATAAATTTGCTCTTTATAACACAACTTTTTTTTTAATGCTACAGTTGGGTTATTTCCCATTTTTCTGTCGCAAAAATGACAATATTATACATCAAGGTTCTTTAAATATAACACAAATGCAATTCTGCACGAAGCAATGTTATGTGGGCACAAGATTTATTTCAGGAGCCTCTATTTAAATAAACCAAATTGCGCATGTGCTGCTTTTATGAGTAAATCAAAGGGACAAAGACACCTGTCAACTTGTGATAAGTAAAAGAAAAGGGGTTTTGGCAAAATTTACCAGAACTCTCCATCCTCAGAACGGTTGGTCAGTCTTTCCCGGTCATCACTACTCACAGATCTCCATTCAGAAGAACTAGAAAAAAGACACATGGAAAGGATAACTTACAGGATTGCACCTAACCTTGAGTTATACTTTGCATAGAGTTTTGCAAAGATAGCCAGTCATTGTTCGAGCTGCAGTGAGTGTTGTACAGGCCTCCACTTACAATGCAGCCACAAAAATTTACTTCAAAGCCAGAGTCTGTGCAACAGTGTTTTCACAACAGGCTTTACCAGAATTTCCATAGGGTGTGTTTGTCTTCATGTGTTACAAGCATGAGTTAATAACTTTGTCCAACTGAAGGACTTAGTCCTATCAGTTAGGCTGGTTCCTCTTATGAATAGCACAAGACAATGTGCACCCCCAGATATGCATTTTAAGTCTTTCGGTTTCTGTTGCACCAAAACAACAACAAATAGTAATTATTCCAGGAACTCCAGCTCTATTAGCATGTGGGACATAGAACAGTGGAGGGTTTGCAGTGTTATATGACCTATATGGCAAATTTTATGTTGTTGATGCCGATGTGAGAGAGAAGACTGCTACTCAATGAGGACATTAAGAGGGCAAAAAAAATGCTTGTTGTTTTTAAAGTTTATTTCTGTCGCAATGAATACAATAAATCTCTGGGTGGTCCATTCAGTAGTTGTCCAGCCAGCCTACTCAAAACCAACTGTGCAACACCCTTGTGCAAAACTTCATGGCGATCCACTCAACAGTCGTTTAACAGCTGTAAAGCAACCAGTTCTACAGCATTGGTGTAGCTGCAGTGATGATTAACTTGAATATAATGTGAACATGTTGGCTGCCCTTAATAACTCACCTGTCACTCCAGGCTCCATTCCACTCCACCTGTCCCCATGGGTTCCTAATTCTGATGAGCTGCACCGTTTCTCCTCTGTACTCCACCTTAAACAGAATAAAGGACTCAGTAGTACACGCTGCAGCTTCACTTGTTCCTGGATGGCCTGTGTGGTACATACGTATATGCAGTTGACATACAGTACTTCCTCACCTGGTCTGCTCCTGTCACAGAGTAAGCATGGCCCTTCACCAGCTTGCGATATGTGACGGCTTCTGAGTCGGCGGCACTGGTGATCTGGGATGGGGAGGAAAATGTTGTCAGGTAAGACGCTCGCATACAATAAAGATAACAAAGGTGCTGCAGGATGCTGAAACAAGAAGCTCAAACGAACATCAATGGAGCAGCCCAGAAGGGAGCCTCTGCTCAAGGCCTTCTTTATGATTTTGAAGAGATGTGGATTTTGTCTGCTCAACTCATGTCTCTCAGCAATGCCTCCAGTGAAGTCTTCAAACCCCTCAATGGTGCTACCCCCAGAAAGAGCCTCGTAGCATCCATTTACCCTAAAGAGAAAAGGATTTATAAGGGACCAGACAAAAAACAAGATACTGAATCAAACAGAAAGGTAGCCAAATGCGTCCATACTTAGCATAAGCCTTCTCCAGCAGCGCGCTCCAAAACTCTGACCCCTCCTCTGAGTGAACAAACAGCAGCTCTCCATCTTTTGTGGGCAAACGATCATCAACCACCACATCCACCCACTCACCAAACTGCCAGAACTAAGAACCCCAGAGAAGACACAAGAAGTGATATCAAATCTGTTTGTGCCACTGTAGATCTACATCCGCTACAGAGACCCTGTAAAAGAGGCAGTGTGTTAAGAGTGTTGCACCTCGAAGTGAAAGATGCCGGCGTACTTCTCCTCAAAGCTCTGATCGTGGGGCACAACACGATACAAAACCTGTTTGTTGAGAGTTAAGGAGGCGATTGCTGCCAGGAGCCAACAGTCACCTGAACACAAGTAAACAGTATTAGAATAAAGAAGACTCCTGTTTAAATTCTCATGTAACACCCAGAAAATTATGGGTTGTTCCAACTTGTCATCATGACATATCTCCAAAACATTACAGCTATGTAGCTTGTTTGCATTAAAACCTCATCTGTGCAGCATTATGGCCGTTTGTCTCTCCTCTCATTACTAGCCGCAAAAACAACTCAGTCTCACCCACATTTGTATGAATTCTGTCAGAATGGGCGTAGGCCAAGAAAACTAAAAGGATGTTTAGTACACAATGACAGCTGATGTCGCTAGACAGGAATTATGAGATTTGAAGAAGCAGAGATAAAACAAAGAAAGGTGAGTCAATATGCATACACCTACATCTCTACTGTTACTGTATTCTCATCATAGTGTATCATGATAATGCAGCAAAATGTTTCATTGTGCCAGCAGATGCATTTAGGTGGTAATTATGAATCAGTTCAAAATGCTAAAAACATTGTATTAATTTGTATGCTGGTGTGTGTGTGTATGTGTCTCACCCAGTGCTCCCTGACAAATATCAGTCCTGGTAGCATTTTCAACTATGAATTGTGGATTGGAGCATATTTCCTGAAGGGGGGAAAAAGGATTTAAAAAGATTAAAGCTTTTGCCAAAATGTAATGCTTGCTCACAGTTTTTATCCACTCTAATTCAGATGAATAAGATATCCAAAATGCTCATATATAAAGTTGAAAAAAATGCATAAAACGTTGCTGCAGTTTCAAAAAAGGAACAAGAATTTGGTGTGTGAATAAGCAGGAACAAGGTCACATCACCAAACAGCAGCAACTAGTAAATGTAAATTATGCTGCCTACTGAGCGACCTTTACATATAGAAGTATAGAGCAAAAATACAACTTCTACAACCCAAAATAAGGTATGAAAACACATAGTAAGCCTTTTTTCTTTGGTTTTAAGTTTTAAAAATAGCTTAACAATTGCCTGTTGTACTTTTCGAGCATGTAAAATAGACTGCAGCCTTACGACACCAGCCTGTACTTTCAGCTGCTGTTTCCATTTAACCACTGCAACCCACCGTGGGTCTCTTCCAGGTGATGCCCCGAACTTTGTAGGAATTGGGTCCGAGTTCATCGTAGCCCAAGGATGAGGGCAGAGGCTCAAAGCATTCATCCTCAAACAGACATCCTCTCTCCAGGCAGCTGTCCCTCAGCGCCTCAAAGTCCTGGTTCAGGTATTTCACAGCGTGGGAGTTGGTTCCAATCCCCTTTGATTTCTCTCGGTTGTGCTGAAGCTTCGCTGCAATGCCTGACATTTTGAAGGATCAGATTGCGTTCTGCCTGTCTCCAGCTGTGTCTCAGTTTGTGTATGCGGTTAGACAGGCTCTGTGCCATATATGCAGCTCCACACCCTTCATTGTTCACACCAGCCAGCTTGTTGTGTCTCACCTGTTTCCTTCAAACCCTCTGTGCCTCATTTGATTGCTGGCTTGTGATTGGCCTAAATGTGGGCCTCATACGTTGCTGAAACTTGTGCTGGTCCACAAAAATTTTTTTCAGGGGATTGAAAATGCAACACTATTTCCCCCTTATTTTGCACTTTCTGATCAGGCACCACAGATACTGTCATTGCATCAACAGTTTGGGACTATTTCAACTATTTCAGACTGTGTATGATTAAAAAAACACACAGCTTCAGGGGACAGAGTTTCTTAGTTTCTTTATTTTCTTCATTTGGTAGAAGCTGCAATAACTAAACAGCAAAACACCAACTAATGAGACTAATAAGTTTTTCGCAGTTGCATATAAAAAATGAAAAGAAGCTACTTTAGACTGAACAATAAATGTGAGTGATAAAACATGTGTTCAAAATATGGAAACATATTCACCAGAGTATATGTTTAGACATTTTAAGCAATTGCATTAAAGTAAGTGCATGTAAATTTTCTTTTTTTAAAGGTTTAGTTTGGATTTTTTTTGAAGGATTTGGCTTCTTTTCCTGATGGTATCAAAGAGGCGTCCTTGCTTGTTTCGTCTTCAGGCCTAGTTGATCGCCAGGCACAGCCACTGCAAGAGAAAACAGAGTTGCACGACTAACTGTCCTCATTAGGAGTGGCAGCACAGCAGTGGCTTTTCTTATTTCCTCACAAACCTGCTGCATATCGAGCTCAATTTTTCCTGAGTCACCTCTTTCCAAGGCCTTAAACATTTCTGATGGAGACAGAAAAAAAGATGCCATTATTATATGACCATGCAATAACTCTCTGATACAGATCAATATGAGATATGTTGATGTGATATTGTTGTGTTTGTTGACACTTACTGAAGAGCATTTCCAGTTTGATGAGACAGGCAACGAAACTGTCAAAGTCTACAGCGTACTGGTGATCAGCATATCGACTGACAATAGCCTGCAGCACATGACTGTTGACATGGAAACCTGTGGAAGAAAAACAGCCGTCTGTGATCTTCAAATTAGTTTGTGTCACTTTCATAGATATGGGTCATTTTAGTTCTGATCCTGGGAGTAGTTTTAAAAAGCTGCCAGATATTAGCTGGTTGATAATGAACGGGTTATGTTACACAGCCTCGCCCATTCATGTTTTGTTCCTGTGGCAAACTATACAAGCAGGAACTTTACATCCAGGGCGGGAGTCTCCTAACCGGCTTATCTTGTCTGTCAATAACTGCTTCTACATGTCAACAGCATCGGCTGGGCCACCGTGCTGTTATTTGTTCCTGTAGGGGTCAGTGGTTAGAAACCATTCAGACATGGAAATATTAGCAACATGGATGAAGTAGAAGTACTATTCTTTACAAAGCTGCATTCAAATGCTCTTTTTCCTTTTTCATAAGCATGTCATAGGTAGGCCTGTTTCTAATATGCATCTCATAACTTGGGACAAAATTATGCCAACTATCATGGCATACTCAGTTTAAAGATAAGAAATCTAAATGGCTAATTTAGCTTCTTATGTAAAGCCAAAGCAAATAATACTTGAAGTAATTGGTGTAGTTAGGACATTTTGCGGACGGACACATGCAGTAGAGAATGGAGAGGAACAAAGCTTGTTGTATGGTAAATCTTTTTAAGCTCATTTAACTTAAAAACATAAGATCCCCTGCTGCCTTAAAATGTGACTTAAATGCATTTCCACTGATTAAATCAAACTAACTGAGTTAAGCTGACTTAACTTGGAAAACAAGTTCATTAAACTTAAGATAATAAGTTGAAACAACTAGTCACAGAGTGTCTGTCTTCTTTTGCCTTCTTTTTATATTTTCTGAGAGTTTCTTCTTTATTTACCGTTTAACTCATGGGGGTTGAAGCCAGTTTTGTCCAGTCTGTACAGAGACAATCTGTGAGTCTGACTCCCGGTTATAATGACATAAATGATAAGTCTACGCTGGTGTTTGGGCTGAACTCAAAACTAACATTTGTCATGGTTAAAATTGTTCTGATTACTATGAAATGAACAACCATATCTTAATCTGACAACTATTAAGCACACAGAAAGTCTCCACTGTGTCTGTTTTCTCAAATTTCAAAACCCCCCAGTCTCTAGGGAAGCCTGCTTATGGTTTCTTAATTAACTAACTTAATTTAATGAGTTGAGTGAACTCTTAGTTGTTTTTTCTTCCAACTCATCATTTTAAGACAAAATTTCTCAAGTTCTAAGTTACAGTGGTTGTTTTTAACTTCTAAAGTGGTCTAAAAAATTTGACTTTTAAAGTTCAACTTAAAGTTTGACCAGCCTGCCGTAACTTAAAGCCATTTGATTCATTTTTAAAGCACTTCGTGTGGATATTTGGAGGATTTTAGTGTGTGGAACTGAAAGATGTTTGTTACCTGCTTCAGTGGCGGCACCTCTCATCTCGTGGGAGCTCATGGTGCCAGAGTTGTCTGCGTCATGCCTCTTGAAAATCTCCTATATGACCCATGTGTTGTGTGAGCAGATGAAGTCAGACATTCCGGTATTAATAACACTCATTTAAAACCACGTAGGTCACTCCTTACCAGGTATTTCTGGATTTTGTGCCAAAGCAGGTGGAATTCTATCAGTCCCAACTTGGAACTTTCATCTTTCTGGAGAATGTCAAGGTTTATGAAGAAGAGGAAAAAGAAACTCACTATATAAATTATGAGTTACCAGATTTGAGGAGCACTGTGTCAAAATCTGTGACTTATATACTTTCATGTTTAAAAGAGGATACATCCAGCAGACTGACTATCAGGCGGCCGGTCTCAAGACTGAATCCATCAGTCTTGATGTCAGACCCTGAAAGAACAATACATAGCTGGCTGCAACTCGTAGGCCAATGAAAATAAACAGGCTTAATATAAACTAATCAAAATTTTGTGTTACTCACGGTGGGAGACCACGTTGTTCAAAATTCTCACCAGTTCAAAGACCGACACCTCCATGTCCTGTTTGAAAACAGTGCAAACTAAAATTCCTAATGCATGTAAGAACGTACTGAGTGTTCAGTTTACTGCCAGATGCCATATCATTCAACCTACACTGCCAGCAATCTGCTTGAAGAGGTGCTTGAAATGAGGATCCACATCACTTTCAGACACCTGCTCCTGTGAAGGAAAGACACAAGTAAATCAAATTAAGAGATCTTTAGATTTTAGCCGTTATGATATATGAAAGTGAATGTTGAATATAATATAAAGTATATTAAGTAGTAAGCATTTGAACTTTCATGCGACACATTTCTTAAATCCATGGGAAAAGATGGAAAGAAGGGATGCCTTAAAAGAGCTATTTCACAATAATACATGCATGGACAGCTTGTCATCCTGTGGGCTCTCTTACCTCCTCTATTTCGGCATCAATGTCCTCCTCCAGCGGACTAAAAGAAAATACAAATGCAGACCTTTAGCACACTCTATAGTTTTGCATGAAAATAACATGTTCAGTCAAATAACATGTTCAGTAAATTATGTCTAATCCAAATAGGTAGCTGGCTTTGTCCTCTAGGTTGCTGTAAAACTGAAATAATCAGCATGTTGATGTATCACGGATACCTGGTCGCAGCCTGTTTCTCTGAGAACACCCTGAGAACGAAGCTGCAGTTCTTGTGTGGCTCGAAGGTTGAGGGAACTATGACGTATTCTCCTGGAGGGAGCTTGAAGCGATCGCACACTTCTCGTGTGTTGATGAAAGTGCTGCTCATGGCCACAGCTCTGCGACGCAGCAGCACGTCAGGACCGAGGTGAACATTGCTGCGGCCTTTGTACTGAAGATCAACGGGAGAAAAGAGTTTTGCTACTGGAACGTTGGGCAGCTACACAGATTCACAATACAATCAAGTAAAGCTTGTGATATTTCTCATGTCTACATTGCTTTTCAAATTTCAGTCTCAAATAAAGAAAAGACAGAAGAAACTATATACATACAGACCTCATCTGGAACCTGTGAAAAGAAAACAAATTGATTTTAGAACATTTGATAATTATAATCTTTTTTAATGATTGAGCTCATATGAAATATCACATTATTCTCGGACACCTCATAAATGGCATAGCCAATGGTCTCAAGTTTGCGGTCAAGTCTCATCTTTCGTCGCCCATCCTTCTGCATCAGCCCCACCAGAAAGGTGCATCCATCCTGCCCATCTAGAGGATCGTCATCCACATCCTCCAGACGCACCACAAACTGAGGGTTGGATGAGAATGTGGCTGGAACACACAACAAAGTGTGTTCTTACATATGAAGTATGAAGTACCAGGACCTTTTGCTCAGACATGCAGGACTTGTGGTTTCTTTCATACCCGGGTGATTGCGGCAGCCGCCAGCGGTGGAGCCGACCCTCCACATCCCTTCAAACTGGTTGTAGTTCCAGTGGCCCACATCATCACTCGTCAGTGTGTCAGGAGTCAAGTTACAGATCTCCAGCCTGGAGAAATGCTTGATGAAATCTGAATAGGACATCCTGCAGAGAGGAACGCGTTTCTCATCAAGAAAAATACTCAGATCACCTCTTTTATAATGTGTTTGAGCAATTATTGATTGACATTATAGTATCAGCAATACGTGTAACATTTCATAAACACAAAGTTGTAATTTACAGTAAATGAATGGCAAAAAAACTGTAGATTTACCAGAACTCTCCATCTTCAGCCACATGGTTCAGCTTTGCTTTGTCATCCTCACTGACATCCTTCCATTCACTGGATCTATTTTTGGATAAACAATCATATCTTATTGAGAAATCCTGGAATTATCCAGTGGCATCTGATGGTATATGGATGCAGTATTTAAATATTTACCCATCACCCCAAGGCCCCGTCCACTCCACCTGACCCCAGGGGTTCCTGATGCGGACCAACTGAACTGACCTACCTCGAAAATGAACCTCGAAGAAAAAGCAGCAGTTTGTAATGTATTGAAATTTGCACGCACAATAATAATAATAATTTTTTAAAAGAATTTACCTCTTGTGCACCAGTGACTGAGTATGCATGTCCTTTAACAAGTTTCAGAGATGTGACAGCCTCTGTCTCATGGGCGCTGGTGATCTGAAAACACCAAAATAAACACTTTGATTGGATGCTGTGATCACAGTATTGTTGTTGGTGGGATTGTTTGCAAACTGTCATGCAAATAGGTATGAAAATCAGACTTGCATCGATGGAGCAACCCAGCAGTGAGCCCAGCTTCAGGGCTCTCTGAATGATCTGAAAGAAGTTGGGTGGAGCCTTGTTCAAGATATATATTTCTGCGATTCCTCCAGTGAAATCTTCAAAACCCTCAGTAGTGTTTCCTCCTGCCAGGGCCTCGTAGCTGCCATTCACCCTGTTATAAACAATGATGTTAATAGATTCACGGCCTATAAAGTACACATTTAAAGTACATTAAGGTTCTGATTAAACAGCAAGTATAGGGAGAACAACCCATACTTAGCATAGGCCTTCTCCAACAGTGCGCTCCAAAACTCTGAGCCCTCTGCCGAGTGAACAAAAAGCAGCTTTCCATCTTTGGTGGGTAAACGGTCGTCCACCACCACATCCACCCACTCACCAAACTGCCAGAACTGAGAGGACAACACTACCATCAGTAAAGTCACTTAAAATCCTGTGCAAACTGCAGTCATTCAACTGTCCGGCATTGTGACTCATAAGCCAAACAAAAGACAATCGAGTGCTCTTTAAATTGTGGTTCTTGTATTAACTGTTTGCTTACTGGATCTGTCTAAATGAATGAATTACTTGCCTGGCAGCGGCACAAAGAGACTGGTGAAAGTCTGTTTGTGGGCACAAAATACTTTTGATCAGCTTTGTAGAAGATCAGATATAAGTTTTGGACCTTTTATTACTGAATGAACTGCCTGAAATTGACCAGAATATATTAACAAATCTCTTCACAGTTACGAAGCAAAACTTTTTTATTCTTTAACTGAATGGTGCTGTACTTGTGCTTAAATCTTAACTTGAGTACCTTTTTGTACTAAAATTACTCAATAGTCCAACATAGTGGGAAAAAAGAAAGGAAGAAAGAAATATTAAAGAAAGAAAAAAATCCACTGAGAGGTCAGTGTTAGTAGAAGGTCTTTGTCTGACCTGAAAGTGAAATATTCCCGCATAACCTTCGGTGAAACTCTGTCCATGAGGCACAACACGGGCCAGGATCCGCTGGTCTAGAGTCAGAGAGGCTATGGCAGCCAGAAGCCAGCAGTCCCCTGCACAGGAAGTACAGATACATGACTACATTCTTAGAGATTGGGCAACATGTGGTGTTCACCACAGTCCAACAGCGCAGTAAACAGAATGTGTCAACAAACCACGTTCTTATGAAAGCTTAATGACAGAATGGGTGGAGGGTTTATCCCAGAGATGTTTGTGATTCCTTTCTAACATCCAAAACACACCATCAGTCATCCATCCTCTTTTCCCAGCACTTACCCAGAGCTCCTTGACAAATGTCTGTTCTTGTGGCTCCATCATCAATGAACTTTGGGTTGGAACACAATTCCTAAAAGGAAATAAAAAAGCTGAACATTTAGAGCTATCTTGACAAAATTTCCTTCAATTATGGATGTATATTTGGATGCCTACATAACATATCGGAGGTGTTGTTAAAAAATGAATTTTTATTTTTCAGTGTCTTCTTACCGTCGGCCTCTTCCAAACAATGCCCCTGGTCTTTGCTGAATATGGTCTCAGCTCATTGTAGCCCAGTGATCTGCCCTCAGCTGGAAAGCAGGCGTCCTCAAACAGACGTCCTCTCCCCAGGCACTGCTTCCGAAGAGTCTCATAATCCTGCTGGGAAAACTTCACTGCATGCTGGTTGGTGCCAATACCTTGTTCCCTCTTTTTCTGATGAGCAAGTCGACCAGCCGTTGAAGTCATCCTTACCTTCCTGCTGGATGATATTTAGATTCCCTGGACGGTGGACTGGATTTCCCTCTGTGTGAAGCTGAAACTGTGATCCGCCTCCAGCTGAACACAATGCAGACGAGCTTTTGTCTTTTATAGCTGCCACTGGAGATGGGAAGATGGGGCCAGATCGTAGACAGGGAGGGGCCTCCAGTGGACAGGTGAGGGGAACAGAGCCAACAGCAGCAACCTTACGCAAATCTGCTTTCAGGTAGCAATGACCACAACTCACACAAACAGGGACACACCCAAAGACTGTGCCACTATAATTCACTCATTTTGATGTTATGTTGGGTATACTTTGCATTAATTGCCTCCCCATTTCAAACAATTTTCTGGACTTATTTTTAACTTCCATATGCTCGAACAACCCATGGAAGTGCCACAAAAACACGGTAGAGGTGTTTTGCTACAACAGAAGTATCAAGAGGGATTACATGGAATAAATACTGCTGAGAGTTGTGAAAGGGGAGCTTAAACGCCTATAATGAAGCTGCAATTATATCAAGCATAAATAACAGTGGAATGTAATTGACACTACAGCACTAAGCCAGAGGCATCTTATGTCCGTGTTCTGTACTTACAGCCTCTGAGCTCAATACAGCAAAACTAAGACTTACTCAAACAGCTCTGGAAGTCAGTTTGATCAGGAATTACACTGAGTATACCCTGTTGATGCAATGTTAGTTTAATAACATCATGATTCATGCATGTGTCACAAGCACATAAATACATTCTTTGTCAATAAGGAGTTACGTTAAAATCTGTTTAATTACCGCCCAATAGAACTACACAATAAAACAAACACAAAAAATAGCCACCCTATAGACGACTTGTGATTCAGTGATGGGAGCTGCAGATGTAGTGGCGTATTTCCAGATATTTACCACACCCAGTGGACATATGGAGTCCTCTCAGATAACAACCCTCAGGTTACCCCCACTGCAGGAAAAGCTCACTGTCCTTACTGTTGTTGGAGGCTTGACAAAGAATGCCTCATTAACCGCTGAACAAAACCTGACAAATAACAACTTAGAATACCAATGTCCTTCATATTTAGATTTAATACTTATGATGATAGTCACATCTGCATCTGCACTGAAGCATCTGCATTGAGCTTGCTGTATAGTAAGATACCCGGCTGTAAGTACTCTTAGCTTAACTGGAACAAGACACAAAAATGACATAAGCTGCATACAGCTAAATATAATCCATTGGCAGTCCAATCTCTTTATATTGATGGCATCTTTATCATGGCTATAAAGTAATGTCAGTATTGCTCAACTTACACGTCATTAGAAATGGCTAATTATATATGTAGGGTTATCTTTACCAAACAGCTAATAGACTTCACTCATCATCATTATGAAAGTAAAAGCCAGTGTTGGCCTCGATACAGCACTGATTAAATTAGATAAATCACTTGTCATCCAGCATAGTTGAAAATATGTTCAAATTACTAAACACTTTATCTTCATATTGAAGTACTGTGGTTCATAAGTGTTGTGGTTGTTTGGGGCCCGTAGAAAGGCTCATTGTTTTCGAAATGAAATTCTGACTAGGCTGTTTCTTCGCCTTATTTGAGGAAATTAAAGTGCAAATAAATGAGCATGATGTTGAGCTGACCTTTTTTAGCCTCTTGGTGGCAGTGCAGCAAGCTAAACAAAACACTGTCAGATTGTTGCTCTCTGCAAATGTGTTTGTGTGTAACAGCACAGTTAGGCAACTACCAGACATAGAGCATCATGAGTGTCAGTGCTGCTCTTCCAGGTGGTTGCTTTTTTATGTATCCCTGGTTTTGACACAACTGGGGAAAATTGCATTTGGAACAATCTGCAGCAGATCTAAAGTTGGACACACTTGTATCAATTGATGAATTTAATGCTGTGAGGGAGGCTTCTGACTCATGGACTAATGTATATGTTGCATTTTAATATGTTGTGAGTTGGTACAGCTGCAACCTCGGCTAGGTGAGACTTTTCATCTCAATTTAGCTGTGAGATTTAAATAATAGAAAAAGAGCAACAGCAACATGGCTATATTCATCCATTAGCTATGTCTGCTTTGTCTTCTAGAGGGCTGCAGAGGGCTGGAGTCGATCCCAGCAGAGACTGGGTGAGAGGCGGTGCGCACCCACACAGACAACAAACTAATTTAATTTAGAATCACCATTTAATCCATCATGCATGTCTTCTGGATGTGGCAGGAGGCTGGAGCATCTGGAGAAGACCCACGCAGGCACAGAGAAACAAACAAACCCCACACCGAAAGCTGACCAGCAGGTTTAATCCCAGAACTTTATTTCCATGAGACTACAGTGTTTTTGACTGTGCCGGGTTTTTTTTTAATAGCAGCTAAAGGTTCCACTGTGTTCACCAGCTAGCAACTATTTCTGTGCCCAGGTAGTGCACTGTGGGTTTGCTAGAGCTTTTTAAACCGTAAACACCCGCCTCCTTTATCCAGAACAGTTTGCATCAGTTCTTTTGAGTTATCACAGCTTCTAATTTAAGATGGGGGAGTTCACACATTACAAGTTACTTCAATTTGAATGTAGCTTTTTAAAGCAATTACAAACAGGAATGGTCAAGGCTTATGTCAAACCAACCCCTTTAGATTTATTTATTATTTAAATCTGGCAACCATGCATTCAATTAGGTGATGGGATCAGGTCCTTTGAATTACTTCTTCGAGTGCACTGAAAGCAGAGAGAGGAGCCCAAAAATTTAAGTTGCTGGTTGACAAACAAAACAATGATACTAAAATGCCATGGACCTCAGGGGAAACTGAGGGTTTTAAAGGTAATTTTGTTGTGATTTTATTTATTTATAGTCAGTATATCCACTGCTAACATAAAAATATTTTTCAGAGCAGCTTTAAGGCCATTGAAAACTTCTAAAAACTCTTAATAACTTGACATAAGAGGGCGTGGTTTGAAGATTGTCCAGTACCAAACAACCCAGCAAGTGTTTGTAAATCCTGATTGTTATACATAAGTATACCGTAGTAGTGCTCTAAATTTAGCTAAAAATACTATGTTCATGTATAATCCCATCCATAAAGATAGATAATTTAGTAAATATGCTTTCAAGGCCTTTAAATAGCATCATCTCATTTGATATTTGATAGTAAATCTTGCATCAGTGCCTACAACTCTTATCATCGGGAGACACCTTTGGCAATACTCGGGACCGTATTAAACCCTACATTCCATTCCATTTTGCATTTTGTTTTGTCTTCAACCGTACAGCAAGTATCTCTGAATAACAGTAGTGACACCACTGACTGCATTATAACCCAACAGAGGAGAGTAACAAATCTCTATTCGTCTATCATCAACTTTGGGCCTGACGGGTGTGAAGGCTGCTTATCTTTAACCACTGTAATCATTTACAGCACTTTATCTCTACAGTCATTTCAGGCCACAGGGGCTATTAAGATGGTTGAAACAGATCCTCGGATAAGTTCACACAGTTGAGAGTTATATGTGAGTTGATTAATCTTTATAGGAGTGATAGTTTGAACTTCAATGTCAACGTTTTCGTTTCTGTTTCTTAAAGGTAATAAAAATAAGTTATATGGCCCACTCCTGTGATGTTCAGTAACTCAGAAAGAGAGGCATCAATCCATTTTTATGCAGCCCGCACTTAGAGCAAATGTGATTAGCTTGAATTTGTATAGTAATTTAACATTTGACACCCCCAAATAATATAGTTGGTGACTTATTCATTCATTCATTCATTCATTCATTCAAGATAAGCACTACGCTGCAGATTAAATTTCTACTTCCTTGTTATGAAGAAATAAGTATTGTCCTTATCGTAACAGCTGTGTCTAAGGTTCTTCCGTCTTGCTGCTGTCAGATTTTACACACCGGTCTGCCTCCAGTTGACCGCACATGGAGAAACTGACACATTTCACTTTGGTGCAGTGTCAACACATTCAACCTGTGCATTATGAATATTAGGTATATTTAATTACTGTGCACAATATCAGTATTTTTCTATGAGGCAAAGAATTGTGCAATATAGATAAAATCAGTGGTTCTTAAATCAGTATCTCTACTCATGGAAAAATCTCTGCTATATTTAGGATGTTTCATGCGAGACTTTCACTTGTTGAGTATATTCAAACATACATAACATGATAAAACATATAAAGTACAATAGCATCCTGTGTGATTTTTCCTCAAGTACTGGTGCATTTATTTTTAGATCCAAATGTATTTTTAAATATTTTTATTTGTTAAAGGTCTGTAATTAGCAGTGTTTCTTGTTGTATTATTGTGACAGAAGAGAAACAACTGATACACTCTTAAGCCTTGAAGAACTTTTTGTAAGAAAATCAATATTGTAGATTTTTCTAAATGCAACTTTCTTTCTTTTTGTCGCAATTTGGCAAATGGAGCACTTGGCATCGAGAGTCATTTGCACACAAATCTGTCGGCAGAAAGTCAGACAAGATCCAAATATACGAAACCAGTCTCTAAAATTTGCATTAATACCTTTGAAAATGTTCAAAGGAGCCCCATAACTTATTGCCGAAAGACTGTAACCTAAAAGATCTCCTCAGTATGTTTTCAATTGTTAAAAAAATATGATCCTGACCTGAGATGCACTTCAAATGATGACTTTTTGGTGTGTGCAACAACCACAGGCCCCAGCAGAATACAAACTGATTCTGTAAATACTGAGTTCTATATTGGAGCAACATAATAGTGTGAGCCCTGTTATTCCTTTATCATGAAATTAATCCAACTTGCTATCTTCAGTATGTCTTGTATCATATTCTGTAATATACATTGTTGTGGAAAATCCGGAGGAGCCAAGCAAAAACAGTCAAGATGCAACGGATTTTGTCTTTGTAATTAATTAAAGAATAAAAGTAGTAACAATGAATAATAAAGAAGGGAAATGCAGATCAAATATTCCAGCTGAAAAGCAGAGCTCAGACACCATTCAGAGATCTGACCCAGACAAAAAGACAAAATGCAGACTTATACTATTATCCATCCTAGACACAGCATCTATCTTCCACATAACAGAAGCTTTGTTTTTCTCATGAAGGCAACACAGACTCCTCAGCCGAGGAATCCCAGGGCCTTGGTGCTTGGCGCCGGTCACAGCATCACATACCATAACAAAATAACCACTAACTACTCCTAATCAGGTCTATTGTGTTCTCTGATTAACAGTACAAAATGAAATTTTGCTACAACATACATACTGAAACACTGCAATGCAGATAATTACAATGAGATTCAATTTTTAAAAAATAAAATGAATGAAAGAAATTGTAAATGCAGTTATTAGAGATTCCTTCAGCAACATCTTCTCTGAATTGAGCTGTTAAAGATTAATTCAGGAGCCCTACAAGTAAGCAAGAATGCCTCCTGAGTCACTGGAAACACTAATTCTTATTTCTAAATAAATAAGTCCTAATACTAAAACAGTGTGGGAGCTCTTTGGCGCCTCCAGCGGTGGATGTTGGACCTGCAGCGGCTCCTCCTCCTGCAGGGGCTGGTCCTCCCCGAATCGTGCGTGTGAGCGCGCAACGGAGAGGGTTGGACCTGCGCCCCAACTAAACCACTGCCCCCTTACACAGATTCACGGACTTCCACGATTATCACTGTGAGACCTGATTCAAGAGGAGATCTAAGTTTTGCCTTCAAAGCGGTGGTGAGTGCTGTCGCCTTGTTGGTTTCCATTTGAATGAATGCGTTCAGGAGGTTAACGGTGCAGGACTGGCTTTATTGCAGCGCAGGCCACCGTTCGGAGCGTTTGCAAGATCCTGCTCTAATAATAGTCAACACAGACCCAGCTGACTTATTCAGGCTCAGAGATTTCATTCAGCTTTTAATCTCAGAGCGGAATAAGGTTGTGATCTGTTGTTGTGAGAAATCTTTGGAGCAGACTGCTGCAGGCCGGTGCGCATGAACACAGGCCTGCTTGGACTTCTGAACAGGTGCTGCTGAGCTTATACACGCCTGACACACTGGGACCTTTGATAGGGCCTCTGAATTCACAAAGGATCTAACAAAGTGGCCAACATCAGTGCAGCACTGCTCAGAGAGGAGGGGACACCAGAGCTGGCTCCTGATCTGACAGAGAGCCTGTTGTGTTTAGGGTATTGTTGAGGTTGTGGACCTATAGGTGACATCATGATCACAGCACTGCATGGATCAGCTTAAAGAGAGATTTCCTTTTAGTCAGTGGTTTTGACAGAGCAGAGGGACATTCCTGCAGACTCTACAGGCATGTGGGGGCCTCAGAGTAGGGGGCCGACTCTATAAACAAAGTCCTTGTTTCTATCAAAAGCACAGCCTATTTTGCACACCAACACCGTCTCCTGCTGAATCATCTTTCTGCTGGTCCCCTCGCTGCTGTAAGGCCATCCAAGTTCTCCCCCCCCCCCCCACCACCACTCTTACTTTCACTGTCTGGACTGTTTACCAAACTCAGGTCATTAGGATTCCTTTGGAGTGGAGCAGAGCTGCAGCAAAGATCGCCCCTTTTATCCAGCATTGAGTCAGAAGGGGCTATCCAGCTTCAAATCGAGCAGACATTTTCTCGACATATCAGGTTTTTGTAACTTGACTCAAAGCTGTGAAACTTTCAGGCAGAGAAAATCCAACTCAGAGAGGTGAATAAAGACCCCCCCAATGAGTTCTTACTGCCACCAAGGATCCACAATATTTGAAAGATGTGAGCATTTTGTGTTCACTCAATTGTCAATGATGCCCTTTCTCTTTCTCTCTCTCTCTGTTTTTTGTCTCATTCTTCCTCTCAGCCTGCCCATAAACACCAGGTATCATATTTCCAACCTCTTTTGTTATTCCTGGAGTTGTTATGTTTAAGGTGGTGGTTATTGTCTCACATTTCTCCCATCATCCCTTTTCCTCTTTTCATGCAGTCTGTATAACAAAAATGTCTCTGCTGGCCATTCATTTATGTTTCTTTTTAACTTAAGTTTCCACAGCAACATATTCTGTTTGAGTTTAAATGCCACCACCCACCATTCCTTCTTGAGGTTAAAGTAGGGAAACCCACTTGGTTATTAAAAGTATTGTAAGGAATTATCCCTTTTTGCAAGATTTGCTTTTTGCAGGGCTGTAGCCTGGAATTTGGAAATGCTGGGGTCATGAGTCTGAACAACTTCATTACTCTCAAAAAGATCTAGCACAGACAACAAAAATGTCTTTTCAATCACTTCACCCAGTTAATCAGTATATTGCTTCACAGTCAATCCTTCATTTCCCATCATGATGCAACAAATGGTGTTTCAAAGTTCTTCCCTCACTGCCAGAACTACAGTTTTGGAGGAGAAATGCTGAATCCTTTATGGAGTTATTATTTTGTTGTCTTAAGTTGAGTCTAAAAATGCAGGAGTCACACTATGAAAAGCTCCGTTTTAAGGTTTTTAGGCCACTTACCCCAAAACTGTAATAAATGAGTAAGAATGGTCAGGCCTTGACCTCTTTTTCCTCACTGGCTACAGCCTCGGCTTTGTGCTACTTGCGGGCTAACTGTAATGCAGAATCCATGTGTTGGGGTTTCCAATTAGCTGAAAGCAGGTTTTTTTTTCTAAACACACCCTCCACTTCTGATTGCTGTGCTGTAACTCTTAGACAAGAGTGTGTCACTGATTAGCTTGCTGCTATTTATAGATGGCAGCGTGCATACCCACCCAACAGCTCCATATTTTTATCTTTCATCAGTATGTATCCGGCTGGAGGGATCTCTGCAAGCATACACGCCAACAGGCTGCGGGCGGAAGGCATGGGCTCCAAGGACCAGGCTGTGCACTTCAGCAACCAGGACTACGAGGCGCTGAAGCAGGAATGTGTGGAGTCCGGCTGCCTGTTTGAAGACCCCTGTTTCCCTGCTGAGCCTCCATCTCTGGGCTTTAAGGAGCTCGCACCTTATTCCTCTAAAACTAGAGATGTGGAGTGGATGAGGCCCACGGTGAGAAAACTGAAAGGAGGACATGACATACCAAATACACTTCCAGACTTTAATGGTAGAGATAAACATCGTTTGAATCCTGCTCATGTAGTATTTCACAACTGACATGTGGTTATCGACTGTTGCTGGTGATGACTGGAACTTAAATCTCATATAAACAAACATATCGGTGACACTGTCTCATGTCGTGTCTGCAGGCCCAGACAGAATAGGACAAGTAGGGGCAGGAACTTCTGAGACCACTGCAGCTGTTGTTATCTCATAGCATTCTGTGACCGCTCCCTTGCTGTGACATATGTTTACAGTGCCTCATTAAGAACACAGGAACCTGGCACATATGTGCGAGAAAAGCACTGATTTGAAAGAAGTGGCGCCTCAGAGTTGACCGTAAAATGTTTTTTGTTGGTCTGAGAAGGTGACTTTGGATATTAAATTTCTCTATAGGAACTGACGGATGACCCTCAGTTTATTGTTGGTGGTGCCACCAGAACAGACATCTGTCAGGGAGCTCTGGGTGAGTCCTTGATGTTAAATCTGTTATAATAAAAAAGTAGAAACAGTTAGATGGAGGTTCCTAAATGTTTATTTTCACTCGCAGGTGACTGTTGGCTCTTGGCCGCCATCGGCTCTCTCACCCTGAACGAGAGGCTTCTTCACCGGGTTGTTCCACATGGTCAGTCCTTCCAAGACGACTATGCTGGAATCTTCCACTTCCAGGTACTTTAAGATCATCTTCTACTCTTTCCTTTTCCTTTCCGAGCAGTTTAGATAGATGGCGTTCTTGATTATTGCTCTGTGCTGCAGTTCTGGCAGTTCGGTGAGTGGGTAGATGTTGTCATTGATGACCGATTGCCTGTCAAAGACGGGGAGCTCATGTTCGTCCATTCAGCGGAGGGCAATGAGTTCTGGAGTGCACTTTTGGAGAAAGCTTATGCCAAGTAAGTATTGTACTGAAAGCTTCTTTCCAGTTTCTGCATTATTCAGTATAAGTGTATTTAGTGGGGAGTCATATTCTGAAATGCTGCTGTTTACAGCAATCAGACTGAAATGTGTTCCTAATGTGCTGTCAGGCTGAATGGCTCTTATGAGGCTCTGTCCGGTGGAAGCACCACTGAAGGGTTTGAGGACTTCACTGGTGGTGTTTCTGAAATGTACGAGCTCCGCAGTGCTCCCAGAGACCTGTACAGGATAATCGGCAAAGCCCTGGAGAGAGGCTCCCTGCTGGGCTGTTCTATTGATGTAGGTGCTAAAAAACCCACTAACACACCACCAAGATCAATATTGCATCTTGAGAAGGCCACTTACAGTCAAAGCACCTCTAGTTATTTCTGTGTTTTGCCGTTCATGCTCACATGCAGTATTTGTGTTTTCGTTTCACTACAGATCACCAGTGCCTTCGACATGGAGGCTGTAACGTTCAAGAAGCTTGTGAAAGGCCACGCCTACTCAGTCACTGGACTGAAGGAGGTCAGTCTGTCTATGACTCATGTGTCTTTATTCTGTTATCATTATGCATGTACTAGATATGATTGTACATTTCCTGTTACACTGTTGTTCCTGTAGGTGGATTTCCGTGGCGACATGGTGCGCCTGATCAGGATACGTAACCCTTGGGGCCAGGTGGAGTGGACCGGTGCCTGGAGTGACAAGTGAGTGCGCCCCGGCAGAAATAATAAAAGTGTAAATCTGTTTTGTTAATATCATCTTCTCGTCTGTTTGTCATGTCATCTGTAGCTCCCCTGAATGGGATGACGTCGACCCATCTGAACGAGAGGATCTGCACCTTCAGATGGAAGATGGAGAGTTCTGGTAAGATGTCCATACATGGGATTTTAAAGGAACAGTTAGATATTCTGCAAAATTAGTTTACTTGCTTCTTTGGCTCGAGTCAGATGACAAGATTGTTGTCACTTTTGTGTTTGTGTGCTGAATTTGAAACACTACAGCCAGGAGACTGTTAGCTTGACTTGGCACAAAGACTGAAATGGGAAAACGTGTAGCCTGATCCTACCACCTTAGCATGAGCTCATGGCCCTGCATCTTTGTGCAACAGCAGGAACTTCCCCCGTAGAGCCTCTTTTACGGCCATTTTCGGGTGAGAAAATAGTACCTAATCTGGGATAGGCATTTTTGAACTGCCATTAAAAACTGCTATGTGGGACGTGATGCTGATTGGTTAAATTTGAGGAAGACAGCAGCAACAAGTGTTATTTTTTCTGCCCTGACATGTCCTATTATTGTTTTATATCGCCACCAACAATGTGAATATCGCCATTTAGACTGACTGACATTGTTGCAAAATGACTGTCATCCTGTGAGGCTGATGGATCTTACATCACAATGGAAACACAAAGTTTGAAAGTGCAGTTAAGGAGGCTGCTCATGTAAAACTTTGCACCATCTCATGCCCGCCCTGAGTTCCTGTAGTGAAAAGGTGTCTCTAGGTAGCAAAATTTACCCAAGAGAACCTCTGAAGCTCACTTATAAACATGTGTTATATTGTCTGTTTAATCCATACACAGACACATTAAACAGGAAATAATTAGTGACTTCCTGGAATCTTGTTTTTATGTTTTTTGTACAGATGAATAAGATGTAATGTGCTGTCTCCATATGACAGTAGTATCAATCTGCTGTTTTATTTCACTCTCATCTTCCAGGATGTCCTTCAGCGATTTCAAGAGGCAGTTTTCTCGACTGGAGATCTGCAACTTGACCCCAGATGTTCTGAGCGAGGACAGTATGAGCCACTGGAACACCATCAAGTTCTACGGAACGTGGAGGAGAGGCAGCACCGCTGGGGGCTGCAGGAACCACCCCAGTGAGTCACAAACATATAAAAACCAAAACACCTTTCATGTTCAAGTCTACACAAAGACATAGATCATATTACTTATTCGACTGGGGAAATCATTCCAAGTCTAGACTTAAAATCATTATATTTGATCAGAATCTCCTTACATGCCTCTTTAAACGGTTTGCCAAAAATAGACAGTATGCTCTAACCAGATTCTGTTAAAAACAAAAAGTTCTGTTGCTCTGTGATGCAACCGTGAAGCCAGCAGTGACGTAGCTACGACCAACAATCATGGGAGAAAAATTCAGGAACTTTTTGGCTGAACTGGACTGAACTTCAGGCTGTGTAGCCAATAAGAGGCAGTTATGGAAACAAATCAAAAAACTTGGAAAAATAATGTACATGTTGATTCCAGCTTTTTACATTTTTGTAAAATAAATGATCAAAGAAAGTTTACTTATAGGGAAAAATTTCTTTTTTATTATTTATGGCTCCATAAGTTTCTGACACTGCATAAAATCTACTTTTAGTTCACTCTCCTTCTAGTCAGAGTTGTACTGTTTCCTTAGAGGTGCAGGACTTTACACTGCAGTGAAACACTGAACCCACAGTAAGTAAAGATGTGACAGGAGCAAATAATAAGTATGAACATGTTTTCTAATGTACCGTGAGATTATAGAACAGGCTAACAGAAAATCACCATCTGCGCAGACACATTTTGGATCAACCCTCAGTATAAGATCACGTTGCTGGAAGAGGATGATGACCCAGAGGACGATGAGGTGGCCTGCAGTTTTTTAGTTGCCCTCATGCAGAAGGACCGCCGCAGATATCGCCGCCATGGTCAGGACATGCACACCATTGGCTTTGCTGTGTATGAGGTGAGAATAGAGATGGAAAATCAGTGTTATCTCTTTGCCTGTCTTGTGGTTTATTCACCTGTTTGCATTGCATTATATTTTATAATATTGTCTGAATTCATTTGGGTTTTCTCTATGTTCTTTTGCAGATTCCAGAAGAGGTAGGCAGAGCATCACTTTCTCTCACTGTCTATTTTAGCAAAGAGTTTTGATGACAGCATGGCTCATAGCACTGTACTGGAGAACGGTCATGTTTTAGCCTATTTACTGTAAATGATGTGTATTTTACAATACTGCTGGTAATGGTTATAAGGATTTTACCTGCATGTCTGCATATTTTTTTCCTTCCGATGTGAAACTCCATTTTCATTTAAATGCAATGAGGTGAAAAAATAAACTGCGTTGTATCTTTTAGGATAGTTGGCCGTGATGTAAAGCACATGCAATTTTAATTAGGTAGACCTTAAAACTTGCAAATGCATCTAAAGCCATGTATCGTTTCCTGTTGATCTCAGTTCAAAGGCTGCCAGAACGTCCATTTGAAGAAGAATTTCTTTTTGACCCATTCGTCGTGCGCTCGCTCAGAGACCTTCATCAACCTGCGGGAGGTGAGCACTCGGCTGCGTCTGCCTCCTGGAGAATACCTCATCGTCCCCTCCACCTTTGAGCCTGGGAAAGAGGCCGACTTTGTCCTCAGAGTCTTTACTGAGAAGCAGTCAGAAACAGAGTATGTGACTTTTGCATGTGGTTTTAATGTCAGGGTTTTTTTTTCATGTCTCATTAATTTGTTTTTGTCTGTTGCAGAGAACTGGATGATGAAATCTCTGCTGATTTGGGAGAAGATGTACGTATCAGTGACAGCTGAGCAACAAGTTTATTCTGTGGTATTAGTTGCATGAAATATTTAGGTTTCTGTTTTAACCGCAGTGCTTTTTGTATTTTTGCTTTTCTACAGGAAGAAATAACAGAAGATGACATTGATGACTCGTTTAAGGCTATGTTTGCTCAACTAGCAGGAGAGGTAGGTTCTGAAAAGTAGGTCTGTCTTAGTCATTTGTCTCTTTACTTACTGAAATTCTATTTATGCAATAGTATTCAGGGTATTTCCTACATAGAGGATTTTTTGGTACCTCCCTTAGAAGTTGTAGCCAGTGCATCTCTGCTAAAAGAATCACATGGTCAGAAATAGTAGAGTTCATTCAAATAAGGTAACATGGATTCATTGTCTTTGCTGTATGCGACCCCAAAGGCCCATTCTGAGCCAGGAAAACCCCGATATTGGCAGTAGTAATAGTGGTGTTTGTAGTGTATTAGTTTAAGATAACATCTAGAGCTTAAATGTCAAACATGGCAGCACCCCTGAATGAAGTTGTTCTTACTTGAACTAAAACCTTGAACATGTTCTTGTCCTCTGTGCTTTTCCAGGACATGGAGATTTCTATTCGCGAGCTCAGGACCATTCTAAACAGAGTCGTCACTCGCCGTGAGTTTCCTATCTTTAGAACAATTCATATCTGTTGGAAAGTTTTTTATAGTGGTAATAAATCTCACATTACTATAATGAATTCCACTGTTGGGTGCACACTATCCATTTCCTCAAGCGTCTGTGTAGCTGTGTCTTTGTTAGTCAGACTGTTTAAGATGAGTGTTTTTGCTATTTCAGACAAGGATCTGAAGACTGACGGCTTCAGTATGGAGTCCTGTAGGACCATGGTCAACCTGATGGACGTATCCTCTTGACTTATCAGGCATGAAGAAAACTTTGTTGCATTTAAAAGGTGCAATTAGCCCAACAGTGATTGTGTGCAGTTTTGTCCCTTAACACAATGTTTACCAGAAAGATGGCAGTGCCCGTTTAGGACTGGTGGAGTTTCAGATCCTCTGGAACAAGATCCGAAAGTGGCTGGTAAGAATGAGGGAAATAAAACCAGTGAACATCACATACACTTAGAATCTCTGTATGTCTTTTTACGTTTCTGACTCCGTCTCCCAGGTCATTTTTAGACAGTTTGACCTCGACAAGTCAGGGGCCATGAGCTCATATGAGATGCGACTTGCTGTGGAGGCAGCAGGTATAATGCTTTAGAGTGTTTATACATAGTACCCATGTTCACAAATGAGAATAGCAGCTCTGACTTTAAACTTTTGTCACCCCATGTAGGTTTTAAACTGAATAACACACTGAATCAGATTCTGGTAGCTCGGTATGCAGAGAATGAGATGATTGACTTTGACAACTTCATCTGCTGCTTGGTCAAACTTGAAGCCATGTTCAGTGAGTAATATTGCTATTTACATTAACTGAAATATACACTGTTTGCAGCACGTAGAACAGAATTAACACATTGTGCATTTAACAGGATCTTTCCAGCAGTGTGACAAGGAGGGATCAGGAGTGGCTGAGATGAGTCTCACAGAGGTGAGTTGTCTTTTTAAAGAAAATCTCACTGCATATTTGCACCTTTTTCCTGTTTGGCTAATTTTATTTTCCACACCGCTAGTGGCTTTACATGACAATGTGTGGTTGAAGAGGACCATCTTCACTGCTGGAGAGTATCGAGTAAAGGTATAGACGCCTGCAGACGGCCATGAACCTGGAGTTCTGCAGACCCCTCAGCCTTAGTAACCTGCTGACCCTTTTACACATCCCACCTCAGCGTAAATAAAAATAGAGAACGAACTGTATGATAGAAAACCAAAGTTCAACAACGCCAAGTGTGTCCCGGTCATATTTTAGAAACTATGCAAGCTGGCAGTATGAAACAGTCACTGTGCCACATAAAGCTTCTATCACTGTAAAAGCAGCATGGCTCTGTGCATGACAAAAAAATTACTAGCTGTAGCCTGCATCACAAGTTGATTTTATATTTCCATATTTTAGTTTGCTATTTGCATCAATGTCAACTTGATTAACAATAATTTCACTGTTATTCTGAAAACTCACTAAAAGCTGTTTGAGGTATTACATGTTTGTATTTTTTTTTAAAGTCTTATAGTTTTCTCTTAATCATTTTGTGCTCATGTTTCACAATTTTAGAACAGAAAAAGGGAAATGGTCGTCTCTGTGTTGAACTGGTAGTTTCATCTTTGCACCTGTAGGTGGCAGTAAAGACCTGGTCTGATTGCAATGAACTGTTTTTGGCATTTTATACGGAAGTGTTCAAAATTTTAATATTTTTAGCAGCTGCTGTTTTTTTCTTCTTTTTTAAACTTTTATTTTGCACTGGGATTCTAGTTTTAAGAAGCTGCTAATGAAGTTGTCTCACATTAATATCAGTTCACTTAAGTGACAGTTGCAGGAATCACGATACTGAATGCCTTATTGACACCATGTTATAAACAGCTAATAATAATGTGCCAGTCATGTGTTTTGTGTTGTGAATGTATATTGTGCCTTCAATAAATACTTCCCTCAAGGTTCATGCTTTGTTTGTTCATAACAACAAAGGCTTGGCCACATTTGGCCTCTTAACTGCACCAGACATTCCTATGCATTCAAGGTTATAGGTCATATTTATTGTAAACATAAAGAAGCCTCTGTAAAATGCCAGACATGTTGACTCTTTCACTGTTCATATATAAAGAAACGGCACAAAATGCAAGTCAACAACTGCAACATGATGTGTATTCACTTTAAGTTTATTGAAGACAACATAAACAAGCATACACTGCTCACATACTTCACACAGTTATACAAATGAGCTAGCAATTGCCAATACTTTGGAGTAATCTCCTTCCATTTTGCGTAGCTGTGAGGGTATAGGGACCTTAATCCTTGTTCCTGTAGGATTACCATTGTCCTCAATTAGGACAACATTGTTCGAATCAAAGCGTGGAGTCATGCATTCCCCAGGCATTTTGTGTCCAATGATTAGCGCTTTCTTCTTCTGTCCTTTGATGGCAAGTAACACCTTGTCGCCAACTTTTCCTACGCCATTCTTGGTGTAGACGTGGATCACTCTCGGTGGACGATGATACGGTGTATTTCCGAGAGAGCTGTTATCCACTACACGCACTCTCGTCAATTTTTGAATGGCTGCTGCAACAGCAGATACACTGACAAGGCAAAAATGAAATTTGTCATCTTCAGCATACAGGAATCATGCTGGGACATCACTAAAAGCTAACTAGAACGACAGATCATGATAATGATTACAGTCCTCCTCCAAACAACTCTTGGTCATGCAAACAGTTAAACAAAATTCAGCTAATGTTATAGTTTTAAAAAGTTGCTGCTTAAACTGTAGTGATCATGTCATCTGTGGTCATTTAAGGCAGTGAGCTGTTCTAAGCACAAACTGCACTATTTCACTAAATGAGGAAATCAAGTTATATTAGAGGACATTGAGGCACAGAGAGACAACCAACTGCTGATGTAGCAGCAAATTAAATAATGTGGCTCCAATACAACTAAAAATCTAATCCCCATCAATTTTTGAGAGTCCTCTGCCTGCCCTATCCAGAAACCAGACGTGACATTAAACAAGACAACTATACCAGAATGTATGGTGTCTTCACACGGATAGATATAAAACATGTCGTGCTAAAACATTTTTCTCAGTTAAAAACAAAATCACAAATCTTCATTCCTATTATGGTGTAACCTACACATCATCAATTTCTAAAGCTGTGAATGATTGTTTACACAGCTTGCTACCAGTGAATCCTTGGATGTGTTAGGGTTTCTTCAGATCCAAAATAGTCTGGTGACTCTCCATTTTAAATAATACTGTTGGTCTTAGCCTTAATGTTTACAAAAGTTAGGTTGATCTCCAGAATTAATAATAAATTTTTTGTTGTATTTTATACAATTTCTGTTGGGTTTTATTCCTTAAAGTTTAATTTTTTCAGTTAAATTCACACCATAAACAACACTACAGGGTATTAATCTCAATAATATGTGTACTATTTAATTATATATATTATTTTATTTCCACTGAAAATCACTTTGGCGCAGCATCATGCGCTGTATAAATACCAGCGACCTGACATGACGTGATCACTGATGACTACACATGTCTCCAATTTAAAGCTGCCTGTTGGAGCTGACTTTAGCCTGCAGACATGTACTGTGTACTTGCCACGATGGATTTCAAAACTAGCTGTGATGCAATAGAATCAGGCTGGTACATCCAGTTCTTAAACTCAGATTCAAAGCGACCGCATACACTTTCCCTGTAAAGCGCGTGTAAACAGAATTACAGTGCCTCACACTCCATAGATACAGAAGTTATTTTTATAGTGTGTTAAACTTCCATTTGAAGTTACAATAAAAATAAACCCGTTTCTGACGACTAATGTTGTGCTGATAAATGGTTTAAACTGTTGTTTTGATAACTTATATTTGTCCAATTAACCAAACATCACGGACTAAACGTGCTAGCTGCAAAGACTTCGCTTTATTGGTTTTCATAATCTCTTACCTAAAAGTCCTCTGATGAATTAAGGACGACGTCTCAACGAGGAGCCCAGTAAAGGACCTTGAAAGTCGGGGAAGAGCCATAACTACAGCAGAAACTGCGTCAGATGGAAAGAGAAATGAGATCAGTTGGTAGCAGCTAATAGGCTAAAGGATTAGCAATAGCTAACAATCATACGGTGGGCAGACAAGTGCTAACAACTAAGCAGAACCCTTCTTGGTTAAGAGTTTTTGCCCCAAATAAGAACACAACACAAGGACATTTATATAAGAATGTGTCAAATTTAAGTTTAAAACGTATAACATGCTAATGTTACCCTTCTATCATGCTCCATGCCAATGTCAAAAGTGTTGCGTCATTAAGACGCGACTAACAGTCGTAGCTGAGCTAGCTGGTAAACACAATAAGCATTAGTATATAAGAAGCAAATATTTTTACTGTAAAAACAAGACTTCCTTAGACTTCATATTTATTGTTGAATGTCAACGATTTATGGTCTTTCAAACAAGAGTACCCAAAAAAACCTCTAAACGGTGTACCACCC
Source organism: Dascyllus trimaculatus (assembly GCA_024666655.1). Classification (NCBI taxonomy): domain Eukaryota; kingdom Metazoa; phylum Chordata; class Actinopteri; family Pomacentridae; genus Dascyllus; species Dascyllus trimaculatus. The sequence goes on along the minus strand of CM045464.1, from coordinate 22,677,928 downwards.
TTCGTTAGCTTGTTTGTTAGCCTTGTCGTACGTCATTGAGACGCGCAGAGAGGAAATATAGACATAAAACAGCATAGAAGCTACATAAGCAGGATGTCAAACTCCAGTCCTCGAGGGCCACCATCCTGCATGTTTGAGATGTTTCCCTCTTCCAGCACACCTGATTCAAATGATCAGGATCGTTATCAGGCTTCTGCAGAGCTTGATGATGAGCTGATCATTTGAATCAGGTGTGTTGGAAGAGGGAAATATCTAAAACATGCAGGATAGTGGCCCTCGAAGACCGGAGTTTGACACCCCTGAGCATTTTTGCAATTAAAAGAAAACACAAGACAGGCATAGCATTTAGAATTTGGCCTAAATTATTCTTATGATCTGATTCTTATAATTTAAAAAAGTACAAACAGTTTTGTTACATACCAAATTAAGACTCCAAGACACACTGAGATTTCAGGAACTACAAACTCAAGAGCTGAAACGCCTAAGAAGTCCCTTCTGTCAGCTGGTCCTGAGACTTACTGATCAGATAACGCCCAACCCTGATCAACCTCAGACTAGCACTGCACCAACCACCTATCAGATTCAGTCAAAATATTACAGTGACAAAAGATGCTTATCTGGAACACCGGAGGAATGAAACCAAAACTCCAAACAAACTTCATTGTTCCAAAGGAACCATGAACATGAATTGGCAGAATCTTTATTTAGTGTCAGAAATGTATTGCAGAGACAAACTCTGACCAAATAGAGATGAAGAGAAGTAGAGACAGCAATGCACATAATCCCAAAATATGATGAATATAATAATATAAGACAAGAATAACATACAAAGTTTGTCTCATTAATACCAAACCCCAAAGAACCATACAATGTAAAACAGCATATTGTTAAAGGAGAATGACTTTTTGTTATCTTATTCAATTTCTTTATTCCCCTTAAATAAAACGTATTGTTTTATTTTTTTTTTAATTCATATTAAAACATTGCTTTATGCTTTGGCAATATTGTAAACTTGCCAATAAATCGTAATAAATTAAAATGAAATTGTTTCACAGCTGATCTCTATTCCAGACTCTATAAAGATGGCGTATGTAGACGTGTCCTCTCTATTTGATCTACTTCTATACACGTGACGCTCTAAACCGGACTGACTTCGCCTCCCGTTGGACTGGTTTGGTTTAGCGATAGTTGTTCAACCGGCTGACACACACGACCGTAGCAGCTCTCAGTCGTCTATCAGTACTAACAGCTCGTTAGACACTTTGACTAACTAGTTCCGTCTGGTTAGCCTCGGTGTCGTTAGCGGACAGTCGTGGGATTTAAATTAACAGCGGTCAGATAGCCTCCACCTGTTATTTGCTACACCGGCGGGCTAACTTAGCTAACGTCACCGTTACAGTTGACTGCTAGCTCACATTAGCAGATTGTGACAGTTTGTTTCCCTGCTGCGTATCATAGAAAGGTAAGTTTTCCCTCTCGTAACTCTGCATTTATTGGTGCTTCTTGACAAATTTCTTAACTTGTCTTCTACAGTGGCGACAGTTTACCGTTAGCTACTTCGCCTGTAAACTTAATGGATGCTGTCAGAACAATAACCACATCCCATTAGCGTTGGGCTAGCCGATCCAGCAACAGTGAGGTCAACTGTAATGTGAGCTAGTCGTTTCTATAATTAATGGAAGTTAGCGTCATCAGGCAAAAGTATGGTGTTTGATAGTGGTGCTTTTAGTTTGGCTTTAAAATGAGTAACTGTGACATGATTAGAGATTAAGATTATGTTCGCCTCCTCCTCGGCGCTCGGATAAATTGGTTTGCTGTTGCTGATCATATTCTCCTTCTCGTGATCACATCGATCAATAGCGAGAATGTTCTTCAGATTATCTGGAAAACAGTTTGAACCTCCTTGTTGCATGGCTGCTGGGAGGTTGCTTGTGCATGGAAGTAAGGCTACAAAAGGAGATATGGGACAATGCAGCTATAGTTTAAAGTCTGCCTGTTTAGCTGTAGGGTTGAGGGCAGTATTTTGACATGCTGTTAGATAACCAGCGGAAGATCAGCAATTCCTAAAATTCCCCAGATATCCGACGTGATGACATTGTTGTGTTGAGGGATATATTTTTGTTGTTGTTGTTGTTGACAGTAACAGGACCGATGACTAGTCACAGCTCGCCTGTGATAGTCAGTGCCCTAAGTCTTTTCCTGTGCATGGCCTATAAAGGGATAAACATAGGCTGGCTGAGTCCTTTTGTGTTGAGAGCTGCAACGATTAACCGGGTCATTGATTAATTGTCAACTATTCTGTGTATATCACCAGCTATTCTTAATGTCGATTCACCAGTTGAAGTAATTTTTTAAGAGAAAAAAAATCTAAATCTTCTGATTCCAGCTTCATAAAATTGAAAATTTAGTAATATGAAAACAAGACATTTGATGGTGTAATCTTGGGCTTTGGTAAAACACTGCTCAACATTTTTCACAATTTTCTAAGATTTTACAGACCAAGCAAATAATCAATTAATTAAGAATACAGAGTAATGGACTGAAAATGATAGCATTTGTTAGTTGCAGTACTAAGTGTGGCACAGACAATTTGGAAATATTGATACAACAAAAACCCTTCCAAGAACAAGTGTCAGTCTGCTGGTATTGATTTCACAGAGGCAGAAAAACAAAGGGGCCCACTAGCCTGACTTGTTTCTAAATGCCTCACTAGCTACCTTTACAACAGGATTTAACATTTTTGTGTTTTGCCATGCTGAATATTGACCATTTTTGATATAATGAAACTTTTTTTAATAAGTCATTGCAAACTTTAAATGTGAAAAGCTATGATAAAACTGCATCTCAAGCTGATTGCAAAGTGGCATCTTAATATTGCATCAAACAGCCCAGGCATGAATTATTAATGACACTGAAACGGATATCCTTCACCTCACCCTACACCTCACAGTCATGAGACTGGCACCACAGAGTCAGATTTGGTGTTATTGCTTCATGGATCACCAAAACAATTAATCAATGGAAAAGGTACCCTTGTTCATTTTCCTATAGAGTTAAATTGGTTCAGTCTCAGTTCTCCACAGGGGAGATGATCTTATTTGAAATCCAATATTTAACTTTTTCCTCCTTTAATTTATATATTTTTTTCCAATGTCGTGTTCCTCCTTTGTTGCATTAGCTTAATCTAAATTGTACATAATGCTTTGACATGATTTTGAAACCATACTCTGACATGAAAATCTGCGATAATCTAAGCTCAAGCACTGAGTAGCTGTCAATGATTTACAGGCTAATACAAACAAGGCTAATGTGTACAAATCTGCATTGTCTGTCGTCAGCATTGTTGGAGGACTCATGCCAAGTTTGATACTGCATTGATAAAACTCAAGGCAAAGCACACAGGGAGAATATACATTAAAATATAAGGCAGGTTTTTGACTCCATAAGGTAAACAAGGGTCCAAAGCAGTGTTTACACATAATACTAATATTCAGACACGCTCGTGCAGTTTGATTACATTGAACAACTAAATGTGGAAATGTGGCACCTACATAATCCAGTTGTCTTTGACTCTTTCCTTACAGGGTGTGCACAAATTCTTTGTTCCTCATTTTTGCATTGCTGATAAGTGTGTTACGAACTTTTTAAAAAGTGTTGGTAGAAATTTGACCTGGGTAACAAACATGACGTGTGTTTTGTCCTATACACAAATTGTACTTGGTATGGGGCTCTGAAAAAAAACACAATCATGTGATGACTGCTTTGAACCAACTTTTGTAAATATCTGTCATTGAAATATCTGAACATCTTAGTAGAAATGCTGGTGAAAGTGGAGCTTTTGTAGGTTTCTTGTCTTACTGTAATATTTTTCCTATTTGACATAAACAATCCTGGAATCGGAAATAACATATAGTAGTCTAAAAAGTTTGAACAAAACCACTTCAACCTATTGTTGAACTGGCCTTTCGTATTCCTACTTTGTTAAATTAGCTTTGTTTACATGGGAAAACAAGCCAGTGTTGCTTAATAGCTGCTAACTTTAATCATAATCCACTGCTGTCAAGCAGTGAAGAAAGGCTGTTCAAATGGCGATTAAAGGAACACTGACTCACAGAGAGACTGAGAACAGTGTAGATTTAAATGCACAACATCATGCATGAGTGTAATTGTAGATGGCAAGCTTGAAGCTGGAAGTCCATTTAACATTTAGAAGGTTTATATCTGTATTATTGGCATCTAATGAGTGAGCAGCTGCCTGCCTGGAGCTGAAAGCGGCTGTCTGTTGCATGACTGTTTTCCATTTCAGATGTGCTGGTAGACATTGTGCTCAGATATGGTTTGTCTTATTAAATATTTGTATTAACCAGGATAATGGCACAGACCACGTTGTTTGGCCTGCAGCAAACAGCACACTCGCTCTAGACTGAGTTAGAAATGGTCGCATTGGATTTTTCTCTCCTACTGCCTTCATCTCCTTCATGTTTATTTGTATTTTGCGAATGCGTGCCAGTGATGGTGCCATGGCAACTAGCATCAGGTGGAAAAGGTGGCACAGTATTTGTGTGCAGCTGAGTCATGCTTTAATCTCACAGTGACAGTGCAGTTAAAATTGTTTGATACTTTCTTATGATATGAATGAAATTAACTTTAAATTAGTCTTTGTCTGCAGTGTTTGCTGCTTTGCTAAACTAAGAGAAAATTTAATTTAATTGTATAATAATTATAAAACTGATAAAAATGGGATTTGTAAAATTGAAGAAAACACACCAAGACTTAATTATTGTTCAGGGCTTAATTACATCACTAACAGGAATAATTTCATTTAGTATTTCATATGTCACCTGCCTAAATTTCATATTTCCATTGTATTCACTCATAAGTAAAGAACTATTGTCTTTTTAGCTAGCAGATGCATATTACAAATCTCTGCAGAGTTGACAGAGTTTTAAAAAGTTTATGATTAAGTGGAGGATATTAATGCCTTGAGTACAGTTTCTTAATGTGTAATTTACTATTTCATCTAAATTCTTCTAGCTAAGTTGTACTTAATGACTGTCATAGATTTGGTTCCAAAATCAGACCTACGAGTTTCTGTTTTGTTTGAAGCATTCATGTGCATGAGTGAATGCTATTGGTGTCCTAACTTGTGTGTGCCAAATCCCAGAGCTTGATTTTCAGCCTCTTTAAACCCTGTGGTAACACCTAACAGCTGAAAGCAAATGAGTGAGGATCAGCTAATTGCTGCTTACAAAGCAGGGGAAAGCAAAAAGATTTCAAAGCCACTCCAGCTTGAATCTTCCACTGTGTGAAATGCCATTAGGAAACAACAGCTATGGGGAACTGTGGAAGTCTAGACAAGATGTGAAAGTTACTTAAGAATAAAACTGTGTGTCTTCTAGGCAGAGAGACAAAGTAAAATCCCTGGAACACTACAAAGAAGCAACATGAAGGTTTCGCTGACGTAGTGTAGCTTTTGGGAATTACAGCATTTGATGAGAAGAACACCCAACCTACTGTTAATCATGCGGGTGGACACATTCTCCATTGCACAGTATTTCGCAGATACAGGGGAAGAACAGATTCCACTAAACATCAGCAGATTTTAAATGCAAATGTCATGCAGTCAGTTAAGGAACTTAAACTGAAAGTGGTCTGTACCAAAGCTATACAAATATCTCAGAACTTGAAATGATCCGAAAGGAACACTGAATCAAGAGCAGTTACTGGTTCGGGTTACTAAGAACTAATTTAGTACAATGACCAAACTTTTGCACATCTCCCAAATTACTGTTTTTGTTTGTTTCTTTGTTTGTTTGTTTTTTACAAAAAATAAAGGGCATCAAAATTGAAAGAAAGAAAGAAACACTTTGTGCTTTCTGTGTGTTTGCTACAGGGACTGTATGCACTTTATTTTCACTTCAAAAGTCAACAAAAGGCAGCGCCAGAAATACACTGCAATCAAGCAAATATGGATGTAACCAAAACCTAATTTTAAATAGTAGACTGCTTTGCAAATGTTCTGTGAGAAAGCAAATGCATTAAGCAAATTTGTGATATCTCAGTGAAGCACACGGTGGATGTTTAGTGAGAAATACTGAATGCAAACATGACTTTGTTTACAAGAAAACCCCACAGGGCACCTTCAAGCACAGACAAATGGTCAAGAAAAACAAACTCAAGGCAAAGACTATAACACAGGTAGTGCACAAAAACATAAATAGCGTTGGAATGCACTCCTGTAGAAAGAAAGAGTACCTCCTTTACAAAACAGATTGCTCAATTTTTGTGTGAAGGAGCCGTCAACTCTGTTCTACTCTAATCACATATGAGCTTCAGAAAGATAGCAGGCTTTTATTGCGGTGTTGTTGCATTGACAATTTATCTTTACTATTGTTTTTCAAAGCTGTGTTAAAACAGATTTTTTTCCCTTTTCTTTTGCTTTTTGCCTTTTATATTTAATTTTCCAACAACATAAACCATAAAGATGGTGTTTCTTAACATCTGATTGCACTCTCAGCTGCATGTGGTTCTCACAGACAGTTTTAAGTGTAAAACAAAACAAAAACTAAAAAGATTTTAATTAAAGTACAACTTTTTTGTTTTGTTGACTTTTTCACAGTGTTTTGCTGTGTAATAAACTTATGGTAAATTTGTGTGAGACCGTATGCTTCACATCAAATGTTTTACTTGAATATTATATTCACTGGCCTTTCTTGACATTTATAGATAGACATTGCTTATAATAATAGTAATAAAATGAAGACTGACTGCATCACTCAAAAGATACACAGTGCTTGACCTGTTTTGGCATTCCCATGATATTACCACTCCTGCCAAAAATGTGTGCTTACTGTACCAACGTCTATATCTTCGGTGTTATAAGTGGTTTTGATTTCCTTTTCAAGATGTTGGTGCTGAATGTCAAACAGTCTCAACTGCTGAAATGGGTCCACGATGTGCAGCAGTGTTGTTGAAGGCACAGGGGGGTATGTTGTGTCCTCCTTGGGTTGAGACCGGTCCATTTGAACCCTGTGGTCTCTATCGTCTTATTGTTCAGCTCTGGCTGCGTCCCTCTCCACTGATGTCACAGCATTCCAGGGAGCGGATAAATGAGTTAGTGTTAGGGAAGATGAGCAGCATTGTGGATACTGCTGATAATAGTGGGTAGAAGGGCACAAGTATTGCAGTGCAACTGTGAAAACGCACTTGTCAACTCTCTCCAGAACACCTACGTGCCTTCTCCAAGCCTTTTGGCCACTTTGTGTGAAAAAATAATCCTTTTACATGGGTGAGCCTGTGGATCAGCAAGGATGATTTTTTTTGTCTCAGGATGTCAGACCAATATTGTGTTGCATCCCTTCTGTTGGTAAGAATGCTGTTACACAACTACAGGGCTTCTGTATAGGATGTTGAGTCTTTCCAAAGTTTATGCTAATGTGTAAACAGATACATACAGGTACGGATTGGATGGCTAGTGTTTTATCAAAGTAGTACTTTTGGCCTACCCTTCATTATTTCCACCCAGGGTTGAATTGCCATATGCATTTATTTCATGACCAAAAGCATTGACTTCTGGGCTATTGAATGTTTACCTTGGTGTTAAGATGTCTGGAATAAGCCTGGAGATACAGGATATCTCACTTTATCTGAGCTGTGTGACAAGTCAAAGAAGTGGACTATTTTCAGCTGGAATCGTAAGATTTTGTTTTTAAAAATATGCTCTCAGTTTTTTGTTTGGATCAGAATCTTATTAGGATGCATTTGTCATGACTTATTGCACCAAGTTTTGTCAAGGTTTTCCATCATTAGCTTTTAAGCAGCCTGTTTGGAGAACTGCTTGTCGTTTCTGCCCGAAATGCATTATAGTCCAGAAGAACGAATGTAAAATACCATAATATAAAGCTAGCCAATGTGAGGCTTATCCCAACAGGCCACATCTCTTAAGCCTGGCTTATCACTACATGGCCTTGAAACCTGCATTACGATTAATCATTCAGTAGTTTACTTCACAGTTGGCTAGAAACATGTTTCCGATAGGATAACGGTGTTGTTCCCTGTATTGTTGTATCTACTGGATAAGAATAGAAGATTGCTGGTTGACATCTGTTCAGCACCTTAACACCCTTTTCCCTTGCTACAATTGTTTCCCTTAAATTGAGCACAAAGTTAACTATGTGTCATTGACATGCATATAGTGGTCATAAACCAGGAACAGAAAGTGTATTACGGCTTACAAAAAGCATACTTCAGTTGTCACGCATGTGGTCAAAAGCAATGGCTCAACATGTGACTAATGACAACATTGAAATGCCAGCCTCAGTAGATCAGAAGAAAAGATGCATATAAGTTGTGTTTTATGATTCAACCTTTTCAGTTATCGTCTCTCCTTTCCTCTCGGTGTATGTAGTATACTGAGCTACTCTTCTTGTCTGCCATAGATATAGACACACAATGTGTCCAGTATGGTTATAGTGAAATGGTGTCATTTCAGCATATTTAGTGGTTTGAAAATTTGTGTGTTTTTTTTTTTTCACAGATGGTCAAAATGCTGCAGTGAGTGATGTACCGAGTCTTGATATTAACAATGGCCTTTGGGGGGGTGCAAGGATGCTCCAATACAGAGAGCTGTCCGGCACAGTCCTCCAACGAATCCTCCAAGGACTACTGTTACTCGGCTCGAATTCGCAGTACAGTACTACAGGGTTTGCCTTTCGGTGGCGTGCCCACTGTCCTCGCCCTCGACTTTATGTGCTTTTTGGTGAGTACTTCCTTTAGTCAAATGAAGTTTACTACCTGTTACTACAGCTTAATAGTGCATTTTTTTTAAACAACATATCCTAGTAATGACTTGCAATCCCTTTTATTTTCTTCCCAAGTCTCAGAACAGAGATAAAATACTTCCAGGAAGGTGTTTTTGGATGTTAAACACCTTGAAGCACGTATGTAACTATGTAACTGTGATGTAAATAAAGGGACTAAAGGTGACACACAGTGTTTATTTTGTGCTTCTAGGCGCTGCTGTTTGTGTTCTCCTTCTTGAGGAAAGTAGCATGGGACTATGGGCGCCTCGCTCTGGTGACTGACGCCGACAGGTAATAAAAACACACTGGTCCTCTAGACTTGGCCAATCCAGTGCCAAGTCTTTCTGACAAACTGGTTAGGAAACGTGGAAAGAAATAACATTTTGTCTAACATGCACAGATATATAAGCAATCTTTGAAATTCTCAATATACAATAGTGATTAATGATTCATATTTGGTAGAAGCCATCATCTAGAGTTAACTGTTTAACACAAAAGCCAAATGCTGCTAACCTAAATTACCTAATCAAATATGTTTTATAATGTGCAGTAATTGATTATTACAGCTTCAGTTTGTGGTATGTGTTAACTTAAACTTTGTCCTCTTTAATTTAGTAGCAGTATTCTGTGGTGAAGTGTAAATTATTTTATCTTGCAAGAGAACTTTACCACACTGTCATCTTGATTATTGATCCTTATGTGATGTTGGACATTTTAAAACCAGGCCATTATGTTATGCTGCTCATATTGGCGATTTTACAGTGACGCTTGTATTTACTTAATATGCATACATACATAATAATAGCAATTAGATATATAAATGAAAAAATTTGACTAAGTGACATACAACCTGTCAGGTTTTTATCACAGATAAAACTCGGTAATGAGTTTGAAAAGGCAGACAAAAGAACTGCTGCTGGAGTTTGAAGTAATGTTATCACAAGGGGCTTGTTTGTTATCATGGGTGCTAACAGTTTGGGATTTTGCCACACTTTGACTTTCTGAATACACAGTGGGATGGCAATGCTGCCTTTCAAAATTATAGATAAGGTATGTTGTTTTTTTCCTGTATTTGTGGGTACACGTTTCCTGGATAACTTGCAATAGATATCCCTCTGCTGTTTATCCAGCTGAAGAAATCCCATTTTTTTTACCTTTCTGAGAATGTTTGGCTTCTTTGTCACAGTTTCCTCATGTTGTTAAGATGCCAGACTCTTGTCATGATTGCTTATTGTTACTTTTCTAAATTGTTTGTATGTCTGTTTTTTTTTTCTTGTTTAGATACTGTTGTAAATTCAAATACATTTACTGTGACTTACTCGTCCGTTTTGTTGTTTTTATTGAGGAATTCATTTTGTAAACCTGTTGATCATTTTATCACCCAGCCCTGCCGGTGGTCCTCATTGATTTATCTTACCAGAACAGATTTTGTCAGTGTTTGGTGTCTGCTGGTTGTTCAATCTAAGTGTTAGTCGACAAAGAAAAACTATGAGGTTTGGGTTTATTTTTCCAACAGAGGCAAACGTTACAAGATGATCCAGACAGGAAATCAGTGTCAGCAGTTTTCTTTTTAATGACAACAATGCACTTTGACATTGTCATGCTTTGTCACTTATTCCAGGGTTTGCTCAGTTTGAGATGGTGAGGGCACATTGCTGATAGAATGAGTCTGAAATGGAAGAAGAAGAAACAAATTATTAGGAGCTACTGTCAATACAGTTATCCCCTTAGATGTCTGCATCTAAGCCCCACACACTGGAGCCTGTAAGAGATGCTGCCAGACATATTGAGGAAATTTGAGACTGGAGTTTGCATACTGATTGAATAATAAGAACAGTTATGGAAGTAGCCAAAGAGATGCCTGTCAACAAGGACTGATCCCACTGCCCCCTTTGCACTCCTGCACCATGAGGTGAAACTAGAGGGCTGATCAAGTTAGCGAGACACAGAGATCAGACGTCGCTCCAGACAGCTTTGACTGTGAACCCTGGAAAAGTACATGACACAGTGCTCCATTACCTACTTCCCCCTGCTGCGTTTGTGTGATGTTGCAGCTACACTATTTTTGCAGCTGCATGTGAGCAGAGAATGGGGTTGCAGCATGGTGGGAGGATGGGAGGGGGTGGCAGCATGGGACACTTTTGTAACAGACAGGAAATATAGTTTGTTGTCTCATGATCCCTGTCTGTTAAATTCTTCTAAAACATCTGAATAGTGGATGCAACCCTACTGAGAAACTTGGACAATCAAAAATGGGTTATACATTTGAGGTCTATGTTGTTGAAGTTGCATAAGTCATGACGTACAAAGTGAACGGACAGGACATAAATGTATTTATATGGCTGAATAATATATACCAGAATGAATGGAAACCTTCATTGGTATGCTTGTGGTGTAATATGCTTCCCTAGATTTTCTCTGAAGCAGCACCCTTTCTAGCCAACACGGTCATTTCCTCTAAAGTAAGCTGAATGGCTTTGTTTTGCTTCTTCTTTTTGTTTTTTTTCTTCATCAGAAGAATGGATCAACGATACAGTCGCCTGGATGATCGGGAATAGTATGTTATCTCTCCGTATCCTAAACTCTCTGCCTTTTTCTTCTCTGCTTTCCCCTTTCTGTAGTTAACCCAACTCATAACTCTTGTCCATTCTGCCCAGGTCGCAGTGGGTTTCAGCCTGTTTTTCACTCTTGATGGTTGCGTTTTTTTTCCTCCTCCAGGCATTTCCCAGTGCCAAGCTCCTAATTATTCTCCCTCTCCTTGTCACTCTTGTACTTGTGCTGTTGGGTGTCCCTGTCCTCTCTCACCGTCCTAATCAGATCTGTGTTCTAATCTGTGTATTGACCTCTTTATGAAGCTCGGACTTCTTCAGTGTGAGCGTGCCGCATGAGCCACACAGACAAGATGCTTACAGGGAGAGGTAATACTTCCCTGATCTGTGGTTGTTCATAGACAGGCCCTAACATGGTGCAGCTACAGTATATCCTGTGTACTAGAGCCCAGATGAGCTATTCCGTCTTCTTACAGGAATGTGGGAGAGGAGCACTGACTATCGCGGCCTCAGGCTCTCTCCTTATTCCATTAGAGATTTCTTAGAGCCCTGAGTGACGTTGTTCTTTCGTGTAGAATTGAACACCGAACCACTGTTGAGATTCCAGTAGAGCCTGGGTTCTCTTCATATTTTGCAGTTATGTGTAACTTGAACTGTCATGACCTCCCTGGGGAGTGCAATCAAATTTGTATATAGTAAATATGAGGGTGTTTACCCTGCGTTCTGTCAAAGAGAACCTGTAGCTCTGCTGGAAAAACTCCATAAATATGCTTCCTGATCATCATTGGGCCTCTGTTGTTTCCTCTGTGAATGTTTTCTTCCGTAGAGCTTTGCCTTCTAATGTGTTATTGCAACCTTTCCTCTGACAGTGATGGTTTACTCAACCTGTTTGAAGTAGGCTCTTAACTCCTAACGCTGCATGAACTGTGGCTGCAGAGATTGTCCCTGTGATTTACTGGTTTATCAAACCAAATCTCTGTGGGCGGCCCACAAAGACAATCTCTCAGTTCATTTCAGGGCGTGTTTTAGTATATGTGTGTTTCGTCTTGTGTCGCTTTTTCCATACTGAGGGTAAACCTATTGTCCCGAGACACAGAACTAACATCCACTTCTGGTATGAGGTGATGCTGGGTAGTTACGTAACATCATGCAAATTATGTGTGTGTTTGTTTTCTGCACACAGTGTGGCCTCTGCTATGACATCAGAGACACCTGAACGCTATGAGCGCCTCACCTCAGTTTCCAGCTCTGTGGACATAGAGCAGAGAGACACAGTAAGTATGCTGCTGATGTCTAAAGATGAAATATGGTTTTCTTTAAACCAAGTAAAGCTGTATTTGCATATGAGAGCTGGTAAAGCACCCTGAGTTCTGTGGTCTCTCCTTTTTTAAGGGCTTCTGCTCCTGGCTAACTGCTATCTTCCGCATCAAGTGAGTGAACCTGCTTACAGTAAAAGCTGGAATAATATCGATTTGTTTTTTTTAAATTCTGTGTACTTTTTCTCAGTTTTGAATGGCTTTTAGTAAGGTGTCTTTGTTTTGTTCTTTCTTTCTGGAGGGATGAGGAGATAAGGGAAAAGTGTGGTGAGGATGCAGTGCATTACTTGTCCTTTCAGCGCCACATTATCGGCCTGCTGGTAGTGGTGGGTGTTCTCTCCGTGGGCATTATCTTGCCTGTTAACTTCTCGGGAAACCTACTGGGTGAGCTGATTATAAGTTACTATGAGAGAATACTTGAACATTTTCATTTCTTTTACATTGTTAATTTTTTTCTGTCAGTGTTTGATCAGGAGATGCTGATCTGGTCACCATTATGTTTTCTTTTTGATTGTTCTCTTTTGTGTGTTTTCTTTTTTCTAACTGCCTTCCTGTGAACAGTGAACAGTATAGAACTCTTTGAAACCTTCTCTAACATGTAGAACCAAAACAAAAAAGTTAAACAAAACATGTGCAGAACTACATAAAGCGCTGCACTATGCTTTTATCTATAAAATAATAAATGCCAAGAATATATGATGTAAGAATTACACTAGAAAATTGTTGAATGTGTACATACAAAAACTTCAATTTCCTTTTCTCTTTTGTGACGAAATGAAATGGTTTCCATATTGCTGCAGACTCATCCTGTGGGATGACACAGCAAACTATTCATTTATTCATGTTGGGGATATTCACTGGCTAAATATCACTCATTTGCTGTTTTTACACTGTGATAGCTACAAGTGTGCAAGACTCCATTGAAGTACATAATACTTTAAATGAAAGTGTGCTATGTATTTTGTGTTGTAAATGTGAAATTACTCTTACTAAATGCTTTTTTTTACAGCTCTCACAATTTAGGCCATGTTCTACATTCCCAGCTGTATTATGTGCGGTGCAATACAGGGGCAGCCTTTCAAACAACTGATTGTCTTGCTTCTTTTATTTTTTCTACAGAAAACAATGCCTATAGTTTTGGGCGAACCACTATAGCAAATCTGGACGCAGAGTGAGTAATTCCTTTACTTAGCATAAACTGTACTTTAATTAATTATGTTGAGTCTTCACTTTCTAACGCTACAACTAAATCTTTTTTTTTTACCATTTAATAACCAAGTAATGCACTACTGTGGCTGCACACCACCTTCGCATTCCTCTACCTGTTACTGACGGTGTACAGCATGAGACGGCACACGTCCAAGATGCACTACAAGGAGGATGACCTGGTGGGTGGCACAGCTTCAGAAAATGGCTGTTTAAATGCTCTTTTTATGCACATAGGTATGTATGTTGTTGCTGATGATTTCTTCCTGTCATCTAATTTCCATGTAGGTAAAACGCACTTTATTTATTAATGGAATCTCCAAATACGCAGAGGAGACTGAGATAAAGCAACACTTTGAGTAAGTATTCCTACTGATGTCCTGGTTCCACAGGTACTGTCTCACGATGCTTAAATCTGTCTGCTTTTACAAATGGTACACCACTCTGTCGATGTGGCAGTAAACTGTTCAGTAACTGTATTAAGGTATATGAGAGCCATGCTTTTCCTGTTAAAACATCTGTCTTGCCTAGGTCCTTATGGCTGGGATCAGACAATGGCAGGCCTATATATGTAATTGTCTGTAATAGAAGCCAGATGAACAGAATTAAGCCAGTCATGTGTCAAGATGGTCTGAGACTAAGGAGGAGGTGTTTGCGTCAGCTCCTACTTGGACAAATAGTATTAATAATAAATCTATATTTGCCCCTGCACTGCAAAAATGCCTCCACCCTAAAGAATAGACAGTTTCCCTTGTGGTATCAATGAAGTATAATACAATAGAATAAAGAAAATCATAATAAAATAGAGAAAAGAAATGCATTCCACTGTAAATATATTTTGCTGATGTTGAAAGGAAACTGTAAGTAACGTATGTGTAAATTTCCACTTGAGCTAAAATCATTCACTCATTCCCTCCTTGCCCTTCTTTTATAGGCAGGCATATGAAAACTGCTGTGTCCTGGAAGCTCGTATCTGTTACAATGTGGCCAGGCTGATGTATCTCAACTCTGAAAGGTAACGATGTTTCAACTGAAGTGTGTGCATTTGTCCATTTGTAGCCCTTTGAGAAGTGTGTGATTGGCTCCAAATAGACCTTTTCCCATCTGACACATCTGATGTGTTGTGTGCAGGAAGAAGACGGAGCGCAGCAAGAAATTCTTTGTTGACCTACACACTAAGGAGCATGTTACCACCATGATCAACCCAAAGCCCTGTGGACACCTTTGCTGTTGCATCATTAAAGGCTGCGAACAGGTCAGGGTGACATAGTAATGTCAAAATAGCACAATCGTTCACAAGCTGGTGCTTTAAGCATTTTAAGGAGAAGATAAGGAAGGCGTGATTTTCAGTTCTTGTTGTGAAGCTAGAAAAACATGCATTACAAGCATTGTAAAAAATGCCTGTAACTATTCCTCGAATAACCTCCAAAACCATATATTTTTACATCATGACTAAATTACATCTAAGCACAGTTTGGCTTTTTGTGTTTTTCGTCACAATGCGCCTCGTGCTGACTGTTACATTTATGGCTTTGACTGTTAAAGTTTTGCATTACTGAGAATGAAGAATGCTAGCTGTTAGTTTATATTTAGGAGTAAGGTCATGTGCCATGGTAAATGGTTGCATGAGGGAAATGGATCAGTGTAAATACACTTCACAAATGGAAAAATTAGGATCCATTTTGATTAATCCAATTTGACCATAATTATAGCCATGCGTGTTTGTTTTAGGTGATTAGATTTAATTTGTTTTATTTCTGTGCAGCCATCCAAAGAACAGGAATTACAATAGTAACATCACGGTTACATCTAAAATGGCATCTTTACAACCTAATTTAAATCAATGCAGGTTAATTCATCGAGAAAAGCTAAAAAAGTAAATAAACAACCTTGCAATTGATAAAACTAGTACCCTCTCTAGTTCATAATTCATATCTGGGTTCATATATCTAACTTGTGATCTACTCAGTTTTCTTAGATATTTTGCGAGCCTGGTAGAAAGCAATACATGCTCATAATAATGATAACTAAATGTAATAAAAGCTTGACAGTGATTAAGCAATCTCACAAAAAAGGTACAGTGAAAAACAATAAAGGCATTGTAAAATCTGACATTGTTTTTTCCTCAATAGGAAGAGGCTGTAAGCTACTACACTAAGCTGGAGGCACAATTAAAAGATGAGTACAGGAAGGAGAGGGAGAAGGTTAACAGGAAACCTTTAGGGATGGCCTTCGTAACCTTCCAGAACGAGTCCATGACTGCCATGTAAGTACATTTACACATGATAAAATAAGCTAACGTGTGACTGTGAGATTGTTTATGGACTGATGATCTCCGTTGTTCTTTACCCTCCTCTAATATCTGTGCTATATTTGGATGTTTGTCTGTGACCAGAATTTTAAAGGACTTTAATGCTTGCAAGTGTCAAGGCTGCCACTGTCGACGGGAGCCTAAGAGCTCTCAGTTCAGCTCCAAGCTGCACACACACAACTGGACTGTCAGCTACGCCCCTGATCCACAAAATGTTTATTGGTAAGAACACATTTAAGTCACCTATTTCAGATAATGGTTGCACATTGGCAGATTTAAAGTACTAAAAACGTGAAATTGTTCATTAGAACGCTTTTGATGTCACTGTAGGCATACAGGGACTTCAGTCCATTTTGAAAAGAATTTTTCACTCCAGATGACATATTAGTTTTTGAGCTGCAGTATCAGTTTACTGGCCAGCTGTGTCCAGAACTGCGGGTCATCACACTGTGTCCATCTAACCGCTGTATAACCTTTTCCCACAGGGAGCATCTGTCAGTGGGAGGAGTCTCCTGGTGGCTCCGCTGCTTGATCATCAACTGTGTCCTCTTCCTCCTACTCTTCTTCCTCACAACCCCGGCCATCATCATCTCCACTATGGACAAGTTTAATGTTACCAAGCCAGTGGAGTACCTAAATGTTAGTGTTCTTGATTGCATCCCTGTCATTAGTCTCGCATCAGTTATCAGTGGGAGCAGATAAGCATAACTGCCTTTTTTGTCAGTATTATTAGTGAAACAGTAAGACTGCAAGGGAGCGGAGACAGAATAGGTTTTAACAACATTTCCAAGCCATCAAAAGTATGCAAGCTGATGCAGTAGCACAGGAGTTCACCAATATTGTCACGCAAACATGTCAGTGTCTCTCTGATCTGCTTTCCAGAATCCAATCATCACCCAGTTCTTCCCCACCCTCCTTCTGTGGTCGTTCTCTGCCTTACTTCCTACTATTGTTTACTACTCTGCCTTCTTTGAAGCCCACTGGACCCGGTATGGTTTACTTTTCCTGCCGTCAGCAATAGTGTTGTTTCATTGCCATTTGAGGTTTAAGAGGTTTTAGTGTGTTCCATCAATTTTATAATATGTGTAAATATACCATTTGCTCATACAGGTCAGGAGAGAACAGGACCACAATGCATAAATGCTACACTTTCTTGATCTTTATGGTCCTGCTACTGCCCTCTCTAGGACTCAGCAGGTATAGCATTTTTTTCTTTTTAATTAAACACAGCAAAAATGTAATATAAAGCTCCAACAGTAAGTTTTGTCAGCCTAAATATTTTTAGCTGATTTCTTTTTTTCGCATTTTTGCAGCTTGGATGTCTTCTTCCGCTGGCTTTTTGACAAAAGATTCTTGGCAGATGCTAAAGTGAGATTTGAGTAAGTAGTATACTTTAATGGTCGTTTCAATACATCACTGTAGCACGCACAACAAAGCACAACAGGATGCAGTGTTTATGTTGTAAATGTACATTATAAATGGTAAATACAAAGTTTTTTAGTACCTTAAGTTGAAATGTATTTTGATTTTTTTACACTGATCTCAAGGATTCATTAATACCTCAAACAAGGTCTCATATATCTGAATTAATCTGGAATCAAACTGGCTTCTGGAATGATGGATTTTCAAAGTTTTGTGAGTGTGACTTCAGTCTTTAGTGATACTAAACTTTGTCTTTGCTCTCTAGGTGTGTTTTCCTTCCTGACAATGGAGCCTTCTTCGTAAATTATGTCATTGCGTCTGCGTTCATTGGTAATGCCATGGACCTGTTGAGGATCCCTGGTTTACTGATGTACATGATCCGCCTCTGCCTGGCTCGCTCTGCAGCTGAACGGAGAAACGTCAAAAGGGTTAGTGTGGCTCCTGCTTTTGTCCTCATGAAGTATATTAATTTGATGCTTTATAGCTCGGTATAATCAGTGTGTTACATGAGCATCTATCCTGTAACTGAATGAGGAAAAAATTGTTTCAGTAGCCATAGGAGCGTAGATTCAGTAAATCATGTGCACATGCATGCGCTGCTGCTTTAGTTTAAGTTGGAAAGACTTTTTTTAAGTTCCATGTTCTTACTAGTTTGTGGTAGATCAGTAAATAGATGGAAAATTTGTCTGTGACAGCTTTCACACTAGAAAAATTATTTGAGTAATGTATTAAATCACAATGTCAAGTAGTTGCTGTCACATTTCACATATCGTGATTTTCTTGTTTTTTTTACCTGGTTCATCATCATAACAGTCAAAACTACTGCGTTTTGACTTGTCTTGTGTCT
Source organism: Dascyllus trimaculatus (assembly GCA_024666655.1). NCBI lineage: Eukaryota > Metazoa > Chordata > Actinopteri > Pomacentridae > Dascyllus > Dascyllus trimaculatus. The sequence continues at coordinate 22,659,476 of CM045464.1, read as the reverse complement.
GCATTGTGTGTCCTGTGTATGTCAGGAATGTAAAATAATGGTACCTACATAATGTGTCCACTTTGTGTGGGCTTCACAGTTAAATTAAAGGCATCACTTTGGCCTCTACTTACTTGTGGCTAGCATTTCACAGTATTTCGGTTTGTGTCTACATAGTGTTTATTCTTTGACAAAAAACCCTAGCAGGTCGCTGGGGAGTGCTTCATCAAAAAAGCGCTGCAATTAAACGCATGTTTTTTTTTCTATGACAACAATATCTTGACAGCATATCGGCACTCTATCTGTAGATAGAACAGACTGGCATCAGCCCTTGTTATGATGATTACTGTCTGACATATTATACATCTCTGGATCGATAGACACAGCCACAAGCTTCTTAGCACCTGTCTAAAGGGTACAGATATTTTCGACTACAGGGGGAAACATTGGGTGCATTGTTTTTTCTTTGGGTGGCTACCTGTGGCCGCATAGGCTCTCCTCTCACTGAAAAATGTAAACAATACACAGAAAAAATACTGTGGACACGTAGTCTTTATAACATTTTATAGGTAAACGGCTAATCAAAGACAGAATACACTATATACAAGTTATGAGATTTGTTGTATTGTGTCTCTGCAGCACCAAGCCTATGAATTCCAGTTCGGTGCAGCTTATGCCTGGATGATGTGTGTCTTCACCGTGGTTATGACCTACAGCATCACCTGCCCAATTATTGTCCCTTTTGGTGAGTTCAGCCATTTAATAGCCCCAATGGCCTACTGCTGTTTCACATCAAGATAGTGTGCTTATTAGATGACTTCAGGGGAAACATGCAGAGGGCAGACAGCGTACAGTGCTTCTGCTCTTCATACAGAAGCTTACCAACAGGCCTAATTGGATTAGTTCCACTGATTGTCTTGTCTGTCTTCTACAGGGCTGATGTACATGTTGCTGAAACACCTAGCAGACAGGTACAACATGTACTATGCTTATCTGCCATCCAAACTGGACAAGAAGATCCATTCAGGAGCTGTCAACCAAGTGGTGGCGGCTCCGATTCTCTGCCTCTTTTGGCTTCTGTTCTTCTCCACTGTTCGCTCGGGTAAGAAGAGGGCTCCATCTGCAGGCCCCTGATGTCCTTACACATGCTCAGATTTATTTATAGTGGGTCTCCTACTACTCTCTGAAGTACGATGACATACAAGTGCCTGTTAAACAAATATCCCTCCACTTTCTTTCCCCCAGGGTTTTCAGCTGCCACATCCATGTTTACATTTGTGGTTTTGATCATCACAATTATCATTTGCCTCTCTCACGTCTGCTTTGGACATTTTAAATATCTCAGCGCCCACAACTACAAGGTACAAACATAGTCACATTTCTCTGCATATTCCAAAGTTGACTTTTCCAAATTCTCCCCACCAGTGTTTTAAACTAGCTTATATTCAGCTTCTTATGGTAAATATGTGTTTTCTGTACCAGATTGACTCCCAAGACGTGGACGGAATAGAAAATGGACGTCCAGTGTGTGCTTCTGCTGCCAACAAGGCAGCGGTATGTATTCTGTCATTTTTATTTAATGTCAGTGTATGCCTTGGATTTAAGAGGTTAAATATAGAAGTTTGCAAAGAGTCAGCTCCCTTTTATTGCTCTTACTGGGACATCCTTTTAAGGTGAAGCTTAGATTTTGAACTACATACCCAAATCCTTCATTGTAGAAAAGAGAACTTTTACCTTCATTTAACAAAAACTTGATTCCCCCATCATAATGACTACAAAATTTAAATAAAAAAATAAAGTAAACTAACAGAAAAGAATGGTGTCAAACAAAAATGTCATACAGTAAGGTAAATTATATATATGGGTGACTGTCATGACATAATTCCTAACTCTATCACTAAGTGAACTCCATGTTTACACTCCTGATATGATTATCAAACTCAAGAAACAATCTTAAAGTAATATTTATCTATGCCTTAAGAATCCAGGGAAACCTTCTTTATCAGAGTTCACAAAGCCCTGCTGTGGAATGTTTTCCCTGTCCTTGGGTTTTGCAGAGTTTGATCTAAGTGATAGGGTTAGTTGTTTAAATTACCCATTCTGTTCTTTTTCTGAAATCCATACTTCAGACAAGTAGAACGGTCATTAAAATGTTTAGCCATTATCAAAGCAAGGTTTTTCACCTGGCACAAAAGTCGGGATCTCAAAAACTACAGTTGCAAATCCCAGCATCATGTTGCTGTCTGATTGTTGGTAGAGTTGTAAAGAGTGACAATTTGATGTTACCTCTGCAACTTTCACCATATCTCAGCTGCAGGAATATTTTATAAAGAGGATCTTGTTTTGATGATGTTTAAAAACTGCGGTGCTTTGCTTAGTGGCACTAAATGTGTTTGATCTGTTCTTAGTCAGCAGCAATAATAGTCGTACAAGCCTAGGTCAGTTATTTTACTTTGTAAAAAAAAACACATCCTTTTAAAGTTTAAGTAAATTGGATCTGTACATATTCATTTTATTATTTAAAAAAGCTGCTATAAAGCTAACTGTTCTTCAATGTTCATGGAAGATGTCTATCTTCTATAAAAGAATGCTGCTGTCTTTTGGCTTCACAATAAGATCAAAAACTATAAAATGTTTACATGAAACAATATCAGTAACAATAAATAATGGTTACCAGAGAATGAACAAGCAAAACTGCAGAACATGTTGGATCCAATAAAAACAACCCTTTCCCTTTTTGTAACAGGAACTTATTTTTAAAACTTAAAATATTACAAATATCAGACTTTAACTTTCTCTTTTATTTTATATTCTCCCCTACAGCAAATGTACATCGCTCAGGTACTTCAAGACCCAAATTCAGAGGAGGGCGGGTCAGGTAGTGGTGAGGACGATGGCCAGGGGTCCTCGCAGGACGAGGAAATAATCAACGTCGAAAATGGCCTGAATGAGGACTTCCAGTCTGGTGAGGACAGCCTCATTGATAATGAAGTTCGGCACTGATACTGTCTGGAACAGAAAAAAAACTAAGCTTAACCTGAGGAGTGCACTGAATATGTGAATTTAACGAGGAACTGAACCAACAGTTCTCCAAAGCATCTCAACCTCCATCGAGGGACTTGACACTAACATAAGCACACTGTCTACTAAGGATCTAATGGATTGTCGCTCAAGGACTCTTGCATTTCCTTCATTTGGTCTCACCCAACTACATCTTCTGTGTACCTGCAGAGGGATCTACTCTGTCAATACAAGGGCAACAACATCCGTCTGCCCCAACATAGTTGAGGCACACCTCAAATCACTACACATGGACCAATGACAGAAGACACTAATGCACAAATGAAGATTTTTATGCCTTGTCTTGTAAGGGGAATGATATTCTGTCTGTATTTCCTTAACATTATTGCACTTGAAAAAGAGGACGTGTAAGCTCAAGTTCCAAAAAGGTACTGCAGTATGGCATGCAAATTCAAAAGGTGGAGGGATCTTCCCCATAGTCCTTTGCCAGTAACTCTAATCGTCTGCACTAGATGCTTCCCCTGAATAAGCAGCATAAGAGAGAGGAGTTTCCATGCCAGGAGATAGCTTGTTCTGTGCAGGTCTGATGGTCTTAAATGGTTCTTCCAATTCCATAGAAGCCTTTAAAAAAATACAAAAACTGAAAATTTTTTGCTACTAACACTCCTGGAAGCTTTGACACTGTACAGCTACAATCTGGATTTGTAAAATAGCCTTTTTTGACATGGTATTTATTTGTAGGCGTGGAATTTGATAAATGCTATCCAGCTTGATAAACCCCTAAACTGTGGGAGAAGGTAATTCTTATCTTGGCACACTACACTGATGATGATCTTATGAGCATTCAGTCTCTGAGCCTTTGTTGGGACTGCTGTTGGACTGCTGCTACTGATGCTGCCCCCACAAGTGGAAAATCCTTGCACAGCTGCTGCAGGAGGACCTGAGGCTGAAGGCCTGTGGATCCTTTTGTGTCACTCAGAGGAAGGAGAGAAGGGCCTTTTTGGTTTTCCTGGGTCAGTTTCAGATGACACTCATTGTGACTGGTTCTTTATCTGTTGTCTTCATTTATATCTTTTTTAACATGTTCATGTCTGTATGTAGAGACTTTGACATTAGCATTCAGTTTAGGCGACTATTGATAGTTTTATAACTTACATAATTATTATCTTATCACTCAGACATCTGTCAGGCCCTCTTCAATGTTGTGTTGATACTTCACCATATAGGTAGCACACTGTTCCAGTAGTCTTCAAGAATTGTTACACTTTCCTGTTTGCCTCCATGGCGAGTTGTAGATAGTTTTAACTCAAATTGAGCAATTTTGGTGATGGCATATTAAATCATGGGCAAAGCTGTGCAAGAGAGTAGAGCAGTTTCAGTGGATAAGGTCTAGATCTAATTCTCATGTTCGTCTTCAACTTGAAAGGAAAGTCTATCAATTCTGTTGCTCCTTGAGTTGTTATAATGTAATTAAGTTTAACCCTACAACTGAACATTCCATATGCAGATCCAGCTTTGGGAGGCGTGTACTGAAACTCACACTTGATCATGAAACACTCGGATTAAATGTTTATCATATTCCAGATCTGCCACAGCCATTTGAAGTAGCTTCTTCTCAGACAAAAATATCTACTTTAACAAACACCAAGTAACGAATAATAATGTGAAATGCACACAGTTCTAACCTTACTCAGGATTTACTGTATCTTGCTCCTTGTTTTTTAAATCTTTTTTTCTTCCTTAGTAAAGACAATACTATAAGCTGCCCCATTAAGCATTAAGAAGATTTTTGGTAAAGCAAGGCAAAGTACCACTACTGTCTGTCTATGGACCAGTTGTTATTGTTGGACCGAAATTAGAACATGTGTTGCCCAGCTGCTTCGAGAACCAATGTGGGAAATGTGCACTAATCTTGCTTTCACTCATATGACTGACAGAGAAGGGCACGTCCTCTGTAGGTGCGATGACAACAATGGTGAACCTAAACTGTTTTCATACTTTGTTCATCTGTATTTTAGCGCCGCATGTGAGCATAGCATTATGGTACAAACCAGAGAATTGTTTGACACCATTGAGTCTGGTGCTCTTCTAGTCATGATAAGGTGATTTTATTTTTTATACCTCTTCATTTTTATACCTCTGAGATGTCTTGAAATCTCTGAATGTGTACTGTTGAAATAACACACTGTCCAGCCCTGAGGGAGATACTTTAAAATCTCAGCTTGTCTAACAATTTCTTCAGTTCTTAAGCTCTGAATGTAGATTAATTCCACAACTTTTGTTGAGATAAAAGTGGCCTAAGTAACAGTGTGATCGCTGTGTTTGGACAGCTTCAAAAGGACCGTTCACTTGCAACATTGGAAACTGAAAGTTTTCTGCTGTAACAAAACTTACTGTTGTCCAGTCCCATGTCATGGCATTTCATTTGAGTAAAGATCTACATTTGTCAGTCTCACTGTTGCAATGATTTCTGGTAGTCTTTTGCTAATTCCAAGTCTCAGTGATGACTTTTTTGTTTTTCTTTTAGATTATCTTCATAAGATCTGTATAGACAACCAGACACACTGGAAATAAATGGATTGTTTTTGTAAACTGCCAAGCTCTACTAGATGTTTTCAGCTTGTTTCTACCATGTATCCAGAATGGGTAGTAAAACGTCTCTGCGTCTCATAACTGTGCACAATTAGAATGTGTTTCTGTGTGCTTTGCCTTTTCCAGGTTTAGATTTTTCTAGATAGGAAAGTAACCATAGCAGTCCTCAGCAGTTGACCGTCTCATTTTATCATTCTTTCCAAAGGGCCGTCTGTATAACAGATATATACTGTTTATATCTGTACTTCCCCTGAGCTCTTTCAACAATAAAACTGTATTTGATCCAGTTTGTTGTCAATTAGGGTTTGTGTTTAATAACTGTCCTCTGTTGCTCCCATCCTGTCCTGTCACTAATACTTTCCCTGATGATATTCTGTATGTTCTATCTGCTAACCTCTTGTGCTGTACATATGTGGTGCCACTAAAGCCGTGCAGCTACAGTTGACAAACCCTATGCGTCTTGTGCATGGACTCATTTGGTGCTGCAGAAATATGTTTTTAATACTTGGTCCTGATTTGCTGCCTAATCTAGTTTACACTGCAGGTATTGCAGTTAATAGACACAGAATAAAAGTAACATTAATTTTACTTCAATTCTGGCAAAAACTAAAGTTATTACTGATCCTTCATTGTGGGACAGTGTCATGTTTATATGTATAAAGTTTGAAGTTGAAGAGCCCTAATGTGCAGCTGTGATATTAGAGATAAGATACTACACTGACTGTGGGCTAAAGGAGATATATTGCTTTACACAATGAACATTTTACCTGCACTTTGTACTGCAATAATTATTTGTTTTCTTTACAGCCCTCCATTACAACAGCTTGTTCCTCCTAACTTGAGTGGGCACACTATCGGCATATTTTGTGCTGACAAATACTCAAATGAAGCAACAAATATCTCTTTTTATGCGAGCACGCAGAGCCTGATGAACAAAACCTGAGTTAAGAAAGTTGATAACCATCGTTGTGATACCCATTATCTAGAACTGAGCTTTTAGGTTTCGTCAGTCCAACTAATGCAAAGAAAGCTGAGCCATGTCAAATTTGATTTGTAGCACAACTAGCAGGACTGTTTACCAACACCCTTGTAGGGTACAGACAGAATTAGTCATAAGTACATTGAATCCAAATCACTGACTCCACCAAATCACTAATATATATAATATAACTACATGTTTATTTCTGTCACGTATTAAAAGTTGACTGTTGAAGGAATTTGCTGTTGCAGTCTTGTTTAATATGACATGACCTGTCAGCTATGGTGGCAGTCTTCATTAGATGTTGCTGTATGATGGACAGTAGTGAGTCTGTATGCAGATTTTATACCACCTCTCTTGTGCTTCACTGATGCAGTGGTTTAGCATTTACAATTATACTGTATTTGTGGCAACAGCACACTTTTGGGCCTTCGATTTAAGTCACGTTCCAAATTGACACTCAGTAATAAGTCTACACAGGAGACTACACTGTTTACTAGTTTTTGGTGTTCTATATCAGAGGTATGGAAAAACAAACGCATGTCATGTCAGATGTCAGTCAAACTGCAGCTCCCAGTAAACCTCACTCACAGCTATGAGCTTCTAGTTTGTGCATTGTGAGAGAATGTGTCTATAAAAAGCACACTGGCCATATTTGGTGCTCATGCAGTCTTTTCTATTGTGAATACTTCATAGTCCAAACCTGCTCAGAAATAGTGTGTGGTGTGCAGTCGTGGAATTCAAGTACATACACTTACATATACTTACTTACTCGAGCACTGTACTTTTTCAACAATTTTGAGACTTTACTTTGTTTACTTTCAATTTCTGTAACTCTAAAAAGTCTTTAATAAGTAACTTAGGACTTAAAAGTCTTGCTTTTCTCTGATTCACTGACTGAGGGGCTTTTTTTAATGTTGTTTTTGAGTGGGGAGGAGGGGGCCTGGACACTTGGTGTGGGAATCACTGACTTAAATGTTGCAAGAATCACAAAACACACTCCATCCATGTGGTTTAACTGGAATGCTGTGTTTCTGAAAGGGGAATGGAAGCCTGGAGGTGGGTGACTGAAGGGCCGAGGGGTGCAGTTCTCGGTGTTCGACACTGGGTGCTGCTTGAGAGGGAAGTAGTGCTGCTGCTGCTGCTGTGGTGCAAAAAGAAGGAGGGAGACGGAGGTGCGACGTGGAAAGGCAGAGCGGCTCTCAGGTCCTCTGAGTGAAACAAATGAAACCCAGCGACACAATGAGAGCAGGCGGTCCTCTCTCAGGAGGATCCGACACTGGAAGGAAGCATCTGAGCAAACAGCAGAACCACACGTGTTAGGAAGAAAGTCGTCGCCATGGACGGAGGGCTGAGCGTTACTTTTATATCTGTTGCCATGTTTGTAGGCTCCTTTTTACTTGGATTCATCCCACTGTTGTTCAGACTCTCTGAGGTAAGTATGTTTTTATTTCCCCTTCTCTCCGTAAGATCCAGGTTTTCCAAGATCTTAGCTGCCGCAGTGACTGAATTTTGGTATCAAAGTATTCTACAGTGATGTCGGCAGAGATACTGCTTCGTTAGTTCTTCTGAATGAGCCCCGGGCAGAACTGTTTGCTTATTATCTGACTCATAAATCAGTATGGAGAAGCAGAATCCCACTCATCAACTGAAATCGCGTGTCGATCCCCAGAAAAGCCTGCAGTTTGTCTCCATCCTGGGTGCAGGTCTGCTGTGTGGGACAGCACTTGCCATCACCATCCCTGAGGGGGTGGGCTTACTGGAGGAGTCATGGAGAGGTGAGCAGGGAAGAGAAACTTCTAATGCATGCGTGAAAATGAGCCAGAATCATGAAAAATGCACCTTGGTCCTGAAAAATTAACCAGAATCATGGAGAAATTAACCTGAATCATGAACATCATGAATCCTGAGCCTGTATCCATCTGGATGGCCCTCTCTTTGGTTGTCTTGACAACACAAACACTCAACACCATCCTCATCCACCCAATCTACATGAGTGTTTGATTTGAACCTCTTCAGCTGATTGATAATTCGTGTGGGGATGAAAGCAGGCTGAGTGGTCCAAATGTATGCTGCTTGTTGTCTTTTATGTGGGTTTGATCAAAAGCTCCTCCTGCCCTTCATCTTCCCTCTCCAGCATCCTCCTCCTCTTCTGATGAGCTGTCCAGCCTGAATGCCAGTGAAAAAAATACAACATCCACAGAGAGAGGCCTTCCACCCCGGTTCTTTATCGGGGTGGCTTTAACTTTGGGGTTCACCTTCATGTTTGTTGTCGATCAGATTGGAAGCTACTTTTTCATGCGTGGCAAGTTAACAGAACTCTCACACCGACGTTATTTTGCAGAATCTTAGTTCTACAGATGTGTTTCTGTCATTTAACTCAACATGTACGTTGTGTAATTTCAGACCAAAGGTCTCATTTGCCCAACAGTGTCCACATCACAGCCACGCTGGGGCTGGTTATTCATGCTGCAGGTACGTAACGCAGTAAAACATTTTCAACCTGTGTTTGCTTGAGGTACACAAGACACTTTAAGGAATTCCGGGACACAAGCGTGGAAAATTCCCAACACAACACTGGAGTTGATCATGCCCTCATGTGACTCAGCATGTGATTCTTTCATGTTTCAGATGACTTCTTTTTCTGTTGTGAGTCTGTAGCGTAGCCTGGAGGCTTTAATGTTAAAGCTGTTGTCCCACATGAGAAATTTGGCATGATAAACATCAAACATGAGACCATCCAAACCAAAACACCAGTTTAAGCTCCTGTCTGTCTTTCTCAGGCCCTTCTAATACATTCCTTTCTTAAATGTGTTGTAGACAAATGTGGCATTGTCAGATCAAGGTTGGCCTTGTGTTTAAGAATATAGTGTCAGCTTAAATGCATTGCACCACAGATGCCTCCATACACACTGAGCATATTCTAGATTATACTTTGGGACATAAGGCGGATTGTCACAAACAGACACTACTGTCAAATTATGTTTTGTCCTAATGTGTCCACACAACATTGTGGTTGTAGTTTCCACGTTTCATATACACCTCTTAGCCTATATATCTTTATATCACCATCAAATCTGAAGCATTGACTGGCAGTTTGTTCCCATAGTGTCATTCATTTGCAATGATAGAACCACAGATGAAACTTTTAAGTGAGTTTACTTCATATTTATTCTTATATTTCAGGAGCTTTATCCATTTTAATTTTATGTCGAGTGAAACATAAATTAAAGAGGTAGATCGTCGTAACCATTCATAGGATTTTTCTTTGCTTACAGCTGATGGTTTTGCTCTGGGTGCTGCTGTGGCCACAGGTCAAGTGACGGTACAAGTCATTGTATTTTTTGCTGTGATCCTACACAAGGTGAGAAAACATTTCTGTGCAATACACAGTTGTGTGGATCACAAACAAGCAAAACAAACAAACTATCTGTCTTGTCTTCTAGGCGCCTGCTGCATTCGGTTTGGTCTCCTTTCTGATGCATGCAGGCCTTGAAAAGAAGTACATTCAGGGGCATTTACTGGCCTTTTCAGCTGCAGCACCTATTCTCGCTATCACCACTTACTTCATATTACATGCAGTAAGAAAGCACACCTCAGCTGTCTTGTGTCTAAAAGAAGAAGCATCATATCCCAGTGATTGCACGGTGCCAGCGGATTGTTATGTATTGTGTGACTTGATGTTTGTTGTGTCCGCAGTCTGGCAGCTCATCTCAGAACCAGCTCAGTGCAACAGGAGTGGGAATGCTCTTCTCAGCTGGGACTTTCCTCTATGTGGCCACAGTTCATGTTCTCCCTGAGATCAGCAGCAGCAGGACAAGCCAGTCCTCCTCTGACCAGCAGCAGCACAATGGAGCCGAGACCCACCAGCAGCGACACCTGGGGCTTCTGGAGAGCCTCACTCTCATCCTTGGTGTGGGACTTCCAATGGTGTTGGCTCTTGGGCTGCAAGATGATTAAGAAGGGAACATCGGGGCAGACAGATTAGTACAAAAGGCATAGTGCAACCAGATCTGAATGGAAAACTCTGAGCACCTGTTTAATAGTACACTGTATTGTATGCCACAATGATTAGGAGACACAATGTGCCTTGGAGGAGAGTTCCCCTTATTGTGTCCTGATTTCAGTGAAACCTGCCTTTAGGTCCAGTGGTATTGTTTGTTTCCAGTAGTATCCTTGGTGTGCCGAGTTTCAGTTCCAAGAAAAACAAAAAAAAGACTGTCATTTGTTGTCAAGGCACTCTTGAGGACGTGCCATGTTTAGAGGTGAAATTCCAGAAACTGGATAGATTTACAGGAACAACCGAATAATTTGACACTATCTCTTAGACAATAGGAGATCTAGGTCACGAACTTTAATCTCGTTTGTTTGCACAGTTGGGAGTCTGAAAGCAGATTTTGTGGTTGTTTGGTTGATGTGCAATAATACAAATTACCAAGATGTGAAAATTTTGTGTGACTGTAGAAATAGTTTTATAGTTGTGATGCTGAGTTTTTTGGTTCAGATTAACTGACAAAGTGTTGTGGGTTTGTCAGTTAATCTGATAATGTAACATCTTCAAGAACACGTAGTAAATTGAGCACCTGTACATCTGTTACAGTGTGCATGAGAAGTATTCACCCCCCTTGGAAGATTTCTTCTTTTGTTGCTTTTCAACACTCAAAGTAATGTCAATTAATTTAAAATGGAAAACACCCCTCTTTACTGTGAAGCATGGTGGTGACATCATCATGTGGGGATAATTCTCAGCAGCAGACCCTGAAAGTCTTGTGAAGGTAAATAGTAAATTAAATTCAGCAAAGTAAAGGGAAGTCCTACGGGACAACCAGATGCCGTCTACAAGAGAACTCCAACCTGGGAGAAGATTTGTTTTTCAATGAGACAATGACCTGGATCATACAGCCAAAGCTACACAGAAATGGTTTCAAGACAAAAAGGTGAATGCTCTGTAGTGGAGTCAGACCTCAGTCCAGACCTCGGTTCAACTGAGAATTTGTGGCTGACTTAAAAAAAAAAGAGCTGTTCACTCCTGATCCCCATGCAAGCTGACAGCGCTTGATCGGTTTTACAAGGAGGAAAATTTGCAATGTCCAGATGTGCAGTGCTGATTGAGACAAAAGGCTCAATGCTGTAATTGCAGCTAAATGTGCATTTACTAAATACTGACTTGAAGGGGTAAATAATAATGCAATCACCAATTGTTTAATCTATTGACATTTTTGACCTTGACATCTTGTAAATTCTTGTCAAAAATATTATATTGACCATTATTCAGTGGTAAAAAAGCTATAAAACAAGAAAACTTTAAAAGGGGCAAATACTTTTTATAGGTACTGTAAAAGACTTGAGCCAGAAAGGCACAGACAGCTGACACTAGGTATTTCACATACCTGGTTATCAAGTGGGTACTTCAAATCACCTATGTTTTCATTAAGTTTAACTGTGACACTTTAGAATCATCTAACTTTTACCAACTCATGCTTTTTTTTCTTTTACTTGCTCCTATTTTGTACACGCAAAACATGAAATACATGAAATAAAAACACACTTTCTCATGTAGTGATGGCCTGTTTGACTGCTTCATGTTGCTCTTTTTAGTTTTATTCACAACACAGCAGTAAACTATCTGATCCTAATTCATTTTTAATGCTCATAGTGTCGTGTAGCACCTGCCTTTTATCAGCTGCACTGGAGAGCTGGACATCAGTGTGCCAAGCAGAACATGTCAGTGTTAAATACACATATGGGAAGAAAATGTCAAATGCAAAACACTTAAAAGTACAATTTAATTATTGAGCTGTAATGAAACAATACAAATGAAATGAAATTATACAAAAAAAAAAAACAAAACAGTCCACACAATGGATTTTTAAAAAGTATGCTATACACACCACTAATGGCTAAATTAAACATTTCTTATGGTCTCAAGTGAAGTGATGCATTTTAAGTAATTCACCAGTAACAGAATGAAAATATAGAATTCAAAATGGTTCTCTTGTAATCTTGCAGCTAAAGATTTTGCTTTGTTTGACTTATTCTGACATTTAAAAAAGAGGTTCAAGTGAGACCTGGTGATATGTTAAGACACTGGCACTAGTTCGACTACCAGGAATGAATACAACACAGTCGTCAGCTAATTATTAACTACTTGTCTGACTTCTTATGCCCTCTCAGCTCATCCAGAGAACTACAGTTTGACTCATCTTCAGCCTGTCTAAATTATCACCCCCTTTCTTATTTGCACTCTACAGGTGGCTAATGGCTGTGCAGCCTTCAAGCACCTGAAATCTGCAAACAGTTTAACCCGACACTGTCTGCAGCTTTCTGCAGGCTAAAAACTCAACTCTGTCCCCAGAGTGCCTGTCGATCTTCCATTTAATACATCATATCTTGCCTGAATGTGGATGAAATTCTACATTGTGTACTGTGAGATAAATCGATGCAAACTGGCTGGTTCAATTTACAAAAAATCCTGTCCTTGTATATGAAAGTTTTGATTGCACCATACAACAAATCGTTCACAGCTCTGGAGTCAGGCCTCACAAGATGATTAACAGGATACAACTGAGAAGCAAAAACCCCTCTGGCTGAATAGTTTAGCTCACAGACATGCAACCCGACATGAGGGGACACAACAAGGCATTACATTTAACGGGGCCACAATCTCAAAAAGCAAATGTGTTTACTATCCTGATGGGCAGTCAGTCAGAATTAAGTAGTTTCATTATAAATGTTTATAAACGTAAATGCCATTGTAAATTTAAAAACATGCAATATGTAGCGCATGATTTCGTGGCCATTTGCACCACTGTATGTGAGTCTTTGCACTCCTAAAATCACAGTTTACATTTCGTACATCCTCCATCATGACAGAATAGTAAACAATAAAAACAGGTCTGATACAATAATAATTCATGGCACATTCAAGGGCCCCCATGCAGCTCTGAGCCCCAACATTTATCAAGCAGCACTGTGGTTATAACACATTCATAGAAATGTTACATCTTTAGAAAAATGCAAAAAGGAGAAGTTAATTCTGTTGTTTTTAGAACCCTCTGAAATCTTTTATTTGATTGCAGATCCTTCTCTCAGCAGCTCTGGATGAAAAATCTTTAGTCTGCCTGAGGTCAAGATGAGAGTTTATCATTCTCTCATAGTTTCAGGCGGCTTATGGAGGCAGTCAGCTGAGCCTCCAGAGCCATCTGATCAAAGGTCCGTCTGTGTGTCTGCTGCCTCACTCTCTCCCTCATGTGAAAGGAGGCTCGAGCCAGCCTCTGTGCCTCCTCCTGTATCTGCTCTCGCTGTCTTCGCAGCCTCTCCCTCTTCCACTCCTTCATGGAGACGTAGTTTTCTCTGACCTGCCTCAGGGCCTCCTCCTCTCTCTGCAGCTTCTGTCTGAGCCTCAGGTGGCATGTCTGCTTGTGTTTGTTGCGCTGCTGTGTCTGCTGAGCTCTGCTCCTCTGCTGAGCCGAGGCTCTCAGGGCGGCTCTCTCCATGCGACGCTGGCTCAGCTGGACCAGGATCTGTTTGTGTGTGAGCTGCTGGATGCTTTGCAGCTTGGCCCTCAGCTGCGCCCTTTGAATCTGCTCATCCTCCCGGGCTCCTCGCTCCTGCAGCTCCCTCAGCCGTGCTCCCACAACCTGGGCTCTCTTCTGGCAGGAGTGCTGCAGCTTCTTCTCAAGTGTGCTCTTCATCTGCACCTCCTCTTCTTCCACCTGCTGCTCAACCTTCTGTTTCAGCAGGATGTGTCGCAGCAGCTCTCTACGGTTTTCCTCCTGCAGTCTCCTCTGCTCCCTCTTCTCCTGCAACACTTTGCTCCTCCGGGCCTTCTCCTCCCTCTCCTCTGCTACCTGCCTCTCTCTCTCCTGCTGCCTTTTCTCCACTTCCTCTTTCTCCCTTAGCAGCTTCTCCTGGTAGCGTTTACGCTCCTCTGCCTCTTTCTGTGCAAACTCTATCTTCTCTCTGCGTTGGGCCTCCACCTCCTCCTTCAGCCTCCTCCAGCGGTCTTCTTGCAGCATCACCTCCTGCTCCAGCAGCCCTGCTTTCTCTTTCTCCTGACACTCCCTCAGCCTCCTGCGGGCCTGCAGCTCCTCGTTCCAGCGTTTCATACTCTGCTTCAGCTTCTTCCTTCTCTTTTTCTCTGCTTCAGCCTGCTGGGCCTCCTCCTGCCTGCGGGCCTCCTGTCGCTCCTGCTCCTCCTGCTGACAGAGCTTCAGGCGAGCCTCCTCCTCCTGGTGCTTCACCAGCATGAGAGCTGCTATCTTGCGGTCTCTCTCTGGCACTGTGACACACATCTCCTTGTTGATGTCTTTGGTGAGCCTCTGCAGTTGCATCTCAGTAGCTGGGGAGTGTCTGAGGTCTCCCAGACTGAAGCTGCACACTGTACTCCTGTCTGAGTCTCTTTTACCAGCAACAGAACACGTAGACCTGCTGACAGATTTCCCTTTAGAGCACAGATCTGCATAAGGAACAGGTCCTGTTGTGTGTTTGTCTGCTGAGGGATCCTTCAGTTTGGTGCGAGGCAGCACAGAGGCTTTATGTCCGCTGGGACACCTGCCCTCTGTCCGCCTGTCCTCCTGGATAATCCTCTCCCGCTCCTCTCGACACATTTGCACAAGCTTCATTCTCTCTTTTTCGTAGGATTCGTGCATAACTCTCATCGCTCCAAAAGGCACGTCGCGACGCTCAGCGATCAGCTCGTTGAGCGATTTGATCAGAAGTTGGACCGGTCTGACACCGAGCCGAGCGCAGGACTCCAGAGATCGGGGGCTCGTTAGAACGTACCGACTCCTCTCCGCTGCGGCCGAGTCGAAATTGTTCAAGTCCAAACAGGGTAGCGGTGAGCTGGACCTCCGCTCCATCATCATGAAACGAGCACCTCAATGTAATGTTCAGCTCCTCAGAGGTCCTGCTGCTTCCTTCAGGTGTTCCAGCTCGGAGAGGTCAGCAGGGGATTAGCTGTCCTTACAGACAATCTGCGATCAATTGCATCTCATTACCTCAGCTGCAATGACAGGCACTGAAACTGAGGCTAATAAATAAAGAAAAAGCATATAGGCTACTTGACTTTTCTACTAGAAACGCTGTAGCTACATGTAATGAGTACGCCAGGCTATAATATCATAATTTATATAAATAATACGATTATACACAACAGTTATAGTTGGTTATAGGCTAACGTTTAAGGCTATGTGAGTCTGCACCAGAGGAAGCTGCATTTTCAGGACCCCAGTTGTAGGACCTTTGTTTTTCATTTACTCCACTTGTTTACTCCAAAGGTCAGTTAGCTTTTCTAGTTTACATACACTTATAAAAAAACGACCTTTGCACAGTTTTGGGTGGAATAAACTTATTAACCCATAACTTGTTAGTTAGACAGTACTGCTTGGGTGGAATAAACCTATTGAACGTACTTGGACAGAAAGTATGTATACTATGTAGTATGGAACAAACCATGAATAAGTAATATTTTTGATGGAACAAATTTAAAACTCCATTACTAGTACTACTACTGCTGCTACTACTATAACTGCTACAACAACTACTACTACTATTTCTACTCCTAATACTACTGTTATCACTATTACGACAACTACTACTGCTACTACTATTACTGTTATAACTACTACTACCACTACTACTAGCAGTAGTACTACTACTGCTGTTACAACAACTATTACTGCTACTATTATTGCTACAACTACTAATACTACTAGTTCAGTTACAGCAACTACTACTGCCACTACTATTACTACTATTACTACTACTTCTGCTACTGTTACTATAACCACTATTAATTTTACGACCACTACTATTAATAATACTCTTCTACCATTACTTCTAGAAGTACTACTACACTAATAACAATAATAACAACAACAGAAACACTCACCAGTAGCTTCTTCAAACTTGCGCCGCTGTGAACCAAACATAAAAATAGTCCTGTTAACAGCTGTCATTGACGGAGGGGACGCTGGTGGTTACCATGGCAGCAGTACTTGACTACAAATCAAAGAGCGGACCGCTCAGCTCGGACCCTCTTACTTTTATGAGCGCGCCTCCTACCGGTGACTGACTCCATGGTAACCACCTCAGGGCTCACGTGCTTCGACCGCCGCCCGACAGGCTGCTGCTGTGGACGATGACTGAAGTTGGTTTCACATGTGACAGGCGTACGTAAATCCGAACTTTAGAGGAGAGGTTTTGATTGGAAACCTCGTAGGATTCTCAGTGTTTACCTAATGAACAAACTGAAAAAAGAACAGAAAGATCATTTTTATGTCAGGTGTGTGTTTACACTTCAATAACTTAAACTTCAGTAGTCAACTGAAGAATAGTGCGGTTTACACGTTAGACTGATGTCTGCTGAGTATAGGTGAACACATGCAGGAGTAATATTTATGAGTGTACAATCATGCTGCAAATGTAAATTAAGTTCTAATATATCCCTTTAATTAAAATTGTATTTTTTCTTTTACTTTTTTTTCTACCAAACAACAACAATTCTTCTTCTTCTTCTTATAATAATTATTATTATTATTATAAGTATAAGTATTATTGTTGTAATTATTGTTGTTATTATCATTATCATAATATACATGTAATATTATTATTACTATTGTTGTTGTTGTTACAGCAGACCCCTCCACTGGCAGTTTCACTTTAAGTTTTCGTTAGATACCCAATACAAATCTGACTTCGTTTTTGTACCGTTCAAAATTATGCCCCTGCCGCGCCTGGTGTGTACTTGCTTCACAGGTACGTTGAAGTATTCTAAATTACAGTGGATTACCTTAGTTTTAAAACAACCAGAACAAGCTCTGAGTTTGTTTTTAACCTGGTCTTTTTAGGGCCAGAGAGTCAAACGTCTTAATGTTCTGTTATGTTGCCAACACGACCGGTTTTAGTAGCTAACGTCGGCTAATGTTAGCACAGAGCAAAGATACAACTGAAACAAGAAAGTAAACTGTTCAGCATTCCGCGTTTGCGCCGACCCGGCTTGCTCTGTAGAGATGTAAATTAGCCGAACGGATCAGGTTCGTGTTGATTAGTTTGATTTGTTGATTAATTTTGCGCACATACGGCACGACTTCGCTAAGTATAATGCATTACAATAGTCACCATTCATTATTTGACATTTTAAGGCTAGTTTGACGTTTAAATGCGGGACCTACCTTGTGTGTCCGCTAGAGCCGAGGATTTTTATCTTGACTTTTTCCCAATCGTCTTCGGCTAAACTTTCAGGGAACATGTTATGTTGTGTTTATACGTTAAAAAAACGACGCCAAATGCCTTGACAACGAAATCGGGAATCTGGTTGTTTCTTTGTCCTTTCTTCAAGAACTGTTATCAGAAGGTTTTATTCAGCTATAATATTCACAAACAGAATCAGACTCTGTTTATATTAACCTGTTTAGCGCCTCTCACGACACTCAGCTCGTCCGATAACTGAACAAAGATGAAGAGAGCCAGAGGTGGAGGAGACGATGAGGCTCACAGACAGAATGGATCAGCTGCCGGAAGGAGAGGAGACCCTCCGCTCAGTGATGGGGACGACGCTGGCTCTGACTTCGGCCCAGCTGACCTGCAGGAAACCGACAAGGACCCAAGCCGCAGGAGAGAGATCCGGAGCAAGTACAGAGACCTCATCAGCTCTGTACAACGTGAGTAGTAGACAGCTTGTTGTTGTTGTGCACACAAATATTGTTTATTTTTCAACAAATCTCTGATGTGCTTCATTATCAGAATCAGTAATTAATAATTATTGTGTCTTTTTCAGAGAACAGGGAAGATATGCTGAGTCCATCCAACAACAGGCTCACTGAAGTTTTAGAGGAGGCAAACAAACTGTTTAAAGATGGTAGGTGTGATGGAACCAGAGAGCCCAGTTGTTCCTGTCACATTTTTACTTGCTGCGATCTCATTTTTACGGCAATATAAAGTCCTGCACCTCTGTGGAAACGGCACAACCATGGCTAGAAGTAGAGAGAATTCACAAATGGTGATGAATATGACAAAGCTATAATGCCAAAAATCATTTCCTTTAATTATTTGTTTGACACAAATTTTTAAAAAATCTGTATACATTTACATAGTCCTCACTTGGTGTTACCAATACTGGAAGATAGTGGCGGGGCTCTGCATACTGTAGATGTTTTACCAGCTACATTTTGTCCATGCTTGTCTGTTATCTGCTCTATGTAAACAGAGCCTGCAGTTTACCTGAAAAGTCCCTGAGTTTTTAATCATGTAACTGCTGGTCATAGCTGAGGCAGTATTGCCTGCATGGTTGCATTCGTTTTTTTTTACAGAAGCTTTTTGAGCAAATGGTCTATTTTTGGCAATTTTGGAAATGAGACACATGGAATAAACTCGTAATAATATTTTGATGAAAAATTACTATCTTAATCAGTTTTCTCAATACAACAGCATTTCACAGATGATTACTTCAAAGACATCCAAAAAAGTAATTTTAAAAAAAACTGATAATGCTCTCTGTTATTACAGTTTCTGGCTCTGACAAATGGCGTGTTATGTTGATGATTTAAAAACAAAGTGGTGGATCAGCTGCAGAATTTTGCATTCAAGAAATTAAAAATCTGAGCAAGAGTTTGTGTGTTCTCCCCTGGTTTTGCTAAACCTGAGTGTTGTGATGTAAACTGATTGTTATTCAAAATAAAAATTCATACGTGAATCACATGTCATCCTCTTTCCAGGCCTACAGACAGATTAGTTTGATTTTACTGTGTTCTGTGCCAGTTCGGCAGGCGAGAGAAGCCGTTCTGGATGCTCAGCTCCTTGTGGTGGCCACAGACCTGGGAAAGGAGCAAGCCACTCAGCTGTTTTCTGAGGGGACCGCTTTCGACGCCACTGCATTTGCTGAGCATCTTGTGAGTATGTTTAATGTGTATACCCTTTACATACATGCAGTGTTGCTGCTTAGAGGACCAACTCATAAGGAATGTTGAGTGTCTATGCAGGCTGTTCTGTTCCAAGTCATTACTGGTGGATTGTGATTAATTAGATGGCCAGAAACACAACTTCAGATGGGTGTAAATTGTTAAACATGCAACTTTGTACTAACACATTAGCCATAGTAGCTTGATAAGAGTAATTCCCTGTTCATTTAAGTGAATAAGAGCAGATGTAATTGCTATGTAAAGGTTTAACATAAATGTAATGCGCCTACTTTGTAGAAAGTCAGACTTTTTGGTTCTAATGCAAGTAGCAGGACATCATATGCTGCAGTGTTCATGTGGAGATGCCTCTGCTTCTCTAACAGTTGTCTGTCATGGGCCTCAACCGGCTAGAAGAAGGGGAGGATGAGCAGCAGAACGGAGGTGCTGTTGACGGTTACCTGCCCCAGGATGCCTGGCACAGAGTGGCCAGGAGAGCAGAATGCTGTTTCAAGACAGCACCCTCATTCCACTACATGTGAGTGCCTCAGTATGTTGTGTACCAGGAGTGACATAAGTGCTGAGGAATTTGCCTCACACTTTTTAAAAACAACATTCAGTCATGTGAAAAAAATGATGTGGAAATTGTTGCTACTTTAAACAAACAAATATTTGATCATTTTAGAAATAGTGTATTAATAAGTGAAATTTACTCAAACAAATGACAATCAAAAAATAAAATACTGCAGCTATTTTCATAATTGAAATGTATTAAGAAACATATCAGTCATATGGAGAAATACATGTTTTGTACCTTTAAATACTTAAAATTAGAATCAGGAGTTTGACATTAGATGCTACTAATTAGTGAGTGCCAAGTAGACACTGTTTGAGGTATTTATTTGGGGGGAAAATCATTCCACTAAATGGAAAATCATCTACATGTGGTGTAGATTTCAAATGACTCACAGTTTGTCCAGGACCCAACACATTCAGTCCAAACTATTGGATACAAAAAGAAGTCTCTGAGAACCCCAACATTTACAACAGTATCTACAGTAACTGTTGCAAGTGCTGGTGTCAGATTTCATGCTTCTACCATCAGAACGAGACTGCACAAGATTGACTTGCATAGAAACAAAAAGCATTTGTTATCCAAAGAGAGCATTACAGTGAAATAAAAATGTGCCAGTGAATGCGTACACAAAGACCAGGCCTTTTGGCATGATGTGCTCTGGACAGACAAATCAAAGATTTGGCTTTAAGATAATGTGAGGCCATCTGTTTGAAAGTTGAACTGGAAGTTTTCACAGGAAGATGATCTTAAGCATACTAGAAAATCCTCCAAGGAATGGCTTATAAAAAGGAGGTTTATGGAAGGATCTAGTCAAGAAAACAAGTCCACATTTGAGTCCCATTAAAGTGTTGTGGGAGAATTTGGGCAGTCCATACAAGAAAACACTCCAACATTTTGCAGCTGAAGGAATTTTGGATGGAAGAGTGATCAAAAATTTCAACCAATGTCAAAGACTCATGGACAGATATTCAAAAAAAGTGTTGTTTCAGCTTGAGGGGGTGATACTAGCCTCTGAGGCCAGAGTGCACTTCATTCTTCTACTCAAGCATTTTGCATATATTCTTATTTTTGTCCAAGAAATCAACTTTTTCTTGTGTTCAGTCATCCCACATTCATTTATATGCACTTTGTCAGAGAGGATCAAATGTTTGCTTGTCCAAATCAGTCAAAAATGCCTGCAGTTTCCACGGAGTGCACAAGTTTGAACAGGCTTATTATTTCTATCCAGCAGTGTTTTGTGGCTTTTTAATGTTTCTGGTTCTTTGCGTCAGGTTTGGCTCATTCCATGCAGAGCCACCTCCTCCAAAACAAAGGATAGAACGTCAAAGGAAGGCACCCAGCAAGGAAGCCAAAAGGATAATGCCTACTCAGGTAGCTAAAGTTACACTTCCGTGGCTTTAGTTATTTTCATGCATGTGACTGTGAATTTGTCAGCAGTTACAAACAAGTGTGTTACGATATAAGCATCTAAGATACCCTAGAACAGTGGTTCTCAACTGGTGGGTCGGGACCCAAAAGTGCGTCGCGAAGCCATTTTCAGAGGGTCGCAGAAGGGTCCAAAGAAGTAGTGGTACAAAGTCTTTTATTTTGAAGGACATACTTCTTATGACACAGTTTGCTTTCAGTAGCAGGATATTTAATGGTGGTGGCACCAGTAGTTGCACACTATTAACCTCTAGATTTGGCTCTGTCAGCTAATTGGAGAAATTTATCCTAAAACGTAACAAAAATGAACCAAAATGTGCTCAGAATCCGTCAAAATGGGCCAAAATATGCCCAGAATGTGGCAAAAGCGTCCAAATATACCAAAATGAGCAAAAATAAGCCAAAATTTCCCTAATTTGTATAAAAATATGCGGAGACTACACCCAAATACACCTTAATTTGTTTTCCTGAACAGCAAACTTCAACAATTTGCGTCGTGACTGTTATTAATAGAGGCACAATGGGTCCTGAGGCTGGACCAGTTGAGAACCACTGCCCTAGAATATAGGTGAAGAAGCCTCCCGTCATCATACAAAAGTGACTAATTTGGTTAGCTATCTTTTCAAAACATAACTTAATATAATGATCGTTTTTACATATGTAACTTTAATATTATAACCTTAACTGTGTGTTTTAGAAATTAAACCTACAGATTATTTAATAGGCGGTAAAAATGGGTTTATATCCAAAATCGCCCATTTTGAAAAATGTTATACATTTTAGAATTTAGTATTGTTTGCATATGTTCAGACGAAGAAGTTCTCCCACATATTTACTTTATCATGTTCATGTTGTCAACCAGTTGAAGAAAATGGATGAGTCCCATCAAGAAGCTACAGAGAAAGAGGTGGAGAGGATCCTGGGATACCTCGAGAGCTACTACAAAGACGACCGTGAGTTTAAAGTAGACATCACAGATATTTCATCATTGTGTTAATAGTTAGTTGCTCATGTGTGTCTGTTCCCGTCACAGCAAAAACACCGATATCATATTACGAGTTTGTCATTGACCCCAACTCGTTTTCACGGACAGTCGAAAACATTTTCCACACGTCTTTTCTAATCAGGGTGAGTAATGTGCTTAAGGTTTTTTTTTTTTAACTTGTGCCCTCTACTGACTGCAAGCAGGTGTGACAACTTTGTTTGTGTTTCAGGATGGTTTGGCTCGGATGTATCTGGATACTGAGAAATTGCCTTGTATAGGTGAGAGGATGTCACAATTTATGGTAGTATTCCTACTGTGGACTGATAAGGTAAAGTATTTCACTGGCGGTGTATGTTTTTATGACGCAGCGCCTGTAGAAAAGGAGGAGGTCGAAGCTGGAGCCTCAAGCAGCCGTAAACAGTGCATCATCTCTATCAGCATGAAGACATGGAAGGTTAGTGAGTTTGGCCTGAATGCAGAGGATTCAAAAGCATGTAGCGTTTTTCTCTGGCAAGGCGTTGGAGAGTAAAGTAGTACTACGTTGAAGTGTGTGCGTTTTGTTTCTGTGACAATAATAGCTTGACAAAATATCACTACTGTAACAGTTTGACTAGCATCACCCCTTGTTTCGATCATTTATGTCTGGCATATAGTGGAGCTTGGGATGCACAGACTTTGGCAGGGGAATCTTCTCTGTGTTCTTGGTTACTGGGGTGAAGAGTTCCATCTGTTTGACTGGTTGGCTCAAAAGGAGTAGCAGTGTCGATGCTAGCACTTTTCTGAAAAGTGGAGTTAAATTTCAACTAGAAGTGCTTCAAAATGACACATACAAACAGCAGGACACTCAGAAAAAGACACTGGGTGCAGCAGTTTTTCTCCGAGCGATCGCATACACTCACTTCTCATTGGCAACAATTGAAAAAAGACGCTGGTGCACAGAAACAAACACTCACCCTAATCTAGTAACGATACCAGAGCTACTATTAAATCTTGTTTTGTGCCTGTTGTGATAATGTTGTGCTCTGTTTGTTCTTTCCCAGGAACTCATAGAAGCCCTCGACATTAAAGACACAATGATTCAGCCTCCAAACACACAGAATGAGTGACGGACCGTGCCTACCAAGGCAAAACCTGATATTGTTTTTAGATGTGACAGTTCTTTTTAAAAACAGAAATTTGCAAAAGCCAAGTATGTAAGTAAACATATCACCCAGTTGCACATTTTGTTTTAAGTTTTTTTTTACTGTTTTTAAATGTTTGATTAATAAAATAATAAGAAAGAAGTGAAAGCCAGAGTATTTTCTTTTGAGCAGGTGTTATTCTGCAAAAAGACACAACATATTTTTAATTTTTAGTGGAGAATGAGTGAAACGCTGTAGTTATTATAGTTAATACGTAGGCGGGTAAAGTTTGGATTAGCTGTTCAATTTCACGTATTACATGTTTAAAAGCGGTTTCCATGGGCTGCCGTATAGCTCACCGAGTTATAGGGCATTACCATGTGGGTGCAGGTGGACAGCAGCGGTCGTGAGTTTGAGTCTGACTCACAACCCTTAGCTGCAGTCCGCTCTCTACAATCTCTGCAGTCTCCACTCTCTACCCCCTTTCACCCTGTCTCTCTCCCTAACATTAAAATGGAAAAAAAATATTTTTAAAAAAGCATTTTGCAGTTTCCTGAAAAACATTAAAAAGAAATATATTAAATCCAAGTATATCTTAGGAGGTCACACTGCAGTACACCCCTCTACAATATCACAAAAATGGTTTCACCTTACAATAATACTCTGTGTTGGTATTTGATTTTTGGTATAATTTTATTTAATTTATTTTTTTGTCGGTATAATTAAAAACAAACATGTTAGACAGACTACCTTAAAAATATGGGCCCAGGCTGCCATATACAAAAACAAAATATTTTTATTATATATATATGTATGGGCCCTATAGTACAGCCTTAACGCAGCAAAAAAAGTGTACACCCTTCATTTGTGAGATTGTAGTCTTTCATTATTTTTACATTTTGCATTTCTGTCTTAATTTCTGCTGACATATTAGATCGTCGTGGTCATAGATGATACTAGTCTTGCACAAATCTGGGGAGAAATAAAGCTCACACGTGATTCTTTTTTTAGCAGATCTTTGCTGAAGGGGTTTTGCTGCTCTGTCCTCGGCTGTACTATAAAGCTGTTCTGTTGGTTTCAAATCAGAGAGCATATTAGGTCATACTTGTGACTTCTTTAGAAAGTTTTATGTGATTGTTGCAGCATGTTTTTGAATATTGTCGTGTTGGAAAATACTAACTCATCTTTTCATTCAGTATTTGTGCACTAGCTTCCATTAGCAGTGCCATCTATCTCCCGTATACCTTTCTACAGCCCCACACCAGCTGATGCCCACCTCGAGGATTTACAGGTGACACTATGCACTGCTGATGTTGGCCCTGCCCAGGTCTACAGCAAACATGATCACTTGATCCAAACTAAGTTATTTTGTCTTCATCTGACCGAATAATGTGTTGCTAGTACCCATCAGGTTTAGTTTTATAAGTGTCATCTTGCAGTTTTGTGCTGTTTGGTGATCACTACTTTTGTTCTGTTAGTTTCCACAGATAATGCTGATGTCAAAGTAGACACAAAACGGACTCTACACAAGATTTTATGTATATTTTAGGTTTGCTAGTATCATTTCTTTTGTTTCCTTTTGGACTAATTATGTAATAATTTGACCTCATCCAACCTGTAAACTTATTCACACAGAGTGGTGAAGGTGGTGGTCCAGGAGGCTCAACAAACATACTTTGGCTGACCTCTGATAATTTACAGACATGCAGCAGGGGACAACTAGTAGAGATTGTTTTAAACATTTGGGAACCACAGCAGTACTGTAAATGTGATAGACAACTTTGAGCGCAAGGTTGTTTTTAGATTGAATAATCATGAAATAGCATCAGGCTTGTCAGAATGTGCATGTTTTATACTTTCAAAACAAGGCTTTAGAGCTTTAATGTAATAATAATGCTAATGCATGTGCTGTTTTCCCACCCGTCATAATCTCTCCAGGTTCAGTCTTTCTGTTTGTGGAAGGTGTGGTGCTCCTCAGCAGAAACTTTTCCAGAAGCTTCATCAGTTTCGTTTTGCTTTTGACTGATGACAGGGAAATCTGAAATTCAAAAAGCAATGGATGCCTCTTTTCACATAGAAGTGTTTTGATACATTAGGATAATATATGTTCAGTATTCATGTTCTTATTACCATTCTAGAAATATATAATGAACAAAACACAGAATTGCTCATTCTTTTTGCTCTATTTTTTCTCCCTGTTCTATTTCAGCTGAGTGAACTTCACTGTGATAAGGTTTATTCGGTTGAACACACTGGCATCATTGAGTGTTCTCATCATGATGATGTATCACCATCATCCTTGCTATCTCTTGGGTCTTTTTAAAGAGACAGGCACACTTGCTACTGCCTCCCATCTTTTCCTCTCTCCCTCTCTGACCGTTTTTTTCCCTCCAAAGCAGGGCTTCGGTCTGCTCTCCCATGCACTGCTGCGAAGCTGAGCTGCGTATCAGGCTGGAAAGAGTGACTCCCTTTTTTTTCATGTGATTGGGTTGGACTCCTTGGAGATTTTATGTAACAATGGTTTGAAAATATATGTCACAGGCAGTGCAGTGCAGAGCGTTCATTAGTCAGTGAGGCACACACTCGTACAGACACAGAGGCGTGCACACACTCACTCCTGCAGAGATCTGCCTGCTTTGGCAATGCTGAGTCTGACTGAGAACGATGCAGTTCTGCAGAAAGGTGCTCTGCCAGCCGTGTAGTGCCAGAGTCACTTCACCGGAGGAGGACATGGAATACAAGATGGGGAGCTGCATCGGAATCGCACACAGCCAGGTAAACAGAGGATGCTGAGCAGGGGCTGGCTGCAGTGAAGCATCAATGCCTGTGTGACTGAGCGGGGAGAAGGAATAGATTATGGTGGTCAAGAGCTGAGTCTTTCCTCAGGCAACGCAGGGGAGAGAGAAGGTGTATCTTAGTGTTGGAGGAGGGGCGATGTCAGCAGTGAAAAAGAAGCTGTGGAGACAACTGGGGGTGAGGAAAGCAGGAGCTCAGTATCAAAGTGAGAGGGTGAGGCTGATCATATGTGGAGGAAGATGGAAGACAGGTTGACAGATCCCAAAGAAAACAGATTGTGCATGTATTATATTGATTTAACCTCAACAACAGGGGAGACAGGAGAAAGCTACAAGGCACAATAGGAGGTATAACTATGTTTGGATTATGCTGTTATGTGTGGTAGAAACAGAGCTGATCAAATGACTGTTATTTTTAGGGATGATGTTAAGTCTGCTGTCTCCACAGACTGGGCACTCAGCTGAAGATGGCCTGTGATGATGGCAGGAAATAGAGAATCCAAAATACATTTCAAACCCGCTGTTGTCAAAATCTCCAACTCTGGCTCCTGTTTGTTATTCTTGGCGTCTGTGGGTTTGTGGCTGTGTGAGTGTGCTGCCGTTGTCCTAAGGTGTCGATCACTGTCAGATGTAAAGGTGTGGACACACAGGACAGCTACAGGTGGTTTGATACTATAGCAGCATCTGCAGGCTTTTACATGATCAGTCAGGCGGAGGGAGCTATGAGGTCTGACACCTCCTGTTCATCTAGCATGCCTCTTTGTTTACAATCCCCCCCCACCCACTACCTCCCAACGCAGACATGGCTTCTCCGGCTCCGGTTCGGTCTCCTCCCCCTCCCCTTCCTCCCCCCTCGGCCCTGTCCCCACTTCTGACCCTGTCCAGTGCAAAAATAGCAACAGAGAAACCGGGGCTCCTCAGAAGACAGAACAGAAACATTGGCCTTGAGTCTGACAGTAAACACAGACTGGAGGGGTTTGTCAAAGCTGGGGGCCGACACTGCATGTGGAAAAGTCTCTTTTTTTGCTGTGGTGAGTAGATTATTGGTGTGAGTTGCTGATTTTAGATTGTTTGGTTTGTTTATAGTCCTTCAGATAGAGGAGGGAAAGGATATGTTAAAGCACTTGCACTGTATCACTGTTTAACTGTAATCTCATCTGATGTAATTTAAGGATTTCAATGTAGATACTATATTTATTAGCCAGGTTGATGAACATGGATTTAATCACAACTTAATCTACTGCACAGTTTGGCCACCTGTTTTTCTTGGTCTCTCACCTTCCTGAATTATATAATCTGAAATGTGCTTTATCAAATTATTTAAAATTATATTAGAAATACAGCATTTCTCTTTGGTTTGGAGGTTTTGTTTGGGTTTTTATTTGGCTAGAGGGGTCAGATGCAGGCCAGGAAATGGTAAACTCATACTGTATGTGTCAAAGCAAAGACATATGGTGCTCATCCCAAACCCAAGAGCTTAAAAGATGGCTCCTGTTGAGTGATGGACAGGCCATGATGAGGTGAGAAGAGACCTGGCAACACTCTAATCATGTGATTTCCCCACGGTGCTTTCCTGCACTGCCAAAAAGCCCCAAAACACTGTCGCCAGTTAAAGTGCACACCCGTGAGTATGCAGGCTGAAATTACACCCCATTCACACAAATAGCAAGCAGGCAGGCCTGGCAGATGAGCTGCTACACCACAAAATAAGTGAGAATTAAGATGTGGGGAGAAGATATTAATTATCCTGTAAGATAATCAGAGGAAACATGTGGGACAAAAAAACATAGAGTAAAAAATAGAGCTAATGATTTGCACCCACAGCTGGACTATACGGCCTCAGCACTTGTTCGAAGAAGAAGTGTGCATGACAAATTGTGCACAAGACTGGAATAAAGTCTAACAGCAGTGAACAGGGCAGAACTCTATTTATAAAGTCGTGCATATTGAGGTCAGTGCTTTCTGACTAAACCATACAGTCCCTGCAGTCATAATAGGAATGCACAAACAACCTTTCAATGGCACGCGTTTACTGCTCAGCTGCAGCGCATACAACAAAGAAAACTGGTTGTCAGAGAATATCTTTATTACGTTTATGCATTTGATATAAAATCACCCAGTGACTACACTATGTTAAGCTTCTGTCCTTAACTTTAAATAATTTCAATTTACAAATGAACATAATATTTACAGTGAATCAGAGATGCTCCTGAATAATTTTGACCACACCTTTTGCGACAGACTGGAAACTGCTGGAAGCCAAGAGACACTGCAATCTGTTATTTACCACACGAGGATTATCTTGCAGGATTGCCCAACTTCACTATCACTCAGTCACAAGCATAGAGTGACAGACTGCATGTGTGGAGGTCCTTATTCTAGGAATCAGTGTAATTTGTTTGAAGTATTTTAGAACAGAAGAGAGGGACCTGCTGATTTTAGTAACTTACTGCAGCAGGAGATAAATTTGACTAATGCACCCTTAAAATAGAGGGGTTTTTTTTAGAATTACATGATTAATCAGTGAGGATGCTGTTTTCCTGCTTTTAAGCTCTCATCAGAGGAGGTAAAACCTGCACTTTGGTCCTGGTAGTAGGTCTTGCATCAGAGGTCCCTAATCTCTAAAACAACACACACACTTACCGTTCTCTCTCACTCCATGCTGGTTCAACCTCATACCAGAGACCTCTAATCCTGTGGAGCACGAGTCTGTGACTATTGAGGGACCTGTTCACTCTGTGTCTCCCTGTTCAGCACTGGAACAGTCGTATATGCTGACGGTCTTTCTGTTGCCAGTGTCTTTCAGCCAGCTGATGTGAGAGGCTGTTGGTCTGGGCAGTTGTGGCCCTGCAGCTGGCTGAGCCATGGGGAACGAGAGCAGCACCACTGAGGCGTTGGTAAGGGCGAGCTCGCTGACATTGGATGGCTGGGATTGCTATTTGCTGCCCCATGCTACTATACTTAACATTAATTCTTGCAAGCACAGAGGACTAACAAAACTAACACTGCATAATTACTAACTGTTAAGTGTTGACGTCTGTGGAGCTGCAGACTTTGCTTACCTGGGACTTACCTAATGAGCATTTAGATAAGATAACGTGCCTTTAACTGTTGTAAAGCAAAGATAAATACAGGATGTGTATTGTGTTTAATGCTTCATACCCTGATATCTCCAAGCTTGTTGTCCTACAGCTCACTCCTATGATGGGTGGAAACCAGTTATGAATTCCTCTAGTTTGCATCTAGAGGTATTATTGCAATGCTATAAGTCTATAGACATCTATAGAAAACTAGTGATTTTCACATGTGACTGGAGGACTTAAGCACTGGAATTCAGGATTACCTTAATAGGATTAACATGATCATTTGTCTCATGAGCTATAGGCTCCATAAACCATACACCCAAAGCTTCACTTTAATATAACTACAGAATGAGGTTAATATTGTCATGATTTCCTCAAAAAGCACTGCTGATTTGCTTTCATGGCACTGATGCTCTATACTGCTTCTATATACTGTGCAGTAAGTTTTTCCCTTTAAAAAATATATATCTTGTTGAACTATGTCATTCCCCATTACAGCCAGAAGAGGGCGCTCCAGAAAATGTTGTTCTGTTTCCACCCAAGGAAAATCAAAATGACTCCTCACAGGTACAATATTTGTGTATGCAAGTGTGTGTGGAAGTCTCAAATTAGCTTGTATGTACTGGCCTTTTTTTTTTTTTTTTACAGGAAACATAAAGTTGCAAAATGGTGCTCCTAAAATGCTGTTCTGGCCGTTACAATTCAAGTTAACTGCAACTTTAACCATCATCAGTTCCAGCTGTTACGGTAGCATACGTGACATATATGTCCGTGACACTGCAGGCGACACATCTGTTTGACTGTGCAGATGTTCGATTTGCCAGTTGGATATTATATTTGTTCCCTTCTGATATCATAGTTAAATGTGCATGACACTGGAAACTGCATCCTCCTGAAGCTCATGATCCCTTGCAGCACTCTTCACCACCCTTGCCTGGTTTTGTGACCTGATTCTGCATTCTGTGTATTTGTGCAATGATTTTTTTAGCATGCAGTAAAATAAGAAAGGTCCAAAAGAATTTACATAAGTTAATACTCATCCTTCAATTAACTTAATATCCCATCAAAATATAAGCAAATATAAACAAGCAGGATGAATATATTAGGATTTAGGCTGCTGATGTTTGTATGGTTAGTTGTGATAATGACAGTGATGCTGCGTCTTTGCATCACTGAGAGGTCAAAGTTGACAGAAGAAGCAGCTTCTATATTGCAGGAGGGCTTTATAGGTCTCTTTGTGTATGTTCTGTTGTGTACATGTTACCATAGCTTTGTTCTTAGGCGTGTAACTTGATTCTCTGCTGTGGGGTCACTGCAGGCCCGACCCTTGGCCTAATTCCCAGCATTCACCTGCAGAGGCACTATCAGTCAGTCAGTGCAACAAGCCTGAACACACAGCAGCAGAGGGAGGAGGGGAGGGAGGGGAGGACGCCGGAGCAGAGGTGGATAGGGAAGGACGGAAGAAAGAAAACAGGGAATGGAGGAGGAGGGGATAGACAGAGAGCTGAGTGGAAAGAGTTTACAGTAGAGGGGGAGGAGAATGCTCAGCACTTCCCTGTGGCCAGCCCCACTCAAGTCAGTGAGTCCCAGCAGCAAGCAGCAGCAGTGTGTTTGTCAGTGCATGCTAGTGTAGTGTTTCTGAAGTCCACACACACACACACACACTGCAAGAAACAGCTCATGGAAATTTAACAGGGGGGAGCGTCATCGACTGAAGAGAGAGGGCCGGACGGTGGAGGGGAGAGGACAGGAGGAGGAGGAAGTTAGCTGAGTCAGTACAGGAGTGGGAGCGTCAGCAGCATGTGTTGCAGCATGTTTGTGTCGTCGTCTGCCCCCTCCAAAACACAGAGCCCTGCAGAGGCTGCCTGTACACTGAGCATGGTGGTGCAAGGGTAGCAGAGGAGCTGCACTGCACTGTAGAGTCACCTTCAGCACTGCTGGGTAAGTGCAACGCAGGGATGGTGGGATGGAACTTGTAGTACAGGGTGTGTAACTAAAGGCGATAGGTGCAGTGTTTTACAAAGGATAGAGTGGACGTGTTGGATCTGTTTCTTGTTTCAGCGTGTGACTCAGAGAAAAGGCCTGTTGTTGTTGTAGCACTGTCTCTCTTGTTTACAACAGCCATGTGTAAAGCATTAAAGTTTTGTCCGCACATGGGCACTGACGCGTTGTATTAACAGTAAATATTACGTACTTGGCTGATGGACAAGCTGTAGTTTCCAGGCAACCTGCTTTCTGTTGTGTTCCTGTGGGTTAATTAATAACAGACATTGCTTTAGTGTAGGGGTCAAACTAATTGAAACAAGGGTTGTGATTTTCCACCTCGCTTAGCTTCCATATGCTCATACTTGACCCCAGTAATGACCTTTTAAAGGGCCAGTAAGATGGTGGTGGTGAAGTTGGACATGCTGACTGGTGCCCTTTCTTGTCATTTTATCTGAACATTTTCGAAAGAGAGGTTGTATGTTGTGTTGTTTTCTGTATCATACATTCATCGTTTCCATCCTGACCACTCTGCTGGTTTGGGTGACGAGGTGTGAGATTTCAAACAGGAAACAGGAAACCCAAGACACGCCAACATACCACATCTCATGATAAAACTGTGTTCATCTCTGCATATATGACTGCTAAGGTGTGGAAGAATATTATTTTTTAATCTTATTAGATAGCATTCACACAGGAAAGAAGAGCAGAAGGGAGGCATTCAGAGTGACACTCTCACCTGCAGCAGTGCTTTTTTGGGTTCAGTTTCTCTCACTCAGTGGTTCTTTAATGTTTTATGTTCTCTTATGTTTTTCTGCAACCAAACGTGCTACATTTTTTTCTGAAATAGAGCATAGCTGGAGTAGTCTAAATTTGAACATTTTAAAAATAACCTAATACGGCGTGACACCGTTCTTGTGAATGACATTTAAAAGGCTTAGCAGACTCGATATTTGAACTCTTTTACTTTGTGTGTTCATGTGAGCAACATTCGTGTGCATGAGAGGAGATCCTCCGTCTGTGCTGAATGTATCACACAAAGGAGGCCCTTTGTAGTGGTGACAGCAGGTGAGGCCCGTGACTCAGAGCCTCCTCACCACACACACAACTTTACTTAATCTGTCTCCAGTATCCACATTCAGTGAGTACACAACTGAGGTGAAACTAGAGAAGGAGGTGGCCTTTTGTAAGACATTTGATTGTCTTTATTCAGTCAGTATAATACAAATTTGGTTTGAAATTGTTATACTTATAATAGTATTGTAAGTGAATATAAACAGTAAAGTTAGTATACAACAGGTAAAAAAGTAACTGCACTGCTGTCTTTAAATGTTTAAAGCATTGATTTCATCCTTATTTTTGCTTGGCATGATTTTCACCCCTACTTGTGTGCAGGCAGACTGGCTACTACTGCTTCATTAATAATAAATGAAGCTCTTCAATTCTGAATCTCAGCAGATCCTCAGAGAAAACCATTACCACAGTCCTGTTGTATCCAAACCCACACACTGAATCAACTCACAGCCCAGTTCACTAAACTCACAATCTCTTCCTGAGAAACAGCTCCTGCAGCGGTATGAGTGCATAGGAGCTGCACATTTTTGCATGTGTCTGCGCAAGTGCACTTTTGTTTGCCCGCACCTGCAAACCTCTGTTTATGTCTGAGTGGGTGAAACAAATGAAAACTTTCCACGCCTGTTAACTGAGCAGCCCATGCGGGAGAAATTCCATCACATGGTGGCCTGACAGTTGAGTGTTGTTTGCTGTGAGGGCAACGTTGCTGCAACATGATGCCACGGCCAAGTGTTGCGGTGTGTAGCTGTGGCCGCACTCTGTCAGATGGAAAGAGAAACAAATGAGACTAGAATAAAGTTTTGAAGTCATTCTTTTCACATTGTGTAGAAAAGCAGCTGACTGACATCAAGGGATGTCTTAATTATTTACTCAGGATAAAGCAAAGAAGGGATGTCATCAAGATAACTTGAATCTAGACTATGATTAAACCACGTGTCTGGTGTCTTGTCACCATCCAGTAGGACTGGTTTGTCTTTAATGGTTTTTCTTACTCATTTTTTTGACGCCCTGAAAAAAAAACTGCAGTCAACTTCCTTATGAGGCGTGTCTAGAGGAAAACACCAGACTGTAATGGTTATACACTTGATTTAATTAGTGTCTTTTTTTTAAATTTCATTCAGAGTAGTAATGATGTGATCCTCAAGAGCAGAGAGTAAACAAAGCTGCAGAGATTAAGCTCATGCAGTGAGCATAATAAGAGGCTAAGGTATGGAGTCTGAATGGAAGGACGTACTTCAGCCAGTATGATCAGTGCATTACAGTACAAACAATGGTTAACTTAATAATTTAACACATGGGTGGAGTTATTTGCCCATGTGGTGTTTGGCTTTGAGCTTTAATCCGTGGCTGTTCCCGTGTTCTCCTGCAAACATGCTCACACTTGTTGAAGTACACACTCGTGTGTTGTGCAGCAGACTCCAGCGTGTCGCTGACTGTTATTGTGATTCACTGTTCCACAGACTGAAGCTCACTCTGAGAGTCTGACACAGAGGGACGACAGAGCCCTGCTGACTGATTCTCTACCAGTGCTCCCAGACGTCCCAGTCATCACCGGAGTGGAGGAGAACAGCGGGGCAGCGTCCGACCAGGAGGACAAGGAGGAGCTCGAGTTCCCTCTTGACTTGCTGCCCAGTTTAGATTTCAGTAGCGAGCTCAACATCTGGGAGTCCTCGCTGGGGTAAGTAGAGGGGCTCCACTCACACTGACACATACAAGCACAACTGTGTTTCCAGATCAGAAGACATTACACTGACTTACATTTCTTTCCTGGCTACATACCATAAGCCTAACCAGAATCACTGCTTTCCTAATCCGAGCACTTAAACCACATCTTCACTCTAAAATCTTATGATTTATATAACTAGAACTTATTTTTTGCCCCCCGAAAGAGAGGTGAGTCCTCACACACTGACATTGTGTGACAGCAAATAGTATCTTCACAATTTTCCAGTTTACTGAAATCTGATCTTTTTCCTTTGATTCACAAATTAATGTTAACTTAGTATTTTTAGTGGTCATTTTTGTACTGTATTATGATTAGTGAGTCAGGTGGTGATGATCAGCTGTGATGCAATCAGAGGGTGGAACTGAGTCCTGTTTTCTTCAGCGAACATGTAGGAAACAAGTGAAGTGGAGTATCAACCTAGTCTTTTCCCCCATGTTATATTCAGAAATGTTTTTTTTGTTTGTTTGTTTTGTTTGTTACAATTGGCAGCAAATCAGCCAAATAGAAAAAGCAGAATTGCCGGCTATATTGTTGTGATACGTATGGACTGTTTCTTTGGTGAGTTAAGGAGCGAAACCCTGTTAAGGTGTGACGATTTTAAAAACATTCCAAAGAAAAGGTCACCATATCTGACGTGGCTGAGTAACACTTTGTCTTTTAATGTCAAGATAAAACCTGACTGAATGTCACAGAAAGTGGAAAGTTTTTTAGCTTTTAGTCGGTTAGCACTAAGGAAATGTGTACCATGTTCTTTCTCGTCTACTTCCTAATGAAAGTAAAATTGTAGATTCTTTACATTTGGCATACATTAAATTGGCCTCACTTTTCACATTTTGTTGGAAATGTGTCACGCAAGTAATTTTAAAGGCCCTGATAAAGTATTTTTTCAAGCATCCTCCTCATACAAGCGATGGAGGTCACACATGGGCAGATTCATGTGTTTTGTTCAAGCTTTTTGGTGTCACACACTTTCCTGCACTATTTTAAGTTTAGCCACGTCTTGGGGAAAAATATATACATTTACTGACACTTTTGCTCATGTTGCCAGCAGTGTCAATCAAGCTGCAACTACACAGTCCTGTTGAAGGGTATTTTGCTCTTAGTAAATAATAAGTTGTATAGTTTTTTCCTCAGAACTTTAATTAAAAATATGTGTTGCAGCGAAACAGGTCAAAAATCTGCTCAATCAGACAAACCTATTCCCTGATACAGCTGCATTTTTTTTTCCAATCTGCAAACAGTTCATCTATTTTCTACATCTTTTATATACTTTTTGAAAGTCATGGCAGAACTTGGGCCTATCCCAGCATGCACTGGGTGAGAGGGAAAGAAGCGTGGCTCCGATTTATTGCAGGGCTAATGCACATACAGACAGTAACAACATTATTGGTCCTGTGAATGGTTTTAGTTTCAGCCTCAGACATGCTGCGTTGTGATCAGAATCATAGTTAATGCCTATATTAAAGACACAAATGAATGTAAAAAGATATACTGCAGTGGTTCTCTGGAAGATGCAGGTTCGTGATCAATGAAATATTATATTATTATTGTGATGTGCACAATATTACTGCATAATGATGTATTGAGTATTCAGTTTGCTTGATTTATGGCCATGAAGGCAACACATTTGTACCTATTATTCCGTCAAGGTGAAAGCTAATCTGTTATCGATTTGCTGCATGTGTGAATGTGTGTGTACATGTGTGTGTGAACGTGTGTGGGTCTGTGTTAGCAGAACTCAAACTAGCTCAGGTGAGCAGAAATGTGAGCAGGCGAACCCTCTGCTGGCCGGTCTGCAGAATCACATGGCAGTCAGTCGACCACTGGTGGTTCTAGACGAAAGGTACCTCACAGACTGAGCATGACGGGGGGCAGCTTTGTGTCTGCTGTGGAGTGTGATCAGCAGTAGACGGGACGATTAGCAGTGAAACCAGAGAGCATGGAGTGGAACAAAAAAGATGACAGGATGATGTAAAGTTTCTAACTTGCCGATGAGTGTGATGGATGTCACTGCTTGAGTGTGGCCTGTCGAAGCAGACTTGCTGTGACGTGTGCTTATTTGGTTTTTCATGCTCAGGTGAAATATCTGCAGGCATTTTATTTTCTGCCTCAAGTGTTGCCTGGCATTCTGTTTGTGTCTGAGTACTGAGCTTAATTGCACTAATTTGTCTGAGGATTTAATGTGTCCTGACAGCCTGACACATTGTGGTGGTATATTTGTTTTTGCTTGATGTGAATGTGGCAACTTATAAATTAAAAATAAGTACCTTGCAGACTTTTAACAGTATAGCCTAAACTACTCAAATAGCAGAAAGGATAAATGTTCCATGTTAGGTAGAGGCAGGCGGCAACGTGTTTAATAGCAAAACTTACCAGCTGCAAACACTTTAGTCTATTTTGCTGCTCCGCCCTTTAGTAGGGCTTGCCAAATGAATGAAATGCAGGCTTTGAGTGGCAGGTCGGTGAGGTAAGTGATCAGCATGAAGTGAGGGCGGAAGTCGTGTTTACAAGGAATTGGCGGAGTCTTTATGAAGCATTCAGAAGACTTTATTACCCAGTTGCATGTAGTGATGTTAATTCTCATTTTATTTATGGAAGTAAAGAATATGTAAATGCTTTATGTAATTGAAAAATAGATAAGGAGATCTAAGAAAGATGTCTATGGCAGATTTCAGTGTACCAGCGGATGACGAGATGGAGTGTAGGTTGTCTTATTACTAAATAATGATGGTGGATCTATACACTCAGACAGCCTTAAGATTAAAATGGTCCCTCTGCTTTTTTCTGTGATGCCAGTGACTCAGCCCTTATAACAGGATGGCATGATGATGTTAGCTGTACACTTAAGGAAAAAGGTCTCACATTTTTTGATGTTTTTAAGGCAGTATTGGTTTGTTTATAGAAGTATGAACATTTAAAATGTTGCGCTCACATGATTTATTATCATCCCTTGTTTCCAAAGGGAATAAAAGAACAATTAGTATTTACAATTAGTAAATACTAATACTAGTTATTTCTTATTACATGGTCTATGCAGCATTCACAGGTTTGGTTTTATAATCACTATTCTTGAAATTAAAACTGCTTTTATGATTAACAAGAAAAGTATTCATCAACATAATCAGGGTGATGTAATATTTGTTTTTTCTAAATAAAATACAGCCTGACTGGAATAAGTGAGTCATACCTGGTATGCCAACAACAAATCCAAGCTTTTAAATGAAACTGCAGTTTATTGTCAAGCTTTTGGCATGATTTGATCATCTGGCATCCATATCATATAGTGAAATTACGGAATAGCTGAAGGCTTGTTACAGCAGTGGTTGGAAAATGGTATAAATGCTGCTTAGTGCCATGTCTAAATACATACCTGCATGTTTATTAACACCGTCATGCTTAAAAAGAGCTGATATTGTTTCTTGGAAGGGAATGCACGTCTCAGAACAGGCATCCTGAGTGCAGTTGTGTGTATATGCTGTAGTGCTGTGTGTGTGAGCATGGGCTTCAGCCAGTAGAAGTGCTGATGTCGCATCGTGGAATGAGCAGCTGTCTACCTACTTCACCCTAACTCTGTCACATTACCCTCGCCTCAGGCCTCATGGCTGTGACCCAGATATCACAGATGTCCAGCCTGCACCTCAGCCTGCTGCCACACCTTACCCTGGCAGCAGACCCCTGACCCCTTCCACATCCGTGTTCTTAGACCGAGAACTCCAAGAGGCCTTCCAAGAATGTGAAGAGCAAATGGTGTCACTGGGTATGCTCACTCCCTCAGAGCCCCCCAGCACATCGCCTGAGACGGTTAATGATGCCGGGAAGACAACTGGGAAGTTGATGGTTAATGAATCCAGTGAGTCATCGTCACCGCCTCCAATCGTCCAGCCAGGACATAGCAACGGGGGCCATGGAAACAAGAATACAGATGGAAACAGTGAGGCAGCAAACAGTCTAAAGGATACAGTTGTGTTTAGTTTTAGGGATTACATACTGGGAACTGAGAGTAATACTAGGGCAGCAGAGACGGAGAGAGAAATTACAGCAACTCAGAGCCTGGATAAATGTTTAGAGATTAGGCCAGAAAAAGAAACAGAGATAGATGAACAGAAGGAAACACCTCCGCAAATACAATTAGAAAAGGCAGCAGATTCATTTGAAGAACCTCCAAAACATGCTGTGTTCAGTGAGCAGAGGGAGGATTTAAGAGAGGAACATGGTGATTCTAATGCAGCTACTGAGGAAAATAGCACTGTAGACTGTGAAAGAAAGAAAGGCACCGAGGTAATGACAGAGGCTGCAAAGATAATGAAAGAAAATTGTGGTGATGAGTCCAGTATTAAGGTGTCTATAGTTGAAACAAAGGCAGATAATTTAGCTAAAGAAGCATCAGAGTCTAGCGCTCATTTAAGGGATAAAGCTACATTATCAGAGTTGCATTCAGGAGCACAGACGGGAACAGACAAGTGCATTGAGGAGTCAAAAACAGAAAAACAGACGAGTACAGCAAGTGACAAACAGGCTGGACAGAACAAAGACGCAAAGAAAAGGAAAAACCGGAAGAAGAAAAAGATGGAGAAGAGCACAGTGACTGAACAGAAAGCCCTGACAGTAGTACAGTCAGAAAATGAAGCACAGGATGCAGTCAATCGCACAGATTCCCCTGAAAATGTAGTATCAGTGTCAGAGACAGGCAATAAGAATGCGATTTGTGGGGAACAGCCTGATAATAAGTTAGATTACAAGCAGCAGCTGAGTCCTGAGGGAAAACTTATATCCAGCTCCCCACTATCAACCTTTAATAGCCAGGAGGATCATCTTACTGCATCAGCCTGTTCACCTGCTTCCACTGAGGCTCTTTCGCCGAGGCCCTATCAGTCAGATAACCACAGCCATATGGATATCCCAAGTAGCATGAATCACAGCTCCAGTGACAACCCACAGAGGGAGCAACAAGTAACCGGAGGTGAAGCCAGTAACCAAAATACACCCGTGACACATGTCCAAACTGCAGCTATCAGCCCAGCTGCCTCTAGTGATAAAAGATCAGATGTACAAACACAGGAGGCTACAGTTACAGAGGCAAAAATACTCACACAGGAGAATCAAAGCCCACTCACCAACAGCCAAACGTGTGTGGGAGAGAGTTGCGTGGAGAGTGCCCTTGAAGTGGTGGTAACTGCGTTGCCACTGACAACACCCACATTGCCAGAAGTGATAGAAAGCAAGGGAGAGGGAGAAAGCGTGAGGAGTGATTTACTGGGGAGAGTAGCTACTGTAGCAGTTGCAGAGTGTGAGGAAGGAGAAGGAGAAGCAACGGCGAGAGGAACAGAAGACTGCCTCGGCTCTGCAGACGGAGAGAGACACAAACTCCTGGACAACCCTCCTCAGCTCTCACTAATCTGTTCACCGGAGAAATGCTCACTTGCATTCTCAGCCAAAGAGGGACAGGCTGCATCTGAGGAAAGCTGCAGCAGCAAAATGCCACACAACTCGGCCGAGACTGAAATTAAGGGACCGAGGGAGATAACCATTCGTAGTTCAGACACAGAGATCTCGCCAGCTGAAGAGGGAGACACAGAAAAGGAGCTACCCCAGTTAGAAGCCTTCATCAATACCTCTCCCCTTGGGCTGCTCACTGGTTCTGATTGTCAGGATCACAGTGCTGCGAGATCGGAGAGAGGAGGAGGAGGAGGAGAGGAGGTGGGAGAGAAAGGAGGGCTGGCTAGAGAGCACAGTTCATTCAGCCAGCCAGAAGGCTCTGCTAGTGGGGTGTCATCAGCCGAGACTGAAACGTGTCCGCCCACCGATGTTGCCGAGTCACAGCTGAAGTCACAGAGCTGGAGTGAGCCGATTGCTACCATCACCGAGAGCATCTGCACTGAACAGGAGCGTCTCTTTCACCCCTGCCAGGAGCAGCGTGGCGCAGCAATTTCACCTCTCCCTTCTCACACTGCACAGAGCTCCAGCAATACTAATGGAGGGGTAAGGGCTGATCTTAAACAGAGTTTGATTTCGGAAGAAGTATTGCCTTCGGGACACACTTGTGAGGAGTCATCCATCACAGAGACAAACTCTGGCCAAGTCTTCCTGCCTTCAGTCTCACCTCAGCCTTTGACTACTTTGCAGCAAATCCCAGACAGGCAACAAGCAAGCAGCAATCAACAGGTTCAGCCTAGTAGCACAACAGAAGCGAGGACAGCCCAAAGTGCAGCCGACTTCCAAGTCAAAGCCTGTACCCAGAGCAGCAGTGGTAGCTCTGCCATGTCTGAAGTGGGTGTGTATTTATGTGGCAGCAGTGGAGGTAACAACAGAGTTCACTTTGCGGACAAAGTGGATCTCATCAGCATGTCAGTACCGGCTTTGGACTGCGCCTCTTTGCCTCCACTGACTGTTCATGAGAGTTTGCACCATCCTGTTGTTGAGGTCAGTTACACCTTCCCAGACTTTCTCTGCTCGAAGAAGCCAGAAATCCTTACCAATATACCAGCTCCTACTAAGGATGAGGCAGCAATACAGAGGTCAGCAGACTTTCCAAAGCCACAGAAGCATGTTCAGTTCTATGAAGGAGATGTGGGGACTAAAGATACCAAGGAGAACATTACCATAGATCACTCAGGTAATGACAACTCTGTAGATTTACAGTTGCTAGCCGAGGCTTCCTTAAAGCAGCTTCCATGTCCTACTGAGAAGAGTCAGACTGATGATGAAGCAGGAAAATCCGTTTCTGAAGCTGATCATCTAACAGTGGAGCAGGTGACAGCAAAGGTAACAGAGCAAGAAGTGGAAGAACAGAGAGGTGTAGTATATTCGTCAAAGGAAGAGGAGATTGATAAGTTACATGCTGAATCTAAAGCCACTGTTAAGGCTGACCAGCTTCAGGAATCACCGTTAATGAGTAATGTTACTGTCTCTGAAGAAAAAGAAGTGAACCAGCACTCTGTCTCTTCAAGTTTTGTGCTTCCAGCAGATGATGTTACCTGCAAGCCTTTAGGTGATGTCTCCACTGAGTTCCCTGTCAAACAGCTTCATGCTGATCTTGACTGTATTTCAAAATCTGACAGTGTGACCTTGACCTATGAAGCCTTTCGTCAGATGAAGCCAAGTGATCCCAGTTATCAGACTCCCACCCAATTAGTTGAAACACCTCCCAGTGGACTTGCTAACACAGATGTCATAAAGTCTAGTGATCGGCCTAACTCCACTACTGACTCTGCTGATCTGACAATGGATGAATCAGTGACTTCCGAAGCGACAGCCTCTTACCAGTCGGGTCCTGTTGTTGGACAATCTGCCAGTAATCCTACTTTTGTGCTGCAACCTCCTGGCCCAATGTTGAGTCACTTGGAGTTCATTACTGACTGTGATATATTTCTTCCTGAGCAGACAGATGGTGATGGTGACAGCATCAACGTCTCCAGAGAGGTGGATGGGAATAAGAGCAGGGAAATGACCCAAACGTCTTCAGCACAGGATCTGGAGTGCAGTGATGTCAGTGTTAAAGCAGATGAAATTAGTTCAGCATGGGTGGATAGAAACGATGCTGCAGAGTCTGTTGCTGAACTTGTGAATTTTGTTCCCGATGATGTAAATATTCAGTTTTCGCTACAGGAAAATCTGCCTCCTCCAGCCGAACCTCCAGGTGCAGTTGGTGCACTGGCAAAGGGTGGATCTGATAATATAATTTCTCTCTCTCATGCAGAGCCAGAATCAATTGAACCTGTTATTTGTAAAGCATCCATTAGGGATGACCTCATAAATGTCAGCTGCTCACTCAGCCCTGATCTGCCTACCAATGAGACTTATGATGAAATTAAACAAGATGATATGAAAGAAAAACAAAAAGTGGGAGATCAGACCTCCACATTGTTTGAAGAGAAAAGGAAACAGGCTGAAGAAGCAACAGTGGACAATCAAAAGGAAGCAGCGGACACCAGTGAGCTGCAGACAGGAAAGACAGGCACAACACCACCACAGAGTAATGGACCAGATAAAGAGGCTGTAGAGGAAATTGGAGCCCCACAGCCACCACATAAGCATAAAGTACAAAAGACTGAGTCACCATTAGAGGATATAAAGAAAGAAGGAGAAAGGAGCAGGGGTTTTGCATTTAAAAGCGAGCCAGAAAGTTGTTCCTTATCTTCCAGCAGATCTTTAGGGTCACCTGAGGACATGCTACATGCTGAGGTAGAATCTAGTAGTGAACGTCAGACTGTTTATGACCATAGTTTGTGCCAAACTCTGACAGCAACACTGGAATGCAGCTCTTACACCGACACTGCACCAGATTTGTGTGCTGCT
Source organism: Dascyllus trimaculatus (assembly GCA_024666655.1). Lineage (NCBI taxonomy): Eukaryota > Metazoa > Chordata > Actinopteri > Pomacentridae > Dascyllus > Dascyllus trimaculatus. Next base: position 22,616,945 of record CM045464.1, on the reverse strand, counting down.
CTTGGCCAATCACAGTCCACACCAGATCCAAGCTGTTTTGCGCAGCAACAAGAGCAACAGCAGCAGCGTCTGGGATCCAGACATCCCACGGCGGAATTGTCAGTTGGCTGTCTACAGGGGGGAGAAATGGCCCAAGGTCCAGGAGTAAAAGGGGCAATGGAGAAAGGAGGCGACTCTGTAGGGAGTTTGTGTCAATCAGGCAGCGAGGATAAGTTGACAGGTGATAACTGCAGTGGCAATGAAGGTGCGATAGCTCAAGAGAAAGGCGAGAGACTACAAGCTGTAGTAGGAGTTGATGGGGTACATGTTCCGTCTCACCTTGCCAGTGATTTGAATGAGAGCGGAAGGACTGCTGAGAGAAATGCCTCAGCTCACACAGGGATAGCATTAGATTGCCCTCATGCAGGTGAGACAAGACAGGAGATACATGAGAATAAAAGTCCCGGTTTAGGGGTAGGTGGGTCAGATACAGATTTAATGCCAGACACTGAGTTTGTGAGTGATCTGGATGGAAAAGGTCAGCAAAAAAGCAATCTATCGGCTGCCTGTCAAGACCAATATAGAACACCTGATATGTCAAAGAACACTACTGGATCTGTTGAGCCGGCTTCACAGCAACATGAGATTTCACCTGTCCCGATTTCTGTTTCATCAAAGGTCAGCACAGATAGCTATGACATTCAGACAGACATTATTGCAAGCTCAAACCAGACTGAAGAAATTCCTACAAAGTTATTCAGCACTCTGCCGGATGCTGCTGGGCAACTGGAAACTGTGGAAAAGGATTTGAGTGCTGCGATGACTGTGAAAAGCAACAGCAGTGAAACCGGGAAGTGTGAAATTCAGGATACAGTGTGCAGGCCTCCCGAGCTCCAAGGCTCCAATAAAACTTCAGCACAAAGCAGCTCAATAGTACAAACACCCATAAAAGACCCTGATGTAGAGGAGATCACAAAAGAAGATAAAGCTGCTTTGGATAAAGAGAAAGTTAGCAGCCGCGAGAAGGAACAAAGTGAGACAAAAGTAATAGACAATGAAGCAATAGAAAAGCAGGGGGTCATAAATTTAACTGGGAGTGCTGAAGACAGTGGGTCAGGATCAATGAAAGTGTCAGACTGCTTTCAAAATGAGGTCTCAAACAGCAGCACAGAGATTGCTCACTCAGAGAGGAGCATTGGATTTTCTAAGGCAGCAGAAAATGACAGTAATATAACAGAGAAAATGACTGCTGATGTCATCGCAGGTCCATCTGTTGTTTTGTCAAAGTGCCTGGAAGATTTTGCATCTACCCCTCTTGTAGCCCTTATCCAGTCAGAAAAACCCAATGATCAAGTGTCAGATTCAAAGCCCAAAGATGATATTACGGTGATCTCCACTGCTCCTGTCTGCGCCTCTCCTGCTGAACAAGTGTCAGAAAGTCCTGCTCCTGAACTAACCGCCCAGGAACCAGACACAAACTGGATAAAAGCACTAAAAGAAGCTGCGTCCCATTCACAGAGTGAACAAGTGAACACAGTGGATGCCTCAAGGTAAACACGTGTGTGTGTTCTGTATGCATGTGTGTAAGAACTGCAGATTAGAAAATAAAAAAATATGTCAAAGGTCAGAAGAGGCCGTCATGCCCCCTCACCCTTAATGTGTGCATGTTCGTGTGCTGTCACATATCATCTGCTCTAGTACATCACAAAAAGAAAGGATGAAAAGGAAGAAAAATGGGGAGGATTTTGATTGGATTCACATTTATATTCCCCTGAGTTGTGAATCTGTGATGTTCAGTCTGTTACCATAGATTTCTGCCTTTTTTTTTCAATTTAGCATTCCAGTAACACCATGTTTAGGCCTTGTTTGGACTGATATTGCGGAGAGCAGTGTGACAATGAATATGAATGAGGAGGTAAACACAGAGCTGCACTTTGTATTAGCTCGAGCTCGGGTCAGATGACTGTGCCTGTTGAAGCCTAATGGAAGTAATGCAGGCCTTTATATTCAAAGGGTGACATCAGCTGTGACATCGTGCCTGGTCTCCACAGCAAGAATGAGCCTTTTTTTCACACAAAACATACTGTTCAACACGATACAACAACACAAACATACCTAGAGAACTCGTGCATACACTCCTTCTTGAAAGTACAAATGCCCCTACACAAACACACACACTTGTGATTTGTCAGTCATTCCTTGAGCATGTGCTGTAAACTAAATAACAAATCCACCAACCCCCTCTTCTTGTATTGTTTTTTTCCAGACCCCTCCCATCTCTGGAGTCTCCTCAGCTAGAGTTTCTCACTCCTACTGAGGAGGTAGCTGCTCCTCTGAGACAGGAGGAGATCCCATCACCGGAGCAAGTAGCAGAGACGACAACAGAGATCCAATCTCTAAATCTCCTGAAGAAGCCAGTAGACCTTCCCGAACCTTTAAAAAAGACAACAGATCCTCCAGAGCCAAAGCAGCAGACAGCAGAGCTTTACAAACCAACACTTAGCACAAAAGTAGAGCTCCCAGAAGAAACAGAAAAAGGTGAGCTCTCAGAACCAGCCAAGAAAGAAGAGGAGCCTCCATATGAGTTTACAGAAGAAAAGAAGCCAGTGATTTCTCTGGAGGAAACAGCTAAGATCTCTGAACCAACACAAAGGCCAGAAGAGATCCCAGAACCAACGAAAAATGAAGTAGAATCCCTAGAGCAGGCAAAGGATGAGGAACCAGAACCAACACAGACGACAACAGAGACCATTCAACCAGAGAAGGAGCTGATCAGTGAGCTGACAGAGGAAGGAGTGGAAAAACCAGTAGAGATCCCACCTGTGGAGCCATTTACAGTCCCAGCTGAGAAAACCACAGTGACAGAAACAATCCAGGAGCCTGCTGAGGAGCTACAAGACAGTGGGTAAGTGCCTTTAAATAACCAAAAGACTGACATATAATTCAATACAATGAGTGTTTGACTATCTCTACATCTGAATTTCTTTTAAAATGTGTTTTTTGTGAGCAGGATAGTGACATATCTATTGTCTTACTACTTTTGTTGTTTAATGAACATGACAGATCACCTCTTACTGTGTGTTTCATATAGCCTGCACTATGAATTGATGTCTACAGTTCCCAGTAAAAGCCCATTTTACAAGTCTGAATAAACCGCGACGTAATGCTTCCCTAGATGGCTGCAACCAACAGACTGTTCTCTCTGAGCTCATTCAGGGTTTGGCTAAAAGAAAATGTGTCCTTGTAGTCACTAATTCACTTAAATCTGAAGTTGTTATTGGGCATTAGCTGATTTTCCAACATGGGACCACAGATCAGGATGATTTTGGACCTGATAACATTTCCTCATCATAAGAGTGACGCCGTGGAGACATTTTATTGCAGCTAACCGATTTTGTGAAATGGGGAATCTCAGGGGAACATGTGCTTTATAGCTTAGCAGCTCACACACTGCCCTGCCTGTCACACGTTTGAAATGGATTTCCATGCGCCCGGAGAGTCCCGTTGGTGGCTTTGTTTGGCTTTCAGACACTTGGAGGGCGTCTGGTAGGTTGTTTCTGTCTGCAGCGGTTTAACAGTGTCTGACTGGACGAATGAGCTGGAGTCTCACAGATTCGCACTGGTTGATGTGATGGCAGCGAACCCTTTATGCTGTTAAAATTTCTGACTGAGTTAAATACACATAGTAAAGCACTGTGTTGTTCAGTCGACCTCCATGCTGGCGCTCTGTATTTATTTTATTTAAGCATTTTAAAAGCTCCAGCTTGACTAACTTCCCATGTAGTTTATTCTTTTGCTGTTCCTAGTGCATTTAAGGAGGTTATGAAGGCATTTTGTTGGATTTACTGTTTGATTAATCTCTTTGGGTATGTTTAAAATAACTTAAATCTTTACAGATGATTACTTTTCACTCCTGTCTCCTTGTTATCTTCATTTTTTGCCACTCTCTCCTGCTGCATGCCGAGGAGCCATCCCACATACCAGAGTAGCACTTGCTGCCTGTCAGTCTCAACACTTGTCCCATCACTGCTGTTGGAGACACGGCTCTTTATTCAGATTAGCAAAGAGAAAGACTGACAGTGATATTTCCCTTTGGTTGCATCAAAAGATAAAGTTACACTTGCATACATGTGGCAGAGACCGAAATGGGACTGCATGGACGATGACATATGTGTGTGTGAGTGCATGTGTTTTTTTCTCCGCCCCCAGAGGCTGTCCTAGCTGTCAGTCCTGCTCAGTCTATGCGGCTTTGTGAACTGAAGCCTGTAGTGGGAGGAATTTGGGCAGGCACTCAGCCCCACTGAAGTCATTTGCACAGACCAGACAGAGTGGAACAAAAGCCAGGGTTCAGGGAAACACTCGAGCATGTGCTGCGGCGTGGAGTGTGTATGACAGAGTCAGTCACAGAGGAGAGGCACACTGGGACGTTCAGTCATTGGCTTTGCTGTCATTTCCATCTGAAGTCATTTCCATCGCTTGCTGTAGTTACCTCTGAAGTTGTGCGATGGATTTATCCGGAGCTGAAATCTGGGTGAGTTGACAGAAAGTAGCTGCCCTGCTTTTCTGTGTGTGTGTGTGTGTGTCTATAGTAAGTGTTTGTGTTTAAGTCCCTCCAGGTGGAAGCAGCAGATGGTCTGTAGGTAACTAGTGCTAATTACGCCCAACCTCTGCTGACCTCACCAGATGGGTGGAGGGGAGGGACAGATAGAAAGACGCAGGGACTGATAGGAGGCTTCTCTGGAACAAAGTTGCGAAATGAACAACAATGTACCTCCTGCCATTTAAAGGAAACTTTTACAGGTTACAGCATGTCGTGCTCCCTTCTCTGCCTGGCAGGAAACCTCCTCAGTAGTAGTCAAAATAATGATTAACTACTGACTGTGGGTTTTGAGCATGTGAGCTAATGAAAGATTTTGGATCTTCCAGGAGACATAAAGGGCCGCTGACTGTCTTGCTCACATATGGCATAAAAGTGCAGTGTAGGATCTTTCTCATCCACGTTTTTGGAGTGAAAAGGAGCCCACATTGTACTGTAAATAGACTAGTTGCCATGGTGATTGTAGGTTCACTTGCCTTTGCCGGCACAAGTGAAGTGGATAAACTCGTGTCAGTCATTTATTCAGCCATACTGACTTGCCTGTGAATTATTCTTTATCTCAGTAGTGGCAGAAGAGAATTGGTTGATTAATGAAGTACATATTTGCAATATATACAATGTGTTCTTGAATGTGGAGTGTGTGTGTGTGTGTGTGTGTGTGTGTGTGTGTGTGTGTGTGTGTGTGTGTGTGTGTGTGTGTGTGTGTGTGTGTGTGTGTGTGTGTGTGAGGACAGTATGAGCTAGCTGTTGGCTGCTGGACAGAAATGGTCCTCCCCTTATTACAGCATTTAGAAAAAAAACATTTCTCTCCGTACATTCAGCTGGTTTTATTTACAGCTCTCTGTTGAACACTTGAGTGCAGCTGTTTCATGTAGATTATATTAAATGTGTGTGTGTAAGGCTTGAATACAGTACAGGGAAAGCAGCTTTAATATTCATTAATGAAAGGGGAGGTTAGAGAATTAAGTGTCTTCTCTGCGTTTGCTTTAAACTGAGGTGTCTTTGAGTGATTCACTTCACCCAGGTGAATTACGAACGATAACAACTGTGTTGAACAGCCTCCAGGTGCTAAGGCCAACAGTAAAACTAAACTGATGCGAAGCTGTGGGAGGCCTCACTGTAAAAGAGCACATGTGCTCCATCTAATTTGTTGCATTCATTCGGTTTTATAGTCCGAGCTTCTGCTGCTTCTTGCACATCATATCTGGAGGGAGCATTAAAGTTAGAAATCTCCAGCCACAAACCTGAGTGAGTCAGCTGACTTTATCTCCGCATAAAAGTCCCTGAATTAGGAAATAGTTTGATCTAGTATATCCTCTAATAGTTTAATCTTATTTTCTTTCAGTTGTCTCTTCTAAATTAGATTTGATGACTAACTTTGTTTCGATTTATTTTTCTATCTGCCCCAGAACTGTTTTTGTCCGTCTCTGGCGACGGCAGCGAGTCTTATGACAGTTTGTCCAAACTATGTTGTGACTTGGTTGTTTCTATTTCCAGGCAGCATGTGCCAAGTTGGCCACAGATGCTGACACATGTATAGCTTTGCCCTGCGGGTGTAAGTTTCTGACTATGGATTTGTAAAGTGGGGAGTGGAATCAAATAAAAAAAAATCGTATATGAAATTTGAGGATGCTTCCTCCTGTATGCAGCCGTCCTGCACCAGTCAGAAAAGTCAGTACTTTTATAATGGAGAGATAGGAACCACATCAGTGTTAAGATGTAAACCTTAATTTGCTACGCCCGTAAGAAAAGCACACACGTTCACTAAATGTTTACTGGAGAGAGCTGGAGAATAACCGAGCTGGAGGGGACATGTGAAAAGTGCAGCTCAGCAGACGGTTGACTTGATGCCTGACTATTGTATATATGCTTTTGGTTGATGGAGGCATTGTGAAGCTCTATTTTGCAGAAGAGGCTACTGGGATATTTTTAGAGCTAAACAGGAGGCATGCCCCAAGTGGGGAACAGCTGCATGGACGTCCATCGCATTGCCTGTCAGATTAGAGTTCCTACCACTCCTGATAAGACGGGCCTGGATCAGGGCCAAATCCACTCCACCAGGTGGCTGATGATGACAGAGACAGACTCCCTCAAACAGACTACTTCTCTGCAGAGGGCAAGCAGAACAAGCATGGACTGTCATGAAAAGGGACTGATGAGAGGAGTGGCACTTTCATGCAATTTAAATGACAAAACGTTCTTAGGATGGTCGGAGTGAGCCTTTTATTTTTCAAGTCATTGCTAGGTTTAGGACAAGGCATCGAGCAGAGTGTTCCCTTTTACTCTGCTTTGAGGTAAGTTCACTTTATGGATCATTTGTACAGGAATGTGGAGGAAAATGGAGTGCGGACTCCATATCGGCATAAGTGGCCTAAGTGTTTTGGTCTGTGTGTTGATGTTTTGTGTCCCCTCCCCTGCAGGCGCTCCCTCGCTGAGCAGGCAGAGAGAGGTCACCCTGCCCGACCCGCCTCTCCCCCATCTCCTACCTTTGACCACCACATCCTGCCTGCTCTGCCTCCTCAACTCCAAGATACTACAGAGATCCCTACTCTTTTCCCCGCACCCCCAGAGAGCGACACCCTTGAATCTCTACCTACCCCACCTGCGTCCCCCAGCCTTCCTCCTCCAGCTCCTGCATCCCTTCCTGCACCTCCCACCCACCGGTTTGAGGACCTTCACCCTGCTCCTGCACCCTGCCCTGTCCCTATAAGGTATGAACATGTTACTCAACCTGCTCATTAGGTCATTTATTATTATTGTACAGTAAAGTTTATTATAATGAACTAAAAAAACTGATGTGAATGTTTGCCCTTGATTAGACCTAGCAGTAGATTTGTCCTGTGCTGACGTTAGTCCCCTTAACCTGTTTCCTGAAAAGTAGTCTGTCCTTATCCTTTCAGCCGCAAGGTTCAAGTCAAATTACAGCATTAGACTGACATCTGGCACACTGAACTACTTTGTTGAACCTGATTTCCTAGAGCTCAACAACAGAAATTCGCACAGTTTCCTTTGCTAACTTAAATAAATATTGTCACATTTTGGGGAAGACAGATTTTTGGTTTCTTGCTGACAGTAAGGTGTGAAGATTTCAGACCATTTTCATATTCAAACAGTAGATGTGTACCTGGGGCAAGCTGATGGTTGTCTTTTATGTGATTTGGAGGTAGATACATTTGGATATACATGTTGTAACTGTTTTATGTTGCAAAGGTTTGATCATTGACATTGATAAATTGCGGCATTTTTGCATTTCTATTATACTGTAGCACACGTTAAATCTTAATTTAAATCTTATTTAAATTTTTATGTACTGTATTTGTATATCTGCAGACTTTTCCAGGTTGGATACCTGTTAAAAATAGTCATATCTCAGCATAAAGGCCTAAAATAAGGGAAACAGCTAAATGTCCAACTATCAGTCTATATCTTTAAGTGATTTTTTTCACTAGGTGCAGTAACTCCAACCAGTCAAAAATGGTACAGCTCATAATTCACAGTAAAAAGACTCTGACGTTTGTGCAGATTAAACTCACAAAGACATAATGTGTTAATTAGTGATGCAGGTAGGTGAAATGTGTTGCTTGCCTCCAGTCTTGGAGCTAAGTTTCATTGCCCCCTAAAAACTCTGTGTATCATAGTTACATATTTGGAAGTTTTTGCCAAGAAAATAATCTCTTCCTGCCTTAAAATGGCTTAGATGTAATTGCGCATGGGCTATAGAATATAAAGATGCATGAAGTCCCTGTTTCTATTTGTACTCACCCCTCCCCATTCGCTGCAGCTCAAGCACACCAGCTCACCTGAGACTATGCTCAAACAATGTAAAACTACTTTTTGCTGCACAGTGACAAGATGTGATATTAAAGCAATTCAGCAATACATGTTCAAATCAATTCTGAGGAAGAATAATTGTACAAAAAGCTCCACCATGCAAGCTGAAGTGATTGTCTCTTTAGCTTTGTTTCATATGAAGCCCTGGCTGTCTGAATCTGTGTTTTTGAGATGGAACTCTTTCGTTTCAGGGTGAAAAACAGCAAATAAGTGTATTTCCTTGAATGTTGAACTGTTATTCTAAGGAATTGTGCAATATAACTCTTGTCAGTGCTGGACATATATAGATAACATATATGCAGAATTATTGTAATTGTCTCACTGAAATCCTCAGCAAATTTTGTCTGCTATGTCTTATTACCCCCCTCACAAAATTGCAGTATGGCACTGCAATGCACGCCAACCGCATGAGCTCAAAGGAAACAGGATTTGCTAATGTGAACTTAGTGGTTGTGGAAACTTAAATGCATACTGTGTAATTGTGGCTTGTTAATGGTGAATATAGCAAAAGCACAAGGACCAAATGTGTATATGTAGATATTTTAAGCACACTGCGCCTTTTCACCGTTGCACAATCTGCCCCATCATTACCACTTGACGTATTACGGCTTGGTTCTTGGAGTAGTGATCGCTCACAGCTGCTGCTTCAACCCAGGACACCAAGATTTTCATTTCATACTGATTGCATTTAAATGATGATCATTATTTCACAATCAGCGTCGTTCCCCCACTGAAAGTACTAAACATTCCTCTGCAGTCCCTTTTGGGTTTTGCAATTTATTCCATAGACTTTGAAATATTAGAGGGAATGACTCAGCCGCTTTCACAGTGCAGCTTTATTTACGACCAGCAGAGGGTGCTTTTCCTTTGCAGAGTCCATCTTCATGTTTTTTTTGCCAGTCTGTGTCTGCACTCTGCTGTCTGACTGCTGCAGTCACCTGGTGCATGCATGAATGAACACAGACAGATACTCCAGCTCAGTATGCAACAGTGTTTAACTGGATAATGACACAAAAATATTTCTATGTGGATATACACATTTTCTCAAGATAATATCAACTGATGTGCTGTCCAGCTTAACAACACCCCTTTCTGTGGGAAGACCAACATTTTTGACACTGCCAGGCTAGCATGGTGTTGTTGTATTATTTATGATATCTGACAGGCTTGTTAGAGAGCACTGGAGAGGAATATAGAACCCACCCAGCAAAACTGACTGAATATTTGGATTAGATGTTGCATACAGTCCTGTTTGCCCACAGACACACACCATCTGTGCCAACATGTGTGCAGGTGTGTACTTTACTTTTAATCTACTACATTAGTTTCTGCATGAAGTTCACGTGCAATACAAAAAAAACACTCGAACATACATTTTTTCATGGAAATAAAATAGTAATGTGTCAGTCCCTGTAGAGACTGAACAACTCTGTCAGAGCTGCTCTTTTATTTGGCCCAAAGGCACTTTAGCTGGACAAATGCTTTGTTCCGCAAGACCTTGAGCCTCTGTCCTCCACTTTAAGATTAGTGCTGCCATTTTAGAATTATTTTCATTGTCGATTAATCTGTTGGGTATTTTCTGTTTTGGTGTATAAAATGTCAGAAAATTATGAGAAATGTTAATCACTGTTTCCCAAATCCCAAGATAGCATCCTCAGAAGTATTTTTTTGGCCTCAACCTAAAACCCATTCAGTTTACTACCATAAAGGGTTAAAGAAACCAGAAGATACTCAAATTTAAGAAGCCTGAGTCAGAGAATTTAGTTTTTCATTTCATAAAAATTGCTCAAACTGAATAATTGATTATCAAAATAGTTGGGGATTAATTTAATAGTTGGCATGTAATCGGCTCTGTTGAAAATTGGACTCTTTACCATGGCACAATGAAAATGTTAGTAATTTATGAACAAGCGTATTTTGTGCCCTTTTCCTGAATGATTCATTGAGTTGCATGAGTAATAATTACATCCTTAGGTGATAAAACAAACAAGGCAGCCTGCCTTTTCTTAGCAAATAATTATTCCAGATAATGTATCTGTCAGTTACTCCCACACATTTTGTACACATGCTTTCTGTTGTGATGACAATCCCTGGAAGCTACAAAATGACGATTGCTTTGATTCTTTTGTTTCTCCTGGATTCCCCTGAAAACCCTAAAACCAATCTTCTCCTGCCGTCACATTAGAATAATTTGTGAATATTCTAATAGTCCTTTCTTTTATATTATATTATATTACCACAACATATGTCTGAAACTGATAATGGGTCGATGGATATCTGAGCCTTCATTTCTTTCTTTCTGAGGCGCCCTGATTGCTCTCCTGCTTTGTCATTTAATTTGCTGATACACAAAGACAGGATGCCACTGACACTCAGCCTATGTTTTAACAAGATATACGGTAACTGCAGACTCAGGGAATCTTCCCATTAGTGATTGTATATGAGAGCATTGCAGCTTTTTCTTGGCATTGGAAAACAAAACCCTTATCCTGCCTGGTCAGCAGTTCCTCAGAAGGAGGATTGGAGGAGCAGAGCAGCAATCAATGCCATCATCTAAAACCAGGATTCCCCCCCATATACATATGTTTGAAGTGTTTGTTTCTTGCAGAGCTGCAAGAAACATACTCAGATGCTTTTTTAAGAAAAAAAGCATTTGAGTATTTCCATCTCACAGTGCACGAGAGCTGTTCTACTCACACCAACAAAGATCTGTACTCTATCTTTGGACTTAGTGTCCCACTTTGTCATAACTGTGTCACCAGTGTTGTTTAACTGATTACAGCAGCATTTTTATGCTGTACTGCAAGTGTACTTTGTGTTTATAGACATCTTTGGCTTACAGACATGGTAATCTGATCTGATACACTGTCAAAGTGTATTTTTATTGCTCTTTGTGTTATCACTTACTGAGTCAGAGCCTATAATTTGCTGTAGGAGAGGGTACCCTCTTTTGTGGTCTTTCTCCTCTAGCTTATGGTTGTTTGGGTAATCTTGTTTGAGTTTTTTTATGACAAATTTAGAAGCATACTGCTCGTTTACATTGCTCAATTTGAGTCTACACAAATTTGCATGACTAAACACGGGAGTTTAGCTTGAACTGCCTTTGCAATCATAATTTTCACCTTTTTCGCACAAATTCCTATTATGTTTTAGTGATAAATTGCCAAAATCTCAAATCCCAGCCCTAAAGTCATACTTTATTTTATAAAGTCTGCTGTATCTCATAGAACTAAAATTCACTTCAGTGGTACAAAGAGTTTATTTTTCTGCTACTATGCTCATAAGTAAAAGCAATTTTCAACCCGTTCTCCTCAAAACAGTAATTGTTCTGCACCTTCACAGTCGAATGATATACTATTACCTTTAAACCCTCCAGCTGGTTATGGATCACGATGACCCTGATTCTCCTTGAGTTGGGTTTCTGAGTTATGAATCATTCAGAAAAAACTGCCACAGCCATATCTTCCAGTGCATGAGTTTGTTGAATTTTTTATTTCTGCGTTTTCTGTAGCCGAAGCCGAAGTGCAAGGCCACCCTCTTAAAGCTGCAACAAAGAGAGGATGTTTATGTCATTCAATGGAATAGGAACATGTACTTCACACGTACTGTACATGCATTTCTGCCCTAGATACTTGTGAACTTGTATGGGGGAAGGGTCTACATGAAAGTAGGAATCAATATTTTTTCTTCAGCAGGGGTCTGTGTTGGGAGTTGTGAGTGGGCAGTGATTTTTACTTGTCCCCTCAGGTCCTGAAACATCGACCAGCAAACCCATTTGAGACCAGAATCACATCAATATTCATCAGTTAATGGACTTCATGTTTACATGCAAACGCTTCCCTTTTTAAAAGTGGTGTTGGGTTTGTACATGAATGCCAGGCTTTGTGTTTGGCAGAGGGACTGAAGTTCTTTGAGTCTTTCTCTGCCCTCGCAGGCACTGATATGACACCTTGAAATCTCAATACAGCAACTTTGTGTGACTACAAATCCTGCAGGCTCGAGTTATTGTAGTGGGCCCTCGATTCCTGACTTTCCCATGAGTGCACAAAGGATTTATTCTTCTCATATTTCCAAAGTGTCACTTTCCCATTGCCTTGACAGTCAATGAGAAAATCGTTGAACCTGTTCCTGCTCTTTTTTCTATCCCACAGGTCGTATTGTGTGTGTCTTTCACACGCAGATGACTAAAAAAAGAGAATTTAAGAGACACGGCTAGACTTTTGCGGTCTTTAATGCAGTTGGAGGTTTGGTGAGAGTGTCAGTAAATTAGATCAACAGCCCAACCTACTGACAGGGTTCAACACAAAGGCAGTTGAGCAACAAATTTAGATGCTCATGTATCAGGAAGCTTAGATCTTTGTCTCTCAGTAAAGCACGAATGAGATATCTGTAATCTCAGCCTTTTCAGTTTCATTGTTTTCTGTCTATAATGACTTTTTGTTAACATGTGCTGTTACAGAATTGCTAGTGGACTGGCTTGAATGAAAGAAACAAGAATAGGGTCAGAGCTGAATAACACACACTCACATACTAGTTTCTCAGACCCTTTTGTTTACTTCAGGCATCCCTCTGGTTGGCTAAGCGGAGTGTTGGAAGCTTCCATTGTGTGAAAAGGAGGCACAAAAATGAAATTCTCACTGTGCTGCTCAGTGGGTGAGAGGGAGGGGGGGGGATCCTGGTAGGAGAAAGGCAATTTCGCAAAGGTACGCTCACGGTGGGAAAGAAGAAGAGGAGTGATAGAGTGGAGGAGAAAGCGCCTGTTAACCAAAGGGGTTTGGGGGTCTGCTATTGTTTGGCTCTCCTGCATAGTCACAGGAACAGATGAAAAAAAGCTGCTTGTCTTTTTAAAGGCGCAGGAGGCTGGTGTCGGGGGAGAGAGTGGAGGGAAGAGGGGGGAGGAGGCAGTGAGAGCAGCAACACGGCTCAGCGATATCAGAAAGCAAACAGAGAAGAGGCGCCTCAGACACACATGCAAGACAGCAAAGAAGGAGGATTATTATTATTGTTATATTCATTTTGTTTTGGATTATTCCCTCCTTTGCACTCTGCTCTTGGAGATTTTTATCCCTCCTGGCGCAGCATCATTCAATCACCAGATGAGAAGGAGGAATATTCCCAGTCTGTAGAGGGGCAGAGGATCGGGGATGCTGTGCCTAAAGTGAGGAGCCCTTAATCATCCGCCGCTTTGCTCCTGATGCGAGGAGAACTTGCTCATCCTCTGCACTGCAGCACAGCCAGCTCAGCCGCTGCTCGCCTCCTCTAACACAGGCTGCCTGCCTTCACTCTGCAAGGATCACAGCCGTAAAGAGAGGGAGTTCTGGGGGTGGCAGGTGGATGTGGAGGGTGGCTGGAGATCAGGAGCAGGCAGGGGGGGCAGGGGAGGCAGAGCTAGCTGAGGATGGGAGCCAACGAGTCCATGGAGCAAGGACAGACCTACTGTCCATCTCAAGAACACATGTGAGTTCAGCTTAATCTGCATTCCTGTTCAGTGTACAAATAATAAAGGAGAACTGCAATTTATGCAAAAGATGGAGGACTGGCATGTGATGTGTCTTTATTTATTGATGGCTTTTCATTGGTCTTCCTTGGCACATAAATGTTCAAATGGGTGCTGGGTGATATAATTGTCCAGATTACACCTGTTAGTAATACAATACAGGTCCATATATGGCTCCTCACGGTTATTGTTGAGCGATGAAGGCTGAAAGAAATCTCTGTGAGTCACTGTTGTTTACATTTTAGCTTTCTCTTGTTCCATCTCTCTGTGCATACTACCACAAAACCCCCCACCAGACTATGACACTCTAATGCAGCCAACTGAGCATGTCAACATTGTTGCTTTTGTGATGTAAATAAGGATGAGAAAATCTGGAGCACGTGCACGGACACATGTGCATCAGGCTGCTTCGACCTCAGTACATTCTGTATGGATGAAACATAATAGTGCTGCAGGTTGAGCCTGTGGGCAGCAGGATACAGTGCAGTAGGTGCCGCTGGGAGGCTGGTGGGGTGATGTTTTGTTCTGTGGGAAGGAGGACGCGACGGGCGCTCTGGGAGCAGGAGCTGGTGACCGTGTTGAAATAGAGCACGCTGTGTGAGGGGGAGTGGAGGGAGGTAGAGTTAGAGACTGAGCAAGAGTGCTCCACTTTGTTTTATTTATATCTCAGACACACTACTGCACAGGGGAAGAAATACCTGGGGAGGAACAGAGGAGAGGGATGAGGGGAAGGGGACTGCTTGTTCTGCATGAATGATTTATGGCATAAAACAGCCATTTTTAATCTCACAGCTCTGCACTGTTCAGACCTTGGAGGACTGAATACTTTTATAAAAGCGAAGTAGATGCTTTTATTGCAGCACGGTGGAGTTAGCCGCTGTTTCCATACAGGTGTGCAGAACAGAAGCACCATCTCTATAGTACATTGTGTAACTCTTTCAAAAGCACTGGCACTATCTAAAGCATTCACACATCAAAGCACTGTAGGGCTCTGATCTGGGAGTGTTAAGTGTTAGGAAATGGTTCCAATTATGTTTACGCTCAAGGCTCTTTTTTGAAATTCCTTCTCAGCCTCATAAGTCCAAGTTGTGTCGTTTTCTGTATTCACGTGGAGGCTGAGATATTCTCTCCCTCAGCGTGTCTTTCATGCAGTAATCTGAATGAACCTGACATCTGATGTCATAATCAAATAGAGAGATACTTTAACCCCCCTCCCTCATGCTGATGCTTTGTCTTGCCAACCTCCTCACCCTGGCTTGTTGTCTTTTAATGTGCCATCTGCTCAAAGTCAGTGCCTCAGATTAGCCTAGTTGAGGTATTACTCACAGAGATTATCTTCATCTGACAGTCTTTTGTCTTCGTGGCGTCTTTGTTTTGAGACTGAGAGGAATCCTTGGACCAAAGGAGGACAGATCTTTGCTGATTGAGGCTGATGTCAGTCTGGACAGAGATTGAGAGACAAAGCTACATCTGCTGTTAGCGAAAAACACTTTTCATTCAGGTTTTGTTTATATGACCTGTAGAGGGTGCACAATGAGTCTCTGTGAGATTCCAGCTCCTGAGGTTGAGGAATCATTTCCAGGAGACATAGCTGCTTTGTGTTCTTGGCCTCTATTCGCTGCTCCCTGCTGACCACATCACATCTGCGTAGAAGGTGTTGTAAAATGAAAATAGGCTGTGTGTGGTGTTCAGTGGCTATGATGTAATACTTTAAATCCAGACACTCATTCATCACGGAATAAAAGCACAGGAGCTCCCTCTGTTGGCCTCTTTATTTCTATCTTATCGGATAGACCATACATATGACTCCATATTTTACCTTCATAGTAGTAGACGTTTACCCTTATTTTCATACAGTCAAACTACACACAAAGATTACTGGTCTCCTTGTCAGTTTTTTTCTGATGAAATTTGACTGATTAGTCCTTGTTTTGTCACTGACATTTACTAAGGCAAAGCATGTGACAGATTTACAGTTTATTGAGCTGCCGCCTTATGTTTGCCATCCCTTACTAAGCTGCCATTCTTTCCCTTTTTGTCTGCCAGACAGGCAGTTGTTTCTTTTATGGCCAAAATGCTGGATCATAGCAGAACACAAAACAACCTGATACTGTAAGCTCCAAAAAACACCTGAGAGTGAAGAGATTACTGGATCAAGAGAAGATAATAAAAAGAAGATGAAGTGTAGAGAATAGGCAGAAAGTGAGGGAAATAAGTGGGTTGGAAAGAGCTAGATGGCAGTCGGTGTCCAGACAGAGAGGGTTTAGATGTCTATGGCGGTGGAAAGATGATGGAGGAAGCGTGCAGCAGATAATCCATTGAGGCTAATCACACAGCTGCTTAGAGACCAGCCGCCTGCTTCCATTTATCCCTCCCTTCTGCCTCTTTTTTTCCATCAGCTTTCATCTAATCACAGTCACCTCCTTATATTGTTTTTTAATGGTGATGTCAAATTTAGCCTGACTTCATTTTCATCTTCTTCACTGTAGGACAGTGAGGTGGTTTTTGGTTTACGTGTTGGTGCAGGCCTGTTTCCCCTTTTCCTCCAGTGGCTGGTGAAGTCTCTCCCTCCAGCACTGTGAAAGCTGTTGAGACAGACGGAGTTGGATTTGGCTGGAAGCAGAGGCACGTCTGGAGGTCTAAAATGCATCGTCTCCCTGCCTCACACTGCACAGTCTCTTTCTCTCTCTGTCTCCAGGCAGTCATCTTAGCCTGCGATAGGCTGCTATTAACTGCTGCTCTCTTTGTTTCTATTCGCCCCCATACCTCGACTGCCTACCCACGCTCCGCTTTACCTCTTTCTATATTTTGTCGGCTACTTTACAATGTAAGAGCAGATGCATTAACACAGAAGCTATTTCCTTTCACCCTGTTAATTTGTTTCATACCCACAATTAATTACAGCACTGCTCTCAGTGTCTGATTTCAGGTTTGTTAGTGTTCATCGGTATCAGTTTGAATAATGATGATCAATACTGATCAGTCTGGCAGCAGCTGCTCACCTCATATATCTGCAGTGTGTCTTAATTGCTTTCTCTATCATATAATACACTTTACTGAACCATGTGTGTGTGTTGGACTGTGTGCATCCAGTCTCTCTTGCTTTTTTTTCTCTTTCATCCGCCGTAGTGGAACATATGGCGGGAACAACCTCCAGTTACCATAGCAACGCAGTGTTTGCAGTCACATAAAAGATGTTCTCTGCAAGGACATAAACATAGCTTATAATGAGTCCTAATTACTTTGTTATTTTTCCCTTCTTGTTTTATTTGCATCCATTCTAAAAAAAACCAGCTGATTTTTAAGTGCTGAATCTTCACACAGCTATTCACAGGCAGCTAAATCTCTCTTCCTAAACACATTTGCAGAAGAATTTTTAATTCTCAATCTACATCTAACTTGCTGTCGTGTAAGCTTATTTGGTCTTTGCACACTCTCAGACACCTCCAACAGGACACACTCTGTGTGTCCTGTTGGAGGTGTCTGTGTTAATGCTTGTCTGACCATCTGATAATATGATCCCAGCTCCCAGTGACTGATCCAGATGGATGTCTAGGCAGACCAGTCTTATCATGCTGGGACACACTGGGTCCTTACAGAGATTACAGCTCTGCCCATGTGCTGTCTCATCCGAAATCACAACACCTTAGCAGGGCTAATATATTTTTTAAAAGCATTTAATATACACCTCTTATCATTTGACACCTTGTTGGGTTTTAACATGAGTGTAAATATGAGTGTAACATGATGAATTGTTTAGATGTGTCAGTGGAGCACATTGCTTTACTGGTAAAATAAGTGACTCCTTGGTTTAGATGAATCTCAATCACTGTTGTGATGTGACCCTAGAGATATAAGGACATACTGACAGTGACAACAAGGCATTTTCTACCAGCTTTTCCTATGAACATAAATGTCTCAGCTCCAAATTTATGTTTAGTTTGCTCCATATTGGCCATACTGATGCTGTTTCAGACTCCCTGTGTCTTTCATGGCACAGGCTTTTATCTGATCCAACCATGTGTCTTTGACAAAGGACCTGCACATGATGCTGAATAGCCTCAGCAATGGAATAGCTAGATCAGTCAGGTTTGTAGACCAAGACTGAGACGTGTCTTTGCTTAACGACAAAACTGTTTGTTGCTTTTTGCCACAATTAAGGTGGACGCTATGAATGAATAAGGCTAAAGGGTTATACGTAGTGGTAGTATAAATAATGAGAATAGGCTTTTTCAGAAATGGTTCGGCTGATGGATAGTAGACCTTTTCTGTATGGATACAGCAGAGTATTTCAGGAGCAAGAGGGAGAGGGGTAGACAGAGGGAGGAAAGTAGAGAGAGGAAGGCTGGGAGAGGGGGGGGGGGGGAGGTTGCTAGAAAATACAGTCATGCAGGAGGTGGGCTTCTGCAGGCAGTCTCATTTAGATTGGGAGACATCATTTCCTACTGGGGAGGAGTGGAGCCACACTGATATAGCTACAGCTGACAAAGAGGTGCAACGTGGAAGGACTCTAGATTGGAAACAAAGAGATCTGGATATTGGACATTAGAGGAAAAAAGAGAGAAGGCAGAGGAAAGGTGGGATCCGGTGGTCATCATCGTAGGAGAGGCAGTGGGTGTTTAACTGTGTGTCAGGCAGCAGCATCGTGGTGCGGAGAGGTGTAGCCCACCGGCAGCCATGGCAGTGAGTGCGTGGCAGGCTCTGTCTCCACTGCAGTGGGCTCGCTGGGGCTGGGATACACTACTGGGAGGGGCAGGTGATGGGAACAGCCCGGACTCGGATCCAGCTCTGGGTCTCCTCCGGCGTCTCTCCTGGAGCTCACATCATGACAATATGATCAGGGCTGCTGGGGGACCGGTCAGACAGAGGTGAGACAAGATGGGAGACGTGGGCCACATACTGCCAGATAATACACTGACCATCAGAGCATGGAGCTTGGTTATCAGGGTGTGTTGTGAGCACAAATACATATGTATGTGCAAGATGATAAGAAAGACCAATCAATATTGCTTTTGCTTAGAATGATAATGAATATTGACTTTATTTGCAGCCCATTGTCATGCACAAATCGAGCATTTCTCAGTTTTGGCTCAGTGTTTCCTTCAGTTCTTGTGTCTATTTTATAACTGTGATGTCTTCAGATCTTGAGGTGGTCTGATGTGTATGAGTGTTAATCTGTGACTGTTGTGATACTGGGTCTCAGGTGCATCATTATCTGTCACCTCGCTGCAGATTCAGCATTTTTATTATTGCCATTCAGTTCCTCTGGAAATGAAAACAGAAACACATACTAGCTTGGGGGTTATTGTTTTACCAATAGAGGGAATCACAATTGCTGCCTTACCTATTCGATAAAATGCTCGCACATGCAATATCTTTGCTGAATCTGTATTATAAGATATTTACACAATATATTGCTTTCAAGAATGATATCAGAGTTGCTTTTTTGGATAAAAAACTGTGTCCTTTGTGATATTGTGTTGTTCTTGACATTAATCGCTATTAATGCATTGATCCTGACACAGAGTCTGATGAACAACGGCCCTGACTTGATATGTCCTTATCCTTTGTTATAGGAGCTCAGACTCTGATGGAGCTTTTGAAACCCCAGAATCTACAACTCCTGTAAAGGCTGCTTCTCCCACTGAGCCTCAGAAAGAACAACTAACGTCTGATGATCAAGGTACAACAAGAGAATTATTCTAAGTGTGTTTAGCTATTATACAGAATCATCCTCTATGACACTACAGTAGAAATAGATGGTTATCAGAAGCATTATTACACCATCTAGTGGAATGAAACTGTATATCACATCTAGCTTTTTCTGTGCTGAAATAATCTTCAGTGCACAAAACTGAGGTTTTTTGGGATATTTAGGAAAGACACACATCTCTTCAGTCTCTTTTTCATATGATTATTTTTCATGTTTTTCTGTACAGTTGATGGACTCTTAATGAATTATTTATACCACATTCATCTCTATTATTGGATATGTCAAATACCAGCTGCAATGTATAGCTCTATGCAGGGCTTCTTGTTATAACCTGAATCTCACTCACAAACTAGTTCAAATATATGATGATGACTATTTGGTTTTTTTTAAATGCTGTGTGGATGTTTGGCTTTTTGCTGAATGAATTCTTAGTGTTATACACCATATTTCTTCATGTCCTTCTTTTGCAGTCACTAACACCTCAGTCAATAATCCTGCCTCTGACTTGCCTACTGCTGATCCACCATCTCGGTCTCCATCCATTGCTTTTGATGAGAACAAGCCCATTGCTGCCAGTGGTACCTATAACATCGAATATTTCGCTGCAGAGCCAACAAGTCACGCTCTGACTCGCTCCCTCAGCCTCCAGGGAGGAGAACTAGATAGTTCTAGTCTATTGGATGGATCAGTGTCGGGAGGTTTTCGTCCACATTCTGAATCCTTCAGCGTAGGCACTGAGAGTGCCCCAGGGACACTCCGTAGGCCCAAGAAAGTCCGTCCTGGGTCTGTAAAGAAGAAGCCTCTCCTCAGACAAAACTCCAACCCGGAGAGCCCAAGGCCAGCCTCATCCAGCAGCACCCCTGAAATCAAGAAGCGGGCAAAACCTCGTACTGCCAGCCCTCTCCAAGCTCAGGAGGAAACCGAAGGAGGCCCTGCCACACCGAGCCCTGGAGGAACTCTCCGAAGAACCAGAAAGAACCGTGTGGAGACTCCTCCTCCTCTGCCAGAGGAATCCAGTGGTACCAGTCAAGCCAGCGAAGAAAAGAGCCTTGTCATCCCTGCCTTACCCTTGTGCCAGGAGGAGATTCCTCCACCTGGTAATCTAACGGTCAACGAAGAATCTCCCATTCCTCCTTGTGCCTCCTACAAATGGGATCCAGAGAATTTTGAGAACATCAACCCTTTTAATACTGGAGGTAGTAAAATTGCCAATTCCCCTGTGCTAGGTCGCAAAGATCCTGTCTGTGTCCCCATTTCCACCCCTCCAGAGAGTCCCCCTCTCCCTGCTGTGGAACCATATCGCTCCAGTTCCCCAGCTCCTCGTGAAAAACCGATCACCAATCCTGAGGAACAACCTATTCTACCCAAACGTCAGCCAGTAAGACTGGAGTTTGATTACTCTGAGGAGAGCTGTGAGGCTCCACATCAAGCTTCTCCTCCACTTAAGAAAGTGGGTAAGAAGCCTGGTGCCAAGATGCCTCTGAGGAAACCCAAGCTGGGTCTGAAGAAGGCAACTCCAGCACAGACGGAGCAACTGGACAACAACCCTCCGGCAACCCACAACGGCAATGAGGATGAAATCCCTGTGCCTAAAGTATCTTACAATTTTGAACCTGACAAGTGGGAGGATCCAAACTTCAATCCATTTACTTCAAAGAAAGGTATTGCCAACTCCCCCAAACTATCCAGGCCATCTTATGGCTTTGACCCCAACAACTTTGATGACTCTATAGACCCTTTTAAATCCTCCAACAAAATGGCCAATTCCCCTCCTAAAGCATCGGCCTCCTTTGCGGTCTCATCCAGTGACTATAATGATAATGAAAATGACAACGATAACATTGGCGAACTGGAGGACCAAAACCAGAACAAGCCTGCGAAGAAGAAGAAAACTCCTATCAAATCGTAAGTTTGCACAGTGTTACCAGAGGGTCGCACATTTACGAAAAGTCCATACATTCTTTCAGAGCATGTGTAGGAATGTGTGCCTTTGTGAGGATTTTAGCTTAGTCTGTGTTTGTGTGTGGTTCACTAGTTTACTATGCCAGTGTCGTCTGTCTGTCTCTCTGTCACCTGTGTCTGTGTATTCCCACATGTCACAGGAAGTCCAGAGGTGTGTCCTCTCTATGTTGTCTGTTGTAAGTACAGGGACAACACCACCATCCACCCCTTTTGACCCTTAATCCCACCTTTTAGAGCAGCATGTCGCCCAGTTGTCCCTCTTCCTATTAACAGAAACATCACAATTCCTTATCAAACAAATCCATTTAAACTTTTTGAATCCTGCCCATTTTAACTGGAGGATAACTTTTTTTTAGTTTAGTTTTAAATCCTGTCTTATTAATGTTACAATTCCAGCCATGTGCTAGCTGAAGAACATCATAGCACAGCTAGGATAGCCATACTGTAAATTATCTCACTTTTTTTTTTTTTTACCAAAATAAGTATAAAATATATTTTAAAATATTTAAACATAATTTTCTTGAGTAACCACCAGCAGACTTGAAATTGTACAATACTGCATCACGGGTGGATGTGGTCAGCAATGTAAAAAAACTTTTAACCTTACAAATAGAAAACAGTGAAACAATGTTCAGTGAGGTGCTGCTGAAAACGCCTGGACAGCTCAAAACAAAGGAAGACTTACCGGCAATTTTATTAAGTACACCTGTCATATCTAATGCAATCCAATACAACAGCTCCACCAAAAGCTCTATCTTTACAAAACTCTTCAGTGTAGTTCATGTTGTCAGTGTTACACGTGTAGGTAATGCTTGTTCACAAAAAATATTAAATGATGGAGTACTATAAGATCTTTCAATTTTTATATATTTATATCTATATATCTATATCTATATCTATATATATATATATAACAACTGAAAATGTAGAAAGTTTCTAAAAGCAAAGCTGTTGCATTGGATTGCATTAGATTTCACAGTTGTAGTCAATAAAGTCAGCAATGAGTGCATTGCTGTGTTGTGTTGCTGTCTTTTATCAGCACTTTTCCAAAGCAAAAATATGTTTAAAAAAATCCTATTAGATGGTAAGTCCGTCCTTTCATCTTCTTCCGCTGAAGCTGACGTCATTGCTGATGCAGTTTCTTCCAACATGCCACATGCCACGGTGTCCATTTTTAAATGTTTAGCCAAGAAGGTGCTTGTGCTCCCTCTTGTGTTCATTGTCTGCTATTGCTGAAAAAGTTAAAACTATAAATAATCATATTTTTACAAGGAGGATATATAGTTTTCTTGTTCAAGTTGTTCATTGCCCATTTATATAAACTCCATAGGAATTCAGGATGTATTGCAACAATGAAACACTTGAAGACGTGCAACATCTGCAACGATTGCAAAAATTTAACAAATCGAATAAAGCATTACCTTAGATTTTTATCTTGCATTAATTACAGACACTAAAACAGTGTGATTCATCTTGAAGGTTGCTGGAGGCTGCTTATAATTCTATACCAACACTTTCAGAACCTATATATTTTGGAATCTATACATTTAAAGCTGAGGAACTGAGATGAGAAAAGTAAATACGTCACTAACAATAATCTACATTTACATATCATGTTTGCATCATAACCTAACCTCTCAGCCACATTATCAAATACTTCCCATTTGATTTGATTTTTTGATTACTGTGAAAAGTGAAGTAAAATATTTATAACATAATGTTAATTTTGCCATTACTCTTCACTGTGCAGTTACTAACTATAGATTCAACCGCAGTCACAAACAGTTTCACTGTTTCATTCATTTCAGCTGCACAGTAAGTAGTACTGTTGGGCATATGGTAATGTTGCTCTATGCAAAATGTTTCTTTTTATGCAAAAGCAGATGTACCCATCTGGCTTAGCAATTTAGCATTTGTGGCTATACATATTATTTTAATGTAGCAAACACTCAATGTTAGACAGTGAGTGTTGGATCTAATAAAGAGTTGCATATTAGGGGGCCTGAGTGTTTCTGAATCTTGATGATTTTCTTTTTTTTTCAGTAATACTTTCAGAGTGAAGCGGTCACCAAAGAAATCACCAGTGTCTGACCCATCACAGGTGTGTCTCCAGTGCTCCATATTTGTCCTGTATTTTTCCCTCTTTCTTCATCTGACTCTGCCATTTCTGTCTGCCTAATTTTTTGCATTGCAGGACCCGACGCCTGCAGATGAACCTTCCTCCCATCACACACAGGATGACCATGCCACAGATGAGGAGAAGCTGGCCTCCTCCACCAGTCACAAGTGGGCAGCTCTGCACGATATGGATGCAGATTTAAACTCTGACCAACAAGAATTCCCACAGCCATGCGACCTTACATCCTTTGTTAATGAGAACAGTCTTCCTCAGGAGGCTCCAGGTGAGACATAACTGTCTGAGTCTTTGCACCTCTGGCCACCTGTTTCCAAATACCTGCTAAGAGACATCAAAGCATACCACAGACAGGCAGGGCTCAAAGGGAAATTCAAAGCTTATGTTTGGATAAATCCACATGTACAGCAATCAGCCACTCTTTACTCATACAGCAATGTTATTGATTCTTGCGGCAGTGAAATAACCCTGCTGGCCTACTGCCCTCTGACCTGCAGAGGCTGTCTGGCTCAACCCATCTGGGTCAGAGATGAGCCACACAGTCCTGCCTCAGCCTCTGATCCCATCAGATCAGAGCTCAACACTGGCTGATGTGTCTCTCTGTGTCTTCTGTTTTAATACTTTGTTTTGTCTGTCTGTCTGTCTCAGTGCAAGACTATGAAATTGAGTACATGGAGAAGATTGGCTCCTCTTCCCCAGTGAGTATTTGATCTTATTCACTGACTTTATTTGTGTTTATTTATGCCTGCTGTTTTTAAGTATTTAGTTTATTTATAGTATATATTTTATATATGATATTTCAGCCAACAAAAACAAAGAGAATTCAGACATTTTTCTGTTTCCATGTTGTGTGTCTTGTAGCCACTGTCTGTGAAGAAGCCGTCTTTGTACTTGAAGTTGGACTCAGTATCTGAAAACTTAACCAAAAATACATGTGCACATGGATCTGAGCCTAGCTCCCCCTGCACAGGGTAAAGTATACTTCGCTTGTTGCAACATTACATGATGAACTTTGTGTGTGTGAATTAAGTTTTACAATGCAATGCCCAGCCCCTTTCTTGTTCTCTAGTATGTTAAATGTCAACCACAGTGATTTGGATTTTATAAAGCTTGCATTACAGATACTTCAGCTAAGTTTTCATTAACACTTTCATCCATCATATACAGTACATTACATGTCATGCCGCCCTCCACCCCTCACTCCCCCTGTTTTTCTCATTCTATGCAGGAGTTTTGAGGAGATGGAGGCTCAGATAACAGCTGGTATGAAGACACCGGTGCTGAGTCCACGGCCTGGTCCCGAGGGCTCCGCTGGGGACAAGGGCAGGAAGAGAGAAAACGAAGCCCTCAGCCGAACGCAGAGCACAGAGAGGGATGAGCAGGTTAGCCAAAATACCTTTTGTAAATATGTAAACTCTTTAGCAGGTATCACATATGTTGGGGGGAAAAATCATATCTGTTTGTAGTCACCATCATGTAAAGAAAGTCTGTCACTTTTGATTTTGGAACATTTACGCCATGTTATTGTTGAGCCACAAGGGGGGGACAGAGTGCCACTGCTCCACATGCTTTATCATAGGCCATGACTCAGCTCTTCAACGTGAACATCATCACTCATAGTGACTCTCATCAAAGCATTGTAACTGATAACAGATAGCCAGTCTGCCACACTAAGTTCCCTGCTTGAATTCAATGAATCAGCTCCTGATGCCGCCACTCAAACACTCAGCGCCTGCTTTGCCATGCTGTTCCCTGCCCCCCTCCCTGCCCTCTGCCTACTCCTCCTGGTGCCCCTTGTAGCCCCGTAGCCAGGGTCTGGTGGAGGCCCCTGCTCCAGCACTGGCCATGCCCCTGTTAGACAGGCTGTCTGAGTGTGACGATCCCCTGCAGTACCTGGAGCCCGACCTGGCTGAGACCAATCCCACCGCGTTCGCCCAAAAACTCCAGGTGTGTTGACAGACCACACATGACCCTACTTGATAAACCTTACAGGTGTTGGCTCTGGTTGCCCATTTGTGGCCTTGCTATGTGACTGTGTGTGTTTTTGTACAACCATTATTTCCATTGTGTCACCATATTACGAACATCTTGCCTTTTCATTTTCCCATTGTTTCCTCCTCTTTCGTAAGTTTCAGTTTGTAGCTTGATGCGCAAAATAGATCAGTGGTGCATAGAAATGTAGACAGTAGAAAGTGTTTGCGCTCAACTCAAGTTTCTATATGTTTTCCCTTTGCTCTCTCATCCTTGGGCCGCCACCCTCCTCCCTTACCCCTGAAATTCGGCCCTCATGTGTGCGGCCAAGGAGGAGCTGGTGCTTGCTGCCCTGAGGATAGAGGCTCTGCAGGTAGCCAAAAACATCTCTCAGTGCCCCTCCCTCTCCACTGTAACCCCCCAGGTACTGCGCTGAGTCAGCCTGCACCTGCTGTATGCAAGTGTGTGTGGGTGAGAGTGCTTGTAAGGTGCATCTTGAATGAGTGGATGAATGAAAAGCAGGTGTGCTTGACTGTAGTGTGTGTGCATGAGTGTGTCTCAGCCTGCTTTTCCCTCCCCTTAAACACACCATTCTGAGTGCGACTGTGACGCCATGGCCTTATCAACATGGTGGCTGTACCACTACATCCTCAATCCCGCCACCTCTTGCGTCCCCACATATGAAATCTCTAACATGGCTTAACGCGTCCAGCTCCCACCCTGACTAGCAGCGAGCTCCTCCAGGTTGAGTCCTCAGGAACAGAGTGTTGTGCCTTCTTAGTCCCTTGTCTTTGTTATGCATGTTGGGCAACATGCATGTTGCCTGTTCATGAGAGGCTTACATCAGCATGAATATGACTGGGAATGTCTCACACTAGACGTAATATCTGCAGCCGAGAAGTTATATGGATATAACACTCCCAGATGTATTTCGTGATGGTTTGCCATCATCGCTCTGAATCCCCAGTCACATTCTTGTTTTGTGATTTGGTCCTTTACCCAGACTAACAGCACTAACAACCAGCTACAGCAGGTACGCGTCAGCATTCAGTTTGGGTAGAATTTTAGGTTAGAAATGGAAATTTGTGGGCTGAAGGGGCAAGTGCTGAACCTTAAGGTCAGTGGAAGAGTCGGAACAGGGCAGGCACTTCCTGGGCCTCTTGTCTCATGTTGTTGTCCCACACATTTTACAGTCTCGACTCAAGAAACCCAGCACTCGACGGTGGAATATCAACGGTTCACCCTTATTTAAAGTAAGAGTATCTCGATACCCCTTAATACACCTACAGTGCAGTCCAAGTATTTGGTCACAAACACGCTTTTTATTTTCATTGTTTCATTGGCTCAGTACTTCAGCACACTGGATTACAAATGCCAGCTTTACCATTAAATTAAGATGTTCAAATCTACATTAGTTGAGAGTGTGGAATCACAGCCCTCTGACACATAATACCCCCAATTTTTGTATAGTGCAGCAAATGATAGGGCTACATTGTCTACACTGTTTACCCAACTTTGATGTGAAAGCCTTCAAATTGAAATTCAGCACTTTACTCACAGTGCTGGATTACAGAGCACAAATCCCTGTCCAAATACTTACATACTGCACTGTATACTCTAGGTCCAGTAGGTCCCAGAAATCCAACAACCAAAGAGTCCGGTAACTTTCTTATGGTTTCCCCCCACAAAACCTGTTTTGTCTCTTTGAGCGACTTTGTGCGAGTTGTGTTTTCTGCAGTCACATTTAGCATCTCTCTTGTAATACATCTAATACTGTTTGTGTCTGGGTTTGACATAGTGTTCATCTTGTGGATTCAACTTGTGTCTTTGATTTGCCCCTTTTTTGCTTATATTAAACCTACCCGTGTACCCAGTGGAGTTTTCTGAGAAGCAAGCTAAAATTATATATATGTGCCTTGTGGTCATCCTTGACAAATGTAATGAATGACCTTACTTCCTCAGAAAACACTTGCAAAGCACATTTTTCTCAAAAGTTTTAAAGTGCAGTCGTTCTTCTGAGTTGAGAAAAAACATAACAGGGGCCATTGAAAGACTTTATTATTATTACTAGAGGTACAACACTCCACAGGGTACCTTTAAGTAGTTTTTCCTCAAGTCTGCGGTTTTCCCCGATAGTACTCCTACAAGCAACACTAAATTGTTTACAGTTTACTTGACATGTGATCCAGGATGATTTAATACAAAGGATTCTCACTGTAACACAGAGCTTTGAGTCAAAGCTGCTCAGAGTCATACCACCACAGGCCATGTTTGGATTTATTTGCTTAAAGCTTAAACTTCTCTGAACTGGGAGGGTAAGCCGAATCAGTATAAAGAATAGATGCCCCTGGATTCTTTAACTTGACCAGACTTTACATTCAGAGGAATAATCAAATTACTGCTCCAGCGAGACCACGTATTAGTAGATCTCTGTCTCCTTATCCCCTGTGGGCCCCCATCATTTCATTTAAATCCTCCTGTAATCCAGGTCTACCAAGGATGACTAAATCCCTTTCAGAACAGAGTTTTAGGGGAACAAAAGTAGTAGTAGAGCAAGGAGGGGCTTTGCATTTTAATACGATGTCTTCGGTGAGGAGTTATTTTGTTCTGTCATAGCTTGCAAAGGTCTCATAAACACATGCATATGCATTTTGTTTTGGAGTGTCCCTATACACTACATCCATACTCTCTCAAATTATAAATCCTGAGAATTTTCTGGTTCACCTCACATCATAGCCTTTGTGCAAGGATTTGGAAAACTTTGTAAGAGGTTGCAGTAAACGCTGGGATTCTAGCCGCAACAGGTAAGACCGTTTTAAAATGTTGTAACATTAACATGAGACTAACATATATTTCCCTTGCCGCCCAGTCTGCTCCCCTATCCTCCCTCTCCTGTATATGATCAGCTGCTGCCCTCCTTCCCCTTTCTCTTGCCTGGACTCAATCACATTCAAGCTACTGCAATCAGCGGGCGATCATGACCGCTCAGCTGGGGCCAGCATCAGCCAATCACATGGCTAATACTGTGGCAATGAAGACTGTTTCATCCAATCATGTGGCGGCTGACCAAGTCTTCAGGAAACATCATTAGCTTGCCCTCATTTACATATTAATTTTGCTGTGTGGTACATTTTGATATAGTTCGATGCTGCCTTGCGGTTTGGTTCAGGAATCCTGTTGAGAATGTGCGTGTGAGCCCGACGTTGAGGGTCACCCATCTGCAGCTCGGTCTGATTTGTAACTGGGTATGTTTCCATTCCTTTCCCTCCTCTCCTTTGGTTCCTGGAAGCAGCACAGAGATGTGGCATCTTCAATAGAGAGTGCTGTGTCCAAGAATTCACTGTACGCCAGGAACACCACCCACACCAACTACATCGAAGGGGAGAGTCCCCACCTGCCCAGAGACCTGGACCACTCTTTGGGAATTGCACGAGAGGAGGTACTCTAAAATTTTTGTTCTATAAGCCATATTGAAGTTGCTTTAATACAGAATCTCAGACTGTAACAACTGTGTCGCCCTTCTCAGATTGTGTCGAAGGAGAAAGAGGTGCTGGAGTGGCAGAAGAAGTATGAAGACAGTCGGCAGGAAGTGGTGGAGATGAGGTAAGAGGAGACTCCTTGGGTTGTTATCGCTTCCATTACCGTGGTATCCTATGCAGACACCACAGCTGGGATTTTAACACCTACCTGGATTGTGAGCAGTGTAATGACATTTAGCGCTGTCGGACTCCACCCATTATCACATTGGGCATTTAACCTGACAATTGGTTTATCTCGCCTGAAGTGTCAAACAAAGCCACAGTTACCTGCTGAGTGATGAGCCAGGACAAGATGTCGATTTGAGTCTTAGAATCAGCACAAGGGTTACATGTGGTTTATATAAAATAGGTAGGTTTTACAGTTAAATTTGCGGCTTACGTCAATGAGAAAATGTGTTTAAGTTGCTTGTCAGCTGGATTATACACAACAACACAACCTGTCAGCAGCTCAAAACGTATTTACACTCATCTACAGATGATCAATCTATATATGGTTGCTAATTAGGGCTCAGGAAAACAGAGAGATCCGGCACTGAAACATTGTTCTCTCTCTCAGCAGGTGGTGGTGGTGTGCGTCCAGCTGGCCACTGCTAAGTTAGTGTGGATAAGACAGAGCTTAATTCATTTGACTGATTGGGCTCTGGATAAGGAGGGCCTAAGAGGCTAAGGTGGAGGCATGGCTAATCAATCCTCTTACCACTGCCAACCTGCTTTTACGAAAACAAATCTTGCCTCTAGCAACAAGACTATATGTAGAAAAAATGTAATAATCATAGTTTAGGCTACTTGAAACTCTGTCATTTCTCATAATCATTTTCAAAAGTTGTAGGCTGAACACAAGTTTCAGTTTGTCTGTCATTCACTTAAATTCTACTAAAATATGCCAAAAATTTCCCTCCGCTTTTACTTGATAATAGTAGATGTTCCCTGTAGCATATAACAGCAATGTCAAATCTTTGACCAAATACAGAAGCGATCTGGCAGTAGCTCCACATCCAGATTTCAGCCACATGTTTTTTATTTAGCAGACGTCTATTTTTTACTGGCCGAGACAAATGCATCTATGAATTGCACAAAAAAAGATTACGAAAATACTTCGTGATGCACTGATATGATCCCATCCATTTTCTGAAAATGTACAATTTTTCACCCGTAGGAGAATTGTTGCTGAGTATGAGAAGACGATTGCCCAGATGATAGGTGAGTTCATGGTTAAATACAGTTTTTCGCTGATTACAAGACCCACGCATTGGTTTCATTGCATATTTAAAACCAGCTACTATGCCACTATTTTTTGCACTTGTTTACTTCCAGCATAATGTATTATATAAGTTTTTTGTGAGCCCTTATTCATCTTAGCCGCTGACTTTAGACAGTTGAGTTTTTTTAATCCTCTGCAGCAAGTTAGCTTTGCTATGTGCTTGCTTTCATACTTATGATTGATACAGACCGAGTCCTGGTGTCAATGGAGGCGGAAGAATTCACCTTTGTCCAGCTTCTCTGGACTCATTAAATTTCACTGCAGGCTCACTCTCTGCATTATTCCTGCTCTCACCTACATTTTTGTCACCCCTGGACATTCCTGAAGATTTGATTTTTTTGCTGCAGTCTATTTTCATTTCTTACCCTCATTAAAGCACTGTCACAAAAAGGAACAGTCTGTCTCTGCTCATGTCTAACACTCGGCTCTCTCACGTGTCTTGCCCTCCCAGCTTGACTTAACACAGTCCCTTCTTTTCTGTTCTGCTCCCATCTTTGCCCCTTACTATTTGATAACCCTGACAGGCATGCCAGGTGAGTAACGTGTAATTGTCCTTCACTTGTTTGCGTCCGCTCACATCGACCCATCCGTCCGTCAGAGAAGGGAGCAGATGTGCTCACTTTCTTCATTTCATCTAGTGATGTTTGTTTGTCCATTTTGTTGCATATCATCCTGTAAGCTGTGACATTTAGTAGTTTTTTATGTTAATGGCTTTAAATCGACAGAATCTTTTGGCATTTTTTTGTTCACCTGCCCTTTTTGTAATCCCTCATTTGCTAATGTGAAATATGATATTGTACAAACTTGATCAGACAGTGGAAACGTGAACATAAACATCTGGACTAGGCTCATGACTGAAGCTGGTTGTGAAAGTCCTTCATGCAGCTTTACGGAGATAAGCAGGTCTAAGCTTATGACAGGAAAGGAAAGAGAAAGTTAGGAGGAGGGGTGATACCGTGGGGGGCTTTGTCATTTAATACTGAAGGGTCTAGAGGCAATTCAAAGCAAACCAGCTACCAGTTCTGTCTCTTTGCTAACAGGTCTCTTTTTCATTTTCCCATTGTTCAGTGTTTTTGTTTGCATGCTACTCTGGTTTAACAGAAATACTCATATAGTGTAGTAAAAAATGTTGTTAAATCATACTAACCCACAAATCCATTTTGATATATTGTCAGAAATATCCAAACAGTGTTTGTGTATACGTTTGTGTGTTGATTAATGAGTATGCGTGTCCACTACTGTGGACTCTTCAGCGGATAGAGTGATAATCTACGGTTTGTTTGTGTGTGTCCACCAGAGGATGACCAGAAAGAGAAATCTCTCTCCCACCACACCATCCAGCAGCTGATAATGGAGAAGGACCAGGCCCTGGCCGACCTCAACTCCGTAGAGAAGTCTCTGGCCGACCTCTTCCGTCGTTATGAGAAGATGAAAGACGTGCTGGAGGGCTTCCGCAAGGTAACACGCATAAAATTATGCACACTAATGAGTTTTTTCAGCATGGCCGCATTGTACTTCATTGCAGATTTTGCTTGACAGCCTTGTGGCAAGTAATTAAAATGTTTTTCATCCCTTTCAGAACGAAGACGTATTGAAGAAGTGCGCTCAGGAGTATCTGTCCAGGGTCCGCAAGGAGGAGCAGCGATATCAAGCCCTGAAGATTCATGCAGAGGAGAAATTAGACAAGTCAGTCTATACATACTCTCATTATGTCACGCTCATTCCATAATGACTGTGTTGTTTTCCCCAAAGTGAGAACACCACAATGCACTAACTGCACAATAACTCAATGCCCAGAGGAAATATGTTTGGATGTAGGCCAAAGTAATTAGCTGGTTCTGTAGATCACTTATATTGCACCTACTTGGAATTTCTAAAGATGAATTCTTTATTGGCTTTGCCACTGTGAGGTTTTTCTTTCATAAGACTTATGGGTATGGGAGGTTATGCAGAGGTGGCTTGATTTTCATTGTATTACTTTTATTTCTCCAGGGCCAATTCAGAGATAGCTCAGGTGCGAGCCAAGGCCAAGCAGGAGCAAGCTGCCTACCAGGCCAGTCTGAGGAAGGAGCAGATGAAGGTGGACTCTCTGGAGCGCACTCTGGAGCAAAAGGTCAGCAGTGGGATGTAAAAATAAATCGGAAGAAATATCCATTCATGTCCAAGTGTATAAATTGACATTTTTAACATATCTTTTGCAGAACAAAGAGATCGAGGAGCTGACAAAGATCTGTGATGAGCTGATCGCCAAGATGGGGAAGAGTTAGCACCCACACCACAGCCTTGCCAAATCTCACAGATAAAAAGAGTGCTTCTTCAGATGAATCACTCATCCACGAACTGACTGACATCTAAGGCCAAAGTGGTCTTGGGGTTTTATTTCCTACTGACTTTGTGTATACAGGATCCACAGGAATGGCTTCCTCTTAATTAATCTGTACATTTTTGATGTGTCAGTGTATCGTGCTGTATTGGGGGTCTGGTTTAAAGTTTAAGAAAATTTATCATATCATTAATGAGTGAGCGTGTGTTTGTGTATGTGTGCGTGCGTGTGTGTGTGTGTGTGTGTGTGTGTGTGTGTGTGTGAGAGAGAGAGAGAGAAAGAGAGAGAGTGCGCTTATGATAATGAGAAAGTGCAAGCATTGTTTGTGGGTTAAATTATCTATTATGATGTTGCCATGACAGCCACTGAGGGAGAAGACTGTTTACCCACTCCTGTTATTGTCTCCTGTGAATACCAGAGAAAGATAGACCAGATGCTTAGATTTATTCAAAAAAATACACTAAGAGAACACAAACTATCACAATAGCTTCTTGCATGTGTGAGAGAAAGAAACACTTTTAATGTTAACGTTTGTATATACCGTAGGAAATTCCAAGTATGAAAAAGACTCATCTGCATTTTTGATAGTTATTCTGTCACCTTCTGCCCGCTTCCCTCACGTAACCTTGTAGATATTTGTCATACTTGTCATAGCTTTTTTCGATGAAATCGTGGAACTTTATTTTTTGGATTTTATTTTGATATAAAGCAAACTAATCGTGACTGTATTCAGTTGTGACCGGGAGTAATTTAATTTTGGATGGATATGTCCTAGTCCTGCAATGGTCGTTTGTCACACTGAGGGATAACTTCTCTGCACAGCTACTGTACAGCATCTGCTTACAAAGTGCAATAAAAGATGGCAATACAGCTCACCGTGTTTACTCTGGTTCTTTCCCTCCACGCTTTGTTGTTGGTCCTCCACATGGTGGGGTATTGCATTTGCATTGCTTGGATTATAGTGGAAGTGATTTTAGACCTGGCATGAATAATAAATCAGGATTAAGATGTGACTATGGGTGTTTGACAATATCCTGAGTCCAGTCGGTATCTGAGGAAGGCAAGGCAAGTTTATTTGTTTAGCACATTTTATGCACAGAGGCAACTCAAAGGGCTTTATGTAGTGCATTGTAGCAACAAAAAAAACTTTCAGATTCAACATAACAGAACAGAGAAAATAAAAAAACTTAATTACAAAGTGTAAAATAAATGAAAGTGCAGACTTCAGTGAAAGTACAGACAAGATTCAATTAAAATTTAGAGAGTAAGTTAAAGTGTCTCATGGCTTAGCTCAGAGGGAAACTGATTCAAATGGAATAAAAATATACATGCACAGGTGATTTGCTGGTATGCACAATGCACTGGTGTTTTTTAGGTCTTTTCTGTCATTTTCTCCATTCTACATACTTTAGAAGAGTGATTCTTAAATGTGGTACGTCTAGCACAGTTTTTGCTTTTGCCAGGGGGCATGTGGAAAAATGTTAATTTGAGAAAAGAACTAAAATATACATGTTTACTTACACATTTGTCGGAGCAAAGTAAATCCAAATACACTGCATGATTGCAAATTGCTTTAAGGTTGATCTGCAGTGAGGTTGTGGTAATTGAGACTGAGTGAAAAGTAGTTGGAAAGCAAGCAGATGTTGCTTGCTTTCCAACATCTGCTTGCACCGTAAGGTAGTGTTACTCAAAGTGGTAACACTGTCATACAAAATCCTAGAAGAAACAAATCCAGTATCACATTCTCTCTTGTGACTAATTGGCTTTTATTTCGTGAACAGTGCTGAAATAACATTCGGGTTTAAATCAGTTTGAAAGAACATGATGAGTGGTGACACTGTAGACGTAGTTGATTTCATCTGACTGGTCTGTGGGGGTACATCAGACAAAAAAATAGCAGTTTGGAACTAAAGCTTTTAGTTTTTGACAAATGCTGCATCTTGGCAGTGACTAGAATAATATATTTAGAACAGCAGTGTCATTGAGACAGATGGTAGCCTACTTTAAATGATTTAGAGCAGTTCTTGTGAGTGTAATGTTCAGTTTCTGATTTTAAACTTTCAATTCTGACTTAATCTTTCCACATGTCTAACTGAAGAAGTGACGGCATTTGTATCACGTCTATTATGGTGGAACAATGGCGTATAAATACCTAAGCAGCACTAAAATACTGCAGAATGATGTCACACAACAATCATCAATCCTGCAGCACATCAACCTGCCACAGACGAAACGTCCAG
Source organism: Dascyllus trimaculatus (assembly GCA_024666655.1). NCBI lineage: Eukaryota > Metazoa > Chordata > Actinopteri > Pomacentridae > Dascyllus > Dascyllus trimaculatus. Next base: position 22,581,898 of record CM045464.1, on the reverse strand, counting down.
GTGAAGTTCTGTTCCTATACTGATCAATCCAGGTGCAGCAGGATGATGTAAGGCTGGACCAGACAGGGACAGGAAAGGGAACAGCCGGCCTGAAGATGGGTGTGGCCAGAGCAAAGAGGTAAGGTGAAAGGTTCCGGTTGGATCCTAGTCCGACTAGAATACCTACTGACACTCAGTGCAGAGCCTTGGGTCCCGGTGCAGGAGCCGGTAATCTCCTGGTTGGTACAGGAGGGGATATTAGCTCATCTGATAGCCCAGATTAAGCTCAGGGGGGCTTTTAGGAGCAAACAACCTGCTTTTCAGTGTGTGATCAGGACGAGCGAGGACCAGCAGCGCCATGAGAGCTCTTCACTACTGTTTGCTGCTCCTGCTTTCCCTGGTCCTGCTGTCAGCCAACAGTAAGAACCTGCTTTTCTTTCTCTACACCGCTCTTTTGTCCAACTTCCTATCACCCTTTTGCCTCTATTAGATCCCTGCTCAGCCCTCTGTCCACCTGTCACTTCAACTTGAGTCCTCCTTCAGGCACTCCTCTCCCTTGCCACTCTTGAATTTCCTAGAGTCCTTCACAGTTATTGTTTCTTTCTGTTTTTTTTGTTTTTTTTGCCTCAGTCTGAGAGGCAGGAGCCTGTTGAGTGAATAGCGGCTAGAAATGGCTCTACTCTCTGTCACCGGGAGAGTAAACATTGGCCACGCTGCAGTTATTTTCCTCAGAAATTGCCTGACATGTTTTTATAACAGACCAAGACCTTATAATGACACTTTATTTGTGCCACATTTGCAAACTAATTCTCTAGTCATGCTCTGAGTTTTGTTTAATTTCAGTCCATCCTCCTCCTCTGTAACTAGCATGCAATCCCAACAACTAATCTCTTAATAGGCCTGCAGGCTAATGCTTCTAGCATGTGTGCAGCGGCTGTGAGGATAGATTGGGGTCAACTACAAACTGCAGGGGGCATTTATATGACATGTCAACACACAGAAGAGTGCATAAGCAGGAAGGAAAATTGGCCAATTACACGATTTTGAAGAACTTTTGTGCTGGTATTTTTAAAATTTTGCTCTCAAAGCTGTTATTTTATCAGTAAAAGAGCTCAAAATCGGACATATTAGTAATTTAGTGTCTCATTGTGTTGATTTGCTTATTTATTTGGAAATTTTGGTCTACATCTGCACAGACACAGCACTTTTACGCTTTTTTTTTTCTCATCCTCCTGCCATCAAAACTGAATGATGATAGACACATTTGGGGCTGACGGAGGTTATTTTGATGGCCAATGCAAGAGATTGTGCTGCCGCGAAGAATATTTGAGGCTTTTGCTCTGATCCTCTTAGGAGGCAGCATTAAAGTCTAGAATTTAGGAGATGGATGGAGGGTTTCAAAAGGAAGCGTTAAAGTAATATTTCAAAGGTCAGTTAGATCTCAAATAGCTGCTCCTCTTCCTCGGGAGAGCTTTGGAAATACATTTTAAATGTGTTTCATGTGCTGAAGTGGGCTCCTGAGGCATTAGCTGAAGTTTAAAAAGATGCGTTTTTTAAATATCAGAGCGCTGGTTTACCTCTTTGGTAGATTTAGGAAGATTTGTGTGGAAGAAGTGATTAATTAGCACTCTCTCTTCGCTTGACTGTGCCTGCAGAACAAACTCCCACATCGGAAATTTACAAGGCCTGCATGTGCATGTTCATCAAACCCATAGATCCTGTTTAAATAAAGGATGAAAATATTAAGAGTTAAGATCCTTTGAGACACATGCTCACTCACAGATCTGCTTCACGACCCTTGTAGATTTTGCATGATCTCAACTAACAATGGTGCTGAATCTATGATAAAAGAGGCTGAATGTGCCACAGTGCAGACTTCACCATGCGAGAGCAGATGGCTGATAAGAATCACTTGCACTAGTGTCTAAATATGGGTTTTTAAAGGACAAACACTGCAGCGTACTTGAGCCATGAGTAAACTAGTTGTGCCTTGAGAGAAGAATACATCTAGAATACAGCTGACACAGGATTTTTTTTCCATCGCTGAGTTATTTGGTAGAAAATCCTAGATTACCATTGTAAACATTTCCCATCAACTCAAGCAGTAACATCTGGCCAGTCTAAGAATGACAGAGCATTAGTATTAATGCAGTAGCATTATATTTTCCTGTAAATGTGTTCATGTTGCAGCCTAGTTTGGTTTGTCTTTGTATGGCTTCCCTGACATGAGCACAATTTCTCATCTTCTGTATTTTATGTGATCAAAAATTCATCTTCTTCCATCTTTGATGCTACATATCTCTGGACTACACACCACAAAGATAAAACTGTGTTTCATGGATCAATAAACTCTTCAAAACAGCATGCTATGCTTTGACTTGTTTTGACTGTAAAGCTTTTATTCTTTTCTGTTTCATTCAGGTGAGGCTTTGCGATGTTACACCTGCATGGGTTCCAACAACGCCGACTGCAACCGGCAAGGCTCCAAATCTTGCCCCAGCTACTCTGATGCTTGCGCTGTAGTGCTGGGCCATGACAGTGAGTCTAACAGTAACAGTGTAGTAACCTTTTCTTTTTACTGTTTTTTAAAGCAAGAAAACATGAAACAGTGTTTTTAGAGGACAGGCTGCCGTCTGGAGCCACATCTCAGTCAGCGGGGGGTCTGAGGCTTTTAAGTAAATGAAGAGCTTTTCTACTTCTGCTCAGTGACCGTCCTTAATTAGGACGCCATGTGTTCATGGCACCAAGACAGATTTACTAAATCATAGCCAAGATTTCATTTTGTAGTTAGCTGTAGCAATTATATTTCTATTTAACTGATTTCTCTTAACTAAATCTATCTACTAAATTTAGAAAAGGTAGAGACCTACAACAAGTAAGATTTCTAGAGGGATTTTTTTTACTCATATAATGTGCTTAAACCTGCAAAAACAGTTTTTAGACCACTGGTTTTCAGCAGCAATGAGCTATGACAGAGAAAATAAAAAATATGTATCCAAAATATAAATCAGTCAAACTTTTCAGGCTAATAAAATACTGTTCAAGTACTTTACATGCAAATAACAAAGCAAAGGTTGTTAAAAATAGATTTAGATGCTATTGCACACCAAAAAATAAAACTTTATAAGACAGAGGATAGAGTAGTTAAGATAATTAAAAGATAAATAAAAGCAGTAAAAAATAAAATAAAATAAAATGACAAACAAAACTAAGTAAGCCAAGATAGTTCATCATTGCAACAAAAACCATCAACTTACTTTGGTTGGTCCATGTAAGGCAGCTGCTAAATCAGTGCAACTGACTTCTATTTCTGTCTGTTAGGTGGCGTGATGAAGTCGTGCTCCTACAGGTCTTTCTGCAGCCAGGCCAACAGCCAGGGCTACAGAGCTCCAGGTGTCAGAGTTCACTGCTGCTACAGTGACAACTGCAATGCCTCAAGCTTTGCCTCCCGCCTGCCTGGACTCAGCTACTGGCTGCTGTTCCTTCCATTGTTGTTCCACTGCTTTTTCAAGTAGACGTACAGCTCAGCTGAATCATGCCAACAAGTATCCACCTGTAACTCAAATGCCAACTACTCTGCCAAATAACACCTGCCTCATTTCACATGTCATGCCATTCGCTCACTACCACTCCACTTAACTCTTACTTTATGCATCCACACACAAACGTAGACATCATGGAGATACTGTACATGGCAGAGCCCGAGGTTTAAGGTGTGACTGTGTGGATTATACGCGCCATGTTGGACTGAATCCATTAAGAAGTACTCAAGTAGATGCGTCTTTCAATGGATTTCACTAAGCCAATAAGTAGAAGATCCTGAGGGAAACGTTGAAATAACAGGTGGAGATCATTTATTATTTTCTTCCTGTATTAACGTGGAAAGAGGAAGAGCTTCCACATCCTGGTTTGATGCTCATGACACACTTTGTAAAACTACATGATAACAGAAACTAGACTATATTTTTTATTGATCACCTATCAAGATATATTTTACCTCATTTTTCCTGTCATACATGTTGATACGCACAAATATTTCAGTATACTGTAGCTTGTGCTGCAGCAGATGTCACTGTGGTTATATTTATCACTGAGACCCCACTCAGCTGGTGTGCTGTTGCATCATTAGCCTTCTACCTGTCTGTAACACAGCTGACTTCTATGAGATATTTTGGAAGGCAGAGAAAAAAATGCTTCTCATGAACTGTAAATCCACATAATCCTTTTACATGCCCGTGGCCAGGTGTGGTGCTCTGATGAGGTTAATCCACTGCGTTTGAAGTCACTTAAAGAATTACTGAGTTTATAAAGAGACTCTGAGCACACTTCACTGATGGATGAGTCATAAGTAGAGGCAACTATATTAAAAAATATATATCTGTACATAAAGACCATGAGACAAGCCCGGGAGGGGGGTGGAGTGGGGACTGCACACTGTTTATTGTGTAATTCTTTTTGCAGTAATTTCTTTGGATTTCATGTTGTGATGTACATTAAATACATAATCTGCAGCTGTTGGTGTCTTTATGCAGTTTTAGTATTATCAATAATTAAAATGAGTGAGCGTGAAGTTACATTATACTGTATTATAATATTTGAGCATGTCTTACCCAAATCTCAGTTGCTCAAGTCTTAGATTGTGTACATTCTATAGTTTTATAAACATTTCTCATTATGGATATTTTAATTTTTTAAATTAAAATGAAAATTCATAATAAAAAAAAATTCAATGAACACAGCCATCTATCCTGAACTGTATATAATATATTGCATGAACATATATTCTACTACTGAATATCACAGTAAAACTCATGTGGAAGGTATAGATTAACTCATCATAATCCTATATAAATGCAATCAATATAAAAGTCCTTTGGTGTCCCTGTGTGAATTTGACTCTTTAAGTCCTAAAAATCACAGCAATATGAAAACTGTCAAGGGTGAGAGATTGTCTCAACTTTAAACAACACAAACAACGTTCGGATCAAGTGGGTTAACCTCATTCCATTTGCAGAATTTATTTCTAAGAAATATATATCCCGTTGCCAGTTTAAAGAACATGCTTTTGGCTTCTTTTTTTTAAAATCATTTTTAGCTACCAATGAGTGGTGCACTTGAGCAGAAGCCAGTAGAGGAAAGCTCCATAGAACCACTGTATTTATGTGCTAACAAAAATCACACCATATTAAGTAATTATATATATATGTGTGTATGTGTGTGTGTGTGTGTGTGTGTATGTATGTTGTTCATGAGAAGAATTGGTCACAATGCTCATGAAATCTTCAGAAGACAGGCTTTTTATGTTCTTCTATTTAATTACTAAACGTTCAAACGAGTACCACATACGTTTTACTACTATGTTAAATATAATATAGTTATATTGCTCATGAAATCTTCAGAAGACCAAGCCTCAACAGGTTGCAGTGGAACAAGTTTGATGGACAGAGGCCCCACTGCACAATCCAGAGTACCCAAAGGATCCAGTGCCAACATCGTGGTTCCAGACCCCATAGGACACCCTGAGAGATCTTCTTGTCCATGCCCAGTGGTTCAGAGCATTTTTGACCACATAAGGGGGACCAACACAATATATGATGCAGGCAATGTATTAATCATGAACATGAGACAACCATTTATTAATCATTTTAAATAGCATATGAACAGAGAGTGGGGTCTTACCAGCATAATATATATATCTGCTGCCTTTGCTTTCATGTGTGTTCATCTACAGTAACGTCTTTCTCCAAGGGTGTCTAATCTTGTAGTTCTCCCTGTGTCCACTGTGGGGCAGTCTAGCCACACTTGTGACTTGAGCAGATTCCATCAAATTTACACGACTGTTGCAATTCATATTGACCAACCACGCCTCATGGGTACTGCTGAGATTGGCTTGAGTCAATAGTGATAATGATTGTACTGCTTTATCGCTGTCTGCTGGGGTTTGCTCTTTATTTAAAAATGTGAAAATTTCCCTTTTTTTCCTCCTTCACTTCTTGCTTTGAAAGACTCTCTTTTTCGGTTCTGTTCTTTCTCGTGATGTCTTGCTGCTCTCTCCTTTGACAGGCAGGTGTGAGAGTGTGAACGGATTGCCCTGGAGGGGGATAGACACTGACCCCAAACCGTGAGTCTCCAGGACCGTTTAGCTAGAGCATGTTCTGGGTAGTCACGTCCACAGACAGCCAAAAGAGCGGCCCCATGTCAGCCCTCATCAGCTTTATTTGAAAGGCTTCATTTACTTTAACTTTAATTATGGTGGGAGGTGAAGGTTTGCCTAAACTTGAATGCCTGGTGGAGGGTCAAGGTGTAGTAGATGGAGGGTGTCTAAAGTTTGTCTTGAAGGGCTCATAGTTCAATGCAGAATGTTCAACAGTGTTCAACAATGTTAAAGTCAACTGGAAGTGTTTGTGCAGTTTCTTTGCCGCCCGACTGTCACCTAAATGTCACCTGCTCTTGTCACCAGCCAACATATTGTATGACAGAGTTTCTAATTTGATGGAGATATTGAAAGTGCAATTATGGCCAAAGCCCCGGCTGAGTTGGAGCGTCTCTGGACAACAACACTAGTCGCTGTTCCCCACATGTACCACTGTCTGAGCTAAAACTGAAGGTCATTGCCATGGCAACTTTGCTGTTTAAATTGGAGTATGTTTAATCCCAATCCTCTGGCACCTGAAGACATTATCACTGCAAATCCCACCGTCAGTCATCAAAAGGATGAGCCGGCTGCCCTTTAAGGGAGGCTGTGCGAAAGTAACAAGGCTGTAGAAAAGTCGTGTCTACAGTGGTTTCTAAAGTAAACCAGACAGGTTTCACTCCTTGAGAATGCCACTCAATGTCCCACACACTGACATATCCGTGATTATTTTGGTGTGTGTGTGCTTGTGTGTGTCTGGCTGTTATCAGAGAGGATTTATCAATTGCTGAGTATGTTTTGATTTGGCCATGCCCTGGAAAGATTGACGGCTTTCTGAGAAACTCATCTGCTGTCAAGCAGTCATGCTTTTATATTTTTTGCTGTGAGATTGTTTGTTATGGCCTTCTTTGCTATTTTTTTTACAATATTTATTTTCCTGGTACATTGATTGCGTGACCTGTTTGTAATGACAGCAGGTTGCAGCAGAACTGATTAGATTAGTCAATACGAATAGCAAAAAAAGTATTTTAGGAAAGACAATTGTGCTCTCCAGTAATGATCACTTTTTTCTTGTGCTCAAATCGCTTCTACATAAATTGGGTTGATGACATCAGGCAGATGGTCTGGTCTGAGGCTCCTCCCAAACAATGAAATGAACTTATGAACCATTGGTGGCATCCAGGTCCAGCCCACATAAGCAAACCTGTTCATCTAGGACAGTGTTCAGTTAACCCAGGACACGTCTGACTGTGTTGCCAGCACTAGGCTTTGGATGCAGTTGCTAAAGATAACGTGAAAAACAACCCTAACTTAATGAGTTGTGTGTCCGCACCAGCAATCTACCTCGGACCATCGATCGGCTGCTCTCAGTCAAGTGACAGCCAATATCACTGTCTTGGAGGACATGATGGTTGCAAAAACAAACACATCCGAGCTAAGAGAACACACACTGCTCGACATCAAATGCTTGCGCCATCATGGGGAGGGAACAAAAGCATTCGGGGGGAATGAGAGCGTGTGAGACGATGGCTGTGTTTACAAGTGCCCGGGTCCTGGCTGGTTGGCCCGGGTTCACCCAACGGTCACCGGTTCTGAGGTCTCCGGGTCTCGGATCTTTTTGAAAAAGATCTGTGAAGCAGAATTAAAGTGATCTACCTCCGGACTCCGGACAGAAGACCATAAGAGCTTTTCGCTCTTTGAAACGGGGGAAGAGGAAAGATACAGAGAGTGAGAGGGGGAGAGTGCGGCGACTATAGAGGGAGCAGAGTGAACGGGGAAAAGAAGAATTATGTATAATGAGTGTGTTCTCCTGCCTGAGCTACTTTGAAATGTGACTAAATGGCCCACCTTCCGTGAGGCTGGTCTCTGGATTGACAGCAGCAAGGAGCCCACTGGGAAAATCTGAAACTGACAGGAAACAGTGCAAAGACTCCAAAAACGTGTACAGCATGCTTTTGATAAGATGACGCCTAATAAAGTTTTCTTTGAATATGAAACAAAAGTGATTAGCATGAAAGCAGTTTGTTCAAGATGAAAGAAAAGTAAGCCTTTCCATTAAAATAAATCCCTTGTTTTTTTATTTTTTTGTTAAAATTTCTACAGTAATTGATTCACTTCACACGCTGTAACACTGACTTCTGTTGTGTTTAATATAGTAGTAAGATGTATGTGATACTTGTTTGAACTTTTAATAATTAAATGGGAGAGCATAAGAGAGTTCTCTTCTGAAGATTTCATAAGCAATATGACTGATTCTTCTCATAAGCAACACATTTCACATGTCTCGCTTTGCATTAGTGGATTAATTCCAAGTAAACATGCTTTGAGCCAATATACAGCACCTCTGCCATATGTTCTCAGCAGTTTTCACCTCCTTCCCAGGCTCCTCTCATGAGAAGACAGTGTTTGCACCATTTCTGTTTCAGCTATAGCTCTGGTAGAGGCTGTCTATTTTTGTTTATTCCCCACAGGAGGAACAAAGGAGCAGGATTATATAGAGAGAGCCTTCCTGTGATGAGCTTTTTTCGTTGAATTATCACACTTAATTCTAAGTGTCCTACAGGAGGAAGAAGACGTGCACCCATACGCGCAGGCTGTTCGTTTTTTTAGTGGGAAAATGGATAATCTAAGTATGACAAGTCATCATGAACTATCAAAAAAAAAATACAAAGACAGTCAATTATATTATGGAGAACTGGGGAGAGGGATTGGCACTGTGTTGAATGAATGTAGAGGGAAAAGGGTAACAAAAGAGAAGAGAGGAAAGCAGACCTTGGAGCCAAAACCAAATCACATCAGTAACCGCTGCGTCCCGGGGTGAGGGCAGGCTCAGTCAGCCGTACCATGCAACTGGGATAATTAGTTTTGGAAAGGAATATCAACTGATATAATTGAGCATTCTCCACTAATGAAGATCCTCTGTGTTGTCACTATTGAGGCGCTAATTGACGGGAGAGGGATGGGTGAGGTGGGTGCAGGGAGGGGGCTGTGGAGCTGTGCAGGATATGATGGAGGAAGTGCTGCCTATGCTGGCAACAAAAAAGTTTTTCAGGCTCGCTGATCTCTATTAGACAGGTTTTATTAAGTAGTCACTGACTCACTGTCTGTTTTCGTTCGCACAAATGCCTGTTAGTGCGCATGACGGGCTAATTCACCGCTGTTTGCTGTGTTTCCTCTAAAAGGCTCGCCAGGAGATGAAAGAAAACTGGCCGCGGCATTTAGACAGTTAAGAGAGTTAGAGAAGAGGGCGGTTTAAAGAAAAAAAGAAAAAAATCACAGGAGTCCACAGGATGGGGGTGGTGGGAGTTTAGGGGTTGCACAGGTCGTGTTGGGAGTTTCGATTGAGGGAAGCAGAGGGTCGAGGATTTGCGGAGGGAGGGCTGTGAGGAGGGGTCATGGTGAAATCAGTTGAGGGAATAATAGGAAAGCAAATTGGTTTTGACAAGTTTGGGGAGCTGGAAGTAATGCAGTCCTTTTAAAGGAGAGATGAGGGAATATCCAGCAAAACTATGAGATAATCAGGGGTACCATTTAGGAGAGGGGTGAGGGGAAGGACCAAAGCCAGAACATGGGGCCTGCTGATGACCCTGAAGGGCCAGTGGGACAAACTCAACTCTCATTGATGGCCTACAGGGGGCGACAGGTTAAAAGCAGAGCAGCATATTTATGTGAAAGAGAAAGCTGTGTTGAATATTTCAGGGTTTGTGTAATCTTTTCCCATATAAAAGCCTTAGATTTCCTACTATCTTCAGTTAAAACAGTCTTCAAAGCCTTTCAGGAGATGAAAATTTTGTATTGATTAAGTACATTTTCAGCTGTGAATGAATTAAATGAAGAAAGGTTTGCCCAATGAATGACGTTTTTGATGAAAATATTTAAGATGTCCTTGAAATTTCAAAGACCGATCAGGCAGGCAGACAGAACGGAAGACGGAAAAGGAAGATGTGCCTCGAACAGACAAAAATATTCAGAGAGACAGACAGAAAGGCAGGCAGCAGGGCAGACAGACAATACTGATCCACTATCCACTGTCACACATCTCTGAAATCAGGCATCGTCCCCAACAGCAGGCTGCCTGCCAGATCAACTCCACTGGCAGCCAACTAGACAGACTGCTCACAGCAGCCAGCATGGAGACGGACTGACGCAGAGCAACCAGCTAAGGTGTTTGAACACAAACAGAGGATTAACAGAGTTCTGGGCATTGAGGTGACGGTAAATGAAACACCAAACAGGCCCACTCCACAGGACAGCAGGTCCAAACAGACAAATGATTTCACACTCATTTCAAATTAATGTTGGAGGGTAATGGAGTCATGGTTTGGCTTTATGCTGTCCAATTTGCTGGGGCCGGTTTAAAATGGAAACGTGGACGCGATGCATCCAGTTATATATATTGTACTTACAGCAAGACAAGGAAGGATGATCTTTTGTTGGGCTGAAATTGAATTCCTGATGGTGTCAACACAGAAGTAAATGGCTGAGATAAAGTCAAATATTCTTCCAGTGCCTGCTGACACCTGCATGGCTTGATCTCTGTCTTCAGATAACATCACATATATATAGTACAGCAGGAGAGAAAGACACATGGGTCTGAAGCTGGAATGCTGCCTCAACCCTTCAACCCCAAAGAGTCTGACTCAGAATGCAATTTGCTGTTGTTGTCAGTTTTGACAATTCCTGGATGAGAGATAAAACACAAACACACATACACACACACCTCCTTAACATGCTGCTTCGTATTCCTCTAAATGTCAGTCGAATATTTGCCAAAAGTTCCTTAACCATTTTTGTCAAGTGTACACAACCTGGCCAGTTCTCACACTCTCAGATAAATAGTAAGTCAAAAACAAACTAGTAAATGCTTCTGCTACTAATTTGCTCCATCCATTTAGTATGCCAGGCAAGTAAGAAGAGTAACTTGAAATGATTTGAGCCAGGTCAGCATCTCGGGCTGCTACTAACAGCTCAATATGTTTCATATATAATCACAGCCAAGATTATTAGGTTTCTTTAAAAGGCCCCACCTCAGCAAATATGGATGATTCTACTAAGAGTCAAATCTGAGCGTTAGAACTTCTTAAGGAGGCATTTCTTTGGCTTTATAGCGAGAATAGGATGAACTAAGAAGCTTTGATTCACTAGTCAGGAAATATTTGCTGCTCACTGCCTCCTTCTCCATGTTTTCCATGTGACTCCATATCGCTTCACGTTAGTGCAGTCCCCTACAAAGTAGCTGCAAGAATCAGCACGCGGTCGGGAAAAAAAAGAAGGGTCGAAAGAGAAAATATTTAAGGCCTTGCTCCCTCTGTCAGCTTTCACCTCCTTTCCCTCCTTGTTCTTGTTTTCACAGCCCTTAATCCTGCCGGCTCCAACGCGGAGCGGTCACAGGTTTTGACAGCAGACTGTAATGACCTAAGCTGTTCTCGGTGGGGGGCGAGGAGGGTAGTTGGGGTAAGTAGTTGGGAGGGGTGTGGCAGGATGGAGAAATGTTGAACGAGAGGTTACTTGGCATGTATTTTTAGGTTTGATGCAGGTTTACATGATGGCCACCAGGGGCTGAGCACATACATACTAAACTGGGCCTGTATTGGGATAGAACAGCATCATCATTGACTGGTGTTATCTTTTCAGCCACCTGATGAGTGTAACTCTAATGTTTAATCATGTTTTCGCTCTACTTTGATCTACAGGTGAAAACTGTCCTAAACCCAACCAGTCAAGGCAGACAGCTGCCCTCCCTGAGCCTGGTTCTGCTGAGTGTTTCTTCCTGGTAAAAGAGAGTTTTTTCTTCACACTGTTGATGTGCTTTCTCAAGAGGTATCACTCAGATTTGTTGGGTTTCTCCTGTTTCTATAATAGTAGAGGGTCTTGACCTTCCTCCACTCTAAAAAATAATGTTTATTTGTTTGTTATTAAAATAAATAACTGTTAAATAACAGTTTCCATCAATCTTTTCGAGTTAAGACAACTTCAAATGAAATTATGTTTAACCAACAATCGACGTAGAGTTCGGAGAATTAGCTTTTCCGGTGCAGTCAATGGTATTTTTAATTTCCACTCACTGAGTGATTGGTAGCAATAGAACAAGTAATTCAGTTGATTACTAATAAATAAGTTATTCAAGCTAGTTTTTCCAACGTTATTTAAAGTGAATATCTGTGTTATGTAAATACTACAATCAGGAATGCAGTTTTTTTAAGTTGACAAACATTTAAAACTAAGTTGCTCCAATAAGATTTTCTTCTGTAGTTTTCGTTTTTTGAACATTTTTATTCATGTAGTAGCTTTTAAGAAAACGAATCACTTCAACAACAAATTTGTTTTTTGAGCTGCAATTTGTGTATTTCAACACACAATATTTAAATACTGAAAGCAAAAACAACACAAATTGAAACAGCCTCAGAAATTAAACTTAATAATAAACACAAAAAGCCCTCTCCAGCTGAGCAGATTTGTCAAATGAAGCATTCTTATCCACTAGCATGCAAAACTGACCGACAAAGGTCATTTTAGAAAAGAAAATGCTCCTAAATTCATTGCTGCCTGAAATCGTCCAGACATGTTAAGTTTGGGGAAGAGACTAAAGAGGAGAACTACTGACCTCAAGGCAGAGAAAGATTAAGTTACCAAGCACATTTCATTAAGATGCTGCAACTTGAATTTACTTTGAGTTTAGTTTTAAATCAACTAATGCAGATATTTGAGTTTAAATTACACACAATACTAACTGTATGTAATTATCAGCTTAATCTCTGTCATCCCAACCCATCAAAATAATGTTTACAACTTGAAAGTTTCATCTTAAAGTTTTGTTTTGTAATTATGAGGGTAATTAAGTAGTAGGGACACGTAGAGTGTATGTGACATGACATCGTATGACTTATATTGTGAATTTATGCTATTTTTAAAAATTTTATTTAACCTTTATTTAAGCAGGATAAAACTCATTGAGACTAAAAATCTCTTTTTCAAGAGTGTCCTAGCCAAGAGGCAGAACCCTAATTACAAGACACAAGTTAGATTAACAAACATAAAACAAAATACTCTCACAACGAATCAAGACAATACACTCAGGTAAAACATCTGCAGGTTAAACACTTTGTTCCAAGTTCTGTCAGGAGTGATTTAAAAGTATCAAGTGACGCCAATTCTTTCAACTGTAACTCATTCTTGAGTTCATTCCAAGAGTGCGCTGCTGCAAACCTAAAGGCCTTTTTACCCATCTCAACTCCAAGAATAGACTTATAAATTAAAAAGTACATACGTTTCAATCTTCAAAATGCCAAAGATGACCAGCCCATCCAGGCATACAGGACACAGTGATGAGTCAGCGACCTCATGTTTGTGATAAAACGCAATGCTCCATGATAAATAGTGTCCAAAGCATGCAGAGAATTGGTGGAAGCATTCATATAAATAACATCACCATAATCAAAAACAGACATAAAAGTAGCAGTGGTAAGTTTCTTTTGTGCTTCGAACAATAAATATGATTTAATTCAGAAGTAAAAGCCAAGCTTTAGTTGTAGTCTGATAATCAGTTTTTTTTATATGGGGTTTAAAAGATTAACAATTATCAATTAAAATACCAAGATTTTTATATTCTGTTACCAACTGAATCTGATGTCCATCATTTGAAGTAATGGAAATCAGTGCAAATAAAACTGAATTTAGTTTACATCACAAGTAATTTTGCGGATTGAAATCCCTTTGTTTGGTCCAGTTCAAAGATTCATAATCACTGATTATTTATGTATTGATGAACTTTTTTTTTCCAGAGCTACATAATTGCATCACCATTAAAATAACTTCTGGTCATGAAACCTGTAAAACATGAGTGCCTGTCATTCAGTTGTACATTCAGTGTGTTGCTCTTTCAAATATTTACACTGGGCTCAGCACAAACTGTTCGATACAAGCACTGCACATAAGGCTAATAGCTCAGCAGTCGATTACTGGCAACACTTATCAGGTTCATATTGTTTCTGTGACATTCATACTGTTCTAATGTGCTTTAAATGGGGAAAGTAGCATACAGTGAGTCACAGCCGTCATTCAGATGGTCCTCTCAGTCAGCATCAATGTTGACGATGTTCATTCAGCATGGTTAGTGCACTTATATTATATAATTATATTCATTTATGTATATATAGAACACCTGTAGGGACAACATAATGCACTTGCTGTATTGCATGTTTTTTTGTGATTGGTGAGAACACTGCAGCTAAACCATAGCCTTTGACAGGACACCAAAAAAAAATTAGTTAAACAAAGCTACAGCAGTGTAGATCTGCAAAGTTAGGGGTTCATTTTGAAATGGATTTGCACTATGAGCAACACTTTTGTATACTGAATGCTCATATTATATTATCTCTTCAGGCAATAATAGCATAAAGTTTAGAAAAGCTGTGCCTACTTTAATTCCTGGTCTGCCATGTTAAATCTTGTTTCCTGCTTAACACCATTATGATGCTTTTGTACAACTTCTAGGTGTGAAGCTGTGTGCATGTGATCAGGCTAAAAATCATTAACAGCATTGAAGAAGAGAAAACATTTGGTTTTAACACCATGTATCATGTGGGGTCAAAAAAACTGCTGTAGTAACACTATCTGAGGTTTTAAAAAATGTTGCACTTCTGGCCTTACTTCAATTAGTGATGTTACAGCAGGATTTTTTCCCCCTTTGGCTGTAACTGACAAAACAGGTCAGGAGAGAAGCATGTTTAAAAGTTTATACCAACAGAAAGCAGTGCAACAACTATTTCTGCCATATGGGATTTAATGTTGGTTTAACCTTTAAAGTTTAACCTTTATATTACTCACCAAGAAAATGAGTCTCCCACCAGTTGGAGATATTTCGTTCTCCATCTGACACTGATGTAGTGTTGCTGTGTGCTCACACTGGAGGTTGCAGTAAAGGAGCCAAAATACAATGATTAAAAAGGGCCAGGTACATGGTTTGAGGGACATGCTATGACTAAATAATTGATCAACTGACTAAAACACATTCATTTTTGTGGTCGAGTGTAAATGCAGCATCAGACTTTACAATAGGTATGATAATTTTCAGGTCTGAGTACATCTGCTCAAAGCTGCTCAGCAATATTTTAATATTAACAATGGGTCATACAAATATACTGTCTCTGCAGTTCCACTAAGCTACAGCTGGACTGTTTTGGTTCACTGTCTGCTGAGAAGTTTTAACAAACTAAATGTGAAACACAAAACAGTAATGGACAAAATAACCAGTGTTGTGCCAGTTAATGCTTGAAAAGAACTAGCTCAAAGTTCAGTTCACACATATGAAAATGAACAAGTTCAGTTCATAGTTCACTTTTAGAAAATCTAAACTAAGTTCAGTCCTAAAAATGAACTAGTTCACGTTTGTTTGTTACATTTTTAAATAGATAAGACACCATGTTACTCAATAGAACCAAGTGCGAACGCCAGACTGATGTTCGCACTTGTTTTTTCAGACCAGGTGGACACAGTTTGCATAAAAACGTGAGGTTCTTGCTGTCTGTGTCTTCATTTGTTAATTCATGAAACTCTGCTAGGTCTTCTGCTAAACTGGCTGCGGCACTAGCCATGCTGGACTGTTGCCAGTGTTTGCCATATACCGTTGTAAAACCTGAAAACCGCTTTCTGTGGCGAGAGTTTTCAAATGAACGTGAACGTGAATGGTGCGTGCTGCTCATTCTCGCGAGAGTGAGCGCGTTCGCGTTCACGCTCATTATTTGATAACTGATCCGTTCAGTTCAGCGTTCATGGAAAATATGAACGCGATCAGTGAACGCCGTTCATGCACAACACTGAAAATAACTAACTGGTGAATATACAATAGTGGAGCTACAGAACCAGATATTTCCCTCAGGAGTCTGTGGAAACCAAAACAGTACCTGCAGGGGTGAATATATTAGAATTCAATCAGTCATGATCACTGCAAATAGGCAACTGATTGTTAACACCACCAGCCATATCAACTTCATAACTTGATAATAATGTTGTGTTTACAGTTTCCCCCAAGTGACCAAAAAGTCAATTAATGCAGGTTGATAATAAATTCAATATCAAAGAAACATGTCATTAGGGATGCAAAGTTAGTCTATTAGGATCTCTGTGGGGGTCGAATGAAGGTGAGAAATGTTAGTAGTGGCCGATGGAAGAACGGGTAAAAATAGGATGGTGGGATAGAGGAGTGCATGTTAGGACTGCAGATAAAAACGCTGGAAAACTGAGACATGGGAGCAGGCATTAAGGTGACACGACCTGGCCCTCACCAGCCACTTCTCACAAAGCCTTGTGTAGCTCTGCTGCACTCTGCGTAGATGTGGCACTGGGTAGGAAACTTGGAAGTGCAGGAGGATTGGAGTGTCTGGCTGATTGAGTGGTATAAATAGATGGTTGAGAAGTTATTTTCAATTCAGTAGAATTGAACAGTTTTGTCCCTGAAAGCATGCTGGAGGCAAAGCCCTGACTGCTCAGCAATAGCATGTAAGGCAGCTGTGGGTTCTTTTTGGACGTGGAGATGATGCTACCTTGGAACGTATGGATGGAGAACAATGGACGTGCCATGCTATGGTTTGTGGATTATGGAAGGATAGCTGAGAAGCAGGTATGGATGGAGGAGATTGTAAACCATGAATGGGCCAAGTAGTATATATTATAAGGTTTTAGAGCACAAACAAACATGATAATTGATACAAAAAGATTACAAGAATAAACAACAATACGGTGGATTCAAGAAGTATTCACACGATTCCCTATGAGCAAGCAGTCAGTGATGGTGGGAAGGAACCAAAAAACCCTCTAGGATAGGGAGAGAGGGAAAAAACCTCAGACAGAACCAGGCTCAGGGAAGGTGTCCATCTGCCTCAACTGGTTGGGGTGGGAGTGGGGATGAGGGTGGAGGGATAGCAGGAGAGGTTAAGGTCGGGATAGCAGGATAGCAGGTAATGACAAATTTGGTTTTAGAAATGTATTCAAAATAAAAACCTCTCTCACTCAAATAAGTATTCAGACCCATAGTTCAGCTCGCTTTATGTTTATGCATTCAGTCTAGATAGCCTCTGTGCAAAGTTTTCATTCCTGAGACCAGCTGTGACCCACCACTGATGGTTAAACACGTTGGTCAGGCTAATATAAATTAGGTTGATACTTGGCAAACCGAGGAGCATCAGTGTGTCCACTTCAGTGACAGTCTGCATAATTTGGTGAACCAACCCATCAACAAATCTGAGCCAACAAATGGTGACATTTCATGCATATTTCATAGAAGTGCTACAAGTTTTAATTGAAAAAAAAAGGACTTCACATCCCTGCTACCAAGTGCTGAACATGTATTCCAATATTGAAATTCAGTGTTGTTCACCTTCAGAAGATTTGTTCTTCACTGCTGTTAGTGTAATTGCTTTCTGCCCCCAGCCATTGAAATAAAATGTCCAAAGTAATAAGACTTTCCTTTCTTCCCTAGTGTTTTAGTCTGATGGTGCTGTGATTCAGTCCCAGGCAGATGCGGTTTTGCATTATTTCATCTTATAGGTAAAAATATGAGAGTCTTTATCAACTGTGAATTGCTCTTTTTTGTTTATTATGCTGTTCTATCTTTATTTCTTCCTGTGTTTTACATACCTCATGTCATTAGTTTTCATCCCTGCACAGGACAACTAGCTGCCTCACCTCCCTGTTATTAAGTCCCTTGCTTTCACAGCCATGCAAACGATAGAACTTAGGGAGCCCGATGTTCAGATTCTAAAGATATATTCCCTCAAGACTGAGGCCACTCGAGTCCCAATATGAGATAGAGAATCTCAGACTTAACCCTGTCCCTTCTAATGCACCAATCAAGTAGATAAATAAAGGTTTAATTAAGATAGGCTCCTCAATGGGGTTATGGGGCTTGGGGGTTGGTGGTTTAATGGGGGAGGGGGATATGAAAGGCACTCTGGACATGAGAGGCAATACTTGAGCTTCACCTATGGAATAAAGCACAATAAAGGGATATTTATTAAGTATCTGAGAGTCCTGAGGCTATTGAACATGGCAGACAGCATAGGTCACTTATAATGGAAAAAAACTCCATTAAAAAGAGAAAACCATTACAGCTTGGTCATTACAAAAATATAAATTAATCAATTCAATTATTTTGCATTTTATCACCTCTCCCAAAGAGCAGAATGCATCTTATAGGTGAGGCATCAAGATTAATTGCTGTGGGAATTAATTTGGAGAGTAATTCTCATCATAAACAAAATTACATTTCACTTTATCAGTGTGAGTCAGAGCGGCGGTGTTTGTTGTGCGAATGTCCCCTCTCCACCGCTACAACTCTGTGGGCAGACTGACTTTCAGACAGAATCCAATCTGTTATAAGCTTGCCATTAATTTGAACGTTTTGAAATGCCTGGCTACAAAAATTCGTCTCAGTCAGTCAGTCAGTTAGTCATGTGCATTCAGTGAAAATTCTTGGAACAACAAACGTGTTTACAAGTGCTGAAAACACGTACACAAAAAAACTGAGGAAACAAACCACATCACAGAGACAGTATAAAGGCTTAACATCAAGCAGGTGATTCTAACTACAGCTTTTTTTTTCTTTTTTAAATGTATCACTAGTTTTTATTGTGATGCTACAGACGGTAAGAAAACCTCCATACACCAGCTTCTGAAAGGTATTACCCTCATAAATCTCTTACCTTCTCTATATACCCATATGTATAAATATATATGTATATCTTTTGTGCAAAATATAAATAACATATAAATAAACAAAATAGATAAAATGTTCACCAAAGTCTAAATTTTATTGAGCATCCTCCAACCATTATGACCTCTGCTAAATCCTTATAATTCCTGCATAGCTTCTGACGTGCCGTTTGCCTGCCTGTTCCTCGTGTGCTCACTGGTATTTTTTGTTTCTTGTACTGCCACAAACTGTCCTTCTTTAATAATAAATGCAAAGCTTTTTCCACAGCTGTTTTCAAATATCTGATTCTCCGAGGAGAAGTTGTGTTCGTTTCCTCCGAGCCCAGGGAGGTTTGCTGCTGCACCATGAGCTTTAAACCTCTTCGTTGTGCTGCCAACTGTGTCTCATGGAACTTGAAGTTTCTCGGGAATCTTCTTATAACCACTGATTTTTTTTTTTTTTTAGTGCGATCAAATAGTTTCCTCGTCTTTAGTTGTTGCCATGTTTGCTGCTCAGCTTTAATCTGTATCTCAGCTGAAGCAAATTCAATTATAAGGTCCCGGAAAGCTTATTTGTGTTTTTCAAAAACAATTGTCACCTTACATACTACGGAGTGATTAAAGCAGCAATATTAGGGAGAGGTTAATGCAAAAAAAAAAAAACATCATCGCTGAAATTACATTGCACATTTTATTGATTGCTTTGCTTATGTCACTTAACTTATGCAAATGTGATTCATAAAAATTCAAGATCACTCGAAGATGATAAATGTTTAAACCCGTATTTAGATACTTTACTTAAGTAAAAGCAGAAATACCACAGTGTAAAGATACTTGGTTATAAGTAAAAGTCCTGCATTCAAAATTTCAGTCTCAAATCAAGCAAAAGTACAAAACTATCAGCATCAAAATACACTAATAGTACCTAAGGTCAAAGTACTCTTTATGCTGAATAACACATTATACTTCATATTGGGTTATATAATGTGTGCATTGCCTTAATGTTGCAGTTGCAGCTTCCTTACACTGCTCGATAACTCAGTCTATAATGACATAGATTACTTTGATTTATAGTGTATATTAATGCTGTAAATCTGCCCAATAGCTAAAACTTTAAAATAAAGGGAGTGGGGTAAAATATACAACATTGTACAACATATTTGCCTTTAAAATATAGTGGTGCAGAAGTAGTAAGATGTATATATAGCATGGAAATACTCCAGTAAATTCAAGTACATCAAAACTATACAGTTTTAATTGCAATAGTTGAGTAAATGTACTAAGTAAAATGCCCCCAGTGCCCTCACACACTTCCAGGGTTGAATTTGTGACTAAACTGTATATAACATAACTTAATACAAAGACAAATAATCAAACTACATGTGGCTTTTATTTATTTCATTCTCACTTCTGTAAGGGTTACATGGCAACCACCTTATCAAAACTTAATGGTAGACTTCACCAACCTCTCTGCCATTATACAGTACTTTCCATAAGTGGAGGCTTTTTGCTCTATTGTGCTCGGTGATTACAGTGCCTGTGCAGTGATGTGCAATTGCAAAGATATAGTTCTTTTCTACTGATTTAACTATTGACTACAGCTCTAAATTGCACCAGAAAAAAAGTATTTTTTCTAAGTGCTGTGTTTTTTCTGGAAATACAGTCCTCCAACCTGAGATGGGGACATGCATGTCAGAAGTCTGATGTGTTATGGATCTATCTATGTACCCAAGGTGAGAATAAAGTCCTTCTGCATCATGACACATCCGAGCTTTTGCACCCTTTTCCAATCTGGTAGCCTTCGGAAAATATACCCTGAGTGAACCCAGAGGTCACAATACAAGACAAGTGAAATGGTGTAGCCATGCTTGCAAATGCACTCACACCTTATACACAGCTTGTCTGTCTCGTTCTCTCACCCTCCATATCTCCCAGACACACACGCGCACACACACACACACACATACACACACCACCGCCACCACAACCACCACCATGCATTCAGTCACTCAAAAGAGTATTGTGTGGTCAGATCCCATTGCTGTGTGTCACACAGTTTATGGGCCTGCTAGCTTTTAAGTGGCCTTTTAAGATGTTCTGCTGAGCCATTAGTAGCACTTCACCATAAAACTGCATCATTTAGGGAGCTGACTCGCTGAGCTGTGCCGGTGCCCTTAAAGACTGAGGTTGCCCAGTAGGACTAAAAGTGGGTCTGTCCTTTGTGAAGTGAGTATGCGCTTGTGCATGCCCACTTGTCTTTGAATTTATATATATATATATATATATATATATATATATATATATATATATATATATATGTATAAATGTATGATGTCTGTGTTGGTGAGTGAGCAAATGTGAAAGCAGGATAAATTTTATTTATATATTTAAGAGTAGAGGAAGTGAACAAATGGCCTGGCCGCCCTTTGCCTGAGGTAACTGTGGACCTCCATATGTAGTGAGCCCATCTCCTGGCCCTCAGTCCCTGCATCATCTCCACCAGGGGCCCCTGGGTCCAGCTGACCCACCTCCATCCTCCGTCCTCCGTCCCTCCATCTCTGTCCACAGCCATGCTGCACATAGCACAGTCCCGCCCGAGGCCAAGACTGACTTTCTCTGCAGTTTGCCATGATGTAGCACGCAGTGTAGACAAGCCCTCTCCTCCGTCCCCTCAGAGAGGGGAGTGTGCTAAGGTTGACCGATTTAACAGCTGCTGGGTAATACTCAGAAAGTCATTTGTTAAAATCTAATTGATCGCTCCATTTCCACCTCTACACTCGGCGGATGTTCTATCCGCTGTGTGAGCGTGGCTGAACAGCAGATGCTTTCTGCCCTATGGAGGCATTAAAAAAAAGCACAAAGGTGGTAGGAGAGCAGAGATGAGTCACTGTATGCTGTAATCCTCTGCGCCTTGATAACATCCAGTATACACTTGTTTATGAATGCCATAATATAGTTAACGTTATACAACTTGCAACACAATAACACAGTCGGTGTTAAAAACCATCAAAACAAAATAATAACCGCTAGCGATTGCACTCCCCTCTGATATTTGCAGTTATTATGCCAGTCCTTGTAGTTCTTTCTGTGATTCACAGTTTTTGTCTTACTCTGTTCACCGACATTGCAGGGACATTTCCTGCAGGGATCGAGGCAGTGCCCTTGCTGACCCTTCCAAAAGAGACCTTTTCTCCCTGTTTCATTTTCACCTCCTCGCCAGGACCAGGCCCTTTTATCTGGAGACATTACCTTGAGATGCAGCCAGCAGCTGGGTTCTCACTCCCCATAACACACCTATGTACCAACACTTATATCTGCCCACAGCCACTTTGGGCTCATGAGGAGCAAATGGGATGAAGCCCAGTCTAACACAAGCCTTGCTGGCCATGTGACAATGAGACTAGGTCCATGCCTGTGGTCAGTCTATGCAGCTCAGAGCCACTTGAAACGCAAACATTTCACATCAAAGCAATCAGCCACCACCCCCAGGCGCAGTTCTCACCCGCTGAGCGTTGAGGTGGCGAGCAGCCCTGCCCGCCTCCCCCTCTCACTTTGCTCCAGCGTGTTCCTGAACTCAGTCAATATATGCCTGCATACACCTACATATTATTATCAACAGTGGCTTTCACATGTCAAGTGCCTGCCAACCATACACACTTAGAAGGAGGCTCTTGCTCCCTGTACATTAGTGGCAAGTTTTTTTCACTTTACGCAATTCATGTTGGGCAATTCACTTTGCTTTAAGAGTAAGCTGATGAAAAGAGCGCAGAAAAATAACAGTTAAAAAAAAGTGCACTGAAACAGTAAAACGAAGGCAGAAATGTGAAAGATTTAAAAAGAACAGTGCATTAGGTCTTCTAAAATTTTCAATTCAATTCAAGCAGCTAATTATAAAACCACTCTGGGTGCCTGGTTGTTCCTCGGCATTGCTGCAGTGCTGCTTCATGCAGAGTGGGGAAAATGAGCCTGTCAGCCCAGTCCCAAGTTGCTGTGATGAGTGCAAATGAGGTAAGGCCCTGGAATCCTCTTGGGGAGCTCCATGAGGGAAAGTGGTGCTGGAGGGTGTGTAAATACACATAGACACACACATACGCGCACGGGCCACATAGACTGATGGCTCTGATTTGTGAGCTGTCAGGCAAAGTGGGTCAATATGTGACAAACAAGAGGGACCTTCAGATCCTCATGCCAGCCAGAACAGTGTGATCGACCAGCAGGTCTGTGGCACACTGGGGCTGAGCTGAGACGCCCCAAATAAGAGCAGAGCATCAAGTAGTTTTAGCCCGTAATGAGGTATTGTCCTCTTTTTATATGTGTGATATTACCCTCCCTGCTGAATGCTACCATTGTGCCATTGCTGTTAAAAAAAGAAAGAATGTCTGAAGGACCTGATTAAAACAAAAGCAGCACTTTGTCAGAGTTCCTGTGTGAACAGTGCTGTGTAATGATGGTCAGGTGCAGCTTGTCATTATGGAAACACAGAGGAAGTCACAACATCGTCCTGAGGAGGCAAACGGGTGGGAGACAGTGAAGCGCCACTGATGATGATGAGGAGTGTCTGGCACCCCAGCCCTTCCTGTCATTAACTCCCATGACTGTCTGAGCTTATTTCATACTGACTGGCTGAGTGGCTGCCATGATCACAGCCTCACATGTGCGCAGTCCAGCCACCTTTGATTCCACACTGCTTTCATTTACCCTCTCTATACGTCCTTCTCCACTTGTCTCTCTTCATCTACATACCTCCACTTCCTCCCTCTAGCGTGGTATTATTAGCGTCCGTACAGAGTTTTTTATTTCATTTTGATGATTGACAGCCAAGGTGATACCTTCCTTTCATTTGCATATTATGCCGTTTACTCTCTATACCTGCCACTAATGATGGTGATTCCCAGACTGCTGTTCCTGAATTAGTATGCTCCAGCCTGGGAGTCAGGGCTGCTAATCAGAGGCTGTGGTGAGAGGAGAAGGATGGCTTCAAATTACATCCTTCACAGTCAACAGGAGGTGCACATGAAAGTGCGACGTCCCGCCGCTTTTCTCCGAGCTTAGGAAGTTTGCAGATCGACAGTGACAGCACCCCGCTTACCTCTGAGACACCCACTAGAGCATCTCCAATTAAAAGCCTCCTATGATTTCCTCTATTAATAATAAATGCTCCTGAGCTTGGCGGAGCTGTGATTGGTACGTGTCTGTGAGGCTTTTCGGTACATGTACACATTTGTGTGAGTGGCATATTTGTGTGCATGTGCTTTGTTGTTTTATCTTTTTCCAGGAGTGTCCATGTGTAGCGCCTTTTCATGTGCATTCGCTGCGGTGTTTGGTTTCATGTGGTCTCCACCTCCTGTCTGTGGTGGTGGTTACCTCATAATCACAACTGAAAAGCCATAACGCGCCTCTGTGGAAACTGAAGATGCCACATTGAATTTCAGCAGGAAATCCGAAGAGGTGCCTCTCTCTTCGCTGCTGAGGTGGATGCCGGGAAGCCAGAGACAGTTTTCCAGGAAAAATGTGTTGCTGCAAACAGCGTCTGTCTCTGCGACTTCTGCACAAACATTGATCAGGCTCCAGAACACCTGGAGTGCTGCAGTTCTTTATTAAAGGCATGACTGCACTATTCTTGCTATGATTACAGATTATGTGCTTCACCACCACCTCAGACTTGAATAAAAAAAAAAAGGGCATTGTACAGGAGGTGAGCATAGCTGCAGAACACCACTCCTCCTCATAATAACAATAATTGAAGAGACACTGACATCTAAGTGGAGGGCAAGCCCTTTTGTTAAGGCTAATTTGAAAAAAAATGAAGCATGTAGTGGATAAAAACTTCACCATAAATAAGTCTGGAAAATGTTTTCACAGAGGACAATGAGGCTGTCTGGCGAGGGCATGACTTCAAAATGACACATGCACCTGGTTGCACTGTTTCTCATTTAACAAACACAGTCCATCACAGTGGTGTATCGTGGCTGCTCAGGCTGAAACTAATGCATCCTGATGGCTTATCACTACAGCACAGCCCTTTGTATTAAAATGTCTTTAAACGCCTTTCCGTCACCGTCGCAGCAGCATTCGCTTCACCTCTCCATTCTGCAGATTCAACTGATTTTGCTAATGCCTCCAGGACCTAATCAATATGCATGACTTAAGGTGTCAGTTATCAACATGCGAGTGGTTTTTCAGGAAACATTATCCTTCTCCAGTTCCTGATTTGGACCTGAATAATGTCGTTCCGTGGATCGGTGGTGAGTGCATGTGGCGGGGTAATCCACAGACATCCACTGTGGCTGTCATGCTAATGAAGAAATTTCTCCCAGAGCACAGGGGTAAGATGCACTTCCATGAGTGCTATAGGGCGTGAGGACAACTGTGACAAACACACATGATGAATGGAGAGGCTACGACCTTGGAGGAGGTATTTCTCTCTTCGCCCTGCTCCTCACCTCCTCTTTGGCGACCTCCCCTTTCTTCTGTCACTTTTCACTGTAATGGCCAGTAGAAAAAATGTCCTTTGTGTTGCATTATGTTGCTTTTTCATACACTAGAAGTCCCATTTCTTCTGCTTTAAATCAAATAAAAACACTACTCACACACTGAACACTTGCCAAAATTTGCCATCAGTTTTTCTTGGCCATGCAATTTAAAGTAATGTGCCTTCTCAGACCTCGATTACAGGCAGACGCTTCGAGAGGAGGAGGATATAAGCTGAGAAGTGAATAAATTGCAGATCAGGCTATTGTTGCTTGTGTTTGTTGCCGGTCCGTGTGTGTATATAGACGGAGAGATCTAATCCCACATGTCATTGTTGATCTGTGTTAACAGGAAAACACTCTTAGCAGTGCGATGCCACAGTCAGTGGGGATCTTTGTTTGTGTTGGGTCAGACCAGGCTGGTCAAGCTGCCACATATGGGCATTAGGCAAAGTGGATCCCACAAACAGAAGATAATAAAGCGACTACACAGACATATATTAAGATTTTATATCTCTTAAAAAATCTTTGAGTGCATTATGATGAGTATACTTAACTTGACATGGCTTTTTAAAAATATTATTTATTAATGTCAGTCCTCAAAATCTCCTTTTAACTGATGACAAATCTCAAACTTTCTCATATAACTTTCGTGAACAAGTTGTTGTTTTTTTTTTACCATTTTCTAGAACTACAATATAATGGAATATTTCCACTATTGCATTGAGAGCTGTAGACCTTCAAATTGTATGTACGTTTGTGTCACTGCAGCACTTGGATTGTACTGTGCAATAATAATTAATGGACAAATCCCCACAGTCTAAAAAATTAATGTTTAAGCTCAACAAAAAATTGCATAAGTTTGCTTCAATCTTTTTGAGTTATGCCATCTTCTAATAAAATTATGTTCAACCAACAAACTATATCAAGTTAGAGAAATTAGCTGTTCCCCTGAAATCTAAGGTACTGACTTCACCATCTGAAATCATCCAGGTGTTTTAGGATAGAGTAGGAAACTTGAAAGCCTCAATCCAAGGTGAAGAAAAATGAAGTTATCAAGCTTATTTCAGTAAGTTACCTAAGGTTGAAGTTAGTTTTAAATCAACAAATGTGCAATAAAATTACACACAGAGCACCACTCCACACCACTTAGTATATTAAAAATGCTGAGTTAATGCAACCACCAACATTATTACGTCAACAAAACTCACAAACTGCATTTTTTATCTTCTAGTCATACTTGTAATGAAGTGGTGTTAATAGATTCCTTGAATTACTACACTTCCGTCCGCAGTCTGAACTACAAATTAGACACATAGCAGCCTTCTTCACTTCATGACATTTCCTGGAATCTGCATGGCATAGTTAAACGGGGTCAGCCCAATGTTCCCACAACCCAGTGGTTCCCACAGCCCCGTGTTCCCACAGCCTTATGTTCTGACATGTCTCACATTTCTAAGACCCCGTTTACACGAAGGGAAAACGCAGATATTTCCACGTGGCTCGTCACTCCACAGCAACCCCATGTTGGAGTAGCTGTGTTGAGCTCGAGAGAGTTTGGACGCTAGCTCTCTCCTTCAAATCGCCAGCTGCGGGATTGAGTTGCGAACCCGTAACTACCAGAGGTAGAAATGTGGGAAGTGTGGGAACATAGGGCCTAATTTTGAAAAATATCTTAGGAATGTGGGAACATAGGGCTGTGAGAACATAGGGCTGTAGGAACATAAGCATGTTCCCAGTTAAACATTAGAACAGTGTGAGCAGGAGGTTTCAGGTTTTAGATGACTGTGCATGACAAAGCAGCTGCAATTTTCTACAAATTTTCATCAAGCATACAGGAAAAAAAGTCTATTGTGAAACAGGCAGTGATACATTTTCCGAGCTGACAGAGCCTCAATAGACCGAACACAGAGCAGCCACGGGACATGATCAGGCCACGGCTCTCCTAGCAGCTTCACAATGACAGATTTTTCTTTTCACCTGCAGCAGGTGTGTCGAATACATCAGGTTCACACTTCCTTAGATTACTGAATTTACTCCCGTCCACGAACAGCTTAAGTAGAGGAGGATGAGGAAGTAAATTACAACACTCATCATAAGGTGCCTCCCGGACCGTACCAAACTGTTACGGTTTTCCTAAAACCTCCACGAGCTTGTATGGAAGCCTCTTAATGTTACGAAAACAGATTTAGCAATTAAAAATGACATGGCATAACAAAGAAAGAAAACACACCACTTACACAAGAATTACAGAGGTCAGCCAGCAGTGTTTTCAGACCCAACAAATACAGCACATCAGCACATACATAGACTATATTTGGTTGACTGAGCCCTCACAATTCTTCGCCACGAGCCACAACAGATTAATTAAATCCATTTCATTTCTTAATTGGCTTCATTTTTCTCTCTGTCCTGATACAGGAGGATGTAAATGTCAGAAATTAAAACATTCAGAATAATCTAATGCTGTTCGGCATCAACCGCTGAAATGTTTTGGACTAATGTTTTTTCATTAACGTCATGTTAATTTGTCACCTTCGCCTAATACATTGAAGACTGACAGCAAGAACACATGACATTATATATTAATGAAACTACTTTATTTGCGCTTTCATGCAGGCACAAGCACGGGCACAAACAAAACATGGATTACTGTGCATTCTCTGTAGGAATTTGGAAATTTAAATCTATAGCATATGGCAAAATACATTTTTGATTTGATTTGATTTGATTTCTTTATTTATTTCGAACAAACACACATTCAGATGTATATATACCAATATTATATAAGCAGTTTATACTGTTTATCAAAATTGGCATTTCCTCTCAATTTTAAATACTTAAAAAAGGTCTGATTGCTGAAGTGATTTTGCAAAGCACTGAAATTTAAAATTCCAGGACAAATGTTGACAGGAAGGATCCAGTTTGAGCAGATATTTTCATGAAATTTGTTGCAAAAACTTCTTTTTTTCCTTTGAAAGTTCTGTCTCTCACAAACAATCGCAAGAACAAAAAAAGAAGAGAATTCAAAAATAACTGCGAATGAATGGCGCTGATCTTTCGTACGCGTGGTGTACTTGTTATCTTGCATTTGGCAGGAATTCTAAAACAAAAAAAAAACAGCATAACTTATTTTTATTATAGCTGAACGACATTCACTTTGAATAAAAGTACAGGTAAGATTTAAAGGCACTGCTGCGGATTGTGATCACTTAGTGAAACGCTACAGAGGGAACACTACAGAGGAACTGAAGAGACTTTAATCATTTCGGTAGCTGCAGGACAAACCTTTATATCTGCAGAACTCAGTGTTGAGCGAGCTCACTGTGAATTTGGTATGACAGCATGTAGTATAATAGAAGTGTCTGCTCTTGTGGCCCTTGTTAGATGAAGAATGGTCCCCTCCACACAGAGCCCTTTGCCATCTTTTTGTCTGCAGGAGAGTAGTATGATGTGACCTTTAATGGCTGGCAGGCCAGAAGAGAGCAGAGGACTTATAAGAAATGGCAGATCTGCAGCTGACCTTTAAAAAAACTCTCATATTGCATTAAGACCCTTTGATCACTTGGATTATCCACTGCTGTCTGGGACCCCACTGGATCATTCTGACCAGCCAGCCTATGTCAAGGTGCTAAGGAAAAGAAAATTACACACATAAACAAGACACAAACCATAATTTATCATTTATATTAGTTTCTGGGACTATATAAAACATATCCTTCTAAATATGATGATACATAATCATCAGGACATATCGGCAGTATCATGACAGTTATGGATTGTTTTTCATTTCTGTGTAATTGGATAGTTCCCAGGATTAAAGCTGGCTGTTTCAAGGTGTTTTTTGTGTGTTTCTGTTTACATGAGTCAATGGAAGTTGCGATGGGGGACAGATGATTCAGTCTGATCACACTATAAAACTGCAGTATGAGCCTTGTCACAGCGCCTGAGAAGATAATAGACTATTATGTAAAAACAAAGTTAAAGGTCATTTTTAATGGCATTTATGTCACCCTCTCAGCATTCATGTAACGGAATCAATTAACTTGAAATCAGCCCAGTCTCCTTTCATTATAAGAAAATATGTCAACCTTGTCACTTGGCTCCATTTAGAAATTTATCACACAGATTTTATTTAAAGACCTACACCTTTGTCCAACCATCTCTCCATCTATTAGCGATACCTGCTTTACCCTGTTAAGGGTCACGGAGGGCTGGAGCTTCTTGCAACTGAGAAAGTAAGAAGTAAAAGCCAGGGGACACTCTGAACAGGTTGACAGTTTATCGCAGTGTTAACACAAAAAGACTGACAACCACTTACACCCACATTCTTACCAAAGGTGAGTTTAGAATCACCCGTTAACCTACGAGGCCTGTCTTTGGACTGTGGGAGGAAGCTCAAGCATCTGGCGAAAACTTATAAAGGCAGCCATAAACCACTTTTCCACAGCACCGCCTCTGCACAATGTCTTATAAGTACAAAAATACAGAGAAAAACATAAGACAGTGTTAAAAACAAAAGTCTGTTAACAAAATATGAAAATCTGGCAGCAAGGTGCCAGAAAAAAGACCACAGTGGATCAATGTAACTATAGATATTTGTAAAATAATTTACAGCATTATTTGTGGTTTGTTTTTACACTCAGTATTAGGGTAACCATATTGTGATTACTGAAAACCAGGGCAGTTGGCCTGGCAATGATATACTCAAATGATACTCAAAGTTTACTCGAAGATGCCTTATAACTTCAATACATTTAAAATATGCCTCCTCTGTATGGATAGAAAATTGTTATATCACTAAATACTATCTATAACCAAAGACACAAATTCAGATAGGCTTCTCAGAGGTTATTCAACATGTTTTATTGTGACAAGTTTCAAAAATAATGAATGAAAAAAATGAAAAAATAATGTCTCTTCTGTATTAGAAAAAAGTATTAAATATCAATCATCAAAACTAAGAAGCATAAAAGGGAAAAAAAATAATTTCACATATAGTTCCACCATTCAGGTGTTATATTGTCAGTCAGGTTCTTCAGTTTTTGATAGATATGTTACATTTGAGGATGAAATATTGGACAAATATCCATCATTCACAGTTATTGTGTCACTGGAACATGAACTATGTCAGCATTTGGAGCCGTGCTCATGTCCACCCACTGAGTCTAATATTCACACTGCTTTTAGCTCTGTTTTTGGTTTCCACCAGCTCCTGAGGGAAGTCTTTGGCTTGTTGTGTTTGGCAGATGCTAAATGCTCCACAGTGTTTATCAGCTAGTATAGTGTCTAACTGTGTCTGTTTTGTTTACTACGTGTTCTCCCGGTGCTGAGCAGGTACACTGTTTTTTTTCCCCTTTTTTTTTCATGTTGCTGAAAACGGCTGCCTGCTGCGGCTAACACCTGAGAGCTGAACTGCAACACTGCAATTTTATCATGGAAACCCAAAACAATGAGGCAACAGTGACAGAGACCAAAATGCTGCACAGAGCAGAGGGAAAACTGTAGATTCTGATGAAAAGTCTGTGTGTTTGTCATCATGAGCCACTCCTTTCACATGACATACATCTTTTTCACTATTGTTAATGTAAAGATGTTCATTATAGCCGCTTTAATTAAATGCCTGATACGACTGACATACGATTATTTACAGCATAGCTGCAACACTTCATTCTGCTGTAATTACATTCTGTCTCAGTCTTTTTTATCTCTGGCAACAGAGCCCAAATACTTAAATTAAGATATACATACATATATGCACAGCACCTCCACATCTTTTTTCACGGGACATTTTTTGTGTCATTACGTTGCATCTTAGGTAAAAGACAAGACTAGCCATGGTCATAATCTTTGAGGACACTGCAGCATATGAAAGTACATTTTAACACATTAAACATGGGTGTCACTGAGCTGTCAGACACAACTAGGTCTTCAGAGGTGCTATGATGCGAATCTGACACTAATTACGTAAATCCCTGGAGATGGTTAGCAGTTGTTCTTGGACCAGGTGTTCAATCTTCCATCTCATCTCAACTTGCTGCCAAAGCTATCACAACCAGCACAACCTTGAATCAGAGTCAGTCAGGTGTTCGTAAGTATGGCCTTAAGGGACACCAGATAGCCGGAGAGACCCCCTTTGATGCAGCCCCTTCACTCTCAACTCCACCCATCTTTAATATCCAAATCGCTGCCGTCCCATATGGACGAGGTAATTGACTTGGTGATTTAAAGGCAACCTGACCACCTCCATTCTCTGCGTGCGTCTCGGAGATAAAACATAAAAGATTGTCCTGTTAATCTGTTCATAGACCTCTTCCCGTTCACGGAAAAAACCCAGCGACCCGTCAGCAATTCTAGATTACCGTAATGTGAAAATCTTGCCATCTGCCTTAATTACCATGTTACAAAGGGCTGTCTTAAATTACACCGGGAATAATGGCTTTGTGCAGGAAGAATTAGAGCCAGCTACCTGTCTGTGAGTGTGTGTGTGTGTGTGTGTGTGTGTTTTCATGGACTTAAGGAAATGTACAGAGATGTATGCAATGATGAGAGTTTAAAAGAACTGTTTGAAAAACATAAAGCATTGGAGGATTAATCGTGGCTTGTAGTGCTCGTCAAAATGATTCTTGGAAATATTCATAGAAAGAAGAATCAAAAGTGATCTACTGGCACAATATGTTGAGGAATGTTTAATGTATATTAATCCTCAGTGGATTTGTGGCACATATTTGAAATGCTAAAAAAAACAACAACAAAGCAAACGGGGCTGTAATTTCTCTGTATTTCTCCTGTATTTCTGATCAGATGCGTGTGTCACAGCCAAAAAAAAAAAGGCAATTTCTGAAAATACCACTTTTTGAAGACTTGTCACAGTCCAGTTAATGGCATCCAGCCAGGTCATTGTCTGTGACTGACAGACAGACAATAAGATGGACAGATGATTCACAGCTGTCCATGTCATTATGGGAGGGGACAATAGGGTTTGTCAGTTATGATGTGCAGCAAGGCATATTTTGGAAACATGGAAAGTTAAGAAAACCCTACGTCTCATTAATAACTCTGCCCTTTACCAGCAAAAGAATGTCATCTGCCACTCATGTCTGTCTAATTTTAATAAAAATTGATCCTTCTACAGCTGAATGCCTGCAATTACAAAGTCCCTGTCTGTTCAATGTTCATGTTCCTCCAATGATTTATGTGCTCCCTGTTTAATTGCAGCTTTGGGAAATGCCCAGTGCTCGTGGCAATTGGCAAATTCTGACCCGGACAGAAATTACAGTCAGTCTAAAGCAATGAATTTCAATCACCTTTCTTGTCCGCTCTCTAGATTGGCTCTGCGTCAAACTGTCATTAGGCTCACCCAAATATTTCACAAAATGTGGGTGGTGGCATCATTCATGTGGACTCGATTAATCAGTCACTTAATGTAAGGTGAAATAGAGTCACGTCTCCCAAATTTGACGCTCCTGTACAACTACACTGCATTTCTAATTGTGCTTTGAGTGTAAGGCATTTGCTCCTGGATTACATTAGTCATGCATCACAAATACATTTGTAATCAATATATTTGTTTTTTGTACTGCTTTGCAACTGATACCTTTATCAGAAGTCTTCAACATGTAAACGGAGGAAAAGTTGCTGTGATAAGCGATGTGTTTAAACCCAAACATGAGGTAGTTTTTTAAACCTCAAACCAAAACAGTGAGTGAAAATGAAACTAAAAAGTGTTGAAATAATGGTTTTACATGGGACAAAAATCCCACTCTCCTGGGAAAGATTCCTGTGTCAGGCTGAAGCCAGTGCTATACTTTATATGTCTGCGAGTGATCTGACTGAATGCTCTGGTCGTACAAAAACAAACCCTTTGTCATGACATTTCCAGAAAATAAAGTCTTCCACCTTTTTGCTGTTTTTGCCATCGGGTCAGGCTGACCTGGAGACATCTTTTGCAGTCTTAAACAATATCGAGTTTCTAAAAGAAAGTCCATCTCTTACACAAATAGTATCAAATAGTTCACCTATTGGACTGCAAAAACTAACAACAATCATAGATGGAGGATTCTAATTGCTAGAAAGGGGGAGGACATTGAAGACAGAGGTGAGACTTCGACTAACTCAGATTTTTTTTTCCAAAAAAAATATCTTAATAATGTGTCTTCTCTTAGTAATCCATGAAAGTCCAAGTGAAGCCAAAAAACTGTGTCCATTACTGCAAATTGTTGGCAGTATTATGGACGGACGTCGCATGTTGACACTGATCTACAGCACATGAATGTATAATCAAGGCTTAAGGCTTTGACTGTGCTCCCTTGTGGACGTGTACATAGACAGCTGTACACACCACAGACATGTAGTTGCTGTTATTATCCTGCTCTTTTTGGGGAGAAGCATTCTCATACATGCACAGAAGATCTTCTCTTTGCTCCTTACATACACACTACTGCAGACTGAATTTTGAATAATCTGCAGGGAGATCTATGCAGACACTCACAGTGTTGGGCAGATGACGTCACACAGACCCTTGCATACTAACCGATGTGGACGGTATAACACTGGCCTTATGCCACTTCTACCACCCCTCCAACCTCCTGATGTAGACTTTTGTGCTCTTTGAAAGTGGAAACATTTCCTACTATGCTACACTGACCAAGAAAAAGGACATGATTGCAAATGCAGTTTAGCTGTATAGGAACCTGAGACAGGGTTGAAATAGCATAGGAGCACAGATAAAAACTCAGACATGAGCTCCTGCAGAGACAAAGAAACTAACCATAAATTGATATAATCTACTGTGTGCTTTTATGTGCCTGTTTGCAAACAAACATATAATTAAAAATACAATGCTAGCATATATTAGGTGCGAACAGATGTGCACATGTGCATATGAATAGCATCATAAATGATAAGAAGCAGTAGGTTCTTGAGAGTGTGTTGTCTCATTAAAAAAATATTCTGTTTTTTTACAAAAAGCTACAATTTTCTTCGTCCTTTTGTTGGCTTGTTTTTACTTATTCTAGTCAATTGGTGGTCTGATAATGTGACATCACATCTGCATATTGTCAGCTGCTAGAGCACACCAGAAAACTAATTCAATTGTTTCAAACAATCAAAATGGGCTTTTTTATAGACTCCTAATTATGAACTGACGCTAAACCATCATAAAAGGAGAAATGTGCTGTAAAAGAAATGGATTATAGTAGCTTTGCTCATAGTATTAAATCATAGCAGCACCATGCATGCATCCACAAAACATGCTGTGCTTTGATTACTAAATATAATTACTTTTGCTTGACTGACTGCTTTGCCCATACTGTGCTCGCTTTATCACTCTGGTCATCACTCTTACTACATAAAAATGCAGTAGAAACTGCTGTGGTTAAATCCTGCAGTAGAGTCTGAGAAAAAGTGTCTGTTCACTTTGGAACCGCAGCTCAGAAAACCACTTTGTTTTATCTGACCTGAAAGAGAATGGGGCATCTTGAGTTTCAGATACAAGATTATCCTTTAATAAGAAGTTATAGATTTATAGGAAAACGGGATGCTGCAGTGTCTTAATTTCCATGACAACACCTTGACGTGTCCAGCATCTTTTGGTGACTTGCATTGTTTAGAGTATTTCTATTGTTTGTCGCATATGTCGAAAAATAAGAAGCCCGCGTTCACAGCATTAAATTTGTGTCCACTGTGCATCCAGCCAGCGGGGCGCCACGCCTCAGGAAGAAAAGGACAGTCTAGCAGCTTCTAACTTGCTGTTTATGTGTTGTTTATGCTGACCCCCCACCTGTGAGATTCTGCCAAACACGACAAAATAAAGCTGCCTCTAAGCTCTTAATATATGTCCCTCTTGCTCACAGATCTGTCTGGAAAAAATGACCCCCGGTGCACAGTGGGCAGTAAAGCCAGGAGGAAATCTCTGCCTTGACTGTTAATGGCATTGCTTAGATCAAGCCTCTATGGATGTCTGTATTTTTCTGCTTCATTCTCTCATTCTGTGTTCCTGTCCTCCCTCTCTCCTGGCCCTCACTTGAGTCTTTGTCTACCTGTTACGCATTACAAAAATGTGTTCCAACTGCAAATGCCTTGTTGACCCACACTGTCCTCTTTGCTGTTTGCAGTTCCTAAGAATTACACTTGGTCTGTCTCCAGACAAATCGAATGGGCCAGCATGTCTCTTTGACAGTGTGCTGTGCTGACCAATCGATGGCCATCACAGTTAATACCCTCTCTTGTTTTTGTTGAGTTTTGGAATGTTTGTTGCTGATGGACAACACCCATTGGCTGCTGTCCTCTCTGTCAGATCGGGGCGCTGCTCTGCCGGGGACGGCTTGTCGATCCGGGGCTGTTCGAAGTGATCAGAGTCACTGTCCACAAAATCAATAGGCTTCTCTTACTCTCCCTCACTCGCCATTTACTACCTCCTTATGAGACTAGACAAAATTTTCCTGTACGCCTTAGTGTAAAGGACATCAGTGGGATCAAATAATCAATGAGCCCATGGGAGCAGCTAGTAACAACCCAGTGGAGCTCAGGGGTCAGGTTCTGTGTCTGGTAAGGCCTCAGGATGGCAGGTCATTAGAGATAACAAGGGCATTTTGGTAAACAGAATTTTTTTTTTACCAAACTATTTTTCTATTGTCCACTGGGAAAAATATTTGTAGTTATTTTCCAGTGGAATTGTTTTCTTATATAGAAGAATAAAAAAGCTACAATAACAACCTGGACACATACAGATTGGTAGATGAAAAACTAGAAGCTCTGTATGTGAGTTCTCATAGTTGCTTAGTGCAGCTTTGTGAGTTTCCCTTTAGGCTATTCAAATATTGTAACCACTGTGGTTTCAAGTTGCACAGCACAGTTTCATATAAATATTTGACAAATCATCTTTACAGTCTGTCTCTGTCTGTCTCTTTGTACTGCTCCTGTGATGGACTGGAAACCAGCCCAGGGTGTACTCTGCCTTTCGCTCTATGTCGGCTGGAATAGGCCCCAGCAAAGACCAAGTTTTTACATTTGTTTTTAATTACTTGCCCCTTGAGCATGGAAAAAGTGCAACATTCTTGAATGAGAAAACTTCCTGCAAATATATATACACCAATTTTTGAGGTCTTATTAGTAGAATTTAATATGTGGCAAGTATTGTAAACCAAGGTCTCAGTTTTTTGCTATTTTGACATGTCAAAATTGTGATGTGGACTCACTCACTGGACCTAAAAACTGGAATGTTTAGGTGCCCTGTGTGCACTAAACAGGCATAACATTGTGACCACCTGCGTAATATTGCGTTGGTTCCCCTTATGTCATCAAAAATGCTCTGAACCATTAAGCATGGACAAAAGGACCTCTCAGGGTGTCCTATGGGGTCTGGAAGCAGGACGTTGGCGCTGGATCCTTTGGGTACTCTGGCTTGTGCAGTGGGGCCTCTGTCAATCAAACTTGTTCCACTGCATCCTGTTGATGCTTGATCACAATGGAGTGTAGGAAGTTTGGAGGTCAAATCAACATGTTGGGCCATTGTCATGTTCCTCAACATGTTCATGGTTGTTTGATGTTTTTTCCATGTGGTGGGGTGCATTTTCCTGCAGGGGTAGGCCAGTGACATTTGGGATTTCCATTAGCACGAGGGAGTGTGTTTGTTCTGGGACAATGTTTATTTGGGTGTCTAAGTCTCATCAATATGGATGCCAGAATCCAAGGTTTTCCAGCAGAACACCACATAGTACCAACATGATAAATGTTATTCACTTCACCTGTCAGTGATCATAATGTTGTTCCTGATTGGTGTATGTGCAAAGTTACAAGCTGCTTCTATGTTGTCTTCATTCTTAACAAACGTACAGTGTGAGGCATTTGTTGTCTCACTGAATGTTTCCACACATGTACTTAATGAACACTGAACAGAGAAACCGGTGATGCTTAAGCAAACATCACAGGAAATTATGTTTGTTGAAACACAACATGGCAAGTGCTATAATAACAAGAGAGGTGAAACAAGATGCTATACTATAAACAGCAAAAGAAAACAATACAAAGTAGTTGTCATTTATCAGTGGATTCACATTTTTATTTATCTGCAGAGGGGAAATCCTTAAAAGTCATATCAGTGTCTCTGTTGGTCTTAATGTCAAGTTTGTATTGTCGACTTGTTCTCACAGTAGCTGGAGCTGGGATGGGCGACAGAACATGTATTATTGGCACCATCAGATATTATCAGATTGAGGACACTTGAACAACACAGCCTGTGTGTGATGAGAAATATGAGGGTGGAGTTTATGCACCCAAGTGGGCCAGCTGCATTGTTCAGTTCGTGGCTCTGGGAGTTATATTTCTGGACATATTGAACCCTTAAAATGGCTTTCCAGAGGGTTTTTTTTCACAGGGTTTTTTTTCAGGGTGAAATTACAAAAGTTCCCACGTCTGAAAACTTTCCTGCCAAATTCTGCCAAAACATTTTTCAGAACTTAGTTGTGGGCCCCAAATAACACATAAGTAAACTCTGAGACTCTCAAAATCTGAGACACAGCTACCTGAAATGACATGAACCGACTCTTGTGTTCTAAGTAGACACGCTGCGATTCAGAAACAGCAACACCTTGCATTGCTATTCTTGAGAAATCTCAAAGCCCACATTTGCAGTTCAGAATTCCATCTCAGTAAGGAATAAATAAATTAGGACAGTTTAGGTTAGAATGTACTGTATGGTTGTCTTTAAAGGAAATCTAGACCTCTTTGAGATTCAAGCATCTGTAGCGATCGCTTTCGTGTTTCTAACACAGAGGATTAAATAGGTGGCCCTCTTAGTGTAAGTACCGTTAGTAAAGCACTAATAAAAAGCCTCATTAAGGAACTGAAAGCTTCCCAATCAATAGATCCACACATTTAGGTCTTTGGTAAAAAATCATGGGGCGCAAGTGACAGCTCAGCAGAGAAAAGGAAGCTATTTTTATTCTGAGGATAGAAAGTATTGCTTTACAGAGGAACTGCAGGCGGATTTAAAGTATCTGAGCCCTGCTGATTAGATTATCAAAAGGTTTCTGGAAACTGCAGACCTCCTGGAAGTTAACAAGAAAGCAACCACTTTAGCCAGCAGTGTTTTCATGTATGATGGAAGGTTTGACCTTAGGATGCTCACATTATCACATTCTTGAAGGTAAGTTTCTGGCATTTTCTTGTCCAAGTGGAAACTCTGGAAACTTTGATGATGATGATGATGATGAGAGGAACATTCACCACACACATCAAGACTTAACAGCTTGGTTTTCTGCAAATTAACTGTAAATTCCTCCTCAGACCTCACCACTAGTGGGGCAAAAATCTAGAGATGATAAAAGGAACAATTCTAAAGCAAATACACAGGATGTTGTCTGCTGGATGGGCGTCATTAAAGTAATCAATATCTAGGCCATTTCCATAAGCCATAAAGTAGACTGTCTTAAAAATTCTCTGTTCAGTTATAGCGACGGCCCTCTGTCTACTGGCTGCCCTGCTCTCTGAGTCTGGCTGCACTCCATCTGGCTGTGTTGCTGCGCTGCTTGTTACGAAGCAGCGAAGGTGATGAAACCCAGTTAAATGAAGTGCAGGCTGCTGCTACTGATAATCAATCAGCAGCAGGTGGTAGAAATGGTGCAAACTTTTATTTTGTCTTTTCACAGCTTCCACGTTCTTGAAGACATCTCTGACATCACAGAACCTTTTCTATTTTTACTCAGTCCCATCCGCCTCATTTAGTGCCAACGTGTTCCATATGTCTATACTGTTACTTTTTGCAACATGACAAAGTCAGTCTTAACATCACAATCCTTTTTTTCCTTCAAAAAGATGTGCTCTCACACGTACAGACTCACAACAGCTGTCCTCAATTTTTGTGTTGTGTTGCCAAAAATGAAGAAAGAAAGTTTTTCTACCTGAGAAATATTTAATACGTTTTATGAAGTTTTCATGCAAAGACGGGATTGTTTTTTATCCAGATGGCTAGAAGAGTCTTAGAGGAATCCAGAGACACGCTCAGAATTGGGGTAGATGTTGTCAAATGACCTTCTGGGGTTTTGAAAAATCACAGGGTACTGAAAATTGGATGCTTAGCTCTGTGACTCCAATTTAAGATAATACGTGAGAGGCACCAACTAGGTCTGCTGTAATGTGTGTTTAGTTTGAATTTTTTACAACGGTCTTGTTACAAGCAGGTATTTTGACTGACACCTTCCTGTGACCAATTACTTGTGTTCTTACCTTTGACATTATAGACTTGGTGTTAATGGTCTCGACAGGGGAAAATGATATGTCACCAGATGTACGAGTTAATTATTCATCAGTACACATGTAGCACGTTCTCTTGGAAGCTCCACGTGGACGTGCACCACTTGTCTGCTCCCTTGTTTTGCGCTGTATATTGCAGATTACATTAGGAGAATTGAGGTGTTGTCATGCAAAGGGATGGATTTAAAAAGTCTTATAAGTCTGAGAGGGTTGTCAACAACACAAGACCTCTGCGTCCCTATTGGAACGAAGTAAGCATCACTAATGCATCAGATTAAAGAAAACCAGTGGTGCCTGCAAATGCTCAGGGATTTAGGGCACAAACTGAACTTCACTCTGCAAAAAAAAACACACATCATACCTCTACAAACAAGCAACGAAACAACATCATCCACATCAGTGTTTCCCACTGGATTTTCTGTGGTAATGCTTTCATCTCCTTATTGGACTTCTACATCCGAGCAACTTCATTTGTAGTGTAAAACAGGGGTCCATCTATGGTGTTTCAGATGCGAGGAGCAATATGGCTCATGTTCATACGGCTTACCTTGCCACTACCTTTTCCACAATAAAAAATTACTCACGCTAAAAGCAGCTTAGAGAAATTAAATCACCATGTGTCCTGACAGCTCAATAGATTTGCGTCTCCACTTGGATACACAAGAAGACACGATTAATCCTCTGGTGTTTGGGCGCAGCACAGAACTCTAAATCACAGTAATTACTATCATCTATGCCAATTTACACCACATGATAATAGAAATCTTTAAAAAAAACAAGCCAAGTAATTACACAACAGTCCCATCATGCACACTAGTCTAGTTGTAGTATTATTTATAAGTGCACTGGCTTGTATTTGAGCTGATCTGCAGGCCCTGCCGGTGTGATAGGTTTAGGTTTATGTGTTTGTGTGCATTTGTGTGTGTGTGTGGTCAGTCACCCTCCCTTAGTGGCATTCTCAGTGTCAGTGCTGTAGTCATTCTGGCTACAGGCATCCTGTCGCTGCGGTGGATTTACTGGCAACATGCCCCCCTCCCTCCCCGGCCAGCTCTTTAATTACCCTGGCCTATTGATCCTCCCAGGGACATGGCACTCTGGAGCTGAAGCTGGGCCTGCACCAGTTAATGACTGATTATTCCTCCGTGGGCCCTTGGGAGCCAGCAGACGGCACAGGGACAGAAGGAGCCTGAAAGCACCGGGCCTGTTCTGCTCTGCAGTCGCATTCGCACTTTTCCCCGGCTCACCTGATAGCAGAAGAGACTCAAAATAGCATGTTGTACTCCTTTCTCTGCCAGCTTGAGAATTTTCCAATTAAACCCAGACAATAATAAAAAAAAAATAGTTTTGCTCTTTTATAATTGATCATCATTGCCCCAGTGTGGGTGGGTGAGTATTTTTAACCAAGCAGGTTAAAAAAAAAAACTCTCATATAGTAACCGTCATGTGTTTTTATACATCTGCATACCTTAAATGATGCAAAACCATTGTTCTATTACACACCGATCAGCCACAGCATTCTGACCACTGACAGGTGAAGTGAATAACACATATTGGTACTATGTGGTGTTCTGCTGGAAAACCTTGGATTTTGCCATCTGTGCTGATGAAACTTAGACACCCCAATAAACATTGTCCCAGAACACACACACACACTCCCTCATGCAAATGGAAATCCCAAATGTCACTGGCCTACCCCCCCAGGAAAATGCACCCCACCACATGGAAAAAACATCAATCAGGAACATGTTGAGGAACATGACAATGGCTCAACATGTTGATTTGACCTCCAAACTTCCTACACCCCATTGTGATCAAGCATCAACAGGATGCAGTGGAACAAGTTTGATTGACAGACGCCCCACTGCACAAGCCAGAGTACCCAAAGGATCCAGTGCCAACATCCTGGTTCCAGACCCCATAGGACACCCTGAGAGGTCCTGTTGTCCATGTCCAGTGGTTTATGGCATTTTTGAGCGCATAAGGGCGACCAACACTATATTAGGCAGGTGGTCATAATGTTATGCCTGATCGGTGTGTGGTTAACAGAGAAATACACAAGAGAATAAGCAATAGAAAAGAAAAAAAGATGGTAGAAAGGTTGGTAATCTCTCATAACATTTGAGACACCTGTATGTTTCTAGTTGCATCATTACAGAAAAGCAAGTGAAATGGAAAGATATGGATGCTAATGATTTATAGACAAACATGTAAGAGAAACGAGAGGAGGTCGCAAGACTGTGAGGTGTGGATGTAAATGTTAAGTCCTAGGAGGCCACACTGAATTTGCTTTCCTAATAATAAACTCACACTGCGTTCACACTCCAACACTAGTGATGTGTGATGCCAGTTATTTCCTTTCTGATCATTTGATATCAAGTAAGAATCCAAGCTGGTATCTCAAATAACAGTCTGTCAGTCAAAACACATGAGACGTCACTGGCTGCATGTAGGTCTACATTTAGTAAGGTAAGGTTTCTTGCTCATAGAGTAAATAATTTCAGATGGACACATTTTTGGCAATGAAACAGCCAGTTCAGCATCGCAGGCTTTTGAATTAACAACACATCTGAGAAATATTTCATTGAATTGATGAGAGGCGATCAAGGGTCACAAATCTCCCTCCAAGCTGAACTTGAATGTTGCAGCTCTGATCTTTAGATAGTTATTTATTGTGGCATTTATTTATTTCACAACTTATTTTCTAACCATATTTATGTATTTTGCGGGCATGTTTATTTATATGTATATGAATAAAATGGCGTTTCATGATAATATATTGAGGGTGTTTTTTGTATATCAACTTGCAGACAGAAGCCTAGATGGATGTGAACCATTTTTCTACGGTCAGTGACAAATTTGGCATAGCTGCATTCTTTCTGTGCCTGGATATTGTGTACCACTGCCAAAGGACTCAGTGATGGAAGTCTGTCTCACCCAGTCATCACCTTTCTTCACTCCAGACCTGCTTCAGTAGCTTGCACATTGTTCGAGTCATAACTGGCATAGGGATATGACAGGCGGAAGGGAAAGTAGTTCCTATTTAGACTAGAAGTTGGTGGTAGCGTATTTACTTTCTACTGATAAAATAAAACACACATTTATCCCTATTTACTCAGTGTAGATACTGAAATTTTAAGATAAGAATAAAAAAAATGTCGGGATCTCAAGTAATAATATTGTAGCATCAATCTTCACACCACAATGCAAAATCTTTGTCATATATCTTCTGTAGTGTACAGACCACAGTTGAACACGTGTACTTGCGGGTGTTTATTTGCATAAGTAACACTGTGTTGATGTCTGCGAGGCTCTCTATCAACGGGCCCAGGATGACACATTTTGTATGCCGATGATCATCATGCTGACTCAAACTTTGTCTACAGCTATAATGTAGAGACCAAACTGCGGTCGTCATTGGAAGAACTCACTGTCTCCAAGACCGAGGAAGGCAAATCATATCAGGAACGCACCAATAGTGCACCAGCCCCTTTCCTCGACATTTACAGGGTTGTGCACCATGGATGTGTTCCCCAGGGTCAGACTGTCAACTGTCCCTGAGTTCAACTGTAATGTCTCTAGTCATCGGAGAGAGAGAACATTCAGTGCAAACAACCTGAACTGTGGCGCAGTGGCAATACATTTGTAAAAGTTTCTTGGCTGCACTAATGCAACTGTTGCCCCCCACCTACTCTACTTGCCAGATTTGGCACCCTGCGACTTCCTCCTCCTCCCCAAATTGAAACTCAAGTTTAGGAGTTGCCGTTTTGACACAGTGGAGGGGATCCAGGCCGCAGATGGTGCTTAATGTGCTTGGGGTGCGCAGGAGTTAGAGGAGACTACTTAAAAAGGGATGGTAGCCAAATTTAAATCAGGTATGGTTTTTGCTTTTTACAGGTGCAGACTCCGAACCTTTTGATCGCGCCGAGCACAGACTGCTTTTGAAACAAGGAGCACTAATCACTGGCAGCAACTTTAATGCTCAGTACTCTAAAAGCCCTTCACTTTAAATTTGCTTACTTGTCCACTTTCTGCTCTTGACGAGTTGTATTAGCTTGATGTGTCCAGAAATGGGAACGAGTTCAAGTAGTAAATTGAAAGGACTAGGGAGCTCCTGTTTCTCTTTAATGAGCTGATGATGAGTAGTCGATACGGCTCCATGTCACTTTGAACCATGTCTTCTGAGGAGACAGTTATTGGATGAAGTTCTACCTTTGTAGAAGAACTAGTGAGACACGTCTGACTGACAGAATTGACAATAAAGTCCCATCATTTTCTGCTTCTCTTACACTTCTCAACCTCTACTGTCCCTCTCACTTTTCTTTCCGAGGCCAACAGCTATTTCTATTTGGCAACGTCGTCTTTTTGCCCTCAGAGATCACCTGTAGGGAAATAAGGCTGTGTTTATGAGGAGTGATCTTTACCCATTGCTCCTCTGGGAGTGACACATGAGTCAGAAAGGTGAGGGGATGAGTGCTGAATATTTCAGAGAAGAAGAAAGCAAGAGTGACACACAACAGCTGTACACGTGGAGGGAAGGATGAGGCGGTGAGCTGACCTGATCCCTGTTCTCTGTAACCCCAACCAGCAGGGACATGAATTTTCAGCTTATAAAACCTTGCAGAGACTGCATCATATTTCTTTGCTACATTCAAAAATATGACTTTTTATTGTATATTATTCATTTTTCTCAACGCCTTAAGCTCAATGTGAAATTATACAAGTTGTCCAAAAAGAGACCTTAAAATTTGTATTTTTCTTCAGCAATACCACCTTCTACACCAGGATTTTCCGAAAGCAGGAATATTTGGTATGCACTGACTTTTTTTAATGCTGTCAATTTGACAAGTGCAACATTAAGTGGTTTATATGTTGGTGATAGTGCAACAAATGTGTTGGTGATAGCAACAAAAAGTTTGCAACGGCTTTCACAAACTTCAGGTAGAATGACAGTTATGCAATTAAAAGAAGCTTGTCTTTCCACAAGCACTATATATATATTGTGACGACCCC
Organism: Dascyllus trimaculatus; assembly: GCA_024666655.1. NCBI lineage: Eukaryota > Metazoa > Chordata > Actinopteri > Pomacentridae > Dascyllus > Dascyllus trimaculatus. The sequence goes on along the minus strand of CM045464.1, from coordinate 22,537,366 downwards.
GCTCTGCTTGTGTAACGTTGTGCTGTGGAGATTGCACGCGGAGTCGTCGTGGCTGACATACCTTGGTTTGATGGCAATCAGGCACACCTGGGCTTGATTGTCCTGTCACTATAAATGTGCCCTGATGATGCTGCAAAGGAGGCTGGCTCTGGCACACCTGACACCACTCAGCAGCAGACAACAGCAGTTCTAATTGGTTTTCATTGTGTTGCTGGCATTATTTTTGCATTTTTGTAAATAAAGCTCTTTTAACTCTTGAAAAACCACCTCGTTGTCTCCCTCAATGTTGCAGTCTTGAGCCGGGCTGTAACAGTCTATCTATCTATCTATCTATCTATCTATCTATCTATCTATCTATCTATCTATCTATCTATCTATCTATCTATCTATCTATCTATCTATCTATCTATCTATCTATCTATCTATCTATCTATCTATCTATCTATCAACAGGATGCAGTGGAACAAGTTGGACAGTTGACAGAGGCCCCACTGCACAAGCCAGAGTACCCAAAGGATCCACTGCCACCATCCTGGTTCCAGACCCCACAGGACACCCTGAGAGGTCCTCTTGTCCATGACCAATGGTTCAGAGCATTTTTGACCACATAAGGGGGACCAACACAATATTAGACAGGTGGTCATAATGTTGTACCTGATCAGTGTATATGTTTCCTTATTTCCACCTGGTACAGACCAATAACCACCATAGAGCTGACAATATTAGCTGATCTGCTAATAGTTGATGGACAAAAAATAGCATCAGTTTTCTTTTATTGAGATAAGTCTTTTTCTTTTAATTTAATCTTACATGTAAAACATTTTTAGTTCTAGTCTGCAACTTCGACGGGTAAAGTTAGATTTACAATTAGGGCAACAAGATTCCTGCTGAAAAACCTGCAGTATAGACTCCGAATTACAGTTGAGTGCTGGATTTCACTCATTGGCAGCACCCCTGCAATAATAAATGTGTGTACTCTGTCTATAGTTATATTCCCCACAGTAACTGTGTGTGATGCAGAGTAACGGTGAGCTACACAGATAGGCTACTAATTGAACTGGAGTTACATCCAAATAACGTGTACTGTAGCCTCATCTCATTGCTGAACAGGTGACCTATGCCATGCAATCTCTGTGTTTATGTTCATTTGCACAGGTCAGTGATCACAGTGAGCAGAGGGCGTATAGTTTAATGAATTTGCGAGATGTGAGATCTTGAAAAAGACTTGGGCGACATGTAGGAGAAAACACAAGAAGACCTCCACCTCTCAGCGGTCGCCTCAGCATACAGTTACATTGCTGAGGAGTCAAGAACAGTATCACTTTAATGTGGAAGTCTAAATCCAGCCTAATGCACAGAGCTCTAAGACTGTGGGACTACCTGCCACTGGGAGTTTTGACAGTCTGATCATTTGCCATTAACACAACTGACTCATAAAACACAGACAGCTTATGCCAGCTTTGTGCAGAGTCCGCAGTAGCTGCCACAGTCTCAACAGGTTATTGAAGTAACATGGGCAACAAATGATTAAAAATGGTTTTGTCCTCTTTCGAAAAATGGAAAAGCTTGTATTTTCTTACACAAACATGCTGCTGGTCCATCAGAAATAAACAGACAGAACTGACCCTTATGGTTCCCCTCAGGCGATCTAGTCTGCAAGTCTTCAGAGTTCGAGAACAAACCGGAGCACTCTACCCGGCGAGATATCATCAATGTATTGATCATGAGTCCTCCTTGCTGTAAGGATACAGTACTGCCATATATACGAGACATGAGCTGGAAGCCAAAGTGATGGTCTCCTGGAGTTTGGATAGCCTAAAACTGTCAAAGTTAACCCAGATCAGCAGCTCCAAGGTGGCAGGAAGCACTGAAATGTCCCTAGTATGGGATTCACTGCAAGAAAAACAGGAAATTCTGTCTGTCTGTCTGTCTGTATATCGATCTCTCTCTCTATGTGAAGTCATGATTCATGAATATATCGTTGCTAATGTTGCAAAGGGGTGAAAGAGGCAGCTTCATGGCATTTCTACATCATTTGGTGGAGGTGATATTATGATGTTGTTTTCACGCCATGCTGAGAAATGTTGCAACTCACGTGTGAGTGTGAGTGTTAACATTTGAAAGTTAATTTTTTGCCAGCTAGGTGCTGACTTGGTATGATGCTGCCCTTGTTTTGTTGCAACCCTGCTTGTCTGTGACTAAGAAGCAAAAGTAAAGGAGGCATAGCAGCCCGGCGGCGCAAGAACATTTTGCAAGCACATGCATATGATTAATGTTCCCACACATATCATCCATCCCTGCCTCCCACCGCTGTATGCTATATTACTAAAAAACCAAGGCCTCACATGATGGAGCGCTCAGCAAAGGAAATACATCTTTGAGTCATACACTGAGAGAATATTATTAGGGCAAAGAATTAAGAAAGCTTTAATAATTACTTCAGCAAAGATTCACAACTTTTTTACTTTGTTATATTGAATAAGGCTATGAAGTGCATGTTCCTTTCATCAGCCAGCACAGTTTGTTACCAGTACATTGAGTAGCAATGTGAATTATGTGATAAGCAAACAGTGGTTTGCTGGGCTGCTAATTGTTGATTACAAGATATATACTGCTGTGCTAATACAGTTTGTTTGGGCCCATGTCTATGAATTTGTAATTATTCTGTGCTATTCCTAATTATCATTAGTCACAAACAACAATAGAGATTAAATAATTGGCTGTCTAATCTTGCTTTTCTTCTCTATCTCAAGCTTTTAATACCACTCAGCTATACTTACCCGCTCTCTTCTCTTTGCCTCCCCACTGTATAAAATATTCATCAAAACAATTTACCTACTATCAGTTCAGCCAACTAATTCAGATGTTTATTCTTACAACTCCCTTAATATGGTAACTGCTTCATTTAGCCGCGATAGCAAAGTGAATAAAATAGCTGCTGAATTAAAAACCTGCAGATCAGCTTGTTGTGACATGTTCAGCTAAGTGACTCATGAAATCTATTTGCAAGCACCAGAAAGAGTGTCGTGTTGTTTCCTTTCTACACTTGTATTTGTCTGACACGTGTAATCAAAGAAAGTGAGTCTTCATTTTATGTTTTTGTAGGATTGGCTTGAATTAGGTGGAGTGGTAATGTTTAAACTGAACGTGAAAATAAATCGAAAAACAGAGTTAAACATTCAGTGCCATTAGCATGACTAAAGGAGTAAGAGACATACACTATTACATTATGATCACCTGCTTAATATTGTGTTAGTCCCCCTTATGTGATCAAAAATGCTCTGAACTATTGGGCATGGACAAGAGGACCTCTCAGGGTGTCCTATGGGGTCTGGAACCAGGATGTTGGCAGTGGATCCTTTGGGTACTCTGGCTTGTGCAGTGGGGCCTCTGTCAATCCAACTTGTTCCACTGCATCCTGTTGATGCTTGATCACAATGGGGTGTAGGAAGTTTGGAGGTCAAATCCACATGTTGGGCCATTGTCATGTTCCTCAACATGTTCCTGATTGTTTGATGTGTTTTCATGTGGTGGGGAGCATTTTCCTGCAGGGGTAGGCCAGTGACATTTGGGATTTCCATTTGCATGAGGCAGTGTGTGCGTGTTCTGGGACAGTGTTTATTGGGGTGTCTAAGTCTCATCAACATGGATGTTAAAATCCAAGGTTTTCCAGCAGAACACCTCACAGCACCAATATGATCAATGTTGTTCACTTCACCTGTCAGTGGTCAGAATGTTGTAACTGATCGGTGTCGTTGCATAAAAAAATTATTTATAAAATTACAGACAGTTTGAGAATGAAATTTAGAGAAACATTTAAAGAATAAAATAGTTTAGCCTATCAAGCTCTATTTTGAGCCCTCACAAGAAAACACTACAGTGGTAAGTTGTTTGTTTTTTTACAGTTTTCTCCTTACAGTCGCTCCCTCTTCAGTGCTTCACAATAACCCGTGGGGAAAACAATACACAGTTGGTGCAGATGGATGGACTTTAACTGTGTGCTGTGTGTCTGCAGTGTGAGGAGTGATGTACAACTTGGCAGTGTGTGCAGGCCACCGCACTGAGGCTAACTGGATTGACGTGGGGGAACAATACGCGTCAGCGCTCGCCGGCAGTCATCAGCCTGCTGTAGTGTAAACAGAGATGCAGAGTAGCAATGCTGCTTTAGTTAATTAGTTCGCTGCATGTTGTTTCTCCCTAAAAATGGGTGTTTTCATTTGTGTTACTTTTCACTTTGTCACATGCCTTCAACACTCTCCCGTCTTTTTTTCTCTAATTAAAGAAAATAAACTTTCTTCATTTTGCTAATTAAGGAAAAGAAACTTTAATCATTTACTAATGAAAAGAGGGCACGCATTATAGTTCACCCAGTGCTACACTTTCAGTCCCTATATGGTGTGACAAACTCATTACAATAAAGGTGTCCAACTGGTGCATTCAAACTTTGTCTGTACTGGTGTTGAAAGAGTCATGCAATAGCTGTTTTACAGTTTTTCTCCATTGGTTTGGCTCATTTCTTGAAACAGAAATTACATTCTCAAAACTCTAAGATCATTTAGCAAAACATTCTCACAGTTCAGCACAACACCATAGCTCACTTGCAAAAGCTCATATCTCTCCTAAAACTGTTCACTCATGCTTCAAAACTAAATTTCTTTCCCATATAAATAGTCAGTTCCACCAAAAATGCAAGGATCCTTCTCAATTGCTTTGGCTCATTTCTTGAAACAGACCAGACATTTTCAACACTCTTGGTGCTTTTGCCAAAATAACCTGGATGGTTCAGCACAACACCATGGTTCACCTGCAAAAGCTCATAGCTCTCCCAAAACAGTTCACACAACTGGTCAAAACTAAATATGCTCATATAAATAGTCAGTGCCCCCAGAATGCATCATCCCTTCGGCACTGTGTGAGCACTGCAAGTCAAAATGTTTAGATGTTTTGTCACTATGGCAGAAAACCATTGAAATATCCCTCATGTCCACCTCTCAGTCTGAGCCCAGTCCTTCATTGACAATGGTTACTGTTCTAGTTTTTTTGTCTAGCTAACAGAATACAACTGTGAATAAAACTGTAAAAAAAAAAGGATTTTACGGTAAGAGAAGTCTCCAAGGTTTGACATCACACATTGCACTCATATTCAAGGAAACTGTAACTTTTTATTCACACACATAAAGTAACTTCCATACATCAGAGTAAAAAGGAAATGTATACAGCACTACATACTACAATATAAACACATCAACAAAAAACAAGGGAAATTATAAGTAGTCAACACTGCTGTAAATAAAGCTGAAGTTTCACAACTAACACCTCTTCACTGGCCACTGTCTTCAATCTCTCTCTCCTGGCTCTCCTGGTCGTCCATACGCTGCTGTCTGTCTGGCCACAGATTTTCATTCGCATCACAGTGTATATTCTTCCTTGCGATGCAACGAGGGAAGAAACAGCGTGAATGTCACAACCATGCCCTTCACTGTTCGCCTGTAATGTCTTCACACGCAGCGTCCATTGCATCGAGCAGGGACCTCTGATTTTGAGCCCAATGCTCATACAATCTCCACCTCCAAGTGAATAAAAACTCCTCAATAGGACTGAGGAAAGCAGAGTAAGGGGGGTAGGAACACCATGACCTTCCTTGAATGAATAGTGAAACAGACCCTGATGAGCGGACCAAGGTGAAAATTCACATGGTCCCACACAAAACAGTATGTTCTTGACTCATTTTGACAATTGAACAGACTATTGTGCATGTGATGACTTATACAATGAAATGATGCAGACATGTTTTGGAGGGAACAACCATTAGACTGAGAAGTCAACAATCAGTTTAGATCAACAAGATCTATTCACTTGGAAATTGTGCTAAATGCAGGCTACTTGTACTTAAACCAGGGGTCCAATCCTGGTCCCCGAAGGCCACTATCCTGCATGTTTTAGATGTTTCCCTCTTCCAACACACCTGATTCAAATGATCAGCTCATCATCAAGCTCTGCAGAAGCCTGATAACGATCCTGATCATTTGAATCAGGCGTGTCAGAAGAGGGAAACATGCAGGTTAGGATAGTGGTCCTCGAGGACCAGGATTGGACACCCCTGACTTAATCATTTGCAAAAATGTACTGAGACATTGAGAGATGTACTAAGACATTTGCAATTCGATGAGATGAAGGAGAAATTCCATTCTGCTGTGAACAATTGCCAAGTAGTTTGGAGGTTTGTCCATGTTATTTTGGGAATGTAATTTTAGTTTTAAGAAATGAGCCAAACTCATGGAGAAAAACTGTAAAAGCAAATGTTTATTGTTTTAAAAGGAGCCAAATATTAATCATCATGCACTTTTTTTTCATCAAATTTTAAGCACAGGAAAAATTTTTGATTGGTCATAGCTGGATAAGCAGAAGCATTACAAACAAAATAAGCAGTTTTCTGTTGTATTAAAGTTTCCTAGTAAGCCATGACACCAGAACACTGAGCACAACACCAGGGTCCTGAAAATGAAGCAGCTAAATGACATCCATAAACCTTATTAACCACTCCTGTGCTCTGTGACGTGTCAAACTATCTTCTCCGAAAATGACCTATCTGTGAACATCCAGTCAATTCAATCAAGACTCTTTCTGCTGTGAAAGAATGTGTTATATTTCCATTATATGCAGTTCAGTGAGATGTAGCTTAACTTTGTTTCCTCTACTTCAGTGATCAATTTGAAATAAAGAATAGGAGGAATGTATTCTTCCTATAATAAGAAAGGCATCAGAGAAGATGAAATGATTAAAAGTGCAACATGTAAGATTCAAACATGAACACAGCAGAAAGTAGTGTAGGTGTCCAACCGTATCATAAGAAACAAGGAAATGCATAGTCTTTGGTCCCACTTCCTGCCAAAACTCAGCCTGCCGATCAAGATAACACTCCTGTCTTATAATCACATGTAGTGTCAGTGTATCGGTATTAGCTTGCTTAGCTTAGTTCTCAGCAAGACCACAGTAGCAAGTAAACAGCCAGAGCAAAACCATATATTGATGCAATTAAAAAGTTTTTCAGTTTCTGTTGTTAATAGCTTCATGAAAGATCCATTTTGATTTGTCCAAACAAAGTCCATACGGCTGACTTGTTGATGTAAAACCTCCTCAGTTTTGTAGGATAATTAGAAGATGGGCTAATTGAGGTAGTATATACAATTATTCTAAGTGGTCTGAACCACGTATTGACAAACTGTCAGTAGCATTATACCATCTTTACTTAATTCTAATACATACCCAGAGCTGTCTCCAGCAGTGGAAAGCAACATTTTTGTTAAATAGTTTTTGCTTCTATTTCTGTCACTTCTTTTCTTTTCAGGAAGCGCCTTCAGCATGTTTGAAAACAGGTCTGAATACACTGTCTGGACAGTGCTTCTTCTTCTTTCTCTTATGTTGGACTTTTTTACCTTTATGTTGGACTGAGGGCAGACAGGATGCTACAGTGGCTCACTATTGACACTCGAGGTACAAAGTGGTGTTATGAGACAGGACGAGACAGGGCTAGCTTGTTCGCATTCTGACTTCAGTAGATAAGCTTGCAACACAATACATAGACGTCTGTGACTTTAATGTAAAGGAAGGTTATTTCTTCAGATTCTGTTGATAAGTTTAATTAACTTACATAGTATACCTTTAAAGAGTTAGTGTGGGGGAGTATATCACAGAAGGTGCATAAAAAAGAATAGAACAAACCACTGACAGCTTAGTTGGACTCACCGAATGTAGACTTTAGGTATAAGTGTTTCACTTCTGGTACACAGTTCATATAACTTCCTCCTTGGGCCTTTTTTGTTGTTTTGAAGGTATGAATTAGATATTTTAATTTGACTTCACCTCCCTGTATGCAAATGTTTCAACCAAATACCCCATTACTATTTTGCAGGGCTCCCGTCCCAAGCTTAGCACTGTCCAAGACAAGTGTGATTGGTCTAAAGACATACAATTAGAGTGTTTTTTCACCCTGTAGCAGAATGATAAGGAGATGCAGTCACACCATTCTCGAAGACAACTGAGAGTTTACACAATAACTCTGAAACATACCTTTACCACATATAATATTCCTACACACTGTTTTAGGTCAAAATCCACTGGATGGACATGTTTAGTAACCATTTTGATAATAGCAGAACAGGTGCAGAGCTTATCACACAGGGACTGAATGTGCACCAGCGGCACAGTTGTGCTTTAATGCATGCCCCCTTTTCATGTGTAAATGAAGCAAGTTTGTTAATTCGATAAATGGTGAAAGTTTGTTGTCATTAATTTTTGTTATGTGGGCCAGTAGCATTTTCAGGTCAGTAGATACTATAGCACTGCTATAGCTGAGCAATCAGAGCAGATAAGAATTATATAAATTAATTAAAGAATAGGTACTAAGGTAAGTAAGGTTTTAGGTTTAACAGTATGTACCTTCACGTTTATGACATCAAAATAGGGTAACTGGGTGCTTCCTTTAAAAGATAACATCATAAAGATTTACATTGCAGGAGCACACTATACAGAGATCATAAGCACATCATAAGAAAAGCAAAGATACCAATAAAAATACTGCATGAGCATTTAAATTGTTATTTTGAAGACTAGCGTGAGTCAAGTTACAGTTTGTTGAATAGCATGTACTAATAAAGGCTAAAAAATAAGTTCCTAATAGACTAAACAGTCAGTGAATGAGAAGAGAGATTCAAAACAGCATAATAATTGCATTAAGGGAAACAATCTTAAAAAACATGCCAACATAAGGTCAAATATGGTTGAACTGTGTCACTGGAGAGGGGCTCATGAACAAAACATTAAACAATCTTTGACTGAGCGGCCTCAGATGTTACTGCAGTATTAATTAAAACCACTGTAGCTCAGTCTGCTGTACAAAGGTGGTATTTTTGGCAAGGTTGTAATGAGAAAACACCACAGCAAACGAATAAATGTATATAACCTGGTGCAAGCCTGTACCCTGAGCCACACTGAGAGGTAATATAATCTAATGAGTCATCTTTCATCCTCTTTAGATTCTGAAGAAAGCTAAACGATGCTTTCAACCCACAGCGTCTGTTGCCGACTGTTAAACATGGCAGCTGTAATGGTAGGGGCAGCCATCTACTGGGGATCATTAGGCCTGATGATTGCTCTGCATGATTGCATAACAGCCAGCCAATATGAAGCTATTTTACACAACCAAGTGCACCCTGTGGTGTAAATGCTGCTCCCTTGTGATATTCCCTTATAGGAAGATGATAGCACCACGATGCACGCTGCTAAATAAATTAAAAAGTGGTTCCGCGAACACCAGGAAGAAGTCACACATCTTTTAATTTAAAAGATTGAAACATCCTTGGACCTTTGGGAGTATTGCAGTGCAGTGTGTGGGGCAGATTTTCACCTCTCTCAGCCTTCAAAGACTGGATCCTGTCGTTCTTGAGGAATGGTTTAATATTGCACTGTACACAGTTACAGACATAGCATGATCGAAGGTGTTTTTTTAAACTAGCCTGCCGCCTTAAATATTGCTGTTTTATTTATTCCTTTTCTACCTCCTGTATGTCAAAGGCATGTGGCAAGGTTTAGCCTGTTATTAAACAGTGACAGCTTATTCCACAGTCTTGCAATGCTCCCATAGTCTATGTCTACCCCCAGAGTCTAAAAATGAGTAGGTACCTGTCTGCTATAGGTGCGTGATTTATGGTAGCAAAGTCTCATTTGTGCTCTCTATGCAGAACAGGTGCATTTTGTTTGTAGCTCTATGGACTTGTCACCTGGCAGTTCTATTCTTTCTCTTATTTTCCATTAGGCTGCCACTCTGTCTACAGAAAGCTGTAAGTCACCGAGACAATTCATATTTCATTTCCTTCCTCTCCGGTAGAAGGTTTGGCTATCAGAGGCATTAGAGCTCTTGGTTTCCTCTTTAACCTGAGAGGGACTCCCCAAACTCATGCAGCTCTTAATTTCATTTTCCTAATTTAAATGTGTGGTAATAAGTCTTTATATATAAACGTTGAAAAGCGACTAAAGTTTCCACATCTCAAGGCTAAATACATGTCTCAGCAGTAGCGTGCTTCTCCTGCTGTTTCCATTTGAAAGTGAATTGTGTGTAAAAGCCCATCAAACCAATGAGTAGTGTGAAGCGCGAGGTCTGACTGCTGCCAGATGTCGCTGCAGGAGGAATAAGAGGTGCATCATTGCTTGTCTTAGTTTCAATTTTCTGTACTTTGTTACTAGAAAACAACCCACAGTAGCTTTAGTAATCGTCTGACTTTTAAGGTCCTAAAAGTCTGCTTTAAAGGGTAGGATTATTTGAGATTTTTGTCAATGTCAACAAAACAGCTGGACAGTGAAGATTTTTGAAAATTTTGCTAGTAAGGATAAAAAACACGTTTCAGAGGCACTATTTTCAACCACAGATCAATACACCTTTGCCCCTATCATGATTACTGACAGCAGTAGGTTGGTGTGTGTGGGAGTGGTTCAAAATAAACTACAGTGCCCATATTCAGAGTAATAAAGGAACATTTTGCTAAGTGCAACAGCATGGCTTATTGATTGTTCCTCTGCCAAGGCGAGCCGAAGCGGAGGAATGTGATCAGTGTTGTTTGTTTGTCTGTCTGTTCGTCTGTCTGCGCGTTTGTCAGCAAAATTATGCAAAAAACTGCCAAGCTGAATTTCATGAAATTTGGTGGGGAGATGGAGCATGGGCAAAGGAAGAGCCCCTGAAGTTTTGGTGCAGATCCAAACGCCTTTCTTTCAAGTTTCAAGATAAAGCGTTGGTGCCTGCGTGGGTTTTCTGCAGTCCAGTGACATGCATGCCAGGTTAACTGGTGGTTCTACATTGGTCAGGTGTGAGACTAAGTGTGAATGGTTGTTTGTCTTTTTGTGTTATCCTTGCGATGGAATGGCGAACTGTTCAGGGTGTACCCACCTCCTGCCCAGTGTCAGCAAGAACAGGCTTCAGCCCCTCTATAGAATAAAGCAGGCATAGATACTGGATATAAATGAGCTAAAGTGGCTCCAAAAAGCATTGTGACACACCATGCATAAAAAATTATGGATTTCATTGCACTGGATATCAAAATGTTAAAGCAGATGGTACTTATTTTGAAGAACTGTAACACAAGCACACATTGCACAAAAAGAAGTTTCTTAGTTTTTAAACAGTAACACAGTAGATGTAAAGTTATCCAAAAGCATTTTGACACTCTTCACTTGACAATGTCTGGGCACTCAACCAACAAATTTTCTATAATAACTGTGGCGAAAGTTTTCTCCATGTTTTAGCCATAATATCTCACTATTTTTTTTGGCTGATGTCTCTGAGTTTGCATCTACAGTTCCACTGCACACTTTAAAGCTCATCAGTCCATAAGTAAGAACAAGTTCACCTGCACTATTTTAAGAAATCAGACTTTGACATTGAGTTTTACAGCATCCTTAGTGGTGTCTGGTTGGAATTCTTCTCCTGTATTTTACCAGACTAACTTTCTGCCATCAACCTGAAATCATCATAATCATTTCCAGAACATGCCGTCTTTCTGTGCTTCTCTTTTGCAAATTTAATCCTAGCCGCCTTATTCTTTGAGTTTCTCCTCAGTCCTCCATTTCTGAACTAATTGGAAATGCAATCAAGTTTTTTGCTCATCCAACAGACTGAATGAGGCTCTCAGTGCAAATGACTCTTGACCTTTTGGTTTAGCTCACTTCACTTGTCTTTGTCATGTTTGCAGTTGCTCTCCTTTAACCTGTTCCAGAGCAATATATATTAGATGTATTTAAAGTCAGTTGCACTAAAGGTCACATGGCTGAACCTGGCAAAGTAACCACAGGTGTAGTTTATCACATTAAATATGTTCCACTGAGGCTGACAACAGGAGCTTCGTGCCAGATCTGAACTGTTGCCATTTAGAGTGGTTTGTCCGTACTTTCTCAAATAACAATCAGCCTTATTTATTTTGGCAGAAAGTATTTATTTAGAACTGTGCTAAATATGTTTTCCTATTAACGAAATAGCATTTTCATGGAACCTTGTGGCAGTTTGCAAAAAGTTTCAAACTGTATATTAGGCTTTCACACAGACACTACGTGTTAGTCGGATGAGTTTGTTATTGATCATGGTGTGTTGATAGGGTTTGTTTGCAATAAAAGTGTTTTCTGACCTGTTCTTTAATTGGATGACTGATTTGTTCATTTATTTAATGCACGTCACATGTATTGTATATCACACCCTAAGCATCCTTCTAGCATAGTAACAAACCCCTGACTTATGAATCGTGAGTCATAATTTTCCATTTCTTTTCCATCAGCCACAAACTGGAAAGAGAGGTCCAGAACTGTCCATTGCTTCCTTGCTGACCTCCAGCTTATCCACTGTAAAGTACAGATATTGTTTTCTACATTGTTTTGGATTATCAGGCAATTAATAGGTCTTCATTTACAATACAAGGTAAACAATGCATGTCCTTGAGTATGCCGTTACATATGGTGAAGTTTTCAGGCACGAAAGCAACATATCTGAACTATAACTATGTACAAACAACAAGGACTCTTGAACAAACAAGCACTGAACTCCAAACAACCTCAGATTACATCTAAAGTAAATTCAATACTGAAACAGAAATTTTCTTTCAAGACTTTGTTAACTGATAATGTAATGGGTAATCAGCCAACTCAATACTCCAGTGTAACACAAAATGGCTAATGCACAACTCTTCCCTGACAAACTGTATTAACAGGAAATCATCGATTTTGATCCGGTGTGTGCTAGACAAACTTTTTTTTAATTTGACAGAAGAGAACAAAAAGTACAGAAAAACAAGTTAACAAGTTGACCTCAACAGACTCGAAACTGACAAGTATCCACATGTGAATCACAGTTGATAGTCTTTCTCCAGCTGTTGACAGGGCTTCACTCAGTGAAAGTGCTCCTTCAGTCTCCAGATGCCCTCCTAACAAGAAGTCCAGTGAAAGTCAGAGATGCCCCTAAGGAGTTCTCTGAAGACAGGCGCCTGCTCCTGGGTCAGTCTTAGTTTGAAGGTCACCAGCTCATCCACATGTGGAAGGCCATGAAGCTGTGCAGATCCACCAGCAGCTCGTGGTGCTCAGTGGGCGAAGCAGGAGGGAAACTCGTCCTGGACCTTGAGAAACCGACTTCTCTTTCTCGCCTTCTTCTTCTTCTCTCTAGCTGGAGGGTATGTTGAGGTGAGTACAGGCTCTTATCCTGGCCTCCTCCGGCAGAGAGAAAGACATTGGGTCAGAGTGAGAAATACAGTAAGATATTGTTTCATAAGAACACTGCCACTTTCTTGGAGTCGGGACAGATGGTGCAGAAGGTGCAACTGCAAAAAAATTCCTTTATCCAATACATTTCTGAATGAGGTAAGTGAAGCTATAAAAAAAAACGCTGTTAAAGTGTCAGACAACACACTTTGCAGGTGGAAGAAGTCTATTCAAGGGAAGTCTGCACTACTGCTGAGAAACATTAAATGCTTTGGGAGCATCTTTAGCCACCTGGTTGACCTCTGATTCCACAAGAACATATCCAGGACTTCACGATGGTGTCATGCTGCATCACACTGCGGATACCTGAAGAACAACCGAAGATGATGAACATAACTAGAATCAACAAAGAATCTTACTGTTTCACTAGACAACTAGAATTACCACCTCATGGCTGTACAATACTGCCAACTTTTTAAGATGCAGTTTACATCCACGTTTGTTCAGACTGACTTATGTAGTGAAGACCCCGAAGTGTATAAAATTCACTGAGTATTTCTAGAATGTGTTTGTATGTTTGTTTAACCAAAAAAGCTGACACAAGGTTGTAGCCATGACAGCAGACAATGCTTCAAATATGGATGCTGCTGAAAAGAAACTGCAAACTCTAAAACATGGCTGTTTCATAAACATGTTCAACCCTGAAGCACAGAAGATCCATACAATCAGTTTCAAGGTGGAAACTTAAGATAAATATCACTAATACAGTATTTGACCAAGTAATAAATATGATCACAATCAAATAAATAAAGAATACATTTAAAATTTTGAGGAGCTTTGCCAAGATGTAATCATCTAGTTTCTTTTCTGGTCCTCATCTTTTCTGTCACATCGTCTTCACTCTCTGCTTTCTTCTGGGTACGGTGGCCTTCAAGTATCACAGAAGGGTTTGCATTTGTTATGTTTGTGTTTGTCTATGACTCTTAGGAGTGGAGCCAAATCCAAATACAGTATTCAGCAAAGTACAAATAGAATTTTTATATGTTATTTGTTCTTGAGAAGAAGAAAAGAACATGTCAAATAGATGGTGCTCTTCATCGCTGTGTGGATGGTATTCATGCTCCACCTGTTTGTGATGGCATGATAGGAAGCCAAAAGGAGAGCGGAGAGCACAGTCTAAAAAGAGCAGCACAGGATGACTGCAATATAAGCAAAATGTAGCACACCACTGCACCATTACAATGATAATTTTCTTTACCTTGACGGGTTTGCTTAGATAGTTTGACCAGCAGCCCACGTTTGTTCCGATGGTGTCACTAACTGGAGTTGTTATGCTGATTTCCACTTTTATTCAAACACAAATAATTTCACTGTCTCAGTAGAAACAGATCTAATGACAGGATTCTCTGCAAATCTTTTTTCTGTGTTTCTGTGGACTAGTCAGGGCAGAGTCTTTGTCTCTGTGTTGGTGGTAGCTGGGCAAGTTTGATTTTTTTGAATGCTTGCTTGGCTGCGTCCCAGTTCCTGTTAATATTTTGTCCTGCATGCTGTATATCTGCTGAAATATTTGACGGTACACCCACGCATTTTCAGTTGGTACTTTGACAGTCCATCGGGACATTTCGTTTACCTTGAGAGTTCTTCCTGCATGGAGGGGTGTTTTCATCTCTTAATGCAAGAGAGTCTGTCGAGGAGTGTCTGCTGTCTGCACCTGTTTTATTCCAGTTGGCTGAGGAGTGTTAATGTGCCTCCCAGGTTTGTTGAGTGCTTTGACATCAGAGCCTGAACATGCTGGAGGCTAAAAACAAAACTTCTGGTAATCCAATAACTGGACAATTCAACGTTTCTCTGATTAGAAAAAACAAACAAAAAGGAAAACCAGAAAATCTTCAAATATGACACTAGTCTTGTTCTGATCTCTTTCGGAGTCAGACAGAGTAAAGAGTTCATAGATGTCATTAAAGTTGAAGCATGACCACTATTAATAAACACTGACCACCTGACCACTGCCATCCGGACACCTGAGGTTGCTCTGAGAAATGAGACTATTTTTTGGAGGTCTCTGCTGCTGCACGTTGCAGGGGGTGTGGACTCTGCCATGGCATTGCTGCCTCTTAACAAGAACATATCATGTTCAGACAAAGTGCTGCTGACAGGCAGTTCAGGGTTTAGCAGCAGCCTTGCTGTGCCAGGTCTCCCCTGGGGTATTTCATCAATGCCTCCCATAGAGACACCCAGCGCCATGCAGCCAATGGCATACTCCAATGATTCCGCACGCTGCTCTGTGACTGGCTGAAAGGAAGCTGAGGTGAGCTCACTGAGGTTCAAGACAGAGCAGCGTGGGCGCGATATGGGGTTTGAATAGGGAGGGGGTGATGTTGGGAGTGGGCATAATTAGACTGTTGGGAGCCATGGTGATAATGGCCATGCTCAGAGCAAGGGAGCTCAGGGAAAGCACTTTAATTGAGATATAAAAGTCTTGGTTCCAAGGGTACTTCACAGGAAAAGAGATGCCAGCTACAAATGCTTGCTCAGTGCAAACACTAAACAATGACGCACAGCCCTTTGGTCTGCATTTAGAACACTGTTTATAATTTCTAATTGATGTTAACAATAAATGCTACCTTTCTTAATGTTTAAAGAGGTGAAGGAAGCAAACAAAAGATGATTCATCAGAGGTTGTTTGCATAAGTGCATTCTCCCGCCTTCGTAATCAAACCCACTGCTGCCTATTGTGTGCAACCATGCTCCCAAGATCCTGCTCTGGATTTGACTGAGAAAGTTATAAATATGTGAATGAGCATGAACGGTGGACCAATCAAAAGGAATACCACTCTGTTTTCTACTGTAGCAGATGGACTGTGTCTGGGACAGCAGGACAGCAGGTGGGGTTTAGCATGAAGAACGACGCATGTACTTTCCATTCTTCTTTCTACAAACACACGGCTGTAGCCCATGACAATGAACCGTGGTGTGCTGAAGGAATCTAAGTAACCTTAGGCAGGTAGATCTGCAGTCAATGTGTGCTTCCAAAAAATTCAAATCAAATGGTTTTGCAAATACTAATGATAAATATTTGCTTGTTTAGCTAGAGCTTTTTTGCATTTGTCTTTAGGCTAAGTGAGAACATTCATTACTGTGTTCCACTTTAGCATTTTCAGCCGGTGTGGTTTTGTTTTTATCTTTTGCATACAAATACTGTCTTGTCCTTCCTGCGCACAGTTTTTGGTAGTCAAAGCCTGATATTACTTAATTCTTGAAATAAATTTGTGTGGTCTAATGTATTCCAGCTGGCTTCATTTGGATATGAAAACATAGCAGGCAAATACTGCAGAATATAGTGTTAGCTGACATAAATTTACCATGTTGCAGATACAAACATACACATTTGGTACATTTCCTAGCTAATATTGCAAAGATCAAATCTCTCCTCGGCATCCTCTGTTTCTTTCTTCACCTGTATTTCTCTCCATACGCGCTCCGATGCCCTTAATGTACATGCCCTTTTATACAAGCATTAACACATGCAATCACAAGCTCTCTCTTCCTCTCTGACTGTCTCTTACATTCACACACACACCTGCACACACGCTTACCCTCACTTTTCTCAGAGTCACTTTGGTTCAGGACTTTGTTATTCCATTGATTGAACAAGGCCATCAATAGCTTTCAAATACAGGTACCTGTCTGAAGAGGAGCTATGGAGCATGAACAGCGGCACCTCAAAAGATTTCCTACTAATACTCTCCTTCCCTGGGTACCAAAGGCGCTCTGCTATTATTTCCAGCCTTTTGCCTTTGGCGATTTCTCTCTGTTCTGGGGTGAGAGGGCTTTGTCGCCACGCGAACAAGGAGCCACCAAGACACCTTGCAAAGTCAAGGTAGAGATGTTTCTATGGTACCCGGCTCAAGGTCATCTGGACAACAATATAAAATTAGCCCTCCTGGGACTGAACCTCCTCTGACACCTCTGCTTACGAGTCCCATTTCGCCACCAGTGCTCTTTCACATCACTGTCCCCCACTCCCACACACACACACACACACACACACACACACACACATAGACAGAGGTTGACCGGATGGATTTTTTTCTGCAGTGTGCTCCAGTGGGATCTAGCTGAGCGGAAGAGCTGGCACCTGCAGGGGTAAATGAGGAGGGGGTGGTGGCAGTAGCTGAGGTGCACAGAGTAGTCTGAAGCTTGAAGGAGAGTGGAGCAACTTGGCAGTGGTGGCTGCATGGGTCTCCCAGGTCTGGTCTGATGGCCCCACATGGCCCAACCTACTGCTGGTGGTCAGATGGCCTGCTCTACTACGAGGCGACAAGGCCAGGGGCACGCTTTCACATTCACTTTAGCCTGTCTTTGTCAAAGACTCTCAATGACTTTCCAAAAATAGGCAAGTGGGAATTCGACAGAGGGGGGGCAGAGTGTGAAATAGAGGGAAAAAAAGGGTGAAATAAAAGCCTGTCTTAAGTGCAGAGGTGTCGGGGAGTAGCATATGTTGTTTTAATGCTCTCGTTACAGGCCCCATTTTCTTATCCCAATGTCCTCAGAAGGGTCCTTCAATTTACAGGCTCCAAAATGACAAAGAGGCCTGCTTTCCTGTGGCAGCAAAAAGGAACATTTACCTATATTTTCGACAGCAGCATCAGTGGCGGATGTTGTGGCAAAGGAAGCAGAATGAAACAAAAGCAGATAAGCAGCAGGGTATTCTTAAGTCCATCACATGAAACAAAACAGTCAATGCCACGTCTCAAACTGTGCTTTTTAGCAATGCATTTGAGACATCTGATGTTTCATAATACATTTGCCTGGCAGGCGCTGTTTATCTCAATGTAGCAGACCAGTGTTTGAGATGGAGACATTATCCGTGCAACAACCAACGCCTGGCTGCCCCTTCCTTTGCCTCGAGACCCCCTGTCCGCCATAAGTCCCACATCCCTGGAGTACAAGGCTGATAATTGTTAGAATTCCCAGCAGGCAGTGGTGGTGGTTTAATCTAGTGTAGGTGTAATCCTCATGCCCTATCTGGTACAGAAAGGCCCTTATGATACCTGCAGCACCCCAGAGCTTTTACAAAGAACCGCAGGAGGGAAAAGACTTTCAAATAAGACCAGAGTGTGAATCCACTCTGAGGCGTGTGTGTCTCAGTGAGCAAACAAGTTAAAGAGAAAAAAAAATGTGGCAATAAATAACAGAAAACAGATAATGAGGCACTAGTGATATGTGGAATTGCTGAAAATGAGGATACATGTTTTGCCTAAGGATATGGGAGATGGGATGTGACCTGTGTCAACTCCATATTCCAGCGGGCGTGGAGCCAAGCCTCCCCAGGCTCTTCCCTAAGGGCTGGATAAATGTTGGCTTTTGTGGGCTCAGTGGATAGAATTATCTTGGGTATCACCAGATAATGAATGACTTGTTAGAATAGCTGCACTTTTTCCTCATCAGTGCCAAATATTCTGCACTTTTTGTGAGTGTTGCAATACGGGGCCCCCCAGTGTGTGGATAAATTGACTGCTGGCATGGAAATCACACATGGATCCTCACTTGGATCCACATGCATACACAATCACCTCCATCAGCATGTCGGTTTCCTTCTGGAGTCAAATTCAGTTAGCGTTAACAAGCGAAAGGGAACACATCTCCACTCCCCTTAATCTCATTCCACAACAGCGCTACTCGGTTTAAATGGCTTGGTTTTCACTAGCCATGATTTTCTATCTGCCACAACCTGTTTTTCTTGTTGACCTTCAAATCTCCTGTGGAGACCCTGCACCATCATTGTGACAGTGTGGGCAGGCATTAGTTGGACTCTTTCCTGGATCCTGCTTTTCTAATGAGGGGTATCAGCACTTTGGCACAGCTTACTGGCAGCATGCATAAAAATGGATGGGGATGGGGTGCAGCTCGTCAGAACTGTCCCACAGTCTTGGTCCAAGAAAATGTTGCCCAGAAGGATTGGGTTGCATTATCAAATTTTAAAATATGCCCATTATTTTCGCAGTTATATTTAATCCAAAAGCACCGTCGGGATTCTGGTTATTTGTAGATAATAGGCCACATTGTTTTCAGAGAGGTATTTATTCCAATGTCACGGTATGCTGTAGGTATCATTTTCTGTTCATTTCTCTCCCTGTGTAGTAGGTGCAGCATATCCACAAATAGCCTCTCTTGGTTTTGGACATCATCACATCTAAAATAGAGGTGCCTTTGAATGAACTGCTGGTGTCGGTGTTCATGGTGAATCTCAAGAAAGAAAACAGTAACAGTCCTTCACAGAAAAGATATATAAGGATAACTCGACGATGGGGGATATTTTCAGGGGTGCTATAGACTCATTATCTTGTCACGTATCATAAAAAAGACAGCAAAGCCCGACGTCACGGGGCTTCTGTGAATGCGCGTCCATGCTCCCCTGGCTCTTCCTCAGCCAGACTCAGCAGCAGGATCCCTTGTGGCACATAACGAGTGAGGGCTGCAGCCGCACACCTTGGTGAGCAGTATTGATTGTCTCCCCAGTACCTTCTGCTGAGAGGTCTCATTCTGTCTGTCACACTCCCACACAGGCGTTGCGCGCACACACACACAAACAAGCACACATATACATAGGTGCACACAGTGAAAAACACACACGCACACACATAACTTAGACAACATATGTCACCCTGGAGGGCCCTGCTGTTTGACATCTCGCTCACCAGGTGCTCAATTAAAGTGTGAAAGTGTGGCGTTAATGCCTTAAACCATTAAAAACATAAGATTCTGTCAGGGAAGAATCACTCTGCCAACATGCACTCTCTGCCCTGCATGACTTTGTGACTTTCTAGGAGGCCTCTCTGGTGCCCAATCGGTGTCAACACTGAGCTGGGAGGCTGTAAAACACTGTGGCTTTACTGGTCTCTGCCACTCATAGCGAGAGCAAAATATTCCCCAGTTAAATAGGAAAGAATGAAGATGATGGAAAGTTTACCATCCATTTTCTCTCGCTCTCATTTCATTGGTCATGGGTCTGTGCGTATGCGTAGGTGTGCTCTCAACTGATGACAACTGAATCACTGGGAATATTTTTTTTATTAAATCCTCATTTCACCATTGAGCTTTCTTATAGCTTTCAGTCGGCGACAGTGTAACCTCTCAAATTAAGCTTTTACTGCCTTTGTGGCCTCATAATTCCACTGCGTGTCATGCTGAATAAGTATGAAACACACACCGTTCCCTTTGTCTGATATAGTAATGCTGTGGATGTGATTTGCATTTCTCGATACACACTGACTAAACCGTGGAAAGGAAAGAAATTAACACCTTTCTGAACTACTGCACAAAAGGTTCAATGTAAACATGTGCATGCAGATCCAAACACGTGTGGTGGAAAAGTGTTAATTGACCAACCTGCCAGGCAATTATTGTCGGTTGACCTCATAACCAAAATGTGTTTCTGATTATCATGCTTCAGAGGGTCTGTTGTCAAGGAAGCCATGTTTTAAACAGTTTAGACAGCACCTTCCACAGTCCACAGGGGACTGTTCTCAATCAGGTGAAAATGTAATCTAAGCTGGAAACTAATGAAAAATGAAAATGAATATTTTTAATGCTTTTTACTATTTGAATATAATGACTGAACTTGTATAATGCTCATGGAATGAAAAGATGATTTCCTGTAACCAGCGCAGCTACCGACTGAACCACAGAAGTGTTCGGGATGCAGGGTTATCATTTCTAGATTCTTATGCAGAACATTTCCCCAACTGTGAACTGATTATAGAATTTTTCACAAGTCTGTGTAAATGTCTAAACAACAGCGTGATAAAAATGAATGAGATACGACTCAATCAAGGAATAAAACTGATTTATCGTTATATTTTCAGAGGGTTCAGGGTGGTGGCTCCACAGCGTGAGTAGAAATGTCAGCGACCAGACAGGCAGGGGCTGAGCTTTGCGAGATGAAGATAGCTCCGGCAGAGTAGAGGGGGGTGAGGTTACAGTGTGTTTGTCCAGGAGATTATTATCCACACACACACTCCCCAGGGATAAACACAGCAGTGACAGCGTTCTAATAATGTTTCACCGTTATCAGGAAGCACAAATGTACACTTTGTGTCCATTTGCTTTCCAAAGCACAAGTCATACCACAAACGAAGACAAACATCAAGTGGTGCAGTAAATTAGAAATTCTTTTTTTTCCTCGTATCTAAATCCTTTGAATTCTCCAGGTCCCCAAAGTAATTAGAGTCTCAGGCGAGTGGGGCTCACAGGGGCGCCCACAGTCCCTCTACTCAAATAGAGGGAATGCCCTATGCCTGGCCAAAAGAAAATGATGTCCCAGCCCTTCTCCATCAATTACCCCCTCACAACTCAAATTTACATTAGGTGCTACCGGCTGCAGCAAAAATTTGCAGTCCTGCACTTGCCTTTAGGCGTTTCACCAACTCAACAAAACACATGGTTGTATATTTTAAGATCAACCTCAGTTTGCTGAAATATAAGAAATATTATCGTCTTGGGTGTACGAGCACCGGTGATAAGACTCACACAGCTGTAGGCTCTGTGTGGGTGATCTGTCCAGACTGCAAAGGCAGTACTGAAGACCAGGAAGCCCGTAGGGTGAATGTTATCAGCAGGGCAGTAGGCGGGTGTTTAACAGAACCCCGATAGCCTGTCCTCACCTGGCCTCAGGCACAGCATCAAAGTCCTTGTCAAAGAAAGATGAAGTCAACACATGCAGTCTGCCTTGGGTTAATAGCACTAAAAGTAAGGGTCAGGACTTCTATTATGGACTAGTACCTTATCAAACTCGGACCAGTCACCTGTCAATCACCTGCTATCCATCTGACCGAGTCTTCAATTAGGAGTGACATATGTGTACAAAGTAACCATATATCTGTGAAGTGCAGCTGTGCAGTCATTTTTCACTCTTTAAAAAATATCCTATAGATGCAATGGTGCAGGACAAACCTGACAGACGCCTATAGAGGAGAGGTACTAGGCCAACCTTGACTGAGCAAAACTACAAAGTAAAACACAAAAAGTTAAACTAAATAGGTTTTATTTTTCTCTGGAGCCACTGTTCTCCACTCAGGCCTCAGCCACTTCACCTCTCTCACTCTACCCCTTGTTTCTCTATAGATCAGCCTCTTATTAACTTATTGTTGCTTCCTTTAGGTCTCTTACACCCTCGTGCGTCTTATTATCCCCAGCTGCTTTTCTTTCTATAAGAAAAGCTCAATGTACACTCAAGTGGACCATGAGCATATTTGCTTTTTTCCACCCCTTTCATCCGTTCTCCAATCTCTAAACCCACCCCTCACTCCTTTGCCTCTTTGTTCTTGTTTTCAATTCTTCCCTGGCCCCATTCCTCTTTTTTTTCTGCCAATGGACTGATTTCTTTTTATCCAGGAGCGCAGCAGATTAACAGATATTGTATCATGGCCAAGACAGGCAAAGCCCCTCTCTGTCCCTGACATCTAATTAATGGTAATCCTTTAATCTGCTGCTTGTAGTGCAGACCCCTTGGTCGCTGTCCCGTTTGCAGCAACAGAAGCAAGTCTGAAGAAGGCAAAGAGATAGAGTGGCAAGAAAGCGGGTTTGCTCACTCAGCAGGTCGTTCTGGGCTGCTCTGGACAAAGACACATGAAGCACAATGACAGATAATGTCTTTTTCATTTCTAGGGATTACATATATTTCATTTGTATTGTATAACTTACTACCTGTCTGCACCTGCTCCTGCTGTGTGAAGTGAGAAGTGTTACAAATACTATGCATCATATACCCAGCTAAGCGCATGCACATTTATACAGTGTTCATAGTGAGACAGATGGTTTAACCTGCTTTTGCACATACACCTGCAAAGAAGCATGCACATGCAAACACATGCTGAGCCTAATCTCTGATATTGGCTGTGCAGAGATGACATCTGTATTTATGGCATCAGGCCTGTGTTGTAGACATAGATTTAATTAACAACAGGGGAGAGGGATGCAAATCCTGTCATCTTAATTAACTTAATTAATAGATATAAATAATCACCTTCAGACTGTCTTCATTTGTTAAGCAATAAAACCGGGTATTAAAACCTCATCTTGGTTCTGTCATAAACAATATGCAGCTTCTCTCTCTGACAGTGACACCACAGATGGTGTTTAGATGTCATCTGATGAATTTGTAGTGTAGCTTTAATGCAGCAGCACTGTCTTGGACTACCAAAAAAAGATTCTGAAGCTCCCAGCCGCCAAGTTCATGTGACAAACTTATGTATGACCAGACTGCAGTGAGTAATCAGCTGCAGAAAAGTCTCTTACCAAAACAATTATATCACACTTGTACCATCTGTATTGTATTATTCATCTGCTGAGCAGACAGGGCGAGCCCTTCCAAGATGGAACACGATTTTTGCTTTTGGTGTTTGCTCATTATCAGCCAGGTTCGATTATTCAATGAACACAAAAATTTTGCAATCAGTATGAGAGCAATGTCTTGTATTTGGGCCAAGTTTGAACAGTGTCTTTTACTGGCAGGGCCCACAAAGGTCGTGGAGCAAATCCAAGGGCAAATACAGAAAGCACAATAACACTTTCTCCACGCATGCCACAGTTAATTCTCTGACAAATACACGCATGTATCCTGACACAAAGCCCAGTTGTAGGTGTGTCTGAATGCACAAGCCCACACATCCAGCTCATAGACAACAGGCATGTTTACGCACATACGCACACACAGCAACAGTGAGGGTTCAGATGTCTGCAGACAGTGGCTGTGATTAATGCATCAGGCATGGGGCCCTGCTGTAGTAGGTGTCTGTGTCTTAATCACTCTCTCAGCGTGTTTCATTAGCTCCTGATGGTCTCTGATGAATGGACTGGCCCCGAGTGTCCCAGCATCTCTCGCGGTGCTGTCACCCAACAGGCTCCGCTTCTGAGGTGCTAATCGATCCCACCCCCTCCTCACCCATAATCTCCCTGCAGAGAGCCCCACCACAGATTGGCAGGTGTGTCTGTCAGGTTGTTAAAGATATGATGCTCATGAGCACAGTCTGCTCCTGAATTCATTAACCTACATCTGAAGGATAATTCAGGCACCGGTCGTTGGCCATATGCGCTTTGATTGCTGGATTCTTTCCCACTATTGGGATTTAGTGCCAGGCGATGGGCAGTTTAATAACACATGCAGATGGCCTCTGGTGTTTCTTCATTCTTACTACTAGTCTCTTATCCTCATCCCCTCTGGGAATGCTGAACTCGTGTTGCACTCTTAAGATGCTGCACTTCATTTGTAGTATACTGTAAATCCCCACAAATATGGCACCAGTTATTTTAATGAAGCTGCACTTCCAATTATACAACATGTCTTAGATTCCTCCACGGTTTCTGCCCATTACGTTATATAATAGGAGGAAAACCGAATTGCTAATCTGCTTGATGCGCATAACGTGTAAAGATAATAGTTTTGAGGGGTAAAACACACATATTTTTTCACATCTCATTCCACCTGAGAAGCCTGCATCCTTGTATAATATCTCCATCTTCTCCGTGCTTGATTGTAAACATGGCACCTGAGGACTTTCGAGGCTGTGTCAGCTAAAACACACATGGACCTGAGGGCAATACTCTAGCAGCAGAGATCTGTTAGATCTTTAGTAGAGTGGTATTTGAAATCTGGAAAAAAAAAACAGAAAAAGATGTTGATCTCTTGCATTCAAATGTGCCTACATTATCGGAATAAATGCTGCGTCAGGGTATGTTGTGGGCTATTACCTCCTGTTCTAAATGCTATTGCAGAGATTGTTGCTGAGGCAGGCATTGCAGTGTTGGGGCTTGGCGTTGGCACATGAGCCTCAGAGTTTGCCAGCTCCTTCTCTCTTAACACTCTCTTGGTGCATCATGGGGATGGGAGCAGCCAGAACACAGAGGGAGGAGAGGGGAAACCACCAGCTGGGGCTACAGGAGGCAGCCTGGACTCTGATGTTTCCAGCATGTTTCAAATTAACCTCACACTGCACCCAGCTCTGCCGTCATCCTCTCCAACTAGAGCAGAGCATGGCAATGCATGCATCTTTCATCGCTCTAGGCTGAAACTAAATTTTGATTAATAGTAAACACACAACTGTAGTGCAGTGCGTATTTTCATGTCAATTCCCCCTAGAAAGTTTCTTTTCATCGATTTCATGGATTGAATAGACAGATCAGTTCAGAATATTGGGTGTGTCTGACTTTCATGCCAATAGAAGTAGTCCTGTCACACACCTACAATAATAATTTTTCCATCCATTCTCTTCCACCTATCCAGGCTGGGACTACAGTAGCCAGACATCCCTCTCCCAGCAACATTTCCCAGCTTCTGCCAAGACATTACCAGGCCAAATGAGATATGTAATGCCTCAAGCTAGTTGTGGGGCCAGTTGGATGGTTTTCCCAGAAAACCTTCAATGGAAGTTGCCCTGGAGGCAACCTATTCAGATTCCAGAGCCGCCTCATCTGGCTCCTTTCGACTTGAAACTCCCTCTAGATATCCAAGATCCTTATCCTACCTTTAAGGCAGAGCCCAGTCACCTTATTATGGAAACCCATTTGGGCCACTTTTATCTGTAAACTTATTCTTTCAGTCACTACCCAAAGCTCATGATCATAGATGAGGGTTGGAACGGAGACTGACTTTGCCTTCCAGCTCATCGTCGGTGCAGTACAACGCCCACGTGATGCTGATGCTGCACCAATCGGTCTGTCCATTTCATGCTCCATTTTCCCGTCACCCGTGAACAAGATCCCAAGATACTCCTTTGCTTGAGGCATCAACTCACCCCCAACCCAGAGGGAGCTATTCATCGGTTTCCGACAGAAAACCATGGCCTCAGAGGTGCTGACTTTATCCATAACTCTATCCATAACTGCACTCTTTCCCATACCTCAACAAAGTATTTAGTCGCCCTGACTTAACCCTACCCTAACTATAAAGTGTATTCAATTGTATTCAGTATTTTGCTATTATTAATGGATCAAATGATCTTGCTGTTTTAGTTCACCGTCATTGCTTTAATTAATGTTGTTTCTAGCCACAGTACACAGGCAAAGTTAGCAATTATCAGGTGAACATACACCTATAGTGCCACATAGCTCTCCCAGGACTTGACGATGGTTAAAACAATGAATACTTTGTTGCTCCATTTCTGCTGGAAAGATAAAAAGTATAAGTTCCATGCTCAATCAATTTGATGGATATTAGTCACGCTAATTTGTCCCAGTGGTCACTTGTGGTATTGCCATGAAAAACTCCTTTCAGCCCAAGCAACACCACTGTAGTAGCAAGAGGGAAGTGTCTTTTCAGGCAATTGAGTTCGTTTACGTATCACAAATACATTTCAAATCGAGAAATCTTAGCAATTTTTATTCCTTTACTGTCAATCACTTTCCTCCAACCAATATGGGGCAGCGAATAAGATTAAAAAGTAGCCAACGAATGAAAACCAAACTTAAGTCAAGAATAAAGATTCCACATGGGACGCAAAACTGAAGAGAAATGTCTTTGTTTTGTGGAAGTGTAAAACATAGTCACAAGACAAGCAAAAAGGTACCATGTGGAGTTTTTGCCCACTAGTGGTGCTGTGAAACAATGTTTTCTCCCTGTTTTGTTTGTCTCATCTCATATTGTTTTATTAACCCACAGGTAATGCGACAAATATGCAAGCAGAGAAGGTGAAGAGGAAAAGTGCTTGCTAGTAGATTCTGTAGTTAAAATTACCTCAAGTTTTCATGACAGCACCCCAGGCAAACAAAATACAGGGTCCATACGCATTCCATATACAAATTAGATTTATGGCAGCACAAAGGCTAGTAATTTTTGACATCAGTAATTACTGAACAGCTGAAAAAAATTGAAAGAGGCATGATTTTTGTTCATGTGAGTGAAAATAGAGCATCAAGATGTGCTTTATTTTGGATGCTCTCTTAACTGTTTTTGGCTTTGACAAACCTTTGCAACTGACCTGATAATTAAGTCAGAAGGTTACTGAAAGTCTTTGATTTTACTGCCATTGAAGTCTAAGAGGATACATAAATGAAAGAACAAAAGGCAAAGAGAGGAAAGGAGGCGATTATACCTCAGAGCAGAGCTAAGCAGAGGGAGGTTAGGCTGATTAAAAAGAGTCTTGTAAAATTCTCTGCCATTTGTCTCCTCCATCTCCTTACTTCCTCCCATGCATTTCATGTTCTCCCCTGCTCACTCATCCCCATCACTCCTCCTTGCTGCTCACTTGCTCTCTCTTCCTCCCCTTCCCTTCCCCTCCCTTCCCAGTATGTGTGCTCTCTGCTTCTTGGAGTCTCACCAATCCCTCGTGTTGTTTCACACCAGACTGTGTAGAAAATACTAAAAATATATGTGTTTGGTCCTGGCAATCCCAAAAGGCAACTTTATAGAGAACAAAGGAGATAGCAGGGCAGCTCAAATAACTCATGAAGAGAGAAAGGATGCTGCTCTTGGGGCTCTGTTGCCCTACTGAAGAACATTATTACTGGATTATTGATTTACAGCACAAAATGGATGGAACATAAGTAGGGTTAAGCTCATTAATCCCTCTCCCGCCTCTTTTATGAAAATGGACTTGTTATCAGTGATTATTCTAATGGATTGTTATGATTGAACACTTTTCGTAGTGTGCGCCGGCTGCCTTTCAAAAACAGAGCGCAGGGACAGAAGAGGTTATGATTGGGGATGTGCAGGCAGGATGAAAGAGGCAGGGACGAGCCACAGAACAGAGGTATCTGCTAAAATGAATGCACCAAAATAAAAGCTCAAAACACAGACGGTGGAATTGCTGACATTCTGGTGACATTTGGTGCGTCACTGGCATTTGGCAAGACATACGAGCAGGTAGCTCAGCTCACACTCCCAGCATAAGATGGGACCACACACACCCCTAAGATATTCAAGCTGCTGCAGAGGAGTGCATGTCTGAAATGATCTGACTTAATGCACACGATTTAATGACTAAATGATGTTTGTTATGCTTTGCTTTGAAAGGAATTGTTCTCTTGTGATGCTCAGTAAGTATTTTAATTTACAGTAATGAAAACAGTATGACATATCAACCTCAATCTTTGTCTTTGTGACTCTCCCTGCCTCCCTCCCACTCTCTCTTCCTCTCTCTCCTCTCCTGGCTCCATGTACATCCATCAGGGAGTGCTCCAATGAAGCGCGGCGGGTCCGACGATTGTCCTCATAAATTGTGTGTGTGTCAGGGTGCAGAGGGGCTAAGTGAGCAGTAAATAACAAAGGGTCCTACCACCATCCGTTCACCATCGCCACGTTTCCGGCCACGCAAGATTACCCAGGATGCCCCTGGAGGGGCGTCTTCTTCCTCTGTGTGATGAATGGACAAGAGGAGGGAGGAACACGCCTTTGCCACGCAGCCTCTGACAGAGAAAAGGTGAGGTCCAGAAACCCTGCTGATTTAAATTGATGAGTGTCTTTATTTCGCTGTAAAAAAAGAAAGAAGCTGTTTGTCTCCCTCTTTCTGTAATAACAGATCGCTCGGCAGATATCTTTAACTGCCTCCATTCTTCACTGTCAGTCCCTTTTCTCTCTATCCCACTCACTTTCTCTTGCTCTCTTGTGCCCTTTTTTCGATTTTTCCTCTCCCGCCTATTCTCTGTCTCTCTATTGACTGTGCATTCATAACCGCCTCTGGTCACTTACTTCTCCTCTCCGTCCCTGTGCTTTTCTGCATCCTTACAATATTTTCCAGCCCTGGTCCCTGACGTGATGTTCCTCTTAACTTCTCCTTCTATAATGGTCCAAGTAGCTATCAGAAACACCTTCAAACCTGAGAGTGCCACATATGGTTTTCTTATTCTCCACTCATGGTTCTATAGATGACATAGTTTTCACATTTGAGTGGTGTAACTGTTATTTAGGTTCAGTTTTTCTGTACTTTTGTTCTCATCCATTATTGTACAGCTTTTTTATATCCCAAGTAATACCACTTTATTCTAGCACAAGATGACTTTTTCTGGTACCTGATTCTAGAGTATTTGCTGCATCTTGCATTTTTCTCTGTGCATGCTGTACAGTTCACCTTGATACTCACCATAACGCCTTCCATCTGTCTTGGTCCCCTTTTCCTCTCCTGCTTCCCTTTATCTCCAATTTGCCAGATTTACACCTGGCAAATAAAATCTCCATCCCCACTGACATATGCTTTTGTTTTTTAATTTCCCGACTTACAAATCCAGACTGTGACAGGTATATTGTACATTCTGTGATCTTGGTGCAGCTGCTCCGTTTAGTTGAAAGACATCCACCTGGCATGTGAAAAAGAAGTTAATGTTAGGTTTTGAGATAGTTGGGTTTGATGAGAGAGATGCTCTCTCAGCCAGAGGAGTTTTCTCTCCAAACGCTGACAACCGTAAGAAAGAAGATGAATGTTTCAAAATGGGATGTTCAGCCTGTTTTCTGAGATATTCTTAACATCACTTATGTAAGAGCTGAGTTATAGGTAGCCCCATTAAATGTTGCCTTCCCTCTTTCTGTTTTTTGTATGAGAGAGAACATCATGTCAAACTGTGTGCTGGAATTGTTTAACTGTCAAATTTTGGCAGTGAGTTTGACAGGGTGTTCTCAAAAGAAAGAGCGTCAGTTATCGAGGCATGTGGCCAACTGAATAAGAATTATTTGCTTCTTTCCCACACATACTTTGCTATGTGACACAAAGAAATCAAAATAATGAGAGATATTTCATACTTATGTGCCACAAGACCGGGATAACATATCTATAGATTTCTATATAAGTACTGCATATTGCATATGGATCAATAAAGTATTTAATAGTTTGACGTGCAACCTTTTTAAGAATATCGATTTATGCAGTGTTCTGCATGAGGGCTCAATTTGGAGTGTATTGACTATGGTGTTGTTGTGATATGGTGAGAGAGAGCCTCGGGCTCCGAGCAGACGCTCTCAACGCCACAGTTATTGACCCTCTTGACCTTCTCCCTACAAAGACAATATAGGAATGTCTATGTGGTCCCAGTGTATTGTATCAACACTGCAGAGATATAAACAGAACGAGTCAGTCTACTCTTATTAAAACCAAGAATACTTATAATGCTTCTCTCAAACAGCACTCCCATTAGAGCTGTGTATTGAGCCTCAGTGCTTTTAAAATAGTAATATATTATATATATAACATATACTATTCCTTTACCTCCAAGTATCTAAAACTGTCAAGTACTATTGCATTGAATGCATGGTCAGTTTGTTTTGTTCCCATATTCTTTGACCAAATACAGCCTGGTTGATATAAATCATCATCATTCATCACAACAGTTGAGGCCATGTGTCAACACTGTGCAGCAGAATCATACCTTTTCTTAATTGTACGCTGTGTTTTAGTTAAATGAAGTGTTGATGGCTGTAAACACACAAATTCATAATCAAGATGCAAACTAAATTGTCACTCCAACACCAAAGATGAAAACACAATAGGTTAGAATTTATTACTTTCAAGTAATTTAAAAATGTCCCTCACTCCCTCACAGTCATTTATGTTAGTGGCTAAAATTACTGATGAAGCTGTTCGTTATTTGTTTAAACAGATGTAAATCTATTAAGAGACAGACTGGATTTTACCTATAGAGACCAAAAACTGTTTTTGTATCAGGCTACAAACATGTTTATTTCTGTTGTAAAGTCGGATGTCTTAACATTGGAGTCTATGAAGACTGACTCACTTGTGGAGTCAGCCTCAAGTGGCGATTAGAGGAACAGCAGGTTTGACATTTGGCGTCATTTTTCAGTGACCTTTAGAGATCCTCGCAGGGATTTAAAAAAAATGTTAGACACAGCCACGTTAGCTTTTTCAGTATTTATGCTAAATTAAGCCAAACGATGATGTCTCCTGGTTGCAGCTCCCTATTTAATGGACAGATATGAGAGTAGTATTGATCTTTTTATCTCACTCTCATTATCAAAACAAATCAAGAATATTTTTGAAAAATATTGAACTGTTTAATTAGGCTTGTGCTGTTGAATAAAATAGTTTTTTTGTGGAAAACGTATACACTCTAGTGTATTGAAAAAAGCTTTGCTATCAGGTACCCCGGGAAATAATTGGGTGTTGATAATAGATTTAAAGGCAGATCTACTGTCTTTTGACATCACATATTGGGCTTCTTCTTGTTCCAGCACTTCACCTGTGCATATTAAGTGAAACATTCAGCCCAAAGATGACATTTTCATGACTGCACTATTCTATGAAATGGAAAATTTGAGATGTCACACTTGCTTGTACTTCAGCTTGACATTTTTGATATCTTTTGGGACCTTGACTTCTTCCCTACAATTTAAAATAAAGTTCTATCTTGTTCTTCCATACAGTATAAGGCTGTAATAATGTTCCCACCAAGAGGTCTGCTGTATGTGGTCGAAGAGGCAAGTTTCTACTTTTACTTTACCAGCATACCCTATTTAAACTGTTACAGCTGTGAAACCACATAACAATTATTATTAAGAGATGACCAGCTGGACTAGGTGAGATGGGTGAGCAATATCATATCTCTTCAACTCTCTTATCCCCTCTCCTCTCATTTCTCTCTCTCTCTTTCTCTCTCTGTGTCAGCCTTCTCCCTTAACCCTCCCACTGCTGACTTGGGCATCAGTGCAGAGGTAAGAAGCCTCCCTTGGCTAGAGGTGACTCCCTGGACCCTATTAACATCACACATACTCCGAGTGGCCAAAGCACACTCCCTAAATGAACTCTCCTCTCCCCCTCAGCCACCATCATTGCCAGAGCCCACCGCTGGGTGAATTAGATTGCAGCCTTTTTAATATGGCTCTTAATGGTTTATAAATTGCACGTAATGATTCCTCCTTTCCTCTCCCTCTTGCAGAGCTTTTTATGGCCCCTTGACTTTCCAAGGGAGTGGGTGGGATTTAATATATGGTGGAGGAGGCAAAAAGAGGAGTAGAACCTGCATGGCTTTCTGCCTGCCCTTAACGCTTCCCCTGGCTCTGGAGCAGGAGTCTTGGAAATAATGCTGGACACTGATACTATCTGGCTGTACTATGTAACTGCTGGGACATGACAATACTGCATGATGAAATGCTCACTAGAGATGCACAAATAATCAGGAGTTGTGTTTTGTGGAAGGCAGAGAGCATGATGAAAGGTGCAATTTGTGTGAGAGGCCACACCTTAGGGAAAGACAAAAATGTGCACATCTCAACCAGGTGCAGGACCAAAATATGAAAAGGGAAGGATTGCACTAAGAATATCACCCCTGGGTAAATGTTAATGTATTTTTACACCTTGCCAGCGCAGTCTAGACGTTGCATATTAAGCCAGAATAAAGGCATCGAATGGGACAAAGTCATCTTTCTCTGTGTCCCTTCTCCTCAGTGAACCAGCAAACCTGAACCCCCCTCTTGTTCTGAGACGGGACCGAGGATGTGCTCCAGCGTCACTTTCTTCCTCAACATTTTCTTTGTGGTTCAGTATTTTTCTATTACAGCATTTGAAAGGTCACTGTGCACCGTTGGAATTGCTCTAACTCCAGAGGAATGATGACATATGCACCACAACTCATGTGCTATCAAGAGATAAGAAGCAAAAAAAAAAATCAGCAATGCAAAATGCAGTGATCACAGTGCACTGCATGAATAGGTTGTGATTCATTTAAATAAATGAAATATTTATCCTGTTTATTAAATCAGAAGGCTTCTTCTAATTGTTAAATCCTTCCCAGCGCTTCTTTCCTTCACTCGCCGACATGTGCCTCCCAAACTGTCTAGAGACTGGTAATTAGAGCAGAGTGGGAGGTTTTCAATTCCTAATGCAACACAATATGAACAGCGGCCAGCACAAACCCAGTGCCTTACCCGATGGTTCGTTGGCACTAAGTGAAATTCCAATTAACTGACCCAAATGTCTGCAGGGAGTGTTTGTCTGAGAGTGTGGTGAGAATGCAATTATTTTCCATCTTGTACTTGGATGTCATCTGTGTAGCGAGCAGCGGCAGCAGCATTTTGTAGTGAGTCCACGTTTTGTAAAGGCAGTTTTAAAAAGCCTCAACTTTCGCTTCTACACTATGCCACCGTGGAAGGGTGAAATGCAATTCATTATTTGTTTTGGATGGTCCAATGGACAGCAGAAGCGAGGAAGCAGAAGAGAGAAATTATTTACATTGTGTGCAGTGAAGCCTTTAAGGTAGCAAAGCTCAGTTAGACTCCTTGTTACACAGCCATTGTCATAGTGAGTGTGATGTTTGTAACAATGACTGAGAGTCTTTTAGGAAGCAATGCGCCACGGGTAGTGAGGAAAAAATACCTGCTACCAAACTCCTCCATCCAACTGAGAACAGGTGGAGGAGTGAAGCTCTGTAACTGCCCCATGCTGTGCTTTAAAGAACAGTTCAAACAATTTAGTTTGTCAAAGAGGGACTCCTGCCCTACTTTCCCCAGCTTTCTGTGAATCTTTCTATTCCCTGTGCTGCATCTAGACCTTTGCTGAGATGAGAACGGCTCCAGGGATGGAAATTTGTCTATATAAATAAATACCTTGGTGTTTAAATACCCTGTTGGATGACTGATTAAGTTAAAAAAACATAATTGGAAGTTAGCCTCATCCTTACACTGCTGGTGCCACAGCACCACAGAAGGAAAGAAGAGAGAGGAAGCAGAAGAGGATGAAGCAGTGGCAAAGGGGTGTTTCTTAAGGACAGACGGAGTGGGGAGAGGTTAAGGAAAATAAACAATAAGCAAACGTGGAGGTAGGTACACACACAGAAGCACAAAGAGATAAGGGCTGGTGAAAGAAAATGCTGATCCATGGTCCCTGTCTGGGTAGGCAAAAACAGAACATTGATTCTGCAAGATCCACAAATGAAAAATCCATGGGGGTAAGGAGCTCCTCGGCCCTGCGGCAGAGAAAAGGGCACCAGCGGTCAGGCTCTGGTATCGCAAGTGACACCGAGCCCGGGCCTCTCACTGGGTGGCAGCGGGCAGCTCTGGTTTAGCTGGACAACAGCCAAAACCAACGTAACCAGCAGGACGCGGCCTGAGAAGATGGATAGAGGAACGTTTACTTTTCAGATTAGAAAAGAAACAAAAAGCTTTTCATTGGAATAGTGATCATGTGATATGGGAAAAATACAAAATATTACTGTACTATATTCAAAAGCACTACAAATATCTAAGACCATACCAACATTCTGAGCCTGTTATTTTCTATTTCTATTATGTTGGCTGTTTTTTTTTTTGATCCCATTAATCCCTAACTCTTCATCTGACCATTGTGCCTAAAATTGAAGAAAACATGGCCGCTCCCTCTACCTGTAAAGAGGAGATAAAGAGGTCCTGCATCTCTATCTGCGGTTCCATTTGAACTCCTTCGGTTAAACCAGGGGTTAGGATTGGGACTGGGGGAGGGAGGTCCTTTTTTTCTCATTACCACCCTCTGTCAGTACATGTACACACCACAGAGGCACTAATCTATACCCCTGATATGCTAATCTCTCGAACCACCACCCACCACCCCAACTCCTTTTAGATGGCAGCCACACCTAAGTACACAGCGAGGGGAAGGGAGAGGAAGTCATTAAAGCGTGCCCTGCAGGAGCCTGCCTGGGCCTGGCCTGGATGAGATGGGACGACAGCAACACTTTGGGTGTGTATGCACTGAGGGAAGAGAAAAGAGGTCCCTAAGGAGGGGGCAGATCGGTTTAGTCGCTGGTTCCCCCCTGAGGTAGTCCCGGTCCCCAGCAGACAGGATAGCTATCAGACATGCAGGGTGTGGAGCAGAAAAAAAAATATTGTAGTGCGTGGTGGTGGTGATGGGAGGATTTGTGTGTGTATGCATGTGTGTGTGTGTGTGTGTGTGTGTTTACACATGCGGTTTTGGGAGATTAAAGGTGACAATCATTGCTTTGCTTAGACCTGCTCACAAATCTGTCAGTAACCAAAGCTGCTCAGCGAAGCGCACTGCACCTGTCATCTGTGAGTGTGCGTCAGAACGTGCACATGCGCGCCTACTTTGTGTGTGCATGTCTTTTTGTCAGTTCACCTGCATTTGTATTGATACATATTTTTGAAAAGAGGCAGTGGCAGCGATATTGCCCCTATGCAGCTTCTTAACGGAATGCATTCAACATTAGAATATCAGTTGATATAGGTTTTTGTGGCTCTTTAAAACATACAGATTGACAGATTCCTGTTCTCAATGGTAATGTGTGTGCAAGTGTATGTATTTTTGCACGCACAGACATTTGTGTTCGCACTTATGGGAGAAAGAGAACAATTGATGATATCGTTTGCAGTGTTCTTTCCTCCCAGCTTTAAAAAAAATGCAGATTAACATAGCTCAAAATATATAAATATATCTATTTTCTGTGTTACACTCAGAGATCAAGAGAAGAAAAGAAAGGAAATTAGAGAGACAGCATTTCTCTGCCTGAAGCCCCTTAACTGATCATATATGTCTCCTATCAAAAGCTATGAGCTGTTTAACAGTTTGAATATAACCTCTTCATTTGTCACAGGCAATAATCACATTGTAACTCGGCTTTAATGGCAGTGTGCAAAGCCATAATGTGAAATCATACTGATTACTGTGTGTGCATGTGTGCGTGCATACTGGTGGGTGGATTTCTGTGAGACAAGGATCTCTGCACATTCCTTATTAAAGTTGGATATTATGACAACTCCGTTGCTGACACATATTAAAAACTGCATCTCATCTTTAAAGGCCCTTGGTGTTTTGGGGGGTTTTTCTGTTTTTTTTTTCTTGGAACAAAGCTACTGTTTCTGACAATCTTAATCTAAGAGAAGATGATGGGAGGTTCAAAATTGCAGTCATGGAGACAAAAGAAAAAAATGTTCAGATGAAAGCTATGCAGTACATTCTAATGAGCTAACAGGAGATGAGCTTTGAATTTATATGCCCACTGCATTCACATCCGCACCTCATAACTGCATTTGTTGTAAATAAATATGAGCAATCAGCTAAGAACTGCAATAAAGGCACCATAAAGTGCAGCAAATAGTGAGATGGGAGGAAATTGCATTTCTACACAGACAAACGGACCAGCAGACAGACAAAGAGGGAAGAAGGCAGATAAAAAATACAAAAGAGAAGAGCTACAATCTTTTTCTTTGACCTCTATGTCTTAAGACTGGGTGGAAGGTCAGGCAAAAATAAAAAGGTCATGGTATTTATCCCATTTCAGCACAACCTCAGGAACAAAGAGCTAACAACAGGAAGCAGTAGTGGTTCTGAAAACGGAGAAAAAGAGAGTCAGAGAGGTTAAAAAGAAGTGTTGTATCCTCGGCTCGCTCAGCCCTGCGGCGTGGGGTCACCTCAGAGACTGGAGACTGAATTACCCAGCAGCCCCGGCCGCTTGCAGGATCAGGCAGACAAGGGGAGAGGACGAGAGGAGTTAATGAAGGGAAGAGACAGTTCAGGTCCCCTGAGAGCCTCTAGGCACCTGCCTGGCGAGCACCCACCGTCCAACCTGCTCGGACTGGCTAATTATCAACGTGGCTTTAGCCCAAAGTCAAATCACTGATTGATTGGAGTGTTTTCAATCTGTCTTTGGTCTGCTACTGTCTCCGCTTCTTTTCTTGCTCTCTGTGTGGAAACTCTCCATCAGGGGAGTCCCGCTGTGGGGACTAATGCAGCGCAGTAGCAGCAGGTGACCGGTCCGACTGCAGTGTTGACACACGGCCTCAACTGTGGTGATTTTGTCTCTCAGCGGACACGTAATTCATTTGTTAAAAAATTATTTGACTCTTCAGATAATTACTAATTACAGGCCAATAAGTGACAGAACATTTTTCATATGGGAACGAGGGAAGAAAGGCTGTGGTCTCTCTCATGTTGGGTCAACATAATTCCAGTAATAGATGTTATTTGCCATTACTATGGAGGCTGTGTAGGGTTGATTAAATAAGTGTTGCTATGTTTGCTTATATTCATTCATCAGCGATTAACTAGCTCCTGGTCCAGGAGGAGTCTCATGTCTGGTTCATTAGACTTTACATTAAAAGCCAGAGGGAAATATTGCTGTGCAGCTTATGACTGTTAGCATTAGTCATGACTGTTAATGTGACTTTTGTTTCTCTCTAAAATCCTTTTCTTTTGTCCTTCCCCACAGATCCAAAGGTAACTTGTTGGATTCAACTTACTCTAATTGTTCTATGGCTAATATGGCCTTCAGCGTTTTCTCCTCAGTTTTAAAGTAATTGCTTCCTACAACACACGGCACCCCAGCTAATATCAAAAGCAGTCTAGGAAAAGCATGAAATATGAGTTTAAATTTGGTTTCGTTGGATATCAGAGCGATGTTCAAATACATGACTATGAGAGAGTGCGCAAGAAGCACTTCCTTTCTCTCTTCTTCTCTGCCTCCAGTTCAAACTGAGTGCATGAGACGTCATGTTACTCCACTGAAGGAAGAAGACATGAAGAAGCAGCTAAAACAGGCTGAGCACATGTTGCTTGTGAATGCATGCAAGGAGGTACGTCTCCCGATTCTTCAGTGCATCAGATCCGTCAGAAGCTGCTCTGTCTGTTCTGGGAGGAAATACAGGGCGTGCAGAGGCTGGATGTTTCTCGGTGTGGGAAGGAAACAGTTTGCCTGCACACAACTCCAGCTGGGAGCTTTACAGGGAAGTTAGAGTCCCGAATCCCAGCCTACATTAGCAAAAAGAAGAACAAAGAGAAGTCTCCTAAGAGAGCAGATTTAGCTCCATGGTTACAGTCCACACTACTGTTTGGGATGTTTCCCTGTATTTTGCTGCAGTGCATCCTGGGACAGGACATCTATAGCAGTCCCGGGAAGCCCCAGGGGAGGCTAGAGGATTAGCACTGGCCTATCTCTTTAGAGCTGGGAATTAATTAAGTAATTATGAAAGCCAAGCAAGGGGGATGAATAATGCATGAGTCCTGATTGGGACGTTTGTGATTGTGTAATCTAATTTCATCCAGCCAAACGTCCCTGTCAGCCAGGTAGGACTCACACCGAAAGGGCCACACACACACCGACACACACACAAACACACACACACACACCGACACACACACAAACACACACACACACACACACACACACACACACACACACACACATTCAACAATAATGCTTTCAGGACACACAAAACATACCCAAAGATCACACTCACTGTTGGCGGAAGGGATATTCTGAGTATCTCATTATGTTAATTAAAATGAGGTAATCAGTGTGGATTAATCACCATAGTAATGAGGATTGAACAGCAGATTATGTCTTCTTACCTAATCCATATAATTGTATTTGTAGAAGCATGAGATTAATATGCTAGCATCCAATTAATGATAAAATGATTGATTAAGCATGTGTTTCACTTGAGAATTCTTTTTGGAGTGTGAAAAGTGGATTTTCGCTTTTGTCTCCAACACTGTCTTTCTTGTCGGAGGTGTCTGTGGGTTTTCTGTTGCACTGCTGTTTCTCCACTGGTCTCTCTTTCTCTTTATTGATAGGCTTCAAGGCCAGTTGGCAGCGAGGAGCTCTCCCTGTTCTCCTGAAAAATACTTCCTGTAGAAGACTCAAACAGAGTCGATAGTGAACAAGAGATGAGTAGCCACAAGATATACCACAAGAAAGACTGTCACATTCTCAATACACATGTGCAGCACAGCCGTGCAGTGTAGGTCCTGAGTGTAGCAAGTAATGTACTCACAGTGTAAACACACACAAACACGCACACACACACACAGCACAATAAGGCTCCCATTTCCTCTCAGTCACCTGAAAGTCTATTGATCCAGGTACATCCTCCTTCCTTTCATTTATTTTGCTTTTTTTCATATATTGATTGGTGTATTTGGAAAGCTGCATCCCGTAGTGTTGGAATATCATATTCTAGGTTTGACCATTTGTGTCCTTTTGCGTTCATCCCTATACTTTCTTTCACAGCCTCATGTTAGGCTTAACGCTCAGCGCAACAACACCGTCTTTATGATGCCTTGATTAAAAGAGGGGAAGATTTTTCATATAAATGGCTAACACCTTTAAAAGAGAATATAGGGAGGAGAGGGAATGATAGCCAGAGCTTTTTATGTTTCACTATATGCTCTACTTCACTGGAGCACTGCAGTGGGAACCTCCAGTATTTAAACTGGTCCCCAGTGTTTGAACTCTGCTCAGAAAGCAGAACATAAAGCAGAGAGATGAGAGGATAGATACAGAGAGGGGAGCAGAGATGAAAGGCTGCAGTGTGCCCTCCAAAGGGAATGTGAGAGCCTGGGAGCATGCTCACTCGCAGTGTTAGTTAGTTGTATGATTGTTCTTTTGTCTCTTTTAGTCACAGAAGGAGCCGCTTTAAAGCCTGAACACAGGAAATAAGACAAGAGAAGCGCTGCTGGCCTGATGTTTTTAAGTTCACATCCTCGCTGCTCTCCGCAATGTTGTGGAGGCAACTTTGTGAGGCCTCACAACGAGGGAGGTCGGAACTCATGGAGATGGAGTTTTCATCCGACTAACACTACCACCTTGTGATTTTTCAAATAGCAATCAAGTGGACCATGAGAGGAGCAGGTGTGTCCCCAGCATCAAATGTCCACCTTTTTCAACTCCTGTCTGCTCTCTATAAGCAGGTGTGATACTCGCTCATTAATTCCATCTCAGGTCATGACCTACCTCAGACCTCAGCTTGCTGCTGCCCTGTTTGTCTTTCGTCTGCACCATCACTTTATTGTTTGTTCTCTTCTGCAGAAAAAAGGCACAGGACCAGAATTTAAGGTTCAATTTTCTGTCATTTTAGTGAGATAGCACATAATACCACACTTCTTTCTGCTACTTTGCCTTCTATTTGGTATTCTGATGTGGCATCAGAAGTGGATCATCTGTCATGGTTTTATTTCAATAAAAATAATATTCTGTGCAATCTGAACTGTGCAGTCTGTACTTTTTGTTTAAAAGCCCACTGTGTTGTTCCTTCGATATTTCCAATAGCTACTGTGAAAGATCCAAACAGAGGGATATTTCAGTCAAATCACTGCTGAAATGACCTTGACTGAAAAGCTTCCATCCGTGTTTCGTCCTTTAGAACACACAAATTTCCATCCCACCAACATAACCTCCTTAGTCAATGCAGCGTAAGCTCCACTTCCTGATCTGAGGCTTCTGTGGATTCAACCTCAACTCACTGCTTTGCATAGATTTGACTGGTAACCACGGAAGGATTTGCATCCCTTGAAAACTGCACAAAGGAGCACAAAGGTCAGAGAAAAAGACTTAGAAACAAGATAAACTCATGATTGCCCTTCTAGCCTCTGGATACTCACAACCCGCCAATACATTGATTATCTTCATTTACAGATGTCCAATGCAATTTGCTGCCATGCTCAGAGTGCAAAATCCTCATGGAGAACTTCAATTAAAAGCTGGAAAAATCTATATTATATTTCATTTAATAACAAACCTGACATTCCATATTATCACTGTCAAGTGCAATCATATTCATCAGAGACGCTGAAATGCACAGAGTTGTTTAGTGCTACTATTTCCCCTCTTTCTATTTTCCATCCCTTCCTGCTCCCCTCAGTCTGCCTCACCCTGTCTCCCCCTCCCTGCAGTGTTGGCTCCCACCTCCAGAAAAGAGGTGATATTGGTATGATGGGAGACCATGTGCAAGCAAACAAAGCACGCCCACACCTGAGCTTTTTATAGGCTAATAAGATGACCGCTGGATGGCTGTACTGCGGGGTCAGCTCCTGTGTTATCCATCCCGTCTGCAGAAATCCAACCTGTTATTATCAACTTGATTGGCCGTCTAGTCAGACACCTAATTATAGAGTCCATTCAGCTTGCATGAGGAATGTGAAAAAATTGACTTTCTCTGTCTTCACGCCTGGAAAGGTAAATTGTAACATTAAATCACACCACAATGCAACCCCGCTGCGCTGTGCATCATGAGACGTCACTGAGTCATGTCCAAGAGAGCTGGATACGTGGCAAATCAAACATTTCATCGTGCATTAGGTAGAAAAATCTTCACAATGCTTCGCTATGGTGCCTGAGCAGGGGTGATATTTTCAGTTTGTGTCACCACATCTTGCAGTTTTACGGATGTGAAGCATTGTTTTTGATTTGTTTTGCTGAAAACCACTCGAATGTGTCAAACAAAACTCAAATGTTTAATTTCAAAATCACAAATGTAGCTTTATGAATCTGAAGGTTATTGAAACTGAGAGGCAGCCCTTTACTCACGCTATATTGAAAATTATAAATTAATAAATATTAGGTTTTGACAGCAGCTTGACATGCTGAATCAAAGCCTTTTTTTGCAAATCTCACCTCCAAATATTAAGGAGTTCTCATGCAATAAGAAAAGCTATATTATGCCATGTTTCAATAACAATAATCAACTTGTACAATTATGTTAATCACAAATAACACACATATTAGGCCAACATGGTTATGCTTCGCCTCAGTCACCACCCACTCTTGGTGGCTGGCGGAAATGCAGTGGCGGCAAATTGAGTATTATTTCCATCCAGAGCTGTCAGTGTTTCCCACCAGATCAAGGCTGTGATTAATAAAATGGGCTTCCTGGTCCCCTCCAGCTTATTCTCACCTTCTCCCTTTACACTGTTTCTGCAGCACATGCTTGTCTCCAAGTGTCTGCAACCCTGACAACCCCTCTCTTATTCTCTGCTTCCGGACAACGCCATTGCTCCTTTTCAGCCTCCCATACCTGCATGAATAGAGAGTTCCTTTCTCTTTCTCCCCTTTCTCTCTTTATTGCTGCCTCTCCGGAGCCCCTGGTAAATGATGCATGGTAGACTCACAGCCACTGAGCAATCATTAGTGAGGTGGCACAGGTGAACAGGAGCGATGGATGATGAAGAGAGAGAGGGACGGAGGGAGTAACAGAGGACAGCAGAAGTCGTGTTTCCACCCTGAGGCGTTTCCCTATATCGTCACAAAGCTAGAAGTTGTTTGTGTAAAACACTAGTCGGTGGCATTTCCTATGCCAGCGGTCATTAATCTACACACATAAACACACAAGACCAAGACACCCCCACACATCCACCCACACACACACACACAACATACAGAAATGAAGCCGTAATGTTGCTCTCACAGATGAAACCCTGACTTACAGTGTCCTAAAGCCCAGCGCTACCATAAAAAAACAAGTCTGGACTGGACTAGCATAGTGAATGTGCTGAGCAGCCAATATTATGAAGTGTACATAATGCTTCCCTCATGAAATATCATCACTCAACAATGCCCCACATCATAAACAAAATTTGGGTTTATAGTTCATATCAGGACTAATAAACAGAGACATTACCTGACAAAGGCCCACAGTGGGTAAGAAACTCCTACATATGAAGCTTACTGGAGGCAAGATCCAGTGCGTTGGTTTTTTTTTTTTTTTTTAACCCTCCCATGAATCAACAAAACGCCTTTTGTTTGGTATAATATGAAAGTGATATTGTTGTTTCTAACAGCTGATGATTTGATCACCGGCTTGATAGCTGTCAGTGTCGCTACTTTCAACAGATGTTAAATTTAATTGGTGTTCACACCTACCCCTCACTGCAGCTCCAAGTCCCAGCACCTCACAACAACACATTTAAAGCATTTGCACACATCTTCCAATTTCTCTGTTTCTACACTTAAAGTATTTCAGACGCTCTCTTCCTTTGTGCATGTGTCTCAATAGACTGTTTTGACATAAGTCCAATGGACTGCATTAAAAAGAACCATGTTCCACTGAGGTGAGCTAATCTCTGGGTTCTGCTCTTCACACTGGTTCACGCTTAGGTTTACTGGGACACTTGACAGAACTTTCCCATTGTTAAAGAAATTAGTTCCACATGTGCTTCCCCTGCTGCAATTTCCTTTTTCTGTGTGAGGATGCACCTCCAACGGGTCTGTAGCTGGTGAGATTTATGTCACGATGATCCATAGTTCTCAACGTGCATCACTCATTTTTCTAATGCAGGATGCCTCAGCCGTGCACATTATAGTTCCATCCCTTATCTTTGCAGAATGGAGATAGGAGTCTGTTGTAATCTCCTCGAGGGACCAGTCTGTCTTCTCTACACACTTGCCCAAGTGTTCAGCACAAACGATCTTGTTGCTCCTCGGTCTGCTGTTTACTAATGATGCCTGTGTACGGCTGAGAGGAGAGGCCAATCTGATCACGGCCATTAGAGAATAAGATGAGCATTAAGCTTCCAGTCGTTCCTGAATATCAACATACAACTTTTTACATCCAACAGTGCAATCGTATCAACTGCGGGATATTTGCAGCTGATGAATTTTCAGCTCTTAGATATTTATTTTATGGAGGTGATGATGATGAGAGGACATGTCTAAATTGACATCAGCTCACCCGAGTTTCAATGAACTCCGGTAAAAAGTTTTTAATTCATTAGGCAGTCACATAACTGACATTTCAGTGTGTGAAAACCAATTTCATTTGTCAAGGCGGTGTTTCTATTCATTGCGGTAGAATGAGATGTACATTAAAAACAGCTTGCGGACAGATTCTCTCATTTTCCACATTGTTCTGTCACCTTTAATTTTATTAACGTTTTACCCCTCAGAAGCAAAGGGACAGCAGAGTTTCTGGGGCAACAATCAGTGTAATTGTCCTAACTCTGACACATGCAATCTGCTAAAAGCCCTGAAGCCCAAAGGCCCAGGTGTGTCCAGGGATTACAATGGTGGAGGACAGGTGAAGTCCA
This sequence comes from Dascyllus trimaculatus, assembly GCA_024666655.1. NCBI lineage: Eukaryota > Metazoa > Chordata > Actinopteri > Pomacentridae > Dascyllus > Dascyllus trimaculatus. The sequence goes on along the minus strand of CM045464.1, from coordinate 22,493,411 downwards.
TGCACACTGACAGGAACACACACACATATACACACATAAACCCATGGACAGTCATGGACATTCACAGTAGGATGCAGGGTCGTATGATACTGTGAAAATCGGACATTGCAATATTTAGTTTTCCTGAGAAATGAAAAAAATACAGGAATTTTCACTGATAACTTGAATAACTCTATTTGAAAAGAATGAATCATTCTAGTATATATTGGTGTGAGGAGCTGTAGGGGAGTTGCTGAACGACTTCTTTTTAGTGCAAACTGTTGTTGACTGATGTAACACTGGCAAAGGCATTCAGAATTGTGTTTTGCTTTAGTTGGCATTCAGATCTGGCTTTGCACTTGTCATGCAGAGCTTTGTGGTGCTGATTTGAATGGTAAAACACATTAGTTGTGTTGTCTCCTGTGGTGGGGATTACTGCAAGACGCTGCCGACACAGTGTTTTCAGTCAACAACACTGTTTCTGTAACTGAAATATTTCCATACAGCCGACTAGATCTGTACAATTATGAGCAAAATTTTAGCCACAATTATTATCATTAATACTGAGATCATGATAAGCCAATTTATCACAATTATTCACTGATTTTAAAGATTTTATTGCACATTTACATTTCCATAAACAGAGCACTGCTTTAATTTTCATGTTGTACTACATTCCTGTTAATGTGCAAATCTTCATCTAATTAAGACCTGAAACAAGGTTCTTTACCTAAGTTCAGTGCATCTCCTAGAGCCAAAATACAACAAAGCACCTCAAATGCTGAACATCTGCTTATCGATACCACAGATGTTGGCATAGCAGCTTTCCAAGCAGCTGACGAAAGTTCAATTTCTGAATGTCACAGAGTGCTCCATTTTTGTGGATAGTGGTAGCTCAGCATTTAAAGCTCTGGACTACTAATCAGAAGGCCGGGGGTTCAAGGTCCAGTGCCGGCAAGCCTTGAGCAAGGCCCTTAATCCTCTCTGCTGCAGGGGTACTGTAGTGTGGCTGACCCTGTGCCCTGACCCTAACAAGCTGGGATAAGAAAAAAGATAAGTTTCCTCGTCGTACTATTATATTATCTCAAAAATTAGTATGGCAGCTGTGCACAGAAAAGCCTTTAGTCTCCCCACTCAGCTAGTGCAGCTGACACCACTCCGACAGGTGTGTGACCAAAAATGATGTTGAAAGAGTCAAATAAGGTGTTTAACACATAAAATTTTCCCAAGTTGAAACCAAGCTGCTTTTTTCCCTCAACATTGCAGTCAATCCTGTTCATTTAAATGTAAGAAACCAAAATCGTGATTGCGATTAATATTCCACTTATTGTGCAACCTTAAAACTGACTTTGTCTTTACTTTTTACAACAGAATTGTCCTTTTTAGTGTTTCTCTCCTATTTCCTGCTCATTTTGCTGGGAACAAGTGAAGCCTGCGTGTCAACAAACTCTGTGTCTCGTAAACAGAGTTTGAAAAAAACTGCATCCAGGAGTCCTTAAATCGAAGTAAATTCTTTTCTCTTAGACAGATTCTATCAGAAAATGACAACCATTCAAGTTTTCTTTTTGCATCAGCCCGCAAAAAAAGTTGTGCCACAATGTTTTTGAGTTAATTTTCTTTGCTTCATATCGCACTTCCTGCGATCACAAATTTGCATGTGGTCACATTTAATCCTACCCAATTAAATACTGGACGGTTAGTTTTACTTTTTCTCAAGGATTTACGAGTGGAAAAATCAACCAATTAAAGAAATATTATCAACAGTCAACATTTTTCTCTGTGGACGCATTTTGGACACAACACTGAAAATTGGTTGTATTAATGGTGAAAAAGATCAGATCATTCAGATCATTTACATCAATGAATTTTACCATTTAGTAAAAACATAAAGAAGAAAAGTCAGAAATTCAAATTCTAAAAGTAGAAGTACAGAAAAATATTAACTTAAAGTGCTTAAAAATGTAGTCCTTCTGCAGCAGAATGGCCATTTTTATGGTTGCATTTTCCTGTATACTGTATGTTCAATTATTAATGATTTAACAGTCAACAGCACCAACTGTTACAGCTTGTGGCAATGTCTGATATGTTCATATGTCCCATATGTTTGTAATGTTTTGTATGGAAATATGAATCACATGGGAATAACAAGCAACACCAGCTGTCATGGAAATGTATGGATGTAAATAGTGCAAAATCCCCCGGTTAAATGTAGTGAAGGAGAAGCATTATCAACTGGAAACAATAAGCACAGGTTGATCAAAACGGCACTTTCACACAGTACATGAGGACCACCACTGATCTACATGAACTAGGACACAGCTTCTTGAAACGACAGAGGACACCACTCACTCTGGAAATACTGCACGATAAATCCGGGATCATTCCCCAGGCCAAACTCGAATGATGGGTATTATTCATTTCTCCATAGATACTGTTTTCTTGGTCAGCAGGAAGCCTGCAGATTGGCTGCTTTATTTTCCCTTATTCACTGCTACCAGAATCTATTAAACAAGTCCTCCTCTGGCCTGCAAGAAATAATTAGTCTACTGGATAGGTCAACTTAATCATTCCTGAAAATAATATTCAATTATCTTCACAGCAACTTCTAGAGCATGTCTCCTATTTTTAGGCCCCCCTCTGTTTTACAGAGATAGGCAGTTTGATCCTTTTTATGTCAAGCCTGCAACACAAAGCAACGGAGAGTCAGCGGAGCTAAACAGTCCTCGGCGGATAACCTATTATGCCTCGATAATAGCCTGAGCTTTCTTATTGTCTCTTCCTCTGTATGGTGCACTGCATATGACGTCCACCCCACTCCATTATGGCTCTGCTTTTTCCCAGTTTTCCACTCCAGTTTTCCACTGGGTGCCCTTGACTTATTTCTCCAATTACTCTTAGCAAAGGACAGAATAAATTGATAACAGGTTCAATGTTGTAGAAAAATGGAAAATTGTCTAATTAGAGCTTGCAACATGCTAACATCCTGCATGACCTCGACGTGGCAGGAGAGGTGTCAACAGCGAATCAAATGAGCTTCTCAGCAACTCACAGCTTTATGACAAGATCCGAAAATGAAAGGGGATGGTGTCATATAATTATATACTCAATATACTCATCACGCAGAGCTCCAAGCTATTATGCGATAGGACAGACAAGTAAAACCGGTACAGAAACACGATCAGAAACTAGCACATGCACAGACATGTAAACAGAAAACACATTTACAGCTCCATGAGCGGAATCCGCCTCAAAAACAACCTGCAAACTCCATTTCTGTCTCTCTCCTCCTACATCTCTCGCTCTCCCTCCCTCCCTCTCTCACCAGTCACAGTAAAAGACGTGGAGAATAAATAAATAATCCAAAGTGTCTTCTGTGCTTCAGGAAACAGCATAATTGTCATCGGAGGAGGGAGGCAATGGGAGTCATCACTTGTCCGAACGGATTATGACCTTTGAAGTCGGATTTTAGCAGAGAACAGCAGTGCTGTTCTGTTGCCAGCTACTGTCACATCTCTGCCTTGCTTTAGGCTGAGCAGCATACTGGCTCTCTGTCTCACCCCAGACTTAAAACTTCGGCCTTCACCCTGATACTCATTTTACACTTAGAGGTGCCCATTCTCAAGGTAAAAGTTATGCAAGGATTTTCCACATTGACCATCGATGTAAGTTGGAACAGAAGGAATGAAAATTTGCCAGACAGTGATTCTCCCCAAGGAGAGTAATTTTGGTGAAAGGCATATTGTAACATTCTGACATTTTCAGAGAAATAAACTACTGTTTTCATTCTCTCTATCGCCGAATCATATACAAGACGTGACAAATTAAAAGAAAAACCAACATTAGATTTCTAGAGCAGCTCCGAGACTCTTTTGGAGGGAGTTAACAACTTTCTTCCAAAACATATTCCCTCATTTGACTCAAAGACCGCCATAGATGTTCAACGGTTCTGAGATGTGGTGACTGTGAAGGCCGCAGAGGAAGATTTTCATCATTTTCACCACCATTAAACCATCAAATGAGCCCTCACACACTCCGTGGAAGTATCTGCACTTGTTACGATTATCCACTCATTTATTTTGAGTTTCCATTTAATTTGTCACCCATCTGTACATCGCATGTGCAGTTAGTGACAGCGTGTTGCTGTAAAACCCAGTATTGTGCGGCTATTTCAAGTAAAAATGTTGGATGCTGAGGAAGTGATGTGCTTCCAGCTGACAGAAACAGTGCTTTTAAAAAAAAAAAAAAAAAAAATTAACTCAAGAAGAAATTTGAAGTCAGCATGCGATGATTGTCTCCATGGCTGAACAGGAAGAGAGAGGAGGGTCACCTGTAAAGACTTAAACATCTGCCTTGTCAGAATTTAAAAAAAAAAAAAAAATCATGTTTGCAATGGCAGCTGATCTCAGGAAATGTGAATCAATAGAGGACTTATTAAAACACCTCCAATCCAATTTATCTCCCTCCTTGTGCTGGGAAGCTGGAGTCTCTTTCATTACCTGCTTAGTCACTGCTTAGAAAAACAAGCAAACAACATAAAAAATAAAAAAAAATACTCAAATTTAGTGCCAAAGCGATGCTCACCTCTTCATCATCCCCCCCACTGTGGTGTCCACATCAGACACTCTCCTCGGCGCCATCCAGTCATACAGGAAACGACTTTCAACAGGGAGGAGAAGCTGCAGAAGATCCCAGTCAGGTCTGTCGTCCTCGTTGCAGATGGACACTTTTATGAAAGGGTGCTCTCTTGTGGCCGAAGAGAGTAAAATATGACCCATGGGATGCGGGGAGGGATGGATTGACAGGAAATAATATGCTCATATAAAGTTGGAGTGGTGCTGCAGGACTTGTTTTATAAAGTGGGGAAATATATCATATGCATACTAGGTAGGAGAAGACAGGGAAAGTTAATTGGATTTCATAGATAGATAGATAGATAGATAGATAGATAGATAGATAGATAGATAGATAGATAGATAGATAGATAGATAGATAATTTAGAAATAAGATCATAATCTCAGTCTAACTCTGCAGTCGTCCGTGGTTCCTGCTGAATCCAGAGCGGATCTGTGCGCTCTGGGGTCCGGGTTTTCTATCTCTCCCCTTACATCTATTTCCTCCTCGCTTGCTACTAGTTTGCCTTCACTTGTTCAGCCTTCACTCTGAGAGGAGGAGGAGGATGATATATGATTGGCCAGGCGGGGACTGGTAGTCCGGAGGCTGGCATTGAGAGGCTGGCGCTGATCCCCGTGTTCATGTTTACACCTTGCGGACGGGGACGAGGCAAGACACCCAGGGGCCCGGAACCAGCACGGGAAATCCAGTCTGTGGTGTTCGAGGCTACCTGACAGCATCACCCCGTGGTAGCTGTTTTATTTTTTTATTAAACCAAGTTTTTTCTTTTCGGGGCAAATCGGACCCTGATTCCAGCTCTCCATTCAGAGCAGCGATGCGTCAAACTTTTTGGTGACTCTCGCTGGACCTCTGCGCTCCCAGACAGGCAGGGTACAAGTGGAGCTGGATATGAAGGCGACCAGGAATAGTCCCGGCAGATTGTTTCTTTCTATTCAAAAGGCGTGATATCTGCGGACCTTTTCAAACTTTGATTGCGCACGGAAATTACACCCTTTCAGCGTTTCGCTGTTTGGTGATGGATGTGTTGTGAGCGGTTTTTTTGTTTTGTTTGTTTGCGTCAACAGTCAAGAGTCAACTATTTACCAAAACAACGGCCGCCAACTCAATTCTCGTTGGTGTTTCAGTTTTTTTCCCCTGAGAAATCATTCAGACTTTGTTGGACAACAGCGTCTTGGTGTATCAGAAGCTCCGCAGGTTACGCAGCGTGGACAACCCCGGGACGATTCGCAACGGCGTAGCCGGAAAAGATGCGCTCTGCTCGGATACAGCGTGACCAAGGTGTCGGTCCTCTGGTTCTTTTCCTCCTCTTGGTCGGGGGATATGTCGTGTCTGGCACTGGTGAGTTTAGAAATTAAGCATCAGTTTGAATTGTAATCAAAGTGAAATATTGAACACATGGCGCATTATTAACACAAGTGCTCGTTTTTTATTCATTTTGTTCAGTCAAATAACAAGATTCAGACTTTTAGCATTTTTCTAAAACCACAAAGTTACCCCCAGAGCCCAGCTTGTGGTCTGTGGAAATGTTTTGAAATGCCTCAGGTTATATTATATATCCAGGACAGTGCAGGGGTCTGGGGTCGCCTGCTGACCAGCACTTTTTTTTACCCACAGCGAAGTCTTCAGTCTTACAGTAGACCTGAGCTCAAAGCTCTCTTTTCTACTTGGAGCGGAAAAATCAAACTCCCCTGGTGCGCAGGGAGTAATTAAGGTTTTGCTCCATGCCTTCTTGGCCTCTCGGAAAAAAAAGCCTTGTGAAAAGTAAGACAGAACACTTGAAGTGCTTCAGGGGGGGAAGAGATTCATTTATTTATTTATTTTTCTCTCATTGCAAGATACTACATCTAAATTTAGCGACTGTTGTTGTAAACCTGGGTGTACAAGTTGGTTTTGAAATGCTTTATCTCCACACCATAAAGCATTTATACCCTTTTTTAATCTTTATTTTATCAGACAAAGTATTGCAGGCTGCAGAGAGCAGGCTTTGATTGGGGTGCAGCAGACTTTTATCAGTGGATTGCCCGGCATTAATGCTATCAAAGCCTCCAGCCAGCTCTCATGGAGATGAAATTGCTTGGCACACAGGACAGGTTGCTGTTGGTGAGCCGATGGGACAGGACCTGGACACCAAGGTGACACTCTCATCTCCACTGTTAGATAAATGATTGTTTCAGTGGAGCCTGGTGCTGGGCGAGTCTGGACATTCGCTCCCCTCCCTGTGCCAGATCAGATTGAAATACAAGGCAGAAATCTGAGGGGTTTAGCGGATTGTGGATTAAGCTCAGTTTCCAGTAGGCAAAAAAGAACAATGCGGACAACGGTGCGTACAGAAGCTACACAAGCTTTGCCTAAAAGACAAGAAATACAGCTAACCCTCTTGTGAGGAACTCCATTTTTCACTTAATGACAGCAGTAATCTTTGTGGAGGACACACTGACTGTCTGCCAAGAATGTGACCATTTCTTTGAATGCCTATAAGAACCCCCGCTGTACCTCCAAAGGTCCTTGTGTGTGTGTGTGTGTGTGTGTGTGTGTGTTATTCCCTGAGCAGGCGGAGCAGAAAAGCAGCTTACGTTTATTAAAATTGCAGACCATTCTGAAATCTTTGAATGAGAAACGTTGATATTAACAGTTGAGGTCCTGACAGAGGAGCAGGGGGACGTCGGGGGGACAGTGTGCCCCAGTAAAGTTTCTGTCTGGAAACAAGAGGCAGGCTGAGATATATTTAGGGAATTCATGACGGGACAGACAGATTGCATTTATCTTCTAACCCATTGTGTGTGTGAACCTTCCCTCCACCCCCCCAAAGATCCCTCCTGTCTCGGTTTCTGCCTGTTTCGTGGATGTGCTGAGCTCACATTTCTGCTGTGGTGCTCCTCTTTCTGTGTTGACATACACATTAATTACCCAGCCTACCAGGAAAACTTGTCTGGGGTAACTACCCCGCTGCCTTGCTGTGTGTGTGCTGTTATTAATGACTTCATCAGAGTTAAGAAAACCGACATACGTGGAGTGCACTGATGACCCAGAGATGACCAGGGGCCCTCAGAGAGGTGAAAGCAAGACACCAGTGTCCAGACTGGGAGGTCAAGACAGGAAGAGAGTGAGAGCGACGTAGGCGGGTGTTCGGAGTTAGGGAGCGTAGCATGTCAGACACTCCCATAGATGACTGGATGAATAGTGGAAATCTTCTTGGATGTGCTGTCTCATTTGTGTTACGTGTGAGAATCCTCTTGCTCCAGAATAACAGTGTAGCGGCTGTGAGAAGACTCACATTCATTAATATTAGATGTGAGCTAGTAAAAGGCTTTGGAAATTTGTTGCCCCCCGCTCTGCAGCCCGGTCAGAGGAATTCTGCCGTTCTCTGACAGACAGAGTCTGATTTTTTTTTTGTAGATGCATGAAAAGAAAGGAATGTGACAACAAAGCTACCCTCAAACAAACACCAAAGTAGATTTGGCTTCAAAGACACTCAACAGATTGAGATGTCAGATTAGATTAAAGTGTCTCTGAAACATGTAGCCATAACAAAAGTGCTGCCAGGCTGTTGCATCTGCAGAGATTTGGACAGGTGGTTGGGCACTGTGATAAATAAACAGACAGACAGCTCTCTTTGGGCCAGGCCATGAGACAGACAAGTTCCACAGGAAAGTCCTGCTCGCAGACCAGACCGGGCCACATTCTGTCCCGAGGCAGTGCATTAGTTTTATGGCTGTCAGGCGGCAGGGGATGGGATCGCTGGCCAGCCACTGCCCTCTCTGCTGTATTATTCATACGTGCAAAGTGGTCTTTGTTAATATTTAAAATGTGCTTATGATGCTCAAATTCTTGACATCAGAGACAGCAAAGGAGACAGAAGTGGGAGGGGAACAGCTGCTCAGCTCACATCAGTGTAACTGACCCGGATGGCTGTGGGAGGTAGTGAAGGATTTTAGGGTACCAATAGGCATTTATAGACTAGATAAAAGAGTGGCAGTTTGAGCAAGCGTGCCAATTGCAGCCAGAAACTGTCGCAGATGATGCGTGTGAACCAAAGAAGCGAGGGGTTATGCGGGGTAATACTATCCATCTGAAAGTGAAGAGGGAAAAACAGAAAGACAAGATGGAAGAGAAATGAATCCGTGAGAGACACATTGAGATAGATTGATCTCGGGGCATGGCTTTTAAATATCCTTTATGAGAAAAGACCGAAGAAGAAAACTCCATAGCAGTGGCATTCAGGCGTCATTAAACCTCTGGCACAGGCCAGACAATGAGGTGGTGAGTGGGGGCAAGAAATAGGTGGAAACGAGAGAGAGAGGAGAGAGCAGGAGATGTGTAGCAGCGCTGGGTTGAAGCTAGCAAAGCAGCAGAGGAAACAGTGGTTAAGAAAGAAGGATGTCAAGGAGGGAGGTGGAGGATTGAAAGTGAAAAGAGACACACAAATCCACTAGGGGGACGTTTTTATTAAGGCTCTTATCGATGGAGAGAGCTCACAGTATTAAGAGTAGACATGTTTAATGCTTTGCCAATACTGTGCATGTTAGACTGAACCATAAATCTGCGGCAAACAGCGAGGGCTCTGTAGGAGGGCAAAACAGCGAGGTAAATGGAGCTGACTATAAAGAACTGAAAGAGGAATTAGTAGCAGACGAAAGTTTCATGCAGAGATTGGCAGTCTTGAGATGAATCTAGTTTTAAGCACAGGTCATTATTTTCCTCTGCAAAGACAATATGTTCTCAGAGTATTTAGAGTCCAGGGTAATAATGATTTAATCGATAGCGTCGAGCCTGCCAGCGTCTTCAAACTGTGTGTTATTTAAAAAGCTTACAGAAAAATACAGTAAATAATTATCACCAGCTGAAGGTATTTAAATATTTCATGTAATGCTTTCTTGGGTTCTGGTTTGAGACCATCTTGTTTATCTCACAGCAGATGGTCTTTCGTACCTGTGTGCCTTCATCTAAAACACTGATGAAATACAGGAATGTTTCAATTTTATCCAAATATTTAACGCTATTGATGTTTGGAATTTGAAAATGTTTTTGACCGAGCTGTTTATCCCAAGGTCTTACTATCTTTCTTTAGTGGATTGAAAATGAGAGTTCCTTGTAGCCTTTCATTGACTTCAGCTGGTTGTGTTGCCAGTTTGAAATACAAAGCTTTCGCCAGAGGTTTTGAAATAGCCAACAAGTGGAGTGAAAGAAGTTGAGGATGGAGCGAGAGAGAGAGAGAGGGGGGATGGATTGATGGATGGATGAACTGGGGGTGGAGGACGGGATAGTTTTGGTGGCAGATGGGAGCTGAGTTTCTGCCCTGCCGGCAGGACAGGGTACCCCCTGCCCCTCCATCCTGCCCTGTGGGGGGAGATGGGTGGAGCAGACAGGGAAACAGGAAGAAAACCTCTGTGGGGTTCCATTGTGCTGCAGATGAATAGGAGACTCCAGAAAGCTTTTTCTGCCTCTTTGTGTGGGGTAAAGGGGGACAGCAAGAGAACACACACACACACATTCATTCACAACTTCACCAGGAGCCACACTTGTGCGAGTGTGTGCTTTAGAGGTGTGTTATTGTTGCATAACCACTCGTGCAAAGAAAAACACACCTGCTTGTTTTAGCTCAAATGTCTCAGATTCAGTTGATATGCTAAGAACAAGCTCGGTGACATCTAACGTCGAAAAGACAGCACCCACCCACGCACATATGCAAAAGCGGAGCCACATCCTCTGATGAAGAGGTAGCATTTATGCGTATAATAGCGGAAGACCTGTGGGGTCACTTGGGAGGAGTGAGTGAGTTAGTGAAGGAATTTTCATTTAAAATCTCAGCGGCACTCTTGGCGTCGTGACCAATGGGATCAGGATTCACAACGGGGGGTCGTGCCAGATCCAGAGCAACCCCCTTACCCTAAGATAGACACATGCACACACACATACACACACACACGCATGGTAGAAGTGGTTGCACCGAGGTCTATAGATCAGAGGCACTTTGAGCGTTTGATTGGCTGTGCTGTGGTCCAACACTCTGCGTGTGTCCTTGTCTGAAAAGGGAGGTTTTTCAGACCATGTAGATTCTCCTTGTCTTCTTAGGGGAGCCTTTTTTGTCTTCAAAAGGCAGTTTGAGCCAAGTCAACTAAGAGCTTAGACCACAGTCAATCTGTTAATGCTTGTGTTTTTGTGTGTTTGTGTCTGCGTGTGTGTCATGTGGGCTCAGCTAACTGGAGGAAAAAATTCCGCTTAAAGTGTAGTAATAATACACTTTCCATCAGAGGAGGAAATGTGCTGCTTTAGAGAAGGCAAAGGCACTTAATGTTAGTTTCCTTAATGAATACGGCATACAAAGCCACATTCCTCCACATCTACATTAATAAGTTGCTATCACTTGTCCCCGTTTCCCCTTCTTCTTCCCTCAGTTTCTTGATAGTCTCATCAGGCGTATTTATAGCTTTATAGTCTCACATATACCAACCTCTGTCATCCATATCTCTCTCACTCCATCATTTTTTTTTCTCGCCAGCTCTCTGGCAGAGTTTGGGAATTGCTCTTTAGAAGGCACTGTGAAAAATCCCATTTCTCTGAGTGTAACGCTTATTAGGGTCCCATCTGCCCTCAAGGTACTTATGAATGTGGGGGATGTTTGGGTTGTCGAGGGTGGGTAAAGGAGGGGAGCGAGGGGAGCCTTGTCATGCCTGTGTGTAAGTGGATGTGTGTGCCACTGGGGGCTTGTGCGAGGTGGGAAGGGGCTCTTAACACTGCAGAGCACACACCGAGCAGCTGGTGTGTCTAAAGTGGGGGAATGACACATAGACCTCCCGGGAGAGATGAGCGTATTGAGCGTATGTGTGCATATCTCTGGCTGAGAAAGGGAACGGAAATGATCCTGCATCCTTCTGTCTGCATGGCACGCAGCTAGGCAACAGCAGGACTTTCAAACAACTTACAATTTCTTTCCTCCTTTGCGCTTTAAATCAAGGCGAATGATGCTTAATGAGTGAGTGTGAGTATGTGCGTGTGCATGTGTGTGTGTGGAAGGGGGAGGGGGAGGGTGAGCTTGATGGATTTTGTGTGATTGGCTGCATGTCAGCAGTGTGCTACTGTGTTATTTAATGTAGTGACTGTTGAGTTAAAGCACCATGTTTGTCTCTTGAGCTCTTTGCTTCTGTCAGTAATGGGGCGATGATTGCCCACTTAATCAGAGGTCAACAAGGGCACATCCAGACTCGACTGTTTTTTTACCTTCCCTTTCCTTTCTGTTTGCTATGCAGAGAGTTTAGCTTCATTCCAAAATACATATGCAGACACATTCGAACATCCACCGTGACTGCAATAATCCCTGTTTCTGCTCAGACGCTCTTGGATTGCAACTATAGCAAAGAGAAGAGTGAAAGAATGAGATCTGGCCTCATCCACCCTTTAATTCCTCCACCCGTCTCCAGCTCCAGGACTTAATTCTTACTTCCCCTGTAGAGGTTTTGACTGGGAGCCTCCAAATACACAGTAAGGATTCTGTTCTCGCCTTGGATGCAGGTTTTAATCAAGGGCTGACAGGCACATCTTGGCATGCTTTGTGTGTTTGCTGTGCAGATGTGTATGTGCTGATGGCTGCACACTGATGGGAAACCCACTGTATTACTTAGATGTTACTCTCTTTTCTGCATGGGTCACAGTGGGGTCACACTCCCAGTCTCAATCAGGACACAGCTCTTACATACACCCATCTTTCTTGTTCTGGCAGCTATTCTGATTGCACAGGAGGAAACCTGGTTTATTCTCCTGGTACATTCACCATGCCAGGTGTTATGTACGCTACAAAGCGCTACCAGGCATCAGCCGCTGAAGAGTCAGGAATCGTTTTAAATGGGCGCCATGTGTGAAGTACAGGGACGAGATCTGACCTAATGTGGCAGATGTACCTGTATGTAATTAAGGTTAGATTTAAGTGTATGAGCTCACACACGCATCAAGTGTGTCAGCGGGTGTGTGTTTCAAGCCTCTTACCTGCTGCTGACCAGATGGGCCTAACAGCCGACCTCACGTTCACCTCTCCTCGCCACTCCGCTTAGATTAGCTGCTGAGCAGAGTTAAGACACATGGGCATTATAATGGACATATGAGGCGCCCACCCCCACTGTATCCTAAACACACACACACACACACATGCAGCACATGTACAGACCTCATTCTTTACGTAGGATATTTAGAATGATGATATGCTGTGTGTGTGTGTGTGCACGTGTGTGTAAGTGGGAGTGTGTGTGTGTGTGTGTGTGTGTAGCTGGTTGGGCAGCGCCCATGGCCTGCTGTTTATAGGGATTATGAAAGCAGATGGACAGCCATGCTGACTGGTGAGGGTTCATTAACTCTGGGTGTCTCTGTTCTGACTCTGCTGCTGCTGTTGCTCAGCTCCACTTGTCTCCAATCCTCTCAGCAACAAGACCAGGCGTGTGTTTCTGTCTCTGCGTGTGTGTGTGTGTGTGTGTGTGTGTGTGTGTGCGTACGTGTGTGTGTGTGTGTCGGTGTGTCGGTGTGGCAGGTGGAGAAAGCACCTTACACAAGAAAAGGAAAGCCATATAGATGTTTATTGATCGAGGATAGATGTGAGCTTGGAGTTTCTGCTTGTGGAAGCAGTTTGGTGGCTTTTTTTGTTTGTCCACTCTGATGTCACTTTATTTAACTTCTTCTAGATTTATGTAACTTTTATTGTTTGTTTTTTTTTTATTTAAAAAGCAATAGAAGTCACATGTTTGATATAATTACACTAGAGTGCCTGCTGAAGAGTTAGGAGTTTAGCATGATGCACTGTCTCCAGCAGAGGACTATTTCCATGGCATTTCACTGCTCTGCTGGGGGAGATGAATAGGTATAGTTATAGTGGATCATTAAACACTGAGCAGTGTCTCTCTGTCTATAGCTTCAACCTTCACGCTGCAGGCAGCTCTTGCCCTCCTCTTCCGTGGCTTAATAAAGGAAACATGGATCGTGTAGGGACAGATAGACATACCTGTGGAGAGCCAGACAGACAGACAGACAGACGGACAGCCAGATTCATGGACAGATGGGTTGTTTGCAGCTCCTCTGGGGCCTTGGTGCCATCAGACACACAGAGACAGAGACAGAGTTGTGACTTGCAGTAACAACCCAGTGGAAATATGTTCAGAACCGTATGAATATGGTGATTATTTTCATTATGAGAAACCCAGCTTTTTAGTATCGCTGTCCAGTTGCTTCTTTGTCCAATCAAAGATAGTCAGTGTCATAAAACAAAGAAAAGCAGCAAATTGGAAAAGCTTCGTGTAAAATGTCTCTCATTTTTTGCTTGATGTATGACTTTAGGAAACATGTTTATTTGCTCTCTCGCCGAGAGTTTGATAAAAGGACTGATGCCCCTCTCATGTCTGTACAGAACTACAGCCAACAGCTAGGTAGCATAGCTTAGCTGAAGAAATAGAGGACATAGCCCACTGTCAAAGCACAACATGCCATTTCTCATGCTTAGATTTGTGTATGATTAACCAAATAGGAAATAGCGTGTGAATTAGTGAGCTTTACAGGTGCTGATCAGTGGATTTTGTTACCTTCAAACAGAGCCTTAGCAGTCCCTGTTTCTAGTCTGAGAAAAGTTCAAACAATTCTCTGGGAAGAATCTCGTTGATTAATTAAAATGGCATCCTTTTAGAAAAGAATGGTATGACTCAAAAGCATTCTGTGTGACTGTGACATCCTTTATGTGTGACTGTGTGACTTTTGTCACATTATCACTCTCTGATGTTGCTTTTAGATGTATGTTGAGCACTTTGTCAAACAGCAGATGCTGCCAAACTGTTCAAAATAGCACAACGATCTCTTGGATTACCACCTTAACTTAAGCACAGAAGCAAAGACAGATCATTAACAGGTACCTTTCTGGCATTTGGCTCCTCTTTGCCCCTGGGAGTAAATAATCCCTGTAATGGAAAAATATCGGAGCTTTACAGTAAAACAGCGACAGATTGAAACTTCTCTTCAGCTCTTAAGCCCTTTGTGATGAGATGAGAGAGTCTTTTTTGTTAGATTTAGGATAGGAGGCCATGAATGGCAGAAAGCAATAGAACATTTATGTGTGTGTGTCAACGTCCACCCACGCCTCAGTCAATATCAGAGCATGTGTGTGTGTGTGTGTGTGTGTGTATTCATGCCTGCATATGCACGCGTCATCTTGTGAGTGTGTGTCGCCGTCCCTCATGCCGTCTGTCTTTATGCTCCTGTGAGCGTGAGTTTGTGAGTGACGGTTATACAGTGGCGTGGAGTGTGTAAATCTCCCTCCCTCTAAAGCTCTCAGCAGTGGGCCTTACATTAGCACAATTTACACATCTGTCCTGAGGCGAAAGAACAGGCAACTCTGAGAATAATGAAAGTCTCAGTCAAAGAGAGAGACTGCGCAGGGATGTGTGTGTGTGAGTGTGTGTGTTTGTGTGAGAGAGAGAGAGAGAGCTCAGGAGAGGTTGGTGAAACTCTGTAAACAAGAGACAGAGGAGGTTTATTAAAACCTCACCACCACTCACCATCCTTTTGTCCTTCCATTCTCTGTGTCCCTCACCTCCTCTCCCCCTCTTTCAGTCAGAGCAGCGATTACATGCCTCTGTCTCTCTTGTCTTTCATCTCTCTCTGTGAAGAGGAGAGGAATGAAGGTCTTCTGTGGCGTGTAATTACACAGAGACATCCTGGATGAGGGCGTCTGTCTCCACAAACAAAAAAGCAACCCCCCCCCCCACCCTTTAAATACCTCTTGATAGGTAGAGATCTAAAAAGAGACATTTAGCTGCCTTTGATCCCCCACAGGGCCCTTGTCTTTACCTGCCACTTATGCAGGCCTAATAAGTACTATCACAAGTCTATTTATTTCATTAGAAGCCCTGACACTAACATGCGTGGCTCGGTTCCAGCACCACGGGAATGAAATACACAGCTCCTCCATTCATTTTAAGTATGGAGTCATAATCATGACACATTTACAGGCTGGTGTTCCAATCTTACCCATGAGTCATATTGTTGAATGATTATGGAAGGGCGGATTTTTATGGGCTTACATTGGTATTGGCTCAACCTCTAATTGGCCCAAAGCACATTTGCATTCTGGGAAGGTAATAATGGGGCTCTTTGGAGGCACTTTAAATGAGAAAGTCACTGCACTCTGACTGAATTCTGCTCATAGAAGTACTGATACCTCCAGATGGCTTTTTTACTGAGTGTGATATGGCCATTTTGTGTGCATGATCATACACTTTGCCGGTATGTGGGGAGCAGCTAACTTGCTAGCAACACCGCTGGTCTCTTGTTATCCATTTTGCATTCTAATGTTTTTATTGCTACTTATTACATACCTGCACCAGAGGAGAAATGCAAATAAAGTTAACAAATGTGATGTGTTTACAGAAATAGGTGTTGAAACTAATAGATTGCCATGAAGGTAGTGGATTTTTCTTCTTCCCCTCCTCCTTAACCACCTCTTCTCTGTTTGTGCGTAAAGGTATTGTATAGATTGTTGTGTTAAGAGAAGCAAACAGAGGTCATACAGTGTGGTTTGACATTCTGCATAGGTCACTAAGGTCAAGCAGCTCTCTGTTTGAGGGCTGGACTCGGCCTGAATGTGTTTAACGTGTCTTTTTACTTGTGTAAATCCGCCTCTATTCACGCAGACTTAACTGTTTCTCTGAACTCACTGGGAGATGAAGTGAGTGTTCTTCTGCTGCTCAAACAGATTTGGCGTCAGACAATAGAGCCAGGTCTTCTATTGCACTTAGCTGAAGCTGCTGAATAGGCCCGGAGTGGTGTAGTCATGCAGCTGCTGGACAATAGCCTGCTCAGCAGAAAGGCAGCCGGTGACCTCGAGGTGTGCCCCGGCCCTGTCCACTCTGATCCCTGAACCCTCTCGGCACACAGTCAGCACAGAGAAAGCCACTGAGAGCTGCAGTAAACAGTACAAATCAACAAAAATCACAGCTTTGAGCTGTAAGCACAGTTATGCAATGTGGCTCCTAGTGGCTGGCATTAGAGGAATTAAAAGAAAAAGAAAAATGCTTTTCTGGAGATGTGAGGGTGCCAGCAGGTGGTTCACTTAGCTTAGCCTCTGCAAAGTTTAAAAAGGACAATCCTTCTCACCACCTCTAAATTTGCTGTGGTTTTATGGGTAGTTACACACCAGAGATAGAATTTCTTGGACAGTGACTTATCTCTGCAGTGTTGTTAGATATGCACCACATTTCTAAAAAATGTGGAACTATTCCTGTAATCTTTAGTTAAGGGAACTTCCAGGAAGTTATGCATCCACTTTTAGGAGCATTACATTTGTGTGGCAGTGCTACTATTAAGTCTCAATTCCTGTCCTCTTTTCCTCTTTTGAAGAAGGCCGGTAGTCATGATGTGTTTTAATACATTTGGATCCGATTGGGGAATGAGTTTGCCCAGTTGGGTTTCTTAACTGAAAATGTTCCGCAATCCAGAACATCGAGGGAATCAGTCTTTGTTTGAGCAGGCAATCGGAAGCATTTTATTGTACTTTAATAATAGCCAGTCTCTGAGCCACAGACACACTGTTGTCTCCCAAAATAAACACCATCATCACTCTTACACCCAAAATCAAACACAACTTTACACAAATCCCACTATCACAAATGAAAACATCCACACGGAGGAGATGCAGCTCCCCTCCCCACATTTGATCACAAGCGGCCTCCCCTCCTCCCCATTTGTGTTTATTCTGGGGATTATTTTGACCTAATCTCTTTAGAGTATAATTCAGATTAGATTTTGTGTTATTATTATTGCTATGTCCATTCCCCACTGTCCTGCTGGGATTGCCTGACTGCCGCAGTGCTCCTGTGTTTGGAAAATTGATTAAAACTGCTGACCACTGCCCTAGATAGCACAGGCTCTGGAAAAGTGGATGAAAAAATAAAAGCAAACACAAATGATACAGTGCTGTATTGTCTAAAAACATGTATTCTCTAATAGAACTGTGGGAGGACATGCTATGCACAGCGGCAGTCAATGCAGAAATCCTCCTTTCTTGCATTTACGCTGCATCGATCCAACATTCGAAAGGCAGGGATATATTCAGAAATTGTATACTGAAAACACAACAGTTGGCTTCACCAGCCAGTCACCAGGAGTTTGCTTTGAAGTTTAACAGCAATAAAGAGAACCGAAAACCTGAATTCTCTGCTAATTACCTAAAGGAAGGCTGCATTTGCGCAGTAAAAACTGGGGCCCCATCTGTATTTAGGCTGCCATATTGTCTTGAAAGTTGTTCAACAATTTGATATTCAGATGTCATGTTTAGTCTGCGTTTTCAAGACAGTGTTTATACACCATCTGCATTTTACCTCTGCCTCTAAGCTTCCTAATCTTAACTAGAGAACCCCTGAATAAATTACAGTATATGCATGAGTGCAAAAGATAAAAATACATTCCTTGTTCTATGTTCTGACGGGACCCAAGGTTTCCCAGCAGAACATAGGTTTGCAATGAGATTATCAATGTTACTTAGTTCACCTGTCAGTGGTTTTAATGTTGTAGCTGATCTCATTTTATTTAGCTAATGTAACAGTTGAGCTGGTTGACAGTGAATCATTACATAAAGTCTACTAATACAATGTTGTAGCTTCCATTGTGTCTGTTATGTATTCAGTGTCATTAGAGAAAAAACATTTCAAGTAACTTTTACACACACAAAAAGAGACAGGGAAGGAGAGTGAATACATTTTTGCCATGGTAAGCACCTACATTCACCTTTCACATACACAAAACATACACTAGGTCCCTCAGTCCCAGAAATACACAACCTGCACTTCCAGTGCAGCCCTTAGCTTGCTTGTTTTTCTCAATTAGGATGAATTATAGAATTGCATTGGGGAAAAGGGACAAGGAGCGCTTATTGTGATGTTACCCTGAGGCACTCAGTCAATGAGTTGCAGAGAGAGGCAGAGTGCTGTGGATATTTTAGTCTCTGTGCTGAACACCCCTCAGATTCCTAATGGACCACACGATATGCAACTTTAGCCAAATGTGTGAGAGCTTGTGCATGTGCGTAAGAAGAAGAAGAGACGGAGGGAAGAGGAGGTGAAGCTTGGATTTATTGCTCATATGTGAAGGTGGAGGAGATGACGGAAGTGAGGCAGGGGGAGGCATGGGGGCTGTGTTTGTGCTAGCTGTTGGGAACCTGAAGATGGACCAGGCTGCAGTGTACATTTCATTACTCTGCTCTCCTCCAGAGGCCCAGTTGTGTGTTGCAACTCCTTTTGTGGGCAGCAGAGCGCCGGATGATTAGATGAGCTGCACCTTGGTAAATGGACGCTATTGATCTCCACACCTTGTTATATGGAACACCTCAGAACATGATGAGTCTAAGACAAGACGGCATGATGAATCTCACGCTGTCTAAAATTGCCTCTTCTGCTCAGCTAACTTTCTCTCTTTTTCATCTTCACACTCCTTAAGTACACAGGTAACTTCACTTTATACCATCCACTTTGCTTCCCCGTGTCTCTCTGCTCCTCTTTCCTTCTTTTTTTATTTGCTCTACTGATTGCTTTCAGTGTCTCCACAGCCATTAAAATGATTGGAGACTGCGTAATGTATATTAATGTGCTTGTACTTTTAGAGTAGTTTAGCTGTGCATGCTGTAATATTTCGTGGGGAGAAAACACAGTAGCGAGCCTTTGCGTCGGGTAATTAAATTGAGATTGTGATCCGATGTTTTTCTCCATACGTATGCAGAATTGTTGTGTTCTCGGTAGCTCAGGATGCCAGGAGTCTGTCACAGATGTGATGAGGTGAGAGGTCAGGGGTCACAGAAAGCCATGACACACATGCAGGGGGACCTTTCATAGGCCGTCCTGATTGCTTTGCAGGTTTTATCAGGGCAGTGTGAGGTCTTAGTGGAGCAGAACTCTGAAGGTATTATAATAATGAGCAGGGAGGACTGGGATCAGGAGCTACCAGAAGGCTGTGACCTCTGACCTACAGGTTTGCGCTGATAATTTGCAGTGGTACATGTTGACACATTGTGAGGGTGCCAATGTGCGCTATGATAACAGGAAAAAACAAAACCCCAACGTGAATATTGAATTTCATTAACTAGCTTCAATATGCTGTGGAGTTGATAAAGGTGTCTGGCATAAATTTTGCTTCATGCATATTTGCAGAGAAGTTGCACACACACACACACACACAGCATCTCATTTCATTCAGTCATTTGCCGTTTGCTTTTCGGTCTGGTGCTGGCATGTTAACTATTCAAACAGCAGTCTTATTGTGTTGCAGATGATGCAGGTCCTTATACAAACAGAACAGCAAACATCTCACAAGGTTTCCATAATCTGGTACGCGCACCTATATGTTCTCCACCTGATCCTCTATATGAGCTGCACACACAGATACACACACATACACACACACCAGCAGCTGCTTCTGTGGAACTTGTGAAGTCAGTCATGCTGAATAGATTGTAAATTGTGGAAAAAAATATAAACACCTTTATGTTTGCCGGCTGCCATTGTGCTTCGCAAATGACCCGACTGACCGCAGCCATATGAGGGTCAATTTGTTCTATTCTTACGGTTCCCAGTGCAGTGTGGCTATTTAAGAGCTGCACTGTTGTTGCTCTGTGAGCCACAAGTATGAGAAAGGCTGAACCGAGAGACATCTTGGGAAAGAAATGAGAAATTTTTTGACTGATAATGTTGTAAGTCCTGCCTACTTTGAAATATATGGTTGCAATCAGTCACACTCTTTCTATTCAAAGCCACTATAATAAGTACTTTTGCAGACAATGGATCAAATAATGTAACAGGGTTGTCCATAGTGATAAATCAACAGAGCATTACTATCACTCTCTGTAGTTCTCTTCAGCACAACAGAACATTTTATCATATTAGACGTTTAGCTCTCAGCTTTGCTGTTTCGTTGACACTAACCGTTCCCATCAGGATTGCTTCCAGCTGCAGCAGACAGCTGTTCTCACCAAAAAAGTGCTAAAACCCCCACAAAATGCTACCTATTGTGAAGTGAAATACTGGACTTGGATTCATCAGGTGACTCCAGGTCAATGCTCACGTTACTCCATATTTGCCAATGTTGAAAATCAGCAACTGTTTGGCATTTTTGCCACTAGAAACCTAAAAGGTGATACTATGTCTGTGTAGTGTTTACAGCTTTCTGCTTGCCGCGAATGAGGGGAAAAAAACAGAGCAATTAAAGCACTTTTCTTGTGAGAATCTATTTATGTATTTATGTGTAAATAGACTGAGGGAATTGTGTGAGTCATGATGGTGATTTACTGACTTCTCACACATAAAACTGGAGAACTTCTGTCCTTGAAAGCCTTTTATATGTTCCCACCACAACAACTGTATTTGCCAACTTTGAACTGGACAAAAGCACAAGTACAGGTTCTATATGGCCCTTTGGATTAATGTGTCCACCATATGCTTAAGTGTATGTGGATCTGGAGGAAAGCATGCTTTTGTTTATCTGCCACCTGTGTTTCATTTTATTGCAAGTCTGCGTCTTTAGGTGGCGTCGGTGTTTTAAGCTCAAAATTCTCAGCGGCGATTATACAAAGTTAATCTATGTGAAGCAGAATAATCCAGACTACTGAAGAGGGAGATAGGCCTCTCTATTGTATATGTGAATGTTTGTGTGGCTGCAAACCTCCCACCCTCCACACATCATGTAGAGTATATACGTATTGCATAGATTACTCGATAAAATAGAGCAACATTTCATCAGATCAAGTCTCATATGCGCTTCTATTGTTAGAGCTGTTTCTGTTTAAATCTATCCTTCACACAAACAGTTCACTGCCTGCCTGCCATGCTTTGTTTTTTTCTTATATCCGTCAGTTTTATCCATCATAGCAAAGCATTAAGCTGCCGACTTGCTTTTGCTTCCACCTTGTTAGGTTTAAGTCAAAGCACCCACAATGGTTGGATTCCGGGTGTTTATTTGTTGCTTTCAGCCACTCTTGTCTTTCCACATCTCTGCCTGCGAACTCATTTATCTAGTCTATAAGCAGGGTTCTTTCTTTGGCTTTTCATTCTTAAGTAATCAATACTGGTCCTATGAATCCAGGTCATCTTGGCTCCTGTGGCTCGTCTGTCTCCTCTCCTCTCTCCTCCGTTGCGTCTTTATCAATCTATGTCTCTCACTCACTCCCTCTATTCTACTCTCCCTTGAGCTCTCTCTCCATTCTTGTCTTCTTCTCCGCCCCATCCTCTGTTTCTATCCCTCGTCCATCCTCACGTTCCGTCGTCTTCCTCCTGCTCCCCCCTCTCTGAAAAATGACTTTGCCCATCTGGACAGAGCCCTGCTCGGCCGTTGCTCTATTAGTCCTCATGTGGCAGTGATTAAAAATAGATCAGAGTCAGAATTAGTCAAGACTTTTCTTCCTCCTCTCCTGTCTCCTCTTGTCTTCCCCTCCTCATACGTGAACTCTATGGGCTAGAAATGGATATGAAATTGAAAGTGAAAAGTTAGCAACAAAATGTTCCAGCCTAAGCCTTTTTTTTCTCTGCCCAGAGTCTTTCTCTGTGTGTTGTGTGTATTTGTATCCGTGAGCAGCAGTGAGTGTTTATCAGGGAGTACGTGTACCGCCTGCGGACCTCTTCGCTGGGTGCTGTCTCCTGTCGAGCGGTGTGTTTGAGAGGCTTGTCGAGGTAAAGCTCCTGTCAACGCTTGGCTGGAGGGAGTGTACTGATGAAAGCCCTCTTCATCATCCTAATGGGATACACAAACCTCTTAACCAGCACTGCTGCCTTGGCTTTGGCAGGGCGAGCCCGA
The DNA here is from genome assembly GCA_024666655.1 of Dascyllus trimaculatus. NCBI lineage: Eukaryota > Metazoa > Chordata > Actinopteri > Pomacentridae > Dascyllus > Dascyllus trimaculatus. Next base: position 22,471,001 of record CM045464.1, on the reverse strand, counting down.
AGAGACATGGAGAAGGAGAGAAAGAGAGATAGAGAGAGCACGGGGCTGGGGCCACACACACCAAGGACCACACTGAAAACATACACGAGAGCACAGGTCAGAAAAATGCACAGTGTAAACAAAACAATGCTACTGGGGAGTCAGTCGCAGAGGAGGAGTCGTGACTCTGGGCGGCAGTGGGTTAGTGAGAGGTTCAGTGGGTTGCAGCCATTAGGATCTGGGACAGAGAGATAATGCCCTGCTGTCCACTGGAACCATAGCCATGTGCCCCCTCCTCTCCACTGGCGTAGATCCACAGTCTATGCCACGATTATCTCCAATTATACTTTAGATCTTCTCAATTCATTTTGATTTTCATGCCTCATTTGAATCGAACATGTAATAAAAAGCAAAAAAGCAACGCCTGAAACTAAAGAGCAAAACACCAAAATATCATAAAAACAATCTATTTTATTCTTCAGGTTTAGTTTCCAAAGGCAGCTCTTTTTCAATGCCCTCCTCACATCTACACTCTTTCACACCTGGAAGCCGCCCAATAAAACCACAATCTGATTTGCTGACCACTGAGCAGCTCCACTGGAGCAGTGGGGGATAAGGGCCGTCAGAGAGAGATAAGCCCTGCGCTTTCACATTTTCCACCCAGATTTCTCCTGCTAGTCCAGGTACTGCAGCCCACTTTTCTAACCTTTAGACCATCACTGCACCAATCATTTTCAAAGGTTGGCAAATGGCACTCAGTTGGTTAGTCCACCACTTTGGTCTAAACTGAAATGTTTTTAGAACTATTGGACGGATTGTTGCAACACTCTGCACAGACATTCATGTTGCTCAGAGGCATTGTTGATGCTCAGACTTTTCCTCTAGTGCCATCACTATTTTTTGACAACCACTGGATGGATTTCTTTAGACTTTTTTACAAATAAGATGTACCCCAGGGGCTCCAACTTGTGGGTTTGAGTGAAACTTCTTAATAATTATTGGATAGTGTTTATGAATTTTAGTCCACATTCATTCCTCCTCAGGATGTATTGTATAAACAAAAACTTTGGCAGTCTGGAGACTTTCAGTTGGGACATTATCAGGTCAAGTTTTCAGCTTATCCAACACTCTTATAAAGTATAAAATGTATAATAAAATGTTGACATTTTACCTGCTCAACATGAGCATGTAACCATTGTCACTATAAGCATGTTAGAATGCTGAAGTTTAGCCCAAATCCCTGCGATACACTCTAAAAAATAATGTTTACGCTCAACAAAAAAAAGTAATGCCACTGTTTGCCTCGATCTTTTTGAGTTATGTGAGCTTCGAATGAAATTATGTTCGGTCAACAAACTGTGTAGCAGGGTTTCTTCTTTAATCAAAGCTTTTCTAATTACTAGTCTTAATGATCTGAAATTGTCAAGGCATGTTAAAGTAAGGGAGCTGACTTGAAATCTTAAACTAAAGGTGAGGAAAAATGATGTTATCAAGCCAATTTCATTACGCTACCTCAACTTGACTTTAGTTTTTAATCAACTTATGAAATTTGAGTTTAAATTACACACAGTCTTAAGTTAATACAATTACCAACCTTGTGTTGTCATCATTAAAATTATGTTGTAACTTTAAAGGTTCATCTAAATCAACAAATTAGATTTTTTTTTTTTTATCTTGTAACAGTGCATCTATTTAAGTGGGGGAAATTGAGTGTGCCTGAGTATAGCTTTAAATAATTGCCAGCATGGCTGTGGAGTCTTAGTCTTGTAAAATAAATGATCACGTGCTAAAGCCTACTTAAGATTATTTTATTTCTCACAGTCTGTTTTCACCGAGATGTATCATCACAACTCCTGAAAGCATCTCTACAACCCGACCCAACCTCCAGTTTTTAATTTTTTGAAGCAACAGTGCCAAGTAAATTCATTTTTCCCCCTGACATTTTAGGTATTTGCACAATAGGATGAATACAACTTTTTGGATGGGTTTATCTGACGTCTCAGGAGTTCCACGTGAGTCGGGTTTCTAGAGGACTTTGCTTGTCGACTTCATTTGACCTGTAGGCCGAGAGGAGGACACACGATCACAGGGTGAATCAAAGCGCCAGCCCACTGCAGGGGGCATCAGAGGGATGAGAGACGGACAAGAGAAGAAGAAGCCAGAGAGATCAGGAAAGAGTCTCTCATCATTATTGTCACAGTGTCACACACTCCGGCCACTCAGTGTCACCATCAGTCTGTGCTGGCCCTGGGCATCGGGCGGGTGCCTCTCCTTCCATCCATCCATCTCTCCCTCTTTTCACTTATGCACACGTACACAAGAGAATTTTCTCTCTCATTTGCAGCCGCCTACTTTATTTGTCTATGCCAAGGGGATTTTTGTCATGCTCTCTTCATCGCTGCCTTTATTTCCAGTCCAGTCATACTGGTGCTGGCTGCGGGCACTGGGATGTCCTCTTTTCTGCTCCGGCCCGATCTCCTGCATCCTGTCCTTGGGTCAAGGACACGTTCCCACAGCTGCAGTGAAAAGCAGCGAAAAAACTTTGACATCAGGCAGGAACCAAAGCCTCATGAATGATTGATGCACAAATGCTGACTCATCACACGGGGGGGGAAGAACCCAATATTTTGACCTGAAACGTAACAAGATTTACATCTGTGGAGAAGAGCAGAGATGCGAACAGGCCGTCCAGGTTGCAGAGATGTTCTCATTCCCTCCGTACAGTGGAGAGTTATCAGTTCTCACTGTTTCACAATCTGTTAACAAGATTGCCAGATATGGAAAAGATGGCCTGGCTAAAAGTGATAGTCTGAGATGCCTGAGCTTCAGCTATTACTTTTATATTTTGATGCTACACTTCGCTGAGATTACCTGGCAGTCAAATAGTGTGCTGTGTTTTTCCCTTCCTATCTTGAACTGCACATTTCCTTGTGAAGTTCAATTTTCTCTTGCTTTCAGTTCGATTGGAGAAACAAAACGCACCACAATAACTAAAATGCAAAATGTAAGAAATAATGGGATAACAAACATGCAGAGAAGAGTCTTGTCTTGTTCGCTGGAGTGAGAGGTTTGAATGAGAGTCTCTCCTTTGCTCTTTTGGCCTGATTTGAGCGACTGTGTCCGAGCAGAGGCAGGGAGGGAAATTTATTTTGAGAGAATGATGAAGCGAGGTATAAAGGGAATGAAGGAAAAAGATCAAAAGGATAAAACAGCCATTAGCTTCTGCACAGGACTACTTTTGCTTGCAAGACCCTGACATTCTGCAGAGGGAGGAGATTGAATCTCACCTCTATCTTCTGCCTCTCCATTTGTCCTCCCCTGCTATCACCTCTCGTCATCTATCTCCTCCAACATGGATTTTCTGCCTATTAGTGCCCTAATCTTTTCTGTTCCTTGTCTACCTTTTCGGTCTCTCCTCGTTATCTGTTTCCATCTCTATCGTTTTCATTTTAATTTTAATATCTCGTTAAAGTCAGACTTGTTTTTAAAGTGTCCCTCTTAATGATCTTATCCAACCATTTATTTTTCACCTCACCAGCAAATCCATACCATCGTCAGGATTTAACTTTTGCCTGTCCTCAAGTTAGTTGTATAAATATTCTTGCTTGCAGCCTGTTTTTTTAGAGCAGTAATGCACTTTCATCATTTCGAATGTACACTGAATGGTTCATTTCGCAATTTTATTGCCAAATTTACCAAGCTCACCAACCATGTCTGCTTCTTGCATGCACACACATAGACACACACAGAGCTTATTGTGCGCTACATATCTAGGGATTTCTCTGATGCAAGGGGACGCAATGAAGGAACAGAGTGACGCCAACCCTGCTGTGTTTGTGTGGGGTGTGATCATGCTTCTGTGCTTGCACATGTTTTTTTTCATCTCACTTTGTTTGTTCATGTGTTGTCACCTCTGTCACACTTCCTTGGTAACTAGTTATTTGTGAGTGGAGATGTCTGCATCGGTGTGTCACATGCCGTACACACTTGTGACAGCAAGGTCTGCTCGTGTCTTCGTACGGATCGTCTCTGTTGCTCGTGTGTGTGTGTATGTATGCGAGTGTGTGAGAGGTCACGCGCGTGGCCCGCTGTCAATCCGGCTCATCTCCTCATCTGTTCATTAGCATGACAGAGGAGCTCTCCTGCCAAAGCAGTTAGTCACAAGAATCAGCCCCTGTCACAACACATTACAGCAGCAGGCATCTCTAATAGCACTGGCAATCGTGGCAACCATAGCCAATGCCCACAGTGCACACACACACACACACACACACTCTCACACTCAACCCAATCAAGAGTTGCACTCGATCTGCACCCAGGGAGTGTTTCCATGTCTCTCTCGATTTCTTTCTACCTTGCTCTTTCAATCCACACGTCCTCCCTCCCCCCTTCCTGCGTTCCCCTCTTGCATGACTACCTACTTACTGCCTCGCTATTAATCTCCCCCCCTCCTTCCCTCACCTTTTCTCTCCATCATTACCTTACAAGCCAGGTTACCTGTACTTACCCTCCATCTCTCCCATTTTCTCGTCCTTTTCCTGAAATTCTCTCCCCGACTAGCTCTATTTCTGTCTCCCTCCCTTCTGCTCTCTGTCTTCATCACGCTCGAAGAGATCGAGACTTTTCATTTTTAATCCGTCCGTCTTCTCGCGCTGATGTTTTAGTTCTCCCTCTCTCTCTCTCCAGCTCTATAAGCCCCCATAACACTCTCCTCTCCCTTCATTATCACCTGTGCGGGGTGTCTGATGTGATTTGTACAGGAAGTTTGATCTGGCTGTCTTCGTGTCTCCGGGGAGCCGAGTTGTCATATCAAATAATGAAAGACACATATGTTGTGAGTCATTTTTCCCAACTCTTCTCACAATCACAGTGACTACGCACGTTCTAACGCCCCAAGAACAGTATCTCAGACATGAGGTGAATTTTTATTTTCAATCAGAGGCACATCCATAGATATCAAGCACTTAAATGCACAAAATGTAAATGAGTTCCATGCTGATTGTGTGCTTCAAGACAAATGAGAAGGCAGCGGGGACTCAGACTGATGGTTGGTGCAACAATTGAGGGTGTTTGGGTGAGGGACATGTAATTTGACTGTCTGCGTGTCTCCAGTCTTACCGTAATTCCCGACTGGGGTGGACTTTCTGGTTTTGTTGAGGTTTGTGTGAGGTCATGTACTCAACCCCACCCTTGTTTTGTGTGTATGTGTGTGTGAGAGAAAGAGAGTGAGAGACAGTGACAAAAAAAAGTGGGGTGAGAGAGAGAGGAGGCAATTACCAATAAGGCAGGAGCTGTCTTGTCTGAAGGAGTGGCCATCAGCAGTGACTGGCATTTGACATCAACCCCCCTGTTCCTGTGCACATTTACATACATGTAGAAAATATGTTGGCAGATTTGACCAGTATGGCTTTTGGTTTGAAGTATGTTGCTGAGGTGAAAAATGCAGGATCCTGTCTCCTTTTTCGTGAAATTCAAAGAAAAGATGTAATCTCCAAGCGATCTTTTGGAGAAAACGAACGCAGTATGCACAATGTTCATGATGCCACATGCGCCGTTTGTCCTGTGAGTGTTCTCTCGCTGTGCGTGTGTGAGGAGTAATCAGTTTGAGGAGCAATAAGAGAGGACGGAGGAGTGACCTGGTGAGGGGAAGGGGAGGTGGAGTGTTGCAGAAGTTGGGAGAGAGGTGGACCAGAGGACATGGGGCGGGAGGGAGGGAGGTGAGGTGAGGGGTGGGGACTGTGTAGCCCCGCCAAGACAGAACAGAGCTGATACATGTACAGTGGGATGGAGGGTAAAGCGCAGGGTTGGGGAGGGTAGGCAGGATAGGGTGGGTAATTACAGGGGCCCAAAGAGGAGAGGCCTATAATCAGCCTGCCCTCAGGAAGGAATGCAGCTCATCTTCTCATGTAATTACGGCCATTTAAACGGCCCCAGCTTCCAAACACTCATCCCACTGTACTGCTCGCTCACCTATTCACTATACACATACACACACACACACATACACAGTCGCAGCCAGACATACAGTGACAGACGACAGATTTTTTTTTGAAAAAATACTTCCAAATGGAGGAAGTGAGGTGGCAAAACAAAGACAGACAGACTACAGACAAAGAGTGTGTGTAGCTGCAGTTTGTGCACACCATACTTACTGCAGGCCTCTAGAGGAGACGGCTCCATGTGAATACCCGCCATGGCAACCAGCCACTCTGGGTAGATTTGCGCAACTCTCATCAAGCAGCTGCGCAGTGGTGGAGCAGACAAGCATTGGCGCCTCACGCTCAACACATACAGTTATGTCTACACACACACTCACACAGGAAGGGGAAGAGTCTCGTCCTACCATATGAGTTTGACCTCCAAGTAATAGTTGTGACATTGGGCTGTAATTTTGAGAGGATAATAGGAAAACAGCATTGTCTCACCCACCCCTCTCCCACTCTATCGCCCTGCCTCCTCACCCCTCTCCAGCCCTCTCCCTCTCCACTTCTGATAGTGATTGATAGTACTGCTTGTGTACGCCTGTGTTCCCATGCAGTAGGTGGTCGCTAGGGCACACACAAACAGCACAGGGCCACTTTTTGATGGGCTATGATTAATGAGCTCTGTGGGGGGTGGCGCCCCCTAGCCGTGACAGAGCACACTTTCAGCTTCGATGTAGCCGCCCCCCTCCCAGTCCTCTGTCTATTCAAATGCACCAGTAGCAGCAGTGGGCTGACAGCTACAACACAAGCGCAAATCCTCTTAGCGCTCCTACTCTCACTGTCACACTCACCCACACATTCAAAAACACAGTCACAGCATCTCACTTAGAGTAGGCTGTCCGTTGCATATACAGTGGGTAAATATAATCCATAGTTTGTTTCAAACTCACCCGTCCTGCCTTGCACACACATATAGTTTGAATGTCATGTGGGTCTGTGAGAAACAGCCACAAAATCCTCCAGTATTCACCCTGTTATCAGTAGAAAACACTGCTGACTGCCACTCACTTATTTACTGTCTCTGACCATGTACTTAGATGACATGTTTACATGTGTGTCTGCATTTCCCCCCCGGTGTACCCTCCAACACGGCTGATTAGATGTTATTGTGGCACCAAAGTCATATGGGAGGAAAAAAAGAGCAGAATGTGACTGCTTTGAAAAAGGGTAGGTCACACTTCATTTACAGTTAGAGGGTTGTAGGGCAACACACCTTGCTGCTAGGAGTGTGGGATAACACTCTGTTTAGAAGCAAATCCGCAAATGAGGTCTTCCAAACCTCTGCATTTGTAGTGTGTGCACACGTGTGTGCATGTGTGCCACCATGTCCTCAGGCTTGCTCTCTCTCCTCCTGCCACCCGGACATGCTGGATGGACAAGCGAAGCATTTCTGTCACTGTGCATCTCCGTCACCTGCTCGGCCTTCCCCCTCTGCCAATCTGCTTCCCAGCCTCCTGTCACCTCTCTCACTCCCTCTCTCTTTCTCTCTTTTGGGAAGCCAGTACCATCACAACAGGGTCCAATAAAATAAATTAGGACAAGTTAGCATTAGGGCCGAACAATTAAAGGATTTCAAATCAAAATCACAATTTGAAACAGTGCAATTAGCAAATCGCAAAGGCTGCAATTCAGAACAGATGAGGTGTGGCTGTTAGATAATAGAACTAATGCTGTGATTCAGTTTTATTTCATTCATGCAGATTGAAACTTTCATTGATGTGGTTCAGGTATGCATGCGGGGACAAATGACACTATTAAACAGCCACATTTCTTACATTTTGCCATGCAACAGAGTTTAAACTGTCCTGTCTGTTATCCTCATTGTGTGACAGTCACACTTTGGATGGTGTCTTCATATGGAAATGCTCCCTCACATGTTGTAAATCTATTACACAGAGAATACTGAACTCAAGCTTGACTTTAGAAAAACTTATATCGCAAATTCAATTGCAATATCCATCGAAAACTCGCAGTTATATATTTTCTCTGTTGTTGTCTATTTAATGCATATTATGAAATACAAAACAATAAGAATGTAGCATTGTGGCTTGAAGGGAACTGTGCAGATGGAGTTGTGTATTGACATTCATCCACACAGCACCACCAGGTGTACTGGATAAGTAATTGTTGAATTTCCGAAAGAAATGTGGCATTTCTACTGCGAGGGATTTCAGCAGAGCAGACAGCAGTGACTCCGCAAGAAATTCAAGAGATTCAAATGTGTAACTTGAGAGAAAGTGCTTTTTTAAACTCACTAATTTTAGGCTCTTCCTTTCTTCCATTAATATGCAGCTTATAGGTCTCTAAGTGAAAAAAGTCCCTTTTGCCATTTAGGCAGGAAAATCCTGGAAAAGACGCAGTAAGAAAAACTGGGTAAATAAGAATCACTAAGGACCTGAAGAGGAATGTGTGTTCCTGCTGGTTTGAGAGGTGAAGCCTGTTAGTTAGAGAGTAACCATGGGGAGTACAAAGAGACAGGCTGCAGAATCATGTGAAGCCACCACAGGTGTGTATCTTGGTGGTAGTATCAAAATGCCCAATCAAGAACCTTCAAGGCCGATGTGTCGAAGGCTTAATGGGCAGGAACACAGAGTTGGATTGGTGTCGCTCTTAGCAGGACAGCAAATTCTGCCTCCTGCCTCCTGTCGCCTCACAGCTATCATGATGAAATGAAAAAATGGTGTGTCTGTTAGTCACTGGTGAATTAATGACATTTCCTATTAAAAGATGACCAATTTTGGCCCCTGCCTGTGCTCAAAAGTGCTGCTTATATTGTAAGTGTTTGTGCGAGCGAGTGTGTGTGTGTGTGTGTGTGTGTGTGCGTGCTCGGTCAGATGGGTGAACCGCATGACTCCTCACACTCCGTCTGCCTTTGTTGATGTGAGAAGTGATGCTGTGTCGCTCCAACCTGCACTCATGTCGCCTCATGCCTCGCTCGATGCCAACACACACATGCACACACACACACACACACACACACACACAGAGACTGTCCCGCTCACACATCCAGTGATTTTCCATCAAATCCCTTCGTCTACATCTGAACACTTGTTTTTTTTCAGTCAGCACATCCCTTCACTTCATCTTTTCTCCTCTACTCGCTGGCTTCTTCTCCCTCCTCCTGTAGCACTTTTTTTCTTTTCAGGCTGATGAGGATGAGGTCAGTCTGAATATCAATCATTCAATGTAATTGTCCTTTAAGGAAGGCAAGGAGAGACTGTCTCCCTCCATCCATCTCTGTCTCTTTCGACCTGCCTCAGTGTGTGTGGCGTGTGCTACTCATTCCTTGGGGCTTCCTCGCAAGAATGACGATAATGAGGAAGATAGCGTGAGGGTGATGTATATGGTCAGCCAGTCAATGTTAGATAATGGCTTTTGATCACTATATTAATTGGCCTTGTTTCCTCCGTCACCAGCAGCGTTGTCATATTTGACTGTCTGTCCTCACAGCTGTTTGTCCTTAGCGAGCCCAAGCGAGCTTGTGCTTCATAGCTCTGGGCGATGGTTCTATCTCTCTGCGCGTGTGTTTGCATTTAAGGCTGTAGGATGTCATTTGAAGTTGACTGGCCCTGCACAAAGTGCTTTGGATCCAGCAGGCAGGAGGGAAGGAGGTTTGGAGTCAGAGGAGAGTAAGAAGAAAAGCATGTCATACACCCAACTGGAAAGCGGAAGGGAGGAGGTGGGATGCGGTGCTGCTGTTTGTTTTTTTTTTCTGACCTCATAGGATGCCTTTAAAAAAACAGGAAAGATAAATTCCTGGTCTTGCCAAACGCAACTTGACCCCGTGTCTTTTATAGTGTTTTTCTTTTTGTCTGGCTGCTTCAAAGTCTTCGTCTTCCTATGCTTTCTTCTCTCCTGCTCGCTCTCCCCCTCTACTTCTGAATGCCGTGTTGGGATAGTGAGGGCACTGGAGGGGACAGTAATGACTAACTCTGTAAAGGTAATGATAAAGTACAGACGCTTTAGACTCCACTCTGGCTAGAGGCGCTGGGGCTAAGAAAATTACAGTTATCCGTGTGTGTGTGTGTGTGTGTGTGTATGTGTGTGAGAATGGGAGGCAAAAGACAGGGTGGAGAAAGACAGAGGGCAGAAAGAACAACAGAGACAAGTTCACAGTCTGGCTGAGAAAAAGAGAGACATTGCTGTGATTAATTTTCCCTGCCACTCATTATAGCTGTCCAGTGCTGTGTGTGTGTGTGTGTGTGTGTGTGTGTGTGTGTGTGTACTGCATTGTCTCCCTCCTCTCCACTTGTCTTGAGTGTCTCTTGACCTGTCTTTGGAAAGCTCTCTTGTCTTCCCATCTTGTCACCTCTGTCCAGATTCCCTCTCTCTCTCTCTCTCTCTCTCTCTCTCTCTCTCTCTCCCACGCAGTCCTGCCTTCTAGTCTCGCCCAGCTCCACTGCTGTCACTCCGACTCTCAGCTGCACTGCACTGAAACTCCGCACTCCGCCGCACATCTGAACGCGAACGAGGGGACTCCGTCGGTTACAGTCGCATACATGAATGAGAGTGGGTGAGGATGCACTGTATAAGCACGGGTTGTCATCCGGGAGTCTGACTCTACGTGTGTGTGTGTTCGCTCGATTGTGTGCTCTGGAAAAAGAATACCCAGAAGCCTGTGCTCGCTGTCTAGCTGTCTGCTGTCTATCATTAGAGTAATAAAAGACTTGCTGTGCTGCACGGCTTGGAGTTCTTGTCTTTAAGGCTCCTCCATTCCGCGCAAATTGCCGGCTGCTGAGCTCTGATGGATGTTTGTATGCCGGCCCAAAAACACAGGTTCCACTTTAAACCCCCAGCTCCATTATCCCAGAGAGAGACAGTGGGGGAGAGAGAAGCTGTCTGTCTGTCTCCTACCTCTGTCATCCAAAAAGTGTTTTAATTAAACTGTGCCTCTCTGCAGGCCTTAGAACACACACACACACACACACTGCAGAGAGAGAGAAGGAGGTTTATCCAAATACGCAGGGCCCTCCTCCCATTCTGTCTCTGTCTCAACCGCCGTCTCTCTCTGTTTGTCTTTCTGCTGTTTTTTTTTTTTTTTTCCCTCCCTCCTGCCTTCCTCTTCCTCGCTCCGTGCCCCTTCTCATCGCGCCTGAAGAGTGGCAGGCTGTGTTTTCAGCTGATGTTTGAACACCGACCGATCAATGCTGGACAAAGGGAAAGAGCGAGGCTTGGGGGCGGAGATGGGGGCAGTACAATTGGTTATTGACAGAGAATGCAAACTCTGAAAGACCGGAGGCGACAGCTTAGTAAGGAGGAGAGGGGTAGGAGAAGATTGCGAGAGATGGCGAATGCAACTCGTGTTCCTGGTGGCGCATCACTTTGAGATGTGTTAACTTTTATTAGTGTTATTTGTTTGTGTTTACCCGCGTTTGTACCTGCGTGCACTATTGTACCGGCTTAATTGAGTGTACATAAGTGGCGTAAAGTGTGGGCACCTGCCACGGTGTAATCTGTTGGAGTGGAAACAATGTGCCTTGTTTCAGGGAATGTGCTCGGTTTAGCCTGCATGGATATACAGTGCGTTTCACAGGGACTGTCACTGTGAGAGCCGCTTTTAGTTTAACATGTCAAAAAAATAATTTAGCGCAATGTAGTCACTTGTGGAGCTTTTAAGCTTTTAAGATTTAAATATAGTTTTTCCGTGGAAGGGTGTGGCCACAATTGTCTGCTGTCAAGTGTTTCTGTCCGTCCATATTTAAGTGGGAACTTCAAGCAAGATGTGTGCTCAGGAAATGACAACCAAATAGCTTCATTTTTGGTCTCCAAGTGAATGACAACTCTGAAAGATATTCAGCAATTACTAAAAAGTACTACTTCCCTAAGCTCCTTTGTCTCTCAGAGACACATATGGCAGAAATGGTTAGCTGAGTCTTTTATAATAAACGATTAGACTTCTAGAGACTTCCTCAAGTTGTTCCTGACAGTGCCTTTATTGGGTTATAGCCAAAAATGTGTTTTGTGTGGTTACCATGACCTTTTGACCTTTGACCTCCAAAATCTAATCAATTTATCTTTGAGTCAAAGTGAATGTTTGTGCCTAATTTGAAGAAATTCCTACCTCATCTTGCAGAAATATCATTTTCAAAAGACCGAAATACAAAAACATGTTTCCGGCCTCAACTGTCACAGGCGTGGAAGCATAAAAACTCAATCTAACCGTGTGATGTAACTATATCATCTGATTTTTAAAATACATAACATAACAATATTACTACGAAAATATGTATTAAATTATATTTTTATTTCTTATCACCCATCGCTGGAATAAGTATTTGATTTTACTGTACGACACTGGGGTCAAGGTGGGTAAAAGCAGACGTCTGCAGTGGTGAGGGGTCAGTCTGGGGTCACAGGTTAGTAGAGCTGTCAGTGACTGCAGAAGAACAAGGATTTGTTTGTGTCAGAGAGAACAGAGAACGGCAGAGAGACAGATAGACGATGATGGCTCCATCCTGGATTTCTGTGAGGCCTGCAGCAGCTGTTGCCCTTTCTGTCTGTCCTGTGGCTGCAAAGCTCTGAGCTATGAGCAGTGCTGCTTCAGCCTCTTTTAGCCCCGCCAGCCCTTTTATAGTGAAAGAGATTTGGGTCAAACTGTGGTATTGTCCCTGTACCTGAAGATGGTACCACTTCTTGAGTCCTATAAATCCTCCCTGGGCTTGGTTTTGAATCCTGCCGCATTTTCCCTCCGCTGCTTCTTCCATGCGCTGTGTTCCTCTTTGCCTTCCCTAATGTCTCAGACAGTATCTGTCAAGGGGATCAGAGATGGGAGTAGGGAAGTGCTCGCTTTCCCAAAATAAGAGATGGTATCTTACTAAGTAGTTTCTCTTGTTCCCTGATGTAGAATAGCTGATCAGGACAGGCTTGATACATTTTGAAAACTGAACACTGCAAATTTGCCTGGTTTTAAATCTCATTGTATAAAAGTAGCTGTATTTGCTCTCACACCTCGGTCTTCATCCGCTGAATGGAGAAAATGAGATTTAGGAGCTGTGAGGCTGCTGTGCGAGGAAAGCACAGTTACCCATGAGCTATTCCCGCATGTGTGTGTGTGTGTGTGTGTGTGTGTGTGTGTGTCAGCAGAAGAAAGTGCGCCGAGCTGAATGTGCTCATACGCTTTTTGGATTCTCCAGACTGGAGCCAACATTGTCAATCCCCTGCACTCTGCTCCAGTCTTCCACTTAATGCTTATTGAATTCAGATCATTTTCATAAGCAGAACAAAGTTTTCTATTGGAAGGTCGGAGCCATTAACAATTTATAAGAACCCGGATTTCCCTAAAAGAGGCAGTGTTGGTGGAAGTTCAGCAGAACATGATGTTAATACACTCTGTGAAACATGGAGATCTTTTCCAGTGCCTGCTGACTTATATATAGCAGCTTTTGAAACATGTCTAAACAAGATGTGTAGTTGTATATGTACTATTTTGGTGCTGTCCATGTCAGGTTTCAGGCAGACCATTATAGCCATGCTGTGGTTCTTCTCCAGCCTGCCTGTGCTTCACTGTCTTGCTGATGATGATGGATACATGAGTTGTTGCAGGCTTTGGGCTTGCATCATGTGTAGTCTGTTGCCCCTGCAGCCCTGTTAACAGACAAGTCTGACTGACACTGAAATTTTGATTCCAGTGCTGCTTGAGAAAATACAGCACTGATGTGTTTGACATTTTATGTCACTATATCATTATGCATCTTTATGACAGTCTTGAAACTATCAAGTGGGTTTAATTCATGTAGACCACCATCCCAAATTTGCCTAAAAGGACTTTATGATCTGTATAACAAACATGCTGACCCTTAAAATTCTTCAAGACTTTATAGGAAATAGCAAAGTTTTCAGTCAGACACATAAATCTATCTGCTGCTATGAACACTGGTAGCAGCCAATAACATTGCAGCAATGATATACTGCCTGCAGTCTACCCATCATTATTAGAGTAACAAGAGCAACTGAGGAGGTCAGAGCTGCTGTGTCCTTCTTGCCAGGAGGGATATGTCACATCGCAAATGTCATGGGATAATGTGCGATCAACAGGACCTGTCTGTGGAAGGTCAGCAGCTCTCCTCTCCAGCTGAGAAGCATGGACTCTTTCAGAGAGACCGGAGCAGGAGGCCGGCATTGACCAGATTGCCGGCAATACAGGGAGGCAAAAATGTCACTCCTCCTCCATTTACAGTGCAAACTGTCAGCACCTTAAATGTCTTCTTGAAATACACTAACAGGGTTGCCTTAATACCCCGGAGCTATATTGAGACACATAAGACAAGCTGTCATGCACACATTTACCCCCTCCAGGTATGTGATAGCCTATTGATCCCCAAGGGACAAATTTGTCATTTTGCTTATTTCTTACCTCCTCAACAGTGAGACCAGAGTCCAGGATCAGCAGCAGGGCAGTCGTCCCCCAGCTGTTATGTACACGCTGGTCTTCCCCATGAAGGACAGGGATCCTAATCTGTTTTTTTCTGTGTTTTTCAGAGAGCAGCGACTACAGCGAGACCGAGGTCCTACCCGACTCCTTCCCGTCAGCACCGGCAGAACCTCTCCCAGAATTCCTGCTGGAACCAGAGGATGCCTTCATCGTCAAGAACCGGCCAGTTCAGCTGCGCTGCCGAGCTTCACCAGCCACTCAGATCTACTTCAAATGTAATGGAGAATGGGTCAATCAAAATGATCACATTACCAGAGAGAGCCTGGACCAGATTACAGGTGATACACACTCGCGCACACACACACACATGCATGCACAGAGGTGTACTGTAAACACAATACACACACTTAGTAATGTCACCTTGTATTTTACAGACATAAACATCATACTCAATTACCAACATCATTTTCAACTACATAATCCATTAGCTCCTATAGGTTTTTATGTGCACTTTAACTGCTTTTGGCCTGCAGCCAATGCATTATTTATATGCACTGTGAAAAATATGCCTCACTAATCTCTCTCTCCTGACTTCTCTCCCTCTCTATTCTCTCTCTCTCTCTGTACAGGTCTGGTGGTGCGGGAAGTGGACATCTCAGTGTCGAGGACCCAGGTGGAGGAGCTGTTCGGGCTGGAGGACTACTGGTGCCAGTGTGTGGCCTGGAGCTCAGCTGGCACCACTAAGAGCAATCGTGCCTACGTTCGCATAGCATGTCAGTATCTAAGTTGTCTGAGAGAGAAAAAGGAAGGCAGAAAGAGAGACAGCAGAAGGGCAAATATCTGTGACTTCTTGCTTGTCATATGTGTCAACTAAAGTATATATGCAAATAAATTTGCCTCAGCACTCACATGTTAGTCCCCTGTGGTAATGTGTGCCACAGTATGATTAAAACCTTGCATGTTTATGAGAGTTTGAAATGAAAAAAGCGACGCAGTGTCAGAGGCTTTTTGGGGTTACGCCCGGTGTGTGTGTGTGCGTTTGTGTGACAGCCAGAGTCACTGAGATAAACAGGGTGTCACTCTGCTGTCAGGGGGCAGCCGTCACTAACTGCTGACTACATGTGTGTTACCCTTCTGTAGACCTGAGAAAGAACTTTGAGCAGGAGCCTCTTGGGCGGGAGGTGCGACTCGAGCAGGAGGTGCTGCTGCAGTGTCGACCCCCAGAGGGCATGCCCGCTGCTGAGGTACATGTCGTCTCACCATCACATTACCATGTCACTTGTTGGTCACTTTTGGAGTTAAATATGTGCTCTTGATGCTGATGTTCAAACTCATTTCTGTTTTGTTGTGTGAAGTTCCACGTCCATGTATTTTAGGGCGACAGCAAAGCAGCGATCTGACTAATCAGCAATCAGTCATATTCGAATTTATGCACTGCTCTCTTCAACAACATAAAACAAAAGGGAAGAAAGTAAAAGGATGAGTCACTGACATTTTGACGCGATCAATAAAAAACTCACTGAACCGTATAAACATCAGTGATGTTTAATATGCTCTGTTATTTAAACAACAAAGCTGAAAAGGCTTAAATCCACTTTGTGTCATGTTTTAACACCAAGCTGCTCCAACACCAACGCTGCATCAAAAGGGCTTATTCTGCTCATAAAACAGCAATACATTAAAAAAAGAGAAAACAAATTATTCATGAATGTAGATTTTTATTACCCAAGTAAATATTTATGTTTTGCTAAGCGGTATTGTCCCTTTTAGTGGCCTAATAACATGGTTATTATGTCACATAAAAAGCACGTAGCATGAAAGCATAATAAAGATGCAAAATAAAAGCATATGCTATGTGATCACAGAAGAGCATAAAAGTGGAATTTCAAAGTGTGTTTAATAATAAATGCCAGTTGTATTGATTGTGGTAGTTAGCTAAGACGTTATGTCCATTAGGAAGGAAGGAAGGAGTGTTAAATGTAAAAATGGGTGAAAGAGAATTTTTTTTTAATGAGGAGCAACAACTTTGTGGGGTTTTTTTGTAGGAAAAAAATGATCAAATTTTGACTGTTTGATCAACACAGTGTGTTGTGACAGCTTAATACTCTGCAGGTTTATAGTGTTTACTGAATGGCTCTGTGTGTGGTGTGCTGACTCATGTTTATGCATACACACCTGCTGATTTGTACAGTGATTTATGTGAAAAAATACCTCCAAAAAAAGGAAAAAATTCAGGGAAAGGAAATAACACAGAGAGCTCAGGCAAAACTCTTGGATTCTGTATTTTTATTAACTAGAACTTGATTTGATCGCTCTGAAAATGTCTTCCTTTGTGGCAAAGCTCCAGATGTCTATTTCATTGGTGTATTTGTATTCGCTTCCCTCCAGGTGGACTGGCTGAAGAACGAGGATGTCATAGATCCATCGCAGGACTCCAATTTCCTGATCACGATTGATCACGATCTGATCATTAAACAGGCCAGACTCTCAGACACGGCTAATTACACCTGCGTGGCTCGCAACGTGGTGGCCAAAAGACGCAGCAGCACGGCTACTCTCATCGTTTATGGTAACACGCAGATTTTTTCCATTTTCATTTTCTAAACCTCATCCCATTCATGGCGGATGCAAGCTTTGATGCAAATTCTGGCAACATGTTCATCATAATCGTCTGTGTTTTTTGGTGTAACGGTGCTCTGTGTTGAGTGACTTGCAAATGAGAAAAGTCTGACATTTAAGCAGCTCTATACCTAAATTTCTGTGTTGCTTGTCTGTGTGTGTCTCTCTGTCAGTGAGCGGAGGTTGGTCTTCTTGGACTGAATGGTCAGAGTGTAATGCTCGGTGCGGGCGGGGCTGGCAGCGTCGAACACGCAGCTGCACCAATCCTGCCCCTCTTAATGGAGGAGCCTTCTGTGAGGGCCCACCCGTCCAGAGAGTAACTTGCACCACACTGTGCCCAGGTGAAGACGACATACTCATTTGTATTATTTATAACATCTCTGGGTAAAATAGTCATGCACTGGAAATTCGGGGGGAAATTTCCCAAATGAGCCATTTGCTGCAGGAAGTGCCAAAATGAAAACTTTTGAAACACTTCTACCTCATAAACTGGTTTCCAGCTCTGTTCCCTCACCGAAGGTTCACCCTGACAGTCACCCAGGCTGTTCACCCATCACCACTGAGAGCCGTCGTCATCCAACCAGGGCAGAATAGAATTTGCTTTTTTTAACTGCTCTGATTTTGCCGTATCTATATCAGGAGCTCGTTTTTTTTACTGTCACACACCATTCTAGCCATTCTTCACTTTGCCCTGTGTGTCCGACCACCTTGACTCCAGACTCATTTAAAACAAACCACACAATCCATTTTGCAAATTGCAAAATTATGCACTTCAGGTCATTACATATGCATCACACCGCATTTTAACATCATACCCAATTCCCTCTCTACCTGGAGCTATGAAATTATTTACTGAAAAATGACTCACCGCCTTGTTGTCATTCCAGTTGATGGAGGCTGGACAGAGTGGGCAAAGTGGTCGGCCTGTGGGACAGAGTGCACCCACTGGCGCAGCCGTGAGTGCCAAGCCCCCCCACCCATAAACGGAGGAAAGCACTGCAGCGGCAGCATGATGGAGAGCAAGAACTGCACCGAGGGGTTGTGTGCACGAAGTAAGTCTCCAGTTTGTTTGCTTTGCAATGATTGTTTAATGCCAAATCAGAGTAAATGTTTGGACTGTGTGTATCTCTTGATGTAATGACTCCTAATTCTTCCTTGTCCCTTTAATACAAATCAGCATCTGTTGAGTTCAATTCATGTATGCTTATAGTTTAACTTTCTAATATGGGAAGAATATGGTGTTCCTATTGTATCTATTAAGGCCAGTTTTCTGAAAGCGAATTTGCTGCTTCAGGAGGTTGTTCAATTGATAATGGAAACTCTTGCAGGCAGTGATTTTTTGGCTCAAACTTCACAGTTTTACAAGGTGCACCGCATCTCAAAACAGCTTCACACGGAACTCTATTCCCGAGGTGTTTAGCCATTGCAGCATGGTAACAGCGTGACTGTGCAGAGAGATGAAAGTAAAAATAGCTCAATCTCTGACAGATGTTTCATGAGGGGGAAAATTTACGTTCAACAAAGAGGGAAGGCAACTGATCCACGTCTAAAAAAGCACAGATGGAAAAGAGAGTGAGGAAGAAAGATGGAGCGAGTTCAGTGTAAGGGAGCGCATGGAGTGGGAAGCAGGCATGACACGGCCAAGTTGAAAAATTAGCACAGGGAAGAGCATATGAGAGTGAGTCAGACTCACACTGACACCCAATGTGCAGCCCGTGATGAGCTGGGAGGAATCCAGCTGACAGCGCATTAGAATCTTGGAGATGCACATCCGCAAAGGCAGTGAGATACATTCAAGTACACACTTAAAAAAAAAAAAGCGCAAACCAACACGCCCAAACATGCAGACAAATGTCCCAAATGCACGTGCAGAGTGTGGATGGGAGGGGGATCGTATGGAGAGCAACACTGTGCCTCAACTCTGTCAGACACACATGCGAGTCCTGACATAAACAGCCCTCCACAGTGCAGCCAGATTAGACAAACACACTGTCTGATTTGGCTGCGCGGAGCCCAGCATTCTCAGGAGGCCATCAGGAGAACAAGCACTCAAGTGGCTCTGACAGAGGGCGAAGATGGGAAGCCGTGTGCTGCAGGAGATCTGTAAATGTGTCACTTGGCAAACTACAGGTTGCTGACTGACTTATTTATTTCCCCAGCACGTTAATATGATTATCCTGTGGTCACAAACACACCTGATGATATTAGGACTCTTTGCATTCCTCACACACTGCCGACAATCGAATAGCAGAAGCTCGCTCTAGTGTCTCACTCATTTTTAATACCCAAGTCATAAATGTGAAATGCTCCAAGACACCACAAACCATCATCTTAATTGCATCCCGGTTAATGCTAATTGCTGTTGGGCGAAGCGGCGTAGTTGAAGGAAGCCGTTTGGTGTTTTTGGATGATGCTTAGGAAAGGGGGCTATTTGACAGATGATTTCGATATTTTTCAAAGCGCTTCAGTGATGATTCACACTGGTGTTATCTTGGAAGTGACTGCTCCCGTCAGGACGGATGTTTTTCTTTTTTTTCTCTCTTTTTTTTTTGTCATAGCATGAAGACGATAACATATCCTGCGGGATGCATCAAAGGCATGTTTTCAATCTGCATTGTGCTGCTCACGTATCACTCAAACACCAGCGTCCATTTTCGAAACTTTCTCTAACTTCGCAACTCTCATCCAAATTCTACTAATCTCCTTCACAATCATTCCTATTAGGCTGTTATTTCCCCCGGTAAAAGATACAAACAATTATGCTGAACTTTCTTCCACACCGGCTCACATTCACACACATTTCTAGAAGAGGTTATTATTTTTTTTGTAGTTATTAACTATGTTCTCTTATTTGCAGTGCACTTTTTTACATTTGCATTTCTATTTTCATATTGATGAGTTACTGTTTACGTTCCTGTGTTTGCTTTGTATTGTTGTTGTATCTTTCATTTGCATATCAACTAGTCCATCCATTTTTATGTTTTGTGTTTTCCCCCCCTCCCTTTTCTTTCTTCTCTTGTTTTTTTCTTCTGTTCAAACAGATAAAAAGATTTCTATTGAACATGCAAGCCATCGTAAGTTCACCTTCCAGGACTTTGCTCCTGCGCTGCTTCATGTTGTCTTTGTGCTGTGCGTGTGCGCATCTGTCCGTCCGTGTGTGTGTGTGTGTGTGCTCATACAGGTTGGGAGGCCCAGCATCTGTGTTTGCACGTGTAGTTGAATGCGTGCTGCATTTTGTGTTGAGCCTGCGCAGGCACACTTTGGTGTCGTCTCGGATCAAGTCCAGCGAAGACACGCCTCACCTTCTTGTCCAGCCTGCTTATGAGCGTTGTTATCCTCCCTTCTCCAGTGTGTTGACTAAGTGCAACATAGGTTTTCAGAGCTGACTCAGTGTTCGCACGTCGCATCATTTGCATAACAGCTTGCTGCATTTGTAGATTGAAAAAAGGATATAATTACAACAAACAGATTAATAAATGTTGGAGTAATTAGACAAACGGCCCAAAATGGTTCAGCTGGTGTTAATCCACCACGACAGCTCAGCAGACTCTGTTACGGAGTGAAATGGCTTGCCCCTAAGCTGACACTCTTTGATCCATTGGCTGTGAGGTAAAAGCATGGAGCAGAACATTTGATTCCTGTCTTGACTTTCAGTTAATCTGTGATATAGTTTACATTTGAAGTGATGGTAATTCCTCTAGCTCACTGAGATGTGGACTCAGGGGAGAGCAGCCACAGTAATGCACCTAATTCGCTATTGTTCCGTTTCTGGTAATAAGTGCGGACGGCTGTCGGATTTGGTTCAATCGCGCCACGTGAGCACTGGAGCTCTCCTCTGCCAGCCCGTCTGCCTCCGGCTTTCCTCTCCTCCACTCTTTCTTCTACTCTCACTGCGGCTCTGTAGTGTCTGTGGTTTCCTTCTTTCCTCACGCACTGCTATCCTTATCATCCTCCCTCCTCGGCACACTCAGAATCCCTCCGTCCTCTCAACGAATCACAACCTTATCTAACTCCTTCCCATCCCTTTTGCCAGACTGCCTCTGATCTAGCACTCTCCTCCTCCTCCACTGCATATACCCAGCCTGTCTACTCCCTCTTCTGCTTTGCTCTTCCTTGTCTCCTGCCAACTTTGCTCCTTGTCTTCTCCTCTTCTTCACTGTGGTGCGACCGGCTCACGTGTCCGGGTTGTGTCTGTCTCCGGCCAGCGCTGGGGGGACTCGGGGCCAAGCGGGCTGTGGTGGGCCTGCTGACCAGTCACAACCAATCACCCAGCAGGAGAAGAGGGAGGGAGCTCAATGGGGGGCAGGTGAAGTTAGGGCCAACCACCCCTCACTTCTACCCATGCTTTCCGACGCGCCCTCTGCAGGGCAAGGGGGAGCTGTTTATAGATGAGGCTTTTCCGGGATGATGCATTTACCCAAAAAAGGATGCAGCTTTAAATTGAGCACAGGGAACATCCTAACAGGCATCAGGCCAGAGTTAAAGAATAAGATGACATTTTGTCAAATCTATCTTAAGACCACGCTGTCATCGTTCCTGCTGCCCACGCTGGCTGTGACGTGGTCCACTCCCTGATGCGATTCCAGTATAGCAGATGGGCAGCAAAATCCTTGTTCTGTGTAAAAAAAAAAAAATCATTTTAAGTTTCAGTCAAAGCTATAACGAGGGTTAAGCTGCCTGATTTTCAAGGGATGCACAAATCCATCGTTTTCTCCCCCTGATACCTCTGCCAATACAGCTCAGGGTATCTGGAGGTGCTGAGAGACCAGTTCTCTTTTTTTTCTTCCCTAGAAAACTGCATGGAGCATCTGTGTAGTTTTTATGTAAGGTAAAATGATGAAAGTGTAACCCAGCCAGTGACTCACCATTACTGTCACTCACAGCAGAAAGAGCAATTTTATGATGCCTTTGACATAATCAGTGCATTTAATGTGAATTGGTCACATCATGGCTTGTACCTGATCCACTTAAAAAGCATCAGTGTTGGTGTCAGTGTTGATTTACCGTATCAGATCTGAGTAGTATTTTACTAAAATTCCACTCTGTTCAATGCTTGATTACCTCTTTTTGTTTCCCAGACTGAGCTTCTTTGCTGAGCCGTAGTAGTGCAGCAAAAATATGGGATTAAGCACTAAAATGGATGAAACTTTAGAAGAACTTGATTTGGGTAACTCTGACTGCTGAAGTCAGCTCTAGCCGGAACAATGGAACTGCATTTTTACACAGAACAAAGACTCCTTTTTTTTTTTTTTTTGGAAGATTTTTTGGGGGCATTTTTATTTGAAAGTGCACAGTAGAGACAGACAGGAAACGTGGGGAGAGAGAGAGCGGCGAAATAACACGCAGCAACGGAGTCAAACCGAGGACTCCGCTGCTAAGAGCATTTTAGCCCGTGTGGTATACACCCTAACCATTAGGCCGCTGGGTCACCCTGAGGACTGTGGATTTTAACCCCCATCTGGCACGTTGTAATCACATTAGGGGGGAACCTCTTCAAGTCCGGTATTGACAAGGGGAGCAACTACAGTGACCACATTTGATGCACATGTGGGTGTGCTGACATTTTTAAGAGAAAATAAACGAATGACAAATTCCAACTGTGGCTGCCTGTGGGGGAAAAAGGGGGCTGTCAGCATTGGTTATTTTGTTCCATCCCAGATTCATTTATTTATCATTTTAATTCATAATGTTGTCAAAAGTATTAGTACTAAAATGTATATAGTCCAGTATGCCATCAAACGTCATCTTTGACATCTTTACTACTGAATTTACAATGATATAAAACAAAGAAAAGCAGAGCATGTCATGTTTTAGTAGCTGGAGGAAAAAAAGATACCAGGACTGTTGCTTATGGCCTAATGGACTAATGAATTAATCAGCTAGTACTGTCAGCACTAACTTACACTAATTCGTTCTGCTTACTCTACAGATATGTGGTTAATCATACATAGCGTTTTCTGCCTTCTTATGTTTCCCTTGCAGTTGTAATCATGTGTTCACAGATGTGTCTCTCTGTGGCATCTCCTGTCCCTCTCTCAGCTCTGGCCCCAGGTATGGGTGTAGCAGTCTACACGGGTCTGGTGGTGGCCCTGCTGCTGAGCGTGATAATGGTGCTGTGCGTGGGAGTGCTCGCATACCGCCGCAGATGCCGCCATCTCCACGGAGACATCACCGATTCCTCGTCTGCTCTCACCGCCGCGTTCCACCCTGGCAACTACAAGCCTCCCAGACAGGGTGAGCTGACACATTACACCCAGCCACACACACGCGCGCATACACACACACACACACACACACACACACACACACACACACACACACACACACACACACACACTTCAGTACACACTAATTTATCTTTTGTGTGTATTTTTGATGTTTTTTTGTGCCGATTTTCACAGCTATTCTTGTTTTTTCACACACTTTCATAAACACACTTAGTCACAGTTCATTTCATTTCCACTTTGCTATTTATACCATCCCATAAATTAATTCTCATATACCATTATCTCCTCTCAGTCAGTTCTCCATTCTTTACTGCGTTACATTTTTTACATTTTAAGCATTTGTCATGGTGTCCTTTCTCTTGCTCTTGCCATCAAATATTAATTAGCAACATTAATCCATTTCACTCGCACTCACTTTTAGCACTCTCAGCCTCTGCCTTTGTCATTTCTGGTGATAAGAGAACAGCCTCTTCTTCTCCCATGTCTACAGATAACCCTCACCCTCTGCATCCTTCAGCTCCTCCGGATCTGACAGCCACAGCGGGGGCTTTCCGTGGGCCGCTCTTCTCCCTGCAGCAGGGGGTCAACGATAGCCCTCACAAAATCCCCATGACCACCTCTCCCTTGCTGGACCCGCTGCCCAGCCTCAAAATCAAGGTGTATAACTCCTCCACGCTTTCTTCACTGGAGCTCCCCGCCGATATATGCTTAGGTGACGGAGAGATCCTCAGCCTGAAGTCAGTGGGTACCGTGGGTAGAGACCGCGAGTATCCCAGCCACACCTTGTCCAGAGAGCCGGGGCTGAGTACCAGCGCCACCCTGGGAAATCTGGGAGGACGCCTTACCATCCCCAATACAGGTATTAAAATGCACAGAGCAAGAAATGGTCTTTCTAAGTGTCACTGAAACCAGAATTCATCAGCGTGAACACATACAGCAAGACAAGTCATGACGCCTTCTCCCTCAGGTGTGAGTTTGCTGGTCCCCCCTGGCACGATCCCTCAGGGGAAGTTCTACGAGATGTACCTCATTATCAACAAGTGGGACAAAACAACGTGAGTGCGCCTTCATCTTTATTTCCTTATTTCTCTTCATATATCAACTCTACCTTCCACCCACAAGGCAGAATGACCTAATTCTCACCTCTATCAGACAATTTTCCAATGTAAGACTTACCTACTGTGAAACACTGGAAGTTCTGTCAACTATTCTCAGACTTTACCCCAAATTTGAAGTGAATTTTTTGGCAATTTTATGGATTTTTGATATTCAATTTGCCTCATATATGGCAATATCAGCACGTTCCAAACTTCTATAAATATAATTCAGTTGTTCAGTTGCAGTTGTGTGTGTGTGATATTTGCAGGTTGCCCTCTGAAGGCAGTCAGACTGTACTGAGTCCTGTGGTGAGCTGCGGTCCATCTGGTATGCTGCTGAATCGCCCCGTGGTCCTTACTTTGCCCCACTGTGCCCAGTTAGACACACCGACACCTGACTGGACCCTCACACTCAAGACACAAACACACCAGGGGGCATGGGAGGTGCGGCGGCTCTCGAACTGATACCAAAATGTTGAATACAGTCTTCTTGGCAGATGTGGCATCACTAAACTCGCCTTCTGTCTCCATGCAGGAGGTGCTGACTGTCGGGGAGGAGACTCTGTCGTCTCCGTGCTACCTGCAGCTGGAAGAGGAGTGTTGCCATGTTCTCATGGAGCAGCTGGGAACATATGGCCTTGTGGGCCAGTCCTGCCCTCCACAACCTGCCTGCAAACGCCTGCAGCTGGCTCTCTTCGCCCCTCGAGCACCATGCCTCTCTCTGGACTACAGCCTCCGGATCTACTGTATCCATGACACCCCACATGCACTCAAGGTGCTGCTAGTGTGTTTATCTGTCTGTGTTTTCCATGTGTCTACACCTCTGTCTGTCTGCCTGTGCTGCTGTTTATCTTTATTTTCTCTCTGTTTCCCTTACAAACTGTCTCACTTCATTTCTTTGTTGTGTGAGTCAATAGGTAATACTAAAATATACAGTGAATATTAATAGTAATGAACTGATTTAGGCTTGCAATCCTTTAATATTGTTTACAGCAGAGCCAGATTTATCGTCTTCTTCCTTGTAAAAATTAGCTCCTACACCACCTAATCACATATGCAGAGGTGTTCCCAAAGTACCTGTAAACTTTCATTTGTTTAAAAAAGAAATCCTCCATCTCCCTGAGTCCGATTTAAAAATGAACATTTTGGAAAGGCACTGGCAAAATTAAGGACATTTGTTAATGTTGTGAATATGGGAACTGTAACTGGCTTTTTCAAACCAAACAAAAAGAAAATTTCAAAAAAAGAAGGAAAAACAGTCCATCATAACAGTTGTAATCGACTATAATAGACCCTGGATTGGTTTTATTCTGTCGATGCAAGAAAGAAGAAAACCAAAGCAAAAGACAAGCACAGTCAAAAAGCATGACAATAAAACTACCTATAAATAGACACACAACACTGGCATATATTTCTGTTATATTGAGTCATGTCACTTATTAATAACACTAAAAGTTAATATAACTTATTTCCATAGTGGTTCTGGACAATAGAGGAGCACCATCCCCTCTCCACCTTCTCCTAATTAAATTTTTGGAACAATATATTGTATCTTCATGTCCCACATGGAGCAACCACTCAAAATAGTAGGGCATAATACAAACCCCATGTTTAAACAGCAAGTGAGCTTTCGATCCAATGCTGGACTCGCTGACGTTAAATATTTTTCGTCTCGCGGTCCCTTTTGTAGAAAGTGTTCAAAGACCAGCCAGGGAAGTAAACATAAGCGTGCTGTGTGCGGATTGCTGGCATCACATTACATGATTTCTGGCTGCTAAAGTTCAAACAGCTTTCAAACTGTTAGCTCTTGCACATTTCCATTTGGAAACAACAACTCAGAGAATGCACAACACATTTTAATTAAGCATTTTTTAAAAGCACCATTTTTGAAACGTGTTAAAGTGATCAGCCCATTATAAATCTGATCAAATAAATGTGTTTCTGAGCCCGTCTTCTCTCTGCCTCCCGCGCAGGAGGTGCTGGATTTGGAGAGAAGTCTAGGCGGAGTTCTGCTGGAGGATCCCAAGCCGCTGCTCTTCAAAGATAGTTACCACAATCTGCGCCTGTCCATCCACGACATTCCTCACAGTCACTGGAGGAGCAAACTTCTGGCCAAGTACCAGGTAAAGTAGAAATAATATATGCATTATATGTTATATTTACATCTGATTATGAGTGAAACCCAGAAAGTTACTATTATCAGCTAGCAGAGGTGGAAAGGAAATAACAGCTTAATAACTACCAGCTCACTGTGTTGCTCAGTCGCAGCTTTAATGCCAATAAACAACATTTTATGGTTTTAAAGAGAAACCAGAAGCTTAAATACTGTCACCACCCTTGTTCTTTTTTCAAATAATCTGACTCTTATGTGAATCCAGTCCGACTGTTCCCATATAGAAGAGAGCAGATAGTTTCTATTGCAAACAAACACAAATCATCAGAACCTCAGAGAATAAAAGTACAGATAGATTGTTAGTGTTACTTAAAAACTAATGAGCAATAGTACACAAGAAAAAAAAAATAATGGTCTGGAAAACTCATTTCACTCCAGTGTAATGGCTATTTTCTCCGATAATGCAGCCGGTGGACTTCGCACCATTCACTGCGGCTGTAAACATCCAAACTCTCCCCTGTATTCTGTTGGCAGCAGCAGCGAGATTGCAGTCCTAACCCTTTCTGAATAAACAAACAGGAAATCTGATAGTGGTCCTAATTTATGGACAGTGCGCTTTAGAAATAAATTGTGCTCCGACACACGGAGACCGAAGTCGGTGGAAACACCCAGTATCAAAATAAAGCATATTGCACGCTCCTTGAATGAAAACTGCGTTCCAGATCTTTCCAGATTGTGCCGCTGAGGATAAAGCCACTTTAATCACAGTATAGTGAGCGTTTTCCCGGCTTTCCTCTTCACCACTTTGCTTTGTGTGACAGGAGATCCCATTCTATCATATTTGGAGTGGAAGTCAGAGGCCCCTGCACTGCACCTTCAGCCTGGAGAGAGGCAGCCTGGCCGTGTCGCAGCTCACCTGTAAGATCTGCGTCCGACAGGTGGAAGGGGAGGGACAGATATTCCAGCTGCTCACGGACATCCAGGAGGTAATGGTGACAGCTGAGATATAAAGGCCACATGGTTACTCCAAAAAAAGTACAAGGTTGGTCCCAATGCGTCTCACCTTTTCTGTCAATCCAGACTCTACCGCCACACTCGCCGCTCCCCTCGGGAGGCTCCTGCCTACCTTCCTCTCAAGTGGGACCGTATGCCTTTCGCTTGCCTGACTCCATCCGCCATAAGATCTGTGCCAGTTTGGATGCTCCCAGCGCTCGGGGCTGCGACTGGAGACTACTGGCTCGCAGTCTGGGCTTTGACAGGTCAGCTCTGCCTCACACTGTTTAGATGTGAAAGGCAGCTTGGTCACACTTCAGCTGCAAAGTAACACTCAGCTTTCTAGTTCGGACTGTCACATGAAATAATGAATCACAACTGTGTGAAATGTGACAAACAGATTTTCACTGAATGAGCACAGCTGTATGGGGTTATGACTTCAAAAGGGCTCACACTCAGAGTTTCATCTACAATTGGGTTTAAATTAATTTAATTTAGACAGATAAATGTGGGGGGGGAGTGTTACATCCTGCTCGTACTGATTACAATCACAAAAACACGATTTGAATATTAAGTTCGAGAATATGATTCAGTCATGCATGTTATACGATGCTAAAAAAATCCAGTGGATATTTCATCTTGCTAATTAGCTAACCCTGCTGAAATATGATAGTTAACTGGGCATTGATATTGTGATGTCAAAATAATGTTTTCCCAGCAGTATTTGCAGTCGTATTAATTACTTACTATTTTGGAATCAGTAATGTCCTTCTTCTCTGTCCCCTTCCGTCTAACAAACTTGCCTCATCTTTCCTCTGCTCAGGTATTTGAACTACTTTGCCACAAAGCCCAGCCCCACAGGTGTTCTACTGGACTTATGGGAAGCTTGTCACCAAGGTGACGCAGACCTGGTCTCTCTGGCGACCGCACTGGAGGAGATGGGCAAAAGTGAGGTGCTAGTTGTCATGACAACAGATGGCGATTGTTGATTGGTCGAGGAACAAGAGAGCAAGCAAGACTTTTTTTTCACCCCCGTGATGAAAATAAGAATACCTGCCTATGAATATGCACAACCTGGCACAAATCACACAGAGCATTTTGATTGCTTCACATTTACTGTATTACCTCTGCCTCATCTCCCTTCTCACCTGCCCATGATCAGCCGCTGTAGCCACCACAGCCCATTCCCATGCAGGCCATCGAACTGCTAACTTGATTTAGTTTGAATCCTCCAAAGCAATGTTGCATCTGCAAGACGCGAAACCAATTTGAGGGTACCAAGGCGTAAAATGGGTGTTAGAGTCATCTGTCAAATGTGGTGATCTTCAAAAACTGAAAATGACATTATTCTTGTATATAAATAACAGTGCTTTGGGACAAACAAATGAAAAGAAAATCCATGTATTCAACGCACCGAAGCCCGCACAAGAGCACAGACACTAACATGGGATTAGCCATGTTTCAGTAGCAGCATGAAAGTGCATGATCTAACACCATCTCACCTCATGGCAGGGGCTTTTGTTTTCTCCATTTTCATTCTGTGTGTGCAGTGAATGACAGGCAGGACCGACCAGCCTGCAGCCTCTCCGGGCTGCACACACACACTCCAACACACACGCACATACGGACAAAGTAGTCGTTAATCAACTCTGAATCAGACAGGCTAGGATTTCTTGTCTAACCACTTCGACTGACAAATCGTCTAAGGATCGAACCCTCAAGGTTTGAAACATTAAAAAAGTTGCCTATTTTTCTTTTGTGTAAGGAGGGTGAATTGTGAAGTTTTCTTTTTCCTGTTTTTTCTTTTTTTTTTTAACGGAATTGGCGAAAAACTAGACTGACTCTTTATATTGTACCAAGAAATGCCTCAAAGCCTTGGCATATCATTCCGACTCACAGGGGTGTTTCTCTTTCATCTCTCCTTGCATTCGTCTATCGCTCTGCCACACTAATCTGTTGAGAATAAACCGGAGGAGAGCTTTCCGATCATCCCTTAAAAGTTTCCTTTGGGGAACGCTCTTTAATTTATTATCCATATTTGTGGATTGTTTGTGTTTTTTGGTTGTTTTTTTAAGATTGTCATTGGTGTTATGATCATATAGAACCTGTTTCATCATATCTGCTTGTTTAGGCTACTGAGCTGCTTTGTATGATTTCTTATCCTGGTAGAGCAGGCCAAATGGAAAAGTTAGGTGCACAGTGGATGTTGTGAATAACAAAAACCATGTTTGTGTTATTTTTTTGAATATTGTGCATCTATTCGAAATGTAAAGTATATTCTGTAAGACGTAATTAGAGGTGGTCAAATGTTGCTGGTGAATTTGCTGTATTTCTGAGGCATTTTGCTTTGCTGTGACTGAGAGCAGTTTCTCCAGATGATTACAGAATAGATTGCCTTGAATCAAATGGGCGACAAGGGACCTAGAAATTTACCTCAACACTAATAGAATTATGTCCCAGTCTGTTTCCTGTCCACCCCATGTCTATGTACATCCATATACATCACCCTTTAACTCATTATGTCTCCCTCGTCTCAATTTCATCAAATCTCGTTGACCTTTTTTTTACACAGCGGCCTGCTTTGTGGTCAGGGTCCTCCAGCTGTTTGCATTATCAATATTGTTCTGTCGGTTTTTGTTAGACGGGGTATTGAAATGCTGTCACGCTGTAACATCATCATTATTTACATTCTGTGTTACTGAGTCGTTCTCTCCCTGAAAGCAAAAAAAAAAAAAGAAAAGAAGTGTTCATATCTTTGAAACCACAAAAAACCAAAACACAGGCAGTATCCCTCCTCTTCAGCAGTGAGTCATGTCACTGTTTTGTGTGAATGAACTGTGCGTGTGTGTGTATGTGTGTGTGCGTGTGCGTGTGTGTGTTCGCACGCACGCGTGTGTGAGTGGGTATGTGTGGGCAGGTGGGTGTGCACGTACAGTATGTGCACATTCTTAAGATCTGTCATTTCTCTTTGTAAGTGCTATGCAAGTACAAAAGAAAAAGTGAAGCATTTTGACTTCTTTTGTTTCCTGGAAGAGCAATTCTATTTTTTCAGATCAGGACATTGACAGGGTTTTGATTTTGTATCCTGAAGTGTTTCAAGAGTGTTTTTTGTGGGAATTCTCCATCTGGATTGGAAGAATTGGATCACTGACCAGGGAAGCTACTACTGAAAAAAATCATGAGGGGAAAAAACAAAACGAAACAAAGTGGCGCTATGGCCACAGTACAAGTTGTGATACCATCGTGAACTCGTGCCCTGCGGGTCTTTGCCATGAAGAAATACCTGAACACAGCCAGTTCAGTACTTTGGGTCCCTGAACACTGCAGGACATTTTTTTTTCTTTCCTCAATTCTTGTTGCAGAGACTGGCTAGCTGTAGACTACAGTGTTTATTCGTCCAGATTTCTTGAGTGTCTGCTGGAGCTTTGGCCATAACTCTGGATAATTTATGCTGAAGCTGTACTGGATTCAAACTTGCTCCCATCAAAGAGTCAAATTCAGCCTTTGTTCAAGAAGTCAGACATTTTTACAAAAAAAGGAAAAAAAACTAAATGGATTCAGTGACATTATTTTATCTCTGTAAAGTACCAATTGTAAATAAATGTCTAGCCTTCTTACCTGTAACTAAATATAATTTTTATGCAATAAATTATATTTCTTAGTTTAACAACGGTTTTTGTGTGTTTTATTGAATTAATTGCAATACTAAATTATGTACTAGCAGGTTACACAGAGCTAATTAGAGGCTTCTTTGGAGCTTAACACTCGGAATTGCATTAAAGGTTTTGTCACCTACACCACATTTTCACAGAAAATGCAGGGCTGCTCGACCTGTCCCTCTTTGCCTCACACCTCACTGCAAAATTCCCTTTAGGTCCATTTAGCTTTGAAAGCTTTTAACCGGCAGGCTGTCCAGCCTTCACATTAACAAGGTCTTAGAGACACTAATAGTGGCCTTTAAGGATTGACTAAGGCGCTTAGATCGAGGATCCTAACCTCAGTGTTTTTTTATAACTGCAGGATGTGTGGGGAATTGTCAGATGAGGATCTAATATCAAGAACAAATATCTCAGTGAGTCATCTGCAGTGAGTGTGTACTGCAGCGTGGTCTTAATGGCAGGCAAGACTTTGCACCCGTTTCATTAAATGTGCTGCTAACTGAGGTCTGATAAAGTCACCCTTCTGTGCTTGAGTCAACTGAACCTTTTATTATGTATGAAACAGTGGTGTAAAAGCCAACTTCAACCTAACTCCTTCTTCTCTACCCAGGATGTTTTTGTTACTTTTTATTGAATGAATTGACAGTTGGAATGATGTTTATGAATAAGTGTAAAAACAGTACTTGATATGCATGCCTACAGATGCACAACATGCACACAGCATCCATACTAAACATATTTCTCTGCTACATTTGAACTGATATGTTATTAATTCACCAGAAATAAAAATATATGTGTGCCCATATGCATTGAGACGTAGAGTATCTAAAGTCCTGCACTGCTGTTTCCCCTCTGGCAACAACACAGTTTATCAGCTAGGAGCTGGATAGGCTCCATGTTTGATCAGTGATTCGTTTGATAATGATTAGTTTAATCCAGTGTTGTCCACTCATGTGTCATGGGGAGCCAAGAATCTGCAGGTTTTGTCTCCAGCCAGCGACGCAAAATCACCAACTGTTAATATGACTGAGATGATTCACTTTTTTTTTCAATTTTAAATCTCTTACAGGTGCTGTAATTGTTTTTCTACTCAAGAGAAGTGCATTAACACACTTTGCTGTCCTATACTGCCCTCTCCTGGTTAGTATAACAGTAGTAGATATCTTCTCACCATGTGCTGCTCTTTAGTCAGTGCACACAACCGTGCAATATAATTAAAATTCATTCTGACAACTTTTTAAATAACAAGGAACTATTTATAATATGCAGTACGTTTTGAATATTTGTTAGTTTTGCCAACAATAGAAAAGACACTTGTATGTTTTTGTGTGTCTTTTATCAGTCTAATAAACGTGATATTAGTCGGGGGGCACAGCGAGCAGCATGACTATTGTTAGTGCCAGAGAGAAAATATTATTAAGGGAAATATGCAGATACATTTCCCATCTGCAAACATAATTTTGTCACGACTTTTAATAGAAGAGCAAAGCAACTTAAACAGTAGTGTCATGGTGATGATAGCTACAGGTTAAGTTTATTTTATAGTTGAGCTCTACAAATTGCATGATAGTATCATTTGTAAGTCTGATCAATGAAAAGTTAAATTCCTAATCTTTCATTGTTTTATTTTTCATAATTTGCTTAACCACTGGATTACTCATTCTCACTCATTCTGAATTTATCATTTGTCTCCAACTGCATAATGTCTTACATTTCATTTAAAACCAATGCTGACAATGTTAAGTTTTGTACAAAAAAAATCTGTACATATCTCACAAATCAGACATTATTAACCTACAATCAGATCCAGATCCAAAATTCCAATACGGAGCATGCAAAATGTAACATCCTACACAAGGACACACACATAAGATCTTATAACTCAAACATTTAAGTTAGGTGAGGTCTCCCTCATGTTTTAGGTTTTATAGCAGTATTTAAAATTCAAGCAGTTTTCCTGAAATGTAGAAGGTTCAGTTGGACTTTAAATGTAGTTTTGTCATCAGTTCATTTTTCAGTCATTTGTATTGGTTTAGGGATGCATGGTGGCTCGGTTGTCAGCACCATCACCTCACAGCTAGAAGATCCCCGGTTCGCGTCCTGGTTAGGACACCTGGGATCTTTTTGTGTGCAGTTTGCGTGTTCTCCCTGTGCAGCGTGGGTTTTCACTCCGGCTTCCTCCTACAGTCCAAAAACATGCTGATTCTAAATTGTCCGAATGTGAGTGTGCTTGGTTGTCTCTCTCTATTTGTAGCCCCTCGATGGACTGGCGACCTGTCCAGGGTGTTCCCTGCCTTCACCTGAGTCAGCTGGGGAAGGCCCCCACAGAGGATTAAGCGGTGTATAGATCATGGATGGATGTACTGGTCAAAAGTTAAATGTTGGCTGTCACATGCATGATGGCTATGTATGCATTTTGTAGCTTTGTTCAAATCAAGTTTGCACTTTCTATATCGTCTGCATAGATCTTCAGATATCCAGGTTAGGGTAACATTAAGTGCATCAGCAGAGAGAAGTTTCCTTTTCCTTTTTGGTTCTTGAAGGTGTTTCATGTCTCACACAAGACACTTTCTCAGCTCCGTCTGACTGACGGGGAGTCCCAGGTATTTATTCTCACATCCAAATCCCATGACCTATTAACAGCCCAAAGTTCACATGTCTTGAGGTGCTAATGGTTGTGAAACTGCCTTTTTTTGGAGAGAGCTCTGCACAATTAGCATCCCACAGGCTTCAACACTGAAGTTTATCAGAAACCTGCACACACACACACACACACACACACACAGACACACTCTCTCTCTCTCTCTCTCTCTCTCTCTCTCTCTCTCTCTTTATCACGCATACCACTACCTTCTGTTTGACTCCCACCAACTACTGGAACATAAGCTGGAGGTTATCAGAACCTTACAGCACCAGGAAAAGGATGTCTCTACCAAGACTGACGGGAAAGAAAAGGAGCAGATACATATTGAAGTACTTAAAACCTGTGGCTATCCTGAATGAGCCTTTGTTACACCAGCAAAAGATCCAGAAAAAACAGAACATCAAAAAAACAAGAACAAGTGGAACAGCACTATCATCACTTATGTAGCTGGTGTGTCTGAGAAACTTGGAGGGATTTTCTCCAAACACGGGATGTTGTGTGCACTTCAGACCCAGCAAAACTGGTTCACCCTGAGGATAAAACACCCACCTAAACACAAGCTGAGCAGTGTTGTATAGGCAGTCCAATGCAGCGAGGAGTGCACAGGCCCATAGTATATGTAAACGAGACGGAACCAGATCCTCAGGACAAGATTCAACAGTCCAGCTGTTTCTGAAGGATAAGAGACACTCCTGTGAGGACAGAACTGTTCACATTCGGGACAGAGAAGACCGATGGTTTATAAGAGGAGTGAAGGAAGCCATCAAAGTTCAACTGAACCAGTCATCTCTAAACAGAGAATTATCAGGTACTTATAATGCGGTCTTGAGATCTCTCCTAGACAGTTTCACCCACATTAACACCTCTTGGTCCATTAGTCATGTGATTTAGGGGGCGCCCCATCACTCAGTTAGACCTGAGCAAGCTTTTTGGATGAGAAGTGAAACAACCTCAAGGAACAAAAAGTGAAGTCTATTTGCCTACTGCTGAAACACTTCGACACTTCCATGGTGCAGTTGTTTTCACATGGAACTTGATATTCTTTCCTAAAAATAACTTTCAAAATCTTCATTTATAGCAGTGTATCTTTGGTGTACTACATGGAGCACATACTATCTGTTTTATTCTTCATTTGTAGGTGCACTACTTTCTCAATTCCTGTTTTTATTTTATACAAGCTTTGCACCAAAAAGTGATCTGCTGAAGACTTGGGCGACTGTGGGCTCCATTTTTACACTAAAAATATTAAGTTTATATAAGTCCACAGCTGCTCTTATCTGCATCTTTGTGAAACTTTCTTACAGCTACATAATTGTATGTGTTTGGTATGTCTAATATCCTTGTTAAGACTATAATTACCTTGATTCAGAGATGGGTTTTATAGATAAAACAATGAAATAATATCTTTTTAAATTGTCCTGTGGGCTATAGTCTTTCAAATATAGCCTAATAAATAAAATCAAGTCATTTTTGTCACAGTGATGTTGTGGTGCCTGTTCAACACCAAAGTGAGAGATTCAGGAAAAGCTTCATCCAGCATGTTGACAGGACGGTGAACTCTGACCTCAGATGTAAATTCAAACCATATTATCTGTAAGCACACTGGCACTATGTATGTCCACTTTAGCTTTAGGATCAGGGTTAGGGCTAACCCTAATCCTAACACTATTTTTAACAATTTTTAAAAATGATTTTTCTGTTTATTTATTTGTTAAAAAACCATGCCTTATTGTTATTGCACAGCCTTCTGAAACAGTCTATATCGTATGAGCATGCAACAAATAAAAACTCGTAATTCTTGACAATGTATGAGCTTTAGTCACTTTTTGGCAAGTGGGCAAACTGTATACGAGTCGACTGGTCCTATAAAGCTTTTGTAGGGCACACAGCAGATAAAACAATACCGAGGCATGAAGGAGTTGCTCACACAGTCAGCAAACAGTTTTGGAAGACAATCAAGTTTCGTTTTCATCCAGAGCAGCAATGCTTCAGGTATGTGCGCGTGATTTTCAGAATAATAGCATAAATCGCAGGACTGTTTTTCTCCTAAGACTTTATTCGACCTTAGAAAAAATCTTTAAACACACTTTGGACTGGTAAGAGTTTTGTACTTCTAAGGATTATTTAAATACAACTTAAATTGCTTTTTTGAGCAAGCATACATCTGATTTAGCGTTAGATGCCGCTTTAAATCTGAAGGCTTCGTACCGGTAGTCTGATTGTTGCCACTGCTGTAGCTTGACATGATGTTTGTCAGCTGACCAGAAATGAAGTCCGCTGTGAAATGGACTTTTGTGTCGGTGTAACACTTCAAGAAAGGGCAGGAGCAACAGCAAGGGAGTCTCTGGCAGTGAGGTAAAAACTATTTTATATAATAAATCCGAGAGGAGACACCGGTCGAATAGGTTTAGCTTCGTTTGTGGACTTTTTTCAAGGCTGAGTTACCCATTTAGCTAGCCTCTAATGTTTGTTTACAGTGGCGTCCACACTTAAATACAGCACATACATTCACCTAAAGACTTTTCTAATAAAGACCACGACAAAATAGTAAATAAGAAAGAAGAAATATGAGAATGCATTGTTGCTACGAATAGTGAAAATAGTAAACAGCTGCTAGCTACGCACTTTACTGAAGGAAACGACTTGTGTTGTCTGAAGTTTGAGTTGGTTTAACTGCTCTTTCTTGGCTAAGCATCATGTGAATACTAGTTCCTCATTCACACATCATGTTTTAGGGTGCTAAGTCAGCTTTGTGGTGTCCTGTCAGTGTTCCCTTAGTCTCCTGAAATAGTCCAAGTAATGTCACTGATATTGAAGAAGTCATGTTGGTGAAAACTTTTTCTTCCTGTTTCTGATAGTAGTATTTATACACCGCAGCTTTCTGGTCATATGAGCTTTCCTTTATGCATCATTCTCCATTCATTTTACACATTTTTCATGTTGAATGGTAGTTTGCGAAACACGTGAGTATTTAGCTCATTTGAACTACGTGTCTGCATATGTTTAGTAAGCACGTGGAAATATTTAAGCACATGAACTATAAATGATGGCAATTAACCAGAACTTTAAAAAAATCATAACATGTGATGAGGGTGCTTGTGAACTTTACACCTTCAATAAGATTTTTTTCTGTGTTCTTTTGCCAGCTCAAAAAAACACCGTGCATTGCCACAATAATCAGGACACAAGATAGAATAAAGAGAGACTGTGTAAGGTTTTGATGTTAAACATGACATGACGCTCCTAAACATGAGGAGTGAATCAGGCAGTTATGATGCACTGGCACATCGTTGGGCAGAATAAAGAATTTTATTTAGGTTAATTCATTCTGTGACGGTTTTTAGTTGCTGTGTTTGTCAGTACTCTCTCTGTAGTGTAGGGTTAACCTTCAAGTGAACTAAAATCACTGACTCTGCTCATTCTGTTCTTCACAAATGTGGTGAAAAATGTATTATAATTCATTGAATGTGATAATCAGAAAACTCCCCACTACAGGAGATGTGGAATAAAATTGCAGTGATTGCTTAAGGCCAAGCAATCACATGTCCTAAAACAAGAGGCGCAAACAAATGCTGAGTTGTTCCATCTGATGGAGTGTTTAACTGTGTGCGTGGGAACAGCCAAGCTGTGACTTTAGAACTGATTCCTGTTGTGGGAGAGCAGTGGGTTGAAATCCTGACACTGCTGCCAAGCGGTAATGACACCAGGTCCCCCTTTATTGTTAATCATGCAGCCGTGGCACAGTGAGAATTGGCTAATGTATTCCTGCGACATTCCACATCTAAATCACAGTGGGAGGCCATTTGTTTAATTCTGTGCAGTATTTCATACTAGACACCACCTGGGAATGAGTACAGCTTCTCCCCTTCTGGTGTCTCTTAGATGTCTGTGTACATATTACAAAAGTTAGAAAGTGCAAAATTTTCTGTTGATTCCTAGTGTTGAAAGACTGACTTTAAATGTGACTTCTGCCACTGCAGCATCACTGAGCCGAGATCACTGGACTAATTTCTACCAGCTACAGGACAGAGACATTTCCAGAATATGGATTCTCAACAAATACAACCATGTTTTTTACTTTGTGGACAAGCACAAGTAAAAGTAAGTCTAATCCAAGGTTCACCTCTTGCAATTACCTTATCAAGTCTCAGTAATATTTTTTAACTTGTATTTTTCTTCTTCTCACTCACAGCTTTCTGCTAAACACTGCCACTAGTGTTCTTCATTGCCTCAGCCTTCCCCTTTTTCTCTCATCTTTGCTTTGTGACTGTCGTGGACCCTGTTTGTGAAAATGGACAGCACGGACTCCGCACAGCCGAGTCTCAACTCATCTTATCTTCCAGCTGCACTTGGCAACCACATCATATCTGACGATGAGGAGACCGATGACAAAAGTCCCTCTGCGTCCCTTCTGCCCAATAATTCCCCAGCGCCTCTGGCCGTGCGCTACAGTCCAGAAGACTCATACTGTTTGGTGTACATCATCTTTTTTTTGATGGGCATTGGTTCCTTGTTGCCCTGGAACTTCTTCATAACAGCCAAACACTACTGGCTCTACAAACTCAGCAACACCACTGACCACAGTGGCGGTGAGGAGCAAAGTTCAGACCTCAGTGTGAGTGCTACTAAATACAGCTGCAGTATGTCTGTTATGTATGTGGGTCCACACAGGAAGATGCACATTTGTGCCACTTTGCTTGCTTCTCACATGGAACTGTGAAGATCCTGTGACAGATGCTAAGACTGAGTGTCCTTTCACATCTCACAGAACTCCATTACAGCATGGTAATGCAATTGGAAATGCTTCAAGCCTTGCTAAGGGCAACTAATGTAAGGGCAGAGATCAGCAGAGTTTTGGTGGTCAAGTAGATTTGCTTTCGTCATATAATTTATTTATTTATTTGTTTCAAGAACCAGAATTGACAAGCGTGTCACAGAGGCAGACACTTGTGTAACCTGTATAGTCCACTGAAAGAACCACACACTGACTAAAAAAAGAAAGCAGCTGCAAAGCCGAATTGTAAGCTCTTTGGATTCCAAGTAATGGTCAGATATTCTGTCTGTATGTGTGTATACACATAGAAAAACTTGTCTATACTAATTTAATGTACAAGGTTTTTTTTTAGGGTTGATACTTTTTTTTCTGGTTGATTATTAGTAGTTAGGGGGACAGATAACCAATATTTGGAACCAGTAAGCATTTGATGTAAAAATACAAGTGTTTGTGTCAAAATTTAGAATAGCACGATCTCCAAAACAAACTTTGCTGAAAAGCCTTTTTACTTGTGTTTGATTAAACAAAACTTTTGCAACCCGCAAAGACTCTCTCTCCAAGAGTCCGGACAGAATATTTATATGTAACTGCAGTAAGAGACTAACCGCTGTCATATCTGTGAAGCTGTCTGGATAAATTCTATTAATTTCTGCTTCTCTGGGGTTATTACTTGATTCGATTAGACTTATAAATAATAGAAAAGAAAAGCAAGGAAACTAGTCAATTTTTGTAAGTTCCCCTCCCATTTTACTTCCTGTTATTTTGGATGAGACGCTATGCGAGTGTCTGACTGTATGCTCATGTATTCTAATGGATCCTTGAACAACAATATTTTGTCTTTTCTGTATCTGTTCACAGAACTACTTTGAAAGTTATCTGGCCATCGCCTCCACGGTGCCCTCTGTGCTGTGTCTATTACTCAACTATCTCCTTGTTAACAGGTTGATTCCCCACACACACACACACACACACACACACACACACACACACACACACACACACACACACACACACACACACACACACAGACATACATACTCACATGGGATACATTCTGTGACTTTGTTGTGTACAATACCACAATTGTCCTATTTAGGCTGTTAGAGGCCTAAGTTGTAGTAATGTAAT
The DNA here is from genome assembly GCA_024666655.1 of Dascyllus trimaculatus. Classification (NCBI taxonomy): domain Eukaryota; kingdom Metazoa; phylum Chordata; class Actinopteri; family Pomacentridae; genus Dascyllus; species Dascyllus trimaculatus. The sequence continues at coordinate 22,431,413 of CM045464.1, read as the reverse complement.
TTTCTCTTGGTACCTTGACGGCTGTGTTACTCTTCACTCTCTTAGGACTTTGTTCAGTTATATTTAGAACTAGTCTGGATAATTTAAAGCTTACTGACTCATATTTGCAAGGACACAGTCAGGATTGTATACATGTGTGCATGTGTTGTGCATAGACTGTAACTGAACAATTTCGGACTTATTCCAACAGTAAAACAAAGCTGCTTCACATTTGGTGTTGATTAACTGATCTTTGATAAACTCCAGCCTAATGCCGATACACCTGTGTGTTCGCGGTGCTCTAGGTTGTCTCCAAACATGCGAATCCTGTCGTCTCTTTTTGTGATCCTGCTGGTGTTTGTCATTACCACGGTGCTGGTGAAGGTGGACGTGTCAGACTGCAGGATGGAGTTCTTTGTTGGTACGCTGGTCAGTGTGGCTGTCGTCAGTGGAGCTTCCAACGTGTTCACTGGTAGTATGTTTGGGATCAGTGGACATTTTCCCATGAGGATCTCTCAGGCCCTCATATCAGGTAGAGTCAGATCAGGATTGCTTGTTGACCCTAAAGTCTTGGTTGCATTTATATATTGCCAGTTTACACGTACATTTTCTGCTGTCTTGAAATACATATGATACTTAGTGCTGAGCAGATTAACATAACAGTTTATTTATGTAACAAAGTTTTACTGTCACTCTTTTTTGCCACCCCCGCACACTGTGTGTGGGCAATATTAGCTGTGTGGACACAGTCTGTGAACACAAAGAGTAGATAAAATACAGAATAGAACTGTCATTATAACACAATAGTTTCTTCTTACAGAAGAAGCAGTCCCATTTTTGGACCTCATTTTGGACACGTCGTTGGAATTTTTTTGGATATTAATAAATAAATCTAAATGTTGCTAATAATATTATAAATCTCTAATGTCGTAAAGATAAGTTCACTGCATTTCCTGATGTATAGTGATACACATTTTAAAATTAATCATTGTGTTTAACTGTGGAACATACTCATTACAATTATGCCTCTTGTGTAAACAGGAAAAAGTAAACATGAATAAGCTCAGACTCAGAACATTTTTGGGCCTTTGTTGATTATCATCCCTCCCTCTCCCTCATTTTATTTTAGCTCTCTTCTTCTCTTCTTCATTTGGCAGCTCAAGTGCCATTTGTTTCTTCAAATGAAAAACTGAAGTGCTGTTTTTCCTTCAGGTCAGGCTATGGGAGGCACGCTGAGTGCAGTAGCATCAATAGTGGACCTAGCTGCAGCTAATGATGTGACAAACAGCGCTCTGGCCTATTTCCTGACAGCTGATGTCTTCATCCTGCTCTGCATCATCTCGTATTTGCTGTTGCCGAAGTTGGCATACTCAAGGTGAGTAGTAGCCAAAGATTTCTAGTTCTTTGGTGGATGCATACACTACATACCAAACCTGCATTTTAGGTTACAAATATAGGTGATCGTAACACTTTCCCTTGTCAAGTAAAATGTTCCTTTGGTTGATCCTAGATGCTATAGATTACAGATAGTTTAGCTGTGTGCTTTGTGTCACAGTGTCGTTCTTCATAGTGTCACCAGATGGCACCAAAGTTCGAAGTTCAAATCCTACACAAGGAGTTTAAATTCAACAGTTGTATTAAGTCTTCTAACTTTACCTGTGCCTGTTATTTTGTATGTGCAGTTTAACTTTACAGATACTATATGATTTAGGTCAGCAATGCCCTTAATAAAGCAAATCATTATTTATTTAATGCATTGACCACAACTGGACGACTGAAATTAAAAACCCATTTTAGAAGTAACCTGCGTTTGGAGAAAGCATTGAGACAGTCTAGTAATACCAGTTCAGGGGACAGGTTCAACACATCTTCTCCTGTTTCTAGACACTACATGCTAGGATCAACACACAGCAGCCCGGGAGTGATGAGTGAGGGTCGAGGTGCTGCAAGCTCAGTCCCACCACTGCAGCCTATCCTTCAGAAGATGTGGGTGCTCGGACTGAGTGTCTTCTATGTCTTCTTTGTCTCCATCATGGTGTTCCCTGCAGTATCCTCAGGGATTCAGTCCGTCCACAAGGACAGTGGCAATCCCTGGACAACCACTTACTTTGTGCCCCTTACCAGCTTCCTCCTATACAACGTAGCTGACTTTTGTGGTAGACAGGCCACAGCCTGGCTGCAGGTCCCTGGTCCCACCAGTCGAGTCCTGCCTGCACTAGTGCTGTGTCGCTCCATCATTGTGCCACTTTTCATGTTCTGTAACTACCAGCCAAGGGAGCACCTCCACACTGTACTGTTCGCCCATGATGTGTACCCTGTGGTGTTTAACTGCCTGCTAGGTCTCTCTAATGGCTACCTAGGCACACTGCCAATGATCTATGGCCCAAAAGTGGTACCACGGGAGCTGGCAGAGGCCACAGGAGTGGTCATGTCTTTCTTTCTCACTCTGGGACTGGCTGTTGGATCTGCATTCTCTGTACTTCTCGTACACTGTATCTGATCAGGATGTTGAACAATGGCCAAGTCATGTACATTGGTATACTTGAGCAAGACACTAGAGTCAGTGCATCCTGTGCTGATGGGTACCTTTAAAACACTGTGTTTGCTACAAAGGAAAGTGCCAGAGAAGCTTCTCATTTTTACCTGACAAACTTGCCTTAACTCTCTAGTACCTCACATTAATATGTTATGTTTACATTGATGTGATGAAGCTACATTTTTAATGGGGGCAGCCCATAAGGTACTCTTCTCTAAACAAAAGCTTTATTTTATGCAGACGGGTGATGAAGGAAGAAACAAATTAAGTTTTAATAACGTGTTTTAGTTGGGACACCAAGTGTAGTCAGAGCAGTTTCAGTGCTCCTTGGTGTTGATTCTTTAAGTCTCTAGAACTCTACTGAAGGGATGAACACCATTCTTCCAAAACATATTTCCTCATTTGGTGTTTTGATGATGGTGCTGTCGAACACCTCGGTCCAAAATGTTTCATAGGTGTTAAACTGGATTGAGATTTGATGACTGTAAAGGTCCTAGTGTTTTAGCATCTTCATCATAATCAAACCATTCAGGGACCCCTCATGCTCTATGGATAGATGAACTGTCATTCTGAAAGAGACTTTCTTATCAGGACAGAAATGTTTTATAAGGTACATGTGATCACTCAGGACCCACAGCATAACAGAGTCACTGTATCCCCTCACTGTTGGGGTCAAACATTCAGACCTGTACTGTATGAGAGACCTGCACTCGTCCCTTTTTGAAGAAAATGGTGGATGACTTAAGTAAGCACATCTCATTTTTATTCCTACATTTATGTAGACCAGTGCCCAATAAGCAGTGAAAGGTGGGATGCAATTCACCTTCAATTATATTTTACTATTTGTAAATGTCTTATTCATTTACTTAGGCCTGCTAAAGTTGTGAAAATACATTTTATTGTTTTATTGTGAGTTGGTGTAGTTATCATTGAGCTGAATGTGGACAAAAACTTTAATGTTTTTAAAAGAAACAGACAACAGACTTGTTGAATTATCATTATGTATTCGTGATATTGTGTCATGGGACTTTATGGGTTAATTTTCTGTTTACCAGCATCTCTTCTTCTGGAATATTTAAAGGTCCAATCACAGTTATGTACTTCTTCTTTAACCATTTTTTAGTAGAACAACTTATGTTTCAGGGTTGTTGCCATGTTGTATCATGCACAGATGTCCCAGTTCTTCAGAATTTGCTGGTACAATTCAAAATTCATTGTTCCATCAATGATGGCAAGCTGTCCTGGCCAAGACGCAGCAAAATGGGCCCAAATCATGATACTACCACCACTGTTTCACAGATGGGATAAAGCTCTTGTGTTGAAATTTAGTGTTTTCCTTTCTTGAAACATAATGCTTCTAATTTAAACCTAAACGTTCTATTTTTGGTGTCATCTGTCCAAAAACATGTTCTAGTACCTTTCTGGCTTGTCCTGTTTTTTGTTTTTTTGCAAACTGCAGACGAGCAGTTATGTTTTTCACAGAGAGCAGTGGCTTTCTCTTTGCAATGCTATCATGCATGTCATTGTTTGTATAGCCTTGGATTAGAGGAAGTGTTCTGAGGAAATGAGCTTGCACTGACTGTACTGTGGTCAGCTGCTATAGTTATACATAATCTGAGGCAAAGTTTTAATCTTGAAAACCAGTGTGTATAAAAAATGTCCTCATCTGGTAAAAGTAGTCCTACACAAAATCTTCATTTAGCTGTATATAGCAGTTTTATTAAATGAAAATTATAATTGCAACTATAATATCAAAATGATAAATTTTGATTAGATTACATGGGCGTATGTGTTGGTTGGTGGTCCCATTCGGCCAAAATAACAAATCACCTACTGCCAATGCCTCTGGTTGTCGCACCACTAAACTATCACACTAACGTACGAGCATCATTGTCATTAAATGTGCGCTGTCAATCATCATTTCTGATCCTGTTTACTGATGTCTTTCCCTTAGATCTAAATGCAGATGTCACTTTAGTCACTGTTCTTATTCAAACGCTCGTCAGTTTGGCAGTCTTTGTGTCCCAGCAATGAACCCTCTCTCAAAGTCACACATGCGAAATTAAATTTATACATGCAACAGAGTATGATTGGAAGTTAACTGGTTATTTGTACCACACAGAGCACTTGTGTGGAAGCACCTGCAATTGTTGAGTTTTTCCATTCACTTATTCAGGTTGCTCCTTAATTTATCACCTGTCTAAGCATAATTGTATATAACAAAACAGACATACTACACAAGCCTTTTTGATTTAGGGTATGCCAATTTGGAATATATATGTTGTGTGTTGCATATCGTGAAATGTTATTTCAGGTCAATTTTGTTATTGTTGGCGGTTTGTGTCCTCTGAATACTTGAACAGTGATTTGAACAGTCTTGATAAAGTGCGTTTGAAAATACAGAAAGAAATAATATCTGGAATCAGCAAGCTGTTGTCTGCAAAGCAAATATTTTTTTTTAATTAACCCAGTAACAGTCTTTTTGGGTTTTACTTCTCAAACGATGTACATTAGAAATGTTCAGTTTTACATCACTTTTCTGAGCAATCTCAGGTTTTTAATTTTCATGTAGTGAAACAAATTAAACCATGTGCCTATTTGGAGATATGATTTGCTGTAGCCTGTGATGGAAATGCAAAAATACAAACAGAACTGGAGTGGATTGGGATCACTTTAATTGTTAAAAAGTTTACAGATCAACTGACAGTTGGCCCAGGGTTTGAAGCAGACATTTGAATTTGAGAAGCCCTGTGTGTTAAAAAACACACCAATTTACAAACAGTAGGAAGAGTGCAAACAATGGGAGGCATAGTCCGACTAGTTACCTCCATATCAGCTCATAAAAACAACATCAATAATGTCTACAAAATATAAATCTGCTGAAGGATCAGGCATTCTGCTAAAAGTAATGCCAGTCTTTAACACACGGAATCTGCAATCGGGTCTTTCAGGGAGAAGATGAAAATGTAGCTGGAGAGGAGGCTGAAGAATCATTAGAACAACAGCAATCTAATGTTTAGTCAACATAATCCAAAGTGTGAAATTAAAATGTGTGTTCTTCCTTTCATCAAATCCAGCAAGCGATACAGGTAAGAAGAACTCAAATGATGCAAATCTGCAAAGCCCCAAAATCAAGCTTTGTGACTTCTGTTCTGTCAAGCAGTAACAGGCTGAACTGCAGGGCACTATACATGTAATTGTTCCTCCCTTGCCCAACATAAACAAACACACCCCCACCACCCCCCCATGAGGAAAAAAAAACAAAAACAAATGTCCAGTCCCTTTCCACCATGACATCATTCAAAATATCAAAGTTAATTTAAACGTAAATTGCAGTTGTGTATGTCTGTTAAAAAGAAAACAGGACAAAAATTTAAAGTGGGAAGCAGCACTACAGTAATTGTTTTTCAATTCCCTAAAGGTCAGTTTGTGGTGATCTTCCTCTATACCCACACATGGCGTTTGCAGTGAGCCACAGCCTGAAAGACAGAAACAACTGGTTAGACAGCCTTCTGGAAGCAAAGTTGAATAGACAGAGTTTACACAGTCATTCTAAAGCATCAGTTGTGATATGCAACGCAGCTGCATTAAACTGCACACAAATACATTTTCACTTTTAAACACCTGTCTGGACAAGCATTTCACATTTGTTTCAGAAATAATCTCTGTGCACACTAACATGCCTGAAAAGGAATATCACAACCATTCACATACACTGGGGATGTAGGTATCAGTGTTAATGTGAAGCCGTGGTTGGTTGCCTATTTGTAGAAAATATTACAGGAGGAAGAACGGTAATTGTGAAAAGCAAGACTATAGATTTACCAGACTAAAACACAACCCCAGAGATTTCAAACTAAAACAAGGTCTCTGTTCTCGGCGTTGTAAGACACTGTAGTAGTGTGGACACTAGACATAAATGCAGAAGTGATGCATTTTAAAATGAAAACATTAGCATGGATGTAGCCTTTGTCAGTAATGTTTACTATTACATCAGTGAAGAATCATAGCGTTAAAGCTAACTCGTATGACCAAAACTTTCTGAAGAATTTTATTCCGACACATTTCTACATATCAATATATAATTTAACTACTCACATTGCACCGAGTTGCTGTCTCCATGTTCTTGCACCAGAATGCAGGTCCCCAGCTGCACTGTTCTGTTCCCAGCAGCCTGCGCACACTTTCGGGACAGGCTCCCACTTTCTGTCGTACACAAAGGAATCCAGCTCAGACGCTACTTATTATTATTGTTTAATATTTGTTAATAAATAATTTACTCCTTACCATGCACACAAAGTCTGGGTCGAGCATCTGGAGCAGCAGCTGGACAAGTATCGGCTCATACTGTTCAACCAACTGGTCACACTGTTGACACAAACACATAGGGGTGATGCCAAGTTGTCGCATGAGGATAGATAAGGTTACACAAGGTAACAAAATGCAGCTACTCACCTCGGACTGGTAAGAGGAAGGCAGGAAGCTGCACACTTTCATCACAGCCTCCTCAATCTCAGCCTCTGTAGCGTTCTTCTGCAGAATGCCATCGATGTAATTAACTGCCATTTTACACACCTCACAGTAGCCACCAGCCTTGAAGCGAGGCTGGTCAAGGGCAGCTGTAGAGAATCGTCAGTGTTATTGCCCATATGTACAAATACATATTTTGCTTTATATATAAATCCCTAACTTCACTCTACCCTAACAAAGCATTTTCTGATCAGACAAAAAAACAGCGCATACCATAACTTAGCAAAATAAAACAGCTCCAGTTACAGTTTAAATGTGGCACATTATGTTGCAGTCTGGCATGAGAGTTCCTCACATAGGATAATATTACAGAAAAAAAACAATACATCGCCCAACACATCTGTGCTGTGTGGACTAAACACCTCTGCAGTCATGTATTGTAATTTTATTACCAACATTAAGATTAGTTTCCCGCCTGACAGGGTTGTTCAAAAAGTATATAGTGGTGTAGGGAGAACTTACACACAAATTTACGGCTGGCATCATTGCACAGTGCCAGCACCGTGCAGACAGTCTTGGGGTCAGCCTGCTGCACAAGCAGATCAATGATGGCCTGGCCATATGTTTCAATCAGGTCCTTGCACTGGCCGCTCAGAGTGGAGGGCAGAAGTGTGCACACCTTCTCCACCGCATGAATAACCTCTTCCTGACACAAGACAGACAGTTCAGCTTGACACGAGGGCTAACTGCACCAACACTGTGCTGGCAGCAGTTTTGCAACTTAATTTTGTGGTCATTCAGGTTTAGAGGAACACATCCCACCTCTGTTGTTTGATCCTGCAGCATAGTCTCCAACTGCTTCATCACAAACTCACAGATGGCACATGTTGGGGAGTCACGGACACGAACCATGGGCTGGAAAACAATCAGACAAAGTCTTGTGAGCACGTACAATACTGTGCTATACGACTGATTATTAAAAAAGCTTTTATTAATGTTTCAGTCTAATCAATAAATCCAATCCAATCCATACCTTAGTAGACTTTTCGGTAGCAGAGTCCATCTTGGTGGCAGGGAAAAGCTTGGCAGCAGGTAAAACTTTGGCAGCAGTCATAGTCTTGGCAGCCTCAAGCTTCAGCATGGGAATGGACTTCTTCATAGCATCGCAAAAGCCAGCACGGGCGCACAAATCCTTGGGTTGCTGAAGACAGAAGCAGACATTTACCACCTTATTACTAAAAATTGCCACATTGCCTGTTGTTAGCATAAAATGTGTGCAGTCTGCATACCATTCCATAACATTGCCACCCATGCAACAGGCAGAATTTTTTATGCTACCAAAAAAAACCATCTAATGCAGCTTTTCACCAATACCAAACACACACATACACCCATAGTGGCAAAAATGTAGACCCCTGTACTGCTGACAGGAGGCATCAACATCATCAACCAGCGTTAAACAAAAAACAGCCAGTCCAGTGTCATTAAAAACCAGTGCACCTCTTAGTTGACTTGCGTGAACTAAGGAGGAAATTGTTGGGTTTCAATAATATTGTTAGGTCCTTGTCCTATAATACCCTGAGATACTATATAAATAGAATTGATCTGACTCAAGCACACATCACAAGATCCAAGCATACTATCAGTGACTGCATGCTCATTTGATGTGAAGCAACAAGAAAAAATCCTAATGTGGCCATTTCTGCAGTGTTACAACAGGTATTTAAGTGTCAAGTCATTAACCAAACAAGCAGTGTTCAGGTGAAATAGTCTCGCTCATAATAAGGTCACCATTCACATGCGCCTCTACAGTGTCAGTGTGTAGTGCTACAAGTGGACAGCACATGAAGCAAGACCTAAGGGTTAAAAGGCTACAGGCTGAACACAGAGTGACCTACCTGTTCCTGGGGAGCAGCATACAAAACCCAGAGCGGAAAAAACAGAGCAGAATGACATGGATGAAGGGGAGAAAAATAAAGGAGGAACACAGGCGAAAAAGACAACAGCAATTAGGAAGAAAAAATTAAAACAGAAAGTAAGCAATTTAAAGCTGAGAAAAAACTGAAGTCAGCAGGCTAGGTGGTGCTGTAAGATTGAATATGGATTTAGCACCACAAACATGTACAAATTATCACAGAGCCAGTAGTTTTAATGACTAGACAAATAAGCTTGTCATTGAGTATTAGAATATAATGATCACTCAAGTCACAATGTGGTTTAAACATGAAACAAGGTTTTCTAGCTTTGTTTAAATCAATAAAGGACTTGATGTGTGAGGGCCAGAGAACTCACCATGGACATGAGCTGCTCAATAACAAGTTCACCATACTCGCCCACATACTGCTTGCACTGCAAGAAGGTAAAATACAGTTAATTTACACCATTTTCTCGGATTTTCTTTTTATCGGCAAATCAAATGTGTATTTAAATTACATTTCTTACATAACTTGTGGGACACTCACCATATCAGACAAGCTTGGCCCCAACAGGTCACACTGGTTCTCAATTTGTGCAATAAGCGAGGTAATAAATGAGGAGTTAGCCTTGGCTTCTGCTTGAGCATCAGTCAGGAACTTGATGCAGTCCTGGCACACATCACTTTCCTACAGGGAAGAAAGATAAGTGTAATCAGAAAACATCCACAGAGGGTCTGTGTCTTTTTCTGTGTTTGATGCGAGGGGGAATGTGACACATAACTGACAGATGCAAGCCCTGCATGCATATCTGCTGTCTCCGTTCAAAGCCTGCATTGTTGAACAGACACAAAAACCATGAACTGACCACAATGCTGTTCAAGTGGGTGCAACAGAGAACTAAAAAGTATACCTGCTTTTGAGTCTCTTGCTTGGGGGCCTCCTCTTTGAGGCTCTCCTGAGGATAAAGGAGCTGAGGCACATTGAGGAGGAAGGGCGCCACTTGTTGGGAAAGGTCAACCTGAGGTATTTCATTGGACATGAGCTGCTCCAGGGTCTGAACCTTAGCCATGGCTGCCTGCTGAGATTGACAGAGTCCAATGGCGCCACACACCACAGCAGGATCCTCCTAAGAAAACAAACAAAAAAACAAAACACAAAAATTACTTCAGTAACTTGCCAATTTTTATAATCCCTTTATTCAATGCCTTACTTAAAAAGCATTCTATACCCATCAGAACTAAATAACCTGATTACTCTGTAGTTTTGAGGCCTGCATTACCTGCACAAACAAACTGAGTTAAGAAATACATAATTAGAAAACCCACTGTGAAAAATCTACTTTGTTTTTTAATGAATCTATAAAGAATTGTCTTATTTGGTCCCAAAGTTTCTGTAGCAGGTGAGAATTAAGACAAAGACAACTACACCAAATGATCCTAGTCATAGGGTTCAGTATTACACAATGACTGCTCTGTTCCCATAAGACTTAAACTCACTTCCCCATCAATAGCCCTTATTCAGCTGGCTGCACTTTGCTCACACAGCCACTTCTGTTTTTCCCTTTTTTTTTAACGTCAAAGGGCAGATGGGCCATTTACTTAACAGTCTTAGATAAACCGATAGATAAACCCAACTCCAGCAAGCTTTAGTAAGATCTTTGGCAAACCATTTACAGCATATTTGAGACATCAGATACGGTTCTAAATATAAACACTCTACAGTTGAAAGGTTAACTTGTGGTGTCCCAAACTTAAAAGCCGTTTTGGAAAACTGTTACAACCCTGAACATCCACGACAGGTTTTCCCATCTATATTTAAACTGAAGACCATCCAAGACTTGCACAAGTTTAGTTGATGATGCTCACCAACTCCCCAGTGATGATTCCCATGATGATGGGGAAGTAGTTATCTACGATCTCCTTGCACTCTGCAGTTAAACCTTGATCAGGAAGGAGCTGGCAGGCCTTCTCCAGGTATCCAAGAACCTCAGCCTATGATCAGAAAAATGCAGTTAACAATCACCCAGCAATGTTTTTAAATCTTGATATATTTGCAAACTACTTATCAAAAACTGTCTCAACATAGATTTTTTTTCATCTTACCTCGGTTGCATTGTCTTTCAGTGCTTGCTCCACCACAATCAGTATCTCTTTACATAAGTCACATGGCACCGTTTTCTGAAGCCAGACAATAAGATGCGTGAATGAAGATAACTTTTAGAGTACTCCAAAATACAAGCGCAAAATTAATGAAACGTTAAGGGAAGCATGCGAGTGCCTTAGTGACACATTTTAAAGCAGAAGAAATCACAAGGGAGAAATCTCCCATTTTTTTTGGAAGAACAATAAGTATATGAAAAGGGCTTGCCACTTCTGTAGACAGAAAAAATTGCTTCTCACCATCTGGGGCTTGTTCCACACATTTTGTTGGCAGTGAGTCACAGCTCCACACAAGGATGCCGTCTTTACATTCTGACACCAGTAGGGGGGGCCACGAGCACACTGCTCAGTGCCGAGCAGAGGAGTTGCTACAGCTGCAAAGTAGACAAAAGTCAAATTTCATACCTTTAAGAAAGCTTCATTATACAGTTCAGATAGCAATCACATGGCAAAAACACATTTCTGAATATGCCATTACTGTTGATGTGGAAAATAAGGCACATGCAGATAGTACAAATTCTGATTTTTTCTCTATAAGGGGAACTATGATAGGTTTCCAGAAAGCCTATGGGACCATGATTATGTTATTTAATTGCCATAGGCACTCAACAGCCCAGCGAAGACAGAATATTGATGGTGAATATAACTGAAGGCTACACAAAATACATAAAAAGGTCTGTCCCAAGGTACCTTCAGTTTAAATTTAAAAACAACAACAAAATTCCTGAAATCTACCAGATCTCTGAACTTTCTCTCAAATAACATATTTGGGTTACTCAATGTGCCTTCCTTTTGATAACTAATGTCATATTTTTTTCAGTTCCATTTACTGAGCTTTCCTTGACACAGTCGAGTTGAGACATTTTCACGTCATCGACAGTATTTACAATCACAGACGAAGCAACATTCTCTCATCTTTATTTTCTGGTAAGGCTAGTTCACCTAAAAGTACATAGTTTGGGTTTAACACACCTTTGGTTAAATCTGCCTGGTGATGCCAGCATTTACCAGATGGGGAATTTTAAGGCTGACTTTTTTTTTTCAAACATTAAAAGGAGGAAGTTATTGAGGAGTTACTTTCGACTAGGATACTACTCAGCAGATTACATTTTACAAACAGCTCTCTCAAGAAGAAAGACCAAAAGGTCAACCTTAACTGTATCAGCTTATGAGAGTTTTAAGATGTTTTGCAGATGATAGCAAGCACTTTTTTACATACACTTGGTTTAATACATCGGTCTGATGAACAAGATACACTAAATTTTGGTGTTGAAAATCTCTTAAGGTATTGAAAAAGCATAGTTTTATCCATCCCTTACCCAGCCTCCCAAAACTAATAAAATACAGTTGAGTACTATTGTTGTGCAAGACAAGAAAAATCTATCAAAGAAAAATCACTATTGGGGAAAAACACTAAATCCTATTCACTTAAATTGTCAATTTGAATTAGCATATGCCTCTAAATCTGGCATGATTTCCCACTACCAACCACCAAAAAACAGCCTGTCAAAACCAGTCAACCATTATCAGAAAGAGGGGAACTTACTATTTACATATGAATCATAAATGCAGAACTGTGCATTAATTGTGGGGTCTTTCGGATCAATGCAAAAAAGAAGTCATTATTCACTTCTCCATTTTAACTGAAGTGAAAAAGTGATGTGGGAAAGCACCTAGCAGTCTGTAGCAGTATTTCCTGTTTTCTTTATAAAGGTCATTAGTTTTGGTTGAGAAAAAGCTAGATCTCCACATTTCAGAACAGTAACTACATTTGGACATATGATTAAAATGCTGTTGAGATGAATATCTATCTTGGAGGGAATAAAAGTAAACTTAAAAACACAAGTTTACTCGGGATATTAACTAATCAGGATGCAAGAGCTACCCAAGGCCAGCAAGTGGACTTTGGGTGATTTTGGCCAAGAATAGGCAATGCAGGCCAGGCTGTACAGACAAACTTTCAATCACCCACCACAGTACAAGCAGGGCACTCCCACCCTCCACTTGAGTCACATGAGCAGTCAGACAAAATAACAAGCCGTCCTCTTGTATAGCTGTTGTTCCAATGAGGACATCTCGGCACACGGCCTTAGGATTGACTCAAACTGTTTACAGCTTAAAAGGCAATACACATCAGCAGAAACTACATGTTGTACGCTTCTATGGGCTCTATGTAGTCACTCACAGCACAAAAATAAGTCAATTAGACAAAAGACTTTTTACTTCTACAAGCCAGCAAAAGTGATGGCGATATCTACAAGCCTATATTAGACTCATTTCCTATGGCTGTTCAGAAACAGAAATCTCATCATTTTGTGAGTGATCAACATCACATGACACAGCGCAGTACCAAAAGCTTTAAGTGGGATTCAGATTGCTTTGTTCAACAACAGCAAGTCACCTTAACAGGATTTAATGGTTTCAATATAGCAGCTATGCATTCACTGAACCTCACAACCAAAGACTACAAGAAAGTGCAACAATCATTTAGGAATGTCTGTAACAAAAACATGCAACAATGTGTAAAGAATATTTTACATTACATCAAACATTTTTGACCAGAAGTCAAACTAAAGATAAGCACTGGATACACAAGGCACAAATGTCATGGTTTAAACGTAACAATATTGCCAATGAGCTGCACTGTTGCCCTGATAAGAGGTAAACAAATTCCATTCTTTCCAGATACATATTCCAACTGCCACAAGACCAGGTCAGCAACGCGTAACAGCATAAACACCCTAGTTGTTTAAGTTATGCATGACTTTACTGCAGAAATAACCTGATGATTCTGATGATCGCACTGACCCAGTTCTGTTTTAACGCAACAGCAAAACAGGGTCGTAAAACTAGAAGTATCAAAGGTGAACATGAAGACAAATGCAGGTATCATTACAAAAACCCCTGTTGAACAAAAACCGAAAGCAAACTTCCAAAATGGTACCAGCATTTAAGCAAAAAGCTTAAATGAAAGCTGCTGGTTTAGCGGGTCAAATCCACAGTTCCTCCTAGAGCCACAGCAGAGGTCAACAAAACAACACGTACTGTACATAACCTGCTCAAAGCTGGGAGGGTGGATCAGTCCTGACTGAATGATCTGTCTAATGTAAAAAACACCAACCGATACTGATATGAAAACACACCCCAAAATAATTAACTCCAACATTTCGGCCAACTCCCTGTTAAGATCATTTAGTCCACGGTGTTGTTCCTACATAGATATAAAAACAAACGGTTATCTATGATAAGCATTGAGTTAGCCAAATTAGCCAACTTGCGTTAGCTAGCAGGCTAACGTTAGCACAGCCGTTACAAACCGAGGCTAGCGGGCCAACAATAACGCCTTCAGACCTCAAAGGAACACGGTCGAATATGCACCTTACGCTGATTTTTTACAGATGTATAACATTTAGCAAAATAACTGAATGAACACGAGCACAAAGTTTATTTCTTATGTAAAATAATAGCTAAAATACGGCGGCGTTCACTGCTAAAGTTAACTTGTTTACAAAAGCTAGCGCCACTTGAAAACGCTTCCGCGTCTTGATGTTGAAACGCACTTAGTTATACAACCAAAGAGCATTTATTGTGGGCTGACAACTGCCCGAATCATGTCATCTAAACCTACAGAACAGAATTCATACATTTCGTCGCATGTTGTTATTACCTGAAGACACGAAAAGCAGAGTTAGGAGCAGCATGACTCCGCTGGTTTGCGGCTCGTCTGTTTGTGTTCGTCGGTGGATGAAGCGAGCTGACTAGAGAACTGAGAGCACTGCAATGCAGACTGAGGCGTGTTGGTGCCTTTATGATGTCTCACTGTCAGGTGACTGCTCAGACATGTGACTGCTTCCTCAGCTTAGTCGTCTGATGTGATCATTTAGTATCAAAGATCTAGAGATTTTCAGAACATTTAAAAGCCGATTTTTTTCATTCAAACAGCTTTATAATTAGCAGGCCTGGTAACTGGTGAGAGTTGAAGTAAAAGCACATGGAAGAAATGTGTGAATCGATTAATCTTCAGCTTTATTTTTCACAACTAAACCCCAAGCTGTATAATTCATCATTTCTAGTATACAATTTATTTTTTTACATGAATCAAAAGACTAAGACTAAATTGTAGTTTCTAAAAACTGAACTTAACCTGTCCCCAGTATGTTGGGATTAAGCCTGACTAATCAAAGGTTACTTTACACAACACAAATCCAATTGATGGCATTTTTGTTGTGTTGAGTCATCGCTAGTTTAGTTTTAGCCAACTAATAAAGCTCACCAAGCCTAAGAAAGCTCAGGAAAAAAACACACCATGGTAACCTCTATTTGTTAAAGTCATGCAAGGTTGTTCCATTTGATCTCACGAGGACAAATCGTAAAAGTTTGGCAGACTAGTCACAGTTCAAGGGTTAGTTATTAACCATGTTTTGTCAGAGGGCAGTGAACCAGTCTGGATGGTAAATTTAAAAAAATGCCTATAAACCAAATTTAAAACTGGAATGAAAACAAGAAGTAAAATTGCCATCATATGACTAAACACCAGGCGGGGTTCAATGTAAAAAAGTAACTTGCAAATAGGACAGGAAAACTATTTTATTACAACATATGACATTACATCCAAATGCAGGCCAACAGCTATGAAAAGGTGTCAAAAGGGTAAGCATCACACAGACAGTCTCGTGGATATGAGCAGTGAAACCTGTAAAACAAAGAGAACACATGTTACATTGGGGTTAATGTACAGCACAGTCAGCACAGCATGATCTCCATAAACAAAAGGTAAAAGACACGCTTTAATAAAGTCCCTGTAAGGCTGCACTGACAGCATTTTAGAGCCTGACTGATACTGGAGATTTGTGGGCACCTCAGCTGCTTTTAATCGATAATCCATTTTGATAAAGATCTACTCAAGATGGGTCTTTAAGAATTAGATAAAGCTGTGCACTGTGTAAGGAAAATCTGAAGCAGGACATATAAACATGTGGAGGACTTTGTATATAGTCCCACTTTAATTCAGTTGTTCAGTTCAATTTCACAGTCGTTCAAAAAAAGGGTTGTTGAGATTTGGAAAAAACAAAACTTATTCCAGGTAACTTCCTCAAAAGTGCCAAAATCTGCCAAAAGGAAAATATCTCTGCTTGTCCAAGTTAGATGTAGCATTTTACCATATATTTGATTTGATGCAATGCTGGTGCTGAAGAAGAAGATTGGCTTTGTACAGTATGTGACTTAAATGAAGTAGGAAATGAAATGCAGTGTATTTTACATTTTTCTCTGTAATACAACAGAAAAATATTATTCAATAAAACTACATAAAAGTACTTTATTATAGAATTTTTAAAATTGCATAAGTGGATTGCTTTTTAAGCCAAATATAAAACCACAAAACCATACCATGTCAACATATTACTCTGGAATATTGGTACACTACATTTGGAACATGTTCAGACATACTAACATTAATCAAGACAAAAATCTCAAATATTGGGTTAGGGTTACATGTAGCTTATCATGATTTACATGTCAGCACTTTGATTTCCAGTTTTGCAACTCCTCTTGTTACTGCGGCTGTTATGAGTTCATCCCCGTGACACTGTGGTGAAATTCGTCTTTGGCCTGATTTGTGTTTTCGCTGTCTGTCTTTCAGTCATCAAGTCTGTTCTTATTTTAGCAAAAGAGTCATTGTAGTACAACTGTGTCAGGATCTACAGCCTCTTTTTTTAATGACTGTGTCTGTTTTTGCTTGTCCTTGAAACCTGTTAAGTATTCACCTTTGTTAACTACAAGGAAGTGCCTTTACTTGATATAAGCAGTATCCTCATTTCTTTCCAAAGTTGGAAGTGTTTGCTCCCTTTAAGTCCATTCTGGTTAACAAAACACATCAGCTTGAGGAAGAGCATAGTTTTAACTTTCCACTTCATTAGAGCACTATAGGTACCTGAAAGATTCCCATCACTGTAAACTAACACTAATATCGATGCACATGTTAGATTAGTCCTGGTGCAACAAAAGTGTTATCTTAAAGGTAAATTAAGTTTTCATTTTACATTTTCATTGTTCTTTTGAAAAGCACCAGTGATGGTTGCAGCAGCTCAAATAAGGTTTTTAAATGGACATTGAGCAATTGATTTTTTAATTGATTTTTTAAAATTGATTTTTAGATTAAATTAACTGATTTTTAGTTGGCCTAATATTTTATGGAAAAGAAAAGCTGCTAATAGAAAGAAAAATGTTTTAGGGGGATTTGTTTGAGGCCCTTTTCCTGCATTGCATCTTCTTAAACTCGGCTGCACTTTTATCAGATAATGTACGTAAACAGCAAAATATTGGCTTCATAAATGTAATGACTTGTTTGATGGTCTTGCTTTTATAACATAAATTATATGTAGTTTTTTTTCAGATTGGGGATCACTTCTTCAACTGCAGTAGACATGTGTTTTTGTGATAACCGGGAATTTGTAACTTGTTGATTAAGTACATGAATAAACAACAAAAACAACTGCAGCCCTAAATTCATGCATGGGACAGCTACATTTGGCTACTTAAATTTGAAAATATCACTCTTGCTCATAAACCAGTTAGGTTTAATTTTGTACCAAATTCATGGCTTGTACTGATGACACTTGGCTGTGTCCACCTGAGGCCTCCCTTACATTCAGTCAGGGTTGGGGACCACAGCAGTTGCTTTTGGGGACCCGGTCCTCTTTCTTCAGTACAGTGGACCTCACCACGTCCACATCTCGGTGCAGGTGATCCAGCAAGCCGGTGGCGATGTTGGGAGCGGCGTAGAAATCGATCAGAAAGTAACCTCCTCGGGTGTGCCTCGCATTGTGTTTGGTTATCTTGTAGGGCAGCAATCTCTCTCCCAGGTTCTCCAGGTCTCTCACCACCGCTCCCCGCTCCATCAGAGTCTCCACCGTCCGTCGCAGAGTAGCCGCCGTCTCCGGCCGCTGCATCGCCTTCAGGATCAGGGACAGTTCGTACCGAGGCATGGCTCCGGTGAAGTAACCCTCGAGTCACAGTTTCAATTAAGCTAGCAGTGAATTGCTGTCATTGCCACAGTGTGCAGTCCAAAGACAACCATGTTATGACACGAGGGGTAAGAAAGGTCTTTGGTGATGACGTGTAAAGTATGCGTCCGTCTTAACAGTAACATGGCTAATTAAATATGAAAAATAAGAAGCGCGATGCATCAAAGTGTGTTTTTAAACCAATAAAGACGTATACTTAGGTTATCACAGTACTTTACTTATTAAATATACTCATATATTTACATTTCTGGTAAACCAAAAATTCCAGAAAATGAGTTAGCTGCAGAGGTCTCACTCAACCACAATTTTCTGACGCCATCGTATCTGGACATGTTTCAAATCTATAGCTGTAACTTTTATAAATGCGTAGTACTATTTTTTAGAGAAAATGCTCAGTTGAATTATATTGTTCACAGAATTATTTAGCATTGACCGTTGTCTAAATTAACCTGTGAATTTGGTTCAGAAAGTGGGTCATTTCTTTTCCCAAACGGAGTCAACCATCGCATTTATGAAAAGCGTGTTTACGTCGTCATTAAGTGCCTGGGCGCATGCTCACAAGCGACGGTCCCGAGCGCTTCCTTCCCTTCCAGAAGGAGCGTGGTGAAGATGGCGGCGCAGAAGTCGGTGCCGAGTGATCTTTTTAAATGCGTATATTCATTTCTGCTGGAAAACAAGTTCACCAAGGCGGCTGAGCAGTTCCTGAAGCAGACTAAAGTCGTAAGTAAAGCTAGTTTTAAGTGTTGTGTCTCAGAAGCTGGCATGACATGAAGTTAAGACAGACTACACGCGGGGTAAATACCTCCAGTTACGTACATAGACCGTACAGCCCCGGTGAAGTTAGCACGTGTATGAGCACACGTTGTGCAGAGCTGCTACCTGTCCCCGTGCTAATTAATGTTTTACGTACATTAAACTGTGAATTGGAATCATGCAAAGTTCTCTATTGTAGGTTACTTCAGCTAAATGTTAAACTGTACTAACATTGAAACAGCTGGAATTGAATGGTTAAATTATCTTCCCGTGTATCTCCCCAGAATCCCCAAGATCAAAATGAAGAAAGCCTCGTCAACATCTACAACTTCTGGGTGAAGTGAGTTGCTCATTGTCTTTCATTGCTTATGTTTCTTTCATTTACATTTATACAACATGTAAATAGATGGTTAGGCTAGTTTTATGAGTCGAAGTGCATGTCCCTTTTAAAGAATAGATATATACAAAAAAATCAGTATTCCTGCTAGCTCTAGTCACTAATTGACATCAACACGGTCTTAGTTTTGTTCATCTATATATTATGTAATATAATCTGTATTATTTTGAAAATGACAAGTGATTTCTATTTCGGGCATATTCTCTTTTTGATGTCACTGAGTTCTTATAGTTCTTATTAATATGTTCTAATTCTGTCATTGTTGTCATCCTATAATTTTATTAAAGCTTTGGAAATATGTTTTAGACCACCTGTTGTTTTCTTTACCAAGTCTGCTCAACAGCCTTAAGCATGAAGGTTTTAGTTTGCATTTTCCCTTATTTGTTAAATTACTAAGGCATCTTGCATAAGGCATGAAAATGGCTTAGAACAATTTATTACGTGCAGTAAATTATGTTTTAAATGATTTGTTAAAACTGTAAACATTTTAAAGTTTACACTACATGGCTTAATTTTCTTTTTTCGTCATTTAATTTGTGTATAAGCTGTAAAGTATGTATGTATGTATTTAAAGTCAACAGACAAAGCTAAATTATCACTTAGTAAAGCCTAAATGAAGAAAGCTGTAGTAAGACAAAAAGGCAGCTTGGTGCATCTTGATGCTTAACGATGAGGGATACAGAAAGAGACCCACTGCTAACTGGCTTGGACTCAGCAAAACAGAAAACAGGGCTCACAGTAGTCTATTGTTTCCAAAGATGTATGTTGATCTATTGTGTACTCACAGCATACTATTGCATGACTCTCCTTCCTTTAAAAAGAAGTCTGTTGCTCTTCCTAAAGTTTTCTTCCACTTCTTAAAGGGTTTCTTGTGAGAGAAGGTGGTGCATACCGTTTGGACTGTTAAGCCTCTTGGAGCAAATTTGTGATAGTTGGACTATTTAAATAATATTGACTTTATTGACTAGGTCTCCTGAAGCCAAGAAACGAAAAGCACCTGTTAATGCTGAAGCTACCAACGGTCCATCAGCCAAGAAAGCAAAAACCAGTCCAGAGACCTCCAGCAGCGAAGAGTCAAGCAGTGAGGATGAAAAAGCTCCTGCAAAACCAAGTACGGCAGCTCCAGCAGCAGGTAATGCCAACATATTTGACACAGAGAACTGGTAAAGCTTGTTGGATTCTGAAACCTACTACAGCATTGCCACTTTACATTTCTTTGTAATGTACATTATAGCCAAAAAGGTGCCTGCTAAAGCAGCAGCTGCTAAAGCTGCATCCAGCAGCAGTGAAGACTCGAGTGACTCTGAAGAGGAGAAGGCTCCTCCAAAGGCTGCTGCAAAGGTAGAAGAAAACATCCAAATGAAATATTCATGCCAGACCTTGTCATTGCTGCACGACTCTGGTTGTTAGGCTATTATTAAAATGTAGTTTCTGTATGTAGGCTCCTGTGAAGAAACCACCTACTGCTGCTGCTCCTGCTGCTGCTGCAGGCAGCACAAGGAAAAAGGACAGCAGCTCTAGCAGTGAAGAATCTGACTCTGAGGATGAACAGCCTGCCAAAGCTGCTGTATCAAGTGAGTTTATAGCCATGTGTCATTAATACTATCATTGCAAAATAAAATTAAACTTAGAATGGCGATGTTCTTGTTATCTAACAATATCTACTTCTGAAAAATAGAGCCCAAAGCTGGTGCAGCCACTACACCCAAAGCAGCTGTTCTTACCAAGGGTGTAGCTCAGAAGAAGCAGGAGAGCAGCAGCAGTGAAGACAGCTCCTCAGATTCTGAAGATGAAAAATCCGCCAAGGTATACTCAAGAGTCCAAAGATATCCTTGTAATGTAACATATTACTGATTGTCTGTGTTCCAGAGTTTAGAATAATGTAGCACAAATGGAATCCAGTGTGAATGGTAGAGTGTGTGTATATACAGCAGACATTAAAAGCTTACTTCATGTGTTCTGCTAGGCTCCAGTCAAACCTACCCCCGTCAAGAAGGCAGCAGCTCCGACTCCTGCTGCTGAATCAAGTAGTGAAGAGTCTTCATCTGAAGACGAGGCTCCTCCCAGCAAAAAACCCAAAGCAGGTGTAGTTTTTTACTCGTTTCTTTTTCTAACCCTTGTATGCTCAGTGGCTGCTACACACTACACAATATCAGAGCACTGTGAGGCATTGGAAACACCAATGAATATCAGGAGAGGTTTCATGGCTCTTAATGACATTCATTAATCCCAGCATAGTTTTAATGTTTTTAACCTGTTATGGATCTGCCCGGCTTTTAGCAGCTACATGAAAAATATGTTGAATTATTGGAATACTTTTGTTGCAGTATATACAGTAGTCTTGTCTGTCATTCTTAGTCCCTCTATTTTTGTCCTGGCCATGACTCTCTATAATCTGTGTTTTAGCTGCAGACCAAATTATGTCAAGACCTGGTCCAAACCTGTGCTTAAAATACTACTTAGTGTCCTTGAGATGCTGCGTAATTTGTACTGATGCTGATCAGCTACTTGTGTCTTGTTAGGAGCGTACAGTGCAGTTCCACCTCCAGCTTCAATCCAGAAAGCTCCTGCTGCACCAGCAGCCAGCAAGGCCAAGGACAGTGACTCTTCAGACAGCAGTGATGACAGCAGTGATGAGGATGAGAAAAAGAAAGCAGCTGGTAAGAGGTTTTTCACCTTTCACATTTTGAACACTCTGTGTTTTTAATGGCACATCTAACATCGTTTTAATCCTCTCAGCCAAACCTGCAGCTGTAAAAGCAACTAATGCCAAACCTGCTGTGTCCAAACCTGCTGCAAAGAACCAGGAGTCCAGCTCTGAGAGCTCTGGTAATGATCAGAAATACCTGTTGGTCAGTTTTTCTCAGCTTAAAGCAATGCTGAATGTGTGACAAATATTTTTCTTTATTCCCATGTCTGTGCAGATTCAAGCTCAGATGAAGAGGAGGCCAAGAAGCCTGCAGCAAAGGTCACTCCAGCTAAAGCAGCCCCAGTCAAACCTGCCCCAGCTAAGGCTGCACCTGCTAAAGAAGACGACTCGGATGAAGACTCAAGTTCAGAGGAGGAAGAAGAGGTGAAGAAACCTGCAGCAAAGGTGACGCCTGCTAAACCCGCGCCTGCTAAGACTACCCCAGCTAAGAAGGATGAGTCCACAAGCTCAGGTAGGAGCATTTTAGCTTAGCATTTCTGTAAGAGTGATATATTTACCTCGGCCTCCAACAGGAAGCAGCAGGTTATGTTCTTGCCAGCATTTATCTGTCTGTCCATCCACCCATTTTTCTGTCTGTTCATTAGCAAGATGACTCAAAAAGTTATGAATGGATTTAAATGAAATTTTCAGGACACGCTGATAATGGGACAATGAACAGATGATGTTCTGGATTACCATCTGGATCCAGGAATTTTTTGAATGATTCTGTGGCGGGGATTGGCGGGGGTCTGCGCTCTCCGAGTGCTTTTCCAGTTCTTGTAATACCTTTTTAAATTTCCTTGTATCTATGTAAGGCTTCTTGCCTGTTCTACCAGGTTGTGGTGGGATCAAGGCTAGTACTCAACATCTGTCACAAGAACTGTCAGTTACTACCTAAATATCATGTCTGTTCTCACCCCTGCTGTGTTACAGTGCTTTCTTGTCTGTCTGCAAAACTTTCAAAACAGTATTTGTCTTTGATCCCAGACTCAGACAGCAGCTCTGAAGATGAGGCTCCAGCAAAACCTTCCACTAAAACTGCTGTTCCGCCACCAGCTGCTGCTGCTTCTAAAGCCCCAGCCAAGGCAGCAGAGACAAGCTCTGATTCAGACGACTCCTCAGAGGATGAGGAGGAACCAGCTAAACCCAAGGCAGCAGCCAAAAGCACTACCCCAGCTTCAAAGCCTGCTGCCCCTGTTGCAAAACCTCCTGCAGCGGCAGAGAGCAGCTCAGACTCTGATTCCTCCTCTGAGGACGAAGAGCCAGCTAAGGCCAAGACAACAGCAGCTAAATCGGCTACACCAGCCTCAAAGCCTGTTACTCCTAGAGCTAAGCCTGCTGCTGCTGCAGCAGAAAGCAGCTCAGAATCTGACTCCTCTGAGGATGAAGAAGAGCCAGCTAAAGCCAAGCCAACAGCAGCTAAACCAACTACCCCAGCTTCAAAGCCTGCTACTCCTGCAGCTAAGCCTGCTGCTGCAGCAGAGAGCAGCTCAGACTCTGAATCCTCCTCTGAAGACGAAGAACCAGCTAAGACCAAGCCAACAGCAGCTAAACCTGCTACACCAGCCTCAAAGCTTGCTACTCCTGCAGCAAAGCCTGTTGCTGCAGCAGAAAGCAGCTCAGATTCTGACTCCTCTTCTGAAGATGAAGAACCTGTCAAGGCTAAACCTGCTGCAGCAGCTACCCCAGCCTCAAAGCCTGCTACACCTGCAGGAAAGAAGGCTGCAGCAGAGAGCAGCTCTGAGTCCTCTTCTGAGGATGAGGAAGAACCAGTGAAAGCCAAGCCAGCAGCATCAGCAGCTAAACCCGCTACCCCTGCTTTAAAGTCTGCCTCTCGTGCAGCAGCAGAAAGCAGCTCTGACAGTGACAGTTCAGACTCTGAGGATGAACCAACCAAGCCGGCAGTCAAGAAACAAGCCTCTGCAGCAGCCAAGAAACCTGCAGCTGCTAGCACCACAAAGGCTCCTGCAGCTTCAGCGAAGAAAGCTCAGGAGAGCAGCTCTGACTCCTCAGACAGCTCTGATTCAGAGACGGAGACCGCCCCTGCTAAGCCTGCTGTCACCAACGGCAAGGCAGCAACTCCCAAGACGGCCACCACAGCAGCAAAGCCAGCAGCAAAGCCAGCGGAGTCGTCATCCAGTGACAGCAGCTCTGAAGAGGAGGAAGAGGCCAATAAAAGTACTGTAAAACCTGCTGCACCAGCCAAGACAACCCCAGCAGCAAAACCTAAAGAGAGCAGTAGCAGCTCCTCAGACAGTTCATCAGATGAGGAGGAAGCACCGCGTAAGGCTGCCACTGCACCCACCACCCCAACAACGAATAGTAAGGCTATATCATACTCAACATTTAACAGGGAACTTATTTGTATATAACAGCCTTTCTTACAGATCCATTTATTGGATTTCAGACTTTTAGTAGTCCTGTCCTTTCGATTGTTGTGTAATTTAATGTCAGGTTTAGTGGTACGCAGTTTTTACAGCTGCTGATTGTTGCAGGTACTAATGGAAAGAGAAAAAGGGATGAAGAATCATCAGAAAGCGAAGAGGAAGAGACGCAAGTCAAGACACCAAAAAACAAGAAAGCGACAACCACACCACAGACTTTCCCTAAAGCCAGTAAGAAGGTAAGAGACAGGAAGTTGGTCTTAAGTTGCCAGTGAGCGTTGGAATTAATGTCAGTCAAAACATGCACAACTGATGGATGCTGGATGAAGTCACAGTCATAACTTGATGAAAATGAATTTGTTTTCCAGTCTTCCAATGTACCCTTTCGTAGAATAGTCGAGGAAAGTATAAATGTGGATCCTCGTCTTGCAGACAACTCTTTTGATGCCAAGGTTAGTTTAAAAACCCCTTTCACGTTTCTCACAGCAGCACTGCACATTAGGGTTGCAGGGTGACCAAATAACTTACTCTCTTTATTTGTCTTTGCTATTCCAGCTTGGAGCTAATGGGGACTGGGGCCAGAAAGCTAATGATGTGCTCAGGTTCACAAAAGGCAAGTCATTCCGCCATGAAAAGACGAAGAAGAAGAGGGGAAGCTACCGCGGTGGAGCCATCTCCACGACAATCAACTCAATCAAGTTTGAAAGCGATTGAGTCACCTTCTCAGTCTGGTCCCTCCCACTCGAACTGTACCATACCTGTGTGGTCAGGAATGTCAGTTGTCTGCCCCCCCCCCCTGTAAACAGTCTCTCTGCCATCACCAGACAGAAGAATGGACCCATAGAGCTGAGCTGGCACTTTCATTTAGCGTGCTGTTAGTCTGCAATGAAGACTGATGGCTGATCTGAAGTAACAGTTTAGTGGAGCTGTAGCAGCTGGTAAAATATGTTCCCAGCTGTCCCATCAGGCTGTAGTGGTTGATATCCATGTAACATTATTACTTATAGCCACTAGGTGGCTGCAGGCCATCGGATAATGGTAAAAAGCCAGTGTGTGTGTTGGGCCCTTTTGCTTGTTTTGACTTAATTCCCAAATGATGAGGTAACGTCCTGTCATTATTTTTGTAACATTAATTTTTGTTAATCTATGTATGACAGCCAGCCATCCATCATAACGGGTTCTTTATGTGAAAGAAATTGCAGATTTTTAAAGAATTACATGGATGCTTGTTTGTGTTATGACCTCTTATTTGGCCACATTTAAATGTAAAGGGGTGTGTTTGGGCTTTTCTCTTAACATTACAAGAGAACACTGTTGAGTAGAACAGACTTTTGTACTGTGTATTTATTATGTTTTATTCCATTTCAACGTTTAGGACCCGAGGAGTCTTTTCCGTACTATTCTAAATGAATTTTGCTTTTAAATCATTGTTTCTTCTGATGTTAGGGTGCCTTCACCATCCCTCCCTATTCTGTTCATCAGTGGTATTGACTTTATTATTCACAAACATAACTAAGAGCCATGTTTACTGATTTGAATTTACTGTATGGTTTTCTGTGTACCGCTGTCATTTTTTTTATTCTAGCAATTAAAAGACTTAACAATCCAAATGTTGCCGAGGTCAAATTATTGATTTTGAGGATGTTTTAAATTCTTCCTTTCAAATGACACACTTGTAATTTGTCTTTAGAGCAGAGGCAGTTTCTCACAGCTGAGTATGACATGCAAATACGGAGGAAGTCTGTTTTTTTTGTTTTTTTTAAATTAAGCATCTACAAATGCCAAGCTGCTACATGCCTGCAGTCGCTAGCTATGTTATGAAAAACGAGTCATAGTCGAGGAATAACTTCAAATTAGTTATTTTCAGCAATCAGACAATCTACCGTAGTAAGGGCTTTCTCTGGGGATACAGACTGGACAATGATTCAAGCAATCGCCCACAAAGTTAATTTGAAATTTTCATTAGGGCCACTAGATGGCAGTAGTGAAGTTTGACTTGTAAATGCAGAGCATAAAGTACAGTATGTGAAATTACTTAATTCCCTGATGACATGGGGCAGCAGTGTGGCTGTTTTGTCCAGCCAGCACATTTTCCATTATTTTTGTTTTCTTTACTGAACATATGTTCATCAGACGGATTTTACGGTTTCACTAACTGAAGTCAGGTTTGTCAAGGTTTGCAGGTGAAGTCGTAAAGGGCGAGTCCACCGTTTTTTGCATTCTCAAAATTGGGAGACTTAAAAAACCAGAAATACTTGTACTGTTAGTCTCTAAAATAAGTCAACCCTCAAAAAGACCAGATGCTCCACTTCTCATGTAGCGCTGATATCATTATGACATGGCCGGGGTCATTTTCTGGGATTTTTAAAAGAACTACAAGAATAGAAGACAGGGAAGTATAAGCATCCCTTCAACTAATCCAATTATTCTAGATATACAACATTTTAAACTACAACATTTTAGCCCACCTCAGACTCATCTGAAATTGTTTTGACCAAATTATTTATATATATAAACAGCAGCACTATAATCATCTTGTTTCAGAGCTCTAAATTACATATAAACCTTCAAATTATTAACAAAATTCATGTTAGTCATGTGGTTTATAGTAGTTCATTGAGATTTAGTGTTAATGGACGCCATCCAGTCTGGTTCACCTCTTACCTCAAATTAAATGTTCACTGTGATCAGATATTACTAAAATGTATTATTAACTACACATTCTCAGTAGGCCTCATTAATCTCCAACCTCACTTCAGTCATATTAGCGACACTCAGCTGTTGTTCTCATTAAAACCTCGGTCCGACCAAATTATAGATGTGTTTTAGCATTTTACAGCACAGCAGTGACAAATTTGCAGTTATATTAGCAGCTTTTGTCCCTCTTTGTCCGTACAAAGCATAAGCCTTTGTCTTTTGATGTTGGCTGGTTGTTCTTGGCAGTTGTAAAAGATTGGTGGATTGGACTTTATTCCCCTTCAGATTCCCTTTAAGCAGGCCTTGGTGGAAAGTCAGTTATTTGCTTTTAGTGTGTACAGATTGGCTTGAACCGTCAGATACAGCAGTACTCCAGTTGTAGTTGCTTTAAAGTGCTTGAATTATTTTGAAATTTCATCCTCTCAACCCCTTCCAGTCAAGTAAGCGAAGTGATTCAGAGGCTGTATAATTTGGACGCAATATAATGCTGACTAGCTAAACTCTTCTTATTTGAATAGCGGAGTTTCTCTCTGTATTAACTCAACACCTATCAGATGGCACATCACACAGGACCTAATGAAGCATTCTCTCTGTGCTTTCCGTTTGACAAGAAGCTTAAGGCCTACGCACAGTTGCAGAACCCTTCATGTGCATATACACTGTGGAAATGTGGCGAACATGTCTGATTACACATGAAATGAATACACAGAAAGAGCTGTTGACTTAAGAGGGAGGTCTGCAGTCGCTCCAGATACAGCCTCCCTCCCATCTCTGACAACAGTTAACCACTGAGTGTTGCTTCAGTGCTCACCAAGCACAGAAACTTGACAGGGCGTGCTTCGCTTGAGGTTTACATAGATGAGCTGTTGAGAAGCTGGGGGGTGCAGTGTGGTTACTGTAGAGCTGCTACTGGGCAATTTTTCAGTGCAGATTCAACTGTGGTTGACAGACTCCATGCCTCCATTTGGAAGCTGCATGCTGTAGCCTACAAAGGCACTGTGGGCCACAGGGGCTTTCACTGACTTTTTGATAATAGAGAACAGAGGTGTTTCGCTTTAGTGGTATTAACACTGAAAACGGATGAATTGTTGATTTACAGAAGGAAGATTTTCGTTTTATAATCATTTTATTTGATAAATGACTTAAAGGAATTTTATAAGGTAAAAAAACTGACTAAAATGGGCACTTTATGGCATAATTAACACGTTTTTCTGTTTCCAGACTGTTGGATGAACACAAATTACAGTGATCAAGTACTGCATAACATTGATCATATCATTCCAGTGCAATGTTCTCTTGGGAAATTTTGAGTCCTGGCATTAGCATGTACAGTATGTGACTTTGACACACAACAACTACCCAAAAATTTCTACAGACCACATATACCTCACTCCTGTGCCAGAACAATCACAATCCATGGAGGTGTCATCCTGCAACCCCACAGGACACACGCATGGATCTGTTGTCCCAGTGTCACACTCCGTGAGACCGTCCCACAGGTTGCATGTCCATATCTCGATGGATCAAAACTGGCTTGGTAACATGAGAGAGACCTACACAGTGTCCATCAGGTGGCTTTAATGTTGTGGCCGATCGATATATAATGTGCAATTGTTAGTACATAGCGGTATTAGGTGTTCCTTTAAGGGCTGGCAAACATTCTCCTACGGAAGCAAAATGAATCGATAAAAACACAGTTACTATATAGCTGAAAAGAAAGACTTAAGAAAGTTGGACACAAGGACGCTCTTCTTAGTAAATGAAAGTTGACTTTTTGTAGATACATGGTTTTTACTTGATGACAGCAACTTTATGATTAAAGGGAAATGTTGTAACACTGTTGATACAACAGCGATGCAATGCTAAATATCACGTTATCTTCTACACGATCGCAAGCCAGCCTTAAGCTCTGCAAACAACAAGGGTAAAGAATACTGATGAGCGGCCCTTCAACCTAATCTCCTGCCTAGCAATCACTCCTGAGCACCGCTTCCGTCTGTCAGTCGGAATATGTGCAAGAAAGCAAGCCAGCTTGTTTCAGGCCAATGCAGCACAGCGTGCGTGCACAAAGGGGCTGCAGGACAATCTTTTAATGGGCAGCAGAGGCAGAGGACTGCCCATCCCGTCCATTTCAATTAGACAAAACTGCTGACTGCTTGTGCACACATACATTACCATCATTTTCCTCCTCTGGCACACACTCAAAGCCGATGGATACAATCAGCAGTGCGTTTTTTTTCTGAAAAATGTTACACCCCACTTCATTACACACGACAAATGACTTCCTTGGTGCTCCATAGATTAGTCTTGCTAATCCCTCTTTGTGTTTCTCTAAGTCAAAGAGTGAAAACGAGAACATGGCAGGACAACAATCAAACTTACCAATCAAGCATTTAGAAATAAAGCTTAATCAGTTTTACTTATTAAAACATCTTTTAATAGAGTATTTCTTTTAACATCCATCTTATATAAAGTGTTTCAGTGAGCAACAATAATTAGAAGAATACACACTTTGAACAGTACATTGCTGAGCAAGACAAGCATCATTGATTTTTTATGGGACAGAATGAAAGGAATAAGGATATCTGGAACTAGCAGAGTGAAAGAAGAGGTTCAAACAACATTACAGACTTCTGCTCTGTCCCTCCAAAGAAAATAACTAAGGGTCTGTTGTCAGTATAGAACAGACATGCTGGAGCTTTTATACAGCTGAAGGTCAAATATAATTGATAGCTCTTCTTGTCTTGCCTTTTGCTGGAAATATGTTAAGCAGAAAGTGGTGTTTTTTAGTGTTTGCCAAACGGTTAAACAGCTGCTGTTTTTTTAAAGAATAAACATACAAACTTTGTATACTGTAAAATATACATATACCCATGATCCCTTAAACAGGCACACTAGAGAAGCATTTCAGGACACACTGCACTGCATCAGGCTGCTTCAGTCACTATATTGATAGCATGAACTACAGCAACATGCGGTAACGATTGATAATGCCTCTCAGAGCTGTAGCCTTAATGAGTTCAATGCATTGTCTACTTAAATTCGTGAAACCTGTTGAAGGAGAATGCCTTTGCTGGGTGATGTTGCCTTATTCACACACTGTCTTTCTCTCTCGCTCACACATTGTCACCTGTCTCTATTATGTCTTTGGTGTGGCAAAGTCCCAGGCAGTATCCTGGGCACACTTCCACATGGCACGCACCAGCCGAGTGAAGCCCATGTCCTTGGGTTTCTCCAGCCCACGCATCAGCCGCTGCTTCATGATGGCTATGAACTCCTTATTACTAAGCTCTCCATTCCCTAAGGAAGACAGACAAGAGGAGAGGAGGAGAGGGAGAGGGGTGACGGACAGGGGAGGGCAATGATGAAATAATAGGGGAAGAGCACGAAAGAGGAGGATATGACTTCCATTTATTGATGATTTCCACCTCCGGAGGCATCATTTTCTTTCCATAAATATTTACAGGGCAGAGATATGATGAGCCTGTCAGCTACTTACCATCACAGTCAAACAGAGCGAACACCACATCACACACGTGATCTGACAACTCCACCTTGGCTACAGTGCGAGCCACCTGCTTCATGGTAACTGAGAGACAGAGGGAGGCAACCAGAGACAGAGAGATTCACAGTTTGAGTGGAACAAGAATTCAAGTGGAGACAGATTCACACAAGTCAGCTTTTAAATGGCCTAAGTCAAAAACATGATGTGTGAGTCAACAGCACTAAAAAGAAGGCAGGGGTTTCCATTCACAAGGCAGATTATCTGTCAGACACAAGAGAGCTCAAGAAGGGGCCCAGAGGAGTATCAGGACATCTAGCTGAGAATGAGACTGGAGAGAAAAAGATGAGGGGATGCAGATGCACACAACACAAGTCATGTGGACTCTCTGCAAATGATTTGTTCTTTTGTAGCATCAGTTGCCCTAAATTCAAAATACTTCCAAACAACAGATGACGGTCTGTTTCGAGGTGCTGTCTGTTCACCGTCTACTCCAGACATTTGATTTTTGTTTTACCCATCTGTCACTCTTCTAGTGTGGACTGCAGCCGCAACATCATGGAAATGTTTGTCCAGGCTGCCACTGTAGAGGTGCATATGCAGCAGCATGACGGCTCCTCAAAAGTGAAGCGATTGCTCCCTAGCGGCTGGCTGTTAGTTCAGAAAGCGCCTGATTTGATATGCAGCTGAGTTTTCTCTCTCTAAACATCAATATTGCAGTCGATCATGTTCATTTAATTGCGGGAAGCCAAAACCTTAATTAATATTCAATTAATTGTTCTTCAGCTCTTGCACAAAGGAATGGAAATGGAGGCACAGAACTGGGAGAAAGAAGCTTCAGAATCATTTCAGAAGGAACATTAAATTTTGTTAGTTTCCACAATAATTATTGATTATCAGACTTCAAAAGGAACAAGTGGAGGAGGAAGGAATGAAACAGATGAGAGCCAGGATGAGCAAAATAATGACTGGCAAAATCTCCCTGCAAACAGAAAATGAGCACAATCACACCACCATGAGCCTCACGAGTGGCCTTTTATTCTACCTTTAAGAGAGACAATGTGCACATCCAGATTTTCCACACCCACATATGAGAAAGTGTACTGAAAGGGTGTGAAACTGTTGGATTTGAGAGTGAGGTGAAAGAAATTGTAAAAGAGAAACAAAGACATAAAAGAGCAGAGAGAAAAAATGCAAAAGCTCCTTTGGGCTTGAAGTGTAGAGAGACGGTTTCAGTTTGTGGACAATGTAAGGATGCTGATAATTTGCAGAAGCGTGCCTGGCAGCTCTCCATGAAACTGTAGCAGCCTGATGTTTCCAGTACTGCTTCACAAACATACTGACACACATACATGTGCTTGTTACTGTGTAGACAAGCAGCTGAAACCAAACAAGGACCCCGGGGCAGACCCTGCACTCCCTTAACGCAGCAGCTGGTTATCAGTGAATCAGAACTAAGAGATAAGCAGAAAGAAATCCTATGGAGACCTACTGAAGGGCTAAATCATTGTATCAAATGAAGGAAATATTGAGTCATTAAACAACCGCCATATTAAAAAAAGTTGCAGGTCTCATCTGCCAGTGCTGCTCTTACGTTAAATTGAAATTCATTGCTAGGTTCTGACAAATGAATTCAGTAATAATGAAACTGTTGAGGCAGATAAAGCAAGCATGAGTAACTTAATGACTGATTCCACACTTAGTTATTAGTCTTATTGAATAATTACTGTAAATATAATCTTTAGCAGTGAGAATGACACAACCACAGCCAAGTCTGTGTGATATTTAAAGTCTTTAGGACCCACTACAGTGAAAATTAAGTTTTCTTTTTACCTTGTTACCTTGTCCATATGGTATTTTTATAAGCTGGAAGATATATCATGAGTAAAATAAGCTGTCAACACCATGGCTGAGTGTTTCCACCTTGAAGGTGCAGTGTACCAGTGACGGTCTGAGAAACATGGATTCAGGAGTTTATATGTTACAAACCTGAGGAACTGATTCTGTCAACTTGCAACAAGGTTGGTGCTTTCCGTGTCATTAGTCCTCGTTAATATTCAGCTTACCATTGTGTAACATAGAGTAGATTCACAGGATTTGGGAAAAGTAGTACCTGGCAAGCTGGTGTGGTTGAGTTGCAATGAGCAGAGAGGTGAGAGAGGAGAGAGAGGTGGTGACGTCATACATCTGCACATTTTAGAGGAAGCAGTGGTGTGGAGTTGCATGTAAGGCATTTTAAGACGAGAAGGGATCATTGTGGACAAAACTGCTAAATATGTAACTCTGAAGCAAAGAGTTGAGGTTTAGGGGGTTAAATCAATGACTAGAGAGGGAATTTAACACATCAAGTTTGAAAATTAAACCCCTTTTATGAAAATCTTGGTGTGAAGATGAAGAATTGCATGTTGAAGTGACAAGCCGACATGTCCAACTCCTCTGGTAGGTAACTAACCTGTTAAAGTGTCTTGCTATTGTGTGAACAGCTACTACTGGAGTGTGTAAAGCATGCAATCTGACAGCAGTTGCTCCATGGCATAATTGTGAAAATGCCAATATCTGACAGATTATGGCTGCACTGTAATCAGATATAACAGCTGCTCTTCTGTTGTATTCCTTACAAAGCAGCTACACTTAGTGTTTCTTGAAGTATTATGCCATACCTGCCATTAAAACTGTAACTTTAGGAGTCCCCAAATCAACCAGGACTGTAATCCTAAGAACTACAATTTTAATAATTGCACTGTTGCTCTTGTCCCCCACCAGTCTCCAGCCTACAGATGAAATACATCATCCTGGAGCTTAGGAAGGAGAGAGCTACCCCTTAATGATGCGGCAGCCAAGTCACTGGCCCAGTGATGATGTTGGCACATGCCAGGGGTCATCAGTATCCTGCAATGTAAGTAGGAAGTGATCTGTTGTGTGTGCATGAGTGGTTCTTAAATTTAAATATGCACGCTCCTGCAGGCCTAAGGGAAAAGGAGGTAGATAAATGGACGGATGGACAAGCAGATGACAAATGGCTGAGCAAGAATTGGGAGCAAAGCCAGGCAACAAAAAAGAAAAGATGTGGGAAGCAGATTTGGCTGTCCGAGTGTTAACAGCTCTGAAAGGCAGAGGATGAAAGTGACAACAGTTAAGTCTAAAGGGGAGTAATTAGGAGGATCAAGAGAATGTCAAAGGA
Organism: Dascyllus trimaculatus; assembly: GCA_024666655.1. Classification (NCBI taxonomy): domain Eukaryota; kingdom Metazoa; phylum Chordata; class Actinopteri; family Pomacentridae; genus Dascyllus; species Dascyllus trimaculatus. Next base: position 22,397,725 of record CM045464.1, on the reverse strand, counting down.
AAAGGGCGAATGTGGGTGTACCTTTATCTATAGAGGCTCCAGCCATGTGGTAGAAACTCAGGGCTGTGTCCACGTCATTCACATTCTTTAGGAAAGTAAAGAAGTTCTCCACCTCCTCAAATGTGATGCCCTGCACAAGATGGGAAAACATTAAAAAACAAGTCTGGGTGAAAAACCCTGAGGCAAACCAGGAACAAATCATTCCTTCAGTTTTATCTAGGCCATTAGAGTACTGCAATCCTGTGATAAATGAGCCAAATATTGTCATGACAAGAGCTGCGACTGCGCAATGCCCTTTCTGAGAGCAGCTCAGCAGTGTGACATAAATGACAAGAGGAAGTGGGCAGAAGCTTTAGACACACATGGATGAACAGTGTGCCATAGATGGACAGGGGAACAGACGGTCTAAAACACACATGCACATACAGTATATATACGTACAAACACACACACAGTCACACAGCTGCTGCACTGCTGATGGGCTCATTTGCAAAGAAAAGTGAGCAGCTGGTGCTGGGCAGTAAATAAAACGTCTCTCATTTACATTGCAGGTAATGCCAACGCAGAGAAAAAGACAGCAGGACGGCAGAAGAGAGGGTAAGTGTCAAAAGAAGGAAAGACAGTGAGGGATGCTTACTGCAGTTTAATTCCTTAGAGATACAACTCTGGCAGCACCAGCACCTCATCTTTTTTATCATGACTGGAAGGAACAGCCTCAGCCCTGCTTTCTGTTTTGTTTTTCTGCTAATCGCTGTATTTAAGCATCTTTTATCACAGCCCAGTCTGACATCTGTGGTGCTTTAATGTGTAATAACACACTACTCTGTGATGACTGAACACTTGGAATGTGGAAAAACTGAAATGGGACATGTTTTTGCTGCAGCACCTCTCGGGATATGATATGCATGGGCGTAACTTCAGTCACTTGACTAATGGGGCTCGTTACAGTGAAGCAGAAACAGCATGATGCCAGAGTCCATAAAAAAGGAGATAGATATGCATACACTGAAATTCACTTCATAACCCTTTACTGCTTGAGAAGTTTTAGATTATTCATCCATTTAGTCCGTTCCAGTGTAGACATTTTAGGCTGGTCTCACACTGCAGGAGTTTTGGGACAATCTTCCCTGTTTCATCTCTCCTGACAGTCTGACGAGAAATCTAGTCAGGAATCTTGGTCTGACTAAATGTTTGTCCCAGATTATCTGGTAATGTGAAGGATTTACAGATCCAGTTCTGAATCTCTTGAACTGCTGCTGCCTGACTGTTAAGCAGCACTAAACATTTAAGGCTAATGTTAGCAAAAAAGTTGTTCTGCCACAGTCTCCATTTTGTTTACATTTACTTTCCCATTACTTCAAGTGAGGTGACACACTGCTCCCCAGAATGCTCCTTCCGGCACAATAATCTTAAAAAACCTTGTAGCGTGTACATGTCTAAGATTAGTGAGTGAAGGATATCTGTCAAATTTCCCCTGGCATGTGATATAACCCGACTTCAAAATCTTTTAGGATTGTTAAACTCCTGTAGCCTGAGCCCAGCCTGAACGCTTAAAGCAATGTGGCTGTGCTCAGTAAAGGTGAAGAATAAGTAAAACTCTGTTTTTAAAAGACTGCACATTCAGAAGTAAAATAATCTGAGGAGTAAAATGAGAAGGAATGAATGCTCTAAATACACTAACAGAGAAAGAGCTTACAGAGAAGCTCAGAGTGGGATGAGGGATTAACTTGTGCTCTTTTGCCAAGCAGTGGCTGCTCTGTCTTTGGTCATCACAAAACAGTGATAGTGGTGACTGGAGAGAGTGAGTGTCGGTCAGGTGGATACCATCAGGCACCGAATGTGCTGTCTTCTGCCAGTGATGTATTACCTTTCATTCCGCCTCTCACAAACACTCACAATGTCCCAGCAGCATCTCTTCTTCCCTCAGGCACACACCGTCTGTCACACATCCTCCCATGTAGGCCAATTAGTTAAAACATTCACACCACCACATCACACACCATACAAACCACAGAGTACCCATCACATATCTCAAATGTCCATTCAAGCATGAATGAAATCACTCAGATTTATCTACCTGTGCATCCTTAAACATTTTCTTCAAGCCTTTCTGCATCTGCTTGAGTTTCCGAGACTGGACACCACTGTAGGCCAGCAGCATACCCCCAAACTGTCTCTCAGAGATTCTGCCATCCACAGGATCATTCCTTTCAAACTGGAGGGGGAAAGAGTGACACAGAGGGAGATTGAGTGCTATGTAGTTGGACAAACAAATTAATAGGAGAGGGAGGGTATGGGGAGATGGTAAACAGTAAATACTGGTGTCAGGCTTCACGTTGAATCATGCTTGGAGCCAGCATTGGTGACATTAAATCTGCATGTGCATTTTTTACAACGTTCCACTGGACGATGGCTTAACAACAGTAGGCTTTGCCTGTGTCAGGTCAATACAGTCGATTTATGTCTGAGGATGTTTGACAGCCACAAGGCTCCCTCCCTGCTTTCTCTCTTAATGTGTCGACCTCTCAAAATGTTAATTTGTTGTATTTCTAGCAGGCAGCACGCAACTAAGCCATAAGAGGAAATTTCAAATGTGACGTGACCTTTCATGCACCCATCAAATATCTACATTTTTTTTGTATGTTCCAATACAATCCAAGATAGCAGATCTGGATCTTTAGCTTATGCTGTATAGAGATACAGATCGATCACAGACAGTAGGTTTTCTCCCTCTTTGTATACCCATGCATTTAGAAAATCTAAATCTAATGCCCTGAAAACAGATTGCAAATTCATTAACTAGGGGTATTACAAGAGTTACAAAAATAAAAGAGGGAATGAGTTAAACATTCAGCAAAAACAATGGCTACAGATGGTGAAATACAGCCTCGGGAAAGCTGTAGCCTCAGACCCAACACAAGAGAGGAAAAAAACATCAGGAATAAGATTACCCATGTAATATGATATCAGCCTTATCTGTGGTGTTATGATTTCACTCTCCGAGCTATGTGCTATCATTAAGGCCTGACAGATAGAGCTGGCAGATGCTCAGATTGGAGTCCTACTCTTGGAGCTTCAGATGACCATTCTGCTTCAGTGTATCAGGCACTACCCACGCTAATTAACAGCATTACCATATGCTCAACAAAGCTGATCAGTTGTTGTTACTGTAGAGGCATGGTGTCACTCTAAAGAGACAGAAGCTAGCTTTTAGATTCAACTGTCAAAAGCTTTGGATTGCGACACTGACCAGTGCTGACATGCAATCCACAAAGGGAATTTGTCATTCTCAGCGTTGTTTTCCTCTGTTTATTGCATAACAATCACCTGTCACTGCCTCCTCGCTTCCCCCATGACTCGAACATTTTTTAGTTTATTTACTCTCTGGGAGTAAATGTAGCAAGGGCAGTATGATTTACTTCACTCTGTTAGAAAGCTGTTTATTTTCCTCTGTAATCCCTAATGATTACAGAAAAACTTAAGTCAAAGATTTAAGATTGCAGAAGAGCTGTGAAATTCAAAATATTTAATTATAATTGTACGTATATTACAGTAAATCAGTAAATGAAACACACTCCATAGAATCTTCTTTTCCACCTTTCCTCATTGACTTTCCTCTTTCATTACCTCTAGTTTGAGTACATCGTGCTGCAATTTCCTCTGAAACTCCAGAAAGCTGCCAATGGTGAGTTTTCCCTTAAGGTCTTCTCCAAAGAAGTAGGTGGTAAGAGCAGAGCTGCAGCCGGCTGTCTTCAGGGTGTTTCCTGTGGTGGAGCGGTCACGATGACGCATGCCCATACTGGTCTGGGAACGAATGATGCTCTGGACCTGCAAATGTATGGGGTTTCATGTCAGTCAGGAAGAGTGTGCATATAAGTTTTTACAAGTAGCCATTTATTTTCTGGTTTAAAAGGTGCACAGAAATTGCTTAAAAAATTATTTAATCAGACAATGGCCCACAATATAAAAGCCTCAGAGATTTGGCTAAAATTGACTTCATGTATACAGAGCAATATGCTAAGTCACATTTCAAAGCTGTTAAAAATAATTTTAAAAAACAACTATTTATTGTTATAGATAATGAGGTATAAGAATAAAACTCTCTACCTGAATAATACAGTGCATGTACGACTGTATATGATAAATCCAGACCCATTAACACAGACTGCAGAGCACAGCACTTATCTCTTCTCTTTGAGAGAACGTCACATTGATGGACCTCAGTGTGGGAACTTACCTTTATTGCCTGTCAGGGTGTGTTACTGTAATGCAATCAGATGCTACTCAAGCTGTTGAAGCACAGTCCAAACATATGAGCTGGCTCTTATGAGCTTCTGTCTCGTGTAGGTCTGTCTTGTGCAGGTTTGTGTGTGTGTACTGCATGTAGAATGTGCTGTTGGTAACAGTCTAACCTGTTCAAACTCCTCCAGGTCCACCTCACCATCACCATTCAGATCAAACATCTTGAAAGCAATCTCAAAGTTCCTCTGGGGAGCTGGACACCACAGCAGGCAAACCCACACAAAGAGACACATTCTCAAATCAATCCATCACAATATGAAAACAACAGTCACAGTGGATCGACCCAGACAAAAGCTGAGGAGTTCAATACTGGCTCATCATTACACATCAGCTGTGCAGCATCTTAAGCCTTTACCTCACAGGGGGTGAGATGAAGGCCTCACACAGGGATAACAGCCATCAGCCCACACTTATTACTACACATTTAGCCCCAATCTCTGCAAACAGTGAGGCCACTAGACCAGATTTTGCACTCTGTGTGAGCTTGAATACAACGTTTGAATCAGTAATTTATGAATATATTTGCTGCATTGTCTCCAATCTCAACAGCGATTACTTACCTGTAATGACAACACAACCAGAGCTGGTAAGATTTAATTGTGTGGTGCCACTTTAACATTTGTAACTACTCCACACCTATATTTCTATCTCAAATACAACACCTATAAATTCCATTTACAGAATGTTATTTAAGGTTTATATCTACACGTCATCCATTCTTTTTTGCTTTATTAAAATATCAAGACCATTACTCCTAAAATCAATTATGTATTATCAATTATTAGCTGCCTATTTTAAGGGTGACCTAGACTGTATTATGCAAGGGCTATATACACCAGAGGGCCAAAGCACTATCATCACTTCTGCCTAATGTGCTGTTGGTCTTTCGAATGCCTACAAAACAGCTCTGACCTGCTGAGACATGGACTCTGTAACACCTTTGAAGATGCCCTGTAGTATCTAGTGCCCTGACGCAGCACCTAAACACTATAATTTGGGAGATGACTCTGATCAGACTTCTTCCAGCAATTCCCTTACATCCAGCCCTTAGTTCATGGTTTGACCTGCCGCAGACCACTGTAGATAGGTACCCACTACTGCTGACCGAGAGCATCCCACATGCTTTTGTGATGCTCCAATCCAGTCATCTAGTTCTATCGATAAGATTTTTGTCAAAGTTGTGAGATAATCAACTAATTATATCCATCATCTAGGAGTGATCACAATGTTTTGACTCATCTGCGTAATTCCTACACCAAAAATAATAATATATAAAACAATAAACTCTTTCATGATATCATATTCTTGTAAGTGGTTCACATTTTTTTACTGTCCTCCGCACTGCTCTTTTTGTGGCCATGTTAAATGCACTGAAACCAACCATAAGGCATCCTGTCCTGTCTGCTTAAAAATGACTTGTCCTTGAAAACTTCCCCCGGGACTTTCTCCATATGAATGGATTATAATAAATGGTCTAGCTAAGCTGCGGATAAAAGTTTACTAGCCACTGGAGAGAAAAGAGTCAAGATTCATTTTCATTACCACGAACTCTGACATATTCAGAGCAGAGGCATTAATGTGCAGTCTATTCCCTAAACCAGCTAAAACTGATTCTATGAAACACAACATCTCCAAACAAGCCACCTCCGTAGACACACATTAACTTTGACATAACCACATCATTCTGAACAGGCAGACTGCTTTAACCCAGTTTATAACATCGTATTAAAAATTTCACTCCTTTTCACTTTCTGTCTTAGCTGACACAGTAAGAAAGAAAGAGCATAGAAGACACAGAAGAGATTTTCTTGGGATTTGATTTGTGATCAGTGCATAAGATTTAAAAGGATGTGGGATTGAATGAGATGAGTCATATGAACCATTCAATTTCTTGGCAGCCTGCACAGTTCAATGATGTACTTACTGGACAGCACAGTAGTGAGAAAGATGTAGTCAGAGAAAGAGATGAGGCCACATTCTCCCAGTGTGTAAAATATGCTGTCCTCATCTGCAAACTTCTCCCTCTCTTGGGCAATCTTCTACTCATCCAGGCCAGGACACAAAAAGGAAAAAGTTATATTAAAAACATTTCACATTATTCAGCACAAGCTATATAGCTTCTACAGTTGTGTTGTTGTGTGTGTGCAAGCAAATATGTGTGTCCGTGAGTAAAGCTCAATCAGAGACTGGCTATGCTCAAAACACAAAACATGAGCACACATACTGTTCTTTCACACACACAAACACACATATTAGAAACAGTTACAGCACAAAAGGTTGATTATGTATGTATACAAATATACATACAGGTTATCACAGTAACAGTCATGCAAGTGCTGCATACACATGAGGCCATACAGGCAGGTGAGGATGGCAGTGAGGAACAATTAGTTTGTGGTCAGTTCGAGTACAAAACACATTATCCACCAGAGACTGTACTCACAGTGTGAAATTGACATAAAGAGAAAGAAAACATCACGAGAGACTGTAGCACAAACACACACTATTGATCAAACATATTTGTAACACTGGATTAATCATTTAAAACAGTGACTTTAGCTCTCTTTCACACATACACAAACGCACAGTTAACTTCACGTTTCGCTGTTAGCATGTGTATATTCACAGCATTGCATGAAAGTGTGACTTAACATGCACACATCACACTCAGTGATAAAGAGTTGAAAGACAGTGTCCCACTAGTAGGACGCTCCACCAAACAGATGGACAGAGCATGCCTAGAGAAAGGGCGGTGGAAGAAGGGGTGGTGAGGCCTGGGCCACACTGAGCCCACGTGGAGTTACCTCCGTCTGTAAAGGGGTCCATTTCAGAGGAGGAGGAGGGAGGAGAAACAACTGTTAGCGAACATCATGGCCTCTGCTGTCTTTAGCAGGGCCTTGAATGACAAAGACACGCATGTGCATTCATATTGTTGCAAAAAGCCCACACACACACATACACAGACCATCTTGTTCAAAACAAGATAATTGGAGGGATGCCACTCAAAATTAAGAATTCAATTATGTCTTGTGGTTGCTCTCGTTTGTGGTTACAATTAGCGTTTCAATATCAATACATTTCAGTTGAAGTAAACTGAACTGATGCAGCTCCATTAAGTATTATCACCAGAGCTGTATGCCGAATACAAAACATATGAATGCAAAAATTTGGTGCCATCCCCCTTAGTAGCAGAGCAATTCTTTCACATTCTTTCCCCATGAACCGACTCCCTCCTCATATGAAACAGGCTGCATAGTAGTAGCTAAAAACAATTTGTTTGAGCTGATAAAATGTATCACTATCCCCAATTCAAGTCTATCCTGACTCTTACAAGTCAGAGATGCTATTATAGAAAAATGGTTTCTATACAAGACATACATTATTGATGGTATCAACATTACTGGTATAAGAGGAGAAGGGAGTGGGAGAGAGAAGGGGGAGGTCAAAAAGAGAAAAACGTTATTTTTCGAAATATGCTGCTGGTGGAGATAAAGTGACAGACAAAAAGGTTCCAAAATTGCAAAATTGTACTTGGTGCCTTAAGAGTTAAAGGCTTTCTGGTTCGAGTGTGGGAGTGGGAGAGAGTACTAGAAAGGGACAGGTACATGCGTATAATGAAAAGAAAGAGCAAAAAGTGAAAGTGATAGGGGTGAAAGTAAATGAGGTTGGTATTGGCCCCTAGGTTTGCAACAATTATACACTGAGACACCCTCTTGACCTGAGGTGAGACAGAGTCCTAATGCCAGTCCACAAAACGGAGAAGAGTCACAAACAACCACACAAGTGTGTATTTTAGTGGGCAAGCATGCCCACACAGACAGCTACATACACAGAAGGCATAGCCACACTGGGCCTCATTATCATGATCAGAACAGAGGCACAGAGCACATTAGGCATAATAGCCCATTTTTTTTAGTGTCCTGAGTTAAGGTCAAAAATGCCCCCAAAGAATAGCAAAAATTAAGCTAAATGGAACCAAATTCATACATAATGGTCAAAGAGTGGACCCAGAAAGCTTATTCATTTGATAAAAAGAGAATACACACAAACACAGAGTATAATCTCATATAGCCTGTACTCCAGTCAGAAATGAACAAAATTCTCTCTTTTAGGATCCTACTCTACAACCTGACAATGACCTGACAACAAAGCATTCACTATCTTCCTCTCTCACACATACACTGTGTGCTATCTTACTGTACATCTCTCTAACAAATGAATGATGTAACACTACACTCTCTAAAGCAGACACAGAGGTGTGACAGTGTGTATATCAGGCTGTGCTGCTTGTTCCTTATTGGCTTTTCCACATGGAGCCTGTGGCTCTGTTGTAAGATCACGCCGTTTTCCCTTTCATCCTCTATCTTTCTGTTACCGGTGCAAGATTCAGCTCCTGACACAAGATATGCAATATTAGGTTCTGCAAGAACAAGCCATTCAGCAGTATAAAAATGTATATAGGATTCAGAAAAATGAAAAAAGCTTTATCTACAGGACATCCCTATTAGGTCATTCAATTTCACACACAGACTCTGAATCTTATCAGTGTAGTTTTTATCAGTTCCAATTCATCAGCCAAGGAAGCATTCACAAATAACAAAAAAATCCCAGCTACATTTGAGTCAGTATTTATCACTCATCAAAGATGTTCTCCAATGCACTGATCTTCAAATAATTGCGAAACTAATTGCTGTAGCACTCAAGTTAATCATTAGTTAACACCTTGTCTGTGTGTGTGTGATGTGTTCATAGCAGTCTGTGTATGTGAGTGTGATTTCTTTTTAAATATCCATGTTAAGCTTGGTCATGTGTTCACACGTCTTCATGTGCCAGCTACGTTATGGGCAAGTCCACTGGCTGTGTCCAGATGATGAAATGAACAACTCAACTAGTCTGTGAGCTGAGGCAGAAACACAGTGCTGACAGAGCTGCTGGCTGAACGGCGCTGGCGGCAGGGCAGTGAAATGCACTGCTGTCATAAACTACACATTCTGCACAACCCTGTCAGTGAGGGAGACTATATACAAACAGACAAGGTTACAAGTTTGGCCAGGGCTAATCTCTCCAGTGCATTAGGCTAAAGAGCAGCCCAATAGCTGTCCTGGCTAAATTTCAACTAGCCAACAAATGAGACCCAAGCAGTTCAAGGGAAGCACAGCCAGAGGCATACATGCAAGGGCTAAATCCCATTCTAATCATTTCACATGAGTGCTTAACAAACATTTTCTAAACACCCTATTAAAAGTGACTCAGTTAAAAACTTAGACTGCACACAGTTTGTAGATTCCCATATTTCATTGTTAAATTAATTTCTGCAATGTATTTTTTCATGCCTCTGACTCAGCACATGATCAAAGTTTAAATAAATCATCTGCGGTGGCTTTCTGTTAAATCCAAATATATGTAATATGAACTATTTTACATAATTGAATCAACCATATGGCACTGCAGTACTGATGGGTTCAATCATATCACAGCTGTGCTGGGGAGAGAGCTAGCATTTCTGACATACTGTACCATCATGCCAAAACAAAAGAAAACAGGCAGCTGCTGAAGCAACTATGATTGAAATGAGCCATAATCCCACACACTATTTTACAATCCACTTGCATGGATGTTTGGATGTTAAAATATGTAATTTGCCACACATCTATTTTCATCTAGTTTCACAGTTGTCAGTTACACAGCTATCACTGTGTAACCAGGCACCTGGCTTACGAGCTGAAGGCCACTTCAACCTGGCCCTCACTAATACCACTGTACTAGCTGCAGTGCTTTGTTACTGATAGGATCGGTGACCCTGTCCAACAATGCAGCTGCAGACACTGCCGTAACAGGGAAAAAGAGGGAAGCAAATGATGAAAGAATGTGATATTAGCCGCATGGACTGTGTTCTAACTTTGAAATATTCATTATCACACGATAAATAAAATGGCTTTTCTAAGATATTGTCTGCACAGTCTCCTCTAAGTGCCACAACAAAGATGAATTTATGGGTCTAGGCTTTGATTTGCCTCTGAAGATGAAAAGCTGAAGCTGCAAGGAGAAGGAATTGCTCCTACTCCATTTGTCTAAGCAGTGTGGTGAGTGTGCGTGTATTTGAGTGATGCCAGTCATGAGTGACCTGTCATCTTTTGCACAGGTGACTCTCAACAGAAATTGGTCCACTGGCGTGCAGTCACACTGATAAAAAAATTGAGATGTGTGTACAGTGTGACAGTCAGACAGCACAGAATGAGTGAGAAAACAATGAGAAGGTGGGGAAGAAATTCATTAAAAATGAATCAGCACCTTTTCAGTCATTGCTGATGCTTTGTGTGATGCAGTAGCTGTGGGGTTACTGTCACTTTGGCAGATACAATAAAAAGCATGACTTTCAGAGGAAACAGAACTCCAAATGACCTGCTTGTGGGAAAAGTCATTCTACGTCTGAAAGTGTGTGAGCGCACTTGCCCTGTGCTGCAAAACATACATTTAGGGCATGGTCCCCATAAAAGCACAAAAAAATCCTCAAACACTACATGATTCTATACTAGGTATTCGGCCACAGGTAATATAAACACATATGACCACCAGAGTGGCCAAGAGAGAATACTTTCTCCTTGTATATGATATCTTGGGAGCAAAACATCACTGGTTTGTAGGTGGGCAGGCAGGTGTGGGGGTGGAGAGAACATTACTGAATTAGCTTTCTACCTCTAGGTCCCAGGGGTAACCACAAAGCAGGTGTACCGTGAATAACTCATAATTATGCATGGAGCACATTCAGAATAATGCCTCCTGATGTGGAACACTTAATAAACAGATTTTGTTTGCTGAGGAATGGCAGCTGTCTCATAAGAGGTGAGGGCGAGCTGAATTAGCTGTCCAAATTTACAGACAATACAACCTCTAATTGACTAGAAAAGAGAGAGACAGTAAGAGAGAGAAGATCTCATCTGTGTGTTTATACGTGAGGATTTCCAGACACCAAAATAGAGAGAGGTTAAAGAAAGCACATGAGAATTAGAGACAGTGTGAGGATTTAAAAAACAGAGCAGTGAAAGTCCAAACAGTGGCCCCTGAGAGTTCCCTGTGAAATCAGAAAGGGTGAACATGAAAACAGTTGGTGTGACTAGCTGCTTGTTTCCACAGGAGCAGCCCCATCCACAGTCCCTCTGTGACAGGTGTCCGCTCTCAGTCGTAGCAGGTCACGCTGAAGACAGTGTGGCTTTTCAAACAGAGCCACAGTATATAGAAACAGTTTGGATACATTTCAGATGTACAGACCAAGCCCTGCCCTCAGTATCTCTAAACCATGCTCTACAGATATCATGCAGCACTGACATCTGGACAATCCAGAGGATGGATTTGTGAAGGCTATCAAGCACATCAACACAGCCTTGACATCAGCTAAGAGAGCCATTTCCTGGGTCCAAAACCACCCTGTGATGCCACCATGCGCAGAAAGGGGGCGCCATCACCAGCTACTTTCTCTTTGAGACGCAGGCAATAGAGCAGTGCATGCTAGGAAAATGGCTAGAGCGCCAAAGCGTGTGAAAAGCTATAGCTGATATATTTATTAGAAGAAATGAAAAGATGAGGAGAAAAAGTGTTGGTAAAGCAAGATAGAGGGAGTGCAGGGGAACAGCACTTCTACAATTTGGCACTGACCAGTACTCTAGAAATTAATAATTGTAGCTGCTCTTTGCATCTCAGCTTTGCAAGACTTAATTTTCTTCATAAAATTTAGATATAAATGTGTGTGAACTTTAAATTTGGGCACTGACTAGTATAATGTAAATTATGCAGCAGTGCTGCAGCATTTAATAATCCCTGTCCATAGTATAGTATTCACTTTCAATAATTCAGCAGGGAAGGCATGGCATGCAGCTGCCTCCGACAAGCTATATACAAAGGGCACTGGGAGGGTCTCCAACACAATGCCCAATAACAACATAGAGTTTGAGTTTGCCTATTTGATGAAAGCACACACACAAACACACACACAATGTAATGTGTGTCTATCTCGGTTCAGGACACTCCCGATCATTATATGGTGAACAGGTTGCAGCCTGCCCTTTCCTGCGCTTAGCTTATCTTCATATCATCCTGACTGACAGCGGCATTCAACCCTGCTTAAAGGACAGATCATTCAGCTGACAAAGCTTATAGGTCAGGGCTCATTTATCTACACTCACCGACATAAACGTGCGCATTAGACATTTTGAATCTGTTTCTCCAATGCAGTGTTACGTAAAAGTAGGATGCAGAACAAACACTTGCATATTAACCTAAATGTCTAGGTATATAAAATTAATAGGCAGAAAGATCTCAGAGTGTATTACTGTGTGTACTGCATTCACATTGTAAACCAGTTTCTAAGTTTGTTTAAAAGTCTCCTGGTTAGCAGCACAGCAACTATTAGATTATGTCCAGTTTAATGCACTATTGCACTGTGAGTAAACTGTTGACCAGCCAATTAGTAACAAGTACTTTTGAAGACCATGACATAATCTGCTTGTTATACATAATTACAGTGGTGTTCCTTTTTCTACTTTGTCTGACAGTGTACAAAGCATACAGCAGGTTTACAGTGCGAGAGTAAAGCTAGATGTAAACTTTGTATTTATTGGCAGTCCACAGATTTCTTGTGAGAAAATGCATGTATTAAATGCATAGTTTGGCTGCTCTCCTATCCATAGCGGTCATAAACTCAATTGAGGCTGTGACTCTGGTGTTACACTTGCTGAAGCTGAGATGTGGTAAATACAGAAAAACTATTTACTTAGCCGTTCCCCTGAACTAACAACAGTGAATAGCTATGCCCTCCATTTCACTACAGAGAAGTGAGAGAGTAAGTAATCAAAAGACAGAAAAAAACAGAGAGCCATTATAGAGAGAAGAGAAAAAAAGTCTAGAGGAGAAAAAGGGAGTAGGTGGTGACTACTAAGTGCAGTTTTTCATTCAGGTGCACACATGCTGCTCGGCACACACCCCATACCTGCCAGAAGTCCTGCAGAGAGGGAGGGGCAGAACGGGAAGGAGACGAGGGAGGGAGACAGAGGAGGAGGAGGGACGGGGAGGTTGGGGGTGGAGAACGGGTGATCAGTAGATTGAATGATTGGGGGAGGAGGCAGAGAAAAAGTGGGAGACGGGGAGTTGAGAATGATGGTTATTCACGAGGAGGGGAAGAGAGAGAAAATGGAGGGATTACTTGTTATGTGAACAAGAGAGGCTGGTTGATAAGAGCATGGGAGAATAATCAACAGTTAACAATGGCAATGTCAAGTCACATCAACATTACGGTAGCTGAAAGGATGCCCATATGATAAAGGCGGGAGAAGAAATCAGAGAGATGTGGTGAATTAGGAGCAGAGAAAAGATGTGATGTAATAATTTGAGAAAACACAAGAAATACCATTTAAGGACATCTAAAACAATAGTGTTCCCATAAACATGGAAAAATGATTGAGTTAATATGAACAACAGTTGTTAGCCATATGTTATCAACCTTGTTAGGCATGTGATGTTTGGCTTACGTACAGACTGAACCTGGAACAAATTAGTGTCAGCAGGAGAGGGTGGAGAGAGGAGTGGAGTGAGTGGTTTACAATGCCTACACTTGTACATATTATTCTACTTAACTGTGGCCAAACAGTACGTGTGTGAAAATCTCTGAATTGGCTTGGTTATTTTTAAACTAAATCCTGGGAAGTGAGACACGGAGGTCTTTTAAGAGAGCTCTCATGTTATTCTCACACAGGACCGCACTGCTCTCTGTCATCGACTTCAGCTTCCATCATACTTTACCACCCAACCCCCCAGCTGAAATGCTCCCTTTTAACTTCACCACACCCTCCATCAACTTCATGATTTACACACTACAGATATTGCATCACCATACTTGCAGTGGCCATTTCATCTGAGCCTAATTCATTGCACTTTTTAGCTTCGTGTGAACTAGATTTCATGGCCTCTTGGCAGGAAACAGTGGTGGTTTATTCATCCTCCAGCTAGCTAGATGTGCCCATTAAACCAATGAGAGAGGGGCACGTGTCTATGGGTAAAAAGGGGGCTGAGCAGAGCCAGGGAGGGAGGGGAGCTCTCTGGCCTCTCTGGCCTCTCTGGCCATGGCAGGGAAATCTCAGGGGACATCCAAAGCCAAATACAGTACCAGAAAGTCTCATGTATCACAAGATTTGCATGGCAAATAAAGACAAGGCCTAGATATAGGGATGACATTTACATAAGAGACAAGGGCCATAAATGGAGACTGTTTCATTTTGATTTTGGGCTGCCAAGGATTTTCACTTTTACTTTTAATTAGTGTACAGCCCAAGCTCTTTAGTTAATCGACTTTTGAAATATGGGTGAGTAAACATTTTTGGAGAATCATTCACAAAACATAATGCTGGGTAAAAATGAATTGCAGAAGGAGCAGTCAAGGGAGTAAAAGAAGAATCTAAAGAAATGAAATGGACTGCAGTCTCTCTTTAGCCTCACTGACTTTGTGCGATTCATCTGACTATAATATGGAATTAGGTAAAAACTCAAACCAACCTGGGGGCAGATGATTTTTGTGATGTGGTTAGAAACTACAATTATCACGCTGATGATTAGCTAATACTAAAAGAACGAGGATGGTTGGCTACTGAGTGTGAAAGATACTCCCTGAAATTTATGAGGGGGCAGTAATGGTCACAAATCAATATTGGGGAAAGCAGTAATGAAAATAATGTTGGTGATTTATATTTATGGCTCCTTTTTTCCTGACTGTGACCACAGAAATGTAATCACTTAGAGCACACAGACTAGCTTCTTTTAGTCAATCTGTGGCCACAGGGACAAAGGTTCACTTGCTGTCATTGTCTTTAAAAAGGTCATTAGACAGTAAGTAGGCTCAGTTTGTACACGTCCCTATTACAGTTCCTCTTAAGTGTTGAGGTGCTCTGGTAAAGAGCCAGGCTTTTCTAGGTCTAATTAACTGAATGCTTTGAGATAACACCGCAGATGGTTAAAGGATCCTTCCACAGGTTGAAGACATAATTTTTTTTCATTGCCCTTTAAAAAACTTTTTCTGAAGTTTTACAGCTCAAACAATATTTGGAAAGCAAATTAGTCAGATTATTAGTTCAGAAACAGAAAGGAAATAGCACAGTACAGCTGGACCAAAAGCAAAGACACAGCCAATGAAATATAGAGAGCGTACAGGGTATGTCAAGGGAAAAAAACATTCTTCCACTTTAAAATCATCATTTACACTGTTGCATATTTTAATATAAAACTAACTTATTCACAGTTTGCCAGGCATCAACAGAAATAAGTACAATAGACAAACAACCAAATGACACAGAAATACTACCTAAATTTATCACATTTGTGTTCAGTAGTATGTGGACTTTTGCTATTAATCTCTGCATTCTTTGCTGAATGTAATGGTGTTTTCCATATCCTCCACTATCTTTTCCATATGCCATCCTTTACAGTGCTGTAGCTTCACTGTTCCAGAAGAATTTGTTTATTTCTGGCAACAACTTATCACCTCCAATCATATCTTTTCTAGTTGTACTAAACCTCCTCCTTCAATGCCATTTCAGCTTAAAAGATGAATGAATGCAGCAGTGGTTAGATTTGGAACTTATTTCATTATGTTTTTGTATAATATTGCATATATAAAGTCTGATATTTAGCAAAAGATACATTTAAACTGGCTAAAAATGATCTGTTAAACAGTTTTAGTGTATATGTAAATTTGTCCATGTCTCGATAAGCAGTTAACCTGCGAGCTGACACTGATTATTTCTGTTCTAGAGATAATATGTTTGACTTTTATTGTCATGTTATTTCACATTACGGCACTGAGATAAGACTATAACTTTTCAAAACCTCCCTTGTAATTCCTTCCCTGTGTAGGCATATTTTAATACCAAAAGTCATGAACAGATAAAACCCTTGATGTATTCTGAGGTTATAAAGCCTGATTATCAAGTGCAGACGTCATTTGCTTCATCTTTTCTGTTTGAAAATAAGATCAATATTCTGGATTTAAGAGATTTATTAAAAAAAATGTATCTAATAAGATTATGAAAAGATAACTTTAGTAAAAAGTTTTTTTTTTTTTTTTTTTACCGAATTGTGAGTTTGCTTGGAACCACCTACTACAATGCTAAAAAGTAGGTTTTGTGGATCATCCAGAGTAACACGTTAATGTTAACTTTTTCTAAATACTTTCCAGTGCTTCAGGGGTATTAACACCTTCATTGTATTGGGGTAGCGGCAGACGTTTCAGAGGCATATATCTTAAAACCTCGGAACATAAAACTGAAATTATCTGAATGGCCAGAAACCACCATGAGGAATTGAGGTCAAGTGAGAAAATAGGGTTTTTGCATTCTGGATGAACGGAGTCTTTAAGCCTTTTTTCACATTGGTCATTCGGGGATTAAACCCCCTTTGGGAGACCAGCAAGCTGTGTAGTTGGAAAGGAAAGAAATTCTCATAATGCCTTATTAGCCCACAGGTTTCTGGGGAAATTAATTATCCATTTAGGTTACAATATATTTACAAAATCCCTCAATAGTTACTTTAAAGAGATTAAACTAAGCAATAATTATAACCCCCCTGCTTCTGACATCCACGATAGATCTGCTTTACCACTAAGACACCCACTTCTTACCTTCCCATCATAGCGTTTCACAATGAACTGATCCAGGCCTAGATCTGAAAAAGAGAGAGGGAAAAACAAATAGAGACATGTAGATTAGAACGAAAAATTCTATCAAATCAGATGTTAGGCAGACTAGTTACACACACAGGGGCAACAAGATGTACGTCTAGCAAGAAGCAGAGCAATTATATTTACTTGGTGTCATTACCAAACCTCTGGTGATCGATGGCATAAGCTAGAGATTAATATTAGTCATTAGCAACACATTTCCATGTAGCCAATTCTTTAAAATAAACAATCATCAGCATTCAGCTTTGACTGTCAATCATCAGCTACAACACACTTCTCAAACATGGATATATTTTATAGATTCAGGTCAGCAGCACAAACCAAGATCAACAGTACCTATTGTTTGCATTCATATACAGCGTAGCTTGAAATGAGTATCTCAAGGTGTCTGGGTTTATTTTAAATCAATGTCATAATATCATGCCAACAAAACTGATAATCACTTCAGTGAAGCACAGTTATGGATAAGTTGAAAATGAGTAGCTTTTACCATGTATTGGTTGTTAAGTCTATTAAACTTGGCTTATTTATATGTCATGTCTTTGTACGAAAAAGCCATTAATTCATTTTGTTGCTTATCACAATTCTACTCCCTGCAAGGACCAAAAGAATAAAATTGAGCTGTGCCCACATTTTATTAAACTCAATCAAATATAATTGGAAAGAAGGGTTATGAACTTTGTGTAAAATAGACAGTCATACATTCCAAACAAAATAATTCAACTAAATAACCTTGGTTGGGGTGACTGTTTTGTCAATCTAGTGAAAGGCAGCAATTCCCATCTGCTACATGATGAAGCATGCAGTTCTATACAGGGTAAAAGTCACACAAGGTTCTTCATATTACACAGAAGACTGCCATGTCAAAACAGTCTTAAATAAGGTTAATTTAAGGGAGGGTGTCTTGGATGATGTCATTACACTGAACACTAATTAAGTGAATATCATAATTTTATTTGAAATTGGCTTTATCAGCATTACAAGAAACCTAATCACAACCAAGACCTTTGCAAACGGCCTTCTGATTCTGATTTAACCACAGGTCACTTACCACCAACAGAGATTCACGATTCCAGAGCTGGATCACCGAACTAAATTATATATTTATATTTATTTCTCGAAGAAACAATGTGTGTTCCATTTTAAAGCCATCTTTAAATGAAAAAAGCTGCCTTCTTCTTACCAAATTTTAAGAAGCAACATCCTAGTCATAAAAATCAGTTCATTCACTTTTTAACTTTTTTTTTACTAATTTAATTTGCATTTTACCTTTTTTCAAGGAATGAGACACATGGGAAATGTAGGGAAAGAAAGTAGGGAAATGACATGCAACAAAGATCTGTCTGGCCAGCGGTCAAACCAAAGGGCATTTTCGCTCATGTGGTACACACCCTAACCACTGAGCCATTAGGTCCCAATATAAAATTCACAATTTAACTTCACAATTAGATATTAACACCTGAAATCACCATTATTATTAGCCTCTGTCGGGCTACACTGTCTGGTTTGAGGATTGCTTTACGCCATGATCTTCTGAGATATTAGTGTCTCAGCTGGGATACAGTTGTTGTAACTATTCTGACTTTGTATCTCCAGGTCCCATCAAAACAGATAATTAAGAATAAAAGGGCAGATAAAACTATCTTATATGTAATTTGAGAAGTTCGTGGATATTTCATCATCTCTGACCCAGAAAATCAGCTGAGCAGTAAAACAATAAAAGCCGACTAATGCATCAGTTTGTCAACAGCAACTCAGACTTTACAAGAGTAATAATAATGAAGTCAGTTGGTTAAGCTTACTTAGTTGGAGGGCTTTGAGAAGAGAGTGAAATGGCTGTAAACTGTAGTTTCTCTTGGCTTATTCATCAACTTTGCTGAACCTTCGCTTATGCAGCAGAGCTCACCTCTTCATTACTTTAATTCCAGTTTGGGAGGGAAAAAGGCAAGATAAAGAAATGAAGAGCTGGGGAATCATGACATGGGGAGGTAGAGTACTGGGTCTAAGTACTGGAGGCCGAGCTATGTGAGGTCTTGAACATGATTAACAGATGGAAGTACTGAGGTGAGCGGGAAAGGCAGCGTAGACGTGCCAGGCCCAGATAAGTCCCTATTAGGTGTTAACTGCTGGCTTGACTCTTTTACTGTGAATGAATGCTCCAGAAGTAACAATCCTCACAGTCTGAGTGTTCAACTGCAAGTCTGCGATGGAGGCTAATGTATTCCCGTCCAATAAAATGTCACAGAAATCTAACCGCATTTTCATGTTGAATAATAATGACAGATAAAGACAAGAATGGTGCGATCCAAGTTAAGCTCCCTGCCTTTACAGCCCTCCCATGGCTGAAGATCAAATATCTCTTACTGGCTCCATGTGTGACGCATGAGATCTGCTCTGGTATGAACCCGTTAATTGATATAGCAACTGCTGTGTCGTGATTCCCTCAACTCAGCGTGATCAGACAGCCCTGACACCCCTCCCCCCTCACATTTCACAGTCAGTGGTATCGTTATACCACTAACTGTCACAAGTCCAGAATTGCCAAAGCGTGTGTGAAGTGTCCCTGAGCTGGATAGAGCACAGGGGAAGAGGTGTTGGGTAATGCTCTGCCAGTGGAGGTACATGATCTCTAACTGGAAACATCTCACCCTTGACAGCAATGACCATAAACAATGTTTAAGCATGTACTGTCACATATGCAAGATTTTTGGGGTGTATTTTGGCCTAAAATTCTAGATGACAGGCAGGATTAGACTTAACTTGAGTCTGCAGTGCCAAACATATAGAATAAGGAGTAAAATAATAGAAAACATTTGGACTACGCCAGTAAATATGTAAATATATTACTGTTAAAAGATTAGGCAAAGGTGGTGTAAGGTAAGAAAGATACTCACTCTCGGGCTGCTTCTCATTAGGTGTGATAGAGCGTATGAAGTCCTGAGGCGTCATGTAAACCTCAGCATCCCCGTGCTCGCTGATGACCTTCAGCGTGGCAAAGTAGCGGAAAATCTTGTCTGGAGTTGAGTAAGCCCTTATCCTGTTCTCATACTCCATCACCTGCCAACCAGACAGGAGGCACAATTAATGACACCTGCTCCACACATTGAGCCTGAGCACCAGTCTAATGCTAAACATCAACAAGATCAAAGAACAACCGATATTTCAAGCATATGTGTAGCAAGTTGAATAATCTGAAGGAGGGTTAAGCTGAAGCAGAGGAAGTGAACGAGTGACAAGAGTACAGAAAGTCAGTTGTCAGCCCTGATAGGGAGGTATATTAACCTCCTGACTCAACTACTACACAGTCCAAAAAGGAAATCAAGTGTCTTCAGGGTCAGTCTGACTGACAAGTTAACACGAAAATATTAGTGGACACCACAAAAAAAACAAAAAAAACTATCAGCACTGCATCAATGACATGTCATGCTGCTAGCAGGTTATACAAGATGAATGTACTCAGTTCTGTTACACACAAAAGCGATGTCAGTGTTTGTTTTGACAATGTCATCCACTTTTCAGCAGAAAGTTTCAAACAGATGCGACATAGCTGGTAAATTACCAGAGCTGTGTGGGTTTAGAAGCTGTGTTTCACACAAGTGGGTATTTTGTGTGACAGTGAACGATTGTGTGCACTGCAGAAACTCCCAGGAGAGAAAGGAAAAAAAAGATTTTACAGCTTTAACTTTTTGAGGCTGTTATGAAGTTCAATTTGATAACAGAAAGTGAGAGAGAGAGAGTTACAGAGAGTTAACTTTGACTGAACTCCATTCTGTGTTTGGTTATGATTACATGCTCTGGTGCTGGTTTATCCTCTTAAGCAGACCTAAATGGTTTTTGGGAAATCATCAAGAGCACATCCCCATCAGAGGCAACCACCTGTGTATGGATGAGTTGATAATATGAAAGTTTTTAAGACAATTTTATGAAAACGCCAGATAGTCCGACTGATAAAAGCCCTGGGATAAGCTGTCATTCATTTCTCTCAAGCGCTCATCTGCTCAAATTTACAGCATCCACATTATCCTCACTGAAGTTTGTTCTTTTGAGAGTTCAATTATTTACATTTTCTTTTTCCATTACAATTAACACACATACACAGGCAGGTGAGCAAAATTCAAGTTCCATTAGTCTTTTTCTTCTCATATTGCTGTGCAACATCTGAGATTGAAGTGGTAATCAGTTTAAAAGTAGAAAGGTGAAAGCAGTGAATTTGAAATACATACAAAAGAACAAATTCCCAGTTGCTGCATACTGGTAATTTTGCATTTCAGTTAATATTACTCAGTCAGTCCTGAACACCTTTATAAAGAAGTCAGGAAAAAAATAGAATTACAGCCTCAAAGCCTTGTGAAGTAGCAGTAAACATCAATGTCTGTCCAGACTCATAGAATATACGCAGTGAAGACTTTGAAGTGTCTAAGTTCATAGAGAGAAGCAAAGAACTGAGTCAAATTCCTTGTATGTCTTTTCATGCTTGGTCAGTAAAGCTGATTGTGATTACAAAGTTGTAGCCCTGACAGTAGACAACACTTCAAATATAAATATTACTGCAAAAAAGCTACAGATTTTAAAACAAGGATGCTTCACAGATATCCTAAACCGGGCAGCACAGAACTTTCAAAGAATCAGCACAGTTTCAAGGTTGGCACCCAATATTAGTGTTAGCGATTCAGTATATACCCAAATATGAAAACGTTGCAGACTTCTCTTCTGTTTCCGAGTTATGGAGTTGAATAATGGTCAGAAAAGACTGACATACTGACACTGACCCTTCATCGTTTTATCCTATTAGCCATCTTTGTAGAATTTTGTCATAGTCTGTGTATTAATTCTTGAGTTATGACCAAAAATGTGTCTTGTGAGGTAACAGTGCCTTTAACAATCAAACACCAAATTTTATTCAGTTCAACCTTGAGTCCAAGAGGAAATTTGTGGCAGAAGTAATGAAACCCCCCCAGGCAATTAACAAGAATGGGACTAATGTTCTGTCACAGTGATCTTGACCTTAGACCACCAAATTCCAATCACCCTCAAGTCCAAGTTGACTTTTATGCCAAATTTAAATAAATTCGTCTAAGGTGTTCCTGTAATATTGCACTCACGGGCTGAGATGGACCAAAGCATGGATGTACAGACAACCTACAAACATAATACCTCCTACTTCGGCTGTTGCTGGCATGGATTCATAAAAGACACACAGATGGACAAAGATACTTTCTGTTCTACAAACATCAGAAATTAATGTTTAATGTTCAAGTTCCCACCACACGTATTATAGAACTCCATTGCCGCTGAACAACTTCAAGGATTGTCTCAGTCTAAATTTGCTCTCTAGACATATCTATGCTTATAACAGAGTATGGCTGCTGCTAAGACAAGAGTGACTGCGCAGCTTTTACATCAGCATCCATAAGGTTCATGTGCCTGTATCATTGCATGACATCTGATTAAAAAATGGCTTCTTCTACTGAGAGCCCTTCTACTTCTTTTTTCTGGCTACTGACTCTAATATGCTCAGCTACAAACCATGTTTATTTGGGATCAAGGTACCTTTGTTCTTCTGTTTGTCCTTTGTCATCTGCTTCCTAATTAACAGCAATAAAATCGTACGAGTGGTACATTTCTGTTGTTTATGACAGCAGAAGTGCATGCTGATTACCTTTGTGTGTCTGTAAATAATTAGTCAAAATATAGTAGCGTTTGCATATTGGACATTGATTGGGGGGGCTTTCAAAACACCATTCTGAAGATGAAATAAATAGCAGACTGACTGAATGGCTGAATGTTTATTGTTTATTGATTACCTTGCGGTCACGGAACCCAGAGCGTGGCTTCTTTTTTTTCCCCTCTCCACCTTCATCTTTTGCTTCCTCATCTCCACTGCTGGGCTCCACCGATTTCTCAGACTCCGTCTCCGAGTCTGTATCTTTCACAAATTCAGCTTCATCTCCACCTGGCTGCTCAGCATGTCGAACAGATGACCCCGCATCTGCATATGCTCTAGTTATTATCAAAGAAACACAGTAGAAAACAAATTAACACCCAAGAGACAGTTCAATGTTATCTGACAGTTTACTATTGAGTAAAGCAGAGAAGTATTGCAAAATATCTGCGTTTTGCTCTAGCAGTATAACTAGTTGTTTTGCAGCAAAGCATGTACTGTCGCTAAGATGCTAAACATAGTTAACACAGACAGAAGAAGATTATGTGCTGCACTGTGTTTTACTCTTCTGTGCAATGCGGAGGTGTTTACCATGGCAAACTCCCACTTGACCATTTTTCTGACTAAATTGAAAATTGGAATAATAATAATAAATAACTGGGTCTGTCTCGGGCAGGCTGAATAATTCAGTTTAATGAGACACAAGGAGAATGAAGCCTGGGGTGAAGGCCTGGAACAGTCTCGTCCCATCAGTCTCAAATGCCCTGAGGCACCATCCATCACTTTGTCTCCTGCAGCCTAGTCATTCTCTCCCCATAGAGCTCTCACATTAACACCCTCTCTACTGCTTTGCCTTAACTAAACACCGGGCTGCTTAGTAATGGATAGCCATAAAAACACGTGAATTGGGGAATCGAATTTGGAGTGTGCTCTAAAGTCAAACTGCTATTGAGTACTGCACCGCAAGCAAATTCTAGTCTACTCAATGTACATTAAGATCTTTTCATTTGACGGGGACCACACCAAATAGAGGAGAAACTCATGATGTAAGACAAAAAATGACACACTACAAAGAAAGCAGTGTCAATCAAGGGGATATTTTTGATGTGGCAGGAAATCCATAAAAAGCAGCTTTAAAGACATGTGAAAAATTAATACCTAGTCATGCAGGCAACACTGGGCCAGGGGCTAATCCCAGCTGACATTGGGAGAGAGGTCGGTACACACTAGACAGGTCCCCAATCAATCACAGTAGTGTTTACAAATCAGTTTGCTTCAAAATGCCCTTTGAGAGACCAAAGAATTAAGCATTGAAATGATGTATTATTTTGCCAGTGGTACAAAGAAGCACAAAGGTGTATTAAAAGGGCCCAGACCTACCTTTCCCAGAGCAGTCCAGCACTAGCAGAAACACCAGTTACACCAGCCAGGGCAGCCAGCATCAGCCTCCTCCGACCGGACTCTCGCACTGCCCCGCTGTGATAGCGCCGGGACAACTGCACAAGCCCCACCGAAATTGCAGACAATGCCCGAAGGCGTAACATCCTGCAAAAAGGAAAGTTTGGGTGAGACAGAGACACCTGACACTCTACAGCAAAAGTTCAAAATTTTGACAAACCAAACTGAAGACATTAAAATGATGGAATACTGCATATGGAATTATGTAGCCACCACAGAAGCATTGATGAAAATATATTTGATGTCAGCTTAGCACACTACCTCATTAGAGTTATCAGCCTCAGAATTTGCCAGTTAATAGTGCTTCAGATTAAAGGCCACATCAATGTCTATCAGAATTCAAGCAGCAGAAACTGCTCTGAGGGGACTGTGTGAATCAGGTCTTCTTGGTCGCAACTGCTGCAAAGACATCACTAATGAAGGACATCAATAAAAAGAACAGACCTCCAGGAAACTCTATGCTATGTAAGAGCTGATGGGCCTGAAGAAAGAAAGTGATAGTGCAGCATCAAAACTGGTCCTGGACCTAAACTCTGTTGTGATGGTTTGGGATGAGTTGGAAAGCAGAGTAAAGAAAAGGCAGCAAGCAAGTGCTCAGCATATGTGAAAACTATTTTAGGATTGTTGGAAAGTTATTCCAGGTGACTATATTAAGCTGGAGAACATCAACAATGTGCAAAGATGTTATCAAAGAGGCGTTCTGGTTTGTAGCGCTGAAGAGCTGTGTGGCACAAAGGTCAAATGTTCTACAATTTTTGTTTTGGTGCAGTTTGTCCAGCA
The DNA here is from genome assembly GCA_024666655.1 of Dascyllus trimaculatus. Taxonomy (NCBI): domain Eukaryota; kingdom Metazoa; phylum Chordata; class Actinopteri; family Pomacentridae; genus Dascyllus; species Dascyllus trimaculatus. The sequence continues at coordinate 22,372,805 of CM045464.1, read as the reverse complement.
CGGGATGCAAAAAAATATATATCTGGAATGGGTCCTGTTATTGCTTTTGTTATTGCAAATACTGCCATGTAAGATATTTAAATTGTTTGTGACTACAACACATAGACAGTTTATCACCTGAACAGCATGAAGTTAGCATTCAGTCACGGAGGTTTTTGGTAAGGATTTGAAGAATTTAACCAAAAAACTAATTAAAACTCATCCTAATAGGCAATGCTTAGAGCAACTGCAGCTCACTCTTGGGATCTATTTTCATACTGCACTACAAGCAAAACTGTACCTTCACCAGTCACTGCATAAATGTCCTGGAAGCCTTTCACATCTAAAAAACAACAGAAAGCAAGGATAGAACTAATTGCCGTCAGCACAGCTAAGCTCCAGAACTTCATTTTGAACTATAATTCTGTTAATTCATCAGTGTCACGGAAAGATGATTAACAATTAAGCAAGGGGCTACTGGTGTGTATCTGTAGCTCCCATGTGTGCACTTTTCAAACTACAGGATGGAGGAGTTCACCCCACTGAGGCCTAAAGCTACCACCTGTCAATATCTTATTAACAATTCAGGCTTCGACAGTCAAACGGAGTCAGCAGAAAGAAAAGGAAGACATGGCATATGCTAATTGAAGTGTTCAGTAGTCCATGACAATGGGGACTGAGGGGAACAGAAAGCACGCATGGACACTTTCTCTGAAACTGGAAACAGTTGAAAGAGTGGTGCCTACGACCCTCAGGAAGCCACAAGACTGAAACACATGTAATGCAACAGGACAAAAGGAAAGCTGCTATTACTTCAAACAGCTTTATAATTACACACTTAACAATAATCTTGGACAGTATCTACTTTTTTACTCATTAATACCTTCCAAACATTTCACCAGGTGATACAAATACATAAATCAATGTTTTCGAAAGGAGAAGTCACTGACACACATGTATGACATTGCAGTAGCATTCTGTGCAGTCAAATACTAATAAGTTGGACAAGTCTTGTAGAAATGTATTGCTTCTGACCTGTATTATTTAGCAGAGCAGTGAGTCCTTTCTGTACTAAGCCAAATAAAGAACTGAGGCCCTAATTTCTGAATAATTTCACAAATGCTGAACTTGAGAGACTGTGATGAGAGGTTTTATGTAGAGTAAAATTTAGTGTTTCATCTCTGCCTCAGTCAAAGCATGGCACCAATACATACACATATGCCAGATGAGTTGACACAAGATGCCGGGGGACAAACATAAAACAGAAATTTAGTTTTCTTGTTCTCTTGGACTTCGAAGTGCCAGCTGAGGACCATTCACTTGAGCAGCTGTGCTTAATGCTTGCCTAAATCTTTAAAAAATGTCTACTGATTCGAACTAAATCATTTTCAAAGGGAAAGTTGGCTATAATCTGTGAAATTCTCATTTGGAAGGGTTAGCTGGCACAGAAAAATACTTTTTTTTACAGATGGGACATGCCAGTGCTGTCCTGTCAGAACTTCTTTGGTCAGAAATAGGACTCTGGGAATGTGAAGACTACCTTGAATAAAAAGTAGTGAGCTACAATACAACCACAACCTCCTCATGTGTGCCATCCATTTTCACAGAGTAATGGAGCAGTCAGACCGAAATTCACTTCCCATTCAAGTCTATGTGATGTAGACACATTTGCTTCTGGCTGAGAAATGACCCACGTCCTTAGCTTCAATCATCTGAACTATGTCATACAAAATCATGTGGCTCTCCAGTGTTGAGGCAGTTTGAGAGAGTATTCATGGAGGACTGCTTCTGTGTATTCTTGTTTTATAACTAGACAGCAAAATAATATAATACAAGGAGCAGAAAAGAAGAGATGCTGTTTGGCTGCAGTGAGTGTAAGGACCGTGACAGAAGTTAATAAGCAAAATGTAAATTTTGTGGACTGCTGTTGTTAGCCCACTAGCTATGCTGGCTTCTGAATATTTCAACTGCAACCCAACCAATGCTATTTCCTGTCGCCCCCTGCATTTGATTACATCATGTGATAAATGTTACAAGGCAGAATTTGGTCTGACTGCACCTTTTTATCCACCTATTTATCTATAAAGCAAGGAACAACAATTATAAGTGCATCAACAGCATTACCAGTTTGGCATATTTAAAACATCATCCAACAGACAATATCATGCAGACATTTAGTTGTGACTGCCATCTGATCAGGTTTTACATTATAAATCAAAGAATAAAGCTTGTATAGCACATAGACATCTCAGGTTAGTCTTTTCATTTACTTTATTTTAAAAGCATTCAGTCTAGCCAGTCCCACAATCAACCCTTTGAACCACCCGACAAGGAACACTGAACACTGCAACTTACCAGGGACTCAGTAAATCAACATTATTGTACTTTCTCAACCAGCTTACAGTGATATATTGCCGTTCCCACAAGAGTAACATAAGTATTTATGTTTGAACTTAGTATTTTGATAATTTAAAACTTAAAAACAAAAACACCCAGGGAGAAAGGGCAGGGTCGTCTCAACTGCTTCAGGCCTATATGACTTCAGGTGGAACTAGCAATGCATTCCACTTAAACAATGGCAGACTTTGCAACTCAGTTGTTGCTAGGGGATGATTTCTGACTCCATGCAGTAAGCATAAACAGAGAGATTGGATTATTGTTTGGAGAACCAGTAGTAGGTGTGCATGTTTGTCTCAGTGCCTCATATGAGCAATGATCACTCCCTTCAAAAATTGCATTGATTTTTTTATGTATGTCTATATTTGGACACTACTTGTGGTAGGTTTGTGACAGTTTGATTTGTGAATTAAATGTGAAAAATAACTCATCTAATGAATGTTCACTTACTCACTGTTTGGGACATCTACCTCAAGGTTATCAAAGGTTTATAAAATCAAATACAGTGAACAGACAGATGACGCACAGTAACACTTAGAGGCAGGACATTTTTAAAGTATGGCTGCACACCATCATTAGCCATTAACAATCACTGTCCAACTGGAATATCAACTTCAACACGAGTGTTAAAATAGTGCATACTGTGGGTAACTTGGTAAGATTTAACCTGATACAACATTTTAGCAAAGGTGAAGGAAATTGTTAAGCTAACAGAATTACTGTGTAGTGGCCTGAACAGACCTCACAGCTCAGCTTCAGTCAGTCAGATGAGTCTACATAAGACACAAGATGCAGAGGAACAAAATAAAACAATAATTCAGTTTTCTTGATCTCTTGGACTACTATCTCCCAGTCGAGGACCATTCACTTGAGCTACTGTGCTTAATGCTTACCTAAATCTTTGAAATACGTTTACTGATTCGAAATAAATCATTTTCAAAAAAGAAGTTGTCCATAATCTGTGAAATTCCAGTTTAGGAGGGTTGGAGCGAAATACATCTTTTACAGATGGGTCATGCCAATGCTGCTCCATCAACTTTAATCAGATCCTTCAGTGTTGTTCCGAGACACCTAAAGGTTCACCTGGAAGGTTTATATTGTTCCCACGTAAAAGGAGCAAAACATTCCTTTGAACAGAAGTTAGCACAACACTAGCCAATTTAGGAATAGAGAATAGCCATTTAAAGTGTCCCCTAGTGTCACCTTTACATCTAACGTTAACAAAAGTCAGATTAGGAACCAGGAGCTACACATTCGTTTGTCTTGTGGGGAGTGGCTGATAAAAATATTTAGAACTCCATCAGTGATTCGGGATGTTCAACATTTATCATCACAGACACTCGAAACCAGCTCGCTCACCTTAATAAGCAATATAGGAAGAACAGCAAGAACGTTTTTAGGAAAGATGTTAAAGGCTACAGTGTTATATCTGATAAGTTACAGCGGGCACCTGAACCCCAAAGTTGTCCCTATGATGCACATGCACCCAGTGTTTTGTTTTTAGCCGTAACCTAACTTCGTTGACAACAGCAGGAAGTAATACAAGGTTAGCGGTACCCTGCATGCTAACTAGTGATAACATATATGTTTCTAACGTCAGTAATAATACTGTATCACTTGTTCGTGTTACTGTCTAGCTGTGGAGCCCAGAGGCCAGGTAATTGTTTAGGAGGGCAGCTAACGCTAGCTAGCTAGCTAGCAGCTAATCAGTCAACGCTAGGATAAATGTAAACCGTTAGGTCAGGGAGCTGCCATTACACCGGTTAGTTACTCACTTTTTCGTCAAATAGCTGTTTTATGCCAAGAAGCGACAGGGTTACTCACATTAGCGACGAAGAAAACACCAGTCAGTCCCAAATGATAATGTCTCAGGCGTTTCAGAGTACGTCCCTCCCTCCTCTGTCTGCAGAGATGGAGGAGCGCAGCGCCTACAGTTCCGTGTTCCGAGCCACGGTACAGACAGCGGGGTGGGGCAACCTCCGCATCCCGCCCCGCGAAGTTCAGACTGACTCCCTCCCACTATTACGGGGGACGCATTTACTTTGTAAGTAGCACAAAATCAAATCACTTTATGGCGTCATGTCAAATAGTCACACAACAGTCCCCCTTCTGCCGTTTGCCACCATTACCACGTGTTACACACAAAATAGGTCATTACCACTATAACGCTGGTGCTGTATTTTTCAGAGAAGATCATTTACACAATGAATAGAATGATTCGTATTCGGTTTCCATATAAAGTAGGTTTATTTAGCTCATCAAAACGCTTTGACAGAAATAAACGGTTGTGTGTGTGGGTGTATTTGGAAATATAGACTTCAATGCAACTCTGACAGCTCAATTTATGGTTTAAAGAAACATTATTTTTCAATAGCATAGCTGAATTGAAGTGGGAGATAGGGAATCTCTGCTGTCAATCAGACATCTCTCCACAGAGCTGCAGTTTAAAAATAGAACAGATCTGAATGACTTGCTTCTTCACAGTGTGCCGGTTATCATTGCTGACTTGAATACATATGTGAGAGTGTACATTTCTGTTTGATGTGACCCTACATCAACACTGATGATGTTATGCACAGCTGACACCAGCAGACATCTCTTAGAAATGCTAGGAATGTCAGAATATAAGCAGTTTGTAGACATATATTTCTACCACATCATCACACACTGCTGAACTTAAAAGCAGCAAAACACAGTTGCCACTGTGAAGTTTTAGTCTCATGATTCATATTGATAATATTTTCCCCGTAGCTTCTGGAAGTGAAACAACTGCAAACACAAAGAAATCTCAACCTATACGTTTAACACGTGCATGCAATCAGACCAGAAAATACAAATTTCGGTTGTCTCAAAGATGGGAGGAGGCATGTTGGAAACATACCTGCTTTGTTATTGTATGTCTGGGACTCCTCTTCTACACATATTGTTTTGCAAACTGCAGTTTAAAGCAACACATCCTTTTTGATGCCATTTTGGTAGATTAACTTCTCTGAAGCTACAGAATGTGAAGACCCCGATTCTGCACTGCTACTACTGGATCAGATCATCAATTTGGAGAGTGCAATGCATAATTCAAGAAGGTTTAATGGCTTTAGATTGATTTATAAGTTTTAAATCAGTGTAAATTGAGCCAAATATATCTCCTTTGAGGATTCATGATATATAAGACGAACTTGATTGATTGTATTTATAAACAGAGCCCTGTCCTCACGAGTGGGACCAGAATCTGAGCATTTTTCCAATATATTGCTCAATCAATAGATCTATAACAATAAGAAATGAACCTGTGGTCACAGAGGTCAAAGGTTATTGGCAGTTTTGTGTGACTGCTTTCTCTAAGCTTGTTATGGCAAATACATGTTTTCAGCAAAGTTTTAGTGAAGTTGAGGTAATCATTGCCTTAACAGAAAATCACTTTAATATCCTGTAGAAACACTCATATCATCATTTACCATTTCTATTACAATTTTTTATGTATACTAATCTCTTTTTCTTTCCCATCATAGTGCGTTGGTCTTTGTACTCTCTCTCTGTCCCTTCTCTGTCCCTCACTTTTTAATAAGGGAGGCCACTTCATTGTGCCTGCAGCTCTCCAGTGCAGGGTTCATTAATGTGAGCAATTTATCACAAGAAAACCTCAATGTGTAATTGTCACCTTTTGAAAATTCATATTGAATGTGAACAGCTTTGCAACAAAAATAACCTCAGCATGGCCCTAGGAGTCCACAATGGCAGCGCATATTTCTTTAATTCAAAGCCATTAATCTCATTCACAGGCACTATGTCAGTCTTTTATTAATCTAACTAACCAGCACTCTGAAGTTCAGCATTACATATGCAAATATCTCAGTCTGAAGAAGCTGGAGAGGAATAGCTAAATGGGTCATGACCAGTGTTTTGTAGACCTGTCACCACGTCTGTGGCATCCGGTTACGTTTAGGGTTCAGTGTCCTGGCAGACTTGATTTGGGTTGAAGGTTAAACATGTCGGCTTAGTTAAAGGTGTTTACTTTAAAGCTTTAATGTTGCAGCGTCATGGCAGTACGATAGCAATGCATGTTGCTTAAAGCCATCCTACAGTTGTGGCAGTGCAAAGGTGGAGCGGGAGATAAGACAGGCCGGCAGAAGCTCAACTGTTTATAATAACTGTTTTTAATGCAGACAGTGTTGCTACCTCTGTGGCTTGTGTTTGGTTTTAGAGGGTGTCTTACTGTGGAGTGCTACATTAAGAACACACTTGTAAATCAATAGGGGAGTGTTGGTTTTCTACAACTACAGCAGTTTTTGCGCACCCATCACGAGTCCCAGTTTAGCTTTTTTCCAGAATGGGAGCTATGATGAAACCTGATCCACCGACTGTGCCTCTGTATAATAGTGAAAAGATGGCTCAGGTGAAGACCTGCAGACAAAAGCTGTCTCCAGTTACAGCAGTCATATCACTGTGTGGTGTCTGTGAGCCTTCGTGTGCAGCACACTTTGAGCCGAGCAAGGGCTGTGTTTACTTTATCTAGCACCCGATTGGTGGTGTGATGAAATAGAAGTTACACACCCATGCATGCTTGCTTTGGGCATTACCTTTTGTGTCGAACACTCTCATGCTGCTAGGTAACATTTCGATCATGCAGAGACATGTGTACGCACACATATGCAACCGGGCATGCATACACACCTCATTTTGTCCTCTGTTCAGTTCATCCACATCACCATGACCTTGAGATATAGTTGTAGAGAGTGTTTAAAAGCAGGACTGTCTCTTGAGGAGTTTTTTAACAGTTGTAAGACAACCATGAAAAAAGATTAGTGTCAGAAGAGATTATATTTGAACTGCATAAATCTAGATTTGTGCAGACTTGACGTGTCCAATTTAGAACAGCAACGCCTTTTAAATTTAAATTTATGAGGCACAATTTAAAATTAAAATCGACGCCTCCCTGAACTAAACTCTGAGCTATGATTGTGAATTCCTCCAGATTTTTAGAGTTTAAGAGTGTTGACGCCAGTATGTGATCTTGTTGTCTTGGATCTGTACTGTTACTATGTATATTTATGTTGGGGACTTGGTGAGGATGATTCATGAAAAGCAGGATGATGAGTAGATGCTGCGTGGAAAAACTGCATTGTTACAGTAAAAATGCAGCATGTAGCTCACATTACATTTCAACAAACTGAGCTACAAAGATCTGAGTGGTAGGCTATTTAGCCCTTGTAAAGCTTCTGTTTATGAGCTGATTACAGTGATTTAGCAGTGTAAACACAACTGAAGAGCAAACAAAATCAGACACAATCTCTAATGTCTTAAAAGACTCAAAGAAATCTAACACCTGCAGATTTTTCTCACCTTTCTGCAACTTCTTATGTTTACACTGCTCACACGACATGTGTAAACGCATACTGTCATGGTACAGCTACAGTGGCAGTATAAAGCTTTAGGCGTGCCTGTGCCAGTAGTATTTTGCACCACACAAAGATTCGCTTTGTGAATCGATGCAGCCTTCAGGCTTTAAGCAGGTCCTTGTCCGCGGCTGAGAATTTGCATTTAAATTGCATCGCCCACACAGCCTGATGCACTGCACCTGAAGAAGTACAGAAGGAACTGGGATGACTTCGGGAGCGATGACATATTACTACTGTATTTCACAAACAAACACAGGAGAAGCACAGTCGACAACAAAACAATCAAATCTCTGCTTGCTTTTTATCTTATCTTTTTATTTATCTACTTCTTATTCTCTGAAGTTCAAGATATGAGGCCATGTTATCATTTGAATCACTCCCCTGAAAGTTACAAAAACGTGTTTGATCTTGTGTATTAATAGTTCCAAAGTTACTGTATGTTATCTGGCTTCTCCCTTGACCAACACAGGTGTGGCAGATGGCATTATATGACAGACTTGGTCAAAGATTACGGCAAACAGGTTGCATTCCACTCTGGGGTGTCTCTCTGACATTCATTGACCAAACAGAGCCATTACCACTCCTATTACCTGAATTTTCAGTGGTTGACTGATTCTTGAGAAAACATAACACCCCGTACTGCACTGTTTGCCCTCATTATCTGCCATTTGGGGACAGAACAGAAGCCCTAGAATGCAATGAAACATTTCAGAGGCAGCCAATGCTGTTTAAAAGTCACTGAAGATCAGTTCAATTAGATTTGATCGTGTCGGTTTCTTTCTTGGGACAGAGTCACAAGTATGACTGAAGGACAAGCTAATATTAGACACAGAGGAATAGCTGGTGTGGCCAGTGACAGCAAGACATTTAGACAAGTTATATTTCAGGATAGTTGGAATTCTTTGAAGGGGAAGTCAACTCAGCACTAAGTGTCAGACTTTGCTCTAGTAATGGTTGAGCAAGCGGTTTTACAGCTACAGACAGATATGGACACGTTCTACACCCGGTGGATGATCACATGCCTTAACAAAGGGAAGTAATAAAAAAATTAACAGAAAGCTGTAGACCTTAGACTAGGTTAGTGTAAGTTTTTAAAAAGAAATACCTTAAACAACCCAATAGAATGTTAAAGTCATAAAATGTAAGTCAATACTCAGTTTGTAGTGGTACAGTATATTTGCCTATATTTCTTTTACTATTGAGATTGACAGCTGTGCATATGGTAACCATGGTGACATACAATTCAAATACAATACAATAATGTTTTAGCTTGCATTAGTCTTTCTGAGTTGTGGCAACTTCTAATGAAACTCAGCAAACTAAACTTAGTTAAGGGAATCATTTTTTCCTCTATAATTAAAGATGTAGAAAGATGAAGAAACCGTTCAGGTATGCAAAGACAGGAAAGGAACTCAAAGGTGAAGGAAATTTAGGGGAATTTCATTAAATTACATAAACTTAAACTTAACTTTCAAATCAACTAATGCAAAAAATGAGTTGAAATTACACACAATATTAAGTCAATGCAATTCCTAACATTATGATATCAGGCCAACTCATTTAAATAATATTTGCATCTTAAAGGGTTTATCTAAATCAGCAAATTAGATTTTTTTTTAAAATCTTATGTGAAATTTTCCTCATTAGTGGCATACTTTTTATATATATTGGTGTATTCTTCCACAGAGATAATGTCACTACAGACTGTGGGTGAGATTAGTGTGGACAGTGAGAGTGACTCTTAATCCATTCATTATAATGACACTCCTGTGCCTGTCAATGGAGCAGCTGGCTGATGGATGTTTTGCATGTGAGGGAGACGAGTGAAATCCAGTCCGTGTGCTATTATGTTTGTTTTGAATTAGCCCCCTGTACTGAAGTGTTCCATCTTTTTGCAGACTGGTGCAACACTGGGCATGTGTACGAAGCCGTAGTCCAGCCCCGCAACCCGCCCACCACCCTCCCCTCTTCCCTTCGGTGCGTCTCGGTCCTGCCCGCAGCAGTCTCCTTCCCGGCGAGGTTTCACTACAGAGATGGCTGCGAAAGTGTGCAGATCAGTCCTCCTGTTGTCCCGGAGCAGCGGAGCGGGGGCCGGCAGCCTCCCCGCACTTGTTGTGTCTTCACAGCGACACCATCAGCACATAAGACCGGTAAGTCCCAGGACGGTGTGTGTCTGTAAAAAAGCGCGCAGGCAGAGAGAGGCTGTAGGACCGGGCGAGCAGGCTTGGACCGGAGAGAAAGCAGCGGTGGCGGCTGGCGCTGGCTGGCTAAGGAAGTAGAGCTAACTAGCCTCAAGATTTTTCCGTCCGTGTCTTTGTTTTTTCCCCCCTCCTTGAGCTTCAAGTGAAAAGGTGAAACGCGAGATGAGTCATGATATGTGTCCCGGTGTCGCGTGGTGATCGTAATCCACGGTGGGACGTGGAGCTTTTTTTTTTTTTTTGACAGAGGCAATGCAGTTTTTTTTGGAGCACTTGCTGAAGCCCATCGACACCCCACTGGCGCTGCCCCGCCGTTTACTGTAACCAGCCTCCAGACACTCGCCTTTCACATGATCACCTCCTCATTCCTTCCGCGTCCTTCAACTTTGCAGGCATAATGTGTGTGTTTTTGGTTGTTGCAGCTATCCTGATCGCTTTGTGTGAATCCGAATGAGATCCCCCCCTTTAGGGTTTTGGATTGTTTGGAGTATCTGCAGTGGATACGTGGTGGGATTGGTTTTGGTTACGCACGGCTACGGATGGGTTTTCTGTTTTTTTTTAAATTCATGTGCAATAAGGATGTGTGGTGTGATCAGCATTTTCTCTCTTCAGATTTGGGAAGGTTTCATTGGTGCCCCTCATCTCTCTGCTTCTACATGGTGTGTGTGAACTGCAGCGTCTGTGTGGTGGTGCAGCAGGAGAAACTCAGAATAATGAATATCTGTCCAGAGCTAGAGAGGAAAACTACAGTTGTTGTGTGTGTCTAAGAGAGAGAGGGACAGATAGAGTGTGTGCATGTGCAGAAACACACTCACTGTTTATTCATGCACACACATATGAGGCTTCAGTGAAACATGGACACTTGGATGATGTCAGACTCTCCAGCCCAGCCTGCTGTTTCTCCCCTCCCTGCGGGTGTTTCCCCATTCAGCTGGGAGATCCTGGGTTTTCCTGCAAGCTGATGCAGGTCCTTTGCACGGCCACTGTAGCAGTAGATGCAGCCTCAAAAAAAAAAAAAAAAAGAAAAGCTCACAGTAACAGAAAGGTAATTGTGTTTACAGAACTGTCACTACAGAGCGATAGTTGCACAGCTTGTTCCTGCCTCTGTGACACTATTCCCCTTGGCTGAGACTGGGAGCCTTTACAGCAGCTGCATGAGGAGGGAGGTGAAGCACAGGATGGACCTGAATACGAAAGAATGAGGAAGTCATAGCAAACCAGGACAGCACGGCCCTCTTTACAGTAGCTGGGAGCATTGCTCTGATATTTTGAGAGCCTTTTTTTGCTTCACGACTCGCTCCTTTCCTGTCTTTCTTTTACTGACTTTCTTGCTTTCTCATGTTTTCCCTTCTTTATTCCTCCCTCAGCTACACAAACTCTCACACACTTGCCTTGTAGAATTAAATGAGGCTTTCCATCCTGTGAAACAAGCCAGAGTAGAGGTTAAGCACCTGTCAGATCAGACACACTCGGTCCATATCTCCACACTAAACCTTGCTGTTGTTGCCCACTGTTACACTGACCAAATTTAAGGCTGTACAGAGCTAATATTCTGCCCTCTTCCAAAATAAGTAGGCCTATTTAAACTTTAAGTGATTTACCAGGGCAAGTCGTAGCTCACTGTGTCTCAGCAGAGTTGGCCATAATAAATTTTCATTGCATCTCATCAGGTTGTAGTTTTGTTTGTCTGTCATATTGTATCTTCATCCATTGAAGCGTTGCTGCTGCAGCTCCTAACACGGGCCTGTCACTTTGTGACAGCCAAGCCTGTGTATTCATTTGTGAGTCTTTTCACTGCAGTGTGGAAACTATGCTTCCGGACTTGTGTTTATAAGGCTGCAGTGGGACACATTCAGTCGCCATGAAGCATGTTGGGCTCCGTTGAAGGGACTTTGTTTCACAAAAGACTCAAATGTGCTGTCAAGAGCCCACTTTCAGTTGGTGAGCAGACTTATGGTTGTGACTGCTGCTTCAGTGAAGTGGTGCAGTCATGATGGGTCAACTCTCCAGGGATGGAAAGCCGACAGTGGGTTTCAGAGGCGCACATTTAACCTGCACTAGATTACTATTGAGTCAGCTGTCATATAAAAGGTGGCTGTCTTGATGTGTGACAGACGAGTTGAGTCATCACGAATAAACAGTCCTTGTAAAGGCGCCATGAAATCACAGTGGGGTTTTCTATAGTATGAGCCAGTTAAGTCAAAAATGTTTAATTTTTCTGGAAAACCTGGGCATGAAAGAGATCCAGTCAAGTTTTGTTTAGTTATTTATTTCCATTTAAGCCGACATGTTCATAAAAGCTGAGCAGCTGGTGGCTTTAGCAGTAGAGGCCAGGGGGTCGAGGCCCAGTCCTGGCTTTTAATCCAATCAGTGTAGGAGTAAACTAATTTATCCCTGCTGCCTTCACGGACTCAGTGCTGAAGTTATCCGGATTAGCGAGATAAGAGAGTGACTCCAAGCTTGTGGCTGTGCTAAAGGTGATAAGATAGTTGAATGATTGATAAACTTGTCCACACAGACAGTTTCATTAATGTAATCTAAAGCCTTTCCGGACTAAGTGGTTTCTGACTCCATTTATTATCTCACATTTACATGTATGACTGAGAAGAGGAATGGGTCTGTGGTATGGAGTGCAAAATATTGATATGAGATGATGATGGAATGTCACATTAGCTGTCACTTATCTGAGCTAATTAATTATTTCATTCCTCACTTTGGAGTGGAATGATTGACAGGTGTACGGCCCTGTCTTGTGTGGAAAATAATTGATGGCAAATCAGCGCGCAAGCTGGATTGTCTGTTTGTGACATTAGAGGTTTATGATGATTGACCTGCATGTCTGTTCTCAGATCTTATCGTATCATGTCTGCTACCTCGGCTAGAGAGGAATCTTTCTAATCTTTGGTCGGCACGACTGATATTGGATTACTATCTGTACACGGGGGCAGTTTTAATGGGCATGGAGAGCAATTTAGAGCGCTTTTCTTTTGTGCATGAGAAAACTGATCTGAGATTTCTAGCAGGGTTTCATATTCTTGCAAGGCAATATGAGGCAAAGTGATAAGATAGAATTTCAGACGGAGGTTAGTTGTACTTACAAAACGATTGATTTGTTGAACGGATCGTCCGTGCAGTCCATATGCCATGCCGTGTTCTGGCTGCTGATCGTTACATGCTTATAGTTTCCACATTAGCATGTAGTATCAGCTGGCTTTGGTAACTATACGAACAAATTGCTTAATTTAGTCGTTTCAGTTCTATAGTAGAGGACACAGAAAAATATTTCTGTCATGTTAAGCTGTATGGACAGCGAGCACTTCCAAAAAATGAGGAAAGCATAGGGAAGGATTAAACTTCAAGGACTGGCTATTATGGCTTCGAAAAGCAAGACAAAATAAAATGCAATGTAGTATCATAGTAGAACGCGGAAGCTGTTAAAAAAGCAGCACATTGTTTTTGTTGGGAAGTGTGGTACTGTCTTAGCCACTAGTTTAAAACAGTACAACAGCCGGCCTAGGCAATGTAAGGAGAAGTAAGGTGTTAGACCAAGGAGACTTAAACAAGATACTAGCTAAGTTAATTTGTCAATGTAAAATATGGAAAGGAGACTTAAAAAGATACAGCAGTTAATCATGTAAATATCAAATGAGCAGCAATACTGAAAGATAAAATACTGGAAGATATCAGTGGTTCCTGCACCGAGTTATACCAGAGCCCTGTGAGATTGTGCAACCCACCATTCCTGCCATTCCTGATGTGCAAAAAAAGGAAAGAGGAAAAGGGCAGAAGCAATATCGTAAAAATATGCGGCCATGACAGAAAAGGTTGTCCAGGTAACAGATTATTCTCATGCAAAAGAGGATATTTAGCAAATTTAACAGGCCACTTTATGAGTTATAGCTGTATAATCTACTGCACATAAATTCCGCTTTTACAAAGTTTAGAATGTTCAGGGTTTTTTTTATTGATCAGAGGTGTTATTTGTAAAATTACAGGCAGTATTGTACTGGGCTGAATTATATTAAATATGCATGAGGGGAGTGAAATATTACAAACACCTCTTCATATAACGCTGTGCAGTATAACACCATCACTATCTGTGACTAAAATGCTAAAACATGCAATCTAATTTAACTGAACACCCACCAAACCTTTTGAAATCATACATATCATTAGCCCCGTCCCAGTTATTGCATAATCACCAGATCGCTGTTGCTTCAGCTGCCTGTGATCATTTTGCAGAATCACTAGATGTTTTTTTTACGTTCACCTGTTTGCAAACAGCTGAATGCAACTAACAGACAAATGCCATCTTTCAGTCACTGTTTTGACATAACTTTCTACCGTTTTCAGCTTTATAACCAACTGTTTATCACAAGAGCCTTAACTTCCAGTGTTCCACCATCTGCATTTTGACGATCGCATGTAAACATTAATGTCATAGATTTAGTTGCAAAGCCAAACACCACAGCACTGCTATGGACACATTTTAGCTTTAGGTTAAATGACAAATGAGAACCCAATAACTGTCAGGAGGCATATTTGTTGGATTTGCGGCAAAACAAGGGGCGCCAATACAACTAATCTAAAACGAATGGAGTTATGAAATTCACAGAAAAAGACAATAAAATCGTAGATTGCAGCCATTTGTGTAACAATTACCTGTCAAGTATAATTTCAGAATCGTGCCAGCCCTACACATCATTAAAGTAGAGTTTATAGTGGTACAGTGTGCATAGGATTGCACAGGTCTAAAAAAAAAAAGTGTGTGTGCCATCCTCAGTGTCAAATTTAGTCATTAGCTCTTTAGAAATCTCGCTGAACCCCAGCCAAGCACCCTCATCAACATTTCATTTTGTTGGGGGACATCTAACAGTTTGTCATCTTGACATCATAACAGTGCACTTACTCAAAGCTGAGATAACAGTGCATTTAGCTCATTATAGACTGCCGTTTATTTACCCTTCATTTCTCACCTGCACTAAAAAACACACAAAGATGCATTTACCCATTTGGCATCCTGCATTCTGGTAACACTGATATGTTCTGACAGTTCATTTAGAACTAGTGAATGGAACTAGTCTGGCTGCGTATTTAGCCTTAATGAGACTGGGTAACCCATAAACCATGCCAGCATGTGGGTGCACAATCACTCACTCCCCTCCCTCCCAAACTTGAGGGAGAGCAGACCTGCTGTGTCTCATTGTTACCTGCCAGACCTGTGTTGTGGCGGCTTTGCTGGTGTCCCACTGCAGTGTGGTGAAAATGTCATGAATTGTCCCGCCATCAAACAAAATAACAAGTGTGTGTTGTCAACGTGGCATGGTGATGAAATGCTGATGGCTTTAGTGGCTGTACTCCTGACAGAGCTCCTGTCAGCTCTGGTGGCAATCACCCTGGCGAGTGGTAGCCAGTAGGGCTGGGCGATATGGACCAAAAGTCATATCCCGATATATTTAGGCTGAATATCGATATGCGATATATATCGCGATATTTTTTCCGCCTTGTTTACATTTCAAAATAAGGAAAAACTTAACATTTTAATATGTTTTTGTTTAAGGTAAAATATCTGAATACTCAGTACAACACTGCACTCACCAATAGCCAAATGTAATCAGTGACCGAAGCACTGCATCTTCAGCCACTTGTTCAGCTCAAGTCGCTTTAATGATGTTGCACCCGCTGTCTGTTGTTATGGCAACCAGATGCTTTTCTCGGAGTTTCCAGCTTGCAGTTGCGTCTTGCAGGGCCTCAGCTATATGCTCACCGGTGTGTTTTGGGGGGAAATAACTTGTTTGGAGACATGCTGTTTTCAGCTCCCAGTCTTGAATGAAGTGAACCTCACACTCATGTACGGCTCACACGTCCTGCTTGACCACATGTCGCTGGTTAACGCAAAACGGGTCACGTTAGCGAGCTGGTCAGCAGGGCTCTGCCTGACGTCAGTGCACGTTTGTGGCAGTGCTTCTCGTGCAAAGTAGTTGCGACTGGGAAGCTCATATCTTGGGTCCATAGTTTTCAGTAGCTTTTTGAATCCGACTTGTTCCACAGTTGCAACAGGGACCATATCTTTAGCCATGTGATAGGACACCGCTTATAGTAGCCTACACCACTTGTCGCTTTTCTTTTCATAAGACACACTGCGGGAAAATGCGGTTTGCGGTGGACTTTGTTTCGGGGCTGGAGCTTTTTCGGGTTGTGGTCGATGACTTGCGGTTGGGGCTTCTGCAGCGCGCAGCTTCACACACTCTTTATACTGCAGCTTGTGCCGCTGTTTTAGGTGGTGAAAACAGATTAGTAGTGCGTCCACCCCTGGCTGTAACTTGTTTATTGCACTCCATACATATAACGTGATTTTGTTGCTCATTTGGGACTTTAAAACCGAACCATCTCCAAATTACTGAGCCACTGCTTTTTCTTTTACGAACCAATTCCTCCTTTGCGCGCTCTTCAGGTGTTGTTGCTTCCTCCATGCTGCCCCTCCACTCGCTGTGCAGAGGCGCGGGGGCGCGCAGAGCAGTGCAGAGAGCTCCGGGTCAGCAGCGCAGCAGCACAGCGGAGCAAGGATCACAGCGCAAATGTGAACTATATCGATATATACGATATAGTCTAATTCCATATCACATTTAAAAATATATCGATATAATTTTTATATCGATATATCGCCCAGCCCTAGTAGCCAGAGCAATTTCCAATGTCTGCTGCAGTTCGGGAGTTGTATGGCTGACCGGGCAGGCATAGCTGCACTGAAACTGAGAGTGGTGCATTTGTTCAGCTGCACCCTTTTTTGACACTTTCCTACAGCGTTCCTCTCTGTATCCCTTACAATTAGGTTGACAGATTTGTGGAATGGTTGAGCTAAATCCTGAGATGTGCTTTGTCAGATTTCAGTGTTAGCATAGGTCTTGGTGGAGTAAGCAGTGCAAATATGAGGCTGTAGAAACTGAAGAGATAACATTCTTTCGGTGTTTTTATGCCTCATTGACTAAAGTGGGTTATTATATTGCATTTGTTTGATAGTGTATAATCACAAATTACATCATCTCATGGCATATGATGTTTTTAAATTTTTGTTAATTGCTTCAAAGACTGCTCCAACTGCAGAACAACATGCAAAACAGCTTCTACTGCATTTTTTTTTTTACATTTCCGATAAACAGCTATTCTTTTATAGAACAATTTTATTGTACATTTTTTGTAAACAAAAACACACTTTCCTTCTGCCTCTTAGGCTCTGCTAGATCTTCAAACATATGCTTGTGCGTGTCCTTTTTCCCCTGTGCTTTCTTCTCATAATTTCCCTGCACTCTCGCATAGCATCACACTACAACACCTTCTCAGCACGAGAACCTTTCACACGCTCACCAGCTGTTTGCCCTCCAGTCAAAAGAATTGTCCTTGTAGGTGGAATGGTTCGGTATTCAGGTTGGACTCACTGAAGAGTTGCAAGGTTTGCTGCTGCTGCTGCACCACTCCATCTGTCTGATTTTTCGTATATACAGTACATTTATTATTTTAATGTTTCAGCTCCTTCCTAGTCTGAGGGTGTCCATGCTTCTGTTATCTGCTCATTATTACGATGCTGTAGAATTGTAATGGATGAGACAATTGTGATGGACAAAGTCCTCATTAGTACTCTGGGAAGGATTTCACCCTTGAAGTGGTAAATGACTGGTGAACCTCTGCTGTTGGCATAGACTAATTAGCTGCTTCCCATGTTTCTGTGTGGCCCAGCGTGTCTCCAGTCGAGTCTGAAAAGGACATTAAACTAGGCCAACGTGTGTAATGCGATGATGGATGGAGGCGACGCTTGGTTACCCCCCTCTCATCTGAGATGTGGGGGTGTTGGCATCCTCTGCCAGGAGGGCAGGTGAGGCGGCTGCGAGTACCTGAAGGTCATCAGCTGTGCAGCCCTTCATGCCTTTAGATAAGGGATTGGGCTCATTATATTGACAAATCAGTGGGAGTGCTGGGCCCAAATTAGGAGTGTAAATTAGACTGGGCACATTGAGCTTGTCTGAAGGAGATCAGTGCCCTAATCTGTCAAACAATATGTGACAGTTATGTGAAAGCATTTCCAGATTAAACTGTTGTGCTGTCATTTCGGTAAGACACATATGCGTATTTTAGTTTTGCAACAGTTGTGAAGTTTTGTTTTGTCTACTGTAATACTGTACATACTGAAGATCAGTTTAGTTGTTGAATCTTTCTAACTGGAACAGGAGATCTTGATTTGGAAAAATCTTAATATAGGTGAGACAGAGACACATTGGTGATGTTAGAGGTAAAACCACAGGACTGTGAAATTACAATGATCTTTCTTTCAAATTGTTGTGATGTGAGTATTCCTGCTACTTATGCAACTGCATGCTGTCACAGGTTGATTCCACTTTGCTTCCTTTAGAGTTCAGTAGAACATGGCCCTGCAAAATATCAATACGCTCCAATATGCAGCTAATTAGTGAGAAAGGTGGGGCTGACCTCTCCTTCAGGAACTATTGATTTTTTATAACCTTGTTTATACAAGTTCATTGTGAAGTAAAGCAAGCAACAGAGCAAGATAGATGTTAGTTCAGTATAGAGGCTTTGAGGTGACAAGTGAACTTTAAGAAATGCATAATTTTGAAGTTGTGAGTGCTTGTTATTCATTAGTAAATTTCACCACCTCATCAATCCAGGTCTTTCCGCTCCTTTGCTCAGGGGTAAGCCTCCCTCTGTCGGTGGTAACCCTTTCTTATTTGCATGTACAATTTAAACATCTCTGAGCTGCAGATACAAATACTATGGGAAGCGGGCACACTGAGTCAACATAAGAAACGGTATCGTAATATATGTTTTGTGATGAGCTCCTCCTATCAGTCCCGAGATAGAGCTGTATTTTCAGAACCCCTTCTGCCCAGTTTTCCAGCTGTGCTCCCACTTATCTCCATTTCCTTATTGCTTTATTGAATTGAAAACAATATGCTGTATTGACTCTGACAGATCCATACATTACAACTGTTCTGTGAAAAGCAGAAAACAATCATATCAGGGCAGGGCAGCAAGAGGAGAATCGTTACTGTAAGCCGGGCTGCAGGAGAGAAGAAAGTGACTTAGCTGTCAGCGGTGAGGCAGCTCCTAATTGGAAACATTATGTATGAATGAGTCCTGCTTTACTGATGGAGTAATGGCTGGAAAGTTGTACAGAGGAATGTTGGGATTCTGTGATGTGAGGATTCCCTTGGCCTCGGGCTCACCTCTTTCACCGAAAAGAAACTGGCTGTTTCTCATTACAGCTTTCCCATCTCACTGTCAGCAGAACTGAAAGGATTATTGTGTATGCCTTACTATAGAACAATTTTTTAAAAATGGAGTTTTACTAAGAAGACTATTATCATTTCTCCTGCAAAACTAGTAGATATATTCATAAAAATGCCCAATTAAGTGTTAACATTATTGATTTTGCTTAGTAGCACCACTGTTGTGAACTTCAGAATAACTGAATATCGCCAACCTTCAACATGTAACTGGCACAGTTTTCAGATGTATACATCTAAGTGGCATCTGTCATGTATGATGGTGAAGCAGCACACTTCAGATCCCTGCACACTGATTTCAAATAATTACTCTGTAAATTATTCATATATGCATCCAAGTCTCTTAGAAATTCTCTTGAAGGAATAGATAATACATTACTCGGCATACACCCGATAATTCTAGTCCGTTAGGTTATAGTTTAACCAAAATAGAATACCATGTGCATTTCAGATTTTGGAGACAACCCTTAAAAGGCAAATAAAGCATACAAATTACTAAACAATTCACTTTCAAAGTGGAATCCCTGCAAACGTAGCCAAGGCTAATAGCACTCTAATCGCTTGGGTGCCCCCCTCACACACAAGCTCATAAGCAGTCTTTTTGTTCCTGCTGGATCGATGCACTAGGTTAATGGCAAGAGGGCTTGACATTTTCAAGTTCGTTACACCTTTTTTGTCCTGGTGATTTGAGAGTATGCACCAATGTCTCCTCTGATAAGCCAGTTGATCTCTGAGGTGCAGAGGACATATGAGGCAGCTCCGCAGGAGGGAAATCTGCATGCACTTCAGAGAGTAGCTGTGTGGTGAAACATAGTCGTGTTGGGTTACCAGGGAAATGAGGGCTCTGCTGGTCATGGTTAAACAGGATGCATGAAGAGCTGTGACATCATCCTTGTGTTGAGGTCATTGTGGCGAGTGGGAGTGTGTGTCGACTTGAGAGGAATTATCTCTCCATGGTAGCTTAGTGAGGCATGCTGCCAAGCAGGCTGCCGTTTGTTGTTTCTTTTTAGCATCGCCTCACTTTGCTCCTTTTACCCTGGGTGGTCGGCATACATTAGCTACAGTCATCAGAATAAAGCTTTTGTAAACTTGCATACTGCCACTTCACGCTTTGCGCCAACAGCAAATTAAAGGCGCGTGCAGATTGGACATGTGTTTCCATAAAGCATTTGCAAAGTAATCGGACATCACAAGCTGTTCTTCTGTTTACATTTTGTATGCACACTTGAGGACAAAAATTATTCTAAACATACATTTGTTGTTCTTTTGAGGTACTAAATAATGTACGTAGTCACTTTATTGCACTATAAAAGGATCTTGGTCTCTTTCTATAGTGTTGATTGCAATTCTGTATCCTTTTTTTTTTTTTTTTTTTACAAATAATTATAATTCCCTTGTTGTGTTTTTTATTGTCAGAGAGCTTCAAGAGCCGTTTATTTTTCACTCACAAAATTTCACTTTTTATATTTTGTCCCTCTTCACTTTCACAATATCTCCCTGCCGCCTGAAATGAGCTGTCTGTATTTTGTGAATGATGCTTGTGACAACCTCATTACACAACCAGAAGTCAAGAAGTGAGCCTTAACTGAGATTGATCAGACTCTGAGCACATCCAGGGAGTCAATGAGCCCCAGAAAGCAAGACTCTCTGTTCGGCCCGGCGCCCGGTTTGTTTGCACTGTAATTACCCAGATTGTAGCAGTGCCATGGTAGACACAAGCTCACACAGGGTATTCACCATGGAGAAAACAAACAAAGATGCACACCTCTGTCAAACAATGGACTCTAAGTCCTCAAGTCCCATTGTTATATTTGTAATTAGCCGGAGTGGAGAAACGACCCAAACATGCCTTGCACACATCACAACAAGCTCAGCTGTAACCTAAGCTCATGTTTTCTTAGCCATTCTGCAAGGCCTGTCTGTAATAGTTTTCCTGTTGATAGGAAACTTGTTACTGCTTAATTGCTAGTTTTAAATGAATCAGGGGTCTGAGCTTTAAACCTTGTCTCTTTTAATTAACTCCTATAATACAAGTGGATCGGTGACACATGGAATAAGCACGCCTGATACAGAGAGCTGTGCTGAGGTTGTCTATGCGTGAGAAGAGTTATGGAGGCGCTAAATGTGGGGTAGGGTGATGATGGGGGTTAAGGCTGTCTTTCGCTGCCGTAGCACTTTTGGAGTCTCATTCAAATCATCCGTTCATTTGAATGCTTTTCTATATTTCTGTGTGAATGGGGGGTTTTGACCAGATAATCCTATTAGAAGGGTATTGTGCAAGTGTTGCTCTTCCCTGGAAATAGGGCGGAATTATAATATCAAAGTTTTGACTGTGGAATCAGGGCAGTGTTAATATAATATTTTTGTAGATTAGCCATACTGCAGTATAACTGATTTAACCTTTCCATTCCCTGTTTGACTTAATCTTAGATGCTGTTTTTTTTTTAAATCACAAAAACAGATCAGCAAAGCAGATTGACAGTGGAATGTAATCATTTTCCATTTGCTCAAATTTTCACATGTTTGCCCACTGCTGGTCATGTCAGGTTTAAATTATACTATTTGCTGTCCTGTTGTTGAGTCATAAATTAACAAATGGTCCATTTGGGTCAAGAAATATCTTCAACAAGGCCTGTCAGCAACAGCGTTGGCCCTGGGTGATGTAAATCTTCTGTAACATTATGGGTTATAAATGAGATATTGATTTACTGTTTACATTTACATTGTAATATGCACCAACCCGCCACAACATTAAAGCCACCTGCCTAATACTGTGTAAGTTTCCCTTGTGCGGCTAAAAAAGCTCTGGCCAGTAAGGGCATGGAGTTCACATGACCCCGTAAGGTGTCATTGGCATCAGGAACCAAGTTACGAGGTGGGGAGTTGTTTTTCCAGCACAACCCATGGATGCTTCATCCGACTGAAATCGAGGAAATTTGGAACCCAAGTCACAATCCTCAAATTATTCCTGAGCAATTATTGCAGTGTGACAGGGCGCATCGACCTGCTGAAAGAGGCCATTCATTCATTCCATCGGGGAATTCCGTTGCTCTGAAGAAGCATAGATGATCTACAACAATGGTACATGACAAAGGAACATTCACATGGATGCCAGGATCCAAGGTTTCCCTTATCAAAGTTGGATCGTTATGCTTGTAGACCATTTTTCCTGCTTCCATCACATCAGCTTCAAGACATTATGATTCAATTTGCTGTCAAATAAATCCATCCCACCCCTGGACAGGTGCCATTGTAATGAGATAAACAATGCTATTCACCTCACCTGTCAGTGGTTTTAATGTTGTGACTGATGGCTGTATGTTACGATCTTCTGTAGTCAGCTGAAAAGCCTAACTGGATAAAATCAAGGTTGCAAAAATCCCTGTAAAATTATTATTGGCATCAAGCTATTCCGCTTATTGGTTTGCAACGTTGACCATGGCGACCTATTACAACCAAAAACCTCTTACAGTTGGCAAGTTGATATTGTGTCACGGATGCATGTATATTGATGTATGTTGTCATTTGACCCATCCAGCCTAGTCCATCATGATCTATTCTAAAACACTGCCCCTGCATTATAGAGTGGTGTTCTGTCTTCTTAAGTCACCAAGGACTTAGAGCGGACGATGTGTGAGAGATACAATCTTTTCTCTCCTCAAAGGCACCTCTGGGAAGCAGGGCACTAAGTAAATTGCTTATGTAAATATCTGATGCTATAATCCATTGTTGATGAGGTCTCTGATGTAAAGGCCCATTTTTGAAATTCTTTTGTTCCTTGGATAAAAAGGGCACTTAAATCCTTGACTCACAGCAGTATCAGGCTATCAATTTAGCGAGAGTTATTCAGTGCTCACAGCACTGCAGATATGGTGGTGTTCGTGTAAAATGGTAGCAGCTCTCGGTCTTGTTTGTGGTCACTGAGCGTTTGTGTGTTTGTTAATGAGAGCTGACAGCCATAATTGTTGTTCTCGGTCATTGAGTTAACGGCACGCTGTTTGTAGGAGCTCCTCTTTATAGAACAGCTGAACTGTGGTATTAATAAGCACGACATTCATGTAGGCTAATGCTAATTAGCACTATCAGCATGATTGGAGAGTGCTTTTCCCCTGAGCTCTGACAGTGTATTCATGCTGTGACCGTTGAAGACGCTGAGGTGGAGGTCTTTTTGTTGCTCGCTTAGTAGGCTCAGGCTGCGTTGTACAGTAAGTGTGCCGGTCCAGGGATTCGTTGTGTGCCATACTTGTGAGAAATGAGAAATATCTATCTCTATTTATTCATATTCGGGTATGTGCTTATGCATACACACACACCACAAACACCTCTCTTGATGGAGATCGAGGAAAAGGCTGCCGACCTCGAAAATTGCTTTGGTTGGTTTTCTCATCTTCATTCCACACACGGAGGTCAAAAAGCAGCAGAGCAGGAGTCCCATGACCTTCTGTCAGGGAGGGTTAGCGATGACCCTGCTGCCTGCTGTCTGCACGCTGCTCTCTACCGTGTGTGTGTGTGTGTGTGTGTGCCAGCTTGCATCAACCTCGAAGCACACGCACAAGCATCTCACAACTTCACAAACACAAAACCTGCTTTTCTCTTTTGAGACTGGGGATTGTTAGTCAGCTGTTTGTTTGAACACTCGTTCAAAGCCTTTGATTTGAAATGGAGCTGTGGGCGAAAAAGAAAGGAAGCATGGAGAAGTGGCCATGCTAGACATTTCCATTCTCACTATACTGTTACTCATCCTTTGCCAGCTTGCTAGTGGTCTGCCATTCTATAAATAGGTTTGAGGAGATGGCGGAGAGGAGACTTTGTTGGAAAATGC
This sequence comes from Dascyllus trimaculatus, assembly GCA_024666655.1. Classification (NCBI taxonomy): domain Eukaryota; kingdom Metazoa; phylum Chordata; class Actinopteri; family Pomacentridae; genus Dascyllus; species Dascyllus trimaculatus. Next base: position 22,348,720 of record CM045464.1, on the reverse strand, counting down.
ATTTCCATGGAGACAGTCTTCATTGGGCTTTGGCTTTGTGCTTAGAGAGCTGATGTAGAGGATATTATTTCAATTTAGGTAAAAGCTTGTATTTACGTTTCATATCTAGTTGTCAGGATAGTGTTGTCAAAGCCGTCTGGGAAGGCCAAATTAAAACAAGCGTGTTCTTCTCTGCTGCCTGCAGATGTCTGTTTCACCTCCAAGTACGGCTGCAGCTTCCCATTTTCGGTCTCCTGCAGACCATAGTGTTAGTAAAGTTTACATCACCTTGCCCTGCTTAATACAACACACACGCACAGGCAGTATGCTAAACAAATACAGTGCTGCTCCCTCCCCTCGTGCATGCAAAGTATCCTGTGTGGACAGGCAGCCGCACAAACACAGATTCCAATCTTATTTTCGTAGACCAGTCACGAGAGTAACAGCATTTGATTACCGGAATCTCTTGACCCACAGGCAGCCAGAACACGTGTTTGTGGCCGCCTTCACTGTATTGGTGCTTCATTATGTCGCTGTTGAGGTATTTAAAAGCGGCCACATGTCTTGCATGTGACAGCCATATTAAATTATTTGAATGTTTTTGCTTCAGCTGTTTCCTTGTTCTGCTATTGAGGGCAACAGAGTGTAACTGTTGTCTCTGGAGCATTGATGAAAGTGTGGGCGGGGATCGTCCGAGTATGGAAAACTCAGCTCATACACTTCGCTCTGACCCTGCTATTTGTGTGTCTTCTGTGGTGTTTTGCTTTCTGCGTATCCCATTAGCAGCAGAGCCCCATAATGTCTCTGTTATATGCAGGGAGAAGACAATTATCTGCTTGTCAGAGAAAGGTTACCGAGTTATTCTTCCACACAGCCACTGCATGGAGATCAAATGCTTGTCTTTCAGCCAGACAGCTACCAGGTATCAGCCTGGTTGTTGTTTTCCAAGGGAAAATGGTTGAGCAGCGTGGAGGCAGAAGAGCTGAGCTTAGCATCAGAGCGGATCAGTCATGTACCTCCAGCAGAGCTTTCAACTTGCCCTGCCAGAGCTTTTACCAACCGGGGTCCTGAGGGGAACCCAGGGGAAGTCCTAGCCTGGACATGAACTGGATGGAAGGAAAAGAACAAAGAAGAGGGAGGGAGACAGTGAGAGTGAAAGGGGAGGTTAGAAGTGTCTCCTTTTTTGTATTTTTATAATAGGAGCACAGTTTCTGTGCTTTTTTTTGTTTTCAACCTGAGGCAGTGTTTCTGAAGTTATAATGTATTGAGCCGTCTCGTAAATCCAGGTATTTTACTCTGGCACTGAGATTACGCGAGAAATTCGTCTTGCCAAAAAAATCAAGGCTGCAAAGTTCGCGTGCATGTGACTAACAGAGGCTGATTTTGAGGTGAGAAGAGAAGTAAGTAGGGTTCCTGGAGCTATTTAAAAGTCCTGGTGCTGCTGTTGCCTGGGTAACACTTTCTACCATGAAAATGTCCTTTTTCCAACAGAGAATTGAAGGTTATCCATCTCACAGTCTTCTGTTCTCAGCCCCCTATGAAAAATGGCTTCTCCATTCTTGATATCGTCTCATATACTGGACAGCATTTCTCTGTGCAGCCTTGTGTACGACTTGGCTCCTGCGCTGCCCTGCACCCTTCCCTTCCCTTCCCTGCATTCAGCCAGCTCTTTGAAATAAATTTAACGCTTTGATACATTCCACTCTTGAATTATTGAATATCCAATGAGGCGTTCTTTCAAATGTTGATGCAAAAATTGAATATAAGTCATTGTTCCATCAAATATATTTTGAATAGAGTCGCCACTGTTCTGTTTTTATCTTTCCATTTGATTACATTACATTTGTCGCAAAAACCCACAAGGGAGATGAATCAAGTGTAATTTTTGCAGTCTGCTTCTTTATTGCCGTTTGGTTCTTGACTCTGTGTTCAGCTACACACCAGAATACATTTTGTATAAGCCGGTGGGAGTGTCAGAATAGGTCAGGCTGTTCCCTCAGAAATACTTATCCAAACAGACTGGAATTCATTGATTACAATAATGGCTACCGTGTTTCCTCGATTCGGATTTCCAAAAGCTTGAGAATGAGAAAACTGCACTTAGCTGTGTCAAAATATGGATGTGACTGTGACACCTGCACTGTATCACTGGGCACTGTCATCAGGACTAACGATATTTGTGAGGCTGCAATGTTAAGTGGAACAATGTGCAGTAATTGTGTCTGAGGTTCTGGCAGATCTGCAGGAAGCACTTGTTGCTTACATCCCTTCATCCCTTGAGCTCTGACAAGTGACTCTGGCTGCTTCTTCTATTCTCTATTGCAACATGTAAAACTGTATCTAGATGTCTGATGAAATGCCATCGGAAAAATCATCACTTCCAGTAGCTGCTTCACAATAAAAGCTTTGCAGCGGTTCGCTGATGGAAAATGTTTGGTGCGAAGGAGAAGCACAAAGTGTTGTGTTTGCATTAATAATATCCAACATATAGTAGCTCTTAAGAAGGCCCGCAATATTGCAGTAATATGGCAAAGATGTACAGGTGCAGTGAAAATGATATACAAGCCCACCTAATGTTAGTCTGCTTATGACAGCTTGAAGGACATACTATGCTGGAGGTGAGAGGACAAGCCCTTCAGTCAAGTGGTATAAGTGGAAGCGTTGGGTGGTGCTGTAGCCCTTCAACCCACAAAATCACTTGACTTAAATCTCAAAATATGAATGATTTGTGCAATCGGCCAGTCATTCTGAAGCCCTATTTAAAGAGGTTGCCGGCTTGGAAAAGTAGTTTAACAGAATGTTAGTACGTCCAAACATTAGCAGTTATGTCATCCATGTAGCTGTGAGCATAGCATTTTGAATTTTTATAGCAAATAAGCATAGATGATAAGCTTTTAAATGTATTTTACAGTGTCTGCATGCAAGTTTCTGATCTTATCTTTCTAGTTTGTAACCTTTTGGTCATGTTTGCAGCTGTCAGTGAGATGGCTGGAATGACTTTTGCACATGTAACACACCAGTGCTATGCACATAGAGACCTGTCCTGTGGCGAACCAGCCAAACCTAGCCTAGGTTAGCCTCAGTTTCACCAGAGACAAATGACAGGCCCATAAACGTGTGATTGATGCGGCTGACTAGAGTTACAGCACAGGCTCAACTTGTGGTCGAAGCTGAGCTGCAGTGTCGTGATGCCCCTCTCCAGACGCTTCTTTAGGAGGTCAAAACAAGTTGTGTTGCAAGTTGCCGCTTAAAGATTGTATAACCTGACACAGGATGTTTCAACACATGCAATAACCCTTATAGCTTTTTCTGCTGCTGACTATGTATAATTTGAACCACCTAGTTTAAGAACCCATCAAAACAAAGTGTAATCTATATTTTAACTTGTGACTACGTACAACTTTTTACCCATTTGTTAATTAAAGCAGTGAATGTTGGTACTGACAGCTACATTTAAAAAAATCGAAAATGTGCACTTTTCTGTTCCAGTATTATAATTTAACGCAGCTATTCATATAACATTGTGCCAGTAGGTGGTTCTTGCTATTTGTGGATTTCACTGATGCTAAGAATGAGTGCTTTGTAATAATTTCACACACACAAACACACACAGACTAACAGACTCACTGAGAAACCACACGCCTCCATCTCCTGCACACTCCTTCCTCTCTGATTCTTGTTCGTCATTGTCTCTCTCTCTCTCTCTATCTCTCGTGCCTCTGCTTCCTCCCCCTCACGCCCACGCTTTTACTCTATTGCTGATCATCAGCTTTGTCTCCATGGCTGGAAAGATGCATATCTGCCTTTTTGTATGACATAAACAAACAGTACAGTCCACGTAACATTTTTTAGTTTCCCCTTTAGCCGCAGGCTGCAGGCTGTTGCAACATCATTTTGCCCTTCCGTACTTCTTCATCTTCTATTCATTCCTCTTTACAGGACCTTAAGTCCTCCCCTTTAAAAAAGCTAGATGGAACAGCAAGAACTTTAAAAGTGTGATTAAGTCAGCAGTGTTCATTTTGACATTTCCAGGCCATTCTGGGTCACCAGCAGCACCAGCAGTGTTATGGTGTCGCTCTTCTAAGCTTTATTTGGGTAACACCTGGGGCAATAAATCAAACAAATATTTTTACGTTACATATTCTATCCCATAGTCTCTCCTACGTTCTTTTCTTTGTCTGCTCCTATAGTCCCAGAGACACATGGGAATGAAGCTGCTTTGTTGCCATATTCCATTATGAATGAAGGCAGTTTTCAGCCCACCCATTCATCTCTGCTGCAGCAGGAAACACGAAGCTGTCAAAGTCGCTCTCTACGCACTCCGCATCTATGACCCTCTTTGTGTATATGTGTATATCACACATGAACTGTGAGTAAATGGCGAAGGGGTATACATATTTGCGTCACATACATGTGAGGGTGAGTACCCACGTTTGTCAGGTGATAAATGGTAACGGCAGACACTGACCGTGTAGCTTTCACCTCCTCTGGTTTGGTTTATATTAGTTAGAACCCTGCGGCGGGGTTCTAGTAATTTCTTTGTCCATCCCTGTGCTATCACACATGTGCATCCACTCACTAATGTGTACATGTCCTTGAGAGAAGAGACCAGCAGTCAGGCTCACAGCGGCTGTGACAGGTTGTATGAAGTGGTTAGTTTGGGTCCCTCACCTGCCCTCTGCTTACCTGGACAGGTTATTTTCTGTCTACCCTTGAGCTCCATCAGGGTGCATCCCGGGAACCCCTGTAACTCGATCAATTCTCCTTAGCTACAAAAGTCTTTCATTGGCCAGCGGTCACTCAGCAGCCCCCACCCTTCTTTTCCCTGGGCACTGGGTAACATGGTGTGCTTAATGTGTCGGAAATTTCATTTAACTCTCCTCTTCTCCTCTCCTATCTCGCTCTCTTCATCTTTCCTCTCGGTGGCCAGTGATTGCCTGCAATTCCAACCCCCCTCTCTCCCTGGAGCTCACTGCCTTTCTCCTACTGGTGTTGGAGATGCAGAGAGGGTGAATGAACCAGGCGGCAGGAAGAGCTGAGAGAGGAAGATAAGGGAATGGAGAGGGATGACCAGATCAGAATGTGAATCACTTTAAATAGTACAACTAATGTTGGTGCACAGTCGTAGAAGAGTTGCAGATTTGCCTTGCGTGCTGTCAACAGGGTTTCACACAGGATGCAGAGATAAAGAACACAGACAACAGGGATGCACTTCTCTGTATGCACAAGAGGTTGGTTAAAATGGGAGTTATGCATCCTCAGCAGCTCTATAGGACACTGTCTAGTTACTGTCTGCTGTACAAGTTAACCTACTTAACTGGGAACAAATAGTATTAGCATTAATTTGACTGTGTTTATCTTTCAGCAGCTTCCTTATCCTCTGGGCTGATATGATCTGTGCAAAAACAAACGGCGTGTTCCGACACTGGCCTGACCCCTGTGTCACATTAATACAATAGCTCACCAGACTGAGGAACCAGTGTTTATTATTTCCTCTTAAAAGCTATAAAGTTACCTGTCATCAAAATGCTAGATGGCTTGTTATTTAGGTTTTATGTTGAAGGAAAATTTGAAATTGTAATGTGAATGTCAGATAAAGTTAAGGCATCCATCTCTAGACTTTTGGATCATTCAGTCATTTGTAAAGTAGCTATTGGGTTATTAATATTCCGTCTCGCTCCTCTCCTGAATATATTAAGATTAAGGAGTAATATCTTCATATGTCTCTTCAGTCCTTGCTGGAATTTCACTGTGCAGTGACTTGATCAGTGGAGCTGTCTAAGGTATGTACAACAGTACCAGTATTTTTTATGTAGGTAATTATTTTGGCATCGTATTTGTTGAGTGTAATTGGCTCCTAGATGCTGCTGACAACACAGAGTCCGAACTGAGTACACCCACAGGCCCGTTCAACTGCAGAATCTCACACAGAGGCCCTCTTAACTTAGCATCTGTGACATTTAAGATTAACCATTAGCGGTTTTGAACTGTGAGACATCTGAGTCTTTGGGATGCTTGCTGATGAGTCGTTTCCAGTAATCAAAGCTGCTGAGGCTCACATCAGTTCACGCGTGGGGAATGCGCAGAGGTGACAGAATGCTGGAGTCCGGCCCTGGCTCAGAATTCATGTAAACACTCCAGTACGAGTTGCTGCGGATCAGGCAACTATCACTTGTCAAACACAGCTGACGGGCAACATGTGATGTAGGTGACTGCAGTCACAGGTGGTGGGTCTGGAGTCACCTGCACAAACTGCAAGCTGAGCAACCATGCAGAGTTTAGGTTTGACACGTCTGTGATCAATGAAGATTGGTCCCCGGGCAGCGCAAAGCTCATAACGGGCCGTGCTATAAGTCAATTAGGGAGTCAATACATGGCAGCTGGTGGACGCTTATTTTCTCACTGTGACAAGGAGTAATGAAGCATGTTTCTGTGTTGAGTGTGTCAACGTACATGGTGTGGTGTGGATGATGTTGTATGTGACCTAAAGTCATCGAAAAGATACCAGTCCGTCTGTTTTGAAGTAACTTGACTCTCAATACATTTATTTATCTTAGCAGTGTCTTCAACATGCTCTAATCTTGAGCTAGTGCTGCGAAACCTGACTAAGTGTGATAAAAACAAAGTTTACATTTAATAAGAAGCTTGTTTCAGTTGGACACCTTTTGTTTTACTGTCAAATTATTTGTAGGAGTTGATTTTTAAGCAAGCCCTTAAGCTTAACATTACGGCAAGGTTTTAAATATCAGCTAATTTCCTGGTTTTTATATTGTGCAGTATTACAAAACCTTTCTTCTTATTTTTCATAATCGGAGAAAATATAATTGCCCCGTAGAAAATTGGGCATCTTTCAAAAAAGGGCTCTGTTTGTAAACGAAACCAAATATAAAGCTAATTATTGTTACAGCTTTATTGCTCAAGTTTTCAGACCTACATGCCTAACTCTGGTTTTCAGTGAGTGTTTAAAAATCTACTTTTCTGCTGGCTGGGTAAAAATACAGCATGCTTTCCTTTTTGTTGCTTTGGAGTTGCTGCTTTGTAAGCAGAAAACAAGTCTTTCTTCTGACTTGTTTGTTGCTTATTGTGTTTTATCCAGGAGAAAAGGTCTTGTCAGGGGGGATTTAACCAGTTGGGGCCTTTTATACCGGGAGGATAAAGTGATGTGTTTTGAGTGTATATACGTTCGGTATGATCCCACTTGGTGTGTTACAGGTAGTATCTAGAGAGAGCAGCTGGCGTCCTTTGTGGCAATCTAATCAACAGAAATAGATAGAGCCTCCCTCTCTAGGCTGCACGACTGCTGATGCAGATGGGTCACAGCAAATGCTTTCAGAGACGTCTCACGCAGGCTGGTGCACATGGTCCAGTAAATTGTGATAAAAAAAAAAACAACTGTTAGTCTCATTTACAGTTTTGTTACAGCTGAGGGAATTAATTTAAGTCTGCTAACCTTACTGCTTTGGCATCAAGTCTTAAATCCTCCTATATCTTGATCAGAGTATCTTTGAAGCATTGGAAAAGTTGATGAGAGAGGGATCTTCTAGCCCAAGAGCCCTGTTTTGTGAAAATTGTGTTCTTAATTCTGTTTTAGAGGAAACCTGCCTTCTCCTAAATTACGTTTGTTTGTGACGTATCACAAATATATTTCTAATTAACTTATCTTGGCCATTTATTGGATTGCTTTCCAAATGTTTCTCTCTTTCAGCCAACCAATCATATAAAAGGCTGGTTGGGACTCATCATCTTGGTATAATGACGGAAATATGTTTTCTTAACCTCACCTTGTAGCTTTGGTGCATAAACCGAACCAAACACCAGGTGAAAAAAAAACGTTAAAAGCAAACGAAAGTTAAACGTAAGTCTAAAAATCGTGGTTCTGCTTGGAATTCAGACCTTCGTCTCCTGGATGAAAGTCCTGTGTTGGACTTACTCCACCTCCAATTTTCTTACCTGGACTTTGCGGCTCTTTGAAAGTGCGAAACATGATTTTTTCAAAGCGCAGCTGAGAACACAGTTTAGTTGTGGATGTATTTTTTGTAAACAGGGTTAAAATAGAGGAGACTTATTTATTTGTAACAATGTCTTGCTGTGCGCTTCTCACACTCTGTGGGGTTCCTTTTATTTTGTCAGATTAAATTATTGCCAAATATCTCAAAAAAAAAACATCAGAAACATATTGCTGATTTTTTACAAAAAAATATTTATACATAATGTTCTTCTGCCAAAACAGGGGGTTAAATACATGATGCTGTGATTTTTACTTGGCCATTTATTTAGGTTAGATTATTGCACAGTCGGACCTTGGTTTTTTAAATGGGCGCTTTGCAGACATTTGCAACTGTATTCCTGCAGCTCGAATTCAGTGCCAGAATAAAAATGAGTCATTTTGGTTGTTTGGCAGAGAGCTTCGGCTTCAGTGAATATTCCACATTACAGCGGCAACAATTTGACAAATGCCTCCTCCACAGTAACAGACCAGAGGACACTCTCTTGACAGTTCACTGACACTTTTTATAGTCACTGGAGTCTTGAGTACTGGCCCCTCCTATGAGCTGATGCTGTATGCCTGACTTGTCGTAGATAAAGACGAGGCAATAACCCTGCTACAACATGCTATCTTGGTACCAAGGCCCATTGCCAATCTTAAAGTTGAACACACTGTGTTTAGAAGTCTTACTGTGATACATACATATATATATATAACACTTTGCGAAAGCTTCAGTGCCCTTTCCTCATCTGGACTACGAGTGTTGTCAGTTGTTGAAATTGGTCTCTTTAGAGAGCTAATAGGCAGCTCCAGTTTGTCTGGTCAGACATAATTATGAACAATAGAGAGTCTGTTTTATTAACTGTCCCCAACAATCCTTTGAAAAATTAATTGTGCTTGCTTGCAGTTGTAGAAACTGAGAGCCAGAGGGGGGAAAAAACCGTCATCATTGCTGGTTATCACGGCTCCTCTCCGGGGTAGCTGATGTTTGAGCTTGACTGGTCCTGAGCCTCTGCAGCGCTGCATGCTGACACGTAAAGATTTTATTTTATGGAACATATTTGAGAGGACTCCAGATTCACTGAAGTGTTCCTCATGTGGAGATACACCGATAACCCTGGAAAAGCTCAAGCCCTTTCACTTGGCAAACACAATTTACTAAGGTTGAAAGTCGTTAAAGGAAAGTTAATTGTGTGTGTAATAACATGTAGAGGGAGAAGGTATTAAGTAGAGATCCACTCAGATTGGTGGTCTGATAGCAGAAAGGGCACCACAGATATGTCATTGGGGAACTACTTCTATACTCATGCCAGCCTTCTTATCATATGCTAAAGTACTGTTGATTAATTAATGTTAAAGTTTGCCTTTTTTAGCCGTGTCCCCCTCACAGCTGGAATCCACCAGCCGCATGCGACCTTTCTGCACCGAGCTGGCATGCTACCCTCTGTGTGTTTGCTTTAACTGGCCAAAAACATGCCGGTTAGGAGAAATGCTGACTCTAAATTGCTCATGGTTGTGAATCTAAGTGTCACTGTGAGTGCTCTGTTAATGTGCTAGTCCTGTGACAGCAATGTTCTAACCCTGGTGTCACCTGTAATAGGTGTACAACACCTCTTGGCCACTGCATGCTGGGAAAGGCTCCGGCCCTGCGTGTCCCTGAACAGGAGAAGCAGTTCAGAGAATGGAGGACAGTTTACATTAAAAAGAAAAAAAACCTTTATAAGCAATTTTATAACTTTACTCGTGTTATTCAAAAGAAGTTGTGGGAAGCTTTTTTGCAGAGAGTTAGATAGGAAATTTAATACCACTCTTGTTTCTATACTTTGCTTTTTGCACAAGATATAACGTGTTAGTCAGCTTTGGAGGTGCAGGTGGGTGTATTTTGTTGTCTAAGGACAGAGCCAACCTGGCTTTTTTCTGTTTTTGTAGTACTCTAATGGGCCACTGGCCATATTTTCATATTTACTCCACAGACACGACAGTGGTGTCTCATCTACGTTTAAGCAAGACAACCCAAGTGTTAATCTATTCCTTTAATTCTACATTTAAAACCATTGTGTATTCCAAACATGTTTAACACCTCTAAACCTCAAAACCCACTGGCAGGTTTGAAAGACATGTTCATCTTTTGAAAATAGAAAGAATCATCAGATTTTCAACTCTTTGATGCTTCTTGAACTAATCATGTGTGATGCACCCATCCGTGGAAAATCTTCACCAAATTTAATGTAAAAATCACAGTATTTCCTCAAAAAGACTTTATTCTACCTGTGTCATTTGAAAAATTTGTCAAAAAGAAATAGTTTATACTAACTAAATTCTGTGGAAAAGAAAATAATTCTGCACTTCTCATTGTAGCTGAAAAGCAATGAGTGACTCAGCTGCGAGAAATAGTCTTATTACAAAATATACAAGAAAAAATTCAAATGGAGAATCAAAGAAAAGAAACCATTTTTAAAATGATTTATGAGCTTATCATTGTGTTATACTGCACAAAAGACACTATTGAGTTCTCTCCATTTCTAGCTATGGCTCTGCTGTTTCTCTATTGGTGCAGTCCACAGTGTGTACATGCACTGATCAGCCACAACATCATGACCACTGACAGGTGAAGTGAGTAACATGATCATATTGGTACTATGTGGTGTTCTAATGGAAAACCTTGGATTTTGACATCCATGTTGATGAGACTTAGACACCCGAATAAACATTGTCCCAGAACAAGCACACTCCCTCGTGCAAATGGAAATCCCAAATGTCACTGGCCTAACCCCACAGGAGAATACATACAAACATCAAACAATCAGGAACATGTTGAGGAACATGACAATGGCCCAACATGTTGATTTGAACTCCAAACTTCCTACACCCCATTCTGATCAAGTATCAACAGGATGCAGTGGAACAAGTTTGATTGACAGAGGTCCCACTGCACAAGCCAGAGTACCCAAAGGATCCAGTGCCAACGTCCTGGTTCCAGACCCCATAGGACACCCTGAGAGGTCGCCTTGTCATTGCCAATGGTTCAGAACATTTTTTTAACACATAAGGGAGACCAACACAATATTAGACAGTTGGTCATAATGTTATGCCTGATCAGAGTATGTGACAAGAGCAAAAAAAGTTACTGCTTAGGGTTCAGAGAGTCAAGTATGGTAATTTCAGCTCTTTATAGACACTGGTCCAAAGAAATGTTTTTCAATTATGGAAAAGTACAACTTCACAATATCCTGGTTTTTGAGGGAGAAAAAAGAAGTCATTACTTGTATTTTTAGCTCAGTATGGTCAGAAAACTAAGATGTCACAAACCTTAAAAAATGTTATTTTATTACAGGTGCCACATATTCTAATTTGTGCATGTTTTATTGTCCGTACCGGCTGTTATCCAGACATTTTTGACCTCTATTTAAAACGTCTTACTTGGGATCTGACTAAATCAGGTCAGTAGATCGGATTTTTCATTTTCAACAGCTTCGCCTCTTAAATGCACTTGTGATGGTGGATGGTTTTGAAAATCTGTCCTCCACACTCAACCTTTATTATTATTATTATTATTATTAGCGTAGAAGGTCAAATCAGGTTTGTGAAGTGTTAAAAGTACTGAAGCCCCCAGAGACTAAACACATCCACATACATGGGCCTAAAATGAGTTGTAAATAGGGTGCACTAGTTGTGCGCACAGTCAAGGTGCTCTCACTGTTCATATACCACTTTATCTCCATCTAATCTTTCCTCAGTGCTGGGAGGCAGGGAACATCTGAGCACATACTTTGAAGGTGAAAGTATTTTAGTCATTCCAGTCTACCATGACTCTCTGTCATACTGTTGCCCACACTCACACACACACACACACACACACACACACACACACACAAACTTATGCACGTACACAAAGTTAAAAAAAAACTCCCTTTCTCCCCACACAGGCACACAAAGCTTACATCTGTACACATCAAGGTTAGCATATTTCTTGCTTTTCTTCAAATATGATAACAGTCGGCTTGTAAGCAACCTAAGAGATAGCAGAAAAATAACTGGGTGCTAATCCTGGTTTAGATGTGAGGCAGCTGCAGGCTGGTCAGCTCTTTTATCTCCGGGTGTCGGTTGCCGCAAACTAGGGGGCCTCACATGCTTTCCTAAGCTTACGCAGGACGTTTTCACACGATATTTTCTATGGTCTTGCACACACAAACTGCAACCATATTGCGTGATTAAAATCCGACAAACACGATCTCGTCCCGACCTATGAAGGTAATCAAAATAAGGCACAGCTACCACTTTCACGCCTCTTTATTTAAGCCTCTTTTTAGCTCATAGTAACATCCTGTAGATGCTGATGATGCCTGCTTTGAAAATAACACGAGCTTTGCTGTTTTCAATTTGCACCGCGGTTATCCCAAAGACTTTGTTTCCACTTCGAGCCAGTGGTGATTATTTCTAACTTGACATTTGTGTCTTTTCTTCAGCAGGAGGTACTGTCTGCTCCTTTCACCCATCAGACTGTCAGGAGAGCACATGGCCTACGGTCAGCAGCCCACTCCACACTCTTCACCCAGCCTACCACTGCCCTGTCTCCACAGGTTAGTGTGTCTGTGTGCATATGTATATGTGTGTGTGTGCGTGTACATGTGAGGAAATGAAAATAACAGATCATCTCATTTTGTGCATTATTGATTTCTCTGCCATAAGGGCAAAATCCATATTTCACCCATATGATGTTAGTTGTATGTGTCTGGCACATTGATGTGGGCCGCACTTTAGGGCAGTTAGCATCTGCATTGTCAGCACTTTCTGACACCTTCATCACCTATTGCAGTTGTTGACGTATGTTGATAAGGTCAATCAGGAAATTGCTGTATCATTATGAAGCCAATATTTCACATTGTTGTAGATATTGGATCTATATTGGCCACCTGAATATTGGCAGGCATCACAACCTCCCTCATTCTGCGCTGTACAGCTGCCAACTTTTCAGCAGCAGCCGTTAGTTTGTTCCCTTGTGATCCTGAAAATGCTAAAATATACATATGTGCTGAACACCACGTTCAACAAATTGCTTTCTGTTGGAAGCCCTAGTAGATGTATTTTTGAAGTTAAATTCCTGCTGTAAGTCTTGATAATCCTTCACCACTTGTTGCCGTTTTGAATAGAGTTATCTGTTGTTTGTTTGTTGTTTTACTTTATTTATGTTTTATTTCCAGTTAAGAGATGATTAGCAATACTTTCCCAGATGCTTCAACTCTCTCTAGCTCTCGAATTACAAGTCGGTCTACATACCGCCCCTTGCCTGTGGTAATAAATGCTGGATGTTTGAAAGAATGAGACTGTGCCAAGGCAAGCACCCAGAATAGGTTTCCTCCATAGAGTGTCTTGACTTAGCCTTTGAGTGAGAGCGAGGAGTTCGAACATCCGGAGGGAGCTCTGAGTAGAGATGCTGCTTGTTCATGTGAAAAAGGGCCAGCTAAGGTGGTTCCGGCATCTGATTAGAAAACTTTTCTTTGGAGGTTTTCTGGGAACTGGGAGGAGACCCCAGGGTAGACCCAGAACCCGCTTGAGGTATTATATATGACCCACTTTAAATATCTACCCAAAGGCCTCAGCAGAAAACCCTCATAGACTTAACTGACGTCACAGCTGTAGTGCCTGAGTGTATAACTCCATGAGAGCTTCAAAATGATATGAAAAGAAGGCATGGGGCATGCCATCATGACAACACATGCTGGTTCGAAACAACACTATTGGCATTAAAAGAAAGGTAAATTCTTTGTGTCATTACAATGTTTATACGTTTTAGTAAACTAAAAGTCATTAAAGCCATGAACACTGGTAAATCCTGTGCAGATTTTTGACTGAAAAATACAGGCAACTCCACAAACATGTAATAGATAAGCACAACAGCAATTAGCCAGATGCTGCCACTTACAGATCACTTCCTAATGGATGTTTTCCCCTCACCATTCATGCTTGGTTTGTGTACATTTTGTAGGAGGCAGGATGACCATGTTTACACATCACCAATTTCATTATGAGCTATGGGCACCTCCCTCAGAAGAGTCTACAGATATGCAGACTCACAAATAATGACATCAAATCTGTATTGTAGCTCTCATGCAAGCAGGAAAACGCCTCAGAGTCTGTGAAGCTGGAGATTGGGGTTGTATCTCTTCCGACCTGGGAATACCTCAGGATCCCCTCAGGAGAACTGGAAAAAGTTGCTGGGGAGAAGGACATCTGGAACGCCCTGCTTAGCCTGCTACCACTGTGACCCGACTCTGGATAAGCAGAACAATTGAATGAATGTTTAGCAGTAAGCGGTATTTAGTGGAGAAGCCTCTGAAGGTTGATGGGGTCAGTAGATGGCAGCCTTTTGATAAAGCTATTACCAGGAGAAATCTATTCAAATGTATTCCAAAACCCCGCAGTTCAAAGCAACCTCCCCACGGTGGTGTCATTGCCTTGATTCAATGCTGTTGACATGAAGCAGCAGTGGATGCTGCCGCAGGAAGCCAGTTTCCCCATCAGACCGTATTATGCCTTGCAAACTACACTCTGACAAGTATGCATTTAAATTACAAACACCAGCCAGATCTTAAAATGCACTGTGCCATGTAACAAGCTGCTCTGGTGACGTTTGGCTTTAATGTGAGAGCAAGCTAATCAAAAACTTTTCACAAAGTCATTTCGTGTTAAACCTGCCGAGAAGTAGTAGTTGTGTTTGCATGCAAAGTAATATTACAAATAATGATAAGTGCCACAGTGGAGTTATTTTCTCTCTCTCTTTTTTAACATCAGCACAGTCAAATTGAGAGTTTTGCAAGTTATCGTACTTTATTTAAGTGACTTGCAGATGTTTGATAGACCTCCCACATTATCTGGTACTCATGGGGCTTCCAGATAAAAATTTGTTATCTGACAAAGTAATGAATGAGTCATTGTGCGTGCGTCCCTTGCTGGGCCAACATTACCAAATTAATTTCTTCCTCAGCCGTAATTTTGATTGACTATTTGCCATCTGTTTTTTTACAGCGCATTGTTGGTGCAGTCCAGCAAAAGTTTGATTTAGTTCGTTCTCTTTTTCTGCAGTGTTGTGCGTCAGACCCCAGACCAGTCTCACCTCACAGGGAACTACATTACTTGTAAATGTGACCATCTAAGCCTAAAGAGCACAATAGATCTTTTATATTTTATGTTTATTAACTATCTTTGGTCTGTGTAAGTGCTTTTGGTTCCATCAAGTGACCTTTATCAGCAGATGGATGTTTAGATGTTCAAACTGTCTATTGAGCACTTAAGTGAGTTTTTGGCTCAAAAGTGAATTTTGTAATTGCTGGATATATTTAAAATTAATATACATATGTACACATACATTGTCAAGTCAGCATGTCTTTACATGTACATGTGAATTAGTCATCTCCTACATGGTATCACTGGAGGATTAGCACAACACTGTCGCAGCACGTCATGTCGGTGTCCCAACAGAACATGACAAACACTCATGAGATCTGGCAGAGGGACTTCTCAGCATCGCCACTTTGTCCTCTGCCTCATCGCCGACTTGGCTCGGTCCGACCACAACTCTTTGCATTTGGTATTCCTGTGAGTAAGGGCTAGCTAGAATCCAATAAAGCAGACGCATTATGTTAAAAAGATCAGCTCAAGGTTAAGTGTGTATATTTTTCACCAGGAAATGCGCTTGGCCCACCAACAAGCTTGCATGGGATGAAAATTTTATGATGAGAACAGGATATTTGTTCCTTGAGTGCTTGCAAGCCTTGTGCTGTGGATGGCAGTGCATTAGCTCATCTCCTCCATCTCTCTCTTTGTGTGTCTGTGCAGCTACTTGCGCGGGGAGTGAGTGTGTGTGTTTAGGGTGCTTTGTTTGCAGCGGTTTGTGCGTATTAATGTGTCATTGAGCTATATGAAATGGAGAAGGCAGGCATTGGTTTGCACGGGGTGGGGGGTGGCTATACAAGGGAAAAATGAGGAGAGGCTTTCCTGGACCGTGTGTTTACATTTTGCTGCAGCGGGCCGACTGGAAAGTGTCAGGGGGAAGATTGTTGAACGAGAACAGAGGAAATGTATACATTACTTACGCTGCTGGAAAGTAAAAACATTAGCCATGGGTTATCCTAGCAAGGCCTTGTTCGCAACGGGATGAAACAACAGCACTGATAGGGAGCCAGTCATTAGTCCCAAGCGCCCCTTTTCATGCCATGTAACCTCCAGAGAGAGAGCTGTTTGTTCAGAGGGCCGGGAAGGGAGGAGACATAGGCGACTCAACAGGGAGCGTTTTCCTTCGCCAAGCCTCGCTGTCTCTGCTAGGTAGGGCCGAGGATGACATCCTCATAGCTGCAGTGAAAGAAGGAAACATCAGCAAAACAGTGTTGCTCTACAGAAGCTGTGCAGAATGAAAATCAGGTTGCATAAACTTGTTAGCCTTGCAAACAATAGCTCTAAACGTGTCATCTGGCATTTGTGTGCTGCACTGTTATCAGTCAGCACTTTTTTATCTGTTTTCATTTCATTGACATCCCTCTCCCTTGCTCCTGCATTGCTGCAGTACAGGCACTTGTCTCCTACTTGGCAAAGACAGCACTCCCTCCCTTCCTCCCTCTCCTCCTCCCTCTGTCGCTCTTTGGCATCCTTCAGTTTAGCTGCAGCTTCCCACGAGGCCTGCTGGGTCACAGCTACGCACACAAAGCCATTCTTCAGCAGCAGCAGCAGCAGCATTCTCATGTGGACCTCTCGATTCCATCTGCGACCTGGCTCCTACAGAAGGGAGCCGTGACACTTTGGCAAAGTTGTCAAATGTCAAAGTGACGCGTGAAGTGAGAAATCTAAACGAGGAGGAAAACAAGTTGTTGGTTCCTCGCTGGGGCCGAGCCGACATGGTTTGTGTTTCTCCACATGCAGGAGCTTAAATTGCAGGGGTAACTGGATTAAAGATAAGATAGACAGAATAGGAATATGCTGAGTAGAATAAGGAACAATTCTCTGGATGGCGGCTGATAAAAATGTAGCATAAAGGAAGCAAGCAAGTCACATTTATCAGGCACTTTGAATCTATTGGTGACTCATGTCTTCGTCAAACATGTCGATGGCAGATGGATCTCTGGTAAAGCATCTGCTCTGTCTTGCAGCGTTCCCCGTAAAGCCAGAGGAGATACAGATCAGTAAAAAAAAAAATAACATTGTTCGGTCAGTTCAAGGATTTATTGCTCCTTCCTATCTCTCTCTTTGTAGGGGGGTGGTGTCAGTAATCTACACTGACTTGGGCAATCACACATTGCCCACTTCCTTGCAGGTGAGAGTGGTTCATGAGCCTAATAAGCCGTTTTACTCGCTAAGTTCAATGTACAGTCTTGACGTCAGTGTGCTGGGGAGTTGGGAAATTGCCAATAACTGAGAACAATGGTTGCTATTTACTCCAGGTGGCGAGTGTGTTATGAGAAGAGTCATGGAAACTGCTTGTCGCTCGATTTAAATGATACATCGAACCCAGCAGAAGAAGCAAACATCCTTCCCCCTTCCAACATTGTTTTATTCGGAAGTCCAAGTCCTCTGTAACTGTTTGTGGAGTGCACTGCTCTCTTTCCAACACTTCCTCTCCTTTTATGGTGTCGAGTCAGCAAGAGTTTGTGCAATAGCAGCCGCTCATATCATAAATTCTGTGAAGTGACCACTCTGGAAAAAAAAAGCTTATCACCCCTTCAGGCAGGGTCAGAAATGGCTTTAATGTGACTGTTGTTGCAAAGTGTTAAACTGTACTTAGTTGCGCTTAAAAGTTTGGAGAAGCTCTTAAGAAAAACCACGAGGACCTTCATATATCCACTCCAGACAAATCGACAATCATTCTGCCATTTCTCTGTTTTCTCTCATTTGACACCAGACAGTTTTTAAACTGTGGCTTAAAATTTTGTTTACACGCTTGAAAGTGTCAGTGGAGACATTTGTCAGACTCTCGAAAAAGATTTACTTACCACTCTGTATTTGACCTGCCCCTTACCGGCAGCATCGTGTAAAATGAAGATGGAGGGTGTGTGTGTACAGCAGTGTGTGCCGTGATAGGATGTGCTTGTGCTAAAGGTCTCCCCAGGTTGTACTGTACAGTCCTGACTTTACAATCAGGTGAATGGGATGAGTGAGGCGAATCTGTAGTTGCAGAGATTTTATTTTTCTGTCCTTGACCACGAAAAAGGAAAAGGCAAGGAGAAATAAATGTCTGCTGTAACTCTTCTGTGACCCGGCTTCTATACATGTTTATTCGCATCTTGTAGTTACAAATTGAACCGCTTTTTCAAACTTAACCACAACAAATCTTCCATTCCACCTAAACATCAAGAGAGCAACGGCAGCCTTGTTCAGCTTTAATTAACTCGGCCGTTAATTAGGATGCTGCTAAGCCCGTTCTTGTATAATTGTCCGTTTTGAGTAGCAGCACTCAGTGAGAAGAGTCATCAAAGCTGTTATCGGATTTCAAGAGTCATCTCGCAGCAGATATATAAAAAAAACCAAAAAGCTAAATTTAATTTTGTATTTCTAAACTGCTTCATGTCGGTGAAGTGAAGAAACTCAACTGAGAAATTCCTCGTTTGTTACCTTCAAATCAAACAGACTGTTCCAGCGTATCACACAGATACTGATCAGCTTAGCAAGGCTTAAAGCCACCTGTAAGTCTCAGATACCCATCACTGTGTTTAATTACATTATTGATCTAGTTGTGTCTGTGCTGCATCTTTGCAGATATTGCAGATGGAAAATTGTAGCAAAAGAAGATTTTGAATAATAATGAGATTCCTCCTCCTGCTCATGTTGTTGGGCAGTTTGTCTACAGGCTGAATAATAAGTAATAATATATAATGCACTGAAGTCAGGAATATAAAGGAGTGAAGGTGAAAGTGTGTGTGTTCACTCGCTTAATAACTGTTGACAGCCATTAATTGGGCTGATAATATTCGAAGCAGGTGGTATGTTTGTTTGTCCAAAATGAAAATGAAAATGCTGTCAAAGCTAGCTTTCAGAGCACCTGTCATTGTCAAGAGATATTTTGTACAAATACATCAGATCTGTTTTTGATCATTGGTATCAGAAAACAATCTCAGAATCAGTAGGAAGAATTTGAAAATGAAAGTTTGTTGTTTTCTGCCAGAGCTTCAGATATCTGTTTGAATAAACCTCCTGATCCTCACACCCTAATCTTCTGTTGATTCTAGCCTGTCCTGAATTCATAAATAACAAGTCTGAAATCGTGATAAACTGCTACCTGGTGACTTTGCGTGACGTTTTCCCTCCAGTGTGCCTACACCAGAGCTCCTTTTGGACATGCAGTTCTTCTTATTAATCTGACGACGTCTGAATGTGTCAGCTTGATGTCCAAATGAGCACCCTGCTCACTTTTCCATGAAAGTTGACGATCCTGTCTGCCATGTTGATAACTTTGCTGTTTAGGTGTAATCTGTTGTTTATTAGTAGCTCCTTGAACCTTGATGTACCATGACAAATATCACACATGTGCGACGGCTCTGTCTGTCACTGTCACAGTTGCCTGAGTGTTGTCACAGGAAACATTAACTCTGTAAACCCCAAGCAGTTTGTGAGCATTTTGTGCTCCTGTCACATTTTTAGTCACTGTGGTCTCGTTTTTCACTGCAGTATAAAGTCTTGCACCTCTATGTGGACCGCACATTCTGAAATACTGCCTCGATATACTGTAGTTATTTTGCTAATTCAGTTTCTAATTTGTTTCCGTACTCGTTTCCTGTCAGCTCTGTGTAAACATGGCCCACAGTTCAGTCCAGTTCAGCCTGAAAAAAACTGTGAATTTTTGTCATTTGACTGCACCAAGAGGACAGAACTTCTTTTGTAATGTAGTTTTTACAGCATCTGAGGGTTGATCTGAATCTGTGGAGTACAATCTTGATGAAATATCTCATTTTAAGTTTAAATTTGGCAAATTTTCTAAAACAAACAAACAAAAAACAAATATGTTACATGTGATTAGTTTAACAACTAACTCCTTCTGTTTTTATAGTTTCTGATTTTGATCAATTATGTAATTTGGGCATTTTTGTTTTGTTTTTTAGATATAACATGCTCGCCAAACCTGCCTGTTCTGGGGTTTAGAAAGTTAATGTAAAAGTCATCTGTCTGGATGACAGAATCACATTAATAGACTGATGAAGCCAAGAATGTTGTTTATCTTCTTTCTGAAAAGGATTTTAGATATTGTCAGTCTGTGGCGCTCAGTGGGGATTAGAAAAATCAATTCCTGGATTTTTTAAAAAAATTTTTAGGATGATAAAAAAAGCTGTTTGTGAAGTTGCAGTAGTGCAACAGGCATGTGGTTGAATCTTTGTCGACACCATGTGGAGTCAAAGCAACCTGAAGCTGAAGACAAAAACTGACACAGAAAACATGTCTGTAAATGTTGTGTAGATAGTCACAAATGCACAGCCTTGCAGACGTGATAGAATCCTGTTAAACGCAATCCCGTGAAAATGTCATTAAATGCAACATTAACCGTATCATATTAAAAACTGTCTGATGCAGAATTTTTATGCAGTCAATGGTGATGAAGGCTCGAGAAAGTCCGTAGCTTCATTTAAATTAAAAACAAGATGGTTGTTGAGTGAAATTCATTTCGGTATGGCACACACTCAATCAATCAATGTCTCCTCTCTAACATCTTACATTCTGCTAATTTGCCGTGTTTTAAAATAGTCTTAAAAATGATAATCTGCTATGTTTATTTGCATCTTCTTGCTTTTACGTTTGTGATGTTTAGTTGTTATTCTTTAATTTTACCTACTAACCCCTGTTTTTCTGTAACAAGCAACATATAAATTCAGTCACATCTGCTTTATTAATCAGCTTCTATCTAATCTAATCGAATCAATCTTCTTCCTTTTGCCTGTGTTCTCTGTGATTAAAGGCTTCATCACATGGTTAAAGCAGACTCTTCATTTCCAGTCATGTTGTTGTAACTGGAAGGCAATCATTCTTTTAATGTAAATGTGCCTCCCAGACACTGATGTTAGCAGCCTTGTAGCGGAAACCTGAATATGTTTCTTCTTGAGAATGATCTTATATGCATAATCACGTAGGGAAAATAAGGTATTTATAGGGGCTCCACGCTACCCGATTACTGCCATAATCGCATTATGACTAGATTATGCTAGTGTGTGTAAATGTAAACTCGCTTATTTACTCTGGCGGTATAGTGTGGCATCGTGCGGTATGATCTGCTGCTAAGTAGTAATATGCAAAAATGAGAAAAGTACACAAAATAGCAACTAAGCCTCAAACATGAATGATATGCCTGCATTAAGCTGTTTTAAAATGTGTTTGGCGTGTTTCAAGGTGGATTCCGTCAAAGGATTTTCTTCATTTTCTTCATGACTCCAGTGATCTGACTGGGGCCATATGTGTCTGGCAGCTGGCCAGGAGGATCACTCAGAGGAACTCTTTAGTGAACCTCTAATTTGTGATAACAGCAGCTCTTGGAGATTAACTTTACATCCCCATTATTAACATATGCTACTAAAGCAATATGTTTAGCTTCAAGGTTCCTGAGCAGCTTGAATTATCTTGGAACCATCCACGGAAAGCCAAAAGAGCTGCAACAGTTAGTCCCCTGTGGGAGGCAGCGTGATGGGGGGAGACCTGGGTGCCCTTGCCTTGAGCTCAGTCGCCAACATCTAAGTGGGACCGTATCCTGCAGCGAGGGAGAGACGAAATAGGCAGGAACAATAGCGGTGGGGGGGCCGAGCAGAGGAGGAAGATGAGAAAGATGGAGAATCAAATCACATTGGAGCAGGAATCGAGGAGGAACGGCGGCGTAATGAGCGTCATACTGATGATGGGGATTAAGATTGTGAATGGGAGCATGAGGGCAGAGAGATATGCAGACTGTTTTTGTCGGAGCATTAGGGAGGGTGTTGAGCTCGCTTCGATTTTAGGTCATGATGTCATTTGGGAGGATGAAAAGACACAGATGAGAGGGGGAGCTGGGGGCGAGATGGCAGGAAGGAAGGGGACGATCTTTAACAAAGTCGTCATCAGCAGTTCCGTCTGATTCACAAATAATATCAGCCAACTTGACTAGACACTCTCAGTGTTACAGCCTTGTGTGGTCTGTGAGTCATGTGTTTGTCATGACTCCCAGAGCTGGTGGATCAGGGGTCGTCACATCACAAGCGGGCAGGAGGTGCTGCTCAGAACCCTTTGAGATCTGAAAGCAGGGGTGTCTGTTTATTTCACTGCTGTGACTTCCATTCCCCGAGCCCTGCAGGTGGGCACAATAACAGACGGTTCACCGAAACTGGCCCACTTTCAGCAAACTGTCCGAAATCTGTATGAGAGTATAGCTGCTCCCCACACGGCCCCACGGCACCAGTCCTCTGAATATTTGATGCCTGTTGTGAAATGCCTGGAGTGCATTTTTTTGTTGATATTAACAATCTTACAAATAGGACCCAACAGAAAAAGTCCTGGGCCTGCTGTCTTTCTAAGAATACAGTATTTTTTGAAAGCATCACCCTGTGAACAGTCACCAATGAAGAGTCAGCTTTGGGCCATTTTTATACTGATCTAATTCAGGGATGCATGATATTTAATATTTGCTAATAAATGATTTTGCCCAGTTGCTGATGCCGATTTATGGATATACACCATTCAGGCATAACATTATGACCACCTGCCTGATATTGTGCTGGTCGCCCTTATGTGGTCAAAAATGCTCTGAACCATTGGGCATGGACAAGAGGACCTCTCAGGGTGTCCTATGGGGTCTGGAACCAGGACGTTGGCAGTGGATCCTTTGGGTGCTCTGGCTTGTGCAGTGGGGCCTCTGTCAATCAAACTTGTTCCACTGCATCCTGTTGATGCTTGATCAGAATGAGGTGTAGGAAGTTTGGAGGTCAAATCAACATGTTGGGCCATTGTCATGTTCCTCAACATGTTCCTGATTGTTGGATGTTTTTTCCATGTGGTGGGGTGCATTTTCCTGTGGGGGTAGGCCAGTGACATTTGGGAAGGAGTGTGCTTGTTCTGGGACAATGTTTATTTGGGTGGCTTAGTCTCATCAACACGGATGTCAAAATCCAAGGTTTTCCATCATAACAGCACATAGTACCAATATGATCAATGCTATTCACTTCACCTGTGGTCAGAATGTTGTGACTGATCGGTTTATACACCATGGAACGATTGATTATTGACCTGGCTGATTATCAGAATTGATAATTAGCAGTAAACTGATTATCAGTATTGTTATGTTTTTGAACTGAAAAATGCAAAACTTTTTCTCTGATGCATCCATATTTCTCTGTCTATAGTCACTCTGAGGTCTCAAGCATTGTCAAAAATGTTTAGAGTTTCCTCTAAACTTTGACACAATCCGAATATCAATTATTGGTCTCCTTGATTAATAATAATCAGTTTCAGTCGGGGAAAAAACACACCAGTCAAACCCTGACATATTTTTCCATCTAATTTCAGAGAACATTCAGTCTCTACTGTAGTTGAGTGAGCATATTATAATTACTACTGTTATGATGATGGCAAATGCAGACATAAAATACAATACTTTTCAAATGTACATATTCACAATAAGAAAAGTATTTCAACCTACATTCATCTTTATATAACATTTTCAAACAGAACAGATAATCTATAGTGTGACAGTTGTTATGTGCCAGTCAAATGTCCATTTTATGGTCCGTTTTCCATTTTAAAGCTTTTATGTTCAGTACCAATAAAGATACTGATCTCAGGATTAAGCAGAGGTCACACCGCAGCGTGCTGTATTACAGTTCAATTATACATCCTTCCAAAATTGGTCACATGGTGGCCTCAAGTTTTCTTAATGTAGAGTGACTCAGTGAAAACTTCACTGTTTTACATCATCACGGATGACTTTATAGAATATTTGAAGTTGAGGTCTGAAGTCAAGTTTCTCTCCACTGTAAGCTGTCATAAATGTAGCTTTTACTACCACTGTGTGATAAAGATCAGTAAATACTGATTTAATCTTTCCATGGAGGAACATTTACACCGCTGTAGTCTCGACTACATCACTCCTCCACTTCTCACTGCTATTTCAAAATGGGGGCCAGTGGTTCAGCTCTATTTATTATATTCTCTGTGAGAGGAAACATTATTTTCCTTCATCATTTATGCACACTGAAAAATAGTATAATGGTGTAGATGTAGATGTCTGTGTCACCTTAGAAACCAGGATTTAGCTTTTGGCAGTGATGCCTCGGCTGAGCCAGCCAGGCAGACAATGTTAGCCTCCATGTACCCAACGTTCCTCCACTGAAACCCATTGCTGTGCAGTCTAAGGAGCAGCTGGTGACTGTGTGGAGGAGGCATATGGTGGTCTACACCCTCTCTAGGCCTAGCAGTGGGCTGGGTAGTCAAAGTGGCTGTGGTACAAAGTGGAAACTGGCAACCAATGTATTGGCCAGAAAACTAGTCATGCTTGCAGGCTGAGGAAAAGAATCCGTCTTGGAGCTTATCACAGTTAGAAAGCATTAAGTAGATAAATATATATATGTAAATCAGTAAATTGCAAAATTAATTATCCACACATGGTGAGCTATGTGTTACTATGCGCTGTATGAGTTGGTTGTTGTGCTGCAGCATCCCTTCAGCTCCTTGAGCAGTATCTGGTCGAGTCTGAGTGGCATTCTTTAGCCTAGTTCTCTGGCATGTGAACGTGCCATATGTCCATGTAGACCAGAGCAAAGTAAAACCCAGACAGACTCGCTGACACAGCCAAGACAGAACTATTCTCTGAGTTCAGTTTTCCAGACTTTCTAGTGCTCTCCATGGACTATCCACTGATTAACTATAAGACAGCTAATAGTGCAGAGTGATAGCTGAACACTGAGCTGGGTAACACCATGCATTGGTATTCCGGGCCGTTTTAGCAGATTTTGTCATGGATTTTGTTCTTTCGCAACCCAAATCATGTTCAAGGCATGGAGGGCCAGAGGAGCAACACTCACAGAGTGGAAAGCACTGTCAAAGTTCCTCAAAAGAAGTCTTCCCAGGCTTCGCTCCATAAATAACAGATGCTGCTTCAGGAGGAATTCATAGCAGTTTATGGGATACAGTACGCTGCCCCGAATGTCACCTCACACGCACTCAGAGAACAGAGACACAAGCATGCAGGGTCAGCTTCGCATCAAGGGAATACTGGTAAAACACTCTAGTAGCAGTTTTTTTGACCATTTATGGAAGCAGCTAAATAATGATGTGCAAATCATGTTATTGCAGCAGCCTCAGATCCTCATTTGGTTCTCAGTATGCGGAGGAGACTTTATCTGTCTGACCAGGTGGATCGTTTCACTGACTGCAGGTTAACACACCGGGTTGTCCTATTAGTCAAACAGTGTGGGGAAAAAAGCCCCAGCAAGCTCAATCTAGATTAACAACCACCTGGCTGCTTGGAAATTTAAATTGACATTTTCATTGTTGAGTTTCACTTCATATTTTGTCTCAGCCGACATTTAATTAGACAGGCCCTCACCTGAATAAGCCCAGCGAAAGCCTTGTGTCTCTTTTACCTTTTCAAATAGTCAAGACTCTGGAGTTGAGGCTGAATGCTGTTGATTAGCATTCGTGTAACTGCTGTTGTAAAGGAGTATAGAGAGGTGATGGTGTTGCAAACTCAGATTTAGGGCTGTTGCTACCAATTATTTTAGTTACTGATGAGTCTAATGATTGGATTTTGCAGTTTTGAAACAGTGAGGCCCCCTGCCCAGCTGCACGGGAGATTTGCATGCCGATATTCTGCAAAGAATGTAAAGTCAGGTATTGTAGTTTGTGCTGTCTATCACTGTGGCTAACAACTGGAGCTGCAGCAGCGGCTGTGACACAAAGGTTCTGGCAGATAATAAGATACTTCCATATTGTGTGTCAAAATGTGTACTTCTTCGAGTCATATCTCAGTCAGTTCTGAGCACAGGGACATGATATGCATAATACTCTTTGTGACAGCATTACTCCAAGGATTTAAAAGTCAGATATCCAAAATCATAGAAGGATGATTTTCCTTGTAACTCCAGAGCTTACCTGGGAGTTGTCAAGTTTTTAGGTTTTCTTCAATATTCAGTGATTGCCGTCTGTGCATTGATGCGTACATTGCAATGTCAATAGCTAAATGTAGGCCAAAAACAATCTCAAACTGTAGCCCACAGCGTAAGTCACTAAACTATTGAATATAACTGAAGCAATATGGGAACAGCGGAGGAGCAGGTGTCTTTAATGTAGTCTGAAACACAGAACTCCATATTATTGTGTAGAATGACGAGAAATGCTCAGCAGTGTTCGGATTGTGGCCTCACCAGCGAGATGTTGGAACTTGTTCTGCAAACAGATTAAACTGTTAGTCCGCTTTTATGAAATGAGTGACAAGGTACTGAGTTTGTGGATCTGGCTATTTGCCCAAACATAACTTGGGGGATGAAAGCGCGGCGAGAGACGAAGCAGCAGAAGGAAAAGTGGAACATCTTGCACCCCGAAGCATCACTGCTGAGAGATAAAGTGGTGATGACCCGGTACTAATGCATGCTCTGAACGTTATATTTTATTCAGTGCGGGTTTTGATAAGTGATCGTGAACCCTGAATCCTGGAGGGAATTCGTTTGCCACAGAAAATTGTGTATTGTGCCTCTTCAATGGAACAATCATAAGCAAAAAAAATAAAATAAATAAACACATCCCCAGAAATTGTCTTCTTTTTTTGGACATATTTAGACAAGCAAGCATGTGAGTCTCTTAATTAAACTAAGTATATTTGAATATCAACATGAATAAATGCAGTGTTGTTCAGTCAGAAAAGTAACTACACCCATGGCATTGTCAACCACCTTTAGCAGCTTCTCATAGGTGTTTTGCATTATTGGTCACCCAGCACTATTTTGAACTACTTGCAGAATTCTTTAAGTTGCTTTTGTTGACGAGGCCATTCCATATCCCTTCCGGGTGGATTTGCAAGCGTGCTTAAGATTATCCTGTTGAAAGGTCTCGCTTCTGGTTCCACTTCAACTACCAGACAGATGGCCTCACATTATTCACAAGCACTCTTTGGAATCATGCAGATTTTTATAAATCAATCACTACTAGCTGCCCAGTCTCTGAGGCAATGAAACCAACCCAAACCATGAGACTGGTTTGTACCAGGCATGTCTGCTGTTAGTGTGGTCCAAAAGCTCTAACTTTGATTCTTCTGTTTCAGAGCACATTATTCCAGAATTCTTGGTCTTGGCCTAAATGTTAATTGGTAAAAACTTGATTTTTCTTTTCATCCCCGCCTCCAATGCAATGTCTTTCTGTCTGATGATACACGCCTGCACTTTGACACCAACAACTTCAACGAATTACCTGCAGGTCCTCTTTCTTTTTGCTGATGTTTTTTCTTGCAGTAGAATGATTTATTTCATATAATTTGTAAATCCACAACATTTTTCTTGAGTCCCTTGGAGAGCTCATTAGACATTTTAATAGCAAAGAGAACATCAGATGCTAGAGGTCAGAGGCTATAATATGAAGATTCCACCTGTCAGTCCCTGAGCAATTTTTAATCATTGGAAACTAATCTCAATCCCCTGCTTCTAATGTAATGGATTTGATGATTAGATAAAGGCAATCATTTTTCATATTAGATTGATTGTTATTTTATTTAATCAAATTATGAAATTGTTAATATCAATTCTCTGTATAATATGTTTGAACATATCAGTATGAAGATGATCAAATGTCTGCATGTTCAGATGTTGAAAAAGTACATTTCCATAGCATGCACTTTCAGTTTTACCAGAACTGTATATCTTACACGCAGAAATATTGCCATTATGACAGACTATCCTGTAGCACAAACCTCTGTAGGATATCACTGTTTCTCCATTGCCTAAAGCATCTTCAGTAGGAACAAGCAGTGTAGTGGCCACAGAGGAGCACTGCGCTGTCTCAAAGAGAACAAATGGGAGGTACTTTACCTCTCAATTCAAAACAAGTGTTTTATTTTCCACTATAATTAATGCATCCAGAAAATAGGTAATGTTTTTGCAGAATGTAGCTCTGCTCTCAGAGGTGTCCTCGCCAAGAGCATGGCTGTAACGATGGGAAGTGTAGATGCTGTGGATGGATGGGAAGGATTCCCAGTGCACTGGTGGGGATGGGAAGATACAAAATAAGGAGGACAGAAACTGAACACTGCTTATTCAGCAGCATTGATTGGTGTGTGATGTGAAGGAGCTACAGACCTCCACCTTTTCATACTCTTGAAGCTTAATCGACGCTGATCACTGAGATCAGTGTGTGTTTACTGTGCATGGGGGAGGCTGGATTTGAGTACGTTTCTCAGATGCTTGTCTTTCGTTCTCAGTTGTTTTCAAGAGACGAAAAACTAAATTTGAGAAGAGTGATGGAAAAATAAAGAGAGCAAGGAGAGGCTCCATTGTCTAGTCTGCTACAGTCGGGGCTGAGTGTTGCGTGACTAAAATTAATACTGACACAAGCAGCTAGTGCCATCTGGTGTATGAGCAATCAAAGAGGGCCTTAGTGTGCATGCAAACTGACCACACACACACACACACACACACACAAATGCACACCTACTGTATATATACATTATCTATACACATTATCTCTGCAAATACTATTTTCAATTTCTGCACTGCTCTGATCTTACAATTGTCCCAAAGACTGCAAATGTTTCTCCTCAGCTGGTTTGAATCCTTCGAGGAGCAGCATTGTGAAGCACAATGGCCAAGTGCTGCCTGACTTCTAAGCACAGGCGTGAAAGCCTGCACTTCTGTTTAATAATGCATCAGGTTCCAGTGTTGTTGGTCCCGGGGATGGGACCAGGAGTGGGGGTGCTGTGGGTATGACAGTCAAATCGGCCCACGTGTCCAAAAAAAAAAACGGATTCATTCACAGCTGAGATCTTATCCCATGAATTAGGCAGACCACGAGCTGCAGTTAATTCATCAAAGCATGTCCAGGTCCTGAAAGGCGATTTATTGAAATGGATTAAAAGATTAAGCTGGAATTATTTATATCTTGCTGTAACTGGTTTTGGGTTTTGATGTTTTTAAATAGCCTAATCAGAGGAAAGTTGTTTTCACTATCAACTCTGCATTGCAGTGGAGTGATCAGATTCAGGTTGACGCGGGGCACGCTGTGCTCTGTCACGGGTTCCCTCTCAGCGTGTGAGCGGAGATTACTTAATTCGGTGGCGTCCAAGAATGTGACTGCAGATTCCATATCTGTTAATGGCTTTTACCAGGCGAGGAACACAGCTGAGGGAACAGGCAGTGGCTCCTTTCCTTACATAAGCTCGTCAGCGCTGAGGCGTAAAGAAAATGACAGTGATTACTGTCACACTGTTCTCAAATCCACTTTCTTCTGTTGCGATTGCTGAGTGCCCACCTTATCTAGGTGTGTGTGCGCTCTTTTGTCTGTAGTTGTGGGCGGACGGAGGACGTGGGTGTGTGCATGCAGCAGATTGTGAGTGCTCTGAAACGGGCGCAGCTGTGCATTTTAACTTGTTAACCCCACAGTGGGGAGACGCAAGGAGCTGAGTGGACAGCACCCCGCCCCTGGAGCAGAAAAGCGAGAGAGGAGGTGACATCCAGCACAGCAGCGAGATAGAAACTGGACACATCAGCTATACTGCACCCACAATATGACCTTTTCCTCCCAGCTGAATAATCTATAGGACATGAGGCAGCAAGTTTGTTTTTCACTGTTTAATACTTTTCACTCTGCGCTTAGTTTATCAAGAATGAACACCAACCATTTTTTGGCTCACACTTCTAAAAAATGCGATGTGCTGATTTTATTTCTTAATATCACTGTGAGCTGAATCTCTTTGGGGCTTTAAACTGAAAACATCGTGTTTGGTTCTGGGAAATCCAGAGTGCGCACAATTAATCAATCAATCTAAAGATTAAAATTAATTAATCTAAGGTTTAGGTTAATAATCTTACAGAATGCATTGAAGATTTTGTACAGTATAACAGTATTTGTCATATTAGAACATCTTCACTTGGCAAGACAGGAATCCAAGCCAATACTTGGACAAAGTGTCTGATTGCATAAATTTTTGAGTTGATTCCTTTTGTTAGTATTAAAAATGCTTCCATCTAAGTTTCCAAATAGCCATTTGCAAAATGATGCTTCCATGCACTTTAGTTGTTATTTAAATATATGTTAGAAAAATAGAGAATAGTGCACATTACTGGAAATAAGAGCAGCAAGAGAGAGTTTTTAAACTGTCCCACTCAGCAGTCTCTAAATGTGCTATAAAAGGGTAATAAAAGCCAGCAACACAAGGATACAAAAATAAAACCTATCTCACTGGGCTAACGAAAGAGATCATTGTCCTCACACGTTCCTTCCAGCTGGTGATAAGATAGTAGATTTGCTGCATTTTCAATTTAATAGCTCATAAACCTCATTCACAGTCTCTAACAAACCGCACGGAAATGTCCCTCAAAGTTGAGTCAGCGGGGTGTCACAGCTGATTGTTGGTGATGTACTGCAGACTCTGTTCTTTAAAGGCTCAATTTACAGCTAGAGGAGCGGGTGGATCATTGGTGGTGGAAGTAAAAACATATTTGTCCCTCTGTTACATGATATTGTGGAGTTTTCATTTTATAGTAGTCAGAGTTGTTTGGGTACATCTCTTGGATAAAGACGGGATGCGTTCAACACCCTTTCTGTCCCATCCTCTAGACTGGCTTCATATTGATCTGTCACATAGTGTATTCTACATACTGTGACCTCCTGTTGGCCTCATCTTAACCACGCGCTCCTCTCCCAGCTTGGTCTGTCATGGTTGCATGATGGAGCACCAGCTTCCCTCCTTGACCCTCACCTCGCCTATCAAACGATTCAGTCGCT
The DNA here is from genome assembly GCA_024666655.1 of Dascyllus trimaculatus. Classification (NCBI taxonomy): domain Eukaryota; kingdom Metazoa; phylum Chordata; class Actinopteri; family Pomacentridae; genus Dascyllus; species Dascyllus trimaculatus. Next base: position 22,317,837 of record CM045464.1, on the reverse strand, counting down.
GGAAAATTGATCCTGGTTACTTTGATTGTAAATCTATCCTTACCGTATTACTTCTACCAGTAAATGGAGTTAAAAGTAAGGACTTCGACACAAATAAAGATTTTAAGCATGTCTGATAATATAATATTAAAATGTAATTTAGATTCACATGCTCAGAATGCTCTGTTGGCATGGACGGATGTAGATGTAGATGAACCTGTTTATCCATGAGCGACTTCATGAATGACTAGTGTGTGACTACCAGCCTTATCTGGTCCGTAGCCGTGACCCAGGACAGCACATTACCGCATAGATGGATGCCGTCATTGTGGAGATAAATGATAGAGGTTTCCAGTCCCCCCAGAAGGGCGCCATGAAATGGGAATTATGTCAGCAGCATTATTCCTCAGTGCTGGTGTCAGTACTTACACACACTCACACACACACGGACTCACTTTAAGCCATTCTTGGCACCCATAATTTCCCTGCGGTGTGTCTGGAGTTAAAAGGATGTGTTCGCAGGAAGAAGAGGTTTTTAAATTGCTGTGTCATTTTGCGTTCAGGTTCAGCCATAACAACAAAGCTAAAAGCAGCAACAGCAGCAGCAGCAGCAGCAGCAGCAGCAGCAGCAGTGGTCCATTCACAGCTGTGATTACCAACCAGGGGTGTGTCATTGTATTCCAGGAGGTGCTCCTGTGGTTGCTATGTTGCATGTGAAAAGATTGTAGGGACATTGCGGTCAAAGAACAGATATGTGGCTAATGTCTTGCTGTAAGAGGGAGTGAAACTAGTTACCAAATGAACAAAAACTATTGGAGAAATGTTCAGAATAGCTGAGTTCATCTGACAGGCTGTGGGTGTATGTTTGACAAAAAAACTGTTGAGTACTGTTCATGGGCTGTATGCAAATTAAGAGTTTGTGTAGTCAGATGGAAAACTTAACATAACAAGACGTAATACAGTTTGTCACTTTGCACACAGCTCCTAAAATAACCCAATTTCTTCACTTTTTTTTCCTTTGGCTGAACAACACTGGGCTGGCAGTAGCCTAAATCCACCCTCAAAGCAGCTCTGCTAACCATTTATGAATCTGTGCGACTGAGCCCGAGGAGGAGGAGGCTAATAAGTCTTGCACATTTTTCCACATACATAATCTGGACTGGAATGAGAACAAGAATATCGTTATGTTGCTTCAATTTAACGCAACAAATTGAAATGGTTGAACACAAAGGAGATATTGATAACAGGCACAGCTGCAGCAGTTTCACTCTCAAAGGGTGTCGGTTGATTCCCTCCCTGGTGTGTGTACAGTATGAAGGTGTGGTCTCTCCTTGTACGTCGTGTTGCACTGTATGAGGATGATTAATCACCGCAGATCAATATAGTGCCTCTTGTATGTGTTACTATGTAATGTAAGAGCAGGGAAGGACACAGCTTGAACTGCCACAATGGAGCCTTTTATTTTCCTTAGTCTATAATTTTTTTTTTCATCTTCCACAGTACATGTGATATAATCTACTGTATCTCTGCCTGCTGCACATTTACTACCCTGGAATAGAGATTTTAAATTGCGGAGTGCTTCTTAATTGAAGGAAGATGCACACATGCACACATGGGATCTGATGAAATGCAGCGGAAGTTAAAGCGCAGTGCAGATGAGAATTGAAAGGAGATCAAACCAGCACATCAGGATTCAGTGCGAGTTAGACGGAGATGGAGGAGGGAGGGAGGAAGGGAGGGAGGGAGGGAGGGTGAAATCGAGGGGCAACCCCCCTTTCTAGACGAGGGATTCCTTTACTGCAGTGATCAGCAATCCTCCCCTCTCCTCCTCTCCCTCCCCTCCGCCCCCTGCTTTCCCCTCTCTCACTCGTGGCTTTCTCATTTCAGCACCCTCCCTGTATTTTCTCTCCTCTCGCCTCGGTTTCCCTTCATCCCTTCCTTCCCGCTCTCTCTTTCTTGCCGCCCTTTCCGCTGCACACACCAACACTACAGTCACGTTTCAGTGGGGAGGGATTGTCTGCTGCAGGGTACAGTATATGCAGCACATGGTTGGGAAACGCAAGCGCACTCGTGACTCACACCGTTTTACTCCAGTCTTCATTTATCTCTATCACTCCCCTGCTGCTCCTCCATTAATCCTCTCGTTCTTTTCCTCCTCCATCCCTCCACACCTCTCTCTCCCCTCCGGCTCGTCTGTCCATCATCTTCCACCGTCATCCTCGATGCCCCTTTCTTTGTTTCTCCCGCTCTCTTGGTTGTGTGACATTGATTCCAAGGTTGCTGTGCTATTGACTGCTGCTACGCTGTTAAATATTTCAGGCAGCATTTCAGTGGCTGTGTGCCGAGGGAGGGAGGAGCGGGGGCTTTGCTCAGTCGCTCTGCAACTACCGCTGACAAACAGGCTGGTGAACAGACGGGTGGACACACACACATGCATATACACACATACACATGCACACACGCCACCTGCACACACACAGAGGTACATTCACACGTACATGCCAGTCTACAGATGGACGTGCACACGTGCCAGTGCCATATTTGCATATGTCTGTGCTGCTGCCCTGTGTGAGGGTGCGTGGGCCGGTGATGGTGATGTTGTGGGTAACTTGATGGAATCTTTCCTCTTGGCTTCAAACAGCTGAACTTAATGAATGAGCGAAGCAGTGCTGGACGGCTCTCTGCAGACTGTGCAGTTATTCCAGACCAGCCAAAACTCCTTTCTCAGCACGTTATCTGATCAGCAGTCTAATCGCTGTTTGGGCTCTACTTGGTACCACGGGACAGCAGTTGGTACTCTCATTTAAGACACACACACGTCTGTAAGGATATTTTTGTGAGGACAGTCAGCAACATATTGCATTCCCTCACTCTAACTGTCACCATCACAATTAGGGCCTAAGCCGAACCTCAACCTAACGTTCACTTTAAAACCAACTGTCAGCCTTCTTGAGAAAGTGAGGACTGGTAAAAATGTCCTCACTCTGATGGCCTAAAACTCAAACTGTTTCTCACAATTATATTTAGACAAGAGCACACACACACACTTTAGAGATCCTGCATAATTGCTGCAGTGGTGGCATTTACTTTGACAAATGTTTTTAGACTCTTTTAACTTTTCACTGCCATTCTATGCATTTTCCAAGTTGAGCTCTCAAAAAGTTTATTAATTTACTCTTGAGGATTTAATAAGACGATCGCCAAAATAGTGAACACACGCTAGAGTGGGGTTTCCATCTGTGGATCTAACCTCTGAAAGGTGTGGACAGTGTTGTGTTGCATTGCAGATGCCTGGTGAAAATGCCTTTTCTTGAAATGCAGAAGCCGAAGTTGAGGTCCAAGTTCAGGTCCATGTCAATGCTAATCAACGTCAGGCATGTTGTGCTATTAAAACATTCACAGCAGCTTCATAGTTGCACATAACGGCTTGGGTGCGGTTAACTGTCAGTGCTTTAGTTAAGTTGTCCCCTCAGCACTTTTCTCACTTGTGCTAGCAGTGGTCTGGCTTGTTTGAATTGTCTGACTGAAAGCTTTGTCTGCCCGGATTAGACAACTCTGGAGATTGATTGGCAGTCACATTCCCTGATTGACAGCGGGACAATCAAACGGCAGTGGTTGATTGGCAGCTCAGTCGGAGCTTCTGTGTCTCAGTTTGATGCTGGGATTGCAGGTATTCCCATTGCAGGATCTTTCTACCCACTAAATATTTTTATATTTAAGTTAGAATTCCGTCAATCACAGGAAACTTTTTGAAACAGCCTGGCTCTAACAAACCTGAAACACATGACATAAAACTCTGAAAAGGCTAGACAAGTCTGCAAAACTGTGAAACATTATGGTCTCTAACCGAGAACTGGCCAGGATAACTGTACTGTTGACTAATAATTAAATCAAGTCTAGCACAAGCTGTGCTACCATTTGCTGACCATCCAGTTTAGAAACACTGTGATTAGTAGACAGTAGCAGTGTGGCCTTACTGTCAATATTGACAGTAACCATGATATTTAAAAGTATATCAATATTGATCTTATGGTAATAAGATCAATATACATGATAATATTGTGAATAATTGAGTGCCAGTAACCATCTGGTTGACACTTAACACACAAACATTACAAACTTTCTCTTCACCTTAAATTAGTTTCAGAGTAATTTCTTTGCCAAAAAAAAGACAAAACACTTGATAAACAGAGTGAAAGATGATGGCATTATTATTTTTTTTACGTCTGCTGTAGATATTGTAATATTTTCATTATTGTGAATTCTTTTGGCCACAATAATAGTCTAGTAAAAATCAGATATCATGGCAGCCACGAAGCTTGCACTTAACTCAGTTCTCCAGGTTTAGAAAGCATCTGTATGCAGTGACAGCATATACACATAAATGCACACACAATAAAACTCCTCTCAGATATCTTTTCACTGCACAACTGCCAGTGTACAGTCATAAGAGAGACACTGTGAAAGCTTTGAATCTCTGCTGTTGTGGTTCGCCGCAGTATGGGTCAGAGAGTGTGGGCATATCGTAAATCTGATATCACAACAGTTGTATGTACAGTGAGTGCCTCAGACTGAGGCCTGCCTGAAGCTGAGTGCCAGGCAGCCAGGGATGTTTTTAAGGCAGCGAGAATGATGTCCTTTGCCTCTAGAAACTGCAGGGTTAATGAATGTGTGTGAGCTTCAGTGGTGATGTATGTACACAGCGTACGCATTCACTACACAGCACTGCAGTGTCACAACCCACACAGATCCTGTTGCTAAATATGAGGACAAGTCGGAGGGAAAACGGAGACGCAATCTGTTTTTGCTTGTGCACACAACCAAAACTATAATCAGAAAAGTTGTGTTTTTCCCCTCTGGCACTTCTGCTGCCTTGTTTTACCATGACTCATCTTCACCCTCGCATACCCTTTTTAAGAGTGAGAAGATCTGACAGTTGTCTTCTGCCCAGGGCTCAATAGCAGCTCACCATAAAATGAATCAAGCTCTGTAGTTTGACACATATCCAGTGCATATGGACACTCTTGTTAGCTGCATGCAGCAGCAACAAACAAGACAAGGGTTTCCCCAAACTTAACCTCTATGTTTGCCTTCCTCTCAATCTCTCCAGTCTATGACACGAGAGGAAAATTCATACTAGCTTACACGGATGTTTTCAGTCCACAGTTGACTGCCTTTTGTCTGTGTCTCCCATTGTGGTGGATTCTTTGTCTGGATACAAAATATTTCTGTCACTGGGAAGCTTAATCTCGGGTGTGGCTGCTATAAACTGGAACAGAGGAAGCCATTTTGTAACGTGGTACTCTGTCAGTCTTGGGAATAAATAATTAGACGAGTAAATGACATAGATTAGGGTGGTTTCATGTTCCTGAGTGCCACACACTGGCCATCATCACCTCAGCCTATTTGAAAGAACACGTCAAGCTGTGAAAAAACAGCATAACCAGTTTGCTCTTCCTCTCTGCAGGTTTGGAAGGGCGCCCCCTCATGGCATGGCCAGAGACTGTTGTGTTCTTCCGCTGCTCCAGAAGGTAAGTTTTCACCTCCTCCAACTCCACTCACCTCATATGCTACCCTGCAAATCCCGGTGCTGTCCTCGTAGCATATTTAGTTTTCACCATGTGAGCTGTAACAGGGGTTTCCCTTTTTAAAGAAAAGCCACAAAACCAGCCTCTGCTTCTTCTCCAAGACAAGTGAAATCTGCACCGGAATGAAATTCTGCATTGATCAGACGGCAGAGGCTCATTTGGCGTTAACAGCCAGTAGTCATTAATATGGAATCTGTCTTGGGGTAGCATCTGCTCGTCTGAGTGAGAGGAGGGAGGGACGGAGAGCGAGAACAAGGGGAGGAAGAGAAAGATAGGGGAGATGAGAGGAGGAGGCAGCAGCATTGCAGAACAAGCTGATTTGATTTTAAAGTGAGCTTCAATGTAGGATTGTAACAGAGATAGGTGCAGGATCCACACACTTTTAGCAATGTGCCTGTGATGGCAGGATAGCGGAGGACAAAGGGAACATGTGCAAGAAAAGAGCAACTCATACTCGAGGCAAGGCTTCAAAGTGTGAGTGTGACAAAAGAATTCTTGTAAAATGAAAAGTCGGAATCACTGTGTCTTTGAACATTTGCAAGACACTCCTGAAAACAGGCCCAGCTGGGGCTGCCTGTGCCAGCTGATGATCCTTCACTTCTTTGTGTGAGCCAAAGCAGAGATCTGCTGATTCACTGCAGTGGCCCTGAGCAGGAGGCAGAGTTTTTGGGTGCAGCAGCAACAAGGCAGCTTGGATCATCTTTTCTATGGGACCGCAGTCCTCTATGTTGATTCATGGGTCTGTCATTAGAGGCCAATGAGTATGATAATGGTATAAGCTGTGCAGGCTCATTATAACTGTCGTTTGGTCATGGACCTATAAAGCAGTATTACCAACTGTTATTAGTATGCAAGAAAGTGCCGCTGAGCAAAACAGGGGCTCAGCTGTCTGGGACGAAAATGACTTATGTTAGTGCTAAAAAACAGCTTGTGCAGATGACACACAAAATCAAAATCATAAAGTTGAAAATAATATTGGGAGTGCATTTTGTTGGTCCCAGGTGCACTGATTCATTCCATCCTCTTATTTTCTGTTATGATAAACCAAAACCTGTCAGGGAATGAATAAATTGCAAGAAAAAAAATTGCAATGAGAACCTCAAGGGCTTTTTCGATTGTCGGTCTCACCACAACAGCATCAGTTAGAAATCTTTTAAGCCTTTCTGTGGGAAAAAGAAATATCAATAGTTAACATCAAAGAATCGATGACAGGGCTGTGAGGAAAGGTTAGCAAAATTAATGCTGTATTGATTTTTAGAAACAGATAGTCGAAAGAAGGCTTATTTTGGCAAAACAGCAGTCAATAGTGTATCGCTGTGTTTAATATTAAAACTACCTGCCTAATATTCTGTAGCTTCCCCTAGCGTTGTCAGAATAGCTCAGACACATATGGACATGGGACCTCTGGGGGTGTCCTGTGATGTTGGCTGCATTAACAGTGGATCCTTTGGGTCCTATGAGTTGCAGGGGGAGGGACTTTCATATATCTGGTTTGTTCTGGTGAATCCTGTAGTTCCTGTATGAGATTGGAGTCTGTTGAGTTTGGGCTCTTGGTTGTGTTCCTCAAGCTGAGTGGTTTTCACGTGTAGTGGGACACTATCAGGTAGTGCTGCTGTCATGGTAGGGTATGCTTGGTCTGGCATAATGTTTTGGTGGGCGAGCAATGTCAGAGTAGCATTTCCGTAATGCCAGGACACAAAATTTCCCATCAAGATTATATTCAATTGGATATTCACTCAGATTCGTGTTTTCTTCCGTGTATGTGGCGACGCTAATGAATGGCATGTAGCCATATGTTGCTGTGTGGAGGTGCACTAAATCAGAATTGGCATAGGATTTACAAATTACAAATAACCACTGCAATATTTGCTGCACTGACCAGTCTTATTATAAATGCTGTATATGTTTACAGTAGTTTGATCTTAACAAATAAAGTCAGACGATAACTTTACTTATTTACTGCTAAAAAAGTTGAAGGCATTAATTTCAAAATCCCTGTTTTGTAAACCAAATCCATCATAGGTTCTAGTAACATCAAAAATGCCTTAGATTAAGTATCAATTTAAACATTGCTTGTTATGTTTGACGGCAAAATGATCGAGACTAGTGCTTTCACATCATTCATTCTTCCTTGCAGTTCTCCAAGTTAGACAGTTTCTGTTGTTGAAATCCTGCGACCCCTGCTGGGTGTCACACTGCTCTGTGTGGTCTGTCAAAATAACGCTTTACTTATTGGAAAAAAGAGCTCGCTTAAAGATGGTATCACTCTGCAGTGTTATGTAGGATTTTTGGTGGCATCCTGAAGTCACACAAACATTTAACTTCCATTATAAGTTAATATAGTAGCATAAGTAAGTAACTCACAATATTATTTATGTGTTGAAGCTGTTCTTTATGTGCCTTTTTTAAATGTTACTTTTGTAGCATTTGTCTCACGACTGTTTTCTTGCTTCTGACCCCTCCAGAGGTGACAGTGGTGTATCAGAACGGGCTGCCGGTGATCTCAGTCAGTTTGCCATCTCGACGAGAGCGCTGTCAGTTCACCCTAAAGCCTCTCAGTGACTGTGTGGGAGTTTTCCTGCAACAGCTCCAGGCAGAGGACAGAGGCATCGACCGGGTAGCCATCTACTCCATGGGTATGCACACAAACACAAGAACATGCACTGTATCTGTTTGCCTGAGAGGGCTACACATATACACGTCTTTACATGCTTTTAAGTTTTCTGTTTACGTGCATTTTGAGGCTGTTACATGTTGCAGTTCTGGTTTTCTGCCAGAATTTAATACCACTGCATTCATTACAGAATTATTTTTCAGGCCACGCTCTGCTCAGGGTTCATTATACAGGCACAACTTGTACTAAAAATCTTGCTCTTAGTGTGTGTGTGCACTTGCTTTTACCTTCCCCACTAATCAGACACCAACAAGCCTGATTAAAGAGTGGTGAAGTGTGTTGGAAGTGGCTACCCATCAGTGTTCCATCCTTCTTAATGCCTTCCTTCCCATTTGTCTTCCTCTCCAGATGGAGCAAGGGTTGCCTCCTCCACAGGTATAGACATCCTGCTGCTGGATGATTTCAAGCTCGTCATTAATGACACCACACACCTCGTGCGGCCACCAAGGAGAGGTGAGAACTGGCAATGAAAAAGGCTGAGCCTGTGCTGTTTGCTCTGAGTCATTCCCTCACAGGGTCATAACCACTAAGAGGCAGTCGTGGTTTTTATTTCCAGCATGTGGGTTGTATTAAAGTAGGCCTTGGTGATAAAACAATAGTGCTGTGAACCAGCCATCGACACTTCATCAATAGCAATAAGAAGAGATTCGATATAATGTTTGATGGCTTCACTTAAATGCATTAGATGCAAACCGTCATTAAAGTTCCTAAAGAAAAAATGAAGTTCAGTTCTATGAATAAACTTCAAACATGCTTCCTGACTGGCTCATAAACAGCCTGTCATACCTTAATATTGAAGCCCCTTTGCCCTTAGCCTTGGCTTTAATGCAGGTCTCCCGAGGCATGCTAGTCTGAAGCCGCCTGAGCCGTCATTCATGCCTGTAGACCTTCCCTAGTGGAGGCTGTGGCTGGTTGCCCTTGTGAGATGGGCTTCATAGTCTAAAAACACCCCTGACCCTTTGTCCTCCACTAGCTCCACCCAAGCAATGCACTCCCAGTGGTCTGCTTTGAGGACTAACAGACTTGACGTTGGGATGCAAGTGGAGGCTGGTGCAGGGTCCTTGTTCATTAACCTCAGCATGGTGTGGCGGCTTTGTCGTGGTCGTCCGCTGTACCCTTTCAGGTTTACTTGCTTTCCTTGTTAGATGTGTATCAAGGTTAGAACATTCCTTTATCATTACTCTCTTTTTATTTCCGTTAATATTATTGCCTGTGTACTTAATAAATAGGCTAAGGTGCTCAATTTAAAGTATAATGGTAAAATTTATATTAAACCTTTTGTCTGCTGATCTTTTTAGAAATATAGGATAACAATTATCAAAATCAACTGAGATGAAACATTTAATTGTTTATTTTTTCAGCTATATTGCCTAGTTCTTTATTAAAGCCTGTTTTTTGCGTGTGTCTTCTTCAGAGATGCTGCCCCATGAGGAGGCAGAAAGGTTGAATGATGTCAAGTTCCTGGTGCAGCAGCTCTACACCACACTGCGCATCGAGGAGCACCAACTCAGCAAAGAACGGGAGCTGATTGGACGACTGGAGGACCTCAACTCTCAGCTCCGCCCCCTAGAGAAGGTTTACCTCCCTTCACACGTTTGACAATACTGGAATTTGTGTTATTTCTCTTGCTAGACCCACAAATTGCCGCAGGGTGTTTATGTACCCCAAAAAAGTGTTAGACAAAAAAAGCAACAAGTGAAATTTATTTGTCCTTGCAATCAAATTATGATCTTCCACATTTTTCTATGCAGAACAAGACCAGAGGTCGATGCTCAGAATATTTCAGCCCTGTCTCTATTTCTCTTTTTTATTGTGTCACTAGTGTAAAATATCAGGCATTTTTATTTAGCCTATAAAAATTACTGCACAGTTGAGCCGTCATGGATATGACTAAGTGGCTATCAAGCCTTTTGTTATCCCTGTAATGAGACAAAACACTTAATCTTTTTATAATTAAGTCTTAATCTGTAGACAGGAACAGTTGCATAATATTTTTGTGCTGAAAATCCATAATGTGATTTTTTTTCCCCTCCTTGTTTTTTCCACTAGATTATTATTAAATAATGCCTCCCGGTGTTTTGCCTGTGAGGACATGTCTGACAACTTTCTCTATACCTTCTGTGTAGGTGAGGGAGGAGTTGAGTAAGAAGGCAGAGCGACGCACCACCTGGGTGCTGTGGGGTGGCATGGCCTACATGGCCACCCAGTTTGGCATCCTGGCCAGGCTGACCTGGTGGGAATACTCCTGGGATATCATGGAGCCGGTCACCTACTTTATCACTTATGGCACTGCAATGGCCATGTACGCTTACTTCGTTCTTACACGTCAGGTGAGACACAGAGTTGTACTCCGAATGTGCATAAAATTATATGTGAAGGAAAGTTTGTCGGTAAAAAGCACCTTCTGCTGTTGTTTTTTGTCCCTTGATAGCCAAAAAACTGATTAACATCAACTCGGATTATCAGTTAAGTCAGCTATTAAAGAAAAATAGAGGTTTGCAGCTTCTTAAATGTGCGGATTTACTACTTTACTCTGCAAACTCCTAGTGGGAGAAAATAAGTTACCTTGGACTCATTGAATTTGTGAACACGCTGGTTGTGTTTTCGGCACTTTTGTTACACCAAATAATGTGATACATCAGTCAAGGTAACTGCCTTCTATCATTATGCACAAACTCTTTTAACAACCCGACACTAAAGCAGTACAGTAATGAAAAGTCATGGTATTCTTAGGTTTTTCAAAGGATGAACTTGTAATATTGTTGCCCTTCAGCATCAAATTCAGCGCTCATAAATTACCACTAATTTTAAATTCCAAGGATATGGAGTCCATTTGATGTGGAATTTCTCAGCGGTGTGATTTTGGCCCCAGGACTGGAGAGCAGAACATGGACGATATCTGATAAACTGGTTCCTCTTACAAAGTGCTCTATCTGTGTCTCTCCATAACCTGCAGGAGTATGTGTACCCCGACGCCAGAGACAGGCAGTATCTGCTGTTCTTCCACAAGGGGGTGAAAAGGACACGCTTCGACATTGAGAAGTACAACAAGCTGAAGGATGATATTGCTGAGGTACAGTTGCTTGGTGAAAGCTGGCTGTTTTGTGATGTAAAATGAGAACTGCAGCCACACAGGGGATTCAGATTTTTTTTCTGCAGTTCAATACTTGGATTTGTAACAGCTGTACCATTCCCCGCATACTTTCGTCTCATGTTTTCCACCCTCCCTCTCTCTCTCTCTCTCTCTCTCCCTGTCCACCCTCGCCAGGTGGAGTTGGATCTGAAGCGTCTACGGGATCCACTCCAGCTCCAGCTCCCGGTTCAGCAGCTCACCGCCAGTAAAAATTGATGGGTAGAGTGACTCCCTCCTCTGTCAGCACCTGCAAACCCCTTTTCCCTCTTCCCTCTTCCCTCCTGCTGTCCAACACCCTCCTCTATCTCCTTTTACCCCCTACTACTTCCTCAGACTCCTCCCTCCTCCTGTCCCTCCCACTCCCAATAATCCCATCCCTTTATTGACTGTGGGAGTTAGTTTTTTCTCCTTTTTTGTTTTTGTTTTTGTTTTTATTTTCCTGACTGAAATCTCCAGTTGGAATTGCAAGTGAAAACCGGCTAAAAGATGGAAAAAAAAGGATGGTGAGAAACCCGGGAACTGAAAACCTCTCACAGCTGAAGGATATTGAGGATGATGAAAAGGAAGATGATGGTGGTTATAGTGTTGAAACGGGCACTGTGGACGTGCCTCAAATCTTCAGAGGGACAGCCTGCAGGTAACTCCAGGGGTGAAATGATCCCACCTCTAGACACTCCAGGACAGGGAACACGCAGAGGGGCAGCCATTGTTGAGTGTGCATGTGTGCGGGACTTTCGGGCTACGCTGGGACACCGACCCTGGCCACTCTGCAGGTCGACACAGCGCTGTAGCCCCGCTTCCTCTAGCAGCCGAACTGTCAACACACACACACACCTACTCTTGGCCAGTGCAGGCTCCGGGGGACAAGTTTACAAGGAAGTTCTGACTGCAGTCGCACCTTCAGGGAGACCTCCGTTTTCCTGTGGCTGAATTCTGCTGCCTCTCCCTCTCTGAGCCACGCCTCCTCCAGGTGACGGACAGCTGTCCTTCCCAGTGTGACCTTTGTCAGGAGCCCGTCTCCATTCGCAGGATGCAGGAATGACGACGCCTCATTTCCTCATCCTGTTGATGTCCTGTAGCTGCCCAGCCTGCGCAAGTCTGAGAGTACTACCGACAACAACATCACTGTGTGTTCTTTTATTCCAAGAAAAATATTTTGGCACTTTTTATTTTGAAAGCCATAGTATATTTGTTATGAAAAAATATAAATATATATGTATACAATCAAATAAACCGATGACCAGAGGCTAGTTTCTTTCAGTGGGGGGAGGAGCTCTCTTACAAAACGTCATTTCACCAGACTCATTCACATCCTCTGTCGATCTCCTGCCATGAAGAACTCCTGCTACGTTAATTTCTCGCAAAGAGCATTGCTCTGTATGCATTTACTACCTTGAACTGTTTCAGAAGTTTTCATGACAAATGCACACAGTGTATTTCACATTAACTATGCTCAGATTGGATGTACGGCTCCTGTGCATGGCCACCAAAGGGGGGGGGCGGGGGGGAAACAATGTTGAAACCAAATCAGGGTGAAAATGGCTTTGATTGGAATTGACCGCTTTTGAGCACCACAGAATATCGATGCGGATAATGCCGTGCTTGACCTCTATAATCATCTCATGAATGCAACAATTGCTGCAGAAGCGTAATGACAGGGTTCAAATGTTCAGTGACCATCGCCTCAGACAAATCCGCAGGCATGTTCTATATTTGATTAGCTGAATGACTTTTTAAAAAAACAGCAGAGTGTTTCGCAGATTGCCTGCGGCTCGGTAATGCTTTTCTGAATATCATGGGTTTTTTTACCTTTTCGACTGAAGTTTCCGAGTGAAAACAATATCATTGTCTCACTGACGAAACCAAGGCTGCATCCAAATAAAAAAGAAAGTGTCATGGCATTGAGGTCATAGAGGTTTTCTCATCCTGAAATTAAGCCAGAGTTTTCTCCTCCCACTGCTGCTGTAATGCCCCTTCCCCCCTGCTCCCTCGATGGCAAGGCAGGGTAGACTGCATGCTGTGGTATGCCCTCAGTAGAAATTTGTGAATGTGTAGGAGCATTATTGCAATTTTGTACTTAAATTGGACACTTTTCTTTGCCACATCTAGCTGAAGTCTCATCCACATCGAGCTCAAGTCTCACCCCTCCTCGTTAAATCAAAATGTTATGGAAGCCATATATTTGTGTTGTTCATCTTTTTGGGTTTTTCTTTTTTTTAATTGTTTTTGGGATGGTCACCAAATAAACCTTTATCAGCTTTACATGGTTTTCTGTTCAGGGTGAGGATTGGCGGCCCTTCTCTCCGGTCCCATTTATCTCTCTAAAGAAATTGTTTTCGCTGCTGTAGATCACCTCTGCAGAGGGGAAGCACAATGACATGACGTCCTTGCAAACACACTAGACTCTAGTTCATCTTGTGCTTGTGTGTGTGTGTGTGTGTGTGTGTGTGTGAACAGCTGGCTGAATCCTGCCAAGGAGATCATTGTGTTTAACTGCAGATTTTATATTAAAATGCATGATTTTCGAACAAATCAAAAGTTAGCCATGCAGATCTCGAGCCAGGATTTGGTTTAACCTGTTCATGTGTGTGTTGCCGTGTGTGTGTGTGTTATCTCCAAGGAAAATGGTGCCTTTTGGATCATTATTGATTAACTCTATAGACAATGTAGCAATCTGGTAACAGCAGTGATTGGAAATGTTCAGAAGAGAAAGTAAGCCTTGTTTGGAATCAAGCCATCATATGAAGGATGGTTAAATTTGAATGTTTTGAAGCAGAAATCGATTTTACCGTGTGCCATGAATGTTTGCTGAATCCGCATGTGCTGGGGGGCAAAGTGCAGATCACCGTATTCATGAAACCTTCGCTGATAATTGTTGCTTGTCATAGGTGTGAAAATCAATTTCACCCTCATCCCGCTTCATAGTCGTCATTAGCTTTAAATTCAGTTTTCCTGAATAGAGCAGCTCACACACACACACCACGACACACACATCCAGACACACACACAAACGCACACACACTCGAAGAGAAATCGGTGTTTCCTTGGAGATGTACTGTAGAAGGTGAGCGAGTTCAGGCCTCTGTTTGCAGTCCAGTCCTCCCCTCTGCTGTTTCTACACCGCACTTCTCTCCATCGTCACCTCTTCCTTTCCGTCACGCCATCCACCCTTTATTGCCTTTGAGTTTTGTTTTTTTTTTGTTTTGTTTTTCTCTTGTTTATTTTTTAAAAACAAAAATATATCAAATATAGGGAAACTTTATTCTAAAGAGGGTGTTGCATGAATGTATGTTTACATGGGAAATTATGTAAAAATGAAAAAAAATAAAATAAAAAAGATTTATCAAAAATAACTGCAAAGATAATTTAAGAACGTTGTTTGTAGAGATTCCTAGTTATAAAGGGCAGTGGACAGGGCTGCGTCTTTAGAATCTGCCCTGCCAAATCTGATTTAAATCCCAGCCAACCAAATGCTCGAACCTCGCTCCCATCTTCACCTTATTTACTCCCATAATCCTCTCCCTTCGCGTCCATTCATACTCCCCAGTAAATGGAAAAACACCATCCATCAGCGGTGCACCTATAAAAGAGGCTTTACAACCTCCTGTCCTGGATTCGAGTCCAGGGGAGAAGTGTCAGGCGCACTCTTCTAGCCTATCGGGGAACACCTCCAATTCTTGTCCCTCTCTCCTGTCTTTTACCATCGACCCTCAGCCTTTTTTCTCCAAAGACACATTATTATTATTCTATGTTTTGAATGTGTGTTTGAGTTTTGAATATCTTCTTTGCGTGCACTTAAAATACGACATGTTTAAAAATGCCTAAAGAGTGAAGCAGAACACAGGATTGAACAGATCTCGTACTTCATTCTGACCTCTTCTTTTTGTTTTACTTGTCTTTATTTTTTTCTTCTGTTGACATATGATGCTGTAATGTTGGCAAAAAAGAAAAATGTAAAATCCTGTATCATTTATGAAATATGTATAAAAGAGAAATGTAATTCAATTATCAATAAAATCCTTATCCAGTTTTTGGAGCCGGTGGTGCGGTTGAAGTTCCTTTGCCGTTTGCGCTGCTGGTCAAAGTGAAGTGATTAATGTGTCACACTGCAGATGTTTACAAGGAGCAGCTCTTCAAGGTCTCGACCTCCTCTGGCTCTCCTTGGCCTCCGGTTCTTCCTGTACAGGACATCCTATGAGATAGACCTATGAATCAACTCATCATGGTGGCGGTAGCCTGTTGAGACTAAATGTAAGTTTAAAAATACAAGACGCATTATTAAATGTTAAAAAATGTTAAAATGCTGTTTGAGTCCTTGAAGGGAGGGGATCATTTTTCACAAGTAACCTGAGATTATGCTAACTGGTGGCTCTGTGATGACACTTAGACACAGGGGTGCTTTGAGCTAAATGGCAATGCTAACATGTCTGTTTTCCATATGTACCTTTTGTTTTTGCATATATAACTTCTTGTTAATTCACAGAAAACGCTGTGGCAGAATGGAATGACAGTTAGTTCTGCAAAATCCTTGAGATTTCAACATGATCAGAAATGAAAAATACAGGGACCGGTGTTATTGCAACTGAGAAAGGGGAATGTCTAAATTTCATTACACCTCCCATTCAGGAGTTGTCCAGTCATTTCATTAAAGTCCAAAAGGTCAACCTCAGCCACAGGATCAAAAATGTGATTAGGTTTCAATGTCAGGGGACCATGAATGCCTGAACGTAATCCATCCAATTGTTGAGATATTTCGGTCTGGAGCAGCTGGCGGATCAGTATTGCCATTTATACAACATTAATGTGGTTAAAAATAAAAACCTGCCAGTATATTTTAGCCTCATGCTGCAATGCATCACACAGCAGTGAAGTCGCAAAATCTGAGCTTCAATTTATGTAAAAATTACACATAGAAATAGATTGTGGACTTAAAATCCAAACTTTGTAAGCTAAACCTGACAGAAATTAAGAGGAAAATTGAGTGAGAGAGGTAATAAGGGCGCAAAACAAATAAAAACATGTACTGCTCTCCTTTCTTTTCTATAAGTTATGCTGTAGTATAATAAAGTGCTGATTCAAGCTGGCTGTGGCATACTGACTTGCAACCAGGAGGCCTGAAAGTGTCTTATTTCCAGAAGTAATCACAACTGTTTTGACTCAGTTCTCTGTCTCTAATGTTTTAACTGCAAAAAGGAACCAAAACCTACAAGGCTGAGGTTCGACTCTGCAGCTTTTAAACATAAAAATGGGTCAGTCTTAATACATTTTCTGTCCTATGCTGATGATCTGTAGAACTAATGAGATACAGTAGATGAGGACATATTCTCTCTGCTTTCACAGTGTCTCCTCACAGAGGGTCTCAGTCGCCTCTACGGTAAATCCCGAGTGTGCAAACCCTGCTTCATCTCCTCAAAGTGAAAGATGCTTCGGCACGACACTAAGCAGATTAATCAGATTGGCTTAAAGCTGCTCAAGATTAGATCATTGTTCATATTTCCACATGCTTTAAATCAAGACGTATGGCAAAGAAAAGATAAACATATTAAAGCATCATAAGCCACGGTCACACCTTATATCTTAGCAGTGAAAAAAAGAAGCAGTGTGGAGTATTTTAAGGGCATGTGTGTGGGGATGGAGGGAGGAGAGTTAGAACTATCTGAAACAATGGGAGGATGGTCCTGTCACTGGATTTGGGGAGCAGGTTCAAGGTGACAAAAGGGACACGATAATAAGGCACAGATAAGAGGGGCCTATTAAAAACAGCCTTCCCTTAAGGATGAACCAGAAAACACACATACACACTCGGGCTTGAGCTTGGATTACCTTTCATCCAGAATACATGATGATTTTCTTGGTAATTACCAGTCTGCTGCAGAGAGCACAGGCAGTTGCAGGTGTAGGTGAGTAGGTTTTTTTTTTTAATGTTTACATGCAAAACAGATTTATCCTGATTGAACAGTAATGACTTTGTGTTTTTTGCTCTATTTTTGTTTCTGCTGTGGATTTAATGGTAAGACTGCCAACAAATCCATAAAAAAGGCAATAACAACACTGTTTAAGTCCATCTCCCCAGTATTTTAGAGTTCCCTGCTCTATTTGCTGCACTCACTCCAAGTCTATTTATTTCTACTGAACATGTCAGTCTTTAAAAAAATGGGTCACAAATATATTTCCATAAATAAAAAGGCTTAATCATCTGTCAGCACATGCTACTCAAACCAGGGTTAAAAAGAAATTGCATTTCTAGGGAACTATTTTCAGCAGTGGATCATTTGCGGAGTGTGTAACTGTGCGTGTGTGTGTGTGTGTGTGTGTGGTATTGACCCAAAACAAGCTACAGTGTCCATGTTCGTTGGAATGAGGAATCATGTCACCCAGTGGAGTTAGGGGCTCACTGATGTGTTTTGGACAGTACTGGAGGATCTGAGGCACAGAGCAATAAAATATGTCAGGCTGTACAAGGAGTGCAGGTGTTAGTAGGATCAGTTGGTGTTTTTTCATGGGGTTTGTTGATGATATGAAACCACAGAATATCAGACTCAGCTCGGACGTGGCTCCACGGTCCCTTAATAGCCGTATTAAGTTATTCACGCCCCATCTGGAAGATTTAACGCTCCCATTAGCATACACCCACATGAGTCAGCGATGTCCTCTGCCCCTCCTGTGCTGCCTGGGCTGCGGCACAGTTGGTCAGCCGTACATCTCTAAAAACAGTCGTTAACTCTGTCAGAAGGCCCCGGCTATGGATTGATCCCTCCGCTTTTATTGGAGCTGCACGGTGACAAGACGGACTGCTCATTAGTGGATGGAGGGAGAGAATGATGTGTGTGTGGTTTATGGTGGCAAAATTAGTTAAATCACTAACAAGTGTTTGTTCATAGCTTCTAGGGACCAACACACAGTCAGTGAATTTGAATTAACATAAACTGGAGTGTGCCATTGTTGTCTTTTCTTGTTTACATCTGAAAGCAGATACGAGAAAAGGTAAATCTCTGATCAACCTTGGCTTTCCTTAGATGTCACAACAAAAGCACTTTTAGTTGAAGGTGCGGGAAAGCGTAAACAGATATTTTATGTTGTGCAATTCAACTAAATGGAAAGCCCGGGGCGCTGGTTATAGCAGCGGTTACTGCTTCAGTGGAGGGTTATGTGCTGGTTGTCAGCTGTCATGTTCCCTGGCTCTGGTCTGTCACTGGAGATGCTTTACTGCTGAGCTGATCAGCCTCCTGCTGGGTCTCGGTTAATAACACTTCCTTTCGTTCTTGCCCATACTCCCTCTCTTTGTGTCCTTTTGTTTTACATCTGCCTCTTAATTACACTGTTGAGAGGGCATGAAGAAGGAAGAGCCTATTGATTGTTGTGCTGCACTTTGTTTACTCTGCCCGTTCAGTTGTTCTACTGACTCTGCACAACTGGCTTCCAGAGAAAAGAGTCACCACTGACAGAACTCCTTGGATAAAGAGCCCTTTGTGGACAGCTTGTTGGCTCTTAGATCAATTAGAGCTGACTGAGTGTTACAGTTTATCTTGACAGTCCAAAGGTTTCCTTCATTGTAGCAAGTGGGCAAGTAACCATTACAGTATATAAGGAGTAAACAATACTGTACTGGTCTACGGTCTGAGCAGATATTTGATCATTTCTAGGAGTAACTAATAGTATTATTTGGATTCACTTCACCAAGGTTACAAATACATATATATTTTCACTTTTTGTCTATCCACAGTTGTGGTTTCTGAGATATCTGTATCTGCCTTCATAAGTGGTTCTCAGTAGTTACAGCTTTGGAAAATTGCTATTTAAAAAGCCGCTAGAGGCCAAACTGTGAGCAATTTCCATCAGAATTACCCCCAAAATGAAAACTATTACTGGTGAGGTCTGTGGATTATTCAGAGAAAAGGTGTCAGGACCCTGCTTTTAATTTTGGAGGGCCATTTTCTGCCTATCTTTGAGATTAAATGAAATGTGGAAAGAGAGAAATGAGGAAGGATTTCCAACAAAGTGCCCGATTGGACCCGGACGGGAATGCTGCCACTGTTAAATTTTGTCTTTCAAATGTAATTCCTCAGTTCGATGCTGTGAGAACCGAAAACAAAATTAATTTCACCTCCATTGTATTCATGCAGAGGCAGAAATCTCAGAGGCAAACAAGTGAAACGCTGGGATGATGCCAGAGAAACTGACATAAACAAACTCTGCTTGGCTGTACTAGAGGAGAGTGAACAAATGTGTTTTCTTTTCATAATTTCAATCCCTTGACAATAACAGATCCACAGTATCAAACACTACTTTAGAGGCAGTCTTTCAAAGGCATTCAGAACTTTTCTTGGTGTTATGTTATATGTTTTTAATGACTTTTTATACCACCGTAAGGGACAAAAAAACAGAAACACTCTCCATTGGGTTCTCTCCAGCTAAATATCACCTTAACTATGACACAATAATACACATATAATTGAATTTACATATTTATGGTAATGTCTCCAAAATAAAACATTATAATCATGCTGACAATAGGTTGTATAGGTGTACCCAATAAAGTTGCCATAGTAGAGAATTACAAAACTGCACCAACCTATAGCTTTATGTTAAAAATGTATTTGTACAGTGCTAATATGAAACTTAACTATAGCTAGAGCTGTGAAATGAATCTAGTGAAATGAAAAGTACAATATAGAGCTCTGAAATTTAGTGGACTGAACATATAAGGTAGCACAAAATGAAATACCAGAATAAAGTACTGGGTCATTCCACCTCAATTCACAGAAAAAATTGGAGAACCGTGATTTTTCTTTTAGCCCAGTAACAGTATTATATAACTCTTCCTGCTGGGACCACCTTTCATACCAACTCAATGATTGTCCTAATACTGGCCATAAATGCACCAATAATAACCTTTTTTTTCTCATAAAGTATGCCTCTGACTGGCACCACACATTTTTAAAGCTCCTATTGGTGCCAATCACAGGGGGAAAAATTCTACCTCGTAGGGTGAAAAATAAAGGTTTTGTGGTTGGTGGAATATCGGAAAAGGAAAAAAAAAAAACAAGGATATGTTTTTACCAGATTTGCATCATCATATAAATGGTATGCATTATTCTATCAAAACAGGGCTGGACTACTTAAGACCACATGTACATATCAATGAACCTGAAAAAATTCAGGACTCTGGCTATATTACTTCTCATGTTATGGCACTTCAAACATTGCTCCACAGATTGGTGTGAAGAAAATGATGCAAAATGGACAGGACCCCACCCCTCTTTAAGAACTCAAAAACTAATGTCCCCCATGACCCCAGATTTTGCACATGGTCAACTCACTCAATATTCAGTGCTTTAAAACAAAAATCTTTCAAATTGAAGATGGTCAGATACTTGAAAATTTGGTGAATTGAGGTGGAATGAATCCACTGTAAAACTGTGTATTTGAGCAAATTTCTACCACTGTTTTAATACAGCCCAAACTCCTTCCTCCTTGACTCAACCTTCCAATCATAAAACACACATTCATCATCTTAATCTTGACTCCAATTATGTGCAGCTAGGTCTTGCTCACTTTCCTTCCCTCCCCCTCTACACTCCTCAGCCCTGGATCCATGCTCTGCCTATATAAGCCTGAATGAGCCCTGGAGGAACACAGACTACCACGTCAACCAGTCGTCTGGCGTGCCGCTGTGCGACAGCCATGTGTCTGGTGAATGGTACCGCTTCACTGGCATGGCCGGGGATGCCATGCCCACCTTCTGCATCTCCGAGAACCACTGTGGCACACACGCCCCCATTTGGCTCAACGGCAGCCACCCCCAGCTCCACGAGGGCATCGTCTCCCTGCCCGTCTGTGCCAGCTTCAATGACAACTGCTGCCAGTGGAACGCCAGTGTGGATGTGAAGGCCTGTCCTGGGGGATACTTTGTCTACCGCCTGCCCAGACCCTCAGTCTGCTTCCATGTTTACTGTGGCCGTGAGTGAGCATGTCAGATATGTGTTGATTTATGAGTTACTTTTCATTTGCCTGATTTTGTCTTTGTTGTACGTGTGTGTGTGTGTGTGTGTGTGTGTTGCACAGATTTCTATGACATCTGTGATGAGGTTGATTGCACAGGTCCCAGATGCCCGGAATCTGACTGTCGCTGTGCTGCTGGAACGGTCCTGGGACCAGACAGACAGACATGTCTAGGTGAGACAGCAGCAGAGGGAGGAAGAGGAGAAGGAGAGAAGCCAGATAAGTTGTGCAACGAACAAAGATAAGCAGGAAAACGTGGAAGACGGATAGGCAGGAAATGGCCTGTGATGAACAATAACAAGAAAAATCAATCAGGCTGGATTTGCAGTGTTTTCCCTCTACTGTTTTGACATAGACTCTCGTATTCCTGGATAATCTGTCTCTGCATTACTCAAATATCCATGTTTACTTGGCTTAATAGGATATTCAGAATATGGGGCACAACTAGCATATTAATGTGGGTTTCTTTCATCAGGAGAATTCAAAAATGTTTATAATCGTGTTTGTCTTGTCTTGAGAGACAGCTGACTTGGTTTACATTCATTCATGCCGAGAGAGGTAAACTGAAGTTTAGGTTTTTTTTGTCACTGCACGAGTAGAAGTAAATACAGCTCAGCTTCTAACTAAATGCAGCATATAGATACAGGTTTAACATATGCAAATGTAGCTTACAATGTAGCTTTTGTGGAGCTTTCAACTCCATCTCGGAGACTTCATCAGTAGATTAAGGTAATTCTACTGTCTTGGCAGCTCTGTTGTTTTGAACAACGCCTTTCTTGTGCTGTTTCCCAACTTCCTTTGACTCAGGCACATCTCCACTACCGTTAAACTATTTATCTATTACTGATAAGTGATTCTATCATTTAATCCATAACCTTCAGCCAAGCACCCTGAGTGGGAATCCCTGCTCTCGTAGCCACGCTCCATCATCCCAGTCTCTGAGAACTGTAAACAGGACTTATTCAAATATTGCATGTCCAAACCAAAAGACTTATTACGAGAGATAGATCATAAAATATGGATGAGTGCAAAGTCGATTGAAGGAAGCAGCAATAGACGCAGAAAGACTGAAAAAATATTTGCTGACTCCACTCCAGGTGAAGTGGTGTGTATGTGTTTCTGTTTGTGTATGTGTGGTAAACTGGCACCTAATGATGGGTGACAGGGATGCGGGGGAACCGTGCCAACCTGAAAACTGCCATTATCTCATTATCCGCCCATCAACCAAATCTGCATTGCCCTGTCTCAGAAATGGCTTCTTCATTTCCCCATGTTCATCTTTCCTCACTCTCCTGCACCCTCGCTCGAGTTCCCCCCTTTTTATTTCATCCATCATTATTGCTTTACCAGTCCTCTCAGTATTATAAAGTCAGTTTTAAAGTCCTTTAAAGTCGATTTATCTTTCTCTTCCCTGAAGCACTAAGTGAATTGCCTCGAGGTCAAACGCTCCACCCATCTGGTACTCAGTCGATTGGAGTTAGATTCATCTGAAAGCAATTTCTGACCTGGTGTGGTGTGGTATGTGTTCAGATGTGAATGAGTGTGATAAGGCCAACGGTGGCTGCGCAGAGCTGTGCGTAAACACCAAAGGATCCAGGCGTTGTGAGTGTGGACGAGGACGTGTGCTGGATGAGGATGGACACAACTGTAGAGGTACATCCATGTGTTTATGTGACACACCAGTCTATGTTGCACAGAGGTGACTAAACCAGAAACCCATATAGCTTTCTGAATACCTTTTTGCTGTGTTGCCTCATGCAGAGATAGCAGGCTGTCACGCCAACAATGGAGGCTGCAGCCATGGCTGCTCCTCGCTACTGGACTCCTATCACTGCCACTGTCCCCGAGGGCTGGAGCTGGGAGAGGATAAACGCACATGTCAGGGTGTGTATGTGTGTGAGAAGAAGGCGGATACTATAGTTAGATAATCAATCAGACAGCAAGGGAGGCTGACACTGAGATGCATGCTTGCATTTATCTCAGGAGACGTTCTAGTAGAGATCTGAGAAAAATGCATTTCTTCAGGGCCTAACTGATATGATTTACATTTCAGTGTGGCGTTTATTTATTTTTATCAGGGAGCATCCATCAACATATCAGTAGCGAATAACATAACTGGCCTTTTCTATACACCTTTATTTGAGAAACAGGAGATATGTTGTTTTCAGTGCCTTGTCTTTCTGACTTTTTTGAGAGAACACTGCAATGAATGATGCTTTTACCAAAGATTCATGTACAGATTAATAATTGTGAATTACATTCTTCATAATCAATCACTCATTCAGTTGATAAAATTTCAGAAAAGAGTGAAAAATGTCATGAAGACTTGAAGATCAAGTTATAAGATGTCTTGTTTGGCCTCATCAACAGTACAAAACTTGACTTTACCATTACATATAGCAAAACAGAAGTTACTATCTATAAAAGAACCAGTAAATATCTAGTTTGGAAATTACTGTAATAATAAATCTATTAACAAATTTGTTGCCATTTAGTTTTCTTTTGACGGGCTAATCGATTAAACAACTAATAATTTTGGCTCTTTTCAAATTGCAATCATGTGAAATGTTCAGAAGCAGCAAACTAACACAAGTCAGAAGCTGGAGACTAAATTTTGTTCAAATGAATGACTGAAATCAGCGATTGATCATTGATTAATCAATACTGTGCATCTACAACTGCTGGAAAGGCCAAGTCATGTTTTAATGTACAGTAGCTTTAAAAAAGACAGTACTTCCAAATATAAAGGCCACTCTAGGTCTCTTGAATCCTTATATTGATTTGGTATTTAAAGATCAGGCTAATGGATTGATCAGATGTAGGCTTTGGAAAAAAAATTCAATCCAGATCATCCTTTGCTGTCACAGTATCTTGGTCTTCTATGTCATTAGGCTGCAAGCATGTTGTGATGTATGTTTTTAAGTAATCACATGACTGTAAAGTGACTTTTAAACTGCTCTTTGTTGTTTTGTCACTGTTTGTGTTATTTGGTGGTATGATGGCAATACAGTATGTCATATCTTCCTCTCATCTCCCTGCAGTGCCGGTCCAGTGTGATCCCAGCTCTATCACAGTGTCAGTTCCTAAGGATCTTGTAGGAGGACTGGAGCTCTTTCTGTCCAACTCGTCTTGTCGCGGTGTCTCCAATGGCACACACATCAACCTCAGCTTCAGCCTCAAGACCTGTGGCACCGTGGTGGAGGTCAGAGGAACTGGGATGACATTTTTGACTGTGTGTCTACAGGGTTTAGAGTGTAGAGTTAGAGCTTGCAAAGATTTATGTAATACATTAAAAGAGCTGTGCACTTGAATGTGGGCTGATTGAGGTTGTCACAAACTGAAAAAGCCATTAAAGTTACGTAAATGTTCACTCGCAGGTGACAGATAACAAGATTGTGGGGACCAACCTGGTGACAGGTCTTCCCAGGAGCAGCCCAGGCAGCAGCAGAGACTTAATAGTCCGAACCAGCAAGTTAGTGCTCCCAGTCACCTGTGAATTCCCCAGAGAATACCAAGTGTCAGATGGCTACCAGGCAAGTCTGCGCAGCTCAGCCCTGGAGCTGGCAGGCCACAGCGAGGGCATCTTCCGCTTCTCCCTGGAGCTCTTCAAGAACTCTGAGTTCTCTGAGCCATACCGCGCTCCGCCTCAGCTCCGCCTGCACGACTCCCTGTTCTTCGGGGTGGAGCCAAAGGAGAGAGTGGAAGGACTCTCTGCTCTGGTGGAGAGCTGCTTCGCAACACCAGGGCCAAATGCTGATCAGGCCCTCAAGTATTTCCTCATCAAAGATGGGTGAATAGTTTAGACATTTTCAAAATGATATCTTGTGTCATTTGACATATCAAACTTAGCCCAAAGGAATTAGATGAACCAGAAAAAGGCATTTCTGAGACAGTGTACCCATTAATTTTTTTAATGAATAGGTGTCTGTTCTGCCATCCTCCATTGGCCAAAGACATAATTCAATAAGTTACCTCCATTTCATGATTAGTTTTACATTTCCAGGATGATCTTCATCTACTACACACAGAGAAAAGTGCTTTGTAATACCTAAAACAACAGGCTTTTTATAGTAACTGTAGAATGACATCAAATGTGGCAGGACAAAAAGAAAATAGGATATTTATAGAGATGCTGCATTTTATCAGCCCTGCTAAAGCACTAATGCAGACAGAATGGAAATAGCCCTTTAGTATATATGGTATAATCAAAATTATGATTCATCAAAACACAGATAGTGATTTTTTTTAATCTAGCCATGCAAAAACATTTAGTTTAATTCACACAATTTTAAAGATATCTGTCTCAGGTATTAATGTTATCACTCTATTGTCACTGATGACAATTGCAATTGGATTTTTAGTACTCATAGAAATTCCATCTGCCTTCACTGCACTGAGGTGAAACTCAGCGACGGACATTGTGAAAGTTGGACAAATAGAAGTGAAATTACTTGGTACTGTGCATGCACAGATGGATGCTACTAAAATAAGTAACAGCATTTTTTGTAGTTCGGGTGAACTGACCTATGAAAATATGGTGCTAGCACAGGCTTTGAAAACTGATGACTTCTGTCTTTTCAATATTGTCTTGTTAAATACCAGAAATGCATTTGCTTCTGCTACTGTAATAGTTATTATAATAAATGTCAGCAGCATCAAACCCAGTTACTGTGGTTCACAAAAGCCTCTGCATCGACTACTTGACAGTTATAGGACAGGAAATCTCCAGTCATTCAAACAAATGTCAAATGAAAAATGCCACTGGCTTTGTATTCTGATTTATGTGGAAAGAAAACAAGAACACTTTGGGTAGAAAAATGGAGGCAAACTTAATATCTTTGGAAGATTTACTTTTGGCTAAATGAAATCCGCGGAGTTTTCCTCCTGCTGCTCTACAGATACCAACAGAGCAGCACTCTAATCTATTTTCACGATTTCCCATTAACAATACAGTAGTGTTTCAGGACCTTGGGCCGGCTAACCTTGACGAAGTGGCTTGTTAGAAATATATATGGATCACTGCATACTGTGTTAACATACCAACTGAATGTAGGACTCTCCTCGGCTTCCCACACAGATGCATCTCGGATGAAACAGTGACACAGTACTCGTCAAAGGACCAGCTTTCTAAGCACTACCAGGTCCCCGTCTTCAAGTTCATTGGCAAGGACAACCGAGTGAGTAAAAGAGGCATGCTGGGTGCCAGCTGGCGAATGCATGTGGGTTTATGTCTGTGTAGCACTAAATTGCAAGGACTGTTTTCCTAGATTAAAGAATAAGCGCTTTCATTAACACTATGATGGCATCTACTCTGTCTTTGAATCTCAAAATACACTCGCCTCCTCTGTTTACAGCAAGTGTTCCTCCACTGCCAGGTGTTGGTATGTGGAGCAGGAGACTCCCGCTGTGCTCAGCATTGTCGGGGACGCGTCCGGAGGGAGGTTCAGATGGATGAACCTCAGGAGCAGCACACACTGAGCTCAGGCCCCATCTACATCCTGCCTTAATTATGATACTAACATAAAGCTATCAAACCTATAAAAACGATGTGAGAACATGACATCCACACAGGCCAGGATCACAACAATTGCATTTGCATTTAGATTAAAGATTATCATTTTATTTGGTGTAACATCAAATAAATGTAAGCACACACACACACACACACACACACACACACACACACACAACCACACACACACACACACACACACACAAAGCAGTCCATTGCACTTTGTCCCACATATATGCTTATACATGCAAATGTGCTGTATTCTTTTTCCCCAGTTCCAGTGTTATTCATATTGCAGGAAATAACTTGAATTGCGGCACAATTTACTGACATTAAAGTGAATGACATTTCAATTAGAAGCCATTCCGAGGGTCCACAGTTCATTTCTAACAACCGCAGCATGAAGGATGCTTTTCGAGGTCACACATTCAGGCATTTCTCAGGCTTGATTACAGCTTAAAGATTTAGTGGATTTTAAAAAAAGTGGGCTATATTTATATTTACTACCATCAGTGACTTGAAAAGTACACATGGGACATCCATGGATGCATTCTGACTCGTTTCGCTTGGTATAATTGATGTCTGAGGGGCCTTTCACACATTACAGTGTGATGGGAAAAGAGACATCAGTAAGCCGTGCCTGGAAATTATGCACTTGCCTCGTCTCTCTGACAATTAATCTGGAGTTAATCGTGTCATTTAAACTGCAATTAGTCATGCATTTATTCATAAAAAATAACAAATAACTGACAAATAACTTACATCAAACATTAACACAGATGCTGTAATAGGCATCACATTTACATGACACTGACTTAAGGTTTTAGCAGACTAGCTTGACAAATTTAAGATAGCGGAACACAACAGGCCGTGTGCACCATGGTA
Organism: Dascyllus trimaculatus; assembly: GCA_024666655.1. Lineage (NCBI taxonomy): Eukaryota > Metazoa > Chordata > Actinopteri > Pomacentridae > Dascyllus > Dascyllus trimaculatus. Next base: position 22,290,064 of record CM045464.1, on the reverse strand, counting down.
ATTATCTTGTGTCTTGTATCTGGAGGAAATTAATCCGACTATAATATCCTTCCCGTCTTATCAGCGGGCACTTTATTTGGAGTTGTCAAGTAATTTATGGTAATGGAGTCATAGAGGCCTAAAATTGACCTAAAACCAGGAGTATGGAGAGCGTAATATGCATGAGTAATTAATTAGGAATGTGAAAGTCATATTCTGACAAGTACTATTTGTTAGCGTTGCCTATAAATAAACCATAAGAAATTGTTCCCTATTTATGTCTTTGTTTAATTCCTTGGCTCTGAGATTTTTGATAGGGCTCTTGTGATATAAACCCTTTAAATGCATGATATAATAGGTGGAAATGCCAACGACTTGTCTGTAAAAGTGGTCAGGAGTTGTCCATAGAGTTCTGTGTCACAGTTCATCCCTCTCCTCTCCCTCGCAGAAGCACGCTGCCCTCTGGCTGTTCATGTAAGGTCTGCAACCAAGAGTCCACACTGTGTTGTAGAGAGCATCTGCCATTGACTCACAGGCTAATGTGAGAAAACAGGCAGAGAGAAGAGGAAGGCAGTCGTTATTTTTGATACTCTCAAGTATGCAAGATGCTCCTGAGTACACAGCCAACAAAAGACGAGACACAAATATCTGCAAATATATCACCTTGTACTTTCGACACGAAGCCCAGACTCTTCTTAAGGTCAGAGCAGATGTCGTGCAGGCACGTGCGAAAATTGGAGTCACAGTCATACTTGCTTGTGCCACAAGTGTCATAACACGTATCCAGCTGGTTGCAGCACTTTGTCATAGCAGGGATCCCCAGGTCAAGCTGTCAAAAGAAAGAACTGCACTGTGTTAGTGCAGTTTACTGATACAGGACCTGGCATTTCCAGCCATTATGGTAGTGATTAGCTCTATTATTTTGACTTATTTGACTTATATATAATACTGTTCTGGGCTGTTGGTGCTATGAAAAGGCCACCTACAGCAGAATTCACCTGGAATCCCACCAGAGAGGAGCTACAGCCGTTGGGCTCTGGGGTCTGGTAGCCAGGACGAGGTTGAGGAAGAACTCCTTGGAGCAAAAGAACAATTCCATTTAATCTTGAGCAGAAGGACACAAATTTCAATACGAAACTAATGTCATCACGTACTCCCAGTTAAGTATCTGCAATATAGTTCTGTTTTCAGGTGTGTGTTGTTTCACAGATAAGATGTAACTTTTGTTCTGAGAACATCTGTATTGATTATGTAACTGTAGGAGCACCCACCACCGAGACTGATAAACAAAAGCATGCCTCAGTTCCAAGTAAGTTATCTTAGAAAAAGACATAAGTAGCTGCTAAACTGACAACAGAAGAATTGATTAAATTTGACTTTGCAAGTGTGTGAGGCAAACAGCTTCACAGAAACAGATAAATATTGAATGCTGACAACCTAAAAACCTACTGTGGGCCTGTTAGAAATGTTTGGCTGAATGAAAACAGTTTAGCAATCAATGACACCTCTGCCCAGGATCTTAAAAGACCTCTTAATATAAAGTAAACAAAAAACATCCTCACCATATCTGCAGCGGTACTCACATATACCATCACGTCCCCCCACCAGCTCCACCAGGGAGTCGAAGTATCCGTGCACATTCTGGAAGCTATTTCTAATCGAGTTGAGGCTCCAACTGTTATCATCTTCTTGTGCCAAGGGTCTGCTCAGGGACTCATTTTTCTGGACTGGTCTGATCTCATTCGCCTCCTCCTCAGATGGAGGTTGCTCCTGGATAACAGCTCCTCCGGTAAGAGCCTCCATAGCAGGGGCGTCTCCAGCAGGCCCATCACTGTCTGTCCCTGGCTCTTTGCCTGTTGCACCACCTGCCACAGGAACGTCCACTTCAGGTTTGTCACCTGCCACGTTATCCGCCGAGAGTATTTTAGCTAGCAGATTGCCACCAAAAAGGGAATTAGCAGCAGGGTCCTCAGCCGCAAGTGAATCACTTACTTCTGTAGCAGCTACACTTTCTTTAGCTGCATCTACAGAAGCAGCTGCAGTAACGGCATCAGTGGCAGCAGCAGAGTCCACAGCAGGGGCCTCCTCCTCCTGGGCTTCGGTCTGGTAGTGGCCTAAAGTGGCACACAGGCCTGAAGACACACAGAGGAGCAGGATCACAGTCCGGAGCAACATGATGTTGAGCTGGCGACAGTCCAAGCAGAGGTGATTCTATACAAAGTGAGGTGCTGTTTAAAGGGTTTGAAGAACGTGGACAGTGAGAGACAAAAACACCCTCTGATCCAGGTGACTCTGTCAGCCAGAGCGCAGACTTTGACCTCTGATTAGATTCTAGCAGACAGCAAGGCACTCTTTCGTGTCAGGGCAAAGGCCATCCAATATCAATCCAAAGAATGGGTTTCATAATTCCAGTAATCTTCTCAACCTCTGTGGTTCTTGAACACATTAAATTTTATCACATTTTTCTACACAAAGTTATAATTGGATTTTGACAACTCAAATCACATGAAACTTGGGCCCAGAGGAAAACCCTGTTTTTATTCCCTTTAACACTTGGCATATCTAATGCTGGCATTTCCCCTCATAACCATTCTCAAGACATCTCAAACCTCAAACCATCTCACTATTTCTGAAAAAAGGTCACTGGCTGACAAATGAAGCATTATCTTATTCATTTAGCATGAGGAGGTGGAGGGGATTTTTTTGTGTGTTGGTATGAAACCTTAGGAATATATCTGGTGAAGTGCAGTTTCAAGGATGAGAAAGTAAACTTACAACAGGTAAACAAATGAATTAAAACAGTAAAGCTAGCAAGGGTAACTTGCTTTTGATGCAGAAGTCTGCACATACTACACACCGGACTTTTCTCATGTGTCTATGCTGCCCTCTTGTGTTTGACGAGAAATGTGCTCCCAATTCTGGGAAAGTCTTTGCCCTTTTTTAGTGTCCAGCAACAGAAGTCTGATTAATTTCAGATGTGATTTATGGTAGGGACAATAAATCAGAAAAAAAGCATAGTTGTGACAGCATCCACACCCCATTCTATTCACTTTGAAACAAAAATCCCCTAAATAAATTGACATCTGTGCAGCTTCAGGCTCTACACACAACAGTTTATGTGAGTTCTACCCTAAGGTGGACGTTGCTCTTATTAACAAAGACTAACTGGATTGCTTAGAGCCACTAAAGCGACATATGTGAGGTGTCACATTCACAGCTGTGCTTTAACTGCTAGATGACAAAATCTGTAAAACGCAGCTTTCTCCATTATGAAACACCACATGTGCATGAGATTACTGAATCTGACACACTTTCATTAATTTGCCTACACATTTTACTCCACAGCATTAATTTGACATATATGGCACTAGTGATATATTAGTGTAACACTAGTTACTCTCCAAAATATGATTTTACATACAAAACATCTTTTAAAATTGGATACATTATTACAGATTGAAGTGTATAAAACTCTGGATAGTTCTGAATGCAGGCATTGTAATGGATATTTTTTTCAGAAAACTGGAAATGGATACAAAATATTCACTGTAGATGTTCAGAAGTCCACAATGCCTATATTCTGTCTATAAATGAAAGCCATTTAGTAATGTGGCTGCTCTTCCTAGAAGCGGGCGCCCAGCTAAGATGACTTTGACACCAAATGTTCAGTGAGTTGAGCGCTAAAGGCTTAATAGAATCACTGGAGCCGGTTAACACATCTGCCCATGAATCTACCACCAAGAACATGATGTCCACGGCAGGACACCACAGAGAAAACACTGCACCATGTTTGTGTGCCTTTCATTTCAACACATTGTGTTTGTCTCTACACAACACTTGGATGAAGATCAGACAACACTTTATCTCCAATTAATGCAGAAAACTGATTAATTCAAACAGGTATGTATAGTTTTTAATGCTCAAACCCCTGCGCTAAATTGCAGGGGTTTGAGCAGGATAAGAAAATCACTGTTAGAAGATGCTTTCTGACTGTAAGAGATGTGAATCTACTCAATTACATCCTTCTTCATTTTATTGCAAATTGCATTATCTATACTGACTTTAAAACGTCCATCTCTACAAGTTATTCTCTGGTTTACTTGCAGGTGAAGCTATTCACTCTCTGTTTGCAGATCACAGTATATTTCTTCCCACAACATCCTGGAGTAAAACACAGGAAAGGAAATGTAAGTAAGAAGGAATCATACACCAGTCAAGTGTCACATATACACAGTATGTGCAACATGTCACATACCGTCTTATGGCCTTGCTCGCCTTCTCTCTGTTCAGCACCATGTTGATCTTGTTTTCCAGATCCTTACATGAAAACAAGGAATTAAAATAACACAACTATCGCATAGCAAGACTAGCATTTGAAATCTGTTATATCTTAATACAAAAAGTATGATGGTAAGAAAAAGGTCAAACTCTCTTGCCTTGCTAATGGTCCTTAGGCGATCATTTGAGGCAATCAGTTTCAATATCTCAGCCTGGAAGCCAACACAGCAAAAACTACATAAAAATAATTAAACTGTATTCACATGCATTTAAAGCAATCACCATGCACATTTCCTGCTTTCATTTTATTTCTGAAGCAGAGAAAAGCTAAAATTGACAATCAGTGTGATGAGAAAGTTGAGGTGTGCCCTTCATAAACTTGCAGGGCTAAGTGGCAAAATCCTGCTAAGACGCTGAACCTCCCTCCACCTTATGATCTCTGATGCGCCTTTCAGTGGCAGCGGTTGTAGCAGTGGGCACCAGCTTCTCCTTAATCTCCTTCTCCAACTGTTGGATCTCCTCCCATGTGTTCAACACTTGAAGCCTCCTGATTTTGACGCCCTCAGTGCAGACAATGGCAGGTCCACTGTCGTGCTGCAGCCCTGACAGAGATGTATCTGTCCAAACATGGAAAAGTCAAGCATTTCTGCAATGTGGAGTGAACAGAGATGCATCTGTACTTGATTTGTATACACTCCTGCAAGCATTATAAAGCCAAAGCTGATAGTACAACACACTCTTTATGTCTGTTGGCATGATAAAGTGATTATTTGTTCAGTCTGTTCACGTAATAGACGTATGATATTTAAAAGTTAGCATGTGCACTCACCCTGCAGGACAGCAAGTGCTCAGATGTGGTTTACTAATGATTAGATATATGTAGTCTCAAGACTTACTCTTCCTGTCACTGTCCTCTGGGCTTGTAATAGCTTGAAGGTTCCGCAATTCATTTTGGACTCTGAGGTTAAAAAAGATCAACCGTGCCTAAACTTAGGAGAACGTTCAAGCCACAAACATAAAAACATAAATAGGTGCTTTGTTTTTGGTGCGTCCTTGCAGTACCGTTTGTTCTCCTCTAGAGCTCCTCTGGCCTCCTGCTCCAGCCTGCAGACCTCTTTTTCAGTATCATCCAGCTCCATTTTACTTACTTTGCCATTGCCAAGATCTTTGAGTGAAGTGTTCAGCGACTACAGCAACAAAGAAAAACAAAGTTTGCCACAAATGCAAACGATTCCTAACAGAAAAGCTTGATCTGTGACTCTTGCAAAACTAGTTGATGCTTCATCCTTTCAAATATCTTGAATGTGCATTTCTCTAAACTCTATCAACACATTCTGTTTCAAGTTTAGTCAAAAAATACAGGCAGTTTTATTCTTTGCATTCAAAATAGATCCCACTGAGTTCAGTTCTTGGTGTGTAAGCTTTGACACCTTAAACTGTAACTGAACTTTAAGTGCAATTTTGTTACATTACGATAACTTGTATACAAAAAAACATCTGGACTATCACAGCAAATTCTCTTCTTTGAGAAGAAGCGCTTTGCTGGCTTTCTTTTTCATGCAGTATGAAATACAATTTTCACAGACTCTAAATGAACATAAACTTGATACACAGAACAGACTCAACATCTTTGATGGGAAATAAGGCCTGAGAGTCACATCCATGATTCAGGTTTTTTTCTAACTACTATTTATGTCTATAAAAAACATTAGAGGCTGTGTACTTTACCATATAGTGTGGAGATGCACAGAAAGACATCAAGTGGTTGACATACAAATCATAATCAGTCTGAAAGAAAAAAAGAAACATATCATGTCACTCTGTGTATTTATGTCCTTGTAGATTAAAGTAAAAAAAACCTGAAATTGTATAAATAATCATATACCTCAGCTTACTGCTCATTACAAAGGTTTATCAAAAACATAAAAATGAAACAAACATTAGATTAATGGTGGGAAATGGAGACACTTAACAGGAACATGTTTTCCAGGTACAGATCTTGTGCATAAAATAACTATGTATGTTTGCAAAAAGTGATAATATATAATAATTGAGCCCTTATTAAGTTATACTTACATAACACTGTGTACTAATGTTAATTTCAGTTTTGCTTATGTGCAAAAAGCATAATGCCAACTGTGCAATGCAAAATTCTACAGATGTGGAGCAGTTTTACCAACAGTGTGAGCAAAGCAATTAGGTGCAGCAGAGAACCTGCATGTTCCTGAGGCATTTCTAATGAATGAGCAGTAATGGAACCATTGCCCTCAGATGACCTGCTCCCTGACGCACCACGACCAGGTTCCGGTGCTTTGCTCTACTTGTGCTCGCTCCACCAGGGACTCACTCTCTCTTGGCACTAATACATCTGACAGCACATGCTAAAAATGTGCTAGTGGGTACAGAGGAAATGGAAAAACCTTAATTTCCCTCAGGATGCGTCCAAATACTGGCGAGCCTTCACATACATCATCAAAGACGTCACTGAACACCGCAAGGCGCTCTCTGCTGGGCCTGCTCTGCGCTGACAACTTACTCAACTCCTGTGCATGACGGGAACACACACACACACACACACACACACACACACACACACACACACACACACACAACATTAGCCAGTCAAAAAGCGTGTTGGAGTCTGTGCATGTTGTTATTCATGCAGAGTCTGCAGGAGTGTTGAGATGGCTTTTGAAAAATGTACATGAGGAAGTCTGTAAAATTGCAGTTCTTTATGCACAGTTGGCTTGACCATTCTCACCTTTTGCAGTTTCCTCTCATGCGTTTCAGCAACATGTATTCCAGCCCAGAGGTCCTGCTTGGCTAAGACTTGCCTGTCAAACTGTTGTTTCATCTCTAGCTGGTCTCTTTTATTCAGGCCTTCCATGTCAGAATATCTCGAGCAAAACTGATGATTCCCCTCCGGATCAGATTCAGAGTGGGACTTTTTCTGGGAACAGGCTCTCAGCTGGGCCGGGGAAGACTCTAAGGAAGGATAAAGCATCTTAGGTAGCCTTACATCTTCTCTTCTGTCTGCATGTGATGAACGTTCAGCACCCTGATCTTGTCTTGACCCCAACAACCCAGACACTGCTGTGGTGAGCTCTGAGGGAGACTCTTTCTTTTCTTTCTTCCTTGTATCAGGTGCTATCTTTGTGCGTCTCCTCTGGAGGTTCAGGGGGTTCGGAGCTTCTTCCACACTCTGAGACGTCCTCCAGAAAAACTGCTTCGTCCCCCTGTGAGGCTGGTCCAGGCCGCGAGGTCCCAGATGGCCTGAGGAGTAGGTCAGGATATCGGCCTTCTGCCCAGCTTCAGCAGCCTGCAGCAGACTGTGGATGTTGCTCCCAAAGCTCCGTGAGTTTGGCTTACAACTGCTGGACATGTCTACAAAGGTACACAAGACATAATATACTGAGCTTGCATCAAGTGAAATACATTGTCTTACATTAAGTTAATTATACTGCAACAATAATCCAAAGAGCAGCACAATTTAACAACATTAAACACATGAACTATGAACTCAGCTTATATTAACAAAGACGCAAACCAAATTGAAGCTAGTTTAACAACAATCTCATCTCGTCTAACAAAGAGTCAGTTCTTAGAATTTCTGCTTTTATCTTTCATTTTATACATTTCTAATTATCATGTTAAAGCTTCAGAACAAAACAAACACACAGGAAGCCTAAATAATAACCTCACTTGTTAGTTCATTGCAGTTTTTTTTACGGAATCAAGACAGAAAACAAACTTTCTTCGTGGCCACAGCTCTGCGCTTCACTCGGTTACCATGGAGACTGAAGAGGGGAGGGGTTGCGTTGCATTCAGGGTCTTCTTAATAATCGGACGCGGGAGCTTTCAAGTGCCAGACATGAAACTGATGAGACAAACAGGCGAGGTTGACGTGTACAGTGTAGACAGTCCTCTACAATTAAAGCATTTACATTTGCTATATTGAATTCAGTAGATAGGTTCATGTTTATAGAATAACAAGCAATAAAATGAGAAGCAACATAAAACAGTTGTGGATATTCATAAAACGATTTACATACTAAATCTAAAAGTATAAAACACACCTAAACAACAGGAGAAGACAAGCAGAGGCGGGGCCACAGGGGTGGCTGGGGGGGCACTGGCTACCCCTAAAATCTGACTGAATTTTAAATTTCACTGTGCACCACTGGCATGAATATAAGGTTAGCAATGTTGCAAAAGCATCATAGATTGTGTTGTTTAAAAAATGTAAAAACACAACATTAAAGAACATAAACATAAAAAGAGCAAGAGATTGGTAAAATATAAAAAAGCCACTGTTAATATGTTTTGTGTGTGTGTGTGTGTGTGTGTGATATGTATGTCAAGATAACTGTCATAGTTTGTTTAATGTTTTAATGATGTATCTCATCATGGATTGCATCACATATTGTGTGGCTAGATATGCTGCGTGTCCCTCTCCTGTTGTTTGGGGATTTACTAGTGGAATATCTTGAAGTATCCTTGTCTTATGTTATTGCGTTTGTCACATTTTAGGCAGAAGTGCATCTCTCTCTAACTCACCTGTAATGCAGTGACCACAAACTCTTTCTTCTGTCAGCAGTCACTGTTTCTTGTGTCGTCTTTTCTCTATGTTTTCACTGTGGTCACTGAATCTGTGTGGGTCAGAATCTGTCTCTGCTTTTTGTCTCTGACAGTAAAGAGATATTCTGGCAATTAATATTCATGGTTTAGAGCCATGGTTTGGTTCTGTTTTGATTCCTAAAATATTCCAGATGAGCATCTTTTGTTCATGTAATAATCTGGTCGACTCTGATTAGCGGTTGGAGAGCAGAGCTGGTGTGAGGTTGGTCAGTGTTGGGTGTTATCTGATCGGTAGGTGTCAGGACCAGCTGATTGAAGGGACTTATTTGGCGGTTCAGCTCCAGGGTTAGTGGTGCTTGAAAAGTGAACGTATCTTGAGGGCTTGATTTGAAATGTAACCAAAATGTAAATGTTAACAACCCGACTTCACCCCGCATGCATTGGCTGGTGTTTTTCTTTTAAATACAGACCTTAAAAATTATGCATGCAATCCCCTTTTCTCTCTTTCTCTTCCGTTGTAGTTCAGTTCAGCTGTAATGACATTCGATCTGCATTCCACTCAAGTCTCACAGTGTGTTAAAATGCTCTTACAAAAGCCACCAGCAGACTGTCAACACCAAAATATGTGCTCATGATTTGCAGGAGGAAAACAACTTTTTTATCATTTGATCGTTTGCTATTGCAATTGATTACACAGTTGATCAGAAAAACATCCTCCTTTCATCAAATCATAGAGAGTAGAGCTAATTTTGGAATCCAATTTAAAATCAAACAGTGAAGCTAATACCATCAGCAGCTTATCATTTTTCAGTTTTCATGTTTCCCTGTAATTAAACTTAAAACAAAGGAACAAACAACAGAAAAGAAATCTGTTTTTACCCATGGGACAGAGACAGTATTGTGATAGCGAGTGGGGAGGGAGCTGATCATGTGTAAAGTGAACATCAGTGTTTGATTTACAGCAAAGCAGCTTGAGAATTCAATAAGTAAAGGCAGGGGCTACTTTAAATCCAAAATCCCAGCTCACTGGAGCTTATCCTTTATATTTTGCTGCCTTATCCAACCGCCTTCTGACAAGCCTTTGTGTTTTGAATTTAGACACGGAGAGGAGCACAACTATGCAGCCTGTTTAACACTGCAAATAACAGATGTGTGCACATGTAAGCAAAGAAAGCACTTCAGCAAATTTCCCCTGTTTCCATATTATCTTATTTTGTGACACCCATGTGTTTTCTGCAGACTGTCACAAATCCTACACAGACTGTTACCAAACAAACTGTGTAAACTTCTGGATACGGGACCTTCTGGAATCTGGATACTGCAAAACCTTTGTAAATATTTTAACCAAACTATCATTTTAATCTGGTTATTTGTAATAATTGGGTCAATGTGTGGAAGTAAACACTCAATCTTGAGGGTAGCCTAAAGTGCAAAAGAGAGGGAGGAGGATGAGGAGAGTGAAACTGGGCCTCAGGGCTGCAATGACCAGAACAGGAAAGCACCCAGATGGCAAAGCTGAACATTAGCAGAGAGAGTAACATGTTCTGCTTCAGTGATATGAGTAGCGTCATACAGTGGAGTCTGCATTCATTTGCATTTGTGCTGTCCGTTTGATATTTCATGTGAAATAAAAGGACGCAATCAAACGTGCATGACAATCCTCAGGAGTTTACTTCCGACAATAGGATTAAAAAATGTAAGCATTTAATAATGAGATAAAATGGACATTATAAAAAGCATTGCATAGTTAGATTTAAATTGTGTGGTGGTTTAAATTGTCATCTTTCACTCTTTTTACTCCATCTAGATACGTTTAAAATTGCCCTCTAACCTCAGTGTCCGTGTTCATATGTAGTGGTTAGCAGCCATTTTATGCAAATGAATAGGTTTGATTGTTAATCTGAACAACAGCAGCCGAGGAAGAGAAAACTTTTTAACAGGACCCTGCTCTAAAAACCCTTACATTATGATATATGTATTTAGAGACAATCATACACCAATATACACTATCTGAAGTCCAAGAGAGGTTTCATAAGGGCACCTTACAGATCCATATAAGCCACTACAATAAAACGTCAGACTTACAATATCTCCAGTCATTTAGAAGGTGTTTTTATTTTCTTTCAATAGCAAGTAGAATGGAGGTAAAACAGTTACCATACTATAAACAGTGTTTCATACCAACAGGTGACAAATTAAAGGAAAAACCTGAGCCCTTGTCCCCTGCTGTGAGAGACTATGGTGGATATGTTAAACTGTGGGAGGCATTTTTTTTGTATTGTTTGGGTCCCCTTCTCCCCTTATACAGAAGAGACACTGTAAATCAACACGAAGTCCCTCTGAGTGATCACCTTTATCCTATGAAGAGACATTTCGATTCTGAAGGTCTCTTCCAGGATGACAAACCTCACAGGCTCACTGAATGAAAGTTATGCAAATCATACAACATTATGGCCTTCACAGTCACCAGATCTTAACCCAGTTGAATACATATGGGAAAATTTGGACCAAACGTGTGAGACAATGCTCTATACTACCATCATCAAAACACCAAATGAATGAATATCTTTTGGAAGAAAGACATTTAGAGATTCAGTGCACTGAAGCACCTAATGAATACATTTCATGTTGGTTTTCCTTTAACCTTTCACTTACCTGTACATTTGATCATTGTAATAATGTTGGCTAAAGATTGTGGCCACAATATAGCAAGTTTCCTGGATGTCTGATTATTTAATTGAATTAAAATAGGTGTTGCAGCTGCCAGGATAGCTCACTGAGTTAGGGCGTTGCCATGTAGATGCAGGTCACCAGCAGTGGTCGTGAGTTCAACACGAGGCCCATAAACCTGTACTGCATGTCTCTCTCCTCCCTCTACCCCCTTTTATCCTGTCTCTCACCTATTGTTAAAAAAAATGGAAAAAATGCCCACCCAACCAAAAAAAAGTAGGTAGGGTGTAGGTGTGAATGAGAGTGTGCTTGGTTGTCTGTCTCTATTTGTAGACTGGCGATCTGTCCAGGGTGTCCCCTGCCTTCGCCCGAGTCGACTGGGATAGACTCCAGCCCCCCCACGACCCTACAGAGGATTAAGCAGTGAATGGATGGATGGATGGATGGATGGATGTACAGTAGATGCATTAGACTGCAGTTCTCCAAGTTTGTCTAACAAGAAATCAAGGGAAGATGTTTTTGCCATCTGCAGCAATTTACCAGCCACAAAGTCTGTGACCAGTTTTACTCAGAATTGTAGGAAAATGCGTCAGACACTTGTGGAATAGTCGAAAACCGGATGCAATTACTTCAAGTGGAATAACATGCTGACCATTTAGGAGTGATGCGTTGTCACCCAGCAGCCACTGAATCTGCATCGACGTCATTAAAATAGTATGCAGTCACAACAGTGAGATAAGAAAAAATAAAACACAAGAAAAAAGAATGATCTGGCACAGAGACGTAATTTTCAGGTATTTAATAAAAGTCATTTGGGCTACTGCTCTTACATTTACAGTTGAGACATTCCTCAGTTATTCTGGGTAACAGTAACATGTCTAGACCGTTTAATTTATCTTAATGTTTACTTTGTACAAAACAAAAAGGCCAACATTATTTTTCTTTGTATAAAAAATATAAGTTAATTTAAATTTAACTCTAATTAAGAAAATAACAATAGTAATAATAGCAATAATAATAATGATAAAGATCATAAGCTAAACATAGTGCAGACAATGGGATATAATTGGTGCTGAAAAGTGGAGGGACAGTGCAGTGACTTTAGCATGTTGTCAGGTGGGGTTGGAGTGGGAAAGAAGCTTTCACACACACACACACACACACGCACACACACACACGCACAGTGTACACACCCAGTCAGAAAGTGCACGACTGCCATTCAGTTTAGCACCATCAGAGCATACGTCTCAGTCTGTACAAACTAATTCCTAGATTGTACACAGTATACACCTATTACCGTATATGCAAAAATGATATAGAAACCTTTAGGTGCATGCTAATTGTTGCTCTTGGTTGAAGCTTACTGGAAGCAATTCTGAAAAGTAAGACGGAGCACATCGTGGAAACTGATGGCGCACTAACCCACATGCCACCACCAAGAATCTGCAACCGACAAAAAAAAAAACAACAAAAAAAAAAAACATTCATCAAAATGTACATTCACAACACTGGGGAGGGGGGGGGGGGCCACAGTACCAGTCGCACGACAAATTATCTGAGCGGCAATGTCAGTCTTGGAGGGACATTGTCCACTGGAATGACAGTTTCAGACAAAAATAATTTGCCTTTTGGAAGATCTTGGAGACTCGTTTGAAAGAGTCCAAATGTACCCCCTAGCATGGCGTTGGAGAATAAGCGTAAAAAGGAGGATTGTTTAATTCCTTTGACAAGTCGTGGATGTGAGGGGAAACTTCAGTCACACACCGGCAAAAAAGTCAAACATTCTTGAGTTGCAATCCCAGAGATAGACTTTTTTTTTTTTAAACTTTAGCTTAACACGTTGGACACTGGGGGAAAAGAAGAAGCGGAGTATGTTTGTTGTTGACTTCAGTGTCATAAATGTTTCACACTACAGCTTTAATCCTGCAAGAACACCCGCCTATTTAAAAAAACATGTCACACCATATAGGCTATCATTTATCCTTAATTTCATTTGCTGGTTAAAATAATTCATGATGTGGTAGTGGTGTGGAAAAATAAGAGTGGAAATGAAGCAGTATGCAGTCTTGGCTTACTAAGAATGACTGACGAGTCTTGTTCTTTTTTTTCCTGACCTCCGTATTAGAAATACCACCTAGAGTCTGATCTTTTCATCAGAAAGATGTGGATGAACTATGCAGCAGGTTCCTACATGCTCGGAGGTGATGGACTGTGGGCTTCACTTCAGGCAGAAACATTGTGACTTTCTTGTGACTGTACTCACAAGCGCCGAGATTATCTAACTCCTCTCATCACAGTTCATCTACGTTTGCAGAATATGCTGCGGGGGACTTCTGCAATCTCCACATAGAATAGGCTGTAAGTCTGTATTCAAGTACTGCAAAGGATTTTTGCTCAAAAAGTAATTAAAAAACATTCTATAGTCCACCTTCTCAAAAAGGTGGCGTTACACCATACATCTGCTCTACACATTCCTTCTGTCTCTGGGAATACCTTGCTGAAGTAGTGCGCGTACAATAAACCTACCACAGAAGGCAAACAGTACCATTTCAAAAAAAAAAAAAGAAAAAGCCTGAACTGCAAAGAAGGTTTCACATATCTTAGCTTGTGAAGGTTCAGAGTAAGGCCTCTGCAAATACAAGACCATAATGGAATCAGCTCAAATAAAGAAAAATCATAAAACATTTTTAAAAAAGCCAAAATAAAACAACCAAAACGGCACAAGTTCATTCTATCAAATGAATTCCCAAGCTGAGTGGACTCAGGGTGATGGGTTGAAGTCCCTCCCCGACGACTGCCTGTCAGTCTCTGGGATCGGTGAAACCGTCAGTGTTGACACCTCCGTCACCCAATGAGGTAACTGTGTGTTTACAAAGTCAAGTCGCCTTTTAGCTAATCTGTCTCCTGCTTACACAGGCTGTGGGTTCATTCCCCCGTCAAAGTTCCAGGTCCGTGGCAGGATTCAGGTTGTATTCCTTTGGTGGTCCAGCAACCCCCTTTGGTAGTCAGTTGTCCACCTTGACAGGGCCTGAATCACAAGGCCGGCTGGGCACAATGTCCTCCAGCTCTCCCCGAGCTATTTTCTCCCACTGGCCCAGGTTCTCCCTGTAAACACAAAGCACCAGGATCCTATTCAGACGCAAAATACTTAATTTATTACAGCTAAAACATGGCTGAGGATCAAAAACACGAGCATAAAGCCATGTTGGAAGGAATAAAAAGCATTGTAAACTTCAATAATAGGACATTTATTTCCACAAAAATATAATGTAAATGAAATTATCTGGTAATTTTACAGTATTTATGATGTTTTAATTTGATTAAGCCATAATCAGATATATGCTTGTTGCTTTTCTACTGCTGGTTATTGAAATGTAATAGCTACAGTGAGCACACAACACTATAACACTGTGCTGCCACAAGGGTGTGCATCTAATATTAACAATGGGATGGATACAACATTGTGAGAGACGGTCATAACTAAAACAATTTGCTGAAATTATGCAAAGGTGTTAAGCTACAAATGTAAGAATACCCACATATTCATTTTCTTAAATTATGATTCTGAGGAGATGCATCTTTACAACAACTAATAGTAACAATCAAAAGTACCAAACCTGCATTCAACCATTCTAAACTGTATTAAATAACAAAATATATTTAGTTATGCTCAGTTAATCAAAATGTGACTCTTAAGACTGATGTTAAAATGAACAATGGCCAAACCGACGTCACCACAGTCATGCTGCACTGGTGTAATTCATTAGTCATCCGCAGTAGCGCTCCCATCAGTTCCTGTTGTCATGAAGGTAGCCTCTCCCCTCTGCGCTATAATCCAGCCTGACATATGAGTGCATAAAGTGCTGCCCTTTGCTGCCATTCTATTCAATTAGCCGGACCTGATGCAGTTTACACGTCTTTGGCAGATCCCACAACAAGCAGCAGGGCTCCACAGGGTCTAGGCCTGCTGCCCACCAAGAGCCCCGTGCTGACGTACAGCCGGGGCTTAAATATTACACTGCTCACTTTGTTTGCATTCCCCGCAGATCAAGGACACATTTTAAAAAAAGCAGTAGAAGGGCAGGCGAGTTTGCAACATGATCCCGCTCAAAAACCAGAAATAACAACCGTAAATATGCTCTTATCGAATGAGAACGCAGACACGCCAGACACACAGTATCACAGCACACACACACCGATGCATCAAGTTAGGACTGTCTTCTGTGAGTGTTTTCACATTATTTCATATTGAATTAGTTTTTATCTGAACGTGTGTACAGAATGTTAAAGCACATATTGGTTTAATCCGATATGAATGCAGCAGCATGTTCTTTTTTTTTTTTTTGTATTTTCAGTGGAACTTTTGGAATGTGCGCCTATACAAGCACACACTCCTTATCACCTCTAATCTTATTTGTCTGGCTAGTTGCTGCTGGTCACACAAGGCCAGCTCACACATGCTCCTGTCAGTGTGTTTATGGTCCCAGCTGATGGGAAATCAGCATAACAATATTATGTGATGGAATTTTTTTGACAGTTTTATTTTATTTATTTATTTATTTTTTACAAAAAAGCATAAAATTAAACAAACAGTCAGTTACTTTGTCATTCGAAAACACACATATGTATCACTGAGAAAAACTTTAAGTGACTTACTTGCAGGCTTTCAAAAGAGGACCGGATGGAGGGAAAAGTTCTGCTAGTGTCGTGTAACATGGAATTGCAACAGCATTGTAGAATCCCACCTTAAAAAAAAACAAGAGAAACCAAAATAATTAGGCAGCAGTATAGTTTTGTAAACACTACAAACAGCTTCATAATCAGTGTCATACATAAAAGAACAATGAAAAATGCAACACACATTTTCTTAGCGGTCAGTGGTGTGTTGAGAATAGCTGATTTGTGACCAGGGATTATTGAGGGAAGTGTCTGAAGTCAGCAGGACCTGTGTCCCTGTGAGTGTCTGATCTGTGGTGGTGTTGGTGGTCAACCTGACAAAACTGTACATGAGGCAAATCCAAAAAACAAAACAAAACAAAAAAAATACACTACGGAAACTGGTTCCTTAGGTTTGTTGCATATGAAAACCTGGCTGGGAACCCTGGAATCTGTGTTTTAGAGACATCTACAAGTATATAAAAAAACATCATACAGACACGTAAGCAAGTTACAAATTTGATCTTTACTGGAGGGGATCTTTAATGAAATAATAATAAGCCTGAGTCGCAAAAACCTAAAGATTTACTTCAGAATGTACTATGATTCTGTCCCAACACCCAAAGTTAACTGCAAGTTAAGTCGACCTTGTTATAGACGTTCTGTTTATTTTGACAGAGGTGTTGAATTAATTGTATATTTTCCTATTTTCATATACAAAAAAAGTCTCGAACCTTATAGTGAAACAGTCGAACATTGAAACCTGTGGCTTCAAAGGTTAAGACTTAACTTTTTAACAGAAATCCTTTTCTTCTTCTTCTTCTTCTTCTTCTTCTTCTTCTTCTTCTTCTTCTTCTTCTTCTTCTTCTTCTTCTTCTTCTTCTTCTTCTTCTTCTTCTTCTTCTTCTTCTTCTTCTTCTTCTTCTTCTTCTTATCATTATTATTATTATTAGCAGTAGAGGATGATTTGAGGTTTGCAACTGTAATTTGGGTACCAAACATTCAGTGACTTTCCAGTGCTGTGAATTCTTTAAGTGACTGCTAAATTCAGATTGTGTATATTAATTGAGTTACTTTGATGGTCCTGCAGACCAGATGAGTGTTTTCAGTTTCAATGGCTGATTACACCTCCAGTGCAAAGTTATTTAAACTACACACACCTGCTGCAGAGGGCAGAGGGTCTTCTTGGTTAATTCAAGTTGAGTAAAGCGTTACCTAAATGCATTATATTTTAATTTTCATATTTAGCAGCATTGGTTATTATGCTTTCCTTGATTTTAGTTATTGAGTAGGATTTCCTAGCAATCTTTTAACCCTTGTCATCTATGTTTTTTTCCTGATTAAACTCTTCCTCTGAGAACTTCTTAAAGGACCACTAACTACCCATGTAAATGTGCTGGACGTACTTGGCCTTGGGGAACCTCGGCCTTCTTGTCTCTGTCCATCATAGGGATCGGCTGCATCCCAATCTTCTTCATTTCATCTCCCTGTGGTGGACAAAGTAGCAGAAAAGCTCTCCTTTTATTTTTACACTGTGAGGAATCTCCTGACTGCTTGAAAACACTATTTTTACCTTACAAATAATGAGACATGCACAGTTGTGGCAACATATACAAGCGATAACAGAGGTATCATTGTTATGCTGGAGGCATGATCATGACACTGAAACTGTTTGCGCTTGAACAGTGTCCCACTGTACCTCGGCCCAGAACTCAGCATAGATGTCGTTGGCTGTGAGTCGTGTGATTGGCCATTGCTTGGTAACAGAACACAGGTCACATGCTGTCATCATCAGACCAATCACACGGTCCCTGGAGGGGAGCAAAGCCTCGTTATATCCATGTGGAGAAACTCAATGTGCTGTTCATGCACGCCAGGTCCACATTTCTCTGTGTGCTTCTACGAAAACTGGTTTGAATCCAGACCTGACCTGTGCATCAGTGTGAGTCATGGTCTGACCTGTGCGAGTGGTTGTTGAAGTCCAGCACACCCGAGGTCAGCAGCTCCGACAGCTGCTGGTGGTTGTTGAAGTACAGGGCAAGGTCCGTGGCGATGATGGCCTTTCGGATGATCTCCAGCACCTGCTCGTACTCGCTGGAATTCAGGTTGGAGAAAATATTGTGCCCTTCCAGCTATGAGAAACAAAGAGATCAATAAAAAAGCAAAAGCTCCACTTATGAGGCGTTCAGCTCAGCTAGACTACAACAGGTTGTAATCGCAAGTTCATCTCAGGCCAGCAGATCCCAGACATTGCAGAAGAGGACAATCAGGACTAAATCATATGATCCTTTCAATGGATTTATAATTGACAGTGTGTAAATGTGTGTGTGTGTGTGTGTGTGTGAGAGAGAGAGAGAGAGAGAGAGAGAGAGAGAGAGAAAGAGAGAGAGCATTAGTTTTATTCTATTATCAATTTAAGTATTTCTACTGTTAAAGTATCTGCTTGTCGTACACTTTTGAGTCTGTGTAAAGGAAATTCTAGGAGATGCTTCTAAACACGTTATGCACAATTGAAAAGACTGTTAAACTGCTGTATTCAGGATTTAGCAGCCAGCCATATTTTGTCTGAACCTCCTTCTATCACTATAATATAAAAAACAGAGTGCTGTGGCATCCTGCTTGATCAGAAGTTACTACACTTACTACAGCCTATAGTTTGCTTGCTAGCTATGCCGTCTCCCAACAAAAGCATCCTCCCTGGAGGCAAACATTTGCAGAACAGCTCAGTCTCCCTAATTTAAATTTCCAAAGAATGATGACATGTTGAAGAGGTGGAGTGATTTTGTGAGGAGCTGCTCTGATGGAGAGCTGAGGATCGCCCACCTCTACAGTGACCATTTTACACCAGGTTGCTTTAAAGACTTTTACTGGAGACGAGTAAAATTCACTGATAATTTGCTGTCACTAGAGAAGAGGGCTGAACTGACTATCTCCCTCCCTTCCATGTCACCGACATCCGGCACCATTATTGTTATGTGCTTAGTTTATTACATTAGTTATTTACAGTAAAATGCCAAAAACACTCTCTATGTACAGTGCACCTTTGGATTTCTCAAGTTTAAACCATCCCACATCTGTCTGCACAGTTAGCACGATTCATTTAGGACGGAGTGAAAGCTGTTAAACAGCGTCTTAACATTTCTGATAACAAATTTTTTCATGATTTTGAAACCAAATTTTACATACTAGTTTTTTTTTTATTAATAAAACCTATTTTTACTGCTTCACACTGACTTTAAAGTTCATTCTGTTTAGGTGACATCAACTACGTGTAGCCATAAGTCACCATATGTCTTTATGGGTGGGCTCTGAACTGTGATTTGCTTTCTGCTTTGCTGATGAAGCTTGTCCACATGTGGCATTATTTTTCACATCCTGTGAAACTGAATTGTTTTGTTATTGTGTCTTTAGTCCTCTGTGTTCTTTAAGCAACCTACAGGTATGTGCTTGAAATATAAAAAGGTCACAACATGTTAAGTACATTATTTCATGCTAAATATTTGAATAAAAATGTAAATAATTTAAAAAATTGCTGACTTTAGCTGTGCAGTAATTCTTGCATAGTGGAGCTCTACCTGCAGGATGGAGACGGTCTGGGAGAAGTGGTGCTGCTCCATGGTGGAGGTGGAGTACAGAGCAGCCAGTGGATGATCGAACTTTTGCAGGTAAGTGTTGCTGTACCCTCGATGGTCCAGATCATGGCACAGACAGGCTATCAACAAACCCTTCTTCTGTAAAACAGAGTAGGTAAAAAAAGTGAAATATAACATAAGGACTTCAGATGTTCATTTTTTCCTAGCTGACCCAACAAGAAGCAAACCTCTAGCTCTGTGAACATCTCAGAGGTTTTCTGTAGGATGGCGTACATACAGTGTGCCACTGTCACTGCATGCTTCCAGTTGTGGTAGGGCACACGGCGGTAGTTCTTTCGTACAGACATGGTGAACCGGCACAGCTTCTCCAGCTCAAAGCTGCACATGGCAAGAAAGAAAAAAAAATGAACACAATAACAACAACTTCTGTAAAGATCTGACACTGACATCATCACGGTGTTGTAACTCTACCTGGTCTTTCCACAGGAGTTGTGAACCATGTAGATAAAGACGGCAGGCCAAATCTCCTCGAAGGGATTGATGTCAAAGTGGAACCTGAAGAAGGAAGGAAGAGATAGGGGGGCAGTTTTAGATTAGCAATAACACAACTGGGAGAGAGGAGATTCAGATGTGGGGACTTCGGAGGTCTGGAAGTGTTGAACTGACAGGTTGACATTCAGAAACCTCATCCCTTCTTCCATTGTGTATTGTTGTCAAAAACCAAGTCTGGACTCTGTCATCGCCCCTTTCACAGACATGTGCTCTCAGGTTTCTTTTGCCGGCAGAGGTAGTGAAGAAAACCTCTCAAGCTAACATGGCAGCAAATACAAAGCAGGAACACTAGAGGAGCACTACTGAGGGTGCACTCACGTTTCTATCTCTTTATAAATGGGTGCAGGGAGATTGAGCTGGGTGAGGGTCTTCCACTCTTCTGATGTGCAGATGCTGTGATAAGACAGTTTTTCCATCGTCACTCTGTAAATGCATTCAGAGTGCCGGATCCTGTGGTACATCTGCAGAGACAAATGGGGAAATCACAGAACAGGAATTAGTTTTTAAAATTGGAAGCTGAACACTCCAGTGCTATAAATACCACAGAAATATTGTATACAGTATGTTTGTTAAGTTCTCTCAGTGTTACTGCCGGAATTTTCAAAAGAGTCAGACAAAGTTAAGTTATTATCTATGAGTCTACAAAAAAGTGTCTCCACATCTGGTTTGCATCTCTGTCCCTGTCCCAGACGAGCAGCAGTGAGACAGGTCAGGTACAGGCGCCAGGCCTCACACCTTCCACCATAAATCACAATGAATCAGGAGCTGGCCAAAGTGAGTTCCCTTCAAGACACGAGGCATAAATTACAGCTAAACATAAATCCTGTCACTGGACGGATGCAGACTGCTTGTCTTAAAATATTAACATCCCGCATCAATTTTAAAACCAACTTTGTGACGCTGCTCCTGCGTAAGTTTGTCGCACGAGCTGACGGTGAGTCAGGGCCCACAGCGAGGAGAGGCTTTTCACAGAGAGACCACACAATGCGGACTGGAGAGATCGCATGATTCATGAAACGTCTGTGTTCAGTGTAAGGGGTAATTATCAGTGTTTATTCATATTTTAGGGGGAAATGCACACATTGAATTGTAACTGCACTATCTTTGTCTTGGAGAAATTACATTTCTGCTCTTGCAAACAGGGAACCCCACAGTCTATTAACAGCTACAACAAGTCCTCCAGCTACGAGTATGAATTTAGGATGATGATGAGGCCATTACGTCAAAGTTGCAGTTATCTGAAAATAAGCCAGTCATAATCAAGTATTTATGCCAATGAAGTAGGCCAATTATGTAATCTTCACATAACGTATCTAAAGTGCAGAAGACGAAGAGCAGACTCGCTCAGGCAGACGTAAAAGGAACAAATAATGTTTTTGCTGTTGGAGCATCTCAGTTGGACCTTTACATATTTTAATTGGATGTACTCACATTTGCACAGTGTAAGGCCAGGGCACAGAAGACAGCAAACATCTTAAAGTTGTTCTCATCAGTTTTAGTGAAGGCACTTCCGCTTAACTTGTTCACCATCTGCACCACACCTATAACGGTCCCCCTGCTCACAATGGGCATGCACAGGATGTTCCGCGTGGTGTAGCCAGTTTTGAGGTCCACCTCTCTGTTAGGGAAAAAATGTACAAATATAAAATATCAATTTAACATGAATCATTTTGTTAATTTTGTGAGTTTGGATTGTGAATTATAAAGTACTATATGAATTTTGTATATGGAAGGTCTCTGGAATCAGCAGCAATAAGTGTACCATGTTTCTTTAATGAGAGAATTATAGTAAAGCAGAATTGTTTAGAACATGTCATACCATAAATTTAAGAACAAGTTCATCAAAGATAATGGAAACGTAGGTAAAAATGGTTTATCAGAGCCAGCTTACCGGTTGAACCGTGGATCTGCATAGGCATCTGGGATATTTAAGACTTCCCCAGTCCGAGCCACTTGGCCAGCTATTCCCTTGTCTATAGAAAACCTGCAGAGAAAGAGAGAAGTTACACTCGACTGCAGATGGATGAAAATCTGCTTTAAAAAAATCATTATTAAATCAACAATGTGAAAATCCATGCGAGACATTTACAAAAGCGATTATCTTTCACTGGAAATATGGTACAAAAATCAATTTGAATTCCCCCCAATTCTGTTATTGAATGCTCTACTTCCTACTTATCATTGGAAGCATATTTTCTGACCTGAGACTACAGAATATCAAACAGAGCAGACAGACTGTCAAAATAAAATGAGCACACCGTTATAGTTGCACATTGTGAAGGAAAGTGTAAATCTTACACACCTAATTTCTTTGGTTTTCCTAAAGACAGGTTTGCCTTCTTTCTCTTCCCCAATGTCAAACAGGTCAGAGTACAGTTCTTTGTTGTTGTGATCTACCTGGAAGAGTGCGCACCTGTCTGCATTTACCAGGTTTTTTGCATATATCTGTAAAAACAACACCAGAAGCAGAACCTTATTAGCAACACTGGGGGGGTCTGAAAGCACTGACAAAAAAACATGGTAGATTACATCTCGCCCCCGCAACTGAATTAAATCAGATGTATCACTGCAGTTTTAGTTGTTTTGGGTAGAACAAGTAGATGGAGAGAGTTACAAACACACACGGTATAACTACAGGGCATCTCAGTTCACTTTAGTGTTTGAACCAGATGACACCAGAGTCACAAGGCAACCAAAAACACACAAACAAAGAGGTGGGTTTCTGTAAAAGAAACAGGAAAATCATGCCAAATACTATGAGGAAATTTTAAGCATTTTGAGTATCTGTATTATTACAGCATTGCCATCTTTTGTACAACACATAATAACATAATAACAAACACTCGTAGGATGTGTAGCCTTGAAGACAATGTGAATGAACACGTACTTGCAGAAATCACACTCACCATAATATGTTCAAGTAGAGAATCTATTGCCACAATGTTATCAAAGTATGTTCTGTGCGAAAAGAAGAAATGATACATTGAGATGTTTGACAAATGGGAAGCTCTGATGACGTTCACATTCAAGACATGAAAGCTAAGCTGCCTAAAATGTAGTCATTTTATCTGGTGTGTGAGCACAAAGTTGCATTTAACCTTTTCCCTGCCATATCTTAAATTTGTTAGACTAAACTAAGAACATCAGCATTTATTTTGTGTGACGGAAACTGTCCTGGGAGCAGGTCTTACTTTGACACGTCTAGTAGGAAGTCATTGAGCTCAGTCTGTTTGGCGAGGCCTCTGCACACCTAGCAACAACGAAAAAATAGGTCATGATCAGGCACACAGACATATCAAATATTTCCCCGAGAACACATTCAGCATCCTGCATGCACTGCAAACAAACCCACTTGCTATCTACACACTTGGCTGTTGGCCACCTTCAGGAGTTTGAGCAACAACAGAGTGTCTTAGCAGTGAGCAGTAACCCAGGAGTGCTGCAGAGCTGCACCACTCACTTAGGCTCAGAGGTCCATTGTGGCCATCGCTGCAGTGGGACGTTGCTTCTCTGAGGTGTTATGCTATCTGTTCATATGAAAACAGCATTGGGGCATAATGACGTCCTTGAGGAGCTGTTTGTTGAATCTATGGCTTAGTTGATTGGACTGGGCCCAGTGACAACCCAGTTCCTGTACACAGTGGATTTCCCCATTAAAAACACCAGTGCAGAACCAGAACAAACAAAGTCATCCAAGAGCAAAATAAGTAGGACGGGTAGGCTTCACCTTGTTCCCAGTGAAATATTACACCACAGTGCATCTGCTGCAATGTAAAATCTTTAAATTCAAATCAATCCTCCGTGGAGGTTTGCTCACCTGTACTTGATGAATGGCAACTGATGCCCACGCTAAATTAGCTGTTGCAACCTGGAGAAGAAAGTGAAGCTTGGTTTTAATGAACTGCAGACAAAAAAGAATGCATCGCAATTAACAAGCACACACTATCACACATTCTCGGGGAATGTGTGATAGTGTGTGCTTACCATGTAATTGGTAAGCACACACTACCATGTAATTTTTCCTGGATTAATCTGTACTTATCACATTTCCACATTACTACAAATTTCAACATAATTATCCACTCTGCACATCAGGCAGCCTTATAATCACAAATGAGCCAGTTAGCCCACAAATGCAGTATCACTCTGGGGAAACTGCTGTATTTGTATAGTGTATTAACGTTTGAAGCAATAAAAAATTAAAGCTGCACCAATAAATTTTTTTATTTGAAAAAAAGGGTCAGTGGTTATTCGCAATGTAAAAGGGGCCGCATTTCACAACAAACCCACAGAGAATTATCATGCAACCCTGCAGGTCCTCTAAGCTCCACAAAGTGTTTTTGTTTCTTTTAGTTCATTGTTTTAGTTTTTGGCTTGCAGCTTTAATATTTTGCAGTTGTTTTTAGCAAGAAAAATCTTTGATAAGCACAATGCACACTACCTGCTCAACTTAAAATACAATAAAATAACATATACATAGTGAGCCTGTGAACACAGTGGAACATTTACGATCTTAAAAGCTAGTTATTTCCTTCAGGAAAAAGTGTAGACGAAAACAGAGCTATGCTAATGTTGCTCTTTGCCCACTAGATATATAAATAAGAATTTGTCTGCTAACATGTAGTCATGTTATTTTAAAGGTGAAGGTGTTGCATTTACAGCTTTCTATGCTGCTTTGTTGAGGTTTGTAGTAGAAAGTCCTTGGAGACACCGTTAGGAAGCATTTTCCACAATAAGCTGACCCCCACAACGCTAACAGAGATCTTAAACAGATCCAGATTAAGGGTAATACCAGGCTAACTGCCGTTCTGTGAGCCTTGCTCCAGCCTCCCACTCTTGGTGTGTTTTGTCTGGGTCAGACTGACCTCCTGGTGGCTGAGGTTGAAGGGCTCCTTGCCCCAGTGCCGTTGCAGCTCCAGGATGGCAATGAGGTCCCCGATGGCAGTGAGGATGGGGAGGCACAGGACAGAGTGAACATGGATCCCTGAGTCCTGCCCTGTGCCGTCGGGGAATCGCTCGTCCTGCAACATGGAGACCAGCGAAGGTTAGTATTTGGGTAAAGTGCACAGGAGTTCGAACAAAGTCGGTGTTGAAGATAAATATCCTATTTCTGATTCTGTTGCCATATTTGCCACTAAGAAACCATTTACATCTGGACTGTTTCTTGACTCTGTCTCATGTGCTCAAGTGTTTCCCTACTGAAGATGCATCCTTATCAAAAGTCACATGATTCATTTTGCCTTTTGGAGACAAGTAGAGCACATTTGATGGTATTTCCTTGAATTTGAAAGCATTTCTGGCTTAAAAATCTTCTCTGTGAAGTATGAATGAATAGACTGGCCTTTGGTTGGAAAAGTACCTTATCTTTTATTATCTGTACTGTGACTGAACAGTCATCAATGAAGTCAGCATGCTTTTAGCTTGACAGTGCTGAGTGCATCAATACTGGTATTGATGAAAAAAGATGATTTAATGAAATATATAGAGAGGGCATTATGAGATCTGTAATCTCTAATATTACAGCAATGCAGTGAAATGTTCCATTACTGTAAAGGATAAATCTGCTCTGGTTGCAAGAAAGCTGCCGTACCCCCATGATGTCCTCTACCAGCAGTGTTTTGCGAGTCTTGGCAACATGAGCGGCAATGGTTGTCCCAAATGCGATGGGGCCCGAGGGGATGAGGCTTGGAGGGCCATCCTTGGCCCCCGTTGGAGTGAATAAACATAAACTCTGTTGAGAAGCATAGATGAGAGCAGGAGGTGAAACACAGTTGCACATACACATGTGTACTAGTAGATAAAATGTATTCAGCAGATGTCCTCTGCACTCACATTGTTGCATTCTCCCAAGAAGTAAAGTGCAAATCCATCAGCTTTAGTTGCTGTAGATGTAAGAGACACACAGATCACATATGTGTAGCCCAAGTAACAACTCACATTTGCTGTATGTGTATATCTACGATGTTCTCTCATACAGGTGGAAAAGTGTGACAAGGAGACAACAGTCCAGTCACACTCTAATAAAAATCTATTAACAATGTCCTACATAACAGGAAGGGTACTTTGACCGAGGGCTTTGACTGTCATCCAGTTCATCTCATTCCCAGTCCTCCTTTCCAGTCCCATTTCACACTGATATATGGGTCATGTTATCATACAATGTGACAACAGAGAGGCCGGTGGAGCAGTCAATACACAAATGATCAAGAAGCTAATGACTGGTGTGGTTTGGGTGATGACTGATCCTTTTTTTGGTCAGGCTCAGTTCACGGAAATATCATAAAATACACAATATCTGTCAGGGAGAGAAGGATAAAGTGCTGAACTTATTTCTGTCTTTGTCCACCAGGATGGAGTCTCATTAGGGAACAGAAAATACAGCACACATTGGATAGATTGATCAATGAATAATCAAGATAAAATGACTTTTCAAGTTTTTTGGATCCTTCAATGACTAAACATGATTTTAGTTTGCTAGGCTGAATGAGGAACTAAGACAATTCCCTTGCAAAAAAATTCCATTTTATATTTCATTAAGTCATCATGTGGATATGGTTTACTGCAGCATGCAAGGGGGCGTCAGAAAAACACACTAAATTTGACTTTAAACTGACAAAACCTCCTGCTATTTCTGAGAGTATCCGCCACAGAAAATCCCCCTCCTTCTTTTTTTAAGTTGCTGCAGTGGTATTTAGAGTATTTGACCCGAAGCTCACTAAGAGATGTTTCTGCAAACATTTGTCATAATCAAGCAGGATTTTTTTAAATCTAAAAATATCTGCTTTCAGTGTCACTTTGGGTTATTGCGAGGATCAACAAACTGGATGGTTTCTATTTTTTACCTGTTTTGATGATGTTGCACAACTCATAGAGCAGGAGTTTGTTGTCTCCTCCAGTGTCCAGGCGCTGCTCCATGTAGCTGTTGAGTTCGTACACCACACCCTGCATATTTGTGTCCTGGTACTGCTGGACACAAGACACATAGAAATTGCAACTCCACATTCTCGCATAAACACCAAGATTGAATTTCAAAAATTCAGCAAGTACTACGACAGAAAAAAAACCTGACAACAACCTGCAGTCTGTGCTGCATCCGTTCTAAAGTTACTGCAGCAGACAGCAAGTAGCGAGATTTTTCTTTTTTTTGAATGAAAGTGGCTTACCTTCCAGCCATTCACAAAGACAAAGCCATTCATCGTAACATTACCCTCCCACCGCCCCACCCTTACACTCCCCTTCACTGCTGTTTTCCCGCTAAGGGATCCCCCTGCAGTCCCGAGAGGAGGCCACTGGAGCCCCACAGTTCTGATTAGAGCCCTGGCAGGCTCTGCTGCTCAGCCTCGGCTTAAAAGTGTGGTTACATAAGAGGCAGACCTCCTGCCTTGTACGGGGCCAGAGAGCCGTCTATTTCTGCGCCTGCAGAGAGGGTGAGGACAGGACAGCAGGGAGAGTGGCGCACTAGAAAGCTTCCCCCGCGGGACGCCTTCTATCCTCCCACATCCTGTTTGCACAGACGTATGGATGACGCACTGAGGGGTCGAGTGGACCTCGTTTTATTTTTCCTGTGTGTGTGTGTGTGTCTTCTTCTCAGCCGCAGGGCTCTGCTGTGGGCGCTGACACCCGGCATCCTAATGGTGTGAATGACAAAGGTGTGAACATATGTGTAGCAAGGGAGATGTACTCTTTCCAGGATTATTTCTGCCAACTGTGTCACACGTGATGAGTTTAAAATGCAGCAACGTATTCACGTTGTTTCTTGTTACTGTGAATAGTTTTCTGCTTGACACCGACCTGCACACTCACAGAGCGCAAACAACTCTACTGTCGGCAAACACTAAAACTATTTTAAGCTTTTTAGATTTTTCACGTCAATATGACAAAGTCACAGAAAGGCACTGTTCTGAAGAAAGTAAGCACAAGGACATACAAAACTGTTGTCAAAGTATGCAGTTGTGTAATTTGCATCTTTAAGTACTGAAGGACAGTAGTAAGTTCTGCACTGACCATGAATTAGTTCAGGTACAGTCAGGAATCCTAAGGATGGACTCTAATAGTCACTAAGATTAGTTCTTTGGGAGTAAGAGTGCAACCAATCAATTTGAAGCTTCATGTGCCTTTTCACAAAAAACATGTACAAGTTAAGCATAAACCTACCCTGCTGACTTCTTTAGCTGATGTGTCATCTGTAAAGAGAAAAGCCACAATGTTAAAATACAACCTGAGACAAAGAGGTTCTGTTTTACGATGTGATCTGATATGTCTAACAAGAAGACGAGACAGGAAGGATTAAGTTGTGTTTAAAATTTCTGCTGCATCACATCAGTTTTTAAGTGAGATGTCATTTTTGAAAGACAAAACTAAACGTTTTGCTTCCCACAATAAATGCATCCCTGCTGTATTCACAAACTCAGCTTTGATTCCTGCTTCTTTTGGACTCGTATGAGTCACTTTGCAGACTTGACGACTCTTCCATCAGTGCTGTTGCTACATTGTCTTTACATGTATTTACCATTAATTATCACTTGTGGCCACAGTGGGAGTCATATGGCTAAAGTTACACACTGTTGTGAAAAGGATTTGATATAAACTGAGTTTGTGTTAATGAAGTGGGGAGCAGTTCTTACAGCCTACTGCCAATGAGGCACTTCAAAATACAAAATACTTAATGAAATGCATAAAGGTTAGATGTCAAGTCTGAGAAACTATGCAAATGTGAAGGCAGCCATTGCTGTTGGAGTTTAAAAGCTTAAAAGCAACAGGCTGAAATCCGTCCTGTCTGTTTGGACACTGTGTGGACACTCTGCAGTGGATTTACACATTAATGGATTACGAAGATCCAACACTGCAAGCAGCAAATAGACAAAACCATATGCTGCCTCTTACAACAGTAGTCAGTAAATGAAAAAGCGCAAAAAAACATGCAGTCCTTAGAGCATTAACACACATTATGTATGAATTTGAGATGAATATTTCATGTATTTCATGCAGGGGAACATTTGCTTTAATTGTGTTGCTTTGAAAACAGAATTAGGAGCAGTATTCATTTAACTTGACAAGTGCAAAAATTTGTGGCCTCGAGTGCAAATTCCTGGTGTGATTTCAGGCTGCTGGAGAGACAGCAGACATACGACTGTTGTCTTTGGATGTAGATACTGAAGTATGTGATATTAATGAAAGCTTCAGCCAATCATAACACTTTCTGGACTTATAGTCTGGGAGCGCTGCTTGGGATGAAAATAACACCATTCACACAGCCCGAGCGGGTTCGTCGTCACACGTGGGTCAACGACACACAAGAGCAGCAACTGTTTAGATCTCTTTGATAAATTTTCATGTGATCAAACCATGCAAGGAGCTGGGCAGATTTTTAGAAACATCCACTGAAGTGCTGAGCTGGTCCTCCTTTGAAACAAACCTCTTTGAACATGTGAAGAAAGAAATTACAGCCAGCTACATTGTTTGTTGTTTTAAACATTCCTCCAGTATGCTATGAGTTTCCTAACTTAGCCATGAGACCTATTTTAGAGTGAACCCCTGGCCGGGCATGACGTCAATCAGAGGACGGAGAGCTGTACTTGAAAAGGACTTCAAACCCCTTTTGAAAAAAAAGAAAAAACACACAGTTTTTCAGACTGAACCTTTTTTTTTATAATGACTTGTTGAGGCCTAGAAAATTCAAACTCAAATGTCTTTGAGGGGCAAATTTGACAGTGTTACTGGTTAGAAAGTGGTCTGCATTTGTTAGAATCCTGTGAATCCAATTATTATTGTGGAATTTTGCAAAACAAAAACGTAAAACAACCTTATCATACCCTTCATTTCATCTATGAACTGTCTGCAGCAGGAGACACGTTGAAAACAGATGACAGACGAATACAGTTGCTGTTTTTAGCTCACTTTAACTGCATGACCTTTTTATTTGCTTATCTATGGTGTATCAATTTGAAATGAATGCAGCTCGATGTAACGCAGTATAGGATGTGTACACAGTAAGTATAGAATATACAATGCAAAACGATATGCGAGCTCTGCGAAAGCTGTTTGAGAAAGAGAGCTGTGTAAATAATTGGACTATAAAGATGAAAAGCAATGCAAAAACACACCAGGAAATGTAATACACTGCTTATTTGGATCCAGATTATTTAATTTAAACTAGATGTACAATGCCTCGGCGTCCGTGGTGTTCGATAGCAAAAGCAACATGTGAAGATGCCTGGGTAACTTCAAGCCATCAGCAGCAGGACTTTTTCTTCCTGCCTGACCTGAACTCTCAGCACTCAGGCCCCCCTCACCTACTTGGCTGTCGTAGGAAAACCGTCCCACCTCTCTCCTCACCCGCGGGAGGAACGCTCACTGGAGGGTGGTGGGGTGGAGTCAGGGCTGATAATTTAGGGCCAAATGTAAGCAGACTGAAACATAAAGACTTAACGGGTGATGCAGCTGCAAAAATGGCAAAAATATAGCATTTTATTAGTGTTGTTTTATTTGCGATAAGCGATGTTAAAGGTGAGATCTTAGGCCTTTGTTTTTTGAATAACAACACACATAAGATATTGACTTCATACTGTTTATAAAGCGTTGCAATGCCAATGACTCCAGCCAATCTGTCAGAAAAAAAAAATCTGTTGTAATTGCATAATTTTATCTAGTTTATAGTCCCCTAATCTTCATTGTCCCTCCTGCAGGAAAAGTCACCAGTCTATGTTTGTGGTGTTGCAGGTCAAATTACAAGCTAGCAGACAATCTCTGCCAGCATCTCACGTGCAGCAGTCCAAGTGGAACCGCCAAGAGAGCACTCTGTCCACACAAAACAAAAGAAATGTCTTCAGAGCCAAGAAGTAACTGGGAGGAGTTGCACTTGCAAGATATAGATGGTACGGTCAAATGCAGATCCTTACTGTGCCTCTGTAACTGTAGAGATACAAAAAGCAGGTGCCCTTTAAATCTGATCTGTTGTGCTGAACCAGTTGCCTGGTTGTACCAGTTCCAGCAGTTTCTCTAAAGCATGCATGCAGGGTCATGCACGCATTCAGCAGGTGCAGGCCCAGGTGCAGGCTCTCGTATGCCTGTTTTTCCTGGATACCAGAAAAGTAGCTTGAATACACTCCAGTGTACGTTTGACTGTGCTTTTGTTTTTTTTTTAATGAAAAGTGGGTAAAAAAAATGTGCTTCTTTTTTTGTAAGGAAAGCACCAAAAATATAAAAGAAATGTCTGTCCTGTTTTCGCAACAATAACATCTCTGTTTCATCAGATATGTCTCATGGGACTAACCTTAATGATTCAGCTTTCCCTGGGGCTGAGAAGGAAGGTATGCTTCAGGTACAAATCTGTGCGCTTTATCACCATATGATGTGGTCACCCACCAACGCAGGGACAGACACCAGCAGTCTGTTGACACCATTCCATATTTTTGGGGACCTGCGTTGCTTTTAGTAAATACAGGAAGAGAGCGCTGACATGTTCTTCGAAAATATACAGCCAGCTCACTCGGGAGTGAGCGCTACATACACAGCTGTCTAGCGACTCTCGTAGAGACTGAACTGACGTCTTCAAATAAGTTTATCACACTGCTCCAATTTTTTCGAAACTTGTACAACGTC
The DNA here is from genome assembly GCA_024666655.1 of Dascyllus trimaculatus. NCBI lineage: Eukaryota > Metazoa > Chordata > Actinopteri > Pomacentridae > Dascyllus > Dascyllus trimaculatus. Next base: position 22,258,157 of record CM045464.1, on the reverse strand, counting down.
AGTCAAAAGATTTAGCCGCACTGTATTATATTACATGCATACATCATACAGTAAATCCTATATAAAGTCTAAGGAACAACCACTTTAACGCTTACAGAATGAGATGCATTAGGTGATCACTGCTCACCCACGCAAGTCAAAAGTTTGGGATCAGCATGGCATCTCTCAAGTCTTGATCTAAAAATGTGATCTTGTTCCAACATTGCAATAACAGCGAAATCATAAAAGCCTCTTCATACCACACACACAATACCGTATTGATTTCACGGTGTAAAGTTTCCATTTGGGTAATTGACAGGAAAACAAACAATGAATAATAGTAAATAATAAATTAAAAAAGCATAAGACCTCCATTGATTGGGTTCCATTTAAAAAATAAAAAACCCTGAAAAAAAGGGGCTTTCTTAGCCCGCAGAGAATCTCAGTCTGATCAAATTGCTTGATGTACATCAGCTACAGATATTTTTCCTGCAAAAAGCATTGCAGACAAAGAGCGTAGGTCTATTCAGTTGGGTTGTTGGTCTACTGATAATTTAATTAAAAGATTAGAAGGAAACACCCACTGTAAAATGTTGCTAATGACTGGGTTGGTTGTTCATTACACCGTTTACTGTGGTGTGAAGCCTTATGAGCTGTTTCTAAAGCTAAAGCTGTTTACATTGCAAAATGACACATTCAAAAGTTTGCCATTTTAAAACCCTTTAAGGTACTGAAGTGAAAAAATGTATAGCTAGATAGATAGACTGTATCTTTAAGTGCCCATCAACACACAAAGCCCATTGCTGACATATTGGTGCAAAGGTCTGTGGCAATAAATGATTTGAAGAGGCAACCAGAAGATATGAGCAGCCCTGGGCGAAAATGTCTCAGTCAGCTGGGTCTAATGTGTACGATACTTGATGGGCACTTTATTGATCTGCCGCCACAGATACACCGTCTCCCACAGGACGGTCAGCTAGCAATGACTCAGCGGTCAATATGTGTCGACCTAGTCGTTGTCCTGCATCGACCTGTTGCATGCAGGATATGCAGCTTCTAAAAGCGGCAGCAGTCTTGTTCTTCTTCTGCATCACACTTCCTGTTTGCCTTCGGCTACTGCCCATTGCTTTACACATTTGTGTTTTTGTAGTTGTTGTAACTTTATGACATTTACTATCTGAGATGATGCATAAGCAAGGATGCCTATTTCTATTTTTGAAGGACTTAAATGTTTAATTTATGCCATTTTAGTTCAGACTACACAAACACGTTTTCTGCTGCACTGGGTGCCTCCTCCTCCTCGTCCTCTTCCTCCTCCTCCCCCCTCCTGATGGAAAGGCCAGCAGGTGAGACAGTGATCTTATCGCAGTGGTTGGGTATGAGGCTCTGTTACACAAGCACATCTTTGTCTGCCTACGACTGGCCTCTAAACACATCAGAGAAACAGTATCAGCTGCTTAACAGTTCGGTGCAACTCTTGCCCTCTGGAGCCCAGAGACGCCAGAGACTCAGTCTTCCACAAAACTCTCCATTACTGATCAGGCAGGAGGTCTGATTATCTAGAAGATTTTTGTTTTGTTGAGCTGATTATTCAATTTATTGATAGATAAATTTGATTACCGATTAATGTTTTTTATAAAAAATTCTATTTCTGTTTGCTACTTCTCGGATGTGCTACTATTCGCATTATTCATAGTTTAAAATGCATCAACAATAATAGACCCTTTATCCAACACTAGTTGTATAAGCAGAAATTTCAGACGAAAAAGTCTCACACAGTCCAACAGTAATTTTATATACTGTGTGTGTGTGTGTGTGTGTGTGTGTGTGTGTGTGTGTGTGTGTGTGTGTGTGTGTGTGTGCACTGCAGAAGGCACAGATCAGTAACGAGAGGCCTCTGGATGGACACAGCAGTGGGTTTGGGATTCGTTAATTACCCCTTGACAGAGTGTGGTGTGATGTAAACATTGCCAGTGAGACACTGGTCAAGAGAGGTGCGATGGTTCAATGACATCAGCAGGACTCTGGGAAACTGTGTTCAGGCTCCTGTAACGCACTGCTACGAGCAACCCTGAAAGTTATCTCGATACATAAATGCAAAAGTATAAATCAATAAATTTGTGAAAAACACAGGAAAACAATAAAATAAAACCATGAACTGGTTATTTATGACAAGACGTATATCTAATATCACCACACCACAGCTGTAGCCTGAAAAAAAAACCATGCAAATGTGAAGGCTTTTTTTGGGAACTTCAGGCTGTAACACAACCTTCGCACAAACACACCCGCTTGTACATGTACAGACAAACTAATTTATGTAATCTAATGTTGTCCATCACATGATAAGTGAGAACGAGACTGGCTGCAGGGACTGCTTCTAGGAAGCAGTGGTTGCTTCTGTGGTGCTCACATGATGACAGGTCCTGCTGCTGCTGCACTCTCAACAAATATAACACAGTCTGATCTCTGGAAAGTGTCACAGCGAAAACATGCACAGAAATACATATTTAGAATATCGGGGCCAGTATAGACAGGAACGGTCCAGCTTCATTCACACAACGGGAGAAATGTGTAAACTAAATCTACATGTCAGATAAACTGATTCTGTCCTTCATCCCCAAAACAGTGACGGTTCAGCCTGTAAGATCTGAGTGGATACAGTCACTGAGAGCAAGCGACACAGAGGCTTCAGAGCGGTGCCAACGTGTCTGGTCGAACAGAGGAAGCAGACTTAGTGATATTACTGATGTCATGTAAAGATCAACCCAGAGAGAGAGACATGCGACATGATTATGGAGCTATCAGGCTGATTACTGATGTTTTCACTCCCAGTCTGGTTGCCTCTTGCTCTGCACTGAGCTGCACTGAGCTGGGGGCTGATCAATTCCAAAAGTGTATAAAAAGTATTTTAACAACTTAGTGAATGCCAACTCAGAAGAGGCAATTTATTTTATGCAGGAATAGATGCTAAGACCTGTACACAGGCTCTGTTGTGTAAAATCTGTGGAGTTTCCCTTTTTAGTTGTCAATCAAAATTGCATTAAAACAAACTAACGCCTTAAGCACAGGGTGAAGAAACCTTTTGATGAAACATCATGTATTTGAACTCTTCTGGTAAAATCAAGTGTTCTACTTTGTTAGCATCTCCATATGGTGTTTTATATGCTATAAGACATATAATTAGAAAATTAAGCACCCATGCCATGCCTGAACATTTCCACCTTGAAGCTTCAGTTTACTGATGACAGCCACAAAAACACAAATTCAGACTCCTGGGGTTTCATATGTAGCAAACCTAAGGAACCAATCTGGTCAATCTGCAGGGTGAGGCTTTCTGTATCATTATTCTTCTTCAGAATCAGTTTCAACATGTATGGCTGAATTACTCCAGAACTACAGTTTGCTATTGAGTAGTGTAAAGTCGTATCAAAGTCTTTTAACTGACCCATAGGTGAGCTGGTGTGCATGAGCTACCGAAAAAAATGGGGTCCTCTGGTTTGGTTATTCCCAGCTCTTTCTCCCCTCATTTTCAGTCATCTTTCGACTTTTTTCTAATAAATGCATTAACCCTCTGAACCCCAAGCACTTTCTGGGTGTTCTTTTTTTTTTTTGCTCCTGTCACATTTCTACTCACTCTGGGCTCATTTTTCACTGCAACATGAAGTCCTGCACCTTTATGGAAACAGCACAACCATGGCTGGAAGTAGAGAGAACTCAAAGATGTCTTTTGTGCAATATGACACAGTTATATTGCCATAACTCATACCAAAAAAACATAAAGTGAAAAAATAGTGACTCTACACATTGTAAATATTTTACTATGTAAAATTTTAAGTTGTTTCCAGACTTGTCTTCTCTCTGCTCTGTGTGAACACAGCCTGCAGTTCAGTCGAGATAGGCAAGAAAGTCCCTGATTTTTGTCATAAAACAACAGTAGAGTCACTAGACAGAATTTTACAGCATCAGGTTTGAACAAATGCTTCATTTTTGGCATTTTTTTTAAATCAAGCACGTAGAACAAAGTGAGTTTGATGAAATATCACGTTTTGTATGTTACTCTTTTTCAACCATTCACTGAGAGGATTTTTTTAGGGTAAAAGTCGAGACACCTGCTGCATACGACTGACATTAATCGCTCATTTCAACATGATAAAAGATATTCTCTCTATCTAAAACTCTGATTAACTTTTGTATCAGTCCAATAATATGGTGTCATATTGTTCTTGCTCCTCCACTGTTATTTTTTTTCATCCAACAACTATTTTACCAAAGCTTTACATCTATAAGTGGATCTGTAATATACTGCAGTTTGCATTACTGTTGATCACCTACCAAAGCATGTTATGGCACTTTAAACAGTAAGCGGTTAGCATGCACTTCCGGACAACATAGGAATCTAATTTGAAATTTGAAACTTGCTTGAAACTTATAATCCATTAACATGCTTTTGTTTCTTTCTGCCAGTTGTATGTTACGGCAGACTTTTGAATCGATCAGCTGTGAGTTTCTGCACATCTTTGGATTCCGTGAGGTGATACCTGACTCCAGCAAGTTTCGTATTCTTCCACATTGATTTTCCAACTGTACCGAAATAAAAAGTAATCCGTTTCTGAATAAAAAGGAGCTAGACACCAATTTGAAATATCAAATGTTAAAATATGTTGAAAAAACTATGGGATAACTGGAGCTGTCAATTCCGAGCTAGAAAGACAGAAAAATCTCTGCGATTAAATTTTATCAATCAGCATTTTGCTTTGCACAGGCTTCATCTGCTCTTATCTGAACTACATGGGTTAAATCAGCTATTCCTTCTTGGCGCCATGAAGGAATATTAACATGACGCCGTCTATTTGATATCTGTCAACCTAAACACACACACACACACACTTATATACACAGTATACAGGAAACTGTTTCAAACACAGGCTCAGACTTGAGAAATTACCGTCTCTACATGGCAGCAACAAACACTACGGCCAGCATACCTCATGCAAAAACCAGTTCCAAAATGTGACAAATCCATCCTCTGCCAGTTTCCTCCTTCAACACGCCCACACCCTGAGCCAGCACAACCCCCACCCCTGCCACCACCACCGCCATCCTCCCGCCCCTCCCATGGGCCCCCTTCAGCCGGCTGCATGTCTCTGGAGGTCGCTTCTGACGTCAGCAGCTCGACTGGGCAGAGTGCCAGCCCTGTGGGCCCTTGATGGATGCGGTTGGTCTGAGAAACAGTCCGCTGTGTGTGGAGCACACGGCACAAACTCAGCCTGGCCCGCTCAAACACATCTAATGACCCGTAAAGACCCGACAGGCCCGCTCCCTCTCCCTTTCTTCTGTCTATCACACACACACACTGACGATTAAAGGAGACATATGTGAAGATGAGTGATTTGTACTGCAAAAGGCCGGGATAATAAACAGAACCCGCAGAGGCACACTCCGCCTGGGCTCTGGTTATCCAATTGGTCTTTAAGAAAACTGGTTTCAGTTTTTCAGGGCAATAAAAGCAAATGACTGACGTGGTTGCAGATAAGCGGGGCAGCCTGTATTTGCGGTTGAATTATAGTGAACTCATATGGAATTACACAAGTAAAACCATTTAACCAAAGCACATTTTTTTTCAGAAATTACAACTCTGCCAAAATGCTGAAATCTGCTGACCCAGTCATTATGTCACAGTGATCCAGAGCTGCAGCAGTGTGTTTGTGTGTGTGTCTGTGTGTGTGTGCGTGTTACCTGCAGGCCTGCTGCTGGTCTTCTTCTTCAGCCATCTGTCCAACGTCTCTGCACTCACACTCTCCAAAACAAAGTCGTCCAGCATCTGCGGGTGCAGCGAGAGGTAGGCCTTCACTTTCTCATCTGTCAAGCCTGAAGAGCACAGAAACAGAACATCTATTGGTTCTTAGGTTACACAACATGACTAAGCGAATCATGAAAATAAAACAACATACTATAGAAAGACGTTGCAACAATTTATGGAAATGCTAGAGGAGTGTGGAGGAGAGAAACATAAGGCATAAGAGGATGGGAATAATGTCTCACTTGGGCACACAATGATCCCAAAGGTCACCCAAACAAATGCACAGGCTCGAAACTGCCAAAAGCCATTTCTTTCTCTTTGCTGCAAGGTGAGAGCGGCAGCAGCAGCGTGTAGATTCCAGCTTAAGCTCTCAGATAGCCAGGCTAGCTCACTTATGTTTACTGTAAAGCTGTATCTCCGGGGATAGGAGCCCCCAACAGAGGCAGCAGGATAAAGGAGGACTCGATTGTGCTTAATAGGCAATTAGGTTCTTGAGAGCTCGCTAAGTGCTGCTGTTTACTGTCTTTGTTGTCAGGGAAAAAAGCCATTTGCCAGACCATGGTTGAGGGAAAGTTCTTTTTAATACACCCGCTGGCGTCTGCGAGGCAGTCATGATGCACTAGGAAACCATCATGTTTAGGTCACTCACGCAAATGGAGTGTGTGTCTAAAACAAGGTATTGTAGCTGTCTGCGTTCAGTCATGAGGCGTCATGTCATCATGAGTGAACTCAACGCGGGGATGAAATGCCATAAAAAAACAATAATTCCTGGAACAGAAGACCAGATCATACAGTGTGGTTGCGCTGAATTTACATTTTATGGGAAGATACACAGTCATTATACATGTCATCATATTACAGCAGAAACACGACTTGCTGTGTTTACACAGCTCTGATCGCTTTCTTAACCGCTTTGTCACGAAATGCGTGGCTATCAGCAGCTTCTGTGGGTCTACACATCCAGTACGACTCACGGGAGGAGATGCAGCTGGAACGCATGTGTTCTTCCGCCGCTCGCACACACACACGAACGGCATGAAAAAAAATCATGAAGCTTGGTGTCTGTCAGAAATCCTGCATGAATATCAGGGTAGTGAATGGATACAGCCATTTGGGGACAACAAAGGGTTGGTAGCAGAGACTAAAAACCAGATGCAGGAGATAAAAGCACCAAATTCTGCTTCAGCTGCAGGTAACATGATAAATATCCATAAAAAGGTGTTCAAAATTCACAGTTGGGAAATTACTCCTGATTCTGGTACACATTCTGAGCTGCTACCTGCAACCTTTGATCTATTCCTCTAGAACACATCATTTGATCTTCAGTTACGACGGATCATATGCTCAGAATGTGCGTATAGGTCGAGCGGGCTTGTGGTTGCAGGCAAATAAGGCAAACAGAGGTGGGGGTAAGTTAGCGGGGTGGAGGACGCTGCGGTCTGACGCTGTCCAGACACGAGACACAGCTCTTCAGGAGCGGAACGCCTCACGAGACTCCTGGCCGGCTCTGACGCACATCGGCAGACAGCTTAATAAATCAGAAAAAGTTAAGGCGGTGGGTGGAGGGAGCTGCAGGGGACAGAAAGACACACAGGGAGGACTAAAATGGGAGTTGTGCAAAAGACCCTTACGACTTTGTCCTATTTGAAACACAAAGAGCGCAGTGTGGTTAGTGACACGACAAAAAAAGAAAAAAAAGAACAAGAAAAACAAGGCTGCTGTATAATTTTATGAATACAAGTTTTGTGTCAAAGCCCTCTGAAGATTATTTAGCAATCATATGTGTGCGCATGAACAAAAATAGTCAAATGTCCTATTTCCGTGGGGCAAGAACAAACAGCAGTGATAGGAATTTTGCAATGGTGATATAATGGTTGATAAAATAGCATTCTGGGTACATCGCTGTTATTACAGTTATTCGCAAACTGTTTGTCTGACCTCAGACTCGGCCGTTAATCTTTTTCTCTGGCTGATGGACTTTTTAGAAGTGAAATGAACCATCGTAGAGAGTATGGCGCGCAAATACAGTTTATCTGTCAACTACTCAGCATCAGGCCAGTACTTGCTTAAAGAACAATGCTGGCTATATTCTTCCTTATTTTTGTTACTGTCAACAAATCACATGAAAAGTATTAAATTAAACACTGTATTATTCTGACTCTCAGTACTCTTTGTGTTCCCTGTGGCTGTAAAATCCGGGCTTGTTTGTTGCGACTGAAGACATAAATAAAAAAACGGGTTGGAAACACATGTGTTTCATAAAAGAAATCCCAAATAACCTTCCAAAGGATACTGGTAGCTTTTATCAAACGGTATTCGCAAAGAAGTGAATGCTGCTTTTGTTGAGGACTATTTTCAGCAGCGGATTAATACGCAATCGATGCTCTAGTGAGTATTTCAGTCAGTACAACCCGTCTCCAAAAAATGACCATCACATAGAACTACAGTGCAAGTGTGCTTTAAGGATTGGATGATGTTTGTTTGTCACATATGAGAAATAAGTCACAAATGAGATTTCTAATCGTGTCTTTGCCATTCATTTTACTGCTTCACTGTCCCCGTCATGTATGAAATAGGACGGGAATCACTGTACAGGTAAGCCAAAAAAATGAAGAAGAAGCTTCAAACATGTTGTGAAATTGTCATATTTTCACCTAAAGCATGATGTTCTCCTAAACATGCAGCTTTGAGTGTCTAAACTTAGTCACAGTATATCAGGCTTCAGATACATGAACAATGCCTAAAGGTCAGATTGTTTCAGTGCTAATTTTGGTCTTTCCATGGTGTTTACTAAAATTTAAAACAACAATCACAAGACTTATCCCTTACATGTGACGGTGTAATACAATATTATGATGCATGTGGTTCAACTGTCTCTAGAATAAATGTAAGAGAAGATGTTTTCAGTGAATTCAGGTCTATTAAAACAATTTATTGTTCAAATAAGTTGGTATACAAACAATAAGACAGGATCTGCATCTACTCTAAGCATCACGGTTAGTTCAGGTAAACTCCACTGGTAGCATCTAGATACCTTAAATGCACTTATGTGGATCCGAAAGAACAAATCACTGGTTTATTAGAACAAGTCAAAAATGTTAATATCGTCAATCTCTCTTAAAGCGCTCTGGAAAAAGCGACCAGAGGAATGGCTGGTTTGACCTAACAGCCGCTATACTGCAGCTTGATGGTGATTGATGGCACTTTTTTTTCCTGAACATTCCTGCTACTTTCTGCCGACCTTACAGGCTTTCCCTCTGGTTCCCTCTGAAGTCTTTAGAGCCACAGCTCAAACTAATGTGACCGCAGTGACACTCAGAGCTGTGGGATATGCGTCAGTGTCCTGGGCCTGCGACTACGGCGGCTAATCAAAGGTGCAGTCAGATCTGTCCCACATGCTGTGGTCCGGGATGGTTCTCCCCACTGGGAACCACATGTGCTCACTCAATCAGTAGGGAGAGAGGCTGCTGTGGTAGAGGCAATGGTAGAAGCACTGGTTTGATCAGGGTTTTTTTTCTTCTATTCAGTCAAACCTCAGTGAAATTTTCCTTCCTACTGGGGCCAACACTGCCAAAGACAATGGCGTCATCATGATAAGCACAAAATGTTTCTGATTTCATGCTGTTGAACATGATCGAAAAACACGTCTGACATGTGGAAGACAAACAACCCAAGTTGTACAAACAAGATCCACAGTAAAAGGCTGTGATTAGATGTTGTCGCGTTTAACATTTTTCAACATTTACTGTCAGTTCATGAACCTTCAGCCAAAGAGTTTCAGTCATTCCACGTTTACACCAAGTAACTGTGTGTACAATGTAGGGTACATATTTATGGTCATGCTTAAACAGTGGTGGAAGAAGCGTTAAAATAGCTTAAGTAAATTCAACATTACCTTAATGTGAAAATTCATGTTAAATAAAAAGTCTTTTATTCAAATCCTACATAAGTAAAAGCACAACAAAATATACTTTACATAATACAAGTAGAAGCACTTGCACTGGAGAAAATGACCTACATTTTCATATATGATGTTTACAAGCTGAGTTTTAATGTTGTTGCTTGTGGAGATGGATCTCGTTGATTTAATTTATATAAAGTTAGTTCAGTGGTTCCAACCAAAGGGTCAGGCCCACCCAAAAGTTACAAAATAAGTCCGTGAGACGATTAGTGCAGACAGAAAGAATAATAAACGATGTTTGGTTTTACAGATTTGAATGTATCATTTTGATTTTACCGATTGTTATTTAAATGGAACCATATGGCAAAAGAAAGTGTCTTTAAACATCCAAACTGAGATGATTAGCCCAAACTAGACACTGCTTCCAAGTCAGTAGCAGCCAAAATGGTTGTGAGCCATCGCTCTAAAGCTGTAGGCAGAATTCTGGAAAAGAATACACCGATCCTGTTTGTCCCAAGCCTCTCCGTCAAGACGAACTAAAGTAACACACAGGTTTCAAACTCTGCTGTTTTGAGTGAATTTCTTGTTTTCAACCCACCACATCACTGATTTTGTTGCTCTTTATATTCTCTTATCTGATCTAGGTGAAAGAGCCCTGTGATTGGCTGAAGTCTTGAAGCGAAACGAAGCTCAGAGGAGGTGCAGAACTCTAGTTTCCTCTCCATTATAACATGCTGAAAGGTAATTATGGAATTTTCGCAGAATGATGCCAAAAATATTGCCTACTGCAGCTTTAAGAATGTGTTGTGTTTTATACCGTTATTTTATGTAAAATCTTGATTTGGTGTCATTTCCCTGTGACAGCAGAACAGAGTATCTTAAGAGTTTACTTGAATAAAGCACCTGAATAAAAGTAGGCTGCACATCTTGTCTTATATCAGTAAATTGAAGCTGCTCATTCAGACAAATATATAGGCGGGAAGCAGTTTGTTGTGCAGCATGTTTGCGAGTGGCTGAAGCCCAGTTGGCAGAAATTTTGATGACTGACTCAGACTTGGGCTTCCTGTGTAAAAACTGCAGCCTGAGTTCATGCAGTGAGGTATTGTTGCATAACACTTATCTTGACACCACACCCTGGGACTGGGAAGGGAAGGCCAAACCAGTCACAGTCTGTCTGGGTCTTTGCACTCCAACTTCCACTACGAACACGCTCCTGTTTGACTGGATATGTGTTTACAAACAGCATAGGCTCGACATTTCACATATTCTCAGTTGGTTGTATTAATAAGGAATTTCGGGCATCAGAACAGCCTGAAAAAGCTTCAGAACAGTAAATTCTTGGGAGTTACATTTCGAGTTTATGAGCATTTTTATTAAGGAAATCAATTTGGCATGCTCTGATTTTATATGGAAAAGTTAATGACTTGCTGAGATGCTGTAAACTGCAATTCATTCCATCTTATAGTAAATTTTCTGCTTTCAGTACATTTTTGTCATGCTTTGTATTAGTTTAACAACTTTAAAGTGCAGAAGCAAATATTAGTAGTAATGAAATCTGACAGAGTGGGATATCATATATGCATCACAAGTTGTAACAAGAGTCTTTGCAGGTCAACAGTTAACAATGAGGGAAAGGCCCAGATTATTTCTGATGCTCAGAAAAGACACCCTAGTAAAAAAAAAAAAGGCTGCATTTCTTTGTATCTACAAGTCTGTCTTTATTTCATTTACATCATATTTAAGTTAATCTTCAGGACCTCTCACTGCCATAGTTTTGAAGCAGCACCATTCTTCATGTTATCACCTCAGTCTTCTTTTAAGAGCTGAGGATCAGAGGACGTCTTCAACCGATGATCAGCCTCCTCTTCAGCTATTTTTAACTTGAGAATTCAGTTTAATATCTGAATTTCTCAATAAAACTGTGTGTGATGAGAGAAAACCACATATTACCTAAAGCAGTCCCATGAGGATCTCACAGTACTTAAACCTCCCGAGCTCTACTTTAATTATCTATTGAATATTTTATGGTTTCTCCTAACTGAATTTTTTATTTACATTCTTTTTATTTTATTAAACGCATCATCTTCACTATACAGGAAATGCTTTTATTTAACCAACTGTCCTGCTGCCTTCTCTCTGGTAGCAGGTCTCTTTTTCTGTCTTTCTCTTCTCTTTGCTTTAGTAATTTAACTCAATGTCGCTGAAACAGACGATCGGCCCTCGAGTGTCGCTGGAGTGTAAACAGAGGCTGAATGAATGGATGAACTGCAGATTTTTGATAAATTCCTTCTTTTAAAGTCACTGACTAATCATTTACTGTATAAAGTGGCAGAAATATGCATTACAAATTTTCTATGAATGAATATGACATTTTCGGATTTTTTTTCCAATTTTATGACCCAAATATTTTCAGCTACAGGGGTTGAACTTATCACCTTGGGACAGTCATGTACTGGTGCAGACCAGGACACTGTGACATCTGGGTTGGGTGTAGTTAAAGGTGCAACAGAGCATTGGGCTTCTGAACAAACACATCAGTGAGGCTGGGTGTGGTCAGCCTGATATTAAGTTCAACAGTTAAGAGTAATAGACTGAACTCACTGGAGCTCAAACTGCATTTGCAACCTCTCAGAAAATTTATGTTGCAATATGGGACATGTTTATGTAGTTTTGTTTCCAGGAACTGTGGTGATATTTAAATTTTGCATTTCAGTTTGGAAAAAGTAATTTGCAAAATAAACCCATGACAACCATAACATCAGAATACAACTAATAAGTTGTGTCAAGTTTAAGTGCAAAATTTTTTTAAATATAAATGCAGTTTTAGATATTTTTGTCCTGAATTTATCCTGTCAGGTTAATTCAGGCAAAACCCCCTTCCCAGCAAGCTTCCATAAATAGAACAGCTAGTTTGAGTCGGTTTGCTGGTAAAGCTTGTTGGGTGTTATACAACAGGAGGAAAAGGCTGTTTAACGAGCTTCTCAGTTGAGAGAAGTTAATGGAAGAAAGGTGGTAACTGTAGTTAAGGTTGACTTTATTTGACTCATGTTGTTATTTAGGTTAATCAGTATTTTACACTAAAACAGGGAGTTGTAAGCAGATAAATGTGCACTTTTTTATTTTATATATGCTGTTTTGCTGCAAGAATTAGACAAAATTACAAGCTCTATAAAATAATATGGGGATTGGTTGAATTCCCGGAGGGACCACCAAAGAAAAGTATTTAACAATAAACTGACAAATGCAGATAAAGGATCATTTGCACAGCTGCTAAGAACAACAAGCAGCTCCACCCTATCTCCATCACTCATCTCTTTTTCCCATGATGAAGCAGTTAGCTATCTGTGCGACAGCGCCTGAACCGAAATGAACGTGTCTTCAGCACTCCTGTCAGACGATGATGAGCGGCAATGTCAACAGCAGAGGCCGACCCCGGCAGCGCCGACGTTTAGCAAGCAAGATGTTCCTCCTCTGCAACACATAGATGAAAAATGCACATGAGAGAAAAAGGGAAAAGACCACTTCTCTTGAAGCGCACTCCTTCTGGCAGAGAGTCAAGGGCAAGCTGCCAAGGTACTACTTTTCACTTTCCTGACATGAGGCTGAGGCAGGAAAGGGGGGAGGGAGGGGGCTGCTGGGTGCGTGCGTCAGCAGGTCCGCCTGGGACTCCCTTTGCCAGGAGGTGGGAAGAGCATGTGGTTCTTATCTTATCTATGAGAGGGCTGGAGCACAGTGTCCAACACTGACATTCAGTGAGCGGTGAACACTGAAAATGAAAATGTTTTGACTCCTCTCCCACAGCTCACTTCATTTATTCATTGCTGCTGCACCTGGACATGTGTGTGTGTGTATGTACATATGCAGGTGAACACACACACATACATACATCCACCCCGACTCCACACATTCCACAGCAACCAAGGGTGAGGTGACCAGTGAAGCCAAATCAATAGTCAGTGAAAAGGTGTCAAATTATGAAAACGCTGTTTCACTGTGGACTTCAACTGCATCACTTCCAGGGACACACCTCCACACGGTGAAAACAAACTCCACTGCACAAACATCCGAGCTTACACCTCACACTTTGTGTTTGAGAGAGAGAGAGAGAGACAGAGAGGGGAGATTTCCATGGAAATGTAATTTGCATTATTTCCACTTCCACGGTCCAGGTCATTAGACGTAAAGGGTAAGGGCTATAAATGGCAAGCTGAGATGTAGATAAGGCATGTCCCTTGATCCACAGCCTAATAGTGTAGTTTACAGGCAAGCTCAGTAACTGCAGCTACAGGCACACAGCTGGTCAACCTTCACCTTCAACTCAAGTTATAAACTGAGAACTTTCTTTGAGGGGAAAGGAAACAGCCAGAAGTGGTCGATCTCACGTCTTACAGCACCACTGACAATGAGACTTAACAGTACAGCCGGAGTTGCCGCTTCGGAGTCAGCATCCTGCCCGAACCGGCGTTTTGATGCAGCCCTGTGTCCCCCACCCCTAGTCACATCAGTAATCAGGGGTCATGTTCCCCACTCCACATCTGGTCTGATGCTGAACTCTGCAGCCGCTCTGCAGAGGGGCCAGTGGGGACCCAATAATGAGAACCACAGATCCTTGTATCTTCTCCAGTGCCGTGTTCTTTTATGAGCGTTGACACAAGGACAAGTTGTAAAGAAATCTACATGCATGTGGCCTTTTCCCATCCTCTCAGATACCAACCCATGACAAGCTGACAAGGGGTCAATGGACGCCTTGAGGAGAATGTCATCTGTTTCGCCGCTCAGATTATGCACTGTGCCCTGGCACCGATCCAGCCCCGGCTCAGATCGGGACATGAAAAAAGGGGGTTTCGAACTGCATAACGAGCTCATTTTCTTTGGCTTGAATTTCCTGAGAGTTTAAATCAACACTGGAGACAAATCACAAAGAGAGAAACTATTTGGCATGTGTGCAGTCCAGCCTGGAATTATTTAGTCATTCAAATTTCAATCAGACTTTAATTTTCATATCCCAATCACATCAAGCAGTCTGTGTATTTTTACATTTAGTGCCTGTGCTGGGAGAAGACCTGAGTGTGAGAGAGAGAAGGCATGCGGTGGGGCAGGAAATGTCCAACGTGAGCGCGTCCTGCCTGACAATGCAGCCCTCTTCACCGAGTTAAGCAATCCGTCGACATCCAATTGGGTTTGAAAATGCCTGAGAGATCACATTAGGGCTGACCCGGGCTGACCTCCCTCACTGGCCAGAGCCACCCACAAACAATGCGCACAAACACACATTTGCATGTATAATTTCCTGCAAGGCCACAAACAGCTATAATACCCCAGGATTAACTCGCTAATCAGAAATGTGTGAGTGAATCTTGACAAACTGGAGTCTGTCGCTCCAGGGTGGACTGGGTTTACTGGACAGTCCAGTACCAGAGGAGGGTAAACATACCACTGGTTGCCAGAAAACAAAATGACACTTTCTGCCAAATCCAAAGGCCTCCACTGTCCTGCGTTGGATCCATCTATCACATGTCTAATGTTTGTAGAAAGCAGTCTGTGTAAACAGTGCTATAAAAACATACGGAGCACATGATGACTCATATTCTAGTTAACAAACTGCAAGTGTTCATGTGTTTTTGTCGGCATTTAAAAGCTATGGATAAAGTGTAATCAAAATTATTCCCCGATCCCAAACCGATCAAAAGGGAAACACGCAGTGAAAAGGCAAACAGTTTGCCATGTTAATCCCACATTTAACCCAGATTAATTGACAGCTGTACAACATTTGAAAAAAACGAGCAGCAGGATAACTGTGGGCAACGATACTCACAAACACAGGACACACGAACAGCAGCGACAGACAGCGACTCTGATATGTGGCAAATAACTTTTTCTCACTTCATCTTCTGAATAACTCACTCCTTCTTTTTGAAGTATTCCAGCTCATCCAACAGTAGAGACAACCTTAAAGTACTCGACTCGGACGCCCGTATCCACTGTTGTTTTGTAAATTCAAAAGAGGGGTGGAAGCTTTGTGAAATCTGACATTCTTGTCCTTTTTTGGTCAGCGTGAGGGCAGGATACCTACATACTGTACCTCAATAATACATTCCATGACTGCAGTTTATTGCTATGTGTGTACTTTGGAAACCATTCGGCATCCCAGGCCTCAGAACTGCTAACTTGTTATTACAGGGTTCCCACTAAAGGTCACTCGAGGTGCCACTGAGACAACTGTAGCCGCTGACATTATTCATGTGCCATGCTGGCCGTTAAAATTACAATCACAGTAAATAAATTGCATAATTGATTAAATAAAGTCTCCACAGCCATATTATAAAGCATATTGTCAAAGCACAGATGCGATATAAGGTGCTATGCAAATAAAGTTATGAATATTATTATGATTCGATAGGAACAGATAAAATATTGTCAATTCCAAATCCGTGGACAAGCTCAGAAACTGCCTGTAGATTATATGTGAATATAGGTAATATTTACAGTAGTGACAGAAAATTATTTAGTTTTATGCATATTTTCCCCCGTTCTGGCACTTCTTTCTTATAAATTAAGCCATTTTTTCAATAAGAAAAAAATGATGAGGATACCTGCCTCTGATGATCATCATACTATTATGAAAAGAACCTAATAAACAAAATAACTGACATTAAAACACTAAAGGTTTAGCAAAGATTATTAATAAGAAACCGGTGAATATTGTAACTGAAAAAACACAAGTTAAATGTATTAATATAGCCTCCTAACATCAATCAGATTTTAATCCCTGAGCTCAGATTTCTACATGGGTATTTTTCGGATGTTTTTTTTCTGGAGGAGTAAACAGTAGGCTTCGCTATTTACTCTCTCCGTCCTCACTCCGGCTCCTGCTGTGCACTTCGCTTCGCCTTTTCATGCCGTGTCTCACTGCAGAACTGCTGACTGTCCCCTCTGTCACAGAGCAAACTCAGATCCGAGCCGGGGAGCCGTGACCACGCTCTGGATCTGGTTGTGACTCTGCCGAGAAAACACGCCACATTTCCCCTCGAAACGCAGCCCTGCCTGGCCCTCCAACGGAGTCCCCACCCCATCCAGTCCAGCTACCAGTCTGTCATTCATAAAGTTGGGGAGACAAATGGGCAAACAAACGCACGCCTGCAGGACCAGTGCAAACCAAACATCCCCCAAATCAGCCCGTGTTCGGCGAATCTGTTTCATGAAGCGGTTTCTACTTGCGTAAAATTCAGCCAAGAGCCAAGTGCTTGTCAAAAATAAATACCTACTTGCACCCAGGAAACAGTCCGTTAACCTTCTGAAACAGCTTGTTGAAGACGGACCATCTTCCATGTCGGATAGTGAGCGCAAAAGGAGAGAGGAGCCACGGAGAAAAGTGCGCCTCTGCAGCTGCAACTTGGTGCGTCTGGGCACACACACACACACTCACACACACTCACACACACCAAAAAAAAAAAAAAACGAAAAAGAAAAGAAGAAAAAAAAATCAAAACTATTCCAGGACGCGCTGAGGTGATGGTGGTGTCCTCAATGCTTTGAGGCTGTGCACGGTTTAGGAAGGGCAAGGAGAGCACAGTGTGCTGCCGCCCCCCTCCTCCACCAGCGCTATGATCCAGCACCGCTGGCCGAGGTGTAGCTACAGTCGGTCCGCCTCCTCGGCGTGGTGGCTCCGCTGTGGATGTGCAGCAGCAGCAGACTGAGGGGAGCGGAGATGTCGACGCATAGACACAGAGAAATGGGAGTAAACACACACACACACACACACACACACACGCACGAGGAGAGACGGGAACGCGCCACCGTCAATTTACGCAGAGTGATCCTTTGTAATTTTCAAAAGAAAAGCCCAGATGGTTGCTGCTTCAGGAAATACCCATTGTGAAATGTTAAAATTAGCAAAGAATAATTCTGTTTAATCAATTATAAAAACACATTATTCAATACTTTTTGTGAATCCCCTTCAAAGAAATGTCCATTGCTGATGAAGAAACTATTTTTATGCGGCTATGATATATTACTACAGACATCTATTATGGCACTAATCACAAAGGCAAAGCAGAATGTGTGCCGTCTTCTTACAGAAATGACTGATTATCAATATTTCCAAAGATTATTCATCCAGTAAACCTTTATTTTTTTTTCTACAAACAAATAATTTGAAGGGCCAATCGTCCTTAATTCGGGTATTTTTGTGCACTTGACACGTCTGGGAAGCTCACTCTCAACGCTGCTGTGCTGAACTGCTGTTCCTGTTCCTGAATTTGGCTGCTGTTTCCTGATCCACGACTGTGGTCCTGCCATGCTGAAAATTTGGTGTCAACCTCCAAATTTACAGCATGGCAGGACAAAGCACTTTAGGAGTTTAGTTTCTTCATGCACTGACTGAAAAGATGCAGCATGCAGGATTTGTTTTTAACGCATGGACGTGCCCTTTAGCAAGGCACTAGATTTCCTCCTGCTTTCGAGGTCTTGAGGACTCTGACCTCTGACCTCATCAGCAGGGAGATTTAAAATCAAGGATCAATCTGCAGAGTGAAGCAACCAGATTTTATGAAAGGCTTGTTGCCAAATGCACCTTCATTCAGATCAGCCTTTCACCTAAAAGCCAGACAAAGGAGAGCCACTATAGTGCAGACAGTCTGTGTGAGAAAAATACATACGTAACATTTCACTATGGTGCAGTCACGAAAAGTCTATTTAATGTACTGAAAACACAAAAAACAAAAGGACAGTCTAAACATTGACAATACCGAGGTCTATTTTGTGCCTTATCTAGCTTGAGATTGTACATAAAGTTCTTTTGTGTGACGTGAAAAGGATTTGTCTTTCTTTGTGTTGATATTTCGGCTCCTAACTTCAAATATCTGCAGAGACGTGCATTTACTGAAGGAATGTATTCAATTGATTTATTTCAACAGCCTAACCCAGTTGCGCATTTACATAAATTATAATTGTAAATATTGCCTTGAATTGGCACAGTAAAATAAATCAATGGAGTACATTCCTTTAGCAAAGGTCTAACTCTGCAAATCCCTGCGAAGACGGCACATCTGCAGTGCCACTGAAATATTTAGACACACTCACTACAGTCCTGGAGAGAAGATACAATCCTATAAGAATAATGACCAATCCCATAGTGAGAGTAGTGAAAATAATAAAATTAACCTCAAATTCAATCAACTAGAAGAACGTTTTTTGTTTCTTATCTGGAGAAAAAGAACAATGAGAACAATCTGCTTCTGCTGTGCAGGGTTAAGATAGGAAAATGCCACAATTGAAACGTTAGACCACAGAATATCACAGGGCAACGCCAGATCTTTTCCTTCTTCTTTTTTAAAAAAAAAAATTTAAAGTCAAGTGTGAGTCAAAGGATTTCCGGAATCAGCCTGAATTTTCTCTGACGTCTTTAAGGCCACCGCTAATTCCTGCTAACTGTACAGTTTATGCCTTAAAGCCAGCCAAGGAATGCACCACCACTAATGTTTATATTTCCAACGTATCCAGAGACATATCATTCATCTATAGGACACTGGTAGAGCAAAACAATCCTAACATGGAACTAATTTGTGCCATAAATCAACAAACTCCACATGGCCTTCCTAAGCAGCTCTGTTTGGATTAAATACGCAGATTATCACCGAATATCAACTGATTCAGTCTTTCTTTTCATGTGAATCGCTGAGGTGAGGATACTACATCAAGTCCCAAATGAAGTGAGCCTCCTATCTCTGCAACCTTTGCAGATGTGTTCTCGTGCTATCAGCGCTCAGAGCACCTAAACAGCTTTGACTCTGCAACATGATACAGCATAAAGTGTGCCAGACTCCCTCACGGCTGCAGCATTACATACTGATCATATCGAGAGAGAGCGAGAAAGAGAGAGAAGTGTGGGAGCTGTGGCAGGTTACGTCAGCAAGTGCGCTATCAATCACTGGCATTCCTACACTCTGGAGCAGCTGCTCCATTCAGAGGTCTCATGTATATATAACATAATGGATTCTCTCTGTCATTTTTTTCTTCGATTTTAGCCTGATCAGAAAAGCCCCTAAACATAGCAACAACGCTCCACACTACACTCCAACACTGTTGATTTCTCATTGATGACACTGCCTTTTGATTATTTTTACAACAAAGTTCGTGTCTGTTCATTTGAAAACACTAATCTAACACTGTTTTCTGATGCCCAGGAATTTGGCAGGTAGTGCTGAAGGCAGAACCAAAGACATTCAGCCATCTCTGTGAAATTTAGCAACATGCAGCACTTCACCAACCTCCTACTTAATAATACATAAACATAATTTAGACAGCATTTTAATCTTTGAAGTCTACAAAGAACACTTATTTCCAATCTTCTTCCTCTGAGGTACAATGAAACGTGAGGAAAAAAGGAATTTGGAAATGTAACAAGCAAAATAAGCAAACTAAAAAAAAATCTAATAAGAAAAATTTCCGAGCTCATGAAGCTCAGAAAGCTCCTTCGACTCCTATAGGGCTCACCTCCGTGCGTCCTCCCCGCTCTCCAAATCGCTTATGCATGGAAATTTAGATAGAAAACAAATGCTTGAAAACGTTCCCTGCAAAGTTCATGACTGGAAGTTTATGAGCTTATGTGAGACGGTTATGGCTGAAGAACTTATAGGGAATGCAGTAGATCACAAGGGATGCCACAGCTCTGTCTGTGACCTGCCAGTGAACCCTTGTGATCCGCCGCTCTCCAAAGTGGCAAAGCAACCGTTTTTTTTTTTAACGCTTTATGAATTATGGCATAACAGAAGGTAACTGACCAGCCTGACCTGTCAAAACAAACTGATATTTTCAGCTGTGTTTAGACAAATCCACTTGGAAGGAAGCACAATCCCAGAAAATTACCTAAAGACACAACATCAGAAAAAGGTTTTATCTACACAGAAGCTGTATTTTTTATACGCAGTTCAAAAATGTATTTTCTTTGTTATAATGTATGTTTATATGAGACTCAGGTCCTTACTTTGGATTCACAGTTGGAAAAAGACACAAAAGCAACAGAATGATCCCTGCAAATCCTGAGCTGTCAGATGTTTCCTGTGCTATTATAAGTACACAAATGATCTGCAGTTTGTTACAGACACATTGCTGGTTGCTGCCTGAGCCGCCTGATATCTGTAGTGGACGAGTGAAGGACTACTTTACCAAGTCCTTACTTTGACCCTGACATTTTAGGACTTTGTTCCATGAGTTTCCAAACTGTAGTAATATTCTAACCACACTATGACATTCAGTTGTATAGTCTCTCTGTTAATGTTAACACATTTTAGTGTATTTCTCCTGACAAAATAATGTCTTGGGCAGTGTTGGAAGAATCATTTATATTCAACAAAGAGTAGCATTACCACACTATAAAAATCCTGAACTGGAACCTAAGTAAAGTATTATTATCATTATATTGGATGCATTAATGTGGAAGCAGAAGTGGCTGATTGAGACAGTATTAATTTTGACTATTTTATTGCTGTAACTAAAAACTATTCTAATTAAAATGCCATTTTGTCATATTTTTCTCACAAAAATACAAAATTGCATCTTGAAATTATTTTGTTTTCTCCAACCAATCTTGTCCAATTCCAAAAGTATTTATTTTAACACAAGGAGAATCAGCATAATCCTTAAAAATGTACCTATAATAGTGCAGCATGTATTACAAATGCATCTGTTTTGTATGTTAAACCATAATATCTAAATAATTTGAGTACATTCCTCTTCAAAATGTAGTATACAATACCAAGGAATCGGAAAAAGAACAACTAAAGTACCTAGTTTACATAGTTTGTGGTGAAGCCACTGGTCATGGCTGATTTTGTACTGACAACCATACAAAAAACCCAACAATTTAAGATAAAATAATCCCAAGATCTTCAAAAAAAGCAAAAAGGCTTTGCGTTTTGGTTCCTGAAGACATTTTACCTCTCATCCAAGAGGCTTCAGTTCATATTTCTTCAGTTCAGAAATGAAGAACACTCTTGAATCACAGCAAAAAGACAAGTCCAGTTGCATTTTATTGAAGCTCTTGAGATGACCATGATGTGGATGAGTGTAAATCTACAAACAGATCATTTAGAGGTAGATCATAGGCAGGCAGACAGGTACCAAGCTGGATTTTGTTGCTAAATTTGCATCACAGTACCTTTTCGTTTATTTGGATACAAATGGAATAGATGAACTAAGCACAAGAGACCCAAGAACACCCCAAAATGTCCTTCAGGGCTCTCTCTGGCTTGATCTATATCAATTTGGATGGGGAGTGTGCACTCTATCCTCTGTCAACATCAGCCTCCCACCAAATCCCATATCCATCTGTGAATGGATAGCATGTGCGTTACAGAAAAATTTATGGAAATCAAAAAGGTGATGATGAAAGAAGCTGAAATCTCATCTGTGTTAACATGGGATGTGTGTGTCACATGCAGAAGGTTCCTATGGCTTTTGCTATTGTCCGCCGGGGGGATCAACAGCTGACTGGAGAGTGAGTGGTTGGCAGCCATGCTTAACTGTTCTCCCCTCTCTGCTGTTTTTAGCAAACATCCTCCTGATGACTGCGGCCTGCCTCCCAACATGAGAGCTGCACATCTTCAGACATGTGTGCTCTTGTTCACACACAGCCTCGCCCCCCTGCCCCCCACATTACAGACCTCATCCACTTAAGCACATTTCTGATTCAAGGCACTGTACAAGCTTTTTGCACACTGCACACACGCAGCAGATGTAAGTGAAACATTTACAGATCACATGCAAACACACGCAAACATGAGCACATATACACACGCAGGAGTACATCTACGTAGGCACACACACACACACACACACACACACACACACATCACATGCGGCAGACACACACCACAGAGACTTCCAGTCCCCTCCCCCCAACTGAATAGTCTGTTCTGACAATCCACAGGACAGCCGGAGCATTGACGTCAGAGGCAGGCCCATGAAAATACAGGGTCCCTGGGGGGCTGAGGGAGTTATGCACATCTTCACAGCTTGGCTCGCAACTAGTTCAACAACTAAAGAGCATATTACTGCCTCTGTTTACTCTTATTTGTCAGAAAATGCAATAGTAATAATACAAAAAATAATAAAAAATGATCCACATTTACACAAAAGCCTGGCATGCACAAATTTGCATGCGACTGCAATGCGGCTCATCTCAAATGTGACGTCAATGGACGTCATTGTACTGTGATCCATTAGGACAAATGTGAGATAGGTGCATAATTTAGGTTAATGGAAATACAAATCAAAGCACACCATTACCTGCCCTCTGTCGTCTTAATCATTGCCATTTTGAATAACTGCTGTCAGATTGTGGTATATTAGACGCACCCAGAGGAAAGGTTTGTCGCTCGCTCAGACATCCTCACAGTCCCGGGAGAAAAGATGACATCTTTGTTTATTGCACGGTGTTCTCAAACTCGTTCTGTTTTTGTTCTTCTAAGAAATCATTAGGACATCAGAGCCATTAATCTCATTGTTCTTCTGTCATTCTCCTCCTCTCACCTTTTCTGAGATGATCATAGACGTAGTTACAGTTTGCTTGTCTGCAACCAAATATAGTATGTGTTGCTGTGGTCTTAGCTGTGTTGTTGTTTTAAAGAAGGGTCTTACACACAGAGAAAAAGGCATACGGTGTCTAAAATATGTCTTGATCTTAGCTTGTTTGAGTAGAAAGCACTCTAGGTTATTTCAGGCAACGTTAGCGATACAGTTGGAAATTTATTTCATTGAAGGAGCATCAGCATGCATGTTTACATGTGAGCATATGTACAGTATGTTTAGAGATCAGTAAATTATAGCAGGGGATGAATATAGAGTTATCATTATTATATTTTTTATTTTTGTTGTTTATGTTTTATTTTATCATGTTACAAAATACAATTAAGATGATTTTATATGATACATTCAGAATTTTGTTTCATAGTAAAAATAAAAAAAGACAAAAAACTAAAAACTGAATTTCTCAAGGCGGCACCAATCTCTCTAACATTGCTCCTATTTTTTTTTTTTTTTACCATCCTTAAACAATTAACTAGTACCTTAAATCAGTAGTATACTCATCAGATTGGCATTAATGTGTAGAACTACAATATACATGAAGTGTTTGAGGATAAACAGAAAAGGTGCAGACTGAATCTCACCGTATTTATTCGCATTTGGAAGAACTATTTTCTCATGATTTCTGCGCAAAAATCATGAGCAAAGAGCACAGAACAGAATTCTTTATTGCCACTGCACAGTGTGCAATGAAGTTATTCAGCAGTCCTTCCAGTGTGTTCACACAATCTGACATTTTTAAAAGTACAACAAAAAACGTGCCAATATAAAATATAACATCTAATGGGAAAAGAAGAGTATGTGCAAGTGGATCTATGAAAACAGTGGAATCATTTGTTATTTTAAAAACAGCTTATTCGGTATATTAGGAACTATTGTCAACAGTACTGCTACTTATGTTGCACGTCTGGATTTTGCACATAGCTGAGCATGTATGAAAAAATATGGCTTAAGTAGTGCAAAAATTACATACAAGGTGCAGCTTTATGTAAACATGCCTAGTTTCAGTGAATAAATACAAGGTGCATGAGGTAGCATGTTAGCTAAATCTGTCCATTGTCACTGTTTCTCACAGAAAATGGCAACTAAGACCAAAATGGAGTCCACAAGAGGGCATGAATGCAGTAGTGGTTTTCTAAGATGATTTCTTCCGCAGCCTAATTGCATACATATGAATGGGTTTAACCACAATGCATCAAGGTGTTGGCCTTTAAGTCTATGTGCATGCAGGCAGTGTAAATTATTTAAATCACGACCATAAACTTTGTTGCCTAAGGACTTACCTGGACAGCAACTGTCTTCTTTGTCCATCTAGTCCAGGCTAAATACACAATTCCCTAAAAAAATGCCAAAAGAATCTGATTTGGGCATTTACAATTTATTACATCTTTGCAGTGAGGAAAGAGTAAAGTGAATAAGGCTGGTCTCAGCTGACTCATCTCCTGTGGTTTCTCTCAAGTCCAGAACACTTGTGTTAAACCCTAATTGCCCAACAGAAGCTCTGATTGTTTTCTCCGTGTTGCAATAAATTTAAATCTGGATCCAAGCTCTTAATGAGATCCTTATGTACATTTTAAATAATCAGACATTTCTAGCTGATGCTTCACACGTTTTTGGTGCTGCAGCCAATCCAGATGTGAAATACACCAATAGAATCCATTCTTTAGTAGCTGGTGTGTCAATCTGCAAATAAATCAGGGTAAAGTCTGCCCTGTGAGGACCACAAGGTTTAGCTGCACCTCGGAAACTCCATCTCTATACAGGAGGCCACCTTGAGACTGGAGCATCTTCTCAGAGAAAATGTCATCATCAGTCATAAGGCCACAGTTTGTGACCTGCACAGCTGTCGCATGTAATCACTCGGGGGAGACTTCCTTCCATATGGAGAGCCTGGTGACAGGAAATCAAGAGTCCGGTGCAATGGAACCATTAAAGACAGGATGACTTTTTGTCAGCGCAGTTGCATCAAGGGAAACACTTCAGAGATAACGCAACAGGGAATACATGTTGTGTCCCCAAAGACAAGTGGCCAGTAATAAAACTTGGCTCTTGAGCTGCCTGCATGTCCCTCCAGAAGAGGTGCAGTTCTGACTTGTTAACAGGAAACAGGCTGATCTGCTTGAAGTTGCCTTTTATGGACTCGCTGACATTAACCGTATGTCCAAGAAACCTGAGGAGGATGATGGTCCTAATTTTCATTTGGGATGGAGCTGATTAAATAAAATACAGTCTTGTTCCTTCCAGTAAGGTTGTAATATAGGATTATGCTGTCTCCTTTGCTTCCTCTGCAAGATATCGCAGATACATAATAGTACTGCTTCCTTTTGGAAATTCCTTTGCATCTTCAGTAGGACAAGACTCTCACTAAGAGCTATGTTACCTGAACAAACAGCAAACACTACAGGGGAGCACAAAAAGTAGTTGTCAGGGTCCTCAAAATGACAGAACACTATCCTCTACCTGCCAGTGGTGCTTCAAAGTTTAAAGACAAGGAATGATAAAAGTGCATGACTGGCCACATGTAGACTGATTAGACTGACTAACTGGATAATCCAACCTAATTTGGTGTAGGCCAGTCCACTACTTCATTAGTTTCCTCCTGACAGTTTTGTCGAGACAGTTTATTTAAATTGATTTTCCTGGAAAAACTGCAAAATTACATTTAGGCACTATCTTTGTAATCTAAACTAAATGGATCCTTTGTACAGCTGGATTTGAAGGACTGGTGGGTAGAGGTGGTTTAGTTGAGTCTAGTTCATGAGCAGTTCCGCTATTGCAAAACACAACAGCAACAATATTTCACTTGCAAAGTTGCCATACAGTATCTCATGCTTTCCGTTGCTATCCAGAGCTCATGACCTTGAGGTGAGATTTGGAACTTAGACGGACTTCTGGCTCAGCTCTCTCTTTACCACAACGGTCCAGTAGGGAGCCTAAGGTCAAGTCGCTGCTTCTTCATGAAGCGAAAGAAAATGGAAGAATGGACTGGTTAGTGCCAAATCCTGCACCATTCCTGAGGGAAAAAAATCTCATACGGTGCCTACATCGAATTTAACCCAGATTAAGAGAACTTTGTTGCCAAATCAAACATTTTAGCCCCAATACACACTCATCAATACACAATACAGTCTGTATTGAATAAATCTGGCTAATGATGTTGAGTAATCATGTCCTTCTTGCTGCAACTCTGACTGGTCTTGGTGCTCTTACAGCTTTTTTTTCTCTTGCTACTGCTTCTATTGATAACATTGCACTAATCAAAGTAATTTCTGAGACCTATAGGACCACAGCAAAATTGCCAAAGCTAAGCGTCACAGGACAAGAGATGAGCTGTCAGATAATCTGACAGGCTTTAGGCAGACTAGCAGTTTCGCCGGATTATCTGAGCCACCTATTTGGAGGTGAACCTAAAGTGAGCACGCCTAAAATGTCAACAGCAACAGTTTAATATTAAAGAAGAAATATCAATTAATGCCAACAAAGAAAGCAGGGCAAAGCTTAACCAGGGAATAAACTGTGAAAGATGTTTATGAGCAGACAGTTTAGGCGATAACTTTTCTGCTCACCCTTGTTTTTTTTTATAATTTTAGCTGAACTGAGGGTTTGTTTAAAGTTATCTGACTGCTCTAGTGGTGGCGATTGGGGATTTTTCCCACGTTGCAGCCATTAACTTGGGGAGGACAATGTTAGGCTATTATATCCAAGAGAATCAATGGCTAGAGCTACAAAAAACAAACAAAGAAGCTGTAAAAACCCTCTTTTCCTTTCAGCTATACCAAATGAAGCTTCTTGTTCTTGATCAAGAGAAAAGAAATCGTTCTATGTGGACTAGCAAGGGCACATGGAAGTCTGTTTCCTTCCAAGACCAACAATGGGACTTAATATTGACGAGGACTTCCACATTGTCAGAAATAGCAGAGCAGAAAGGAGGAGAATAAATAGTAAAGAAAATGGCAGTGGTGTAAGGCCATAGCTTATAGTGCTCTGGTGTAAAAGACTGTATGTGTGCAACATCTCTAACATTTCTGAGATCTAAAGTCAGTTTTTTATGACCTTTTATTGATGTGAATACACAATATTTATATGTCGATTTTCACAGAGTAGGATAAAAGAATTCAGGTCTAATTGCCTCGTTAAACCAAATCTGTTTGTGTTTTTAAATGTAAACTGACACAGGAAGTCTTAGATGAGCACATATGAACTTAAAAGCAGGACAGGAGGTGTGAAGAGGAAGTAAAAAGCAAGAAAAATTAGCTTATTACTGACATCGGGCAATATATCAGTGCCGTTGTAATAATTCAGCAACTAATGAAATTATGAATGTCTTACTACTGTAATGCAGCATGCACTGTGCAGCACCAGTAGAATGGCATCTCTCATAAAAATGAATCTTTAATTTTCTGCCAATTTTACACGAAAACGTTATTCTGAACAGTAAATTATTTAGTCCCTGCAGGGAAAGTCCTATATCACTGCCCTTATGTACATGGAGGTCAGAGGTCAGGGATCCCTGGAAGCTAGTGGGTGTTCTTATATATTACTGCAACCTAAAGGCAGGATAACTCTAGTCAGTAAAAATAAAAACAGTAGAGGTTTGTAAGGCAACACTCCAAGCATCGGAGTGTACTCTGACTGCAAAATGAAGCATCTGTAAATTCAGAGCGCTGCCTGCCAGAATTCCTCTGCCTAAATTCAGAGCATCACACACACAGTCAGCAGACAGTGTAGAGGAGACCTCTCATATGTACAACTGTGGCCAAAAGCTACAGTGTTAAATTAGTTGAACAACTTACAAATATAGTTTTTTACACTCAATTTGCTGTCTAATTTACTCTTATATGTATAGGATTAGTAGAGACTGACAAAATGTCATTCTAATTTAGTTTTAGTCAGCTAAAAATCTGTTAATCAGGTAGACTTAACCCAGAAGGATGCCAAGAGCAAAAACAAACCTCAGTCAAGCTACAAAATTAGTACACTCCCTATAAAATGTGTCTTTCTCCAGTGTTTTGTTTGTTTAAATCTTGCTCACTATATAAATGCACTATACATTTTGTGGGGAAAAATGTAATGATGTGATCCAAGACGAACATATTTCATTGCACATCTCAACAGTTTTAACGCAGAAGTTGACTGAACCAGTGGAAGCCATCCTCTGCTCGTGTGCCACATGCTGACAAATTTTAATGTGACCACGTAACAGCCCTAATGCTCTCAGTGGCATCCCTGTGCCTCAGACCTCGCACCGCACAATTGAATTCAAAAGCGGAGAGGATTAACGTGGATAATATGGCGAGAAATAAATAAGAGGGACATTGATAAGGCTCCTATCAGTGCATGAGAGAAGACGGGGGGGGACTAGGCGTTCAGGGGAGCTCACAAATGGACAGGTGGTGCAGATATGTGATGTGGAGCTGTGTGCGGAGCGCTGCAGTGGAGAGAAAACTGCAGAAGGCACATGAATCAAAAAAAAAAAAAAGGAAGAAAAAAAATTTAAATGGGTGAGAAAAAAACGTGATGAAAGAAGTGTGCAGGGGTGGTGGTGGTGGTGGTGGTGGTGGTGAGGGGACTGAGGGGAGGGGTGGGGGGGCGCATTTGCGTCAGAGCTTGAGCCAATGAAGTCAGAGATGGGGCAGGCTCGAGCAGGAGATGCTTTTACTGCCACTCACAGCACCCGCTCGGGCCTCATGTCCTCTACGTCACAGAGCTGGCACAAATTATGCCTGCTCGGTGCGCACACGCATGCACATACGCAGTAAAAATGTAATTTACCTGCACTATACACATATCTTGCACCGTTCAATGACACTTAAATTAGCTCAGCAGCACATGTGAGATTTATAGGTAAAACCACAGCGAAAGATTTTGCTTTCAATTCACATTTCTGGAAAACAAAAATATGTGTGATTTTGACAACTGCTCATAAAGAAACAGTTTTTCCATACATTATTTATTATCATGCTTTATGTAGCATTAAGCTGTTAAACACGATATTTAAGTAAATACAACATATAGCCTGACAGCCCCTCTAGTAGCAAATGTCTCGTGTCATTATCAAAGCATGCATTTGTAACTCAGGAGTGGCTCCAGAATTTAATTATTTATTATATTTATGCAATATTATATTAGCATTAAATAGCTTGTGTGGATTGGTCCTTAAGTGTGCTTACATGTAAATTTATTAATTAGCACATTTACTGATTTTTTTTTTTAACAAATGAGAAGGGTGCAGCAGATTTTTTTTAAAATTAAAAACAGCCATATTTCTTTCACGAATGTACAGTAAAAATAAATTCATATAAAACACACATTTACACACACACACACACACGCTCCTGCATCCTCTCACACATGCAAATCCTGGTTATTTAGATTAGCGGGCAGGGTTTCTGTTGGCACCACTTCTGACCTAGATTATCACATCCGTAATTCTGGGGGATGATTATGATGATGAGCATGTGGTCAGAGGTCCGCGGGGGAGGGAGAGTAAAAAAAAACAAACAAACAAACAAAAAAATACACAACCAAACAGTGCCTATTGGCTTTGCTGACGTCATGCGGCCATGTAAAACGCTTCACTGTGCAATCTTGTAAAACTGCAGGCGAAACAGGAGGTCAGATGTGCTTCCTCAGATGTGCACATGACGGCAGACATGCGATCACATGTTGAGCGCGCAGATGGGCAAAAAAAAAAAAAACACAAGGATGTCCGGAGATATTTTCTACCAAGGTTTTTTTTTTTTTTTTGGACCAACACGTGGAATAAAAAATTAGTTAGATTTAGGCTTTTTGTACTTGTGACCCTGTTACAACAGCCAGGGCAGCAGCTGCAGCACTGCTGGCAGGAGTCACATCCTAAAGGTGATGACGCAAGCAGGAGACATGAGCCATGACCTCATCGGCTCACCATCAAACCATCACTCTGCTCTGTACCACACATGGACACGCATACATGCATGCACACACACACACACACACACACACACACACACACACACACACACACACACACACACACACACAGAGCTTTACAAAAGGCAAACACCCTCCCTCAGTGCTATATGCTGCTACCACTCGGCTTGTTGAACACACATACGCTGACATGCTAACAATGTCCTGGCCAAAAAGAGGCCTTTTAACAAACAAACACGCAGTTGGATCATCACTTACAGCTAAGTGATGTCACACAGCCTGCCAGTGTGTGTTCTGTGATGGTGTGTATGTGTGTCCAGTCAGGCACTGCCGACTGACTGTTTGACTCTGCTCCCTGTGCAAAGATTACACGTAGACGCGGCAAGAAAAATGATCTTAGACACAACAACACAGTTTACAGCACTTACAAAATGAAATGCATATCATTATATATATTATAAATGTTTTTCCACATTTGATTGTTTTGTACTACTGTTTGATTTTAGGCAAAAGCTGTCGGATGTGCTTTTGTATCATAAGAACAAAGAAGAGGAATAATTTTTCAGTCTTACTTACACAGAAAATAGTATTACTAAATAATTTAACAAATATCGAAGTGGCACGCAAAGTTTTATTGTTATAAAAAAAATGTACATTGTTTTTCTCATATAAAAATATGGAATAAATATAATCAACTGTACTTTATGGCTTATATTTCACTTCACTTACCTTCAGTGTTAACACAACCTATGTGGTCAGAAAACCATACGGTAACTAATGCAACAAATAAAACAGTGTCAATAAAATGTGTATGATAATTTGCACAAGGACAGATATATCCATTCTGTGCCTTATAAAAAAATCACTTAAAAAAAAGAAAAGAAAAGAAAAGCAGAGAAAGAATTTGGGCAGCGGCTTGGAGGGGATGAGCGGTAACTGGCTGTCTGCATCCCTCATCAGAAAACCAAGCAAAGTAAGTATGAATCATAGGTATGGGTAAATATGGGTGCTGACATACAGGCCTGTCGATCTCGCTGCACAGCAGACATCAGAACAGACCAAGGTGGCCACGCAGCCAGACGTCAGGGCTGTCTGTTTACTGATAACACACGGATACAGTCCATTCATGAACTAAACACACTGACACACACATTCACACACTACTCATGTCTCTGACTCGCACTTTAATCTGAATGATCAGTCTGAATTAGTACAAGACTTTCTTTAATCTTCTTATTCTGCATTCTAATTATTGTATCAGAAAATTACAATAATATGATCTATAACCTTATTTACCACTGCAGTCAAGTGAAAACCAGTCATGTCAGTATAATGTGACAACATTTATTTTTGCCTGTTTTTTTTTTAAAGTTCATAAAAATTGTGAACGTGGAACCTCCTTTGAAATTAAAGGTGCATATATGAATCTGTAATTTTAGGGAAGTTTTCAACAGACAATATCAAGTCCACCTTTAATAATATTAATAATAACTCAAGAAATATTTTAAAGGAATTCTGAGTTACTGCTCGTCTGCTCAATGGTGAATTTTTCTGATGCCGCTCCCTGCATTTCATTTTTATACTTTAGCCCCACCTAGTGTTTATCTGTCTGAGAACATGGATGGAAGCGTCTACCAGCTACCTTCAAGTTAAAGAGAGGGTAAAGGTCGTAACTAGAAAAAGCTAATAAATAATGCATAACTGCAAAAAGCTAACAAACATCAGGAAAGGAAAAGAATATGGACTCTTGTGCGAATCTCTGAGTGCACTATTGTGACCTGCAATACACATTAAGACCACAAAGTGGTATTCTTGTACAAGTTGATCTTGTTCCAAACTGTCTGCAGCTGCAGCCCTCTGAAGCTGTGAGCTGCTGCACAACTTGAGTCCGAAGAGAGAACATGGATGAGAATATTCGTAAAGACGTGTGTATGTGTGTGAGGCTGAATGCGGTTTACACACTAAGTGCTCCATGGCGTCACAGTGGTGGCACACGGCCCTGCGAGCCTCTGCTGCACTTCCACAGTCTTTCAGCATCGTGGGCACAAAGCCAAGCTAAAGAGACACACATGGTGCGCTGCTGGAAAGCCATCCCAGTGTATGACGCTGATGAGCAGCCTCAGTTTAATCTTTGTGGACAAACCGATCCAGGAGATCTGGAACTATTCTCAACAGCAGTCGGAATTCAAAATGAAAGAGAAACTCTAACTGGCCTTGACCGTGCTGATCTCCTGTCTTACAGGAACAGGGCCTTTTTGTTCCCGTGAGTGGAGGCCATTTTGTAATGCATGACGTATTGTTAATGAGGTGGGAGCGCCATCATTGTTACAGTGGAGAGGATATATGGCAGCCATTTGCTCTAATGACTGTGATGCAAGAATACAAAAATGACACATTTAAAATATTATCCCGTCTCCCACCAGATAAACTTCCTTTGGAAATAATCATTCTGTTGGATTTATTGACCTATCAGTAAAATTATTAGAATTAACATCCCTGTTTGGTTTGGTGAAACTTGTATAAAACCTATTATGTACTATAGCAGAAATAACGTGTTTACACTTATATTTACATGAGTCATATAAAAAACACTTCAAGCTGCTTAACAATGGTACAAAATTATTTTTTGTAATGTCATACAAACAATTACTAAAGAATTATCCGTCAACTCTGCAGCTCTGGGCAGCTCTGTGAAAAATTTTAACATGTTTTAATGCGTTTTGTTTTTTCATTTTACAACAAAGACCTGTTTTTTGTTCATTCTTGTTGCTCTCGTTAGATTAGACTTAATCAGCAGCAGGTTGTTCATTCAGCAAACAGGAAAAGTTAATGACAAACTGGCAAAGAAAGTAGGGCTTTTAGCAGGAGGTGGTGGAGACCAAAACAGAGCTAAAAGATGAGCAAATATTGGACTTGCATTCATTGCATTGGCAGAAACACAAATAAAACATGTTAATGTTGTGTGTCTGCCAGATGTTAGACGCAACCCTTTGCTAATATGTTTGTCATGATAACTTTACGGCGTCATATTGCGTCAGTGTTGTGTTTATGGGCTGTTCCACTGTACCCAGTAATCTTGTGTTAAATTAGTCACACAGCTGAAAACACATGCTATGTCTGTCAATTCGTATTTGCACAATGGCTTTATTTTTTTCTGCCATATTTACAAACAATTTGTGAGCATCAAAGCAGAACACCCAGTTCATATTCTGTAGACAGTATTTATTATATTAATTTATCAACCTGTAATTAGGAGCTGGTCATTTACACAGCTGAGTGCTGTTAACCAGCTGTGGTGGAGGCGGTTGGTGGGTGGAGAGCTGAAGTGGGCACCCAGGAGTGGCCCTGTAATTGACAGGTCCAGGCTGCACACCAAGAAGCAAGACAAAAAACGCTTTGTGGCCCTGATATGAATCTCAATGCCCCCGTTTCCACACCTCCTCTCCTGGCCTCACCGTAGACATCTGAGCAGTCAAAAATGATCTCCATGAGAAAATGCGAGCTGGAGCACTCAGGCGACAGTGAATGGAGCAGCGTCAGTAACAGCATCACGGTGACGAGCGAGTTTTCAGGTCCTTCTCAAGATGCACAGATGGCTTTATTGTTTTTGTTGATAGCAGTCAATCAGTTTGAACAAATGAATGTATCACAAAACTTTCACTTCATTTTAATATAAGCATTTACCTGACTGAATGCATTTTAGAGCCACATCCATCTTCTAAATACTACAGTATATTATCTGATTCCTCACTTATTAGTATTTACAAAAAGGTCATTTAAATTTGGCTTAAAATCTACATTTGCTTTATCATTATGCCTGTATTAGTGTACCAGAGTGTACCAAACCTCTATCAAAGCGTTCAGGATGGCAAAATCTTGAGTGGGAGGGGTTCAGTGGGTGTGCACCCCCTAAGTAGTCACAGATGCCAGGCACAGTTGGGGAAGGAAGTGCCCGGCTCTCTGTCCGTGTTAGCCAAGGGAAACTCTGATTTGGGCGTGGGCCCAAAAAGATACAGAGCCAAAGACAGCAATGTAAACAGCTCACATCTTCATAGCAGACGAACAAATCTGCAGGCCCGAGAAGTCGGACACGACATCTGTGGGTTTAACTTGATGTGAGAACGAGTCACTAGACTAAACTTACATAAAAATAAACCTTAATGACATGGAAAGTAAAGTAAATTTTGTTTTATGTTGCAGTTAATATCTATGTCACTCTGATGACAATTCACAAACCTGCTGTTTTAAAAGAATTTAAGTCATGAAAACTGTTGTCCACTCTACATTAGCTACCCTTTCTGGAAAGGCATACTGCTGGTACAATTACAAGATGTAATTTTCCAGAGAACAAAAAGCACAAACTTCCATATGTCTTAATATTAACTGATGTCAGAGTATATTTCATATATTATTGTAATTTTGGTGGTTGATCCCTTTAAGAGTTGTATTGTAAAAGGAAGTTATATCACAAAATTAGTAAATTCAGTATTAGATTAATGTAATTTAGTCTTCAAAATCAGATACAACCATAACAGTGATTAAATTACTATATTTATTGAATTGCTGATATGTATTTTCCAAATCCAGTCATGAGAAATGCAGCCTCGTGATTATGTGATGATGAATTTTAAACTTGAATAATGTTGTGCAAAGGAAGCACCACAGAACTCCAGTCCTCATGCAAGCCATTTCCATTGCTACAGCACCATTCATGCAAGCAGGCACGACTCTCTGCTTGAAGGTGATGCTGTTCTTGGCCTTGAACTTACAACTCCTGTCATGTGTTTGCCAGAGCATAATAGCAGTCGCGCTGCTGATCGAGGTATTTCAAAAGCTGCCTCTTGAAAAGGAGGAATGCTTGAATTTCAAACCGAAGGATGAGTGGAACCAATGTTTTCAGCCGTACGACCGGGGATGCAGTAGAAACCAAAGCCAGCTGCACTCACTTCGGCCATATAAATCATTAATATGCAAACTCAGAGTGAGTGGTATCAGACTGATGCAAGTTACATGAGATCACAGGCACTTTGAGGGAAGAAAACCATAACATTCCTGAACAGAGGGCTGATTTTTGTTTATACTGGCCTTCCTTTACCATCCACTGATCACAGAGCAGGTCTCTGTGATCATAACCATGACTGGATTAAAACTTCCACATGCCACATGGTGTTTAATGTCAAAGGGACCTGACCTGTAAGTGCACAGTTTGTTACAGCTAGTGAGCTTTATTTCTGCTGTTGAGTTTAAAGATCCTTCCTCTGGTGAACATCTTTTTTTCACTTTAACTTGTCCATATGGTCGTTTTTTGGTACTAGAAGATACATCATGAGTGAAATAAGCAGTCAAATGTCATGACAGAGGATTCTGGCCCAAACATGCATGGCTGAATTACTCCAATATTACTACTTGTCATTATGCAGTGTGTAGTAGAGATTGGTTAAAGTAGTTTTACAGTGTTTGAGCAGAGTGGTGGGTGAGCTGGTGAGCTCGAGCTGCAGCAAGTGGAGAAAGATGAGTGGAGAGTGAGGCAGA
Organism: Dascyllus trimaculatus; assembly: GCA_024666655.1. Lineage (NCBI taxonomy): Eukaryota > Metazoa > Chordata > Actinopteri > Pomacentridae > Dascyllus > Dascyllus trimaculatus. The sequence goes on along the minus strand of CM045464.1, from coordinate 22,222,446 downwards.
GACTTTGTAGATGGGCATATTCTAAGGAATCTAATGGTACAGAGGTATATCTAATTTGTTTTAAGGCAGGAAATGTTTATGGGGAAAAAACTTTTAAATATGCAACTTTGATACAAAGAGATGAGTTCTTAGGGCCAGAGGTAGCCAGGTGTGGCCTCCTCAACCAGAGGATGATCTTTAGTTGCCTTGTTAGTCATACGAATAGATGACAAATTGAGAGAGCTGTCTTGGAGCTCAACCCAGCTTCTCCAGTTTCACAAAGATGGCTCACTTTTAATGAGGGTAGCCCTCAGTGTTAACTCACACTGCACAGCTCACATCCTCTAGAGAAGATTAACTTTAGAATATTAGATTAAAACCTTTCCAAAAATCCAAGTAACTGAACAATCAGATCACAGAATTTTAGATTTTCCATTGAGAAAACGGAGCTTCTAATAGTTTACAGCACTAAATAATAATAATGGCATTTACAGACACAATGAAGCAGCTCTGTGTTTCTTTCTGCAGAATTGCTGTCAGCGGAGGCTTTTATGCTTTGTGCTTTAATTCCATCACTGCAGACCAGAATAACATGAAGCAGTTTTATGATATAAATTGGAAAATAAAAGAAAAGATGGCAGTAAAAAGAGTCATTTTATTGCCATAACCTAATATTCCTGCAGAAATGTCAGATGGAATTAAACACTTCTTTTATGTTCCGATGATGTTGCTGATAAAATTAGCAACTCCTCCTCCATGATGTAAATATATTTGTGGTCGGATAGGAAACCAGAGTCACTAGAGGCAGCTGATACCAGCTTTGAGATGTTAATCATGACCACTGTTAGGCTCATTAAAGCCAGGAGCCCCCTAAAAAGTTAGACTAAGCTGAACTTTCTTCGAGGTAGAGGCCCCAGTCCTAAAACTGCCTTAAGTGAAGATGACAAAAGATGGTTAAATGACCACAAAGAGATGCAGAATGACTATAAAGAGACAGAAAACAACCACGAGGAAAAACAAGAAGATCTACCCAGTTTAATAAATGATGTTTTGTTGGGTTTATCAGTGGGAATGTATATGGTATGGTTGTTCTAATGCAGTTTGTACTTTCATTTTCTTTGTGTTTTGCAGCACCCCTTAGTCCACAGCCGGGACTCCCCGATAAAAGTCTCATACAATTTATATCAATGAATCAATTCTACTATTACAGCTGAAGTGGGTATAATACTATAGCTGGTGCATCATTAATCTCTTTATGTGTATAATCCAATCTCTGAATCAACAGGTCTCTCTCTGCCTGAGTGATTACAGCCATACTACCAACCAGGCTGAGCCCTGCCAGCCTCTAATGCCACAGTTTCCAATACTTCACTCTGTAGCTGAAAATCAAAGTCCATCCTGTAACTGAACCTAATGCCACCCAAATGTGACTCTGCCAGACTGACAGGAGATTATAAAAAGTAATCTGCAGCGGCATACATTGTTTTCCAGGGATGAAAAATAGTTCTTTCAGTGGGGACCTCATTGCATGGCAACATGGCCAAGTCACTATACAGCTTTATTATGTATGGTGCACCCAGACCAGGTCTTTGTGTATCTGACTTTACAATACAGGAATATGCTACATAAAGAAATCCATTAAACAACCCCTGAGGATAGATCACATACCTGCACTCTGGCAACAGTTCAACTTTCACACTGTCATCTGTGACCACGACTCCTACCTTGGTCGCTGCTTCCTGCAGGCGGAGATTCCTCAAAGCCCTGGTCGTCAGGACTTTTCCGTTTCTTCGACATTTGCTGCTCCCTTTTCGAGTGATTGATCGATCCCCCGCTGGATTGATATCTGCTGATAACGTGAGACACTTTCAACCGGCAGGGTACAAAACACACACAACAGTCTGGGGGAGGCGAGAAGAGAAATACGAATAAATCTCAGTCCCATTCATTCAGATCCCTTCTCTGTATGTGCCCTTTCCAGCGTGCTGTGTGCGCAAAGTTACCATGTGGTGTCCAGTCGAGCATCTGGAGGCACAGCGAGGCATGGAGCCGGTCAGCTCGTGATTCTCGCCGTAATCGGACGAGATGCGTCTCCTGCGGACAGTCCGAGGCTTATTTCTCCTGACAAATGAGAAATATTTGCAGCTGAAGTGATTTGTCGATCACGTGCGTCGCGGATTACGCGTGAACCCCGCTCAGTTGGAAATTACGCACTGAAGGCAACTTGTTGATCCGCGTCTTCATGACCAAAAAAAGTGGTTTTCGTCACTCCGGATGCGTTTAAAAAATCATTTCAGATTTTCAACATTGTGTGAGGTGTTTGGCTTCAATGGTGCCCGGCGACGTCAGACTACAAGTCTAATCAGGCATGGATGACGCACAGCCGACACAACGGGAACTCTTGGGTATCTTGAAGAGTAAAGGCCAATGTAAACGGAGATTATCTGGACGCAGTCTGCCCGCTAAAGTACACCGAAACATGCGTCCCTAAACATCTGAGCTGCATACTAAGTTGCGGGCAGAAAATGTGCTCCGGCAACATCTGTTAAGGAGGGAAGGATTCCTCCAAAGCGTAAAATTGGAGACAGTGTAGTACAGAAGTGGCGTGGGGGGAGTGCGCGGTACAGTACCTTCTCTTTTACAACAGTGCGAGTCCAGCGACGAGTACAAAACACCCTATTTGTCTGTGACACGTCTTGCGCAAGACCTCCTAATCCAAGTGCCAGAGTAACATAAATCGAACAAACACGCATTGTGTTGTGAGGAACCAGTCTTTGGACGAGCCGGTTTGCTTTCGGTGGAAGTGTGCGGGGAGCCTCAGAGCAACTTGAGAATAAGCGGTGAATAAATGCAGCGGGAGAGTCGTGGTATTGCGCGTACTACCGAGGAGGCAATGACGCCACCGGTCTGGCTTTTACAAATTGCTTGATGGTAGTTTTCCCCTCGGGTCGAATCAGCTCTGAATGCCAGAGAATAAAAGACAGGGAAAAAAAGAGCCCCTCTTTCTGCAGCGACAAAGAAGTGTGGGTGCTTGGAGATGTTTTCAAAGACATCCAGTTGGATAAAACTGCTTCAGTGACCACTTTCACACATTTATTTTCCTCTGAGGAAAGTCACTGATGGGTGCCTGACACCAGTTGAGCAGAAAGCCCCCCCTGCGCCTGTCTTCATTCCTTCATATGCTGATTTATTTATGAACACTCCCGGGTCAGGGGATCATATTCCATTTACTACATCTGGTTTAGATTTCCAGTGCAACACCTATACTGTTTCTCCCCTCCAAAAAAAAAAAAAAAGTGCCACAACGCGCACACTTGCAAGGCAGGGACAATGCTTTAGAATTTCAAAAAGCCAGTTTCTTCGCAAAGAATTGCATTCATGCCACTGACGCTGGTATTTCGTGGTATTTTCTGAAGGTAAACACGCCTTTCTCTCCCTCTCTCTCCCTCTCCAGCTCCCCCCTCCCATCCCTCATTCACTGCAGCTACTGACGTCAAGACATGCTTGCGTCAATGCTCCCTGCTTTGACAGAGAGCTTTTTTTCTCACTGGGATCATAATGGGATTATTAGGCTTAGAGAAATACCCTGCCTTTGTGGCTTTTGAGATTTTTAAAATTTATTTATTTTGTTTGATAGACGTCCCATTATCTTTTTTTTCTTGCTTAAAATATTATTCCTTGGAATAAGAAAAGAGACACATAATTGGCTGTTAGTGCAAAGACTGAGTGATTATGTATCATTCCACAATCTGGTGATGCTTTTGCTTTGGATTTTCTATTATATTTGTAACACTTTATAACAGCAGTGGTCATAAATCTTGAAAGGAGCGACGCAGATTAGATAAATGCATGTTTATAGGCATAAATCTGCACAAAAATGAAGACAATAGTTCATATTTCTAACAGTAGTCCACCTTGTTTTGTATTGACACTCAGTTAAATATCTCAATAGACAAAAACAGCAGCATCCACACATGGTAAACTATAGACTGAGACCATTTCAGTCGCAGAGATGGGTTGACACTGAGATGCTTCGAGACATGAGTGAATCAGTCAGTTGTGTATTTGATTTAGCAGATTAGATGTCTGTTCCTTCCTGTCAGTCTCTGCCTGTACAAGGCGGAGGATGTCATGATGTCCTTATACACTGACCTTGATCCACTGGGCTGAATGGGCTCTTGTGCCTCTCGGCTGGCCTCGCTTCGCTTCAGTCATAATGCCATTTTTTAACACTTTCTCAGCTCCATCAATTGCTCTGTGCTTTGTGCAACTCTGTGCATTAATATTCAAACACTATCGTCCATGCAGATGTTAGTGCTGTTGAATTTTCTCTTTAGGTAGCCGTGTGTTCTGCTGCTTTCGGTTAAGGAAAACGTTACAGACAGGGAAGGGAAAACGGAAGAGACATAGGTCATAATGTCGTCAAAAAAATCCCCCTTTTGCACAACTGAAAGTGACCGTCTCAAAAGAAAGGCCAAGGTTTGGGTTGAAACATGAATGGATTTCTGTTGTTTTTGTAACATTTTAAAAGACAGACACAAATTGGACTATTTCCAAGCCACAGCAATACAGTGAAAAATCCCGAGTAGTGTCTAGTTCTGAAAATAGTGTTACCGTAGGAAGTTAATGCTTATTAAGTTATGTCTTTTGAAAAGATATTGATGCCATAAACTGTATATAGATATATACAAACCCTCCATGACATCACTTGTAGGTTTCCTGATAAGCTGTTTTAAAGCTCAGTGTGGTTCTGGCCATCAGTATCTCTGCAGTCCAGGACTCCTCCTCACACCCGGCTAATTCCAAAATGAACAAAGAGGTGGTAAGTGAGTGGAGCTGAGTTGGGCCATTCAAACATTTCTGAGTCATAAACTGTGGTATGATGGCAGCCACCTGCCTCTCAAAGAGGCCACATCCTTAATTACGCACAACTTTAAACCTTAACACAATTTGATCCAGGTGAGTAATAAAAAAATCCACCCCCATACAGTTGTCATCAGTGGGGGAATTAGCAATGGAGAGCAAATCCCTTTCTTGTACCAGGCTTTAAACATATTTATTTCTACTGTAAAGTTAAACATTTTAACACAGATATCTATGGACATTGACTCCCTTTTGTAGCCAGCCTCAAATGGCCATTTGAGGAATTGCATCAGCTCATTTTTTTATTTTTTATTTTTACCCCTGGTGGTTGCTGCTTGGTTATTACATCTAGTTAAAGACAAAAAAATCCTTGAAAGTGCATCTATGTCCTTCTTTATTTGCTTGCTCCTATTAGGGGTCACCTCAGCAAATCATCTGTTTCCATTTTTTCCTGTCCTTTGCATTGTCCTCTGTCACACCAGCCACCTGCATGTCCTTACAAACCTCCTCTTTGGCCCAGTTCTTTGCCTCTTGCCTGGCACCTCCATCGTCAGCATCCCTACCCAAATTTACCCAACATTTCCCCTCCACACATGTCTAAATCAATTCAGTCTTGCCTCAGCTGTCTCTCTGATACATAGATTCCTAATATTTATCACTGAATAGAGTCTTTAACTCAGTCAAGTCCCCCTCTATGACCAACATTTGTTTATCTGCAAAACATCAGGAAAATGTAATGAAATATATGCATGATTAGGAAACACAATAGCTTCATACCTCCTTGCTTTATCTCACATCTGCTGAGATGTCAGCTAGACAGCTGTAGATCCTGTTTGCTGACTTCTACTAAATCCAGTGTGTGAATCAAAACTGTAGCAAACTTTTTAGTAAAACTGTGTATCCAGCTATTTAAATATGAATAAGATTTAGTTTCCAGCGACATGGAAACTAAATCTTTACACAGTAAGAACACATGCTGACCCATAGCACGTTGCCAGATATTTGGAGCCAGATTTCTCTACAATCCTGTTGTTCCTGATCATCTCCAACTGCAGACCTGAGTCACTGGAGGTCACATAAAGGCCACCATCAACAATTCTATAGTGTTACATGAACACCCTCTGCATTATGCCCTTTCTGTGACAACTGAGACAACACAGCATGTTACTTTATTCAGTGCATTGCAATTGTTTTGTGCATTTTTGTCATGTTTGTTATATGAATAGTAGTATCAACACTTAATATCTCTTTGGTCCACCGAGCATACAGATTAATATGCTTAGTGATTCAGCAGGAGATGCTTGTGAAGCAGAAGCCTGATGGAGGCAGCAGTGGAGCTCCGACTGTTATCAGAACATGAAGAATATTCATATATTTTTTTTAACTTGAAAAGAATTTCAGATGACATTATGATCGGATGTTGGTCGGACTGGTTCAGAGACCTTCCTGTCCTGAACTGAGGGCCCAAACTGTGTCCAGAGATGTGTACAGTCCCAATATAGGTCCATTAAGCATATGTTTAGCTGTAGTTTATGGGTGAGCAAGACAAGATATGGGCCAGTGGTTTGGTTCACCTAGTTATAGAGAAGAGGAGGAAGTGTTACCAGTGAGGCCCTTGGTGAACCCTGGATCCACTAAATCCAGCTTTTAGAGTTTGCAGGAGAAGGAAAAAGAAATTTGTTGATGGTTATAAATTCTATAAATGATATTTTTTGTAACATAACACATAACAAGAATCCATTTTGTTTTAGAAAACCTTTAAATCTGTGGCAAAAGTTTCAGTGCTATAACATGAGTCAAACACAGAAATCACTATGTATGTCCCGGGGTTATCTTCATGTTATGCACTGACATGACTAAATATAGTTTCAGCCTAATTAACAAAACATGTGTCGGGACTCCCACTATGGCAAGCATTGTACATACTGAAGTAGAATAAAAGAGAGCACTGTTTTGTGCATTTAATAAATGGGTAGTTGTTTTGAAATGAAAATACCATTAATCTTATTTGGTATTAACTAACGGCCTCAAGCAATACATTTTATGAACTTTATATTATTTACAGTCACTGTTTGGAAGATAAATCATGCATCTAAAAATGATATCCAGTGTTTTATTTGATATATTGTGCAACCATGGACATGTTAAAAAATAATTTATTCAGTGTGGTTGGTTTTATTGAACCATTGAGTGTGTTAATGCCACACACAGGGTGAAAAACACGTTTCATATAGAAAAGATCAAGCTTCAAGAGGTTCAACTGAGCATGCCAGTAGTCCAGTTTATTCATAATGGCAACTCTCACAACTCTCCAGACACAGGAGATGATCCTGTGTGACGAAGGAAGCTGCCGAGAGGGATGTGAATGTGAACATAGTGTTAAAGTTGAGTGTCGTTTCTCACTCTGACGTCCACACTCAGTCTTACACAACCGCACCAGTCAGAGCCTTCTATCTGATGTACACAGATGCAATTCCTCACCTTTGTGTGCAGAATACTCCATCTTTACTTCTCCACAGGAGGAGGAGTTGAGGTATCTTGTAATACATAGGTTTATTCATTTCAAAAAAGCTACAAAAAAGCACTGATAAATTATGTTTAGCCAAAAATAAAGACACAGAACCGCCCCAATTGATGTTTTAACTTTCAAGGAAACAAAGAACTCTAAAATAGAACTGTTGCTCATGTTGCTGGAAGCCTTTGGCATCATGATTTAAATGAATCCTACAGGTCTGTGGAAATGTGTAACATCTAATAATTCAACAATGGGGGGTGTTACACTAGACTTGAACTTAAACAAAGAGCATTGTAGTTTGCAATGCACAAAACACATTGAAGTGACTGACATATGAGAGATGGGTGTTTTTTTTAATGACATGGAAAGATGTGTATCATCTGCATAGCAGAGTATTGACGTTAGATCTCCATTTTCATTTTATTTTTTAAAATATTCTGGAACATAACATCTCAGAAAGTGACACTGTGGTACAAAACAAATTTCATGTATGTATTTACAGTACATAAACCATGTGTTTGTTTCTCATTTACACTATAAACATTGCTTGAAATTGTCAACATTTTTCTGCTGTCCAGCATTTTTGCTTTAAGCTTACTGCTATGAATATCATGGAGTTATGCTTAATATAAGCAGATTAGAATAGATGTTGGTTGACGGACATTAAAATATATGTTTTTTTCCTGCTGTTCTAACAGAAATATCATATGGATTCAAGAAAAAAATAAAGCAAAAGAAAAAAACCAGCATAGCTATTTTGCTTGCTAAGTCATAAAAGTTTGAATTTAAGCCTTTGCTGCATCTCATTAACAGTGGACAAGTCTTGGAATGTGAACATCCTGATTCAATCTAAACCGACCACAACTAAAGAAGAATATTTGGTTCATTTGGGGTCAAATAAAACAGTATATTTTTGAGTTAATTCTTCCTTTAAGTCACATCAGATCAAGCATCCTGCAGACAAAGTTTGAGGAGTGTCTCTCTGTCAGTTCGTAGAAATATTTCCATCAAAGGGATGGAGGTGTGACGGGGGTCCAGGCTGATGGCAGTCGACTGTGTGGCGAGACGTCGTACTGAGCAGCGGTGTCATGCACTTCTGTGGCTGTGCCGCTGTCATACATGGGAGAGCCAGAGGAGGGCACTGTGACTGAATGAGAGAGGCTGGGATAGTGGCTGCTGGACCCTCGAAGGAACTGGGAGCTCAGACAGTTGTTTATCCCCCCATTCTGGGACACTGGAGTCAGAGGTGAGTTACTCACAGACCACAGGCTGGTGTACTGACTGCACAGAGAGACGCGCAAAAAAAAATCTCATTCACCTTCTCTTGCAAAAGTTCAAACATGGAATCCATAAAGTACATATTTTTATGTGTGTTTAATTTATCTAATATGCTTATGAGTTACGGAACGTTACCGAGAGAATGTTGGGTCAATTTTTATAGAAAGTGCAGTGAAGAAGACGAGATTTAAAGCAAAATGTATAATTTAAGAGATCAATTATTAGGAAACACACAAGGTATCTGATTATCTGATTGACTATGAAATCATGGAACAATCTCAAGCCAGTATGTTACACTTCAGTAACCTCAGAGATACGGTTCATCGAAGAGTTTTTAAAGCTTTTTTTTTTGTTCTAACTGCAAAAGTCTTTTTCTTGCAAGCCAGAAGATGAACCAAATATCCCTAGTTTTTCATGCAGAAATAGATTGCTTTTAACTCGTTACTGCTCAAAATCAAGACATGAATAAAACTGTTCTTCCACAAATATTGGATTTAATCAAGCTTTGTATGATCTTCTGCCTCATACATTTGCACTACTTTTCTCACCAGTATTATCAAGTTGATCATCTGCATGTTTATCTTATGTAACTTGTTATTTCATCATAATTTGCACTTGTGATGCTTGTTATCTAAATGTGGTGCTCCTTGATATTTGTTGAATCTCTGTTCATCAATTAGAAAACATGTTAAATACAGGCATGTCTGTGGAGGGATGAACTCTTGCTCCTCAGATTCCATCTCAAATATTGATTTCTGTTTAATTTTGTTGTTTTGTCTTTCTCAATCATCCTATTTATGTTTATCAGTAGATTCAATGAAAATAATCCAAGAAGAACAACACAAACCTAGAGCTGGTACTAGAGGTGGAGTTGTGGGCCATGGTCATCATGCTAGAGTGTGCTGGCATCTGAAGACTGGACCAGTTGTCATGGCTTGAGAGCATCGACAGACACGGTGAAGAGTTATCAGAGTAACCGGCTGCAACACAAAACGAGACACTGGGGTTCAGGGGTTTCAAATATATTCATGAGAAATCAAATCATGTCACTTAACTTGCTGTATTCTCAGTATATTTCAGGACTTGTCCCCCTGATATCAGTATGACAGTTGAAGGGGTGAATCTTATACATTCCTTGTCTGAAGCCAAACCATTTACTGCTCTGTGGCTCCACTCACACAAAAGCCAGAGGAATGCAAAACATTCCCGGCGCAGCAACATTTGTTTGAGTTTCTTGTTAATAGTCGGGGGAGGAAGTGGTGTGATTCTTGGATGTATGAAGGTAAAGGGAGGAGGGGGGGCACTCACTGGGTGAGCTGGTCCGATGGCCGTATGGGCTGGCATAGGGGGCAGAGCGGTGGTTCCTCAGGGTGGAGTAGCGCTCGCAGCCGTGGGATGGTGAGAGGGAGATGGGACTCCCAAACTGGCTGTGAGGGCTGGCAGGAGGGCAGAGGGAGCCTGTGCCCGGAATAAACCAGCTACCTACTGGCTCCACAGAGGAGAAAAGAAAGGATGGAACCAGATGAGCACCATGAGTTTCCCAGTCTGAGATGAAAAACTAAAAAATAAATATGAATAACTGTAGAGTATAATTACATTGAGAATAACCAGATTGTTGGATTTCATTGGCATCTTCCCTCATGTCCTTGGTATCAGTCCTGCAAGAATACAGACTGCTTTCGTTCTACTGCACACATTGCTCAACTAATCAGTTACTGCAAAGGTTCTCTTATGTGTTCTTACCTCTCCTTTGCATCTAGAAAGGCCTTGGCAAAAGGGTTGTATTTGATTTTCAGCGCAGTTATCTAAAATGCAAAAATGCAACACATAAAAAAATATTTAGAGTCGTGGTTTGACATCAATAACCTCACAGAGGACGAACCAAAGCGTGCGCAAATGCCGTGCGTAAATTACGCACATATATTAGGCGAATACATAAACTGTGTTTGTATGGCATTAATGTTATTATTATTGTTAGTTGTTTAGCTATTTCTATTCACATGAAAGTAAATAAACAAAACAAAAATTCGTATTACCAACCTCTTCGTTTTGGTATGCTGTCACTGCAATGAACTGTGTCTCTGGGAATGAGTGGCTGGTGATCATCCTCCGCGGGCCTCCAACCCGAACTATGTGGATGCGTGGCTCGTACTTGTGTAAAGAGTTTAACATTATCTGGGGGGAAAAACAACAACACAAATATTATAATTTCATATACCTGAACCACAATTTCCACGCGTATTTCATTTTGAAATTAAAGATTTGAATTTGTAAACGAATATGGAAAAGAAGAAGCTGGAAGAAACCACAGAAACTGCCCACCACTTACCTGACCTCCTCCGTTGAGCTTATTAGTGAGTTTGACTTTGCTGAAGGAGACGGGAGCCTTCATCCAGTGCGCCCCGAAGTTCGGAGAGTCTGGATGGATGTACACGCAGCTGGGAGTCTGAGGTTCAGGTTTGCCACCGGGCACCCACTCCCCGTTCACATACTTCCACCTGTGGTTGTCCGCAGATGCGAAGTCCAGCAAAAAAGAATACATAGCGTTCGGGTCCAGTCCAGACACGTTCACTTTCAGCACTGGAAACATGCGCCTTGAGGAAAACACGATATTAGGTGTTATATTTGAAGTTTACGCCATCTATCCATCTATCATTTATATATCAGTCTATCTATCCATCCATCCATCCATCCATCCATCTATCTATCTATCTATCTATCTATCTATCTATCTATCTATCTATCTATCTATCTATCTATCTATCTATCTATCTGATAGTGTTTTGCGCATTGAGCCTCACCTGCCATTCTTTGTAACAATCATTTCATTTGTAAGATCCTTAAACTTTTGCCACAGCTCGTTCTCATCCAGGGACACTTTGAGCTCCCTCTCCGTGGGGTCTCCCTTCTCGCTGCCGGCCTGCAGCTCGCTCTCCACGGCGCTGAGGAGGTGATCCACCCGGTACTGGACGGCCTTGCTGGGACACTCGCCAGCGCCTGTCGCCATCCTGTCCAACAGCTCCAGGGCTGGATAGTTGTAATCACACGGATTATTGAAGAACCTTAAGCTGCTCCAGAATCTCTTTCCTTTTCCTCTTCTTCTTCTTCTCCTTCTTGTGCATTCACACAGTCACACTTTTACAGCTCCTAAATATATAGGCTGAAGAGAAGCTCCATGTCAGGATGGGTGTTTGGAGCAGAGATGGTTGGCTCGTCTCCTCTTTGATCTTTGCGGGCTTGTCACAGATTGGCTGGGAGCGGCCATATCATTGAAGCCCACAGGATGACAGCGTTTTGAATAAAGCAGTTTAACCGTCTTTATTACATCAACCTGTAAATATTGACACTTAGATCAAAGCCACACCTGCAGAAACCAAGCCACTGTGGGCTGACCATGGCTGGGCTGTAAGGGTCAGGCTTTAGTCCAGATTTACATCTTATTTCTTCAGATTTTAGGAGAAACTTTGCCCAGTTTTAGAATAATTTAAATGCTGATACTCTGTTCTGACTTGAAAAGCAGGTTCACATTTGAAAAAGACATCTTTTCAGTCCTGAATTAGTGGCTTCACGTTGTACCAGTGGGTGGGTGGGGGGGACTTCTTCTATAGCACTGATAAATTAATTAATAGAAGAGTGAGCACATAAATAAGCAAAAAGAACCACATCCTTAATAATTTTATTACAAACTGGTTTCACTTAATGAAACAGACTGCACTTTTAATATCTATCATCACTCATCAACTCTAATTGCAGTTTTAAAATCATATTAATATTATAGTATAATTTTCATTTCAGCAGACCTTCACATGTATTCAGACTTTACAGTGCTAACAACTGACATTTAATTGTTGTGCAATATTGTTATATGACCGCAATGTGGACAAACCATAAGATTTTAATGTTAAAAAAAGGAGTATAGTGGATTTTTTTGAAGATTAAAGACATTAGGAAGTCCCTAAATTGTACATTACACATAACTTGTCAGTGACCTGTGTTTTCTGTGTAGTTTTTCCATAGCTTAAACCCACGGCCAATTATCTAAGGAGAGAACAGAAATATATGATCAAAAAAATAGATAGATGCATTTTTACAAAAAAACTAAATCCACGTTGAGAGATACTTTTACCTCGACATGCTTTTGCCGGTACACATCTTCCATGGATAATGGATCAGGTGTTTTATGACAGCTCACCTCTAAGTCCCAACCCAGAGGCTCAAAACATTCATGGCTGCCAAGAAAAACCCACACATGCACAATGCCACGTGATAATCACTCGTTTGTCTTCAATAAACACATTTTTTTAAAAAGGTTTTGCATATTTGCCTTCATGCACCTGTCCAAGGTCATTCTGCTCAGGTGTTGGGGACGTGATGTTTGGCGATTTTGGACACTTCTTGGTTGTTTCGGAGACCAGAGACGTGGCTGACTGGTTTGGCTCTTGTTCCCTCGTCTGGAGTGAATGACTGGAAGGAGGACCTTTGAAAGGGGGAAGAGAGGAAGGGAAAAACACTGTCGCTGACAACTCGGCAAATGAAACATATGAAGTGATTTACATCCATGTAAAGCAGCGGTGTCATTCTCACAAATAACCACTGCCTGCTGGTCATGCTGTTGCTATGGTGGCGCCCAAAAAAAATAGAAAATAAAAAAAACAAGCGTTAAAAGATTGTGTGTGACAGCTACATGCTAGCTTCCGTAGAGCTCTGTGGTGTTGTTTGTGGCTGGTTTGTGTTACTAACCAAATCTTGGACGCCTCCTTCCTGCTGCCAGCACAGTGACTCTGTCTCTCTGTCCAGCAGTCTGGACCAGAGTTCACAGTAGGCAGAGAAAAACAAACCCCGACTCAGTTTAAAGAGAAGTTGAAAGACTTCTTCAGCACGCTTCTCATCTTCAGTCCTGAATGTTCCTAAAAAACTACAGAAAAAGCTTAAATGATCCCTATCGGTGCATCATCCTTTATGTTTCTGTCCGTTTTTACTGACCTCTGGGTGAAAGCCATGTTGCTCAAAGAAAGATCATACATTTGTCTCAGCTGTCTCAAGTAAATCTCTGCTTTCCTGCTCTTCTCAGGAATCTCAGGGATTATCTGGTTTAGGAGAAAATACTAAACATGAGCGTTTCCCTCTGTTGTTCTGTGCTGAGCTGCTACGTGTTAATGGCCGACCTACCAAATCAGGCATCTTGCTCTGGAAGCTCCTCATGAAGTTTGGCTGCAGGGTTGCAAATGTGGGGGCTTCCATCTGTGGGTGGCACATATTACATTTATTCATCATTTCCTTGCCGATCATCCATTTTGTAGTTTGTAAAGAGACCTCTCCTTGTGTATGAGCCTGGGTGACCGTGGCGTAAAAAGTCAGAGGTGTTATAACCAGTGTCATTTCCCACAGTCCAAGTGTCCCATTTGGCGCCTGTCTCTTCTCCTCCAGCGCCCCACCCAGCGCTAACTGTCACACCAGGCCACTTCCTGATGTTAGTCTGCAGCACTGGGAATTAACATTACTAATCTATATGGTGCCATAGATCCCCTAACCTATACCCCCCACCCTCAAAGGATAAAATGCAGGTGCAACTCAAATAAAGGTCAGAGAACACATGGAACTTGTACTGACTCAGCTTTGAGTCTTTTTAAAGCTGAAAAAACCTTAACAGCGTTTTAATCCATTTGTTAGAAATCACTTCAGTGCTGATAACTTCTAATTCTGGTTCTGTTGCCTTTTACCACTGGTGTCCATTAGAGCAAGTTAAGTGAGACTTTCTAAAGTTATGATCTTAAAATTGCACTTACAGTTTGACATTATTGCAACATGATGAAATTTACAAGTGTAAATTGATTTGACAAACCTTTTCTCTTCAACCACAAACTACCACTGGCAGGTGGGTTTACTATGTGTTCACTGTGATCTGTAACATAAACAAGCAAGTCTCTACTAGCTCAGTGTTTTATAGAAATAGATGGAGGCTACATGGCTTTAAGATTGTGAAAAACGCAATTTAATGTAGCCACATAAAGTCATATAAGCCTGAACCAAGTGGTTAGAGGGAAAAATCAGTGAGTCCCTGGTTGAATTTGAATTTAGTGGGCTAAAAAATTGTAGAAACACTGGTATTATCATTTAGTTTGCTCTCATGAACATATCACAAAATGTAGCACATCAAGTAATTGAAAAACACAGCCACATGATGCAATAGATTAAACAGACAACTAAATATCACATAAAATTACCATAGCGTGGACAGGGTGCATATCAGAGACAACTATACCAATGATTTGCAACCTGTCTCATTAAAACTAAAACTCAGTGATCTGCAACCATAAAGTATAATCTAAGAAAAACAAAAATACTTTACTTATTGGAGTTATACAACACTCCTGGGAGTAAAATGTGTTCCCACACATTGGTGCCTTAGGGGCCTCACTCAAAGCCTGGACTGACACCTTGACGGTGTTGGTAGCAGTGACAGGTCCGTCCTGCAGCAGGACATCTGAATATTTCACTCCAGAGCTGTGGTGAGGAACACTCCTGCATGCCTGCTGGCTTTGACCAGTCACTGTTTGCCTTCCCCAGCTCTCCCTTCAGCCAGACTCATCCTCTGTTTGCTTAAGCCCATTTTGACACAGAGGTGAGAGAAAAAATGAGACCTGCATGCTTGCTCATATATGCTCATCTCCGCACCTGAGCATAACCTCTTCTCCAGGGTTCTCACTTTCCTGAGTCGCTTCACCAAACTCTCTCCTGCTCTCTGATACCACTGTAAATATTTTAAATAGTATTCTCTGTCCTCTAGTACCATTCTTCTTCCTGCTTTCGTTAAAAAATTCTTAATACAAGTTTTTGTTTGCTCTTTGGGCTATTTGCCCCACTCGCACAGTGATTCATTACCTTAAAATTTTAAAGTATGGTTTTATATCTGGGCAAAAAAGATGAATTTGCTTTCTTGCCGGAGTGTTTCATGACATGGCAGTGCATTGAATATCAAGCAGCCAGCAGACGGTTAGCCTAGCTTAGCATAGTAACCAGGAACATGGGAGAACAGCTAGCCTGGCTCTGATCCTTCTATTAGCAACTCTAGAGCTAAAAAAAATAATATGCTACATTTAGTTTTATTTAAGTGGTATTTACATTTATGTTCTGTCTTATTCACCACTGATGCAGAAGTGTTGCTTCCAGTCATTTCCATAGTTGTTCAGAATGTTCCAGCATGTTGCATTGTGGGACACAACAGGCGAGGGTGACTGGTCCAGTCCATGCTGGAAGTAGTATCCCAATCAGTATAGTATCCAGGCATTTCTAGCACACTCCTAACATGCGGATTTTGCTTTTTTTTGCATACTGCATTTAACCCTTGTGTGGTGTTCGGGTCTGTGGGACCCGTTTTCACTTTTTATCAAAAGAAAAATCATACAATTAATTATTTTTTCAAGCTCAAATTCACTGGCCTTGGCTCATTTTCTGTGAAGAACATTTATCAAAACAAATTTTTAATGACCACACACCCTACACCCCCCCTACACATTACTATTACATACAGGATGTTCGGGTCCACTGGACCCGGGGCTAATAAAAGTGTATAAATTGTTGGTCCTGTGTACCTTCACTCTGTCCTCGTCCTGTCTGGGCCTGCTGTTAGTGTGTGTGTGTGTGTGTGTTTGTGTGTGTGTGTGTGTGTGTGTGTGTGAGTTTTGTGTTTCTGCCATTGACGTTCCCACACAAGGTTCCAACATCATTGCAAAATTCAGGTACTGACACCTGTCTGCTCTCACATTCCCGCATGTTTTACCCTCTGTCTTGTGGGAACCAGTCTTTATTTTTTCATATTCTATCCCAGCTGCAAATTGGGGGGCAGGACACAATAAATATAGCTTTGCCAGTGTTGGTCCTTATCACAACTGATCAAAAAAGGTTCTCTGTTCAGAGGGCCTTGCAATTGTTTTCTGATGACAGCGAAGCCTTTGATGATGATGTTGGCTGAGAGGAAGAGGTTTCAGAATGTGAGGATCACATTTCTGAAAATTCAGAATCTGAAAGTGACTTGGAAGAATCAGATAACATTGAGCATCAGCTAGCTCTAAAACGAAGATAAGCCACAGGACCAGCCCGTCAGGAGCCAGTCCCAGGACCAGACCATCAGCAGCCATCCCCAGGACCAGCCCTGGAATCCTATGTGCCAAAGAAAGGCAAGAATGTGGTACTTATGAGTTCACTGCAGAGGGACGGGAGGATCTGTGGCCAGGAGCATCAAAAATCAGAGATCATCATGGATTATAATGCCACAAAAGGGGTGGATAAGCTGGCGACTACGTACAGCTGCAAAAGGAGGATCCTACACTGGCCACTGGTGATATTCTTTGACATGTTGGACATTTCAGCGTACAACATCGTTGTCATCTGGATGGCACTGAACCCAGAGTAGAACAGAAGGAAGCTGCAGCCAGCAGCAACAAAAAGAAGAGCTGTGAAGTGTGTGGACCCGAGACAGACTGAAAAATACAATCTACATGCTTGAAGTGCAAGAACTACATATGCAACACACACAGTAAAACTCTGCCCCTCATGTGTTTATAGGCTGGTATGAAAAGGCAATGTGTTCAGTGAGGCTCATGTGTTTCTGAACTGACATAGTTACTTCATGTGATCAGCGTGTGCTGTGTAAACTGAAATGAATGTGTTAAATTTCAAATGATGCTCAAATAAATGAAAATCAATAGTTACAAAAACCTTGCTTCATTTGTAAATTTGCTGATATTTTCCTCTCATATCTTGGATTGTAATTGATTTTCTTTTTTTAATTAACTTCCTTAAAAAAGAAACAAAAGCGAGTAGCACTTCAATTCATAAATCTGATCTAAGAAAGGTAAAAGGCAAATATTAACCATCCAAGGCTATTCTGTTTACTATATATTGCTTGTAATTGGGATGAAGGAAACATCTGTTAAGTATTTTAACATAAAGTTGTATGATTGTGTTGAACTAAACCCCCCAAAATGCAGCGGGTCCACCAGACCCGCCAACACTGGCTGAGTAACAAAAATATGAACACCACACAAGGGTTAAACCAAACAGTATATCCATATAGCTGGAATACAGCTATAGATAGAAATAGTTAGAAGTTTTGACAAATATTCTTATTTGGTCCTTTGTCAAGAGTTTTAATGAGAAGGCTGATGCCACTTTCACATCTGTGCAATAATTATGAGGCCACTGGCAGCAGCTGATTAGCTTAGCACAGAGTATAAACCTCCAGCCCTCACTAACTAAAACATTAATGTTGTTTGTTTATTACAAACAAAAGAACAACATGTAAAACCTATAATTTGAGTTTTTTCTAGGCATCTTTGGAGCTTAATTGGCAGCTTCAGGGTGATGGAAAATCACTGCTGCCAGTTAAGAAATAGTCCCTTATAATACTCTTTATATAACCACAGTTGATCGTTTTTACACATTTTTAACACATGTTTTTCTAAGTAAACCTTGAATAAATAGCATAGAATAGAATAGAACAGAATGTATAATATCACAATTGTGACACGGCTACATTCTTAAGTTAAGCCTGCTAACGCATGATCACAAAGACAGAAATGTTAATCTAAGCGAGCTGTCAGCAGAAAACAACACAGCTTACATGACTTAAATTTAATGTTGTGTTTGTTTTTTTGGCATTAGGAACAGATCAGCGAACGGAGGCCACTAACCTTGAGCAAACCTTCAACAAAGCTCTCTTCAGTTGCTGCCCAAAAAGGACTTGAGTAAGTTAACATCATGTTTTTGTTTATTAGGTAGATATCTTAAGTGTGATCCTGATGCTAAATTCATTTGGTATTACTACACCCACCATTAGTATGTAGCAGTTTCACATGCAGCCTGTATCTCCCTTATTCTCTATTCTTTCCTGTTAAATGTTAGTTCGACACAGTGGGAGAAAACTAAGGAACCACGAGAAGGGTGACACTAACTGACTGGATATACAGCATATTATCAATGAGATAATAGCAATACACTTCACTGTTGAGTGTATTCTATTAGTGTAGATGTCTCTGTGTTGGTTGGAAGAGTCAGTTGCAGGTGTGTTTGCCTCTCGCTGCCCTTGTTAAGTGGGATTACTGTCCCTGTGGTTTTCACACTAACCTTGAGAAACATTTGCTCAGTTTCATCTGTTTCCTGGTTGCCATCGAAGATCCGCTCCGCCGAACTCTCCGCTGAACCAGACCCTTGCTTTAATAATCTACACACACGCAGAAATATATCAGAAATAAGTCCATTTTATATGACACCTGGAGGGCCGAAGTTCATCTACAGGACATTATACTTTGATCCAAAGAAAAACTGTGTCACCCCCTTACAAATGTGTAAAGACGTCTCTCAGCATCGCCTGGTTAACTCGCTTTCTCTGATGTGTGACCCGCACAGTAAATGTTGTGTCGCTAATATATTCCTAACGGTGTGCTACTTCTCAAGACGAGGCCATAGTGTGGTGCAGCTCACACCCGATAACACTGCACACTCGGGTGACAACACACTTTGTCTGCTGGGTGCAAACTGGCTCCAAGGAGGACTCCTGAGCAAGGCAGCGTTTACTCACAGGACAGTGCAGCAGGTAACAGATCTGTACAAACCCCATGGGCTGTAGAGAATGCAGGTGGAGGAATGAGGATGTGGGACCTGTGTACTCATACATGTACAATATTAGTGCTGACATGTTGACAGGTGACATTGTAGAGACTTGAATATGACATCAAGTACTAACAAACGGGATCCTGCAAAATTGAAGTTAACCAGACCAGCCCTGTCTTATGTACATTTTCCACTCATTGAGGTCAGTAATAGACACGGTATGTTCTGGTCAATCTAATTTTGCAGACCTGTAATGCATACTTGTGAAATTCAACATGTTGAGGAGAGCATGACCAGATGGCCACAGAGATAGAAAATTACTGCATCAACTGTCCAATAAATCACGGTAGCTAATAATAAACATATAAATAGACACAAAGCGGGACAGATTGGATGAACTGGCTCGTTACTTAAAAACATAACCCAGGGCTTTACCGACTCCATATTTGGGATCCGGCTCTAATTGCTTTTATTTTGGGTATTTCTCATGGATGTGGGGAATGCACTCATGGCACAGCCGGGCTGTGGGGGCAGGAGGGGCCGCTGTCTCGCCATGTTTGTCTGTGGAGCGCTGAGATATCACACTGATGGAGAACTTGTCAGTCCAACCCTTCACTCGCCTTCTTACCAAGCTCCTAATGTCCCCAAACCAATGTGCTGTTACACGGTGGCAGACTCGTACTAACATCATAGAGAGAGAGGATTCATCCCTAATTAACAACAAGGGTGACAGCAGCCGACACTGTTCTGCTACACATTCACAACATGGAAACACAAAGGACACTGAAAGTGACATGTGCAGGTGAAAAATTGAAATTTAGATTGAAAGTAAAAAACTGTCTCACAAGAAAATTTGTGAAATTTGCATTTTAACCTTTGCGCATTATTTAATAGCCAGTTGTTGTGTGTTAAGATAAATGTCATGATTAGGAAGCAAGAGAGAGCCTTAAGAGTTTTCGTACTTAGAATATTAATATTGTAAGTACTTTCAAGACATGCAAATCTTCAACTTGAAAAGGCTTAATTTGAAAAACGTATTTTGTGTGTGCAGGTGAAATAAAACAGTTGAAACATCTGAAAATGCTGTTTGAAATAAAATCGCTGGGAAAAGAAATAAATTAGATAAAACAACAAATTTTAAAGTCTCACGTGAGTCAAAGCTTGAAGTTCAATGAAGAAGTTGAATTATTAGCTGAGATCTGGTGAAAAAAATAAAGCTAGAAGTGCGAGTGATTTGTTGGATATAGTGCATAAACTGAAAGATGATGCTGTATCAGCTGAAGTGAAAGCAAAATCTTAAAGTTTTTTAAAAAATGAAAGCATGTACAGTTTAATTATATATAGTGATAATGCGTGTGCAACTAATAATTAGCGGAACCACAGTGCAATTCAGTCTAACAGGCTCTCAGATTATCTCTGCCACTTTTGGTAAATGGAGTGCTGTTTGCCTGGAAGCCCATAAAGCTTTAAAAGAGGAGAAACTCTCCAAACAGTTCAACATCTGCTCGCAGTGCTGGCATGAAGTGACACCACTTGCCCAATTGCTATATCTCTTTTGAGGTGGACATAATTACAACATTTTCCCCTGGATGATGTTTGTGAGAGTCTGAGCGGCTGTCGGAGGAGCGGAGTTTCCACAACGGAGGGGTCAGATTGTGTTTGGTCATCTCACTTCTACGTGAGTAATCAGCTCTCTCCTCCAGGAGGGTCCATGCTAAACAAGCCTCCAGTGGAGCGGCTGTTTGTTCGGCAATCTAGTGCAAACAAAGATCCAGAATACTTTGTGCAGCTGAGTAACATCTCCCTCCACCACAACACTGGCTGTATCTTGGAAACGCAAAAGCCCAGACATACTGTTGGTCCTCAGATATATGGAAAACACTGCAAGACTTCAACCGGAACAACTTAGCAAAAGTTTGATGTTTGATGCTGCTTAAATGAAGTTCATGTTGTGTCATGTTGAAAATCGCAAGCATGCAGGTTTTAAATGATCAAAAAAAAATGCAGATATACTAAATTTAAGGTTTTCACAACCTGGAATGGTAAATGTGATCATCATGCACTTTGTTGTCAGCAGTGCAGAGAGGTTTCTCTGATGTCGTATCAGTGGCAGATCTGCTTTCCAACACTGTAAACATACATACATGGTTACATCTGTTGTTCTTCTTTCCATAGCAGATGGAGAAAGAAAGACATTTGACAACGCATGTGTGACTCAACTCTTTTTCCTGACATCTGGCAGACTTTTCTGAAGCTGTGACGGAGGACTGTTATACTTGATGCACCTATAAAAGTCCTCCAAGTCTTGGTGCGTTTTCAGACGTCCACGCTCAGATAACTGCTTCTGGAGGTCAAAGATCTGAGAAAAGCATTACATTAATAAACACTTCATTTTTAAAGTCACCACAAGGGACAAACAATAGAATGGAAATAATTAAAGTTGGGTGTCTGTCACATTCACATAATGACGTAATACTTTCCGTGTCATGGCAAAACCTACCAGGTAATAACTGGTTTTGGGGAGGGTCTTCAGGTATGAGTCACTGTGCTGCAGCTTAGAGAAGGCCAACTTCTTTTGTCTCTGAGCACAGAAGAAAAGAACAAGGAGGCAGACAGACGAGAGACAGAGACGGAGAGTTGTGGGAATGGAGATTTAAAGTGAGCCTCCCTTGTTCCAGGGGCTGGGAAACAGAGCACACAGAACAAATGAGAAGTAAACACACAGCCACAGGAAGCCATTAACTGCAGCAGGGACCAATTAGGCCCCAGCAGGTGTTCTTGCTTTTGCCGGCTTTGGTCCTGCCTCACCTCTGACAGAGCCTCGATCTGGGCTGAGGAAACAACGGGTAGTTTCATTTGCTCAGCAATTTGAAGCAAAGGATTCCTACTGGAGGGCCTCTAAAGTCGTTTATTGTGCCCTCTTTGTCCCCCTCCCCAAGTGCAAGTCATTAGAGAGGACAATTACATCCTCCTCAAGGAGCTCGACTTTTACAGGAGGGGAAGATAAGACAGGATCTCTCTCATGTTAGACCCCCTCTATGCAGGCGCTCTCTGAAGCATATTGCTCTTTTCACACCCAGTCAGGAGAGACACAAGACAGTCAAAATCAAAGTCAACCACAGGAGCTACAGCAAGAGGACAAATGATCGAGCAGCAGCAACTGAAATTTATGTTTTTAAAAAAGTGAAGAAATGTATGGAAGACAAGAAAGACCAGAGGGAGTTGAAATAAGCAACTAAATATCAATTTGTGAAACATCACTTCAAACCAAAAGTAAAACTTCCTGAGGTTTAACTAATTTTTCAGGAAGCAGTTTTAATTTAGTTGCTCATTTTAAATTCAAACTACATGTGAAAATCAGGTTGCTTAAGTTAGATGGCACAGCTAACAAATTAAACAAATTCAAACCCTTTAAACTTTCTTTGCTTCCACAGAATGAACTTAAAACACCAGAGTTAACTGAGCTACCATCGCTTGAAAACTATTTCATCTGCAGTTAACATCTGACTGCAGGATGTTAAAATAGCGGTTGCTATTGAACAGTATTAACTGTGCAGGACATTAAGACTTACAGGATGTAGATGTTAACTGTAATCATTCTAATGATATGCATGTCACTTCAGGAGTAAAACGCAATGTGAAGGTGTTGTCGTCAGAACAGAGGGGCTTTGATTTGAGCTGTTGTGTATTTGAGCAACAGTGTAATGTCTGGCAGGCGAATGGTGACCTGTGGTGTCAAATCTGGTCCAACAGTAACTTATGCTGTCCCCCTGACTAAAGGTTATATTTTTACATTCGTAGTTTATGTGAAATAATTTCTTAGAGTAGATACAAATGACTATTAATGGGGGGAAAACTTCATCGGTCCATAGATACGTTCCCAAAACAAAGAATTTTACAATGAGGTTTCATTTCATGCAGAGTAGGCAGCAGAAACAGAACAGCGAGGTTGGAAAGTTAGAGTTTGTTGTTCAGTAGAAGTAGGATGTAGTGTGGTTGTAGTCCGATCAAACATCTCATTACTGGGAAAACTGGGAGTGTGTAGACAGAATTTGTGAAAGATGGTAAAGGAAATGTCAGATGAAGCGGTTAAGACGAGTCAGTGGATCTGGATTAGGAGGAATAATGTCAGCTGGGGGACAAAACAGGCTAGGTAGTATCAGTGTTGTCACTGCCTGGGTCTGTTGAACATGAAAATACTGTATGGGTTGTGTTGTTAAATTGTTATGATTTGAATCTTAGAATAATATTACTGATTTTTTGGAGTGTTATGAATGTTGGAATGTTGTGATTTGAATTTTAGGATTTGAATCTTTTGGTAAATGGTAAATGGTCTGCACTTGTATAGCAACTTTCTCTACCTTAGTGGTATCCAAAGCGCTGTTACAAAGTGTTTCACATTCACACACCAATGGCGACAGAGCTGCCATGCAAGGCGCTAACCTGCCATTGGGAGCAACTTGGGGTTCGGTGTCTTACCCGAGGATACTTTGGCATGCGGAGGGGCCGGGGATCGAACCACCAACCTTGGGATCAGTGGACAACCTGTGCCACATTTTGCCCCATTTTAGAATGTGACATTTTGTATTTTGGAATGTTATGGTTTAAATTTCAGAATGTTATGATTTGAATCTCAGGATGTTATTATTTGAATTTTAGAATGTTATGATTTGAATCTTAGAATGTTATGATTTGAATTCTACAATGTTATGATTTGAATTTTAGAATGTTATGATTTGAATTTTAGAATGTTATGATTTGAATCTTAGAATGTTATGATTTGAATCTTAGAATGTTATGATTTGAATTTTAGAATGTTATGATTTGAATCTTATAATGTTAGGATTTGAATTTTAGAATGTTATGATTTGAATTTTAGGATGTTATGATTTGAATTTTAGAATGTTATGATGTGAATTTTACAATTTTATGATTTGAATCTTATAATGTTAGGATTTGAATTTTAGACTATTATGATTTCAATTTTAGGATGTTATGATTTGAATTTTATTTAAACATATTAAAACATACATTCCTATTTCCAATGTACCTACAACACTGACCCCAGTTAAAAAAACAAAACTGGATGAACATTGCTGACCCCTGGTGTTAAGTAAGAAAGACAGATAACACAGGCAAGACTGGATAACCAAGAGTTGTGCTGCCCAAGAGCCACAGATCCCTCAAAATTGCACCACTAAAATCACCTAAATGTCAATTAAAGCTTGTCCTGAGTTATTGCCTGTCTTATAGAGAAACTTTGTGTCTAAATCCTACAAGTAGGACTGTTATTTTTTCAGTTTAGTGCAGCTTTTTTCCATTTTTCAACACTAATAAATGTGTTTAATGAAAGTACCACAAACTTAATTTCACATTGACATGGTGCCTCCTATAGTTAGAACAGACACAAATGGTGTAATAGCACTCTAGAAGCACCTTAAGGAAATAATAAACGAGAAAATAAATCACCATAGTTGGAAGATATCAGCCACTGTAACAATTAAGAATTTCCTCTTTTGAGCTGACACATTAAATAATATTATAAATAATATTTCTACAGAGAAATCCTTCAATAGAGACCAATAAATGTGAATGTCAGACAGATACCTTCAGGTTTTGCGATGTCTGCAAATCATACACAACATAATGAAAGGTTTATAAATTAGATTTTAAGATTTCATTATTTACCTGCTTAGTTTCAGCCTCCGACTTTGCTTTGACTTTCTCATTTCTCTGTTGTAGCAGTAATCTTTGTGAGTGCACCTTGTCTTTGAACAGACCAGCATAGCGATGATGGAGAGCATCTCTGGGATGATGCATGTTCATGCTGTCCTCTAGATGGTGCTGATGGATAAACAAAGGTACAATTGAAGAGAACTGAGCTAAAAAGGGCCACCTGAGTATGGAGGTGGAGACCAGTGTTTTAGTATCGACTGTGGATAACTACTGATTACTGTGTGGTCTTAGTGATTATCAGTGTCCTGATCATTATACCACTGGCACAGTATTTATCAGCCTGCTCCACCTGATGCCTGGCCTTGGCCTCTTGTTCTGGGTCTTTGCTGCTGTCTTGAATTGTTGTCCTCCTACGAAGCTCAGTTTTGTCTTCATCCCCTGCCTATCAACAGCAAAAACCTAATTTAGATGCTGTGGGAGTGAATCAGTCAGCCTGCCAGAAGATTAAAAAAAGAATACACTTTTTGGTAATCCCTGCCAAGAGCATCCTCCCACACAACAGCTTGACATTGTGTTCTTGCAATGCAAAAATAAAATAAAAATAAAAATATATGCAGCAGGAATATGCCCACCTTCTCCCCTGCAAAGCCCTCACTCTATTCCCCTGATCTTCTGCATGCCTCTAGGAAAGAATTTTACAAGGCTATGATCTGCCTTAAGCGTATCAGTGGGCAACAGTGTCCTTATTTAATCCTGATGATGAATCATACCTCACAGATGCTGCATGGGAAAGTGCTTGGGACAGATTTTCACTACTTCATCCGGGAACAATTGCACTAAAATATAAAAAGTATGGGGCGCCAAGGATTTTCAAATGTGGAGCCTGCTGTTATAAAGAATGCAGTGCTAATTGGAGTAACATGCCACAGCAAATTTACCACAGAAAAGCTACATTCTCCCTTTTACAACCCTTAAATGACAAATAAAACATGTTTGAGCTTTTATGTGAGGACTGCACTCTCTGATCTAAGTCTTCTCTGAGGTCGCCCTGTCCCTGGGAAATGCTTCGTTCTTCACGGGCCGCCGCTGACTGACCGCATTACTGAAGTTTATGGGCCAAGACTGTTCAGGAAGTGCCTGCTTTGTCTTTTCTCACAAAAGCTGCTGGAGACACAGGATTTATCAGTTCCGTTGCCACAGTAATACTGTCGCAGAAGAGCAGAGGGACCTGCAGTTCTTTTGCTCTCACTGCTGTGTGCAAAGTGTCAGTGACAGGGTGAGGACAGCGTCCATCTGTGCTCCCTGCCACGATAAATCAGTGGAGGATAATGTAGCTGCCCTGCTGTACCATGTCACTCTCCCAGACAGTGATCATGATACTGTAGTGAGGTGGACAGAAGTGTGCAGCCATTTCTTTCTTACTCTTGATCCAAAAAGCAATGTGGATTAGCATTTCAGACAAGAATAGAAAACACAGACATTAGATGCCGCAAGTGTAAGCAAACAGTCTGTGGCAGAGGATGAAAAAACAGCTGAGAAAAGAGACCTACAGGGCTGGATTTAACAAGTCCGAGTGAAAAAGACCTCAAAGGGCAGTTTGGAGAAAGTGTTTCCACTTGTAACCAAGCCAACCAAATGCAACTGTTGCTAGATCCTGCTTCTTTAAACTCTCCCGTTTCCAGCTGAATACAAGTATCTCAGCTACTTCAGACAAAATAATGCAGTTCCTACCCCCAGGACAGACACAGTCATGAACAGCTTGGCTTCGAGCCCAAATAAGACAGCAGTGAATGAGCCACGTAAACAAGGCCACAATTGAAGTGACACAATAGAAGAGGATTACACAACTTGTGGTCACCAGGCCAGTTGATAATATCATTACAGGAACCATGGAGAACCAAACGGGTCTTGGTACACACTGTATTGGCTCAGCCGTGATCTCAGTCCGCACCGGCCCACAATAAAAACCACTGAATGGGAGCATCTATTCAGGACAAGATGCTTTATTGTAGCAGCTTGTTTGTTAAATCACGACATGGATGAGAAAATGTGTAACGTCATGTACTGTGGTACAATATTTACAAAGTGGGACACATGTTTGACACCTGATGAAATACTTCATTGTTTACCCATTCTTGAATAAAATGTCATTTACCAGGAGAACAAAATGGGGAATTAGTTATTTAAAATACCTTGCTGGCACCGACAGGTAATAAGTGCATCTGAAATAGAGGGAAGAGTGCTCCAATAGTGCAGATCTTTGCACTCAAGTCTCATGGCAAATCCACCATCAAGGTTTAGTGAAAACAGGTCAGTCACTCAAAAGCATAATAATTCTGAAAAGAAAAGGCTTCCAAACAACAATATGGCCTGAGGATATAAGTAGAGGTACTTTTAAAAATATATCTTACCAGTTGTCGGTGTGTGAGCCCTTCTTATATACTGGAGTATCTTAAACTTAAGCAATCTAACAGACACTTCTCTGTCCAAGTTGGAATTGAGCTGTAAAGTGAACCACACTGTGAGTAAAACTCTGGTTACCAAGTTACAGAGAACAATACAGAAAATTAAACCTTATTGCAAGGAACCTCCACACTGAACATTCAAACATAGTTAAAATAAGTTTGTGACAATGCATAGAAGCTTAATTTGTGTCCGAGGCCTGCGCGCAGTTTTGTTTTAATGATCAGTATGATAAAGTGTGGTGAAGTGGATCAACAAAGAAGCCAAAAAGTCATTGGATGGATTAAATTCTCATTTACTCTCATGTTTGGTTTATGGTATTTTGTGTTTATTTTTTTGTTGTTGCTGAAAACAGTCATATTCTAGCTTGGCCTTTTTTTCCAAAACAGCTCTTTCTCCCTGAGCAGTACACTTTCAGGATAAAAAGATCATGGGCATGTCAGGGTTAAACTAACACAATTGTGAACACACTTGCAGCGAGTCATACAGATCTGGCACTTTGGGGGTGAAATTATCTGCCAGATTGCGATGCCAACACTATTTATCTCCTGTACACGCATTTGCTTTGTTTGATGTGACAAAAGTAAAGCAGACTGGAGGTAATTTCCTGAAGGGATCATGCACCTGGGCCCTACAGTACTCTGGTCAACCCTGCTTAACAGGAAATCTAAGAAGCTTAGAAACACTAATGCCCAAATGGCCCCAGGTAGCTACAGTGGCAACAAAGAAGCCTTTAAAATGCTGTCTGGGAACTGGCCAGAAGTGTGAAAGAAATCTAAATGACGGCAAATCAGCATCATGTAACAGAATTATTAGAGAGGCACAAAACAAATCGGATTTTAAAAGATTCAAAGGGGCCAGTGACAATTACATAATCAAAAAAAAAGACAATTGACTTCAAATGGCTTAAAATCATCAGCTGAGAAGAGGAAAAAAAACATTTGACAGTACAAATATTTTGTCAATATTAAATACTGTACATCACTCATAAATCCCTACAAAGGATATAACCCTCTTATTAGAGGAAAAACAAACGTTCCAGTTTGTTTTCAGCAGCAGACGCATATGAAGCCCTGTTATTGGCAGTTTATTGTTCTCCAGCACAAAAGAACGGTTTCGCGTCCCTTTACGCAAACCCTACTGCCAATCCATAGGCGGCCCGCTGAAAACAAAAACCATGTGCAAAGGACGAGAATATTAAGGTTTTTAAATGTAACTCCCCCCCCCCAAAAAAGCATTGAATAGGCATTAAACTCGTGAAGCAACGTTCCTGCGAACCAAAATCAGCCCTGCTGGATGAGACGCAGGCTAAGTTTTAAAATCTTACTTTTGTTGAGGAAGTCAAATTTCCTCTCATTCCAATTCAATCCACTCATTTCTCCCCATTTTCATTCAAACGTGACATTTCTAAGGTAGTGACATCTATTAGAATGATTCCCAACCAGGCTGACATTCCTCTGGAGAGCAGTGGGTTTTTCTCTCCCTGTTTGCAAACGTTGTCATCACAGTTCTCCAATTTAAGATGCCATTGCAGCATTATACACGCTTGACGAGTCCATCAGTCCAAGTTTTCAAAATGAAAAACCAAAAGTCAGGTGTCAGCAGCCTTTAAGGTGCGGAAGTGCGGAAAGTTTGTCGACTTTTCCCAAAGCAGCGGCGTTCTCGACCCCTTTCAGCCACTCTTTGCATTTCCTTACAACAGTCTCATCCACGTCTCCGTCCTCTTCCTCGTACTCCACATCATCGTACTTGTACTGATCGTTTAGCAGAGATATCTTAACGATGGCAGTGATGTCCTGCTCTGCGCTCTCTCCTTTACCGTTAGGAGCGCAGCCCTTGGAGCCTCCGTGCGCCTTTTTGGATGGAAAAACTCGCCTGTGCCTGAAGTCGGCGGAGGCGCAGCACTTCTGCTGCTTCGCCATCATCTGCTTCTCTAGATTCCGCTTTTGGATGACAAGAATGGCTTCAGGAGTGAGGCTGAGGGTAAACTGAATCTCTTTCTTCCCGTCCTCCTTCCCGTGGAGATGTCTGGTGGAGTCCATGGAGCTGGAGCGTCTCACTCCTTCGGATGAATCCTGAGGTTTGGGCACCGACAGCCAGGAGCATTTTCCCTGCGTCTCCTGACCACTAACCGGCTTCTGCGATGGGCTTTTGTTCTTCTCTTGTTGGGCTTTTCGCCCCAAATTCCTTAAATTCGCAGACGCCCAAGAGGTGGACTGTTTGTCCTTCTCGGACCCCCCTTTCTCTCCGGCAGATTTGCTGGTTTGCTCAGTCTGAGGAGGCACTCCGTTGGCTTTCTTTTTTCCAAACAGCTCCCTGCCAGGCGAGGAGATCCGCTGGTGGAGGCTGATGGGTGGAAAAGGCATCTCTGTGGCTGGAAGTGATCAGGATATAAAAACTTGCAAGTGCAGAAGAGGAAACCCTGCGCAAAGCGACAAGCGGCGCTCTGCGGGCATTATCCAGCAGCGACGTGTGGAGAGGAGGGGATGTAGTGCACCTGTTGTCCGCACTGAGTTCAACTGGTGCGCAGACACACAGCCTGGCTGCTTTATGGTCGGGCTGGCAGGAAGGCGTGGCCAGGACACGCACCAAACAAAGCCATGAAAAAATTGGTGATGTCATTTCATAATTTCCAAGAACTTCCTGAAGGGATGATCCACATCCACCTCATGTTCCCCTCATCTCCTCTCACAGCGCCGCTCTGCTGTTTCCCTGTGACTGGACCAGTTTTAATACTCAGCATGAACTGTTTAATGGATAATCTGCCTCAAAAATATGAATCATCCCAGTGAGTTGTGGTATAGCGACTGGTAGGACATAATTCAACTTGTGTGGCCAAAGAGTGACTTTATCTGGTTCTTTTAAAGTGATTCATTCTTTTTAAAAAGAAACTGTAACTTTAAAAGCACAAATTTATCTTAGATGAAGCCCCCCAAAAAACTAAAGCCCCAGTCTCAGTCTATATGCATTACACTTTATAAAAAAAGGTATCTCAAAATGGGAACACATGGCAAAGATGTCCCTTTAACACTTCTTCTTTTCATATGCTATGAAAGATTTGTCTACACAGCCAATAAACACGTTTGAACAATAACAAAAAAGCTATATATCTCCATCTGTTACTCACATTCTTCATTTAAAGCAGCCCCACACACCTACCTGTGTCTCCCTGTAGTCAATAGTCTTGGTCATAAATACTGTTTTGTCCTTTAGGTGTCTCCCATAACCCCATCTGCCCTTGAGCTAAACTAAAATATGTCAGTAGCACAATGACAGGCTGTTTGATTTTATCCTTTTTGTCAGTCAATATAGTCTCAAATGTCAATTATCTGACATGTATAGGTGGTTACTTTTGTTCTTCCAGCCATGTAGCCTATGAAAGACATCTGGGTGAATACACAAATAGTCTGCCATATTGATTTTCCTTTGTTTCTGCTGTTATCTGCACTTTCAGCCAGACAGTTCCACAATTAACTTGATGCGATTTTTCCACTAGAATAAGAGGAAATCAATACATCATTACAAGTCTGTAGTTTTTGTCCGTGGTTTATTTGATACTGCCTGTAGATTTAACAGTTTTCTGAACATATTCGCTGTTTCAGTTATTCAACAGATTTTATTAGTCAAATTTCTAGAAGATATTTTTTCACTTTTGAGCTTCCAACACATCAAAATCAATTTAGGCCAAATAGTCCCCTGACTCGCTTTCTCTTGGAATCAATAAATGGCATGAAATTACACCTTACAAAAAAAGCCTAGTTATTTACCCATTTTTGCAAGATGATCTGGATCATTAAGCTGAAGAGGATGCAAAGACTTGTTTAATTCCTCTCCTCTCTGACATAACAACGGATTAGAAGTAATGAAGAGGAAGCAGTTGGGACACTAACAGATTGCTGAGGTCAGGATGCTTCCCCTTCATCCTCAAACTTTGGTGTAATCTAAAAATGGTGGGCAAAGAAAGCGAATAACAAAAAGCAACCACATTCCTGCCAAAGAATTATTTTAGCCATGAGATTACTCAGAGGGATTTACAGGGCCCCTGTGAAGTTAGTTGAACAAGTAGTCCTAAAGAGAGATTTTGTCCATGTTAATCCACCACATTATACAAGCATCTAATAAGTTTGTGGGTGCTGCATAGCAAGAAGAGAAGTGCAGTTCTTTAATCACACTAAGCACACAAACAAAACCTTGAGGCGTGGTCTTAAGCAAATTCTATAGCTAATCCACAAATCCCATCTCTCTCTCTCTCTCCTACAAATATATATATATATATATATATATATATATATATATATATATATATATATATGTATATATATATGTATATATATAGTTAAATCAAAATATAATGAGATATTAAAGACTGACTGTTGGTCCAAGGATTTCTGTAAAATGAAAAGCACCTTCTTCTCACGATAATGTGAACATCTGCACCACAGATGGGGGTAGGCAGAGGTTATGAATCTTCTGGAGGAGGTTGTCATGACAACCGCATCCTCAAAGGCTACGGCATCGTGCTGAAGCAATATAGGGAAAACGATGCAAGCTATACTGGGTTATTAGGTCACGTTAGAATCACAATGCTCAGAAAAGCGTAATTAAATGGGTCATTGCTACATCTGGCAGGAAATCTAATTTTAAAAGAGAAGCATTTTTTAATGCAATTTGATGGGGGTGGGGGGGCAGGTGTGTTCAAATGCAAACTGAAGACCGACAGACTAGACAGGAGCTGCTTTTTTAATCTCTTTAGCTGAAAACACCTCAAAGAGCTGTGGGTATCATACATCCCAGTGCATCATCAGTGAAGCAGTGAGTCAACTGCCAAAGGGAAGACAATCACATTTGAACATGGAATAGCATCTGAGAGCCTATTTATATATTCGTGCCTCATACACAGACAGAAAGCAGAGAGGCAGCGTTTTAATGATGTTTGTCTGCAAGAAGCCAGAAAACTGTCAAAAAAATCCAAAAGAAAATTAAATCATATGCTGTTTAAGTTGCAAAAGTGTATGTTTGGTCTATATGTCAAGAGTTCTTTTCATATATACAATTATGTGAAGGCATTCTTGTTGTAAAATAGTGTCTATAGAAAAGTCAAAATCATTTCCCTGCACTTAAATGGTATAAAATCTACAGTAAATGTATGAATATCTTTAAATATATTAAGCATTAAAGGCACTCATTACTCTCACAAAAGCAAACAAATGAGATGTGTTATAATCAGATTATAGTTACTGACCTTAAGCTAGATTTAAAAAGCAAAAATCTCAAAACGAAAGAGCCATAGTAAAAAGTGGAGAAATAGTGTATAAACAATATAAATGTATATTTTACAAAGTCACTGTTCTAGCAGTTTGCATATTAGGACCGGTCTTCTTAGAAAATTGTGGACTCCTGAGTCCTAACTCAGACAGGTCGTGAAGCATTTCATCACAGCATCCCTGTTGAAGACAAAAAAAAATCTAAGTAACAGCCAGCAATATAAACAATAAAAGAAAAAAAACAAGGGATAGAAGAAAAAAAAATGAAAAAATATTGTTTGAGTGCTGTTCTAAAAGGGGTTCAGGATTAAATAAATAAAGCAGAGACCAAATTCCATCAAGCATATGAAATTAAAAGTGACAAAAAAGGCACTTCTCGCCTTTGTTACGATGATTTGGGTGGGGCTCGTCATGAATAAGTGAGCGTGTTTTGGCGGGGAAGCACCACATGTTCAGGGTGACGGGGGCTCCCTTTCTCCAGGTACACTGTGTTGAAGGATGATGCAATGGGAGCGATCACCATGGCAACCACAGGCAGTTGCCTACTCTATTTCCCTTCACACACTTTGCTCTTGCCATCAGTACGTTGCTATGCAGACTTCGCCTGCAGCCACAGTCTAAATTCGATGGAGGAGGTGTAAAAACCCCGTCAAGGTTAAAAGGAGAAGGGGGGATCATAAGCAGTCTGAGGGGGAGGAGGGGAGGTCGGTGGACAGACAGGAGACCGACTCCTTCAAATTCTCCAGCTTGTTCCCCGGTGTATAAACAAAAAGAGATTTAACACCAGAATCCTCATATTCTTCCTCTTGTTCAGCCTGAGGTCTGTTTTTTTTTATATTCATTGAGGTTTGATGCTATTTTTGCTGCATGAATAAATGAGCAGTCTCAGAGGCTTTCTCCCATTTCTGATTAAACATCAGAGCACCAGCAGCCTTAAAGCGCTGTGGGAAGTGCACATGCAGCAGGTTTTAGTACCTTAATTTGCTAGCGTGAGAGGTTATAAATAGGCAACTAGGTAAAATACATTAAAGGATCAAGTCCATTTGCCATGTGGTGTTGTGACTAGCCAGGTATCAAAGTTAGTTAGACCACTGACACGGATGGGAAGGACGACAGACTAATGCTTTTTAATGTGTCACCAAAAGGTATAGAGACCTGAGATTAAAAATATAAACAGC
The DNA here is from genome assembly GCA_024666655.1 of Dascyllus trimaculatus. Taxonomy (NCBI): domain Eukaryota; kingdom Metazoa; phylum Chordata; class Actinopteri; family Pomacentridae; genus Dascyllus; species Dascyllus trimaculatus. Next base: position 22,188,619 of record CM045464.1, on the reverse strand, counting down.
TCTGGAGCGACATCGTAAACAATAGAGAGCCAAGTGGTCAAATCTAAATTAAATGAAAACTGGATTAAAGTAAGAGGCTTAAAGAGACAGGACTGTAATGCGTTGACAAATAATGTAAGACATATAATAACAAAGGAGTAACGAATAAATAACTGATCATCTAAAATTAGCTGTCAAATGTGCTTCTCGCCATAGGAATGTGGTTTTTAGGGGGGGGCACGTTAAAAGGTCTTTGTCTCAGCTTTGTATTGTTGTTAGCATTTGGGCTGGGGGAGGGGGAGCTCGGGGTGGACGTCTCTCAGCTGTCAGGACGGATTATAGGGTCGCCCAAACACACAAGACACTTAGTAGGGGGGCTGCACAGGGGTCTCTGGACTTCTCACCACCCCAGATCTAACCCCACTTACAGCTGGACTGACAAAACAACATCACACTTCATGCTTGACTCAGGGAAAGCACTGAAGTGGGGCAGTTTGTGAAGTAAACACTCGAGTGTACTGCAGTATGATCTTAAAAACTGCATACTGTGATGAGAAAATTCAAAATAAAAAGCTAGGAAGTTGTGAAATTTCTGTCAGGCTTTATACAGTGTATGATCAACATTAAAGACACAGCAAGTAGGATGTGAAAAAGATTGTTATGCTACTATAAAGTTTTTATTTTCATCATTTATGCAGCTTGAGACAGCTTGTCCAGATTTAATAAAAATTTTGTATTGTGCTTAACCCTATAGAGCTTAACATAAGCTCATTACAAGCAGTGTAAAAGGTAAATTGGGGAAGAAATCATTTAGTAAATCTGGCTAAAAGAGCATTATTTCTCAAGCAATCATTTCATTTTGATATTACGGACTAAGCGATGATGTCACAAGGCTAAAGCACAGCAGAGTGTGAAACAACAAGCTGCCATTTGTTTGACACGAAGAGCCTACAATAGTCATAGTGGGGGATTACAGCCATATGGTGGAGGCAAACAGAGACAAGAGGCAAATAAAAACATGTTTTCATCGCATTCTCGCCAGTTTGTTTTGAACGGTACAGTGTCGTTTGTAGATGAGACCTTACGGGGAAATAAAAGGGAGCTGAAAATGTTTTGAAGGTCTCTTTTGACAGCATCTGGTTTTACAGAAATGACTTGAGTGAAAGATCACAGTCAGTATGCAGCACGTTCTGCGAAAAATAACTTGGAGGACGCAGGCATATCATCATGACGTTAAAGCAGCTATAACATAAATGGCATAATCCTGTTTTCTTACCTGGCAAATGGAATGTAAGAGATGCTATACCTGAAGAGAAAAACAAACAAACAAAGGATGAGGGACAATAACTGACCATGTAAAAGACAAAAACAGACTGAAAATAAGACACTAATTGTCAAAATGAGTCGGAACATGTCTAATACCTTCTCAAAAAGCTATATTTATAATACATAATACGTATGTATGGTATGTAACGTTATGGAAACCACTGTAATGAATAGTCATGTAATTATTGTGATGTCTCTGTTAGGTTCCTCTTAAATAGGCATAAAGTTAAAATCTCACTTTCATACCTTGGGTCACTTCAATGAAATACTTACAGCTAAACTGCCATTTTAAAGACAGTCCTATGGATACATTTTCCTGTACTTCAACATGACATATGGCTGGCATCCCTGACAATCCCAGGAACTTTACGTGAAAGTTGAGGTTTGTTTTGATAATGCTCGTCCTCACATCATAGTAAATATGTGTTTTTTCAGAGATTAAAGATTAAAGGCATCAAAACCACTACGGAAAACACTGGACCTACAAAAGATTTAGAGCTTAACCAAAGCATAATAATAGCTATTTGATGAAAAACACACCAAAATATAAAATACGTTTAAATAATCCATCCGGCAGCAGTCACTGGACCGACGGGTCTTTGATGTCACTCGGCAGGGATTAGGAAAACATGACTGTGAATGAATTGGATACACTGTAAGCTTTGCACTAATGAGTCTGGACAGATTGGTAGACCAAATACCAAGTGCGACAAAAACATGATACCCTGTTCTGGAAATGATTACAGCTAAACTTCAGCTTAAAAAATCCCCCATGAGACAACCGAATACATTTTAAATATGTGAGGAATCTGGTACAGCAGTTGAATGATTAACTGGAGCCAAAGCCGAAGCACAACAGCAAGAAATCCTCATCTATCTTGTTAAGTACAGCTTTAACACTTTTAGTATTATTGTAGCAATTTTTCAAGTAAATGATCTGAATATCTAATCTAACCAAGTGAGTTAGGAAACAGCCATCAGTGCTGTTTTGTCATTAAACTGCATTCCTTCTGTGTCCAGTCTGTTAGTCAGTAACGGTTCAATGTGATGTGGTCACTTCATAGAATTCCCCCTGAGGACTGGACTTTGCCCACCTCCGTGTGGGTCAGTGGCGACGTCGTATTACAGAACTACCTCCGCGCAGACGTCTGAGTACTTGCGTGGGATTGCACTATGCCCCCAGTCTGTTAAGAATGAGCTTGGGATGTGTGACTTGTGGTTGCCATGGGGATGCCTTTGAGAACGCAGGCAGAGCGGAAATGATTGCACTATATGTAGGTGCAAAAGAAGCAGTGCAGTTACAAGGCTGACAGTGTTGCTCAGTGATGCACTGAAATTGTCCATTCCCTTCCTCCTGAGTTGCTGTGTATTAAAGTTTCCACATGCAGTCACACACCGAAACTGTTTTGTTAGTGCTGTGCAAATATGTTTAAAATAATGAAGTGCTGACATGCCAATACCCATTACTCACAGGTCTTATTATTCACTGCTATGGTGAAGCTTAACCCCGCTGACCTTGTGGCTCTCAAAGTGTAAGGAGCCAAGTCTCATTATTATATGTATGCTTTTCTCAATTAGTTAGTTGTATGATCCCGAATGCCACATCTGAGACTCAATTTGGACCCAGTGTAAACATAACAAGCAGCTACTTGTAATATCAATTAATATAAACATTAAAAAAATCTTATCAGAAATTCCCTGAGATAAATTTGATGTTCTGTCCACACAGCAGTCCAAAACCTCAACGTATTCCACTTACATTCCTGTAAGACCAACGAAGCTACAAATCGTTACCTGACCAACTTAAGTAATTATTCAATTTGCAAAAATGCTGACAGTTTTCTCTCGATCAATAAACTCAAAGGTTGAACCTTAATAAACACAGCTATTATGGCAAAACCATGTTTTTGTTCCAACTGAACAGAGCTGATTAAAGCTTTCAAACTAGGCAGTATAAATAAATAATAAACAAAAAACATAAAATGATTTCAGGACAAGGACACGTAATAAACTTTTGAATACTGCAATAAAATCTTGTCAATTAATTTAAGAGTAGACATTACTGGCTACTATGTATAGTACGTGAAAGGCACTAAAATTGTTCAGGTCTTTATTTGACATACTTTTTAAAAAACCTACCAAACTAAGAAAGGGCTTAAGGGTGTCACGTACTGTCATTGGACCATGTTCACCAGAGACACCTGGGAGTGACTTTATCTTGCGTGTAACCAATGCAGGTGTAAATACCTGTCTGTCTCCACTTGCCAAAGCTACACATGTGGGTTTAAGCAAGCTCCACACGGATTCTGGCACTACCTCTTCCTTTAAAAGGCCAAAAATATACTGACCTACAATGACAACTGGCATCCTGCCTACCAATCCTACTAAAACATCACTGACTCGACCTGTATGTTAAACAGATGTAACTGTCTGCTCCGGCAAAACTGGGGCAAACCAATTTAATCATTGTTTAAGCATCTTATCATTATGTGATACTTAGATGGTAGGTCATTTTCTCTTTTTAGTCTGTTTTAAAAAACAATTTTAAAACGTATAGCGGTTTGAAAATCAGGTATAGTGTTGTTGAAAGCGCAATATGACAAATATTGTGTAATCTTGTACAGTTTAAGCCAAGCATGTGCAGACAGGAGTAAAGTAACCTCAATCAACCACAGCGTAATTAACTCAACTCACAAGTAACACAAGTCAAATCAGCTGGAGCAAAGTCCTCTTTTGTGGAAAGATGGCTTCATCTGAGTAGGTGTGAATGATGAGTTAATTGCCAACTGCACTAGAACTAAGAAATGGCTTAGAGTGGCAGGTCTCACTTACCATGTCATTGCCAAAAACTGCAGAATACAGAAGATGAGAGCCAATAACTTTTTATGCCACTGTAAAAAAAAAAAAAAGGATAAAGCAGGTATTGTAACAGTTAAAAACAATGCTCTAAAACAATAAAGACTGCTTTCGAATCTGTACCTTCATCATACTTACCCAAAACACTGCGCAAAGTGTTAAGACAAGGCAGAGCTGATGGAAGAAGATAAGGAACAGTTATGTTCTTGTACCTTTGCAAAATGACATCAGTATCAGAGAAATCATTTCTTTGAGTATTTGACAGGACATGTAAAATTCTAACCAACTAAGCCACTACCAGTAGTCTTAGCAGTACTCTTACCAGCAGAGGTAAGAGTACTGCTGTTTAACTGAACCTGGTCTTCTAATTCAAAGTCAAAAACATCTGCTGTAACAAAGCATGACTACAGTAGATAAAATTTAAATTTCCAGTCAAACATGGGGTTCCAGCATAATGTATAATATTTACCAGCATAACAATGGTGGCTATCAGTCTTGTTGGTTCAAACATGCGCTTCAGCTGTTTAAATGGTCCCATTAGGAAGCAGGTGCTTTAAAAGAATAAAAACAACAAGAAAAAAACAATCTAAGTTGTAACACACTTTAGTTAAAGGCATGTCTTGTTTAAAATGTTAGTTCAGGAAATTAGCATTAGCATGTTTTGTCTTCGTATCTGTTAAGTATCATTTTGCTTTATCCAATGATCATCTGTTACACAGTAAAACCAACAGTAAGTGAATATGAGTTATATATTTTTCTGTTTCTGCAAGTGACACTCTTTCTTCTGTTGATCAGCATGCTTCCTATTGCAGCTGTGGTCTGAATAAAAGCACAAATATAATCCATTATATCAACTTTACAGGTTTTATTACACCTCTATATGTATAAAGTATTTTGAGTCAAAAACATCATTCAATTTAATAATTATATATAAAAACCTTTATGGTCCAGGCCAGGAGGATTTTAGAACAGTCTTCATATGATTATACACATAGGCACACACACACACACACACACACACACGCACACACACACACGAGTAACACCAGAATTGTGTGGCCAACATAATCAAATTTACACTACATGTTGCAGTTATTAGGGGTTAAATATTTCATGCCCAACACCGTGATGACACATTTAGAACCTCCTACATGATACGTGTGTTACGTCAGTAAATTTAACAAGACAAAGGCTTTCCCCAATGACGAAGCACGCAGCTTTGGGCTCAGCAAAGCCGAGTGGGTTGAGGGAGTCTGTGAAGCGTCACATCTGTTAGATGAGACACGAGAGTAGTGTGTGTGTGTGACGCAGGCTCTTTCTACTGGTCTGCTGAGAGACATGGATGCTTTTTTTTCAAATGCTCAGTGTGACAGAGACGGATATGATATCCACGCACAGGCTGCTTCTGCTGATTGAGGGAAAAAAATCATGTCATCTCAGTGTGTAACTGGATGCAAATCTGATACTTCGATTTAAATAGATTTAGTGTTGACTTTATATTAGACTACTTTACAGGTATTTTGATTGGCAGTTTTTTGTTTAAGATTTTATTTTGTGATTGCAAAAAATAGAGAAAACCAGCCTATAGAGGTACAACTGTGTTTCAGATTTATTCAATTAAAGTGACTTTGTCATATTTTGGCAGAAAAAAAGCATGTTGTTTTGTCACCATATAGTATAGCGGCGCAACCTGTGGCGACACTGGATCCTATTATTAGCATGACCTTGCGCAACTGTAGCTGAAAAGATGAAACCAATGGTCTCCATGTACATCTTGTTGCAATATCATACAGATGTAAAGTAGTTTAAGCCCCTTAAAATACGATACTCTGTTGCGCTGATTATTAACCTGGGCTATGAAGAAGGTGACCCAGTTTCTTGACGCATCTAAACCTTCTGGACATATGATACCTGAAAATAGAGACTGCCCTGTCTGAAAGCAAACCCCTCATCAATGGTTCACTGTCCATCAAAGAAGTCAAAGACATCATTACTAGATTTAGACCTTGGATTATCTATCATAAATAATTCATAATGCTGTAAACTCCAGTAGGCCCATTGATATGTTGTGAAGATTTAAGTCTAATCTTACTTAAGCATTACATTAAGATAGCTAGATTTGTAGGTATGGCACCCAGTCATTTGCAAGAAATTAGCATGCTTCTATACAGGAGAGACCTCATTTATCTGATCTGCCCTTATGAAAAACTTCAGCTGCCAAATAATACAATGTGACAGACAATGTGTGGTCTTTTCACAATAACAGATACCAAAACAAACTCAGACAAAGATAGCTACTCTGCTCTGCCTGATCATTGTCTCTTAATGTCTGATAATTACCCACTCACTTTCAAGTGACATACAATAAAGCAGAGGGCTGTGGAATCACATCTCGATTAGAACGCCTGTTTTGTTGCATCAGATTGTGCAATTACGATTCAGTGGTAGCCCTTTCTCTAATCAGTTTTTGTTCCACGCAGTGATGAACAGTTTCTCCTTCCCAAGCAAAATTGCAACTGCAGACTGGTGGATTCGCACTGAAAGTTTATGTAAATCATATTTAGTACGGTATTTGGGCTAAGTGCCATGTGACTGAGCATTTCAGTGCTACAGAGACGTCAACAAATTACCTTCTCAAAGACCAAAACATAAAAGAACATGCATGTTTGGTTCAGACCAGAGCAAAAATCAAATTATTTTAATATTTTTCTCAATAGAAAGGAAATGCAAAAATTAGCATTCACACTAAAATTGTGACTCATAGGGCAATTTCAATATCTGTCAAATATTTGTCAGAATATCAACAGCCGTAATATTAATACTAAACTGAATAAATAAATAATCCTTGAGGCCAGAATCAGCAATAACTACTGTTTAATATCAAATGAAATCATCTCATGGTTCCTTAGGCATAGTACTCAAATGAGCACTGAGTAACAGGTAGTGAGTATATAAAACAGAATGATGGTAAATTACAAACTACTCTATGTATCTTTTTCAAAAGCAGTCTAGAAGGAAACTATTGTATTTAATTATACTAATTAGAAAAAGTTTCTGTCATTACCTTATACTACCAGTACCTGTTAAAGTAACTTGGACTTTAAAGTCTCACCTGGCAAGAGCTGCGACATTTCCTAGTGTGTAGAAGACAGCAAAAAGCTTGATGCCATTTGGAAGGAACAGCAGTGCTGTGCCCTGATAAAGCAGCAAAACAGTGTCCATCAGATACACAGAGTAATGTCAGCATACTTCAATTAAGGGAAAAAGACACGAGGAAATAGTCACACCAAGCAGCTGAATAAATCCTGGAATTCAATAAGATTCAAAGGTTTGATCTATTTTTTGCAAGAAAAGACAAAGGACTCTGTGGGCTGTTTTTTTGTGCTAGTAAAACATGGTTGGCTCCCCCTAGTGCTACAATTCCACAAGGCTTTGATGACTATATTTCTTCACTAGTTGGATCACCTCCTGACTGGTGTCACACTGTTAGGGTTTGTATTTCACCATAGGAAGGATTAGATTAGAGAACACTAATCTCACCTTTTCCTTTACAATCTTTAATTAAACAATTAAGCCTTATTTACAACTTATTAAAAGTTCTGAATAAGGCTTTTAACAAGATGGAGCAATTAACAGTTGACTTAAATGTACAGACCTGCAAGGATATTCAAATAATCTACAGCTAATAACTACATATCATATCATATCATATCATATCATATCATGTAAAAGGAGCAATTTGTGGACATTGTTTGTACACTACCAGATTGTCTAGTTTTGTAAATGCATGTGTAGGTTTGTTGTCGGGAGCTCTGTGATGGTTGGAAGTGTAGGGCATCCAAATACAAGGAAAATATGTGAATTAAAAAGACATTAAGATATTTATAGGCCCAGAGATTATGTGTTATTTAGTTGTTAGATGTGTAAAAATCTTTCAGCTGTAAATTTCACCACCAAGGCCGACAAACAGAAGTTGCGTCTGGGGTCAGTGTTAATTTTTGCAGTGGCTTCGAAGTGTCATAAAAAGTGTGTGCAGCTGTGACAAGACTTCCTCTCGTCTTACGTGTAAGACTACCAACTGAATGCTGGAGAGACATTGTGAAACCTTTGTGTGTTCATTAAGTATATTGTATAAGTGGCAGGATTCGTGAAACCTTTGTGTGTTCATTAAGTATATTGTATAAGTGGCAGGATTCAGTCACTTTAATCTGTAAGTGTGAGAGAAGAGGAATTTGCCTTGATGGCAATGGTGTTGATCATGTTGACCACTTAAATTTTAGAGTAAATGCAAACCAAATACAGAGCAAAAAACAACAACACTGCTAATAGCATTAACAGTGTTCTCTTTGTCCACATAAAGTCCGACGGAACATAAAAACTGTCTGTTCAACTAAGGCACGCAGAGACACTCACAAGTATTGAGCACAGGATGCCTGAAGCAAAGCATATGACGAACCATTTCACCCTGGTGCTGTAGCTGAGAGTGCTGGCATCAAGGACCTGGTGAGAACAATAGCAGGATGTTACAAGACAAACCTAATGGCCTGCAGAGAGACCCACAGGCCTCCTACTGACGATTTAACCATGTCGGTGAGAGCCAAGTAGATAACATCGTAGTTTAATCTTAACACAAAGACACGGACAGTACTGGCATGCAACATTGGAAATAATTATTAGAACACAGTGACCACAGTTTTCTGCCTCTTCCTTTGAGGTTTTTGGTGGAGTCATAATGTCTTTTCTACTGAAGACCGTAATGAACATCTGTTTTGTTCAGTCAAATGGCTCTCTAACTGTATCCCTCTTCATTTAGCCCCAAGATGGCTGTGTTCTCCTCTTCTCACAGTTCTCTTCTTCTACCATTGCTAGGTGATAATTTACGGTAATGTTTTTGGCCATCGAGTGTGAAGTGTAACAGTTACACAGTTTCAATATAAGATATTTTAAACCAAATTTATTGCATGTATCGACTTATTTCAAGACTCTTTCACATCTCTTAGAAGATGTTGTAATTATTCACCCACTATGCTAAACCAAATTATCAATGTTGAAGGTCTGCTGTGTAGACTTTGCACAGAAAACAACAGGTGATCTAATTATTTCCAAAACTGTATGTTAACAACACATAACTCAGAACACTGAACTGAGAAAAATAAAGCAATAAAACCGAACTGTAAAGAAGAATCTGAAAAGAAACTTCAAGCAAAGGAGACAGTTTCTGTCATGACCAGAGTGAAACTTCCACATTTAAACAACATAAAAACACCAACATACATAGAACCAGCACCTTACCTCATGTCCTCCTTATTGTGAACGCGTGTAAAAAGTATGAATACACACAAGTTATTATCGTTATATGTTAACAGAGGAAAGTGACAGCTATCTTTAAAAGTTGGTTAAAATAGACACACACTGCCACAAATACTTCGTTAGCTAACGTTAGCCGTCAAACGTCTAAGGAAAGGTTAGTTACACAGCTAGCATCAACTGTCATTTTTACCAACAGCTGCTAACCGCTAACTCCAAGAAGATACAATCACATAAACATTGCTAGCATGTATCTGAACAGTAACAGACGGGAAACACAGCTAGCTCAGTGCCATTTTGTTTAGGTTATTAAACCACACACACTGACAGAGGGTTAGCATTAGCAGCTGTCATACAGTAGCTCGGTACCTGTGCAGTCAGACCCAGCTCCTCATTCTCGTCTCGGCCGCTCAGCACACGGCGAAGCTTGTCCATCAAGCTAGCTAGCTAACTGTTCGGTAAAAAAAAAATACGTATGAATGTGTATGTTTGCAACTGTCCGCGTTACCGTCTACAAATGTTGACGGCAGTAGTTGGAAGTTTGACTTCCTGGCTCCTTGCACGGGTTCCTGCTTTCTATCAGTGCTGATCTGGAGTCGGTTTGATAGCAGGCAGTGTGCTCAGTTCTCCTGGGAGGTCTCTGATTTACAGACTGCAGATCAGTATGTGAAGGCAGCTTCCCGAACGACACTTCCTCTGATCTATTAGTGCTGCCTTTACTGTCGTCGGACATAATTGAGTTACGAAACTATCTGCGTACGAACCACACACTGAACGGTACGCGCCATTCTTCGGAGATTTCGGAACTTTTCCGGACTGCATATGACTAATGTAACGGACTCTCTCATGTGACTGGCAGCTTGTGCCCTAAAGTATCCTATTAAATCATTAGGAGCTGTTTAAAAAAACAAGGAAGTCAAATCAAACATTTTATGTATTAAAAAACATTGAACAAGCAAAGACTTGTCACTTGTATTATTGTTTTAAAACTTCTTTAAAGTGTTTCACATACTTTTATAATATTCTTATTTTTAAATACTCATTAATAGGTGTGACCACTGTTTATCTGCTCATGCTGCTTTTCTGTAGCCTTGTCGCCACCTGGTGGAGACGTAACGACAAGGCAATCAATAAATCATCGATCAGACTTGTATTTTGTAATTTGTGTAACACTTTTCATAGAAATGGAATGTAACACAAAGTGCTTTACAGAACAAAGGGAATAAAATAAAAAACAATGAAAATACTACCCCTATTTCCACCCCCTTGTAAATAATATGTTATGAATGTATAAATAAAGAACTAAAAAACGGATATCTAGGAAAGAGGACACATCATCATAAAAATATTTGCAATTATACAAGAAAACAGTTAAATCGTGAAAGATATATATAAAAAATGAATTAAATAAAAAAAAAAAGACAATGGTTACAGCCAAATTTACTTTAAGTTTAGATTTGAAGATGAAGAAAAACAACTGTTACTTAATTTAACAGACACACAGCAAGATTCCACCATGTCTGTTTTCTCAAACTACAAAAAGTAGAGTTTCTGGGAGTTTTTACTCTCAAATAACGCATCATGGGAACTCTGCTCATATGTTAGTTTTGTTTCTTATGAAGTTAATCAGATGAGTTAAGTGAACTGTCAGCTGTTCATTCAACTCATCATTTTAAGTCGAAACTGCTGCAGTTACTGCTGTGTTTTTAAGTTCTCAAGTTGCCTGAAAACAAGTAATATAATTAAAAGTTGGAGATTCATCTAAATTGATTAAATCACATATATTTACATTTAGTAAACTAGAAAAGATAGGATGATTTGGAAAAAGGCTGCCAAACTGTACGTTTTTATTCTGACTTTTGGTAAAATTAGAAGACTTTAGGATTCCAAAGGGTTCAAAGAAAATCCACTAAATAAGTAGGAACAAGACCATTGAGAGCTTTATAAACCAATAAAAGGATCTCAAAATCAGTTTTAGAGCAGACAGGTACTTTACATTTGGTGTAGCATGGGCTCTGCTCCTGCTGATCTTTGAAGGAAGTTAAGATATATTCTTTTTTGGGGAGGCCAGATAACAGAGCATAACAATGATCAATCCAGAAGGTAATAAACATAAGAAGCAGTTGCCTCTGTCAGCACAGTAGGGTAGTTAGCAGACTCTGTCCCAAATATGCTTGGCAGTTTTAGCTTATCTTTAAATTAGAGTAGCACTAACTTTAGCATAACAAGCCATGAACAAAGATACTTGGCTTCAAACATGTTTATTCTAATGAGTTAATGAGTCCTTGAAAAAGAAAACATTAAAAATATTAGTTTTTCTTTTTAAATAAATCACCTAATTTATCTATTTTACACTTTTTTACTAGTACATGTTCCTCAGGCATCTAAGCAACTGTAATGTCTGCCACGTGTTAACAGTCTTTGGGAAATCACCTACAAGTTCTTAAAATCCTTGTTTTACCCAACCTTTTCATCAGCCCTGATGGCATAAGCATTATACTTTCAATTTCAGAATGGAATATACTCCTTCAGCATAACATATATTCAGACATTTTGTTGGTCAAGGCTATGTGCCATTGCTTTGCACTTATCAACATTATAACCGGTGTCAAGCAAGATACAGTAATGGGAGGCTTTTAGACTTTGGGTCACGCTGTCCTTCTGAGGGACACAATCATTCACATGACTCCTAATGTGTAAGCCAGCAGAAATCTTCATTTTAATTACCCTTAAATACACCTGATTACTGACACAAGAGTCAGCAAACACAGTGAGGAGGAAAAGGTGCTGCCCCATCACACCAAAATCACTGCCAGTAGAGAGAATACTGATGAATTTGAAAAAAAGTGGCAGCATGACCCCTTAAACTGCAGTCAAAGAATCATGTGCTCTGACTGAAGTGGTGAAGTTAGAGGACCAGCATCCCTAATCATTATTTGATCTGTGCACACAAAAAGGTCTCTCCAGTATGACAGAATAGAGCCTTTAACAAAAAATCATTGTTGACATTTGGTGGCTTAGTGGTTACTCCCTGCAAGCAGATGTCTGTTCCCTAACCAGGGGGGACTGGGGCATTATCGCTCCAGCTTTCATCACCTTAAGATCAGTCAAGTTTGAGTTAAAGTCCTACTTATGAAAGTAAAATTTCCCCTTTATGTACTTAAACACATTTAACTATAATCTGCATATTATGTTTAAATGGGAAAACATGTGATCTAAAGTGTTTACAAGCAGACTTTGTCAGTGGAAATGTAATATTCTGGATAGTCTCACAAACTATCCCATCTTAAAAACGTCCTGCACACTGGACTGTAACTCTGTGTTTTAAGGTTAATTCAATATATTACAACGTCTAAGCTTTCTCTATGGTAAGGAACATGCCAGTGATCTGCTAGAAAGTGTTTGCTGTTACTAGTAGCTTTTCGCATGACTCTTAAACTATCTGCGGCACACGAACCACTTGATAAGAAGCAGACTATCAGGTGTCTGAGGTTCCCCTCTGCACAGACAACGAGCTGCAGCAGTGGGCACTTAGAGGAAGCGCCAAACATCTAAATGCGCAGATTTCACTGGACGTTCTGCAGACAGAAGCGACAATGTGGAAATCGCTGCCAGTTTTCCTGCTCCTGTCAGTTTTGTTCTTCTATGGATGCTCGAGTTTCGTGTGCCCGAGGATCTGCCGCTGCTTCTCCAACACAATCAGGTGCAACAACGAAACCGAAGGGTCAGTTCTGATGAAGGACCACAGGCATAAAAGACTGTAAGTTCACCACAGATCTGGGTTTACGACAGTGAATGCTATGAGGTGGTGGTTGCATGACATGAAAATTTTGCAGAGACGATGGGTTTTTTTTAAGCAACTAGCTCATCTGATCAAGTCATTGCCAGGACTGGTCCGTGCGTATTTACGCACGGAGCGAGGATTCTCCGAAAACCACTTGCTTGGTTACATTCTGAAATGCCCTCAGTTTTAGGTTAAATGCTCTTCTGCTCCAGTGGCTTTTGGAAATGTTTACATTTTATCATAACTGTTTGGTAAAACGAATTATTTGAAGAATTAGTTGTGATGTTAAAATCTAGTCCAAACTTTACTTTGGCAACATGCTGAAGAGGAACTGCAACAAATGCTACCTATTGTATGGAGACTATTTTGGATTCTTGCATTTCTTGCTCATCGTGCTCTCTTTTATTTTCATAAACCGTACACCACTGTGGGCTTTTAAAAACTTTTAGCGTCATTTAAAAAAAATATCAACATTATTGGTGCCAGTCAAATGATCTGTACTGACCTGTTCTGCCAGTAAACATGTACGTGTAGATCATTGCAACGACAACAGTCCTCAACTGTGTTCTAGTTTTTTTTAATGAAAGTTGTTTGACCAGCTTGCAGCTTTGCTGTGCATGTGTTTTATGTTTTAAACTCAGAATAACAGTGAAAAATCCCCCCCAAAATATGGATAGACCTATTCTAGAAAGAGAGCATCTGCTTCCAAGTAATGTTTGGTGCTTTACCTCATTTTGCAAAAGTACATCACGCCCTATTGTTGGAATACAGACTAACCTGCATGTGGCCAACTTAATTACCCATCAAGAAAATGTCAAGTTGGTCTCACACAGTCAAGAGCACCATGCATCCTCTCAATCGATGTGGTTACTGGGCATCAGAGCTCTCATTTAGTTCACCAGATTGCAATAAGCCTTGAAGGTGGGGAAACTTGACCTCTCCTCTGGTAAATCACAGAACCTTGAGTGTCTCCTGATAAGAACCCGTGAACATCAAGGTTAGCAGCCTCATGCATGTATCACATGCTAACAACATCATGTAGGTACACACTTCAGGAACTTTGTGTCTTGTCAAATTACAAATAAAATATTATTTTTGAGATTTTTAACTGAACATTTGGAATAGAGGGGTATACAGTTGTCTTCAAAACAAGTAAAGCAGTTGCTAATTGGATGGCGGAGAGATTTATTGTTTGTTTCACAGGAGTAAGAAAATACAATGAGAAACCATAACAATAGTATAATATAACTATACTTCTAGTTGTAGATAAGGATCACTGTATCTGAGTGACTTCAACTAATCCTGCGGGTTTATTTCAATGAATATTTACTACTCAATATTTAAACCCTGTGGCATTTTTTTATGATGCCTTAAGATCATTTTCTTGTGATGCCTCTAATTATCTATGAGATAATCAAACTCATATCCTCCTCATATCCTTTTTCAGGTTTCTCTATCACCTGTCTTTGCAAACTATTTCAAGCCATTCTTTTGAGGGGCTGAAAGGAGTCCAGAGGATGTAAGTATCAAATTTCTTCCACTGACAAACCCTGACTTGGTAGTAAAAACTCGATGCATTGCCCTTTCTCTTACATGTACACCACCACATATAGTAAGAATAGGGATGTGCACACTATCACATAACATGTTTTTAACACTATCTTTGTATTACTTTTGTATCAAAAGCTCGCTAACAAATTGGGTCACAGATTAGGTTACGTGATGTTTAAAGACGCCATATTCACACTGAACAGCAATCTGTCTTTTCTTTGAGTGTGACACTTTTGAGGTAAATGTTGTTCAGATAAACTTCATTGCTTTGTTTCTGCCGTATACAGTGAGATTGCTCAGAGTGTAACCCTGAAAACCATTGAGACATTAGCATTCAACAATCTCCTCAACCTCTCTGAAATGTAAGTCTTTTCCGGGATTGTTTGAATCAACTAAATCCATGATTACTGTTGTGCAGCCCAGCCCTGACTAGTACAAATACTGTTTCGCAGCTCAATCCAGAACACAAGGAGTCTGATGCACATCGACAGAGGGACGTTCAACAACCTCCCCAAACTTCACTACTTGTGAGAAAATTCAAAATGAACAATTTAACTTTCTTTTTTTTTAGTTGTCAGGATTTAAGTGTATTAGACAAACCCTGCGTGGATTAAATGTTAAATACTTGTGTAATGTGCGTGCATTTGTTTGTGGGCATGAGTTCAGCATCAGTGACATTAATATCAGTCTGCAGTTCTTTGTTTTTTCTTCCCCCTTCGGTTTATATTAAAAGTCCTCCAAAATGACACCTTTTCCTTTTTATTGACAGAAGCATCTCAAATACTGGCATAACAGTTTTCCCTGACATTACATCAATCAGTTCTCTTGAATCAGAGTTTATCTTGTAAGTATTCCTGTTGATAAAGTCTTACTTTGAAAAATTGAATGGAAATCATTAACATACTTAAAGATGCATTGCTACAGAGTGATTAATGCCCGCTGACAATGTGTAACACTACTGTACTATTGTTGCAGGGATATATGTGACAATCTTTATCTGCAAGAAATACCTCCCAACGCTTTCACTGGAATGACAAAAGAGTATGTTACCATGTGAGTGTGCTGTACAGCTTTACTAAGTCACTTATTTTGAAGTGCATGTTTTTCAAACGGCAAGATAGCAGTCCCTCACCATTAAACATACACATTCTGTGACTTGCATTTGCAGGAACCTGTACAACAACGGCATAAGAGAAATACACGAGCATGCCTTCAATGGGACAAAGATAGATAAGCTGTATTTTGCTGCTTTTTCTTTAAAAAAAATGACTGTGTTTAATTTCAGCTTTCACAGCAATAAAGTTCTGCTCCTAAACCCGACATTCTGTTATTTTCAAGGGTATTAAAGAATAATCGAAACCTCAGAGTGATCCACATGGATGCTTTCAAAGGAGCCACAGGCCCCGGAGTCTTGTAAGTGATATTTTAAGTCTTCTTAAAGTCATGTAAAACTAAACTTGTTTGATTTGAAGCAGGGCAAGGAAGAGGTTTCCCAGATTAGGCGTTTAAATTGTAGACTTTTTATGTTGTGATAGATTGGTTGTATTTTGTTGATATTTGAGCACTTCTGAGCTGCTTTTCTTTTCATCAGTGGTCAAAATTACTCCTAATGTATTTCTAAGATGTTTAATGTAATACTCATAATAGTTGACTGTATAGCTTATAGTCTAACACAGTGTACAACCAGCACAATGCTCACAAAAAAAGCCTTTACACCACATTGTTGTCTGGGTTATTTCACAGGGACGTCTCTGCAACAGCTCTCACAAAGTTACCATTACAGGGACTGGAATCGGTTCTGGTCTTGCTGGCTCAGTCAGCATACGCCTTGAAGAGTCTTCCTCCCCTGCAGGGCCTGCGGAGCCTACAAGAGGCTCATCTCACCTACAACAGCCACTGCTGTGCACTGCTGAGCTGGAACACTTACAGGTGACTTCGGTGCATTTTAAAGGCTAATCAAGGTTGGATTTGTTCACGGATTATCTCAGTAAGCTCTGCACCACAGCTGCTCCAATTTCTTACTCACTACTGTAGAAGTAGATCAGAACAAAATCCTATTTAGAAAACGTGCTTATTGAACTACAGTGGATAAAAAATGCACTGTAAATAATATTTTACAGATGTTTGTATGTGTTTCAAGCTTCAGTGAGTCAGTTGATGAATTTCTTCCTTTTCTCCAGGGACTTTCCAATTAATCCTGCATGGAATAATGGCTCCACATATTGTGATGATTCATCAGCAAGGTAAAACATGTTGGTTGTGTTTCATGTTAATTTAAATTTTGCATTTAGTTTCAGTATTTCATGAAGGATTTTACTGGCACCAACTTGGAAAAGAAAAAAAAATATCAGTTTTGGATTGTTTACTTAACTGAGGTCTTATCTTAAAAGTAGAGTCAGTGATACCATTCCAGTACACTCCTTATGAAATTCAGTGAATATCTGTTCCATTCTGCACGTGTGCTGAAAATCTGGTGTTTCTTCACATCCCTGCCTTGCTGAATGGGAAAGAAACAACATTATTCCAGTGTGTCCTCTGCACATTTTACAAATCTTTCTCCAGAGTCCAGCTTTTACAGATGTTGAATTATTTAGCTTAAGATCAAATAACCAAAACAAATTTCTCTCCTTTTCCTTCTCCTCTAAAATCAGGGTTCAACAGGTGACTGGAGGCACAGTGGACTCAGCTCTCCTTATGGACATGCCGTTTTTACCCCCAGTTGATCTGTTTGTGGAAGACGATGGCTTTGGAGATGTGAATTTCCACTATCCAGAACTGGACTTGTGTCAGACCCGACCAACATTAGTTTGCACACCTGAAGCAGATGCTTTCAATCCCTGTGAGGACATTGCAGGTTTCAGTTTCCTCAGAGTGGCTGTCTGGTTCATTAATATTCTGGCTATCGCAGGTAACCTGACGGTGCTGCTGGTTTTCTTTACCAGCCGGAACAAGCTGACGGTGCCTCGCTTCCTCATGTGCCACCTGGCTTTTGCTGACCTCTGCATCGGGGTGTACCTCCTGATGATAGCTACAGTAGACTTGAGAACTCGTGGTTGTTACAGTCAGCATGCTATTGAATGGCAGACAGGGCCTGGCTGCAGTGCTGCAGGCTTCCTGTCAGTGTTTGGCGGGGAGTTATCAGTCTACACGCTTTCCACCATCACTCTGGAGCGTTGGCACACCATCACCAATGCTCTGCAGGTGGAGCGCCGCCTGGTTCTTACACAAGCAGCAGCTATAATGGCAGCTGGTTGGCTCGTCTGTTTGGGGATGGGGATGCTGCCCTTGGTTGGGGTCAGCAGTTACACCAAGGTCAGCATGTGCTTACCCATGGACATAGAGACTCGTCTGGCTCAAGCATTCATCATAATTATCCTGCTGTTCAACGTGGGCGCCTTCATTGTTGTGTGTGTTTGCTACGTGCTGATCTACCTGGCTGTCAAGAGCCCTGAGTTCCCAAGGAGAAGCGCCGACACCAGGATTGCAAAGCGCATGGCTGTTCTCATCTTCACAGATTTTCTCTGCATGGCTCCCATTTCCTTCTTTGCCATCTCCGCTGCCTTCAAGGTTCCCCTCATCACAGTCACTAACTCCAAGATCCTGCTGGTGCTTTTCTTCCCCATCAACTCCTGTGCCAATCCCTTCCTTTATGCTATCTTCACCAAGGCTTTCAGAAAGGACGCGTATCAGCTCATGAGTGCCATGGGCTGCTGTAAAAGCAGGGCCAGTGTTTATCGCATGAAGGCCTACTGCCCAGAAAACGCAATCAAGAGCAACTTTGGAGCCAATAAAAAAAGATCCCACGCAGGAGCGGGGCTGGCTGCCCTGCCACGTCAGAACCATCAGCTGAAAGAGGAGGGAGAGCTCACCTGAAAAGGAAATATGTGAAACTCTTAATTTTGCACATAAGAAACTGAGAATTCTGCTGGATTTCAAAGTAACTTGTCATCTCTCATGCTGGCACTGTCATGTCAGGCTGTACTGTTGGAGATATGTGTTTTTTTAGCAGAGAGTTTAACTACGTATTCATCTGTAAACTCCAGTGGATACAGTGGACGTCTAGTAACTGGATGCCTTCATCTGATATCTCTGTAACCCACTGAAAGAAAAATATTCAGTGTAGCCATAATTAATCATCCCACCTGTAGTGTTCATGCTTATCACATGTCCAATTGTGTGCTTGGAAAAAAAAAAACATCCATGGACTTTAATGAACAGAAATCTGCAGAAGAAAGCTCCAGAGCAGCTACATAATGGAACTTGATGGATTGTTTTGTCAGGAGCAACTGCGGATTTCAGGATTTCAGTGGATGAGCCAAATGGATAATTCTTTAATGTGTTCCAAAGATGAATTTGAACATCTAAAATTCCATAATGGGAGGGCACAGTTCGCACTAAACAAACAATATAAACACAGCATGTAATATCCTTAAAATTCTATCTATTGTTTTTAACACAGGGAATAAGTATTTGTTGTTTCAGCACTCTACAACAGATGGATACCATGAAACAACTAAGTATGCACTTTACTGGAAGGCAAGTGACACATTTAAAAGGCATAAAGTTAATGAGCTGCTGCTTGTGGAACTTTGTCCCACTATTCCCGAAGGCCTCGGTGAAGTTGGGGGTTTTTAGAGCACAGGATCACCTCGTCGGACACGTCTATCCAGAGCATCACGTTTTAGAATACTTGTTGTAGCAAGCTGACCGAAACTATTCTTTAGATGACAAATGGTGGATTTGTGGAAATTCAAGTCAAGGCCTTGTCTATAACTGACTTCATCATTTGTGGCATCGTGTCACGTGATTAAAGCTGCTTTTATACTCATTACTTAAAGGAGTGTCTGTGAACTGGGTCACACGAGCTGATCATTGGCCTTTATAGCCACACCTGAGGAGGGTGTGAGTTGACTGAATGGTGGAGAATTTGTCACCAGGTGAACAGCTTAAAAGACTTTTGGTGCAGTGAGCTAAATCTAGATGAGATTTCAAACTTTTTTTTCTAAATAACACCATTTGCATGCTGCCTTTATGTATTAGTCTACATAATAGGTTTCATTCTAGCTTCCCTTGAGTATGGAAAGCTCAGTTGCCATATGTGGCCACGTGGTGGAGGAGTTGAACAGATTACTTTAATAGTTCTGCTTTGTTTTATTTTTTTTTCCATATATTTGTTTTAGATTTTGAAATAGAAATTAAAGCAGGTCGACAAACCTGTGAGTCTGTAAATGTATATATGTGTGTTTAGTGCTTGTTGTAAGGTATTATTTGTATTATGTGTTTTTTTTTTTTTAAAAAGAGCATAAGTAAAAGATATCATATGAAAAAATAACATTGAAAATAATAAATAAAAAAGCTTTTTAAACTTGTTTAAATGATCTACTAATGTTGCTGAGGGTCTCCAGTCACACCTTTCTGTTGTTTTCTGCGGTGTTTAGGTTGTTTTCAAGTCTGTCCACTCTCAGTCCCGCCTTCATGGGATCCCTCCTCTGACGTCCCAATCTAAACTTTTTTTTTTCCAGCTCAATGTGCTCTTGGGTCAACAACTCTTTACTCTAGCTGTGCTGAAAGCCTCTCTAGTGGGTGATGGTGGATACTGTCGCAGCTGAACCGTCCGATCCGCCACGATCCGTTTAAACACGTTAGTGGGTCAGAGATCTGCAGTCCGGAGACTTACACACCGGCCATGGCCAACAAGTCACCTCCTGGCTGGTTGGGAGCTTTTCTCTCTGCAACGGCTCTGGCTGTTCTTGCGGGGAGTCCGGTCAGCGGTAAGTTGTTTGTTTTGTCTGAGGTTTGTGTTTATTTCCCTGCGTTAGCTTGACGTCTCTCCTAGTGGGACCTCAAACTCCTCTCGGACTGTTAGCAGCCAGCAGCGCTCTGCAGCTGGGATGCATTTAAATACCAGCGTTTCAGCCGCTGGAAAACTTCAAGGAGTTCTTTTAAAAAAAAATCACAGAAAGTCTTTAAAGTATTTTTTAAAAAAGATTTCTAAGACGAATTTTTGTTGTCATAGTGCTTGTTTGTATGTTGTGTAGTTTTTAAATCATTAAACGTGGCACACTGTGGTTGTGAACTGAAGGGTGAACACTTAAAATGTCCATCTGGTAAAGAGCCATAAATCTTGAAAACTTTCAGTGGATAAATTCTTGGTCTTTTTTAAGAAAATGTTTTGATTTAGAAACCTATAAAAAAAAAATTCTTTTTCTTTTTTTCTTCTTTTTTAAAAAAGCCAAAACTAAATGCTGGAAAGAAGACTGGTTCTGGATAATTGTGATGATAATTAAAAATTTCTGACAACTTCATTATAAAATGCAACTTTACATTTCAGATGTCAACACACGTCTAGTTTACTCACTTTTTATGCCACATCTGTTGTCTCTGATTAATTATACTCATGTTAAGTTGTTATTTCATATCATTACATAAGGGATTTATTGTTACTACTTAAATAAATTAGGTAAATTCACATTACAAGTCACACAATAGGGTCGCAACCTGATTATTTAAATGTGTTAGATTAACTTGTAATGCTAATCTTATTTTTCTAATGGAAAGCACTTTGGCTCAACTGCTGTTGCTTTACAATGTGCTATAGAAATAGCAGTGACTTGACTCTACTTGACTTAGTGTGGTTAATGGTCTTTTGTATGTATTTTCATACTGCTGATCATTCACCATTGCATTTCTTTCAGCTCAACATTCTCAGGGCCGCTTTCACCGTCCAGCCAGAAACTCAGAGCCCCTTGTGATACCGCGCCACGTTTCCCGGTATTACCTGACCCCAGACCAGCTCAGACGGCTGCATTTCAAACCTACAGTAGGCTCCATCCAGCTGTCAGAAGGCCATGAAGCTAAATTCAACTGCTCCATCGACATCCCCGACGCCAGGCTGGAGCCCACCATCATCTGGATGAAAAACAGTCAGGACCTGGCTGAGAAAAATCAGGTGGTGGTCAACGAGCTGCGCACCATCACAGATGGGGTTACGACTCTCCTCTCCACTGTTATGTATGTATCGCATGAAGGTTAAATTTCAGAAAGTGTATGAATACACTGGATGATGTGGTCTTATTTGTTGCTTTACAGTATTAACCCTGTGCAAAGAGTGGATGCTGGAGAGTACCGCTGCAGACTGAGCATCAGCAACATGATAGTAGAGTCTCAGCGAATTGTAATCGAGGTAGAAGGTGAGTATTGATATGATGCAATGAAAGCCTCTTTGTTCAACAATCATTTCACTCTTCTTTCATCTGTCTTTAGGTCTACCAACATTTCTCCAACAACCAGAGGATAAGAACATAACCAGAGACACTCCTTTCATGCTGTCATGTGAGGCAGTGGGACCTCCGGACCCCGTTAAGATTCGCTGGCTTCGTGATGGATTACCTGACAGTGACTTTCATAACTCTCCCAGCAGCTTCTCTGTGTCAGGTGAGACACTGTCCACACAGTCCGGCCTTCTTTATCTCTCTCACGTACATAGAAAATGGGTGTTTCACTATGACCTACCACACTTCCTGCTGTCTGCCTGTTCCTCTTGAGAAGAACAAAGTGTAATTTCTTGCTGTTCTTCTCACACATCTTCTGTGCAATGAATGTAACCCTGCATAAATCTGAATGGCACCTTGAATCAGACAGAGGGAAGCTGAAGATGGGATTTATCACACTCCTACTTTGTTCCTATGTCAGTCTGGCTTGTGTTAGATGAGCTAAAGAAGTCATTTCCTCAGGTAGAAATACTTAGTTTCATTTAAAAGTGTTTTTTAAAGTTAGAAATATCATGTGTGGATTTACTGAAAGTGCTTTTTGATCAAGATTGTGGGATTTTGTTCTATAATTCAAAAGTGAAGAGAACGTTTTCACTGTAGCAGCTTCTGGCTTGTATAAAATGCTGTAAAAGGAGTGCAGTAAAAGTAACACAAGTGCAGCATCTTGTTAAGCTTCTTAATTGGCTTCACTTTGATTAACTTCCTCATGTGGCTGAAAATGAGAACCTTTTAAAAGTGATCAAAGAGATATTTGCCTCTTTTACGGTAACAAAGTGCTACTCAGCTATCATCGCTTTGCTGGTAGTTTCTATTCTGCCTCGTCCCTGCTGCATCAGCATCTGAACTCTGCTTACCGTAGTGAGATTTGCTCACTATGCCCAGCGTCACTCAGGCCGCCTGCTGCCCTGCTCAATGGTTAACATCGGTCATTCATGTCGGGTCAGTGCTTTTGGTGACCACAGTCTGCTTGCCGAGTGGTGAATACAATGCAACACTCCAGAAAGAGCTAAATGTCTTACTATAAGCCTTATTAAAGCAATAGTTCAGCATGTTGCCTTATACAACATGTTCAAGATGTGCTTATTATAGCAAATATGCAGCAGAAGCCAGCAGCTGGTAAGCTTGGCTTAGCCTCAAAATTTGCGTCACACTGCACCTGTTAAATGCAGAAAGATGGAAGATTAGCCTTTGCCTTTGTTGTCAACCGAAAAAGACAAAAAGTGAGGGCAGGAGGGATTATTAGGACACTGGACCTGCTGCACTTAAGCTTTTGTGTGGACTAGGTAAACTACATGTTAATTAGTAGGTTTACTTCTAAATAGACCCAGACTAGTCCCTAGACCCTTTACACAGTATGTACTTCATTAGCGACTTTATATTCATATTTTCCAGCACCTTTGACTTGTAATAGGTGAGATATTTGTGAGCTACTGGATATCTAAATTTCTAAATGATGGATCTATCTATGGGCTGCACAGTGGCTCGGTGGTTAGCAGCGTCGCCTCACAGCTAGAAGATCCCCGGTTCGCGTCCCAGTTAGGATCTTTCTCGGATCTTTCTGTGTGGAGTTTGCATATCTTGCACGCGTGGGTTCTCACCGGGTACTCCGGCTTCCTCCCACAGTCCAAAAACATGCTGAGGTTAATTGATTATTCTAAATTGTCAGTAGGTGTGAATGAGAGTGTGCTTGTTTGTCTCTATGTGTAGCCCTGTGATAGACTGGCGACCTGTCCAGGGTGTCCCCTGCCTTTGCCCTGAGTCAACTGGGATAGGCTCCAGTCCCCCCACGACCCTACAGAGGATTAAGTGGTGTACAGATAACGGATGGATGGATCTATCTATTTATCTGTCTTTGAAAAATTGCTACAACATACAATAATTTTAATGTTTGTGCATGGCCCTTCACAGTGTATTATTTATCCTATAAAATGTTACTTAGTTAGAAAAAGTCCCACATAATTTCCCAAAGTTGGCATATTCAAATTGTTTGCTGTATTAGAAAAGTTCAAATCCAAAACATACTAGTTCAATAAGTTAGAAGCATTAGAAAACCAATAGATTTTTACACTGGAGGACCTGGAAACTGAATTCTGAGCTTTCTGGTTTACAAAAAAAGTGATAAGAGAACCACCTTTTCTACAGGGTTGAGTTTCTTGCTGTATTTGCACAAATTGTAGGTTTTTGAAAATAGAATTACCACAATATTTTCTTTTACTGGACGCTGACTTTTACTGGACTCTCCCTTTATGGCCACAGTGACCCTCTTCTTGAACACAAGCATTTGTTATTAGAAGCATAACCTTTGCTCTGTATGCTCAATCCCTTTATTTTCAGCTCGCCGCAGGGTAAGCGCTCCTTCCACAGAAAGTGAATGGTGGTGATAAAGTGATAAAGCCAGAAGCTGAGGGGGTTAAAGGTTCAGAGCTGTGCTTTGGTCCAACATGTGCAAAGGCCCTGGCAGTAGAGGGACGGGGGGCTGTACAGGGACTCTGTTCGGGGGTTGGCTCTGGGGACAAAGACCTCATTCAGAGGACGGCCCACTGCCCTGCAGGGAGGGGCTGGACACAGAGGCTGGCAGACTGCAGCCTACCAGAGCTCTGTGCAGGACCAAATATTGGCACAACAGAACAGTGTAAACCCACTTCTCTGCATGTTCGCCTCATGCATTGTGTGAGTCTCGGGGCCCTTGTTCACTAAAAAGTGCAACTCTATGATATCATTACAGTGCTTGTGTTGCAGTAGTAAGCTATTGTTGGTTTTATTGTAGGAAAGTGATTAGCACATTCTTTTAAATCATATTGCTTTCATATTCTGGGATATGGAAAATCTTTTTGCATGCGTTTCATTATTTAATCTGGCTCAGCAGCAAGAGACACCATAAAGTCCAGAGTGCAGTGCCAAGGTGGATACAGGTTTGGCTTCATAACAACCTGATGGAGTAGTACATTTGCTATATTTACTCCCTGAGTGAAAAATGGAAAAAGGACAGACATCCCAGGCAGCAGTGTGAGCTGGAGCAACCCCAAAACCTGATAATTAGAGGGTGCTGGATCCATCCTGCAAACTTCCACGTGATACAGTTTGGTCGTTCCAACCCACTCGCAGCTCTGAGTCCCTGTTCCGTTTGAGCCGCCAACATATTTTGTTTTTCTACTGTGCTTTTGCTTTTGTGTTTTGATTCCTTTGCCAAGTAGAGTGAAAGCAGAAATGACATTTGCTGAACTTGATTCATTTCTCTTTTCAACACATACATTTTCATATACATACATTACTGAAAAACGATCTGTACTTTTGTTGAACCTTTAGCTGAGACCCAGAGAGGATTCTTGTGTGTGAGACCTTAAATTGAGATTATGCACCTAATTCCACTACTCTGATGTCATATTTGATAGCTCAATATTTTGTGAGCATGCATTGTTTTACCAAAAATACTGCTAAATACAAGCAAACCCTTATTTTCATGTTGCTCCAACATACCCTAAGAGGTATTTAGCCACATTCAGCTCAGTTCCCACTATAGTCCAACCATCTGTTTGCTATGCAGTTTGCACTCAGGCATTTGGTAGTTACATTTGCTCAGCTTGACTGGCAGTGCACTGCTGTATTTGCAGATCTTCTTTATTGTGAACTTTTTTGTCCTGTTGTCCAAAGTTCATCTTTTTTTCATGTGAATGCAGCTTCTATTGATGGTTCAATCAGGCTTATGTAAAGCTTTCTGTCTTTGTGCAAACAAAGCTACTGTAACCTACTGATGATTCAATTAGACCTAATTAAGGCTCTAAATCTTTGTGAGAACAAACCTACTGTAGTCTGTGTTTGGGTGAAAAGTGTAGTGCTCTCTACCCGAGTACCCCTGAGCAGAGGAAGGCAAACTATTCAGGCCGTGATACTCTGCACAACGTAAACAAAACATCCCAAGTTGGTTCCAGTCGTCTCTCACTGACTGTTCTGTGATTAGCTTTGTGGAAATGTTTCCGAGACAGAGACGCTGGAAAACAGAGCACAAAAGGGACATTATTTCGCAGATGTCCCAGTCCTATTCTAACTGGGCAGATCTGTGGCTGTTGAAAGACGTAAATTGTGCGTCCAGGAAAAGAGACCCAGCAAAAGGATTGTTGCCACAGCACATCATATTGGAGAGGCCCTGTTTGAGCTTTCTGCATGAGGCCCTGCCATGTGAACTTTTGAGGTATAATAAAGGAGTGAGTCATCCCTAAACGTGTTTCCTCCGTCATTTTCAGCCTGGCTTTGCTCTCACTTCTTCATAGAGCTTGACATGGCACTTTCCCCCAAATTCAACTTTGACACAGAGAGAAATCAGTTAGTCTGTGCAAAATATAGAAATTGGTGAGAATGTGTCCTCTGTTTTCTTGATTTGTACCTTTTTCTCAGTATTGTAGCAGAATAACGGCTGAGTCGAGGTTACTTTTATCAAAATATGCAGTGCTATCATGACCTTGAGGATGGTTTGTTTTTGATTCCTACAGCACTGAATGGCCACATTGTCTACTCCTACGTTTCAATTGCAGGTGTGGACAAATACACTCAGTTCAGCTGTGAAGCTCACAACTCAAAGGGCGTCACCACGTCCAGAGAAGCAAATGTCAACATCAAAGGTGATATTAGATCCTTGAGGGACTGTGAAAGTCCAACAACATTCCATGAGACTTTCATGCTCTGCAGGCCGACTTCATGTTTGGGAGTTAATAAGCGCTTTTATGGTGTTTTGTAGTTCTTCCCAGTCCTGTGTCTGATGTTACTGTGACTGCGAGGTACTCCAATAAGCTGCTGTTGAGCTGGAGCCCTGGACACGATGGCTTCTCTCCACTCGCCAAATGCCACATCAGGGTAAGATGCTCGTCTGAATGAACAGAGCTGTCGTTTAATGCCATCAGATTACTCACGTGGCCTCTGTTCCGTCTAAGGTGAAAGAGGTGAGCCGGAGGAAAGGGGAGGTCATGACCACCAGATTCATCAACGTCACAGCGCCACCTTTTCATTGTGAAATCCCCGGGCTGCAGGCTATGACGTGGTACAACCTGAGTGTTTCCTGCAGCAACGAAGTGGGCGCCTCTCCTTTTAGCATGTGGGTCCAGAGCAACACCACAGAAGGAGGTGTGTCAATGAGGAAACACGGATGTATTTGCAAGTTGAATTTTGTTGGTAGTTGCTGCTACACTAGCAGATTTGTGGAGCAATCACAACAAGGGATAATAGTCCAAATTAAAATAAATCCATCCCCATTATAATAAACAATACTGGCTGATTGAATTTGGAAGCCTGAGTCTGTGTTTGTCTTACAGACTACACTGTGTATTTGCCTTAGAACCTCGTTGTTATGTTGCTGTCTCCCTCTCATCATTATGTTTAGGTTTTAGGTTTGCAGGACTATGTAATTATCCGACTGTCTTCCCGTGCAGAATGCGCTTTATGTGAGCCTCCATGCAGCAGCAGCATGTAATGACTGGAATTTTTAAAAGTTGCTCAACCACCTGTTGTGCCCACAGCAAGCCCCCTTCAAAAAATGTCCTATCCACTCAATCTCTGTTGTTTCCCTGAAGGGTCAGATAGGAAATAGGAGTGGCGTCACTGAGAAAGCACAAAGTTCTTTTTGGGTGGAGCTGCTTTCAATTTCCTTCCTTGCGCCACCGCAGGGGATATTTTAGTTGAAAGATTTGATACGCGGTGTCCGGAAGTGACCGCATACCAAACTGTAATCAAATAATTCAGTGGAAGGTCAGTCTTAGTTGGTTTTCTTTTCTAGCTTGCCATTCTTTATCAAGTGTCTTGACTTTAATCCCTGTTTCCCATTTCTTGTCATATCCTCAGTGCCATCAGTTTATCCCCGAAATGTCACCATACAGCTGAATGAGTCGTGGCTGGTGATCAAGTGGAAGCCTCCGCCAGAAGATAAGATAAACGGCGTCCTACGTGGTTATGATGTCATTATCAGATATGGCACACAAGAGAAGAAGGTGAGTTTGTCTGCCACACAGTAATTAAAGATATAGCTTCTTGTTTTTCCTGTTGCCCTCTCATTTATTGATTTATTTGTTGTTTATGAATCAGTCACAATGATAAGAAAATATTAATTACAAAAAAGGGGAAAGAAAAGGAAATTCAGCTTCTATGATTTCATTTTTGTGATCTGGCAAAACCTGTGGTTACCATGGTAACAGCTAATGCAGTTTAAATGTATGGTTTCATTATATTTCCATCATATAAAACTCTGCTCCCGAAAAAAGCCAAAGCATCACATTTCTGACACAGGCGTTCAACATGTTTTAATCTGAGTGGTTAGTAAATGCTGTGTGTGACAAATACTAAAGTTTGTAGAACATTAGTGTTTCTGTAAGTCAACTATGTACATCCAAAACAAGAAACAAAATGCTAGGATTTGTCCAGTGTTTGCTTTTTACAAACGTTAATGACAATTGTAGCAAACATTCATTATAGAGCAGTGTAATGTGACCATACTGTACCTTAATACTACTCCAAAAAACAATGACTTATAAACTACATTATCCGTGACTGCGTCATAATAAACGCCACCATCTGTCTGTCTGTCTGTCTGTCTGTCTGTCTGTCTGTCTGTCTCTATCTATCTATCTATCTATCTATCTATCTATCTATCTATCTATCTATCTATCTATCTATCTATCTATCTATCTATCTATCTATCTATCTATCTATCTATCTGTCTATCTATCTATCTATCTATCTATCTATCTATCTATCTATCTATCTATCTATCTATCTATCTATCTATCTATCTATCTATCTATCTATGTCAGTTCTTCTTTCAGTTTTTGATAACAATGACTAATGTATGACAAATATGAAAAGAATG
Source organism: Dascyllus trimaculatus (assembly GCA_024666655.1). NCBI lineage: Eukaryota > Metazoa > Chordata > Actinopteri > Pomacentridae > Dascyllus > Dascyllus trimaculatus. The sequence continues at coordinate 22,159,695 of CM045464.1, read as the reverse complement.
AGTGTTGCAGTTTGGGAATATTCTATCCTCCCTTTTCCTGCTAACTGACCCGAAGGTCAGCGTCGGTGTTTTCTGAGAACAATGTTTTTTTCCACTTGTCTCAAGAATCTGCAAGGCAGGGAAAGTGATTTAAAACGAACACCTTTTTTTAGATACACTTTCTAAGAAATGGCATTGTTGATTTTAATATCAATCCCAGTTACATCAGTTGTTTAGTTCATTAATCCATGATGCTGCTGATGCGTAGTCATGCCCCTTGTTACTGCATTAGAGCTCTCTAGTACAATAGTGTGTTTCCTGTCCTTCCTGTCTGTGTTGTAGTTAAAGGAAGCTGATGTGTGAAAACTGGTCACCAGTATTTTTCTCCGCTTGGCATGTGGTTTTGAGTCATCACAGAGTGAATGGAGTATGAATACAACGGGATGTGTACCTTATGCATTGTCCAGTGAGGTAGTAATGTAGCGGTGACTGGAAATATGCACAACAGCAACTTGTTTAATCCTCAGACTCACTTCCTTCTATAAGAATCCTTACTAGTGGAAAAGTCAGGGTGAAATCAGATGTAGAGGACAGGAATAAATCCATGCTGTTTCTTGCTCATGATTTGGGGTGTTTCATAGTGAAAGTAATGACACCATCATCCTTCTTTGAAATGATTCCCAAAGTGTGCTAAGAATTTAGTGTTGGAAGAACACTAACCACATGCTCGGTTTGATGTCACAGACAAGATAGACATCAATCATGGGTTCTGCATTCCCCGTCAGCACTTTGGTGAAGCAGAGCAGCTCCAGATGCTACCATGTGGTGTTGTGAAATACAGGGCTATGTCTGTCACATGTTCCCTCATATTCAGCACATGAGCTTATCCTGAAAGTTGGTCTCCTTCCTGTTTTTGTAGGGACTTTCTTAATGTATGCCAATTCCTGCTATGAAGTTCCTTAGGATTTCCCAAAAAAGGTTTCATACTGTACATGACTGTGTGAAAGCAGCTTTATGTGCATTTGCATTTCTTTGTTTTTTTATGATGCATTAAGTGGAAAGGAGACAAAGTGACAGAAAGGACGTGACATGACGTGACAAGTTGCTGATCTGGATGTGAGATGTTGCACAAATGTACAAAATGTTCCTCAGCATAGTCTGCCACAAGAACATCCCAAAAACATTATCTCTCTACTGCTTCCTTTGGGTTTTATGACTTACCTTACTGTACCATTAAAACTCTATTTAGCCTGTGATCTCTGCTCATGTGAGCTTTTCTCTCCACGAGGATAATGATTAACCATAACATATGATTTCAAGACAAATCCAATTATGCCACTAGGCACAATTCACGCTATCTCTGTTGTGTGTTATCCCAGGTCCACAGTTACACCACCATGGCCTTTGTAGCTGTGCAGGAATTCAACACAACCTACAGTGTGGAGGTGGCCGCATGCACACAGGCAGGCAGCGGCATGGTCAGCCCACGAGTCTCGTTCTTTGTGCCAGAAGACAGTAAGCTGCTCTATTGATTTATCTCATCATCTGGGAGCTGTTAACTTTATAAATGGGCCAGCAAAGTTCAGCTGATGCATTGTACTGCACTAGAATAACATTACTGCCCTCGGAATGGATACAGCACCTATTAAGGTTGCAGTATTTTTAGCCGGCATAGTTCTGAGATGGCATAGTTGGACGGTCTCTCCACTACTTTGTTCCAAGATTTAAATCTCAACAACTTCAGATGAGTTGCCATAAAATTTAACACACACATTCATTTTCGATGAGTGTACAGTATAATAACTTTGATTCCCTGACCTGAAAATCTGAACTTTGACCAAATACCTTAAAAAGTAGCGACAGCACCACTAGTTGATACTGTACTTTGTGCTTAGTGCTATTTAGCAATGCTGACATGCCAAACTAAGATGCTGAACATCACAAACAATAACATATTAACAAGCTGATGTTCAGTCAAAACACCTCTGTCTGAGTATCTTTTATCTCGACGTGAATTATTATTAACATTTTCACAAAGATAGTGTGGAAACCGGCTTATTGTTTTCAAAATAGTTAGAAGTTTACACACAGATAAACAGTGATCACTGACAAGGTAAAATAAAATATCTTGCCTTTCGAAACAGATTAATAATTAGCAATCATCACAGAACATGCAAAGACTACAGACAGTTTCACACTATGATCAATTGCATGTCTTTATTGATTCTTATTCTCATTTCAGAGAAAATAGCAAAATCCCATTAGCTGTGATAACATTGGTAATGTTTTTTGCACTGAATAAGATTGCACATACTCTTTTTGCACTGTTTCTTCTGCACATGCCTTTTTTTTGCACTGTGCTGTGCTTTGTATCTCAACAATACCGTCCTCACTTCATATGGACAGATGTTAACTTTGTGCACCATAAATATATCACACCCTGTTTTATAGTTTGTTTTTCTGTAGCAACTTTTTTGCACTATTCTTATATATCCATTAACTTGTACATTTGTTACCTCAGTATGTTTGAGTAGATGCAAGTGATGCATGTGTCTGAATGACCGTATTTTGTAAATAGATTTATCACTGCACAAGGAAGAGACACAGAGAACCTAAAATTTTATTGCACTGATAATTTGTTATACCGTCATGTGACAATGAATCCTTTGAATATCATTCAAATAACTAATGTAATATCAGACTGTGGATAGATGAATAACCTGAATGTTTTTTTTTCTAAACTTTGCTTATTATTTCTTCTCCTTGTCTCAGAATCAGTCGTGTCCCCTTCGATCAGCCCTGACACCAGGGTTCCATACTCTGCCTATGTTGTGCTGTCGGTGGCGTGTGCAGTCTGTTTTCTGCTGCTGATCCTCTGGGCGGCTCTCTGTGTACGCAACAGGACGTCCGACTCTTGCTTTGGGTATGCTGACAATTACCAATTAATTAGCGACAATTCTCCAAGTAAGATATATTACGTCTTATGTTAAATGCATAAAACATGTGAGGAAGCAGTTAACTTCACACTGGCACTTCAATACATATGTTATCTTCAATAGTTGGACTTGAAAAATGAAAAACTTCCGGACTATGTTCATAAACGGCCTTGGCTTCCTCTTAATCACTGTTGCCTGCACTGGAACCTGGTAATAACGATGCAGCTGGAGAGATGATCAACAAACAGCTGTTAATCCTCTGGATTTTTTATTATGGAGTCTGTGACTCACATTTGCCGCTCAGGATACGGATAGGAATGTGTCACAGGCTGCTGCTCAGATAAGCAAACATATATCTAACCTCAAAGTCAGGAAGAGAACAGCTCAGAGGGCTTCCTCACTACGACCACCTCTTCAGCCTGCGTGTGTGTGCATAATCACAATGACATTAGAGAGGATTATGTCACTGGTTAGCGTTCCATGTTTTTTCTTTTTTCCTGTCTCCCCCTGCAGGCGAGTGTTTGGAGGTGAAGAGAAGCTGCCGCCTGTCGTACAGTTCACACCGCAGAGATCCTACAATCGATCAGCCATAGGAATCACACGTATGTTCTTGAATAAAGCAGGCAATCATATAGACATTTATGTTAACCTGATATCTTGGCACGTGTTCAAAATAAATGATGACTTTCATGCTTCTTGTCTGCAGTTGGGAACCTCGGTATTAGTGATGAACTCCAGGCCAAACTTCAGGATGTGATGGTCATGAGGAACTTGCTCTCAGTGGGGAAAATTCTTGGAGAGGGTGAGTGAACACTTTCATTTATGTAAATATGCTCTAATTTACACAGTTATCTTGTTGAATAATAACTCCAAAAACACACTGTATAAAGTATTTATGATTCAGTTTTATTTTTTCAACAGGTGAATTTGGCTCCGTGGTGGAGGGACATTTAAGACGACCAAATGGCACATCAGAAAAAGTTGCTGTGAAGACGATGAAGTGTGAGTCTTGTGTTAATTAAAGACTTTAAATATCACTGAAATTTAAACCACCTGAACTTAGAAATACTATCTTGCCAAACAGTGGACAGCTTCTCTCAAAGGGAGATTGAAGAGTTCCTGAATGAAGCAGCCTGCATGAAAGACTTCAACCATCCTAATGTCATCAGACTGCTCGGTATGAGTGATGTATTTAAGTGTGTAAAATCCCACTAATCTCTGCGTTTTAATTTCTGAATCTTTACATTATTTGTCTGTTGCCTCAACCTCTTCAGGTGTATGTTTGGAAGTAGGCTCAGGACACTTTCCCAAACCCATGGTCATCCTGCCATTCATGAAATATGGAGATCTACACAGCTTCCTGCTGCGCTCTCGCCTCGGAGAGAGTCCAGTGGTAAGGTTTCACCTAAACTCTTCAATACATGTTGGATTTTTTTTTTATATTGTAAATAACCGATGTGTGTTTGTTTGTTGTGTTTACACAGTTCTTGCCCACTCAGACACTCCTGAAGTTCATGGTTGACATTGCTTTGGGAATGGAGTATCTCAGTGGTCGTAACTTTCTGCATCGTGACCTGGCAGCACGCAACTGCATGTAGGTTACTTATTCCAGTTTATGTGGAAAGTACAGGTTGTATTGATTGAACATTTATATTTACAGGTACTATTTGCTTATATTGACAGGTGAAATAGCTTTTTTAAAAATAATTTCCTTTCATTTTCATTTAAAAAAACTTTAAGACTAAGGCCAAAACATGGTCTACATTGTCCTTTATATTGAATATGATTTGTTATTTAGTAGTTTCATTTGATTTGCTTTTCCTATTTGTCAGAAGTCCCATATATATTTGTCTTGCAGGCTGCGGGATGACATGACCGTGTGTGTAGCAGACTTTGGGTTATCTAAGAAGATCTACAGTGGAGATTATTACAGACAGGGCAGAATAGCCAAAATGCCCGTAAAATGGATTGCAGTAGAAAGTCTGGCAGACAGAGTTTTTACTGTGAAGAGTGATGTGGTAAGTGCTAACTGTATCTTCTCCAGTGAAAATAGTCCCCTAAATCACTGTGCAGTTACTGAAAGAAGAACTGGCCCCTTGTCTGCACTCTCTGTTTCTAATTTGGCTTTCTGTTCTGCCACAAAAGAACTTTAAGACCTTTTGTCCTTCCCTTTGACAATGTGGTGGAGGTTGTTTTTGGACAGTCTTTATCAAAGCATTTTTTCTTCGTCTCTTTTTTGTTTTCTTCCCTGCTTTTGCAATTTTACAGATTTAAGAGTTTACAGACTAAAATCCAATGTTCTGAGGTGTCAGATGAAACACAAATTCTGCTTTTTGAGGCTAAAATGTAGAATATCATGCAGCTAAATCAGGAAAAATATTTTATTTCCCCTAATGAGAGGCTGAATACATTAGCAATTCACACAGTATTGCAGTTAACTGCAAATACTGCAAATACCTATACTATAGTGGTACTTCTAGATAGTAGAAAAAATATCAGTTCCATGCCACACACTGCAAGTTTTTACCCATCGTGAAATATGATCTGAAGTTGATACTCTCTGTCATGCAGTGGGCCTTTGGTGTTACTATGTGGGAAATTGCTACACGAGGCATGACGCCATACCCCGGAGTCCAGAACCACGAGATTTATGACCACCTTGTTGACGGACACAGACTGAAGCAGCCAGCGGACTGTTTGGATGAACTGTGAGTGATGTTTCTTCTTCACACAAATTCTGAAATGAGCTTTGTTTGTTTTGGAAGAAAACGTATAAGAGTAGAATTTAAACTTGTTTGTCTAAATCTTGCAGGATTGGGACTGATTTAGGAGAATGAAATATAGAGACTTAATATATTGAGCCTGTAAAAAATGTAATTCAGGTGATTTACAGAAATTCTGTGTGGCTAAAATGTTGCATCAGAATACCTTCAGTAATGTACAGTCATTGTACAACTTAAAAAGAAACTGGCAACAATCCTGTCAGTGCATTCACACAGTCGGACGACAGGGTTTTTTCTAGTACAGTAACAAATGTGCAAATGTAAATCTATAAAAAAATATATAGTAGAAAATAATATGTAAAAGCGTAACCTATGACAACAAGTGATATAGCTTGGTAACAGCATTCACCTTTTAAAACTTGACTGCTTTGATCATTACTGCCATTTGCAATGTAAAACAGAAGTGAGTACATAATTTGTTAATGTGCTATTAAAGGATTTTGCAGAAATTAAAGTCTCCAGGTTTGTTACATCTATCCCAAAACTAGGCTCTAGAAAATTTGCAAGATTTATTAAGTGATTTTATTCCTTTATTACCTGTGTCTAGGTATGAGATTATGTACAGCTGCTGGAGGGCTGATCCGCTGGACCGACCCTTGTTTCCCCAACTGCGAGAAATGTTGGAAAAGGTCGCAGAAAAGCTCCCAGAGTCGACCAGCAAGGACGACATCATTTATATCAACACCAGCTTTCCTGAGGAGGACCCCGATGGTGAGACTCTTCCTGCAGAGCACCTTGTGTTGAGCTCCTCTCCTTCCTGCAGCCGTCAGGTAACAGAAAACACAGTAGTTACTGCGGACATTCACGGGAGCCTGGAAGAAGAGGAGGATGAGGACAATGATCGATATGTGGTGGTGATCTCCTCTGATGCCTCCCTGAGGTCTCCCACGGCAGACACTCCTCTCTTATCAGCTGACGCTTTGAGTCAAGCAAACGGAGACACGGTTACAGACGTGACGGCAACGGATCACAGCTCAAGTGACACTTCTTTCCTGCTATAACGACTGGTACCCAGCAGATAAACTGTGATAAAGCTCTCACCATGGTTCGTCAGTACTAATCATTTTGCCTCATCGCACTGGGAGCACCTTTCCTGTTGTGGACTTTTTGTAGTATTTTTATAGAGGAGGTTTACGCTTTACACGGCCAGCCTACATGTCAGTGTTAGGAATATTGTTCCATAAGCTTAAGATACACTGAACTGTGAAATTGTTTACTGTATTAAAGTGTGTGTCGCGATGTAAATATAGAAAATGTACAGAACGTTTATAAAATTATATTATACTGTCAAAATAAATGGTTTATTGACTGCTTTGAAACTTGTTTCTTAAAGTGGGGTTCATTTTGTCAAGATTTCCTTTTCATGGGACTGATTGTGATGGTGTTTGGTGGTGGAAAAAGTACTAAAATTATTAGAATAATTTAAAAATCAGGAGATATTTTCAAAGAGGAATAGCATTGAAAATAATTTTACAGTATAAAATTAGGCATTTTAAAGTTTTCACATACCACAGACAAAATTACTCATCTTTTAAAATGCTCAATTTTTGTACTGGTGAGGAAATTCTAAGCAGTTACTGAACCTCCAAATTATTTTAAAACAAAAGAAACACACCTCACCGCGCTGGGATAGCAGGTAATACAGGTAACTCTAACCTGGAGCTTCCTCCTCCTGGCTGATGCGTTCAGGGCGCCTCCTGCAGGGAAGCACTCAAACACAGCGAACATGGCTGCTGCAGTCAGGATGAGGACGTGGAGCTGTCCGACCACAGGAGTTTTCTGTCCATGGGCGCTGTTTTTTCTAGTTTTACTCCACACTGTAAATGAAGTTGCTGCGGCGCCAGAGACAGGCCTTTGGAAAATCACAGTTGTTAATGTGAGTGGAAATACTTTGGATAACTGCAGCACCGCTAGCTAACGTTAGCTACATTCGCCTTGTTGTGGTAGCTCGCTGTCAGCTGTGAGAGTGCTGACAGTCGTGTCCTGTATTAGTTGTAGCTCGTTAGCCGCTCGTAGGTGTGACTAACTGTGTTTAACAAATCCTGTCAAGGTGTATATACCGAAAGAACCGTGTGTGTTTGTTGCTAATTAGCTGTTAGCCCTGTGGTGAATGGCTGATATGCACTTCAAGGTTAGCAGTCGGCTAACTAGCTGCCCACAGCTTGAGTTGAACACATCCTAGGAGTCTTTGCTGTTTAACTGAGGGAAACACTAAACATATATCGTTGCGCCTATCCATGCAGCTATCTCTCGAGCAGTATTTGAGAATACATATCGCTGCTTGGACTGCGTGTATTCAGGTTTACTGGATAGGTTTTCTCTCACCGGATTGCCACACATCATTCTTTCAACATACATTGAAACACATCTTAAAAGCGGAATTTCAGTCGAGATCTTGTGCTGTGGAGTCATTTCCCTGGTTTTCAGTATTAAGGCACAGTTCCCATATTCAGTTCAAAGAGAACTGGAAAGCCCTGATCAATAATTTAGGTACCGAGAAGTTTCAGTTTCCCTCTGTTGTTCTGTGTTAGGTGGAAGCAGGTTACAATCTGAACAGGTCGCCAGTCAAAACACATACAGACAGACACTAATTCTCATCGTAATAATATTATAGACACATGGACGTTTTCTGTTCACTTTACTGGTGGATCCTTTCTTACTAACAAACACAAACACAGCCCAACCTGATTGGGCTTTAATACTAAACAGTGTTAACCAATGAGCCTAAATGATTAATCACTTCACCAAAGTAATTATATATTGATCAAAATAATCCCTGGCTGTAAGCTGGCTCACAAACCTCATTTTCTATTCTGTAGACCTCAAGACCACTGCTGTTAAGGAAATCTATGTATAAAGACACTGATATTGAATTGAAAGGTAAGATATGATAAAAACAAAAGCGCTGTTCCAAAAGTTGTTCCCCTTTTTGTCCTTTATTACATCATATCTTCATCTTTTAGTTGTGTCTTTTGGCTGTCCTGAGGAGGTGACCTTCACTGTTCACTGGTATTTGAAATACTACCCCTGTCACAATGAATTCAACAATATCGACGTAAGTGCTAATGCTTTGTGTCATACTAATTAACAGTGTGTTTTGGTTGTGTCTGAGTGTTGAATTGGGACTGTCATTTTCTGTAGGAAATGTATGAAAGAACACCTTTGAGTCGTGGGGAGAGCCTGGATCCGAATCCCCTCGGACAAGGAGAGTACATCGAACACAGGCACAGTCCCCTAACGTGTAATAGTGGACTGCGCTCCTTTCCAATGCTTAAAGTAGGTTTGTTACGTTACTCTACTCAGCACAGTCACGGATGCAACATCATGGTATTTGTTATCTCCATTGTGCAATTTTGTTTTTCAGAAAGCCAAGGCAGAGCCACGTCCAGTCAGTCCACCTACTGAGAATGAAATGCTAGTAAGAAAACATAAATCTTCTTTGATTTTCACAGAATAATGAAAGTTAAGGTTAGCAAGTATTTAGGAAAAAGCTTTCCCGAAGTACCACCACAAACATCAGCCAGTATTTGTGTTTGTTTCATGTGTTGCTTACTTAAATTGTTTCTCCATATACCGTGTTACAAGATGCTTTTCATAAATGGTAAACACTGCATTACTTTTGTAATACTGCAGGATGAAAATTACACTAAATGGATTGCTGAAGAATATGAAAGCAGCAGCACCATGAAGAACAGCAGCAAGAATATTAGAGACAACATCATAGCCACCACATGGAAAGACGGGCCTTACCTGCTGGTTGTTAAAATTGTATCCAGTAAGCAGGATGCAAATTGGAATTTAACAGGTAAAATGTTTTTTAAATGGGTGACTGCATAAACAACTACATGACTCACGTAGAAGAATATTATCTTGGTTATCCATGTTTTTTACCCTGCATAAGTTGATATGCCAAAATGGTGCACTTTCGTGAAGCAGGCTCATAAATGCCAAGCCATTATGCAGCCGGCACAGAAGGGTCAGATTTCAGAACTTGTTATTACCACAAACCAATTCTTAATGTGCCGGAGAACACTGTCATGCTTCATTTGTCTAATGTCCAGTTTTTGTTTCTCCAGTTAATGTGGTGATGAAAGGCAGCCATGGCTACATTTCTGTCACAGAATGGCCTCTCATGATTGTAAGTAAATGGCTTTATGGCATTTTTCGTGATTTTTCTTAGAAACATTATTTACCTGTTTGTTAATTATGTGCACATTAATATTATGCTCTCATAATTCTGTCCTGGCTTTAACGGTTGTAGTTTATTGTTTTGGGTTTGTGGATGTTTTGTACAAACTGGGTATTTACACAGTCAATAAATGTATTTACTGAGGAAAAGTTGCAAAAATGCAGCTGGTGTCCCTCAAACCACCGGTGCTCATAGAAATGAATAATGATGAAACGTCCACTGTACACCTTTAGTGTCTTTAGTAACACACACTCTTACCTTTTTTTTTAAAAGTCTCTAGCCTCTACTTTTCAACCCCACCATGACTACTTTGACCTAGATGTGTTTACTGCTTTCAAGCAACAGGCCGTCTAAACTACAGTAAAACAATTTTTGCTCTGATCAGCCTTGTACAGTCCATTTCTAAGAACTGAGAGGGTTACATTTCATATACACAACTTCATACATTAGGAAATAATGACATGGATTCTTCTGTTAAAAAAAAAACAAATAACACACAGACCCCATTGTGACTATAACTGCTTCATATAAAGTGTGCACACTAACTGTCTCAGCACAAAAAACTTAAAAGGTTATTGGGATAAGAAATGACTGCTGATACTTTAAAGTGTTGTGTCAAAACATTTGAAAACAAAATTCATATGAACTTTACATGACTTAATTCCCCACCCCCGCCAAGGAGCCACAGTAAAATTATTTTAAAATGCTTCATTGAAATTATTTACATCACATTTGAACTCTTGTGTGAGAGTCTCTATTGTGTTTTACTGTCATTTACGATTGTGTTGGGCTGGGTTCTGTTTCAGGATGTAGTAGAGGAGAGACTGGTGAAATGAAGATAGTGTTACTGGAGTCAATGACAACATTAAACTCTGTCCAACAAGTATCAGTCTGTCTAAAACCATAGACAGACACCGACCCTAAACATCTAAATGTCAAGCCAAAATATCTGCACTTTTACACGCGCCCAACTTGAATCTGGCAACAGTAGCGAGAAAACAAGAAACTCTGCTACTGATAGCAGGGAAGCTACTCCTTGCCAGAGCATTAGCAGCTCTCCTGCTGATAATGTTACAGCTGCACCCTCCCAGACAAGCACAGGAGGACAGGCTTTGACCCATCTTGGCTGTCAGAGAGGCAATACTCCTCCTGGCTCTACAAAAATGATAACAGTGAGATTCGGTGGAAAAGTAAATACAAATGTACACTTAATTCATTTCCATATGGTCTTGTTGCACTGAGACTGCAGTCAAACGCAAGGCAACAGCTATAGAAAACTGTTCAAATATAACTGAAAAATAGTTACTCCTAATTAGCATAAAGGAGAGAGAAAAAAGAGAGAAGCTAACAGGGAAAGGCTCTATCCCTTCAGCCCCTAACCCACCCACCCCCCTTCAAGACTCTCAGCCTTGGGGAAACACTGCTCAGTCAGTACTCTGAGTAGAAAAAAAACGAGATGTTTCTGGATAAACTTTCTCTGGAAATTGGTCTCTAGTTAATGAAGAGCAACTGCTTCCATATGTGACATGTTTATAGACTAATCCCTCACTGTCTGTTTGCAGTTCTACATGGTAATGTGCATAGTGTACATCCTGTACGCCCTGCTGTGGTTTATCTGGGCAGCCTGCTACTGGAAAGATCTGCTGAGGATCCAGTTCTGGATAGCAGGGGTCATATTCCTGGGGATGGTGGAGAAGGCCGTCTTCTGTGCCGAATATGAAAACACCAACGCTGTCGGCTCCGCTTGTGAGTGTCTTAGGACAAAATATTGTTTGCTTTCTCATGTGAGACAGTAAGCTGTTTATTTTTTAAACTTTTTTTTTTTACTTTAGCTCCAGGCTTGTTGATCTTTGCCGAGTTGATCTCTGCCCTCAAGAGGACTTTGGCTCGATTGCTTGTCATCATCGTCAGCCTCGGCTATGGCATTGTAAAGTATGTCAACATATGTCTGTAGCTACTTTTTCCTTCATTGAATTACCCAAAATTATTGCATAATGAAATTAAGTGTTCAGCTTTTTATTTTTCCTGTGTCTGTTTCTTTTTAGGCCTCGACTGGGGACTGTAATGCACAGAGTTGTGGGGCTTGGTATCCTCTATTTTGCCTTTGCTAGCATTGAGGGTGTCCTGAGGATCACAGGGGTGAGTCATGTTCTCTGATTGTTTTCTCTTAAGATTTATCAATCAAATGTCAACAATAACGGATGCCTATCAGAAGTTAAAAGGGTCCAAAGTATTAAATGAAGTTTTTAAATCTTACCAACAGTTGTAAAAGAAAAACAAGAATATATCAATGCTAATTTGAAACAAGGGAAAACAAAGTAATCCTTGACTTTGATAAGTTCTCACCAGTCATTGTTAGCTAACAAATTTTGAATGACTGTAATGATAAATGAGCTCACTCATTGTTTTACTACTGCAATATTGAAAAGCACCCAAGAATCAGCAGCACTAACTCTATAGTTTGTTTTGAGATTGTGTTTTACGGTAAAGTTGACATCTTAATTGTGTATTTTCTTGATTTGTTGGGGGACCAAAAATCAAGGGTCGAGACAATGGCCCCGCTCTCATTACAGCAATTGTTCTGGCTGTGTTTGACTCCTGCGCCATGTGGTTCATATCCTTCCAGTGTACTCCTCAGCAGCTCCAGTAATCAACAGCTATTATACTCCCTGTAACAACTAAATGGACATATTTGTTAATGAACTGAACCCACTTGATTTTGAGTGCTCTTGCCTTCTGGATTGGATGGTTTGTTATTTTCTTCTTTGCACTTGGGTGAGTGGTTCTATATTTTAGTTGCTGTGCTGCCTTTTTTTTTTTTTAAATCTCCTATCCTATCTGTGATTTTTTTCCCCCACAACTTTTTCCTCTTCCCTGTGTCCTTTGGTCCTGCTCTGTTATCCCTTCTAGGCGAAAGACTCTGACTTGGCCCTGCTGGCCAACATTCCCCTGGCTCTGCTTGATTCTTCTTTATGCTGGTGGATATCCTTTTGTGCACCTGCAACCTTTCCCTGTGTGGTTCCCCTCTGCTCCTCATCATTCATGCACATGAACCCATATAAGGCCAAAAGATTATGATGTGCATCTGTCTTACCCTTTGCCAGAATTATCATCTAACATGCAGTTTAACAAAAAGATTCTGCATCTAAAAAAATAGTCCTGCAATAATTATTCATTCTATATTGAAATTTACAACAACTCACTCTTTTCTTGTTGATAATTTAATAGCTCTTGAAATCCTTCATCTTCACTGCCTCTTTAGTTGGACAATGAATGACATTTTGCAGTGTTTACATCAATTGACAGTCTCAGTCTAAATTGGCAGAACTGTTTGATTTGTATGCACATCTGCCATACTTTATAAGTTGTTCTGTTTAGAGATTATAGAAATGTGGGTGCAACTTGGGTGGATGATATGGATAAAATTCTTTATTAAAATATTTGGTATTTTAATTAAATATGTATTATGTATGTATGTATGTATGTATGTATGTAGCTTTTTAATGCCTCTAAAAGGTCTATAAACGCCCACACCAGAGGGACTTATTCACTACTCCTTACTCCTCTGAAACACCTCATTTGAAGTCTAGGCTTTTCCTCCGTCACTTATTTACATCACCATGTAAAACATTTGCATAACTCCTGCCTAGCAAACCAAACAAAGAATTAGCTTCTGCCTTACAGTCTACCAGTATCTCCCTACTACAGCTGCTTCTGCTAGGACTAGGTGTGTTTGCCTGTACTCAGGTCTGGGCTTGCAGCATGTAATCAATGTTACTTTCGTCAGCCCAGCTGACCTAACAGAGCAGACTTGGCTTTCGTAAATGTAGGAAACAGGGTTAGAAGAGTTGCATTGAACAGTATAAGAAGATTGAGGCGTGACGTCAAAAATATAATTATAAACCTACTAAAGTTCACATAGTTAGGTGACGTCAAACTGGGTAGTGGCACATCCTGTTCAACCTCATTCTAAAAGTAATGACTGATAGACAACCTGAGCTACCAGAATGCAAAAATTTGCAGGACTGGCTGTTTCTGTTGCATTCAGAATCACACACATAAGGTGTCACACCCATCCCAGTGCTTACTTACTGTGGTTTAGTGAAGTGACCACTGTAAAGTTCTGTGATTGCAGTGTATATACGGATATTATTGAGTATAGTATGTACCATACTCAATAATATATACTATATAGTAAATGCTCATGTGTAGAGGCAATTAAGTACCATTCATTCATTTTTTTTTATATGGTTCGTATGTGATGTCCGACATGTGTTTCCCTTGACTGCAACTAACATCTTTGTCAGTCTTGCACAAACCATCAAGACTCTGAAGCTGAGGAGAAATCCTGTCAAGTTGTCTCTCTACAGGCACTTCACAAATACACTAATATTCGCCGTCATTGGTAAGTTGTACAGCTTATAGCAGAATATAATACATTCTGCGCCTGTGGTCATGATTTCTAGTTATCTGTGTTTTTATTCAAATAAAATATGTAAGAACAAAAGTTACACATTGTGGAATATATGCAGAACACTAACAAGTTTCACATGGTGCCCATTTTTTCTTTAGCTTCCATTATTTTCATGGGTTGGACAGCAAAAAAATTTCGACTAGCAGATTGCCAGTCTGTGAGTATAGTTTGGCATATTTATCAGTAGTTGTGTAAAGACTGGGGATGCACGATTTATTGATAATTGGGCATGTTTTTCATCCAAAGGATTGGATTGAGCTGTGGGTCGAAGATGCTTTCTGGAGGTTCTTGTTCTCTGTCATTCTGCTCGTCATAATGTTTTTATGGAGACCATCTGCAAACAACCAAAGGCAAGTAGTACACTAGGACTGTTGAGTCCACCAAAATGAACCCAATTAGACCCTTCCTTAAAGATTTATTTCAATGTCCACAGGTATGCTTTTACACCTCTCATTGATGACTCTGATGACGAGGAGATCGAAGAATTCATCGCCTCTCCAAATCTTGGTATAGTAATGTCATGGAAGCATTACTTTTCATTTGGAGTATGTCTTCTTAGATCTATTTCTCTTCTTTCCTTCCTGTTTTTTTACTTTCCTTTTTTTCTATTTTTCACTCACAGCCGACGGTATAAAGTTGAGAGCAGCTAAAAGCGAGACAAATGGTACAGTGAAGCCTCCAGAAACAAACCCAGTAAGTAGCACCACTAAGTTCTGTGTGCATTAGTTAAGTCACAATGTCTTATTAAGTTTTGTTTTATTAAAGCATGGATAATACGAGTTGTAGTCTAAATTTTGGTAAATGCAGCTCTCGAAAGTATTTTATCAGCAGATGGCAGTATTTACTCTGTTTATCCTCTTTTTCTACTTGTCTAGGATGAAGACTTGAAATGGGTGGAGGATAACATTCCTAGCTCTCTGACTGATGTGTAAGTATCCTGGAGGAAGTATATTTATGAATCCAGCAAGGTGTTTTCGTAGGACGTGTGTGATTCTAACAGAGTCTGATTTTTCCTGTTTGTCACTGCAGAGCTCTACCAGTCCTGCTTGACTCAGATGAGGTATGAATTTAATTACAAAAAAGACGCAATCATCCAGATATGTGGCGATCAGGTTTCCTTGTAAAAAATCTGTAAAAAGAAAGCCCCATTTGCCAGTGCTAGGGATCAATTTAAGCACTGCCTTATTAAAACTGGACTCACAGTCAGTTTTGTGTATTTAAGGCATACATTCTTTTTATACATGTCAATACTATATTGAAGTTAAACACATGATAGCTGACCATTTATCAAAAGCATTCTCTTGTACATGGGTTGCTCAGTTTGGCACATTTCTCCAAATGTGAGGTGGTGTGTGTGATACTGTAGTAAGGGCAATACTCTGTATTTAGTTACACCCACTCAGTTTGGCTTACCCTGACAACTAGTGGTGACTGCAGCCCTTTTCCAGCCTCTGTGCAGCAGTGATGTAACATTACCACTATAGAACCACATTATATCACAGCTGGCTTTGGTAATAAGTACAAGCAATTAGCTTGTTCCAGTGGATAAAATATGCAGACATACATACAGACTGACATCTTCAGAGAGTAAAGTCAATAGTTGTTGGCTAGAAATGAAAAGCCTGCTTTTGTCTGCTTATGTCTGAAATTATGGGTCCCTTGTTTGAAAAAATATTTTGAATTTTGAGTGGAGCATTTGAAGCTTGACAGACATAGCAACAGTAACTAAGTAAAGCGAACAGTACACTGTGGTCTCTACAGTCTAAACAGTGACAGGCCATAGAATTGGTTCTCAGGATGTTTCTATCTGAACGAAAAAATATGTTTAAATTTGCATATTATTTCCCAGGAAATCATGACGACCAAGTATGAGATGTCAAAGCTGGAGTGAGGTACAATTCCAGCCATCTGCAGACATGGAGGGAGAACATAGCAGCTGTCTCTGACTGAAGTCTTCTCCAGGATTTCCAGTCAGGTGGTGGTGGTGGAGTGACTTTTTGTTTTTCAGGGGATCCTTCTGAATGGCTGCTAGTTCACAGGGTGGTGCAGGCCACAGTTTCAGGGGGGACCTCTGCTAATTTCCTCTTCTTAAGGACTCTACCAGAGGAAAACCGTCTTTTCACTGACCAACAGCTTCACTCTTTCCATGATACGATCAGTTTTGAGCCTGTCTTTTCCAAAGAGAATGTTTCATTTTATATGAAGTGCTGTATTTATTTCTATTATGTTTCTATGAATTTATTTTATCAGAGAATTAACAGTGGGCCTCATGCATGAACATACTCTCAAATATATGTCAAATGTCTTTTTTGAGAAAATCTAAATATTATTAGTGGGTCGTAATATAAGTAAAGACAATTATATATGACGGGAAGAATAATGAAAAGACATTTTTCTTCAGTAGTTAAATGAAGATGATTTATCTAAGTTATTTTTGCTGCCAGACAAGAGAGAGAATTTGGCTAGAGTGTGTGTGATTGATTCATTTCAATCAGGATCTTTCTTTATTTGGGATTGTGAAGTTCGCAAAAGTTGATCAATCCAGTAAATAGTATGCATTTTTTTTCATGTGAGTCTCCGAAACACGCTGTTTTGTTACCAGCATTCAAATCTGAAAAAAATTCAAAAACTACCTTTGAATAGAATATTTGCTCTTCTGCACTTTCAAGATCAAAGCTGTGCCTACATGTAGTTCTTGTATGAGGCCTAATCTGTTCAGGTAATTGAGAACAATATGTATGAGAGTGTCGTTCATGTCTCGGATTGAAACCACCCAACGTCCAGAGCACTGGTGAACAAGTATGAGAGCGGCAAAGCACAAACAAGTCATGTGTACAATTTGAATTTAAATGTAACTGAGTTAGATCAGTAGTGTAGAAATAGTTTGCAGTCATGTTGTGAATCTACTGTATGGGTGTGGGCGGGCAGGTTTTACGTCTTCTGAAATAAGGAGCAATATGTTGTATGTATGTTAATATGGAGTTAAGTCATTATTTATTTGTGTTTCAAGTGTACTTATAAGTTGTTCATTTGTATGT
Organism: Dascyllus trimaculatus; assembly: GCA_024666655.1. Classification (NCBI taxonomy): domain Eukaryota; kingdom Metazoa; phylum Chordata; class Actinopteri; family Pomacentridae; genus Dascyllus; species Dascyllus trimaculatus. Next base: position 22,142,296 of record CM045464.1, on the reverse strand, counting down.
TTACCCATGTTTACTCTAAGTGTGTTTACAACGTGTGCTTCCATTTTTTTAAAATAATTTGGACCCTGCACAGTCTCACAATATACTAGGCAAACGGCAAACTGCAGCTTGTTTTTTTTTTAAAATTTGTTTGCAATGTTTGCTTTTATTGTTGATAAAATCATTGCATTGGTTTCACAGACACCTTAATAATATTCGTGTTCTTTCAAGTGAGTCTGGATATGTTTTTTTTTTTTTTTAAATTTTGAAAATGGCTGGCCTGTTTCTGTCAGTGCAGTTTTGGGGTTGGAACACTGTCGTCTTTGTGTGTGTTGTACGGACTTGTAATTTTGTCTCTCTAGGCCATCCCATATTATAACACACTAGATGAGTTCTGTGGTTAGCACAAGCACAAGCTGATCACCTAAATGAGTTTATAATGTCACTTTTCCTTTTTTTTGTTGTTTTGCATTGGCTGGAAACCTGGAATAATTGTGCTTATGATGGCAAGCTGTCCTTCTGTTATATAAAACTGCAGACACCTGCAGTGGACTTGAGTTATTTTTACAGATGGGTTTTGGCTGATTCCTGTTATTTCGTAATTCCACAGGTGGAGAGGTGTCTGGATAATATGACTTGTCTGTTTTTTTTCCCTGGGTGTCATGAAGAGCTTGGCTTGAACTTTTCATACCAGTGATGCTCTTCTCTCTTCCTTCTCAGGAAGTGTGTACACTCGGATTAAATATTATTTAAAATCAGGGCAATGTTTGTTTCCTGATCTGTGATTTTCAGTATTAATTTGGCAATAAAAGTACATATTTTACAATGGTCGTGATTTTATTGCGTCACTTCAAATGTGTTTCTTTTTAAGGCCGTCTTGCAAAAGCAAGATTCAAGAGGAAACGGGAGAACAAACTTGAATGAATGGGCTATTGTGAGCAAAATTATGATGAATGATAATGACTAAAATGCTGAGAGGAGAGTGAATGAAGCCCAGTTTCTGAAAATATAAACCTTGAGTTTTCTCCAAGCCATTAGCCCTTAATAGGCCCGTGACTAAGACAGCTGAACAACAAAATCCCTAAACAACCACTTTTTATATAAACATTACAAGTTGTATTATGGAGACCAAACTGGTTTCACCTGCCTTGTAAACTGAAACGCATTTTTTCTGTTTTATAGATGAACTTCAGAGTTTGATGAAGACAGTCTCAAGTCTGCCGTAGGCTTTGCTGCATTTGGGTTCAATTTCAAACAATAGCCCATGTGCCTTAGAGAGAAAGTAGAATATCACAACAAGTACAGCTAAGGTTACTCTTCACTGATGGTTTTACACCTGAACAACCTGCTACATCAGTTTATTCATTTTTACAGCTGTTTTTCTTGTCAGTCCATCATATATATTTTGTGTCTAGACAGATAATGAAACTAATAATTTAGCAACATAAAACTATGCATGAGGAAAGGCCACTTTTAAAGTCAAAGAAATGGCACAGGGACCTTCAATCTTTCATATTTATGCATTTGTTCCAAACATTCATCCTGCAGGTGACGTCTCATCTCTCCTGTGTAATAAAAGTCGAGCAAAACACCTCTGGAGCACCTTTCCTTCTGGACTAATCCACCAGCAGCACGAGGGCCTACTTTCTGTTCTGATGGAGATCCAAGAAGTCCATTAATCCATCCAACCATGTGAGTGTTTCTGCTGTTTCACTTCAAAACGACTTACAAACTTGAGAGTTTCTCATCAGCAGCACGCTGTTTATACTGTATCTTGAGATTTTGCTTTCTTTTTTTGAGTTTGTGTCCCTGTTTTGGTAAGTGTTTTTTTGTAGGTGGCACATTCCTAACTAACTTCATAGTCCAGCTACAGTGAATATCCAAAATAGCAAGTTAACTCCGTGTCAATGGAATGAAATCTCAGATCATAACTCTGGTTTTTGTTTGTGTTGTCAAAGATGTGATTATCTTTTTGTTCTGGGTGTTCTCCAGTCATCATGTCATTCAGACAGCACTGCTCAGTGTTTTTGATAATGGGGTTTATTCATGTTTTGTTTTATGTCATTTCTTTCTGAGAATTGCCACAATTTTGTTGTTTTTGAGAAACTTACATCAGCAAAGGAGAGAAATGATCTTTACCACAACAGGACAGCATCAGAGGGTGCTTTACAGTTTCATAAAGCATCATAAGCAAAGAAAATATTTTTGCATGCCACTTTATCATTGTGCCTGTCTACTGTAGCCTATGTGTGTTTTAATTATTTTATCCTCCTCCTATCAATGGTTCACTAATGTCACCTCGTCTCTGATGTAAAACAAGTTCAAACAACACTGTGTCGACTCTGTCTCAAGGCCTTTATTGTATATTTTTATCATTACTCTCCAGCAAATGGCTTGCGTTATGTAGAGCTCAGCACTCCCCACTTATCTCTAGCAATATCCTTCCGCCTGAGAATGGATGAAACATGTGAGCATCAAACAGCCCGAGCACAAGACTGAGAGAAAGGCTGCAATATGAGCACTCCCGGTATGGTTACCGAAGGAAATTATGCCTGCCATTAAGGCATGTTGTCATTTTCAGAGCAGTGCATACCATCAGGGCATGTGTTTTGATTGTCACCATCCACTCCAGTCTGGAAGCACGCGGCTCTTTTGGCCCCTTTTATTGCAATGTAAACCCCTGGATGGAGACATAAGAGGAGCACAGAGTGAAGGAAGTTAAGAGAACACATGTGGTGAGCATTAGTCTCTTTTTTTTCTCAAACAAATAGACACACTGAGATATGTTTTTAAAATGTGACAGTTACCGTTCCTTGTGTTGAAGTCAAATAAAAATACCGTGAGACTCCTTTTGTTTTTGGAGACATGTGGGAAATGCTTTGACTTGTACTGCCCGTGAACTTCTGCTCCAGGGGTTATATTATTGAACACACATTCTTCTTCTCTTCACTTTCATGCCTTCATTCAGAAAACCTTTCATAGTCATCCAGCGTTCATTCATCAACTATGCATGGGTTTGCATTTCAGTCATTAAAATTCGCTCTCCAGGACATTTAATAGCCCACTGTTCAGCATCAAGTGAGGCAGTTCTAACAAATACTGAAATGTTAGACTGACTTTATTTCAGTTATGTAGAGGCAATTAAAATTCCAGATAAATTGTGTAGTACATTGGCAAGTTTGCCAAATCATCATCGATTTAGGATATAATGAGACTCTTTTTGGGTAACATACAGAAAATGAGAAATAGATGGAAACAAACCAGGTACAGTACTGCAGCTACTGTTTAAAAAAACTCCCTTAGTATAATGAATGGTACCTTAAACAAAGCAAGCTAGTACAAAAAACAAATATACAGTATATGATCAAAGATAAACATGTGGCATACAGTATGTTACATTGTAAAAACCAGCAACAATATGTCCAATAAATTAGAGCTGCAGGAGCACTAATGTCTTATAGGGATTTATCATCAGTAAAATGAGGGCAGTGCATCATCCCCGGGGCCTGACCCTGAGCTACACAGACATTATCTATGATAGACATTAAAATACAAACAATGAAGTAACAGCAATAAACAAAATAGCTGTCCATCCCTCCCAGCCAATTCCTTATGCTTTTGTTTAGCTAGATTTCGTGAATTCAAACACAAATATAGCCATCATTTAGATACCATACTGACACTACTGATGAAGCATCTATGGTGTGTTTTGCCATATATTGTTGGATTCATAATATAACTATTAAATATTGGCTTTCTCACTCTTTTGGTAATTTGGGAATGAAGAAACAGTTTCAGTCAAGTCAGTGCCCATTATCCACTCTTCCTGGTTCTTCTTCAGTTTTCAGTCTCTAGCCTTCTTCCTTTCTCTCAGAAGTTGTAAGGTGAGACCAGAACATGGACCCTGGCCACATGTTTGGCCTGAAAGGTGCGGTCGGTGTATTCAGACATGTCCACGTCAACGCTGATCTCCTGCGGCCCGCGCAGCTGCTGGACCAGTATCAGCTCACCAGTCTGTCTGTCCGAACGCTGCATGACAAAGATGCCACGGTAGTTTCCGCCCACGATGCCGAAACGCAGGCTGTCTGGCCCGGTGCGCCCAGGGGCGGCTGCAGTCGCCATGCGGAAAAGGGTGGCAGGAGTCTGCAGGTTGGAGGGCAGAGACAGGTAATGGAAGGACACGGTCTTGGGAGCCAGGTGGCAGGAGCGGCTGTCCATGGGGCAGGGGTTTCTCTCACACTGACTGCAGGACAGAAATGCAGCAAATATTAAACAGGGGAGGCATTACAGGAAGGCGTGGTAAATGTTTTACATTCTCTGTGTGGTATAGTCATCACCCATTTCAGATATTTTGACATAGGAGGAATGGTTACATAATTAATCTATCCCTGTGGGAAAGTGTTCATAACTGTTTCTTTGTGACTTAAGAGATGTGACCCACAAGTGCACTGAGGTCTGGGATTATGGCAAGCTATGAACTTTTTTATGGGTTTTGGGAAGTGTATGTTGGATTAAGAAAGGGAGTGGATGACATTTTTTGGTGCAGGACCTACACTGACAAACAAAAATCAAGCTGTGGAATGCATATGCCAATGATATTTTACAGAAAGAAATAAAGCTATTTTTCCAAATACATAATATAATTTATTTTTTATTTTTCTGAGAAATTCCTGAAGCTTTCTCATCACTACTATTTATGTTTTCCAGCTGTAAATATTTCCTTTAAGCACTGCATTGTGTAACATATCAGAAATTAAGGGAATTAATTTAGATTTTTTTTTAAATCAGAATCTTCTTGGCATGACTATGTACTATGAAGCTAAGACATAGCTACTGTCCTACTCAATTCCCTAGTTTTTCCCTTGTTACATATATTTTCCCAGACATTCATGTAACCCCTTTGCTGGCAATGGAGCCATATTTCACCACATTGATGGTTCAGTAGAAGCAGACAGAGCTTTGTTTCATGCTCTTAAACGAGGCAGCATGTTGCTGACTGGCAAATAGGAAGATGGAAGTGGTACGGTCTCCAAACACACAGATATTCTACATGGTTTGAAAGGAAAAAATGTAATCCGATGATGCTGTTCTGCATGGGATGGATTTTCTTTATCATAAATGATTTGATCAGTGGTACAGCTATAATCACAACTGTTAACTTTTCATTGTCATCATTTCTGTGGGTTTGGATAACATTATACTCACATTAGTAACATCTGGCAACACAAGGTCATCAGTGTAACAGTCAGCACTTCAGCCAGATTATCTGAACAACTTTATTTGAAGGTAAAACTGAGGAGTACACTTAAATGGCTGTAATAATCTCTCATTACACAGGAACACTGTGAATGCACAAGTACACAAGTTCCTGAAACTGTAAACAGTTTAAAAAATGGTTCCATGTGCAGCCTTCAATTTCTCTTTCAAAAAGGTTTGGTTAACCTGGCTGGTAGTGATGGTTCTGTGTTGCCAGACCTCAGCAGTTACTGTAGTGGGCTTAATGTTATTTCTAACAATACAATGATGGGCAAAAGTACCAAAAATAAGTCCCAGCTTGTATAAAACCTGCCTTGCCATGCTCAAGTGTATGCCTTCAATGACAGACATTTTCACCACAAATAGGTGTATTCTTAAGGTCTTATTGTGCATGTGGGGCCACTGGCATAGATTACTGGCAAACCTGAACACAAAAATCACTGGTGTTATTTCTGCTTGTCCTGTTATTACAAGTCTAAACGTCCACCAGAAACCCATCTGTCCATCACAGCTGGGTCTAATTTAATATGTAAAACTTCTCACTGAAATGTGAAATGTTGTGCAAGAATACACAGACAAAACAAATGGCTGACACTGGGGTGTAAGCACTTACAAGGGAGATGTCTTGACGTAGCTTATGTTGCCATGAGAACGTGGACACTCTGGGTTGACACACTGAAAGCCTCCCCCTGTGTTGATACAAGTTGTCCCTCGGCTACAGTTGTGCTGCTGGCTTAAACATTCATCCACATCTGGAAGACAAAACAGCAGAGGCATGTAAGTATGAGAAGCAGGGAGAGAAACCTGCCAGACTGACTCCATGCTTCCTGGTTACCACAGTCTGAGAAGGGGGTGCTCTGCTCTTTATTTGGTTTTTTAGTTTAGTCTCCCACAAACGCCTCATGTCCTAAAGATCCCTTTTGCTGGGAAAGGGTGAGATCATTCATTCCACTGGCAAGCACTAGAAGCTTCAGGGATAAAAATGAAAGTAGTAGCAAGGTTTGGGACCGACAGACACCTCTGCAGAAACTAAGATCTCTGCTGCAAGAGGCTTCTCGTCTTTCTAAATCACAGGTATTCCTCTCTGGCGCTACATACCCAGCCAGATCTGCAGAAAGGCCTCTGTGAATGAGCCTTTGTCCTCTGTTCCCCCTTGTCACTCACCCTCACAGCTCCGCCCATCTGGGAGCAACTTGTAACCGCTGGGGCAGGAGCAGTGGTACGAACCCGGGACATTCACACATTCGTGGACACACAGTTTCCCTCCTTGGTCAAGTCGGTACACTTCACACTCATTTACATCTGTCAAAAAATAGCAAAATAAATGCATGTACATGTCAGTCTTAAACATGCACCACAAAACTAGCCCAATGCAGTATTGGAAGATATTGAAAATATGGGTAGTTAAACACTGTGACATAACATGAGGAACCAAGGTATGTTGTTCCTTTGTCTCCTTACATCATCAGTATTTAGAACGCACACTTTAGCACTTTCTGCATCTTGTAAACACATTTGAAGCAAACTTTCATTTCAAAATGTTACTCAAGCATTTACAACTTAAAAGCAACTGAACTGCGACCTAAATGGATGCTAATCAGCTTGTGACCTCTCAAGAGGATTATTTTGTTTGTCACAGACTGGCTCCACAGATTACTCTCATTTGCAACCATATTAACCACTAGAAGAGTTAAACATCCAGGTATTCAGGGATACTTTCAGCAAAAAAATCCCAATGACATGAGCTACTTGCCCTGCAGGGACGTTCTTGAGCAGGGCACCAGCTTGAGGGAACTGCTCTCTAGCTGACCTTACCTCCTTACAAGGAAGAGCAACAACAGGAGAATTTCCCCACAGGGATCAATTAAGTTAACACATAATTACAGCTCACCCTGACAGATACTGTTGTCAGAGGTGCCACTCATGTGAAAGCCTGCATCACAGCTGCAGTGTTGGGCCTGGTTCACTTGGGCACAGCGAGGTCTGCGGCTGAATGCTGGATCATTCATAACACTCCACTCTGGTGGTGCTGGAAGAAAATATAAAAGTTGGACTTGACCAAGAGGAAAGTCTTGCAAATAGAATCTAACTAAGACAACTCAGACATTACTTCTGTGCTACTGACCTGTCTGGGTTTGGTGCTGGCAGTGAGAGCCACTCCAGTTTTGGGGGCAGGTGCATTTGTACTGGTTGACCCCTTCAACACAGGTACCTCCATTTTGGCAGGGATTACTTGCACACTCACTTATATCTGTGGGAGGACAGAACTAACTTTGCTGTAGTCCACATGTTGAATCCACTACACAAATTTGCAAATTTGTCAGTATTCAACTATTTTCATCTGAGATACATATTTCTATAATGAAAATGAAAAAAAAAATTTCAAAAAACACTTCCGGTTTTGGTGCTACCTTCCACACTGTTTTAACATTTTTTTATGTTTAGTTTTTCCCTAGACTGAAGGTTTATATATGTGCTTGTGTACAGTGAAAAATGTATCCAGAAATGTCTTAAAAGTCTATGAGTAAGCTTCTGCCAATGATGAAATTCGAGAAGACTAGGTACTTCATAGAAGTTTCAGAATGTAACTTCTAGAACAATGCAACACAAACTCAAAGACTAAGAATCATCTACGAAACGTTGAATGCGTCCACCAACCAGTCAAGTTGCAGTTTGGTCTCCTCTGTGTTTTTGAAGAGCATTATTTTGTCACAGTAAAGCTGACCTTCGACTTTCTGGATGTAAATTGTCATCACTTCATCAATTGAGTGCAATTTTTGTTATAATTACAAAAAATAGTGTAGCTACAACCAAAAATGTGTTTTGTTTGGTCATAGTGAACAATGACCACTAAAATCTAAGCTTCTAATCATTTGTCCCAGATTTGAAGAAATTCTGTCCAGGATTTCAAGAGACATCATGTGTACAAGAATCAGATGGAGGGATGAACGTACAGATGAGCTGAAAACATAATGTCTGCGAAGGCATGAAAAAGGATAGTAAGATTAGGTTGAGTATTAAAACCTATGAAAACCTTCATGAAAAATATGAAAGGCCTCTGAAGCAAAGAGAATCCATCCAGTTTAATAACTCATATTTAAGACTGAGCACTGGCATTACCTCTACTGACAAACTATATCAACAGTAAGTCAGTGGCATCCTTTCATTTGTTCTGTTTGTGGAAAAGTACTAGTTAATGGATTAAATCTAAGAGGGAATATTATTAAAGTGTCATTCAGTAAAGTACAGATGGAGTCTTCTCTGGACAAAGATTGTTGATATTTGAAGTTAGCACATTTAGATAGTTAACCTGCCAAATTTATCATCCTTCTCGCCTCCACTGCCCCAATGTCACTGTAAATGCCTGTGACTGTGAGTAAGAGTACAGTAGTTCCAGCAAAGGCAAATATTGTGGTGCAAAACAAACTACTTTACCTACTGAATACACACTGGAGGCATCTCAGTAAGTATAAAGAACAGATCCATTCATCAACTTATCAATGTTAAAATATTGTGTTATTTGGGGCAAACTGAATAATCAATCATTAGACAATAATAGCATAACATGAATACTAATATTTAGTAGAGACATCCAAAAAAAATACACACTGACAACAACAGAAAGTAGGATGACACTGACTGTGATCTTGTGGCAGCACTAAGCTTTGTTCTGTGTCTCAAAGTAAAAGTTATGATCTTTGTTTCTGTAGTTGGCTCTGTGAGCTGTGCAGATGTACAAATCATGAAGTAGACTCTGCTCTTTGAGCTTCAGTGCTGAGGCCACAGTATGCTGGATGGCAACCAGTTCCTTTAATTTTTATTTGGCTTCACCAAGGGCCACCACAGGACCATGACATGAAAAGGCCCACTTCACTGTGCGAGATATTTTTAAACTCTTCTTAGCTTTAAAGTTTTTCACACTCTGTCAATACTGCTTTTTGAGCATGACTAAATTTAGACCTCTTATGCTAGCCTGAAAAACATGAACAGAGATAATACTGTGCAGAGTCAAGCCCTCTCATGTTGTTTTAACCATGAATGTCAATAAACGTATGCACATGTTCAACTGAGTGTGCCACTTGGAATTTCTGGAAGAGTGCCACCAGTGCAGGCTGAAGGGGGGTGGGGGGTGCTATCAATAGCATACTTAGCTTTCTTTTGTGCTATCAGAGCAGAGTGCTGGTATAATACCTGGACCTAACCCCATCCAGTGGGACTGCTGTCAAAGAACCAGGGAAACATGAGCAAGGGGGAGGGGGTTATCTTACAGTAGCCCAAGCAGTGCTGTTAATGAGGAGTAGAAACCTGAAGGGGAAGGCACCCCACAGTGGAATGCAGTACAGGTGTTTTTCTGTGTTCAGAGACATTTAATGCCATTTTAACGAGGGCTTCATTCAGTGTACTGAGGAGCTCCAGACACTCCAAAGAATGGCTCTTTTCTTTGCCTGTTATCTGCGTGTGGCTTCTGAGCTGATGTCTCTTTCAGCCTGGCATTCAGAGGCTTCTGAGCCAAGGTCATCCTAAATGGATGTGGGGATTTTTGCTCTACAGTGAATAACATAGTTGCCCAGGCCCCAAAAATCCCACCAAATCATACATAAGTATGATCTCATACCTGGTGGAAAGTGATGATTTGTGGAAGGTCATAAGACTGGACCTGCTGTATCTTTCTCAACAGCAAAGCTCACCTTTACAGACTGCACTGATGCCAGTCCAGGTGCCGTTGTCCCGGCAAACACGTGTGGCAGAACCAACAAGATGGTATCCCTGGGAACAAGTGAAATGGACCTCATGTCCGACAAAATACTTTGAGCCAAACTTGGTTCCATGAGCAGGGGCTTCCAGGGAGGGGCAGGTGGTGGGAGCTGTGAGAGAAAGAAAGAGAGCACGAGAGGAAGGCTGGTCACATGTGGAATAAGCCTCCCAACATCCTCTGGCATTCTCTGCCTGGGGATATACACGTGTCACTGGGCAGTGCAGAGTCTTCATGGGAAAGGACGGTTCAAATGCCTCATTTACAGTCAACCAGCAAAGGACCGGCCATTTTTATGAGTCAGAATTGCACTAGCAGTTAAATGTTCTAGTATGTTCTGGAAAGTTTAATGCTTGTATAATGCTTGAATAGTATATAATTACATTGTATTACATAACAATGTGAGTGGATTACATTTTTGACTTTTATGAGAATTTTATGCTTCCTTCAACTTGAACCATTGCAGAAAAATGTTTCCTACACTTTGTACCTCAAGTGAAAGGGTACATTTCAGATCCAGCATGATAAATCACACATGGCCAGACCTCAGTCATGTTCAACTCATGTTTGTAGCTCCACTGTGCCCTATTCTGACTAATTTCTTGGACAGATAACGTGAAGGAATAAATCAACTATAATACTATCTAAATCAAAAAACTGACATATTTCCATGTAGATCGTTCGATTTGATTCCAATCCTAGTATGTAAAGCAGGTGGTGTGATAATTTTTATTTGTCTTTTTATGTTGTTGAGCACCTATTGCTATAAATGTAAAATATCAGCTTCTTCTTGTCCCGCCAAGTATTCTCCACAGAGTTATGGACTGCACTGGTCCATCACTAACAAATTGGTCTCAGTGTCAGCTGCCAAACAACACAATTCCACAAATCCACTTCCCCCATCGAGTACCCAGTTCTGTAACCGAGATGGCCTTGAAGTGTTGGAAGAATATAAATAATCCCATAATACAAAAAGCCATGTCTGGCTGTCTGTCGTCACTCACTGAGGGAAAAGATTTTTGAAGATCAACTTCAAACAAGTGAATGTTTCTAAAATGTAGCAGACTTGATAGTTTGGAATCTTCTTTTGCCTTATACTGAACAGTCCTTCACTGAATTACAGAACAAAACCTCAGTCACATCATGATTTCATATGAAAATTTAAACAGCATGGATTGCAAATTAGGTTAAATGAATACACTGGGCTCATTCTGTGAAATAAATGGGCAAAGTAGTCAAATGCATAACAAGTTAAATGATGCCCTTTATCACGTAGCCAACCAAATACTCTGTGTTTACATGATAAGTGGAGCAAATCTCAACATCTGTTCTGTAGTCTTGGCAGCCTGTTACCAGGCATGTTGATTTTACAACACAGAGCTCATAGATGTGTATGAAAATATGAATAATAAAAATCTACTTCATACAGTCATTCAAATAAATATTTTTGCCATTTTTTTTACATGCTACATAATAACGGTAAACAACTTTAATATATAAATTACATATATAAATTTATGTCACAGTATGATATAATCATCATCTGTATGCAGTATAAGAACTAGTTCATGAAAATGATTAGGGAGGGAAAAGGTCTTTTTTCACTCAAAGTATTTTCACATGTCATATGTGTATGTAACAAAATGAATGTTAGCTGAATTCCATTTAGCTGCTGGTATGCTGACTCGCTGTCACACTGTCATGGCCGACTGAGATGCTTGAATTGAGCGGCGCCAGTGTTAAAGTTATTGGTACCACCTGTGTTTTTCCTGCATGGCCTATAAAAATGACAGTCATGATGATGAATATGATAACTGTACAGGTGGTGTGTGTGTGTTTTCTATCTGTCTATTACCCACCAGCTGACTGGTCTGCTTGAGGTAACTTGGAGACCGAGTTCTGCAGTGTTGCCAGCTTTGACTTCATGATCCTGAGGCCCTCCGTAAATCGCATCTCCTGACCTTTCAGAAACTTCTCCATCTGACGAAGCACCCCGACCACCTGATGCTTATCCATGCACGTCTGTTGATAAAGCATGAGGACTGTGAGCAGAATTAAGAGTTACAAAACAGTCTAGGCTAAACATGGTAAAATGTATTGACAGCGTAATAAGAAAATGAGTGTTGGATTATACTTCACTTTAATGGTCATAAAATGTAAAACATGAGCGGTGAATAGAAATTATGGGGCAGTTGTGAAGAGTGATGTAATTGAAACTAAATCCATATTACTGGTGGACACAGTCGTTATGGTCATTTAGTTCTCCCTCATAGTAAAAGATATTATGTAACACTGACAAGGCTTATTAGTGAGATGTTTTTACTGTACCTGATTATGAAGGAACTCAGCATTTATTTTACTTAAACTATTGCTTTCCACTTTTTCCAATAGACCTCAGTGCACTCTCATGTGAGATATTCTGGGCCTACCATCTCTCTTCTTCTCTGCCTCACCTCTTTTCACTCTTACAACACAACTCCAGTGGCAGACACAGCTGGACAAAAGCTGTCTGGCAGATGTCAGAGGGACCTAAGTCCAAAATGCTGTTCCTGTGTATATTTTGCATGGCGGTAGGAAGGCACACGCTCATTGGATAATCCTGAATGGGCACACTCACAATAGCATGGGTGCCACAGGCAGTTACTTCGGGGAGAACGCTTGTCAAGCCATTACAAAGTTCCTCACAGAAAGTGCCTCTAATCCTTTCAGGAGGGTTTATTAATCACATGCTCATTGGAACAATTTCTCAGAGCAGCATACCTTAAATTCCTGCTCTGGCATTCGGAAGGCTCTGTACAATAATAACTAGCTTCAATACATTAAAATTCATTGTGCACATAGTTTGGACCTGTGCAGTAGTAAGACTGCTCATTTTACCTGCCCCAGGCAAAAGGGAAATACCACCAGCTGACAAGACATGAGAGGATTCATATCCAGATGCAACCATATGTATATATTTTTGAAAGTTCAAAAAGTGTAAAGAAATTTCTGCAGTGGAAAATGTAGACTGTGATCACAAAAATGGAAAAATGACACATAAGACTTACACATAATCACAAGTGATTCTAGATGGAAGCTGGATAAAAAAGCTCAAACAAATAAAAAGCTATTACTGCTTGTTGGGCAACACTATAGGTAATAAGGTTACGATTTTAAATCACCACATGCATAAATATATCAAAAAATAGATTTTGGTCAAAGTTTGAGATTTTATACAGCAGAGATTGTTCATTCTTGGACAAATAAAGTAAATTACTCCTACCTGAACGGTGGCATGACCACTCTGTACAGCTGTCAAACACAACAACAGCAAACACCTGCGTCCAAAAGAGAGTGCCATGTCTGAAAGTCCAGGAATAATAAAGTAATGTTCCTTATAGATGCTCTCAAATATTTAACAGGCTTCTTTTCTTCGATAAAATCCTCAGTACAACAGTTTCGAGGGTCCGTCCACTGGTTTCAGGAGTGTGGAAGATGCTCATCAGGTGCCTGAGACAGATGCGCTCCGTCTCTGTTTATCTGCACTCTTGGAAAGTTTAGCCTCTGAGCTCTGCACGCTACCAGGTTTCCTGCAGCAAGAATCCCTCCCACCGTGATACTCCCAAACACTTTTCTCTCTGCATCCCTCTGCCGCTGACAGGGACACGGACACACAACACAACTAAATATCTGGCAGCCTACACGAGTTTTAAAGCGTTCTAAATTTAAAACACGTTTCTTTTTTTCCCCTCACAAACTCAACAAATTAGCATTTTCATACTATTTACTAGGAAACTTGCCGTTAGCCTTTTGTGAGGGGCTGGGTCACTTAAACGCACACCTAAATATTGTCTATAATATCAGCTCACAAGCACAAAAATGTTACATTAACCTGTTTTGTGGATAATTTTAAGTCTATTGGTTTTATTCTCACCTACAAAGAGTGCTCGGCTGTCTGTCTGTCTGTCTGTCTCTCAGGGTTTCATTTGTAGAATCGCAGTGACACCTGCTGGTCAATAGCGGAAGTGCACGAGCGCCTGAAGTCGATCTCATCATCCTCGTGCGCCAAATGTGTGCACAAGCAAGCCCCTCGGCGTTAAACAAACAAACAAACAAACAAACAAATAAATAAGATAGATAGATTAAAAAAATAGACAAAATATGCTGCTGCTAATAAAGCATGAAAACAAATACATAGCTTCCTAAAAATATCTCAGTGTCTAAAGTCTGACCATATTTTTGTACGATAACTTCGGTATATTTAATGATGTCATTCAAAATTTTACCTTCATACTATTATTTTCAGTCTTACAGGTCCATGAAGTACACAGAGGTGGTAAATATTTAATTAGTGTTATTTTTTGCCAGCTTTTTGAGCCATAATAACTGTATAAGTACATGAGATTGCCATGTGAAACTGTCTGGGATAAAATAAAAATAAAAAAAACAACACTTGAGCTATGTAAACAAACTGTAACCAAATCATTTTTTCACCTACACCAAGGACTCATAATCTAAATCGAAAATATCATCTTTGTTCTGCAATATTTCTTTTTTCTGTGGTCAACTTTGAGCATCAGTGTCATGGAGTAGTTTCAAACTGCACCAGTTTAACGCTTGTGGGAGATTGTAATAGAATCAAGCATTACTGGATGTGGTATCTGTTCTCCGATGACACATCCACTCTCTATAATACTCAATATTTCAATACTGGAGAAGTGCATTTTGGGTAAACTTTCAAGGATTATATCACCATGTCAGATCTTTTCAAAAGAAGTTTTAAATCAAACGAAAGATCTCATTTTTAAGTAAAATTCAGATGCCAGGCTGATCTTCTGGCCATGATTTCTTCTGTGTCAAAATAATTTTATAATATAGTCATACACTCACATGTAGCTTATGGCCGTGAAATGGAGAAACACCAGTTGTATTGACATGTCTCATATACTAGTTTGGAGACATTAATCAGACAAGTTTTGGAGCATTCAGTGTTTGTTTGAGAGTGTTTTGATTTCTTTTCTGTTAGTGTTAAGTTTTTGTTCTGTCAGTTGGTGCTGTTGGCCTGTTTCCATCGACAGATTGTTACCAAAGGTGATGATGTGTAATCTTGGCATGTAGCACTTGTCGTGTCTGTGGGGCCAGGAAAATTATTGTGCACTGTCAAAATAAGTCTATATTAAAAATTGTTATGACACAGAAGGAATCGTGGCTAGAAGATGAGTCTGGTGTTAAAATATAGGGAAAAATGAGAACTTTCATATGCTGTGAGCTGTTTCAACCAACCCCATACCCAACATGGGGATATGACCCTTGAATGTTTACTAAAATGCAGTTTTTAAAGTTTTTCTTATTATCAGATAACAGATAACACATCCAAAGTGCCAGTACTTGTCTCTGTTACTCTGTCACAGACACGAAACTGGTGCAGTTTTGTCATTGAAACTATGATATATTCCATGATATTAATACTCCGAATTACTCAAACAAAAAATATTCTGATCAAAAATTAGACTTCAGAATGTTAAGTGGATGCAAAATTGATTGGGTTTCTCAGATTTGATTTTCATTCCTGAAAATTTATTGTGTCTATCTCTTGTAGCTACATAAGAAATTATGTGGGCTCAAAAATGCTGGACTCTGTAACTCTGAAAATACTCATATTATGAGGGAAAAATTTTGCATGACTTTATTAAATATACTGAAGGTATTGCACAAAGAAATCATCTGGTTCGGAGGAGGTCAGGTGGGAACTTTTCTCAGACTTGGTTGATTTTATATGGAGTGACCCATATGCGCTTCATTGTTGCAGGAAATGACTGACACTGCTGTGAACCAATGAGAACCGCAGCTCTTTTCACCCATGTGACGTCAAACCAATCATACAGCAGAGTTTGCTGTCCTCAAGTTAGATTGATCCCGACAGGAGTATAAATTCGTGGAGAATACATTACCGAGGAATGTGCTGCAGAACTCAGAAGCCATTTTGAGATGATGCCCCTGTTGAGAAAGCCTATGAAGATGCTGAAATCAACGAACATGGTTACATTTCTGTCTGTTCCTCCCTCCGTCTCCTCTATTTCACCATGGCAGCTGTCAACCGACGGGACATTAGCAAAGCGGGGTATCGAGCTGTGCTCACAGAGTTAAAACGTCATTGATATGAAAGAGGAGTGTGTCTGTTTACTGTCTCTGTCGAGACATGTAACACCGTGAGTTTTTTCCAGTCTGAAATCTTCCAGCATCTCTCACAAACCAACGTCTCCTTGAGTGACTGTGTTAACTCACTCTGGTACCGGGGAGAAGGGAGGCAGATCCGTTTTCCAATGGCTTCTGTGAGCCTTGTTTCCAGTCCCCCAGCCCCTGTTCTTGACAAAAACATGACAGACTCTGAGCTTGCAGGGGATGAAAGGTCGAGTAACATTCTTATGCAATTCTTAATACGCTCATCTGTGCGTTTCAGTGCTGTGGGTCTACATGCTTCGTGTGTTACTGTTTTCTCTTTTAACCATGAATTGCAGGGTATAGAGACATCTCCCCCTAAACATCTCTTTCTTTTTCTTTTTTTTTCTTTTGCATGCCTCTTTGGTGCAATTGAATAACGCTCTTCAAACAGCCTTGGTATCACATCACCGTGTCGAGCATTCATGATCATTTCCATGCAAGGTGGCAGACCTCATCGTACTGTTGTTGTGCTACTGGGATTCATGGCTTCATTATTGCCATCTGCAGGAGACTATGCAAATGACTATGATGTAAATGCCACGCCCATCCTCGTACTGTCCTCCCCCTGCCGGCCTCCTGGCTGTACTGCTGAGACAGGGTTCATGCAGGGTTGACATGATGTGCTTTCTGCTGGGTGGAGGCCATGGCTGTGTCCTTGTGATTTCTGTATGATCCTAACATGGCTGTCAGACAGTGTGCACACAGAGGTTGAGGAGTTCGCTCTGGTCCTCTGTCAAAAACTGCAGCAGGTGATGTGACCAGACAGGAACCAGCTGGTGTAGGGTTTGTTTGTGGGGTAAAAGCACCAGTCTGGGCAGCTAGTACCTCTTAAAAACCTAAATCGCTGCTTTAAGTTCTTAGAAAAATCCTGCACAGTTTTGATGTGGAATTAATGTGTGATTATTCTGCTCTGGATTGCAATGTTATTAAACTTTGTGCTAGAAAAATGCACTTTACTGCAAATATCATCATATAACTGTGAGATATTTGTATACTGTCCCTATAAGCAACTAACAGTATGCTGGTATTCTTCCTTCAATCTTCTGTTGGGTATGTGGTTTCAGGCAAATGTGGAATAAGTGAGAAGTTCTTTGCTATTTTCCCCTTAAAAAATGAATCATTTCTGTTGGTAGGTGTGTCATATTGAATTATGAGACCTCTTTTGCTTTAACTGGACTAAAATTGAAGTTTACATACAGTATTGTATGTTGTATTGTGGTAGCTTTGGATGTGGATGGATCTCAGTTTGACGTATGATCTGGACTGGTGTGAGAAGAAGAAGTAGCGAGCGTCTGTAAAAAATGACCTGGATCAGTAGGGTGGACATACTTTATCATTTCATGGTGCTTTTGTTTCACATTCTTGACTGCACTGTGTTTTTAAAGAAGCCGATATTACACGCTATGAAAAGAATATTCACAGCGATGTGGTAATTAATACAGGTCTCATATGTTGGTAGGAATTTGTTTCTCATGGGCTATTTTCTTTAGAAAAAAACGTTTTAGAATGTATTTTCATATAAAATACTGTGTTGTCATCTACAACAATGCAGTGTGTGTTATTTTAGTTTTAAATGTAGACATGGTTTTGAATTTGAACCAAGAGTTGGAAAACCTGACTGACTATAAAAGCCACATGAATGTGAAGTACTAACCTGGTCATCTGCACACACACAGGGGTCATGAGCACCGCAGGAAACAAACACAGAGAAAGCTCCATGACTATAACAGTAATAGACAGTATCTGTGAACATTAACTTCCCTGTATTGTGGTGTCTCCCACTGGATACTGAGATATTTTCACATGTGGAGAGCAGAAATGCTTAGGCCTTTTAGCCAAATAGCATTTGTTAGAATTCCCCCAAGACTTGTGCTATTTTGCTCTTTACAGATCAGTGCTTTACTTTTACTTTACAGTGATAGAGGTCCTTTGTCATAAAAATTGTGACTGGGAAATACGTGTGTTGCCTAAATCATACTTTACTTACATGGGATTCTAGGCTGTCTTTACAATCAGAGGTTTTCATGAGTTATACTTTACCTGAGGTTGAGTTTCGTTTGGCTTTCATGGTTCATGGGAAATTAAAGCTATTATTAACAGATTTGTCTTAGTGCGGGAAAGGGTTTGGCTCTAATGGAAATTGTCCGACCTGATGGTTGGTTAATCCAAATCAAGGAAAAGGACATTTTAATAGTTTCGCTGTGGATGAGTCAGAATTATATACTCATCAGATATTATGCGTGTAACGTAAAAACATTTTAAATACATCTGAAGCTGTCAAAATACAGAATATTAACCTGTTAAGTGACTGTTTTCCTCTTTTCAGAGAGGATGGTGAATTGGAAGATGGGGAAATAGATGATGAAGGGATTGGAATTGAAGAGGAGAACAAAGAGGCTACTGAGGTGACTGAAGAAAAAGAGAAAGAGAAGGAAAAGGAGAAAGAAAAGGATAGAAGTAAAGACAAAGAAGAAAAGAGTCACAGACACTCCCGGAAAAGATATAAAAAGACCAGAGAGAAGAGGAGGTCAAAAAGAAGGAGACGCGAGAGACAGAAAGTAAGACGCCACCATACTTGTTATAACAACATATCACTTACTGCTGTTGCAATTAGAGCACGAATGTGAACTGCATAGACTAATTTAAAATTCACTTTAATGTTGTGTTTTTCCTTTGTTCTTTTTGCTGTTTTTCCAGCATCATTCTCCTTCCAGCAGCTCCAGCTCTGACAGTTATGACTCTGACTACGATCGACCAGAAAGGCCCAAAAACCGGCGGAACCAGGGATCTAGTCGTGAGTCTGATGGCCAGTCCTCTCAGGTGAGTTAAACACAGCTGGCGTGCTCTCATGTTAATATTATAGACTCGAGATAAAAGATGGACTTAGCCTGTAATTCTGAAAAGTAAAGCTAACATAGAAATTCCTTCGACCTGCAAAATAAATGGGATTGTATGGACATCTGTGAGAAAATGACCCTACGTCTCCTTTCATTTGTTACCTCTCTAAATATTTTTCAATTGCGTTTATGGTCTCAGTCACTCGTTTAAAGACTTTCTAAATACAGCATGTTGCTCATTTAGTAAATTCTGCTTCTGTTTAAAGTAAAATGGATGATAAAAGAGAGTATGTTTTAGGGCGGGGCTCCCTCGTGATTGATAGATCCCTACTGTTTCACAATGCATAGTACCCTTAGATTCTCCAGTCAGATCCACCACTCTCTCATTACATTGTTCTTGTTCAAAAGAGCAAAATGGTGACTGTCAAATTAAAAATTTGTGGCTTCAAAATGGGAGTTTACAAACCTATGAATAAAATCACAGTTGCTGTATTCATCTTTTATGTATATACAGTCTATGGCTAATATTCATACAAGCATCATTGTGTGACACTACTCTCTCTGGTTTGACTGTCAGCATTCAAAGGCCGGCCATGGCAACTCAATGAAGTCCTCACCGCACAAGAGCAGTGATTTCGACAAATACAGTGACTACAGCGACGACAAGTACGACTACGATGAAGAGGAGGATGATTATGACGATGACATGTCCGAGTATCAGCATTCAAAAGATCAGGGAAAGGGGCGCCATGCTAAGGACCAGATGAACAGAGGAAGCATGAGGGGGATGAGGCAACAGCATTGTATGTAGTAGCATAATTGTGGAGTAATTTTGTTATGTGAATAGCAGGCCCGTAATAACATTGATAACACATTGGTACGTTGTGCATCTGTAAAGACGATCATTGGATTAATTACTTCCTTTAAAATGTCATTTTCAGTCGGGCAGAGGGGAAGAGGCAGAGGGAGTGGACCAGGACGAGGACGTGGGATGCTTAACAAGAACAAGAAGCTGAAAGGCAAACCCTGGGGAGGACGTGGACGAGGGCGAGGAGGAGACCAGGACGACATGGGAATGGTAAGTACGCCCCTGGTATTTTATTTCGCATCACTGTTTATGGTAAATGGGCTGCACCTTTTCTTCCTTAAAAGACAAAGCATTTCACAATTTGTCTGTCCTTCATCCTTACACAAAAACACTCACACGCTGATGGCAACACAGAAGCAAGGTGAGGCCTTGAGCTACCTGGAGTTCAGTGTCTTGATCAGGACACCTCAGCACAGGGACAGGAAGACCCAGTGATGGAACACCCGACTCCAGCTTTTGGCTGTAATGACTGCCATTAAATTGTATTATAACTTAGAAAATTATTTGTTGTTTATTTTGTGTCACAGGAGGGAAAAAATTCCTCTGGTTTTCAGAAGAAACGACCAATCATGAGCAAGGAGTTTATTAATCAGCATACAGTTGAACATAACGGTAGATACATCTGCAAGTATTTCCTGGAGGGTCGATGCATCAAGGTATTGTAGCATTAATGGTCGTTTTTATAATGGAAGCCTATTCATGCTAAAATAATGAAGGAAAAAAAATGACTTTCCCCAGTTACCAAAACATTAACAGAATTTCTCTTTCATTCAGGGGGAGCAGTGCAAGTTTGAACATGAGCTCGTGATACCAGACAAGAAAAAAGAACTTTGTAAATTTTACCTGCAAGGATACTGCAGCAAAGGAGATAATTGCATTTACATGCACAATATCCTTCACCAAGTGATATTAATTACATTTGTGTAATTGCGTTGTATAATTAAGTGAACTGCACTTTATAATTTGTACTTTTCCTTAACCTGTGACTGCACATGAGTACCCCTGCAAGTTCTTTCACACAGGAGCCAAATGTTATCAAGGGGACAACTGCAAATTCTCCCATGAGGCTCTGACTGATGTGACCAAAGAGTTGCTCGATAAGGTGATGAAGTGATTTTGATTTTAAACATTCTTAGCTTAATTGGTCAATGGTGGTCTTATCTTTCTGATTTATCAGATAATTAATACTGAAGAGGAGAATGCCCGTGAGGACGAGTTGGAGCTGGAGGATCTGAGAAAGCAGGGTATTGCCCCACTTCCGAAGCCTCCTCCTGGGGTTGGTTTGCTGCCCACTCCTGGTCAGAGCAGTCCCACAGATGGCCAAGCAGGGAAGAAGATCCCCTCGCTGTTTGAAATCAAGGTTCACCCTACTGTAGACTTGGCACAAAAAATTGGTCTGAGGTAACCATAATAATTTGAAATCAATTTCTAAAGATTGCTTGGATCTTTTCCTCAACTAATTATACTATTTTCTTTTCAGTGGATCCAATTACTCCCAGAGTCAAGGTGATGGTACCAGTCAATTTAGTGGAGGTTCAGATGAAACGCAGAGTGGAGGTATGGTGCCTTCGGGTTCGTCTGCTCCGCCTATTCCTCCCCCTGGATCACCTGGTTCCATGGGTCACCCCAGTGGACCACCTATGCCACAGAGCCCTCCAGGACAGCACCCACCACATGGGTTTCCAATGCAGCCACCACCCTCTGGTCAACCTCCACCCTTCCATGGAAATCGACCAAACCCTCAGATGAATATGCAGAGGCCTCCTTTCCCTCCTGCGCCAGATCTACAGATGCTGCAGAGTCTTTTTCCTTTTCCATCGATGGGTCAGAACCAAGTAGAGTTATTCAGCAACTTCCTCCGAAACCCACCAGCCAGTGGTCAACAAGGTAAGTGATGCTGTAATATGGTTACCCAATATGTTAATGACCTTTTAATTGTTAAGAGGTCAGTTAAAATACATACATACTTTTTTTGTTTTTGTTGAATAAAGCTTCAACAAAACAAATATAACAAGAAAAATAAAAACCAAAACATAAAATTGCAAAATTGTGTGTATTTTTAAAAAAATTTTCATCGTAGTGGATCCTAGTGTGGCCTTCATACAGAACCTCCAGCAGCAGATGGGTGCAGAGTCACAGTTACAGTCTCTACCACCAGCAGTGCAGAAAGCCATCCTTTTGCACCTGACACAGCAGCAGCAACAAGAGTCACATCCACAGGGGAACGAGCCAGATGGCCAGGATGATAACAATACAAACAGAGGCAAGTGTCCAGGGGCAAGAAGCAGCTTTGCTGAATTAATTAGGATTAAATTAAAAACCTGATAAATCCCAAAGCATGGACTGAGGTAAAGACACTTGTATTACCCAGGGAAATTATCCAAAACCTTCTGTAAACCTGTTTTTTGAAACAAGCCTCAGGTGTGACAAGGTGTTGATACACAGATAATTTACTACAGGGCTCTGAGAGAACAAACATTTAAATGGGATTTAATCTTTCTTTTCAGATGAAACTACAAACTGGTACTCTAGTGACGAGGAGGATGGGAGCTGTGTTTCCTCCATCCTTAAAACTCTAAAGAAGCAGAATGAGATGCAGCAGTCTCAGTCCAAACCCCTCCAGGGTGTCTCAGTGGCTTCAGGGCTTGGTGACCCTTGGCTTGGAAAGGAAAGGTCCCTGCCCAGTGACCCACGCATGAAGACTGACCCTAGACAGCGACCCCCAGATATGAAAAAGGAGTCAGACGGTGCTACAGATCCACGTCTCTTCAGAGACCCCAGGAAGATGAGACCAGTGGAGCCCAGTTCCTATCGCCAGCAGAGCCATCCTGTTTCTCAAAAGCCTCCTACAGGAGAGGAGGACGATGAAGGAGAGAGGGAACTTAGGGACAGAGCTGTTCTTATCCCTTTAGATGCCAGCCCCGGTGTGGTGCTGCGGGACCCTCGATGCCAGTTGAAGCAGTTTAGTCACATTCGTGTTGACATTCTGCTGCAGCGGCCTGCCTTCGCCCACACAGTAGTGTGGGCCCCTGAGGATCTCATCCCTTCCCTTGTGCCCAAACAGGAACACTCCATCAACCTGCCTCTTCCACCGCTAATTGCTGATGCTCAGATGAACCGAACGAACCTGCCCGACCTTCCTCCTGTCTCCAGCCCTCCACCATCTGACCCCAGACTGACAGCTGCGCGTTTGAAGGAGCGTATGAGTCGATTGCCCTCTGGATCTCTGGAGTCCCGATCTTCCACTGAGAGACCTGTAGATCCACGCCAGCAGAAGTCTCTGGACCCCAGACTAAAGCGTACAGGAAGTCTGGACTCAAAGCTCCTCGGTCAGAAAGAGCCTTCCTCTGGGGTTGGACTTGTGGACCCCAGACTGCAGAAGGCCAGTGCCAGCTCCTCTCCTCATGCTGCCAGAGCCAAGCCAGAGCCTGAGAAGCTGCCACCTTACGCCCCAAGACTGGCTTCCTCTGGTGGAGGGCTGGAGAGTCCCACTACAATCCTTGGAGGCATCAGCCTGTATGATCCTCGTGCTCAGACCGAGCAGGCTCAGAAGGAACAGATGGAACCTCCTAAAAAGGCAGGGATTCTGAAACAGCCTGCTAAAAAAGACAGCACTCCTGCACCATCACTCTCACCAAGCCAGCGAAGTGGCTCTTTTGAAGAGGTTAAAAGTCCAGACGTCGCCTCGGATCCGACTCCGCTTTCCTCTTCTCCCATAGTGCCCCCTGCCTCACCTGTCAAACCCCCTGCAGTTCATAATCTCCCCATCCAGGCACTGGCTGGGCTCATCCGACCCCAGTACACTGAGTCTCGGCAAGCTAAAGTAGGAGGACAGGGTTCTACAGGAGCACAAGAAGAGGCAGAAGAAAAGAAGGAGCAGGAGCACAAGGAGGAGGAAAAAGAGGTGGCTATGGAGGAAGAACCAAAACAGGAGGATCCAGAAGAAGAGGCAGATGACAGGACACTTAAAGACGTGTTCAAGACTTTTGATCCCACTGCTTCCCCATTCTGTCAGTGAACACTCTACTGTGGAAAAGATTTGTATACTGATGTGACATGTCTATTAATCTTTATTTAGCTTTACAAGAATCTATTTATTTCTGTAAATAATCCTGTATAGATGAAATACTACACCTCACATTTGTCATTATGGAGATGATGCTGGATATGTGCACAGACACAGAGTATAGTTCTTTTTAACATAATCATATTAATGCTGAAATGTGTGTTTTGAACGTGAGTATCCTCTTTTATTATTGTGTAATTTTCATGTACGTTCTAAACAATCAGAAAAAAGGAATTCTGTTAACTCGTAAAGATTTTACTAAGGACTGACCCATAAGCTCTGAGCTCATTCCAGGC
This sequence comes from Dascyllus trimaculatus, assembly GCA_024666655.1. NCBI lineage: Eukaryota > Metazoa > Chordata > Actinopteri > Pomacentridae > Dascyllus > Dascyllus trimaculatus. The sequence continues at coordinate 22,118,040 of CM045464.1, read as the reverse complement.
ATTTCACCCTGTAGAAAAAATAATTCATTCACTCAAACGCAGAGGGATAATGCTAAATAATCAGTCAACAAATTGTTTTGAGAATTTTTTGTATTCACATATTTATCTTGAAGCTCTTTTATATTATAAGATCTATATGTTTACCGTGACCTTTATCACAAGGGATTTTCTCGAACATTTTCACTTTTTACTACACACCGTGATATGAGTTTGTGATTTTTCACCTGCTGACATGATCCAGTCTCATAATCAAAACGGAATCCCTGCAGGCCCTTTTTACTGTATGTAACACATACATACTGTATGACACGCTGATATTGTAATACAGCAGATTCTTCATCAGTTCCTTGGCTAAAATACCGAGGCAGTGATTGATTGCTGTTCACTTTGACAGTTTTTAAACTCTTTACAGTTAAGCTAATTTGTAGAAATTGTTACACTATTTGACACAGCTCCCGTCTTCACTTCACTTTTTTTGTGTTTGAAGTGGCCTAAATGCTTTGAGGACATCACTGTTGTATGCCTGTCTAACTAATGAGGAAAATGAAAATTATTTAATTTGATTTATCATTGTCATTCCTCAACACACTCTGACAAGCTTGTAAGTAGCAGGTAAACTGTCTTTCACTTGTTTTTAAACTAGATAATCAGTACACGAGATCAAGAAAGCTTTCAAGTGTATTATACTGAGAAGACGTACTATTTTGATGACACTGCAGGTGTATGTATATGCGATACAAATGTGACCTTTATGACTGTTTTTACTGTTGAATTTTGTTGACTGTTGAACTTATACGGGGTTCTGTGTGCTACAAAGGGTGAATGTTGTAGACATAATGCTCGGCAGTTTGCTTTAAGTGACAGTTCTGCGTCTGTAATGTGAGCTACTCTTGTTTGACTGAAACTAAGCTATTCACTTTTTTTATTGCTTTCATAATTTACATTGTAAATGCTTATTTTGTATCCCGTGTACAGTGTGTTTTTGAGTGTTTTACTGTATACTGCTTTATTTTTTTCATGTCAGCACGGTGGTTTTGGTTGTAAAAATACTGTATGCTATTTTAACAACACATATGCCCATCATTTTTTGGTGATTTTATTATAAATATCTAAAATAAAGAGATGAAATGGCAACAGTTTTCTTTCAGAATCACACACCAGAGATGCAATGCCTCATTTTAGCGTGCATGTTCAGTATTATATCAGATACTGAATGTTTAATGGCATCTACACTGCTGATGTATCTTTGAGTCAGACAATCTTAAAAAGCTGAAAGTTTAGCGGGTTTCGCATTTTTATTATTGTCATGAAAACAATCAGTGTAACATTTGTTTCTTGAGACACACATTAGTAAATCTGTTTTTAAGGCGATAGTGGTCACTTGTAGGTGTCTTGTACATGGAGGGCGAGACTGGGTGCTAAAGGGTGCGATGACGTCTTCCTTAAACCCAGGTCATCTGTGTCTGGGTTAGAGGTCTGCTGGGCGCGATGGATTTCCAGGTTTCTCTTCCACTGGAAACACAAAGCCGTGGCCTCTGCGCCATCTGAGTTTGGCTCAGGCTGCTTCAGGCCCTGGGACGAGAGTGCAATTGTACTTAGGACTTCACAGGACCTCACATATGGCCACCTGACCACCTGACACATATGACTCACATTATGACCACCTGCGTAATACGATGTTAGTCCCCCTTATGTGATCAAAAAATGCTCTGACCCATTGGGCATGGACAAGAGGACCTCTCAGGGTGTCCTGTGGGGTCTGGAACCAGGATGTTGGCAGTGCATCCTTTGAGTTCTCTGGCTTGTGCAGTGGGGCCTCTGTCAATCAAACTTGTTCCACTGCATCCTGTTGATGTTTGATCAGAATTGGGTGTAGGAAGTTTGGAGGTCAAATCAACATGTTGGGCCATTGTCATGTTCCTCAACATGTTCCTGATTGTTTGATGTTTTTTCCATGTGGTGAGGTGCATTTTCTTGCAGGGGTAGGCCAGTGACAATTGGGATTTCCATTTAAATGAGGGAGTGTGCTTGTTCTGGGATAATGTTTATTTGGATGTCTAAGTCTCATCAACTTGGATGTTAAAATCCAAGGTTTTCCAGCAGAACACCACATAATGCCAATATGATCAATGTTATTCACTTCACCTGTCAGTGGTCATAATGTTGTGGCTGATCGGTGTATGTAGATAGTTGCAGCTGTATCTTTTATTTCTGTTGTGGAAGTGGAAGGTCTCAAACTGTTACACATTTGTGTCTGTGTTGCGTTAGACTTACTGTAATGCAGGCTGTTTCTGCTGCATGGACCCCACGCAGGACCGTCTGGAGGAGATTTTGTGCATTCTTCACCAGGATCTCATCAGATGATTTGCTCCCAGGTGTTACAGCATTGACACTATATAAACAGTAAGAAAAATGGACTCATTAGTTTAATTTATTTTTTAGTTCTAGAGATTTAAGTGTAAACTCTCCTGACCTGGAGATGATGTTGAGCTGATTGGTGATGGTGAGGATCTGCTCAACGATGAGTGAGAGTTCAACCGTACACTGTTTATCTAAGCTGTGGCTGGCAATAACTCTGATAAACTGAGTGACTGACTGGCAGTTGGAGATCACATCTTTGGCTGCGGTGACGAATGCCTCTTTATTCTGCAAAGAAAGGATGATTGTGGATGAATGAGCCTGAAAACCTCAAGGTGTGGAAAGTACGGTGGCCTCTGGTGGTCATTACCGGTATTGGACCTCTCTTCTTCAAGTACTGAGTCATGTAACATATTGTGTCAGCCATCTTCCTGGTCACCTGGACGATTCTGTTGTCTTTGGGGTCCCAGCTGTTGCTTTCTTGCTTTAGGAAAAGGGATGTGTAGGTCAGTGAAGAAGCCTCTTTGTAAACACCAGATGCAGCAACATCCTGCAGAGAAAAACAAGGGTATGATTCATTGTGACATAATGGAATTATTGGACTGTAAAATCTTGTCAATCATGAGATACCTACGTCTTTTTCCAGATTTCCAGGTATATATTTGGTTACAGGTGCCATGTTTACATTAGTTTCTTCAACATCTACATTTTCTATATTATCTTTCTGCCAGGATGCCATCATTGTGTCAGAGGGAAATTCCACCTCTTTGACTTTAGGTAGAATTGTAGTTGATACTTTGTTGGTATCTTCAGGCGTTCTGCCCTGAAGACCGGCCTTGATGTACTCTTTAGCTTCTTGGTGAATCCCATCTTGCCTCCTGATCTCCTCCACCACATAGTGAGCTTTTGCTGACCAGCACTGTATCTGCACATGTAGGCTAAGAGTGTCACAAATGTAGTGAGTCTCCACCGTGAGCCTCGCCCTGCTGATTATATCTGAGATCTGGAAAGACAGGTGGTCATTGATAGACCTCAGATTGGAACGAGCGCGTGGATCTCGTATGTAGTTTAAGCAGTCCTCGACTCTTCTGGTGGCAGATTTTACATTTTCCACAAGTTTTTGTGCTGTGATTTCAAATTCCTGCTCTACATTTTCGTCTGCGTTGTTTTTTCTGAAGTGTTCAGCAGCACTATAGGCTATGCTGACGATATTTTGAAATGTTGTGTCATAGTCCTTATTTTCTTTGCTTAAATGACCAGAAAGCACTCTGATTTTAATCAAAAGTTGCCTCCGAAAGAATTCAGATTTTGCAAGTTGCGTCACACTTGGCATTATGTCGACTTCCTCTGTAGCTTTAAGGTAGGTGTCAGTCAGTGTTTTCAGCTCATCTTGGTATCCTGTTAACTGTTTTGATTTGTAAGCACTTTTGCAGTTCAGACTGCTGAGCCTTGTGGCCTCTTGGATTCGAAGCGAGTTCTCAGACAACACTGACAGCTGTTTCTGAGGGCTCAGCTGGCTCACTGAAGTCGATGTTCCCAAAATCTTATCCAAAGAACTCAGTAAAACCTGAACAGAGAGACCCCAGAGGATACAAAGCCCCTCAAGCTGATCCATGTGTCCTCCCGCTAAGGTGGAAAACTCTACCAGATACCTTGTGTTGTTCTGGGCTTTGTTCAGCTTGCTGTGTAAAACGCTGAATGTTTCTTGACCTTCAGTTTGTAAGGTTAAATCAGACGACGTCAAGAGCTGAACCACGTCAGCACATAAAGTCATCACTTCATGTAGCTGCTGTGTAATGCTCGCTGCTGGAGTCTGCAGATTCCCTTGCATCTCAGTGTAAACCGTGTGATACCAGGTTCCAGCCACGGGCAGTAAAACCTTGCGGATGTTGTTAATAAGGTCAGAAAACTGCGTGCTGTGTTTGTAGATGCTCTCCGTGCTCATTGCTGAGCTCATTGCTGTCTCTTGAGCTGTCTGGACGAGCCGCGGGGTCAGTGACACCAGTTCTGCTCTAAAGCTTTCCAGCGTCTGACAATCAACTGCATCAACAATAGCCAAGGCTTCTTTTGCAGCTTGGGCGTAACAGTTTGACAGCTCAAGAACACCAGTGCAGGCCTGGTTGAGCGCTGTCACATCTTTCCCTTTAGTCACAGTCACAACTTCATACAAAAGAGGCAAAAGGTCAAATTCAAGAGCAGTGTGGATCAGTTTAGGCTCATCTGAGGCAGCTGGGATCTTTAAATCATCGCTGTCGTATTTATGAGCCAGTTCCGCTTCTATGGTTTCCTCATCTGAGTGCTCCTCCTCATGTTCAGCTTGATAATCTCTTTCCATAACATCGAAAACAGGAGAATCTGAGCCTCTTAACATATGATCCAGGTTAAGTTCACAGGTGTCTTTGACTGGTACAGACGACTGTGAGATGTCTTTCTGACGTGCCCCCTCTCGCAGCGGGCTCAGGAGATGTGGATGCTGTTGGCCGTCCAGTCCCTCTCTAAGCACCTTAAAATGCTGAATAACTGTGGAAACGTTGTCAGTAAATGTAGAATATACCTCCACATTCAGACTGGAACCAAAAAGCATGTCTTTGATTGACTCGGCTACTTTGGTTTGAGTTGACTGAACCTGTTTTAGCAGGACCAGGAGGCCGTTCCTGTAGATGGGGTTATCACTTCTGTCCAAGTGCCTCCTCACTGAGTGAATCACCAGCTTCATGTGATAAACGAGGTTTGTTGCATGTTCCTTAAACAGCTCATAGCTCTGCTCTCTGTATGCTGCGTCACATCCATGACGGTCATTGATAATCTCATTAATAGCAATACTAGTGAACTCCCTCACATCCATTACATCACTGAGAGCATCCTGAAGCTGACTAGTCTCCTCCTCCCATTTCTGACACACTTCATGAAGCTTCTGAACAGTTTGCACCGAATTATCTGCCAGCTCCAGTGAAAGAGGTGCAATACGAGCTCTGAGTCTTGTGAGGCACACTCGGGAGTTCTCTACATTCTCCAAACCCTTTGCATCAACAGCTACAGCTGAGATAAAATTTGCCACTTGGATTATCCTGTCAGTGCGTGATATGAAATCCTCCACACTTGGCTGAATAAAGTTCAGATCCATCATTGTAGATGAATCTGCAACCAAGATCTGTCTTGCAACACTTACAAGTTCATCAGCTGTAGAAGATGCTTCAATAAATGTGTCCAAGACTTGATAAAGAACATTAGTCATCAAGGCTTTGTCAAGCATTTGTATTTGCTGGACCAGCAAAGTGCAGATCTTCTCAAAGCTTTTTTCATTTTCATTAGGTTCCTTTGAGGACTTTAAAATCTTTTTTATGTCTGACCAGAACTGCAGGATGTGACGACAGTGGCTCACCACTCTTTGCTGAAACTCTCTTCGAGAAGAGTTTGCTACGACCATACAATGGAACACAAGATCTCGTATCAAGCTGTCAAATCCACTGTCTCGGATAGAGGAGGTGGAACAGCCAGTAAGTAGCTGCAAAAGACTATTCCGCCTCCCAGTGTAATACCCACAGGGTCCCAGTGGTCCTCTGTGGCAGTCACTCTTGAGGGTTGCCACAATGTCTCCTACGGTGTTCTGCACCTTTTCCAGAACGTACTTCTTGGCTGCGTGGGCCTGCTCACTAGTGGGGTGTTTGATGGTTGTGCACATGGCTGTGTGCAGCATGGAGATGCACCTCCTCAGGACTGCCAAGAAGTCAAGAAGCTGCTTTGCTTGTCTGGGATCCTGTAAGGAATTTGCTCTCTCCACTGTGAGACTATTGAGGAGAAGCAGAGCTTTAGAAAACACTTGGAAAGATCTGAGCAGAGACTTGATGTCCGAGGAGGAGGCCAGCTCAGACAGACCCTCCAAAACCTGATCAGCAGCAGCTACGACTCTCCTTACAGTAGCATCATCATCCACCAACAGAACCTAAGAGCAGACAGATAAGGTCACAGTGTTACTGCTGTTCTACACGTCTCTGAGCTTTTTTACCCATACCAATGGATGGCAAAGGTAATCTTTCAGTCAGCCACTTCAGTCCTGATTTGGTTTGGTTCTGATGTGATCATTCATTATACCCATATCTGCTGACTTTGGCAATCCCCTGACTTTTCCTCTAATGCCACATGAGGCCAAAGATCAAGGATAAGCAGCTGAGATATTTCACATATGAAATAAAAAGCAGCCGGTGTGGGAATCTTCTTGTTTCAAATACAGTCCTGATTTAAAGAAACCTCTGAGAAACTGAAAAGCAGATGTAGCTCTTCAAGATTAATCTGCTGGAACCTTTTAGTGCTTCTAATCAGCTGCCATACTTCTGTTTTAACAATAATATTTCAGAGCATATGGTTAATTATAGTGCATTTGCAGACACCTTTTTGTTGAGAAGAAAAATCACATTTTACTTTCACTACTCGTAGGAAGACGTTTTGTGTAGCAGTGATGAGTTCCTCTCTGTGCTCAGGCAAACCGGGCTGGATGCTGAGTTTCTGGGCAGCCAGCAGCACATGCTGTCCAGACACAGTGACCGACTCCAGCAGGGATGACATCTCCATGTGCAAAACTTCATCCTCTGTTTCACTGACGTGTCTGCATGTAAAGAGTCTGGTGTTCATCTTAGACTATATACACACGTCAGTCTCTTATTTAAAATAAATTATTTCACAAGTGGGAATGCAACTTTTATAGACTACTGCATCTGAGTCTTGAGCATTAAATTTCTCTCCACATACCTGGAGGCTGCTGCTGCCAGGTTCTCCATAGTTTTAGCCACAGAATGAGCTGCCCCCTCCAGCTGGCTGAATTGCTCAGGATCCTCTGCACTATCACACAGCAGCACCAAGTGGCATAAATGACTCGCAATTGGTGCAACCACCTGCTCCACTGCTGCAGTCCTGATCAACCCGTGATCCAATAATGAGGACATAGTTATTAACAGGGTGATTCTCTCTTGTCAGAAGAAAGTGAGCAGCTCTATTTATTGTCGTGTTCAGTGTGGTAGCTGTATTAATAATTAATTTAACTCCACAGAACAGCTTGCGCTTGATCTCAGTGTTTCATAGCAACCAGTGTCACCTGATCAACCACATAACCTCGTCAGTCTACAATATATAGACTGAATATCTGCCTTTTTTCTTGAGGTAATGTTGCAAAGCCACAGTGGAGCTGCTCCTACAAGCAGAATATGATATGGAATCCTAGGAAGATTATTTTCATCATCAATTAATGTATAGATTTTTTTTTTCAACAACACCACTTGTCATTCAACAGTCAATATGTTTGATTCGACACATGCTTGTGGGTACAGCTGAACTTTAAAGACAGACAGTTTCTCTGTGTTTGGCTAAAGTGGACTGGCAATCAAATTGGAAACTGTAAAACACACAGTAAAGATTTTCTATTTAGATTATAAATTGGTCAGTTATTACAGACTGCATATTAATAATGCCATGTTGTCTTCAACTAGGGATCATAATAGAAAGGGAACTTATTGTATTTTGTCCCACATTTGCCTAAAGTGTGAGCAAAATGTGACAGTACTTTCAGGAAAAAGCTGATACTTCTCTAAACCTATTTCATATAGCAATACTGCAATATTCACAACCGCATTCAACAATAGACTTAAATATTTAAGTATTTTAAAGGCTTATCTAAGGATGGGATTTACAAACTAGCATTTTACATTCTTGTCCTTGTAGCAAAGCACAATTAAATCAGATTGATGGTATACATTTATATTAAAATGTTGTAGTGTATACCGATAATCAGATAACATGACTGATTAAAATGTTATTTCAAAATCCTGGGTGAACTCTTGAAAAATATTTTTTGGGGCATTTTTATGCCTTTACTTGACAGTAACAGTGGAGACAGACAGGACATGTGAGGGAAGAGAGCAGGGGAATGACATGCATCAAATGATACAGCCAGCCAAGAATCAAACTGAGGATTCCCTGCTCAGGACATGTGCGTCCATGTGGTATGCCCTAAATACATGGTCATCAGCTTGCCCATAGTAAAACTTTTAATTAATTTAGTAGTTATAGGAAGCATGAGTGCATTTCCTGTGCTGTACAAAAGAAGAAAAAAACTGTATAGACCAGTGTCCTACTTGTAACTTTGAAAACTTGATTGTGTGTGACAGTCTTTAACATTTAAAAACTGTAGTAATCAGCTCATTTCAAAACTTTACATGAGAGTATTTGGAAGGCTTATATCATATTTTGATATAGGTATAAGCAAATATTTGTTATAGTGTAAGAAGTGGCCCAATTTTTCTGAATCCACTCAAATCTAATGAAATGTCTTATTAAGATTATTACTGTTAGCCATTGCATACTGCCTTGTGGATGCTTGCTACCGCCAGATCTCAGAAGCTAAACGAGGTTGGGCCTGGTCAGTACCTGGATGGGAGACCGTGAGGGAACACCAGGAAGCCTGGGTGAATGCAGTGTGAGAGTGAGTGGTTGGTGGTGGTTGGAGGGGCTGATGGCGCAGACTGGCAGCCTCACCTCCTTCAGTCTACCCCGGGGCAGCTGTGGCTACATACGTAGGTTACCACCATCGACTATGAAGTAAATGAATAATGCAATGTAAAGTGTCTTTGAGTGCCTAGAAAAGCGCTATGTAAAACCAAGGCATTATTATTATTATTATTATTATTATTATTATTATTACTGTTGGTTAGATAAAGTTATCCTTCTGATAGTATAAACCCCACTGATATTTAGTTTACAGAGATATAGCAATGAAAAAACAACAACAATAACATATCCTCATGTTTGATAAGCTGGAGGACTGTTTGACATTTTTGCTTGGTATATGACAAACTGATCAATCATAAATGTCACACATTAATTATCTGTGCATTGATTAATGGTTTCAGCTCTAGGACGTACATGCAAGCTTAGATCTAACTTGACATTTATGGAAATGTTACAGCCTAAAGAGTATTCAAAGTACCTAAATATGTAGCTTGGACTTTTTCCCATTCTTGAGGATTAGTCTGCACATTTGAAACAAAGCTGCCAGCAGAGAGCACCACACACCATAAAACAGCAGCAAACCAACCAACAACCACACAGGAGTCATGCTGACAAAAAAAAAACAGCATAGAGAGCTCTGAAATTTCACTCTAAAATTTATCAACAGATAAATATACAGCTCGAACATGACTTTAAAACATCAAATATACAGCACACTATAATGGAAATGATACTCAGTGACAGTAGTATACTCAGAACAGAACCCCACATAACGGTGTGATTAACGGTGACAACAAACATAGAATAAAAATATAATCATCACAGTTAAACTTTACCAAAAAAAAAAAAGTCAAGTGTCGGTTTCTCTGCATACATGTATAGCATCGATTTAACAGATGCAGAGGGAAAGAGTGGATGTGTACAGTATACGCTGTAATGCCAGTGGAATTAAATGGTATCAAAAGAATCATACAGCACAATAAGAGAGCAAAGCAACCATAGTGATCCATAAAGTGACTTAGCACTGAAGTCTTTCTAACATATTAAAATAAAGCTTTTGTTCTTTGGCATTGCACGTTTCAATCTGACTTGATGAAAAACTACCCCAGAGGGATTTATCCTAACATATTGTATTTTAATAAAATCAATTAACACTCAATAGTCATTGATAAGTTCATCAAAACTGGCATAAAAATTGGAGCATATATATTTTTTTAATGTTATCTTGCAATAAAGATCTTCAAATGAATAAAACAGTAAACACTTTACTTCTTTCAGGGCCGTTAATATAAAACGTAATTCACTGTTTTCACTCACAATCAAGCCCAGCATTTCAAAAACTCGTAAGAACATGCTGGAGGAAAATGTTTAAGCGTAGAGGAGCTGTGGAATTGAATGGTGGCAGATTTTCAGGGCGCTGACATTCCTCCGCATTGACTTAAAATGAGATTTTCCCGTGAGCCCCAAAGAGCCCGTTTATGTGTAGTGATTGAGTGCAGCACATTCCCACCTATTTTTAGGGCATTACTCATACCATGGGCCCCTGTAAACGACTTCAGGTAGACTCCCAGTGCAGACTTTCATCTGGCCGTGGAGAGTAATGTGGCTCATATTTCACACTAAAACCCAATGCCTAATAACATAATAGTAAAATCAAATATGGTCTGCTTAGGTGAAGTCTGGAAGGGTTTCTGCAAATAAATCACCATCAGGTCTCATGTCCCGACAGATAGTGAATCATTTCTTACTGTGTTTCACTGACAAATGCAATCAGCTGAGATATGTTCACTTGAAGCTTTTGGGGGTCCATCTGAAAAGTCTGCTGCATACCTGAGCAATTAGTTCCTTGCAAAAGCAGCTCCAGATTATTTGCTCTGCTACGCATTGCACTTATAAAAACACTGCAAGAGTAAAGATTAAAATGTAAATCCATCAAAAAAAATGTAACTTATGTATTTTACCACCTAAGAACAAACTTGGTAAAAGCCAGACCAGAGCAAATGGAATGCTTATGGAAACTCACAAAAGCTTGAAATGTGAATGTCGGCCATTACGGCATGATTTACTACCCCTTTCCTTTTGCATTTTAGGCATGGATAATAGGGGAAACATGGCAAATAAAGTGTTAACAGAGAACTCTACAGTGCTGTTGATTATCACATCCTGAACAAGATCCTAAAGACCTCAGAGGGCTCTTACACTGAGTCTTCAGAGCCTCTGAGTCAGCTCTAACAACACTGGTGGATGACACGGGGACAGTGCATATTAGTCAATGTGTGCGTGGGTGTTACAGCACAGAATTAGCTCTGGCTGATTATCGGCAGGAGCAGTCAGATGTGTAAAAAAGATATTCATAAGGCGGAAATAGTACAGAAAAGATACAATCTTTGACTCCCAGCAACTGGGATGGACTGAATATACAAACGACTCCAATCATATACTATACGGGACATATCTTTGGCACAAAAAGTAAAGCTATGGAGCCGAGGCATTCATTCTTATCAAACATCAGTGCTTTTAGGAAAACATACTGTAGGTACAGTATGTTTATAATGGCCTTCAAAACCCCAACTCTTCTAGAAGCTCAGTTTTATACCATATGGCTTAAAGTGTATGTATAAAAATAAATTTGCTATGTAACACAGCCCTGAGGGTTTTGTTGTCCACCAGTATTCATGCCGTCTCCACATCCCCATACGGATGTGGGTCTCCATCAACAGCTCCGCTCTGCTGGCTGGGAGTTACCTCCTTTGAGATTAGCTGAATTCCACAGCAAGTGTCCTCTGGCAAGCCACACTGTCACCTCAGAAGCCTGTTTCCTGGACCCCCCACCCACAAAAAAATATCAAGTCTCCAAAAAATATGGAGAATATTCCTCTCTTCCACATATGGAAGACTTGAAGGGCCTGGTGCCACTGGGGCGGCTGGGCTGCGAGACCCCGTGCTATTGGATCCTTCCCGACCCAATCCCTAATCTCACTGGCTCCTCCGGGACCCCCACTGCAAGTCTCAGTGGTTCTTTTCCATCCAGTCCCAGCTTTCATCACTGTCCTTCCTGTTCTTCTCAGCCTCGATGATCTCTCTATAGCGGCGACGGAAGAATCCCATCTGTCAAAGAGCGAGAGGAGCAACATTTTGTGTGGTTAGTAGGTGTATCTGTGGTCACATCTGACTGCAAGAGTGTACTTTCCCAATCGCAGCTAATTAACTACAAATAAAATATATTTTACATCACTGCTGACCACTTTCCAAAGCATATTATTACTTTTCATGGTAGACTTTCCCTCTGTGAAAACCTATAATACCGGTAATGCATAGCTGTGACCCAGAGCTGATGCTATCACCCCATATTAGCTTATCACAGATATATTGGTATTGGCAAATATGTCTCGTGTTAAAGAAATAGTTTGACATTTTTATAAATACTCTCATTTTCTCTTAGCAGAAAGTTAGATGGAAAGATGGATAAAAGTCTCAAGTGTGCACTCTGAATATGAAGCTAGTCAGCAGGTGGTTTGCTGGTTCTTATGGGTGTTGTGTTCCAACCAGCTTGGTGCAGTATGTTCCTGGCAAACAGAAACTCCTGCACATAACTCCCTCTAAAACCTCAAGGTGTTGTTTTAACACTTTAGTTTTACACTTAAGAATATTTTTCGGAATCTTCACATTTTATGAGACAGATACAGGGAACCCAGGGACTCACTGCTTTCAAGTATCTGAACCCATGTGGTGTTTGCCCCAGTAGCCTGACCATCAGAGCACCCAGTACCAACCTATGCTAAGTGGCTGCTGGGTATAGTTTCACATTTTCTGCACTGACATGGGAATAACATCCATTTTTTATCCATGAACAAAGCATATGTCTCAAAATGTTTATCTCTTCCTTTAAATAACAAGACAATACAGTGCATAAACCCAAAAGGTTCAATAAACAGTAGTTATTTGGTTATAATGGAGAAACCTATTGTGCATTGAGTAAATTTAAGGAGCTATTATCTAAAATGTCATCTAGTGTGCTGCATTTATTATCTCATTCAGTCTATTGTTAGATTAACTTCTAAATATTAATTTTTACATCCTCAAAAATCCTGTATCGAATGAACTGTAACATCATAATTTTAACAGCTCTGACACATGAGACTCATGAGACTCATGAGATTCAACCACAGAATAGCAACATTTTTATTGCAATAAAAAAACTGAACTGGGTTTACACAACAACATTGTCTCGCTTGTCCTGTGGTTTTTGATTTTACGTAGCTCTTAAATTGCAATTTTATTCAGCAGACCATCAGGAGGGCAATTAAATTCACTCACCACAGAAATAACTTATTTCTCTGTGCCTTCTTTCAGTTGCAGTATTACAAAAATAGCAAACATACCAACTCAGAGCTTGAGTTTACTGTGATGGATTATATCTCTAAGTCATATATATGAAAATTGAGATTTGTCCTGCAGTGAAACAGATGAAAAATGGGAATAACATCCGTATCTGGCCAGATTTGAAATCAGAATGTAAAATATTACATTCACTTTATTTTATTTTACTAGATGTTTTGTGTGAGTTTTTTTGTCATAGTTAGCTATGAATTCTTGAGTTATGGCCAAAAAACTTGATTCATGAGGTCCCAGTGACTTTTGACCACCAATTTCTAATCAGTTCATCCTTGAACCAAAGTTAACTTTTGTGCCAAATTTAAGGAACTTCCCTCCAGGTGATAGGAGATACCTCATTCATGAGACGGCAAATGGAAAACATAATAGCTCCAGCCCCGGCTGTTTCTGTCACAGAGGCATGACAATGGATGTCTAGGAGGTATGAAATCAATTTAACACATCATGGCATGGAATCTTTTAAAAATGGCTGGCAGTAACATAAATAGGTCGAGGTTAATAGGCTAAACCGCATACAACCAGCAGCATGGATAGAAGCAAGTCAAGCATTTCCCAAGCAGAATAAGTTGTTTTTGTAGGAATGTAATATTGTGAACCCATTCATAATTCACTGAGCTACAACCTGCATTTACCAAGTGTAATATAAAGAAAATATGACAGGACGGTGAGAGAAATAGGTTCTTGGTGTATTTAAACAGAGCAGCCGCACTGGGATGCTGCCTCTCTCACTACGACTCCATTCATTTATCTGCGTTTGACTGCTAAAGTTTATTGATACAGACCTGTGCGCTCCTCAGGCATTTCCTGAAAAGAGCAATACAGGACATGTGCCGCTCTTGTAAGTGGAATTTATTTTGGCAGGATCTGAAGCCCTGGGGTTCGGAGGGGGGGAAATGTATCCCAGGACCAACATTCCAAGGTTCAGTTGTGGTATTCCCGGTGGAAGATGAAGCAGTGAAAAAGAAAAGGAGTTTTGTGCTAAGGGGGCCTCTGGATATCAGCGTAATTACCATTTCCCTTTTGCATTCTTCTTTCATGTGAGTGGGATGGTGTGAATTATTGTCCAGTCTGTGATTTGTTCTTTTTCATGCTTGTTGAAGGCTCAAAGCGAGCTCTCACCCCCACCTCTTCTCCTGACCTCCAGCTGTCTCTGCACAACTGGATACGGTGCTGACACTTAACCACAGTTAAACACTGTGCCTCTGGCTGGGACACTCGAGCTTGTGACAACTCCCTTATATTTACTACTAAAACTTCAGAAAAGCAAGCAGTTTTGTGAGTTTTGTAACTATCCGTGTTCACGTGTCGGTTTACCTTCCAGAGTAGCACAGCTAACAGCAAGAAGATGAGGATTCCCACCAGCAGACTGATGGCAATGATCCAGCCAACGACGTAACCCCTCGGCTCCTGGCTGTGGAGAGCCTCGAACACCAGCTGAAACACAACAACGCCTCAGTGAGTCACTCTCAAACGCAGCACATACGCAGAGACACACAAAAATGAGCATGAAGTCATGTGCTGCTAATGATGCAATGCAGTGCAAAGTAACAACCAAGGAAACATCTTATTTCAGTGTACTTTAGCAGAGTCAGAAATCTACTTGTAAACCGAAAAGAGCTGCAAACTGGATACTAAAGATATTTATTTTTGAATAATCTCATCAATCATACACGCAGGGAACACAAAACAGTCAAAATCAGTGCAGATTCAAAATGAAATGATACTGTACTGATCATATTTCCACCAACATCCACTGACACACAATTTTATATTAAAGTCCATACTTGAGTTTTGAACACGCCAAGAAAAGGACATGGTGGTTTGGTGACCTTTGCTCCACATGTAACTAAAAGCAGCACAAACTGCTGTGAAACATGTTTTCTTTCACATAATGAATGAAAGAATTTTTGGACATATCAAGCAAAGTCAGTCCATCCAAACTGAATTACTTCAACAACTACAAGACGGAGTGCCATGAAATTTGGCACAGGAATTCATAGTCTCCAGAGGATGAAGCTGAATGACTCTGATAATTTTTCACCTGACTTTGGTTTCTGACTAGAAACTTATAAAACTGGTGATCGTCCCATCAGTCTCAGCTTTGTGTGCTACTTAGCAACAGTAGCATAATAACGTGATGAATTAAGATGGTGAATATGGTAAATGTTTTAACTGCTAAAACCCAGCATGTTAGCAGTGACATTAGCATTGAGCTTAAAGCTGCGGCAGTATCATGGCTGTAGATTCTTGGTCTTCATCACTGCCTCCAACTGACCAACAAGGTGTTTTATCACTTGTCAGCATAGAGTTAGGATTCAGCATCACTATTTCATTATGCATGCTGTTTCTTCCCACAAATATTCAAGAAGTTAAAAATCATCCACTTCCTTTCTCAGTCTGGAGTCCCGTACTTTAAAATTGTTTCCTTGAAGGAGATTAATTTTGAGTTTTCTCCATTTTGGGAGGCATAGCAACTGTTTCCACAATAAATTAGAGTTATCTGGGCTGTTTCCCATGACATGAGTGAACACTGACCTGTTGGATACTCTGTCACTGACAGTAAAGCTCAGCTCAGCTCAGCTCACTTGGTTAGGACTAAACTACAGTGGTGGGAGCTGTCACTTGATGACAAACTCTGTATTTATTGTAAATAAGCAAACATAATTACTTCAAAATCACATTAGCAGCAGCATTGCTTCAATGTTTACTTTAATGTCTAACAATGGTAAAATGATGATATTAAAATTTCAAAAATTAAAGTTCACTTAAAGTGATTGGAGTCTCTCAATACGATTACTTTAATTGTAAGCAATTAAAGTGACTTGTCACAGCCTCTGGGAGACCCCAAAGCAGCTGTATGAAGAAGGAGAGGAGGGGAAGTCAGATAAAGTTTTTTTAAAAGATAATTTCAGGTTATTAGGGAAAGTGTAGTTTAAGAAGTTTGCACTGAACTAGCAGTGCTTTGGGGATTATTCTGCATTAGTCTGCTTCAAAGTCAGCATTCAGGCCTTAAATGGAAAACAACACATTCACCAGCGTCATGAAACTGATGTGTTTATTCACTAATGACCTGAAACAAAGGTAAATAATGTAAGCTCTCTCAAATGTAAGATAACCCTGCACGTGTTGCTGCAAACAATGGGGGGTAAATTTCAGAGCAAGCTGTGGAACTTCATTGCTTCAACATGCAGTGCTGCACAGGCTTTGAACGTAAATGTGGCATGAGACGCCAACTGCAAGCACAGACAAAACCAAGTGGACAAGTGAAGCTTAATCTCTCTGTTGAATAGTTTCCCACATTAACACCTCCCCGTTACTCCGAGCTCTGGAATCTAACTGTTGTTATGCATGCCAAGGCATTTGCGTGTACAATAAAGATGAAAGCTCTGAGGGTCGCTGCTCTCTGACTCTGACTTTCCAAATTTAACTTTTGCAATCAAGTCTGCTCAATTCCGCTCTGCATTTCAAAATGTGTGTCTTGCACACTCATGGCAAAAACATGTGGATTTATGTGGGTTTGTTTACATTTCAAGGGTGATGAAAAACCCAAGCTTGTTGCTCTGCTGGAAATCAGTATTCTTGCTGTGAACAGTACAACCAGGAACCACAAATTATATTTGCAGTGTTTACTCTAGCTAGTGGGGATCCTGAGGGAAAAGGTAACAGTGTTTAAGAAAGCCCAAGGAGGGGTGACGGTCACTGGAATGAGCACACTCTCTAAGTGCTGAGAGAACGGCATGGCACAGACATATTCATAGCAGGTCTGAATTTTCCGTGCACAACTGTAGCTCAGGGTCAGCAGGGCTGCAATCCAGTCAGCACCCTAATCTCTAAGAGATCCCACTGTGAGCATGCTGGATGCACAATATAATCATCAGATCTGATCTGGGGGGCCATTCAATCACTCAGCGATCAACAGCAGGGGGAGGGTATGTCCTTGTGCACAGCTGAGGACCCTGAAAGCAGCCAATAGAAGTGCCACCACACAATAGGCCAACAGCCCCCAGCTGTTCCCTGCTCTCACTTCCTTTATAATGATCCACACTGGAGCACGTGAGTGGCACAAGGAATGTCTCATCACAGCATGATGGACTGTGTGTCTAAATATAAAATATATACACTTGCTTATTGATGTATTTGTGCCAGCAGAGCCATGAAATGAGTAGCCTGTCCTTCACCCAGAATGGGTGGATCCAAACCCCAGTAAGCATCTGCATCCTACAACGATGCTTTTTAACAAGACATAGCAACTTTAACAACTGGAGCAGCGTTGTTCAGCAACTAACCTCGGAATTTTGGCAAAATTAAATGTGTCACAGCTAATAAGCCAGACGGAGCATTCAGGAACATGGTTTGAAAGGTTAGTTCATCCAAATTCACTCAAAAAATGAGCCAAATTTGTCATTTATCTCAAACAAAGGTAATTTTGGCTTCATTTAGTGATTGTTTTAGATAAACATAACTGAAATTTCTACATTTTCACATTTATCTACTACTGGATACCACTAGAGGTAAATGCGATTTGTGTGTGTGTGTGGGTGGGTGAAATGACTCTATAAATCTTCATTAACTGCTTTGTTTAAAACATCTACTGTAAGCACAACAAGGACATATTATATATTTAAAAAACTGACATGGTGAGCAGTTGTGTATTTATTCACCCAGCAGACAGGGAGCATCAACAATGCTCTTTTTGAGATGTCTTTCTGAGGAGATGTCAAATGCAAGTTCAATATTTACTGTTCTTTTAGCTTTATTTTGGTCTCCACCAGCTCTACAGAAAAAAATGTCTGACTCCATTGCAATTAATGCACAGAAGGTAGATGGTAAATTCATTATATACTCACGGAGACGTCCTCTGGCAGACCATTTGGCACCTCCACTGCCCTGTCATTGACTTGCACGCTTCCCCTTGTCACAAACTGTATGACAGAGGAACTATCCTGTGTGTGGAGAGAAGATGGGTTGCTATTACTCTTAAACACAATGACCTGCAACTTCATTTATCAAGCTTGTGACATGTGCTTTACCCTCTTCAGGATTTCAGTGTTCAGCAGAAGTTTTATATCTATACTCAAAGCTTCTTCCTTAAGCTGCGGTCCCAGACTGCAGGAGATTGTCATACAAGCTCTTCCAGGCCGATCACAGTCCTGTTAAGATAAGACGGAGTGGTTTTGAAAAGGAGTGGGAAAAAGCGAGAGGGATGTGTGATAAACAGATGTTGTGCTGACCAAAAGAAAAACAAGAATCCCCGCAGGGGGTGACTGTCAGTGACCTCCGAAATGTCAAAGTGCGACGCAAGGGCTACATATTTACCAAGACTTTGCGCCCTGATTTGGTGAAAAAGGCAAATATGGAGTGGAAGATGCTCTCTCTGTCCTGGGGGATGGTGCAGGGTGTCGGGTTCCTGTGAGGGGTGCAGTTCCCTCGACCATCGGCCACCTGAAACAGGACAGTAACATAGAAAAATTGAGTTGCGTGGACTAGGATTTTAGTTAAAGTCAAATTATTAACTGAAGAGTGTTAGTTAACATAGGCATGTGTGTGATGTGGTGCAGAGGAAAGCAGGAGTTTTGTCTTGTTTATGCTGCAGAGAATAAGCTTGGGTTTGGGTCTGACTCCAAAAATGTCGACACAAGCACTTTCGTCACCTAAACTGGCCCAATCCCGCTATTGTTAGGAGTCTCCAGGGCTCACAGGATGTTCTCCCAACAACAAGCTGGTACCCCTCCCATGCAGATTTCCCATATGGAGTGATTTAGAGGTGTCTGGTTTACTGCCCAGCCCCCAGGGAGCACTTCCCCTTTCCCCTCTTCTCAGTCCGACCTGAAGCCCTGGAGATGGAAATCTCCTCTGGCCTTCCTCATTGTCTGCTCAGCTACCACCCAGCCTGTCTGCGCTTTTATTGCTGCGCTTTCTCATGTCTTCTGTTGGTGCTGCCACTGCTGGTGTGAAGATTCATAGGCTGCACTTACTGCTGCACTAACTTTTACCCATTGAAATGCCCCAGGAAAACAGAATTTCCACAGCAGTTATTAAAGTTTGAGGGAAAAAAAATCAGAAAAACTAGAACACATGAAGCAAAAGTCAAGAGCTTGTATATTACCTCGGAGCAAATTGAGTCCTGTATAAAATGTAAATACCTGGCTATAAAATATTAGTGTGCAACTGTCCAGTGTGCCACAGGCTAGACGCAGTTTTAACAGCGTTTATGATGTGTGGTTCCAGGCTGGGGATGGTACAGGGCAGTAGCCAGCTCTGCAGGTGTCCCATTCCCATTTCGTGCAAGCTGTCTGATCCCCTGAAAGTGATTCCAGATGGGCTCTAGGAGGGTGGGATACAGTCAACCCTGTCTGCCCATTCACAGTAAATACAATTAACAGCTTGAGCTCCCCCATGATCTACCTATATGAAAGGAGCAATGCAAGGGTTAAGATAACATTTAAACCCGACGGGAGTATTGTGTTTCTTTATCTAAATGCAAAATGTTGTGAAACAAAATGGATGGCTAGCTTCAGTAGCAACGTCAACATTTTAGATTTTCACTAGTCCAGCGGTGCCTCACACAAAGCAAAATGCCCCCGTTCTGACAAAATGCACCTTTCAATATGTGAACGTGTCCTCTGTGGTGGACGCAAGCAGCTGTGCCATGAGGAGAAGCAAGACCGACAGGCCAAGGCTGGAAAAATGAGCTAAAAATGTGGCCGCCTGCAGGTGAATAAACTAATAAATAATGATTTGGGCTGGATAAATAATGTAGATACACTGCTGTTGGCATCCACCTGTGTTTCAATGATGTGGAACATGTCAGCTCCGCTGCCAGCCAGCCGGTTAGGTATCCTGATGTCCACAGTGGAGCCAGGCAGCCTGCTGGGCCCCTTGTTTATGGCCTGGAACCATATCACACAGACACAGAGAAAGATGGAGACCAAAGAAAAGAGAAGTGAATATATAGGGAAATATGTAAAATTAAAAACTGTATATGCTCTGTGCTTGTACTACCTGGAAAGTGAGATTGAGAGGCTGAAAGTTGCACTCCATGTCTTCCAACTGGACGAAACGGGAGGCATCGATGGAGTTTCCATACACAAAGGAGCTCGGTGCGACCACACTGCGGACAACAAACACATTGTTCAGGAGGGGGACGGAACATAGTGCATTAACATAACAAATACATATTTAAATGGACGCAGAAATAACATTTTAAAAGAGTTTCATCAAAATCTCTGGCTTCGATCATGTTCAGTAGTGTTTTCTTTAGCAGCTGAGATATGTGTCCAGCTTTGCTCCAAGGCCTCCCCTCACATTAAAGACAGCAGCTTTATCAGATGTCAGAGCTCTGGGCTGTTTCACATCTCCCTCCCTTCTCTGTGAAGCACAGCTAAGATAAAGCGTTCAGAGATAAGGCTTTTCAAGTTGATATCCTCCATACTGAGAGAAAGCACTCCCTCTCTGCCTGAGAGCCAACAGATGGACCAGTTCAAGTCTTTATTTGAGGCGTGTAAAATTAAACAGTGTTTTATATTTCCAGAATTTATTGATAAAGCACTTCAAAACCAAGGTATTAAAAAGTGCCATATAAACAAAACTTTACTTTTCTCACTTAAAATAGCTATGAGTCTACGTAGCTATGAGTGTTCATGTTTGCTGTATTCTCACCCAGTAATAGTGGTGTCGGTCTCATGAATCAGAGGGATGGACAGATCTAAGCTGTTGTCGGAGAGTTTGTGCTCAGGATTGGCGCTAAAAAAACAAAACAAGGAACACCAAAGTTGAACATTTAACTTCTGGTATAAATCAGCATTTTAATTCACACAAATCCTCTCATGTGAGTTAAATAATTATGGTTCGGTATGCACTAAAATGTGAAACTTTTACCTTTTTGCTTGAACTAAGAACTGCAATGTGTCATTTTCTCCAGACAGCTGACTCGTATCAAAAATCACTGCAAAATGATACTGGAGGGAGGAAAAGACAGAATAAGGTGAGGTGTCACTGATTACAATCATGAAAACAATTCTTAATGTGATAAAGCATGTTTGCTGTCAGATACTGCATTTTATTCTCATTCAAAAATGCAGTCAATAGCCAATTTTCTGAACACCAATGCATTGTGATTTACGGAATTTTCTCTCAAAATGCTGCTCTTACCTTAGTCTGAGCTCTCATGAAGGGAAATCCCACTCTGCATTTGAGGAAGTCCAAATCAACAAGTGCACAGGAAATACCCTTCTCTTCCTGCAAAAAGACAGATAGACGGAGAGTGAGGAGGCGGTGAAGACAGACTGACTGGAGACAGAGTGGGTGACACATATATGGAGACAGAAGATACAGTGAGGGAGAACCAGCAGACAAGACGCAGACTATGACAGAACAATCAGTGCTGATAAGTTCAGGAAAGAAGATCAGCAGTGGCTTTGGATGGTAGAATAAATACAAATTTCCAGCACAACACTGTGCATTCTGGGGGACATACCAGCCAGCAAATACAGTATACATTAAGATTATCATTATATATATTTCTGATTTTCTCTGCTTAGACTGCTGCCTCCGTGACCCGGCCCCGGATAAGCAGAAGATAATGGATGGATGAATATTTCTGAATGTAAACAAATAGGCTCTAGTGTCTCATTGAAGTTCTAAATTTGGTTAAACAAAGAATGCACAAAGCAGTGATGGCACACACATCTTAGCGGGCGGGTAATTGGACAACCTCCAGGCTGTGTGTTTGGAAGCTTGTCTAAACAATATAGAGCTTCACCGGCTGCGCTGTATAAACACTCAGGCCTTGACCCTACGAGGAGTAAGAATTCTTTTAGCGAGAGTTCACTGAGGGGGCTGTCAGCTGAGCTCATGTGCAGGGAGCATGAAAGGCTGCAGAGATAACTCAGGACCTCAATAATACAAAAAAGAGAGAGACCAAGCAGAGCTCCTGGAATATTCACAGAGGTGTTTGGGTCAGTCATACAGTGAGTCTGTGTTTACAACACGTTTCCAAATTTGATAAAGGAAAGAGGCGTGATGGTGTCTGCAGTCTGCTGACATATTTAAAGGTAGACTTCCATTCCGACACTTCCATTCTCCCTTATTCAGCAGATTCTCAGTGTCAGCTCAGGGTGTGGCTTTGCCCTCCGTCTTCATTAAGTCAGCTTAAATAAGCAGAGCTGCCCTTTGCAGGGAGTCTGCAGCGAGTCCTGCAGAGGGGAGAGGGGGGACCCATCATAACTGGCAATGATGGAATTTCCTCTGCTTCCTGTATTCCTCTGTGCTGCTGTGCAAACACCGCCTTTCCCATGGGGCTGGGCAGGATTGGGGAAGTGAGCGTGTTTACCCATCACCCACCTGGCAGCCCTTGAGAGAGAGCAGAGCACTCGGACATATGGCCCACTGCATCTCCAGAGACAACGTCTGTTTGTCCAGCACTTCTTCACTTTCTTTCTCTTGCTTACTTTCTCTTGTCTTCCTGTATCTGGAACTAATACAAACTGGGATTTTCACAAATGGCAGGGCTATTAAACATCATCAGGACTGTTTACCCTGCTTCAGTGTCAGCTGAAGAATCTACTGGCGTTGTCAGTGTGGACGACAATACACAGGAGGCTTATTTTCTGCATGTTCTCTGTGTCTCTTTATGTCTCCAACCACTTTGGTATTTGGACATTTGGCTTTACTTTGATCTGCCTTTTCCAAACTAGTGTCATCACCTCCTTTATCCTCTTTACACAGGTATGAAGACGAAGATCTAGCTCTGGCTTTCACAGCATGTGCAAAGTTTCGCTTTACAGCCAAGAAAATCAGTGATTCATATATTCTTAGGTTTGAAGGTTCACTGAAATTCGCACATTTCTCAGTCGCATTCCCAACTTCTGGGCTTGTCACCACAGTGCTCATTTGTTCCAACTGTTAAATCATCAGAAATCAGCAGCGGAAGAAGTATTCAGATCCTTTACTTGGTTTGAACCTGCAGGTCAGCTGGGGCCTTTTGGTGTATTTGTGGTTTTCCGGGTTCTCCGGCTGTCTCCCACAGTCCAAATACATGCATGCTTGAGATAACTATTGATTCTAAATATGCTGTGGGTGTGATTGTACATGTTCTCTCTCTTTACATTAGCCCTGTGATGGACAAGCAACCATCCACTCGCTCAGCACCGGTGACCCTTTACAGCATAAACAGCATGTAAAACTGATTGATCGACTTACACATGTGGAGAGTGTTGTGACATCATACACAACAGTGCAACACATTAAAAATGAATTTGATTAATTAACATGTCATTTTGCCTAGATTTACTATATTATGACATATTGTCTGTCATTTTTGGACAAACATCCCTAAATACCTCCCAGTCCAACTGCTGTGTTAATGTTTAAGCAGCAAATAAATATTATAGGTAATGAAGCTTATTATTATATACTGATTACTAGTTTAATCAAACAAATTGGAATTTAAATAAGGTTATTTTTTGTGTATGTAAATTTTTTATCAGTGAAGTAAATTGCAACTAAACAGAATTTGTTTGATAAATGTAGAAATACAGTGGCAATAAAAAATCTGCTCTGGACATTAGAAAAAGGCTAAAACTGACTACCCAAACACTGCAGAGACAACTAAAGAAAACACAGAAGCCAATGCTGCAGTTTCTCAGTCCCACGGGTATGAAGGCAGTGCTCCTGAAACCAATTCACCTCCGCAGCTTTCTGACAGCTTGCGTGGCAAGAACAACAGAGAGATAACACATCACACGCTTAAATATGAAGGGGGGAGTACAAGTTCACGCTTCGCTCACTGGAGAAAAAGCCTCAGGGGGAGGGTTAGGAGCTGACCTTAACTTTGCAAAAAGGGGTCACATCATCACCTCAGACTTCCCCGGTAGTAATTAGAAATGTCACAACGAGCACATGGCAATAAATCTGCTCAGCAGCCTCATTGCCATTGATTCCGCCTGTTTCCTTTGTTGGAGCAGGCCACCTTGACTTACCAGGTTCCTGAACAAAATGAGGCTCTGGGGCTGCTGGTAACCGGACACTTAATGTCAGCCCGGTTCATTAGATTAGCTATGAAACTGAAACGGACTCGCTGTTTTTCTAATATTCGCCTACAGCATGTATTCTATTTAAATTCAATTTCACCTTTGTTGGGGGTTTTAAATCACGCCACTGGTTGTGTGCTTTACAGAGATCACGGAGGTTAAAAACCCAGCTGGAGGATAAACACGAGGTCCATTATGAGTGGGGGGGAAGCCTCCCTGATGGATGCTGTCAGAGCACACCATCTGACGTGGCGTCTCTCTCTCTCTCTCTCTCTCTCTCTCTCTCAGTCGTCAGCCGATCTGCGGGTCTCTTTGCAACAAGTGAGCGAACAGACGTGAGCGGAGGCAGAGGTGGCTACTGTGAAATCCATCTGCACGCAGTAGGGACAGCCTCAGGTTGAATGTAGGATGGCAGTGGGTAGATATTTCTTTAACAGTGATAGAATGCAGAAATTATGAGAGGTCAAACTATGAGAGGAGAGAAGAGGATCTCCATACCTGCATTTAAAAGATTAAATATGACCTTATGTAGGATTTATTTGGACATAAATAATGTGATTTGAACGGTGCGTAAGTCAAACTTGTGGGAATATGAAGTATGTGTGCCTTGTTCTCATGCATGCAGCTCATTTGTGCTGACATGGCGTGTCCATTTTGAATGAGTCACAGAAGCGTATGACAGCTCAGCCGGAGGAGCTGCCCTCTGAAACAGGGCAGCTGTTGCTGCTCCTGCTGGGGCTCTCCTGCCTTTAATCCTTTTATCTACCTACATGGCTCAGGCGAAGCTAGAAGTTCATCATGCAGGTCTGCAAATTTTTCTGCTTCACTGTTTACACTGCTCTCCTGACATATAATCAAATGGTCTTTTTAAATAAACTCCCTTTGAGAAACTGTACATCCCAGCAAAAAAAATCTAAAGTCATTCATCTGATATGCATCTGACGGTTTTGTGTATAATTTCAACTTCAGTTTCACTCGCATGTAACTAAAGCAGAACGACACCCAGTCGGATTTCAGGAATAAACATGTGCACCAGAGTAAATAAACTGCAGATACTCCCAAGAGCTACAGACCTTCTGCCAGTAGTTGATGTAGAAAACTTCTCTGGAGAAGTTGAAGTAGATGTTGGTGTCGTAGGCGTCATCTCCAGCGTTAGAGATGGTCAGGTTCAAAGAGACGTTCTTCACTCCTCCGAGGGCCAGATGGGGTTTACTATACAATCTGGAGGAGGCATAAAGTAAACAATGTACTTCAGGAATAAATAAAAGAAACAACCTTCACAGAAAAAGCAGCTATTAACAAGGAATTTGCATTTCATCTTGAAGGCAGGAATACAAAGAGGAGTGCCCCAAAGGGAGAGTATTCACTTGTCTTTTGAAGTAAAACAAAGAATATATGTAAGACAAATACTTGTTAGACTGACAGATGTAAAGTGTTACTGAATGTACAGACAGCAGGAGATACACAAAATAAAAAGAAAGGGAACTCCCTAACGATGGAAAAACATATGGATATCCTCCAAGCATGCGTCATGGTTCCACTCCCCACACCCACATGGCCTATGACGTCAGCTCGCTTCCTCAGGACTGGAAGAAAAGGCCAAGAACAGAGAATGAATGTGAACTGCAAAGTTGAATGTTTTTACCCAGAGAGCAGCAGTTTCCCATGAAGTCTGAGATCTGCAGCGCAGTCGTCTGACAGGCAGTTCTTCTCGAACCAAGTCTGAAGAGGAAACAGTGAAGTTCATGTGAGCTCATGCAGGCCAAGAACTGAACACACTGACTTCATATTCAGACTAGGGGGCAGTGTTGTGTTGTTGTTGGAGCTACCAAGTGGATTTTTATACCCAGGAAAGCCAGACTCTGCTCTGATCTATCCTTTAATTAGTCGGAGTAGGGTCTTTGGTTTAAGGATAAATCATAAAAGGAAACTTAAGTCAAGCGGTAAAGTTTGATGCCACGTTAATGAGTTTCAGATAAATGGATTCTGTAAATGCTGAAAGACGCAAATCCCCCAGTTTTTCAAGCGGTGCAGACGCCGGGGAAACACATGTGGGGCAGGTTAGAGGTGGTCGCAAAGAAAATAAATGAATCAGACTTTTTGGATTCCACTCAAGAAAAGCTAACACTGAAAATAATAAGCTGGTAACTAATACCAAATCATCATAACCCCTATTTGAGCTATTTCCTTCATTCCTTCTGTGGTCCATGGGAAGACGTGATTTTCATTTTATATGAAGTGAGAGGAGAATTTCACTTTCAGTGGAGGCAGTCGAGGAAATGAACAATACCTGAATCATCCTCTGACTATGAGAGCAAGATTAACAAAGAAAGACTAGGACTTTTGAACAGTAAGAAAGCAACCTATAATATATTAATATGTGAGATATTGGATTTTTTCACAGGTTTTTAAAAAACTTTATGGACTAAATGACTAATTGAGAAAATAACTATGAAACATTGTTTGTTACAGTCCTAAATGCTTGCAGCAGTCTTGAATTAACACACATTTACTTCACATTTTTGTAAATGTGAAGTAATTCATGACAATAGAACAAAAATGAGATTGAAAGATGCTACAGTTTATGAATAACTATCGTCCTGTTACACAAACTTTTAATTGAAGAGTGAGAAATCCACCTTCTTGCTCAGAACAAAAACTATATTTTTCCCAAAGGAAACAGCTTCAATCATCTATTTTGTCTCAAGATCCATAAATAGGAAAATAAATTTCCATTGCAGTAATTTCAATAAACAAATGCTACATAATGACTGTATCAGACTCTGTTAAAAGTTGCAGATACTGTAGTGAAAAATATAAATCACTACACAAACTTCCATCACCACCTATTTTCTCCAAAAGTGAAAATGAGAAGGCCCGAAGCCTTCATCACCTAAATTAGGAAGGATTTCACTTCAAAAATTACATTCATGAATATTAACCGTTGTTGTACCTCATTCCTCACTGCAATCTTGTTCCCTTTCCTCCATCGTAGCACTGGAGTGAGCGCCGGCAGGTCTCGGTCCTGCTGTCCTGTCAGCACGTGCCTCCCCAGACTGTAGGCCACCTCAAATGTGATGGCTGTGAACACGTCCTTCACATCTTTCTGCAGAGAACACAAACGACAAGGCTGTTGCAAAAAAACTTTTCCGACCAGAAGAGACAAAGCTATCAAAACTAAGAGTAGCCTCAAAGAAATAACTGTCATGTAACTATCTGGCCAATTATAGTAATTTAACATCTTTCTATGATTAACGCCTGGCAGAAACACTGATTACGCTGCAGATTATGATAAGATCATACAGTCTGGATATGATCTTATCATAGGAATCGCTGTGCCAAAAGCCACAGAGGAACACAAATGCACATATATAGATACAACACTAAACCATGTGAACTGGTTTGAATGTATGAGTAACACATCTCTCCGATCAGTGGACATTTCTTCTGTTTTTGTTATTTACTTGTTAAAAGCAATAAAAGTAATATCCACTGCAAATTCTCAGCAAAGTGGTTCGTTTTTTTTTTAACCTGCTGGCACTGTCTCAGAGATATATCGTGGAGTTTCTGGCGGCTCCATCTAAGACCACAAAAGAAGTGTTTGATTTGGCATCGGGCTTGGAAACAATGCAGACGGAATGAAAACAGAGCTAAATGTGATCAAATCCTGCATCGTCATTAGATGACAGCGCTGAAAGACATACATGGGAAAAGCAGATACCCGTGTTGGTTTTTCATCTCTTTTTGTCTGTAACAGCTACACTCAGCTCTTTGAAAGCTACTTGGTGGGTCTGGCTCTGGTCTCGCTGTCTAAAAACCACAGCGAAAACACACACACACACACACACACAAGCTGCAACTTCAACCTGCGTCTCTACGTCCAACATGAAGCCCGCCATGTGAAAACAAAGAGCTTCCCTCTGTCTTCCCCCTGGTCATCTAGGTGACTCGTTTCTTTTGAACTTTGTCTCGTTTGTCCTTTTTATCACAGCATTTTCCAGTGTCCACCCACCCGTCCTCTTTCCTCAGGCGGGCGCGGGGCCAGTCTGGGCTTTGAGCACATTAGACACCACCGCCGAACCCACCCAGCTCATCAGCACTGAGAGAGTTATAGCAGGAAAGAGCAAGTGCTGGTGCAGGACGTGAATAGACAAAAACAGATGAGTTGGGGCTCGTTTGGGAAATGGTGCTGCATACAGATAAAGATTTGGCCTTGATTATTGTTATCGGAGAGCTTTTGGTGAATTTCTGTTGGCTGGTTACACAGCTGACGATCAATAACAAATCACATCTATTTTCATTATCTGTTGATGTTCCAGCAATTTTTCTTGATTAAACAATAAATCTTTTTAATTTTTTAAAAATTTTATTCATTTATTTAATAGAGACAGTGCACATTAATGAACATCTGCAACATTTACAGTGTAAATATGCCACATTATAGCAAAGATGCTAGTTTCCATCTGTAGTCCCTAGGCAGGTGACTAAAATACAAAACAGTACAAAATACAAAGACACAATACAACAACGACAACTATACACTAAAAGTGTTCACAGGCCTGGTTCTCCTTTAGCCACTGTTTTAAGTGTGATTTAAACGTGACCAGTGTTGGACTCTCTCTTACTGATATTGGGAGACTATTCCAGAACTTGGTGCCTCTGACTGAGAGCACAGTCCGTCCAAATGTGGTTCGCCTGAGTGGAACCTCACAGTCCCCCCCAACTGTGGCCCTGGTGCCCATCCCACCCACAGTTAATCATGTCTTTCCTAGAAATGTACCCACACCCCAAGCTGACGTATTGAACTTGAACATTGGTTGTTGCAACTTTCTTCCTTTGATTTATCATCCAATAGATCTGAAATCCCGTTCAACCACTTGTACACTCGGTTTAAATTGAATTTATCCGTTTGCCTCATGACTTTTTCCAGTTTGACTCTGATGAAGACAGAGCAGTGTTGAAATATTAGTGGGTTTGCACAATATAAAGGCTGTGAGTTAATCAGTGTGCTTCAGCCCCTCTTTTGTCCTCTGGAAGTTTGCTGAGAAGCAGCTGATTCAGTTGCATTTTGCTGGAAGGTATGCTGTGAATCAGTCTGAAATTGCTTATTTTATTCACATGTGAATGGTGGAACCAATGCATTTTGTGCAAGTCTACAAGTCCTCATGATAGCAACTCTGCTTTGAGCCAAATGTAAACTTCAGCATATTTACACGTTCATGGTTGGTACGCTCACCAGAACATTTAACTTTTCCAAATGGACCCACCGACCACAGCGGCACTGCCTTCCCTAGCCGCTAGCAAGAAGTGCAAGTATGATTTAATCAATCTTTAAAACATTTGCTGAAAAAAAACTGTCCATCAACTCAATTGAAAATGACAACATTAAATGCAGAAATGCAGACATGAGGTCTTCACCTTACATCCATCACAAAACTGCAATTCATGCCTTGTTGGACATATAGAGGCGACGTTGTTCCAGCAGCATGTCAGCTCAGCTGGGAGGTAACATGACACAGTCAGTGTAGGACAACTAAGTGGCATACAGTGTGAAGCACTGGCAAAGCCTTCAGCCTCAGTAGCAATCAAAGCAGAATGTCTGAAATGGCCCCTCTCCGCTGGCCTCTGAGTGAACTGACCCCCTGGGATCTGACTGCTTGGGTCTCCAGCCCCAAACTCCCACTACTTAACTCACATTTTCACAAGCCACAGGGGAACAAGAGGACATCATGGGTTGAATTAAAATGAAGCCCTTTGCATGCTTAAAAGCAACTTGTAAGTAAATAGGCATGATCTTTCTATTAGACTAGTGCAGTAGAGGGACTTTTGCTTCTTTTTTAAACAAAGCATCTATTATGGTGCAAATGTAGGAGCACTTTCTCCTTAAAACACACACCTAAAGACTGCTAATTAACTGGAACGCTCCCAAGAGTCACAGCATGCTCACGTTAAAAGCACCGGAGTCTGTTTGGTAACACTTGGCCTAAGCTTTTATTATGCCTTCATCAGTATTGCCAATTGCCCCACCCGAATCTCCACCCTCAGTCGGGTCATTTACTCCCACCTGACCCTGCCTTTAATTCCTGTATTTACGGAACAGAGGAGTTCCTGAGCTCCAGCAGAAAAAGACAGCGGCCAGTCTTAACTACCTGTTGCTGATGGTTGTATGGAAAAGAAACCCAACAACTGTTCCTCACATGTTGGTGAAGTTCAGAGGAGAAAGTTTGTGACGTGCTGTTCTCTGCTCAACAGGCTCGCACTGTGTTAATCCTCATTCAAACACAGAAGCAACAGGGTGCACTGCCAGATCTCAGATCAGATAGAGGAATGGAATGGATGGAATTCCTGATATTTGAACGGCAGTAATTTTATACCCCTGAAAAACTGAGATTCAAATAGATCTGGCGTTGTGCTTATCGATGGCTGTTTCCACCACTTGGAGAAACAGTCGACCATTCTGAGCTTTATGGGCAGCTAAATAGTTACCTGGGTGAATTTGTGAAGAAGCAGCAGGGCTGAAAAAAACAGCAACAAGTTTCATTGAGATGGATGCAACTGCTTCTAACTTCCATGTTTTCTTTTTTTAAAATCCTAGCTAAATGGGTTTTTTGGCTGTTTTGTGATTCTTTAAGTTCTGCAGGTTGTTTCCATCTGTCACACTATCTGTTTTCATATTACCACTGAGGATGACAGAATGAAAGTTTAAAATCATGCACATGGAGGTTTTTTTTTCAACAAGTTGAAGGATTTTTTCTTGGACTGCATCTTGGGAGAGGGAAACCCTGCCAGTAAATATATCAAATATTCTGCATGGTCACTTAAAAATCTTCTGAAACCTCTCATCATCCCACGGACAGCATTACTCATTAAAGGTTCCAGGCAATACCGTGGAGATGCCAGAGAACTCGGTGAGAAGCAGCTGTTTTCCAGCGGTTTCCCAACATAATTGTGCAATTTCAGCTATAGGATGAAAAATCTGCACATTACAGCAGTTCGGTTTTTTAACGACACACTTGATGCAAGTACTTTCTTCCTGGTTATTCGTATATTTAATTGACAGGAACCATGTCAGCTTGATATCCAGCATGCTTGGAAAGAAAACAGCTTGAAGTCAAACCTTAAGCCGCCACACTCGCTCGCTCTGGAACAAAGGTTCTGCCAGTGTACAGTGTGTATGTTCACACTCAGGACCCATTTATTTGGTACAACAGAGCATAACTTACACATCACCAACCACTCTTTCCCCTTGACTTCGCTTTTGACACTCTCTCACACATCCATAAAGCAAGCATTCATGTTTTGAGGAACACGATGCTGCTACTGTACGAATTAATCTGATTTAGTTGAACATATTTTATAGATTTTAACGCCAGTTCAACTGTGCTCCAGTTACACTCTGGTGTTGCAAGCTCTGATTTCCACATGTTAATCTGATCAACAAGATGGCAACACACCAAGCTGCCCCCTTGAAGCTCACAGAGCAGCTCCACACTGGCGGGTGAGGGGAGGATGACGTCAAGCTGCAGAAGGCTCTGATCCTCTGTTTAAACGCCTCATGCTCGGCTGAAACGCACAAGAGCTCCTCTCTCGGCCAAACCATTCCCTCAAAAGCATACAGCTTAAGCCTGGTCATGGGAAGTCTTTATTAACTCTTGGGGGAAACACATACACGGCACTCCTTTTTAGGACAATGGATGTTTGGATGGCTCGCAGGTTGAAGCCATTTTATTTCAGGGCCGAACGCCAGGGAATCTTAGTTTAAATGGAAAAAGCTATTCAGTGAAGTGATGAATGGAGGCAGCCTGTCAGAGGGCAGGGGTATGTGTGTACACTGAGACACAATGAGACAACTTCAGACTGAAATTATTTACAGTAATGTCTGCTGCACATGGCAGGTATGCACTCAAACAGCTTATCTCGACTCGTCCTTAAAAAAGTCCAGAAGTGAGAGAATTGCTGAAACTTTGCAGGTCAAACTGCAGCAGCTGCTCGGCTCAGAATAGGTTAGCAGATGTTGGGAAGCCTAGAATGACAAAGTGTGCAGGAGTCGATAAGAGGGTTGTCTGATTGGTTTAGCTAGGAACTTTTTTGGAGTGGAAACAGCTTCATTCTGTCTGTGAAAGTGATCTTTATGATCACGTATTATAGCAGAAAAATAAGAGTGTATCTCTATAGTGTCTTAAAATGACAGATCTGCATTCTTTATTCTCAAACAAGAGAAGACCTGCTAACAAATCACACGGCTCATACACATATTTGACAGAATGCTTCACTCACATTTAACAATCACTCTTTACATCCTGCTAAAATCCCCCAAGGAGCAGCTCTTCAGTTTGGCCTGCTCTTTGCCAGTGGCAGGATATTTTTTAAAAAATCTCAATAACTTCCTCCAAGGACGCTGTCAAGGACTTCTTAGTGAGAAGGAGCACAGCTGCCTCAAAACCTGCCTGCTGCTTTCTTACTGTTCAGCTCTTTATGTGGTTTTCCTCTTGCTGTTTTGTTGCTTTAACTGTGCTTTGATTGTTCAGTTTTTTGCGCCCACCATTGCGCCGTCACTGGCTTGTAATTACAAATGAGGTGTTTTTATGCATCCTGCAATTTTTTATGAAAGTTTTTTTGTTTGTTTGTTTGTTAATTTGCATGTTTGTGCTGCCATTTTAGTGTTAAGGCGGTTACTAGTTAGGTTACTAGTAACTGTGAAACTAATTGTAAAATTGTAATAATAATAACTAATTGTAAACCCAGCACTAGCGTATTATCACTTTGAAAAGCTGATATTATTTACATATTACTTAATTACACATCCAGCAGACACAAAGGAATTTTCATTTGGAGCACTTCTGATCTATTCACTCTTCTTTTACCTTTATTTCGGTTCCCACCTGAAATGGTTGGTTCAAGCCAACAACCCCTGCAAGGAACATCTGGCTCTTTATCTTCTAAAGGCTCCACTTTGTGTACCAACAAGTATCTAACTTTGCCTGTCCACTGTTTGGTCCTTTGCATGTGGCACACAGTTGGCTTGTTGGAGTTTTTTTCCCAGTAAACAGCTTTCTGTGGGGGCTGTAAACGACACCACGGAGAGTCGTGAGAAGTTGCCACTAAGCTGCGGGTGGTAAAATCGAAACAATGAGCGGAAAGATGCTAAAATAATAACAGAAATGCATACAAGGGTGATATTTCTCTGGGGGACCATCGCTATGATAAACTCCTTTCACACGACACATAGTTTTCTGAATTTTCTTTGTGAACAAAACACTTTATATGTTTCTCTTTCACACGGGCACAAACACAGTTCATTTGGAAAGGTGTTTGTGCCCGCTTGATGAGATTAAGTCTAATACTACCTCCTTTTTTTAGCTCTGTTTTTGTTCTCCACCAGCTTCCCCTTAGGGAAATATATAAAAACCTAAGGTTGCTAAATGGCTCATATTCTGTTTGCTGTTTGGTACTTAACAGGTGGTATACAGTGGGGTTTTAGTAGGGATGTCCTTAAGCTGACTAATCTAAAAGTAAGACAAAAGTCACAAAACTCCAATAAGTTGACAGATTGTCAAATACTGCATGTATTTAAGAGTCATATGAAACCATTTGTTCCAGTTGTGTGGTTATATGCCAGTTTATTCTAACCTACATACAACTTTATTTTAATTTTCTAGATCAAAACTTTGCAAAACCTTACTGGTGTCAAAAGATGTCATTTGTTGCACAATCCTGGTTTACAACGTCTGCACATTCGCATGGATTGTTGCTGTCGGTGCTGGCTTAGACACAACAGTTAACTGGTGTTGTACATGAATTAAATATTGATAATTAGTTGAAGTGAATAATTGTTAGTTGATTAATCATGCGGGAGCAGCCGCAATTAGTTGTCACAATCGATGGTGCAAATAAATGTTAAATATTTTAATCGACACATGCTTTTCTTTTTACTTTAATTCATTCTAAAAAAATGTTTTTCTGCTACATAACTGCTGTGTCATTATGTCAGTGCCTTCACTCACTGGTTAGTTAGTCAGTACTGCAGTTTAAGACAATGGTGGCAGCAGCGAAGCTCGACTTGATTTGGCATAAAAGACCCAAGGCTTCAAACTTATGGAAGTACTTCAATGATCACAGGACTGTAGTTTGTAAACTGAGTACAGTTTCAGTGTCATACAAAAGCAGCACAGCAAAATGTACAAACACCTGAAGTGAAACACACAGGTCCTATTCAGCATTTGCTTCCCTCCTGCTCTCTGTGCTCACATGTGCTGTATTCAAACACAACTGAATTCAGAGTAAAGATGGTCTCATTTACATATTTGTCTGCTTCTGTTGTCAGATGATGGAAGTAGGTCGAAACACCGACTAAAAATTCAGACTACATGTTAACCAGCAGTCATTTCCAAGCTGCTGCTCTGTAGAAATCAAAGACACTAGGAAAGTCAGAGAAAACCTGCACAATAAGGAGGACGCTTGTAAAATATCCACCTTTGTTTAATATACAGACTGAACTTAATTCCTTTGTTAAAGGGTTTATTAGAAATAAAGATTTTTTTGAGAGTTACACTGTTGACACATAACAAAACGTCTTTTTAATTTATTTTTATCATTTAGGAGGTGCCAGTTTAATCCTGCAGACTTGCACTTGTAAGTTTTGTACTGTGCTGTGTCGTACAATGACATACAGCCTGTCAAAAAGAAATACACTGAAATGAAATGGTCATTTTGGATGATAATTGATCATTTAGACTAACTGACTAATTGGTAAACTAGTGGATAGATCGATCAATAGAAAATACTTTTTAGTGGCAGCCCTAAATTGCGCATGTCTTACATTTTTAAAGCTTTTAAGCTGGAAGAAGTTGTGGCCAAAGGAGCCATGAGAGTAGTGAGATGGAACCAAAACAGCACAGTTGCTGGATGAAGAACTCATTATACAGCTCAGTAAAGCTGAAGGAAACTGCAGATTCAGGTGAAAATAGTTTTCACATTCTCCCTTGACACACTTTTTATTATAAAAAATATTGATCATATGAGCTCTGAGCAAGAAGTCTCGTCTGAAACAGCATGAGTCAGTGGAAATGTTCTTCAAGGCCTGTCTGGTTAACAAACCTTAAAATTCAACCCCAGAAAAAGGGGCTTTTGGGCTGTAATACCTTCAATCTGTCCAAAATCAAGTGATTCTGAGTAATGTGAAAACGCCAGACGACCAGTCATAGCAAATATATGCAGTACGCCCTTGAAAAACTGTTCCCATTCAGCATGAGCCATGTTTACTCCAACCACTGGAAAACTGTTCAGTGTGTCTGATGTTGGTAGTAGAAGCAGTGATTCTCAGATGTCTGTTGGTGCTTCGAGCACCAAGCTGATACATCGGACACTTCGCTGTGTGCCACAAAACACTGACACAAATCACTCCGACAAAGCGTTTCAAACAAGAGCAGGGCAGGGTTCAGAGTTCATCATACGTTGTGTCCGGTACAAAAAGTAAACATGTGCTGAGAACTAAATTGCAGCCACAGACATTGTTCTGCTTATTGGTTGGAAATGAAAACAAATGTGTGAATTTATGGGGTTGTACAGTCACGGCAATTAAGAGTAAATAGTGCAGTCAGTAAACAGCAGCAGCAGCAGCCTATTATGAACTTGACTGAATTCCTTCTGACTGACATCTGTAAACCTTTTCCTAGTCACTGTGTTGCTTGGACAAGATGGAAAAAAAGAGGACACGTGTATTTTCACATCAGAATTGATTGAATCTCAAATTATTTTTACTCCAGATTCTTTCCCTTTCTCCGTTTTAAAATGCTTTCACTCTTTGATTTATTTCCAGTTTGATGATACAGTTGCAAAGATCAGCAGATCAGAATTGAGCTTCCACTATCTTCAACACCAGACTAATAATCATAATAACAACTGATCAGCTCTACGTTTTTGGAGACAGAACACTGAATCCTGAGCACAATTCTGGCCTGCTGTTTCTGAGAAACATAAATCAACCGAATCCTAACCTTTTGTAAAACTGAGTGCTGCTAGATATGGTGGTGTGTTGCAATGTCTCCCATGAGAAAACACATATTTCCTTCTGGCTGAAACAGATGATTACCATCGCTGATGTGACAGGAAACGTATACCATCTGTACTTTCACACCTCACAAATACCGCCGATAAATACTGTGTTGCTCTCAGCACGCCGCGCACACAGAAACTTTCATTTACATACTCCATGCTACTCACAATCCTTGTCTCACAAACCCACTTTCCTCTGAAACACAGAAACATAAACTTCACTGCCTCAGACTCTCCGTAAACCAGCTCTCCTCAATAAAGATCCCAGGGGTGCAGATAAGGAGATATACATCTCGCCTGGAAGAATCTGAGTGTATTGAATTTATTGCTTTTTAAAACAACGTTCACGTAAACACAAATTACAGGAAACTTTTACGGCCTCGTACGCATCATGAAGAAGGTATTCAGCATTTGACCCTTAGACAGTTAAAAGTCACAGCTGGGATTTATAAAGGAGGAGAGAAAGGTGCCTCACTTCCCCAGTGGAAATTGGCAGATGGAATTAGTTTACTGGTCAAACATACCAAATTCATCAGCGTGTTATTTTTACTACATTCTATCAACAACAACTTGATTTAACGCCAATGCTAACTATAACTGTATTAGTGCAATATCGGGATCTGAAATCTGGCCAGCCACCTATAAATACACAGATGTGTTCCCTCATATCTCAGTTCCTCCTCGCTCAGCTCCCACATTGTGGTATTCTCAACACATTCTTTGTTTCGTTTCTATTTTCAGTATCAACTACTACATCTCATTTGACTCTTGAAATGACCCTAAAGCTGCAAAGTGGAGCGCCGCGGAAATTCAGCAGCAACAGGAGCTGAAGCAAAAGTAAATGACTCTTAAATGCCCCGTATTATGGCCGCCTCAAATCATTCCTTAAATTCTCCGCTCAGAGCTCCCGTCATCATTGTGTCTATCTACCTTTAACCCCTGGCTGATCTTTATTGTAACCTGACAGACGAGTGCGGAGTCACCGCAAGGACACGTCCTAAGAAGCAAAACAAACCAAGTGCAGAAAAAAGAGAAGAAGAAGGAGAATCCAGAGGAGATCCTTTTAAGGAAGCAGCTTTGGGTTTTGAGAACAGGGAATTAAAGAGAAACTAGGTGGCTTTGGTCACCTTATAAGTCTGTATTATGTTTTAGGGTAATAGTTAATAATAATAAATTAATAATAATAATAATAACAAAAAAGTGCTTGTAGCCAACTGATACCCCCTTGTTCCGCACAGAATAAACATATGATAGTTTAATTGTGTATCTTCTAGCAAAGCTTGATTTTTTAGTTGGATGAGGGTAAATATAGTTCACTTTGTAGCACATAGTTAATGATTTCCGACATTTTATAGAGCTTAACTCATAAACCCATCAAACTAAAAGTGCCTGATTCTATTTCGGTAATTTGTTGCTGTTTAGAAAGAACAACAAGCCTCTGAAGCCTTCCTGTCTCTGAGAGATCGACTTCCTTCGAGATGCTGATAAATACTTTCTGCATAAACAGGAAGCTCGTTATCTGCATTTTTACGCAATTCAACGCACAGAAAAGCGCCATTTCTCAAAGATCGAGCATCCCTTAATAAAGCTGCTGACTTCTGCGCCATGTTCTGACAGTTTTAATGTCACTAAACTCTAAATACAGACATTTATTGAAAGTGGTCCCAGGGGAAAACGTTCCTCTGATGGATGAGATACCAGCAGGGAGGAGCAGATCAAAATGTCCAGTTCAGTGTGTGCTCGTCAGTGTGTTTGAGTCTATGTCATCCTGGTGATAGGGGAGGCCTCCAGATGCTTCCTGCATCTGATTTCGTCACTGTGCACCAATCTGGGGCACTTTTACTTCACTGTTATTGTTGGAACCATTGTTTTCAGACAAAGCCCTGATAAAACTGTGGCACACATCTCTCAAATCCACCTGACGAGGGCAGGTTACAGTCTCCGCCGGACATAAACAAAAGTCTTGAGTGTATATTTGCTTTGCTTCCTTCGTGGCTTCTTTATACAGGAAGCCGCATTTGATGTCGACGCCGCCGCATGTACACATGTCAACATATCCCGCTGGTCATGTCGCGGGAAATGATAACAACGTCTCCGCCAGGTTGTTAAGGAAGCCTCCTCTCGCTGCATCACAGGCAGCATTTATGATCCTGCTCGCTCTGTGTACTTACACTGTATGTTTCCCCAGCAGTGGAAGTGGGAAACATGGCAAGAGAAACTCCTTCATTGTGGTCAGACTTGGCCACCCATTATGTTGCCTTGCGGTGGCATCGTGTGGCAGCAACACGGCCAAAAGACTGCAGAAACATTTTGCCCGGCATTCTCAGTCGCCAAAGTCAACAAATCATCAGATCTGCCCAACCTTTGCTCGCTCTTGATATGAGCAACAGCGACGGCTTTACTATGGCAACAACACAGGGCGACTCTAATGAGCGGCCATACCAAAAATAATACCTCGCTTACGTCTTGCGTACACATGCATGAGAGGAGCTGCATGAGACATTTGTTTTACTGTAACAAAAAGCCTGTTGGCTGAGCGCCCCTCACACAGCCCTGCAGAAGAAACTGTCTTAATGTTCATGCTGGCGCGACCATGTAGGGAAATCCTGACGAAAATGTTACCCAGAGCTAAAATTAACCTGAATAGCTCTTCTTTAGTATCCGGTAAACGCCATTAACACTAATACTATCAGCCAAAGCATTCAGCCAAGTTTATTTATGACAGCATCCATGACATTTCCACTTGATTTACTATCTCACTGCACTATTTTTTTTTTAATTTTTTGTATTATATTCTTTATAAATAGCAGCTTGACTTGCTGCCATGTGTAGCAGCTGGATCTGATTAACTTCCTGTTATATACTTTCATTGTATCAGCTCTCTTGGCTTGAGGTAAATGAACTGTGGGGGACAGCATCGAGGGAACTGCACGTTTCTGTTGAACTTTTAAAAGGGCAAACAAAGCCGGCAGTGTGGCTCTGGGTTTCCACGTGCCAGACAGTGCTCAGGCTCTGGGACTTTGTCTTACCGGAGCCTGTTTGGGACGCAGCGACAGGAACTCCCGCTTTGCTTTACTCTCATGGGTTTCCTGTTTGTCTGTGGAGAGCAGACTTGGGTCAAACAGTAAGTTCAGATGATTTCTCACGTTTGCTTTGACTTACTTCGAAGAGCAGGTTAGCTGATTTCAAAGCAGAAAACAAGTCAGATACAATCAGGTAACCTGTCAGTCATGGAGAAGTTTAGCATACTCTCTGTGTGCTACTTAACTTTGATTGTCCAGATCCTCTGGGATGCAAAGTCACGTCCTGAGAGCCACACCTTTAGGTCTGGGATTACATACAGTGAAGCAATGCATTTAAAAAAAAAAAAAGAAAGAAAGTGGTCATTGTCAGCAGTAAATTTCCAATGAAACGGTTCATTGGAGTCAGAATCACTGCTGACCTGGGTCGCAACTCGGGACTGACCAATTAAAATGTTAAAATGAAATATCTGCATTGGCACAAATTGAACATTGGCTGGCAGATTACACCTATCACGCTGCAAGTTTACAGTTTTGTTTGAAAATGTTTTATAAAATTAAGTATAGCATGGATAGACACAAGCTGAATAGTTCTTATCTTACCATTGTATTGCATTGTACATTGTCTGTACCTGCCATCATGATGTCAGTAGGTAAAATAATTTGTTAATTTCACTAAAGGAGGGACAATCCTTTGCAATTAATTGGGGGAAAAAACTGCACGTCACTTTTGGAAGTTGCAAAATATCAGCATATTGGATGCCGGCAAAAATACAATACGTGTATTCCTACAACTAAAGTTCATTATCATTATCAATAACACAAACAGCTATTTTCTCTATGATTCAGTTAATTGTTTGGCCTACAAACAAACTGAGGCCAAAATCCACATATCCAACAGTGTTCTGTTCACTGTTACAGAAGAAACGTTTAAAAATCCACACGTTAAAATTACTCCTTGTGAATTTGTTGCATTTTTCTTAGCAATAATTTAACAAATTTACTATTTACAGCATAACAGTGAATCAACAAACTACTTAAGCTCTTACTCTTGACAGTTTTGCTAATGTCCAGTATCTGACTTCAATCATTTGAGGACATGGGCAGCATGTTCTATTTATTGCTGTATAAGCGTTAATGCTACATAATGAACATGATAAGAATCACCAGAGCGCAAATCTCCAATATCTAACTTTTTTTCTTTGACTTGTAAAGTTGCAAATTAATGTGTGTTGCTTACTTCCAGGCTCTGCTTTGCAACAAACATATAGCATTTAAATCACCATACATGTCCACTAAATTTGATTCCAGAGAGCAGACCAACAGGCCGGTAAAACATTACCTCCTTCCCATTTGGTTCGCAGAGATAATGACACCCATAACTTGGTTCTCCCTGTAACTTCATAGACCATCATCATTCCATCTACACAGCCTGAAGATCTCATGCATAGCATTGCTCAAATTGAACATGCCCGCGTGGTCAAGATTTCCATTCAGTCATATGAGACCTTAAAGGGCCGCAGCGCATTTAGCTTTAACAGATAGATGCTCATCCTGCAGATGCCACAATAACAGCAGCAGCCATCAGAATAAAGTTTTAATGGAACCTTTAAATACTCCAGTGGTGCCACGCAAATGTTAGCAGGACATGAGATATAGGGCGCAGAGTAATATAGGGCAGGGGAAAGAAGAGCGGGTGGGGGGGGAGGTGGATACTTTACGAGCTAAATTAAACAGACAACTGTTACAGGCAGGGCTTTAGCTGCCTATTTTAGCTCCTCCTTGGAGACTGTGATGCATCTCCAGCGCTACACAAAACCACTCATGACCACAAATGGAGTTGGCTTTTGGCACGATTTCAAGGCTCACATGCGCCGCGCGGTAATGGGGCTGCTCGGGTCAAAACACATATGATGATGGATAAATTGCCAAAGACGTAAGCAGAGAAGAAGTGCAGAACATCAAACAAAGGAATACTTCAAATATATTTACTAAGACAACCGATAAATCAAAGCCAAGTGAGCGAAGTTACCCTACAACCAAACACACTGTGACTAATGATTATACACATACATAGACATACAGTATATCACAGTGTAA
The DNA here is from genome assembly GCA_024666655.1 of Dascyllus trimaculatus. NCBI lineage: Eukaryota > Metazoa > Chordata > Actinopteri > Pomacentridae > Dascyllus > Dascyllus trimaculatus. The sequence goes on along the minus strand of CM045464.1, from coordinate 22,076,585 downwards.
TGTTGATGTCTGCTGCACTCTAAATCTGTGGGCACTCATGTTCTCCACTCAGCATGTAACATGCATACGTAGATAAACACAGAACAGAACATGATCTGAACACTTCTGCGTGTGTGTGTATTGATGGCAACAGTCAATCCACCCCACTGGACCAGACAGAAATATCAAAATGAATTGCAACAACTATTAGCTTTTCATATAATTTTACTTTGTTCACTACTTTGGTTTATGATGAAACACCACACAAAATTAATGACATTCGCATCCACTTAAGATGCATTTTGTGTTGGGCAAATTTTTCAATTTTAGCACGCCAACACCCCTAATTAACACAGCAAACATCTGCTAAAAATCTGCATATTGGCATTGTCGCTGCATGCATGTTAGTGTTCTCATGTTTACATTTAGCTCAAAGAACCACTGTGCAAAATCAAAGCTTTAATTCAGGACTGCGCAATACATTGTTTCAGCATCCACATTACAACATGTGCAATAGTCACATTGCAGAAAGTGCAAGTAAAGCGATTTAACTCCAATACATCATACTTCAACTTTTTTGCTCTTTGATACAAAAAAAGAAAACAGATCTAATTTTCCACATCTAATCTACCAGAGAAGCCTGTCTGATAGATTTAGGGGTTCTTGGATACAGTAAAGCTGTTTTTGCAGGACACAGAGTTTGTTGATTTGCAGGCTCCACGTGTGCACAGCAGAATGAGCAAGGAACAGGAAAGAAGCACTAAAAATGAAGGTTTGGTTGCATAAGAAATGCAACTTCAGCAATATGGAAACCTTTTGGCTAGAGAAAGGATGACACTGACAAAAAACAGGTACTCTGTTGGCAGCGTCTTGCAATTTTTGCCACCACACCAGGCAGCACGACTAATTCGCCTGACAATTTAAATCAGCACCACAAAGCTCTGCATGATGAGTGCGAAGCCAGTCCTGAATGCCATCCAAAGCCATAAAACTATTTTAGATGCCTTTGCCGGTGTTGCACCATTTAAGGAAGATTCCAAACAGAATTTTTCGATATTTAAAAATGATTTTTATTTTTGATGCAGATACACTCTCTTACAAAATCACCCCCATCATTGTAGAATGATTCGTGAGTTTTTCAAGTCATCTAGTTTTTTCATATCTCACAAAAACAATATATTGTTAGGTCAGTATTTTCCAATATCATTTGGGCCTACTTCACATAGGCAATGTGGTTGTAAAACTCTGGTGACTCCTTAACTTGTCATTCCTCTAACTGTGTGTTCCTTATCATATCCATCTAGCATAAGACAAGTAGTGTGTAGTAATAAAGAAGGTCTGCATATAAAAAGCCAGTTACCTGTCTAAAAAGTATTTGCACTGTTCCTTATTATAAAGATTACATGCTCAGGCGTCCTCTTGCACGTGAATAATACTACAAACATTTAAGCTATTTTAATAAATCCATTCTGTTTGGCACAATAAGTAGAGAGCCTGTTCTATAAAACTATGAGATGCCAACTGTACAAAATCACTTACTAGAACACATCAAACTGAAGAATTCCCGTCTCAAGTTATTGGTTCTCTTGTTAAATGAGTCATTTCCATCTCACGCACAGCATCACTGGTCATCCGAACTTCCAATCATTCATCAGTCATCACGACTGCTTTCCCTCCCTAAATGTGAGATACAGCTCGAGTGAAAGCCGGCGAGGAGTTTATTTAGCTAAAAATAACCAAACAAAGACCATCTGGAGGGCTGGTATGCTGGAGGTCGATGCCAAAGTAAACATGTTTAAAATGATCAACATGAAAGACTTGCATAATTTCAGAAGGAATTACTCTCCACAAAGTTGCACACTGAACTATTAGCTTCTGTACTCTTTGCTCGCAGAATAACTCCTGTTGTGCCCTAATGTTCCCAGAACTCCATGATTTACTGAGTGGCAGGTCCAGCTTTTTGCTCGACTTCAGATGGGGGGAAAATTGAGCGACTCTGCTGCCTGCGTAGACCAGAGACAACCCTGACGGTGTATCATTAAGTTTAGCTGTTAACTGAGGTCCTTTAAAAGAAGTTTAATGTACAACGACAACAAATGGGGTCGACAGATGGTCAGAGGAGTTTCCAAACGTGAGAGTGGCTCAGAATAGCTCGTGGCCTGCTTCCACCGGCCCTCCTGCGTCAGGGCTCGAGCAATCAACCCTGACGTGAGGCTTTTCCATCAGCAGCGCCAGCATGCAGCTCCAGTTGACACAACAGCAGCCCGGCACCCTGCTGTGACGCCGGTCTTCGCTGTATGTTTTAGCCCAGAGAAGGGCGGGCTGGGGGTGCACGATCCCCCCCACCCCACCCAACCCTTGAGGATGAAACCAGCTGGTTTCCATTAGCATACCTCTTCTGGGGAATTGCTCATGTGGGCAGACACATGAGGAAGATAAACAATGCGACTGGTCAAGCAGACTAGACCCTCTCGCAGAGCGGAGCCGGATCACCTCTGATTATCATGATTCTTCGGCTCTTCTTGGAACTTTAGGACAAACACGCTCTGGGATGACAATAACTCATGGCAGACAGGTTTTTCGTATCCAAGGTCACAATCTTGGGTCCCTTTACTCCTCATGCATATTTAAGGTCATCCAGCCTGTAAACAGTCGCGTAAGGTTGTAATTTGGGCACCACACCTTTATAGTCCTGTGTGGCTTTCTGGTTTTTGGTAACTTTGAGAATTTCCCTTCTGGTTTTTGCTGTTGAACAGGTGGACTCTGGTGGAAGAAGTCACCCCAAAAAAACACTCATCATCTGCAAACTTGAAGAGAATAGTTCAATATTTTAGGAGGATGCCCTTATCTGCTCTTTTACCAGGACTTCAGATAAGATCAGTGCCACTCTGTCTTTATGACACGAGAGCCAGAAGATATTTAGTGTGAAGAACAAAACAAGAGGAAACAGCTACAGCACCTCCATCCTGTCTAAAAGTAATAAAATTAGCCAACCTGCACCTCTAAAGATCGCTGAGGCCATTTTCAGACCTGCATAAAAGTGTCACTTCATCCGAGAACTTTAGTGCCTGAACTAACCAACAGAGCAGCAACGCAAAGCTTATCCTTAAAGTAACATCTGGCCTGATAGATGGCACTTAAAGTACAAGTGTGTTTATCTCCCAGCCAGAGAGATGCCACAGATATGTGGCAGCTATGAGCTACGACTGAGTGATAATTCACTCGCCCACCCACACACCTAAAGATGTTTGGTTCAAGTGGTGAAATGTCTCTGGGCGGAAACACTACTTTACTTGACTTACCCTCCTCTTAATGTTATGTGTGTTTCAACTTAGGATGAAGAGAAGTGAACATTAAGTTGGTAATGGTTTCTTTGCATGTGCGAAACTGTCCAGGTTTATCGAGGAGCCTGGATAAACACATGGATGACTTCAATTTCTAAACCTCCATAACTGTGATAGGCGTGTTTTGTTGAAGAAAGCAGCTCACAGCTACAATTCTTCCTTGTGCTATGCGCTCATTATAGTCTGAATAGTTGAAGGAAGAGAGGCAGGCGTGGTAATGACAGCTTCCCCCCCCCCCTCTTGGATGGCAGCTCTGCCTCCCACAGTGAAAGCGCCTGGAGAGCACCGTTAAGAATGCCAGTGAAATTTACAGGGCTGCAGAGGGCCTCCGTATGAGAGGAGGTGAAACATGGATGGTGCCCTCAGGACGAGGACCCTCTCTGTGGCTACAAGACTAAATCACAGAGGAGCACAATAGAGGGACTATGCGATGACAAAGGAGACTCTGTTTCCTGTTTCTGTCAGTTTCTGCAGACGCACATTTGAGCAGCATGGATTCAGGAACCATCAAGCGCCTGACTGTTACCTTTAACCTGAACCCAGCAGCGACCAGCAGATGCCTGTTGATTTGCACCCCTTCAGCTACAGCGGCAAACTCCTTTACCACTATGAGTGATGCGATGGCCCTTAACATTTTAATCTTTGCTCTTGTTTTTGATCTGTCCAAACATTTTAGCTGGAAATGTCTGGACTTTTATGCTTAAGCCAAAGAAAAAACTCCATAAATAAATAAGAGGAGACCACATAAGCAAATAACTCATATCACAAATCAACACTGCAGGGGGAGAGTGTCATGGGAAGGCAACAGAGGGATCAGCTGAGGACACGAGGAACACGTGGACAACCCAACGCAAACACAGCCAGCAGCGGTCAACCGCACAGTCCAAACTTACCTTAACGTAGGCAGTGTAGCGCTGGCATTGCTCTCTGTTGATGTCCAAGCTAAGCTGCTGGCTCATCTGGCTGACCTGAGATCCGCTCTGGGCAAAGTAAATCCGGGGAGGCTGGCTCTTCTGTCGTTTATCCACATCAGCAGTCAAGTTGTACAGCAGCTCTGAAGGGAGATACAAACGCTATCACACATAATATCGACTGACAGTGGTGGCTCTCTGTTCTTGGGAAACACTTGGAGTATGCAGGTTTGGTTTTCTGGTAATTGCCATTAAAACGTGGGAGCAAATAAATTATTGCTCGCTGTCGTCAAATTAACACGAGGGAAGATGGGAACATTTTTTTGGTCAAATCATTGGATGTTACTTCAACTTAACAAGGGCCCTTTGTCCAATGTTCTGCAATGAAGACAAACTTAAGTAGATTCATTTAGGTTTGCTGCTTGGATGGACACTGATTTATCCAGTTTGAACAATCATGACTTTCATCTAGACACTAGACAGAGAACTTAGGTTTTGAGCAACCATTCATCTAGAAGCCAGACAAAGACCATATGAGCTTTTCAATCAATTTTAGATCATGCTGGATTGTCTACTGGCAAACTCTGCTTAAGCACAAAAACAGGCTTTTGTGTTGGTATTTCTATTGCTTAAGGTGAACTGACATAATGATTAACAAAGAAACAAATGAATTTTCCAGTTGGTGGGGCAGGAATAGTACCACTATGAAAGAAAACATTGTAACAACAACATTCCTCACTTGGCTTTAGTGACGTCGAGACAGAACAACAACCGACCTGTTTAGAATTCAGAAATCATAAAGCATAAAGTCAAACATTACTAATGTTTCCGTTTCCTTTGGCCATTTAGGATCCATTCCTCTGAATGAATCAGCCTCATTCTGTAGTAATTTCTCCAAGAGGGTGTCATACTGGTAAAACAGTGGGAGGGGTGGTAAACACACCCTAGTCGGACCAAAGCCTACTGTTTCCGCCGTCCAACTGAGCGAACGCCATGAGCTCACTCCAGAGGAGGCACAGGAAGGCTTCATTATGGGAGTCACCAAACACATGGTGCCGCACTTTCCATGGTGTTCGCCAGACGGCTAAACAGAGAGGCTTTATTCCTGTGAGCCAGGACATAGTCATTATGTAACAACAGGGCTCCTGCTCCCCTGGGGGGGCTGTGAATGACCACACCCAAACACTGGAGCAGGACGGCACCTCAGCCCTTAACAGCTGCCGCACCCCTGAGTGAGAAGTCAGCAAAGGCTGAAGGGTAAACCATCGGCCAGACTGACAGTCAGCCATGGGCCAAAGGCTGTGGTAAGTCAGCATGATCATGTTTACAAGTTTTCCATATTGAATTGACCACTAGAAGTCAAAGGGGTATGAATTTCACTTTCTCACAGAACAACATCACCAGAATATATCCGCGGGGGTTCGACAGGGTTGGTGATCAACACCAGGAACATGTTCACTTTCAGTGACATCAGGAAGTGCTACTTTCTAAGAAATAGTTATCTAAGACCATAACTTGTTGTTACCTGTTTGTATGAACCTCTAGTTTTAGACGTGCTGTATTTGCCTCACTTTGGAAAGCACAAGGCCCCCAAGCCTTCATTCTTCATGCTAAGCTAAGCTTATCACCTCCTGGCTCTAAATTCATACTTCATGCACAGACATGAGAATGCTATTTATTTTCTCTGTAATTCTTGGCCAGAAATCAAAGATGCATATTTACCAGCATGTAAAACTGTTCTTTTAAGTAAGAAAAACTAAAATATCAATCATGTATTCTGTTTCAAGATATATTTCTTTATACTCTCCTCTACTGAGTGGGTAATTTAACCTCCTGAAACCCAGAACCTACTGGTGGGTTTGAAAAGCATGTTATACTCATAAAATTGCCAAAATGACACCACTTTTCTGAATAAGAAACTGTAAAAAAAGCAAAAACTGGCCACATATTTTATTTTGTGACAGTCTTTGACCTACTAATGTGTGATGTGCAGTTTGGTCAGGAAAATTACCCAAAAAAATCATTTTATATGTCTCATTTAAATGTTTTGTCACTTGCTTTGTACGAAGCAGATTTTGTAAAAAAAACTAAAATTCTGCACTCTTGGGTGCAACCAAGAAGCTAAGACCGACATAGCGGAGACCAACAGTAACATGGCAAAAATTAAGGGACATTTCGGTTGAACTACAGGCTGCATTTACACTGAGCAGAATGAAAATGTAAGTAATAAAATGCAAGTACATTCTATCATATGGAAATCCCTGTCTTTCCAACATTGACAAAACCTCAGGGCACTTGGAAAAATATCTTTCCAAGTACACGTGGATTCCACTTTTTGTCTAATCTAAGAAATCTAGGTTTCGCTTTTTGTTTTTTTTTAATGATTTATGACATTATATTTTCTTTTGAGCTCTCTCTACTTCTAGCCCGGGCTGCACTGCTTCTAAAGAGGTATAAGACTTTACTTTGCAGTGAAAAATGAGCCCACAGTGAGTAAAAATGTGACAGTAGCATAAAAAATCAAACATGCCAAGGACCTGCTTGGGGTTCAAAAGGTTAAATCATGGAGACAGGGGTGAGAGCTGTGGAATCTGTGTCACATCAGTCACAGGTTTCATTCATCACCTATTTGTCCAGGCAGCTGTCGTCCCCTGAAGCGCATGCAGACGGTGACGCTGAAGCAGTTTAGGTTCTGGTGGCCCTCATGGCACTGCGGCACGGAGATGTTGATGGAGACGGGAAGGAAGATGGAGACATCCACAGTAATGACAGGCCGGGTTCTGCAACCACATGAGCAGAAACACAAGTGTGGGAGAGACTGAGCATTAAAACGACTCCTAAGTAGAAACAAATGCTACTTTGCATTGGAGAATTATCCCATTACTTACCTCAGCAGCACCACACTATCCGCCATAAAAGCTCCAATGGTGATATCTGCAACAAAAACACGACAGCCTTGGAAATCCATAAAGATATGATATTAATGCAACATCTGCTGACAGCACTCTTTACACCTGCAAATCCAAGACAATGCACAGAGGTCTTAAACTGTCATGCTGGCTCAGTCTGACTGTCAGCTGTGGAATGCAGTAAACAAGATGCCTCAATCACGAGTCTGAATCTCTGCTATTGCCTGAGAATAAGAGGCTAAAAACCAAGAGGGTAGAAAACCCAAATATTTAACGAGTTTTTATTTTGATTTTCTTGATGTGGTTCGGAAAATCTTCCCAGGCCTCAGCCAGTCACGTATGACCATACCTGTGTATCCATTGCCATCCATGTCCACATTGCCAGAGATGGACTGGCCAAACATCTGTAGACCAGGATTTACACTGCGCCCAGACAGTTTCTGGAACAGATGATACCAGCCTTTGAATAACACATGTGAGCCAACATGGAAAAAGAACGGGTACAGAGTGTGATTTGTTTTTGCGCTGCATTTGTTTTTCATAGATGGATGATCAAATTAAGGGGCAAGTCGGGGTCAGTTCAGACATATCAATGAAGACAGCAGGACAGAGATGTAGTTCAGAGTCTATATGAAGAAAGTTGGAAAAAATAAGAGTGACGGTGATTTCTGAATACTGACGAAAGCAGATGATGTCAGTACCTTCGCTGCCAGGTTTGTAGTTTTGATCCATGGAAGGTGCAATTTACAAAACTATTGTCAAACTAGTCAATCAAACTTTATGTGCATAATTTTCATAGAGCTTAGTGCCGTTCAGAGTGCTTTACAGATGATTGACAAGGCAATAATTAAGGCAAAACAATTAGAGAGCAACATAAAGCCAGTATAAAAACTACATTAATTTAAAGGCAAAGCATAACATAAACAAAAACAAAATAAAACTAGATTCTAAACTTGATAAAATAGATTTAAAAGACATAGAAATGGAATCAAATGGAATAAAATTTAACAACATATGAATAAAACCAAGTTAGAAATGTCTGCAAAACATACGCCAGAATGGAGAGGTATAGGATTTAAGTTTACATTTAAAGATTTCAACACTCGCAGCTGCTCTCAGGCCCTTAGGCAAAGTACACCAGTGACTTGGAGCAGAAACGCTAAAAGCTGCCTCTGTTTAACTTTGTTAGGTTTGAGTTTCTTATAGCAAGTGCTGTAATGGATGGTTGTCTCAAAATAAAGAAAGAAATCCCCAAGAATGCGCTTTTTCCCCCACATAAGGCTGATGACAGACATGGCACATGAGACTGCATTGAGGCAGTGGAACAGGGGAGAGCCTGAACATGAGATCATGACTTTGGCTCCGTGCATGAAGCTCAGCCCAGGAGGTTGTAGTGATGGTACCATGAAGCCACCAGCCTAGCCAATATTCTTCGAAAACCATTTAAATCTTTCTTCATGAATTTCCCAAACTCAGCAAGGAAAAAATAGAGGAATGTTTTCCATCTTTTCAAGTGAATATTTTACTGTGTGTTTATGTTTTTAGAGTTGTATTTATGGGCCTTGTGTTTTATGTGTGGTAAAGGTATGCATCTCACTGCTGTATAACCAACTGCCCCAATGGGGACAACTAAAGTTGGTTGGTTGATTGATTGATCCCAGTGGTGAACATGAACTACTGGGGTTAAAAGCGAGATTATTTTTGCTTGAAAATGCTTTGTAGTCTCCTATATTTCTTAAAAAGAAGCCCAAAGGAACTGGTTGTGTGGGTCTAAAACACATTCCCAAAGCTATGTTACCACCTGTGACTTTACAACACATTACTCAGCTACTTCCACAGCTACTGCATCTGCACACACTCAAAAGCTGGCCTCCATTGAAATTTTGCACGCATTAATGAAGCTATAAAGCAACTAATAAATGTAGAAATGAAGAACAAGTGGATCACGTCATCACATCAGAGGAAGAGATGTTTGCATGAGTTCTTACCATGGAGTATTTTCTGGTGATTCCTGTGGCGTCCCCGTGGTAGATGTACACAGCTCCTGCGTAGTCATCCTCTTTAGGCGCTCCGATGGCTACATCTGAAGAGGGAAATAAAGCACAAAAAGCGCCTCTGTGAAATGTCGGCGCATGAATGAATGAGCACATAAATGAATGAGTGTGTTTGTGAATCTGCACAAACGCTTCCATTAACCCTCTGTTTACTTTCAGCTGGCCTGTGCCTGGGAAACAAGACTCGTAATAGACAATTAAGTGTTGTTAGTGGCTATAAAACTTGTGCGACCTCTGAGAAAGTGGAAACAAGACTATAAAGTGCTGGTGAGAGCCCTGAAACACCCTCGCCTTAGCCCATTTCATCAGAAAGTCCATATATAAACCTCCTTTCATAAACCAAAACACTTCCATGCCATGTGGTGCAGCATACCAAAGCAGAATTGGTGAAACGAATTACTGAAGAAGTGTTACACAATAATTATTTCATTATATGGCGATAGAGTTCAAGTCCCTTTGTCAGTGCAGCCACATGTGTATTTCTACAGCAGTGCTTTCAAATTAAATGGTAGCAGCTAAGTTGTAAATAATCATGTGTCAGTCGGCGGGTACGTCTGGCTCTTTCCGCAATCCAAGAGTGACGAGTTACAAGATGAGTTATACTCCCCAGCTGCCATCTTTCTCTGCGCTCACACATGCTGTGCCAGGCTGCAAGCCTCGAGGCGTATCTCACACGGAGATGAAACCAGGCAGAAGCTTCCAGCCTCGAGTGTGAGATGGACGCCAAGTCCAGTCCTCAGAGCCAGACCGAGCGTTTGCCAGGAAAACAGACAGCGTAAATGTATGTCTGGATAATTTGGTTTGTGTCTGGATGACTCTGTGCTCACAAGGGTAAGAGAGGGCAATATTTTCTACAGAGCCCGTACACCACAGGGTAATCACAACAAAATGTCTGTGAAGAGTTTTTTTTGCACCTACTGAGCATCTCAACCACCGTTTGCTTGTGGGCTGAAGAATATAAAGTGTGTGACTTTATTATTCACTAGATGACAGAGGAAATGGCTTTGTTTCATGAATCCAGAAGCAATGTCGCTCTAATTGCCCTGAATGCCGTCGCCGAGTGGTTGCCATTCTTTGGATTGCAGATTCATAGACCACTGGAGCGCCATTAAAAAACTTGTACACCACCCCCAGCTCTGTTGTGACCTCTTACTGGTGATGAATGAGAGGTCACATAGCAGTATATCAGTGACAAGAGCTTTTCCCATTTTAACTTCCCAGGTTGTATTTTTGGAATATTGTTTGTAGTTCCTCTCTGGTCATTGATTAACCCCCTAAAACTTAATTTCTCTGTGTCAGAGTTACATATTTAGAAGTTTTCTCCAAAAAAATAATCCACACGTGCCTTCAAATGGCTTTTATATAAGTCTACACTGCTGCTTCCAATTATAATGCACCTATCTATGAAGACCCTGACTCTCTCTCCACTCATCTATCCCCACTCAGAAGAATCCCACTTGAAAAATTGAAAGGATTGGTTCCTGAATCTGAAACTATGTTTTTGAGACCATCATTAGTACACTACTGCTTAATGGTAGAAATGCCCAGCCATGCTTATTTTGCTCCTAATATTCATTTTAGCATACAAAAAACACCATATGGCCATGTCAACAAAGTAAAAAAAAAAAAAAAGAAATTCACCAGAGAGTGTCTGTAAGAATTCAAAAGGTAATACTATCCAAAATTTCCCCAAAAAAATATAAGGAAGAAATAAAAATAAACTTTTTATAGCCATATTTTAATCATTCTTCTGTCCTGTCCCAGTAATCATTTTATAACTTCTCGAAAGAGTCCAAATTGGAAACCTCTTCTTTAAACATTTCTATTTCTCTGTCTAGTTATGTATAATGGAAATATGATGACATTATAAAAATGTATAAAAATGTTTATGCCTGGAAGATTCCTGTAATAATAACATTTGAAATCCATATTTCTATTACAAATGAGCAAACTTCATATGCTGATGAAGACCAAGTGATACAGTTTCAACACTACTCTGTCTTTATCAGAGTTAAAGTATTTGACACAGTAGTGTTGAAACATTCGTCTGTTTGCACAATTAAAGGCTGTGAATAAATCAGTCTGCTCCAATCCCATTTTTTGTACTCTCATAACATGTTGTCCTTGAGCGGAAACCGATCCAGCTGCATTTTGCTAGAAAATGTGCAGAGAACCCTGTTTTTAATAGTCAAAAGTGCATTTATGATGTGAAGCTGACCTTGATAACCGTCGTCATCTATGTCTCCAATTGCAGCAATGCACTCCCCGAAGTGTGCATTGAAAGCATTGTCACCTGTCAACACGGCGTCCTCTTCCATCACACCCTGGAAACAGAATCAGGCAACAGAACAGTTTATATAAAGAGCTGGCATCAGAAGAAGGAGAGGTCTTGCTGTACACTGCAGTGTTGGCCTCAGCTGCACGTAGCTGTCTTTGATCCAAGTGATCTGACAAACACACAGTCACCTTCGCAGCAATAACTCCTAGATATAAAATGTCAAAACAGAAGCTGTAGTTTTAAATAATCTCACTGCTGAATCCAACAGCGCTCCATTGTTTTATTCTAGTTACATGATAATAAACATGAGCTGAAATAACTCACTACTGATATGTACATCTGTGCAGATGAAAGGGACTGAATGGACATTCTGTAGTAAAATAAGTGCAAGTTATAGTATCATGTTCCCCCTGAGCCCACAGCTCCCACTCACATTGCCCTTGCTGAGGTACACAGTCACCTGGCCCTCATCCCGGAGCTGGCTGTGCATGGGTGCCCCCACCAGCAGATCCGACAGGCCGTCCTGGTTCAGATCAACTGCACACAATGAGGAGCCAAAGTAAGAGCCCATCTGGAACCAAGTCGAGCCACAGAGCAACGGGTCAGAACACAGACACATCTTCACTTCATACAATTGACACAGATGTATTTGTACTTTTTTTGTACCAATTTTAAGAATATTTACAAAATTTATATTAGGTTACTCTGACTGTCCTGTATTTAGTCTGAACGAAAAGCATTAAATGTGTCCCTGGCTTTGGTTTTTGACACGTGTGTTCCTTCTTTAAATCAGTGCTGCTGTCTGAACACCGAACACAGACATAAACAGTGTAGTTCAGACAACAAAGCAATTAGTGCAGAGCGTCTGCAGTGTTTCTCAAGAGTCGACTCCATGATTCCGAAGGCAGATTAGGTTAAATAAATATTTTTTTATGGTTTCCTGATGAAAGAAGTGCAAAAATCTGCGCTGTATATTAATGCAAAACAGGACTGTCAGAGACCAAAGCCACATCTGAGCTCATACCATTTTCCCTGAGGCTTGAAAACTCTTCACCAAAGACGCACCGTCAATTTTGAAAATGTAAACCTGTGCAGGAGAAAACATAAAGTCATTGTAGCAAGCAGCACAAGAGGAGTTAAATTCAACAGCTGGAAGCAAGACAAAAGATAAAGTCCCTACTTTTCCACTGCCGCTGTGCTGAGGCGCCCCTGCAGCTATGTCTATTACATTAGGAGAGGAGAAGTGTCCAGCAGTCACAGCGTAGCCTGGAGAGACACACAGTAATCAGTTTCATCTCCTCTGCACTGATACTTTTCACATTCAGCATCACCGTACTCTCATTGACCGCCTCTCACCAAGATAGCTGTATCTGTGGGAGTCGACGTCATCTTTGTTGGGGCTGTAGAAGGAGTCAGAGGTCAGGTTGTACACCTTGATCGTCCCGGTCCAGTAGTATGACCCCGGCGCCCCCATCACCACCAGCTCCTGGAAATGATACATTCATTCTGTCAGTCACCTACTGTCTGCACTGCAATGGGCTGCAGCAGGGAAGAAAAAAGGAAAAAAAAAGCTGCTGGGTGAACGTCTGGTTAACCAGCAGCCGCAGACTGGTTTGTGCTATCTGCACTTAAACACACATCCAGATGGCACGCTCAGCGAAGCAGCTGTCTTTGATGTGACGGAGAATTCACAGCTCAAGCAAAACTGAGAGCTGTAAAATGAGTTGTTCACAGATCTTTGTGGCACATTCAAGGCAGGACAGTTAAAGCTGCTCCCTTTCGACTACACATACCCCTGAAAAGGTGCTGTAACCTTGATCGTCGGCTGCACAGGAGGATGTGGAGTTACCACTGGGATCTCTTCCTCCATACAAACAAACCAATCAGCACAGCATAGACCTGACTCAGCAGTATTCCTCCCCCTGTGCTGTGGTGTCAAACATCTGGGCAGCACCAGGCACACTGACCAAGGTTCAGACAAGGATAAAGGTTTAACAGTTGGACCTCTTTTCTTTAAAATTCCTCACATTCTGTCAAGAGGGGGCTGTTTAAATGCTTTAACAGATCCACTCTGACGTCCTCGATCTGTGGAAAGAAGTGGGTTTTTATGAAGCCTCTTCACTTTAAAAACAGTGGGTTCATTGTGGAATCCAGCACTATCAGAGTCTTTCTCTTTCCTGAAGCCAGAAGTCTTTACCTTCAGTGTTATTTACAGCTTTCACATGATGTGGATGAAAACATCTCTCGGCTCTTCACCTGTGGAGGTCGTTGCAGTTTATGTTTTGTGGTTTTATGTTGGGGTTTAAAATAATGGAAAGATTGCTGATGTCAAACTCTGCGGCGAGCCTGAGTTGTCATAACAGCTGTGAATCAGAGGCTCTCTAACACACATCAAGGCTTTTGTAGTAAAATGCTCAACAAGATGGTGTGAATTTCAGTATCAGCAAAAAGGAAAACCACTAAAGCCATGTGTGATACTTGTGCATGCTGTCTGAACGTGCTTTTTAGTCTGTCCAGCACGTGTCTTTGTAAATGTGAATGAGTCGAGTGTGGCGCGGCAACTAACGATTATTTTCTTTATCAATTCATTTACTGATTGTTTTCTCAATTAATCAGTTGGTCGCCAATAGTGAATAATGTCCATCAAGGTTTCCCATAATCCGAGTTGACATCTTCAAATGCCGTTTTGTATTTCCAACAGTCAAAACAACACTAGACTAGGCACAAAATCCTCCCACTGGTGAACCGAAGAATGACTGGAGCTTAAAGGTGTAGTATGCAATTCGAATTCAACGCACTTTTTGTCAAAACAATCATGTGTTTATACACAAATAGGAAAAGAATGAAATGGCTTGGCCCAATATATGCAACACAATTCCAGTTTCCTGAGTAACGTCCAGAAAAGTTTTGTTATCAGCCTAAGCAAGTATCCTGGTCAAACAGTTACATGACATTAATGGGACTGAACTATTGAGGTCACGCTGACTGATGAGATGACTAAAACTAAACAATACCACACTACATAACTAAACTCTATCTGACAGAATATATATTTGGGCATTTTGTAGCAAGCATAAATGTCACATCCTTTAAATTTTTCCAGAAAATTAGTCTTAAGTCCTTTACATAGAAATCAGTCCAGGGGCTGTTTTAAGCAACCGAGAAATCGAAAAAGTTCTAACATTTGAAATTATGTTACAATTTACTTAAACATGGGCAATGATAAAGCAATAATGAAAGCATGTAAATTGCTTCATATATATAGTACCTTCAATCTAAATAAGTTGAGCGATTAGTCAAAGTTTAAAACAGCTGCTGATTAATTTCACGTTGACCAAATAATCGATCAGTTGTTTGCAGTGCTTGCTGAGCCGCTTTAGATCAGCTGAAGGGCAACTAAAAAGCTCAAATAATAATGTTTTCAAAGGTGAAATAAAATAAAAGTGAGAAACTTCTTTCTCCCCATTGAGAATGGCTCCACCCTGATGGCACAGCTGTTCTCCCAGGACACATTTTAAGTCACTTACAGTCTGCTGAACATTACTGTATGCCTTAAATTGAGCGTAGCTGTAATCTGAGAAACGAAAGGAACCTCTGCAGAACACGGAGCTCACAGCTAACATGAGGAAAGAATTATGCTGCTAATGCATTGAAAACAATAATGTCTAAACTGGTCAAATATACATTTTTCAAATGCAAATTTGTTCTTCAAATGCACTTTTTTCCCCCTGTCAAACTATATTTCTACTGAATTCATTCACTAGCTAAATCTATTTGACCTTGCTCTCACCACGTCTGCTCACTGCAACGGCCTCACTGACCTGCAGACTAACATGTTTGTGAGACCAAATGGATGTTTATAGGATACAAGAAGGTTCTGTACATCCAAGAACATAAAGAAGCAGTAGCACATCTAAGCTATAAAGTAAAGGAAACTCATATTTTCTTAAGCGTTTTATCTTGTGGAACCAGACCAGGGGTCAAGTGAGGCCGCTGCAGCCTTTCCTGCAGTATCTGCCTATGGAAACATAAGCTAACACTCATCAGCAGTTAGTCAGCAGGGCACTGGTGGCTTTAATACAAATACTCGCTTGTATCCGACTGTACAATCCAGGTTTTCCACATCATTTGACATCATAAACAACTTGGGTAAAAAAAAACCCTCTCAGCTCATCATATATAATGTCTTTACTAACTATCCTCAGAATACCAAAGTCAAAGTCAACAAAGAGTGAAGGGGAAAAGATCCTTTGAAGCATTAGACATGTGGTAGTGTTAAAGGTAATCACACTTTCAAGTGAGGAAATGAGTCTTCTGAGAAGGAAAAACAGACAGTGAGGAAGATAATCATGTCTAATAGTTTCTACTATGTGGAAGGTAAAACTGCAGAGACAGCAAAAACTCGAAGATGTGATTAAACACTTGAGTGAAATGAAGCTTCAGCAGCATCCAGACGACAGAGTATGGATGACAGCAAACAGCTATCTTGACGTTAGATTAACAGAAAGACAGGTTTACATGTGTTAGGGAGATGAACAAGCACTGTTACTGACCTCCGTAAAAACTCCCGCAATCCCAGCTTGGCACGAGCCGTGCTCTTCCCCATACTTCTGCTTATAGTCTGTAAGAAAAAACAAACCACAAATTATTTCACTGTGTGCCTGAGCCAGCATTTACTGGAGTTTTTCCTGCATTCCATATGGAGCTAGTCAAAGTCCCGGTCCCATCCAAGAGGAATCTGGGGGCAGAACGCAGACTGAAAGAAGGGGTGCAACACCACATTCAACAAAAAGACCTCTCACTCGAGGAGGAGGGGGGGGGGGCCGCAGCGCTATCAGGTTACAAAAATATTGAGCTTGGATCGGCACAAAATGCACTGTAAATACGGTCCCATGCAAAGTGTGTCTTGCCGCTCCACAACTGTTGGCAACAAGAGTTACCTAAGGAAGTGAAATCCTGACCTGGGGGCAAAATTAATGTGTAAAACAGCCTTTGATAAATAGCTCTGAGTCACATATCAAAACACACGAAGAGCGCAGTAGCCTGAGTCACCTTAAAATGTTATACAGCACATTATTTTTCAGACTGAACTGGGTTTTTATTGTTGTAGAGGGCGCGCAAAGGAAAGCAAAATATATGACAAATGGATTTGATTTACTGCAATCATAACAAAATCTCATTTCTCTCTACCTCACAAGCAAATCTCTCCTTAAAAGCACCTGATTTCCAGGAATTCAAGCCGAAATTAAACCAATTTGCCGTTATGACGCATTTGTGAAAGTGCTTTTCTTTTGCTAAACGGTGCAAACTCTCCACTAGTCCCATTTAGTTGGAGCTGGCTCCTGATAAAGTACTTGTGTTGGACTCGAAGAGGAGAGATCACACTTCAAGGCTCAGTTCCTCAGCGCCAGAACCAAATCACAGACACGGCGCTTCACACTGGTGGCAGAAGCTACGGAGATAATACGCGCAAAAATGCAAAACGGAAAAAGAGAAACAGACCAAATCAGTGATTCACAACTTTGGGGGTTTGGACCTCTCAAAGGGGGTTACAGGATAAATCTGTGGGGTTGCAAGATGATTAAAGAGATAAGAAATAAACAAGAGTACTCCACAGCCGCACCGCTTTGAGCTAAATGCTATAAAGTCCACACAAATATGTTTCTTACACTAAATCGCATCAGTGTCTTGTTTTATTTAACAGAGAAATTACACTTTAAAGGCTCACAACTCATGATCACACTGAGGTCATAACCTGCATCTGTGTGACTTGAACATGTTACAACTTAAAAGGGTTGATCAAACCACCAGTCTCAACTGAGAAGACCCCTCATCAGAAATACTGTGTTTGATCTTTTCTAGGAGTCGACTGATGTGCTTTCGTCTCAGGACTGATACTGGTCACTCGTAACCAAGGAGACCAATAAGTGATATTTGGAACTGATATAAATTTGCAGCTAAAATGAAAATCCTGCAGTCAAAAATTAGAATAACACAAATTCTAAGAGAGAAAAGAGAACTTTTAAACATGTATTCTTCAGTGCTGATAGGCTGTTACTCGTGACTACAGATAGAAAGAAACTCGTAATTCATTTTTATCAGGAATTGCTTTAAAAAATAAAGATGCCAATAATTGGAAAAAAGCTGGATGTTGGATCTGATAATGGTTGGTTGACCCCCTCACCTTTACAATTTCCATATCTGCTTATTTTAAGACGTTAATATGAGTTAAAATGGACTAAAACTACATTTATGCTCTGCTTGTGTTTCTACTGTACCTTCATAACAAGGGATGAGCGGCTTCGTCCTTCCCTGCAGCGTTGGAGGGATGATGGAGCAGTACCCATGTGGAAGGATGTGCTCTGAGTCGTAGTAGACGTTTTTCCAGCGGTGAGCACAAGCCTGCGAGACGAAAACAACAAATTCAGACGCATGCTCACTCTGTAAACACCAACACTTTAGACGGCAGGCGTTCCTCCATCCGCTGCTCATCATTTAAGCCCCTTTCCTCACAGCGCTGGAGTCAGTGCGTCTCTGCGGCTGTCAAATGATCGTCAATGAGAGGGGGAATTAAAGCCTGACCATAACAGCCATGGTCTGTGGTGTGAATTTCTCAAGCGGCAACATGAGATCTGTGTGTTCCAAGCAGCATTTTAGTGCTCAGTGAGAAAATCTTCACATCAACATTTGTGTTTTAGAAGTTTTAATTTCAAAACAGCTCCTCTGGACTTTTGAACTGGAGAGGCCAGACTAGTAGAGGCAGCAGAAAAAAGCGGATCAAAGGACAAAGAAAAAACTCCTACTTTATTATGCTGCTGCTTAAACAGGGAGTACATATCTTAAACTGACAGTGAGTAATTCTCAAAACAATATTTTCCTGCCGTGTTTTTGAAAATCACACATTCCACTGCAAACAGGATAATATAGACTCGATTTCAGACTTGGTGCAAAGCAGGCCACATAAATGTGTAAATGTGGGAATAATTTAGGACGCTGGGGGAATGGTGGCGGGGCTCCTGCGGCTCTGGGGACAGTTCTGGATGCCTCAGTGCAGACAAAGTCCACTTCATTTCCCCCCCAAAACCCACTTTCATGCAACACACACACACACAACAGACATGCACGGCCAATCTTAATGAATATAAGAGCTTGGCAGCTTGGGAGCACACAAAGAGCATCAGATGACTGTCTGGAAGCAAGATGCTATGTTGAGAAACACTTGTGTCTCAAAGGACAGCTTGGCCAACAGAAGTAGCAATACCAGCATGACCTCTCCCTCTGGAGTAACAGCAGATTCTTTGGAGAGAAAAAAAAAAAAAAGATCAATCAGCTGATATAAACATAGCGAAAGCAGCTGAGCGGCAAATGAGGCTTTTACGGTTGGAGTATTGGGTCTGTGCCGTTGTTGCTGTTCGGTTTTAAGAGCTCACTGGTCACAAACAAGGCCCTCACTGAAAAGCGCAAGATGAAATCACCGCTGTACACATCTGCCAAGCAGCCGTTTCCCCTCCTGTTGCACAGAAACATGAGTCCATTCAGATGAGATTAAAAAAAAAAAAAGTACAGCACAGCAGCACGTGGCTCTGGAAAGCCACCGCCTCTCTTTTCTCACAACCTTGTCTGAATGGTCAAAGAGTGTGAAGCTAGAAGTTTGTTGTTACACAACTCTCTAACACTCACATTCCCAAATCTGACAACCCCAAGAAGGCTTCAAAATGTGACTGAAGCCAGAGGGACTGGTTTGGCCAATGCATTCCACTGAGGTATAAAAAAAATGGAGCAGAAGAAAAACATATTGAAAAGAACAAAAGTTGGACGGGTGAGAAGTTATGTGGATGTTTTGAAATAGGAGGAGGTCAGTCAGCGACAGGTATTCACACCTGTTGAGAGTAGTTCCAAGAGCAGCACGGTTCACCAGAAGCCTTCAAACTGTCCTGCAAGTTCCTTCACTGTCCACCGCAGGAGACCAGAGTTAATATTTAATGAAAGGCTGCCCTTGAACAGGACCACCGCAGAGGAGCTGAAGCCTAAACAAACTCTGCCAGCTGCCCTATGATCTCTGTGCAAACACTTAGCCGAGCACCTCCGGGATTAGCACCATTCTGATTTCTTTAGACCACGCTCTCGTTTTTTTTTTTTTTCAACAACTTTTTGACAAACCCCTCGTTCCGCTCACTCTTCCAGCTCCACACACGAGGTAAATGTTTCACAGCATTATGTAACCACGCGGCACTTTCCAAATCTGTCTGGCGCTAGTCGTTCCTCCGGCCTTTGCATATGCACAAAAGTCATTCAGAATCTTTGTTTTAATGTCACTTTTTAACGCGTGCCAGTGAGGGCTTGTAAGAATGTAACAGAGAGTGGAAAGAACAGTCATTTAACTAAAGAAAAGGTTGTAATGTTGGGAGCAGCTGTGGATTAACAGTGTGGTTCTTGGTACGACATGTGTAACAATGATCTCGGCATAATCAGGCCAGTTTTATGAGCGTACATGGTTCACATTAAACTAAATTGACTGTAGTGCTGCGTCCCTGAACTCACCAGTATTTTGCCGTTGGCTCTGTCCTGGCGGGCCAAGCTGACCCCCATCCACTCATCGTCCCTGTCTCCTTGGCACGTCTTCCCACACGACTCTCTCGGCTTGTTTCCTGAAAGACAATGAGAGCAGTTTGCAGACGTTGAGTCATCGGGATGTCTTGGAGAAAGCGACTTGTTCCCTGTCAGCTATTGTCAGCTTTTTTGAGATCTGTGTTTTATTCTTCAGTCCTGCTGAATGTGTAAGAGCTTTTTAACACAGCTGACAGTTTGAAGAGATCAGACATCAATAAAGTGTGTGAAAGTGAACAACTCTTCAGTGGAGCTGTTATGATTACAACAGTCCAATTTACTCAAAGAAAAAATTTACTATGACATTTAGTATACTGTAACAACACTGGATTTTTGAGGCTGATATCAATGTGTATTTAAAAAAAAGTGAGTTTTACTTATAATGTATTGGCGAGTACTGATATTTTACATTAGGATATCACAT
Organism: Dascyllus trimaculatus; assembly: GCA_024666655.1. Classification (NCBI taxonomy): domain Eukaryota; kingdom Metazoa; phylum Chordata; class Actinopteri; family Pomacentridae; genus Dascyllus; species Dascyllus trimaculatus. The sequence continues at coordinate 22,056,079 of CM045464.1, read as the reverse complement.
GAACCGGTATTTTTATCAAAGGATTTCAGCTAAAGACTGTTTTTATAACTGAGTTAAATGGTGATAATTTCCTAAATCAATCAAAACATTACAAAGCAATGAAAAATCCACAAATAGCACAAAACAAATTCCTTGATCCCCAAGAACTGGCATGAAATGTTATGTTCTCTAACAAGAATTTGCAATAAACCAGTTAACGATAACTCCAAATCCCCACAATTGCGATCAGAATGACTGATCTACCAGAAAGTGTGCTGTATCATTTTTCTGCTCTCATTAGGTTCTGCAGCTCCAGATCCCTTCAATTAGCCAAGATACTGCCCTGTGCAAGTCTTTCAGGCACTTTAGATTCTTATCCATCATGCACTATCATCAGGGAGGCACCTGATTGGTCCCAGATTCATTCTACAGCACGACGACGACTCCAAACACACAGCCGGAGTCATAAAGATCTGTCTTCAGCAGCAAGAAGAACAAGGAGCCCGGCAACAGATGGTACGGCCCCCTTTGAACCCTGATCTCAACATCATGGAGTCAGTCTGGGATTATATGGATTTAGGCTGTCATGATGAGACAGACCGAATCCACAGAAGAACTATGGCTGGTTCTCAAAGATGCTCGGAACAAACTACCTGCATTAAAAGAGCTGCACACAAGCGCACCCAGAAGAAACTACAAAATAAAGAAAGTTTCAAAAAGCCGATGTGTCCAATGAAAATAAAGATATGCAAACACCTGGGTGTATTAGTATATTTGTGGAGGTGATTTTAAATCCTGTAGCAGCTTTTAATAAAGAGCACGAACCCAGTATAAAAGCAAAACAACATGATCTTTAGGAGACTATTTTCCAAGTTTTATTCTCTACATCCATGAAGTCACTTGATTCAGACTCACATAGCTGTTGAGTGTCTCTCTGTGTCAGTGTGCTGCAGGCATGCATACATATTTCTTGGTTACACATTGACTGAGCAGGGGGTTAATATTGAAGCCATGCGTGCACCCGGGCTCTCTTGACCACAAGAACGGAGCAGGAGAGGGTGGGTTTAAGGGGGGCGTTGAGCTTCGTTGGGTGGGCGAAGCGCAACTTTTTTTTGGCTCACGTGCTCGGAAAATATTAGCAGAAGCATAAATCATATTTATCAAAATATTTATGGACCTCCACACACAGACCCCTCCTTGTCTTTTGCATGTTTCAATGAAGCAGGGTCAGAACCAAAAGAACAACTGTGCACTGTTAAGTGCAGTATAAGGCTGCATTATTCCGATAAAACAAAACAGATGCTTGGGGGGAGTTTGTGCAGAGAAATGGTCAAGAAATAGCAGCAGGAAAAACACAGCATGTGTGTGGACTGGAGCCAGCAGAGGACTTTTTTTTCTTCTGTGACATGAGTGTGAATTTGCGCATGTGGGTGCATGTGCTGCCCGGTGAGTTTTACAGTGTGTCATATGTGTTGTGGTGATGCTGCAGGGCTGTGGGGACTGACCTCTTCCCAGATCCATCTCTGTGCAGCGGCGCTCTGGGTTGCTGTGGACTCTGCACTTATATACAGCTCCAGGAGAGTGCACAGAGCTACTGTAGGAAGAGTTTGCCCTGGGTGCCCCAACTATTACCCTGCAGACATGAGGAGAGAGGAGAGGATGGGGCAACACTTTGCACATCTCTAATCTGTTCCACTGAAAACACTAAATAAAAGCTGAAAAAACACCAGTGCAATTAGGGCATTTACAGCAGAGTCAGCTTGGCTTTGCATAAAGAATATTACCAATACTTTGAGTTATTTGGGTGTGGATGCACTTAGAGCTCCAGAGACATTTAAAAGTTTCTAAAGTACAAAATCATTGCATCACTGACAGAAATCAGCATCACTTCCAGGAACAGCACAACATGAGACTCACCAGCGTGTGTTGTCATGATAGTGCTCCAGCACAGAGTAGCCAAAGAAACTAGAATTTGGTCCGCGGAACACCAGAGGATGTTCTAAGTCTAGATTGTAAGAAAAAGCCACTGAAATGGAGAGACACACGTAAAAAACATTTTGTACTCCCGTTTTGTGTTTCCGCAGAGGAGCCATCCCTTTGCGCATCATGCGTAATAACGCGGTTAAAGTGTCCAAAAAAATGAGAGAAAAAAACAATAAGAACGAACTGTCAGCTCTTCAGCGGAGAAAGTTTTACAAAGTATCTCTCAGGGTTTATTTTCCTGCTTTAACACCGCATGTAGGCTGTGATGGCATGAGGAAAGGCTGGAGGAGGAAAGTTAACGGTCCGGTAAATAACGGTGCGTCAGCTTCTCTCCATTCTGTGTCAATCTGAGAAAGTTGTTGCTCGCAGGCTGCCTTGTCGTGGAGATAAATGCGGTCAGATGTCAAGTTCACAAAAACGACAACCTGGAAATGAGAGAAACTCCCCTTCAAAATAAAAGCGCCGCTGTTTGGCTGCGCTGCTGCTCCTGCTATGAAGAGAAGTCGGGGTTTTAGTGTGAAAGGAGAAACAGGAACATGTGTTTCTGTTTTAGTCGTCCGCGGACAATGGGTAACACGGTCATGGAGAGACGCGAATGGTTTTGAGGCGCAAAGCATCACATTTCACCCGTGGGCTCAATTCACCAAAACTAAAAGGCGGGGGCGCACTGCTGCCACCTAACGTTTACCAGACACAGTGAACAGCAACAGCTTCATTTTCATACTTAAGAAGGCCTCGGTTTTCATTGATTTAAACTAAATCAAGATCTGAGATTTCCAAGTAGACACAGAGATGCTGCTTACTTTTACTTTGAGAAAATGTTATGAGTATGGCACAAGAATACAGAAAGGAAATGGCAAACACTAAAGAATAATCAGGGGAAATATTCCTTATGTATATCCTTGAGCTTTTCTCTTTCATTAACCACCCATCAGTTTCCTAGTGCACATCTGCATTTCACTGTGATATAGACATAAGATTATTCTATTGTCATATAAATATTTAAACACACCGTATGTACAGTGCACATCTTTCAAAATGCACCTAAACAACCTCTGTATATAGAGTAACTTTCACTCCAGTATTTTTTGCACTCTGCCATGAGCTACCTGCTCTCTAGGCAATAATTTTGTGGCACCACAAGCATCAAAGTCAGTCACTGGTCCAATATTTAGCTGACATACATTCAGAGTTTCTGCTAAATGGATCGAAGTTTCTAAGTTTCAGAATTGTTTTTTTTGCTGTTCTTCAGCGGAGAAACCACATGAGATCAAACGTTAGTTCAAAGTCGAACATTTTCATATGACTTCCTATATTTCTGCAGGGGATTTCTGTCATGTTTATTTACACGGTATTCGTTTGAAGTCTCTGGTCATTGGTTAAATCCCTAAAAAGCATCATCTCTGTGGATCAGAGTTACATATTTAGACATTTAGTCAATGAAAACAATCCTTTGCTGCCCTTGAAGTGGCTGAGATGTAACTCTACACTGTTCTTCTTTAGAATGTGCGGATCTATGAAGTCCCTGCATCTCTCTCTGCTCATCCTCCAGCACTCACTGCAGCTCGAGCACATCAGCTCACCTACAGCTCTGCTCAAACACTGTAAAATTACTCTGTACTAATACACAATGGGAAGTTATGAAATTGGGAGTAATTCAACCATACATGCTGAAACCAGACACTGTTGCTGAGGAAGAAGAATGATGCAGAAAGCCCCACGGGATTGGTTCCTTTGATTTGTGACGTATGAAACCGAGGAAATCTGAATCGGCGTTTCTGAGATGGTCATCCCTACACTGCAGTTTTGAGGTAGAAATACTCAGCCATGACACGGACTACTTGTTTTGCTCGTGATAGGTCTTCTAGCACATAAAAAACCCATCATATGGACATGGTAACAAGATAAAACAAAATAGATTTTCACTGTAGGAGTGAAACTGTTGAGACTTTAATTATAAAGTATGCCTGTATTTGTATACACATTTAAGCATACTGGTAAAAAGAAAAGCAGAATCAAATTCCCTGTGTGCCATTACACTTAAACAATAAAGTTTATTGATTCCCCTTTAATGAGTGGGTCTTTGGTCTATTAAATGTGCATTCTTTTGGTTGTGGAGGAAGTAAAAGGTTAAACAAAGGTTATCCTTGTTAAGTATGTGACCCTTATCCAACAAGATCTTTAAAAGCAAGATATGTTGTGATGTCTGCTCGCCATGTGTCTTTTCCAACAGGATCTTATCACATGCTGTCCCCCCTCAGACAGCCTAAACAATGTAAAAGCAGGTAATGAGATAAGCTATTGCTTTTAACATGCACAACATCGCATAATGATAAGGATAAAGAAGTGACAAAAGGTGTTCTGTAAATAAGATTTAATTTGTTAGTTGAAAATGTGTAGCAAGTCATATAGTGCCCTATGATACAGTTTCAATTATCATAATACAATTTACAGTTTTGTGTTTTGGGGTTTCTGTCAGTGTCAGTGTGAAAATATAAAGCATAGAAAAGCTTGTGTTAAACAAACAAGGTCCAGAGGCCAGTATATCTTAATGTGGTGCGGGTGCACAGTTAAAGGGTCGTCTACAGTTTTACAGAGGAAGCGATTCAGACAACAGCACAACACAGAAACCTATAAATCAACTGGCCATCAGCGTCAATATGTGATAGTGATATCATTTATTGCACAAGCCAACCTGTATAAACACATTCTAAAATAAAAAGAAAACCATTTTTGTCGTCATCTAAAACATATAAATTAACAAACTTAATCTCAAAGTAAAACTGGATTTATGGAAGATTTGTGTTTCTCTCAAACTCCCTCACACCTTTAGACATACTCACACATACGGCAACACGCACACAATTATGCCCGAGATTGTGCTCACACACAAACACCCACACGCATACATACACATAAAAGGACAAGAAATGCAGAGAGAAGGGCTTGATAAAATCCATGGCAGTCTTCCCCTTCAGCAGCAGTAGCAGCAGCAGATTTTCATCCAGACGGAACCGAATCATTCAAACACTCATCGTAGCCAAGGCTGTGGAGGGATGGATGTGAAATTAATAAACATATTGATGGAGGTACAAATGCAGTGATCACGTTTGAGAAGACTTAAATGAGTGAGCTCCTAAAATATCCTCAGGAGGTAAACAGATGCTTACAACTGTTTTTGAGTCTTCTTTGTCCAAAACCTTTTGCGCTTGGTCTGGAGGAAACTTAAGCATGGAGGTAATCACTTTGGCCATCGTCTGCGGATGAAGAGGACAAAGAGAAAGCTTTTCAAAAGGAGGCCCTAAGCTTCACCTTGCTGGTCAGTATCATTAAACATTTCCTTTAACAGCATGTTTACTAATTTTCATTATGCCTTTTATAAGCGCCAGATACACCAAGCTCAACCTTTGACACCATCATACAACCAAATTAAGCTTGTTCTGAGATAATTAGAGGCTCAACAAGAAGAAAAAAAATGATCTGCATAATTAACTCCAGCCCTATCTGCCCAGGAGCATGAATTTCCCCATAAACATGGGGGATAATCAGAAACAGGGCAGCTGTGTAGGAAACCTAACCGCTCAACTAACGCTAAACAAGGCCAGCATGTCTTTAAATGGCAAATCGGCGTCACGCAAGATGTATGTGCTCGCAGGCAGCCTGGGGGACATCCTCCACACACGGGAGGTCTGCCATGCTGCCATAAAGGCTAACTGTTCATCGAGGAGCTGGGAAAGTCCCGCTGACTTAAGGACCATGTCAACAGCACTGTTAATTAGAGAGATCACCGTTAATTACAGCAAACGAGACTGGACACAACATGACGTTTATATGGCGTCTTAAATTGTCTCATATTTTGTGTCGCAGACAGAGGTCAGCTCCTAAACAATGGAGAGGACAGACTCCAATATCATCAGCTACTTTTTCAATTTGGTGGTTTTAAATAGTTTGGTTTAACTTATTGGCAATATTCCAATGTATTTATAAAAAAACAACCTATCAGATGGTTATTTATAAACCATCCTAGTGTTTCCACAGTCAACCAAACATTTATCAAGATGAATACTACCATAAAACACAAACTACAAACACTTATTTGATGTTTTTTTGTGTGTGTAATAAGGCAAAAATAAAAAAAAAGCATACTTTTGTTTCCCGTCCCATCATGTATTCAAACAGCACCTTCCTCAGATATTCCATCTCAGTGGGTTCAGAGAGTGCATCAGAGGGGCTGAATCCAGGATCTGTAACAACAAGCAAAAACAACCACGTTTAAATAATATTCCATGCAGAACGTGACTGTTTTTGATGGTCAAATTTTTCTGTCTTTAATGTCCATTAGGTCTTATTACTGTGATACCTGTAAATACCTTAAATAAGTCAAAGTTTTCAGATGTGAATAAATTGTAACTGCTCTCTGGTAAAGGAAATTCTGTATCTCTAGAGGCCTCATGGTTAAATACAGCAAACAAATAAAAATTGCACCATTACTGTGAGATCTAAATAAGAATGCACTTCTCACAACATTGCAAAATTTGGTTTATGTATGCAGGGTGTTGATTTTTTATCTCTAGTTTTAGAGCATACTGATGTCTGTTACTGTCAAACACTCCCGCTGGCAAACAAATGCAGAAAACAACTCCCAGCATCGTGTTTGTGTTAAAAACAGAACTACCTTCTACACAGGTTCACATTAAGGACTAACTACTGTAAAAAGTACAGGAAAGAACAGCCAGGCACAGCATGAGCACTTTAATGATGCAAGAGTCGAAAAATGAACGTTTTATTTCTCTGCCTAAAGCTAAAACACAATTATGTCTCTAAATCTATGAATGGGAAAGACTGTGTTACAACCTGGACGGGGCTGGTAACACTTAGCTAAAGATACTGCCACTAAAATATCCTCATCAGGTCTTTCAATATAAAGCAACACCCACTTCATTTCTGCTAACCATTCAGATGTCGCCAAACGTTGCTGCATGTCTGAAGAGAGACTGTGTGATTGGGGCAGCTGAAATGTTGATAGACAAGAGCAAACAACTCTTTGATCTCTGGCGTGGAGTGATGGGTTACCAATAAATCTCGTAGCCTTTGTCCTCCTGACCTTGTGCTGCCCCAGCTGAGCCTCTCATCCCACCAGTCACACAGCGACAGACATGAAAAAGCCTTCTGATCAGCCCTCGGCCAACACCACAGCGCGAGGTGGTTCAAGATGGCTCAACAGACTCACTGTTGAGTGGGAGACAGCTTCACTCATAAGTACTGTAGTCATAGGAAAATACAGGCATGGTAGGTTGGATATAGTGTGTGTACTGGATATGAAGGATTTAAGAAGTCTCTGTGCTACAGGGTCCTGCGTAGGAAAGACCACAATCTGCAAAACCCATTAAGTCCAAGGACTACTTCTCTGCCGCCCCCCTTCTGACAGCAGATTCTCTTTATTACTCCAGCAGGGAAGGTCTAAAAGGACAGTAGAACTCACTCAATCTCTCTAAATACTGTCACACAGACACACCATGCTTGGGTTATGATACACTTAAAGATACTACATAGACTTACGGTCAATTCATAGAGGTTCGCCCCAACTTTAACCACAACGGTTATATGTTTACCCCAAACCCCAAACCTTAACCAAACCCTAATTATAACCGCCGCTCTTATCTTAACCAGCAAGCCTAAAATCATGCTTAGCTGGTCAAAATGTACACAAACACACAGCTAAACCAGATGACACACACACCATCACACACTCCTCAGATCTGCACATCAGGCAGATTAGCAGTGTTGGGTCAAAATATCAGTCAGCAATTGCTATAAATTTCAAACTTTCTATCATATATGCTTTTCATTAAAATTCGTATTACAATAAAAACAAATAAGTTATCCATCTTATACTAACAGTGTGTGTAGTAGGGTTTCAACTAACGATTGCTTCATTGTGGATTCATCTGTTGATTATTTAGTTGTTTGATCAGAAAATGATGAAAGATATCGCCCTCAAGATGCTGTCGTCAAACACAACCAGAAGATATTCAGTTTATTGCCATGAGGAGTAAAAAAAATAAAAAGAAATATTCAAATTTACGAAGATGGAGTCAGAGAATTTTGAATATTTTCCTTTAAAATGGCAGAAATTGATTAATCAATTACCAAAATATTTAAGCGATTGATTAAATAGCTAGCAAAGCAAGCATGTAGTGTATGTTACACACCTTCCCATGATACTGCATTGAGGTCAAGCATGTCATCTTTACTGTGCTTATATAAAAGGAAATTGGCTCAAGAAGCAGAACTAAGTGTTAACATTACCTCTGAATGTGCTCCCGAGGTGAGTTACGACAGTGTTTCGGTGGAAACATTTAATCTTGTCCTCAAGCGAGTGAATCTAGCGTGGAGAAATACACAAGCATGCACAGGTTATTAAAAACAAAATCTCTTCAACCCCAGTGGGTTAATTCTATGTTTTAGTCTAATTGCTGATTGCCACATAAGCATTTTGTTGGTCATCCTTTAGGGGATGTTTGTGAGACTGACGATGTGTGTGAGAAAACTGTGGGAGGCGCTGCTCTGATTGTTTATAGGGTTAAACCAAATGTAAACAGATGTGCTGTGTAATTAAGTTGATGTAGCAGGAGAGCAGTAGCTGCTCTTGCTGGGGGCCACAGAATCCTGGGAATACACAGCGATGGATTTGCTGCTCAGTTATCCCCCAGAAGAGCACACACGGGGTCCGACACTCACTCTCTCGACAAACTCCTGCTCCTTCAGCCGAGCCTCGCTCAATAAAGTCGTCTTTTCAGCAAGCTGAGCCTGAGATGGAGAAAGACACATAATAAATGTCTTGAAGTAATGAACCGGATGCGTTATGTGGCGCATGTTTTTCTATTTTTAGAAAAGTGCTGTTTTATGGTGGTAATTTATTGAATACAAGAAACGGTGAAACCAGTGATGGAGCCAACAAACATACCTGTAGATCTTCTGGGGTCAGTGGAGTCTAAAAAAGAAAAGTGAAGTAGATGAAAGAATATACTGTCTGTTAGAACAAAAGAGAAATAATGTGTGTGCAATAAGAGTTAAACACATCTAACACTATGAATAACTGAATACGTTACTTATTTAGGATCAATTACTAACTAATCTGATGAAAAGATTAAAAGCAGTAACTGGAAAAAACTTAATAAATAAACAAATTTTCAGCTTTCTGACAATCCTTGAGCTAACCATGTGTGACATGCACTTCTGCCAGAAAACAACGACATCTAAGCTTAACATTGTGATATTTATTAGAGGAACTTCATTCTAAATGTCTCATGTAAAACCTTGCTAAAAACTAAAAATTCATACTACCCAGACTCTGTCGAAAACAAACAAAACAAAATTCCACTTTCATGACAACTGAAAAGCCATTAGTGACTCGGCTACCACCAACGGTCAAAAAAACTCAGGAACTATTTTGCTGAACTAGGTTGAACTGCAGGCTGTGCTTAGACAGAGCAGACGGGGTCAAGAATGGAAACAAATCTATAATGTAAGAAATTCAACTTTTGTTTTTTCTTCTTTATGTATTACCGCATTATAATTTTGTTATACTGCACAAAAGATATTGTTGAGGTCTCTCTACTTCTAGCCTTGATTGTGGTCTTTCCATCAAGGTGTGGGACTTTTGCAGTGAAAAATGAGTCCCACATTGAACGAAAATGTAACAGGAGCAAAACAACACTCAGAAACGGCAAAGAGTTCAGAGGTGTACTAATAAATTTAGTGTTGCCTGATGTAGCGTATTCCTCTGTGCCAAAAAAGCTCCATTGTCTTCTAAAAACTGTTCAAAACACACTGTTGCACTGGCTGACATCACTGAGGGACCAAACATCTTTCAGTCTGATGCTAAAAATAGCTCCAAACCAATAGGAAACTTAGTCCTGTTCAACTAACATGTTTGTAAAAGTGCAGTTTCCAGCTGCTACAGGAAATTATCTAACACTTTTTAAAAATGAAAGAGTGTGTTCATGGCCCATTTAAACACTTATTTGTTCACTCGAAATGAATGGGCTGAAGACCACAGAGAGAAGTCAAAAGCATTAAGACATGGACCAACACATGGTTGGACTTTATAAGGGATTTTTTGAAAATAACAAAATATAGAATATCATTTGCCTTATCCCGTAATCATACGGTACAATTAAAGGCCTGTTAAAGTCCACTTTCACTTGGAAAACAGCGTTGGTCTGTCTCAGTGGAGAGACGCACTGACACACTGTCTGTCTGAAGAATGCCTTGTGAGGCCCGTAGTAAGGAAAGGCCTCCCCGAGCATACAGCCATACAATCCACCCATAAAGTTATTACCTCACCTGGGAAAAATGCAGCACAGAGAGCAGCATAATTCTTTGTGTTTGTGTCCATTCAGACATGTGTGTAAATGTAGAAGAATCACCACAGGGGTCTCATGGCACCTCAACACCTGGGTAAAACGTCTCCCTGGAGTACTTTTGTGCTATCTGGCCTCTTTTTAGTATGCACTTCTTGCCTGTGAGGATTGCTGAAGTATAAATCTAAGGCCAAGAGTCACCTCGAATGATGATAATTGAGAACAGGGATTGAGGCTGGCTGCTGTCTCGCAATCTCTGTTTTCTGAGGGGAACATTCCTGAGCGATTCAAATGAGCTTCACAGCATCCGGCAAGCTTTGGAAAGCCGCCACACGACTGGAACGAGAGCCTGATCAGAGCAAAGTATGTAAGCAAATTGTCCCTGAGCTCTTAAACGGAATCTTTCAATTATAAAGCAGCGCAAAGAAAAAAATGACCAATAACTGGTAAGTCTGTTAACCTGGATGTGAACTCTCAAATGGGGGCATCTGAAAAGGTTAGTATGGACACAGAAAAAAAAAAAAACGGATCTGGATTAGGCTGTTATTCAAAACTAGTAATGCTTCCATCAGACTCCAGCCTTTTCCCAGAAGGGAGCTGAGAAAGAGTGATTTCATACTGCCATTGTTATTTCTTTCAGTCAGTGTGAAGTGACTTATGACTTCAACAGAATCACTATATAAATTTAATCTAACCCCCCACATCTCATAAAATGGACTGTAATAGCGACAGGCATGAATTTATACATCTGCGTAAATGTAAAAATCTTCTAAATACATTATTTGGATTTGACAGCAATCACAGATGTCTGATGAGCTGGTTAATAAAGTGACGGTGGGTCAGAAGTGTTTGTACCTCAGAGGTACTTTGGGTCCTTGCTTGCAACTCCTCCAGCTGTTTCTGAACCTGCCACACTCTTTCTCCCATCTCCTCTTCTCGACTCTGAAATGAAAAAGTGTGTCTGTAACAATGACTGAGTCATTTCCTATGTATCACCTCAGCATCACAACTGAAGTATGTCGGTCAAATCACTCAATGACTGCTTTATTTCAGGCCTCTGTCCCTTATTGTGATTTAATTAGGTCTGGAGACAATTTTATGTGGTATATTTATATATCAATATAAAGAACAGTTGGAATAGATCAGAAGCCTGAAACATCTATTTTCTGTTTGGTGCAAATCCAACTATTAACCCTCTGAATCCTCAGATCCCCCTTTTTACTAGTTTTAAAGGCAAACCATCTTTAACAGAAAGAGAAATACCAAAATTACACCATTTATCTGAGTCAGAAACTGTAAAAATGGAGAGGATTGGGGGATTTTAAACTTTTGAGGATCCTCAAACTTCACATCTATGAGTTTTATTATTCAGAAATCTTAACTAAATCTAAGCTTTACATCATGACATTTTATCAAATCATTTTATTCTACATGTCTCAATTAAAAATTTGCCAAAAATATACTGTTTGCGTCAACGGGAGGTGGTAAAAAACAAACCAAAAAAAATCTGCGCTTCTTAGTGGAATCCTGAGGTCTTTAGTGACTCAGCTGCAACCAACAGTCGCATAACAAAGACTGTTTGGCTGAACTGCAGGTAGTAAAAAGAATATAGTATGTAAAGTCACCATTTTGCTGTACATGTTGACTCCAGGTTTTTAAAAAATTTGTAAAATAATCAAAGAAATTCATCTTGGGTTTTCATTCTTTTTTTCTGATTTATGACTTTCTATCTATTTATGCTGTTTCCACAGAGGTGCAGGATGTTGTGCTGCAGTGAAAAATGAACCAACAGTGAGTAAAAGTGTGAAATTATCCCAGAAAGTGCTTGGGGTTTAGAGGATTCAGATGTATGAAAAGACTGCATTTAACATCTACTACTGTATCTGCCTTTTTCATCATTCATAGTCGTCTACGAAGGGGTACTTGAGTTCATCTGCTTAAGTCTGAGAAAGGTCAGCTGCCAACTAGTGAGTAAGTGCTATGATGGGTGGGGTTTATCTCATTTCCACAGAAAACCCATAAAATGTGGTCTTACTTAACTTTTTAGAAAAAAATGTATATAAAAATCAGGGTTTTTACAGTACCTGTATAACCTGTTCATATTTCTGAACAGTTCTGTGCAAATCATCCTCCTTCTGGGAAATCTCCTTCTTCAGCTGACTGGCCTCCTCATGATGGCTACTAATGAGCTCTGCTTCAACGCACTGGGCTTTCGCTGTGTCGACAAAAAGGGGAGAAGCCAGAGTTGGTGCTTAAAAAAAAAAAAAAGGACAAACCAAATTCATATTCTAAACCACTCATCCCATCCTAATGGCGCAGGATTTAAACAGGGAGAAGAAAACATGACAATTCAGACACACTGTTTCCAATTGCAAGAATCCTCTAATTTTCTTCCACCCACTGGTAGAATTAAAAAAATAGACATGATATTTCCATGTGGTCACTCCAGCCTACTGTTGTGCAAGAATGTCAATCATACTTGGTTCGATTTTTGAAGCCAGTTATTTCAATGCCTTAAACCTAAGCAGGGTGTGGTGCTGAAAGGATTTGACCTCAATGAGATAACTATTGTAACTGCTTGTAAATCTTGTCGGTTTCGCTTAATGAATTCTTTTCTTTTGTCTCACCAATGGTCTCCTTCACTGCTGAATCAAGCTCCTTCTCTTTCAAAGCCAACTGCGTGTTGACCTCCCTCATTAACTGCTTAATCGCAGAGTTGTGCTTCATTTCTATGTCTTCTAACTCCAGCCTATGAGAAAAGATGGCAAATCAGTATTGACATCACAAGCATATGCATAGATATTTACATACAGCAAAATAATCACAACCTTATATCTATTAATGTACAATTTACATGTTTTATTATATTCGCTAAGCATTAACGTGGCATTGTTAACTTACTTTAGCTTTTTCTCACTCTCCTCTAACAGCTCTTTCTTCATGTATTCCAGGTCATGCTCATGCTCCTTCCTCAGCTGTCGCATGTCTTTCTGTAGCCTGGTGAAGTCCTTTTGGATTTTCTCTTTCTCATTCTTCATCTGACTCAGTTTGCTCTTGAGTGACTGCAAAGAACCCTCGTCCCCTTCTTGCACGGGGGCGTGGTTTTCCATCTCGTTTTCCATCACACTCATGGTTTGCTGCATGCGGCTACATTCCACCTTCATCTCAGCCTCAGGTTCTGATGGATTCTGGACCTGCTGGACGTCCTTCTCATGTATTTCTTCTTTCAGACGATTTATTTCTGCAACAAGCTTTCCGTTCTGTTCCTCTGCTTCTTTTAGTTTCGCCTCAATTTCTTGTAGTGTCGATTCAGTTGTTTTGTCCTCCCTTTGTTGCGCGATCTCATTCTGAAGTGCAACCAGCTTGTCCTCATACATGGTTTTCAATTCCTCCAAAGTCTTTTCTTTCTCAAGCCTCTCGTTACTTAGAATCTGTTCGAGTCGTTTCTCCTGCTCTTCCTTAAGATTGACAAGAGCTTCCTCGAGCGTTTTTGTTTTTCCTTCTAATGTTTCTATGTGTTTTTGGCCAGACGTTTCATTGCTCTTGATCTCCTCCAGGCTCGTCTCAAGAGTCTTAATGGTTTGCTCTTTTTCCTCGAGCTGTGAGGTTAGCTGTTTTTTAATCTGACTGATTTTCTGCTCAGCTTTCTTCTTCAGCTCTGATACTTTCCGAGCGCTCTCAGCAGACAACCTCTCTTCGGTTGCCTTCAGATTCTCCTCCTTGCTCTTGATGATCTCATCCTTCAGTCTTTCAAATTCCTCCTTTTGACTTTCAAGCTTTTGGGTACACCTCTGGTTGTCTTCCTCGAGGGAGTGTAGTTTTTGTATCATCTCCTGCTCCACATTACCGTTCTGCACCTGGGTCTGCTGCAGCTGCTCCACCAACTCCCTCTTCTCAGTCTCCCTGATGCTGTGTTGCTGTTTGAGGTCAGAGGTGAGCTGTTCACACTCTTTTGTCTTTAAGGCTAACTGCTCCTGAAGCTCATTAAGTCGACTGATGCAACTCTCAAGCTCCAAGGTAAGTCCACTGACTTTCTGCTCCTTCTCACTCAACACCTGGTCCATCTCAGACTTGCTGATGGACTGATTGTCAACACTTGCTGTCAGCCTTTGCAGGGCTTCATTCTTCTCCGAGATTTCTCGCTCCAGCTCCTCAAGCCTCGTCTGTAGAGACGTAATAGTGCTGTCATTCTGGGAGAACCTCATCTCTGCCTTGTTCTCGTACTCAGACATGCTGTTCCTGAGTGCATCTGCCTGCTCTAAAGCAGATTTTCTCTCCTGCTCTAATCTCTGAATGTTCTCTTCCATCTGAGCAGCAGCCCGTTGTCTCTCCTCTTCATACTGCTGGTTCAGCTGATTTATGGCTTCCTCCTTCTCTTTTATGCTACTTGCTAGCTGATTTTTCAAGTCACTGACGAGACTGTCCAGTTTAGCGATATGCAGCTCGTTTGTTTTCATACTTTCTGATATGATTCTGTTTGCTTCACTCAGTTCCTCAATCTTCTGAGCTCGTTCGCTGGTGGACTGAGCATGATTCTCCTTCTCGTGTGTTAAGGCATTGATATGCTCCATATGAGCATTTACCTGAGCAGTCATCTGTTCTAATGAAATGCATAGATTCTTGTTCTCCTCCATCTGCTGGTGGAGATTCTCCTCTAAAGTGCAAATTCTACCTTTCTTAGTGAGGATAAAGTTTTTCAGATGCCCCATCTTTTTCTGACTAGAGAGCAGTCTGTCGTTCAGCTCTTTTACCCTGCATTCCACTCTTTGTTGGAGTTCATTAGATCCAAACTCCACTTTAGACTGAACCTCCTTACAGTAATGGTCCATTTGGTTTCTGATCAGGATTAATTGCTGCTGGAACTCTGCTTCCTTGGCTTGCAGCTGATTGGAAGTTTCCTTAAATTTACTCTGCAAGTCCTCACTTTCCTTACATCTGGAACCTTCCAGTGCTTCAAGCCGTTTCTCCGTTTCATTCAACTTATCCGACAAAGTCTTTAGCTTCTCTCTGCTCTCTTCCTGTGTTGTGTTCAGCTTGTCTTGGAGGGCGTTTCTCTCATTCAGAGCCTGGTTTAGGTTCCTCTCCACCGACTCCATTTGTTCTTTTAACAATGCTTCACCCTGAGACGAACTTTCAAGCTTTACTGCTGCTTCATTAAGCTCTTCTTGCAGCTTCTGCACAGTGGTTTCTCGAATCGCCAGGTCCTCCTTTAAATTCTTTATTTCACACAACACTTGGTCATTCTCTGTTCTGCTTTTGTTAAGCTGCTGAGACATTTCCTCCAGCTCCTGACCCTTCTCCTGTAGTTGGAGTGAATGTTTCTCCATTAATTCTTCCTCCTGCTGTCCCATCTTTTCCTGACAATGATGCTCCAGCTGCTCAATCTCCCGTTTATGGGTGGCATGTAGTTTCTCCAGTTCTTCCTTATGGTTGGCCTGCAGCTCTGACACTGTGCTGCTGAGGCCTTGGGAACTTTTCTGGGCCATCTCCACAATTTTCTCTTGAACTTGTTGTTCTTTCTGTTGCAGCTCAGCCTCCTTTTTCGCAAGCTCCTTCTTCATGTTTTCTTCATTCTGCTGAAGCTTTTTCTTAAAATTCTCCTGCATTTCTTTGGCTTTTTGTTTGAACTTTTCCATTTTTGTTTCCTGTGTTTTCAGCTTTGCTTCCATCTCAGTTATAGTGTTTTTCAATTTCTTCTCAAGGGCAACTTTTTGATCATCCAGCTGCTTTCTGAGGCGTGTTTCTTCTTCCAGCTTAGCGTTTAGTTCTGCAGTGAATGACTTGTCCTTCTCCGAAAGCTCCTTTTTGGTCTCTTGTAATTGGTACTCCATTTCTTGAAGTGACTTTTCTTTTTGTTGACAATCATTCTTTGCCATTTCCAACTGATGCTCCACATCTGTCAAATTTTTCTCACACTGATCAAGATCTTCTGAGATCTTACTTAACTGTGCGTTAGTTTCTTTTAGGCTCCCAATTTCCAGCTGGGATTGTGATAAACTCTGCTGGAGCTGCTCTAGTTCCTTAACCTTGACTTTTAAGTCTTGTGCAGTGGAATGTGATTCCCCTTGTAGTGTTTTTTCTTTAAGGATGTATTGTTCAATTTCCTTTTGCTTTTCCTTCAGAACAATTTTCACTGCATTAAGCTCGTCCTTCAGAGTTTTCTCAATACTCCCAAGTGACTGCGCATGCTCTTGTTTGATATTTGCAAGCTCTGCATTGTGCTTTGACACCTGCTCTTGAAATCTTTTTTTATTTTGCTGTTTAGCCGAACTATGAGCATCCTTAGCTGCCACCAGCTTTTCCTCCAGAAGCTGTTTACTCTTTGACATCTCTGAGAGTTCAGCAGAAAGTGCCTCTAACTCTGCCTGCTTTGCATCCAGTTTCTCTAAAGTTTTCCGGTTCATGTCTTCAACATGTGCTTGAAACTGCAGCTCTTTCTCTTTCAGAAGAGTCTCCATTTCACCTCTGTGTTTTTCCTTAAGTTCCTCAAGAGCAGCATTATGCTCCTGGATTAGGGTGCCCTTGTGCTTTTCCAGCTGCTCCTGATGCTTTCCTTCTAATGCAGAGATTTGCTCTGTGTGTTTATTCTTCAGCTCATCCAGCTGACTTGAAAGTTCATGGGAGAGACTTGATTCATCTTGTGAGATCTTGCCCACGGAGCTCTCCAGCTCTAATATCCTCTGCAATCACATAACATGCAGGTGGTTAGATTATTCAATGAAGTTGCTACCGTTAATAATTTTACAGAACTCTGACACAGCTACAAAAACACATTATTGATAATGAAGAGATTATTCTAACAGTGGGTTTGTAGAAGAACAGTGTAGTTCTCACCAAATACTACATTTGGAAATTACAAATTCTACGTGTATTTGTAAAATGTGAAATTACTTTAAAACACAACTTGACAATTTATTAATCTTTTTGTACTTCTGTGTAGAAACATGCTTCTGTAGAGCCTAACAATTTGCCAAATAAAGAAATACACAAATCAGATAACAACCATGCTTTTTTGGTTCATCAGTTATATGGAAACAAGCTTTGAAGCTCAGAGGATTCAGTCAGTAATTAATATGTCCAATATAATCAAGTATCTACACTGTTCAAAAATTATTTGTAAACTCACAGTTCTTGTAGTTTCCAGCTCCAGCTGTATCTCTTTAACCTTGTTATCCGCTTCTGCCCTTATAGCTGTCTTCTGTAATTCTGCGTCCTCCAAAGCCAGAGAGGCCTGTTGTTCTCGCTCCTTGGCTAACTGCGCAAACTCCTCCTTACATTGCTCCTGAGCAGCACAACATTTTTTTAAAAAAACATAAAAATTCACAGGTAATTTTTAAAAATCTGATAACTTGATCATTTTGCAAAATTAAATGAAGGAAAGTATTTGACACCTACCACAGCTTTGTTGACTCTGTCAACTGTCTCTTCTTCTTTAGCAGCCAAAGCTTCACTATGGCGCTTTTCCATTTGGGCCACCGTTTCCTCAGAAGATTTCTAGTAGTTTTAATAACAAAATAATTAATTATTAGTAAAAAAATTTTAAAACAAAAATCATATAATCTTCATAGTAAATATCAATCAATACAGTACATCAAAAGTATACAAAATCCCACAAAATCATTTTTCTTGTACTGCCTTCCAGTACAAATATATTAAACGACTAAACTGTTAATAGCACCGTTTCTTATGTTTTTCTAATTCAAACACTTAATTTGCTGAGTTGGAGTTGCTACTTAACTTCTGGTAAGTGAAAAATGCTTTGATCAAAGAAATACAATTAAAATTGGCAACTCACAGGGTAAGGCCAGTAACATTAAAGCAACATTACATGTATGAGTGTTTTGCAGAAGTCACATGCTGACCTTCATGATGGTGACAACCTCCTGTTTAACTCGTGTGAGCTCCTGCTGCAGACTCTTCCTCTCTTCCTCGCCGGCCCTTTCAACTTCTTTAACTTGCTCCTCCAGCTGAACCTGCAGCTGTTTTCGGGACTCCTCCGCCCTCTGAGCTACACCCAGAGCCCGTTCAAGTTCTTCAAAAGCTTCGGAACCAAAGAAATAAAACACATCATTGACCTATCCGGAGAAGATTTTTTATTCTGCACACTTTCAGACATGGATTGCACTCACCTGATTTCTCAGCCTTCTCTTTCTGTTCCTGTAATTCTTCTTTCTGGGCAGTAGCCTGCTGAAGCCTGGAGCGCAGCTGTGCAATCTCCTCTTCTTTCATTTCCAGCGTCTCGTGCATCTGGCGCTTGGTCTCAGCAATGACCATTCCCTGAAAAACAGTAACCCATAAAAGAAAATCTGCCTTTTCTCTGTACAGTCTGAGCACATGAACTGACACTGAAGCTGACACTGGTTTGACAGCTAGCATCTCTGTGTTTTACACTCCAACTCCAGCCCTGTGCCAACAATTGTTTTTTAATTTAGGTGCTCTCAGCATTCCTCACAGACATATCCTGAGCTGCTGTCCATCCTGCAGAGCTGGGGTCAAAGATTAAGAGAAACAATATGGGACTTCAAGGTGTCTGACTTCTTTACTCAACGGCAGAGTGAAAAACAACTGAATCTGCAGAACCTTCAATCAAGATGTGACTAAAGTCTAAAAACAAATAAAAAATCTCACCTTGTCCTGCTCCAGCTGTTCAATGTGGTTCTTGGCATCACGTAGCTGAGTGATCAACTTAGTTTTTTCTGTTGTGTGCAGTTCCTTTAAACAAAACAAAAAAAACATAAGACAGAGTTACAAATGAAGATGTCACGTATGTCCAACTGAGATAAATCCCACTTTGAACTGAACCACTTCAGATTTTCTGAGTCATATCCTGTATATATATATATTTTGGTCAGATAACTTCCAAATGAGATGTTTTCTGCACCACCCAGGACGCCTCACCCACAAGCCTTACAACTAAGGAGTGTACACAAGCCCAGCTAAACCAACAAGTCGACCCAAATTACAGCCCAGTTTCGCAGCAGCGGCATGTAGGAGCAACATCTCTGTACCACCACAGCTTAACCAGAGGTTACAAAACAGGAAATGCCGGGCTTTCTATGTTTCTCAGTTATTTGATCTATGTGTACCAAAGATAAAGACGCAGCATTATGATGAACAGCATCTTGATAGTCAAAAAGTCATAGAACAAATGTGAAAAATGTACAATTTAACTATAAATATTTAAAAGAGAAAAAACAGTACATGATACTCTGTCAACTGAACTGTAAACAGTAAATTCAAAAATCCTTGAAGTGAAGGTCTGGAATCGCATACAGATGGTCTGTTTTATGGGATATTTGTCAGAGGCAGGGCAGGGGATGAACACAGCCAGCAGTTCCAGGATGCCGTCATGCTGCTTAAGAGGGCTAAACGCCTGTTAACCCCTGCTTTTCCTGACACAGCCCTATTCCCAAACAGAGCGCAGATTCAACTCAGAAATTGTGTCAATAAATGAAAGCAAGTCAATCAACATACAGTCACAGACAAGCTGTCTATTATTACAGTGTCTTCATAACAAACATTTGCTATCATACGCTGCAAAACATCACAGCGGCTATGGACAGCCTGCACAAGCCGATCATACCACTGAAGCAAAATGTTTTGAAATCAGTGAAAACAATGATTCAGTCATGTCACCCTGACATGACAAGAACCCTCACTCTGGAGCTTAGCCAGAGAATTTGGATGTTCGGACTGTGAGAACCACAGCAATCCGCTGTGTCACAGAGATAATGGAGGCACATAATCAGTGGACCATAAAGACTCTGGCAGACATTTTGCATCACACATTAATTACCCTAAACACACTGCAGAGTAATTTGCAGCATCTCAGCCCAGTCCTGTTCTCATCAAACCGCTTCATAATTACAGCTTACTGCCACATCAATTTATAGTAAGTATCTGTCTCCAGGAAATCATTTTGAAATATCTTTCTACTTTCGAAAAAACATTACTGATAAAGTGATAAAGTATCTCAAATTTACTGGCTAGTTGACTTAAAAATGGATGGATTCACTCCAGTATCATTGCTGTTAAATACAGGTTAGCCACCTTCATCTTCTCCAGCTCCTGCAGTCTCTCCTGCAGCTGCTCCTGCAGAGTTTCATTCTCACTGCCAAGCTGTGCACTCCGCTCCTTGTGTGTCCGCATCACTTCCTTGCACTTCTGCAGCAGGTTTTCTTGCCTCTTCACTCTCTTCTGCAGGGCTTCCAGAAGTTTGGTTGGATCACTGTTGCCCTCTCCTGTCCAGAAAATATAATTCATTGCTTAAAAAGTAACATTGTAGCTCATAAACAGCAATAACATACAGCTCACACACAGTATGTTCATGCTGACATTTTGTTTGTTCCTCATCACATGCAACTATACAAATAAATATATTTCAAAGGCATATACATAAAGTATGCCTACCCTCGGTGACTTCAGGCTCTAGTTCTTGGTCGTTAGAAGGACTCTGTGTGGCAGAAGTAGAGTCTTCTGGTAGAGGGACCTCACCATCGGGTGGCAGCGACCCATCAGACACCGCTTTGACTCGTTTCTTCAACAGAGCAACCTTACAGAAAGAGACAAAAAAGTTGCATGAATAAATATGTTTTACTACTTTGATTGATGACCGATTTGTGTTGCACATTTGGCATTATTTCCCGCATGCTTAACTTTGTATATTTATATTAAGGCTTCATTTTTTTGGTTTTATGCAACCACATGAATTAATTATTTCTGTCAAATAGTAATACAGGGTTTGTAGGTGGAATCTTAGCAGTTATACTGATTCAAAAAACTATTGTATAAAAAGCTTTTTCGACTGCAAATAAAAGTTGTTTTTTTTCTGTTCTTATCCTCTGGACTGCCACCTTTTCTCCAAATTTGTTTTGGGAAAATACAGAGATTGTTGTATGTTTAAACAGAGGACTGGACTGAATTTCACTGCAATAGAACCATAACTGCAAGGTCTCACAAAGTGTGGTACAAAAACCTCTGCACTTTCTTTCTGGTACATGTGTTTGATTAATGCCAATTTCAGTACATGATCAATGAGGTCATATTTAGTAAGAGTGTAAATCCTAAAAGCTATTGCTGCAGTTTTTATCCCACCCCCTTAACAAATTTCCACACCATCACCCACTCACCTGTGTTTGGAGGACAGTGATCATCTGGTCTTTTTCCTCCAGCGCAGCATCAAACTCATCTTGTAGGTGTTTTTTGGCTTGCTGGTCCATTTGAAGCTCCTAGAGATCATTCGATATGTTCACTCATATGTGCAATTTCAATTTAAAAAAAAGACAGATATTGACCTAGAGAGACAACATTTATAAAATATAGTCACACCTCCCGCAGCTCCCCTATCCTGCGGAGAGCTTTATCTTGACTCTGACTGAGGATGGCCTGAGGGAAACAAAAAAGAACATCTGATCAGTTGTTTTTCCAAAAAAAAAAAAAAAGTCTGATCAGAAAACCACAAGGAAAATATCAAATCAAGAATAAACATTAGCCATCACTGTGGTTTGGTAGAAATTACCTGTGTTTTTTCTTTATCTCGTTGTACTGTTCTGTACGCAGTAACCAGCTGCAGTGCAAAGAAATGGAGGAAATT
The DNA here is from genome assembly GCA_024666655.1 of Dascyllus trimaculatus. NCBI lineage: Eukaryota > Metazoa > Chordata > Actinopteri > Pomacentridae > Dascyllus > Dascyllus trimaculatus. The sequence continues at coordinate 22,034,158 of CM045464.1, read as the reverse complement.
AAAAAGTCTTAGTTATATACTTGCATGTGCAACACACTAAATAGGCTGACAAACTTAAAACTTTAATCTTCTAGGAGCCATTTTCTCACCTCTGAGTACTTCCCTCTATACTTCCCCAGACTCCTCTCCACTCTGAGCAGTCGGTGAACCAACTGCTCTTTAGAAAGAGACTCTGTGCTTCCTGGTGGCTCCTCAGCCTCACTCTCAATATCTGAGGGTGGATCGTACATGGGGCCGCCTGGGGAATCATTTTCTCCCAAAGGTGTCAGGGAGTCACGTGACGAGCTTCGGACCAGGTTTTCTTTTGATGGAGAGCGGAACAGATTTTCTGCCCGACTGGCACCACCACGAATCAGCGACTCCATTGAGGGAACTTTTAGTTGTAGTTTCTGGGCAAATGACTGTGGCTCCTCTCTCTGTGGGAAGCATATAGACATTGCATAAAAAGGGAATTTTAAATTTATAAAAGAATGAGCAACAGCATTATATCTTGACTTGAAAGTCAAAGAGGAGATAGGACAAGATTCTGTAATAAACATACATGAGGAGAAGCACTTCCATCCCCATTGATGCTACCTCTGGGAGACCTTGATGGTCCTTTAGAGGCACTCTGCAGAAAAAAGACATAATGAGAGAAAGAAAATCTGTGCCAGTGAACTTGTCCTGGGCCAGTTAGTCATCCACACCCAGCACGGCTCTCCCTGATTACTCTGGAGGGAGCAATATTAGTATTGCTGGGAGCAATGCAGGGGCAATGGGTACCCTCATGCAACTTGGAAAAAACAGAGGGGTTAAATACATAAAAGAAGGCATCTCTACAGTACAATAAACGAAAAAGGGGTTAAGATGATACTCTACAGAACAGCCATGAGGTCAGAACAAAGAGACAGTTTGAGTCAAGTAGGAGAGCTAGTATTTGAATTAAAGACGATTGGCAATGCTGTGTGCAGCTGTATTACAAGAGCACAAAGGCATAGTAGAAGTAGGTTGACACTGAGCAGCTTAGTTGGTTTAGTTCACTTGTTAGAAGCAGGAACAGAGTGAGCAAATCTTCTCCTCCCTTGTCCAGCTCCGTGCTACTCCTTCCTCTGGATTACTGTGCAAAACAGTCAACATGTATTTCTTGCTCCCTGATTATTTTGTGTTTCTTCTTCATGGATTCCTGGATCTGGAGCTACGATGGTGTATGGACACACTAGTTGTACAGTAAAGTGTTCCTTTTTTGTTGGCTAAATATTCCTGAGGTCAGAGAGTTTAAAAAAATCTTCACTCAAAATAAACACATTGTACTGCCACTACAAAACAGCGTGGATAAAGGCACATGTGTATTATCAGGAATTAAAGGTACCATGTGGAGTTTTTGACCACGAGAAGTACTGATGAATCAATAGTTTTTGGAGTGGGCTCCATTTTGTTTGTTCTTGTCCATCTGCATGAGAAACCATGAGCATCTGCATATGAGATTCTGGTTACTTTATTAGATTTTTAGATTTGGTTTGCACACATTTTAAAATAATGCAAAGCAATGCCCTTGAAAAAGAAATAAAGAAGAAGAATGTCAGCAAGTAAACATAGATGTAAACAATGCAGGTCTTAATCTTTTACGAAAACTCCACTGGGTACCTTTAAGGACAAAATATTTTAAAATCCCTGTAGCATACTTCACTTATGCTTGCTTAAGTATAGATTTCACAGACTTTCACTACTTTACCCATTGTGTTATCACACTTAACAGGCTTGCCACTTTTGCCTGGCTATTTTGGTTCATGTTAAAAAGTGGACAATGACTCATGGGTAACGAGTGTGGAACAGTACACCAACATTGAACCGAGACCTAAGTGCCTCTATTTCTGTACAGCAAGCTCAAACACTACATATCAAAATTCTCACAGGGACAAATGAGAAACCGAATCTCAGTCACAATGTTGGCTACCACTTGCTCTGTAGCAGCAGCACACACAATTCATAGAGACATAAGGATTCACTGAAAGAAGCCCTGATATATCCGGCAAAACAAGCTTGTAAATCCAAAATAAAATATAAAAAAATAAGAAAACTGTTTGATGAAATTGCTTTTATCATGGTTTCAGAAATTAACATTGAGTGAGGACAAAATGTTGGTGGAACATGACAAAGACACTGATGGATTTAGGATATTTGTGGTTAATCCCAAGAGATGCTAATGACACCCATTATATCTGGGGCTGCAGCACATCAAAGCTCTCCGGACTAGACTTTACGTAACCTCTGCTGTACACACTACAAAGTACAACAGAAGTTAGATAAATGCAGGAGGTATAAGGCTAACCTGTTAAACATAGTGCAGCTCGATCAATTATATTTAGTCTACATGTAATCAAGAGGGAGCAGAGATTAATGCTTCCTTATCCTCTTCTCAGACTGCAAGCTACCCCTACAGCCTACATCTGCCCAGAAGAGGGACAGAGATCATCTAACCAAATCATTATTTCATTGTCAGGACATTGTACCATAAAATCAACATCAATACAGATTAGTGACGACAGCTGTGCTTAATCATCGGGTATATCCATGCATAAATGTATGATTAACGAAGGAGTTGAAGATGGCATAAATCATCTTAACTTGACTGTCATACTTCCCCAACTTCGGCTCCACGCACAGCCGTTACTCTGCCGAGTCACAGCCACCTCTGTTCAGTCTCCTGCCCTTTGTATTTTAATGCGGCGGCATAAGGCCAGATAACTGTCACATCAACATGACATATTGACCAGCAGTCATTCTGAAGCTGCTGTCCTGCAGTGATGAAATCGTTATTTTAAAATCATGCTGTCATTTGACAAACTCAACATAAATCCCAGTTAATGGTAACAACTATGCTGTGTATTTGGTGTTTGGCATTTAAAATGAGCAATCCCAGTTAGAGTCAACTAAACAATGCTTTCTTAACTTTATTACCATGCAGTCTCTGCTGGACATACAGTGCTGTTGTATCATTATGTTATAAGGGAGAAAATACTGTGGTTTGTTTGTGTTTTAATAAACAAACCATTATTTTCTTGGGCAGTACTGAGCCCAGGATGCAGTGATGGTGCCCCTTCAAAATTAATGTCAATATTTGCACATGGCAAAGTGAGCAATGCCATTAAAATGTCTAATTCACTGAAGGAACCAAGCAGGCCTGCACCAAATGCACAATCCAAATCTTTCTTGCCATTTTCAGCATGTAGAGCTTTTAGCTCAGAGGTTGTCGTTTCCCGTAGCGAAAGGGATTTTGGAAACTGCAGACATCGGAAGGGAAGGAGATCGCTGACATGCGTGGAAGAACTGGCTAGTAACTTCAGTATATATCCGGTGCGTCACACTGATTTCCACACAGCCGTTGATGCTCACTAATCTGGCAGTGAACTTTATGCAAAAGCTCCATTTACACTTTGAAACACTGAGCCAATGTCGTCAGATTTACGCAGTCTGGAGGCTGTTCTAAAAGGTGTGCCTGCAGATTTACCCATCTTAATGTGGACACATTCTCAAACGTTGATATACCCATTTTACAAGCATGCAACTGGCATTAGTAAACACTGACAACGTAAATCACAGGTTACCCAAAGAAGTAGTTGCCATTTTTTAAAATTATTGTTAATTAAAATGCAATTAGCTGTTTAATAACATAGGATACCCACATTTGTTCATGATATGTTACATCAAATAGATCTTAGACATATGAACAGCTTTACGATGTGTTAAAAAAATTACATATGCATTAGTATTTTACTTGTCTAATGAAGAAACAGTCTGATTTCCCTTCATCGCTACGTATGGAGTGCTTCACTTCTGGAAGAATATGCTATTTATTTCCCAAAATATGAATATTAGGTTGCTTTAAAACTTCTTTTTCCTAGTCTTTTGCTGCCAACACATATAAGCATACATCATCTACTTTTTGAGCTCAACAGGGGCTTCTAGAAAGGTGCTCTGATCCGTTTGTTTACTTGGAAGAGTTACACGTAATTCTACATTTCAACTACTCAAAAAGGTCGACACATAAAGGAAAATGGCAACTCTCCAAATAAACAGACTTGTGGGGAGAAGGGACAAAGACCATCAGGCAACATAACAGGGTGTAAAAGGTCTATGAGGCAAGCAACTAAGGTCACCTAAAGACAAAGGGGCTATATTCAATTCTTTGACAAATCTTAATAACTGAAAGGTGGGGCAATAAACCAACACAGGTCAGAAAGCACAGAAGCTTCTATCCCACAATGTAAACCACAACTCCCATTGGATGCAGGGTTAACCTACATATGAGATGCCTTCTTGTTGCTAAATCCAAAGCAAACAGGAGACAGATAGCAGGGAACAAGCTGTCCCTACTTGGGCCACAGTCCTCTACAGATTCCCCAAAGGCGCAGGAGACGGGAGGAAGGAACGAGGCAAGAGGAGGAGGAGGAGGAGAAAGATGAGGAGGAAGAGGCAGGAAGTGAGGACAAACTCACCACACTGGCTACCTGGGCCGTTTTGGGTCGTTTTGAATGGTCCAGAGCAAAGATAGTATACTCAGAGAGAAAAGCGGGCTCTGCTATCATCCCGGCCAGCATCTGACCCCGTCAGTGCAGTATCGGGACGAAAGGTGGGGAAAGGAGAGGAACACAGAGAGCAATGAGAAAAACAACACCATGAGTGTGAAATAGCGCTGAGGGGAGTGTCTAGCCAGCCTTTCCAGAGTAGGCTGGCCGAGAGAGATGGATGGAGAGAAAAAGCAGAGAGCTAGAGAGAGTGGAGAGTGAGACAGAGGGAGAGACACTATATGAGTTGGAAGAAAAATAAGAAGAGCGGAAAAGTGAAACAATCAACATTAATGTCATGAATAACAGTTTGGCATCTCTATATACTATATACAGTCTTTGGTTATGAGGTTATCAAAAACAGGCTAAATCTGCCTCCAGTAGTCAAGTAAAATCTTTCAGAGATGTCAAAGTGTTAAAGATTTGTGAGGTGAAAAAAGATGCTGCAATGCCACAAAAAGCTTCTAAGCTGAGGGCTTGTGATCCTGCGTTGCAACAACACATCTGCACTTCCAAAGGATGGGGGAGAATGTAGAGTCTAGAAACCTGACCAAAACAGGCCCTGTCATTATTTCAGTTTGAGGTCTGCAGTGCTGAAATGTCAAAAACTTGTCAGGAATGTGTGATTCGGATTATTTTTTATCTGAAGATCAAACAGTTAAGACTACAAACATCATATTTAAACTCTAAAACAGATGTGTTAGCCATATGTTGCATCATCTTACAGTCACTGTCAGTACCTCACTGTCTGTCTACCTCTTTCAAATGAATCAAAGGAGTCTTAAACAGACGCGCTCACGTACACTATGGCAACAATCAGTAACCAGCCACCGGAGACAGAAAAACACAAAGGAGGACGCATCAATTATTCATACACATGCTGAAATATGGTCTGCTCTCCACCATGAAAATGCTCTTCCTATAGTCTTGAAATGAGATTCTCTTGGATGAGTAGTTTCAGAATAGTAGTGTTTCAGTATAGTAATGAAAAGTAACTTCTCTTGTGTCAAAGAATGAGCTTTTATAATAAAAAAGAGTAAATTAAAGCTCTGATATTTAATTTGTGTTGCAAAAGTTCTGAAAATGAAAGATAAAGATCAAATGCCTTGGATTTAAGTTTTTTATCTTAATGTCTTAACATACCAGATCTATACAATGTCATCAAAGTTCACAGGGGTTCATAGCGTTGCAACACTGCAAAACACAGTGTTATCCTGGCCCATAGGTTACCATGAATTATAAAGACCATGTGATGATAGCTCCAATATGCAATCCAATAAGCTTGGGAGTCTGGTGTATAATATGCATTGCTTATTACTTTATTTTAACTTGTGTTGAGAGGAGAGGACAGGTAGTGAAAGTTAATTCTTTCAAAAGTGACAGCATTATTGGTTACCTTCGCTCGGCACAGCCATCAAAAAGGCACTGGTATGCTACTGGGGGAACATTAAGCGTAACAAAACACATGACAGATACTTGAAGACTGACAGAAGCACTGCTCTGGATTGAAAATTAGAATAAGCTGGGGAGAGAGTATGACATTTTGAGCACAAGCACACATAAATACATATACAGAAATAGAAATATTTGTACATCACAGGCTGACACCATGCTCACCTCTCTGTCACTGGGAGAGGGTGTGCCATCATGATAAGGAGGGGTTTGGCTGCTGCGCCGGTCTCCACTGCCCATCTGTTAAAATAAACTGAATCATAACTATGCTCGTCTTTCTTGTTTGAATAAGGTCAATCCTTTTGGTTGCCTGCCATACAAATATTTGATTGACGACTACAATACTGCTGTTTGTGTAATGTAACTCGTCTCGTCATTGCTGGTTTTGCAGAAGGACAAGGGGACTGATGAACGGCAAACAAACTTTAGGTAACTAGTTGAACTGTCTCTAACAAAGGGTCAGGCTGCATAAAGAACAACTTCAACTGTCAATAAAAAATCTCACACATGATGAAAAAGGAACTAAAGCTCTGTCTCGGCATGTTAAAACATACATATGTATATATAGCACGTCTTTCAATCTAAAATCTGAAATCTATATAAATGCAAAGACTTTTCATTTCAAAACTTTTAAATGCTAGATACAAGATGCCTCCTGCTTCACTAAAAAAAATCACTCTCACTGTATGTGCAGTGCAAACTTAAATTTTCCACATCATTCTTAAATAAGTGGAAGCTGCTAATAAACTACGATAGGTTTCCAAACCATCTATTGTATCACAACCCCCCTTGACAGGTTACAGTTTGTATTTACTGTTTTAGATTTTAAAGCCAAACCATAAAGCTATGAAGAATCATCTGTGTTCAAGCTGCAGATGTTAAAAAATTAAACAGACACATGCAAACTTGTGCAGCAGTGACAAATGAGGACAGGATGGACCTGAGCAGCAGGAATATGATGAACACATGTAGTATATTCCAAAAGACCCTGTAGCCAGACATGAAGCAGTTTTGTTGCACTGTCTTAAATTTTTTATATACTTTTAACAAGATTTTTAAATCTGAGCTAGTTTCTCCACTATTTATAGCTCATTTAGTACAATGTTAGGCGTTTGGCCCCAGTGAGATTTGCAAGTGTAAAATAGTTTAAATAAAGTGTCAACAGCAGCTGCCAGCTGACATCCATTTGAAGCCAACACAGGCAACATAACACAGACACACCCATATTGTCAAAATGTCCATTATATGACTTCAAGATGTTATTTTGTTTGGTATGTTTTTTTTCCACCCGGAACAACGAGATTTACCAGTTACAGGTTTTCCTAAACGCACCTCTCTAACTACCAGCAGCTACTGACAGCTAACTTAAGAAGCTAGTTAACTGACATGGAGCATTAGCATGGAATAACGTGTACAATAGCAAAAGGGCCAAGCGACCAGTCAAGTTAAGAAAAGTTAACAGCTTATGGGATACCTTTCAACAATGACCAATACTTCTGAGACACGATAACCATCTTTATGTGGAGCACCACAGTAGTGTAAACAGATATTAGCTTAGCTTGTTAGCTTCGAGCACCACAACAACCAACCTGGGCCTGCTGTGGTGACTGCGCATTCCTCTGCGGCGACTGCTCCTCGTTTATCTTCTGCTTAAGTTTCTTAAACATCTTGCCACGCCGATGTAGCTAACAACCTGCGAGCAGATGTCTACTATGCGGCGGAGATGTGTTTTGTCTCCTTTTAGCTTGACATCCAGTTCTCCGGGCCAGACTTCCTTGTTCGCCTCTGATTTTCAGCAGGTGGCAGGGCCGTCTGCGCATGTGCGGCCAACGTGGAGGACAAATGAAACGTCAGAGTTAAAGGGACAGTGAGGCGTCATTTAGCTACAGCGCCCCCAGTGGAGGGAGAAAAGCATCACAGTGATATTTTTAGATGTTGATTTTTTTAATGTTACTATGAAAAAATGACATTGAATATCGCAGTGCACATTTAAACACAGGATGGACAAAATATTTCGAACTATTTATTTGAACCAGATGATGATGATGGATTGATGGGTGGATGGATGGCTGGATGGATGGATGGATGGATGGATGGATGGATGGATGGATGGATGATAGATGGATGGATGGATGGATGGATGATAGATGGATGGATGGATGGATGGATGGATGATGGATGGATAATTTCTGTCATAAAGGAGAAAACAGATACATAAAGACAAAGACAAATATATGTACAGCACTTTGGAGACGTTTTTGTTGTTTAAATGTGCTATACAAATAAAGTGGATTGGATTGGATTGAAATACAGTTATAGGGCAAATCAAACTGTCAAATTTAGCAGATCTTTATTGAAGAACATAAAGTAGGCTGATTGTACTTGAATTCACTTCATTGATGCACACAATACACTATCCTGGTGTTTCCATTTTTCAAGGTATTTAAAACAGGTATCTAATGAGTACAAATAAATGACACCCAAACAACCACGATAAACTAATTACTGTGAAATAATAACAAAGTAAAATGACAAAGGTAGGTTTGAAACTCAATGTTTTGTTTTTGTCAACAAAGTTTTATAGGATGTATTATTATCAGACACATTTCTGTAATGCCATTTATTACTGGAAATAATGTTTCCGTTTCTTGACTACAATACTTTTCATTTTTATATAGCTGGTGCAGCGGCTCCTACCCTTTCACTAGTGACGGTCTAAAATGAAACAAGTTGCACTCATGATCCCTCATCCCAGGTTGTGGCCTCACTGTGGATGTTAGGAGTTTGAATTTCAATCAAAAAGTGATTTTTCCTTTCCCCATGGTTTGATGTGAATATTTTTTACAAGCCTTCAAAAGTAAATGTTTGCAATATTTTGCAAGAAAACACTAAAATGAGGGAAAAGTCCAAATTTGTTGGTGGTGGTAGTACAAAATTTGGCAATTTAAGTCAAATACATTTAGTCTCTCTCTCTGTCTTTCATCTTTTAAATATAGTCATCAAACATCAGTACTAAGCCCCAGGTTGGGAGCTATTGATCTAACAAACATTCATATAATTTAATATGCCTAAAAAGGTTTAAAAACCACTATCATGCACCACAAATGAATAGCAACTAACAAACCAACATAATCAAAATATTATCCCACCTACCCCTGTTTTCTCACTTTGTAAAAAATACATTTTACAACATGTTTGCACACATGAAACAGAAGAAGTCGAGCAGATGTACATGGCAGCATTGTGTGGTCAGGAGAGGGCACTGTTTAAACATGCTTTACTATTGTTTTGCTTCTAGCCAGTCAAAAGCACAACTAACAAGACTTACATAATGTTCCATCTTGCATGCGCTATCAAGTTTTCACGGCTGGTACTGTTTTTCCGCTGCTAGAAGAAAGTTGATTACTTTCCCTGTATTCTCTGGCTGCACCCCTAAAAGTGAAAGTCACAGGGGGAAGGCTGCAGTGCTATACAGTGTTGCCAACTTAACAGCTTCTTGTGTGGTAATTAATGCCTTTGTGCTGCTACACCTGAACCCGTGCCAGTTCCTGCAGTGCAATGCTGCTAAAGTGAGCAGAGAGGTTTGTACCATCACAAGCGGATGACCTTTAGTACAATAGCTCTTTTGCCAGTGTGGCATTGAGCAGAATGGAGATTTTCTACTGTAGTAGAGTAGATGTCTTTTTCTGAGTCACGGTGCTGCAATGTTCAGAAAAATTGTATTCACAAAATACTAGCAGGATTATTACAAATGTTCTAGCTCTCCCACATGCACATTAGCACCTTCTGATTTCATCATTTTAAATCTATAAAGCTGCCATCTACAGTGCACCCACCTTTACAGAGTGTGTAAAACATGTAATAACATATTTAATGTGATTTATTCTCTACTGCAGATTCCTCTGCATAGAATTTGGGGCATTTGTCTCTCACGTGCACATACTGATGCTGCCATGATTTATAACTACTGCAGGTCAGAATTTGTCTTCTCGGTAGTGACATGACATATGAGACGCATATATCACACACAGATCAGAGCAGTTATTGTTTATATGATAGTCTGTGGAGTCCATGTGCTACATGATGGTTTACGCTGATCTTATATCTATGCATGTCTAAAAATAGAAAGTCTGTACATTTGCTCTTTATCTGAGTCATAATGTCCTTTGGTAATGCAATAAAAAACTGCAACAGACAGAGTTGATAGGACAGATCACACAGTAGGTGTGAGTCATGGTTTAAATATGTGCTATTTCCCTCCTTTGGGATCTGGCCATGTGCAAATATCTGAAATAAACATCTCTGAGTCAGACTTCTGTCTGGTGGAGAAAGAATAAAAGTCTTGTCATTTTAGGCCCTAAATGAAAATGAAGATGTTATTTGCATTTTTCCTGCATTGTGACTGGAATGCTTAAGACTCAGCAGGGCTTTTGATTTACGACGGGAGGCTGGTACAGTGAGTATGAACGATGGGTGGTTAACGGCAGAGTGGTGCAGCTCCTCTATAATACCATGCGGCTGTTAATGCCACACTCTGAGGCACACAACAGAGAGGACATGAACTCAAAACAGGGAAACTGGCTTCTGTGTGTCTGCTAGAGGCTTTGTTTTGGACTATTAAGCAGCAGCTTAGTTTCAATGTACAATACATATTTCTTCCAAACTAGTTTATAACTTAAATGTTCTGTACAACAAGGCCAAATGTTTCAAACAACAATACTATAATACTATGACTGTTGACAAGTGTAGCATAACAACAGAACAGCCGACTGAAAAAATTGTAGGTGTGAATAGTAAAATGAATGATGACTGAATTCTATTTAGCTGCTTCAGTTTCACAGCCCTGGTAGTGTGATGTCCTGGCTCACTGTCACGCTGCTGCCTGGGAGATTGTTGCTATTTCTGCTCAACCTTTAATATTTACAGTTATAAAAGAAGTCTTCCTTCACTCAAGTAAAAGTATGAATACTAGAGTTTTAAACTACACCATGACCATCATTCAAAATCCCACAGAAACACCAGTTAAATGTACATCATGTATCAAAAGTAGTAGTATTATATAGAGACATAGACAAATTATTGCCACCAGTTTATTAGTATATAAGTTGTGTGTTTCAGTTGTGGTTGCTTCAGGTGAAGCTAGTTTCTACTACTACTTTATTTACAGTTAGGTAATTTTCATTCAATTGCTTCCAGTCGAAGGATCAGGCCCCTCCACAGGGCACCAAGATAAACTCAAGGTGTCATGAGATGCTTAATGAGGTTAGAAAAAAGAAACAACAAAGTTGTGCTCCACAAATAGCTTCTCTTCTTTCAACTCTTGATTAATCTTATTAATATAGTACAATATTTGATTTTACGTCCTTTAGTCTTGAAAAATTAGTTACAGTCCCTCTCTGGTCATCGATTAAACTCCTAAAAACTCATCTCTGTGTGTCATGTTTACATACTTAATTTTTTTACAGAAAATAATTTATTAATTTATGATCCCTTCCTGCCTTCAAATGGGTTCAATGTGAATCTACACAGTTGCTTCGTCTAAAGAGTCCTCAGCTTTCTCTCCTCCCAGCCCTCCACCACTTCCTGCAGCACACCAGCTCACCTACAAGCCCACTCAAACACAATAAAACTACTTTATGCGACAAAATGCCAAGTTGTAATATTAGAATAATTCAGCCAAATATGTTTGAAACTATTCTAAAGAAGACAACGATGCAGGACGCCCCTCCCTGCAAGCTGACAAGATTGGTTCCTTAGGTTTGTTACATATGAAACCCCATCTGTTTAAGTCCATGTTGATCAGGCTGTCATTAGCACATTTCATCTTCAAGATGAAAACGAGTAACAAAAGCTTTCAAATAAATCCAAGTGGAAAGAAAGTTTCACTCACTGCTCAAGTGCAGAACCTCGGTATGAACTCCAAGACAGTGATGCACACGGCAGATTCACTGCTGTTGACTCAGTGGATTTCAGAAAACAGATCAATGAGGAAGAAGCAAGCTACAAATCTCTTGCGGGACTGTGACGTCCAATTAAATACATATCTGGAGCAGGACCTGAAAACCAAGCACATATTGCACTGCTTTTGCACCAGCGCCAGCAGCCAGTACTGCTGCAAGATGGCAATCACTGTGACATGCTGTGAAATGCTGACCAGAGTTAGTACTGCTGCAAGAGTTCCTTTATGAGCTTTTCAACTGGCAGAGATGGGTAAAGCTGCAAAGTTATTGAATGAGAGTACATTTTCATACAACATAAATTTAACAGTACTTCTTTTTTCAGTCAGTAATCACAACATCTAATAATAAAATCTGGGAATAATAACCAGATGAAAAAATTATGTGTGCAGGTGTGAGGTTATAATAAAGCAGGCGGCTCTGGAAAGCTGATATGTGCAGCAGTATAGGCCCAAACTCTGCCTCATGGAGTGTTTCCTGAAATTTCAGCTTTACACATAATTGTGTCCCTGGAGGGATACACACTGATTAAAAACTGGTCCACTTCATCGCTAATTTGGTGTTTCTCATCACAGCTCTTTCTCACCTCCTTCCTCTCCAAAAATGTCTTCACAGTGCAGAGCAGATCCTGGCTACACTTTTTTTTAATTTATTTTTTTCTTTAGCCTAAGGGATGGCCATCTGAAGGAGCCTCTCTGCTGCCATGTTTAATATTCTCCTCATAATTCCCCATTTCTTAAATTTCCATGAAGCGGACAGTTACAGTAAACTGCTGCCTTCTTCTACAAAGGGTAAAACAGGCATTAAAGGGTATCCAGGGGGGCAAGTGACTCTCATAGAGTCTCATAAGTGTCTGAAAGTGTCTTTAAAATCCTTTCCTTCTATTTGTTTCTATGCAGTCTTATACGGTTGTTTAATGGTGCCCATGTTCAGATTTACAGATCAGTCAGTGGTGGTAATAATCTTCCTCCCTGTCCAGATTTTCAATGCTGTGTGTGTGTGTGTGTGTGTGTGTGTGTGTGTGTGTGTGTGTGTGTGTGTGTGTGCATGCAAAGGCTTGAAACACCAAGAACCTAACAGCTGTAAATCAAAACTTTAAAGCTGGTTTAATTTATATTAGTTGAAAAATGTCCATCATGTACCGAGGTTGATGCTTTGGCACTGACTGATGATCAAGGCCTGATACACAGACCAACTCTTGCCCCTTTCCCATCTCCCATGGTGTCATCATCTGGTTGTTCTGTGCCCATGCATCCTGCCACAGAGAGGGTGTGCCAGCTTTGGAAGCCTGTTTCAAAAAGCCTTTTCTGGGCATGTGTTTGTCACTGGCATAAGAATAAGCATCTCACAGCTAAGAGCGCAGCCAGCGATTTTCATGCCCAGTTGAAAACAGTGATACATGATGATTAGCAAACCTTTTTCATGAGCATTCCATTAACATGACGAGGGCTGCTGAGGTCAAGTGCCAAAATCAGTAATAAAACGTCCAAAAATATGTCTTTATAAAAAAACCATTCACTTTCTTGGCGATTTTTGTAAAATCATCATGCACATGTACATTCATTTCCTAACAGTATATATCCCCGAATACACACATATAAACAGTGAGGGTGTGTCATTTGGTATGATGAAAGTGTGACATGGTATAAAAATAATTACCCCTACTTTGACATTGCTGCATTTTGTTGTGGTGGTTTGAAAAAGGGTGGATCCACTAGATGGAGCTGCCCCTGCATCCCAACACACCCACCTTACTGAACACAGGATAAGGGTTTGCAACATGTTATAAGGGAAGAAACAGAGGGAGAGAGAGAGAGAGAGAGAGATACTGCAGCTCTTATTGGACAGCCCGTGATAATTAGTTGTAGCCTGAAGAGATGGCATTAACATTCACTGTCTGTATGAGGTGGCCAGTATCAGTCTCCGCTAAAAAGACACATTACCCCACTTTCACAAAGCTGACAGCTCACAACAGACAAAAGCAGAATATTTATTATAGCTTGTTAAATTGCCAGCTGAGCATCTGAACTGCACCCATCTCATTAAGTGACTGCTCATTTTTTAGGGGCTCATAATAGAAAGCACACTGAAGTCTCTCATCTGAAATACACAGGGGCTTCTAAGTGGAATTCTGTCCGAGAGGTGTGGAAATCAGTTTAGGTTCAACACTCGGGATACATGCTCAGAAAAGATGGAATCACTAAGAGGTTAAAGTAAGATTATTGTGGGGCTTTTGAACAAATACACGTGCATGTCAGTAATGAAGTCAACAGTCAGTGAGGGTCAAAGTGCCATAACAGGTTGGTTTATTATAATCAAGATCACTAACATCAATTTTATAAAAGCTGAAGCACTTTGTTGCAGTTATGTAGCACACCAATCAACAGACTGGTGCTCTGGTAGTATGTTACCAGTGGATAACCAAACCTACATACAAGATAAACCCCTTTTCCAACAGGTAAAAACACCCAGACTGCTACTGGTGCCACAAAAAAAACCTTTCAGGTCCCACACTGATCTCATGCCCAGAGACATTCAGAGATGGGGGGAGCTTTAAGACCATTTAGAAACCAATAAACACGAACTGAGTGGATGTTTTCATGTCACTTGTTGTGCTTTATTGCAACCTACACTCGTGTTTACATCTGACTTCTCTCCTGCTCTCTGTGCTCACATATGCTAAATTTGTGCTCACAAATTTAGCACCAAATTTCTGATGAAGCTGCTCTCATTTACACATTTTGGGGCAGTGGTGGCGCGACAGGTTAAGCCCTAAGCTACTAATTGGGAGGTCAGAGAATCGATCCCCTACTGCAGCCACCGTAGGGCCCCTGAGCAAGGCCCTTAACCCTTGACTGTGCACAGCACCGCAGCAGCCCACTGCTTCTAACTAGGATGGGTCAAATGCAGAGAGGAATTTCCCCAAGCGGATAAATAAAGGTTAAATTATTCTTATTATTATTCCACTTCTGTTGTCAGACATGAAACAGTGACTGAAATGCAGCCCATTAAGACTGCATGTTAACCAGCAGTCACATGGCACTCACTTTCAAGCTGAAATTCTGCTAAACTACTGATTTTATAACCACAACATTGTCTGACAATCTGACCATACACAATGGCAATATTTCAGCGTCAAATGATCACCCAGAGAGAGAGGGTTAGAACTAATAGAAAGTTCTGGTTCTGGACTCATTCATGTAGGTTGGCTGCTGTGTGGTCAACTGTTTGCTTTGTACTGTCAATCACAGACACAGAGAGAGTCTTCCTCCTGAAGGAGCGAGGACAGCAGCAGTTCATCTGCATTTAAAGCTACAGACACTGAAACAGCCCGTTTAGAATATAGGCCTAAAACCAGAGGTTACATAGCCACGGTGAAATGAACCATCTTGGCAGTATTTTGAACTGAAAAATTGAAAGGGACACAGCCTTGCACTGCACTAGTCACTCCTGCAAAACAGCTGCAGCACAAAAACGATTAGCTCTATACTCTACCAAACAGAAGGAATAAAGTATTTAAAACAAAGTAAGAGCAACCAGCATGCCTAACCCCTGTGAGTTTAAGATAATGCATTTTCATATTAGTCCAATCACAGGTACACTATTATATAATATTTAAGAGACATTTTCTTACCTTGCCTCTATACTACTTGGACTCTTATGACCTTTTACAAAGAAAAAAATTTGAAGACACATTGTGTAATAAAGTGATTAGTGTTTTTAAAGAAAAAAACAGCACTTGTCCCTTTACCAAAGAATAGTTCAAATCTGAAGCACTGAAATCACTTTCCTCAATCTAATACGGATACAGTAATACAGCTGCTACAGCCTTACTTGGTCTGGTATGACCAGCAGCTAATGGTGGTTAATTTCCAGGTTTTGGCTTAGGTTTGGACCCAGATACAGAACACAGAGAGGATGATGGTTAAAAAAGAGAGAGAGATTTATTTTTACAAAGTTTCAGAAAGGGCAGTGGAGGCTGAGGGCTGATAAGCTTGGTGGTGGATAGCTGGAGAACGATGTGGAGTGACCAAAGTAGGGCTGAAGGATCACACAGGAGAATCTACAAAGGAAAGCACAAGTATCGCTGGAGAAGCCGGAGACTCACTATTGTTATACCAAAGGCATGGAACAACCCTGTGCTGGAGTGAAGGAAAGACCAAGTTTGTATGGAGCAGCTGATGTTCTGGAATGAGCTGCAGGATGCCTCATCAGACTGCAGCAGGGAGACAAGCCACACCCTCAGCAATGCACTGAAAGGTAAAGGGGGAAGAGGAGCAAGGAGGAAAACAACGCAAAAGGAAACCGATCCAAAGCACGAAACATAACAGCTAAGACCAAACTATAGATAGATATTTGTTTTTAACTGACATCTCTTGCTCAGTTTGTTGACTTTGTGATTCTTCTCTGCAGTACTATTAATAAAAGTTCAGCATCGTCATTATCCTGTAATTGACACTTTTGGCTTCACTGGCTGCTGTTCAGCAGATGTGGATTAATCTCACTTTAATGGCTGGCAGACTGACAACTGTGAAAAGGTGATTAGCTTTTGTGATGCACTGTTTAAATATTTAATATATTATTATAATAAATTAATATTATTTACTATTCTGGCAGCTGGGGCAGCAAAAAATAGTGGAAAGTAACAAAAATAATAATCCTTAATTTAAATGACCTCGTGTATTTTTGGATGCTTAGATAGATAGATAGATAGATAGATAGATAGATAGATAGATAGATAGATAGATAGATAGATAGATAGATAGATAGATAGATAGATAGATAGATAGATAGATAGATAGATAGATAGATAGATAGATAGATAGATGTAAAAACATATGTAATTACATTACATTACATTACAACAAAGATTTTTGTTTTCATACAGTCCGGTGTATTTCTGTATGTATGTATTTATGTATTTATGAAGTGACTTCACTGGTTTTAATCTGGATTTTTTAATTTTCTGGCACTATTATTAATAAATGATGCAAAACTGATGTGTGGGATAATCTAATTATGTGATAAGCAGGAGCTTTGAACATTTCACTCTGTGTATAAACCTCTTGTGGGCACGAATACCAGCAGCAAACATCTCATGTTAAATAGTTATCCATTACATTCCCTATAGCCTGGGACTCACACAGAGCCACACATTTCCCTGAGGACATCATTGCTTTTTCACTTCCTTGCTTTTGTTTCATCAGTCAGCATGTCTTAACTTTCTCTGTAATTGCTGTGGGAAGAAGGAAAAGATGAATCTTGCCGTTTGGAGGTATTGCTATGGGGTGTGAGGGAGTGGGGGGTTATGCTACATGTGTTCTGGTAATTGTTTCGGCTTCTGCGTGATTCCACCTGGGGACTGGTTGTACTTGCATTTGCCTCATGAGAATGATGACATTCATTACGAGGACCCTCCCCTCTGTTAAAAGATTCAGCATCTTCAAAGGAGGACGGTACACCTGGATGGAACATGTTTATGTAACAGGAACAACATTTCCAGACGGCTGCACTGGTATCAGCATTGCTATCTCTTTGGCAAATGGATTTCCATCCCTCTCCTTGGTCAGAGCCGCTGGCATCTCCAGTTTACATGATTACCTTGGTGCATTAAACATCATATTCAGCTTCATCTGCAAAGCTCATTAGTGCTTTCGTCCACTGATTTGGCATGAAATTGCAAAAATACTGAAAAGTAAATCACTATGTAACATTGATTTTGTGTTTATGAATTGTTTTCAGGAGTGCAGCAATCACTGAGACTGAGATCATGTCCTCAGTACATTCATTCAGTCATTCATTCATTTATTCATTCTTTTATTTATTGTAATTTGAACATTTAAGTTACCCAGGTGGAGTTCATGTTATTTATATTCAAAATAAAGTAATTTATAGTCTGATTTCTGGATCTTATGTCAATTGCAATGAATAACTCAAGCTTTAGATATTTTCCCCTTGAGTATGTACTGTGGCAATGTTGAGAAAGCTGGGAAACATGCTGTAGATCATCAGGTTTAACACTTTCATGAACTCAGTCTTTCATTGTCATACTATTTGCTGTTAGCATCTTTTCAACAAAAGCCATTTAATGTAGTAGACACTTTATTATGTACTCCAAGGTGATCCAGCACAACAGCTCTGTCTGTTTTAATGCTATGAGTTGATGCTGACACTCTATTAGAGGCATTAAAAAAAGAAAAAGAACGTTTCAGCACAGAGGTCAAGCTGTTTTGTTTTACTGACCTGCGTTATATCCCGCAGCCCTCATGAATGCACACTACATGTATACATGTAATATGATGTGTTCAGTCCGCCGCCACCTTCAAATGACCTCAGTAATAAACACATAATTGAGTTTACATGTTTCTGACAGTGTCACCTATGAGAGTTTCATAATGACAGATGGTTGTATTGAATTTCATCACATAATGCAGCTCTAATAAAGCTGCTGCTGACTGTATTTACATTCTGTAATACCCCTATATATTAAACCTTTCTATATGTAGAGGCCAAGTCTGCATTTTGTCCCAACGGTTTGAAAGTTTTTTAATTAAATCTTAATCATGTCGCCTTCGTTTCCCAAACAATCCCTACTTCTGCTGTTGGAAATTTGAAAAAAATGAATAAATTAAACATGCAAGTGTTTGTTACAGAAGTTATCAGAGATGGCAATTACTCAGCTGCAATGTTTCTATAAAACAGAAACGAAGTCAAATGTGCTTTTTTTTTTTTTTTTTTTTTACATTTTTGGCAACAGATGGTTTTTGATTCTTGCAAGAGAGCAGCCAAATGGCACAAGAAAGGCACATCCACAGTTGTTAAGATGAATATATTGCCGTAGTATTCCTTTTAGATTGACTCCTTTCTAAAAACAACATTAGCTGCACTGAAAACCCACAATGGTGACAAAGCTGCTGTATTTTTGACAAAACTCAACAAGTGTCTGCTCAAGTGTCACACAGAGAGTTTGTTACCAAGGTGACCACAGCTGTCTGGGAGTTGAACTAGAACTGAAATCTCAAAGATTACACCTTAAATACTAACCCACGCTGAAAATAAAAACCTATTTCAGTGATTTTACCTTTGGTGTCTTTTCACAACTTTCTGATTGATGCTTTTTATGCATTTTGTGCGACTAGGATGCATGACCTCATTATTTCTGAAATCTGGACACAGCCTTGACTGCTTCGCAACTTTATTATGCAGAAATAATAGGGAACTGCTGTGAATGAATACCAGACAGTAGCAAGCAGTGTTGCGTACTAACTGGTGAACTGAGAATTGTCACTTATCTCCATGAATCCCATCAAGTGAGCTCCAATTAGCCTCTACGCTGATATGAATATGCGTCTAATTAGATACACTTTTGTGTTTTTGGAACTCTACAAGGCATCTGCCACCACAAACAGAGGCTCATCTGCTGCCGACTGTGTGATCAGACATTATTCTTGCCTGTTAGAATGTCTCCAGTGGGTTCTTGCTGTGGACACTGTGTAACCTTGACTAGGGTCTGACAAAGCCAAGCTGAGAGAGCAGCTGCAGGTCCGGTCTCACCATTCATAGGCCAGAGCGAGTTTCTGTCTAAGCAGGGAGGGTTATCTATCTGTCCCCTGATCACCACAATAGTGCTAATAAGATGCTGCTTTGTGGCAGAGGATAAAAGCAACCCTGCTGGTGACCGTGATTCCTCCCCCTCGGAGCTCTTGGAGGCGGAGCTGAGACAGCGGAGCCATTAGAGAAGAAAGGAGCAGTAATCTGATCATGTCCAATAGAGACAAATGAGGCATCAGTCAGCTGTGCCATAATCTCAACCTTCTGCCTCGGAGCGAATATAAATTTCTCATCTGCTCTGTGTTTACATTTGATGACATGTTGGTGGATTCGGTCATATCCTGGTGTCTGTATCGTTATGGTAACCTTTTCACTCACTTGACAGCAGAAAAACCACACGGTTTGGCTCTATGAGTGCAGCCCCATCAAATAAATTGTAGGCTGGAAGAGCGCCAAGGAAGATGCAGTTACTCATAATGATTGAAAAGGCTTTAGTCTGCTTATGTTTGAAATTGCTCACTAAAGAGTTCACATTTGAGACTATCATTTAGATTTTGGAAGGAGGAAACCTGCAGTCATGACTGAAAACAGATTACAGATCAATTTTAAATGTGATATATTTCAAAAGAACAAAGCTAATAAGTTTTGTCTAATGAAAAGTGGGATGACTATTGCATTAAACTCGATTTCTTGACTGATGTGCTGGTGGTTTTGGTAAAATGCTTTATTGCTTCGTAAATAAGAGCAGCCCTAATAAATCCAGGCTTCTCAAACAGAAGTATCAGGCTTGTGTGGTTGAGGCTCTTCTAGTTCAGGAAGTTGTACTTTTAGTTGTGTTTTTTTCCACATTGGCCATAGCAGTATTTTAAAAATATGACAGGATAGGATTATATAATACAGGTTCCTATAACCCCCCTGCATGCTGCCTACCTGAGGCGTTGCTACACTACAGGTAGCTTGCAGAGGCAGAGACTCAGTGGCTTATAATGACAGTATGAGCCTGTGTGAAAATCTCTAGAAACTGCAGAGCAAGTCAGATGTTTGCAGTTGTACCATCCGGCTTTAATGTAAAATTGTATGTATGTATGAAGCTGTATGTTATTTAAATCTGCAATAGACATTATCTTGGCTTTAACCAGTCCTAAACTGAGCTCAGTGAGATTCAAGTCCTGAATATGGAGCCACTGGTGTTCTTTCTTTACTTTCTTTTTCTGTGTCATTATTTTCTTTATCAGTTTCTGGACCCTAAAAAAGTTTTAACTGAATCGTACAATGTCCATATTCAGGGACTTGCTTCGTCCGATTACATTGTATTATAGCACCATAATGCTGGTTGCATTTTTCCGTCTCGCTGGTACGTAACTGTGGGGGAACCATTTATTTTGATATGAGTGGGCATGAGATATTCACACATCACAGGGCCACGACCTATAGGAGCAGAACGCACAGTTTAACAAAATCATCCCACCGTCTGAAAGAGAGGTTTCGCAACCGTTTCTATAAAAAGCTTCCGTGAGGCTGCTCTGAGTTTCCACAATCTGCTGACTAAGATGCCTGCAAGAAAGCAGCGCACCTTATCAAATCACTTTTAATATACTGCAACGGAACTTTTCTTCTGCGGTCCACAGCAACAGATGTATAATTCCCTCAACACTCCCGACACTTCTGCTGAACATCTAGTTTGCAATGAGAGAGCTGCTGCGGTCACTCTCTCTGAGTCGTTTTGTGAGGAGTGTGCTTATGTTCTACAGTCCTATATTCACACAGCCCTATGTTCCCACATTCCTAAGATATTTTTCAAAATTAGGCCCTGTGTTCCACCACTTCCCACATTTCTACCTCTGGTAGTTAGGGGTTCGCCACTCAATCCCATGGCTGTCATTTTCAAGGAGAGAGCTAGCTTCCAAAATATTTTGAGCTCAACACCGCTACTCCAAAATGGGGTTGCTGTGGAGTGACGAAGCACGTGGAAATATCTGCGTTTTCCCTTCATGTAAACGGGGTCTTAGAAATGTGAGTCATATGAGAACACAGGGATATGAGAACATAGGGATGTGGGAACATAGAACCTAATTTTTAAAAATTTTCAGTGAAAAAAAATCTGAAAAAGGTGGGAACATAGGGATGTGGGACCATTCGGTTGTGGGAACATAGGGCTGACCCCGTTTTGTGAAATGCTATGAGATTCATAAGAAACAGATTAGCTCGAAAGCAATGAATGCTTTTTTCATTTGTGTAATTAAAGCCAAATAAACCTGTTTGTATTTCGTAAGGCTTCGGTCTTAGAGGTTTGTGTGTATTATATGTTTTCACAAGCAGATATGTGTCAATTTATCTTCTGTGGATCATGCTTCAATGCTATCATCTCCACACATCTAAATTAAAAATGTTGTGGGGAAGTGGTCAAACAGACAGACTGAGTCTACAGAGAGAGGAAACCTATACAACTGTCATCATGATGAATGAATGGCGGGCAGAGTCAGATTTCCTTCACTGTTCTGCTCACACTCTCAGTGGGTCCACAATGATTTCTGTTTAAAGCAACTCTGCCTCTGCATCATTACCAGGAATCTATACTATTCAAAGTGGGTTTTTCCACTGAGGACGCTCTATCATCTTGCAATAAGTAGAATTAGCCTTCGGTGTTACAGCTGTATCCTTAACTCATTTGTACTGGGTAAATAAACAAACCATAAAATCTTGACTTTTCTGAGATCATGGAATTATCCCAGAGCTGTGGGTTTACAACAGAAGTACCAGCCCATGACGCTCTCTGCTCCAAGGGATTCACAGCTACAAACTGTGCAGCTCTTGGAAGTCAAAGCTGTCCAATCAGCCTTTTCCCAGTAATTAACAAGCCCTTGCTGCGTCTCATCCCACTGTCGATTTGGCTTCTGTGTTTTTGCCATCTTGAAGGAATAAAGACAATTTGAAAAAGGAAAACACTGTGATGGCCCACGGTGCTCTCTTGGGCATCCGCTTATTCTAATTAATTGCGCTTCATTCACAAATGCAAAGTTAAACATCGCCTGCATGTGCTGAATATAAAAAGTCAACAGTGCTGCTGCATTAGACTGCTACTGGGCGCTAACATGAGCATGTTTATGGCAGATAGGCATCCAAAGTGGGTCTTTCTGCTGTGAAGCACTCTTCGTGGATACTATCTTTCTATTCTGAAGCGGTGTTTGATTAATAAAAAAGATTATGATCGTAAAAAGAACTGGCAACACATTGGCTGAAATACGCCTGGGATGCTTAAAAGTCTGCTTCTCTCCTCCTGTGCCATTTAGCTTGTTGGGGAAAGTTATGATATGTTCGTTTGTAATTCCATTCTGCTGGCTGCCCTTGAGATCTGGGAGCTGTTGGGAAGGTGAGTGGATTTGAAAGGTATAATAACACAGGAGAGCTGCAGCAAACTACAACAGCCCAGAGCTCTTACCTGGACCGCCTCCATGGTTTCGACTGGACTGTTGTCATGAGTGTCTCACCAAGAGAAATGTGCTCTACAAGATCCTCTTGAAAGGCTGCGATTTCGAGGACATGTGGAAAGCTTGTCTCACTCTGCAGAGGGAGTGAAAGAGAACATGTTGCATAAAAGGCATTAAGTAGGTTGAAAGATGATACAGTGGATAAATGGGCCAGGTTGTGGATGTGGAGGGAAGGTAGAAAAGGTGAGACAGTTAAAGGATTCAAGCAGAACTTTTCATTATTGTATTTTTTACATTTTACATAATACTTCTCTGAGGTATCTCAAACAAAACTGCTTTCAGACGAGAACTGTAATGTGGAAAATCATACATTGTTGCAGAGTCGGCCCTTCCCAATGTGGCGCCCTAGGTGAGATTTCATATGGCGGCCCCCTCCATTGGCGGTTTACATACGCTTACAAAAGAAAAATAATGCCTTGGATTTATATAGCACTTTTCTAGGCACTCAAAGACGCTTTACATTGCATTATTCAGGTACTCCATACTTGATGAGTAAGCTATGTATGTAGCCAGAGCTGCCCTGGGGTAGACTGAAGGAGGTGAGGCTACCAGTCTGCGTCATCGGCCCCTCCGACCACCACCAACCACTCACTATCACACTGCATTCACCCAGGCTTCCTGGTGTTCCCTCACGGTCTCCCATCCAGGTCCTGACCAGGCCCAACACCACTTAGCTTTCGAGATCTGACAGCATCGGGCATCCACAAGGCAGTATGGCCAAGAAATCAAATAGCATTGTTTTGTAATAATAATAATTGGGCATTGCTTTACATTTTAATCAATGTGAGTTCATAGTAATAACTCCTTTAATATAATTATATTGAAGGTGAATTTTTCCTGATTTGTGTGGTGCCCCCTGGAGGTCATGGTGCCTTTAGCATTGCCTATATTGCCTAATGGGTGAGCCAGCTTTCATTGTTGGATAGGATTCACCTCAGTCCACTGCTGAGAAGGCGGCAGGTTGCCAAACAGATGCATTTCTTTAACGAAATGAAATGCTGAATGAGGTGCCTTGAACCTGCCTCCTCTTCTCCTCAAATAATTTACCTTTCGGGATTTCCTTGGGAGAGTTATTGTCGTTGGACTGTAAATCTAATTGGATCCTTGATGGCAAATCCTTCTCAACAGGGAAGAGCGGGAAAATGGTTTTCATTTAGAGCAAATGCACGCAGACATGAAATCACAGAGGCAGAAAAGACGGGGATTTAAGTTGTAGGACGGACGAGTTGATTGACTGACACTCCTGTCAGTTCTTGTGTCAGAGATTACAGCCGGAGTTTATTAAAGGAGAGCACCTTGGATGGCAAACACAACATGCAATTTGCACTTTACATGGGGCTTTAAACTGTGTACGTCGCCACTGTGAGGATTCAGATGGATTTTTCCACCTTCCTGGCTTCTTTAACTTGCTTTGTTTTCCTCCTTTTTTTGAATTATTCCCGCAAAGCAAAACGATTGGAAACAAATGTGCAGGTCTGAGGTGTGCAGGTGACTACGTTAAATCAATCTCCCCCAATCCCTCAAGATAAATGAGGTTTCTGAGGGGTTTCTCTCAAATCTCAGTGGACTGTGCTGGGCAAATTGGACTTGTCATGCCAGATCTGAATCAATATACTCTCACTCCTTTCTACACAGTGCATGCTTTCTCCCTCCTGTCAAATCACATGTTAGGACCTGTTGAATACATCAGACCATATTTATTCATTAAAAGGGGGCCCGTATGGGGTGTTTTGTAGTGAATATAATGACATAATAACCGACAAAAATAGAACAAAAATGCAGATATACAAGTCACAAGGTCTTTTAGTGGGCAGCAGATACACACATGCACACATATATCCTGTAAATACATCAAAAGGTTATATACAGTGTACACTTTATAAATAAATAAACTGTTTGGAGGGTTTTCAAAATGACTGATTTCGCCATATGTTCTCCATCATTGGGAGCAACTCTGGCTCAGCAGGGTGAGAGGAAATCCCTCACTCGTGTCCCTCCCCCGTTTCATCTCTCACTGTAAATGGATGTGTGTCCTCCCCTGTCACCTCATCTTTATTCACTGCAGGAGCCCTCGTTGCTGCACTCTGAAGGATTGTCTCTCCTCTGTCTTCCCCACATGCCCTCTGTAATTTCCGTAATAGGCCAGTTAAGGTGTGTGTGTGTGTGTGTGTGTGTGCCGAGTTGTAGCCAAACCACGTTATAGTGTTTTCCTACATAGGATACTTAAGTATTGATGCATTTGTTCTCAAACGGCTTTAAGGATAAACTGTGTAATGTTTGGAAGACGAAATGAGCTATTCTTCATCTTCAGAATAAGAAATAGAGTTCTAGGCAATACCACATGCCCTTGGTTAATTTAATACACTCAGGAGTTTTGCTGCTGCAGTCTCACTTGGCCGGGTTTGACCGGCAGCTTATGATGACTAATGTTTGCAGGCGTTATTGAGTCTGTTAACTGACCTGATGACCCCTCTCTAGTTGTGCAAGGTTGCTTCAAATGAACTGCATGAACCACATTAACTGCATGAACCAATTTAGTTGTAATTGTCACTCTTGGCCACAAGTGCTGTTATACAGCAGATACACTTTAATTAAAATGAGAACTTTAGCCTCTAATCTTATTTTAGAAAGACTATAAGTGAGGCATGTAGATATATTTATGATTAAACTGAGACTTTTCAACATCTTGGCCTCATGAGATGGCTAATTGTAGACTTAATGAATCATTTTACTGTGGTGACACTTCATTTTACCCCAATATTTACCATTAATAAGCTGTATGTAAGCAATGAATACATTTTTTCCTGTTCTGTCTAACCTGGTAAATTCCATTTGGGTTAGCAACCTAGAGATCTGCTCAGTATGGCGGCCTTACAGCTTCACATCAGACAAACAAAATATAAAAAGATCATAAGATTATACACATTATCCAGCCCCATATGGTAGCTGTGCACACATAAAATTCATTAAACATTTATCATTGTATTTATGAATAACTATAAATCTTTCTTTCATTGAAACCTGAATAACATGATATAAATAGTTGGAAATGTGATGAATCATCTAGTTAATAAATATTTGTCTGTGTCCAATAATATAGCATTACATATGATAACAGCTACATTAGTGTGCCATCAATCATTCTTTCAGGCTTTATAAAACACACCATGAATTATTAGTAATCAGTATAACTGTGTTTTGGATGCTTCATACTGTAGGAGGAATTGAAATAGTTGAAATGTGTACAGAAGAGGGTTCTTTTATGCTCTAACAGCAGCACTGCCCAGTGTGTGCATATGAAGGTTTAAATGAAGTATCATCAGCTAAATGCTTCACGTTGTGTCTCAGGGGTTAATCGTGTTGTTGTCAGACAACACATGGACTTGGAATTAATTTCTGCTTCGGCTCTGCTGGTTTCCTCCCACAGTCAGGTGGACTGGAGACTCTGAATGTCCTGGAGGTATGAATGAGCGTCTGTACTGTATTTCTGATTGCCTGCAATGACTTCCCTGCCTTCCAGCAAGTGCATGCTGGGATAGTCTGCAGCCCCCCATGACCCTGAAAGAAATTAGTGGGTGGAGAACAGATATAACAGGAAAAGAGAACATACTGTATTTTTTCACTTGATCAGTTTATTTTTCCATCTCATTTCCAGTCATCGCCACCACTGATGTTGCATGTTGTATTTTGTTGTTTTTCTCTGAGCTTTGTGCAGCCAGGCATGCGCTACACTACAAAGAGCACAAGCTATAATTAAATAAACGGATAGACCTCCTGTCAGTGCCACAGGCACAACTTTTCATTGATGTCTTCTCCTATTACTGGGCTTTCTTACATTTTGAGGTAAAGATTAGATTTGACAGGGATAGTCTGTGGGTAGCTGAGATAACTGTGCTGAGGATGCCCTTGTTCTGCAGTCAGCCTTGATATTTGTAAGCCAATTAACTACATTAGAAAGCTTAATCAATAAAGTGGCTTATGCAAACCCTCTATTGTCTTCTTATTGAAAAAAGAAACCACAGCCTGTCATAAAAATATGGAGTAAACACAGATTTTAATGCTGTCACAGGTTGTCTGATCCTCTTAAGGTTCACTCTTTGTCATTTTTTGAGTTTTAAAGTCAAAGCCTATTTGTGACAGACGGCCACTGCTTCCCCCTCAGCTGGATAACTTGCCTTTTTAAAGCATCAGTCGATACTTTCACGGGTATTTTTATGGATCAGCAGCTCCAGGTCGTCATTGATTTTGTTCGAATTTCCACTGCGTGACCAACCAAACCGATAGGAAAATCACTGCTTTTTTTTTCTTCTCCTGAACTGTAATTTGAGCCTCAAGGGGCTGCTAGAAGTTCACCCAACCATGTCCCTGTGTTGTATTGGAAATCTTGGCCTGCTGTAATTCTAACCAGCAGTGAAGGAGTCTTTCCCTTCGGTTCTTGAGAGGATCCCGACCAGGTTGTTATTCATTTGGATCAATTGAAAGGATGACAGCTGGGTGAGATCATGTCCAGCTGTCTTCAACCATTGTCTTAATGTCACATGTAGCAGGTTAGACACTGAAATGTAGTATTTTATTTTATATTGTACAATTAGTCAGAAAAGGAGACTCATTGTTTCCCCATTAACCAAATTTCTGAGACTTTACTTACTTTTTTCTACATTTATTTCACATTCAGACCTACTAGTTGCTTTGCAGGTTGAGATTACAACCCCTTGTGAGTGTCAATATTCTGATAATCCTGATAATATGAGACACATCTCTGTTTCTCAGCTGTGAGAGTTTGCTGTTTTTGCCAAGCTGATCGACAATTTCCTGAGTTCTAATTGATAAACTGAAAAGAGATTTTTAAAGGGATTAATTGTGTTTCCATCACTTCTGATTTTCCCTGCCTTTGGCTTCATGTCGAAGCTTTCAGGAACTTTTTTTTTTTTTTCTAAAGCCGTTTAGTGCATGGAGCTGCTCGTTTCTGTGTTTGCGCCCACGGTGCAGAAAGTGAGTTTCCACTGACACGAGCCTCCTCAGTGCGCATGGCACGAAGGTAACAACGGGCTGCACCGGAGTGAAAATGTAAATCCTGTCATCTGAAGACTACCTCAAGGACGCACGAGGATGCTCCTTTTTTCCCTCCGCCAGCTGCACGTTTCAAGCTGGTTTATTTGTTCCTCCTCTGTGGTGGGATTTCCTCTGATTCACGGCGAAGAGTGATGTGACCATATGCGCTGGTGGGATGCAGTGTGCCACTAAAGCATCCAAATAAAGGCTCCACACTTCTCTTCCAGAACAGGCGAGCCTGAAGGGGGAGAAGACTTCATCCGAGAGCGCGTAAATCTGCAACTTGCAGAAATCGGATCTTTTTTTTTTTTTTTTTGTGGGAGAAACATTTTTTTGGTACAAGGGGGGAACCCGGAGGATACTACTACTACCACCACCACCACTACTACTACTACTACTGATTGCTTTTGCACAAAGAAGCGCATCCTGTTGGATCTAAGCTGCAGTCCACTTCACCCTCAACTGCATTGGCACAACTGTGAGGAGAGAAAAAAAAATGTGTGCGTTATGAAACTAACTCTGCGGCGGATCTACAGACTAATATCCACAAGTGGGTCGTTTTTCTGCCTCTCAGCCGCACAGAATACCACTTCACAAGTACAATGAGACAACGTGGTGGGCTCAGTGGGGGGATTGTCGCCTGTGGAAGTGCACAGAGAGAGCAGGACAGTGACTTCCAGAGGGGAGACGAGTGAATGCCGTCTCCGATGTGGAGCTGGTCGCTGTCCGACGCGCGAGTGGTGCTGAAATTTGGATGATGCCTGGCCAGCGACTGCAAGGCTGCCGCTCCCTGCACTTCAACGAGGACAACGGCCGCTTCGTGCTGCTCGCCATCCTCATCCTCTTGTACCTGCTGTGCGGCGCTGCGGTCTTCTCGGCCATCGAGAGGCCCTCGGAGCTGCGGGCTCACGGCCGCTGGAACGGGACGCTCTACAACTTCAGCGAGACCTTCAACATCAGCCTGCAGGACCTCAACTCGTTCCTGCGGGAGTACGAGGCCGCCATCGCCGCCGGGATCCGCGCTGACGTTCTGAGGCCAAGATGGGATTTTACTGGGGCTTTTTATTTTGTTGGAACTGTGGTGTCGACTATAGGTGGGTTTGATCTCTGCAGCATTCACCGAATTCCCCCTGACCTTTTGGTTGCAGGCATACTGTCCTCTAAATACATGCTGATATCCATCTTTAGACATTACAAATAAATAAATAACCAAGCTCACATTAAGGTTTCCAAAAGAAAGATAAAACTCCATGAATGCATAATAATGAGCTCCCCATCATGAAGACAGCAATTACACAGTCTTTCCAGTGTGCCTTAGTGTAAATAGTGACAGGATCTGGGACCTCATGTCCTGGTAAATGATTAATATTAATATGGTTTCTGTTTGTTGAATAATCAGATCATTACTTTCAGTCTGGATGTCAGCAGGACTGGAGCTGCCTCCCTGTGGGCTGCCTCCCTTTCCACTGGCTTCCATACAGAATGACAGATTACAATTTTTCTCTTTCTTTTTTTTTCGATTTTTTTTTCCTGTTTCCAGTCATGTGTTACAATTTGGCTGTGAGGGACTTTGGCAACGGGGGCGACATCTGACTCGCCTGCCATTTGGAACAGCACACTCATCCCTGGCTATAGGACAGCACCCATGGGTGCAGTCTCTTTTTTTTTGCCACATTTCCGTTCAAACCAACAGGAATGTCAATGAGAAGCCCCTTCTGCTCCCCCCCGTCCCCACCCCTCCATTTAACATTTACTTGTGCAATAGGTCAGAAAAGAGCAAGTGTCCCTCCCAGGGCACCCCGAGGGCCAGCGGTGTGGTGCACTGCATGTCTGATGGCTCCAGCACCCCACATCACCACATCACACCCGCAGACAGATAGAGAGGAGCTTACAGTGAGTGAGTGATTGAGTGAACGTGAATGGATGAAGGAGCAAATGAACATACTCCAGGTAATAATTTGAGTTGACAGCAGCTGTCTGTCTCTGACCTTGCCCTCAACGCACAAACGCTCATATATAGAATGTGATTCCCCCGGCACCTCCTATTAATTGAATACAGCGGTGAGGGGGAGAGATAAGGAAAACTGATGGCTGTGTTTGGGTGCACAGGGAGAATAGGATCCACACGGGCAGAGAACCTGTCACACTTTTATTTACTGTTAGACCTGTCACGAGCGCTTTATTGGCTCTTCTACCTTCTGCTCTTAGATACACAAATGCACAGACCTCTCAGGAAGCCCGTGCACTCAGCTCAGCCGAGTCGCTGGAGAGGACCGTGGCAGCTGTGTTTGTGTACGTGTCTGTGGCAGGTTGAAATCCTTTGTACTCCAGTTGTCATACAGCATCACCGTCTTCCCCCAACAGAGAGATCATATGAACTGACTCAGCTGCTTGAGGGGGTGGGGTGGGGGGAACAAAAGGAGAAAAAAAAGTGATGTTGAGATTCTCGCTACAGTATTTGTCTTTTTCATATGCTCGCAATGATTTCTGTCTGGAGTTTCATCTTAGCTTTGATCTCCACCCTCCCCAACCCTCCGGCTCGTGTGCTAGTTTTCCTGCAAGCTTGTGAGCTGGTAATATAAAAGGGATTTTAGGGCCTCCCCACACAACTCTTTATCGGAGTGGCATCCCCTTGTGCACTCTAGATGCTCCTCCCAAACTCTTTCCGCTTCTGACTCGGCTGTGGCTGAGGCTTCAAATCAGCAGTGACTCTTTGCTCCCCTTGATGTGCTTCCACAAAATCGCTTTGAAGAATGAATGTGAGGCTGCGACCACTTGAGGCGGGTTTTTTACCTGGGCTTTCAGCCAGGTTCACCGGTCATAAAGGCAACCCTGGGTGGGTTGTTTTAGAATTTCAGGGAAATACTGGAGGAAATACTGCAGGAAATGCGATACATACAAACACACTGCAGATGTTTCTACAGTGTGGTCTCAACAAATGCAACAAAACCAGCTATTTGTTGGTCTTCCTTGGGAGATGGGGGTGCTCAGCTGTCATGTAAATATAGATTTACAGATTTTTCATTTTTTCTGAGCACACGCAGGACTTCTCATTCAACTTTACTGAAAAGCTGACATACAAAAATTCAGTCTTGACCTTCAGATGGCACTTGAGAAAAACAAGCTCAACACGATGTGGAATTTTCAATCATAACACACAATAGTAGGGCAGTTGTCAGAGAAATGTCTCAGCTGACAACAAAACAAGATATACTGTTTCAAAGGGATGGCAAGGTCAGTCTGTCTGTCGGTCGGGGCAGGCAGTCTACTGCTTTTGTCAACACAGAATTTTGTCTTTGACCATAGCATTGCATATATTGTCATGGCATTTGATATAGACATCCATGGTCAGTCTTCCCCTTTAGCACTACCAGCAGGTACAAATTTACCAGTAAATTATTCTAGGACCCCAAAGGATGAATCCTAGTCTTGGTGATCTTGTTATTTTTTCAGCTAGGCATGGAAATTGATAAGATTTTAATGATGCAAGTGTCTAGTCTGCTCATTTGTTTAATTCTTTTTGATTCCCCTGTTGATTCCTGATTAATTTTCAGTTTGGAAAAAGTAGGCCTACAGGTTTTCAGCATCAACACAGCTGTGTTATATCTCTACATCTGAACACAGTGTTGAAATAGTACAGCAGTTTAAAGGCAGTCTTTCAAGTGAGTAGTGGAAAGCTTGAGGTATATATCCTGAGGTAGTCTCATATTGCAAAGCCCGAATGGCATGACTGCACCTCATAATCATTCAGCTATGGAGAAATAAAGGTTCTGGATTGCTTGTATTTCTTTAAACCAATAATAATCATCTTGGGAGGTGCTAAGCCCTGGATGTAGTGATGGTGCCCCTGCAAATTAGTTTCAGGGCAACCTGCTTTGGTGGAACATTTCCACATTGAAATGATTCATTTACCAAAAGAACTAAGCAGGGCTGCCTTATTGCACTATACAAAGTCGCCAAAAGAACGAGTAGTGGAAATGACAGATTTATACCCACAGTCTACAACCGGTGAGTCAGACTACTCCTGAGGAGAAACCAGTCAGTGTGGAAAACAAAATGTAACAGTAAGTGACTAAACAAATACATTACAGAGCTCTACAAAGCTGATGTAAATTTTGAGTGGTTCTAATGACCAAATGTTAGAGTACAAACAAGCTAAACAAAGATAGTGATCAGGGTACATAATATCTGTTAAACACATAAATGTAAAGGAGAACTGGATATTGGGCTGCCACTTAGCCTTGAGGAAAAATGGTCTGTGTATTTTTGGGGTGCTGCAAAGGAAGCATTTTCACTGTTGACCATCATTATCCATAAAACTGTCGACAGAACAATTACTGTTCTTTGCATTATCAATTTGAGAAAAGCTATTTTGTTTGTGTGACATCATACCGATTTAAAGTTTATGCCACAAGTTGGACAGAGCAGGTAATACACAGGCAGGGCCTTGTGCAGTGGTCCACAGATTGCAGAAGCTATAAAACTTTTCTGAACTTGGCGAGCAGTTTTAAGCAAGCGTGTCTTTGAGTTCGGCTTCCTGTCCCTAGACTACTTGGTTAAAGTGTCTGGGGTGTCTCAGTCTGGCATGGCATTAGACTGCTCGTCTTGTTTTTTTTCGGTTGTCTCATTGAACTGAAGTGTTGTTTCAGCATCCAACATTTTGGCTGTGTTGTATATTGGCCTACATTTTCAGACACAGCTTTACTGTTTGCATTCTCATTAAGGAGGGCACAAGAGTCTGCTCAGCAAACAGAGTTTCCATCAATACAAAAGCTATTTATAACCTCCAAGGCTGATTGATAGCTGACGACTGCCAATTAGGACAGCTCTCAGTGGTCGTTTGCGGGCTTGTACGTCGCTTTGTAAGTTGCTGCAATGACATTTCGGAGAAATGCTTTGTCAGTTTTGAAGTGCTGATGTGGGAATACTTGTCCGTGAATCAAGTGTACTTAGTGATGGCTTTTAACTTGTTGAGACTGAGTGGACAAAGTCAGTTAGGGCAGTTAGTTGTTAGGCAGTTTTTCCACATCATATTATTCAGCTGCAAGTTTGGATCGTGTCCTGGGCTATTTATTCCTGGGGGCAGAATCTGTCCTGCCTCTTCTTGCCCCTGGCAGCTACTGCAGCTCCTTGCTCCATCACACTCATATCCACCCACTCAGACAAGTCACAAAGGCAGACAAGGCAAATAAGACAGTTCAACAAACAGCACACGCAAGGCACCACATGCAATGTTTGCTTTATATGAGGCCTGACTTAACCTCATTGTAGTCTAGAACTTGGAAAAGGAGGAGAAATGTCACAGGTAGAAGATGAAACACTGCTGTCTGTACAGAGCTGTGTTGCAGCGAGATGACAAGCCGCTCTTCCCTCAGGATACACAGAGATCCTGATCATCTCCTCCATCACAATCCACTGAACTGAAATGTGATGCTTAAATCTAAATTTTCTCATTAGTCTTTTGGCTTCAGCTTGTACTGTTATGAACCGTTTATGCTGGCGCTTTACGTGACAGAGGTGTTAAAAAAACACTGTGTGGTATTTTCCATGTTGCAATTTATAGCGTTGTATCAGATTGCATTAGAAACACTTTTCATAATTTATCTTAAAGCTGCACTGATCAATATTTCTACATTAGTAATGGCTCAAATGACTACATGTAATGTGAAATGAATCTCTTGCGTCAAACCCAGAAAGAAATATCACCTAAATCTATAGCCCCCAATCAATTCTACACATGTTAAGACATTTTCCAGCCCATCTCTGTGGTTTTACAGAGCATAACTATGCTTATGTGGTTCAGTCTCGTCTACATTGTTTCCTGGCAGCTATTTTCAACAAAGAAACCCCCATATGCTACCTGCCCAGCACCAAATAGCAGGCAAAATGAGCAAGGTGATGAACACAGAGAAGCATATAGCAGGTAAAGGTCCATGTTTCCCTCGAGGTAGAGACCAGAACAGACTTAATGTCACAAGGTCAACTAAAAACACAAGGAATAATGCTAATACTGCTGGATTTGTACATTATCTGCTTGCTAAGGTGTGTAACCTGTGTCAACTTCATAATGTGAATGTAATGTCCCGAAGAGATCAATCAATACTTCTTACACATTCTAAAGGGGAATGATATAGTCAAGCCTGAAATTATTCATACCCCTGGCAGATTTTGACTTAATGTTACTTTTATTCAACCAGTAAGTTTTTTCCTGATTGGAAATTGCACAGGCGTCTCCCAGAAGATAATAAGATGATGTGCAAGAGGCATCATTGTGGAAAAAATACTTCTCAGCTTTTATTTACATTTGAACAAAAAGTGGCATGTCAAAATTTGCCAAGGGTATGAATAATTTCGGGCTTGATTGAATATTAGCATTGTAAACTGTACAGTACAGTAACATTTGTTCTAGAGCTCTTAGAATTTGATTGCAGAAGGGTTGTTGTGTAACATGTGCAAGAATGTAATACTGCTTCAAAAATTTAGCCAAAACTGAGCTGGAAGTGTCTGAAACACCACTTTAGAGTTTCAAATAAGGTCAGTTATAGTACTGTGGTGCCTCTGCAAGGACAGTCAAATAAGATTTTACAAGGCATGACACACTGCCAAAATGCATAAGACTCACAACTTTGCAGAACTTGGACTTCAGAATGGGTTCATTGAGGTTTAAGATGTCATGTTTATGTCTGAAATTTGATTTCATTTTATAGCTTCCATATCAGGCAAATTATGTAAAGCAGTGTGTAAAGAGGCATCATTCTGCCAACTATATTAACACTCAGCACCATAGAGCATATTAAAAATCATGACAGATTTCACCAGTTCAGCAGAGCGACTACAGATTCCTGTTAATAACCACTGCATTTGGTCAAGGGGTGGCACAGTGAGCACAGCAAGAAGGTTGTGGGTTTAAACCTGGTGGTTAGTTGGAGCGTTTTCATGTAGAGTCTGCATGTTCTCCCTGCGTGTGTCTTTTCCCTGGGCTGCTCTGGCTTCCTCCCACAGTCCAAAGACATGTATGGTAGGTTAATTGGTGTATTCTAAATTGGCTGTAGGGGTGAGTGTGAATGTGCACGGTTGTTATGTAGCTTATGTATAATGATCAGTGCAAGAGAAGATTTTAAAAAATGAAGACCGCCCATGTCCTCATCTGAATTTCTGCAGTGTTAGTAAACAATTAGGCCTAATGGCTCCGAGGATATTCCTCCTCTCATCTTCTTGTGCCAATTTAAAAAGTGCTGATTTGGCAGCGGAGTCTCATTGAGTCACACTTGTGAGCTTTGTGCAACTATTACATGCCTGTCTGACCAGGATCCATGTATCTGGAGGAGAGCTGCACGCCAGCTTTGTCCTCTGTACTGTACTCTACTGCGCTTTCTAATTCGTGTGCTTCTGAGGTTACAAGACAATGTCACCTCAGCCTGGCGGAGCGTGCGTTTGGCATTTAAGCAGTGTGAAATGTCACATGATGGACTGCGCGGACTCCTGAAGGCAGGCTGTGTTTTTGCTTTGATGTCGTGTTCTTATTTAGATTAACCACTCGCTGCTGCCTCGCTGGGACGAAACCATCTGTGTTGCTGTTGCTGTTGCTGTATGTTATGGATGTGCTTTCAGGAGGTGGATGGGAAAGGTTTGCAGTCTGTGAAAGCAAATTCATCACTGCACAGCAATGTTCCAGACTTGTTGTCCGTCGCTCACTTCAGCATTGTTGCTAGACTGTCCCAGACACTGTTGATTCTTGACATCTATCCCCTTTGGACTTTTTCCGCTTATAAACTACCACAGAACACTCAATTATTTGTATTAATTCATTCATTCATTTGGATTTAATAGTGTGTTTCTATTAGTTAGTGTGTTTCTATGGGGCAGCATTGCTCAAACATTACATTGCATATTACATGAAGATCACGTTATAGATCCATTTGAAGCTGGTCAGTATGACTCTTCTCTCTTCTGTATTTCTGCTGCTGTCTTTTTTCCCCTCCCTCTCTTCTCTTTAGATCTCCTGGGCTACTCTGAAATCACAGACTCAGAGGAAATGTCACTGTTAAAAATGGAAAACAGAGGGCCTTCAGTCACATGAAAGGCTCTGGAGGTCCTTTTAGATTGTGTACAGCACAAAAATTGTCTCCCTGGTGAGGAAGTTCGGCTGAATTGTGCCACCACTGCATATAGGATTATGTCCAAATTGCTGTGCAACATACCTAATTTATGCCTTAACGCTAATCCATTTTTGAAATAAAGAAATGAAAAAATAACTCATGGGGACTAACTCACAGAGAATACATACATGAGTTTGGTAGCTGGTTTGGTCGCTATAGAGGCTGAGGTAGCTTCCATAGCCTGGAGCACAGATGAGGAGCAGGATTCAGAGGTCTTTCCAACTCCACACCTCCCGATTCTTTTCATTTTCAAAATTATAGTCTTCAGTCCCCTTTGTGTGCGGGGGCAAGAGACATCGCTTGAATACATTTATCAGATTTCGCCCTAGGCCCCTGTCACAGCAGATGTTTTGACTTGACAAAATCGGAAAAACACAGGTGTTTCTAATTGCATTAACAAGGTAATATTTGTCCTGGTGAGCCTCAACAGTGCCCCAGTGAACCAGCATGTATAACACCAGAATAAAAAACTAAACTGAAGTCAGCCGTCATTAAGTAGTTTATTTTAACCTCTGTTGTTCCTACAGTGGCACGTCATCTGTGAAAAAAAGGTCTGTTCCTTCTGGAGCCACAAAAGGCATTTTTTCCACATATGTTCTCCCCAAGAGTTCTGAACTTCAATGCCTAAAATTAGTTTATATATACATATATATATATATATATATATATATATATATATATATATATGTGTGTGTGTGTGTGTGTATATATCTATCTATCTATCTATCTATCTATCTATGTATACATATATATATATGCTGCAAATTTTGTGCTCAAGTGGTATGAAAGGCAGCTATACTAATATGTAATGTACAAGCCAATAACTCTTTACCAATAATAACTGAGTTGCACTTGTCTTTTCACACCATATAAATGCATTTTCCTCCAAGGTCACACCAGTATCTCTGTGAATCTGAACCATAGACTGTAAATAAAAGATAGACCGAGCGACTGTGACATTACCCACTGGTTTGTTGACTAGCATTTTAAATCCTGGAGATTGGAAACAGCAGCCACCATATTGCACTCCTGAAACAGGATGCGAGAGAGGGGGGTGGATCCAACCCTAAACCTTTTTACTCAAAATGGGACCATAATTTACTAAATGAAGATCATGGTGTGATTAGACAGTCTTCAAACTAGCTTTGAAAACCATAAACCCATGAGGAAAACATTAACATTAACTGAGGTAAAAAAAAAAAAAAAAAGAAGAAGAAGAAGAAGAAGAAGAAGAAGTAAGAAGTAAGAAGTAAGAAGTAAGGTATTTTTCTCATAGACTTCCATACAATCTGACATTTTTTTGGTAACCAACTGAGTCGCCCCCTACTGGCTGTTAGAAAGACTGCAGGTTAAAGTCACTTTGGCCTTAGCCTCACATAGAAAAAACATTCTTTAGCACGGACGCAGGGCTGTATAGAATGGCCTAACTGCACCACATTATCATTATCATCATCATCATATAGTGGGAAAACAAAGTGGAGGTGTGTTTGTATTTCTTTAAATCACTCACACTCGTCTTGGATAGGAATAAGAACTGGAAGCACCAATGATTTTCACTTAAAACAGCAAGAGGGGGGTTGCTATGGTGGAACACTTGCATGCAGAGAGGTGAGTTCTGCCATTAAATTGATTCAATTACTGAAAAAAGCGGGGCTGCTTTCTTGCACGATCCAAAACTTCTACAAAACTTGAAATTTTTCGTGTGTAGGTTGTTTGCCCTAAGGTGGTTGTAATTGTTTACTAAGCCAGACTAAGGTCAGAGCAGTCTGACTCTCTAGATGTAGATTGCTGGTATAAACCTATCATTGTCATTTTATGTGGTTTTCTCCTCCCCTTCAGCGACCAGCCGTTTTCCAAATCCCCTTCAAGACAGGAAATATCAACAGCCTCCAGACTAGCAACTTACCACAATGAAAATCAGAAATTTTACTGCAGATCTGAATCGTGCTGTTTGGCAACATAAACACATAGAAATTTTGAGCTGATGAAGATGCTCGAAAGAAGTCAACTGGTCATCAGATTTACATTTGCAATTTATTTCAAGAATAACACAAATGTGTGGACAGAATCGCAACTATCCATCCAAGAGTTGTAGAGACAAACTGATGCCACAAACACCAGACTAATGGTGGTGATGAGTGAAAGAGAGCTGCACCACTACCATCCCACAAAAAAACAATAAATATTTAATACTCAGCTTAAT
Source organism: Dascyllus trimaculatus (assembly GCA_024666655.1). NCBI lineage: Eukaryota > Metazoa > Chordata > Actinopteri > Pomacentridae > Dascyllus > Dascyllus trimaculatus. Next base: position 21,995,752 of record CM045464.1, on the reverse strand, counting down.
ACTTGAAAAATGGTTGATAGGTGGTAATTAAATCTACAGTTAAAAACTTAGGCAAGAATTGACAACAATAATATGATGATGACAACAATAAAAGTGACATAAACTTAGCTAAGCAAGAGCCTAAATAAACAGCCCTAGATATTATGTGTATATATATATATACACAGATATAGATCTATATATATATCTATAGATATAGATATAAAAAATTTACTGTTTCAGATAACGAAACACTTTTTTAAAATCTATATCCTTCCATTTCTTCCACTCTCTCTCTTTCCTGGGTGCTAACTGAAGTCTGTGCTTGTGTGTGTGTGTGCATATACGCTTGTGTGTGTGCGTGCATGTGAGCACAAGGCAAACCTGCTGAGAAGCGCTGGCTTCAATAAATCCCCATCATAGTTAACTGCTGTCGTACAGGATGGCTGTACACACCTCTGTGCTCTGTCGCAGCGGGTCATAAATCTGCCCTGACTGGCTAAGGCGTACACTCGCCTACGTACAGTAAGTCACAGACTCAAATCATCATGGCCAAGTGATACCAAGATCATTTTAGAGGACACAGCAAATTTGCCGGGTTTCCTCCTCCTCTAACTGATTAGCATTTCACTGATTCTGCTCTTTGCACCGACAAGGCGAAGAGGGGATAAAGTCTCTTTGCTCTTTGCTCTGCAGTCTTCTGACCTGCTCCCTGTTGGGGTTAATTCTGACAGACATTTTAGGTTTTGTTCTGGTGTTCATATTTTGATCATCATCATTTTCTCTGACAACCCTATTTGCACCGCGGCTGAAGCCCCTGCTGACTTGCAGGTATGAGAGTGGAAACTTTCTCCATAAGCAGAAAAGTCTCGTGAAAGTTTTGTAAGGTTTGGCAACCATCGACACTAAAAAATCAGACACACACTTAGGGTGGGAAAGTGCTGGCATGAATGTTGGCATGTTGCAAGAAGCCTGTGTTTTTGAGTGATTCCATTTTTGCACCAGTAGAACATACATGTGTATAAGTAGTTATCAAAGGTAATAAGCTGCAGTAAGTTGGTGAGCAGATTTTACAGGAGCTTTTTGTATTTTCGTGTGAGAGCAGAGAGAGAGACAGGAGGACAGCAGTTCAACATGCTGCATCTTTCAAATACCTCCATGCAAACAACACACTGGAATGTTATTAAATGCACAATAGTTCGACTGTCAGATATGAGATGAATCAAAATCCTCTCAGACTTGATCACTTTCCTCTGAGACTCAGGGACTTAAAAAGAGCAAACACAATCACAGGGCCTCTGCGCTGAAGAGGCACACATTTATTCTGAGCATGACCTTGAATCAGTAAGATGGTCGATCATCATGATTAGATTACAACCTGAAAAAAAAATTTGACAGAGCACTATGTCATCCCTGCAGCCTGAGATCATAGATCACAGAGGGAGTCATACATACCACACACTTTAATCTCTTTGAATGAGAGAAAAACCTGCTCTTGATTCTGTTTTATCTACAGAATAATGTTCTTTTAGTGAAACCACATGAGCTTCTCAGGGAATCTACACTGTTAACTGTGTAGCTCAGCTGACTGGAGCTGCACCGCGTTGCCCCAAAACACCTCAGAACTAATGGTTGCACTTTATTATTTTTTATTTTTCTGCCAGCCAGTGGATGAACTGAAATCACTCAAGCAGCAGGCCTCTTCTCTCACACTAAACTCTTCAGTCTTTTGCCACTTGGACACATGGAGTTGACATACATTTGATTCATAATGAAAGAATTATTGTCCCTGAAAAACACAGATCACACATAGCTGAAAATTGTGCCAGCATTCACAAATGATTCTGCTACCTCCAAGCTGGCAGCCTCTGGCAGAGTCAGACAGCCTCAGATTCATAGTGGGCACATTCAGTTAATAGAAAGTAAAAAATTATTTAATTTAAGACGGCTTTCTGTGATTTCTCTATGTATGATCCAAGATCATTACTGCAGCTGTCAGTAAGGTAGCAGTCCCTGACAGAGATTGAGTTTTTCTGCACAGCCTTAAATTTCAGGGACTTATGCTTTCACATTAGCAGCAATGAAAAACCATTAAATCGAATGTCTGCTGAAGCTTGAGCATTCACTTCCTGCTGCTTTCTTGTTTGGTTGTTTTCGTGCAGTAGCTAAAGATCTGAAGCAGAGCTATGAAAGACGTACGGTAGTATTTTCATGACCATATCTGTATGATCTATTAGCTGAACATGGAGGTTTATCACCTTGATCTGAGGATGATAGTGTGTCAAAAGCTCCACCTGGACAGGTGTGTTTACTCTGGGGAATAAAACATGAGGGCTTTATGTACCAAAGCTTTTATTCAAACATTGACAGTGCATACAGTACGAGATAATAAGAGGCACAAGGACACAGCCTTTAGATCCATCAGACAGAAGCTATTAATCTGATGAGAGAATGACTCCTCAGTCGCACGAAAGGACAAAATCTCTGTTACTGTTTGCAGATGAACACTAAATGAATCTTAATTTCATTTTTGCTTCTTTGAGCCCAGACTTAGCCATCTGTGAACAGTCTTTTCGGTTCTTTTCAAGTCCCACACATGTATAAAGTATAGATCGAAAAATGAAGACAAAGGGATACATGTTGGTGCAGATCCAAAGAGAATGCAGCATTTTTTCTGACAATAAATCAATGTAGACCCCAGTGGAGTCATCAGTGCTCCTGGCTCTCTTTGCCGGTGAATTAACTACCAAGATGCAATTAAAAAAGAAAAAAAAATGAGACTGAATTCTTTTTTAGAGGAGCCAAATTATTTATAAAATCATCAAAAAAAGAAGGTATGAGGTATGAGCAGGTTGGAGTTATGCTATTCCTTCTTAGAGTGTATATACAAGCTGCTACTCTTTCATCGACCTGCTTTAATGAATGTTACCCGCATGGTTCTTTATGGCCACATCAGTCCAATATTTCTTTTTCCTGTGCAGCACAAGGCACTCATTACCAGCGCTTTGACATGACGAGCAGATAACATTAATGTATTGCCTATACTGTGTGTGGGTGAGCTGGGTGTGAACTTCAAAGCCACATTGTTTGGCTTCAGGGCCCCATAGAAATATTGTTGCACGTCTTGGCTTTGGGTGTTTTTTTTTTTCTTCTCTCATGTAATATTGCAGTCTTTTGCTTAATTTGTGCAGATGTAATAATATCGCCCCACATCTCAGTACTAAACTTGGCAACATGAGACCTATTCTATCATCTGCTTTTTGTAAAGCTGGCAGCATAGTGTGAACGTTCCCGTTATTATCCAGTCTGCCAGTAATCTTGGCAGCTCCTCAGCAGATGGTGTGGCGATGATGTCTCAGGTCTGGCCATGTTGCTGCTTCCTTGGCCCTCTGTCCTTCTCCGCAGACCCCCGCCATGCCGCACCCGTGACTAATGATTTCCTGTTCGTCACAGAAACACAGTCATCAGGGGGACAGGCATGCGTGGCGTTTTCTGCTGCTGCTCTTATCAGGCCAATTTAAGACTGCTCCCACTAGCGGGACACACTTGGCTTGACCGGGAGCTTGTTTTTTAAGCACGTTCATTCGGGGATGTGGGGCAAGAGGACGCAGAGATTGGCTTTTTCTCTTTTTTTGGTTTGCAAATCAGTCGGATAATGAATTTCTGGGCCCATTTTCAAGGCTTCAGGGAGTTGTGGGGGTGGATATTGTCTTTGGTGACCTTCAGATTCAATACTGCTTGAAAAGACAAGTGAATGTACAGCACATGTCCTTCACAGGAATGTAGACACATGACCTGGAGTGCTTTTAGCAGTCCTTTATTCTCATCTGGAAATCCATTAGAAGCTTTTGCCTACTTTAAAATAAATCTATTTTATATTTCTCCTATATTGTTCTTCTAGTATCTTCTCAGCTGTTGATAACCGTTTTAGCCTTTACCTTATATTCCAATTTGAACTCATTCACAGTGCACGGAGGATTCTCAAACATGTGCTCAGATATATGACACCTGGCCTTGTGAGGCTACTTCCCACCAAACTGAATCAATAGATCTTTTTCTGGCTACTTTGTTTTGTAAAAGCTGTCAAGTGGGCTTTAATCAATCGTGACACCAGCTCCAAGGTGAGCCTTTTGAAAACCGCAGTAACTCCACGACACACACACACACACACCAGGCATGGGGTAAATTATTTCACTGTTATTGTCGTTTAAATCAACAATTAATGAATGTTTCCAATTAGCATTTGGGCTGTTCACAAGTGCTTCCATTTAGAAATAATGTGGCTAAATTGCCATTTTGAAATGAATAGACTGCTGCAGCTGATTCCTCTTTGCTGCAGACCTTTATTGTTGCACTGGGCAACCTGTGCCTTCATTATCACAAACATGGGAGCAGTAGTTTATTTTGAGTCAATCCCGTACACACAAGCTTGCTGTCCTAAATACTAACTAGTGCACCAAATGCTCAGCTGAAAGCGGCCTGGAACAAACACAAAGTCAATCAAACAGTTTACTCCTGTTTGACTGACTTTTACTAAAAGTTAGTGGGCATCTGTTTAAGGAAATTATTCTGCATTTTTAAGGATGAAACTTCACATTTGTAACATATTTTAAATGTGCAATAACATGTTTTTGCCACTTTTGGGCAGCAAGAACAACCTCTAAACAAATGATCAATATATTAGCCTTTTTTTTAGCTCTGTTTTTGGTCTCCACCTACTACTGAAAGATGTACACTGATCAGGCATAACATTATGACCACCTGTCTAATATTGTGTTGGTTGCCCTTATGTGGTCAAAAATGTTCTGAACCATTGGGCGTGGACAAGAGGACCTCTCAGGGTGTCCTATGGGGTCTGGAACCAGGACGTTGACACTGGATCCTTTGGGTACTCTGGCTTGTGCAGTGGGGCCTCTGTCAATCAAACTTGTTCCACTGCATCCTGTTGGTGCTTGATCACAATGGGGTGTAGGAAGTTTGGAGGTCAAATCAACATGTTGGACCATTGTCATGTTCCTCAACACGTTCCTGATTGTTTGATGTTTTTTCCATGTGGTCAGAGACATTTGGGAGGGAGTGTGCTTGTTGTGGGACAATGTTTATTTGGGTGTCTAAGTCTCATCAACATGGATGGCAAAATCCAAGATTTTCCAGCAGAACAGCACATAGTAACAATATGATCAATGTTGTTCACTTTACCTGTCAGTGGTCATAATGTTGTGGCTGATGGGTGTATCTGGATTATTAGGTGCTGCATGCATCATTTAGTGTTTTTAATCATTGTAATTTTTAAAAATCGACCCACCTTTTTTTCATTTGCTACAGCTGGAAGATGGGATTGATGGGAGCAGCTGCGCAAAATCAAAACCTTAAAGTTGCGAGCCTCACATTAAGAAATTCAGTTGTAATACACTAAAACACTCACTGGAGCAGATGGGAACTGCAGAATTACATGATAATTATCTGTGGGTTTGTTTCAGTGAGCAGACCCTTTCACTTTACACATAACTATCTGATCAAGTGTCCTTATAAAAATCTTCGTTATAGCTGCTTTACAGATTTACGTCCTCAGTAGGAAGTAATGGGCTTTGGGCTGAATGCCACAGTCTGTGTAGGAAATATGGAAAGCATTGAGAAATAAACTAGTACATAGTTAATTTTGACATTTTAAGGACCTGTTGATAGTAACCAAAATATTTGATATTTAAAGTCTTATCTTTAAATCATGAATCTATTGTGAAATCTCCCATCTAGGTTTTGTGAATGCATCTATATGTTTATTCAGTTTATTCATTAGACAAACTGCTATAAAACAGCACATTTCATCATGTTTCACCCCCTGAGCTGTGGAGTGATTGAACGGTGCTCTTTATAGGTTATTTAATCTCTGCTGTTAACTCCTTTGCGCTGCGAACTCTCCAGATAATGAAATGACTCTTGCAGATTTCGCACAGCTCCGAGTGGCTCTTCCGTGTAAAATCTGACGATTGATTGCCGCTCAGAGGCGAGCAGTCTACTAAGTGGAGCAAAATGAAATGGAGAGCATTCATGAAGTCCATCAATATATCTATTAGCATCACCGTCAGTAATTTGTGGGATTTGTTTAGAGCCCCAAATTTACTACACGACTTAATGAACCACTGCAATTTGCCACTGGACTGTAATGAGAGCTGCTCAGTCTAAATTGTGTCAGCCCTCTGATAGCTGCTCAGCACATGTGATTTACACTTGGTGATAAAAGCCAACCTAAATACTGAAGTCACTACAGCCAAAATCTATTTTGGTCCTTCCCTCCCCTATTTCATCTCCCCAAAGCACCTTCTTCGCCTTCTTCTACTCTTAAAACTGTCAAATGGTAATTAATGGATACTAATGGCACCATTTCCATCACTTTCCTTCTGGTTGAATCTCTAGTGTGTAATTATGTGTGTAGGCATCATTAACCATTAGAACATCACATCATTTTCTACGCTGAATCGAGCATATTTTATTTAATGTTAATGAATAAATACTCTCCCAGGGCTCTGATTGAATTGGATTTGCACACATATGATTTCCTGCCTTATCAAGTTCTGCTTGAATGAAATGACTCATCTCGGAGTGCAAAGTGTTGACCGAGGTCAGCAGCAGGATCACGGTCTGGAGGCTTCAGTTGGAGCCTTTAATTGAGGATTTTAAATGAGGAAATCCAGGTAGCAAAGAGTTTGCTTTTTTGGTAGCTTGCCCACCTTTTGCTTTGTACTCTTGTTCTGCTTTTACTAATGCGTCTTGACACAGTAGTCTGGAGTAATGGCTCTGAAATGCTACACTGAATCGATGCCCGGTGCCTTTTCCTCTCTTAGGTAATTTGCTTGGTAATGAGAGACGGTGCGGAAGACTGTCTCTCCATGCTGAGAAGATGTAATCTGTTTTCCCTATGATTCAGTTCTGTTAGAGAGTCTTGGGCTGCTAATTAATTAACTATGAAATAGTGAAATAGGATTTCACCGAAGGGCTTAATTTGGGTAATCGCTGCCCCTCACCTTTCGGTCACCCTGCGTTGCTTTTAGCTCAGTTACACAGTGTGTTCGCGATCACAAAAGCTGATATAACAATGTCTGGAGCGAGGTGCAAAACCCTACAAGGGTCTCTCTGTCTGTGCTTGAGAGGCGGTGAAGTGTGTGTACATGTGTGGACATGTACGGGTTATATTCCCTCTTGTCTATAAAACAATCTGTATCAATCAGCACTGATCTAAATGACCCAACATGTCAACAGCAAACCCGCATGAGAGTGGTTTTCAGTGCTGGAGATAAGGTCAAAAAAGCCATTTTGTCTATCATAAAGGAAGTATTGTCTCGATATTGATGTCATTTATTACCTGACAAGGATGGTTGCTGGAAAAAGGGGGGAAAGTGCTGCCCTAATGCTCTGAGAACACTGAAACGGAGGATAGCCATGATGGAAAAATCAATTAACCTTGGCCTGGAAGTGAATTGGTTGATCTTTCAGCACGATTTTATTTGTTGACAAATATACCATCTGGTGTTGTGTGGATAAGGGGCATGACATTGTCTGTGTGCTCAAGTTTGCGTGCATGTGCGCGCTCATATTGGCCCCGAGACGGGAATATAAGGGATGTATGTATGCATACAAATATCCATGTAATGTATACATAAGGGAGCAGAACATTTGTACATGAAAAATCACACATCAGGAGGCGAGGAGGACACGTGTAAAAGGTCTAATGTCAGCGCATATGTGGGCTTTTGCAGTTTGAAGCTTCAATAATTAGATGTTTTAGAATACACACGAATGTTTTCTAATGATAGGATCATTTAGGCCACAAAGCAGTGTTTATTTTACCTCCAAAATAATGCCATGCTAGTAAAATAAGCCTAAGCAATTGCAATAGTAGTCTGTCAGTCACTGCTTTTGGTCTGGAATAGGTTAACCTAACTATTAAAAAGACTGAAATAAAAATAATTGCACTAACACCAACCCTTACATATTTTGTATTTTGCCCTGTTGGTTCATTTAATTAGAAAAACATATTGAGGTAAATGATTGTTTTTGTAAATTGGTTTTTACATCTCCTCCACGCTAATGGAGGCAGTTAAAACGCTGAAAGAATTTTTAATATTTTGTGGCCCGATGGGAAACAGCGCTGCACTCAGACACTCATCAGCAAATGTTAACTTCAGAGCTGCACCTGTGACACTCCTCGAGACGGAGAAGTGCTCCTTCAACATGCAGCAAAATCCGTAAACATCCTCTCCTCTAATAGTCCCTTCCTCAGCTGGAACACTCAGTCAAACTGACTAAAAACTCAGAAGATAGCAGGAAGCCAAACCACACAGCTGAGGAAAAAAAACATATTCAGAAGGCTTACCGAAGCTTATTCCTGGCATCCTCCTCCCTTTCATATACCCCTAAGTCCTTCATATTTGCAGTCTGACCAACAGCAATAAACAGCATATTTAATACGGTATGCAAACATATGCTGTACATACAGCCTCATGAGGCTTTTCACTATGCAAATAGCTTTAAAATAAATATATAAATTTCTGATAATATGATTTTAACTTATTTCCTTGAACTATAGTGTCAGTGGATGTATTTAAAAATATGCTTGCATTCAGTAACTCCTCTTTTCAAAGACTCCCTCCTAACAAAAATCAAGTTGTTTGCCTTGTTAGCAGCTCCACACTATATTTTTTTATAAGCTGGAGGACATACTTTGTGTGACACAAGCAGTCAAAAATGTACTTCCACCTTTAAACTGCATTGTACCACTGACAATCTCAAAAACATGGATTCAGACTTCCAGGGGTTTAAACCTAAGGAACCAATCTTGCAGGGCTTTCTTTATCATGATTATTCTAAACAATTTATTTTTTATGTTCCAGCAGAGTCCCAGGTGAGCTGAAGTGCACAAGCTGCAGCGAGTGGAAAGAGACGGGCTGAAATAGAGGCAGGGACTTTATAGATGTTCATATTCTAAAAGACGCAACAGTGTGGAGTTACATCGAAGCCATTTTCAAGCAGAAAGTAATTATTGTCATGAAAAAATCAAACTGTATGAGTTTTTACGAGTTTAATCAATGACCTGAGAGCAACTTAAATCATATACAGTTTACAGAGTTCCTTCTCTGTGTCTACATTTAATAGTTAGTTACTTACTTCACAACATACACCTAAATTTATATCACAAAACACTGTTTTAAAATTGTTCCAGATTCAGTTGTATGACTTTACATACAGTCATCTTCCAGTAAAATGCTTACATTCATGCATCACCATCAACACAAATTATTATTCAGTATTTTCTGCACATTATTTGTGTTGCAATCACTCTGCTCCTTTACGTCATTGTTAATTACTAGGAAAATATGTTTAGACTTATGATTTAAGCTTTGCTTATTGCTTCTCTTGTCTTGAACAAGAGATATAATTTCCTGTGAGGAACCTCAACACATCATGTTGGTGAAGTCTTTAGTTTCATTTAAGGGACTTAATGTCTCTGTTCTGTCTCTGCAGGTTTTGGGATGACAACACCTGTGACGATCGCAGGCAAGGTGTTCCTGATCTTTTATGGACTTCTGGGCTGCGCTGCCACCATCCTCTTCTTTAACCTCTTCCTGGAGCGTATCATCACACTCCTGGCCGTGGTGATGAAGGCCGTGAGAGAGCGACGAATCAGGAACAGCGGTCTGCTCCCACCAGGCATCCGCCACGACTTCTCAGCCTACTCTCTCCCAGGATGGAAACCCTCAGTGTACCATGTGATGCTGATCCTCGGCCTCTCGGCCATCACCATCTCTTGCTGTGCGTCGGCCATGTACACCCCCGTGGAGGGCTGGGCTTACCTAGACTCACTTTACTTCTGCTTCGTCAGCTTCAGTACCATCGGCTTTGGGGACTTTGTGAGCAGCCAGAGTGCGACGTACGAATACCAAAGCCTCTACAGGGTGGCCAACTTCTTCTTCATGCTAATGGGCGTGTGCTGCATCTACTCGCTGTTCAACGTCATTTCTATCGTCATCAAGCAAGTGCTCAACTGGATGCTGGAGAAAATGAGCTGCTTGTTTTGCCAGCGCTGCAATAAGGCCAATGCCTTCCTGAGCAGACGCAACGCCATCCGCCCGGGTTCCAAGACCCGCCAGAGTCGGTTCGACAAGCCCGACTCAGATGGGCCCTGTGACAGTGACACTGAGGGACGGCGACTATCAGGGGAGATGATTTCCATGAAAGACCTGGCAGCCTCTAACAAGGTGTCTCTGGCCCTCATGCAGAAGCAGCTGTCGGAGTCTGCCAACGGATATCCCAGGACAGTGTGTGGCAGCTCACGCCATAACGGTTTCTCTGGGGGGGTTGGCGCTTTGGGGATCATGAACAACAGGCTGGCGGAGACGAGTAACTCCAGGTAGAGGACACAGTGAGACAGAAAGTACGGGAGCTCTTTATTCTAACAAACCACGAGGTCGAACGCCATATTAAAACACAAGGCTTCTGAGAGGGACTGTCAGTGTAACTTGTTATGCATGATACATATGATTTCTTGATACTTTTGGTTGGAATTACAAGCCTGTGGTGATAAAAACAGGGAATGCTGGTGATGATTTTGGTTAAGATGTGATGATGACGACGATGATGATGGCATGAAGAGAGAACCACAGTGTCATCAAAAAAACATAAGTTGGTGTGGAAGCATGGGGACCACCCGTCACTCATTTCATCAACCTCAAACGAGAACAAATCACTGAAAAATCTCTTAACTATCAGTGTTAGTCTGCAGAATAAATAGCCTGCTATGCTCGCTCAATATATGAGACTTATACAACTGTAATGTTGTGCCGTAAAGGAGCCAAGGGAAGCGTCGAGTCTAGTCGTTACAGTTTCCGGGGTTTATTTGAATGTACATACTGAATGCTGATATAGACTAATGTAATCGTTGAATGATATAGCACATACTGATCTATGCATTATACTTCTCATGCATTTTTGCACCATTTCTAGACCTTCCATTGATTGCGCAAAACCCTGTTTTTTTCTTTTGTCCCGTTCTGTCCTCAGGTGATTGCTTTCATTTTCTGAGGGGAAAGTAGAGTTTTGTAAGTGCGGCCAAGATGTAGCTGATTTCAACAGAGCGGTAGTGAAGGGTGTTACAGTGCCACACGGACCGGCTACAAAGAGTTATTTCCTATTCCTCAAGATGGAGGAAAGAGCAGAGTTGAAGAGTGAAAATCCATTTCTCGTGAGACAGGAACCGGCCTGCTTATCAGCTAAGAACATGCTTCGGCGGCCAAAGACTTTGACTTGAAGGGTAAAAGAAGGCACCTTCTAACTCATTCTCTCTTTTTCAAGCTTGCAGCTGTGTGCAAGGAAAATAAACGATAAAGGCAACGCTGTCATTACTTCTTTGAATGCGGGATATAGACATGTGCTGGTAAAACAGAGCTAAATGAGGAATGGAAGGAAAATGTAAGGAAGTAAATTATAGTTGGGTTTTATCCCACGGGCACATTATGCTAAATGATGCAGATTGAAAGTAGCCAGGTCAATCTCAGATGCTGGAGTGGAAAACAAAACCCTGAAGGATTTTCTCACTTGCACTGATTCATTATTGTGAGGATTTTCTGTTTTCATTGCAGGAGACTTCTTTGCATTTCTGAGTTTCTCTTTGTAAGAAAAACGCCTACAGAGGTCGATTCTTTTTGTTGATTTCAGTGTAAATGTGCAGCCGAGGTTTAATAAATGGAGGGTGTTTGCGGAGGATATGGTGCTACCCTGTCAGGCTGAACGATCAATGTCCTTGTTGCGGGCAACTATCTCTTAGAAAGGCGTTGGTGATTTAAAACCACCGACAATGTTTGATGTTTGCAAACAGCAAGACAGAGGAGGAGACAGTGATAGTTAAAGTGTCCGGGAGATGTTGATGAAGCAGGGAAAGAGCTGGTGACAGCAGTGGTTTAGAGGAGCCTGGCGTTAATGGACTCAATTCATATCCAAATTCATGCCCAGCACAAATCGACGGCCTCTCTTAGCCAAGGGCTCAACTTCTCCTGGCGTCACATCTTCACCATCTAATGTCCCCTCCAGCCGGCTCCCGTCTTTTTCCCTCTTGTCATCTCTGCATTCGCTTCACACACACTGCACCAAAAGCCTCTTGTTTCCTTTTTCCCTTGCAGACCTCGGCTCTCTCCTCACGCCAGTCACCCCTTACACTGTGAATAAGAGACATGCCATATATATATATATATATATATATGTATATATATATATATATATATAAAAAGAAGAGCATTGGAATGTCTTTAAAAGCGCTTTCACAATAAGGCGTGAATTGGATCTGGATCTATCCTTTGTTGATTTCCATCTTTTCAGTGCATAGATCGGAATAATTTCCTTTACCCCCCCCCCAGTCTCACCAAGAGGAATAGAGAAAATGACTCAGGTAGTTAAATCTTCAGGCTTGTCTTAGTTTTTCCTGCATGCCATTATGGTAAAGCCATACGAGATAGCTGTATATATATATAAACAGAGTACTCTTTAAAGTCTATTTTTCTACATATAGCTTACAAATGTCTTCTTGTGGATGATTGGAAAAGTCTCACTGTCACATGTCTCTTACACGGTCAGTCAGCAGATTGACAGGATTCAGCCTTCAGAACTACCCTACAAAAACAAATACCAGATAAACTTAACACAGCTTTCCCAGATGTTGAAGGAGAGTTTGACATTTCACAAAATACAGACGTTTGTTGTTGTTTCTTTTATTTAGATGAGAAGATTGATAACACGCTCACATCTCGAAGCATCGTCAGTCTTCCTATCTAACTCTCCACAAGATTACACATGAGCTCTGTCTCCATAAAATGACGTCCCTGTACAACTAAACTGCATTCTCAATAACGTTTGAGGGAAATGCTTTACCTCCCCGATTATGTTTGTTTGTGATGTATCAAACACGTTTCTAATCAGTGTATTTTTGAGTTTATTGTATTGCTGAGACAGACAGATAGATAATGATCAAAACTCTTTTCTGACATATTATGCTTACACTAATAGATATTATAGATCAGATTCAATATTTTTATTGTGAAAACATCTGTAATTATAAAATATATTTCTCATTTAACGAGCTAATCTATGTAAAATTACAAAACCAGTACCGTTTCTGTTGATTGCCACTAATTGTATATATTTTAAGAAATACACTTCTAGTATTAAACTTGGATTAAACAGTTTCATCTACTCAATAAAAAGGAGGTATTTGTGAGATCAGGGTTCATCTGCAAATGTATTTAATTATTAATTAATTATTGAATTTAATTAATATTTTTTATAAATTTCAAAAGTGCAGCAAAAAAAAATCTATAAAACAAAATGGAAAATTTGGAAAAATTACAGCAGGGCTCGTCACCCTGGCAACCTAGAAAATGGAAGAGTGGTTTCCAACAAGTTGTGAAAGGGTGTAATTTAACCCAAACTATGATATTTTTCTCAACCTAACTAAGTAGTTCTGGCACCTAATTAAACTTCCAAACTAACCATTGTGAAAGAGTCAGTTTTAACCACCCTCTCTGCCATCTCCTAACCCGACTTTGTGGTTCTAGTACGCCATCCAGTTAAGTTGTATAGAAACGTCATTTTTGGGAGACAAGGTTGAGGAATTACATGTTTTTCCCAAAAAAATGTCAATTTAGTCCTTAAACAAAGCCCAGCAAAGTGGCTCGGGAGCAGTGAAGTGAGCAGACTTTGGCGACATGAAGCTTGCAGCACCAGGGAGGTTCATGTGTTGCTGATAACAGTCACACTGCAAACACAGAAAAACGTGCCAAACCCTGGGACATTTGAGGAGAAGCATGGGCGTGCTGTAGCAAATGACATGCTGTAGTTTGAATTCAGTGGCGTCCCCCTGCTGTATTATGTCTCCAAGGGGGGAGGTTTTTCTGGCACTTCTCTAGAATCATCGCTCCCAAATGATACCTTATGTGAACCTTCATTTTGCCCCTGAGGCTTAAGGCTACATTAGTACAGGTTTCAATATTTGCCCTGCAGCTACCAGCTGCACTGTATCTTTAACCTCACTTTCAACAAGGATCATATGTGTTAGTATGCATTTGTGCATCCAAGTCAGAGTGTAAAGGACTGAAAAATGAGATTTTAAGGACTGTGTTATGTTACCTTAAATGCTTCCCTAAACATGAGCCCCCAGAAGTTATTTGAATCAATATAATATTCATTAAAATGTATTTTCCTTAAGCCTGAAACACATCAAGCTTTTAAGACACTGAGTATAGTATTTAGAGTAATGTTTGCTCACCTAAAATGCATGCGTGGCTTGAAATCAATTGCCTTACTTTAGTCCTTGCATATTACAAAAAGGTTCCTTATTGAAAAGATTATAGTGTGTAGAGCTTGTGTGTTGTACTATACAATCCTTTTGCATTTTGCAAAATTGATCTCCATTGATTGCAATGGTTTTACCTGCCCTGTTGTCCTCTGTATCTTCTGTAAGAGGAGACAGGTGGTCTAGGATTTACTGTATGTTTGTACTCGTTAACAGCAGAAATGCCTCCTAAATGTGATATCAGTGACTTTTCTTTCGTAGTGTAATTAATTCATTTTATGTTCTCACTGAACACCAAATTGGATTGAAATGATGCAGAATTCTAATTTCAAGCCCGCACCATTTGTACATAATAATGGGAGAACACAGCAGACTTGGATCACAGTGCGGCATGATTCGCAGTAAAGTCGTCAGCGTTTATTTAAACCCTAAATTGTTAAAATCACTGCTGACAGGGTTTATTTCACCTAACATGTATTGTTACTGTATTTATAATGGGATCTCTACTTTGTAGTCAACACCTCTTTGAAAACAGCTCCATAAAAAAATGTCATGCCACATGGCCTTTATAAGCCTATTAATAAAACAACTGGTTTGACATGAGAAGAGACTGGCGATGTTGTTGGTGTTAATCTCGAAAGCTGTCGACGGTGCTAATGGACTTTATTCAGCAAGATCACAGGATGATGCATAACACTTTGCTCTCTCCAGTTTCTGCTAAGGAGGAGTGCAGGAACTCTTTGAATTCGGAGACTTCAAAAGCTGCTTTTTTCAGGAGCAAACTGTGTTTACATTAATTTGGTTGACGCACATTGGAAATGGCAGTTACAAGCGGCCAGGTAAACAGACGAGTGACTCAGCAGCAGAAAGATGTAGTGTTTGCTCTGCCTGGCTGCCTCAGATCTTTAACAAGAGTCACATTGCTGGCTTCGATCCGGAGCTCGAATCCCAAATTCACAGGACATATGTGCCTGTTTGTCTTTTCGTTTTTTCTTCTACGGATGATAAGGAGCCCTAATCTACAGTAAGCTCTCAGTTTAGAAGCTGCTTCATGCGTCTGTGATCCACAGTTATGTTGACCTTCGACTCCATTGACACCAACATAATTCTACACCTCGGCGTGTGTCTCATGTTGCTTGCATCGTGGTGTAACATCCAGTTAATGTATGCAAATGAATTCTGTTTGCAAGTTGCACATTTATACCAATGATTGTACTTTTATATTTATGTAATTAAAAGTAAAACCTATATGAAACAAGAAGGGGTTCCATTAAACACTGATATTTACTGACGTTCCTTTGACTTCTTTTTCAATCACCATTCTCTTATAATGACTCTAATTGAATGTTTTCGTAACACTTAATCTTTTATATCTCCAGTTAATTACACCGACATGACAGACTTTCAGACGGACTGAAGTGATTGAATTTCGGGCACATCTATTTAAGCACCAAGTGAGATCGGAGCTTTCGGAGAGGTCTGTGTTTCTGAGTTGTAATTATGACTTGGATGTTGACACTGATGAATTCAGTATAAACTTCACTAATGACTGGTAATCTCCCGGAGTCTCGTCTCGGTGAGCTTGCCAGACGACAGAAAGAGAGAGAGAGAGGTTCCAGGAAGTTACGGAGCCCTGCCAAGAATAGTCTGGTGCATAACCCCTGCAAAACCCAAACAATTTTACACTTCGGCTTTTGTGTGGATTAAACAAAGGCGCTAAAATGTGTCAAGTGGTGAGCTTTAGAGAAGCTTTTATTGGCTTCCGATAGAGCCAGGGTAACAGGTTTTCCCTATTTCCAGTCAAGCTAAGATACAGTAATCAACCAGAACATTTAAACCACTGACAGGTGAAGTGAATAACACTGATTCTGTTGTTGCAACTTTGGGTTCTGGTATTCGTGTGGATGGAACACGTACCTACCTAAATTGTGCCTCCAAGCTCTGCAGATCATGATCTACAGAGGCCAAAACACAAACCAAAGAACTCAAAGGATCTCAATGCCGGACACCTCAAGACACTCCCAGATGTCTGCTGTCCTTGGTGGCATAAGGGGGACCTACACAGTATTATTTAGGCGGTTTTAATGTTGTAGTTGACTGGTGTGTATCAGAGTGGTATTGATCTTCTCATCTAACTCTCAGCGCAAAAGCATATTTCCCCAGACGTTCTCTCCCTTTAATAACTCCAGTCAGGGAGACTTTTTATTCATAACCTGGCAACCCAGTGTTGATTCTAATCAATAGCAGTTAATAAATTCATAACACCCTAATCCTTTTTGTATATAAACCATTAATAAATCCATTATTTACACCTATCTGCTGTAACTAAGCCCTTTGAGCTGCCACCAAAAGTGAGCACAAAATTCTGGTAAATAGTTTTTGAAAAGAACAAGCACAAATTCACAATTTACACATTAAAGCAACGCTACTGAGCAACAAAACAGGTTGAGCTGCAAAAACCGGCACTAAGAAAAAAAAAAGAGCTCCGTATCTTGCTGGTTTATACGTCTTTGTTTATTTCAGCAGCAAATGTGCTTTTTTAATTTAGCCTTTAAAGAGCCGTTACATTTCTGAGGAACAAAAGAGAAGGTTTGTTTTGCCATTCATTCAAAGCTCTGTATTTGATTGCACTTCCAAATGCTCATTTAACAGTAGGTTAACCGTAGTTCTCTGTATGTAAGTGATAAATTAGTTTTATTTATTTATTTATTTATTTATTTTAGCCCAATTCCACTAGAACACGTGCAGCTTAGCGGAAGGACCATGAAACAGCTTGGCTCTTCAGTAATGGGTCGATCAGGATGTTAGTCATAAAGGGGAACCTGTAATTGCATTCATTATTGAAATGAGTCTGATCCCAGCAAATTGTGCTGAAAAATAACATACATTATCTCACTGCACAGGGGTTAAGAGGAGTCTGTGTGGAGGAAATATGCCACAAAGTCTGTGCTCATCTGCTATTTTCTGTTCAGTAAGACGCCTGGTTTCTCCTATTAGCAGGGACATTAAATAGTCTGGTATTGTTGCTGAAGCAGTTAACACCCACCTAGGACGGCTGTAGTTTTCCATCTCCTTATGCTAGACCACAATTGATCACCAGGGCTTTTGTTTTGCTGGAATATCTGCATGTTGCCAGACTTGCGCTAAATAACTGGAACTGCCTGCGTTTCCCACAAGAAATGAAACAAGAATAAATCCATCTTTTCCTGCAACGCGTCCAATTCGGCTTTGTCACCCAAAAGAGTTGCCTGATTTAGACAGTATTAGGACTAAAAACAAATCCTGCTTTGTATGTTTCTCCCTTGTCTTCCACTTGCCAGACATACAAGAAAACCCCTCTGTCACACCACAGTGTGAACAGTGAGATTATCCCACAGGGAGACAGTGCTGCAGTTAAACCTCCGGCAGCAGGCTGAAGTGCTTCCTCTGGGTCTCAGCTTGTGCCACAGACATGTGCCTCGAATCTTTTACTGCGGCAGAAACCTCTGATTCCCTGCTGCTTGTCAAGGGCTTGTTCGCACCGTTTACCTGCACCTACTCCTTGTTTTCTTCCCCGTTTCTTCACGTTCAAGTAACAAAATACAAAACACACCCGTTACGGCTGCAATCAGACAGATTATAGTGCCTATATGTAACCTACTACACTGAAGCCACCACTTTCCTTTACACACACGCTGGAAAAATGCCATTCATCTTCATTTCACACTGTCACAAGTGATTTGGTTGGCAAGATGTTGAGAATCAAGTCTTCTTAAAACGTTGTCAAATTAAATACATCGTCCAATCGGTCTTGAGAGAAGACAGCGGTGGGCATTAATTCAGTCAAAGTGGTAGTAAGTTTGGAGGAAATGGATCATTTATGACTCTTGGACATTAAAGGACTACTTGATTTGTTCCCTTTTCCACATAAGAAGAATTATATAGTTGGGGAAAAGGCTTTATTTTTACTGTGTTGCATTTTGTTATATATCTGATTTCCACTTTAAAGGTTGAATCTTAAATACCCAAGTATTTCCTGTGTATCCAATTTCCTAGAAGATTTTAGTGTCATATAGATCTTGGTTGTTCTCCAAAAACTATTAAAAATACACCACGGAGCTCCACAGCATTTCTCTGTGTGACATTCCCTTCATTATGATGAATGCAGGCCATGTAGTTTACTTTGAAGCGATGCAACATTCACCATCCAGACGCTGTAATTAGTCACTAGTGTGCCCAATGTGTGTTAATCTGCAGCTGAAAATGATCCCCTTCCCAAGAAAAACAAAAAACAAAACACCATTTCTTCCAGTTTCAGTAAAGTTTTCTAAAAAGCCTCAGAGCCCAGCTGTTGGAGGAAAATCGCTTCAGCTTTTTCAAAAAAATATGAAGAGTCCGCTGCCTTGTCCTTTATTGACTTGAACTTTCAAGGTTTTTCTTTTCAGCTTCAGATCTTGGGAGATAAAAAGAAATATCAAGCTGTGGCTGCATCAGATATTCTCTGAATTAATTTAGTGTCTTTGTGTTTAAAAAATTATAATGACTCAAGACTGACTCTTTGAGACAGTGGAAGGATAAACGAAGCATCTTTAAACATTTTTAGACAGAGTTCTGACCTGCGACTGTTAGATATAAAGCTGCAGTCGGTGTAAATTCACTCATTGAAGTAACTACTGTAATAACAGGGTTAATTGCTTCAGTTGCCTTCAGTATCCTCAGGCTCTTTACTCTTAATATTCATGTCTTAACCCGGGGCAATAATATGTTTCGCCACATTAAGGATCCCTTTCAACCCGGCAACATCTTCTAATACATCCCTTTCATGTTGGCCGCTGTTTCATCAATCTGTTCAAAATTCACGTGGGGATGTCTGCTGAAATCCCCTGCAGCGCTCTAATGGTATCTGAAGAGACCAAGAGTGTATCTGAATTAAAGGTAGAGTGTGAAAATCAAACATCATTGTGGAGAAGGGACATTTGCATGTAGAAGGCCTGAGCGGCCTAGCTGAATGATGAGGCAATTACTTTATAACATCTGCTCTTTCAATTACCATTGGAGGAGAGATAGAAGGAGAGAGGGGTTAATAGATAAGGGAAACTCACCAATTCAGCTAATGAACTTTAATATGATCGCCTCCTCAGATTAGGACAGAGCGGTGTTTACTATTGCAGAAATTCTTCAGTGTCAGCTTGCTTAAACGTAATAAACCACACAGTTCAGAGCAGATAAAGTTGGGACAAATGCTAATCAAATTAAATGACTCAGAAGAGGAGTTGTAAAGCAGATTTCAAGGGCTTTTTCATTAGCTTTAGTGGAAGGAGCTCCAGATTCCACAGACACCTCCCCCTATGTCTGTGCAATAAAACTGCCACTGTCTACGCACAAGTCTTATACACCGATCAGCCACAGCATTCTGACCACTGACAGGTGAAGTGAATAACATTGATCATATTGGTACTATGTGGTGTTCTGCTGGAAAACCTTGGATTTTGACATCTGTGTTGAGACTTAGACACCCCAATAAACATTCTCCCACAACAAGCACACTCCCTCATGCAAATGGAAATCCCAAATGTAACTGACCTGGCCCCACAGGAAAATGCACCCCACCACATGGAAAAAACATCAATCAATCAGGAACATGTTGAGGAACATGACAATAACCCAACATGTTGATTTGACCTCCAAACTTCCTACACCCCATTCTGATCAAGCATCAACAGGATGCAGTGGAATAAGTTTGATTGACAGAGGCCCCACTGCACAATCCAGAGTACTCAAAGGATCTATTGCCAACGTCCTGGTTCTGGACCCCATAGGACACCCTGAGAGGTCCTCTTGTCCATGTCCAATGGTTCAGAGCATTTTTGAGCACATATGAGGGACCAACACAATATTAGGCAGGTGATCATGATGTTATGCCTGATCAGTATATGTTTACTACTATAACATGTAAAAGATACAATATTTACAGGACTTATCCTTTAAAGTCCAGAGAAATGTCATCTCTCAGTTCCTTTGGGAAACTTAAATTACAATCTGGAATTAAACCAAAAGCGTAAATGTCAGACAATGATGGAAGACAGAATTTGAACATCTATAAGAAGATCCAACATTTTGCTTTTTTCCACAGGTAAAACCAAATGAGTTTTGAAGTGCAAGTAAAACTGGCATCTCTTCTGAGTGCCTGCGTTCAAAAGTCCAGACAGCGTAATAATACATTTATGCAAATTCCCCCAGTCACAGAGATTTCCTTTAGACCTTTTAACTTTTTCTTTTTTTAATGTCACTGCTGTTTTGGCAGGCTGCACTTGATAAGCCCCTGTAGTAAAACGAACAGGTGCAGTTCATTTTAGAAAATGCAGGGCAAAAGTGAACTTTAGCTTGATTTACTTTTTAACTGTTATTTCTTGATGAAAGCATGTTCCCACTGGTCTATCTGAGAGCCAACTGAGGGTGTTCAGAGGCTTTTTAAAGCATCTAATTATGTGTAATGTGAAAGGGGTGGCATGTAGAGATAAACTTACAGAGAATTATCAGCTGACCTCACCAGTCCATTTTAGCTCTACTGTGCCTTTCCGGTGCAGCTTCAGCATTTATATCCAGGACTGACATGTTTCCAGCCTAAAATCTCCTCATTTGATTCTGTTGATTGCAGCATTTTGTTAAATTAGCTACTTTCTGTGGGTATTGACCACAGACAATATTTAAAGATGAACAAACCCTCCATGACCTGACCCCTAAGTTTCCTGAACAGCGATTTTAAAGCTCAGTGTGGTAACTCCATCCATCTCCAACTTGACAGTGCCTGACTCATGTTGACCCACCTAGTTCAAAAATGAGCAAAGAGGTGGAACGGAGCTGAGGTGGGCCACGCAAACATCTCTGGGCCTTTGACTGTCCTGTAATGGTACCCATCTGTCACTCAAAGCAGCTACGCCCTTAATTATTCATAAGCTTAAGCCTTAATATAATTGAAATAGATTAGTTATATTAAAAAATAGAATAGAATAGAATAGAATAGAATAGAATAGAAATACTTTAATAATCCCAGGTCTGGGAAATTATTTTGTCACAGCAAGACACATAGCACTAAACAGAGGACATAAAATAGCAATAGAAATATAAAGTGAACAGAATATAAAATATACAAGTACAAAGAATAAAAGTGAACAGAGTGGACTGTGCAAAATATAGGTTGTGCCATGTAGTGGTAACGGTGTGCAAAATACACTCAGTGCAATAAGAACAGCAGTGCAAATTGGACAGACGACAGACTAAAAATCACCCTCCACACAGTTCTAAAGAAAAGGGAAAATAGCGATAGAGGCCAAAACTATTTTTCTATCAGGTTATAAATGTGTTTATTTCTGCTGTAAATCTGCACATTTTAACATGCAGGTCTATGGGGACTGACTCACTTTTTGAGCCAGCCTCAAGTGGCCATTTGGGAAACTGCAGCTGTTGGCATGTGGCCCTTTTTGGCCCATTGATTTAATATTTCAGCCCAGAGATTACGTCTGATTTTGATGTTCAGTTTAGGGCTACTTGAAATATCTCTCTGTTCAAGCTGCAGTTGCTGATGGTCACATATAAAGTCTCCAGGTAGTTGGTAAAGGTGTTCCTCAAGACGCAATATTAGGTCCAATGCTTCTTACTCTGTATGTACCGATCATTATGACCTCCTGCCTAATATTGGGTTGTTCCCCCTTATGTGATCAAAAATGCTCTGAACCACTGGACATGGACAAGAGGACCTCTAACGGTGTCCTGTGGGGTCTGGAACCAGGACGTTGGCACTGGATTCTTTGGGTACTCTGGCTTGTGCAGTGGGGCCTCTGTCAATCAAACTTATTCCACTGCATCCTGTTGATGCTTGATCACAATGGGGTGTAGGAAGTTTGGAGGTCAAATCAACATGTTGGGCCATTGTCATGTTCCTCTACATGTTCCTGATTGTTTGGTGTTTTTTCCATGTGGTGGGGTGCATTTTCCTACAGGGGTAGACCAGTGACATCTGGGATTTCCATTTGCATCAGGGAGTGTGTTTGTTCTGTGTCAATGTTTATTTGGGTGTCTAAGTCTCATCAATATGGATGTCAAAATCCAAGGTTTTCCAGCAGAACACCACATAGTACCAATATGATCAATGTTATTCACTTCACCTGTCAGTGGTCATACTGTGGCTGATTGCGTACTAAATCCACAATTTTTCCTTCTTAACACCATTTTACATATTTTTATGCTGATGATATTATCTGATGATATTTATATCTGATTGATATTAGCCAACAGCCCCTTCGGAAACCAGGCCTTCTCCAGGTTACGGACGACTTTCAATGACCTGCAGACCTCTCTGTTTGATTTCAAAGGGTATTCTAAACTCCGGATGGAATAAATGTGGTCATTTTACAAGACCTCGAACCACTGATGTTCCAAATCCTGTCTATACTGTGTGTGGTGATCTAATTAATACAGTCAAGCACTATAAATATCAAAGGATCTAGTCAGGCAGAGATACAGATTAGATTCTTATTGCACAACATTGTCTGCTCCTCCTATGTAAACAGTAACTCATTATACAACCCACCATACTATCTCCACTGGATTATAGAGATAGCCTGCATGCTCATGCTGCTCCCACCACACTGAGACTGCTCAGCATGCCGTGATTCATTACTGCAGACAGTTATCACACTCACCACAGTGAGTTATATGAGAAGGCTGGCTGGACATCACAGGCAACTAAAAGGCATCAGCATGTCTTCATCTAGAAGTCCTGGCCGTCAAAAGTGCCAAGATATCTAACATCTTTAGGTGAGTTCAGAGCTCATCACTGTGACACCAGATCACAGGTTGAAAAGATTAGTTTTACATGAACACTGAACTGGGGAAGAAGATTTCCAACACTATGCACCTTACTAATGAAATGAACTACAGAGCAGTTCTAACTTCGAGACACTCATTCAACTAGGAGACTTTTAAAACTCCAAACTAAAACTGTTTCCTTAACTCTTGTAACCGTTATGATTGTAGTCTAGAACGAAAAAAAAACTATGCCATTATGATTGAATATGTTACTGTTGTATTCAGGTCTCTCTTGTGAATGAGATTTTGATCTCAATGAGACTTCCTGATTAAATAAATAAAAATGAAAAATTAATTTAAAACAGTCAGTAGCTTCCAGGTCTGTGTATGGAATGAAAGAACAAGAGCCAGGTAATGTCTTTTTAACCAGCTTTCACTCCAATAAACTGATCCGTCCTCAATCTGTCCAGAGAAATTAGGCTGAAGAAATGTCAGAAGGCGAATGTGAAAGGGACTGACAGCGATCATTTATTTACACTACGATTTTGCAAAATTGCATTATCATGTCTTTGCATAATAATAAGAAACTGGAAAAATAAGGAGTTATAAGACAAAAGCAATTACCAGAACTAGGCATATTTCAGTGCAGCTCAAGATTAAGATAGATGCATACAGAGAGAAGGAAGTGGACTGTGAGGTTTTTACTTACTCGTAAGGCAAAGACAAATTTCCATTGCTTTGTGATGGACAGTAAAAAAAAACAGATTCTAAAAATGGAGGTGGGTAAATTGCTTTTGAATTGCAAATCAATGTGCAGTGTGCACCGCCTCTCAAGAAGAGCAGAAATTCAAGAGATGATGGAAAACTGAATAATACCAAGTATTTTCTTGTTAGTGCTTTACAGTCAAATTTTGCATGTTTTATTGGCGTGGGTGCCTGAAATAACTTCATTTGCAAAGACTCAGTGACTAAATGCATCTAAATTTAGAGGGAATCGTTCATACTGCACCACAGAAAGGACAATATAGCCGACTGTACGCTGCAATATCTTTTTCAATCTCTCTTCTCTCGTTTCCCCCATTTACTCCACACAAATGCGCTCTTTCCCCATCTAGAGAAAAAGACACTGCGGTTGCTGTTAAATCTGCTGACTGCACTATCACTCCACTATCAGTGACGGCCCCCACTTCAGCTCCCCCAGAGGCAGTGGAATTAATATGTGACTGAACCTTACACATTTATGGTATTTCAATAAGGTTTGGCGGCAGAGAAGAGTAGTAGGACAGCGGTGAGAGGCATTAATCATCTGCATTAGGACTTTTAATTGGTTTCCGTGTTTGACTGTGAAGAAACTAAAGTAGAAATGAAACCCTGTGATCATAAACTCCGTCTTATGTCGGCGTAAAATAGGAGCAGCAACAAAGAGGGAACCTGTGTTTATCTGCTCACCCCATTAAGAAGCAGAGACGGAGGAAGGAGAAGATGAGAGGAAGGAAGGGAGGAAGGATGAAGAGGAAGGGCTGACTTTTTATTTCATGTCGTCTTTCTCTCTCCATACATATACAGTCCCAGCAGTGCAAGGGGAAATTACTCTCTTCATAAGTCTGATGTGAAAGTTCTAATTATGCTGAGAGGAGTCCCACGGAGCTTGCTTTCTAGCAGCGCTAATTCGGGAGTGGTTAGAGAGGAAGGAAAGACACACAGGAAGAACAAAAAAAAAAGGGCAGATAAATAAATAAAAACACTCTAACAGGTAAGGCGATGGTGGTGCAGCCGATCAAAGGGAAAATAGGAACACAAACAAGAGAGATGCACAGAGAGGCTCTGTTCTCTCGTCAGCTTCATTGCTTTTTTACTCTGTTCCTGATATATGTCTGTAGAGGTGGCTATTAAATTTGACATTAATAATTCAGTTTTGAGGCATTTGCCTTTTTCTTTTTTAAAACCAATCCCTCCATCCTGTCCTGCATTAATGGTGGTGGCGCAGAATAACTCACAGGATCCAAACAGAGTCAGGTGCTGCATTATTTTAACAGACATCCCAAAGAAATAATTAAACAGTGAGCTCTGCCCCTGACATCCCGCCTGTGTCTGAAATAAGAATATATATAGGAAGTATTTTAAATTCCTAGTAGTAGCACTGGAAGCGACAGCTGATTGTAATATTTAACAATATGCTAATAATTGCTGCAGGTTTCTAAATGCATGGATTTTAAACTCACAGAAACAAAGCAAGCAGCGTGTGACATTTAAAATCACCCAAAAATGACAAAGGCAATCTGCGGTGAAAGCTACACAACTTTGCAATTCGCCGGTCCCACTAGATAAGAGGACAGCATGTCCTGTGTGTCAACATCCAGATATTCTACACGGCATAAACATCTTCTTCATGTTGCCTTTCAGAGATGGGAATGATGAAAAGAAGTTCTTTCAGAGCCTGGTTCAGTTTGCATTGAGCAGTTGAACCTGCTCGCTGCTGTTTGGTGAGAAAAAATATGTTGCTGCTCACCAAGGCTCAATTTATCACTTTCTGTGTACAAACATAATATCCCACAAGTGACCATTCCACGCACATGACTTTTAATCTGCAGCTGTCAGTGAGACTGGAGGTAATAATGTTCTCTTTTTCAGTCCCATTCCCGATTTACGCTGATGAAGTCGGTGCATTTTTACACACAAATCTCGCCTGAAGCAGTTTTAAGGCCAGGTGATGGCCACATTACCCAGGGGCAGAAGAAGGTTTAACATTCCTCGGCGTTATTCGAGCCTTCACCTCGCACGTCTTGCCCACTTCATTTCCAAAAACACTTGACACAACTCAAACAAGCGTGCTGTCTGTTCAGAGGGAGTATTTTAAGAGGATTTCTGTGCTCGGAATATAAATACTTTATGAGCCTCACAGTCTGGTGTGTATCGCTCTCCGGCTTGTAGCAGCGCTGCTCTCAGTGTTCTAAAAGGGTGAGAGGTGACGAGACACTTGATATCATAAAATACAGTTTAACATTGACCACGGAAACTCACCCTGTCAACCTTTTGCTGCTCTACGCTGTTGCATCAGCCTTATTAGTGCCTGCTGGGCAAACAGCCACTGTGGACGAGGATGCGCTGCAGGAATATGGAAGAAAAGAAGAATGCAGCATGCTAAGACTGGGAGGTGAGACTGAAGAAGGAATTTAATGAGTCTGTCGACTGACTTTCCACTTTTAGGGTAACTTCTACAGGTCTCCTTAATGAACCATTGAGATTACAAGCAGTACCACTACTAACTCAGAAAACCATAGCAACAACCTAGTGACCTAAAACCACTTCCCAGCTAAATCCCATGAGCACCTT
Source organism: Dascyllus trimaculatus (assembly GCA_024666655.1). Lineage (NCBI taxonomy): Eukaryota > Metazoa > Chordata > Actinopteri > Pomacentridae > Dascyllus > Dascyllus trimaculatus. The sequence continues at coordinate 21,969,318 of CM045464.1, read as the reverse complement.
AGCAACCTCTTAGCAACAACTTAGAACCTGTTTTGCAAAAACCCAGCAATGACATAAGAATCCAATAACGGCACCTTGGGCATCATTTTGAATATGTTTGAAACCATCTCCCAAGTCATTAGCAGAATGGAACTAATCTAAATAGAGTAAAATGCAAGTGTAAGTAATAAAATCAATGCGAATTACCGTTCATCTGCTTGATGTGTTATAGCTTTATGTCCCATTGTAATGTCTTACTGGGACACTTTAACATAATTTAGTAACAGTTCATGTCATTAGGAAACACCTGTGTGTGTTTTTTAAAACAGTGATAAGTCAACTATTCTGCTGTGAAAAAGGGCCTTTGTTCGCTTCAGGAAATTTTTTTGTTCCTGTTAATTAGCTGCTCTTTTGCAGACCCCTGCTTCCTGGAGAGCTGAAAGTTACTAAGGATGAGGAATTTTCTTGCTTTCGCCAGAGTGTACAAGATCTTTAATTATGTACAACTTCAAACATAACTAGCTGCGTTCGTTCTGCTAAAAGTCACTCTGTTAACTGCGGTTTCATATATAATAGGTGACATACGGCTCATGACACCGTTTACATTTTGTCTCATAAATCCCCTCTAGATCCCGATGACGGCATGACAATACAGTTCATGTTTGCTCATTGATTAGTGGCACTAAATCTCACGCTGAATTGAAAGAGCTGCTCATAACAACTGCTGTGTAAGGTTTCATAATACTATCTTAATTAGATGCTTTCTGTCACCCACACACCATATGCCAAAAAGTGCGTGGGCGGATGTTTGGATGTTTTGAATATGTAAGACCACCCTTATTTTCTGGTGGTTATAGCTGTATTTCTGTACTTTAACAATAGCATCAATAAATGCTGCTGGGCATTTTTGTACATAACGGCTTGGAAGAACATTACCAGGTAGACTATAATATTTCAGCTGGACAGTTTCGCTGAAACAAAGCTTCCTCTTATATTCCTTTTCATAAATAACTTTAAGAGCCCACTGCTCTTTTTTGTACCTACTTATCAAGTTGTCTAACACTATGACACACTAAAAAAAACTGGCCACAAATCAATATTGATCTTATTTTTACAGCAAATGGTTAACACAAAGATAAAACAGGGTGAAGAAAACATGGAGGTGTTTTGTGTCAAATACTACCTTAAGCACTGTAGAGAAGAAACTACAATAGTTGAGCTGCCATCCTGGAGCTACACAGTGAGAACAGCATATTAAGGAAGAGGCTATTATTCATGAGGCTCCCAGTATTCTGCTGCTCTCTGCTGGTGGCAAATGACTAGTACAAAATATTACAGAGCCAATGTGTGACACTTGGAACGCAAGAATTTTGCAAGTACATTAATCTACACTTACACAGACGGCATACATTTTCTGTACTGTCAGTTTGCTCCTAGACATTATACGTATGTATTTAACTGATGATTATACTTCTAATCATCAGTTAAATACATGATTAAATGAACTTCTTATACTTTTGATATGAACATTTTAATCTTTATACTGCCGCCCACACATCACATAGGTCATAAAAATAGCTAGGTACTGTTTTATCTTTCTCTTACCTACACCAGGATAAATTATACCATAATAAATACACACAAAGCTCATAAAGGGGTGGCAAGAGGATGGGTTTTCTTTTTCAATATAAGGGTTAAACATGTTCAAGTCAGAAAACTGTTGAGAAACTGTGTCACTTCTGAATTGAATTTTCTATTTCAGATGTGTTTAATAACTCTGTTTATTGTCTTTGACATTGCATAGTTTAATAGGCAGCCTACATTAAGAGGCTACTAAAAACTCAAATTCTAGTTCAGTGATGGCCAATGGATTTTATTGCAACTCAAGAAATGTTTTATAGCAATCAAAACAAAAGAACATGCAGACAAGTGTGACTTTTTACCTTATCTTTTCTTCGATCAGGCACACCGACCTCCATGGATGAAACAATGGACCCCTGGGGCACCCACATGTCAAAAGCTCCCCTTGCCTTCTACAAAGGAGGAAGAATTGAAGAGACAGAAACCGCCACAAACGATGCCGTTGTGTTGTTGTTACTGTTTTGTGTCTCACACTATTCAGCTTGCTAATGTTTTGCATGTCTTCATGGTTGTTTGTGTCTGTTTGTTAGCATTTTGCATCCAATTTTCCATCTCACTTTGCATCACTTCCTAGGGGACTTTGCAAGTGAGGACCAGGACATGTTTATTAACTTATTTTGTAGTATTTTCTATGACACTTTTTCAAATACGTGTCACTGAACGCGGTTAATTTAACCTGAGGCACGAGGTATAGAATGCATATATGCACTTCCTTAGAAATAAAGTTGGAGGGGAAAATGAGAAAAAAAAACTCTCTCTGGGCGCCAACAACATGGCCAACAAGGAAAGCTATGTTTGGATCACGTGATTTCATATCACAGTGTTCTCGCTTGTGATTGGCTTAGACTCGTGGCTCCGCCTACAACAGCGCCTGCGCATGTTTCCCGCGAACGGAGTGCGCCCGCGCTGTGACGCAGGGTGCTAGGTGATGCTTCAGGATCCAGTTGTCCGGATTATCTCCGTAATATAGTGAAAACTAACTTTAAAACTCGATAACATGGCGAAGCAAAGCTCGCTTTTCAATTTTTTCACCAAGTCTCCGCCGCCGGTCTCCAAACCGAAGCCGAGTCCCTCTCCGACCGAGGCAGACCTGCCCTCCTCCGTGCAGAAGTCCAACTCCTCTCCGAAGGAGCAAGCGAAACAGACCCCGACACAGCAGCCAGCCAAGGCCAACAAAGTTCAGCAGAAAAGTAAATCCAAGACCTCTAGTGGGGGATTCAAAAAACTATTCGGCGACAAGACCCCAGCAGCCAAAGACGGGTAAGTTCACTTTGGGAGCTGTGTAATTGCTGGAGACACGTTGTGCACTGTTGTCTTCCGTCTGCCAAAGACCGTTTATAAGGCCTAATGAGCTAACTTATGCAAATAGTACTGAATTTATTTTAAGCAAGTAACTCCACGGGTGTATTTTGCATTTGGAACGAGTCACTCGACATAGAAAACGTACACGCTGCGTGGCTAGTTAAATTGGTCATGCATTTGACTCTTAGAAGTAATCGCAGGTGACTTGATCAGAGCTGAGCAGACCACGCAGTGCGAGGTTTTCGATTGGTCAAATCAGTGTTATCCTTATGTGAGTGTTAAGGTGGAATACTGACATTAAATTGAAAATGTGCTGATCACCGTTACTTGTCATAGTTTTGACAATGTGGGCGTTCTCTTAAATCGAGATGGTATATGACATTACATGGTGTTGTGAATCAGAGCAATACCAAAATGTAGAAAATAAACCTGAATGCCAAAAAATCTAATTAAATAGCAGTATCATCACAATCGAATAACTAGTGTCTGTTAGTTCTTTTTTAAAAAACCTTAAATCAGAGATGGATGTTTTAATTCATGGCTTGCAGTTTACATTTGAGTTCTCCCAGCTTTCAAGGTAATTCTCCTCATGCACAAGAGAAGGTAGTTTTTCAGGGCAGGTGTTAGGATTTGCTTGGTTCCACTTAGAGATTATTAACAAAACTACTACATATTTTTAGTGCTGCAGGTTTACAACCATACATGCTGCCCTACAACCTGAGCTCTGTTTACACTGCTGGTAGTCATGTCAATGTTAACTAATGGACCAGCAATTAATCTAGAGCTGAAATGTTTAGTTGAATTAAATTATTTTTCCAGCTAAAATGCTGACATCTTCTCAGCTATGAGATTTCACTTATTTTCTTTGTTCTTATGCAATTTTAAATTGATAATGATATTTGAGTTTGGAGATTCAATCGTACTAATCAAGAGAGGTGAAGACATCAGCTTAGACTCTAGGAACTTGTGATGGTAGTTCTGCTTTTCATGTTCCACGTTATTAATAAATTAATAAAGAAAATAATCCGCAGATTAATAAATAGTTATGATCATTACTGTTTCGGGACAGACCGATTATCGGTCGACACCAGCTGATTATCATGGCGGTATGATGCAGCCACCTCTCTCTGTCTGGAGTGACTCTGTGGTCTCAAAAATGTCTCAAGCATTGGCTTAAAAAAAGTGAACAAGACACACAAGCTGTTTCCATAAACCAGGAAATCGGCTGCCCTCACAGTGGTAGCTAACAGCTAGCGGCTAAGTTAGAAGGCAGCTACAAATAGACCTGAAACAGAGTCTGGAAAGCAATAGTTTATAATTCTTTAAGATATGGAACTTAATGGGCAATAAAAGTAATAGAACAATGGAAGATTAAGAAAATGGAGAAGAACAGCAGATATAACTGCAGGAGACAAACTGATCAATTTCAGTTGATCCCACATAAACAGAGGAGAGCTTCCTAATTTAGCCCCTCCTATTTCCATTTTACAGATTCTGTTATATGACACCCTTATTAATGAAGAAGCCTAGTTATGAATGACAGGTTCTCTGCTATCAGAAGCTGTTAAAACATTACATTCAAAGTGTATCGGTTCCATGTATCTTTTATTGGCCTTTTTTGATTTGAATAATTGGCATCAGTATCAGCTATGATAAAAAACAACCATATCAGTCAATCCCTGTTACTATTTGCAGCTTAACTCAGTTATTTTTTGTTTTATTTGTTTTACTTTATTTTATTTTCACGTAGGAAAAAAAACACATAATAAACATTCCATTTGAGACAATGTGAAGATTACCAAAAAAACCCTCGATGGGCTTGAAAAGATGGCAACCTCCAAAAAACAAACTACAAACGCACAGACTGTACACAAATGTATATTAAAAAAAACACATTTCAGCTGAAAAAACCATACCTTCTATGAAGCCAAATCATACCACCATACCATGCTACATAAATGTCCCATGTGGAAAATTACTCAGCAGTTTTTTCAATGCTTTTTAAAATTGAATTTGTGAAAGCTCAGTGAGGCAAGTTGGCAGGTTAGTCCATATTTTGGGTCGCCTGTAGAGAACACTTAACTGAGACTGGCTGGTCCGGGCAAAGGGAGCCCTGATGAGACAGCTACTCCAAGTTGAATGCTTATGGAATTCATTGTTAAAGAGAAAGATGTTGTTCAAATGTTCAGGCAATAGCTTTTTAACAGAGCTGTGAACAAACTGACCAATTTGAAGTTGGCTGAAGAATTCCTGCTTATGACAAACAGGGGCTGAGTTCTGACTGTAATGGATGTGATACACATAGGATAGTGGTTATTATTCTTGCTAGTGCCAAAAAAAACGCCTGTATTGGTCCGGCACAATGTATGACTTCTAAAATGTGACTTTGCTTTTCTCACTTTCAGCAGCTCCACATGCCTGTTCAATGCTGGAGCCCTTGTGTGGGCAAAACTGGAAGGTCACCCCTGGTGGCCATGCATGGTGGTGCCCCAACCTCTGACCGGACAGCAGATGAGGGGCCGTGGTGCAGCCCAGCGCATACATGTTCATTTCTTTGACGAGCCTCCGACCAGAGGATGGGTCAGCGTCAAATATGTCAGAGAGTATCAAGGTTGGATGCTAATTCTCATAATTATGATCAAAAATTTTGAGAAACATTAGGCTTTTTGGGACTGTTGCGTGGTCCGTCCACACAGTTATTTAGACTGTTCTTTCATTTGCACAGGCTCTGACAGCAGTGATGCTAAAACTGGAGGGTTGTTCTTCAGTGGCAAACCTGTAATCCGTCATGGGATGGAGCTTGCTGATGCAGTTATGTTTGACACCCCTGAAGAACGATTAAAGATGCCCCTCTGCACGGATCCATCCGATGATGAAGAGGGGGATGATGATGAAGAAATGGAGGTTTGATAATTATTGATTAGTATATGGTCATAAAACTCCATTTTACTACTAAATAACAGCGTTATTCCCAATTCATTTTTTCATCAGTAGTAATATAGTATGTTTGTCATATTTGATCAGGTCATTTATGTGCTTTGCATTTTTTAAATGTTTACCTGTTCTCTTTTGTGTTTCTTTGTTTTCACTCCAGCTCGACAACTCAACGGTGACTGATGAAGAGGTCAGTGATGTGGATGAAGAGAAAGATCAGAAAGCGAAGCCATCCAAAGTCAGTCGGCGTTCATCCCGTGCTTCAACAGAGAAAGGGAACAAAGCCAAGCGGCGTCGCATTATTGTAGCCTCGGACAGTGACGGATCGGATGAGGAATTTAAACCAGAACATGCTGGATCAAGCAGTGAGGATGAAGAAGAAGAAGAAGAAGGGGCGGTGAGCAGTGAAGAGGAGAGCACCCAGGAATCAGAAGTAGAAAGCCCCATCAAGCCTGTAAAGCGCAAACGTCCTGCAGAAAATTCTGCCAATACAAAAGTAAAAATACCATCTGCTGCACCCAAACGAGCCCCGACAGCCATCACACTCGAGGCAAAGTCTCGTTTGTCAGCCTTCTCTGCTCCTGACAACTTTGAGAGCCAGACAAATGGATCAGGCTCCACTGGAGGTGCAACAGTTTGGGATCATGAGAAGCTGGAGTGGTTGCAGGATGGTAGGAGAAAAGACAAAAATAGGCGGCGCCAGACAGAGGATGACTATGATCCTACCACCCTGTATGTGCCAGAAGACTTTCTAAACAGAAACACTCCTGGCATGCGTCGGTGGTGGCAGCTCAAATCTGAGATGTTCGACACAGTGATTTTCTACAAGGTGGGAAAGTTTTATGAGCTCTACCACATGGATGCTGTGATTGGTGTCAACGAGCTGGGACTGACATTCATGAAGGGGACCTGGGCACACTCGGGTTTTCCAGAGATCGGCTTTGGTCGTTTCTCAGATGTACTTGTCCAGAAGGGCTACAAAGTGGCTCGTGTGGAGCAGACGGAGACCCCAGACATGATGGAGGCACGCTGTAAGACCTTGGCTAAACCCACGAAATTTGACCGCGTGGTGAGAAGAGAAGTATGCCGTATTATTACACGTGGCACCCAAACATACAGTGTGTTGGATGGTGCTCCCTCAGAGAGTCAGAGCAAGTTCCTCCTGAGTTTGAAGGAAAAGGCTGAAGAGGAAAGCTCGGGTCGTTGCCGCACCTACGGAGTCTGCTTTGTTGATACCTCTGTGGGTTGTTTTCATGTTGGTCAGTTCCCAGATGATCGTCACTGCTCACGCCTGCGCACCCTGATAGCACGCTTTGCCCCTGCTGAGGTGCTCTTTGAAAAGGGTAATCCATCTGTTGAAACACGCAAAATACTCAAGGCCTCTCTGTCCTCTGCTCTGCAGGAAGGACTTAATGCAGGAACACAGTTCTGGGATGCTCAAAAAACTCTCAAAACCTTCACAGAAGAAGATTATTTTAAAGAGACTGAGCAAGAGACTGGGAACAGTTTTCTACCTGCCCTTCTGAAAAAGATGACCTCTGAGAGTGATTCACTGTGCCTTACTCCTAAAGAGGGATATGAAATGGCTCTGTCAGCTTTGGGTGGATGCATATTCTACCTGAAGAAATGCCTGGTAGATCAAGAGTTGCTCTCCATGGCTAACTTTGAAGAATATGTCCCTGTTGATGTGGAGATGGACAAAGCTGATGGACCCGCCAGTTTCTTTGCCAGAACTCGTATGGTCCTGGATTCCGTGAGTCTTGGAAACCTGGAAATCTTTCAGAATGGGTCAGGAGGGACGGAAGGGACGCTGCTAGAGCGTTTGGACACCTGCTCTACCCCGTTTGGCAAGAGGCTGCTGAAGCAGTGGCTCTGTGCTCCTCTGTGTAACCCCACATCCATCAGGGACAGACTGGATGCAGTGGAGGACCTGATGGGAGCTCAGGCTCAAGCTACTGAGGTTTCAGACCTGCTGAAGAAGCTCCCTGATCTGGAGCGTCTACTTAGTAAAATCCACAGCATTGGCACTCCTCTGAAGGGCCAGGACCACCCTGATAGCAGAGCAGTTCTCTATGAGGAGGTCACTTACAGCAAGCGCAAGATTGCAGACTTCCTTTCAGCACTGGAAGGTTTCAAAACGATGCAAGAGATCATTTCTATCTTTGATCAAGTCTTGGGCGAGTTTCGTTCCACGCTGCTTTCCCAAGTTATCAGTGTGAAGAGTGAAAAGAAGGGCCTCTTTCCAGACCTGTCTGCTGAACTCAGGCGCTGGGAGACCGCTTTCGACCACCAGAAAGCCCGTACTACTGGTGTCATAACCCCTAAAGCTGGCTTCGACCCAGAATACGACCAGGCGCTGACGGGAATCAAGAACTGCGAAAGAGAGCTGCAGGATTACCTGGACAGACAGAAGAAGAGGCTTGGCTGTAAAAGCATGGCCTACTGGGGAACAGGACGAAATCGCTTTCAGATGGAGGTTCCCGACAGCATCTCGGAGAGGAACATCCCTGAGGAGTATGAGGTGAAGTCTACAAAGAAGGGCTGGAAGCGTTACGTTACAAAGGAGAGTGAACGCCTGTTCTCAGAGCTGCAAGGATTTGAGGAGAAGAGAGATGCTGCACTGAAAGACTGCATGAGGAGGCTCTTCTACAACTTCGACAAGAACTACAAGGACTGGAAAACTGCTGTGGAGTGCATGGCAGTGCTTGGTAAAGACATTTGTTTTTAAATTTTAATCTGCGTTATTTTTTCGTGTCTCATTGTCTGACTTTTTTTTTTACGTGATTGTTCTTTGGAGCAGTGTTTTTGTGCTTGTGAAAACAGCCTTGCATTGCAGGTGTCTGCTCTGAATACATTTCCTGCAGATGTTACCCATAAACCGTCATAATGTGTATTTAACATGATGATGGTGCAGCAGTCTGAGCGCTTGTTAAAAATAATACAGTCCTTGAGTGAAGTTCCATCTAAAACTATGCTAAGTTTACACTAATTAGCTTGTTTTTCTCCGTTAGGGAAATTGTATACCAGTATTTGCTCCTGACAGACAGAGATAATTGCACAGTTTATTACAGATCTCTAATGCAGTAACATAATGTGCCTTTAATGTGTTTTCTAGCACTGGGCCATCCCTTAGCCACAGGTCTGGCTATATTTATTTTGTTTTAACAGAGCTTGGCTGCAAAATACTCCCAAAACATAAGGATGTGGGTAGCAAATCCTGTTTTTTAAAGAGTTTTAAAGGGCGACTAAATGATCAGTGTTCATTTGTTTCAGATGTGCTGCTGGCTTTGTCACGTTACAGCCAGGGAGGAGACGGACCAATGACCAGGCCACAGGTGGTGCTACCTGAGGATGACAACCACGTAGCACCCTTCATTGACCTGACTGGATCCCGCCACCCCTGTGTCACCAAGACCTTTTTTGGCGACGACTTCATTCCCAATGACATCTTCATTGGCTGCTCTGGTAGCAGTGAAATTGAAGAGGAGGAAGGTCGTGCCTCTTGTGTCCTCGTCACAGGACCCAACATGGGTGGAAAGTCTACTCTCATGAGACAGGTGGGTCCTTTATGGAAAACCTAAGTAGAATATAACATTCACTTTGATAGTAGAGGTTTATTTGAATTCTCTGCTGCTCTCTATTAAGTGACTCTGATGCTTTATTTCTACAGTGTGGACTCGTGATCATTCTTGCCCAGCTGGGCTGCTATGTTCCAGCAGAGAGTCTCCGCTTCACACCAGTTGACAGGGTCTTCACCCGGCTGGGAGCCTCAGATCGCATCATGGCTGGTAGAATCACAAACTACTGTAACATAGGTGAAGCCATATATTCGGTTTCCACCTCATGAGCTAAGCCTGTATTGTCGACTGTGTCTTCCTTCTGTAGGAGAGAGCACCTTCTTTGTGGAGCTGAGCGAGACTGCCAGCATCCTGCACCATGCCACTAAACACTCACTTGTGCTCCTGGATGAATTAGGTAAACATTTATTGCTAATTAATAGTAGCTCATATTGAACATCATAGGGGGTCTCCTGCACATTTTTATTGTGTTGGCGGTATGTTTTCAGTATGTAACCATTTGAATGTAAACTATTCGCAGGAAGGGGCACAGCCACATACGATGGCACAGCGATCGCTAGTGCGGTTGTGAAGGAGCTTGCTGAGAAGATCTGCTGTCGCACTCTCTTCTCTACACATTACCACTCCCTGGTGGAGGACTATGCCAAAAACCCTGCTGTGCGTTTGGGCCATATGGTGAGTATAGCAATGCTAGTCACGCTTAGCACTGCACTACACAGGCAAACATTCGCAGATATAAAAAAATATGTGACAGAGAAGAGCCAGATTCTATGTCTTGCTTAGTTTTCTCCAGCTGAAACATTTTTAAAGTCATAGTTCTTGTTTTCATACAGAACCTAGGAGGTATATTTTTTCCAAACAGATGAGTTATTTATTCCTTTTAAAGTAATAACATATGTGGATGAAATATGAAATCATTCCCTCAACTTTGCTTTACAAAGCAGCAAGTTTGCACTGCCAGTAGAAGCCAAAGTTGTTCAGCAAATTACCTAGACTGCGTTCAGTGTAGAAGCTGAAATGAATGACATAGATAGCTTAACTTTAGTTTGAAAGAATACATCTACTTTGCAACACAGCTGCTTGCCTGGTGCCTTCATTGTCTTTTCAACTCAATCTGCATCTTCCTGCTGCTGTTAAATTCCCACTGCCTTAGCCACATGGTGCAAATAATTTGAGGAAATTAGGTAGTTTTGTGCACAGTGTTCCAGCAGCACTGTTAATTAATCATGTGCACAGATAATTTTCCCCTTGTGCTCAGCAGTTTCTGTAGTTTCACCGTGTGTGTGTTGTGAATTCTGTGCTGTGCCTCGGTGTAATATCCCGTTTGTCCCCGTCAGGCGTGCATGGTGGAAAATGAATGTGAGGATCCCAGTCAAGAGACCATCACGTTCCTCTACAAGTTCATCACTGGCGCTTGTCCAAAGAGTTATGGATTCAACGCTGCTCGGCTCGCCAGCCTGCCAGAGGAAGTCATTCAATCAGGACACAGGAAGGCCAAAGAGTTCGAGAGGAGCACCATCAGCCTCAGACTCTTCAAGTATGTTTTAGTATTGCTCTTATATTCTGTAGCTACTGCAGTGACATCCAATGCACAGACGTGATTTTAATAAATGTCGATATTTTTCCCTCTTATCTCCTCTGACAGGAAGCTCTGCCTGTTCGCTGAAGATGCTACACTGGACAGCACACACTTTGCTTCACTCGTTCAACTGCTCAACACCCTGTAATTTGTACACCAACTCTGCTGTTGCTGAATTGTTGTGTTCTCAGCATTTGGAAAAAACACTACTGTAATGATCTAATAAAGTTTATTTTTAAAAAATGACAATGTTTCATCTAGGAAATTAAACCCTTTTAATTCACGCTAGCGCCTACATAACGGTTATTGAATACTTCACAATATATTAAGTCTAGATGTTATGATACATGCATACATTTCAGTCTGTATGAGAACCCACAATCACCAGTACACATGAATGGGGGGGAAAGGGGGGCAATGAAACCATAAAGCGCTGTATATAGATACTTGTCTCAGCTTCAGTAGAATAAGAGCTTTTGAAATTCTCCAGCAACATTGGCAAACAATGGAAAAACACAGAAATGCTTTCACAAGACTTGTCTTAAGTCTCTGAAGTAAAAGTCTTTAAAGGCCATGAAGCAGCATTTGTGCCTGTTGACGAAGAGAAGAAAGACAACCACGCTGACTCTAATACAGATGTATATATAAATTATATTGTCTACTTAACAGACTTAATAACTGACCCCATCAGCAATGTTTCTGATTTGGTAATGAGTGAAAAAAGGAGGCTGTGTTAATGAACACATCGTGGATTTATCTGCTAAACAAGCTGCACCTCGAAGCAAAATGCAGCAAAAATGGTTGATTTTTCTCCACATCTTATCACATTTTCCTGTGAGTTGTGTCTTGCATGACAGCCAAACAGACAGTAAACAGAAAATATGCATAGATTATGTAAAACAGACTGGAATACGAAAAACACGTACGATACTGTTCCAAACACAAGAAGTGATACAAGTCTTGTGAAAGCATATTTCAGCATCTATTTTTCTGTATTGCAAATATACACGAGTCAACGTTGCTGGAGAAAGTTTAGTGTTTTCCTCTCTTTTCTCTGATCTCTTTCACAGAAAGAAGTTAGATACTGCGACATGAGTATAATTACAGCAATTCTAGGGTATAATAACCAAAAAAATTAACACATTTAATAAAATAAAGACATTCAAGTACAGTAAGATTTTTGCATGAAAATACAAAACTACACAAAAAGCATTAAATCAAATCTCAACAGCTGTCTTGAGGGGGAAAAAAAAAAAGCTGAAGTGCTAGGTCATTTTTCTCGTACATATCATACGAGCACGTCGGTTGCCCAGTGATGGAAGCATTGTTGTATTTGGGGCTTTTGCCTCCTCATGAAAAAAGTTGTGCCTCTTCTGACAAAGCATCTGTCCACGATGGATCTGTACACGACTGCGGTATCTTGTTCTTCCACTTCTTAAACGCGGATGAGCCTCGGTGGTTTTCTGTCCATCCCTCAATGGTGTCGCTTGCATGACCAAGTCAACACCCCCACAAACCCTGAGTCAGCTGCTCTTCTGCTCTGTTCCACTGATGTCACCTTTTTTTTTGTCAAAAAATTGAAGGAAAAGAAAAAGCGAGGCATCCATAATCAGACTTTTTTTTCTCTAAATGTCTCCTTTTAGCATATTTGTGTCCCAAGTCTTTTTTTTTTAAAGTCGCTGTATATGCTCTGTCAAAGTGAATTTGTATTTTAGTTTGGATTCCCTCCTCCACTGCACAACTTAAAGTGTCTTATGTCCATTACTGCTGAAGCGCAAAAGGACCTCGGGTCTTGAGCTCAGTTGTGCTGCAGTGTATTGGACTCTATAGGGGGAGCCGAGTCATACAGTGTGTCTGTGTCGTGTGTCGGCTCTCCAGCTAACGTACAAGGATTTGACAGCGTCCCTGCACCACAGTCACAGAAGAATCTACAAGCGGAGAGAGAAGAGCAGAAATAATTATGCTTGGTCAAAACAAAAGTGCAATACACTCAATTTTATATACTGCACACTCAGTGATCAGTATAAACTAAACATTTTACTCTGACAAACGCTGTCAGGGACCCCTCAAAAGACCTGCGGTGTCTTAACAGGAAAGCCAGCAGACATCATTCTTCATCTTTATAAAACATTCTCCTTCGTCTGCCTTAAAATCAGACTGAATTGCAGTTTTGTTCCTCTTAATTTATTCAATGTGACAGTGTGTACGTTACCACCAGATCTATTTGAATAGCCCAACAAATATCCAAATGTGAGTATTGTTCCGACATTTGAAATCTTCTTTTAACCAGTTTGAGTTTCTACCTTCAAATCTTCAGTGGGATTGTTTTTTGGGGGGTTTCTGCCTGTTATTATTTCACCTGAAAGCTGCTTGAATTATTCCTATATAATTATCACATGCTGCATCACGATGAATAAACATAAACACCCATTTTCATGCTCTCAGCATCAGAAATAAAATCCATTAGTCTCAGGGAGCTGCAAATAAAAATAAAGACACCTGCATGGCCTTAACAAACTAACCTCTTTAATTCAATGCCAAAGCCTTGGATTACTTTCTCAGACAGGAGAGGTTCTCTACCTTTTCAGTTGCTATTACTTGCCTCAGGGGTGTGATGGATTCTGTGTTGGTTGATCTGCAGCTTTAAAATGTTTTTGTTTGTTTGTTCATTAAACGTGCCATTCTGTAACCTGCCCCAACTTGTACAGTCTGAGAGACCACATGGTTATACACCACTATATTCACAAACAAAATGTAAATATGGAAGCAGAGATAGCATCGCACACACATGTATGTAGTAACACATCCAACAGTAAAAGAAGGGCTGTGGTGTATTTTGGTAATTCTATTTGTATCATTCATTGTAGCAATATGAATCAGTAACACTAACCTATCGTGTCTGATGAACTCCACATCATGTCCTTGGTGACACTTCTTGATGCAGTTCACACAAATGGCATTGCGGTCTGTTGTGTTACAGGTGTGACACCTGTGGGAAACCCAAAGTGTCTTTGTTAACATTCACAAAACACACAAGCAATAGAAGTTATGCTAGTAACTGTGATTACACTATTAAATGTGAATTACCTGTAAAAATCGTGCATTGGGTAGCTGGTGTAACTTGAAATCTTGTACAGGCACTGACCTCTGCTCACAGCCTTTTCAATGGCATCTTGATTGTTCATTATTTTATTATCTGGAAGAAACAGCAGAATTGGTGCATTACAGGTCACTGACATTTTGATCTGTTTTCTGTTGTAATTTACAGTTTGTTAAGAGTATGTGGCAAAATCTTTGTGACTAAGAGAGTACCTTTCATTGTAACATTGACACCAGATGCAAGAAACAATCCCCCAAAACGATTGTTGAAGATCTGATTGCCTTCTAGAGTCGCTGTGGCATGGTTAGTGATCTCAATACCTAGAAGTGAAATAACAAATTAAAAAAGACAACACAGTTTCCATTAGCAAAGCATAATGTACGTCGTTAAACACAATGTGTTCACACAGACTTATTTGTAAGGATTTTAAAAGCCCATAATAATTAGACTCAAGCACCTCATCACAATTTTAAATGATGAGCCATTACAGATTGTGTGCAGGTGTTACCCACCTGCAGCGAAGCCATCAAATATCCTGTTTTTCCGCAGTACAGGGTGACTGTTGGTGCTAATGAGGACTCCAGCTTGGGCATTTCTGAAGATGTCATTCTCCTCCAGCAAGCCTAATGACAGAAAAGAGGCTTCTAATCAAACAAACCACTGACATGAAATTGAAACTGAATGGTTTAGAGATAATATGAAAGAGATGTGCTGATCTATCAAACAATACAGGGCTTCTCTAGATTATGAGCCTAAACTGAATCGAGTCGACTGTACATCAGTGAGTTTCAGGCATTTCTGTGGTTGAACAACTATGACAAGTATTACTGCTCATTCACAGAATAAAATGATTAGTTACCTCTTCCTCCATTGAATATACAGATCCCGCCGTCTCTCCCGTCATGGATCTTATTCCTCCGCAGAGTGGGGTTGCTGTCTGTCTTGATCCACACTCCTGCCATTGCATTGTCAAAGATCTCATTGTCCTCGATGAAGCCTAAGCCTGAAAAACACATGTTCATGTTTTTGATTAGTGGATAACTGTTGCCACATTGGTCAAACAGTTCAATAGTGGTCCTGACTCACTGTGGAAAAATAAAACAGAAAAGGCTTCTCTGCTTCTCACCTGAGTTGTAAACCAAAATACCCCCATTCTGGCCTCCCCAGATCTTGTTCCGCCTGATCTTGGGATTGCTGCCGGTCCTGTGAAAAAAAGGACACACAACAGACAGGTGAGCCGCTGATCCAATAATACCAAAATAATTTTCTTTCCCACTTAAGTCAGACTTGAACATTTTTATTATCAGTTTCCACAAACCTTATCTGAACACCAGAGTACATGTGATTGTAGATATCATTGTCTTCCAGCACACCATGGCCATTGTCATAGAAGTAGACTCCAACCTGTTTAAAATAAATTGGCTGTCATTTCTTTCTGGAATTAAAATGAATTTGTTTCTATATGACAGAGCAGCCTACATAGGGCCAACTAACTAACTAACTGACTACATCACATCAGATAACAAAATACATCTCATCAATGATGGACTCTTGTCACCAGCTTGACTTTCATGTCTCAACATTAAATGTGTAACTGGTCTGTAATCTTACCTGCTTTCCGCTGTGTATCCTGTTCCTCCTCAGCACTGGCGTACTGCCCGTTGTCACCCACACTCCTGCCAGTGTGTTGCTGTACACCTCATTCTCCTCTATGACTCCCTGTCCTTTTTCATGCTGCGTGATGCAAAACCACCATAAATCACTGCTATGTTTCAAAATTATAGCACAGGAACTTGGAGAAGTAAAAACATTTTGATTATTAAATATGATGTGACTAATGGCTGCATGCTGTAAAAATAATTACCACGTAGATGCCGCCATGTTGGCCATCATGGATCTTGTTGTGCCTAACAATAGGGCAGCTATTTGTCCTGATCTGGATTCCTGCCAGGGCGTTACCGTAGATGTCGTTTCCTTCAATGAGGCCTCGGCCATCACCAAAAATGTAAACGCCACCTTGGTTCCCGTTAAAAATGGCATTACCCCTGCATTTAAACAAAACAACAAAATTGAGGGCAATACTTTTTAAAATGATATTTGCAGCCTATTTGACCTTTGACCTCCATACTAACCTTATTGTGGGGTCACTGTTAGAGGTGATCCACACCCCTGCAAAGTTATTTGCATAGATCTTGTTTTCAATGAACTGGCCGCGGCCCTTTTCGTGCACATAGATGCCCCCCGTCTGACCATGATGGATCTCGCAACGAACCACTGTTGGATTGGCGTAGGCCTTCACCTCAAAGCCGGCTATACGGTTCCTATGGATGTTGCAGCTCTCAAAGTAACCCTGGAAATAGACAGAAAATTCCAAAATTACACTATATCCTATCAAAATGGCTTTTCAGCTAACAAGAAAGCAACAGAACTAAGAAATGTGTGAAAACAATTCATCACTCTTCTGCTTCTTCACATTATACATTGTGCAATTCTATTTAAATTAAAGTGATTTTACCCACAGTCCCCAATATATTAATATATATGCCCCCAACATGTACAGAGCATCACACAACTGTGGCCTTGGCCTGGTTTGACACTATAGTACTACTGATTGCAATGAGGCACGATCACGTCTTAAAAAATGTTTACTTCTTGTCATAGCATTTAAGAAAAATGACGGTGGCTGACAGCAAATGGTTAATATCAGTTTTTTCTTATAAACAAAGCAGGGCCCTCTGACCCTTTTAACGGGCTATTTACCTATTTCAGGCCTTCTGAGTTCACACCAAATCTACATCATACTCCATATACAAACAAATGAGACCAAATGGTATTTTTTACAAATAGAAACTCCATTAAGGGAACTTAGCTGCATTGTTTACATAAAAATCTGAGCAACAATGAAAAATCAAAATAAAATGTCATATCTGGCACACTACTATAAGTGGCATTACAAAGCTGTCACTCTCCCTGTACAAAGCCCTGTCTGAATATCCAGGGCCATAACACCCTTGAACACAAAACATCCCCAAGTGAGACAGGAATAGAGGGCAAAAAAACACTAATTGAAGTAGAGGAGACAGGAGTGTGGGAAGAACAATCTTTGGCCTGAACAGAGATAGAATCCTCCATCTAGACATTAGCAGCATCACGTTGTAACCAACTGACCCGACTGGCCATTACCCTGAAACTTCACACCGAACACATTTATGTTTGTAGGACAGAGGGAAAATTGTTACGCACTGTGACAGTCTTGAGGCCCGTAATTACCAAAAGTTTCAATTTATATTTGAGAGCAAAAAAAAAATAAGTGGTGAAATGGGGCCTCTTGGCAGTCATCAGTAGTCTATGTAGAATAAGAAAGTACAGTAAATAGCATCTTACCATGCCATGGTCGAATGTAAAAACTCCCACATCTCTGCCGTGGTGGATGTGATTCCGTCTGATGATTGGGTTACCATGGTTTTTCACCCAGATCCCAGCCAGAGCGTTGTTTGAGATCTCATTGTCTTCGTATATTCCCTAAACAATGATTAGTGTAAAAAAAAAAAAAAAAAAAAGTCAGACAGTTTTCAGCATATGTTTTTTCACAATTTTGTAATATTATATTGTAAAAGGCTGGTTTCTCCAGAGTGGGACTAGTCAGTTATATAACACCGAGCAGGAGTGTATAAGAGTTGAGACAAAACTCTTTTACTGTTGTTCAACAACCTATTATGAAAATGAGAGACCGCATGTGTGCGACAGTGATATACTTAACAACGTTGGACAAAAAGTATTCATTACCTGTGCATGATCAGTGATGTAAAGACCAACGTTTTCACAGTCGCTGATGTTGCAGTGCTTGATTGTGGGACAAGCGCCCTGGCCGCTGACACAGACAGCTGACCCCACTGAGAAAAACAGGACAAAGATGTATTAGCACACAAATGTCAAAAGAAACAACAAATGAATCTCTGCTCTATGGAAAAACTTCACTTTAGCACAGACAAGTACCAGGTCAGAACCTAGATTCTAGGTGTTTGACAGCCTTTTTGCAAACCATTACAATCAGAAACACAGATTTCATAAGTTGCATAAACCTATGAGTTTTCCTGAAACCTCTTCAAAGGTTGGATATCTCTAAAATAGACTACAGGATCAGCAGAATTACCTGTGCATGTGCTGCGTATGATGCAGTGGTCGATGATGGGGCTGCAGTTGACTGTAATCTCCAAGCAGTGGTGTGCATTGTGGTGTTGGGCGGATTTATCATCAGGATTGAACTGCAGAAGAGACAACAGTGGCTAAAACCATGACTCTGCATTTAATTAATTATGAACTGTACATGTGACATAGATAAACAGAATCTCACCCTAATGGTCATGTATCCAACGTAAGCATCTTCTGAGCCTTCCATGAATACAAATGTGGAGTCTCTGGTATTCTCAATGATAACTTTCTCTGCTACTTTTCCAGGAGCTACAAAACAATCAGCATGATTTAATTTGACACAACACTAAACATGTGGACAGTGAAACTGTAACCATGACTTAAGACACTTACCAGCTCCAATCATTGTGATCGGTGACTCGATGTAGATCCATTCGTCTGTGTAAATACCAGAGTGGACAAATATCAGCCCGTCGAAGTGAGGCTCCTGACCCCCTCCGAGAGCATCCTCGATGGTATCATAGTACTGGAGAAAACGTCACAAGTCAGTGGAGTGACTGGTGTGTTAAAGACAAAAAAATGAAAAAATTGTTGGAAAGTTCACTTACAAACATGTTATCTCTCCCTTTGTATCTCGCAGGATTACTGTAGAAGTGTTCTGCAAAGCCTGGCTTAACATGTGCGCCTTTATACTGTAAAAAAAAAAAGCATAAAATAAATACATTACACAATTATTCACAAACTAAAAAAGTGAATAATTCACCAAGGCATTACATTTACCATTTTGAAAAAGATACGGAAAGGAGAAAAATGACTGAGACATTTTTGTCCAGGGAAAGCAAGCCTAAAGGTCAGTATATCACAAAGGAATAACAATTTAAACACATTCTCTTTTTTAAACACGTTCCCCTCTATGCCCTAAAAACTGAATGTCACCATTATAGCCTGTGGTGTTGCCCTTTCACATGACATTAACTGTCTGTACACGGAGGATTTAAAGCTGCACAGAAGCAACTGTTAGCCACAAAAGCATTGATTAAAAGATTAAAAGCAAGAGGGTCAAATTCATGTCTCCTCAGTACTACCTTTAATCACAACTTGCTGCATGCACAAGTAGGTTACCCTATAAATTTCCAAAAAAATGTTCACATCACAGGGAAGGTTTTGGTAAAAAATTACCTTTAGTTTAAAGCATTACTTTCATGGCCTACTTTATTTAGCTCAGGAAATTGCATTTGTCTTTAAAGATAAAGTCAATGCTACTACATACAGTATGAACTAATATATATATATATATATATATATATATATATAGTGCAATTAATCATGTACAATCATATATATAAAAGCAGTATATAAATCCTTTCTAAGTGCAGTAGTTAGTCAATAAGTTCACTGGAGATTCCTTACCAACTGCTGAAAACTTTCCTTCCACGGGTTTGGCTGCTCATACTCTTCTGGGTTTATCTGGTAGAACTTCCCTGCTTCAGGGTGCATCATGGGTCGCGTATATTCAAAAACTTCCATGTAAAGCCTCTTCCTGAAATACAAAGGCAAATCAACGATCAACACCATCCTTTACCATACTGATTATCTTGTGCAGCAGACTCAGTCAGAGAAATCTTTGTTGCCTTAAGTGTTTAGGTCCTGGCCAGTAAAAACATGATTTTTTCAAAAAGTTAAAGGTCATGTCTACACTACAGGACCATGTGACACCAAGCTGACAGTCAAGCATTTGTAGCACAGCTGAGACATTCATAGCGAAATTACATGGTAGGCTACTATTTTTATCTGTCCATAACGGTTTTGATTCTAAATACAAACAAAATTGTTCTGCTTACAGATGTATGTTGGTGTTTGAAAAGCCAACATATTTAGAGCCGTTTATTCTGCCATTATGGTAATGTGACACAATACCCTACATTGAGATTAAGAACCACAGAGACAATTAAAATATAGGTTATTTTAACGTTTAAAAAAATATATTCAAAGCTGAATTTAGGAAAGACTCCATATTCATCATTTTTATAGAGCTTTCACTGCTGCCAGAACACCAGCAACATTTAGCTTCTGTTCGCATCCCACTTAATTAACCTTTCAAATTTGTGATACTATTTAAAATCAGATGCACAAGCAAATCAAATACAAAGGAAAGGTAATACCAAATCATAGTTAGTGCAACAAGCAACTGTGCGACTGTAATTGTAAGTGCCCAAGAAACATATTAAAATATTAATGAGATATGAAAGTTAGAGCTGCTGCTAAATCATTCATTAAACATACCCAAAAGAGCACAATAAACAACACAACTTAAGCACCAACACGCTACACCAACATGTCTCACCAGAGGATGGGGTCATTGGCCAGCTCACTGAAGCGCTTGCACACACATGCTGCACGGCACAAGTCCTGCTCCAACAGGTACGAGAAGATCTTCAGCACCACCTCATCTGGAAGCTTCTCCTGCAAGTACTGCTCTGCTGGAGCTGCTGGGAGGAGGATGACCAGGGAATTAGAATAATATATTTTGGACGGACAGCAGTTTGAGTGGAGTGAGACAACAGAAGTCATACAAGCATATTTATAGCAAAACCATGTGAGCCACCAAAAATGGTCTCTTATGTTACAATACCAATACAATAGCAAACTTTTGTAGAAATGATTATGGCTCCCTTGAGGGATTACAAAGATACAACTACCCTATTACCGTCCTACTTCACTGACCAAAAATTTGGCGCTACAATCTCTAAACAAGTTCCACAGTGTTTTCCAATACTACTGTGAACAACCTCAAAGACCCTCAAAGCTGAAAATCAACACTTTACTCTCAGAGTTTAATTTCACACTTTGTATGTTTACTTCGAAGCGACTACTGTGCAGCTATCTAAAAGTGAAGCAATTATTGATGTTTTACACTGATCCTTGTAATGCTTCTATTTTTAAAATAAGTGAATACTCCATTATACTACTATAGTGAGATATATTTTAGCAGTTAAAATGTCAAATTTTTCATTTATATAACCCCTATTTATTTGCTTTACTTAAATTATAATATCACTAGTTCTCTTTCAGGGATAACGGCTGATTTCAGATATAAATATATATCTTACTGACTGAAAGAAAATAGTCAGTATAAGTTTTTTCCCCAGAGTAGCCTTGATAACAGCCCTGCAGACAAATAAAATATAAAAATAATCTGCTGTGTGACTTTTTGCATCCAAAATTAGAGAAGAAGTTCGAACACAAAGAGGAATTATGAAAAAAATGTCATAATTGCTAATGGATACAATTTGGGTTTTCAAACGGATCATGTAGAGCTACTGTCTGCACAACAAGAGCCAATCAGATTAAACTGCGAAGCCATGTACACTGAATGAAATCACGGATCTGCTTCAATTTTTTTTACTACAGATGTTTTTAAATAGATTCTCTGAGGGAAGGTTTACACTAAATTAAGAAGTCTACTTTTTCTAAGCTGCCAAACCTTAAAATGACATTAAGTAAAAGAAAAGAGGAATTAAAGTGCAACATTGAATCCACTTAAATTTGAACAACTTTTCTTGCTTCTCTAACATTTCATTTACAGTTGCTTAACAAATACATTAATTCAAACAAAGCTAGAGATGTTATGAGATCTATATAACTCTGATGTTGTCAATATATAGTCATGTTATATCATCTGACAATTCTGATGAGGTCTGCACAAAATAGACCTCTCATCACGAAAATTATAGCAAAACAAAATTTCTATTTTTTGCAAAAGCATGCAAAAATAAACAACTCTGTAAACACACAATGGGTGCTTTTCATGATGCTAACGTGTCTCTTCATTTCCCTCGCTCACGTCTCTTCCTAGCATGCACCTGTGTTTCCTCACTCTAAGCTCTTACAGAAGCCCCTTCTGTCCTTGCAGTGCATTTAAGTAATTGGAAGACCCTCATGATGGTGGGGGGAACGATTTCCGGGTCAGGGGAGGAGAGACGATCCGAGGAAGTGTAAGTTAGCATTACAGAAAGCACCCTTAGTATGATGCTAGTACTGGTCCCTACTTTTTTCCCCTGTCAAATGAGTCAACACATCATTGTACTTCAGAACATGTAAATAATCCATAACTGTTGTAAAATTACCCCCATGATTATCCCTCACAGGCTGCAGAAAACAAAATGAGCAAACTTTTGTAGAAGATAAACTACAAGTTAAATAATGTGCTCCTAATTACCTGGTAAATCTTGACACTTTCCTGAAACTCTGGGACGCTTAGGTCGGTGTCCAAAGTTTTCTGTGGTTGAAGTGGAAGCACCCTGTAGATTAAAAAGGTAATAACATTTAAATACTGTTGTTTCAGTAAAATCAAATCCATATCTTTTAGGCTTTACATCCTCTCTAAAGGATCCGTGATAAATATACCTCCATGCTGGTCTTTGTCGGACACACTGTTCTCTTGGGTAGAGACTTTCTTCTAAGTTGGTAGGGACTATTCTGAGCTCCTGGACCGGATTCTTCTGCAACCATATCTGCAGGAACGTCCTCATCTACAAATGGCAGAAAAGACGAAGGGAAAAAAGTTAGTTAGATCAATACAAAATACATTTTGAGATGCAACAGAAAGAAATATAAGAGAACTCTGTGTTGATGTGTTGTCAACAGCACATTTGTAGTGTAATGTTTCAAATGTGCTCATTAAGAAAGTGAATTAGCAACTGGATAATTCTGATTTATCGATCTTTAGTACACAATATCAACAATTCCCTGCTTGTATTCCCTTTTGGTTCTGTGTGGTGTACTATTCTTGATTGTGGTGCCCTGAAAGTGTGTAGCTTCATCCGTAATAATGTATATCAACTTGCATGAACATTTCAGATATTTGGCTGAATAACAGACATTGATTTACACCTTCAGTAAATTAGCCATAGATTCGAAAAAATTTGAGCTTTCAGACATAAATTTGTCAGTGACAAACAACACATTCTGACAAGAGATTACGAGATGGGTTCATCTCATGGTTTACTTGACAAAACCCAGAAAAAAGAACGGTTTGTTTTTTTCACATCTCTATATGATAATTGATTACAAATCCTATCAAGACGTGATTCAATCAACGAAAAATGAAAACAATCATCATCAGCCTCCAGCTGAACCATGCATGTGTTTATAAGCCTAGTCATCATTGCCTGATGAAGTGATAGCTACCCCAGACGGAAGATACAAACTCTGTCTGCTTGTTGCTCTGGTTGCAAGGATGACTCTCCCCAGCTACTAGGCCTGTAACCACTACAAACACAGTCTATGCAACTCCTCTGTAGCTGTAAACTGAAATAAAGTAGAGGATCTCCCACCTCATCTGACTCACACAAACACATTTAAGTACACATAAAAATAGATACCGTATGATGTGACATGAGCACAGATGATGTTGGGTATCTCATACTAACAACGCTAAGGCTCATTCATTTACTGTCACCTTGAAATGACAACTGAGCCATGCTGTGGACATCTGGACGCAAGAAAATTAGTGCTGTGGCAGGTCTTGCCTGAATAAATGAATTGAGACAAAGAGATGAACTCTGAAATTGTTATTAAGATGAGCATGACAGTTCCGTTGGCTTGTTTTATCAACTCATCCAGTTATTACTTTAGTTAACCATGATTCACTTTTGTAAGAACAGACAAGTAAGAGTTAATCACATTACGTTGCTTGCCATTCAGTTGATGCTGTGAGACCAAACATCAAAACACGTCCCTAGCCAGCTAAAAACGTTGAATTAGATAAAGCAACAACTATTAATAATATCGATCACTGTTCCTTCGTGTGACTGTGTCTCTATACTGGCGTCCATCCAAGGTAACTGAAATTAAAGAGCATCCCAAGCTGGCAAATGTTTACTTGGAAAAACTGCAAACACGATTTACTCACATTACCGTCAGATGTCAAACAACGTTACTGCAGAAAAGCACTAAAATTAAGGTAATTAGATTATAGGAGACACGCGATATCTTTAATTTCGAGAAGTACACTCAGCATTGGCAATTTAGCGTTGCAAAGGTTATGAAGACTGGGGCTTTTAATGAAAACGACAGGACGCAGATAGCTAGCCAAACATGCTAATAATAACAGCTAACTAGCACAGGCTAGGTTCAGTTAGCATGCTACGACAAATGGCAAAACCACTTTATGTATCCTTCCCTGCGTTTGTCAGCCATGAGTGGAGCAAACCATTGTCTACCACTTGTCATTTTCAGTACTAATGTAATGTTACCGTAAAAAGAACGAATTTCAGTGACGATACGAGGTCAGACAAGGAAAGGAAAGGCCGACTCGGGGCAAAAATCAAGCAAAACAAAGCGCGGCCTGAATGCTAAGTACAAGCACAAAAGCCTTGGTGTTTCCTGGTTGCAATGCGACCCATGGAGACCACCGTTAGCTCCCCGCTGTCTTATCACAACAACCGAGGTTACCCTGATGTATGCACACCGTAACAGCACGAACAACACATACAACCTACCAACCATAAAACACACACTTCTGCCCTAAAGCCAGCTGTTTGACAAGCGGACCAGAGAAGCTAAGGCTAGCTGGGCTAACATTACCTCTTTCCTGGTGGTTCCTCTCCGGCTGCACCGGGCGCGGCCTCGATACTCGCCTAGGTCTTCTGCTAACGTTACTTGCTCTGACGGAGTTCATTTGGGGTGTTGTTAATCTTGAAGAAATGTCGAAGCCTTCGCAGCAGAGGAGGCGACGCCGAGCACACCGTCTATGTCTTTTTCTTCAGCATTGCACGATTTGCCATGTTTCGCCGCGGCTCCCGAGAAACGTATCGCGGTGTGTTGCTCCCGTTCCCCCGCACTGGTGTTACGTCTAGCCCCGATCCACTGTAGCAGGAGGAGCCATAACAGACAAGCACGGTCCGTCAGGCCTCAGTCGCATCACATGGGAGGACCTCTCTCGCCGTCACGTCGCCTTCCTTGTTCGAGGCGGTCTATTCAACAGTGGTTTTACTTTTACTTGTAGATCTCGGCCCTTCAAGCATCCGTCTGTGAGAATCTGCGGTTTGCTTCAGCTGCAGCCTGAGTCCCATCGATGGAGGCAGGAATGTGTTGCTCAAAGGCACATTGGAAACATGGATCATACCATACACTGCAAAACATCACGGAGGAATTTAGGCAACTCAACTTTTCTAGTTTACTCAATGTAAATGTATGAGTTGAGTTATTATTATATAACTTTATTAAAATAGGATAATATCAAATCAACTTCATTGATCCCTTACCAGGGAAATTCGCATGTTACAGCAGCTGGATACAGATGTGGCAGAAAGAAGCACAAGAATTACAAAAAGTACAACAGGGCTAAAAAAAAATAAAAAAGAAATAATAAAGATATGAATATAAAATACCAGGCATGATTATTCTACATATGGATATTATGAATAGTGAAACTTACATATGGATAAGTACAGTTATGATATGTTGAGTTTACATATGAATATGATATATTAGTTAGGATAAGTTCCATAATGTATTATAGCTTACTAATATATTATTACATTAGTTAAGATATTTCCTGTAGTTAATGACACTGTAGGGTCTCAGTTTCACAGTGTATTATAGGTAGGGAATGTTGTATTTTATCATTTTTGTAGGGTTTTAATCCCTAAAATGTCAGTTATTCAGGTAAAATCACACCATAAAGAACACCATAGGGTCTTAATATTATAACTCATTAGCTTAGTTTTGTAACACTAATCTTAATCTTTTTTAAACATGATGATGGCCGCTGTAGTCTTAAATGTGCTGTATAAAAAAATTGTTGACTTGACCTAACTGTTTTGTCGTTTGTATTGGATGTTTGTGATTTATATTTATTTGTTTTCATTATGTGTCTAATTTGACATTTCTTTTACTGTAAAGCACTTTTAAAATTTAAAGTTCTCAATTTTGAATGAGGAAGAAACCCTACAAACAGACTTTCTTTCCTTTTACATTTTGTCAGTTACAAACTTATGTATCTGCGTTAGTTAATTCAGCTTAATAGCTACATGTTTCCTCCAATTCAGTTAACTTAACTCAGTTAGTTTTACACGTTCACAACTCACAAGATGAACTGATATATCGACAGATGTGCAATGAACTCACACTTTAAGGGCAGGATAAAATTTTTTGTTTCTAATTGGGATGAACTTAAAATGGTACCGTGCGCACGTTAATAAAATAATTTGACCTTTTCAACCACATGTAATCTAACGGACTGTCTTAAATTCATTATTATTGCCTGTGACACCAGTATATCAAAGAACCCATATTATGTTGTCATGCTAAGATTGGCTGCCTGTTACAACAAAGATAAAGAGTATTATTGATATGAAAAGTTAGATCTAAAGTTAATCTGTTTTTCATAATCTACTGAAATAAACTGTGACTGGATTAAGGATTGTCCCTCAGCAGTTATGCTGTCCATGGCATTTGGTAGGAAACCACAGGATACTGAAAATTGCTTGAGACTCGAGAAGAGGAGAGAAGGCAGATATGGATTAAGAGTGTGGTCATAATTATTTGACTGGATAATAATCTTGAGATTCAGATTGTATATGTGTAGTCCAGATTATATGTTTTACGTCAACATGTCCGTTTTGAGTTCAGTTCAACTAACAATTATTTCTATTGTTGATTAGTCTGTTGGTTATTTTTTTCGAATAATCAATTTGTTTAAAAAAAAATGTCAGAAATGCTTAAAATGTCAATCAGTGTTTCTCAAGCCCAAGATGACGTCCTCAAATGTCTTCTGTCCACAACCCAAAGATATCCAGTCAAAGAAGAGGAAAGAAACAAAATATTCAGTTTTAAGAAGCTGGAATCAGAGAACTTAAAACATATTCACACTGATTAAGTAACCATCAAAATAGTTAATTTGATAGTTGACAGTTCATCTCTTAATTGTTGCAGTTCTGCACCTATATATTGAACAAATGGTTCTTCATATTTCAACAAGCCTGTTTTTGGCACCTACTAAAGATGCCTGCTGCATCTCTCTCGGCTCCTGGCACAGCCGACTGATATCTCAACAGCTCTGCCTGCCCCGGTACAACTGTCACTTTGGCCTGTATAAGCAGCTAGAAAATGGATGGAAAAGGGTGACTGATCTTTTTTTTATTTCCAACAGATCAGCCAAAAGATACTCTAATCTTCCCCGGTTCTGCTACAGAGAACATTTTTCACCCAAAGTACTTTTGTTTTTTTTTCTGCTCTCTGCTGCTTGCAGTGCTGCTGCATATATTTTGACAGCATGGAATCCATTAACAGGAATGCAAGTGTTTACAGTTTACCCATATTTATCAGGTCCTTAATAACTCCAGCTTACGGTCCATTTTGAAGGCTTTTCAATCAAGGAAGACTTGTGATCTACACTCCAGAAAGAAAAGAGCTGAAATGATGCCCACTCCTCAGTGGAATCGACTGCTGGATGCTTGGAGATTTATGTGAGAAAACTCAATGAATTGTAACTTACTTCCTCTGTTTGGTTGCTCAAACACAAAACATCTTCACAGAGTCTTTGTTTAATTTATCAGGTGGAAAAAAACTAATACCCTTGAAGTCAGTGAGCCACTCCAAAATCCAGTGGGCTTATTTTTTTTTTGTCTGTTATCTGTAGTTTTGTGATCACAGCAACATTGGCTTAAACATAGTAAGTGAATAAAGTTAACATTAACATTAGGAAAATTTAAATGCACAAATGCTGGTGTGTAAATAAGGTTGTGATAATACAGCCTATACTATAATAATATAGACTAGAATCAGACAACAAATAATTTTACATTTGGACTCTAACTCGGAGGTTTAGAACCTTCTGAAAACATCTATATCAAAAAAAAATTACATATGATTTGCATCTGCAGGTGAATTGTTGCCTCACATATTGCAGTTTGACATTTTGGCACTATGCCTGATGGTGGTGCTATTCAGCAATGCCAAATGAATGCACTGAATAGGATCTCACATATGAAAATCAAGTGCTTTCCATAGAAATTGTAGACACTAGACATATGTGAAAAATATATACAGCTGGTTTACTCAAATAAATAACATATATAACTGAAGTCCCTATTTGTCACATCCCTAAATCCACAAAATTGGAACAGGTACAGGTTAGATGCCAATGATTAGAGCCTCCTTAGGGAGTTATGGACACAACCTATTTGATTTAAACCTGGAGTTTCCTTTGCTTTCAAACTGTGTGGTGTCATTATATAAAGAGCTCTCTAAGGCCTTTAGTATAGCACTTATGGTTAGCCAAGCATAACTTAGCCAAGCTACTTTTAAAAGGATCTTAAGATTATTATTAAAAAATACAAAAAACACTCATCCCAAGGAGGTTGAATTTGATGCAGTGAGACCCAAGATTTCATCACAGGATCTGTAGGTAACTCTTGCAGCTGTTGGTGCCAAAGTCCATGTGTCTACAATTAGAAAGAAACTGCACTAATTTAACCCTGTGAATAAACACGAGGACCAGGCCTTTTGCAATATTGTGCTCTGGACAGATAAATCATAGACTGTTGTTTTGCCTCAGCAATAGTAGACATGTTTTCCAAAGATCAAAGACACCCTTTCAGGAGAACAATCTCAGACCAACTGTGAAGCCTGGTGGTGGTTAGGGGTTGCTTTGCTTAGTCACGGCAGCTTTCAGTCACTGATTCATCTATGAATTCTGCATAATATCAAAAGACGCTTGAAGATAATGAGAGGCCATCTGTTCAAAAGTTGCAGCTAAACTGAAAGTAGACATTTCAACAGGATAATAGTCATAAGGAGACTTTAACATGCACCAAGTAATCGATCAATGAAAAGAAAAGGAGAGTTATGGAATGGCCAAAGCCAAGATTTGATTCCCGTTGAAATGCTGTGGAGAGATTTGAAATAGCCTGTTTCTCTTTCTCCTTCTCCTTCAAACATCTTGCAACTGAAGAAACGTTGCATATAGGAGTGGGCAAACATTTCAGCAATTCAATCTCAGAGACTATTGGATAATTATAAGAAACATCCATCCATCCATCCATTATCTATACACCGCTTAATCCTCACTAGGGTTGCGGGGGGGCTGGAGCCGACTCGGGCGAAGGCAGGGGACACCCTGGACAGGTCGCCAGCCTATCGCAGGGCTACACATAGAGCCAGACAACCAAGCACACTCACATTCACACCTACGGACAATTTTAGAATCATCAGTTAACCTCAGCATGTTTTTGGACTGTGGGAGGAAGCCGGAGTACCGGTGAAAACCCACACTGCACAGGGAGAACATGCAAACTCCACATAGAAAGATCCCAGCTGTCCTAACCGGGACGCGAACTGGGGATCTTCTGGCTGTGAGACGATGCTGCTAACCACCGAGCCACCATGCAGCCCCATTATAAGAAACACCTACAACAAATTATTTCAGCTGAAAGAGGCAATGCTAGCTTCTGATGTCAAGGGTGTCGTTATTTTCTCAACAGAAGGATATCACATTTATCGATATTTTTGTTCACTACATGACTGAAAAAGCGCATTTCCCTTGTTTTAAAGAGGAGCACAATTTTTGCTTGTCCAAATATGGTTGAAAAAGCTAGCAATTTCCAAAGAACTTATATTTTCACAACTGTGCATTTGTTCAAATGCCATACTTATTGGCTGTATATGTGAAGTTTTGCAGAATTAAACCATTATTATTAAATGATTTGTTTTATGTTAAAATGCCTTCTGTGGGGAAAAAAGTATTTTAGGTTAACAGAGAAAAATGACATAGAAGAAGAACCAAATATGCATCATGAGTTTATTTTTTGATTTTTGTTAATAAGTTTGAGTTTATTATCAGTCCCCTCAGTTTTCTATGTAAAGGGACAATTGATGTTTCATGTTATTCTTGCACATTAGCCTGGTTGTCCACTAGATGTCTCCACCTCTCTACCTCTGTCTATTCACTCCATGCTCCATAAGAAGAGCGTCATGATACCTCAGTGCTCTGAGTCTTTTTGTCTCTATTGTCTGAAAGATGCCTCACCTTCTTTGGATTGTTTTTTTTTTATATCAGTGATGCTCAAATATGAGCTTTTTTGTTCGTCAAACATCTTGAATGTTCGCTCTTGACAGTCACTTGATGTAAGCTGTCATTTCTTTCCAGACCCTTTGCCCCAGGACGCTGCCATGACAACAGTGTTGTTTGTGTCAGATTGCCAAATACACTAAAGAAGAGAGACTGAAACCTAAGTCTTTATTACACCACTCAGTGCTGCATTATGTAAATATTTGCTTGCAGGATATCAATATGCGCCTCTAGTGACAACATGATATTTAATTAGCATAGTTTTTGGCTGCTCTAAATGAATGCTTTTCCTCCGACTAATTAACTACCTACAGCACATGAGTCACACTCAGCTGCAAAGCTCCCCTGCAACTGGAGGTGGCAGCATCCTTACATCTGGTGCAGTATTCTTAGTTTTCGTACATATTGATAGTATTTATATTTTCAGTCCATGCATCTGTTTGTTTTCATATTGTTTTGTTTCATGCTTTCAATCAACCTCAGGCCTGTAGCAGCAGGACCATCTGTGATTTGTTGCTCTGTGGTCACTGACCCATCTGTCTGTCTGTCTGTCTGTCTGATGAGGTTAATGGTGATTGACTTCTTGAAAAGAGTCAGCTGAGAGTTTTGTGTTGGACCTTGTATTATACAAAAAAACCCTTTGCCCATAGCAGCGACTGTTATGTCATGGACTGAAAGAGATTTTGTAGTTTTTCCTCTTGTGTCTTTTATTGATAAATCTGTAGCTATGCAGCAAGTTATCCAAGATTTATACAAGTTGATTACTTTGTCTGAACCGATTACCTTTGTGTTCATGATGCACTAGCTGTTGTCCTCTGTTGATAAGTCAGTGTTGCTATGGCCAGAAGGAACAATTTTCACCCCGTCTTACATAATCTCCGTTTAGATGTGCTGTTTACTTCCATTTTTCATGCTGAATCGCAAGTCCTTTTTGGATAAAAACATACTGAAACAGATTAGTTTACCTAAGCCTGAAACGTGGACAGCCTAACTGTCAAGATCTCTGTTGTTTTTGACACTAATCTGTTGGAGATATGACAGTGAGGCACATGTGTTGGCTTGGTAACCAATCTAGTATCCAGTGGCAACAGAGGTCTATTGAATGCTGGGTGGCTCTGTATTGGCTGGTGTGCCCACCACTCTCCTATGTCACCAAGTCACAGAAGTACATCCATATAGCGGCTCTGAATAATAGTAGGGTTGTGTAATATTCAGCTCAGGAGTCAATATTGTGTGTGTGTGTGTGTGTAATTGGGGAGGGGGTCATCCTTGCAGTGGCATCACAAATACTCTTTGTGTTGAACAACTTAATGCACTGACCTGCAGGTGGAAGCACTCTCTGTCTCACTGTGACACTGTCTCTCTATCAGGTGAACAAACAGAGTCAGTGTTTAACCCCTTTCCTTCAAACAAACCTCCCTTTCTCACATTTTATTCTGTCTCATTTAAGGATTTCCTCCATTCTCAGTCATCATCGAGTCCATATCTGAAGGCATCCACTGGCGCAGAGGCAGACACAACAGGATAAGCGTCTTTGTCTCAGACTCCTGTCTGTCAGAGACACCCCCACCCACCCCCACCCTCCCAGCCTCTCCTCTATTTGGGCGGCTGTTACAGAGAGGGCAGATGGCTCATTACCATAAATAGGACAGAGAGAGAGTGAGTAAGGGGGCCGTGCACACCAACCAACAGGACCATGCCGCCCAAAACCAAGGAAATGGGAGTCCGTTGCTAGGAGAGAGGAAAGACAGCTTTATGGCAACACAAAGCTGATTCCCCCATCCGACCTCATCCACGCTCCCGCCCCCTCGTTCTCCGCTCTGGGGACTGAGCCTTGAATCTGCTGGTCTGGGACAGATGGTTGACGGGCCCCACCGTCTCTACAGCTGGACACGGGCTATGCTGACACAGTGGGACCTGGCAGGACTGCATCACACCTCATCCCGTCCAACCTATGAGAAGCGGGAGCAGAAAGAGCTGAAGCCCTGGCCATCGGCTAAGAATAGATCCACACTTGTTGCCCACAGGAAATGTGTGGCTGCACAATAGATGATAATATGTTAAGAGTTTGTCTTTGTAGTAGTGTAATACTGTTTCAAGGAGGAAAATCATTCACTAAAGGATAATCATAGGTTGTCGCTTGCTTCTCTGTTGCTATTTAGTTTGTTTTTTTGCTATTAAGCTTTTATTTATTTACTTACAGGACATGCAGTCAAACAAGGACACAATAAGGAAGGAGGCTGACGCACATACACAACGGTTTATTAAATTGGGTTTCAGTGCAGTTCCTGACTATGTCCCAGTGGCCACCCAGGCTATTATCAAAATCTTTGAGGAACAAAGCTCTCCCCATGTTGAACACATCAAAAGTCGTTCAGTGTCTTATTGCAGAGCAGGAAGGTTTGCTCTCTTTCCACTTCATCGAGATTATTCTTTCTGACAGGCATCCCAGCGTGAAAGGACAGTTTGTAGAAGATGAGTGTACAGTTTGACACTTCTGGCACAGCAGATAGACTACAAGGCAAAGTGGAAAATTGACATGTAGGATTTCATTCATAACCGAAGTGTAAATCGGACCACAACATTTGGACTTCTCTGCACTCCTACGACAGAATTCCTACTCCCACGGCCGTACCGACATTGGACTGAATAAATGGGACGTCTAATAGGGGGCACGTAAAGTTTACACTGAGTAAATCAATCCTGTTCTCATGAAGCAGCCGGTATTGGGTGATGCACAGGCTAATGATTGTCTGGTACCTGTGGAGGTGCTTGCTTTTATAAGGCAGTGGTCATGTTCTGAGCAAAGGGCAGGGGCATCACTATCCCTGTGTTTTTTCTAATCCATCCATGCATCTATACTATACCCTCTTATCCTTTGAGGGTCACGGGGGGAGCTGGGGCTTATCCCAGCTGATAGTGGGCGACAGGCAGGGCACATCCTGGGCAGGTCAGCAGTCAATCTGACATGTAGAATACTATTCACAATCACAACTGTTGGCAATTTAGAGTCATTATTTAACATAACTTACATGTTTTTGGACTTTGGAAAGAAGCTAGAGCTCATGGAGATAAGCTACACAGGCACTTTCTAATGACTCTTGATAACCGCGCATGTTTAAGAACTGAAGAATTTGGCAAAGGATGGCAAAGATTTTGTCAATCCTTGTTCTTGTTTTTTTTAATCTCACACCCTTTTGTTTTTGTGAATTTCCCTTGTTATTAATAACTGCTATGTTTCCATATGCAAATTGAAAAGTGCACCAAAATAGGAGAGGGCGGGGTGAGAGGAGGCGCTTCTTACTATGGAAAGTATCACAGTCAAGACACCACCTCTGAAACAATAGCACATCTGCTCTCACTAGACCTCTGATTGAAAGGGCAAATGCAGCCAACTGTCTCACAGACACCAAAAGGCAGAAATCAATTGAGAAAACAAGAGTCTAATTTAAATAAATAAGAAGAATTTCACATCTAAATACTTCAATGTAATATGTTCCTCGTAGGCTGATTTAAAATCACACAGACATGTTTGCTTAATTTATTATTTTGCAATAAATTATTCAGTCTGATTAGGTGTGAGACATTGTATGTTATGTCTTAATAGGGGCAAAATATTTGACAATGTCACATTTCTATGTTGGGAGGGAAGAGGGATGGGAAAAGAGGCAGCAAAGGACAACTATCCAGAACGAGGGAAAGAAAGCGTGGCAGCAGCATGACAAGTAAGCAGAACAGAGGCGGTCCTGCATCACCTAGCCATCCGCCCTGGTTGCATAGGAACACGAGGGCCATGCCTACCCTGCAGACACACTCCTTTCCTCTCTCCTCTGCCACGCTTCATTACCCAGTGCTCAGCCAGGCACAGAGAGTCACTGCACCACTTTTTCTACACCACAGCCGTGTGCCCGCTCACAGCCTCGCAACCAGGCTCCCCGTAGACCCAGCCGGGGTATATGCTGCCCCTTTAGGCATCAGGTCACACTCACTTTATATGCATAGTGCAGAGGCAGCTGCAAGAGGTCTGTACTTCTGTCTGAACATACTAAGCTGTGGTTCCTAACCTTTTTTTGTCAGACCTGCTTCCATGATCACAGGTGAATACTTCAAGTCCCTGCATTGACGTGTGTTGTGTTCATTTGAACTGATATTAAATGGGATATTATTTAATTAGCTCTTACATTAAAGTGGATATAATAGTGGCTGTTAAAATAGTTTGTTCATACAATTAAGTTCATTTATTAAGTTTGGTAACATTTGTATTGGAAGGGTGCTACTGCTACTTTTGCACCTTTTATCATCATCATTTTCTTAAAGTTTTAGTAAACCATGTCAACCATTTATCTATTAATTTGAATTTGAATTTTGAGCACTTATCTCTAACCATATCAATTTCTAGTATTTTTTCTAGTTACAATCTTCTGTTCTTGTTTATTTTACTCATTTACTCACTACCACGGGTAATTCAACCATTTATCTTTTACTTTTTGTTAAATATATCACTTGTTTATCCATTACTTTTAGCTATTTCCATTAATTATTTATAATTTTTTTTACATTTTTCAATCATTTATCCATTAATTTTTGGTCATTGCTGTGTGTTTCAATTGTTTATGCATTATTTTTATGCATTTACTTTTACTAATTAGAATTTTGTGTCTTTATTTTTGGTATCTGCTTCAGGTGTGAAACAGTGACATTCTGCTAACTGTTAGTTTTGTGCTATCTAAACTTATCAACTTGCTTGTGAATTGGAATTTAAATTCAGTTTCAAGTGCTGCTACGCCACATTTTGGTAGTGTTTTGATAATTGGGCTCTTGTGGTGACAACAGTAGGTAACACATGGTGGTTCAACAAGTCTGTGCCCCTCTAGATGATGGAGAATGTAAGAAACCATTGTTTTGCTGTGTACACACCATTATCACAAAGTAAGGAACCATTGTCGGTGCTGCTTTTGTTGCTGTGGTATTGATTTCTTAAAATGGTGTGTATTATTTGAATTTTAAGGTTTTGTGCTTTCAAATGATGTCTAATTACAATCAGAAATATGCAAATGACATTTACAATGCAGTGGCAGAATTTTAAGTATTTGGGCTCTTAGTGTTAAGGGGTTAAAATGTACTATATTATAGTACTGTGGTTGTTCATCTGTGCATAATTCACATCACCAAGCAGCTTATTGTATATACATGAGAAAACACAGCACACACTTCTTCACACTGCTGGAAGAGCATGAGCGATCCCTCATACGTGTCATAGCCCACTATGGAGCTGGTAGTGCCAGACAACACTGCTGGGCACAAGACCACTATTGTCCCGCAAGATAAAGTGCGCTTGTGACCAAGGCGAGGCGGGGAGGACCAGATGCTGTGAAAAGATAAGGGAGTGTCAAAGAACAAAGCTTTTGGTGTTGTGTTGTTGTTGACAGTGAAGTCATCAGTCGAATTTCTCCACAGACGTCACGACTCCGTTTCAAACTGTTGACATAACATGCCAGACTGGGCTGTCTTTCCTTTATCCTCCTCCTGCTTCACAGTTAATTGACTACAAGTGTTCATTTGCCTTCAAGGAGCAGTCATTAAGGCTGAATAACAAAATTTGGCTTGGCAATAGAGCAGCCAGGGATCAATGGGTTAATTCAATTGCCCCCGCATGTGGTGTATTGTAGCAGGGCAATTTGAAGGCCTTTATACGGGAGTCATGCAGTTTTACTGTGCTTAAAAGTGCAAAGAGATAGCACTGAAGCAATGCAATAAAAAAAGACCAAAGTTCAGTGCTGTGTGTTTGGTGACAACTTAACTGTCAGGTATACAGATGACTGAGAGGGCAGCATCTCCTTTACTTGTCGCAGTCAAATTTGACAAAATGCTGTCACTGTATACAGTATAATGACTTACAAATGACTGATTGCCTGCCTAAAGCTAAAATCACCAACTGGATACCAGAAGAATCCAATCTGGTAATAGATTTTTTTGAACTACTGACTTTACTGACGACCTGTTTTAATTTGTGCTATTTTATAAACACTGCCAGACCAGTGTAAATGCTTACTTCACATCACATATTTACTGAAATTTCCAAAATCCTAAAAATAAGCTGTGCACAGCCAAAAAGCAGGCTTCTTTATATTATGCAGTAGGCTCATGGCTTTAACTGACCAGCGTTTTACAATCTATAACAAAGCATTGCTACTCTTTTATGGCTGCTTACTGCAGCTACATTGTAGGTAATCCATTACTCCCCAGCCCATATATCATTTTTATCTAATTTTATGGATGTGGAGGACAAGAACTAATTATGCACATACATTTAGGGCCCAATGGGGAGGCTTTGGCCCTTTGAAAAGACTAAACCCAGCCCTTTTGGTTATGTCACTGTTGCATTGTCCTTATAACAAGTATAACTGTTAACCTCTTTGTTTACTGTGTGCTTATTATTAAAATCAACTTGTAAAAAAAAAATGGTAAAAATCATTCTACCAAGCCCATCAGTTACATGGTCGGATCTCATTAAACAGTTGAGTCCTTTTTCATCAAGCAATCATAAAATTTAATTTGCTGTCCTTAGTTCATGCTGGCATGCTTAATCCTCCACTGGAAAGCACTGACATTTGGGCCTGTTCATACAAGCGTTTGCCCAATCTAACCTGAGCAAATAGACTGAATCAATACAGAATTACAGCATATTTGTCTGACTGTTGAAAAGATCATTCCTCTGCCCTACATGTTGAGCATTTTATTGCCTGTGCATTAAAAGAGGCACTTATCAGCTGACAGATAACACACAATCAGCACACTGCTGACACAATTCATAAGACCAGGTTAGCAGAAAGGATTGTCAAACAAAGGCTTCTGTAGGCAAACACGCTCTTCAGTTGAGGATAACTGCAGGCAATAGCTGGGAGAACCTCTCGGGAAAACAAACCTGAAGAACAAAGAAAGTGTTGCATTTGAAACAAGTTGACCACGCCTGATTGCTCTGCTGACTGTTAGAGGGCGTGTACGAGTAACATTTACACTATTTTCACTGCAGAGACATAAATTTAGCCTTTGAGTACATACTAAGGAATACTTCAAGATAAAAATAAACTGTCTGTGGTGCTTGCTTTGTGCTGTCTCTTTACAAGAGCACTTTGCTCCAGCCAAAGCAATTAAGTGTGGACTGCTCGGACTTCTAGTGTATGTCTTTGCACAGCAGGTGGCCTCTGCAGCCTTACAGTTGCAATTGCCTTCTTGTCCTGGGGAGAATGCAAATACTACCTGTTTAACCAGTTACCACTTTGACCATACTTATCTAGGAAAATGGAATGCTGCAAAGCCTCCATGCATGTGTGCACCTGCATGTCTTTCTGTGTACATATCTTTGCATGCATGTTAACACTCTTTAATCTGCGTCATAATTCTCTTGATGAATCTTCCATTTCGCATTTCAAAAGAGGTTCAAACTAATTAGCTCAGGGATCTGGTTGTCTGTTGGTCTGCTTGCAAATCCTCTGGAAGGACCAAGACAGTGACTTTAAATAGTACACTCTGTAATGCCCTCACCTGTCCAAGGTACATCAAGTCAAACTAACCTGGGACAATATGAATAAACTCTGCCAAATTGCGCATATTGGTACATATTTTTGGCAACACCAGTCAGTTATGTCATACAGAAACCCAGAATACATTTTTCTTGACATTAAACAACAGCCTCTATTGTTCTAAATGAGTGTGAGAGTGAGAGCAGGTAGGAGAAAGAAAAAGGCAGAAATACAGTACCCAGCAGGTTTCTAATGAATATGCAAACTTTATTATTCGGTGTGTGTTTGACAGAGAGAAGGAAAAAGAGAGCTTATTTTGGATCTAGAGTATACCTACAGCAGGGAAGCAGTTTCTTCTGGAATGTGATTTGTCTTGACAGTTTACACCTCTTTACTGGCTGTGTACCAAACTGTCAGCATCTGTGTTCCCACTCCAGAAACCAAAGCTAGGTGTAATGAGGAGAAGAAAAAAAAACGCAGGGAGAGGGACCAACAAAGGCAAGAGGACAGATTGAATGAAGGGCAGCATACAAACAAAGGTTGTCTCTAATAGAGAGTTTTATGAGCTCCAGACCTGCTGAAATGGAGTGTTGTGCGTGTGCAGCAGCTCTTATCGGCTCACTGGCAGTAGGGCAGGGGAGGGTGAGAGCTTCCACACTTGCGATCCGTAAAAATGGTCTGATTCATTTTCCGCATGAGAGGGTCTCACAGGGGCGGCATCAGACCAGCCAGTCCACACAGATTTATGGACCATTAAAGCAGCAGGCCTCCTGACCGCTATGCCACTGTGGGCTGGCTGCTAAGACACACTGCACCCTCATTCATGCCTGGTCACTAGTCTCCATCACAGGCTAGCCTCCTCATTGTTCATCCCTTCATCAGTATCACTTTTACTGCCTCACATGAACTCCTCTCATAGTCTGTAATCCTACTATTCTTCATCGCTCTCTCTTTGATACAAAGCGAGCTGTTTACTGTCATTATTCTCTCCCAGTTGTTAACACAGTTCTCATAACTCTCTCTCAGACTTTTAATTTTTTTCACGTCACCAAAAAGATAATTCCTGAAGTCCCTCATCAGCTGGGCACAAAGAATGTTACATAGTCCAGGAAGCGCTCCGGTACTGTTATGAAAATCTCTGACGGTGGCCAGTGGGGCATGCTGTTTTAGCCTAAC
This sequence comes from Dascyllus trimaculatus, assembly GCA_024666655.1. Taxonomy (NCBI): domain Eukaryota; kingdom Metazoa; phylum Chordata; class Actinopteri; family Pomacentridae; genus Dascyllus; species Dascyllus trimaculatus. Next base: position 21,930,278 of record CM045464.1, on the reverse strand, counting down.
AGTTTTACAATCAGATTAGCACCATTGCAGGCACACAGACTAATGGGTCTGTCTTTTCAAGGCATCCTCAATCAGCTGTTTCCGTGGTGATTAATGCATCTTGTTCTCCTCTCGCTCTCATTTGCTAGCTTTGCAACTTCATCATCCCTAGGAGTGATACTGGAAGGAAAAATGGGGCAGAGTCTATGCTGCTTGCTGGCCCTAAGAATAGCTCAGTGCGCAAGAAAAACGATGCCACAGCAACCTGAGCAAAGGCTCCAAAACATGAATGAATGAATGAATGAATTTAGTGGCACTGGGATGAATCATTTCACCTGCTTCTTTGCTGGAGAAATTAAACTGTCATATTCTGTATCGGCACACTATATGAATTCTATCAGCACTTACTTATCAAATGGAGAGAAGAAAAACAGGTAAGTCAGTGAAGTAGCCTCGTAGTAATGATAGGCATCGAGAAACAGATAAACAAAATACTTTCCTCTCTGTCAATCTGGTTTTCATTCTGACACAAAAACACCTTTATGCCACTGTCGAGCCTGTTTGTCCAGTTGAGAGAGGGGGAGCAACAAGGGTGTGCATCAACACTGGTGCAGAAGTATTTACAGCTCGGCTGCATGGCTGGCACTCGGGTTTATGGACAGTAAAAGAAAATAGAGAGGCTATTAGATCAGTCCGCAGAGAGCTACTCATGTACGCTTATGAAATAGAGTGGCTGAGATGAGTAAGGTATCACCATTATGTGAAAGTTACAGTTTGGTGTGAAGTCAGTTGGCCGGTAAAGCTGCACTCAACAGATACCTAGGCAAAGACACACAACTGACCTGCTGGGGCTTCTTGAAGGACACTTGGCTGTGAAAGCACAGTAAATAAAAGATAGGAGCAATTTTTTAACTTTTTTTTTTTTTTTTTTTTTTACACATGCACAGGGAAGAGAGCTGCCTTTTCTTTCTGCTCCAGTTTCTTTTCTTTGCTTTGTCTATATGCTCAGGCATTACCCAGCATGCGTCTGTTGTGTATCCACGGGTCATGTTGGCTCCTTGTGTCACCGTTTGCTCTAGGAGGGGCCCTGTTGAGGGTCCACTATCGTCATGAAGCTGGGTGTGGTGACACATCCTTTCTCTCCGCCCCGAGGTGTTTGTGCAGCCTAAATAACGCGGGAGTGTGTGTGTGGAACCCCTCCGGTTTGATCGCTCACACACTTTGCTAATTAATAATTCACGCCATTTGCTGCCTCGCTATCAACACTACCTGCCCGCTCGGTTCAAAACACCATAAAAAACCTATTCCCCTCCCGTACACTACGTTACAAGCAGCTGGCAGTAAAAGCGAAAGCACACCGCACGATGCAAAATTGGACGGCGTGCGCGTTCGCGGCGCTCCTGCGCTGCGGCAGTTGCCAGGGGAGATAGGAGGGGAGGGGTTGTGATTGGCTGAAGTGGATCTGTTGCCATGACAACGGCGAGGGGTTTGGTAGCGTTGCCGTGCGCTGTGTGATCTGCGCGCTGCGTGTATGGAGGAAGCAGCTGCTGATCTGATCTCTGACATTGTGTGAGACAGACATCTGAATAAACTGCGCGCAGACGTGTCTTTAAATACACCGCACCGGGGCACGCCGTGGATGATTGTGAGTATTTGTCGGTTTTGTTTTTTAAAGAAATTTGCTGTAACGAAACAGTGTTCGGCAGGCTGTGTTCCGAACAAGCTAAAAGTAAATGTGGTCAAGTGACTTTGCTTAGAGCAGCCAGCATGGCAGATCGAGCGACAGCATGTGGCCAGCTAGCTAATGTTACTTCTCTGTTCTCTCCGGGCTCGAAGCTTGAAGAGTAGAGAGGCGGTATTTATAGCAACAAAGCCCGGTTATCGTTTGGTGTGTGGAAATAGAATTCCCCCACTATTCCACATAGTTAAAATGTTATGCTAAAGCTAGCGGTAGGTTTACCTTCACTGACCCACCGAGCGACTGCTAACGCTACTTTGCCTCACGGTTGCGCTGGCTGAGCTAACGCTGGTAACGTTACATTTTAGTGAACTTACTCCGGTAAATTGCCAAACAAAAATACTAAGTTACTTCGCAGCGAGTGCTGTGTGTCGGGGAAATGTTGTGCAATAGTCCACGTCATTTACGTGTAACTTTGTGTGCCTCGTTGTGTTACCGGTCGTGGTTGCTTGTGAGTGAAGTCTCCAGTGTGTGTGGCTGGCTGTAGCTACAAAGCATATTAGTTTTCTTTGCTAACAGCACTTTCCGCTCATGTGTTTTTTCCACTGCCTTTTCGTCTCAGTGTTTCATTAAATGTCACTGGTTGTGTATTTCCTCAAGTTGTAGTACACAGCGATATTAATTTAGTTTTTGTCTGTTGGTAATGTAAAATGCATATCTTCCCTGTCACATCTATAAATAGTTGAATATTTCATGGTAAATATCGACGGTACCAGAGGTTGGGAGGCTACACTGACTAGCTAAGCACATGATGTAATGGATTATCACAAGATTGTCCCAGATACAGAATGCTCTACAAACAATGTCAGAGTGTAGGAAACATATCTCTGTCTACTCTACTTGGATATATACTATCTTTATATACTTCATATTATTTCACGTGTCTGGCGTTGCCTGCCTTGTTAGTCTCTGTACCTGCTGTCTGCCCCAGTGTTGCATTTACTGAGCTGGATAAACCTCATTTAAAATTAATCACGTGCTCCCAGGTTTATGTGTGTATTTTAAAAAAAAGATGGAAATTTCTCTTACCTTTTGTGAGGTTATGACTTCACTGATGTTCCTTTTTTAAAAAAAATCTGACAGTTGTTAAAGCCCAAATGATAAATACAAGACAAAAGCAAGAGGAGCTTAAGGGTCAGAAAAACACAAAAAAGAAACAGATGTTGTCAGTCTGCCATTATTTTATTGCCAGAATCTCCATGGTGGTATTGTAGGTCAAACCATCTGTTGTCTTTGCTGTTGTTTGTGGTATGAACATGTAAACGTTTGTATGTACAGAAGCCTCTGAAGGGTAAGTACTGTCACTTCCCAGAATAGACAAGGGTATGCTAACTTTACTGACATTCATTGCTATAAATAAGTCTTGCCGTAACCCAGTAATGTAGTTATTGCACTGTGAAATGGCTTTAATGACTACTGGGATCTAAAATATTGTTAGTCGAGTTGAGTTATGTTTAGATGTGCACCATAACATGATAGTTTGAGCTGCTGGACGGGTCTTGTAAGATACTGTAGTTGCCACACATAAAGTTACTCCATTATTTGAGGTTTTCTACCTGAGGAAAAGGTGAAAAGCAGGTGAAATGTTCTCATGCTCACAGTCTGGTCACAGTGCACTGGGTTTGAAAAGGTAAATGTCATTCTTGAGACCGAAACTTACAACCTGGTAACATGACAATTACAACACAGTTAAATGAGTCATAGGATCGTTTGGAATTTTTGTCCTATAGTACTGATGGTAAACCCTGGGCTGCTGGCCAGCTTGAACTTTGAAAAACTTTAAACTGTGTTTTGATTGGATAACATTAAATTCTATACTTTCTGGTTTTATTTTCCCAAAAGAGTAAAACCCTAATAGTTAGATACTTAAGTGTAACACTCTCTGTGTTTTGATTACACCAATACAGGCTTCATTCACATTTTTAGGGTATTCTACACCTGCTGAGCACAGTAGTGGATACAGTGGTATCAGATATATTTCAAGCTCCTCTAGACAGCTCAAGAATTCCACACTTCATTTTCACAACTTAGTAAACACATTGGTGTCACTTTTCCGAGAAGTTACTCCATTGTACTGTACTGATGACAGAACAGGAAGATGTTCCGCGGAGGATGTATAAAAATGAAGCAATGTGACAAAAGAGACCACCACAGTGCAACATTTCTATTGAGTGAATTCACAGGGTACAAAGTACATTTTCCATACATTTGAAGTCCGCGTTGCCTTTAAGCTAACACAGCGTTTTTTATTGTAATCTATAAAACATCTTAATAAGGAAATATATGATTTTGAATTGTAGCTGTTACCCTCTGTCCAAGCAAGAGTGGTACAGAATAAGCAGTTTAAAATGGTGGCGTTGCCATGTAATCAGTCTTATCACAGAATTGTGTACTCCGACCTGGAGCAAATGAAAGGTTGCGTCCTCTAAAATCCACCATGTTCTTTGTAGACATATGAGTGGCTGTGGTTTTGAATTCATTACGAAAGCTTAGCCATGTGGCTGAAACTTTTGGGATTGCTTAACACACAGAATAAGCCTGGTTTCCCATGGATTGGCTACATAGAAACACTCAAAGCTTTATAACGTACTGCTCACTTAAAATCCTGTCATTGTCAAGTCCCTCCTGACTTTGATTTTACTGTTTTAAGTAGTTGGATTTCTGTTGCCTGTATTGCTGTAATGGAAGGAACTGAATAATTTGATGATTTGCAGAATAAGGAAGTTGATCTTTGCTTTCAACAGTACTTTTTAGATGATCAAAAACAGATAACAGTTGAACAGCATGTATTTTAAAGAAGGTGTTAAATCTTGATAGCATGTTTTTTTTATATATATATATATATAAAGAATCTATCGGATTCATTCTTCCTCTCGGTATTCAGGGGTTAGATGTTTAATTGAACAATCACATATTTACTTGAGATCAGTAACTAATCAGTGAGCTGTCTATTAGTTTTGTGGTGGTGGCATAAATGATCACCCTCTCACAGCCCTTGTGTGGTTTTAAAACAGGGACATCCCCTGGAGCATTTAATCTACTGTTGCTCTGTCTGTGACATTCTGCTAATCAAACATAGGTGGTAGCCCTGAATTTGAGTTGCAGATGTAACCGCCTGAAGAGACATGCCCCTCATTTGGTTTTACTGGTAATGATTTTATTTTTTGGCCCTGTTCAGATGATCAACTTGTCTGTTCTTTGTTATGTTATGTTTATTTGGCATGTCTTGAGGGATCACAGTACAGCTAATTGACATCTTTTTCTGTCTCCTAAGCTTTCCACTTCTTTCCATGGATGCCACTATGTCATAAACTGGGGTCAATCTATTGTGTCATGAGTTTGACAAAAAGACAAAACAGACAGAGATTTGTTTCTGCAAATCTGGAAATCAGTTTACCCCTTTAAACCCCTGCATGTTTTTATTTGTAGATGTCCCATACATGTAATGTATATGTTCTTGTTGTGGCGCCCCTTCGTCTGCGCCACTTATTGTTTTACATCTCTTGATTGGTCACAGTGGTCATGCACTGACTCTATGGTGAACCGCCCCCCCTTCTTTTTCTTCCCAACTCCTCTCTAACCCCCTGACTGCTCCTGTGCCTGTCTCATTTCTGATGGGGTGGACTCAAGACACAGCCCATTAGGGCCCGCCTCACTGAAAGCAACACTGATGTGACCGTTTCCTTGATTGAGAGAAAGGAAGAGGGAAGGACGGCTGTGTCCTGTGTCACAATGGGCCTTTGTCTCATCACCCTTGGCTGAATTAACGGGATTTATTTAATTGATGGCAGTATGACAACAACAACGCAGGCTGACCAGCTTGTGTGCAAATGATCAAGACTGTCAAGGGTGTATTGGGTTAAATGGGTAATATATTTTCAGTTTTCCAAATTTTGTCAACAGTGCCAATCAAAGATTCACAAACTTCAATCAATTGAAGAAGCTGGTTAAGTGTTGCGCTAAAGTGAAATGTAAACACAGATTAACTGTTATTTGAAGAAGAATTTTGTACTAGGCTGTGTAGATTGAAACAGTTCAATCAATGAGTAGGTAGGAAGGCCAGATTACTAGAGCAAGTCCACAGTTTTAAGTCTGGCGCATTAGATTTAACAGAGACCATGCACCAAGAATGTGTAGTGCGAGTAAAACAAATGATGAACTTAGAGTTTTGCTAGTACTAAAAAGTAGCATTTTGCCCCTGAAACTCAGGTGTTGTATTACCACAGAAATTGTAAAGATGCACAGAAGGGGTTGATCATTGTGTTTTTTGTTGGCCATTACCAAATATTAGCAATCAAGCAGACTAAGATCCAATATTTGGACCCGCATTAGCAGTTAAGGTATTCTTGGTGTCAAAATTGATAGTAACATACTTTAATACAAATGCTTTTGCTTATTAATGTTTTGCATATGTTTAATTCAAAGAAACTCTTGAACATTTATCCTACAGTGTTGATAGGTTGTTACTCATGACATGTAACCAATCAGATAGTGCCGTGGGTGGGACGTTGCTGAAGACCATAGAGTGACTGCAGATGTAGAGAGGCGGCTGCAAGTAGCGCAATTATGAATTAATTTATTTTATCAGCAGCATAGTGATAATTGGAAAAATGCTGAATATTGGATCTGATAATTGGCCAGGCTGATAATCAGTCCACCAGTAATATACAGCTCTGATAATGGTGCACAGTAAACAAGTCTTTGTTGATTATGTTTTTATCTTGTATTTCATTTTTTAAAAAATATTTCTTAAAGCTGCTGATATTCAAAAGTGAGCAGAAGACGGATATGAGAGGCTGTATTATAACATGCAGACAGCCTTTAGTGCCACCAGAAGAAGAGCACTGAGCTCAAAACTTCATGTTATATTACTGCTACGAACTGCATGCTCATTTTTTCGCATTGCGTGTGCTTTTGTTGATTTACTTACTTCGGAAGCTTCAGTAAATATTTTCATTCTTTGAAGGCAGCGTGCTTCATGCTGTGGTCTTTATGGAAGCCCTGTGTATTCTCTATATTGGATGTGGATATCTATGAAGAATTCTATCAGAGTTTGATTACGACTTCAAGTCTTAAGGCTTGATCTTGCTGCAGGGCATTACTGGTCGTTCCTGTGTTACTCGTAAACAAAGTTCCATTTGCAAACACTTGTAGTATTTACACGCAGAGTAATCTTATACAGAGAACATTCCTGGGAGGGCTTATGTTAAAACTTCTACTGAGCTGTTAAAAGCATTTTCACTGGGCTGTCAAATATTGAAACTTAGATAAATCTTCTTTTAACCAGTTCTTACAAGATTTTGGACCCTAGTTCACACCATAAAGCAAATGCAATGGGAATTAGTACGCTGATTGGTGGTGAGTGTTGGTACACTGAACTACAGACACATGACCCATGAGATAAGGTTTCAGTGTTGGCTGGGGGCAGGCATGTACTTTGGAAGGCCTCGCCTCTGTTGACAGTCAAAGTGCAGTCTTGTGTATCTGAAGTCGCTGTGTGAAGTTAATGTTGCTGATGAACCCGAACAGAATCATTATCTATTGTTTTGATTGCTTGTTTTTCCCTGAATGATTGTATTTGTCAATACATTACCCTGGGTGTTTGTGAGCTGTCTCTAAGCTACATGCTGATGGAATTCATAGATTGCCAAAGTAAATACTGCTGCTTTAATAAGCGCTACCTCTCGGCCCCTCGCTGCTGAAGTCCACTGTTTTGGTGTAAAGCGGGCCTAACTGTCTCTGTGTGAAATGTGAATTTGTTTTCTGAAAATGAACTTCCTCAACAGGCAGGAGGTGTTTCCTTCCCTCCCGTTCCTCTGTTTGAAACTGCGAGGTGAATACTGAGCACTTCGGAAACATGACTAGAGCAAAAACAACTGCTCCTTTGTATGAGCCGAGTGTGGGGCCAGTTGTAATGCTTTGTGTAAGCTTTTTCATTTGCTTTCTCCTCGGGCACTGAGTAAATCGTTTAAATCCACTGAGTAGTTTTATTTAAAAATGTATCTTTTAGAAATGCTTTAACAGTAGCCTGATGAACCTTCACATTAATGGAGCCTTTATTTGTTATGACATAATTTGACCCCCCTATAAAAATAAAGAACTAAACCACTTGGCTACTTCAACCTGGAACACCCTCTCTCTTGCTCTCCCACTCTTAACTCAGTTCTCCTTTGTCTCATTCACATTTTCAGAGCTCCAGCCAGACTGGGTAGTCACCTAAATATCAGTTAGGGTTTCAAATAACAGCCATCACCGTGGGGCTTTGCGACACACCTTTGTGTATCTATTACAGAGGTGTAACTGGTTTGTGTCAACTGGATTATTTCTTGGGAGAAGGGTGTGGCATCAGTACAAGAACTCCAGGCAGTTATGTAAAAAATCTTGAATTTTCACTTTGAAATCTTGTTCTGTTGTGCAAATAAAAATGACCAGTTGTACGTAATTGTTTGCTTGACAAAATAGCTCTTTGCTGCATGAATCAGGTGTTATAAAGTATGCCTTAATGGCACTTAGTCAGAAGTGCCATGACATCCAGGTTGGCAGTGGCCTTTCCCTCTGCTCTTTGTCAGACAGGTTTGTGGAGAACAGCAGTAGACTGCTGGCCTCAGCATTTTCCGCCTGTATTGATCTCCACACATTAGCTCTCTCTTCATGCACAGACATGAGCACAATTGCTTCCCTTACAACATTGGCTGCCGTGGCAACTGAGTCCTGATCGTGAGATTCGCTCCCAGAAAACATCTCAAACCAGTACCTCTTCATTTTAATGCTGCTATCATCTCCTTTACATTCCCCCATACATATCTGACACATCAACAGCTTGATTTGCCACTTAAAGCTATCTCCATATGTCTTTGTGTATTTTTGAATAGGCTAAGTGCTTAACAGGATAAAAGAGCAATTTGAAAGGGGGGAAAAATGTGCCTTGGCACCTGCTGTTAGCTTGCCTGTTTGCACATGAATATGATGAGGCTGGCGGTGAGCAGGGCTATTTTAACTTGCAGATGAGCCATCAGGTCAGCACCATTGCAGCTTTGGTGTATTTTCAAGGATGAGCAGCAGTCAACAGGCCAGTCCGGCTTATTAGCTCCCTCTTCCCTCTCCACTCTTTGCACGCCAGTGTCCCATTATTCAATGCATTGCCAGCCACCTCTCTTTGATGCCTTTTCATAAGAGCAATGATAACTGCGATCATTGCAACTGCAGTGGTAATTGACCAGCTGCAGTCATTTTAAAACACTTCCTGTGTTTGGCTGGATGCAAGACAGCTTTCTCATCCATCCACCCCGTTTCTGTTGATATTCAAATGACGGTCATCTGGAGAAGCTACTCAAAAGAGGATAAGCTCTCTTTGGCACCCAAGGGCCCAGCTGAGAGGTCAAGTTTGTGAAGAAGGACTGAGGTGAAGCTCTCTTGTGCTTTAAGGTTAATCACTGGTCTTGCATCTCCCAGCCATAAAGCTGAATCATGTTTACAGGCAGTCATTCATAGTAGGCTGAAGAAGAAAGAACATCCAACGCTGGAAAACACTTTGGCCACACCTTTGAATCAAACGATCCGCTGCAGTTCAAGCCATTTTTGAACACGCTTGTGTTGGCTTGTGGTTTACTGTGACCTAAATCTTTGTCATCAGAATGTATTGGGAAACACAGTCATGGAATTAGACTTCAACTCACAAAGACCAGCCTAAAGTAGGACTCTGGGTTTTTTTTAAGTAGTCTGCATCACGCCATTTTAACTACATTTTGAAAACAACCTCGGAACCTTGTCAGATAGCACCCTCAATGATCCTTTTAATCACTCTGTACACACACATATAAATGCTTTGTAAAAATCTGCCCCAAACTGTACCTGTACACATATTTTTTTGTACATACTGGATATTAGACCTATACCCAGTAAATGTGTTTTGTAGGACCCACATGATACATCTCGGGGGGTTTATTCTGATATAATAAAGTAAATATAAATATAGTCTGCAATGGTGTTTGGAGTTATAAATTATGTTTTCCTCTGAAACTGTAGACTTGTCACTCTGCTCGGTCCCCTTTCTGTTTGTATATTCATTCAGAGTAGGAACCTGTCATGTCAAGGGATATCTGTGTTCTGGTGTCTTAAGCAGAGATTTTCTTTTAACACAAATGGGCAGTTCTCTTGCTGCCTGACATATCTGATTGCTCTACATTGCTGAGAGCTGTGATTCATCCTCGACTGAGGATAACTTGCATAGCCTACCTCACAACCACTGAGTCTCAGCTGGCTCTCTTTTGCTGTCTTTCTCTTCCTCTTGGTCAGAGAAACAGGGAGAAAGACAGTCTTTCTGCATTGGTCTGTCCTTCCATAGAATGATTTTACCTATTGTTATCTTTCCCTATGTTCACACTGCCCGTCCCTTTGCCTTTGGCCTGGAAAGCTCATTGACTCACTTCCTTTTTGTAGGAGGTTAAAAAAAACGCAGAAGTATATGCAGTACACAAGGACAGTTCGGTGGTGCTGACAATGCAATACATAGGCAAGGGAGGATTGACAGTCAGACTGCAGGATAGCTCTGTCTGACGCTGTCACATATAGAGCACACAGTTATTACATAAATGTTAAATACATGCATAAGCATGCTTTTAAGGTTTAAGAAATCATGACCCTAGTTTTAGACCTCACTTTAAACAAAAATAGGATCTGTCTGCTATATGTTTATCCCCCGATTGAGAGTTGAAGGGTCATTTTGTAAATGCACTAATGCCTCACTCCCCCTCTTGTCCTCGGTGACTGGCTTTGACAAACTGATTTGTGTGTATGTACACTCCCTCTCCTGTCTCAGCCACTGTGCAAACACTCTCGAGTTTGACCCAATTCTTATCTTATCACAGAAATGAAAAGACATGCCTATCCACCACACACTGTGAGCCTTTTCCTCTCCCAGCCTTCCAATCCTGCTCTCATCTCAGATCCAGAACTCCACGGACCTCCCCAGAACCGGGACATCTGCTGTCCACACACGGGTACAGCAGGAGCATTTTGTTACAGCGGGGAGGGGGACTTCTCAGTGGTCGTCTGTGGCAGAGTCAGCCTGCATGGATTACTTATTTTCTTATTGACTCTTGTTTGTGGGATTTCTGCTCTTAATTGAAGGGACGGCATGGTTGTCATGGTGACGCCCAGGACATAAAGCTTGTTGTGAGCTGAGACAAAGAGTGATCTCTTTGTGCTCTTGGCCTCCCGAAGCAGTGCGCAAAAACACAGCTTGTAATTTATGGTTTTACAGAATTAGTTAGATTTTCTTGGGGACAAAACTTATTTTTCAATCATAGTTAGCTTAGTTTAAATAATAATATAGGTGGCTTTGTAGACAGGATCATCTCTATCTTTGCACAGCTCAATCTTTGCTGTTGTTTAAAATGTTTCTTCACACCCCATGTAAAAAAAAGAAGTATTGTTGTCTTATTAATAAGGGCACTTGGGTGAAATTTATTAAAGATACTGTGCTGCTGGCTTATTAAATTTTCTTGTGCTGTTAAATGACTGACAACTCTTGGTTTTTGAAGCCCCTTTACGCTACTTATTCTTGCATGTGACAAATTGAGACTTGATCCTGACTGAATGCAGATCAGCCTGTAAGAGCCATTCACTCTGTAAGATGGAGGCCTTTCACTCATTCCTGCAGTCATCAGATGGTTTCATGCTCATTTACACATAACGAGCAGCTGGGTCTTGTCTGAAATGGGGTGGGCGTTGAAGAGTGGAGCCTTAAGTCAGTTCAGTTGCTTGAGAGGATGTCCTCGAAGGTCCTCAGCTGGAGTCAAGAGGAAGGAGAGCTGAGAGCCTCTCCGTCCTCACCAGACGTGGAGGAGAGGGGCAGCGAGAGGGCCAGGAAGTGCAATAGAGACAGACACAGCTCCAGGGGGTGTACCCGGAGGGAAAGAAAACAAGGTCAACGCTTGGAAGAGCACATCATTCCAAAATGTCGCATCCAGTTATTTCATACTGCCAACTTTGTTTTGAAATTACATTACTATCAAAAACTACGATTTTGTCTTTGTCTGAAAGCCGTTTAACATTAACAACCTCCTCTCTCTTTTCTCTCTAGACCTCTTTGATTTAATGGGTCCAATCATTGGGATGTCACCAGATAAGAAAACGGAAATTCCGGGTATGCAAGAGGAGCGGACAGGACTTAGAGGTGTTTGTGGTGTGGGAACACTGCCTGAGGCGGAGTGTGCATCCAGTCCGCTGGCAACTAGTGTGGATCGTACTGGAGGTACCGAAGATGAGGAGCTCACTAACCTCAATTGGCTGCATGAGAACCTGCTTCAGAACTTCACCCTGGGGGGTCCTGAAGCTCAGCCGAGCGGCAGCCCCCTCTTTGATATAGAGGGAGACTACGGATCCAGCCAGGGCCCTTCATCCTCCTCCTCATCTTCATCACACAGCAGAGGCAGGGAGCGGGACTCGTTGAAGTCTAAGCCCCCTTTCTCATTTTCATTGCTTATCTACATGGCCATTGAGCAGTCTCCCAGCAAGTCCTTGCCTGTGAAAGAAATCTATGGCTGGATTCTTGAGCACTTCCCCTATTTCTCTAATGCTCCCACTGGCTGGAAGAACTCAGTTCGTCACAACTTGTCCCTGAACAAATGCTTCCGCAAGGTCGAAAGGAGTTTGGGAAAGGTAGGTTAGCCAGCTTTCATACACTTCATACAGATATGTCTTGAAAATGTCATTATCACACCTTCGTTTGATGATGTGATGTTAATGATTCCATGCAGCCAAAATGTACCTGCTTTATTTAGCAAAACACTGTGGGTGACCAGTATGTTGTGAAGCAGTGTGAAGCTGCAGTGCAGCTCATGTGACAGTGTCCGGGACTTTAACACAACTGCAGGAACCTCTGACTCTGCTTCGATAAGGATGGAATCCAGTCAAGGTCACAGATACTCCTTCAGAGGAAATGCAAACACAGCACACTAAGATAGGATATTATCTCCTGAAGCACTGCAAGGTAGTACAACTATTTTAACCAGAGGGAGACATCTCACAACTGGAGTTTTAAATGACACACAGAAAGAAGGAAGCAAACAAGAGCAGAGATGAGTTTGTAGGAAGAATGTTTGTCTACCTGGTGCTGGTACAGTTACAGATCACTCATGGCCATTTGTGTTAAATTCCAGTGTAGAAATTAAAACTAACTGAAAAGCTGCCCGTCTCATATGCACATGCCTGTGGCAAAATGACAAGAACATAACTGTGAACAGAATGGGAATTGTGTGTTGTGAAATTGTTTTACTTGCTAATTCTTTTAATTACAAATTAGCTTTCTATTTTTTATGTTGAAAAATACTGTGAAAAATGGAATCTTATGTATTTCTGTGTAACGGCATGAATATTATGCATATTCATGAATTATAAGACGGCATTCACAGTGAAAGCTTGTAATAATACATCTTGGGTGTTCAGAGTTTAACACTTAGAAAGTCAGTTAATCTACTTCATGGATACTGTGGGGGTTTGGTTTGCCAAGGCTGTGTCTGGCTAAGACCTGATATTTTCCCACCTTTGGAGAGGATGGCAGTTAGCACTGAGTGAGTAGCAACATGGTGCGGTGCAGTCCGCTTAGCATGCAGGTGCACAGCGTGAGCCCTTCGTCTGCTGAGACACAAGCGCCAGTTTCACATGACACTGGCTGGTGGTTTCCGTTGCCATGGAGACATTTCCTTCTTCCTGCATCAGGGCTGGTTGGTAATCTGAGTCAAGGTTATTCTCCTCCCTCCCTCACTCTATTCTCCCAGACTGGGCAAGAATATGCCACCATCAGATAAAGTGACACACACTCCTGCACACATCACCAGCAGACAAGTCATTCTTCACACAGTGCTGTGGAGCAAATTTTTCCTCTGTTTGTAAAGGCTGTTAAGGAATTCTTACTTATGTATTTGCTGCTCACCAGTGTTTTCTTTATGATGTAAAAGAACCCTTACTCTAAGGTTTCATGGAAAAAGAGGAAATGTATTGGAATTTGAACCACTGTGCTGTTTTTACTGCACTTAGCTGTATATGACACAAACAGTTTCTTTTTTGTCAGATGAATTTTTCTGGAATGCTCTGCCTTTTTCAGTATTGCAGTTTCAGTATGTCTTATTTAATTGTCCGAAGACGCTCATAGCCTAAAAGTGATTAGGAAATGAAGTGCATTTCCACTGGCAACTAATCTGTAAAAGGTTAGGGTCACACTTGACTTTTTTCTTGATAAATAATGATCTTGTCATTTGTAGTGCTGTGCAATTACTCAGCTGTACAGATCACCCAGATTGATTGCTATGTCTGCCATTGAATCTTTAAAGGTATCCTGCAGATTTTTTTCACCACTAGCGATGCAATGGAGAAATGTTTTTAATAGTGGGCCACTGATTTGTTTACATCATGCATGTGGATACACATACCAAGAACATATGCATTTTGACAGTGTGGTACTTCATGTGGTGGTGGTAACACACAAAGAAGTGTAAAAAGAGTGCAAGCTAGCAAATGTAAATAGGAACAAGGGTTGCACTGGCATAGTAAATTATGCTTTACAAATCTATTATGAGGAAGAAAATGCATCATTTGTGTTTAATTATACAATAAGTAAAAATAATCAAACAACTTTTTAGTTTTTTTTAAAAAGAATAGTCCACAGGGTACATTTAACTTTTTAGAAAATATATATTCAAAACACTAATTGGAATAAATTAAAGACGAACCTGTGATGTTCAGAAAACATTTTTCCCCCATATAAGAACATTTGTATTATAGCAAATCAGAATTAATTTCACTGCTTGTTACCACAACTTTCAGTCAAGTTTCTTACCTTTGCATAGAAGTTTGACCGTCCCTGCTTTGTCCTACAGGCCAATGGAAAAGGTTCTCTCTGGTGTGTTGACCCCGAGTACCGCCCCAACCTAATCCAAGCCCTTAAGAAGCAGCACTTCCCAGCCGCACATGCCTTCTGCACACCACCCGCCTCCCCACCCAGGTAAACTTTAATCAGTCACTCTCTCGATGCTGTGAATTATGAGTTTGTGTCGGCTTTGATGCTGCAGGGAATTGCTGCCAGCTAATCATAACAGAATTTTTTCGATCAGCTTTGCCTCAAATATATATTTCAGAAGGGTTTGATTGGATTCAACTTGGAAGCACATGAAGGGTCAAATTTTCTCTACATCTCCTTTGCAAGCCCAAAATCTGACCCTCTGTGTCTTTCATTGACTTTCTACAGTGCCTCCTCACCCCCTCGCCATCTCTTTCTACAAGGCTGCTCGTTCAAAGGTAAGACCAAAACAAACGTGTCTGTTTTTAAATTTGTATTTGTGCAACAGAAGCTGGCTGCTCAGCAAGAGTCCGTGGATGTATAGAGTGCAGTTTTTTAGCTTGTGTTTGTGCAGTATTTTGATTATGTTGCCTTTGCACATTTCAGTCCCAGAACATTCAGCATCACTGTGCTTTTATCCTCAACTCTTGGTTTGATTTGTTGCTTTCAAGTCATTGATGCCTCATGTAGACCATAATGTTGAGAGCTCCCTGTCGATGTCTCAGCCTCTTCTTTCCCCCCCTGCCTCTTGGATTTGTAACCTTGACGACAGGCAGAGGTTCTGCTGATGCTCAGTGTCGAGCACTCAGTCTCACTGTAATCATTAATAATTTAGAGCCCCAGAAGTGAGCTATGAGGCTTTTAGACACTTTGTCAGGTCTGGAAAGATCGGATGCACTCTCAATATCAGTGGCTTGAATTTATCCTCTGGTTTGTTTCTCTCAATCTTCTACATATCCAATCCATTCAGTAAGCACTGATTGGGTCACTATTTGTCTAGTTTAAGGCTACTGAAGGAACCCAGTCCACCCAGTCCTAGTACAGATGCCATGCAACCATGCTTTCACACCTTAGGACTGACCATCATGCATGTTCTCTCCTCTTCCAGAGTCTGACATTGATGCTGCCACTGCCATGATGCTCTTAAACTCTGCCCCTGGGCACCACGTTGACCCATGTAAGAGAATCCACAAGCAGCCATACTTTCACCTATTCTTGTAGCTTTTTGTCTCCTACCCCTGACATACCACCCTGTCATTGCTTAAATTTTCTTTTCTTTTGTGTGCTTTAATTTGTGATGTACAGGTCTACGTTTCTTGTTAACAAAATGCTGGTTCTTGCACAGGAAAATATTCAAGATAATTATTTACACTTGATTGTGCACAATTTTTCCTGTCAGCCATCTTTTAAAGACACATTATGGGAACAGTTTGACATCGGGGAAATACTAGAGTCAGCAGGTGGTTAGCTTAATTTCACATAACACTAAGACAAGAAATAGAGGGGAGTAAACCAGTCTAACACTCTTAGTTAACAAGCTATATCTCATTTGTTACAGCCATACAAAACACAAAGTGTAACAATTAAGATTTGCTGTTTTTGCTTGGTAATATGCCGAACTGTTTCTTGGCTGGAAGCATTTGCCAGACGACTAGTGGAGATTCCAGGAAGTTACTGATCCAAATATTCTCATCTAACTCTCTGCCAAGCAGCTAATTATCGTATTTTTTAAAATGTGGAGCCATTCCTTTAACATATGTAGATCAGTTTTAAAATGCTTTTAGAGAAGTCAGTCTCAGGAAGTGCTATTAGTGTGGCTCTTCCAGCATAGTAAATCATTAATTTAGTGTGTTAAAGTCAGGATTTTTTGTAAATCAGATGTACTGACTGTTATTGTGTACACTTTGGATTCATAATTTCTTGAGCTTATACTTAGTTTATTTGATTCATCACCTGCAAAAGCTGTCTGAGAAGCATTGAGTGTGATTGGGATTTTGCTAATATTTGTACTTTGTCCACCAACGGTAATTTTGTTTTCACATTCATGCAGCAAGCTATTTTTAAATCAGGTTTTCCCTGTTGCTTCAAAACAAATCTTAGTTCTGCTTTATACTTGTACTGTAAATGAAGCAAGCTAAAGCTGCAGTGTTCATGGTTTACTGTGTCTGAATTCTGCTTTTTCTTCCTCAGAAAAAAAAAAGTTTAATATTAAGTGAAGATTTACTTAGTATCTGTGACAGCCTGTTTCAAAACTGACCAGTTTTTACACGCAATATCTGCTGCAGTTGTCATGCTGTGACAACGCTACATATTACATTTGAATGCATACCTATCACGTTTTTCATCTTCTGCTCTCCGTAGGCAACTCTGACGGCCCACTGGACCTCTCCCGGCCTGACTCTGTCCTGGTGAGCAGTGATCCAAAGCAGGACCACAACTACAGCAGTGTAGCCCTGCAACGCTGCTCCTCCCGTTCGTCCTCCTCATCTCTTTCCTCCCTGGATGAAGGAGGCTGCGACCGCAGGCAGTCCCGCCGCGCCGGCAGCGAGGGTTTCCACAGTGACGAGGACTCCGACCTCTGGGACGAGAGGGGCGTCCACCAGACTTCTCGACGTCCGCTCGCCATCAAGTGGCCGACTGGCAAGAGGGCACGACGTGAGGTCAAACCGGAGCTGGATGAGGAGCTGAAGGAAGCCGCTGGCTCCTTGCTGCACCTCGCTGGTATACGCAGCTGCCCGGAGGGCTCCAAACGCACTGTCAAGAGCACAAAACTTAACAGGAAATGAAGTTTCTTTTGCCCCCATAAGACTCCGGACCCTGTGAACCCCTAACTTCTGACCCCTGATCGTGTGTCCCAGTGTGCCTCCTTCTCCTTATCTGATCGTTCTTTGGCCATTTTGAGCCTTTTTTTGTTTGGGAGTATCTCTGTCCAACAAAACAAATGGCAATAGTATCGTTCACACAGGAGAACAAAGCCATATAGAGTAACTCGGGGGTAACTGCTGGGGGTGGGTGTTTGGGCTATGGAGAACCATCAAGATACCTATCCAAAATGACCTGCCTGCTTGTGTTGGATTAGAAGATTGTGATTCAAGAATTTTTTCTCTGAAAGACAAAATGGAAAAAAGCTGAAGGTTTTTTAACTCAAAGCGTTGCATGCTTCCTCCTCAAACCTGTATCCTCTTCCAAGTGAATCTATTTATGAAGCGAATGAGTGCATGTTTGTAACAGACAAGATCTAACCTCCTGGTGTTATCACTTTCTCCTTTTTGTGCTAAAGAAAAGATGCCACTGTTTTGAAAGGAGTTCTTGCTCTTTGAATCCTCTTATAAGAGAGATGCAATAATTAATCCACAACCTTAACTTTCTGACATTATTCCATGGTGGCATTTTTCAGAGTTGACTATGCTAGTTAAACTTTACAATTAAGAGAATGAATGGAGTAGTATTATGATCTTGTGTCATGCGATAAACTTAATACAGACGAGCTCCGGCTCTATTTCAGGATTAGCAAGATATGAAAATGGTATTACTCTGCCACTGCCAAATTTAGTTGCAAAGTTAGCTATCGTACTTCTCTCGGTTTTGTGCGGCCATTACAGTACAAACTGTTTTCATTTTTTTTGCTCATCCTGTCTCATTCATCAGCGTGCTTTTGACATTTATTGTGCAGACAGAGAACATGTATTTGCATTTGATGACAGCCTACACAAAGTGAACACCTGCCATGTTCTGCCACGTGTTCACTGTGTGCTCAAAGGTTGTCCTCCATAGATTTTATTTTATTTTTGTGTGTGTGTATCATAGTGCATGTTGACTTCAGCCCAAACCTGAGTTGACTGTCATGACGATAAAAGAGTTTGAAATAGTCAAACACTTCTTCTACTGACAAATACAGCTCCAATTAATATAATGTACCAATGTAAAGACAGATCTCCTTGCTACAGATGTATTGTAGGGCTGCTTGGTACTCTGCTTGCTTCTGGCCCTTCTGAATGCAGAGTTGGCTAATGGTGATGAACATGAGCGGATAGCAAGTTACCACAGAGTCTTGCTCCATTATTTGGGTTTGCAGTTTGATTATATATCTGTGTCCTCCTTGGTTTTTATGCCATGTACTTAAGACAATTACAGAATTATACAGGTAATTTTCTGTTGGCTGATCCTGTGGCCAAGTTAATTCACAACTCAATGAAGGTGTGTCTGTTTTGGCTCAAAATATTTAGACATCCACAACATAGAGCATATTCAAGTGTAAAAAACGACAAGGGGACAGTACAGTCACGGGCCAGAGAGAACTAAACTCTGTATGTGCAGTCGCTCGCAGGCGAGATGCTGAAGGCCCGTGTTGCTCTCATGTTGTGCCCTCAGTTCTGGCTGGCTACCAGTGTTTCGTCCTTGCTCTTCCTCCTAGAACAAAATAAGGAAGTGCATGTTCTCTTCTGAAGCTGTGAAATGGAGTGTTTATTGTCAGGTTGATTGCATGCAGTTCACTGAGGGGAAGTTGCAAGCCACTTGTATAAAAGGCCACAAGTTTCATTTGAAATATCAAATAAAAAAGCTGCACACTCGCAGATTACAATACAAGGTAGCACGGACGAGCACAAGGGTAACAAACTGGAATTTATAATATTATTTCCCACAGTACTAGATCACAATGTGTCACTGTGACTGTTAGTATAGCATGCATGGTCAGTGCCAAACATTTTCTTGTGCCACTGATGAAAAACTGCAAAGGGCCATGGTCACTATATCCCCCTGCTGCCACAATGTAGTTGTGATTTGGAGTTTTCTGAATCAGGAAATGGGAGAGATGACTCTGGTCAGTACAGTGACTTAACCAATGTTTTGGTTTATCTTTGAGTGGGAGCTGTGCTTTGCAGAGTAAGCTACAGTTCTCAGAAAATAATACTTGCATACACTGGTCTTGTTTAGCTGTGAAAAAAGAACAAATTATTGTTCATTAATCATCACCTTATTTATGACTTTAATTTATGGGATTTTTGAATGCATACTCTATCAAACACTGGTCATTTGAAAAAGATGACTAGGCACATTTATTTTTCTCACTCTGTGAACTCCTCTCAATAAGTATTTTGTTTTTCTCCTTGTTTATTTTACAGCAATACACTTTTTTCTTTACTTGTTACAGTGATTAAGTATTTTGCCAATGTCTATTGTCTTTAGAGCGGGTGTATTTTTGTTTTTGTTTTCAATTTAACCACGACTGCCAGGTTTTCTTGATGTTTTGTTTTGCTTTTTGTTAGGCTGGATAGATGACAGTTAATTAACACTGATCCTGAAAACTTTTCGTTGCCAAAACTGATGTACAGCTGGGGTATGGAATTTAAAATTGGTGCATTCCCCATGTACTGTAGAAGTTCTTTGAAGCTGATTTAATCATTTTATGGTTTATGTTTAGGTATTATGACTTAATTAGTCAGAAATTGAAGATTAGCTTTCAATCTCATCACAGATTAGAATCTTTGAAAATTTACTGCCACTCATAACTCATGCTTCCAGGTATTGTTATGGGATTTTGAAATGTTTTGAATATCACTGTAAACTGGATCAGACTAACTCAGTCCCCAGGCAGCTGCTGTGTAGTATCAAACGTACATTTGAGTATAGGGACGACTGTAGAGAAATTATGGAGAGACTAGTAGAGGGAAAAATCTCACTCATTCTTTGTGTAGCACTTGCAAAAGAAAAGATATGTTGGTCTCAAAGTGACACTGAGTCAGTGAGTTGATCTGTGGATGAGCTACCTAAACCGAAAACCCATTTGCTTCATTGCTCCACAGCTGTTATTGAATATTGATTATGTGATTCTGTTGCAGTTCCTATGGGTATGATAAGCATTTCCTTGCATTTGACAAAGCTGCCAACCCAGTATCAGTTTGTGTCAGTTGTCTGCCATGTCTATTGGACCGACACACCTTTGGTTTTTGTATGCTAACCTCTGTTGATAAAATGTTTATAAGATTTATTTTCGCCAAAGATATGCAATTGCATTATATATGGTATTACAAAATATTAATAAAAACCTGTTCTTGTTATTGCTGTGTGCATCTTTTTATTCTAGTCTCAGATGCAGCTCAACTTCTACATTGTACCACTTAACATGTTTTTTGTCCTCTAAACACTCCTCCACAACATAAGAGTGCCATTACTTTACATTAGTAGCTTACTAGCCATTAGCTACATTTTTGATCAACATTGCCACCTGCTGAAAAGGCCACAAGATCAGCATTCTAGCCAGTAATGATCTAGGGTTCTCAGTTTTCACATAACCATGTTACAGCTGGCAAATATTTCCCACCAAGTCCAGCAGTTCAGCTCTGTTTTGACTGCGCAAGCTATGCTCAGCACTACGTGTGGAAGCTCCACTACTCTTTTCCTTTTCTTTTGCATGTTTTTTGAATGCACCAACATGGCAGGCTGCCAGAAATGCACCTCACATTAATGTAAATTCCAGGGCTGTGCCAGTGATGGATGCATCATCAAATGTGCTAACGACACTCTTCGCTGTAAGTTAATTAGTCATGGAGGACTGTGGGATGAACACAGTGTGACCCTGAACAAGGGCTTGTCTGACTAGCCTCAGGCCCATTGGCACAGCTCTATTGTTCAATAGAGTCCTGTGTGTCGACTGGAAGAGGGGGGCTTCTCCCTACTGACTGCCTCAATTCAGCTGGAAATCAGAGCAGCATCACCTCCCCCCCTCCCACACGGCCCTAGCAACCACGCCACGCCGACAGTTGCCAGGCAACCAGACAATGCTGGAGCCACTGGCTGTGGTGTGAGAGAGTTTGTGTTTTGCCTGTATACGTTTAAGATCAGGAATAGTGAGACAGCAGCAGAGGAAACGAAGAAACAGTAATTGTACGTGGTGAAAATCTAAAGAGATTATTATGGATTAGGTGAAATTAATCGTGTAGGATTTGTGCACTGACGGATGCATTAGCAACATGTCATTTCACTTTGAGTCCAAATGAGGTCATGTGCGTTTTAAAGGGAAATCACAGAGACTATCCTTGACAGTGCTACATACCGCTTGTGATTTCTGACCTTGTTTTTTGTTAATGCAGCCCAAACAACATGAGTAAATAATTTATCAGTCCCATCACAGCATTTTAATGTAAATGTAAAAAAGCTAAAATGAGAGGAAATGATATCTATCTATCTATCTATCTATCTATCTATCTATCTATCTATCTATCTATCTATCTATCTACAATGCTGGCAAGAGATCCTATCCTGTACCTGTGTGTGAAAATACTCCACATCAATTAAAATTTAAGAGAATATCATATTATTTTGTATAATTGTGTTATCTATCTATCTATCTATCTATCTATCTATCTATCTATCTATCTATCTATCTATCTATCTATCTATCTATCTATCTATCTATCCTTTGAGGCCTTTAGACGCTAGACGGCGCCCTCCTTACTGCTGCTCACCACTTTTCTGTTTGTGAACTCTGACCTCTGTGCTTGTGTCTCTGCTCGGCTCTCATTTGAGGATTTTGCGGGTTAGCTAGAAAATGAAACTGTTCCTCCAGATGAATGGCTAATTAAGGCTATTTCGCTAGCTTAGCAGCAGCTACCCTCACTCTTTAATACGATTAGCGGACGCGGCGGGGTGACTCGGCTCCTGTCAGATAATACTCACCTACATGTGTTGCTCGCTGTCGGGATTTGTTTTGCTACATAGCTCGTTAGCTGTCGGCTAGTCAGCCAGCTAGCTAGCAGGTTCTGTCGCCGCTAATAGTGCTAACTTAAAAAACACAACTGTCAAGTCGGAATAACGTCCGGCTGCCTGCCTAAATCAGATGACCACCAAGCGGTTCATTTTCCGGGACTCATGACGGTTCCTCTGTCACAATGTATCCGCGGGCAGTCTCCCCAAGTAACGGAACAAGCCGCCTTGGAGTAGTTAATAATAACCGTGGGCTAGCTAACCTGAGTTAGCTAGGATCCAGCTCACCGTGTCCAGCGTCAACATTAAAAGCAGCTGACAGTTTGAAGAGCGGTGTTGGAGCAGCTAACTGGACAACCGTCGGCTAGCTAGGATATCGATTTCTAGCATCAACTGTTAACGACTGGAGAACTTTTCTAGCGACCATGGCTAACGTTACAGACCTGCAAAGCAAATACAGCAAGCTGGCACAGGAGTATTCAAAGGTAAAGCTGGGTGTTAGCTTTTTAAACGTTGCTAAAGTAATACTTGTAATTGCTGATAGACTGTTGTTTACAGAATGTCTTTTTGTACTGTTAGCCACTTTGTTATCATGTCTGACAGTTATCTGAAATAAATGACAAATGCTACTTCAGTATGTTTCACTACACGTGTAGTATACTGAAATTTACTGGAGTCGATGAAGCCGACTATACACACTCCTTGCCAATGCAAAAAGAGACACTCAGTCTTGGTGTCTATTAGGTATATTTGCCAGAAACTAAATGCACGTAATGATCACAGCAGAGTTACAATCATCTCTATCCTGAGAGGGCAGATTAGGGCAGATGTAGTAGCAAACATATGTGCAAATGAATGTGCATTAGCACAATATAGATAATTGAAAAGAGTGCATGCGGAGTTGTTATCATGGTGTGTTTAAACTTGGATGTTTTTGCTACATTGTGGTTATTTTGTGTAATGGTCTGTCATAGATGTGACAAGAGGGCCTCTGTTTTTGTTCCTTGCATGGCTCATTTGACGTTTTAGGTAACTAACACAAATGCTGTGTTCAAGGGCTGTAAACAGTTTTTGTGGTTAATTTGTTATCAAGTGACAGTAAAGTCTGTGTCTTCTCTTCAGAGTTATATGTGCCCTTTGTGTCTGTGTCAGCTGACATCACGGGGAGTGAGAGCTGTTTCCTCTACAACTCTGATCCCCCATTAGCCAAGCACCATATCCTGCTCAGGAAGTGCTGACTGTGCAACAGTCACACATCACGCTCCCATTCTGCTTAATTTAGTGTGTTTAAAGGCTCCCAGCCATACAGTGAAGCACAGTGAGTTTTAAATATCTTGGTGACTCTTGATATTATGCAGAGCAGAATGAAAAACACCAGTCATACACAAGTTGTTGAGGACAGAGGTTTTCTGTGTAGGAGGAAAGTGTGAATGCAGACACTGTATACATATCAAAATATTCTGTATTTTAAAACTGCCTTTCAATCTAAATCCTGACTACAGGCATAATTTTTTGTTCCTTTTATGTTTAATGTCATAGTGTCTTGTTCTTTATGTTGTCACAGCTCCGTGCTCAGAACCAGGTGTTGAAGAAGGCAGTTGTGGATGAACAGGCCAATTCTGTTTCACTGAAGGTAAAGTGACATGCTACTTCTGCAGTATACAGTGTTACTCCTGACACGGTAGAAAATTAAGCCACAACTATAATGTTTGTGAAGTTACAGACTATCCAAAATTATACTTCTGTATATGAATAAGCCAAGTTGCCAGTATTTCAGAGCCCAGTTTTCCAATATTTATTGGTGCAAATGATTAATGAACCAAAAAAGTTAGTCCAATTTTGAGTAAAATTAGTCAGTTGAGTAAAATGAGACTAAAGTGTTAGTTGTTGCGACTGCCAGACTCAGATTGCTTTTATAGGTGTCTGACCACTTGATGAATAGGAGATACAGAGATAGATGTGTGCCTAACATGTAACAGCAGTGTTGCGTGAGAAGAAGTGTCAGTGTGTTGTGTTTTTGTATTTTGGAATTGTGACAACAAAATTACATGTCAGTCTTTGCCAAGTTTTCTTGCTGAAGTTGTAACTAGCTGTGCTGTATAATAGGTGGAAACACTCCTGTCCGCACACTGCCCCTTGCAGATTTATTTTCACCAAGGTGACAACTGCCAGTCAAATAGAAGAAGAAATCCTACACCAGAGCACTTTTCTCTAAAGCAAAAGATTGTGATGTTTAAAGAGCGAAGAAACCTGTTGCAGACTAAGTGGTCGTAATGTTATCAGCTAAAGTTATTTAGTTGACCTGAGGGCTGTACTACGAAGCAAGAATGATAGGTCAGTGATTTGTTTTAAGCCTAAAGCTAGAGTTTTCAGTGTCACAATAGTTGCTCCTAATTGACCTGACTACATCATCAAGGTAAGTTATATTTCACAGCTAACCTGTTCCACATGAGGTTCTGTTTAGAGTTTGGGATTTAATTTGGCTAAAATTCATTTCCTGACCATATTTTGTCTGAGTGACACAGATTCTCTGCGAAGGGAATATGTTATATTTGCAAACCTGTTGAGCTGTAAATTAGTAAAGCCACAGAATGAAGTTGTGTACTTACACACAGTACAAATTGTATACATTGAGTTGCTATGGGAATCCACATGTGTTAAGTTAATGATTAAGAAAATGTATAAATATGTTTTTGTATTTTATCATGATTTGCTGCCAAATCCATTTTATACTATTGACACTGCAGCTAATATAATACAGTTAAGAAAACTCATTAGTCTATTGGTATTTATCACGGAGAATAATGCATTAGTAACTTTCATTAGTAACTTTCATTTTTTTGCTGATTTACTAAATCAGGTTCTACATATCCTTCATTATGACATGATGTCAGACCTAAAAGCTCTTCTTGAGTATCATTTTTAAATGCATGAAGTTTAACAGTTCTAATACGCGGCTGTCATGTTAGAAATAAGCAGCTGCATTGAGAGTGCACTGAGTGGTAAAATAATTTTCACTGCACCATTTGCTGTAACAGTGCTTTTTACCATAATACATTTTTACATTATTATAAAAACCTGTACCTCTTGACTGAAGTAGGTGGCACACCATCAGTCTATTTTGTGCGGATGTAGAGTCAGCTGAGCCTCAAACCTGGCCTTGCCTACAGAAAGCCTGATGAAGAAAACCTGGAATAACAAAGAACCTTGAGAACCAATGTCTTGATACCCATTTCACTGCTTGTGGTTTTAGGTTTTGTCAAGACCTATTTTGTGAAAAAAAACCTGGCAATACCAAACTTGATTTATTGTAAACCCCCCTGGCATCAGTACTCACAGATGTCTGGCAAAATAAGAGCCGAATAGTTATTCAGTAAGCAAGTAGAATGTTCAAATGTACTGTGGTATTACATTGTTGCTCTTTCGTGGTTGTCAGTTGTAGCGTTCTCCCTTACTATTGGACCAAATACAAAGATTTTGTTCTTATTAATAATTTACAAATAGAAATATAGGAAAATAGAGCCCAGTTTTAAAAATATGAGAATTAGCCTTTAAGATTCAATGGAGATGGATTTACTAAACAAATACAGATGTCCAGAGATCATCTAAGCTGATTAGTATTTGTTGCCGTGACGCTATTAGTTATGCTGGAATTGCACAGTGACAACAGAATGACTTCATGGAGATTAAGAGGCAGTTATTTGCTTAATGCCTTACTTTTTTAAAAAAAGGTGTATTACTCATTATACTCATATTTCTCCCTGATCAGGAGCAGCTGAAGCAGAGGGACCAGAGCCTGAGGAAGCAGGAGCAGGAGATGGACAGTCTCAGCTTCAGGAACCAGC
This sequence comes from Dascyllus trimaculatus, assembly GCA_024666655.1. Classification (NCBI taxonomy): domain Eukaryota; kingdom Metazoa; phylum Chordata; class Actinopteri; family Pomacentridae; genus Dascyllus; species Dascyllus trimaculatus. The sequence continues at coordinate 21,904,174 of CM045464.1, read as the reverse complement.
AGCTGGCCAAGAGGGTGGAGCTGCTACAAGAGGAGCTTGCTGTTAGTGAAGCCAAGGGCAAAAAGGGGAAGGTGATCATGAGGGGAAAAATCAAGGGAGTGGCTTCATGATTGGGTAGAGGGAACAGGATGTATGATGTATTTTTTTGTAATGATCCTACAACTCTTTTCATAGCAAAAACAGTATTTTTAAGAGGGATTATGGAATTTGTGAACTCCATAATTATTATTATACAGTAATGTCGATGTATGTAATGGATCATTAACAGCTCCATATCGTCCTCCAGAGCAAAGGAGACTCTCCCTCGCAGCATGGTTTACAGACTCAGAGTGTTTTTGACGAGGACCTGCAGAAAAAGATAGAAGAAAATGAACGACTTCATATCCAAGTAGGACGCCATGTTGTGTTTACATTGATCAATTATCTTTGTTTTTGTATATACTTAATTTAAAGTTAAATAATTTCTTCTGTGTATTAGTTCTATGAAGCAGATGAGCAGCACAGGAGGCAGGAGGCTGAGCTGAAGACACGACTAGAGGAGCTAGAGAAAGATGCCGAGCAGCATCAGACTGTTGTGGACGGACTCACCACAAAGTATGTGGAAACAATTGAGCGGCTGCAGGGTGACAAAGCACGTTTAGAGGTGAGGATCACCAGGAGGAGGAGAAAGAAGTATGTTATGTGTTTGTCAGCTTTGGAAAGTTTTTTTTAAATGTTTCTTCTTTTCCTTACTCCTGACAGGTGAAATCACAAACTCTGGAGAGGGAAGCGAAAGAGTGTAGGATGCGAACAGAAGAATGGTACATCTACTGTTTATTTACAGATTCAAAATAATTTAATCCAACAGTGTGGAGATAGAATCCAGAGAGGTGCAGCTAACTAGATTTGCAGGCATTGCATGTACATACAGAGTTACAGCACTGTTCAGGTATTCTGCTCTGGTGGAAACTGTGCACAAAAATACCCACTCTGTATATCAGTGTTATAATTATCTTGTAAATTATTAGATGTTAGTACTTTAACCTGATCATGATTAACATTTTCTACAGTAATGTGCTAATGTTTTGTGATGCACAGTTTTTCTCATTGCAGTTTTATTCTCAAGCTGAATTAAATGAATATACTATGTATTATTTATTGAAATGCATATTTTAATCCACCAAACACTTTTGGTCTCTCCCTGCAGTCAGCAGCAGTTGAGGCGGTGCCAGTCAGAGCTGAACAGACAGGTGAAACAAAGCAGCAGTGTTATCCAGGAGAAAGTGCCCTTCAATGACACCAGTGAGTATCTGGCACTAAGCCACTCGGACAAAAACAATCTGCTACAGAACAGACATCTATTTGAGAACACTTATGTCTTTGTCACTGATACCATAACAACATGCTGCCCTAGAGTAAGCAGTGTAATGCTACACCAAACTGTAATATTGCACCGAAGGAGACAGGAGACTAAACCATTTAAACTATGTTTGTCGAGTCAATAAAGTTCAGTGCAGGAGCTGAGGTTCTGCTCTGGCTTAACTGCTTTTCTCCTCTACTCTGCAGAATTTAGTGACTACAACAGCCTCAATGTTCCATCACACAATCGAAGGCACCAGGTGAGTGAGAAAAAACACATTAGTTACTTGAATTGTTAATATGTAAAGGTTAAGAGTTAACCTCAAGGTCCATACTTCTTCAGTAAAATGAAACCGGAGCAATTAACCAAAAATTATTTTGCTATGATTTTGTTTTCCAATGACTCTGAACAAAAGGTGATCAAGACAGAATGAATATTGTTCCTCATTTAGTTTTACAATGATGCTCTCATTTTGCCATGTGTTATAAATCCAGCACAGCCCTTTCCTTTACTGTGGTGTGCTTTCACCCCTCTCCAAAAGCCAAAATATTCACCAAGCGTCTGGTTGTTCTCCCAATAATAGGGAACATGAGACCAGTTAGTTTTACCCTACTGATGATGCATTGCTGAAACAGTAATTTAGTGTACCTGCTTAGTTTAGGAGCCAGTGCTCAATGCTACCATCTGTGGAATTATGACTGAATGCCTGTATATATGAATCCCATGTAGACATCATTTCAGTGTCTACCCAAGTATTTACCCCCCTTGGAAGTTTATTGATTTTATTGCTTTTCACCATTGAATCATTGTCAGTTTAATTTGGCTTTTTTGAAAAGAATTTACAAAAAAGATTATTTCATGTAAAGTGAAAACATATTTCTACAAAGTAGTGTGAGTTAATTCATAATAGAAAATATGCAATAGGTGATTGTGTAAGTATTCACTCCCTTCAAGTCAGTATTTAGTAGATGCACCTTTGGCTGCATTTACTGCGTTGACCCTATGTGGATAGGTCTCAGTCAGCCTTGCATATATGGACATTGAAATTTTACCCCATTCTTCCTTGCAAAACTGGCCAAGCTGTTAGGTTACAATGGGATTGTGAGTGAACAGCTTTTTTCAAGGCACCAAGTTGAAGCCCAGACCTGAGGTCCTGGGTCTGGGCTTCGACTTGGCCGCTCCAGAACATTCACCTTGTTGTCTTAAAACCGTAGCTGTGTCGCTGTGGCTGTATGCTTTGGGTCATTGTCTTGCTGGAAAACAAATCTTCTCCCAAGTTGCAGTTCTCTTGCAGACTGCATCAGATTGTGTTCCAGGATTTCCCTATACTTTGCTGAATTCATTTTACCCTCAACCTGCATAAGTCTTACAGGACCTGCTGCCTTGCACCCACATCATGATGCTGCCACCACCATGCTTCATAGTGGGGATTGTGTGTTTGTGATGATGTGCCATTTTTGGTGTCCACCAAACAAACATATTTATTCAAGCTTATGGTACATTTTTAAATAATTCTTGTTAACTTGACCATAACTAAATGTTAATAAAAGTAATAGAAAGGAAAAACTTCAAAGTTGGATAAATACATTTTGTAGGCACTGTGTACTGTAGTGCTGCAAACCCTCAGTTGGTCTTGGATAGCCGTTATGGCTGGTACATAGAACTACAGAGCTGAGGCTGGGGTGATGGGGATGATGGTCATCTTCTACTATTTCACATGACATGTTTGTGGACAATCTAGTGCTAAACTACTGGTGGACAGCATTATATATGTTGTCTTCGTTTACATTTATTTTTTAAATGTACTGTCAATTGAATTATATTTAAAGATCAAGAAAGAGTCCACTAGTTAAATGACATTTTTGAAAAAAGTTCAATATACGAGATGTTTCCAAGACAATACAATAGTACTCTCGTATTCACAAATGTCATAATATCAACTTGGTTACAAACTATGTCAGATGGATTCATTAAGTTTTATTTTTTTAGAGCTTTACTGTAACAGTTGTCTGTGGATTGTATTGTCTTTCTGTGGATCAGCTTAAGGCCCGTGATGTGGCAGGACAGGCCCTGGGCTTTATCCAGGACCTGGTGGCTGCTCTATTGAACTTCCATTCCTACACTGAGCAGAGAGTACACATTTATCCCCTGGACTCTTCGATTGAGCCCATCTCTCCTCTCAACCAGAAGGTGAGGCAGACATACACAAGAAATACAGTTAGTGTCAAATATGATCTATACTGTATGAGGCAGTAACACAGACTCTACATATGGAGTGGTATTTATTCAGATGTGTAATTCCTCTCTTATTCTAGTTTTCACAGTATCTACATGAGAATGCAGCCTATGTGCGCCCCCTGGAGGACAGCTTTCTGCAGTTACACCAAAGCATCACAGAGGACACTGTCACAGTACTGGTGAGTTCTGGACAGGGGCATTTGAAGACTTGTTCATAATGAACTACTAATTGTGTTTTTTGTTATTGTTGAATTGAAGGAGACTGTGGTCAAGCTGAAGAGTTTTGCTGATAATTTCTCCACGTACACACATTTTCTGCAAAAGATTCTTCCTTACCAGCTAAAAAGGTCAGTGCTGTGGTTGTGCAAGAGAGAAAGAGTAATGGAGTGGAGGATGCTGTAGTGATGTTATCTTCTCTCTTGCTTTCAGCCTGGAAGAAGAGTGCGAGGCACCTCTTTGTACTCCTGCCCTCACTGCAAAAAACAAGGAGTTGCAGAGTGACATGAAGAGAGTAACGTCTGTGTTTGAGAAGCTGCAGAACTACATTAACCTCTTGGCCTTACCCAGTAGGTTAACGCAGTGCATTTGCACTCCTTTTGCCTGAAATCTCTGCCACTTATCACAGTCAATACTGTGTTAGAGTTATTAATTAACTTAGTCATATAAATAATTGTCTTTTTTCTTGAAAAAAATGTGGATGTGCTTATTTTTATGTAAAGCAGAGGCTTGTGAAGTGATAAGTCATGCGTGTTTTACAAATGTGTGCAATGTGTGACAGGTGTTCAGCAGGATGCCATGCCACAGAGCAGCACCTCGGCTGTCTTCACCCAGCTGGCTGCCTGCCTACACAGTCTTCAGGATGCCATTAAAGGTGAGCAGCTCTGTTAGCCATTTTTGACCCGGAGCTATTCACATACAGCATGTCGATTCTCTCACGCAACCGCTGAACTGCAGTTGCCATTCATAAAAGTCAGATCTGCTTTCTCTTTTTACAATATGCCACCCTCCCACTTTTGAAGAGTAAACATCCAGAGGCTTCAGTTTAACTTCTATCACTCTGCAGCACCAAATGGAACTATAATAGTCTGCTCTTTGGAGAAGAGTCACCTTTGTAAAGCTGACTCATTTAGTTAAGTGAAAATGGGTTTATGTAACGTGTACTGTGGTGATTTTGGTCAAATATACAGTAAAAACCGACAGTTTTATAATCGGAAAAAATTGTGAAAATCTGAAGCATATCATTTCCACATCAGTCAGCAAGGAAGTGGCATAAAACAACTGCCATAACTACATAGTGAAGCTGAAGAATTGACTTAAAGCTAGCACATGATAATAAATGAATCTCCTGTTGTCTTTTTGTGTGTCCAGAGATGTCAAAGCATTACAACCAGAAGGCTGGCATTGAGCAGGAGCTCCCCACTGTCACCCAAAAGCTCTGTACCACCACAGAGTGCCTCCTGGGATCTTTGGGTTCGCTGACCAGCAGCACCGGCAAGGTATGGCCAACAGGGGGCAGGCAGCAGCCAGGTTTATATTTCCTCCATTGTGCTTTGAAGCAGTGTGGCTTAGTTATTAGCTGTAATGCATAAAAGCTTAATTGTAAGTAGCAGCAAAATTTTCACTGCAACTGGATCAGATTGGTAAATTGCCACTAATGTAATAACACACAACGGCAGGACTCAGGTGGGCAGTGCTTAAATGTTGAAAGATACTGTCCAAATTACAGTTTGTACAGCTGCTCCCCAGTCAGAATAAAGGGCTAAATGATTTCTCTTTGTGAATCAAGTCAATTGTTGGCTGTGATGTGTCTACTGATAGGAGACACAGTCTGCTGGGTTGCAGCATTGAACAAAACAACACGCATTCGCATGATGTGTGCAGCGAGCTGCACTTTCAGGCAATAGCTTAATTGCTCAGACATTTATCATCCTGGACACTTGGTGGTGGAATCATCTCCCTGCTGTAAACACTCTCGTTAATTTGAGGCTACACAGAATGCTGAGTATCTGCATTGAGGAATGTAGACATTAATTAGTGTTTCTTTAGCTGGGGAAACTGCAAAGATCTTTTTTGCTTGAGTGATGTGATACATAATATCACATTAATTTGTTGCAGATTGCCACTTTCTTCAGCAACAACTTGGACTTCTTCACATCATCAGGCTACAATCCAAGAGGGTGCACAGTAGCACTCAATCCCTTACAAGCAGAGAGTATGCTGGCCAACAAAAAGAAAGCAGCTGCCTATATCAGTGCTATCAAAAAGGTTAGTATATTGTTAAATCTGCTTGTTATTACCAGGTCTCATCTGGTGCCCCAGACTTTAAAACACAGACTACACAGACTATAAGAAACCTTTGTGAATATTTCATGTTTCAGGCTGTTTTTATATCTACATTTGCTTCTTTGTGTTTTTATCTGCTTTTATCCCTGTTTTTTATGATTCTGTTTCTTGTTTTTGTTTTGCTTGTATTCATTTTTCTTTTCTGTACTAAGTACTTTAAAAGTAGTGCTGTACAAATAAAGTTCTTTGGGCATATTAAATGCATAATTTGTGTTAATAAATGACTGTTCTCCCATTATATTACCATTTTATTTGTTCTTTCAGGCCAGCCCACAGTCTGTTCCATATAGAGAAGCCCTGTCAAACCGTCGTATTCTTACCAGCTCCACTGAGAGCAGAGAGGGTCTTACTCAGCAGGTAAGACACTCGGCTCAAGCACGTTTTCTTGAAACCTTTTGAAGATTTGTCTAGTCACTATTTAAAGAAGCTACACTGGCACACAAGCTACAATGAGGCACTCAGGACTTTGTGGTCATTGTGACTTCTCATCTCTTCACTTCTCTTCTCTTGACTGTGTATGAGTCAGAGTGCCAGCCAGGTTTGGTTGCCCTAAATGCAGCCTTATAATAAGAGAGATAAAGTTAAAAGTGGTTCCACGTACAAGCATGTTTACTGTGGTTTTTCTCCTTTAGGTCATATTGACATTAAAGAAAAAAACTGAAGATGTAGGAAGACAGGAAACAGCAGAACAACAGTGTCTGTCGCTGCTGATAAAACACAGAACTGGTGCAAAAAGCTCCAACGCAGTCATGTGATATTTTAGATCAGTTCCAGACAGTTGGTCTTTAGGGACAGGGTGTGAAGAATTGAGAAGTTTGACTAGTGAGTTTGTGCATACTTTATCCTCAGCAAAAGTTTAATTTGTAATGTTAAGTGGTTCTTTTGCTTTTATTTCAATATGTCAATTTGTCACCAAGTTTATAAAGTATTAAGTTAAAAAAAATTAATGAACAAACACAATGTCTTATGGACTACTGCAATTTAAACTTTTTTTTTTTTTTTTAAAGATTTATTTTTGGCCTTTTTGTGCCTTTATTAGATAGGACAGTGGATAGAATCGGAGATGGGAGAGAGTGGGGAGGGACATGCGGTGGGCGCCCGAGGTCGGGGTCGAGCCCGGGACTGCCGCTACGCCTCTGCACTTGGGTCACGCGACATAACCATTAGGCTATCAGGGCGCCCCTGCAATTTAAACTTTTAGAAGAAAATATCCAGTGAGCTCAGACTCATTTTTCTTTTAATATTAACATTTTGTTTGTTGTTGATCAGAGTAAGGTTGCAAAATGTGTTTTCACAATCTATATTGATTTATTACAAACTGTTCTGTTACATAGTTTACCAATTTCCTCCTGAATACTGTTGCCCTTTCACTTCTCCCAACCTTTGCTCAGCCCTCTTTCTACAAGCTCACTGTCCACTCCTCTCCTCTCCCCGTTGGCCTCCTGCAGGTGCAGCAGAGCCAGGAGAAGATCGCTCGGCTGGAGCAGGAGAAAGAGCACTGGCTCCTGGAGGCCCAGCTGGGGAAGGTGCGGTTGGAAAAGGAAAACCAGCGCATTGCGGACCTGGAAGCGCAGCTCACAGCAGCTTTAGGAGGAAGTCCAAACTCACAAACAGCTGCAGCCAGCACACTCGCACAGAGCCAAGAGGAAGCAGAGACAGAACTGAGAGCCACAGGGAAAGAGGCGACATTGTGCACCAGCCTGGTATAGTTACTGCTCAGGCTCCTGTTCGTTTGAGGAATTTTGGTGCCCATGGCACTGGTGTCTGATTTGCTTCAACAAAGGGAGTATTATTGTTCTTTTCTTGTAGCTCCCACACTAAGCCAGTTTTTGCTTAATAAAACTCAGATTTTCAATGTGCTGACATAGCAGAATAGAAGAATACTGTTGTTGAAGCAAGTCAGTGCAGAGTTCACAGTGCAGACATAATCCAGAACTGTTTGTTTTAGTCCCTGTACTACTTGTGTTTTAGCTTCTGAGTTTGTTATCTCATGTGTTTCTCGTTTGTCCTAGCAGAGGCCTGTCTGTGCTTGAAGTGGATTTTTTAAATATCTGACTTAGGATCAAATCTCTGACATGTTATGTTTTGTCACCAGGTTGGCATGTTGTGCACAACACCTACAGTTGAGCATGTGAGTTGCCATACATTTAACCAAATGACCTATTTAAATGTGGAGTTCCTACATGCAGAAAAATGTGTTTGAAAAACGGTATTTGGCATCATAAAGCTTCCCTAAGGGGGAAAAAATCATTTAGTTGGATGTTATGTCTGTATTTGCAGGTGGGAGATGAGGAGTCCAGGGAGCAGCTGATAAAGACTCACTACATGGCCAGAGTGGGAGAACTCACCACTCAGCTCCAAATTTCTGATAGCAAAGCTGTGCACTTTCACTCTGAGGTGAAGCCTTTGCTATAGTGCTCATCTTAGTAACTGTATCGTACAGGAAGGAATTGACCTTTTCATACCACACTGCTTTTCTAACATTGCATGTCACTGGAAACGGAACAGATACAAAAACTTTTACATCCTTTTTCTACATTTTAAATGCTTATTTAGTTCCATTATTACCAAGTGTTGCCTTATTTACTGAGAAAATGACACCCAATACTTTTAGTATTATGTTAGAGCTTGATCTGAATGTAGATACTTGTCTAAACGACACCCTGTCGTATTGTGACTAACTAGCCTGTCAGTCGCCTTCATTTTGTATTGTAGCAACAGGAATGCACCTGATCTCGAGTCAGCTTCACAGCTATTAAGTTGTCAGTTTTTGGAATTGTCCATTTGTCTTTGACATTGCTCGCAAATATACCCATTTCTCAAAGAAATGTCTACTTTCATTACAGCTTCTGCAGCAGATCTCTGAAGCATGCCAGACATGCTTTAAACCTATCAGGGGACAACCGTTGTTTACTTTCCTCTTTCTCTTTGTAGTGTCGAGCTTTGGCTAAGAGATTAACCATTGCAGAAAAATCACGGGAGACTCTGAGTGATGATGTCAAACTTGCTAATCAAAACATCACACGCTTGCAGGTAAAACGCACTCCCATTGCCAAAAAATGTCCCGTCTGTAATATACTATAGTATATTTCCAATTTAGAAAACATTCAGATTGTAATTGTGCTGTGTCTTGCATAGGATGAGCTGGCTACGACAAAGAGGAGCTACGAAGACCAACTCAGCATGATGAGCGACCATCTGTGTAGTATGAATGAGACGTTGAGCAAGCAGAGAGAGGAAATCGACACACTCAAACTGGGCAGCAAGGTACAGCACTGAGAAAGAGTTCTTTTCCTTTTTAATTCAAGCTCCTTTCAACATGTTTGCCTTTCAAAACTTTGGTTCACTCTCAGGTTTGTTTTCAGCTGTGCCAGTCTCCAGATAAATACACTGGAAAACACTGACACTAAGGAGAGGAGATACAAATCCAGAGAATGTGAAGCATCAGTTGGCAGTGAAATGTGACATAGTAAAGTTTCTGTCAGTTATGAGGTGAACTGGGAGGTCAGTGGTGGTGTTGTGGTTGCTGTCGGGTTTGATGGGAAAAGCACCTGCTGGAGACATCTGAAAAGGTCGTTAAGTTGAAGCAGCAGTAAAGGGGAGGCCTGTTTTTGTGCGTGCATGTTCCTGCATGTGTGCACACAGATGGCTGCAGGTTAGGAAGCTGCAGGACGAGACATGTTTGTGATCTGAAGGTGGCGATTTTCTCTTGAAGGCCAGCAACCAGCCTCAGCATGTTTTTAGATATTGAAGCCAAATGCAAACCTAAGCTATCTCAGCTCAGTGCACCTAAACGCAGCACAGAAATTTCAATTCTGGATGGTGACTTGCTTTTAAATTTTTTAGAACTGAGGTTGTTTGTTTTTTGTTTCCTTTAGGGAAATGCCAAAAAGAACAAAGGTCGCTAGAGCTGCCTTTAAAGCTCTGGCTCCATTTGGCATCACAAAGGGCACCTTGGGAGAAGATCTGTACTGTGGAGCCTCCCAGCAGCGTTGTGGTACCAACACTGTCACCAAACCACGGGATGGTTACATGAGCCTCAGATTCCTGCACTGCAATGCAGTATCAATACGAATTAACTGTTTGGAGGCTTAAACATGTTTGACTGAAAAGCTTTGTTTTTCTCTTTTCTTTGTCACGGCACCAGTTAAACCATAACATGATTTGCTTAAAAAATGCTTTCTAAAACTGTACCGGAACTTGACCTTTGGGTCAAACACAGCTGGAGAGAAACAGCTTTTCCCCAAAAAAGGGGGAAAAGGAGAATAAACAGCTGAAGTTGGTAATGCTCACTGAAGTCAAGACTTGAAGACCAAACCCTGTTAATCAATGTGTGTAGTTTTCCTGCTTAATGTATGTGTGGGAGAAAATGAAACTGTGCATTCTTACTGCTTATCTGTGGGAGTAGGCAAACAGAGTAAATGTTGGTGTGGCTGTATGTGTGCACAGTGTTGTCTCATTGTGTGACTATGGCACCAGGCTTTACAAGATGAGTACTGTTTTACAATTAAATTGTTTTAGATCCAATTAGGGATTATTTGAGCAAGTCGTTCCAAGGACAACTACGTCTTAACTACAGCGAAATGCCCCTTCTAACACATGCATACATCACAAGCTTCTGAAAAGAAGGGCTTTTTAAACCTGAATGAACAACAAACAAAGATGCACTTGAATCCATTCCTCATTTTGGAAAAAGTTTCACTCCCCTGGGAGTGGAGAGAAGAAAGGAAAAGATGTCTGCCTTCAAGCACTGATTAACTGTGTTTACCTTGATGGAAATGGATGGACAAGTTGGAGCTCGTGAAATGGTGTCAGTCTGTCTCTGTAAAGTTGCTCTGTAACATTAGTCATTTTTATCACCAAAGTAAGTGTGGACATGCACTCAGAAGCCTGATGTGGCTCGACGGTCTTTAAATTAATGTTGTAACATGTATGGATGAAAAGGGTTAATGTGAATATACACTCATTTGAAATCATAATGTAATTGTACTGTATAATTTCTAAAAAATTATATATATATATACAAAAAAGCATTTATTCAAAAGTTACAAATCTTTATTTTACACAGATTTTGAAAACTGAGTCTGCAGTGAGTTTTTGTGTGTGTCTCCTATAAGGCTGGATAACTGCGAAGTGTCATAAAGGGATTGGCCCACACTGTAACTGGTGCTTAGACAATTCGTGAGTCATTGCAGAGGGCAGTTAAAGTTTACAGGAAAATAGAACCTCGCTGGCTTGTAGTGACATGAGGTAAACGAAAAAAGAAAAAAAAAGAACAACCCAGCAGTGCTCATGAGCAGTTCATTCAAACCTCTTGTTTGCCAGTCTACAGCTGCCAGCAGACCTTTGATCACAAAGATTTGCCCACGTCTTCTAAAGTGATATAAAATAAAAAGAACAAAACTTGTATTCTCACAATGTAACATGTTGAAAAGCACATATAAATATGTGAAAACAAAATAAAGAGCTTGCTCAAAATTTAAATGCTTACTGTATTTAGATTCACTCGGCTATTAATGATCCTTTGTGACCAGACTTTATGTGCTGCATTTCTTGAGAGTTGGGAGAAACTAGGATTTTAAATTGTCTGTAATTTGAAAAAAAAAACCCAGCCTGTAACACGCCCTAACCTCTGGGAAATGAGGCAGCACCATTAACTGGACACGTGAGAACTGAAAGATTAGTTTTTGATGGCGTCACATGTTTTGGACAGAAAGGCATAGCATTTTGTTAGAATTCATGATGCGTTCAAGTACTCTTGGTACATGACTTCAGAGGTCAAAGTAGTAAAAGTACTAATAATGGACACTTTTTTTGCACATTCAAGAGCTACTGTGGTAATACTGGGAAAAATACATCTAGGAAGACATTTTTGTACCGTCAGCGGTTGCAGAATTAATAGAAAAACATAAAATAGACATGGGAGTGTCGCAAAATTCCAGTACTGACAAAAACTTATATTTAAAAAATGAAAAATTGATCCCACATATGTAAGAAAATCGTAACATACAGTTCACTTGTGGTTACAGACTCTCTCTCCACCCCTCTGCATGCATATTTGGAATATAATTGGTAAGTCAAAACACACAATAAATACAGTTAAAGATACATTTGACTGATATTTTATGATTTTTTCTTCATATTTTTAAAAGTAACATGAAAATGCCTTTGATGATTGTGTAGTGATAAATAAGCATGCATGGTGGTGTGAAAGTGGCCTACCAAAATATCCTGCCAGAAATGCTGTATTGTTATATACTTGTCAAGGAAGACATAATGATGACAGGATAAGGCTGAAGCACGTTCTTACATACTTGAATCAACATAATGAAAGGGTAAATAGGTGTCTCCTTTCATTCTTTATGAGCATATAATTATTGTATTTTTAACCCTCCTGTAAGTACTGTTATTCAACCTTTTGTTCAAGTCCCATCTTTGCTAAACCCTTCATAAAGAACTGCAACTCCCCCATTAGACCAAAGATGTAATAAGATATTATATATGGGCCTATTGCACAGGCCTGTACTGTGACTTACTGCATGGGTGTAGGTTTCATCTGAACACTGGGGGAGAAGCACATTAAGTGTGGGGTCTAGGTGTTGTTCTTTACAACACTTTTACACTTCATTTTATTATTCAGGTGGATTTTTATGAGCCAGCTTGTCACTTTTTTGTATACATTTAGTGTGAAAATGGCTTTTCATGTCATTTATCTAAAGGAAAACACAAAATCCACGCACCAGGTGACAATTCAAAATACGATGGAAAGTAATGCAGTAATGCATGAAATTCTCAGGCATTCTACATTTCTTTCATATATCTGTTCTTCTTTAGATCAACTTTCCTCATTAAATATGATCCCTGCTGAGTCAGTGCACATAGGTAGGATTTTCTCTTCTGTCTTCTGTTGTGTCTTTTGTTTGGGGAGTGAACACTTTTAAATAAGCATATGGTCCAATTACACACAACACCGCTGAGACATCATCCTCCAGTGACTGTACATAAGAACTATATGTATGTTCTCTCCGTACAGACTATAAACCACACAGTTCATACTGTGTAGACACCGTATATATCTTTTATTCAATACCCACAGTTTCTACTGTAAATTATTTCTACCTTTATATTTACATTTATATATCTTTATATTGGTATTTATCTAGCACACTTATATCACCTACAGCTTATTCTATTTATATCTTAACGTGGTCACACCACTCTGTTCATACTGTTCATTCTGTTTATACTGTGTCGTACTGTATATGCCCATACTGCATATATTATATATAAACTGATCAGTCACAACATTATGACCACTGACAGGTGAAGTGAATAACATTAATCATATTGGTACTATGTGGTGTTCTGATGAAAAACCTCGGATTTTGGCATCTTGATGAGACTTAGACACCCAAATAAACATTGTCCCACAACAAGCACACTCCCTCGTGCAAATGGAAATCCCAAATGTCACTGGCCTACCCCTGCAGGAAAATGCACCCCACCACATGGAAAAAAACATCAACCAATCAGGTACATGTTGAGGAACATGACAATGGCCCAAGATGTTGATTTGACCTCCAAACTTCCTACACCTCATTCTGATCAAGCATCAACAGGATGCAGTGGAACAAGTTTGATTGACAGAGGCCCCACTGCACAAGCCAGAGTACCCAAAGGATCCAGTGCCAACATCCTGGTGCCAGACCCCATCGGACTCCCTGAGAGGACCTCTTGTCCATGTCCAATGGTTTTTGAGCATATTTGACCACACAAGGGGGACCAACACAACATTAGGCAGGTATTCATAATGTTATGCCTGATCAGTGTATATATTACTCAAACTTCGTGCATATTCATATATTGTTGTCATTTTCATGCAACATATAAACAGTGCATGCAAGTGTGCAACTTCAAGTGGAAAAACATCATATAACACTGCTTTCTTTTCAGCTCTACAAGTGCAATAACATAATGTAACAATGTTCTACGTATGACTTCTCAGGTGCAGTAACACAATGTAGTACTTGTAGTATTTACAACTTTCAAGTTAACTTATACATATCATGTGTATCTTGCAATTTGAGTGCATCTATCCATCATGCCATGTCCATATCTGTACACATCTGTACATGTAAAACGTGTACATTTATTTTATTATACTGTTATTTTTTTTATCTTGATTGTACTTTTTGTCCTGTTTCTTACTGTGCCTTATTTGTATCCAGTTGCTGTAGGTCATTTTCCTGTTAATTCTTCTCATACTGTATGCATCATAGCACTTTCATGTTATTCCACAACTTTTACTGCCTTTTTTGTACCTCTGGTTAGATTCCAAACTACATTTTCTTTAATTAGTAGGTTACTTAAAAGTGTTTTGTAATAAAGCTGAAGCTAATTTAAATGTGCATGTGGCACCTATCAAAGTCAAATATAGATTCATTTTAATTAAACCAATGCTTGTGGTTTGCTCGTGTGACGTTTACAGTTTCAGTTTCACAACCTCAACTCAGAAATTCATTAAAGTCAGCACATTAACGTTAATTTGTCGCAACATGGAAATATTGAGGTTCAGCATGTATCATAATTATTTAGCCTCCAGGTGTGATATTGCTGTGTTTCCACTCTCTGCTAGTTGAGTCGTGAGCGCCCATATTTCCCACGGCCGTGAACGCATCAGCGCCGTGTACGAGTCCCGCGGTGTCCCGTTGGAGGACAGTCTGTGTGAACTCGGGAGGGGAAGCGCCGCGGTGTTAAAACTCCCAGGATTTACACTCTGCCATTTTGAGCAAAACCCGGCCGACGTCGGAGTTCAGACGTGTCCATCACCCAGAAGTCATGACCTGAGCCAGGGGAGCCGACGCTGTGAGTTTGTGAGTTGTTTCCACCTTTTCAGTCGCACTGTTTTTAAAGAGAGCTGCCTTAGTTCGGGTCACGTTAGAAACGACCCTTAAAAAGTGTATCGTTTACTCTGAACCGGAGCTCGGCTGAACGGCGCAGGTTTAGCTTCGCTGTTGTGCAAAGTACGCTACTAGTAACGCAGAGTGACAACTTTACTCAAGAGCTGATGCGTCAAAACAATGGCGCAGAGCTGAACCCAGCGGCGGGCCCCTCTGTCCGGGACACGGGCCTGGCTGGCTGGCTGGCTCTGTTGTGGATGACAGCATGCTGGTACTGTTTTCTTTCCCCAGTCCAGAGTTGCCATAGGCGAAAAAAACAAACAAACAAAATGTTGTTTACCGGCGTGTGTGTGTGGCATTTAGTGACCCCACGCTGCGTGAAACAATAGTGCAACAGTGTGTACAGACGAGCTTCCAAAAGAAGGATACTTTTTATTTGCAACTGTACGTGACATTAATCTATTTTTTTTAAATGCATGGGAACTTTTAAATCAGTAACTTTTAGTTGAACAGCAGCCACTTGACCAGTCATGGAAAAATGCTAAAATACAAGCAGAAGTTGAGTCATTGAGTCGGTAAACTGGCTCAGCTGTGTCTCTTACTCACAAATATTTAGCTAAATATCAGCTAACATGTAGCAGCCCAGAGCTAATAAGTTTGGCTATAGCAAAACCCAAAGTAGCAAGCTGTGATTTATTGCTCATGAATGCTCCTTTAATTTAGCAGAGGGAGGGATGTGTTCCTTCAGAAGTGACACAGTCCCACTGTAAGCAGAGTGCTTCCCATAAGTTCTATTAGTTTACCCCTAAATGCCTCGGATAAGAATGAATCATTAGTATTTGAATAAGCAGCAGCATTCCTGCTTATTTTTCTCGCTTTTCTGCACTGGAACAAATCTCTATAATAACCACAAAGAATCCTGCAGTTGAAGCACAGCTTTGGAAATAATTATTACACCGCCTGTAGTTTTCTTTTGCGAGTTCTACCCAGCAGGCCTTCAGCATTGATAATTTTGTTAGAATTCTATCAAAGTGGTTAAATAATTACAGCATCTTCTGAAAGACATGAAAGAAGTCTCAGAGTAAGTCAATACGAGCAATAAATTATGTTTGATCTATCCAAAATTCACACTAGATGGCCAAATACATTTTCTTAAGTCACCATTATTTTGTGCAAGTCAACAGATAATCCAACTTAAAGTATAACTCAACAATGCTTACTTGAGGAGAATGGCGAGATGATGAGAAGACAGCCATCTTGGTGTGTAACTAGGAGTAATACAGTGAGAGAGCCATTGTTTACCAGTTTGGAATCAGCAATGCAGCTGTCCTTTATAACCTCAAAAAGAAAACGCAGTACGACTCCACCAAGAACCACAAAGCAAGCTGCAGAGAAAAGCGGTCACAGTGTTCTAATAAATATGTCCAACACTGTTTAAATCTAACCTAACATTAATTAATTCTGTATGTGAAGAAGAGCTGAATGATATATACATACATATAAACATATTGTAATTATTTTGGCAGATATTGCAATAGCGATACGAATCATGCTCTTAGTACATATTTGCATTTTTTAATATCTTTTTTTGCTGATAAACATCTAAAAATGATGTGATTTTTGCTGCAGTGAGTACCGGGCAAGCATGTTCCTTTACGTCTGGAGACAAGCCAAGGCATCTCTGTAGCACCACAATGCTTCTCTTGAAGTAGTATTTTCTTACACGTTTTAGGTCCTACAATGTGGATATTGCACTTGGCCATGTTTTGATTTTGATAATATTTAGATTAAATGTTTAGCCCTAATGAGAGACAACAAAAGCTGCAACTCAAACTTTCTGCTTTGTTTGACGGGAGGACAGAGCTTACTTTGCAGATGGTGCCAGTGCTGCCACTGGAAATGGGTCATCACATTTTCAGCTCTGCGCTAGATTACACTGTAATTGTGGTCACAATAGTAGGACTCCCTCGTCAAATTAAATGAGATAGTGTTGTGTTTTGTTTCTCTATGCATTTGTCTAAGGAAAACACTCTCCCTGTTGTGTGAGTATACAGGAAATATCCAGAGAATCCAGCAGGAACTTGTCTCGTTTAATCAGGAAGCATCTGTCTGCCAAGTTAAAGTTCAAGTATGTTTTATTCTTAAACCACGAGAGTTTCCCCTCAGTCATCATTTGTCAGTAAATGACCAGAAGTGGACCACTTAATATCCCAGTGAGATAGTTTCATTTCAGTTCCGCTTTGTGGATTGCAAGTTTTCATGATATTCGTGACTGTTTCACATGACATGTCGGTTAATAAAGAGCTGAGTCTGACTGGCCTCTTTAAACGCAGACAGTTGCAACTATTTGGCAACATATTCTGACTCAGTTTGACCCAGGGGTTATAATTACTTGACATCACACCCGCATTAAAGTATTGTCCATGAGCTGCGTACTTTTTTTGCAAACTCGAGGTTTAGCAAGTGGGATAATTTATATAATTACAGTCGATTAGAAATGATAAACCTCAGATGCTGAAACGGATTAGCTGACTCTTTGTCTTAACTGCAAGGCTGCGATTTGTCTGTACAGAGAGACTTTAGCCTTGTTGCTCTTTAGAATTACAATTCCTTTATTTGTATTACATTAAAGCAGTTAGAAATGTCATTATCATCACCCCAATTCTGGAAATGATAACAAAATAAGAAGTTAAAACTGTAAAAAGACTTGTTTTGTGTGTTTAGAAAGCATTGCATTAATGTAATAAGAATATCTTAGTTACCAGGCGCCTTTCTTACTCAGTGTTTCGGTAAGTTTGACAGTGATTAATAACCAGACAAACTCAAATTTATGGTTTCCAAATCTGGTGTGTTTTTGAAAAGTGATGAAATGATATTAAGATAATATTTGTTGTCAGTTCACACGAATAGAGCAGGCTGGTATTTCCTGTGTGCAAAGCTGCTTGTCCCCAAGGAATGTGTGGAATGTATTCTTTTGTCCTCTGTAGATTTAGCAGCGTCTCATTTCTGTACTGGCTGCTAGAGAGCCCAGGAAGAGACGGCGGACTGGAAATGAGTCTGAAAGGCTGTCAGTAACCCCCGTGGAGAGCTCCGCCTTCTTTTTGAATCAAAGCTGATGGATTCTATAAGTCGGAGAGGATGGATGAACTTGTGGAAATGTCTACGTGTCATTACAAACATCCTCTCATTAGAAAGATGTTCTCCAGTGTTTGACTGAGGAGTTGTCAATCCACTACACCCCCCCACTCCCATGTTTATTTATAGCAAGAGGAACTTTCCACTGGATGTCTCCTTCATACAAGTCATGGCTGTGATCTTGAAGGGAGGAGGGAGGCTGTAATTGAGGCTTTCTGCCCCTTTTGGGGGAGATGAAGCTACAACATTTTCTAAGTGACTTCGCTGTGGCCTCAAAGCCGGATGTTACTGAGGACAGAGCTGCCAGCACATCAAGAGGCAGATTGTGATTGAGTGGCGATAAAATTAACTGCAAGACTGTATAAAGATTACGACATGTTTACTCTCTAACCGCCGGCAAATAAGCCTGAATACCATTGCTGTTTTGCAATATCCACACTTCTTTGTCTGCATTTAATTCCTGTATTAAAACATGTTCCACAGTTCTAATATTACAGAGGATAAAACATTCATCTTCTAGAGAAGCCATACACATTCAACCAACTTTGCTCCTTTCTGAAGCTTCATGCAGTACCAGCTGCTTTGCCACATTATACCTGGTTCTCACAGTTGGCTTCATGCTGTTTAATGAGGCAGGATTTGCTGCCATGGCTAACTTTTCTCACACGCATTTTAGAGCAGGCTTGCTATGAAATATTCAGACTATGCTCATTTCAAAGCCCTGTATGTCTAAAATACACCATTTACATTGCAAAACCTTTGAACTTTCACCACTCTGAACTTTTTGTTTTATGCTCTCTATGTTTAAAATCCTCTTCTGTTCCAGTAGAAGATTCTGAAAACTTTTTTAGTCCTTTGAAAAAGTGAAAGCGTAGATTTGTTTTACATTAACACTTTTCCAGAGTTTGCCCTTTAGTGTTGGCTTTTCAAAGTTTGAATGCAAGAATAGACTCTATTGAGATATCGTGCATATCTCAATATTTAATTACAACAAGGATCACAGTACTGTTTTATTGGCTTTATCCATGCATCTAGATATTGCCAGGAGAATAAAGGCTACAGTGTCTTATCCTTGCCTGTGTTACTTGATCTAAATAAAGAAAAGGGAAGAAGAGTTTTATTTAACTTCTCACATGACAGACACGTGCATAAAGTTATATATGACAGATTGTATTAAATCACTGAAACTTGCTCAAAGACAAAAATCTGATTGTTGAACAATTCCTGAGTCTTTTTTTAATCGTCTTTATAGCTAAAAGACAATCCTCTGTAAAACATTGTTCATACTACTCTAGTGGAATGACTTGCAAGACTTTTCTAGTTAAGGAATGTGTTTTGGGGATTCTCCAAAAGCTTTAAAAATGTACCAAAGGCTCTAATCTGTGGTGTCACTAAGAGAAAATCTGCTGCTTTGCTGAACTGGAGAATGCTTACTTCAGCTTTTATATCAACTCAACCTTAGTTAATTGTAGTGTTAACAGAATTGAACTTGTTCCAGGTTTACGAGGTCAGTCTCTCATTAATTTTTAATGGAGCACCTTAAGAAAATATGTTTTATTTATGTCCTCAAGAGCTCTTTTTTTTCTACAGAGAGGATAAGCGGAGTTGTTCATGCTTTTAAGTGAGAGCAGATGTGTTCAAGATTACCTCTGAGATGTTATCTTTAATGAATGAGTCTTAAGATTTAACAAATGTTGTTTTCTAATTTTTCTTATGCGTTTTCTTACAGAGGAGAAGGCCTCTGAATTGGGGGACAGTTAATTCAACAAAAGAAGAACTGTTGTTTTGAACCAGTCAGCAGATCTCTTCAGCCATGTGCTCCACAAATCATTCAAACTGGGTCACATTTGAAGATGACAACACGCCGCTCTCATCACCTCAGAAGCCCCTACAGTCACCCGAGCTTATCAAAGCATCAATACCACGTCCCAATGGTCTGAAATTAGTGCTGCCTCCAATCAGAGACACTTCCTGGAGCTTCAGTAGTTCCCTGGAATCTCCTCAAAGCCACTCAAGTCTTAGTGGAAGTTCCTGTGTACCATGTAACACCCCCTTTTGCACTCCTGTGAGTGGGGTTCCTAGCAGCTCGTCCCCATTTCACTCTAACACGAAGGAAAAGAACAACTTTTTCCGGAGTTTCTCGAGCACATCTACCACCTCTGTTCCTTCTCCTGCACCAGAGGCCCTTAATCAAACCTCAGACGGACCAAGCCCTTTCCCCTCTTTCCAGGGGAACTCAGGACACTATAACCCCTTCTGGGATGGACCTAGACACAGTGAAGATGTGGGCAGCTCCTCCTCAGACTCAGATACCGACAACAGCCTACCACGTTTCTTTATTCGGACCAAAGACGGCAGTGAGCCACCACGTGACCAACTCCAGAACTCCTTTTCCTATGTTTGCCACAAGCTGGAAGGCCTACAAGCGGAGACGGACCAGGAAACGGAGACAGAAAAAGATGGGGAGAGACGGCCAAGTTGCATGAATGAGGTGTTAAGCGAGGGTTCATCCCAGTTTGTTCCACGGGGCCTGTTTCGTAGTCAGAAGAGAGACGGCTGGTCTGTCATGCTCAGGATTCCAGAAAAAAAGAACCGCATGTCCTCTCGACAGTGGGGGCCGATCTACCTCCGCTTGTTGCCAGGAGGTGTGCTGCAGATGTACTATGAGAAAGGTCTGGAGAAGCCATACAAAGAGTTCCAGCTTCTCCCTCAGTGCAGGCTCTCAGATCTTAAACTGGAAACCTATGGCGAGCCCCGCAAGGTCCTTACAGTCAAAGTGGAACATTTTTCCTATACAGAAAAGAAACGCTATCACCCAAAGTTGGAGGTTAGTCATGATGCAGAGGTAGAGCAGCTGCTCAAGTTTGGCTCCACAGTGCATGATGAGATGGAAGACCTGGTAGTCTCTATGGAAGAGGAGATCTTCAAATTGTGTTTGCCCCACCAGCAGAGGCGCCACTACGAGGAGCAGGAACTGTCATTGCAGATCACTGATCACATCTGGATACAACTGGATAAGTTTGGAGGAGTCATAGAGCGGACAGCCTTCACCCAGATTCACTGCCTTGCTTTTCTGAATGGACTAGGAGACTGTTTTCTGGCTCTTAATGACCTTGGTTTGCTGCACTTTAACTCCAGCTACGGGTCAGAGGATTGCAATGAAGTCTGGATGGAGATTGCAGACTGTCATTTTCACAAATGTGTCAATGATGCAGAGTTTCAGAGGTCCCGGCTGATTAAATTCTCACCTCCTGACGCATGCAGGGTGGAGCTGATGCGGTACAAAACAACAGTCTTGGGTTGCACAGAAATTCCTTTCTCAATCAAAGCTGTGGTCACAGTTCAAGGTGCCTATGTGGAGCTCCAGGCCTTTCTCAACATGTCTTCCACCTTCCTTTCCTCCATGAGGGGGTCTGACCCTCACTACCCACTGTGTGAGAATGTAGTGATTCGTGTGCCAGTGCCAGGCGACTGGGTCAAAGTGACACAGACGGTGGCTTTACTGCGACAAAGATCCCTGAAGGCACGAATGAACAGAAACGCCTGCTTGGGTGCCGTCACCGCTACAGATTCACAGCCTGTCATGCAGGTGTCAATTGGCACTGTCAAGTACGAGAATGTATATTCAGCCATTGTGTGGAAGATCGACAGACTGCCAGCAAAGAACACAGGTAAGATATCTCTGGCAGATTAACATTTAGCCCTCCACAACAGCCTCACCCATCTTTTTATCTTCTTAGCCTTGACTTCTTCTACACTTGCACAGTATGTTTGCCACACAATGGTGCCACACTCTAACAAGTGACCTTTGTTTGCTGCTTTGCAGCAGTGGATCATCCCCATTCATTTTCCTGCAAACTGGAGCTGGGATCAGATCAGGAGATCCCAAATGACTGGTACCCTTTTGTCACAATGGAATGTGAAATTATGGGCGCTGTTGTGTCACAGACCAGGGTTAAGTCCCTGGGTACTGTGAATGACATCCAGCCACAGAAACATGTGACCAGTTGGACGCGCTATCATTGTCAGGTAAGATGATTCATCAGTGCTATAATATCTTGCTCAGTGCACTAAAAACTTCAATGTCTATATAATAAAGACATATTTTCATTGCATCTAACCTAAGTTTGTATCTTTTAGGTTGAAGTGGAGAAGAAATGGATTGAAACAGAGTCACAGAAGCAATCTGGCTGTATGACACAGTGATGATTAAAGAAGCTTTGAAGAGGATGTTATCCCTTTGGTCCAGGAGATTTTAAAAACCTTCTTAAAGTTGAAAAGGGATAACAAAAAAATGAACATAAACAAGGGTGATGAGGGACTTTCTGCTTATATCCGGTGTCAAATTCATCTAATTCCACATAACCTGGTAGTATTTCTCATGGAAGTGAACTGATTTTGTATCCTTTAACTGAGGCTGAATTAGTCTAGACCTTATAAACAATTTAACACAGTCCTTTTGCCTAGCACTTTACATTTCATAGATTTATTAATTATAAGATTACAGTTTATACGAGTAATGTATATAAGCTTTCATTTGCATCGTCTGCACTGTCTTCCACAATGATCAGCAGCCTGAATAAATGCACGACACATGGGCTGTAGAAGATAAACAACTTAAGTAATGATTTGTATTTATTCGGTCTGAGATAAGCTCAGTATCAGCAGATGTTAATGGCCAGGCTCTTTGGTTGGCCAGCAGTATTTAAAGTTCCAAATTGATACATGTATGTATGAATCCTTCTGCTAAATTCTATGTGCCAATGGTGTGATAATTTCTGATTATCGTGTTCTTGGAATTCTGATTTTTAGAGTCCATATGCATTTAACTTTATGTATCCGTTAATATCAGTAAAATATATTAGTAAACATCAATAACAGTGCATTTGCAAAGTAAAATAGCAATTTAAAAGGAGCCCAGCAGGAATATGCTTAACTCCAGCCCAGTTTGATTCCTTTCTGGAGCAGTTATTTTTCTTTTAAATCCGTTGTAGTATTAAAGCAGCCTAACACAAACTCTAAAAGGTCTTAAATTTAGTCTACTGTGCAGCATTGGGTGCTGATATTATATAAAGTGAGGTTGTTTGTTTTTTTCTACATGGAATACATTACTTTTGCTGCTTATCCTTAAGTGACCTTTGACTTTATACCAAGGTTGTATTTTGGAGGACTGTAATTTTATTTAAGCAAACAAATCTTTATTATGTGATCTTTCTGCTTCTGGGTTATGAGTAGGGTGGAAAAATGCAATGGTGAAGGTTCATAGTGAACAAGGTCTTCAGTGACAACTTTAATGTATGAGGTACCTGGCTTTAGCTGGATATTATGTACATCAAGAGTAAAAAAAAGAAATTTAAACCTGAATGTATTGTGGTGTTTCTTCAGAGCTCTTTATAGGACTAGAATAAAGGATTGTGCTATTTTTGCCATCACTTTTAGTAACACTGTTGGTAAAATGAAAGTAAATATACGCTTTTTATTTATTATTCTCTGAATGAAGACGAGCACAGCAGTTCACCTCACCAAATATCAAAACAGCCTAAAAACTAATGTGTTCCATTATTTCTGCTTTATCGAGACTGAGACATCCAGAGGTGACGTACTGCTGCTCAGTAAATTACATACGGTTTGTGGGAAATGATTATCTACAGTTCTGCATGCTGTTTTCTTAAGCTAAAGTGCACACAGCTACAAGGTACAAGGTGAGAAAACTGTGCGGACAAGCACGGTTAATACATTAAAATGAGCAGAAAATATTTTTGCAAGAGTGCTGGTGTTTCTTAATGCACGAGTCCTACTGACCCATGTGGCGATGAGTAATTCTCAGCTGAAGCCTCAGTCAGAGACCCGTTGAGATGTGGAAGAAAAAAAGTCAAAAACAGTTTGTTATGTAATCTTGAATCTAAAGTCTTCACTAGCTTGTTTCTTCTTATTAACTGTTAAGCATTTTTATGGATTTTTAGTATTTATATGAAGACTTTTTCTTTTTTTTAAGTTTTCTTGTACAATTTGGAGCTGGTAGGTGGAAAAGAGTTGGTTCAAAGCTCTGCACAGCATTGGTTCCATGTTTCACCTAAATTTATAACAATTACAGTCAGTTTATCAAAATAGCATAGCAAATGATATAATAGTTCTGTCAGCTTACTAAATTGATCAAATCTAATAACTGATTATATTAATTGACAACTAGAGCATTTTTGTGCTTTTTAACTTCTGGTTGATCATCATAGATGGCAGTGTTTGTGATTTTAAGCTAATTATGTTAATTTCTAATGAATAAATTCAGTCAGTGTTTTCTATCTCAAGGGAAAGCATGTACCACTAGAATAGACATTGGATAGATAATGTAGAGTTGGTTATATATGAGAATAAAGAGAGTCTTCCTGCTCTTATAACTTAAGAAAAGCCTCCATCACAGGCTGAGGTAGCTGTGCCCTGAAATGACAGTTGAACGCCTGTCACTTTGAACACATGCAGTATCCACAGAGGCGTCTCATGTTGCTGCTTTTCAGCTGCACATCTCCTCCTCTTCAGAGGAGTCAACCTACAGTGTTGAGAGAGAGCCAGCATCACCGAGCAGACACTTGGAGGAAGCAGGGGTCACAGCTCCTGCTGCTGCCACGAATCTATTGAACGCCAAGTTCAAAATGAAGTGTTTTGTAAAAGGTGAAGTATTTTTAACTCTTGGCGCTGTGCATGGAATCAGAAAGTGTGGTGAGCTCCCAGCACCATGCCAAATGTGCAATGGTGTAACCAGGAAGTAGCCAGAACACTAGGAGAGGACAGTTCTGCTGGACATGGATATTTGACAAGTTATCATTTAACACAGGAAACATAACATGTCTGTGTATGTTATGTCTTTATTTAGGGAACCTTTGCTATTGGTGTTACTATCTCCCACTCGGACCAGGTGACATCCAGTTTTATTTTTGACAAAAAGTGCATAAAGTGTTTTGCTACTAAGCAGATGGAAAAATTAATCAAGAGTGATTTGATGGTAAAATAAATGATGTAACCATAAGCTCTTATCTTGTTTTAGCAGGAGATTAAAATAAAGTATGTTCATCCCAAACAAATGTTAAGGTTATTTTATTAAGGAAATAAAAGTAAGGACATACTTTCAACTTCTCCAGCATTTAACACTAAATGACTTCCTGCCTCTGCTCCAATCACATCTCTCTGTGGAGCTTGATATTGATTACTGTCACCTGTGTGCGCAATTTAGGCAAAAACAACCGCACTTTCCCCACCATTATTACATGTATTATGTTTCCAAATCGATGGAAGTCCACTGCAATCGGACAACATCTATTTCTTCCCTGAAACATGCTGACCAACACAGGCCCAGTGGTGAGCTAAGCTACTTTTTAGCTACTTTAGCTAATGGCTAATTAATAACAAGTGTTGTGCGCGGGGCCTGTAATGGCTAACCATGAAGGAGCCTAATAAATGTGCTCCTTAAAACACCATTTCTATTCTTTAGGAGGTTGTTTATTATGCGTTTAAAGCCAGGCTATGCGTTTGTAATAACTCAGTGTGATTTAATTTGGTTTTACTCAGGTTGGAAAGCTAACCTCCACACAAACACTGAGCAATTATGGCGTTAACTAGTAACGATAAGAAAAACGGCCTTTTTTTCGCTTCAGGAAGTCTGTCCGAAAAAGTTTTAACTCACTTACACTTAAATGAGCGTTTTTCCCCCTTTAAATCGACTAAACTGCACAGAGTTGAGTCTAACTTGAAATATATAATGAATATACCTATCCAACCACTACAGGCTACTGACATGCTACATGTAGGCTAATATGAAAAGAGGAATAATATTTGTATTCACTTACACAGAGGTAGTCTACATTTCCCAGCACTCAGTAATATGGATATGTCAGATTTTTGAATAGAAAGTGGTGGTATGCTCATATTAATATACACTAGCTAAATGTGGTGAGTCACTTTTTTTCTCCCAAGCAGCTTCTGACTTTTTTTTGTAAACAACTACAGGCCAAGCTCTACTTGTCCATTATTGATGATGTGATTGACAGTATGAGGGAGCTCTTCCTGGATGAAGGGCTTGAAGACCGGGTCCTGGACGACTTGAGACATGTGAGTTGTATTTCACTTAAGCCTGCTGTCATTTTTTGGAATCTATACATAAACGCTGAACAAAAAATGTAAAAGCAGCATGCAAATGGTATTTTTATGGACTAAACGATGTTGTTATTGTTAGAAAAGGGGTTATATTTGGTCACTTGTGCACAAAAAAGACACCCAAAAATGCAGCTTTATTCAAATGACACGATGCCACAGATGACAAGAGAAAGACGAGAGTAGGTCGTTGGCCTGCTGGATGCTGTATGTCATTTAGGGTCATAGTCAGGCACTTGGTTGTCCGCAACTACACCATTTTCCGTCTAAGAAGTCATTTAAGACAGCATGGTACCCCAGACAATCTGCCACATGAAGCCCTGGATGTACGTGTCAGACAACATGATCCTTTCTACCAAAATGTTTGCTTTCTTCTCCGAGCCCTTTACAAAGAATGGAACAGCATTCCCCAAGCAGCATCAACAACATCATTAACATTGTGACTTGTTACAGACTTGTGATGTTTGGTTGATAACCCCATTGTCAGTCTGCCTATTATCATTTCCAATACAGTGCATACTTGGCTGTTTCATGATGTCCACTCTGTTGTGAAGATGCTGTGTGCTAAAGCAACAACATTTATTCCCCGTGTTAAAAAGAAGGGATAGAATTTAATGAAAAAATCCATGCTGCTTTTATATTTTTGATGCACATCTCGGCTCAAGTTATCAGTTGCAGCAAAGTTAGATCATGTAGGGAAGAAGTATGCACTATACCAGGTAGACATACTGCTGTGTTTTCTGCTGTGCAGCTTTGGGAGTCAAAGATGATGCAGTCAAAGGCAATGGAAGACTTCAGGAAAAACAATATCAACTCATCCAATTTTGTGCTCCAGCTCCCTGCCAGCTACAATCAGAATGATCAGGAACTCACAGGTGACCCAATATTGCTCAAAAGTCATTGGCTTACCAGCAAAACATCTTCATTCTTTGCTTTATTAATTCAGCCAATCGAATATACAGTATTTTTATAGTAGTTCTGTTACTGTCAGTGTATCCTGATAGGGGTAAGCAACAATGTGTGTGAAATCAAAACAATTACAGCATATTACTTTATAATTTAGATGTCTTCAGTATTCATATGGGCATAAATACTTAAGACATTTTTTTCTGAAGTGATCCAGAGAGAAGGTATTACATGCTTTGCTCTGATATCTGCCCTCAGCCTCAGTTGTCATCCCTGCCAGCCAGAATATCCACAGCTTCCCTGTCAAGGCAAGTGTCAGCAGGATTTACATCACCTCAATGCCTTCATATGGCTCTTCATAAGAAGGCAGACATTAAAGCAAATAAAAACTGTAATTTTTTGTGCCTCAGAAGCAGCAGAATTTCTGAATGAGAAATTAAAGTTGTATGTTTTGGGTTTGGAATTTCATAGTCAAATTCTGATTTAAAAGCAAAAGCAAGTCAGAAAAAACGGACTAATTGACTAATTTCAGGTTTGATTTGTTTTTTTTTCCTCAGTAGTATTTGTGATTTCTTTTGGTGTCCAAATACAACCAACTTAATTTTATCATCTCACTCAATTACATTTGAGCAGCTTGGATATTGTTTTTTTCTATTAGATGCTTAAATTGTCTAAATTTGTTAACCCCCCAAAAATAATTGAGGCTTTTTAATTGCAGTACTTCCAACATTACACTTCAGTAGGATTTAAATTTCAATAAGTTTTCACCAGCTGTTAACTGCCACAGTCAGGTGTTAAGTTTCTTGTAGGAGTAAAATAATTATGGTGAATATTTACCCCCCATAATCACATATCTTTCATATGTTTGACTATCAGACAGGAAACACAGTGTGTAGTTGAAAAGCCGACATTTTGTAGAAGGTTACTGTGCATGCTAACTATTTGATATACTGAATCGTATTTTTATTTACTCGTATTTCATTGCAGAACAATTCAGAGACACTTGCTACTTTTTCTCTCCCTGCTGCGTTAGCTTACCCCGTGCAGATACCAGCAGGAGTCACTCTACAAACAGCCTCCGGTATGCATTGACTTAAACTCTTCACAGGGTTGTTTTTTCCTAGTCTGGACCAGCAGTAGAACTAACATTTCATTATTCTGTTTTGTCTCACCAAGGTCAACTTTACAAGGTCAAAGTTCCTGTTGTGGTTACTCAGGCCCCAGCGAGTCAGCAGCCTGTTTCCAAACCCACACAGAAAGTCACTCAGAGGAGAGAAGCTCCTGCACCTCAGCCAGCTGCAGTCCAACCACATCCCATTCTTTCTCATGAAGTAGAGCCGTCCTCTGTTCCAGCCTCTTCTGTCACACAGCCAAAGACCAGTTTAGCCCCAAGTCAGGAGAGCTGCCTTCCTCAGCCCTCTCCGGAGCCCGAGGGCACGCTGGCAGAAACTGAGCCGAGTCAACAACCTGAACCTGTGAACCTCAATATGACCACCTCACCCTGCACTCAGTTACTAGAGTTCCAGATCAGCGCTGAGGAAGCTTTGACACAGACGACACAGACCAGAGACGTCGATGACATCCTAAAAGAGGCCATTGAGGAGGAGAGAGAGAAAGCAGAACGGGTGAGGATTCAAGCACCTGTGAAGACTGACAACCAGTGTGAAGCTGTTCCCGGGAGAATTTGGAAAAAATTTTCCAACTTTAAGTGAATAACAGTACAAGGTGTAGAAAAAGTCTGGGCGTTGAGATGCTGATGCACATTATTTAATGAATAGCTCCACATTTTGACAAAATATGCTCATCAATCTGTATGCTGGAGCAGGCAGCCAGTTTGAGAAACTTTACATAGAAACTTGAAGCAGGGAATCAGTGAGCTTGGCTCTCACTACTGTACTGTGCAAGGGCTGTAAATTTGAATCTGATCCATACAGAAAGTTATAAAATCTGCCTTCCAGGGCATCCAAAGCTTATTAATTAACATATATTGTCTTAGTAAGTCTTTTCACAATCTATTCAAAAATTGCTAAGTAAAAACAAATGTTTTAGTTTAATGAACTGACTATTTCTTGTTAGAGAGTTTCCAGTCTTTTTTTTTTCTAAGTGAACCAGCTGCTGGCTGTAGCTTTGCATTTACTGGACTAACATAAAGTAGTATGAAAGGCATTAAGTGTACTTCCAAGTGTACTTCTCTTTAAAGGGGAACCCAGTCGCTGTTAACATGATGAGGAGTTTAAATCAAATCTGGTGTTTATCAGCTAAGAGGATCTAATGAAAGTCATTGAGTTATATTGTATTAAGTGTAGGATCCAACATTTTTTTTGACCTGACCAAATTTAAAACAAGAAGTCTCTGTCTCTGGTACATCAATATTGACCATAATTTTTTTTATTGGCACGAGCCTCCCAACTTTCTAGAATTTCAGTGGCAAGATGTTAGAATGCCAATAGGCTTAATATGAAATAATTGTTTCAGTTTATTATGAAATCAGGTGTTATGCATCAGCATGCTCTTCACACTTTCTCAAATTAAACCCTTTGAATCCTCAACATGAACTGCATTCAAATCTCATCTGCCTGAATGCAGTAGAACACATTGAACCAATTTAAGTATTTAATATTAAATTATGGAATAAACAGTAATTTTACCAGAGCAGTTACTCCCACTCCAGCTTCAACTCTCTGAACTTTATCACAACATAACTGTTAACTTTCTTCTTGCAATTCCTGCTAAGCTGGACCTGGACTACAACTACAGCGACCTGTCAGACATCGTTCAGCTGGATGGCCCTGCAGACAACTCGGACCTCGAGGAGGGAGACGGGGTTCCCCTGGAAGAGAATGACTTTCTGGGTATAATCAATGCAGAGGCCATAAAGGCCCTGCAGGAAGGAAATGGAAGCAGTGATGGCAACAGCATCTCCTCCAGCAGCGACAGCGAGGGAGCAGATGAACTCGCTGATGTAGAAGAGGAGGTAAGAGAGAGTGAGTTTGATATTCACGAGTCGTGGTTTTTGTCTTGCCACTAAATGAAATAAACACTGTCTTTGATTGCATGCTTTAACAATTTCCTACAATGTACTTTCTGCTGATTAGGACCCACTGAATTCAGGTGATGACGTGATTGAGCAAGACATCCCAGATCTCTTTGACACTGACAATGTAATTGTTTGCCAGTATGACAAAGTAAGAAAATTCAATCTCTCCAATATTTTCCTCTCAACAAAGCCTGAATCTTAACTGCTAATATTGTGAACGTTTCTTCGTCTCACAGATTCACCGCAGTAAGAACCGCTGGAAGTTTCATCTGAAAGACGGAGTGATGTGTTACGGAGGCAGGGACTACGTGTTCTCTAAGGCTGTTGGGGAAGCAGAGTGGTAATGAGCTTTGGTCCTCGTGAACAGATCAGAAAAGCATGCTGAATAACGAAACGACAATTTAAAAGTGGAAGAAAACCAGTAAATTTAGACCTCTTGGTGGTGGTTTAATTTGGCTCACAGAGAAGGCAGTTAAGACACCACTGTGCAAAATTACTGATACTTGGTTTTTTTTTTTCCATTATGTAATTATCAGAGCAATACTGCAAGTCATTTGTGATGTTACAGCCAATTACTTACAGCATCGTTTGTGAATCCAATTTACTAAGACAAACAGCATGAATTTGTGTTGTATTATATTTTGATGAAAACAGTTTTCTTTATTAGCGGAGCAAAACATTGTTTGACCTCGATGTTTTCTTCTGTCGTGAACATGATTCTTTGAAGGTACCAAACATGCTGTTTGATTTTCAAACATTCTAATGTCTTTAATTACGCTTCAAATACATGGCACTGATGTGCTTCATTCGATGAATCCTTTTGTTCTCTGTGCAAACCTTTACAAAGCTTCTGATACCTTCTTGTCATTATCAGTTTTTATAATTAAGAGGTTTTTTTTTCTCATGTCACCGCAGAAACTAAACCTTCCCCACTAGCCTGCTATATAAAAATGAATTGGAAAATGATCAAATTATATTATAAATGCCAGCATGCAGACTTAATATTGATTAATTCTTTGACTGTGTTTTAGATAGACACTAAATTAGGTTGTCACGGCACCAAAAAATGGTCAGTGGTATGACATCTCCTAAAACAACCCACAAAACAAAAACATCACTCTCACATTTCACGGTGTAATTTTGTGTAATTGGGTATAAATAAAAGAAGAAGAAAATAGGACTATGATGAACAAGAAAGTAATGATTTTGTATTTTTGAGTAAAGGAGAGACAAGTTATACTTGTATGTCATTTTAGGTATGTACCAGCACAAAACTAGGAAACTAGTAGAGAAATATAATATTATTATTATTAAAATATCATATTACAGCCTGCATTCCTTAATCTTATGATGTCATGATTGCCTTTCAACAGCTACACCTCACTAGGGATTATTTTTGTCCTGTTTCATACTTAAATCTGTCTCCCACTAAGACTGATTACGAAACGGGTCTTTCATTAGGCTCCTAGCATGTATGTTAATAAGGCACTGTACCAGCTCACTACAGGTGTGATGGAGTAGAAGGTAAATGCACAGCTGTGGAAGTTGTCTGTTGTCATCTGAGGAGGAAAAACTGACATATTAAAGAAAGGTAGTAGAACAAATAGAGGAAGATCAAACACTGGTCATCTTTAATATTTAATAAGAACCCTGGTGATTATTGAATTGGTTTCAGTACACTTCAGAATAACATACATGGGCTTAAATTGCAAGGGTAGACTACCTTCCCTCACAGCAAGAAAAACATCTTTCCACATTTTTACCAATTTTTTTTTCCAAATTCTGTACCCAGGCTCTCTGTAAAATTATCAGTGGCCGCTTTTTTGCTTCCCATAATTATGTTTTCTTCCATTTTATTAACATTTAAGCAACAGGAGGAACCAAGTATATCATTTGTACCTGATTTATAGAAAACAATTACACTGTAAACTGTAGGCCGTATTCCTAAGTGTCCTTGGTTTTGTGTCATTTTGTTAGTATGAAATTTTAAAGACAGTTAATTCGTGTATACCAGCTTCAAATATTGCTTTCAAATTACTGCACAATAGCACAGAATTATGGGTATTTTCTTCAGATGACTGCATAGTTTAAAAAGGGTTCTATTGAAAACAAGAAAAAAAAAGTTGAACTGTCACAACAGCAACAAATAATTTATGCAGGGAAGCAGTTTTGGTAGATTAATGACCAGTATACACCAAAATGTAATCTATTACTGCTCAGGCTAAATAAATCGTATGACATTTTCCACAGGTCTGTGTTGAGCAAGACCACGCTGATCTTATAGTACCCTGAAATGGTGCAATCTGTGTCCGTCCAGCATATTTATCATATTTGCAGTATCTGAAAGAGATTTAATCTACAAAGTCAACTGTAGTTGATACCAGCGTATCTCAGGAGAATGCATTTATACAGGACAAGTCAGCAGTGGTGATGGAGAGGACAAAAATAAGAGCTGTATTACTGTTTAGGATAGTGCTGAGAAGTGTGTCTGGACACTCAAGTTTTAACAACTGTTGGGAGATGGGTGATATTTTGAACAAACATAAGTAGCATAAATAAATAACCGCACTTTGATTAAGAAAAAGAAATGTCATATTGTAAAAATACAGAACAGCAATAAAATTCATTTGAGCTCGGCTCCAGGTTTAACTGTGTTGCTGTGGCTCGCTGGCATGTCTGCATTCTTCAAGCCTCCCAGTCCATGTGTCTCCAGAGTACAAAAAAACCAGAAGGTGGCACTAAAACTCATCTCTGATGAGCTCAAACAAAGACTTCCATTTAATCACATTTACTTTATTGTATTGAAAAATACAACCCTGAAGACAAAATAAATGATTTCTACTCATTTTTAATAGAATGTCTTGTGTTGTAACATCTTGCAAAAGCGCTGCTACTTGTTCTTGATCATTAGAGATGTGCTTTCAGCGTTGCAAACAAACTGGCCTGTTTTATTTGTTCTCCATCCGCTTCTTTTTCTTCAGTACCTGTGCAGAAATGGAGGCCGTGGCACACGTTGTCTTCAATTTGAGGTCTCTTGGTTTTGATTGGTGATATTCTCAGTTTGCAAACGAACCTAGATCTGCCATGCAGAAGACTGACAATCTCTTCACCCTGACCTAAATTTTGAAGAAATGCTACATTTTTAGCTAGACAGCAAATGCGGCTTTCAAGTTTACAGTAAAATGTGGCGTCCTGGTGGTCATGTGGTTCCCTTATTTAGAAAGCAGCCTTTCATCTTAATGTGATAGGCGTAAAAGCTAAGTGAGTGAGGTTTTTTGTTGGGCATTTTTTGGGTACTGGTCAGGTGTGATGCCAGAGTCTGTGATCTGTAGAAGTCGGCGTGAGCGTGGCAGCAGCCGCAGCGACTGAGCAGCAGGCACACGTCCTTCCTGAAAGCCCGTGTGAAGATGGTGTACAAGAAAGGGTTGCACAGGGAGTTGATAGGATAGAAAAGGATGAGCAGGATCTTGGAGTGAGACACAGTTATGAGTGGCATACGCAGGGCTGCAGAGATGGCGAAGAAGGAGATTGGTGCCATGCATAGAAAGTCTGTGAAAATGAGCACAGCCATGCGTTTGGCGATCTTGGTGTCTCCGTGGCGGGTGGAGTGCTCTGGGTTGTGAACACTCAGATATATGCAAATGTAACAGTAACAAACAACCACGAAAGCGGCAACATTGAAAATCAGCACAGCCACCACGTACACCTGAGACCCCAGTGTGTCGATGTCCATGGGCAGACAGATGCTCACTTTGCTGTAACTGCTGACCC
This sequence comes from Dascyllus trimaculatus, assembly GCA_024666655.1. NCBI lineage: Eukaryota > Metazoa > Chordata > Actinopteri > Pomacentridae > Dascyllus > Dascyllus trimaculatus. The sequence continues at coordinate 21,870,363 of CM045464.1, read as the reverse complement.
CCACAAGAGGGAGCAGGGAAACCAGCAGAGAGAGGCCCCAGCCTGCCCCCATCATGGCCGTCACGTGGTGCATCCGCAGCCTCTTGTTGACATGCATGGCATTGGTGATGGTGTGCCAGCGTTCAAGGCTAATCACAGTCAGCGTGTAAACTGATAGCTCACTGGCAAACACTGTCAAAAACCCCGCAATGCCACATCCAGGCCCAGTCTGCCAGTCTGTGGCGTGGTTATAGTATTCTTGTCTGGAGTGGAAATCCATGAAGGCAATTAGCATCAGATAGAGCCCCATGCACAGATCAGCAAAGGCCAGGTTACATATTAGAAATCTGGAGATGGTTAGCTTGTGGTGGCTAATCAGCAGGATGCCCAGAACAGCCAGGTTACCGATCACAGCGAAAACCGTTATCATCCAGGTGAGACACCGCAGGAAGGGGAAGCCCAGCAGGTCCTCACAAGGGTTAAAAGCATCTGGTTTTGGTGTGCACTTCACGAAGGGGTTGTTTAGACAATCAAATTCCAGGTCTGGATACTGAAAGTTGATGTCATAAATGAGGTTTGTGCCATCTGTAGTGGGCTCTCTGAAGAATACACAGATGTTAAGGTTACCACATAAAAGTGCCAGAAAAATAAATCAAGGAAAACTATCTGCGGTAAGGGACAGTGTGGAAATTAAAGGGGGAATGGATCGTATTTTTAGAGAGCAGAAGAATGCTGTTTAACTTTTTGCTCTTCTTAGAGTTAAACTGTATTTTTTGCATGGTGCCACAGGTTATATGAGGACAGCCATCATGGTTCTATGTTCAGGGTTCATTTTTTTCCATTGAAGTCATGTAGAATAAAGTGTTAAGAATCAAAATAGGATTGAATGTTATTAATAGTTGACTAATGTGACTGTGGATCACAAAACTAAACTTAAATTCTTCATGCAAAGTGACAGTGACAGCATGTAATTCAAAAATAACGAATGGCTGTAATATTTTTTTTGTCAACTAGCTAATTGCTATTTCTGTGCAGATGCTACGTGGAAATTATTGTCATTAAGTGTAAATTAGAGTCCAACATCTTAAATTCCTTTTGCAAATGACTCGCAACTGTTCAGTAATTTTACAATATCTGGGCAGGTGGTTGCATCCCCCCCCCTTCCACACACACACAAAACAATTTTTAAACAGACCTGATGTTTCAAAGGGAGTAACTTACATTTCTGTTTCCCTGAGATCACAAAACTTTGTGAAGTTTTTTAAGGCACTTTCCCTTTAAACAAAAAAGAACAGAAAAGGTTAGACGGTGCAAAAAGTCAATAAACTCGGCTGTTAATTACCATCCTACTCATGATCTGTATTCATTGGATGGAGCATTGCTTGCTTATGCAGATGTGAATGGATTTGTTACATCTCTTGGAGTGGCTGTCGGTTACCTTTGTTTTCGACGCCATGTGTGGAAGGCGCAGCAGTGGCTGGGGTACGTGAGCTCAGCCTCCAGCAGTTCAGCGAGGCTTTCCAGTGGGGGGAGGCTTTTCAGAGCGAAGGCAGATCTGGCTTTCAGAAACCTCACCTGCTGCAAGCCTTTAGGGGGGAGGGAGCTTAGAGCTGTGGAGGAAACATCCCTGAATCACACAGAACGTAGACATGCATTTCAGTGAAGAGAGGTAAAATATCCACAGGTAAAATACAATGTTTTAATAAGGCACAGGACTACCACTAGAAAAGCTTTGGTCTGTCTTGAATTAAATTTCATGTGTCATTTAAACTCTGCTGGAGGGTTACAAAGCCAGTCTATCCAGTAAGCCGTTTCGTGTCTTGTTGATGGTGATAAGAAATGCTGTTTCTGGCAAATTTTATAAATCTCCCACAGGTGTTCATTGAGCTCTAGTATCTGTGACAGCAAAGCCCTAATTTACATTGTTTTCGTATTCATCAAACCAATGAGCAAATTATGCTGTCTCTCTAAAGAGTTGCTCGTTCATAACAAAACTGCTTTGTGTTAGAACAGAGGTTGTAATTACTGACTGAATACATTCTTATCTGGAGCCAAATAACATCCAGAATCCACTTTGCTCGTTCACTTGACTGGATTACTTTTAACCTGACATTTATCACATCTAAAAACACCCAGATGTACTACACTGGACCCCACGCATGCATAAGAAAGATCTTCAGCATTTCCTGTGTGCCAGTGAACACGACAAACACTAATTCATAAGCAAGATAAGGAGAAACGACCACGGAGCTGCTTGCAATCAGGGACCTTCTGAGCTGTATGTGCAGCAGACTTAGCTGTTTGCTCACTAATCAGTATTCTGCAGTCCTGCCTGCCTTGTTGGTTGTTTACACAGACGGCTTGTCACCACCCTAATGTTTATACGATGAAATAATAAACATTGTTATGAATATTAATCTTACCCCATGACCCAGTTCAAATATAATCACCTTAATGCTGTTGATTGAACAGATTCATATTTTACCAGTGTTGGAAAAGTAAGTGCATTTACTAAGCACGGTTTTTACATATTTATGCTACATTCCACAGGGAAATTTTACTTTTCATTCCATTACATTTACTTAACGAGTGGAGAAACGCAGTACATGCAGATGCTTCCATGTAGGTAGACTGCATGGTACAGTTAAGCAACTGACATCCAATCGCGCTCCGAAGCAGGTGTAAAACTGCAGTTGTTTCTAAATTTGGATTGAGGTGACAAGTGAATTGAAAGAGGGTTCATTGTTGGGGCACAGATGGCAGGAGCTTCAGTTACAAAGACTACTCAGCTGGTTTGTGTTTCATTAGGAGAAGTGACTTAAGTGACGTGTATTTAAATCTACTATCAAGATATCAGGAAATAGGGACAGAAACTGTAGTGCTCATGTGGCCAGACAGCAGGGCTACAGTGCATTAACCCCTCATTTCACACATGAATGCATATTTGAGGATTCAGTGGTGCAAAAACCCCAGTCAGCGGTCTGCACAGATGTGGAAAAAAATGATATTGTCAGATGAGTAATCCTCCACCATAAGTAGGCGAGCGTGCTGTTTACCAACAGAACCATATCGGATAACAATGTCCACATCCGTAGGGCATGAGGGGTCACTGAATGATTTGATGAGTATCAAAATGATGTTGAATCAATGCCCTGACCTTCACAGTCCCCAGATGTCAATGCAGTTGAACACTTATGGGAGATCTAGTACTGATGTATTGTCATCACAGCAGTAAATAAGAGAATATCTTTGGGAAGAATGGTGTTCATCGCTCCCAGTAGAGTTCCAGTAAATTGGAGCAACATCACATATTAATGCATTAAATGTCTAACAGCATGTCATCTCTTCTGCATGTTATCTAAAATATTTTTAAAAGCCTAAAAAATGAATTTTGATCTTAAAAAATAGTAGTAACATTCAGAAAAGGCCTATTCTGCATAATGAATACTTGAACTTTGCATACATTTAAGCTCTTTAGAGCTGAGATGAACTGCAGATCAATTATCTGAAACTCCCTTTTATACACAAATCATGATGTGTTCCATAGCCAGTATGAACACATTGATTATCTGAGTACTTCCACCCCTGATTAGCCATGACATTTTGCTTGGTATTTATGATTTTATTAGCATTAACTACTGTGACTTACAGAGAACTCGGACCTGTGGCTCCATCAAAAGCGTCTTCTTCAATGTGTCTGAGATACCTGTTGTCTCTCAAAATTCTACAAAACATACAAAGCACATCAGCGACACATGCGACCTCAAAGCCCAAACTGCAGTTTTGCACGTCACATGCAATAAAGAAAATCGGAGATGACACATTAATGGCCAACAACGCCTTAAACCATTTTCATCTACTTTTTGTTTTCTCAACTTGACACTGAGGAAGATAAGCATTATTTTTAGACTTCAGGGTGTCTCTGTGTATCTCTTCCCCATCGACATTCAGCATTACCGGTAAACAACAGGGGCATCCAATCTTTGTTTAGTCTTACATAATGTTTGTTTACTGGTACACTCAGTTGTTATGATTAGAAAAGGAGAAGACTGTAATCTGAACAATATACTTAAAAGCAACATACTATAATACTGTATTGTTGTTGTATGAAAGGAAACATCTTGATGATGAGAATGCTTACAGTGTGTTGAGCTTGGTCCCATTGAATGCGTGAGATTTTATTTCCTTGAAGCCGTTCCTAACGAGGTTCCTGTCAAGGACACAGTGTTATAAATTTTAGTTTGCTGTCAAAAGCAGTTATCATCAAGGTCGGAAAACTGAACATTCAATTACATAAGCATATTAAAGCACATCGAGAAACATTCCTGACAAATGGCAACAAATTGTTGCTCTTAGCTCTGATAATTTGGTAACACAGAGAATTTGGTTTCCTGTACTCACATGTCAACATACTCCTCTGTGATACCCTGGAAGGAATTGGCAGGAATGATGTCGACCCCCATGTTGTCTGTCATTTCTCTGCACACAGATAACATTGACTGTTTGGCTAAATTATCAGTTAGACAAAATTATGTATGTTCAGTTTTTAAAAAAAGCGGGTTGATGAACTGTGACACAGTCTGTGGAAGTCTGGCTGACATTGTGACACTGATAGAGCAAAACTAAATCTGCGCTCAGTATAAACAACTTGGGCTCCACTCAGAGCAACGACATGAAGAACAAGCAGCTTTGCGACATGCAGAAAGTCGCTAATCCAGTTTAGGAGCACACTGTTGTTTTGTTTGTTTTTTTTTAAATAGGATTACTTACAGGATAATAGTCGGTGCCATGGAGGAGATAGTTGTGAAGTCTGGAAAGTGCACCATGCCTGTGTTAGAGATGCTTCTGCAAAGAAAGGCAGCAGAGACAGACGATCAAGAGCAGATAAGAACAAATTCTCAAAGTACGAAGAAAATGTCAGAGTTTTTAGATCGCGGAGGCATTTCAGGAGCCGCTTCTATAAAACATCGCATCACTCTCTCTGCTCGTGACCTTTGACATGTTTCTTCACATATAACCCGGAGCAGCGAAAGCTAAAAACATAAAGACTGACATTTTTTCGTTGCATAGAACATAAAGGTCATAAGATAAGAAGTACAACTGCAGCTTCGAGAAACTGCCACCATAAAATTGCTGCAGAGTATGGAGGCACTAATAATAGCCACAGGTTTTTCAATTCAGTTACACTTTGCAGAAAATTACAGAGAAGGGACTGCATTTAAGAAAATACTTTGAAAAGAATAAAAATCACAAAAATACAGACAAAATTTATTCAATCTTTACTTTCGATCCCTAATATAAGTCCTGGATCCTGCAATTCCCAGACCATTCACAAAACCACACGCAAGCTTAACTGGGCCTGAATAACAGGGACCATCAATGAACAACGATTTTGCTTCCTAGATTGTGTGACACCTGAAAATCAAACATTTCGTGAGTTTGGGTCTTGTTCACCACTTACTAATAATTCTATCTCTGAATGGCACAAAAATTATGTTGCAAAACTGTCAGGGCCTCGTGTGTCTGTCCTTCTCCTCTGTCTTCTAACCTCAATAAATTTACATTTAAATCGTGGTAAAACAAAGCGTATTATTTAAATTTCACTACTATACTGTCAGAAAAAGTTATTTTCTAGTTTTCACTTTTATAACTGCATTGTGGCCAGTGTCATTTTCTCTGTCAGACAGTATGCAGTCGGATATAGATGCTAATTCAGACCTATCAGCAGTTACTTAGGTCCGATGGTGGACTTACAATTTCCTTCTGGACATAAAGTTACAGTATACACTGACCAGCCACAACATTCTGACCACTGACAGGTGAAGTGAATAACATTGATCATATTGGTACTATGTGGCGTTCTGATGGAAAACCTTGGATTTTGACATCAGTGTTGATGAGACTTAGACACCCAAATAAGCATTGTCCCAGAACAAGCACACTCCCTCATGCAAATGGCAAACCCAAATGTCACTGGCCAACTGGTGCCAGACCCCATAGGACACCTTGAGAGGTCCTCTTGTCCATGCCCAATGGTTCAGGGCATTTTTGACCACATGAGAAGAACCAACTCAATATTAGACAGGTGGTCATAATGTTATGCCTGATTGGTGTAAATGCTATTTCAGCCCTAAATCAACCTGCCAGCAGTTACTTTTGTCCATTTGTGGACTTGCAGTTTCCTTCTGGTTAGTAATAAAGTTACAGTATATGTCAAGATAAATGATGCTGGTCACCCACCATGAGTCTGTTGGATAAAACCTGACAAATTATCAGATTTCAACATAGGCTGAACTCTCTTCATGCTCCCCTTGAAACAAAACTGGTTAAAATAGAGAAATAATGTTCATTACTAACAGTTCAGTCACCACAGGGTTATTTTTTTGTCCCCTCTGCTTGTTTTTTGTGCTGCTTGTTTTAGTTTGTTGTGTGTACAGGTGCACATTTGCTGTTTTAGTGACCCAGTAGGATGATTCTGCAGGTGTGTCTGGCAGGACTTGATTTTTTTTAAATGTGCCTTGTCGCCTGTATTTGTATGTCTGACTAAATTCGACTCTGCTGTGGTTTGTGTTTGCCACCTGTGTGTAGCTGTGCACCTGTGCAAGGTTAGACTGAGGCACAGCAGTGCTTTAATCATAATGCTAACAGCATACTCACACTGACAATGCTAATATGCTGATGTCAAGCAGGTATAACTTTGACTATTTTCACCATCTTCTAGTGGTTTAGCTTGTTAGCATTCTGACATTTGCTAATTAGGATCTAACACAAGGAGAAGCTGAAGCTAATGGGAATTTTATATGGTGTTTTTTCACAAACCAAAGAAATAGACACTATGAAATTTAGGCATTATGATGGTACAAGATGAAATGGGATCACCAAAGTTATTACATTTCATCCTGAGAGGAACATGAGTATCTACCACAAATTTAGAATCCCTTTTTGGTCACTAATTTTAGCCCAAAAAACTTATCTTATGTGGCAAAGTTACATATTGACATGTATTTTTTCCATGAAAATAATGCCCTCTTGGCTTTAAATGGCCTAGAAATGTAACTCTAGACTGTTGTTCCTTATAGAATATAAGGTTATGCACTATACACAGTTTCAAGTTGTAATATTGGAGCAATCTAGGCATACGTTTTTGAACCAGAATCTGATTCTAAAGAAGAATAATGACGCAGAAATTCCTACACTGAAAGCTAACAGAATTGGTTCCTTAGATTTGTTAAGTATGAATGTCTGAATTCATGTTTTGAGTGCTGATTTTGCAAATGATATGTCTTCCAGCACATACAAAACACCATATGGACATACACCGATCAGCCACAACATCATGATACACTGACAGGTGAAGTGAATAACATTGATCATATTGGCACTATGTGGTGTTCTGATGAAAAACCTTGGATTTTGCCATCCGTTTTGATGAGACTTAGACACCCGAATAAACACTGTCCCACAACAAACACACTCCCTCATGCAAATGGAAATCACAAATGTCACTGACCTACCCCTGCAGGAAAATACACCCCACCACATGGAAAAAACATCACACAATCAGGAACATGTTGAGGAACATGACAATGGCCCAATATGTTGATTTGACCTCCAAACTTCCTACACCCCATTCTGATCAAGCATCAACAGGATGCAGTGGAACAAGTTTGATTGACAGAGGCCCCACTGCAAAAGCCAGAGTACCCAAAGGATCCACTGCCAACGTCCTGGTTCCGGACCCCATAGGACACCCTGAGAGGTCCTCTTGTCCATGCCCAATGGTTCACAGCATTTTTGACCACATAAGGGGGACCAACAAAATATTAGGCAGGTGGTCATAATGTTATGCCTGATCGGTGTATTAACAAAGTAAAACACTTGGATTTTCACTAGATAGCATCTTTAATGGCCTTCCATCCAACTCATGTTGAGACATTTAGCATAAAACAAAAAATGTCAACTTAATGTTTGAGTAGCTACCAGAAGATTAAAGTCATTAGGATTCATCCACTAGGGACCAAAAATGTTTATCAAATTTAACATAAATTTGGGATTTTTGTAAAATTTGGGGGCAGGTGAGTTTAGACAGTGCTGGACTGTAAAGGTTAGTGAAGTCTAAATCGATAAAACAAGCATGTAATACAGACTGACTTACAAATGTTCCAGCTTGGGCAGATCAGTGAAGGCGCCTTTTTCAATAACCCTCAGACTGTTGATACTCCGCACTGAACTGCAGGAATGAAAAATGAGGAAACATATCAGTAATTACAATGTTGTTGTCAGAGGGTGTCAACAAACAAACAGGAAAAACCCATTCATACATCAGCCGCTCTGAAAGTCAAGGATTAAACACGCTGCTTTGTAATAGACAGACTAATCCCTGCGAGGCTTAAATGGAATGCAGAACACACACCAAAAAGAATAATTGCTTTCATCATGTTAAAAAGTGACACGCGGTGGCAGGTGAAGTGTCACTTACATTTCCGCCAGGCTGTGCAGGGAGAGGAAGGCATGTCTCTGTATACGTGTGATGTGCTCGCTCTGGGAGATCTCACTGTGGCACAAAGAAGCGGCTCCACATCAGTCAGCAGATTAACAAAAGATTGTAAACCCCTTGAAATGCTGCGGATGGAGCCGGTAAATATAGAATTTCAATGATATTAAGAGCCACGCGAGTGCTTGTTGTGGATTTGTGTCCTGGCTTGTTTCTCAATGTACTTCTTTTAGAAATAGGACAGAGCTGATTGATAGAGGGACACAAACCTGGAGGGAGATATTAAAACACCATCACCAGCAATTCATACTTCTGGGGCACAAACACATGCTGGACCTCATGTTTTGGAAAAGCTCCAAACATACATCACGGATGCATGTGGGCCAGGAAGACTAAAGCGAAAGATGTTTAAAAAGGAGGACCAAACAAAGACGCCGGGAGACAAACAAAGTCACCAAGACTTCTTGATTCGTCCTTGAACACTTTGTTTTCTGATGGCCGACTTCTCCCGACGAGACGCTCTCCATCTTCCTTCTGTAATCATCATTTCAGACTCCCACTCTGCTGTAATCAGGCGGCGCTTTTCTCAGGATAACGTCACCGTGCTTCCATTTTCAACACCAAGAAACAATTAAAGGACTCCATCTGCACTTGCATATCCTCTTTTCTCCTTCTTTTACCCCCTCTCCTGATTGCATTATGTAGTGTTATAATTACAGCTCATAAAAAGGAAAAGCTTTCACACATGATCATCGAAATAAAGTGGAGCTGTGATTTTTAAGCGTGCGTCATCGGTGACAAGACGCACTGAGCTGCCTTGACACAGGTGTCATGGGTAGGATTTTTATTTCATCCTGAATGCCTTTTATCTCATAAAACTACAGTATTTTACGATAAAGACTAATTTTGAACAGGATGAACCTATCATGTATGTGGTGAGTCAGATAAGGCTTGTTCCTGAGGAGAATCAGCACAGACTAGTTGGAAATGTTACACATCTGCTCTTTAAACCATGAATAAAGTGGTGAAACCCATTCATTTAGACCGTATATAAGAAAATACCACACGACTTACATCCTTGTAACGTTGATCAGCTCCTTGAAGGCGTGAGTGGGAACTACTTTCAAGGGCAGATGAGTGAGTCTTCTGTAAGATTCATAATGAAAAGCAGTTGAATTTACATTTATCAAGTGAAAAATACAAAAAAAATGTCTTTAGGTTACCCAACAATATTGCATTTATCATAACACACACAGCAGGAGTCCTTGGAGGATTATTAAAGTGGCAGAAAGGAAAAATAGAATTAAAAGTAAGTGAGAGGTCAGACACTGGGAGCCTATAGAGGGAATAAAAAAGTACCACAGGGGCACTGATGGATTCAGTGTAAAGCACCAGAGATACAGATTACAGTGAGTTCAAGAGTAAAAGCACAAAAAAGAGAAAAAGTTACTTACAGTCGGAGCACGGCTCTTTGTGCTGTCCGGGAGGCCAGCTGAGTGTCCCTGCTGCACTGGAACGTGTCGGCGGTGCAGCGGCAGATGGTCGGACAGCCAGCAGCCCAGCAGGGGCGCACATCCAGGACACCGGACAGCAGCACCAGGAGCCAGACCGCCCGGGGAGCCGTGCGTGACACCGGGCCACTCATGACAGCGTTCACACAATACTACAAATAGAAGAAAAACTCAACTAGATCTCCTTAAAGTTGACTATATAACACCCCTCAACAAGAAACAGCCTCTATTATGCCAGGCCAAAAGGAGAAAAAAAACCAAAATCGCTCAATAGTGTGCCCTTCAGGCTCCTCTGATGCCTTCAAGTGCCGTCGTAATTGCGAGGTTGCGAGCTCTCCGCCTGAAAGAGCCAAGAAAAAAGTGAAACACGAGCAGAATTTTCCTTTTGACAGCTGAGCAGCAGAGATGTGACGTTTGGTGGGAGGAGATCATGAAAAGCTGTGCCAAGTGCTGCTGTTAGAAGTGATGCGGTGAAGCCACGCTGTCACTCATGTCTAATTAATCCCCTTTCAAGGGTGGAAAATAACTTTTTGGATTTACACTTTCTTTTTTTTTTTTAAAGTTTTAAATATTCATATTCTTCCACACTTTAAAAAAAAAGTTATTCAGATGACCTGTCCCCACCTTTTCATTAAATGCATGTTTGCGAGATTAAAAAACCCAATCTACTGATTTAGATCAACCTTTTAAGCAAACATTATTTTATTGGGTTGTCAGTAATTGTATGAACTCAATATTGTTTGTAATTTCAACTTAGTTTTTTTTAAGTTAGATGATTTAATGAAACTAGCTTAACTAAGTTAATGACATTGGAAGTTGACATGATAACTTCATTTTTCTTCATCTTGATTTCAGCCTTTCCCCTCCTCTACCTCCTAACATGCCTTCATAATTACACATGGATAAAAATGCTAGTTCCCTTAACTCAGTATAATTTGTAAGTTGAATATAATTTTATTTTAGTTGTTGATCTCACACATTATTTTTTAGAGTCTAAACTGACTGAAAAATACATTATGTAGAGGTACACATGGACCATTGAACATACAATAACAACTAATTGTCAAATGTCAAATTTAATTGTTAAAGCACCATTTTGCCGTTGCATACTGTACCACTTTTTTAGTTTAAGCATGTGTTCTTCTACTATTCAATGCAATAACTGGTTTTAATAATCCTTAAGTTTTGAAAATTGGTGTAGTTAATGGAGTGCTGTGATAGATTGTACATAGTGAGGGAGTTACAGAGGCCTGGAAATAAATGTTGAAACTGTATGAAAATTAATAGAAACCAATGGATGGCTGTGTAAAAATATAAATTCAAATTGGTTAATTACAGCAAAGTTTTTTCATGCTTTTTACTAGCTTTGACACATGGTAAGTACTGATATTATCCTTCTATACTCTTTGAGCATTAATTACTTTTAATGTGCTACGATTTTTAATGCAGGATGCGTGAATTCATGTGAGAACTTATTTTTGTTTTTGTATTATAATCATAGTCCAACAATCTGCTCATGATCCAAAAAAATCACTTAACTGAACAAAATAAACGCGAAAAAAATGTAGAAAATATAAGTAGTTTTGCGCACAGTAGCTAGTTTGTTAGGTGCATCTTTACAAGGTATTGTGATCCTAAACAACAGCTTCATACTGGATTGCATTAGACTGTAGACATGCACTTGAAGTGGCCAGACAGTACAGTTTGTTTGCAGTTTATTTGACAACAAGCTTCGGCAGATAATCATATAATGGGTACATGTGTACTTGAAGGCAACATACAGAGGCACTGTACAGTTAGTGAACCCTATTATATTTCTGCATTAACTTGACCTTAAGCATCACCAACAAGTTGATAAAAACAACCTAATTAAACAGATGAGACAAACAATATTATACTTAATCATTTATTTATTAAAGAAAGTGATCAAACATTCCATATCTGTGAGTGGTAAGTATGTGAACCTTTGCTTTCTGTATCTAATGTGACTTCCTGGTGCAGCGATAAATGCAGTTGTTTTTTAGTCCTCTATATCAGTTTTAAGTACTTTAGCCCATTTCTTCATACAGACCAGCTTCATGTCAAGGATCTTGATGGGTTTCCTCACATGAACTGCTCACTTTAGCTTCCTCCACAACATTTAAATTGGGTTAAAGTAGGGACTTTGACTTTGCCGCTGCAAAATATTAACTTTATTCTTCTATAATTATTTACTGGTAGATTGACTTGTCTGATTTGTGCTGTTGTCTTTCTGCATGATCGACTTTCTCTTGACATTCTGTTCCTGAACAGACATCCTGATCCTGACATTTTCCTTGCAGAAGTCATTGGAACTATTCAGCATTTTTTGTTTCATCAGTGATGGAAAGCTGTTCTGGCCCAGATACAGCAAAATAGGCCCAAATGATGATACCACCACCATGTTTCCCAGAGGGGATAAGGTTCTAGTGCGGGAGTAAAGTGTTTTCTTCTCTTGAAATATAACGCTTCTCATTCAAACCAAAAGTTCTATTTAAGTCTCATTCTTCCAGTGAAATATTGTTCCAAAAGCCTTCTGACTTATTAACATGATCGTTAGCAAACTGTAATGGTTCTCTCCATGCAGCCCCACCATGCACACCACTGTTGTTCAGTGTTCTCCTGATTGCGGATTCTTGAATATTAAAATCTGTCAATGTAAGAAAGGCCTTTAGTTGCTTAGAAGTTGCACTGTTACCAGCCTTGCTTTCAGAGTGATGTTGGTAGGTTGATTGCTCCTGCTAATAATGTTCTTGAATCTCTCCCATTTCTACATGATCTCCCCTTTTAACCGTGGATTAGGGGAGTCTTTTAGGCAGGAGCATCAACAGAAACAGAAATCTCCATTGTTCGGGCCATGACACATTTTGAAAAAACATGTGACCATCAGGCTTAGGTAGATCCCTGTTCTTGAAAGGAAACAGGCACCAATTCCTACCCAATTCATCCCATTGATTTTAATTTCCCCTTTCAATTAACAGTTAATCCCACAGGTTCATAGACTTTTGTCAATCACTCAACATGTAATCTTGGATCACTTTCCTCAACACATAAAAAGCCAGCTAATAATGCTTGTGTCTCATTTGTTGAACTGGATTCTCTTTGTCTACTTTTAGAACTTGAGTGAAAATCTGATGATGTTTTAGGTCCTGTTCATGCAGAAACATAAAAATGTCTATCTATTGGGTTCACAAACCTCTCAGCTCCAATGAACCGCACTTCAAATGAAACGGTTCTAAAAGAAACCAACATCGCTACCTTTCATTTACTTAAAATTACATAATAGAAATATAACTTCATAAAAAAATGAACACTGTTCATGAAGGCTTAGGTTACTGCTGGAGCTGTGGTCAATAGTGCACACAGCAGCATACTGTGATTTCATGTTAAATCTTTGAAACCTGAATCTAATTTCTCTTCAGAGAAAACCTAGACAACAGGGACTTTGTTTAAAGTGCATTGTGCTGTTTTGAGTTATGAAATGTGCAACGCAGCAGTTAAAAAAAAGTCAATTTTAGACAGCTGTCTACAGCCACAAACCCATTTTACTCTATCCATGGAGATATTTGAACCCAAGGCAGGATGCTTGTGTTTGTTGTTCCCTTTTTAAACCTTTTTCACAGGGTGTCTTGTCAACCCCTGAACAAGAAGAGTTGAACACAATAGTTAAATAAGGCAACAGTACAAATTCAGCATGTCTTGTTGCTGTACACATGTACTTTTACAACACCTTACGTCAGGAGCAACGACACACTGAAGTCCCATTTACCCCAGTATGCCATACAAAAAGCTTTGTGTCACCAAACATCCTTTAGCTGAATCTCCTCTGCTGTCAGTGACCCTGACCCCATTTACAGCTCTCTCATCCTGCTCCTCCACCATGCCACTGTGACCCATGTCAACAGCACAGCAACACCTCCTTCTCACCGCCACTGTCAGCACACACAGACGTGCACACACACACGCACACACGCACACACGCACACACACACACACACACACACACACACACACACACACACACACACACACACACACACACACACACACTCAGTTACTGCCCAGTGCTATTTACCAAGACTCTTGCATTCCCTGCAAGCCCCTTAGCTGAGCAAAGTGTCAAGCTCCAGTATATTTAACCCTGTAAAATAAAGAAAAAAAACACACTGACAGGGAAGAGAGGGAGATTAATTTATGCACGTGGACTCGAATCGGCCCACGCCTTCATGCTAACCACCATGCTGTGCATCACTTCACACCAAGAAGGTCATGCACAGCAGGGGGAGACTTTCAAGAAAAAAGCACGCAGACACAATTTAAAAGTTAGAGTTACATCACATTAAAATGTCATGACTGCTTGGCAGAATGTTTCAAATAAGCAGTTACCCCTATTCTAATAGCCGCACTGACTCAATTGTTAGATTAATGCTGCTTTTCAAGCATTAGCTGTGCTTTAGCAGCCAGCCCTTTGCCCGCTTTATTGGATTTATCAGCATGGCTGGAACAGCTAATGCTGAAACTTCTCTTCTTTGGATAATACACCGTTAAATTGCAATTGAAGTAGTTTATTCCACTGATTCCCAACCAGGGGTACAAGTACTGCGGTAGCTGAGGGGTAAGTCAAAAGATTAGCTCAACTCATCTGAAAAAAACAGAAATTACAATTTAATTAAAGAACTGACTGGCCCTGAACAGGGTTGAGCGGAAAAGTGAACACTTAACGGAAAGTAATGGATAAGCAGCAAGAGACAGCCAAATGTAATGCATAATAAATGATGAAATTAAATAAACTATGGTGATAAATGAATAAATGATTGAAATAGCCACCTCAGTGTATGGCTGACAGTTAAAATGATCAGCTAATAGAAATGACTGTATGTAAAAGATGGATGTAGCCTACGGGTGAAAAGTGAAGCCAATGCAACTGTAAATTTACATTTTTTGCTGACAGCCAGCAGGGGGCAACTTCTCTGGTTGCAAAATGAAGTCTGTTTATATAGAAATCTATGGGAAAATAATTCTACTTCTAACATGATTTATTACCTCAGTAAACAGCTCACTAATGGACTTATTGTCTCAGTTGTTAGTGTCAAGTCTCCTTCCTTATAACATGATGTTCACTTTGTAAATTAAGGTCCCATTTAGAATAAAATAGATCAATAAAGCAGCATATGTTTTAGGGTGGGACCACCTTATGATTGACAGTTGCTGCTCTATGGCTGTTCTCAGTCAGATCGACCACTCGCTCTTCACATAAAGACCAAGATGATGATGACGATAGCCAAAATCCAACCTTGAGTATTCAAAAAGGTGGTACACAAACTAATGGATGACATTACAGTGACTACATCCAGTTTACACTGACAGTCTATAGCCAATAGCATGAATACACAGCTAAAAGTGTTCGCTATAAGCATGTCTATCAATTGAAATAAAAAGCTCAAACTGAACTAAAGACTTGACAACTTGAACTGACTGGAAAAAAGATTTCAACAATATCCACTTAATATTAAAAAAATTAAATAAGACGCAATTTAAACTGAGTTTGAATAAATGCATTTTGAGCATGAGACGGTGGTGCTGATGAGGGGAGTCTTAAGTCCATCTGACAGACCCGTGGGAGTATGTCAGATGAAAAAGAAAGAACCACTGGTTTATTCTAATAATATGGCAGGAGCTGTGGGACTTACACTCACATACTGCCTGCACTGAGTACCATTACTAAAAACACTGGAATTTTCTCTCATTGTATTTACATACTTTTGCTGAGGCAACCTTTTTAATGCAAGACTCTTATATGTAATGGAGCACTTTTGCATTGCATTAGTTAAAGTTAGAGTCAGCAATACAAATCCAATGCACATTTTGACCTGAATAACCTTCCTTTGTTGATGTTTTTGGAGTAATGTTGTGATAAGTTGTGATGTTTTTGTGATCATTTTGCGTCTGTGTGTGGTTGTTTTACATAATCTATGACAGATTTTTGTAGTTTTTTTAGTATCTCTATGGTCGTTTTGTGTCTGTTTGCAGCTGCTGTGCATCTTTTTGTGGTCTTTTTTTTGTCTCTCTGGTCTTTTTTGTGGTTATTTTGTGTCTCTTAGTGGATGACATGCGGGATACATACCATCCCCGTCTACATCCCTGGCCTCATCCCTGTTATTTCATGCTTTCCCATGTGTGCACAATAATTGTTGTCAACAGCGCCCACGCAAATGCACCTAGTGTGCCGGAGCCCTGAGCATGCTCAGATTATATTCTCAGCAATTACATACCTCACCACGGTTCACCTGAAGAGGACTGAGGTCATGTTTACACCGATCAGAATCAGATTTTTAACTCTAAGGGAATGTCCGCACTTCCACAGATGAACTTCAAAATACATTCTTTTTCTCACTTTTAACCCTGATATTGTTTTTGTGCTTTCATGCGGACAGAATCCGGAAAAAAAAAACGCTGCTGAGGAGGCAGACCTCTGACATGCACACGGTAATAATTGTGTTAAGTGTGAGGTGGCAGAACAGACTGTAGGTGTGATCATCCCCCATGCTGTCCCCCATCTGCCTGCTGCTGTTAGACGCTTCTTTTTTTAGGAATGAGGCTCTTCTTAACTCTGGATGGGAGGCTGTTGACCTGCTCGTTAGCGGAGCACAAAATGCGAGAGTGCGACACACCACGAAACGGTGTGACACAAAACGACACCGCAGTTTAGCCCCAGCTAGCATGAAACAATAGAACACAAAATAGAACCAAAAAGAAAAAAAAACAACAACAACATAATAATATGAAACAACACGGCACAACACAACACAACATGGGAGCGCACCGAAAATAGCACAAACATCAAACACATCAGGGCTGAGTCAGAACAAGCCTGGAGTCATTACTGAAAGTGGTAGAAGCAGAAATCGGTGTCAAATGCTGTTTACTTGCTATTTCCACATAAAGTGACATTTTCAGGGAGAAAGTTCAAGAGCGAATACACATCAGTGTGGCATTTGCGGTAATTGGCAACAGAGGCAGTGAGTGTGCTCTCAGAGTCCCTTTTGTCTTATTCCTCACTGTAGCTGTAGCTCAGCAGTGAAGAACGGCTCCTTTCCATCACTGTCATACTGAGCAGACTCACCTCTTTAAAACTGTATCGGGCCTTTACTGCAGTAACATCCAGGTGCACACCGCTGCCATTATCCTCATCTCGCTCTACTCACTATATCTCTGCTAACACACTTATACCAACGCTGCGTGCTGCTTCACTGCCTCCACCATAACCTCCTCCTAATGTGCTGAGCTTTTTGTTAATTTGCAGTTACTAATTTTTCACCTAAGAACTGTGTTGCTTTTCGAATAGTGGAGGATTAGTTTAGCCTCGTCTGAATAATCCGACAGTGAAACATTGTATTATTGGTCAGTCATTGATGTGCCTGTGACAGAAATGTCAAAAATTAATCAGAGGTGACTCAGTTTTAAGAAAACATTGCTCAAAGTCAAACGAATGAATTCATAATTAAATTTCTTTAGGTCACTTTTAACTTGGATAATAGACAGCAGCTCATTTTGCTGTATGTACTGACTTTCAGAAATTTATCTAAGTTGTTTCTGGCTTCTTTCCTGTTGATCTTTTGGCTTCAGGATTCAGTCAACATCAGCTGCACAGGGACTTAAGATTACATACTCTCATGAGTGAGTGTGTGTGTGTGCGTGCGTGCGTGCGTGCACGCTCTTGTTTAATTGATCTACGCCTCGGACTGTGACATTTTTAATGAGGCAACAGACTACATTAATCTCACCAGTCACTTGATACAGCTGCTGGTGATGAATTGGCTGGAACTCATTGGGGATTTACGATGTTGACTATGTAGTCACATCGTTACAGCATCAAATCTGACTGGGGATCTTTATTGCACTTTTTTCTCTCTCTCCTTTCTCTTTCCTCATTTCCCATTATGCCTGTCATCTATTACACCGGCTGATGTCAAAATCCAAACAAAACCGTTCAAAAACACTATACTGAATACTGCACTCTGAAAAAGATATACATTTGTGAAACAATAAGTACATCCAGTGGAAATTGTTGGCTTTTTTGATATATTTGGACGAGGACACATTCAATCCCCTTTGAAATGGTGGTCATTAAAAAAAGATGATACACCCAAACAAATGACAGAGCCCTCAAATTTCACCACAGGATCTGCAGGTAATTCTAGAAAATGCCGCTGTCAACAATCAGCAAGAGACTGCACAAATTTGACCTGCATGGGAGGCCTGCCAGGAAAAAAGCCTTCGCTGTCCAAAAAGGACATTAGAGCAAAACAGTTTGCCAGTGAACATATTGGCAAAGAGCAGGGCTTTTTGGAATATTGTGGTTTGGACTAACAAATCAAAGATAGAATTGTTTGGCTTCAGTAACAACAGACATGTTTGGCGCAGATCAAAGGCCCCTCTTCAGGAGAAGAATGTCACACCAACTGTGAGGCATGGTGCTGGAAATGTGAGGGTTCGGGGTTTGCTTTGCTGCCTCGGGGACTGGACAGCTTGCAGTCATTGATTTTGACTGCGAGTCCTGTATCAAGTCCAAGAGAGACTGAAGATAATGTGAGGTCATCTGTCTGAAGCTCATGCTGAACCAGAATTGGATGTTTCAACAGAATAATGGTCCTAAACACACTAACAAATCCACCAATGAATGTCTCCAAAGGAACAAATTGCCTGGTGAAAACCCAGATTTGGAACCGACCTAACTGTTGTGGTGAGGATTTGAAATGAGAAGCACATGCAAGAAAACCCTCAAACATGTTGCAACTAAAGGAATTTGGTCAAAATTTAGCAAGTGGATGTCAGAAACTGATGGTAATACAACTACAAGAAGTGATATCTGTTAAAGGGGGAAATAGCCTCTGATGCCACGAGTATACTAACTTTTTTCCACAGAAGAATTTTACATCCAGCGATATTTTTTTTGTTGAATAAGTGATCGAAAAAAATAATTTCTCTATCTGTAGGCCTTATTTAAATTCAGAGGTGGAAATAATTTTTGTGCTTGCCGGACTTTGATGTCAGTTATGCAACCCAGTCCTCATGCTGTGTTTGGCTGAGTGTGATTTCAAACAGGTTCGCACCAGTCTTCCTGAGCTCACTCGATAATATTGTTGCCATTCGTGATAACGCTTCAAAAAAATATAATTTACACATTAACCCAAAACATTATCCATTTTTAGTGATGTGGAAACATAAAATGACATCCAGGAAGAAGTAGGTGAACCAGAATGATGGTTTTTGGCTTCAAGATGCAAGAAATCAAGGCCTTTCACTCAAGGGCGCCACTGGAGCCTCAGATCATGAACAAGGAAGTGACGGCCAAGGAGACGGAGAGAGAGCCAAGAGAGTTCAGCATAACGGAGCAGAGATAGCGACACAGATGCACACTCAACCTCACTGAGTGCACATGCCGCACACTTGCACCACCAACTTCTGCTTACTAGTCTGTTGACTTAATCCTGGCTGTTCATAAGGGGGCTTGCATGTGAGTGTGGTGGATCTGGGATGCTTCCACTTCAGCAGGTTATAATCATTTCCATATGCCCTCTAATCATTCTCCCTCACTCCCACTCCTCCCTGCACCATGAGGCCGGCATGTTAATGAACGTGGGATAAACAAGCAACCAACAAACTTCGGGGGGTGGGGGGTTATTATTATGAATTATTAGGCGGAATTTATTCAGTCTTGTTTTTAATAGCATATAACCTTGAGGCTGTCCGTTCGCTCTCTCAATTCCCCCTTTCACACACACACATGCGAGCGCACAATTTGTAGACAGGGCAATGCTGCTGACAGCTTATCAGGGCAAGAATTCATGGGTCCTTGGACATCCTAAATGCATCACAGAGATATCACATTAAAAGAGTTAACCCCCTCGCACCCACATCATGTTCACTGTAAAGTCACAACAGTGAATATCTTAGCAACAACAAGGTTCTTTATCACCGCGTTGACCCAAAACATCCCAAGAAAGCACTGACACTTGTATACTATCATCTTTTCTCTGTATTTTATCAGGGCCCTCCACTGTTAGGTGCACTTACTGAATCAATAGCCCTTGTCAGAAGTGGCTGTAGTTCTTTATTTCGATCAACAGGTGTCAGAGAGCACTTTCTCTTTCATATCTGGGGCTGAGCTCAGGATTCCTACTGTGAAAAGCCAGCTGGTCTTTGATCACGGATTCATTCTGATCCCGAGCTAAAGAATAATCAGTGTTGTGAAAATGGGACACAGGCCTGATTACAGCCACAGTGGGGGCTGCAGCGAGCTCGAATGATAACGTCCAGAGACCTACAGATGTACTCAACTCTTTCAGGTTGTTTCATCCGTGTGTATGAAAAATTTTGGAGCCTTAGCGAGCGAACAGGAAATATTTGATGTAAGGTTATGGTTATTTTACAGCACAGTCTGGTGGAATGGATAATCTTTTTCCTTTGTCTTGTCTCATTGTAGTGTAATGGTTTGGTTATTGTGGTCTATGTGAACATTTATTAACAAATCTGTTTGTACAAAAAGAAAGAAAAAAAGGAAAAGATCTTTTATGCTAATTACACATATTTCTGGAATGAAAAAAAGTGTTTTTGCTGAGATAATTGAGACCAATTTGCAATCAGTGATCTTTGCAGTACTTGTTTACTATTGATGAATGTGTACTGGATGTTGTAAGACTCATTTAAAGAGGTAACAAATGACTGTGGAATTGTTTTGGTTGTCTAAACGTTTGCAAACAAAGAGCTGAATA
This sequence comes from Dascyllus trimaculatus, assembly GCA_024666655.1. Taxonomy (NCBI): domain Eukaryota; kingdom Metazoa; phylum Chordata; class Actinopteri; family Pomacentridae; genus Dascyllus; species Dascyllus trimaculatus. Next base: position 21,849,586 of record CM045464.1, on the reverse strand, counting down.
CAAATGTCCTCAGTATTTCATTTCTATCAGTCTTCTAGAGTGATAATTAGTCAAAAATACACAAAGCGTCCACTTCCCTTTCATGACTGGCAGCCCGAACAGGCGCTGCTAGGAAAGAAAAAAAAAAGATCTTAGGAAATTCTGCAGTCATTTAAAACTTTTTGTTCCAACCGTCTCAACATTACCTGCAGCACAGGAGCGAATATATTTGTACTACTGGCAGAAACACTCACAACTTCTTTCCTTCATGCAATTCCAGCAGATTTTTTGGCCCCTACCAACATCAAAGAATCCATTTCAGTGCCAGCTGGACTGCTAGTGTAGAGCTGGGATTGGCTGAGTGTGTGTGCATGTGTGTGCTAGAGAGTGAGAGACTTGGAGTATTTCCAAGCCATATTTTTATATACATACATATATATATATATATATGTATGTATGAATGTATGTATATTTTTGTATATTCACACTGATCAGCCACAACATTCTGACCACTGACAGGTGAAGTGAATAACATTGATCATATTGGTACTATGTAGTGTTCTGCTGGAAAACCTTGGATTTTGACATCCATGTTGATGAGACTTAGACACCCAAATAAACATTGTTCCACAACAAATACACTCCCTCATGCAAATGGAAATCCCTAATGTCATTGGCCTACCCCTGCAAGAAAATGCACCCCACCACGTGGAAAAAACATCAAACAATCAGGAACATGTTGAGGAACATGACAATGGCCCAACATGTTGATTTGACCTCCAAACTTCCTACACCCCATTGTGATCAAACATCAACAGGATGCAGTAGAACAAGTTTGATTGACAGAGGCCCCACTGCACAAGCCAGAGTACCCAAAGGATCCAGTGCCAACGTCCTGGTTCCAGACCCCATAGGACACCCTGAGAGGTCTTCTTGTCAATGCCCAATGGTTCAGAGCACTTTGACAACATTAGAGGGACCAACACAATATTAGGCAGGTGTTCATAAAGTTATGCCTGATTGGTGTATATACACATACTAGACTATATGTATCCTTCAATGCATGTCTCACCATGCTGCAAAACTCAAGGTTGGATGACACCAAAGGATTCAATAATGTTCAAAAGTTGGTCCTGGGGGTCAAACTGGAAAATCTACATGCACTTGTGCAAAGGAGGATGTTGTCAAATTCCTCTCTGTCATTAATATTATCTGGAACCTTCAACACCGTGTTCTAGATAGCCAGGAGCACATTCAGCCAGAGACTAATAATGACCAAATGCTCCACTTAATGTCACAGGAGCTCCTTCCCTCCTTCCTTCCAGTGGCCATCCGGTTATGTCATTCCTCCTCTTTCTCCTGAATTTATTATTATTATTTTAATTTCATCGAATTTTTAAATAAAATTTTACAACTACCACAGTCTTGATCTCATTTGTTACAAAATAATATCCCTGCTGGGATTAACTAGGTCTTTGATATTTGTGCAAACACATCTCATACACATTTTTCATACACAGGTTTATCTAGAAGCTGTAGTCATAGTCAACTAAGGGCAGTTCCTGTCCAGTACTTACTTTTTATGGGATGTCTGAGGACGGCACTCTCTGTGCCTGCTGGGCATTATCTGTGCTCTGAGCTCGCCTGGCCCTGGACGTTCAGCACCTTGGATGCAATGAGGAATGTGCTGTTTTTATCTAAATACTCTACTCTACACTTTTCCTAGTTAAACATACAGTAAACATTTTTGACAGGAAACTATGCATCAGCCAAAAGGTGATGAGAGAAAACTTATTTCTGAATAGGGGTGTTACATCTGTTCTATTAATTGGCTTTCACAGTTTTAGATATTTCTGTCTCTGTATAAGACCGCATCGTGAGCTGTGCTCAGAGGACAGCTGGCGTCGCCGATCAAGATACAGAAGCAGCTGGAGCCCCTGGTGGCAACCAAATATGCTAATTAAAGTTTGAAAATTTGAAAGGCTACAATTTTAATGAGATGTGGATCATTATATAACATTTAATAGTCCCAGGGAACACATTAAGCTACCAAATCACAATTTGGACAAATCACACAGTAGATTGATCAGTTTGTTGGTTTCATCTTAAGGTTAATTATGTCTATTTGGCTAAAGCACTGTTGCTGTGTTTAAAGGAAATTATTTTTGTGACACTGCATTTAAACACTTTTCTTATCTGATGTCTTTTGTCACAAATAATACTTTGGATGAAAAGTAACTTTATATGCCAGATTTTCAGAGCCTCACAGCGCTTTGTTGTTTCCTTTCTTATGAATCTGCTTGGCATAATAGTTTAGTCAAATTTGCCAGATTTAATCAACCATGTCTTTCTGGAAACGTGAAACCTCTGACATTTGCCACAGTAATACAAAAATTTAAAAAGCAGCCTCATTATTCAAGATTTATTTATTTAATCAGTCAAAAGTGGTGCTGTGATTAAATGGTTTGGAAAGAGGGACTTTAAAGATGAACTGTACAGCTACTTCAGGGTGAAGTCAGTGTGGAACGATTGTGACCAATTGGAACTGATGTAGGGCTTGGTCTGGTGACTTTGGCCTTCACTATCTTGGCAATGCCTGACTCCAAGTAAGTGCCAGCTAATCCCAAAATGCAAAGCAAAGACAAGGCCATGCAAATGTCTCTGGGCCATTCACTGTCAAGGTTCAGCACCCACCACTTGTAATGAATGGAATTATTAGCTATAGAGACCAAAACTGCTTTTCATATCAGGCTGTAAACATTTTAACTGTTAATTTCTGCTGTAAAGTCAGATATTTTGACATGGGTGTCTATGGAGATTAACTTGATTGAAAATTGAAATTGTTGTGGCATCACTAAAGAGGGAAGCAATGCGACTATCTAACTCTAATCCAGTGTTGCGGAGAGGTGTGGATGAGCTACTGTCATAAAATACCAGTTTATTTCATTTTACTCAGAAGTTGCCTTGTTATTTGTCGTTTTCTGTTGTATACTTGTTGTGATTTGTCTGCTGAGGTTTTGTAGGAGCGTAAGCTGGCAGTGGGTATTATGAGCTGCTGGGTTTAATTAATCTCGTCTTTTGGATTGGTTTGCTTTGTGGAGATTTATAATTATTGGTTTTGTTTATATGTGCGCAGCAAGAGTGCCACCACTTTCTTTAAGTTGTAAGTTTTGGTTTATTTTACCTATACTTCTCATGGACCATGGAGGGCAACCAGTGTTTGTGAGAGCGTGGACCAATAGACCTAGCCATATTAGACAGGTACAGTAGGCCTACTAGGTTTAAATTAAGGGCTGACCACTATGTTGAGGGCTGATACTGATTATTGGCAAATAGAGAGACAGATTAACGATATTTGGATTGGATGTGTATACATTTGCAGAAAAAACAGCCCCAATCCTCAAGAGGAATGACAATATGGAAAGTTTCACCCCACAAGTTGACAGGATTGGTTCTTTAGATTTGTTGTGTATAAGAAATCCGGATGTCTGCTGTAGTGTTTTTGGAATCCTGCAGTTTCAAGGTGGAAATGCCCAGGTATGGTGTTAACACTTATATTATGTCTTCTAGCATATAAAAAGCAGCATATAGACAAGCTAATGTCAGAAAAGGAAAAACATAGATGCAACACAAACTTAAAGTAGAGGTACATTTAGAGATCACAGTTCTCCTGACCTATTTATGCAGGTTTAAAGAAAGTGATCCAGATCTGCACCAAAATTTAAACAGTTCTTAGCCATGCTCCCCCTTTTCTCTCTAATGTATGAATTTTGCCAGACAGACAAACAAACAGCCTCCACCTTGGTGAAAAAACTGTAAAACTGTTGATGGATGAATTCCAATTTACTGCATCCTGAGTCCTGGTATTGTACAAGCTGAGTAACTGTGACAGTGTGATGGCTGACTGGGAAACTTAAAAGGAATGATGTAACAGTTAAAGTGTAACTTCATCCCCAGCTCTGAGCATAACTCCATCCACAGGATCATTTTTTAAAATGCTAGACAGGGGGCTGACAGATGTGTGAGGTTGGAGTTGCTCAATGACATCCTAAGGCTAGAGGGACCACTCTGGAGGTAGAGGACTTTTCCTCACCAGAATGTCTTAAAGTTGACACCAGTGTGGTGGAGGAGCATGGTGGCATCGAGCCGTATCAATTCCAGCTGTTGGGACCAGCCTGAGCTCTCAGAGCAGAGGCAGTGCAACAGCAAGAGGGGATGGAAGTTGTCTCAGTCTGTTAGAAGGAGGCTAGAATGATGGTCTGAAAGGAAGGAATGCAGTCTGCTTCTACAAGCCACTGCACCAAAAACTGAAAAGAAAAAACGAATGATGAGTCTTGATCAGCATATATTTAAAAATGTTTCAAACTCCCACTGAAAGGCGGGGGCTGGTATATATTTCATGATGTAGATAAGTTACACACAGCCGACTCTGTGTCAGCACTGGCAAGGTTTCAAAAAGATTTAAAGCAGTAGATGGCATGTTGAGCCATTTGGCAGAAATGTCAATATTAACACCAGTATGATGTGTTTCATCATGTCATTTAACGTTCAGTAGCTCTTTAATCTTATTAGTAACACTTTCTAACTGCAAGTCAGAATGGCTGCAGTGAGGAAAGCTTGTGATCTCAGTCTCCTAATGCTTCTGGAGTTGCTGCTAAACTCATCGAATCACATCCTCATCAATCCCACAGTGAAGGCAAATGAAAAAAGAGATAAATACAAACCTTCTCATCTAAGTCCTTGTGCAAAAAGCAAACATACATAATTCCAAAAAGCTCATTTTTTAGTTGAGTTTTTGAGGGTGATCAGTATGTAGATTATCAATACTGAGGAAACCATATAATCACTAAAATGCCAAGCAGTAATTTAATATATGACATACTGTAGATATGGAGTTCTTTACTCTATTAAACAACTCATTAAAAATGTGCTGACTTGTTCCTTACTTGTTTCTTGGTAACTTTGAATCTTATGTAAAGCAATGATGAAGATACCAAATTGCAAATGCAACAACTGCAGGCAGAACTTTGCATGAAAGTACGTTGAAGAAGAAATGATATTGATGTAAACTAATCAGCAGCATGTGCTTCAGCTACCGAGCCACACAACATCCTTAGTTAAACAGAAGCACAAAAAGAAGTCCATGCAAGCAGCTGCCACTGAAAACAACTGTAACTGACTCAGTACAGAGGGTGAGCAGAAGCTAGCTTCACTTTATGTGCCTGAATTTTGTTCTCTCTATGCTGAGATGCTGACTTTGTAGCATGAAATATACATGAAGTACATATAGGGTTTACTGTATATATTAGCATTTAGTCATGTTTTTAATGTTGTCTTGACAATGTCACCTACTGAATATTCAGTTTATGATCCATGTTAACAATCCTAACAGCCACATTTACCACCAAATACGACCATCTGTGAACAAGGTTTTTTCTTTGTCACGCTCTTGTTAATGAAGGGCGACGTGTCATCTAAAACCTGAATAAGTCAGACGGAAAATTACCGTCCTGCAGTGACTCCTCATTACTGTATAAAAAAAATGTAGGGGAAATGTATCTGATAGTAATTCATCAGTGAAGCACACACAAACATACAGTATATGCACTATTCTGGAGTCACAGTTCAGCAATCTGCAGAATAGGTTACATGTTTGTTTTGCCTGCTTCCCTCAGATGTGCTGCAGCAGGATGTTCAAATGGCTGCAGCCACACAGCTGGGCCTGATGGTGGTCAGCTATACTTAAGTGGCTTGGGCAGCCATCAAGCAGCTGCACACAACAATACACACAATGAATGAAGGGCTGGCAGTCCCCTGTTTCAGATTCACAGTCTGTTGCTGTAGAGTCATCCATCCAGCAAATCTGTTCCCCCCTAATTAAGTTGAAAAGGGTGAGTGAGAGGGTCATTAAGCACTTATTTATTTGGTAAACCACTGGTACAGAACGATAATCGTATTCTTCTCATTGGGTCATATAATTGGTCTGGACAATGATAAGCTTAGTGCCATGCAGAGTGATGGGCAAGGGCACCTGGGGGTGCTGTAAATTGTGCTAAGTCTGTGGCACACAAACTTTGATCATTACGTCCTCAGCAGGGGAACGGCTCTGATGAATACCCGTGTTGACCTCAAAACTGCCGAACCCATTTTCTGGGAGCTGCTGCTTAAGTCCGCTCACACATAATGCTTTATTGCTGGAAATGAAAAGAGGATAGGTGTCCTGTGAGAAGTGGTGGGACCATGTGCGATTGCATCACATACAAGAAAAAAGAGAAGAGGATTCAATTTGGGAAGAAGTGTATCACACGGACAGAGTGGCCCTTGTGCTTGTCAGAGATTGGGAGAGGGGAGCGTTAATCATGGCTCACAAGTCGCCTCTGCCGGGCTCTGGCTTTGGCTGTTTGAGCATCCTGTGAACTGAAATACAGTTGATGTCAGAGAAAAGGTCAATGACATTGTTAGGAGGCCCTGTGAAGACTGAGCAGGTGCTTTGTAGTCGACAAATATCAACTAGAAGGCACCTCCAAGTTAGAGGATTAGAGGCAGAGATCACAAATGATGAAATGTTTTTTAATATGTACAAAGACTTTAGCAAAAAAGGGAAATTTTCCATAACATTTTGTTGTTGCATGCAGTTTTCTGATAGTTTTTCCACAACAGCCATTCAATGCATTTATAATGAATAATCATTCCTTCTGCTCCTGTGCTGAATTCAAGCTGCTCACCGACAGTAAGTAGTAGGATCCTCAGTAAATGACATGTGCATGTAATCCAGTGCATCTCCATCTCATTGATAAAAACACTTCTTACTGCTCACTCTCTTTACGCCCTATCAGAGCTGTATTAATGCAAACGGCGCATCCTGCTGTCACCGCTTCCAATTAAAATCGCTCAACTGGTGAAACATGAGGCAACTTTTTTTTTTTTATCACAAAGCGGCACAGGATGCAGTGTGTTTGTCACTAATCAGAAATACATCCACGGTGTTCATTTTCTGCATTTTGTTTTCTGACAATAGATAAGTTTTAAATTTTGCTGTGGAACAACAACTAGGAGCAGCGACACTGAATTGTTGAATTTTTAAAAAAAAAGAGTTTTATGTAAAGCACCAAACTCCAGGGTGAAAACTATTCACATTGCCATGGCAATCAAATGTCACCAAATACCTCTGATTAAACTTTAAATACACAAACCAGCATGTTAGATTTGCCAGTAATGAAGACTGTGCTGCATGATGTTTTCATCAAAAGAATTAGGGTGTGGGCGTACAGGTTTTCTGATTCTTGACTTGCAAAAATGTTGCTGCAGAATGGTTGAGGTTTAGACTGATCATCCTACTCACATTTACAGTTACAGTATAATTGCCAGCAGGAATAAAGAATATCTGATTCTCCAAAAACATGTAAAAGGCTTCTGATGACGACTAGCATCAGTTGTGTCAGAGCTAACTAGTGTTATTTCATACAAGTCAGACTTTTAAGACCAACACGGCAGGAGTTTGCTACATCACCCGCTACAAAATAGCAACAACTCGTCCCAGTAGAATGGAGGTACCTCTCTGCCAAAAAAAAAAAAAAACCCCACACTGGTTCAACATGATCCAACATGTCTTCTGGACTATCAGAGAGAAAAATCACAGCAAAGCCACACTAATCCTGAAAACCTGATTCACATGATTTCTGCATTGTGCAACTCAGATGTGTTAAGGCTGACTGAGGACCTTGAGAACTTGTTCAACAGTTCTTGCGCAACCCATTGAAAACATCTTTCCCATAGTCCGTGCGGATCGAATGAGCAAGGACTGTGTTTATTTTTACAATCCGCTTGTGTTTTACTTCTTGAGTCAGAAACAAAAGAATGCAGTGGATGAAAGAAGTATGGTTCCTCGGTGTCCACTTGGCAACACATCAAAAACAGATTGAATCATAATCCTTGGTGTTTTGTTTTTGTGTGTGTGTGTGTGTGTGTGAGAGCGAAGTATAAATGTTAAGGAGAAATAATTTTTTATTTATGTTTGTTTTCAGCATTCACCTAAAAAACCCAGAATTCATATTTTTGAAAAGCCTTTGCAGCTTTATGAAAGACTTTGAAAGAACTTGACAGTGATTACGGATGGATTTTTACAAAGCCAGAAAACTCTCTCGATCTTAGCCTTGACCAGCGATGCAGCATGTTTACACGTTGCGTATCATACAGAGTGACCTGACTTTCTAAGTACAGGAGTCTGGGTTCACCTCTGTGCTTTTGCTTCTTCTGCTTCGGCATTCAGTCTCCTGCAAATGGGCAATGCATTTATTCCTGTGAGGTAAATTTACTTAATGTAATTTCAGATCGGGTTGGTGGTTTCCAGAAATGTGAAAAAAACAATCAACATGCACACATCTTTAATTTTCTGCATAAAATAGTCAAAAAATAACTGGAAACAGGAAGCATACGTTTAATCAGTTGCATCCCTGTTGATGTCTGAAAATATGCCAGCACAATATTACATTCTAGGAGTCTCTCAGGCAGACAACTGGTGTTAAGTGAGAGATTAGTGAGATCATACAAAATGATTTTCAAGCATCTCCTCAGCACAACAGACAGCTGTTAGGGGGATCAATGCGCAGTATCATCAATATTAAACATGAGGAACTAAGTCACTTGTCCGCGGAGGAGTGTGGAATTGCTGCAATCAATCCCGATTGGGCGAGACACCGAGACCGGAGGGGTGTCGACGCTTCTGATATTTAAGGGGGGTCATGTGCCATCGATCGCAGGCTTCCATGGAGACGCTGACCTGTCATCGACGAGACAGATTAAGCTTTCAGTGCCTGCACATGTTTCTCCACTGCCCATCATATTCTTACATCCTGTCTGCAGCGTCCACTCTGTGACTCACTTTCCCATGAGTTTTCCATGCGGGTCCACTGCCCTGTGGCTGTGGCTGATTGAAGGAAGTATATACGTGGAAACTGAGACAGATTCAGTGGGAGGATAGAATGTATTTAAACTTATAGGTCGAAAAAAAAAAAAGCTTGTTCATGGAGTGGAAACTTTACTCAAATACAGACTTTTATATTCATAAATAAGCATAATATACACAATATGTACATATACAGTAGGTTATAATAATAATCATAAGATAGTTAATAAAGCCGCAAACTGGTAAATTCACATATATTCAGCACCTGTGTTAGCCTCTTTTAGCCTGTTGTTTTGGTTTCATAGGCCACAAACTGGCAAAAAATGAGCAACTAGCTGACTTATTCTAGCATTTAGCACCCGAAATCTCCTGAAATCTAGCTTTCAGGAGCTGGTGGAGACCCAAACAAAGCAAGAAGAAGACCGAATGCTGGACCTGAGTTCATTCTGTATCTGCTGGATCTGCAAACAGGCAACTGTTTTCTAACACATTAGTGGCAGAAAGTATAACAAAAAAGTGTAAAAGAAAATCAATTTTTGCTGCTTTAAACATGAATGATTCAAAGAAATCAGTTTTGTTTGAGGATATATAGCAGTTTATGTAATCAGTGAAGTCGAAGAATTTGGTCTTAGCAGTACAAATGCAATAAAAAGCCGAAAACATTGTCGCCACTGCAGAGTTCTTATTTTCCTGCATAAACATGTCACTTTTTCTTTCCCACTTACAGTAAAAAGGTTATTATTTTTTTGTTTGAGCCTGTTTTTCAGACTGTAGCTGTCCGACGTTTAAACACTTTGCTCCTCTTCAAAAAAAAAAAACATTTGCAGGTTAAATTGTCTTTTTTCACTGGCGATGACTTTATAGCGCACCACTGTGAAATAAACCACGCTGTGGAGAGGGGGGAAATTGGTGTAGACAAAGCACTGAGCAATTGGATATGGATATGTGAATTCAGCAAACAGCTGCTCTCCCTCTCATGAAATTCTGGCACATATCCAGACTCACAATAAAACACCGTCGACTCCAGGGCCTTTTTATATGCAGCCCTCTGTGACTTCTCACTTTCATCCTGCTCAAATAAATACAGTATATGGACAGATTAAAATGCCAGTCTCTCAGGCCTTAATCTCTCATATTTGTAATATTACACATTAAGCCCTGAGAGGGATGTTTGCTCTGGGTTGAGTTTCTTCTGACAGGTGTTTGCACATCCAATAATTGCGCTTGTAGGATGAAACCAACCTGTTTCCTTTACATGCAGAAGTGACATTGCAAGAAGAACGGGGGAAAAAACTTTCATTTTGATACCGTATGAATCCCCCCAATTAGTGTGGCAGTGAGCCTGTGGAGGAGCAGGTTTTTGCTTTTTTATGGTAAAAGACACATCATCGGAAACACTTTTAACTTTCAAATTTCCAGCATAATTGCCTTGTGCTTTGCAGTCCTTTTTTGTGCCAACGAACTGCAGACTGTGCACACACGGTTTGGGTTCTTTTTTTTATTATTTATATATTATGCGTGTGCTCTTGAGATTTTTCCAAGTGAAAAGTCCAATTTGATGCAGATGCAAGCTGACTAAATGCATAATTAGCTCGTTGTGTCTCCCACTGCTATTGTAAACAACAAAATATATGAAAATATTACCTGTACTTCAATGATTGCATCTTTTATGATGATAAATTGTGGTTGATCTCTCCTCCTGCATAGCATTAATTAGTGAGTTAGCCAACCACGTTCGCTGTTTCAGTTTCCTCCTGCCACCATCTAGCCTCGGCCCATTTGTTTTCCCTTTTTTCTGTGATGTTCACCTCATCACCAGCAGATGTCAGAAGTGTTCCTCAAAACCTGAGCGTTCCTCAAAGCAGTGAGATCTCATTATTGTCATCAAGCCTGTGTCCTTGCACATTTCACATGAAATATGAATGTTCAGTCGCATAACATAAGCATGACTGTAGGACTGGAATTTTGTGAATTCTGCCAGGTGTGTGAGCAACTAATTTAAATGAGGAGCTTTTCATTTAGTCTGTTTGCATGTGGCGGCAGTTTGGTGATTGATACAGAATGGGTGCCAAATACAATGGGTGAAGATAGCCTACATGCTGCACTCCAGCTGTGCACCAGATAAAGAGGCAGATGTGGCAAATGAATCAGAGATGGAGGAATAGTGCACAGAGTGACTGGACAGAGAAGAAGACAGCAGTAGAGACGGAAAGGCAGACTCTGACAGAGGCTGATAGACAAGCAGGCGAACAGACAAATAGACTGACAATCAGCAGGCTGGAGCAGCCAAATAAACATGAGTACCTGTACTGTATGGATAATGACACGGTTCTGGAGATGAAAGCAGAAACAATGCAAATAGCCCTCACTCTCGGCAGTTACCATGACGACCAACCACCTGAACTTGGAGGTAAGTCCCAGGAGAGGTCTGCAGGAGGGAGGAGAGGCAGGACAACAGAGGTGTATGTGTCCTGGTTTTACAGTTTGCAAAGTCCTCCATGTATCTCCTCTCTGCACACAAGTCGTCCCGATGTTGTGCGATGGCAGCTCCTCTGGGAAGCTCAATTTGAGACATGTAGAAACAACACTGTGAAATGGCACACTGAAAAATTCAATATCAAACCTGCTCAGCGTTTTAATTGCTTGTCACTCCCACCATAAAAAATTTTATTTATTAAAAAGCCTCTGCCTCCTTGTGCTCCCTCACCTCAGTCAACCAGTCGTCCCACATCTCCATAATGGATTCTCTTTCATATGACTGAACTCCGGTTGCCCTAACCCAGAATGTGATCAGGTATCCACTCCCAACCTCGGGCTGCCTGCATTTTGAAGGCTGTCTAATGTCGTGGGTGGTGGCAAATCCTGCAGAATTTTTCACTTCCAGGGAATTGGTTTACTACCACAGATTTACAGTCGGGCTTGTGCCAGGAGAGCAGCCTCTATCAGAAGGTATGCAGCACCAGAAAAAGACTTTGCATTTGGTTTTGTTTGCTGTTTGTGTTGATGGCCGCAGAGGAAATCTATTCTCAAAATGCTTTTTGTTTTGGAGGAGCAGACAAAGCCAACTTTATCATTCCTGTGCACAGGCGAGACTGTCGACTCTGCTGCGGCTGTCATGGAAATGTGCCTTTGAAACCTTCTAGACAACCAACAAACATTAGACAATAATGCATTATGATGTTTTACCCATGATATTAAAGACTACATAATAAAATATGTGACAGGAACAAAGGGGATTTGATCAACTGTATTTCAGATCAACTGTATTTTATATACTATTAAAGATGTGTTAAGCAGTAGGTGATTTGTTATTTTTAAACACAGGAGATAGCAGGTTAATACGGTGGGTGTATTTTAGTCATTTCACTAACAAAAAGATGCCAACCGTCCTCATTCCCTCACAAATCACCTTCTGGTTTTGAGTTTATAGTTTATAAAGTTAATGATCATGCTAACAGGATTATCTCTTGCAGCTACACCATCACTGCATTTAACTACCATGCACCTTTTCTTGCAGGTGATCTCATGTACAATGAAAACTTGATATTTTAGCCATGGCAATTAATTTTCCAGACTGCACCTATCATTATGAAGCAAAATTTTAATTACTCATTTCAGGGCAGTTATGGTTGGAGCCCCGGCCTACTGAAGATAATTTGCCTTTTCGTTAATCTTGAGGGGAGGGGGGATTTACAGGCGACTATAGCGGTGAGTGCAGGCGATTTTTTTTGTGACAATCAGACCATAATTATGAGCGGGGACGCAGCCAAGCGCAACATGGCCCAGTGTCATTAACTTACAGCCCACCTCAGACTGAAAGGGGCTGGGGGGTTGTCATTATTTTCTATTATTCTGAGAGGAACACAAATCCAAATGAGCATGGACGGGGGGGAAAAATAAAATAAAAAAAGAAACGTAACTAAGCTTGATGCCACAGGCTTAGCCAGCTGTTTGACATTCAGCAGTTAAACCTTGCTGTAGTGAAAAGAGTGGGGTCACAGGGATAATATTGCTTGAAGAACAACGTGAAATTTCATTAGGTCTGCTAATGCCTCCCTGACATTAGTGATAAATCCTTGGCTGCTTGCTAATGGGTGCTAAGGAAGCGGATATCTATGTGGCCTGTGGTAACTGTACCATGTCCGATGGCAGGTAGTCGAGGGATTTGGCTTGAATTCAGAGCTGTGTGCAACAGAAACATGTTGCTGCACACGATATGCGACTGTGACAGCTCTGCCTTATCAGGAAACAAGATACAGAGGCAATGAGACTTTCTTCGGGCTCTATTCTTACACACTCCTCTGACTATCCCTGCATCCTAAACAGCGTAAAGCACATCTACCGACCCAATTGGAGAGACAAAATATTTCTTCTATCTCACGATGACACGGCTCCATTTTACTGAGCTGCTGCTACTGTCTTCCAGGATTCAGGAGGGGCCATGTTGTACAGTATTCATGACACACATTTTGGAATTATGGATGAATATTTCATGGCCTGATGGACTGGGATCCAGCCTGAGATGCTGTTGGCAGTGGATACCATTCATACTATCACACTCATACCAATGCCTTGATACGTCTCCTCCCCTTGAAATGTCAATTGCGATCTGAGAATCTGTCGATGTTTCCTGAAAAGGAAAACTAAGAAATCGAAACAGGGAGAGGCAGAGTGATTGTCTTACCAATAAGTGCTGATACATATTTTAATCTAATACATGCTTCAGACGTCAAGGACAGCAGTCAGGCTGTAAGGTGGATAGGAGTGTCTGCTCTTACCGTCTGAACTCCTGGTGGGTTTTATCCTCACGCTGCACTGGTCATCTGTGGATGAGGAGGAGTAACCAACGGACAGGCAGGATTCACCTCCTCCAGCAACCTGCCGAGATGCTGCTGTCTAAACACCAGTCTGCAGGGGTGGGACTGGGTGTCTGCGATCACTGACATGTATCATAACCAGTGTCTGAGGCCGTCTATTACCTGGCCCTCAGGGTTTTTTAGTTTGCTTTGTCATCTCTCTCAAGCATTTCCTTCCACTTTTTACTCCACTTCACAAAGTGGAGGTGCTGAGGGGCTAGAAAATGGCCCGACTGCATGCTCCAGCTGAATGAAGGAGAGCACGTGGGGAGGTTTTGGAATTACTGGCCTAATTAGCCCCACAGGGAGTCGAGATGGAACGGTTTGCCAGAGTGATGATACCAACGCACAGGTGTTAGGAGGCCAATGAAGCATATATGCACCTGAAAACGTTTCTGGACGTCTGCTGTTCGGGTTCATAGGGCTCCTTCCCTCCATGCAAGGAGGGCACAAGAGAGTATTGTTATTCTTTTTGTAAAATTAATGGAGCATTAGTTTCTCAATGGGGAAATTAATGGGGCGTTTGAAAGCTGACCCATGTTGGACATGGGCCTGAAGTTAACAGCATTATGAAATAGTAGAAGGAGTTTTCTTTTCTTTTCATCTCTCTGCCCACTTTTATGCAGTGCATTTATCATTACTACCATTATTTATCTATATTATTTTATGTAGCGAGAAGGAGGCTTGGGAGGGAACATGGGAAGGGCCTGTCATACACTGTCAGTGTTTTTAAGAAAAATAATGTGGAAAATCATTTCCAAAATAAAGAAATAACTTATTTCTGTCAATGATGCTCTAATGTGTTGTACTGCAAAAGGCTATTTTGCAAATGCATATTTCAGAAAATTGTATATTAATATAATATAACTAAGAAATATTGCTAGTATGAAAGTACTTCTAAAAGCAAAACATCTGCAGTGTCCTACTATAACTGATATTATGTTACTATATTTGAAATAAATTTAAAAAACATGGACTTCAGCTACTATTTAAATCAAAATGTATCACTGAGACTTGTGAAATGATAAAAGGTGAGGTGATAGTATTGCAGATGAGGGCATCTCCGGCAGCAATGTCAATTTAGTCACTCCGTTTAAGAAGAAAATCCAAATTTAAGGTGCTTTTGTTGTGCTACCGGGTCTTTGAATAAGACATCAAAGCTCTTCCAGCTTGAAGGCTGCTGTTCTAAAGTTGACCCTGAAATATGACCTCGTGGTGAGGCGAGAAGCAAATAGACAATTTCCAGTGACAGAGATCAATTAGGTATGACGTTATTAATGCAATGAAATGTTGCCAGTTTTCACTGCAGGTATGTAAACTTCAGCAAATCAACCCTTGCCTGCAAGGTGTCAGCATGGTGGCAAGAAAAGTTTTACTTTTACTTTGCTTCTTCTTTCCCTGATTTAAGTTGAAAAGTTTGGAGTACAGTAAGCATTATTTATGATAGTTTATCTCCTCTTTATCTTTGCTTTTAACTAAATCTAATACTTCAGGATAAAATAAAACAAGAGCAAAACACTGCAGCTTGTAGAGTGCCCATTTGGGAAAGCAGGCCTATGAATAATTTCCTATGGTTCTCAAATACAGCAACAAATATTTGGGTAATTCCTTAACTGTGCTCCATGTTGGTTTGGAAAAAGAAATGTTTTTTCTCTGTTCTGTGGGGATTATGATAGTGCCTCCACAGAAAATATTTAAATAATGTAATCTTTTGCAGCTTTTATAATCATTTCTACCACACACACAAAAAAAGTGACATTCCGAGTTTTCCAAAGGATGTACTCTAACATTGTGCCCTTTTCTTCAGCTTAGAAAGTTTTACATGTTTTAAATGTGCCTTTTGATTTTAAAGCTCAAAACAAAGATGCTTCAGCTTGCTATGAATGTAACCCGTTCAGGAAGAAGACTCTCCCTGTTTGTGAATGAAAACATATTCTGTGTTTTTCAAAAGATTTTACAAAAAGATAAGAATAATATCTTTTCATCTTTTTGGTTATAACTACCTTTTTTAATTTGCACAGTTGCAAGTTGTCATTCCTCTAAATTTATTGTAACCACAGCTACACACTTTCCACATCTACAAAACATTATTGGTATGGCTTATATTTATACATGTTCCTTAAAAATATGCGCCTTGATGGAGGGGCTATTATCTGGTGGAAAAGACACAGAACAATAAAAATATTCAGTGTTATGGGTGAATTGATTTTAAAGTGGAAAAAAATCTAAATATAAACCAACATCAAATCATAAGTCAGAAAGCAGCCTCTATACTGCTCTCTCTGTGAAGCAGACTTCCCACACTGGCCAGCGGTGCGACATGCTTACATGGATCGGTGTAATATCTGATTTCAGGCATACATTTTATAATAATGAGCATGACCCATTAAATTTTCATTTTATGCAAACATCAGTTATTGAGGGTTTGAAACTACACAATCAGTTTCAGATTTAAACTGGATTTTTTTAAAAGTTTCATACTTATGTTTTTAAAAACTGCTTCTGCATTCAAAGTAATATTAGTCTTAGCTGCTAAGGGACATTTAGTCTGCCATAACAGTACGTATCTGTCAAACCTGCATAAGAACCAAAGGTGTGCATATCCTTCCTTTTCTTTTTAATTTTCCATATCGACTTGCTTAACGTCTAGAGTTCAGGTTTTATCTAACACAAGCCTCTCAGAGGGCAGATGTCAGGGGAGCGAGAGTGGAGATAGGAATGGAATAAGGAAAGGAATAAAAACTGCACTGAGACTGAGCTTCACTGGGTCAAATACAGCCACGTACTCTTGGCAAAAGCAGGTCAGACAGGAAATACTGTGGATGGGTTGGTAAACATAAACTGCAGGGATGAGCCTGGCTAGTGTGCTAACAACAGCAGTCGAAAAAATTATGTTGATTATTGCTTTGCAGCACCCCTTCATCTCTGCTGCCTGTATTGTTTTGACATGCAGTTCTCCAACAAGGATATGCACAAACAATATTTCCTCACCGAGAGGTCAGCTGCCCCTCCTGTTCACATAGCATTAAGTGATCACTTGACAACATGCTTTACCTGAAATTATATACAAGGCTTCAGCAGGCTGGCTTTAGAATCAAGAGATGACTTGTAAATCTTTGATTTTGAAGCTCAAAATATTGAAAAGATGTTTCAGCTTGCTATGAATATATAACCCCTGGTTTTAGCACTGTTATGAACTGCTGCTGTCCATGTTATTATTGTCCAGGAAGAAGACTTTCTCTGTCTGTGAATGATAACATGAAACAGTTGACTGCTGGCAGCCACTACAGATATGAATGAATGTGTGAGACCGTGCTTCTAACTTTCTCTCTCAGTGATCATTTGACACTGAAATATCGCAGAATTCATGTCACAGCTTTTGTTTTCAATTCATATGTTGTAGTTTAGCAATGCAGAATGACATCTTGAAAATAGCCCTGAAGGGACTCCTGGTTAACATGTGGTCCTAATGTGCTGCAATGGCTTAGCTCAGGTTGCAATGAAGCACAACAGGTGACATGAAAATACAATAACCCACCTAGTCCTTGTGAATTGGTTTCAAATCAGTCTTAAAGTTTCCATCATCTCTGAATGTCCCTCAGCTTTACAATTTCCACATACATATCTCTGACCTGTGGGCATACCTTCAAAGCTAATGGGAATGTTGGCTCCATTAGTCTCACAACCACCAACACTAAGGATCTTTGTAATGTTGTGGTTTTGCAGCTTAGTGTGTGGGAGTCTTTTTGGAACCTATTATTTTGGTAACATGCCATAAAAAATAAAAGTAATCCACGTGGCCTTCAGTTACTCAGACGCTGGGAGTGCATGAAGACTCTTGTGTTCCCTCTGGTTTGCTTTGCTTGTGGCTGAGACATTTTAAAGTTAGCAGACGCAGCTGTACATTGTAACTAAACTTGGCAGTTTGTGCAACAGCTGATTTCTTGGAATGGCTCACCTTAGGAAAGGCAGAAGTAAAATTGTCATATAGTAACAACCGTCACTCTACACTTCTAAGTTTATAACAACCACAAAGCAACATATTTTCACCATATGGAACCTTGAAATAGGGAAAATTGGGATCTTATTAGAAAAGATTTTGAACACATTCCTCTACTTTTTTGTACTTATAAGTAATATAAGCCAACTGAATTGCTTTTTTAAAAGTGGGATTATCATTTCCTTCCTCCAAGATGGCTTTTCCATCACGACAAATAAAGTGGTTGAAATGACATCTGTTAAAAGAGGTCATGATATGTTAGTCTGCAAACCTTATGTTGGGTGATTACCTGTTCCTGGACTATAGCTTCTGAACAAGTATACAAACTCTAAAAAACCTAACAACTGTCAGAATGTAAATTTTGAACAGTGTGGCAAAGTAAAATAAAACAACAATATATCATACACTACATAATACACTTCACAGAGCCATTTCTTGCTATGTATGTGCACTACTCATGTACATAGGGCCTCATGATTCATTGCGCCGGCATGTTTTTTTAATTTCTCCTTGAAATTAAATTGACACACTGTCACTGGGCGTGACAGTTGTTCCTCTGCCACCCAAGCATTAGTGTGTTTTGTGCACAGTTTTCAAGCAACGCCTTGTTGGCTCAGTTGGCAGTTGAGTGCAACGCTACAAACATCAAAGTTGCGGGTTTGATCCTCGTTCAGACCTGTGATTGTTTTCCCCTCTCTGCATGATGTCTCTTCAACATCAATTAGAGTGATTTTTTGCAATCTTTTTTTGCCTCACTTATCCTCGGTTTTCATAGCATCAGGGTTGTTGTTGTGTTCAAGGGTGTTATCGCCCCGATTATTCAGACAGGGTTTAGTGCAAGAAGGTCAGCGGTTTTATTGTAACAGCGTGATAAATGGTGTTTTATTTTAAAATTGTTAGATGTTGTTAGATGTTCATCTAACAATGAACATCTAAGTTCATTGTTAGATGTTAACAATGCACCTAAGTTCCTTCCTCCAAATAGGATTTTGCATGGGGTCCTTAAAAAGCTATAAAAAGCCCTGCATTCCAATAAAACTATTGTGTATATTTATCATTTGTATAGAACAAAAAACAGCATTGTTATCACATCCATATTAAGCAAGCTCGAAAGAGTCACTCTTTAACCGAGGGACAAAGGCCATACAGCTGAAACATCCATAAATGCCAAGTCAAATTATTATAAATATTATAGCACATTTAAAACAACAGGCATTGATCCATAGTGCTTTCTAACAGATAGGCGAAAAAGCCAGTTTTATATAATAAAAAAATCATGGTTTAGCTTATAATTTATTTTTTATATATTCTTCTTGATGTCAAGTCAGCATGACAAAAGTAGAATATATATACACATATCTTTCATGTGCCAGGGACACAAAAATACCAGCAATGGAAGAATCATCCATTTACTCTCAGACTTAAGGTAATTTTTCCATTGTTGCTTTTCTACTACATGAGCAGCACAAAGATAGAATTGTTGACCTTGTCTGGCCCTTGAAAAATAACTAAATGTTTCATTTGGACCGCTGTAAATCTTTGATCCAGGACACCTTCACACAAGCTCTGCCCTAACTAGATGGCTTCTGAAAGACGGCAAATAGTTTTTGAAGCTTCTTTGATGGAGACGACAGCTTGGAGCCGTAATAAGGAGGTTAGTTGTGCTCTGATTGCAGCACTCCTTTGAATTGAGCAATTGTGAATCACTTTTCACCACCACAGTGGAAAAGTTGGACACCAACTGCTGCCATTTGAATGCAGGTTATTTTCCAGCTCATTAAGCATATTGATAACAGTAAACAAAAGGGTAGATTTTAGGAAGGTTCAGAATCGCACCCCGCTAAGCGCTTTCATTAAAAGTTTTTTGGTATGGTTTGTGTGCATCAAGGAAACTGATAATATATATTAATGAGCAAAATAAGGAGGAAATTGCTCTATACTCCATCACCTTGTTAAGTATCATATAAATACAGAATGGTTGGAGAAGAATTATGACAGAAGTTTTCAATATGCCCCCACAACCCTTTTGGATGAGCTTCTATCATGATTCAGATTTATGTTTTATAAAAAGGACTACCAACCTAATGTTACATAACAACTGTCAAAGAAATATTAGTGTAATTATTTTGTAGAGTTGAACTGCCAGTGTTTATGTTGCTGTGATCAACTCAAAATTTGCAGACTGAGATAACTGACCTCCCTGAACCTGACTCTGTTGGAGGTTTCTTTTTTCTAAAATTGAATTTGCATTTCTTGAGTTTCGCTGTATGTTATTGTAAGGTCTTGATCGCCCCCAGCTACTGAAGACCTGCGCTGCTGAGCTTGGGGAGCCGCTACAACGTGTCTTCAACCTCAGCCTGCAGCTGGGGAAGGTGCCCACCCTCTGGAAGACGTCCTGCATCGTTCCAGTTCCCAAGAAGAACCGTCCGAGCGAGCTGAATGACTTCCGACCAGTGGCACTGACATCACACCTCATGAAGACGCTGGAGCGGCTCTTCCTCAACCTCCTCAGGCCCCAGGTGCAACATGCTCAGGACAAGTTGCAGTTTGCATACCGGGCAGGTGTTGATGTGGAAGACGCTATTCTCTACATGCTGCATCGAGCTCAGTCTCACCTAGACAAAGGGAGCGGCATGGTTAGGATCCTCTTCCTGGATTTTTCGAGTGCCTTCAACACAATCCACCCCCCATTGCTACAGGAAAAACTGAATGGGATGCATGTGGACCCCTGCCTGGTTGACTGGATCTCCAACTACCTCACTGACAGGCCACAATATGTCAGACTGAGGGACATTACATCAGAGACCCTGATCAGCAGCACAGGAGCACCCCAGGGGACGGTGCTGGCCCCGCTTCTCTTTACCCTCTACACCTCGGACTTCTGTTACAACTCTGAGTTGTGTCACATACAGAAGTTTGCTGACACAGCCATCGTCGGGTGTATAAGGGGAAACGAAGAGGAGGAGTACCGGAACCTGGTGAGGGACTTTGCTGTGTGGTGCCGCACAAACCATCTGTGGCTAAACACAGCAAAAACAAAGGAGCTGGTAATTGACTTTGGCAAGTCTGGACAAAGCTTTCGACCAGTACAGCTTGAGGGAGTTGACGTGGAGGCGGTGGACTCTTACAAGTACCTCGGGCTGTGGCTGGACAAAAGACTGGACTGGATGACGAACACCAACCAGCTGTACAAGAAGGGCCAAAGCCGACTTTACTTCCTGAGGAGGCTGCGGTCCTTCAACATCTGCAGGAAACTCCTGTGGATGTTTTATCACTCTGTGGTTGCCAGCACCCTTTTCTATGCTGTGGTGTGCTGGGGGGGCAGCATCTCAAAGAGGGACACATCAAGACTTGAGAAGCTGATCAGGCGGGCCGGCTCTGTGGTCGGCATGGAGCTGGAATCGCTGGTGACAGTTGCAGAGAAGAGAACATTGAACAAACTGCTTGGCATCATGGATGATGCCAGCCACCCTCTGCACACTGTCATCAGCAAACAAAGGAGCCGGTTCAGTGGAAGACTGCTCCTCCCCACATGTAAAACTAATAGACTCAGAGACTCCTTTGTCCCCCGTGCATTTAAACTGTATAACTCCTTACTGGGGGGAAGGGGGGACAGCAGAAGGACAGAGCGTGGGGAGGAATAACTTACACAGCCTGTATCAACCTCAAGTCTATACTTTATACATTAATACTCTTAATAATTTATCATTATTGTTTTTTTAATACTTTGGTGATGTGGCGTGTTTTCTTTAAATTTTCTTTATATTTTTTATATTTCTTATTTAATATTCTGTCTTTCATCTCTTTTTTAATGTTGTACTGTACTGTGTGCTTTACAAATCTAAATTTCCTGGAAGGCACTGCCTGAAAGGATCAATAAAGTTCTATCTATCTATCTATCTATCTATCTATCTATCTATCTATCTATCTATCTATCTATCTATCTATCTATCTATCTATCTATCTATCTATCTATCTATCTATCTATCTATCTATCTATCTATGACTTATGTTGTAAACTGGTGCAATATACATGAAACTGAATTAAATCATTTATTTAAACCATTTATCTGTAACTTCAGCTAAAGGTTTAAACTTTTCCATCACTTGCTGACTGATTTTCAGACTCAACTATATCACAGGTTAGCCATTTTCAATCCAATACAGTGGCATTTTCTCTTCAACAAGAACATGTAGACAGATAGCTGAATGATAATGAGGTGCAGCCAGACCATTCTGCAGCACAGAATGATCTGGCTACTAGTGTACATAGTCTGACATAGGAAGACACACACTTCTACAGAAAAGTAATCATGTTGCTCATTCAGTATATATAAAAGCTCCCTACCTGACTACAAGCAAAGTTTTTGTGTAGAAAGGTGGACATAAGCCACATAACATTCTGTTTTTCAGTTTTCTAATTTTACAATTCCAGGTGCTACAGACAGCATTATACTTCCTGTTCCTGTACTTCCTCTTAAAGTTACATTTATTTGTTTGAATAAAACAAACAGCCTGTTTAAAAGACACCGTTTTAAAAAGCCGTCACCTGTCTGAGTTTCTCCCATGTGGGAGCCATCTTGTGCTGGAGCTTGAAGAGAATGCACACCTTAAAAGCAACTCTTTTATGCGTTAGATGAGTAAACAGGGTCTCAAATCTGACTGGACAATTGATGTGCAATGACATTCAAAGCACAAATGCACAATCACAAATGCACAATCACAAGTGCGCTGCTCATTGTGAATGTCCAGTACTGATGACTGATTGTGTATCTATGGATTGAGGTATTGTTGTCAGAAGAATCTTCAGAAAATCACATGCAGTTGCTGTTTACTTTGTCATCTCCCTCTCAGAGCTCTGACTTGATTGTCCAGAGTGAACTGGAAAAACCAGCCCACCACCCCCTGCCCAATATATGTAACTGCACTAGGCGAGAAGCAGAGAAATGGTCTGTTCTGAAGACAGCACAATCCAGCACTGTACTGTTATTGCCGGCTGTTAGGACTACAGTTTGGTTTGAAACTTTTCCCCTTGTTATTTTTGATATCTTTTTCCTTTTTCAGGCTGCAAATAAATGGCTGCTACCGACACCTTTTCTTACAACACAATTGCAGTCAGACAATGGAAAGGAGTGCATGTCTAAAATAAGGGTTTTGCTCAGCTTCTCCATGTAGCAAGGACCCCCTGAAGTAAAGATACCTGCCACACCCACCTCACCTGCTCCCAGCTCCTCACTCAACACCTGCTTCCACTCCCAGATTACTCCCTCAGTATACTTACCTTCAACTCTACACTGCTCACCTGTCAGATCATCTGTGTTCTTTGTGCCACTGTGCCCCAGTACTCTCAGTTCATGCCTTACTAATTTTTTTTTAACCTTCTCTTGAACTTAAGATTGTGCCTCAACCAGCTCCCTGTATTTTTGTTTGCCTGCCTGGTGTTCGTAATCTTGTACCAGCTTTGGTAAGTAAAGCTTGCTTCTTGTTTTTTTATATCTGCCTCCAGTGTTGTGCAATGGGATCCTTTAATCTGAACTCTAACAGTCGAGTTCCCGTGTCAGTCTACAATATATATTTTTGGGCTCCATCGGGAACCTTTCATTTTGCCAACATTAGAGTCTAATGTTTGCTTTCCAAATTGCACTACTTCCTGTCTCCTCTGAGAGAAAGGTGTTGGGTCAGATCTTAATTTAGACCAATAAATTTAGGCCCCTAGCTGCTGGGGGAGGCACTGTCATGGCAAGATTGATTTTTATCGCGTCAGCCCTGAAGTGTGTATGTGGAAGTGTGTGGGGAAACAAAGGGTGGTGTAGGGCCTCTGAGCCTCCTCCGGGATTTAAAATGGCTCTAACCATCTGCTGAAAACAGTCAATACATCCCAAAGCATCATGTAGCCCCCCCCAAATACTACTCTGATTGACTTGAAAGGTCACAAGCGCATCAGGAATAAGCAGCCAATCAACATGCATGCCTTTACAGAATGCCAATATCTCATCAGCTCTTTTAAACGGCCATCATGCTGACATTAGCTCTCACCTGCTTGAATAACCTGAACAAAGCACAGCTCTTTAGAAAGAAAACTATCCAAAGACCGACTCGAGTATCCAGTCATCCAAAATAGAAAGGTATTATAACTGCATGAATAAACTATAGGCTTTAAAAGTCTCCACCATGCTAATCCACTATTTCTGTCCCAAAGGACGCATACAGTAAAGTATAGTGAAGACATAAGTCAAAAAATAGAGTTTGAAAATGCATTTTCAGGTGCATGATATATGAATGAATAAATGATGAGATGTGTGCTTTCAGCAGCAGCGGCAGTTGTGTTTGCTCAGACCTGAGATCTCCACTTTCAGTGACATGATCACAGAAGTAAAACGCAGATTTTGTTTTAGTATTTCTGCTCCTCTGCACTTCAGAATCCTTGAATCCCGACAAGAATTTGACACAGAGGTTGCCTCTTCAGTATTGACTCCCGATATTGATATTATTGCTCCATCATGTACACAGTCGGTGGCTTAGAGATCCATGCGAAGCAAGATGCATCTCTTGATTAAACAGCAGCTCATTACTGCAAAGTCTCTTATCTCGATCTCATTGAGCTTCAGAATCCTTTCATGATCCCATATGGCAGAGATCCAAAGCACTGCCCTGCCGGGAAATTTTGCATTATCCTTAATTCACCAGGACGTTCTGCTTTCCTCGTTGCGCCAACAATAAAAAACAAATCGAAGGTAAACAAAAGTAGCTCACTGTAATAAAGTCTGCTGTTAAATATATGTAGATAATTTAGTTTCTAGTTTATTTTGACATTGCCATACTAAACAGCTGAACATGCTACATGTGTGTCAGAGGACAGAAGAAACCAAATAGTGATTTGATATATATTTGACCTTTATTCAAGCTTTGTTTTTCATGAAATAATCAGTACTTAATGAGCATTGATTTCTAGCTTGGTGGCAAGTTGGAAACATTCTTCTAATTCAAAGGGGTTCAAATAAAATTACACACAAACATGAGTGTGATCCAAAATGAAAATTAGAATGCAATTAACGGAGTTTTAAAGAGGAAGCAATTTATTATGCACTTTATAACATTTAAAATGGGCACAAATGAAAACAGACACTACAGCTTGGAACATTTTAACATGAAAATGTTTAAAAGCACTGACACCAATGTGATATATTTTGTGTATTTACTAGTGCTGTCAAAAATATCGCGTTATTAACGCGTTAACGCAAATCAATTTTAACGGCGTCAATTTTTTTATCGCGAGATTAACGCGGGCGGGGGTGGGTAAGACGGGGGCATGGTTGGCGAAGTCGAGGGCGAGGTGTTCGCCGTCGGAGTCCGACAGGATCTCCTGCTGGTGGTGGTACAGCAGCAATATTCTCGCTCGCCTTTCTGTCGGCTCCTTTTCCCCGTCCCGAACCGTGTGCCGCTGATCCAGATGCTCCGCCAGGTGACGGCGGCCTGGGGTGCGCGCGTGAAGATTGACAAGACCAAAGTTTTCTGTGTGTGTTGTCAGAGTGAACTGAGTTATCATCGTAGTTTATCCAGTCTGTAATACTACTTGATGGCCAAACACAGCTGACGCGAATTCTCCGCCTCCTCCTCATATAAAATGATATTTCAAGGGACATTTAGAACAGATAAAAAATGTGCGATTAATTTGCGATTAATCGCGAGTTAACTATGACATTCATGCGATTAATCGCGATCAAAAATTTTAATCGATTGACAGCACTAGTATTTACATTATCCCAAGTGTTTCCCACAGTACTCCAACTTAGAAAAAGCTTTCATTTTTATGTAATGTAATGTTGCATTTTATTCCGGTTGCTTGTCAGTGACATCACATCCTCTTCACTTCAATGAAAACACAGGATGACACTTATGTGAGTGCAGAAATAAAAAGAACTTGGTGAACTAGCCAGCTAGCCATTCTTGATTTTTTCATTGTATTGTTTGCATTGATTCCTTATGAGGAATCACAGTTATGTTAGTAGGATTTTTTTGACCTGAGATAGCAGCACTGGGCTACCAAACAATTGAATTCACCGTGTAACAGTAGCTGTATGAGTAGTCTTATGGTAATCTAATGGTAAGTTAGCAATTAAAGGAGTCAGTAAAAGACATGTTTGTGTACAAACACTGAGGGTTTTTTATACAGTGGACATATAGTTAGTGAACTGTGTGATACTCACTGAATTACTGCATTAAATTTAGTGTATGTTTTTAGGACTATTGAAATAGAATTCCTTAGTCCACCTTTAATATTACATTAGATGGTGTTACTTGTGACTTTTAAAAGATTTACTTGATATAATATGTGACTAAATGTAGCCTGAGTAAAATTTCAATACATTGCCTTGTCGGTGAACGGGATTTCTGCCTGTGTCACATCCGCTAGATTTTCACTGACGGTAGTGAAGACAGCTCCCATGATCCCACGCCATCAAACCCCAGTCTTTTGTTATTGTTTCGATAAAGAGACCCCTTGCGGCGGAAATTACATACCGTGCGTTCGATGACTATGTGGAGCATAAAATTCTGACTTCTTGCTCCGTTACGTAAGCGCCACACTATACTGTACGTACATCTGAGGCCTCCGCCGACGGTTTTGGACAGTGCCAGATAGTGGATGCCCAAAAGCAACAAAGCAAAATCAATTCCGCATGACAAGGTGCTTGGATGATACCAGAAGTCTGGGGCTCATCTCGTTCAGTCGAGCATGAAGGGTGCAAGCATTAATAAAGCACCAGACACAGAGTACAAAAAAACAGGCTTAGAGAATGCAAGGAATGATTTATAATAGAGAAAAGCTGGTAATGGTTTGGGGGTAAACAATAGTGTCCCTCTGGCCTGGTCTGCATTTCATACCACTGTGATGAAGCTGTCATAAGCACGCACCACTCCGGTAATACAATCCTCCAGGGGACGCTTAGTTTTAATTTGGATGTCAAGACAATGATTGACTTTTATTGTTTGTTGTGAGTGTGTGAGTGTGTGTGTGTGTATGTGTATGTGTGTGTGTGTGAGAGAGAGAGCCTCCTTTTATTCATACTCGTCTCCGTCTATCTACATTTTCAGGTGCAAATGAATATTTAATTTTCTTGTGCAAAAACATTCACCCTCCAAAATGTCAACTACATATACCGCCGACTTCCACCTTTATCTCCCACTTCATTTTTCCTTTTCTCCTCCTCCAATGTCTTTAAAGGAAATGAGAGTGCCAAAAAGACACTTGGAGCATCACTTGTTGAGATTGATTTTACTTCGTGGTTCCTTCATATATAGAGAGGTATTAAAGTGGTAACTCTTCCCATTTGCCACAAACCAGGTTTGTCATTTGGTGTCAAACACAGTTTAACCCTCTTTATGGGCATAAAGTATAGCTGTTACACCAAAGCAAGGAAATATTTCATGTTTTATGTGTTATACGGGCTAGTAAAGGCCAAATACATTTTGCTTTTATTTGCCAAAAAGTCATTCGCAGACGAGTGAATGTATAGTATGTAATCCTATGCCGTAATATGCTTTTGTTGAGTTAAACTCAAGATGGGTCGAATTCACCAATCCTTTTTCTCTCTTCACTGATAATAGATGCAGAGTTTAAACTGTAAAAAAAAAAAAAGCATAGTGCTTTTGGTCTCAAACAGCAGTAATGGTATGCCATTTTCGGTTGCATTTGGAGTAGTCATGATGAATCAAGCTAGTAAATCAATGCTAAGTATATTTTTTGAGCCAAAGTGGACTCCAACTTGTGAAGGACTCCAAGCAGAACATTATATTTAACTATCATTCACTTTTCACTCACTGCACTTTATTCTACCTTTTGCCTTTTATTCATGTACATGTTTTATCATATTTTGGGTTAAAATTGCAGAATAACATTTGAAAAACTAGCAGAGCGGTTGATCCTGCTCCTCTACCAATAAGACACTTCTACAGCTTGATTTCTTTTAAAAGCAACCGATACAAAAATTTCACTGAGTTACTGTATATCCCTGTCAATTATTTTACTTCTAAAACACTCACTTTAAGTTTTTCGACTCTTGTATGTAGTGTGCTGCTGTTTGGAAAGTTGATAAGCCCGAGGGCTACAGAATTTTTGAACTTCTGTTCAAACCGAATGCATTTTTAAAATATGACTTTAACTGAACTTCACTGGATCAAATCAGACTTATGAGTTTTTCTCATCAATAGCAATAGATATTGGGGAGTTTGGATTCATGTTTCCGTTCATCTAATAACAAAATATCATGGATTATTTTAAAAAGTGTTTAGAAAAAAGGCAGTATGTGAGGGAAGAAATTGATTAATGCAGTTTAATTGATGCAAAGAACGGAAAAGGATGCATGGACTCAGAGCACAGCGGCTCAACAGGAGCTTGGCTTTCATACACAAGCTAGTCCCCAAGTGATAAATAGATGTGGCATGGATCATCATCAGAAGAGCCTCACATCCTCTTGAACAACCGCACGTCATAAACAGCATCTCATTAAAATTGCTTATCTCTGCCGGCTATCTCATCTCAAAATCAATGCTCTTTGATACAAGTGCATACTGTACGCCCAAGTCCCCACAATGTTGCACCACATATTTGGAGCAGATTCACGGTGAGAGCAAACAGATGATCATTTGTAAAGGATCCATGCATTCATGTGTAGACTGTGTCCAGGAAAGACAAGCACAAAAAAGGGAGTCTGGGCTTCTTCATAGAGCCTTTAATGTTGTTATTAAAGCTTCCCTGGAAGGCGTAAATATCGACCTGAGCGTGGACTCCTTCACAGACCAGTGCACTTTGCTGTCCCGCCCCGCTAGTGCCATCAAATCAATCAACCTTTCTAATTAACTGCATCCAAATGAGGCATCGTCTTCTGTGCCTCCAGAAAGACCCTTTTCCACATCACCTTGTGCACACACAGGATGCTCTGCATGCCCTGAGCTTGGTGCTATTTCTGCCTACACCCTGCCTCTAACCTCACACTCATCGTCCTCACAAAGTCCCCACTACTGAACATTTTTCAAAGAGATCCAAACAGCACATTTGACCCAGCACTTCATTTTTTACTGTAGCTTTTTAGGGATTTTGCCTGTTTAAACCTGCTCGCATTGAAGCAGAATTTATCGAGTTCACTTCAGCGATTTAGTATTTCGCAGTAGAGTGACAGATAAACTCTTTAGAAGGATGCAGAATGTCTGTGAGCGCTGTGGATCTATGACAAAGTTTCTCTTTGAGGGCTGATAAAACAGGAAACTCTGCAAGGAACAGCTGCTCAACAGTACAAAACAGACCCTGCGAGCCAACTCTCTCTCTCTCTTTTCTTCTTGTGTTCTTAAATACTCTCTCTCCCCCTCGCTGCTCCTGACGGAGTCGGGGAGTGGAGCTCCTCTTAGCGACACCCCCAGGGCACTTGGAGGGGCTCCAGATGTGCTCCTCCAATACTGTGGACCGCAGCACATCTGGTGTCTTTCCATGCATCCAGCTCTTGTTCACTTCATTTACAATCAGTCCACATTTTCAAGCTCAATCTGAAAATCAGCTTCTTCTCTGTTTTTATGCCCACTCTCTCTCTCTCTCCCTCTCTCTCTCTTTGGGTTGTAGCATTAATTGAAAATGCAAAGTGTAATCAGATCAGCTGAATAAAGATGAGTGGCTTAAAGATGGGAGATATGAGTGACAATTCACATGGCTCTGCACGAGAAATGAAGAGGCTGGTTGAGATAATGGGGGATGCGGGTTTGATCAGTCGCTAATGGTCTGTTTTGGCAGGCGGTTTGGCTGATCCCCCCTGCCCTCATATACTGGCTGCAGTTACTAGAAATGATTTTTACTTTGAAAGGCATCTCTGGAAAAAAATGATAGTAACAAATTAGCATACTTGTATCTGTATCAGGCCTTTTTTTGAAAACGACATAATGTTATCTGTTTCAAAATAGCAGCTTCACGTTGACGTATGTGCATGTTGCTGTACATGATGCCAGATGAAAACAAGCCACAGCTGAATAGTAAATGTAAAAAAGTAGTTGCATTTCTTTAATAATTCTAAAAGTAGTTAGTTACGTGTTGCATTTTTAAGACCCCTTCTGTGAAAATCAAGTTTTTACCTTGTTCTCATGTCCTTATGGGTTTTTTTTATATGCTGGGAGACAAGCCATGAGTGAAATAAGCAGTCAGTGTCATGGCTGAGCATTTCCACCTTGAAGCTTCAGCGTACCAATGACAGTCTCATAAACACAGACAGCCAAGGTGTCGTATG
The DNA here is from genome assembly GCA_024666655.1 of Dascyllus trimaculatus. NCBI lineage: Eukaryota > Metazoa > Chordata > Actinopteri > Pomacentridae > Dascyllus > Dascyllus trimaculatus. The sequence continues at coordinate 21,819,580 of CM045464.1, read as the reverse complement.
TGACATACCTGAGAAACCAATCCTGTCAACTTGCAGGGTTATCTTTATTTTTCTTCAAATTTTTTTTTTTTCCACGTCACACATGTACGGCTGCATCACTCCAGTGGTACAACTTGCAGGTGCTTAGCGTGTAGTCTTACAGTGTTTGAGTTTGAGTGAAAGGTGAGCTGGTGTGCTCAGCTGCAGCGAGCGGAGAGCAAGGCAGAGACTACATAGATCTGTGTATTCTAGAGGAAGCAACCATGTAGAATTAAATTCCATTCTCGTGAGAAAAAGGCCAACATGTACTTTCGATACACCAAAGTGAGTTTTTAGGGGTTGAATCAATGACTACAGGTTCAAGTACATTAATTATTTAGCAAAATTCAATCCTAAGTCTATACACTCTCACATTTTCTGTATTAAACACATGTAAATAGAAATAAGACATTACATTTTAACAAGCAGCAGTCTGCATTTACTGACTATCAACAGCTCGCTTCATTCAACTCAAAAGATAATCATGAAATCTTTTTAAGTGACTAATGTTAGCAAAGCTAGTAACACATTACCCTGAAAATACCATCTAGAAGCCACATTTGTTCTTTTTCAGCAGAATCACTTCTCCTCAACCTCAGGTCCCTGTTCCAAGCTGACATGTCCCAGATCAGTCTCTCCACTGAACAGGCCGAGACAAAAAGCAGAAGCTCTTAGGCGGGGTGGTGGTGGTGGGGGACTTTTGTGTCTGTACGTTTGTCCTTGTGCGTTTGTCAAGGTTGTCCTTGACGATTGATTGTTGCTGTTTATTGTAGACAGTGTACAGTACGCCTGTGTTGGCCATCAAAGACGCGGAGGGAGACTCTATTTCACTTAAAACGTGGGGATAATGGCTCACAGTTTTCCAGATATTGAGACACTGGATTGTGCACATAGGTGACATAAAGAGTTGAGTAACAAATGAAAAAAGAGAGCTAGACAGAGGAGTATGATGCTGTACTCCTCCACCACCTCCACACAGAAAGCAAAGAGTTATGGTCGACACTCCTCTATCTAAGTACAGGAAAATGAGTAGCAGGAAGGGGTTTCCAATTTTGTACCGACAGAGCGTCAAATGTCATCTTTTGTTTGAATGATGTTCAGTCTTCAGTCTTTAAAACAATAGCAAATCCTGACGCTGAAGAACCAACTAGAGAATATTTGGTGTTTTGTGCTTAAAAAGAGCAATTAATCAATTATTACAATAGCTAATGGGCACTTCTTTTAACTCCATCTAAACTATATTACATAATTTTAAATTATAATTTCTGTATTGTGTAACTAGCTAAAGTGCTTTATACTGATAATCTAAAGGGAGAACAGGAATCAGAATGGACTAGATGATTAAGAAAAGAAACTTGACTGTATTCAAAGCAATGACTTTTCTATATTGGAAAATAAATGCCACTCAAATATTAAGATCCCAGTCATGAGTCCTTCTGATAGCTTGAGACAATAATTTCCTCTCCTGCTTTCTCCTTCGTGTTACCATATTCATACTGTGACTGTGCCAAATTATCCTCACCTGCCAACATTTCAATGGGGATTAATGGAAATAGTGCAGGGTGCCAGCCAAATAGACTCAGTGGGCTGATGCCCAAAATGTTTGCTTTCCATTACTCAAGGCGATATTTTTAAAGACAACGTGCAAATGTGACGAGAGCACGATAATGCAGTTGATAAAAAACATTGTTGACAGTCAGAGTAGTTTAACCTGCACTCTGGATTTTGCTTTTTGTTTTGTTTTTTTTGTTTTTTTTAATAGAAAAAACGCTGCATCTTAAAAGAATCCTTTAGCGCTGTGAGGAACTTGTAAAAGTCTTTTGAGTACAGAACTACATCATCACCTGGGGTTTGATTGTAAGATACTATAACTGGCTTGTTGATAATTTAAGAGTTTATTTAATTAATGCTGGAGTCAGGGCAGATGTTGATGAATAAAATTCCTGCAGGGAGGACTCGGGTTGCAAGTACAATATCTTCGAGCACAGGCACTAATTAAAAACATCAGGATCCAGGAGTCAGGGATGAAGAATAATCTTCTAATTTATTTTTGGCTGCTTTGTAGCGCATGTGTCCATGAAAATCTTTCTCAGAGGGCTCGCTTGACATACATTTTAAATGATGTATCCTATTTAATTCACCTATTATCCTTTATCGACACTGGACTAATGTTACAGTGGTTATACAGTATAAGACATAATTATAGTACAGTACCATATGCTTGTTTTTACTCTAGTTAGACTTTTACTTATTACATTTAATGATTTCAACTAAGAGTCTGCATAAAGGCAATCACAGCAGGTTACAAACACATAACCTGCAGGACTTAGCTTGGGTTTTTTTATGTTGCCACATGGTTCCCTGCTTTAATTGAGCATTTATTTTTTTGAAGCGCAGTAGAAATAACGTGTCATTACTAAATATCTCGTTGGTTTAACACATCTCAGACTGGCAGCAAGACAGATTCCTTCTCACTTCTCATAAGCTAGATACAATTTAACTGTGAACATATGCATTATTCATTTTTAAAGCCACATTCTCTGAGTGGATCATTTGGCCTGTGATCATGCCTTGCGGGGGAAGTCTGTTTATTTTTTATAGAAATAATCTCTCAGTAGGAGAAAAGTTGCCCATGTGAGAAATCAGATTTTCTGGCAATGCACCAGAGTACAGAGGAGGAGTGCAGAGGAATACAAGTGGAGAGGGGAAACTGTATGAGCAGGATTTTCTTTTGTTATAGACCATCAGACAAGACAAACAGCCCTCGTTGTGACGACTGACTGCTAATTGCTACCTCAAAACCACTTTACAATCATTATCCTTACTACCTGATCTTTTGTTGGCACTTGTGCTGTTCGTGATCCTGAACTCGGAGGCTGCAGCCGGCGTTAAGTGTTTTGCTTAATAAGCTAATTTCGCTTACTGCTGTCCACTCTCCCTTTCCATTCCCCTTCAATATTTCAGGTTTAGGCCTGTACGACTGCGTGTGAATGTGCATGTGTGCCTTGAGTGTGGGTGTAAACAATGTGCACTACATAGTTGCCATACCTAATGTGCTTGTTAGCCATCTTGGAGTCCCCTGAGGCGTGTGTCCCTATCCTAGGACTTATTCATGGTGCGGTTTTAACAAGCACTGTCGATGTGAGGCCATTGAGAGCTTGCAAGATTGCAGTCAATGGCAATTTCATGTGCCACACAGAGTGCAAATGAGCTCTGCAAATATTACTGGGGCACTCAGTCTCTGTCAGTGACAGCAGGAAGGCTCAGGCACAATGGCCACAGGCTGGAGGTAGAAGATATAATTGTACTGAGAGCAGCAGCTTCAACGGTCCGAGGAAAATTAGCAAACTTTACCTGCATGCAGGTAAATTAAACTTAATTGTTTAATTACGAAAAATAATTTAGTGTTGAGGTAATGCTGGTACTTTGGAGCACAATCTCAAGGACAGGATAAAACTTTTGCCTCTGCTTTTAAAGGAACAGTTTGACATTTTGGGAGACATACTTTCTTGCCAAGCATTAAATGAGAAGATTGAGGACGCTGTCATGTCTGTTTGCCAAATATGAAGCGGCAGCATACAGACGGGTACTTTAGCTTAGTGTAGAAAGTGGAAACAGGAGGAAACTAGTAGCCTGACCAAGGGTAACAAAATCCCGCCAACCAGCAGCTCTAAAGCTTGCTTCAGGCAATCAGTGCACTGTCTGTACACAAATATTAAACTCACAGAATATAACTTGTTAATTAGTGAGCTTTAGATATGCTGGTAACCATATTTTGTAACCAACAGGTAAACTGTCCCCCCTTGTTTCCAGTCTTTATGCTAATCTAATATAACTTTTTACTGGCAGTTGTCTCAGATTTAGCAAACAGACAGAGAGTTGCAGTCAAAAAGCAAATTACCCAAAATGTCAATTCTTTTAAATCATTATAAAAGACTATTATAATAAACATTACTGTCAAAGGAGAAAAATTACAAAATGCTATTGTGTTATAAATTATATTAGCGTGCACAAAACAGCAGCAATGCCACAATATTTGCTTCAATTTACTCGTACTACACATTTAACTCCCTGTCCTTTAAAATGCCAGAGCTAGCATCGTCTGTGTAATTAGATTGAAAACAATACCTACAGAATTAAAATTACAAATTCACAGCAGGTCAAAAAAGGAAACAGTTTCTTATTTGAGAACAGAATAACTAGTTTAATTAAGCTCAGATAAATTAAGTAATGGGGTATCAACTACAAAATGCATCATTATTAACACTGAAGATTCGTTACTTTAAATAAAAGTGCACTGGGGAAAATATCAGGGCATTGGAATCTTAAAAAAAAAGAACCAGAAATTCAAAGACTAAATGTGTCTGAATAATGTTAATCTTCCCCCTTCATGCCATTTAGGTAAATCCATTAGCAGGTAGAAGGCTCTCAAAGTGTCATGATTGCTTCTCTGTTATTCCTGCATGTCCAGAAATAACTTGTGCCTTGTACGCTACTGAATTATGAAGTGGGACATGGTTCGAACTGGCAGCACTCCCAAATGAAACAATGTTCCTCAGCCTCAAATATGACAATGAAGTGTGAGGAGTGAAAGTGTGAGGGTATGAAATATATCAAGAATCAAGGAGAATAAGGGAGGAGGGCATAAGCGGAGACCTCTGAGAGGAGGGGGAGCAAGAAGAAACCCACTTCATGAATTAACAAACCCGTGGTAATGGAGTCTAAGGTCTCATTGCTATTTGTGATGGAGGCAGCCATGCATTCACTCTCTACTTATTAGGAGGGAATGGGGAGACACAGTTCTTTTGATTAATACTCCCGCCTCTGTGGGGTTGGGTAGGAGTGGAGGAGACAAGCAGGGAGAAGAACAGAAAGAAGAGGGACGATAAGATTACCATGAGGGGAACAAAACATTATAAATCTATACCTGAAAAATGTCTGACTCACCGCGGTAGGATAATCACAGGACAATCATAACAGGCCAGATTAGCAACACAAGAGGTGTAGCGAAGCCGAACAATGGCCATGAGTCATAATGCTCTTTGACTAAATATAACGTAGTGGAAGAAAAAAAATGGTAGGGCAGATTTCTGCTGAAGAAGAAACATGCTTTCAAAAAGAAGCCTGGGTGAAATTCATCTAAAGAGGATGGAAACACCATATAGAGGTGCGATATGAAGGTTAAAATGACATAAGGATTTATTTGACATATTTTAAAAAGCGGCTATTTGTTATGTCAAATCAAGTTCTTGCAGGACTGGTTCAGCTTAATCTAAATGTCCTATACAGTAATGTGTTTTGTGGTTCTTATAAACTTGGGCATGTAAAATAAAAGCCCTTCAATATAAAGCAAACTAAATGCTCTGCTCTGTCTTCTAAAGAGTGAACACAAGACTTTATGCACTCCCTACATCTGAGGAGTCCTTTTATTTTTAATGGCAATGTCACTTTAACAATCAAAACTCCTTAGTGATAGCATGCTGTGCAGCTAATGTAGCTGACATAAAAATTACCTTTGTGTGTGTGTGTGTGCCCACAGGTCAGATCCCTGTGGAAACTGTAATGCTGAGGCAAAAGTCAGAGATGATGGAAAATTTAAAAGCCAATTTCAAACCACTAAAGAAGGACTGGTTGGGTTGCTGTGTTTTGTCACCTTATGTGCTTCAGTCCAACCTAAACTCAGTTGGTGTTTACATTTGCTTGCTTCTCTCCTGCTCTCTGTGCTCACGTTTTCTGCATTTTAATACAGCTGAGTTCCCAATAAAGCTGATCTCATTTACATATTTTTCTGTTTCTGCTGTCAGACAACAAAACAACTATGAAACATTGACTGAAACACAGTCAATTAAGACTTGATATCAACCAGCAGCCACTTCAGAGCCATTTCCAAGCAGTTTGTCTGTATTATTAAACTACTGATTTTATAACCACAGTGTTGTCCTGCAAACACACCACATATGAGTTAAAAACGATGGCTGTGCATGACAAATGATCGCACAGAGAAAAAGTTCACATCCGTGTCAGGTGCCGCTGTCAACTGTTTGGATCTGTGCTGTCAATCACAGATGCAGAGAAAGTCTTCTTCCTGAAGGGGGCGTAAACAGCAGCAAATCAACTTTATTTAAAGCTACATTCAACAAACAGACTGTTTAGAAAAAGGGTTAAAACCAAGGTTTATACAGTAATGGAAAACTGATCTATATTTTCAGTATTTTGAGCTGATTTTAATTCATTCTTTGAAAAGGGGCACAACATGGGATTTTTAAAGATGACAAAAAAGGTTTTCTTTTTTTCTATTCTGCCTGCTCTTGCCGGACTAGCATTTACATGTTTCCATATAAAGATCCTGACAGGCTTTACATTTGCAACAACTGCAACTACACAATTTTTTTCTATTTCTGGACCCACTGCAACCTCCAACATGAATTTACTGCTAAGAGTCAAATGGCTCATCTGTGCCTGCCTGCATTACAGTCAAGAGACCACACCGGCTACTGGAGCTTTTGGAATTTACCCTGCCCGATTTTCCTCTATATTCTGTCCTATTAAGGTTCAAACCTGCTACTGACCAGACAGCATGGAATATAAGAGATTCACTACCTTTTCAGTTTAACTCTTATGTAGTCCTCAGCATTGACCATGTTATGAAGTAAAAATCACAAAACACCACTGATTCATATTCTTAGCTATGAATTGTGAGGTTTTTTTTTTCAGTGATTTTGTTTTAAATGTCCATAATCATTTAATTATGCCATTTATGCTCACCCAAAGGCCTGCTCATTTTCTTTTAATAATCAAAAGCCCAGACAGGCTTTGTGTAACATTTTGTTTCAAAGTACATAACTAGATTTCCTTGACTGTCTGTCTGGTCCGTCTATAGACTGTAGGTTCAAAAAAGGTATTTATAATTTGTAAATGCTGATGTCCCTGTGTGAAATCCAGCCTTTTCATCTTTTTTGTTGTTTTGCTGCGGAGGTTGTTTGATGCTCTGTACAACAGTGTTAACGGGTCACATTTAATCCCACAACTTTGTGTCACGATGAAGCACAATTGCAGTCATTTTAGTGTTTCAAAGCTAAAAGTAAAGGCCAGACTTTATGCTCTGATTGAGGTTTTAAAGGACAAATGCTCCCTAAAACATTGTTTCAACCCATGGTACTCACATAAATAACATCAGGTTGAGATTTTTATAGCCACACACAGTGATGATACATACAGAAATTGAAAAGTAATGTATTAGATGAGCAGTGGCATTGTGTCACATAAAGATGGTATGTTGGGTGTTGGGATAAAAAAGACGTGTCTGTGCACGTGTGTCCCTTGTGAACTTGAGATGCAGACTGTTATGGTGATATATCCATGTGCAAAGTATAATTTTAAAGATTCACAGTAAGTGCCTTTGGGAAAAAAAGGGGGAAAAGGTGCACTGGCAAATGTCAGCATTCACATTAAGATATTCAGATTTTTTCCATTAAGAGACCATTTAATTTATAATGTTATAAGACCAAGGAATGTTTTTTAAGAATTTAAAGTAGCCGTACTCTTGAGGGGCTGGTTGGACAAATTATTTTAACAAGGAGAGATTTAATACTGTGGAGTTTTACATAAAACAATACTGTAAATCTTTTAGATTTTTACTGCTTAATATAAATCTATGTGAACATACTGTATGGGGGTGGGTTTTTCTATTAAGGTGTGACTTACACTTTTATTGTAAGTGAAGGACTTTCACACTTTTACTGATATCAATGAAAGATTCTTTGCATTCTGTCAAAGTAATGGAGTTGAGATGACTGGTAGCACTTAACGTACATTATTAGCACCATGAAATATAACAGGCCTGTTTCCAGCTTTTTGGGGGCCCTTTGCAAAATCTTGTTTAGCCCCAGAACTAGAACCTTCTTGTTATGAGCAACAATACTATCCACTGCTCCACCATTACAACCAATATAAGCCATTAAAACTGCATATCTTGTACACATTTACAAGCAACACAATGAAGCCCTCACTGCATTAAGTCCTGCCTGAATATTCAGGGTTATAGACCATTGAACACAACAACATGCCTGATGCTATGAAAAGGAGCAGGAATAAAGGACAAGTACAGCGTGTGTGTGGGGAGAAACGATCAATGTCCTGAACGGGAATCGAACCTGTGAGCTGAAGATTGTGCTTTATCCAAATGAGCCTAGTGGCTGATGATACACACACAACAGAGCTATGTTTGGAGGGCAGAGAGACAACTCTTATGCATCGTGACAGTCACAAGGCTTGTAATTACCAGGAGTGTCAATGTATATTCCAGGAGAAACAAACTATGTTGGTGCAATGGGGCCTCTTGGCGGTCCTGGGGCCAAGAAACAGTTCGCCTTTACAATACGGTGCACAAAAATGTGAGGATTTACTGAAGAATGAGGGAGGATTGAATTAGAAACCTCATAATTAATTAATCCTTAATGAGTAGTTCCTGAGTAACTCAGAATACACGTCTATATAGTAGATAATGATGAGTTACTGAATTAAGTAATGATTAGAGGAGAATGGTATCAGTGAAACAAATTAATGACTACTTACTTCATAATGCTTTTCCTTTTTAAAACTGAACGAGGCAACGAATAGCACAAACTAAAAACCACTCATTTCTTAGCATTAGCCAATCAATGATGAATCCTTTTGTGTACTGTCTGGTTTTTTGGGTGGCTGTGGCTCATGTGTTAGAGTGGGTTTGCACTGATCGCAAGGTTGGCAGTTGGATCCCAACCCCTCTGGATGCCGAAGTGTCCTTGGGTAAGACATTGAACATGAAATTGCTCCCAATGGCAGGCAGGCAGGCCCCTTGTATGGAAGTGTGTCACCATTGGTGTGCAAATTTGTGTGTGAATGGGTGAATGTGAAATACACTGTAAAGTGCTTTAAGTACCATTAGGGTAAAAAGGGGCTATATAAGTGCAGACCATCTACCATGTACCATTATTAATTACTGAACTAATGCTTCAGTGAAAACTCACAATGTACTTCATCTCCATGAAGATGCTTTACCTTATTTTAGGGGACACAAAAAAGATTGATAATTGTCAGAACTGCCATGAAGGAACCTTAGTTCTCACTTCATTTTACTTGGTGGAGCACAAAGAGAGTAACTAATGATAAAGTGGTTGCCAGCAGCAGCGTCTGATTTAGGAACAGGTTATGAAGGAAGTGATCTTTGTTCAGAAAATACGTCCATCCATTATCTGTTTTTTTTGCTTAATCCTCTGTAGGGTTGCGGGTGGGCTGGAGCCGATTCCAGCTGATTCTGGCGAAGGCAGGGGACACCCTGGACAGGTAGCCACCCTTTTGCAGGGCTATATATAGAGACATACAACCAGGCATACTCTCATTCACACCTACAGACAATTTAGAATCATCAATTAACCTCAGCTATGTTTTTTGGACTGTGAGAGGAAGCCGGAGTACCCGGTGAAAACCCACGCATGCACAGGGAGAACATGCAAACTCCACACAGAAAGATCCCAGGCGTCCGAACCAGGATGCAAACTGGAGATCTTCTAGCTGTGAGGCGACGCTGCTAACCACCGAGTCACCGTGTAGTCCTTAGAAAATAGATGAATTACAAAAACACAAAAAATAACACCAAAAACAATATATACAATGATCAGGCATACCATTATGACCACCTGCCTAATGTTGTGCTGGTCACCCTAATGTGATCAAAAATGCTCTGAACAAAAAATATAAACTAAAAATAAACTACAAAATCCAAGGTTTTCCAGCAGAACACCACATAGTACCAATATGATCAGCGTTATTTTGGTTAGTAAAGGGTTAAATTTAGCCAACTGTGCACCAAATGTTTTTTAGCTGTTCACCTTCTTGAATTCTCAACCCTAGTCAGGTGTGTCTTCAAAGGACACTGATCAAATAGCGTGACCAGCACACAGGCACTCCTTTGACCGGTGACTATAAAAGGCCATCTTAAAATGCAGCTTTATTTAAATGACAGAATGCCACTGATGAAAAGAGAAAGATGAGGTTGGGCTGTTTCCTGCTGGATGTTCATAGATGTGTGACTCATTTCTGATTTTTGATTTCTGGTTTACGACTTCACTGTCAATCTGTCCATTATCATTTCAAAAGTAGTTGCATACTTAATTGTTTCATGACGTTCTTTCAGTTGTAGAGATGCTGTGTGTTGGAACAACAAATACTGGCCTGCTAAAAAGATTGAATATTAATGTTGTGTTTATATTTTTGTCCAGTATAATTAATTATCTTCCCGATTAGTTTCTTAGTCAACTTTCTCAGTCGACCAGTGATGGACTTTCATTCCATCACTGGTGTTACTGACAGTCAATATAATCACTGCAGTTGTCTTTACTCTTTACTAATTTTTCAGCACAATCACAGCACTCAAATGTTGCCTGACAGCCAAGTCATAATTTTTTTCATCCTGAAGGCTTTGAAGAAGAAAGACTAGCTGCTCTCTACGTTCAGCTGCACTTCAGTGGTTGAATATATATATATATAAATATAATTTTTCCCCCAGTTTTCACCTCAAACACAACATACTTATTAATTTTCCCCACATGTCTAGGTCAATTTGTAATGCCCTTCAAATTATGAGTGTGGCGTCGCTTGTGCACATTGTTATGAACATTTGAGCCAGCTCTGAAAAATACCCTGAAGGTAAACGGTGGAATTGAAACAAAGCTCTCCAGCTCACAAATGCTGCCAAAATCTCTGCTTGCATCAATCGAGCAACAGTTTGGTATCCTCACCTCCTCTTACTGCCCATCTCCTGCAGTTCAAACATTCCTCTTTCATGTCCTCTCCCGACTATGCAGCTGAAAAGAAAGACTGGAAGTAAGGTTGTTGTTTCTGGTTCCTTCTTATTTTATTCAAGTCCAACTCTGTGGCTAGACCTCAAAAACCACTTTCAACAAGCAATACCTGCACCTTCGGGTTACCATGGAAACTCTTCACTTAAAAATAGACCTAGAGGAATGAAAGCTACGGGTAGAATATGCCTCCTTGATGTGGTTCAGGAAGATATATGGCTCTGGGTGCACCTAAAACAGGTTAGCATCTGGCTCTATTTTACAGCATCCTTAAAGCATTACAGTGATAGCACAGTTTGGAAAGCTGGAGCAGCTCGCATTTGCTGATGCGACACTCTGCTGTAAAATGAATTTATTTTGAAGGATGTAGCTGATGGACTTGTTACAGCTGAGTGATGAATAAGTGCCAATTCCAATTTTACGTGTTTGAGCGTATTTACAGTAGATGACAATAACAAAGTGCCAGCACAAGGTGTCTTTTTCATTCCTGTGTGGAGCGAAAATCTCCACAGAGTAGTGTTTTGACAGCTATGACAGACACTGCTTCACTTGTAGGATTTACATATGCTGTAGCTGTGAAGATGCCTGACGAGGTACCGCTGGGGTATGTAATTCTGCTTTGTTCGGCTGCCACTACGGGGACGATATTTAAATTTGGTTTATGCCGTGTTGTCACATAACTTTCTGTCTTTCATTTAATAAAACCCACCCCCCCCTCCACACAGACACACACCAAAAAAAAAAGAGAATCAACATAGGTTTACAGGACACATCTCACTACTCTAGTGTCCCTCTCCCCTGTGAGTGTGTCTTGCAGAAAGTGTTTAGTGCCAAAATGTGCTGCCAGGAAATTCATTCAGTTTACAGCTTTGGAATTGTTTCAATGGGCTGATTCACCACCAGCTGCGCAAAAGCTGTCCTGATTGTGTTTACATGTCAAGCTTTAGCACACATCTTTATTCAGCATTTTGTCCAGATGTTTAACAAAATAACGCGGCCTTTAACAGTGGCGAGCCAAATTTAAAGGCACAAAAAAAACCTATACTGTTATAGCTTTCTTCGCCGTTAGAGCAATTTCAGACTTTTATGTGCTCAGTGTGGTTGACAGTGGCCATTGTGCTTTGAGAACCACAAAGGCTTTTTTAGTGACAAAGTGTAGTAAAATTACCAAACCACCACTTACAGCATATTCACTGCATGCATAGTACAGCATATTTCTCATTGGTTTATTGTGCACACGGATGTCCCACCATGCACATGTGTCTCCAATTTAGTTTAGTATGTTTTCCTGCAATGATTCATAAATTCTCTGTGTCTTTCTGTTGTTGTTCCAATTATATGTGATTGACAGGAAGACAGGCTCAGGCTCAAGTGGGTAGGGGCCTCAGGCTGTTTGCTAATTTACATTAGGTTTACTACTTCATACAAAACAAAGAGAAAGCAGTAATTTGCCTATAATGAGGGAAAACAACACATAGCAGCAGGTACTTAAAAGGAGTTATTGAGACAAATATGAAGACACAAGCTGCTGTGGTGTGAAATAAAGCCAAGGCTCTTTCTTAACAGTCAAAGCAAAGAAGAAACAGAATTTTTTTGCTGCCTCCGTAGATGCCGACACAACAGCTGTAGGTGAAAATAGAAAAAAAAGGAAAAAGCATCTAGTTCTAAAGTCTCACAATAAAGAATCTGAATATATGTGGGAGATCTTTTAACAAAGTTGGAGTTCTTTGAAGTCGTACCCAACCTTTGTCGAACACTTGGGAAAATTAGCAATTTTCATCTGAGAAGGTTTTTTTTTATTTCAGTAACGTTTAGCTTAATAACAACCAGATTGGCCAGACTTGCTGCAGTATGTTCCTGTTATCTGGGGAGGCTAAATAAGGAAAACAGAGGAACTGCAGGCAGTCCAATGTGTGTGGATGTCTGTGCAACCGCAGTATCTATAATTGGACAGTTAATTCATTAGCACCTTAAATCCTTACCTTCATCTTCTTGCTGGTCCGAGCCACCAGAGTGAAGAAAGGACGGGCTGGAACCTAGAGGGACGATTGAGGTCGAGCCCTCGCTGTGGCCTCATTGCACTGGGGAGTTGGTAGAGACGGAGCTGTGTGCTTGGTAAACACATCGGATGACTGTGACAGATGTGCTGGACTTAGGTCTTTGAACAGCCAGTGCTTCCATGGATTAAAAAGAAAGAAAAGAGAGTTCCCAATATTTAGATGGCATTACATCACATGGAGATACAAAAAAGAATGCTACGTGTTAATTGTAAGAAGAAAATCTATTGCTTCATAAATATATAAGATTTTGGTGTCTGGAGGTAGCAAGACTCAAAAAGCAAGAGCCTTTCTATACTCACCATTTTTCACTGACATGCAGCAGTGTGCAATCACAGATGGAGTGATCTACAGAGAACCAAAATGACATACTGCTCTAGTTTTTCCGCCAGCAGTGGTCTCAATAGTCTGTAATGTAATGCATTGTAGCCACAAGACATTTAAGGTTTTTCAGCTTTGGATTTTTTTCTTGCCCAGGAAGTCATCAATCATGGATATTGCTCTCTCCTCCTACGTACACATAAAACCCAGCTGGATGTAGCAGGTCCAGGTGAACTGATCGTATTGTAAGTCACTGAAAAGCATTCTGCGAGTCACGTGCACACACAAAAATTCACTAATATAGAATGAGAAAAAGTGAATTTCCTAATATGCAAAACCTTGTATAAAATGTGCTGAATACCAAAGGCTGAGATGTGAAAGAGAGTGAAAAGATGCTCTGATTGCATTAAAGTATATCAGCGAGATATGAGGGTTATTTCTTACACGGGTTATGAGAAATTTAACCTCCAAATAAATTAAATGTAGGCAAGAGACACACAAAAGACCAAGTCACATCTTATGTTATACATTTATTATATCAGTTCACAGCCTATATCTCTGACCATGAAATGGATCCAGGGAATGTGATTATGATAAATGATAGCTGTGGTTATCCTTAAGGACAATAGCTTACCTATAATGAAAAAAACACTCACAAATGATCAAATGAGCAGAATTTAGCATAAAAGAAGTATTGGTAAATATTGATGTGATATGCAATGACAGTGACGAATGGTGTTGCAAGCAAATGTCACATTTCATCTTTGCATAACTGTGGAACAGATATAAATGCATTTTTATAGGATATTTGATAACTGTGTGGGCTGAGAGCAATCCAAAGAGCAGAGGGATGCACACCTAATAACAAAGTAAGTCAAGTCAAGTTTCCTTGTATCGCCCATGAATCACAGCCTGTAAAGCCCTTTGAGACACTGATTGTGTCTCAAAGGGCTTTACAGGCTCACAACATCACAAGTTTCTGACACAGTGCAAGCTCTCTATGCACCCCCATAGATATGGAAAAACTAGAAAAAGTAACAGCATAAAGCAATTATAGGTGGGGATGCTTGGCAAAGAGAGCCATATCTGATGCTAATGAAGAACAAGTCAAATTTTGGCTCTTCTCTGAGCTCAGACTGTTTTCTGCTACAGATGTGTCTACACACCGACTACAACTACTGTGAAAATTTCATTAAAAGTTTGTCATACTTGTTTCAAGGTTTTAGTGTCATAAGGTGTTAATACTATGGTTATGATGGTGCTTTAGAGTCTGACCTACTTGGTCACTCTCTTAACATTAAGTGTGCTTGTGCTTCAATGGAAAGGGAATAGCCGGGACTAAAGACCAAAGTCAAGTCTGGCTGGCATACACATTAAAAAAAAAAAGCAGCAGCTGGAGCTAAACACCAATGTAAAATACTGCAAAAATAGCTATCTCATAAAAATATAGCAATTTTCCATAGTTAAATACATTTTCCAGTTTTAATTATTAAGACATATTGATGGATTGCCAAAGCTGACATAACTTATACACTGATGTAAACACATTCATTCAGCATTGTTGTTGTAAACATGTCTGTAATTATATCTCTCAGATATCTTTCACTGAATAAACAAATCTATGTGAAATTACAGAACCAATTGTTCTTTTTTAAAACTGTCACTTATATAATCTAATATTTAACAGTTTATTTTTATTAAATTAAAAGGCAAGCACAAAGTATTATGGGTGTTTAGCTAGTAAAGGGACACCATGACAAAGTCTTCTGTGATGCTTAATGACCAGCTTACAAGTGTTTCATTAAGCTGGGATCGACTAGAACAGTATAAGTAAATCCTGGCAGCATATCTAACAGGCCCATAATGTTGGCCCGTGGCTTGATGCAGCAATATCAGCTCAGGATAAGTATCTACTGTGGTGAATTAGCATTATAAATTGATTAAAAATACTTCAAATTTACAATATCTGTATGAAAGTGGATATAAGCAAAGGTAAACAAAAAAGAAGAAGAGTGACAGCTAGAAATAGCCCACATTGGTCCAGGACAACTCTAGTAAATTCACATTCTATTGTTGTAATATTATTTATTTTTTATAAGAGGAATCTGCAAAATGAACAGAAAAAAATCTGTAAAGTTCCAATTTTTTTGACAGCATAGGGTTGCTTGCGTTGTCTTGAGTTTGTTATTAGTGAGTAGCTACAGCTAATGCAGTAAATTGTGCCAAGAAAAAAAAATCATCCTTTAGTAAACAATAAGGAAGGCTAAACACTGATTCTCAACATCTCATCATCCTGTGTGATGCTACACTGACAGATTAGTGCAGCAAACATTTAGAGCAAGCCTGGCATACACTCAGATACAAGCTTGTAACAGTGCTCTACTTTTCCTCCAAGACACCACTCTGGCACAGTATTTCCTCAGTGCTTGTGTTAACAATGTTCATTGGCCTGAACTGCCACATATCACTGGGAGAATGAAACCACCCAGTAGGAGTGAGTTTCAACCCACTATGAGATGCTAGCAGTGACCAGGATCTGATCCCTAGCTGGCCTCCCACCATGTCCATTGTTCTCATCCCGAGTCTGCCAGGAAATGAACCCAAATCCCTGCAGCGGTTGTTGACTGTTTTACTTCTGCACCACCAGCATGCGTTTCTGCTTCTGTTTCAAGCGGGGCCATATCCACTGGCCTTCCAAACACTACAGTATGTACACAATCAGACAGCCATCTGGGCTCATCCTACTCCCCTGTTTGTTGTCAGGAAGCAGTGAAGGTGAGAGGGGGTTCTGCAATGAGAAGAAACGTTTGTCTTTGGGATAATCATGTTTAAGTCTGCCTGGCAACTTAAACACTCCAAATTCCCATGACAGATTACACCTCTAAATCTGTTTGCTTAGACATTAACACATCAGCACTTGAAGGTTGAAGAGGTCATGTTCACTCTTGATTGATTTAAAATTTGACACATTTGCACAAAGCCTTGTTTACTTGTGATGGCAAAGTGGTTTGATTACAGCTTGAGTCAGTCATGCAGGCATCACGCCAAAGTGTCCAATTATAGACATATCGTGGGAAAATCTAAAAAAAAAAAGACCTTTAAACCATATCATATAAACTCCACATGTGAAGTGACTCGGAAGAGTGAGCAATTCCATAGAATGAGATTGACTGGAAACAGAGTGTAGGAGTCACCCTATTTTTTTCCTCCTCTGTTGAAACATTATTTGGTGCTTTTTCACCTGATCCCACTGCTCGTGCCTCTCCACTATCTCCACCAGCAAGATCAAAGGTGATCTTTGATGGCATGGACAATTCATTCCACACTGACAGGTGGGATACAGTCAGGGCTGCCCATCACTCAAGCTCCCATCAAACTGTCAAAGACATTTCTTGATCAATCACTTGAAGAGGAGGAGAAAACTGGCCTCTTGACAATCTAGTAGGTAAACAATCATATGAGAACAGCACTTCCTTTAAAACCACGGTGCTTTATCACTCAGTATGCTTTATTATGCTTTGAAATTATATTCAGGCTCCTATGCAAACTCCTGATCCGTTTGTCTCTGAGCAATGGCATTTTATTGGCTGCTTTCTCCACATCACAAACAATTTTAAATAAATAAATAAAACAAAGCCAGGATGTGGATTTGCTTAAAGTCCAAGCGCCAGAAATATCGGCACAAGTTAGCCATAGAGATAATCAATATGTTTTGTTGCTTCTGCCTTAAAAGGTGTTTACTGTATCTGGATTACCTTGTATATTAATTCCACATTATTTGCAGGGTTTGAATTAAAATGCAAGTAAGAAAATGGAACACTGGTGCCTCTCTGTGAGGAGATTGGCATTCATTGTAAAATGACAGTAACAAGATAAATGCAAGACATTCTCATTACTTCGGGGCTTTCACTCTTATAAATATGCATGACCTTAAATAGTCACAAACAATGCAGATTAACGAATGGAAATCATCCTTTCATGCTCTCTTGTAGCTTTGGTGAGTTTAATTGGAGTCTATGAAAGTTGAAGCTGTTGTTAACTCAGAGTTATGCCTGCAATATCTGTGAGAAAGTGGTGAGAGAATGTTGATTTATTCTGGTAAGACATTTGTTTGTATGCATGGAGATCCACAGTGAGCATATAACTATAAAGGAGTGAAAATGAGACTTTATTACTTAGTGTCAAAACAATAGGAAGGAGTCCTCATATGTCTTTATAATGCTGCTTTTGATTATTATATTATGCATGCATGCACATGCACACACTTATAATGTACACAGAGGCACATACATTAATATGCTCTTGTGAGAATGTGAGGCTCTTACCAGGTTAGACAGTGTAATCTATGCAAAATAAAACCTTATCAAGTTCCATATCATAGAAGATGATTTTCAAATGGCTAAAGCTCTCTACAGGCAGTTTTAGTAAAAATGATACTGTAGTTACTTTGCAGAACAGAAAGCATTGCATTGGCTGTCTTAAAATCTTAGATGGACAGTTTTTCTTCATATATCAGTCGGGCATATCCTATAACCTACTTTTTTTGTTAACTGATTTCATACATTTTAACACACCGACTACTTTAAATATCGGCAGTCTAATGTGTAGTTTTAGCATACTACAAATTACTGTAAAAAATGTATTATTAAAAAAATTATCCAAGTCATTTGGGCTTCCACTGAAAGCTTGCTGGAGCACTGCAGGTACCCAAACTCTGTGGCCCTGAAAAGAAATGTGCAGGTGTAACAATGAATAAAATAACTGAATAACTGAGTGAATGAATGGAAAACCCATTCAAATATAATCACTAAGAGAGCTAAGTTGCAGGTGATTTAACCTTACCTCCATGCACATGCACCATTATACTGTTAGACATTAGACATTTTCTATGTTCCGTGTAGTTATTGTATCTTTCACCTTGCAAAAAAACAACAAATGTTCACCTTGCCTTTTAGGGCTTCCATTGTATGCAGCATCAGTGTTAATTAAGCCTGAGTGTTAAAATCAACACTATGCCAGTGTCTATACAAAATTAATGTAACACATGGTTATTAACAGTCACCCCAGAGCCATATCAGCTCTGTGAATGTACCACCAACCTTCCTATCAACACTTGTCATTTTAAAATATGTGCTGCTGAAAAATCAATGCTCAAAAACAGCAGAATATTTAATGTGGGCCCATTGTAAGACGCCATGTATTCGAATAGTGTCTGCACTTGCCAAATCTCATTCTCTCCCTCCACAATCATTTTTCCAGTCGAGAGCTCAGCAGCAGCAGCGTGTCCTTGTATCTTTCTGTTTAAAGTGGACTCTGTCTGCAGATCCAGGGGAGGCCCATCTTGTAATGGTCTGGTCCTGAATACTGAGGTGCCCAAAAATCCAGGGTTTTCCTCCAGTACCTAAACAAACTGTTACACTAATACTTGTGGGCAGTTTCAACAGCGGGGTTGAAAACAAAAAACTGTAACCTTAACACGAAGAACGATAATGGTCGTTGCCTTAGATATACTATATACTCATGGCCACAGCAGGGCAGGAGGGGTCACAAACAAAATATTATCATAATTCAGGGCCTTTTTGGCCAGATGATACGATTAAAATGTGAAAAAAAGGCCATTTGATAAGAGAATTTGTTCAGTTGAAATCCATCATTCCGTGTGGACTTCAGTGCTGGTGTGTTTCAGCGGGATCCCAGGGGACAGTAATAATTTATTTGGCCTTTAGTGCTATCTTCTCAAAAACATAATATATAGTCCTAACTGTCTGAAGTGTTTCTTAATGGATTGAGATGCTATGCTATATGATCAAGGTAATTGCCTCCACACTAGCGGGGATGCTGACATGAACAAAGTGGAATCTGCTGTGCTTTTAAGAATGCAGTTGTTATCCTGCGATAGGTACACAGAGAAGCACCTCATGCAGCCTTTAACATGGAGGTTTCCTGGTACTCTCCTTATTTCCAGAAATGATGAACCTTCACCAGCCCAACAACAGGGAAATATGGAATAAATACAGGCTCACATTGTTTCTACTATACGCACATATTTCTGGAAAAAAATGAAAAATTACTTACAGTCGCAAATCTACGGTGAAAACGCAATGCAGCATTGTGTGGTTAAGCATGTTATCTTTAGGACAATTTAAATGAGGTTGGCCAGGAATAAATTGTCATGGCAGCAAACACAATACCTTCGCTCCAAACAAATGCATTGGACAAAGCTTCATTGCAGTAGAGTGGAATGAAAAGTCTCACCTCTCATGCATTAAATCTCATATTCTTGAAGGGATTGATGCTTCTAACAATAGTTCACTAAGCCCAGCTTGTGGAGCCCTTTAGCCATAATTGCTTGTAGCAGCAAAATTTTCCTGCAATAACAGCTCGCTATTGTGGAGAGGAGAATTAGAAAATTGTCAAAATAAAATATTTACTCTGCCTGGCAGTCAAAGGGGGTAAATACAAGCACAAAGCACTGGACTTAGAGCAGTGTTCCCCCTTTTGGAAGAACCCGGCGGTTATTAAAGAGGCAGACCCCAGTTTGAGCTCAGAAGGAGTCACCTTCAAACATCAGTGGCACAATTAATGATCAGCAGCAAGAGTGAATTTCTGCTTCCTGCAATGTTGAAAGTACAACTTGGTTTGTGTATGAGGCATTTACCTTGTTTGAAGCATTTTTGCAAAAATGGCCATATCCAGAGCAACTTTAAAGGTGCAATCAGCTTCAATTTGATAACCAAAATTATAATCATACCTCATGCACTGACAATATTCCTGTGAGAAAAGGTCTAGGAAAAGAAAAACAGCCAAGAAAGGGAGGGTATATCTTTGGTTGTTGTTTTGATAAATGCATATTAGAGCAGCAGGGTAGAGAGGCGAGATTAGTGAGAGGGGATATGATTTAGTAGAGTCTGTGATTGAAAATCTGGAGTGACTCTGCAGCACTAGCAGGAGTGAGAGTGTCCTTCCTCCAACTGAAGAGCCTGCAGGGAGAGGAGCTCAGTCTGAACCGAGGAAATAAGCATGCTGGCGAAAGGAAAACAACACCCTTAGCAGCTGCGTGCGACACAAAGGTTTTGAATTTGTGAAGAGACAGCAGGACGGTTCAGACGCTCTATCATTTTGGGAAGGTTAAAGCCACAGAGGCTGGTTTGCAGCGAGTCGGAGTCCAGACAGGAGATGATTAAAGCAAAAGGAGGTGGGCAGACTTGCTGCAGAGGAACAGTCTGATCTGACACATTTTACTAGGTGCAAGACTTCACGATGTTTGGTTCATCTCTGTAATTTGTTTACTCATTAAAAGTGTGGCTTTTTGGACTGCTGGTTGGGAGGTGACTTCATTCAAATTTTTAAAGATTCTTACCAGGTAGGTGAAAAAGTGACACACAGTGCACTCAACAAGCTTTTGTTTTGTTTTGCCAAAATGAAACACGTTAAATGAGGCGAGCAGAGAAAAGATTATTCAGTGTTAGTGTCAAAAACTCTTCTCAACAAATCCATATGTTTTTGGTGTTGTTTCATTGTAATACCTAAAAACGAACAAAAGAATTGGAAGCCAAATGAGTCGCAAACTAAATGAACCCACGAGCTGGATTTTATAATCATAATCAGATTTTAAACATCCAACTTAATAAATTCATACAAGTACATATCAGACTCTGTCAAATGTTTGAGCTGATAAGCCTTCTAAAATGAACAAGACCTATATTTGCAATGGACAGATTAGTGTCTCTTAGCAGACTACATTGTTCTGCTGTAGCTAAATGCTAGCATGTTCACAAAAATACAGATGTTTAGTGGATATATTTATTTTGCATGTTGGCTTGCACAATGCAGCTGCAGTTGAGAGTAATATGATTACTATTGCAGGTAAATAAAAATTTGACCTGACAGTGGCATTAGAGGAAGATTCAGGGGATTGTTGAAATAGTTAGAATTCCTCTTAAATGTGTGCGCCAGATATCATTGAAATTTATCCGGTAACAAAACTTGATGGCGGTGGAGGATCACTAAAATGAAGGTCTGTACTAAATATTGTGCCAGTTCATCCGGTAGATGCTGAAATATTGTTATCTTTCCCACGCTGATGATGCTGAAGACCATGACTGTCTGTTCCAACTTTAATGACAGTCAATCTTACACTGTAGTTGTTACGCTATAATATTTCAGCCGGAACCAGGGTAGTGGACCGACAAACTGCCAGGTCGAGATATCCAAACGTAAAGCCATGTCACTAACCCTAAAATAGTGTTTTCAATTTGACTCATGCCTCCCACCATTTTCCCATTTGTGCCTGCATTTCAAATGTTATTAACATGTTTATTACTCCCTTTCCAGCAGGAAAACACGCTATGCATCATTCATCACAAGGAAAGCTTGATGTATAAATTGAAAGAGATAAATCAACATTTAAGAGGAGAGAAGTTCAACACAGCCGGTGCCATACAGTGCAATGGCACAGAAAAAGGAAAGTGGAGGCTGAGGACTGCATAAAAAATATGTATTTGTAACGATGCTAACAGTTGTAATGAATAAATAACTAAAAGTCAATGTATTATGTATGAAGCAATTTCTGCAGCTGGATTGAAAACAGTGTTAAAGTGGGGAAGAATGGTTTTAGTTTTCAACATTTCTGCAGCAGAATACAAATCAAGCAGACAGACATTAAGGGAGGTCTGCTGGATTCACAAACGAACTGGCAGATATTGTATGTCACTAATCACATCATGGAGGAAGAAGAAGAAAAACACTCGCTTATTGCTTGTTGTGAGCGTGCTGGTAATTGAAACAAATTAATTAGGACATTAGTTTAAATGGGTGATTATAGCCCCATTAAACTTAATAATTGTATGTGTTATTTCCCTTCACTTTTACATCATTTAATTTCACACACAAGCACTGTATATACTCATATAAATGTTTAGATAGTTGCTGCAGACCAGAGTTCACATTAGACTAAAACACTGTACATAATATCTATATTCTCATTATATATATGGAGATTGAGCGTGGCTGTGATGTCATCATGTAACCATGATTACCACATTTACTGATCTCCACATCAACACCTCCTCTATAAAGGAAGAATATGCCAAAGGGACTTTGATGTGAGTAGTTTTTATCCTATTATCCTTTCCTTTTTCTCACTATCATAAACAATCTATATGCGAGTGGATGCATGAATGAGTTAATGTTGCATTTTTAATGTATATTTGCTGCAGAAGCTTAGCCTACTTAGCAAGGAGATGAATAAATATTGATAGTGGTAGGTCACAATGAGATATCCAGTGTAAACATATAGTAAATGATGGTGGCGTCAATGAAACTGTTGCAGTGAAGAGTGTTGCTATCCAGTAGGGATTAGAAAAAAATGTATGGCAAAGTAATGTGAAAAATGCTTTTATGTTAAGCTCAGCCTGCTACATGGTCTTTTGACAAATCCCCAAACTCCCAAAAGTCAGTCATCTGCTCTCAGTGTGTCAAACTCAGACTCTAATATGTATCCACAGACCCAAATCTGGCACGTGTGGTTGTGTTTAGAGAGTTACAGAAATGTCTAAAAACGCTTTGTGTCGCATCTTGTTGTATGTTTTATGCCTTTACAATGCGCCTGCGATCAGCACATTGAATGTCAGCTTGAGTGCTTTTTCCCCACTAAAAAAAAAATCCTTTCCAGCATGTGACTCTAAAGTCGCTCCCAAGGCACAAAAACACACCGCAGTACAACAGTAGTCGGCTTTACAGGAACACAGCCGCCTTCTGCAGAGATTTCAAATCAAATGCGGTAAGAGAAATAAAACTTGTAACACACTTGCATGATCCTTAAGTATGCATGGGAGAGGAAGAGGAAAAAAATTTCATATGAACAATGGAGGGCATTCAATGATAGAATTTGGAGTACAAGTGAAAGAAAAAAGAACAAGGACATTTTATTCTATTTTTAAAAGACTTTCTGCCAACAATAAAAAAAATCACAATTGCTAGTAGAATGTTATCTGAAAAAGGGCAAAAATATTATTGCATTAGCTTCAAATAATGTCCACTGTGAGTGTGTGTGTGTGTCACGTGTGCTAACTGACAGTATAATAGCCAGAATCATGTGCCAGAGTTGGCCCAGATTCACGGTCTCACTTGTCTCACATGCGCATTTAACATTACTGAAGGCTGTCACTACGATACTGTGAGTGCATGAATTTTAATTTGAGCACACTTTTATGTATAATAATGGCGTGTGGAAACTCTCATTTTCATTGTGCAGATCCCAGAGCGCTGCGGTGTAGGCTGAGCAGCTGTTTGGCTCATGGATATATGATGAAAACTGGATACAGTGTTACGGGAGAATCTCCCATTCATGCCAATTAAAGTTGGTCATTCACTGGAAATGATGAAAGAGATTTTAAGACATCTGTATTCTGGGCCCACAGGAACTTTGCACACCAGGGCCTTCACTCTCTTTTTGTACCTGGTATAATGTAGTAAGTTATGCATATAACCAGTGTAATAATAAAATGTTAATGTGCTGGGCCCAGTGGCTCCAATTATGATTTTTTTTTTTTTTCCGAGAGTAAGCTGTTTTCAGGGGGCATCACATGACCAGTCCAGTGCTGTTCACAGGTAAGACTCACTACCTAGATCAACCACCTTTGGTCACTATATGTGTCTGTTTGATACACTATATTGCCAAAAGTATTGGGACGTCTGCCTTTACACATGAACTTTAATTACAACCCATTCTTAATCCGTACGGTTTAACTCATTGAATGCCATTGACGTATATATACGTCAATATGTTTTTCAAGGCGGAGGCGGTAGGGGGCAATCTGGCGGAGCTCTCCCATAAATATCAGACTTGTACTGTAGTGTAGTGACCAACTGCAGCCCTGTAGGTGGCAGCAGTGCAACGATTTGGATGAGAGATGAGCCGAGATGGGCATATAGCCGAGAAGAGGTCGAGAGTTGACGAGGGAGAAAATGGCGCAACGAGAGAAGACGGTTAAGTTCAAGCAGCTCACACTCAAGCAGAGCACGTGTCGCACAAAGTCGACCATTGAGAGTGTCGCGATCGTGAGAGAAGACGATCATCAATCCAGGCCAAGGAGTGATACTTGGTGCTTTTCACAATGCCGCATTTCTCCACAGCCCAGCTCATCTGACGAGTATGAGTCGGATGAATTCAGCGAACCTGACCCAGATTCTTCAGATGAGTGGCTGCCGTCTGGGTCAACCGGGAGCAGCAGAGCCTCGTTCCCAGATTCTCCAGAAAGACATGGAGGAGGTAAGAACTAACTTGCTTTATAAAGAAAGATTGATTTAATTTGCTAACTTGCTAGCTAGCTAACTTTCATTGCTATCGATTTGAGCGTGGTTAGAGAGATAAAAGCGGTCCTGACATCAACGCGATCCCGACATCAAAGCGATCCCCCCTTCCACCCTCCATCAGTCCACGCCACATGAACACCACTTAGTCCCGCTACGTCATATAGGCTACTGTAAAATCTGTTGCCAGTACTTGAAGAAATTTTCAATTTATAGATCATACATCCAGCAGAGATCCCACTCCTGTTGACAGTGCTGAGAAGCAAGGTAAAAAAATGTGTCTTTCTTCACATCACGATGCAGCAAAAACATGTATTTTTTATGGTAATTTTAAATATTTCTAATAATCTACAGGTTGTGCATCCAACAGAGGTCATGGGGAAGATCCCAACTCCACAAGATACACATACATACACAGATGCCTGTAAATAAGTTCATACATCATCAAATGTAAAAACTGCAACTGTACATTGTTATACATTTGTAAAATAATAATATATTTTACCCTCAAAAGCCCTTTCTCAGTGTTGTTTTTGTTGTTTTATACCAATGTACAGATGTTTGAGGTGTCACTAAAGCAAAAAATGTTAGCCTCAAAATCACTGTTCTGCAGGTTTCTTTTCACAAAAAGCCTGTTTTCTCAGCTTTTGGTCAGATTTTAAGCAAAACATAGGTATATTTAACTGCTGATTACACAAGCTGGAAACAAACTTTTTTTTTTACTGATGAAAGTAGAGAGTCTATTCTTTGAGAATCTGGTTTCAGATTTTCACAAAATATTCTGTGGGTCTTGAAAGATCGGTCAAAATGCTCGAAAATGGCTGGCAGTGAGAGGGGTATATGTTCTGAAAGTGGCTGGCAGCCAATGAGTTAATATGGAGTTGGCCCACCTTTTGCAGCTTATAACAGCCTCAACTCTACTGGGAAGGTTTTCCACAAGGTTTGGGAATGTGTTTATGGGAATTTTTGACCATTCTTCAAGAGGCACATTTGGAAGGTCAGACACTGATGTTGGACCAGAAGGCCTGGCTCTCAGTCTCCATTCTAATTCATCCCAGAGGTGTTCTACTGGGTTGAGGTCAGGACTCTATGCAGGCCAGTCAAGTTCCTCCACACCAGACTCGCTCATTTGTGTCTTTATTGACCTTGGTTTGTGCCCTGGTGCGCAGTCATATTGGCACAAGAAGGGGCCATCCCCAAACTGTTCCCACAAATTTGGGAACGTGAAATTGTCCAAAATGTCTTGGTATGCTGAAGCATTAAGAGTTCCTTTCACTGGAACTAAGGGGCCAAGCCCAGTCCCTGAAAAACAACCCCACACTGTAATCCCCCATCCACCAAACTTTACACTTGGCACAGTGCAGTCAGGTTAGTACTGTTCTCCTGACAACCGCCAAACCCAGATTCCTCCATCGGATTGCCAGACAGAGAAGCGTGACTGGTCACTCCAGAGAACACGTTTCCACTGCTCTAGAGTCCAGTGGCGGCGTGCTTTACGCCAGTACATCCAACGATTTGCATTGCACTTGGTGGTGTAAGGCTTGGATGCAGCTGCTCAGCCATGGAAACCCATTCCATGAAACTCTCTATGCACTTTTCTTGAGCTAATGTGAAGGCCATGCGATGTTTGGAGGTCTGTAGCTACTGACTCTGCAGAAAGTTGGCAATTTCTGTGCACGGTGCGCCTCAGCATCCACTGACCCTGCTCTGCAATTTTACGTGGCCTATCACTTCGTGGCTGAGTTGCTGTTGTTCCCGATTGCTTCCACTTGTTATAATACCACTAACAGTTGACCATAGAATATATAGTATCGAGGAAATTTCACAAATGGACTTATTGCACAGGTGGCACCCTATCATGGTACCACGCTTGAATTCACTGAGCTCCTGAGAGTGACTCATTCTTTCTCAAATGTTTGCGTGGCTTGTTGCTTGATTTCATATCACCTGTGGCCATGGAAGTGATCAGAACACCTGAATTAAATTATTTGGAGAGATGTCCCAATACTTTTGGCAATATAGCTATGAAGCCATATTTCAAATCAGTTATGAGTCCCACCCATGAATCCATAACTGAATTATTACTCTCATTAACACAAGTCATTAATATCCTACGCATAGAAATATTCAAGGCACCCCTAGGACGCAACTTGCACATTTCAACAAAGAACAAATGGTTGCAAATAGCTTAAAGAACTTTTCCATTACAATATAATTGTTTAGAGCCGCTGATAATTAACAAGCCAAATGGAGGCACTTCAGAAAGACAGACAACCAAATCAAATGCAATGTCAAATGTGTCGTGCCCACGAGTTGCTCGCAGTGACAATTCTGAGACAGCAGCCGAGATGCACATTTGTGAGTGAAATGAGAGCGGAGATAAATGATTCACTAAGACAGCCTCTGACTGTGAATTAATTAGGCTAGATTTAACAACGCAATCGAAAAACATGTAAAAAACAGAAACATCATTCAGATTATGCACACGTTTGTGCACAAACACACTTGCAGGTGCACAAACCCTGCACAGTCAGTTCCGTGCTGCTCTGCTGTCAGGAGGATAATTTTAACCTCAATCTACAAGGTATAAACTACATCAGGTCAAGGTCCATTCAACATTCATACATTAATGCCACACGATTATTCAGATGTGCGACTGTCATCACACCTGTCATTATTCTGCTGAGAGTATACCACGGCGGACCCACTGCTGAATGATGTATCACCTGTCGACTTAGAAATCACCAGCACTTCCATCACACACTCTCCCTCACCTTGGAACAGCGAAGCAGCGGTGCACAGGTGTGGTAACTTATAAGAATCCACGTTCCCCTCCCCTTTCCACTGTATCCTGGCAGAGTGCTGTCATAGCACCTGTCATCACCACTATGTCAAATTTCATTAGGAGGGATTCACTGGACTCCTCGCTGCACAGCAGGCAGCAGGTGGCTTGGGACGCTAACATCAACTGTCCTCTCGCTGTCCCCCCATGGGCCATCTGAACGCAAAGAAATGCTTTCCCTGCCATTCTCACCCCACTTTGACCCACCTGTTTTGCATAATAACACCACTGCAACCCCAACGCGCTACTGTCTTTTGTATCATCAAGCATCAAAGTCCAGCACTACTCAAGACAGCAATGACACTTTCTTACTCACGTGTCTCAAGGCTAGAAAATAAAAAGCAATCTCATGACCAGAATTCTGAAGGAGTGAAATTAGTACAAGACGCTGTACATGTTGGTAAATGTTTTTATGAATCCTTGCCCCAGATCTTTTATATGTGTACATGTTGGTACATAATGTTCCTTGACCATTTACCCTCATTTGAATTCAGAACATAAAATGAATAAACTGAACACAAAAGACACCATCTGTTCTTGCCATGCAATTACTTGGTGAATCCAGGTAAAAGCCATTATGGCTTACATAGAGTCCTTATTTTATGTGGAGCATACACTAAGGAGGTTGTGCTCAGATAATTTCAAATAATGATACGCTGAAGATACCAATTTTACAAAATGATGTGCAGTATCAGGTGTGTCGCAATATGCTGGCAATGAAAATAAATGTGACATACGCATATACTGTATATAAAAACTTAGTTTATTTTTTATAAATAAGCTTATATAAAACTTATAAAAAAATTAAACATGGATATTTTGTAAAAAAATCCAGCAACAGTATCTGTTTGACACTCCAAGACAAGAACATCGTAGAGTATAGTTAGATTATATTACATTTATAGTAGTTTGCGTAAAATTCATTTACCAACATACAATAGAAAAACAAAAGATGAATTTGACTGATGGCATTATTGCTTTTTTTCAAAATTTCTATAGCTATTGCAGGGCCATGATAATTGTGTTGTTAAAAAACAAACAAAAAAACTAATTTCTTTGCTTTTTATTTTAAAAAATACCAACAAAATTTCAAAAACAGACTGTGCATTTACATGTCTAATGTTTTCCCAATTCCACCCTTAATTTTACAAATATTTTCCATAAAATGAACCATAAAATTAAACTTTAATACCATAAATACCTGTAATTAGATTAAAAATGGTAAATGATTTTATATAAAACTTTCTAATTATATGTATTGTAGGTAATTTCTATATTTTTACATATGTTAATATTCTTTATTAAACAATAAAAAATACACATGATCTTCTGTAAAAATCATGGAAAATTACTGTAGTTTTTATGAGATGGTGTTTTTTTTTTGCATTTTATAGTATTTCCCCAGTATATTTGAGTACATTCATTATCAAGATGTTCATAACACCTGGTAAATAGTTAAGTTTTAAAAAATTACAGGGCTACTGCAGAAATTCATATTTGCAATTTGAGAAAGTAAAAGGCATAAAATGAGAGGTTTCCCTAAAAATTGAATGTGAAAGTTCATTATTTATTGAAAGAGCGAGGTTTGACAAAATACTCTTCTTACTCAGGATGTTTTTATATTTTAAAACACAGCTAATGGTTTCCATCAACTGATCGAGTTTGTTTAGTTTCTACAGAGTGTCAGCACAGCTGACTTCTCCACATAGTTTTTTTTTGTTTTGGAAGTCTAGAATTAACCTTCATGTTTACTTTTTGAAACAATTTGTCTGTTCAGAGTAGATTATTTTACACCTAGATCGTTGTGCATAAAATATATATAAATATTTGATTAATTGGCCTTGTATTGAAGAAACACACATGAATTGAAAATAGACACAGTTCCTGCTGGCATGCCGGTTGCATCAAATTCCCAGAAAATTAAATGAATAGCTAGTTCCATCCAATATGCATCCCAGGGGAAACAATCATATTCTGTTTAGTGAGCATGTTGGAATGAAGGAGATGGAAACACACAAACAGAAGGAGACCGATTATTTCTGTACTTTGTTTCCGTCTCTCTTCCTGCCGGACGTCTGGCTGGTGCCACTCTCTCTTTATTCTAAATGTTGCCGGAAACAAACCCCATTATTGATTTCTACTTCTCTCCCACTGATTTCAGATAGTAATCTATATACCCAAGTTCCTCATTTCTCCAAAGTGAAAGTGAGCACTCGTCTGATAAATGGCAGAGACTGATGACGGAGACGTTTTTGTCATTATTGAAAGAAAGCCTCCTCCCATTAATATTTAATTCTACCTAAAGTCTTCCCAATGAATCAAAACTGAAGTATCTTATTTCTCACTTTGTTCTGATTGTGCGTAGTGGGCAGCCGTGACCACTGACCCACACATCATGTTTCAGCCCTGCAACACCGGGAGCATACTTTTGTGATTTTGAAAAAGCAGTTGTGGATTACAGTCTAATTTAAATTCAGAAGAAGGGATGCTAAATTAGTTCAGGGGCCACCTCCAAGGTCTTCTAGTGCTTCTTATTATTTACTACCTGCTCACTTTATCTGTCAGCTGTAGGCAGAGTTACGGCTTCCAACTCTAAGTGCTGCACGGCGCAGCATTGTAAAGCACAGTCTTTCACTCAGTTCTGAGCCAAATATCTTCCATCACAGAAGCTGGCATAAAACTGATTACAGTTGTTCACCTGAAGCTTCATAAAACTCTTACAACACAGCTAATAGAGATGTTGAGGGACAGATGAGCGGGGAATTTGACAATAAAAAGTAGCGTTTATCAAAGGTTATGTTATAAAGGATGCCGTGAAGCAAAATTAAAACCCTAATGGGAAAAGAAAAAAAAATCCTGCCACACGAGCTCTCAACTTTACTGTTATGGCTGTTTTCCTCAAGTGGCCCATTTCTGCTGTGTGTCCTTTTGAGCTTGACCTTGGTGCTGTATGTTGGAGGCTGGCTCCAGCTGTTCCAGCAGAGTTTATCTCAGGCCATAATTACCAATGACAATGTCTCAGGGAAGAAGTTGTCTCCTTGACAGATAGATGGTAAAACACAGTCAACAGGACAATGGAGGACTGAAGCCATTTTGTAGCGGAGAAGGGGGGGAAACAAAAAGATGAGATGTCATATAGGAGACGAAGACACACTCACTCTGTACTGAGCAGACAGAAGAGGGACAGGGAGTGTTTGCATGTAAATTTGCTTGACTCTAAATGTAGTTGCAGGTACAAGCTGAGGTTTCAGATGAGCAGCAGCTGAGTCATCACATATATGCATGTGACACACCATTTCAATTTTCTAAAAAAGATTTAGAAGCTGGCTGAGGGCCTTTCAGATTAAAACCTGCTCATCCAGACCAAAGTCGCATCCTGCCTGTATTTCTTCACCATGTGCATGTGGTGAGCACAGACCCACCCAAGGACACAAACTTGAGATTAGCAAACACACACACACACACACACACAAGGGATTTCATAACTAATAACTCTTGAGGAATCATGTCTAAATTAATATTGTTCTCTTAAGGGACTCCGCCATCTAATAATATGCTGGGATGATGCAGGGAGTTGAAGCGACAAACTGCTCGGGGAAAATTTACTACACGGAGATGCTTCCTTGTAAATATCTACCCAGCCTCCACAATCAGAGCTGGTTTTCTACAATGTAAGCAGATTAGCAAAGTGGTCGCATCAGCACATATGATATAGAGATGAGATACAGATGTTCCTACGTTCACGGGCTAATATCTCCTCTGGGCCTTGGCAACAACTTTGTTTCTGTGAAGGATAGATTCAGCTGTCGATGGCATAAGAATTCATTACTTCTATTTGGTTACAAGTGATTTTTTTGTTGGACACAAGTGGTGCCACGTACATAAACACACACTTGAAATCTGCATTTCCCACAAGCTTAGTTTTTCCTTACCATTAAAACCTGTCTTTTCAAAATAGTTAGATTGTGCTTAGTTGACTGAAACAAAAATCTACAAATGGAACATTTGGGTTTTCCATTTGCATGAGGGAGTGTGTTTGTTCTGGGACAATGTTTATTTGGGTGTGTAAGTCTCATCAACACGGATGTTAAAATTCAAGGTTTTCCAGCAGAACACCACATAGTTCACCTGTCAGTGGTCTTATAACTGTGGCTGATTGGTGTATACCCTCATTGCATGTCACTAACTATGTGTCTTCTCTCTCCTGTAGTTTGTGTTTTTTCCTCTCTGCAGGTATGTCTGACTCTGGAGCTACATGTTTCTGATCAGCGGTTGCTGGTCTCACCAACCACTCCAGTTTTTATTATTTTCTCACGCATTGTTGGTCTATTTCTCTCTGCTGTCCTATTCTCTCTCCTATTTACCCTCACCTGAACAGGTCGAGGCAGAGGACTGCCCTCCTTGACCCTGGTTCTGCTAGACATTTTTTTCTGTTAATGGGGTGTTTTTTCTTCCCCATTGTTGGCAGAGAGCTTGTTCACATGACTTATATTGTGAAATGCCGTTACATAAAAAACTGAATTGAACTGAATAGTAAAAACTGCCACGGTGAACTCTCTGAGGAGCATCTATTTCAGGCCTTATATATTGGAAGTCTCTTCTACAAGATCAAACCATATTTGGTTTATTTTTTGTTTTTCATAGATTTGCATTTCATATTTCTATGAAATAACTGAATGAAAAATTTATAATTGTCATTTTTATATTGTCAACATAGACAAACATCTTCATGCATGTGCTTAGGCTGTTTAAAAGATACATTTTTAAAACAGTACAAATCTCCCCCAACATGTTATGGTCAGAAAACCTCAACTATAAAGAGTTTGGCAGTCCCTCACCTTATGTTCTGCATTGTTCTAGTGACATGGAATGGAGCCCATAAACAGGTTTAGGTAACAACTGACCATTGACTAAAAAATAGCACAAAAAATTGGATATAAATAAAGAAAACTGTTTGTTGGTATTTACTTAGAATGTAAATAAGAACAGTATGCAAACTAATATGACTGAAAATAACCAGCCATTAACATAGTCAGCGCACTAAAACCCACATGTTCCATTGTTCTACTGGCCTAGCATGGCTTAGCTACGGAGGCTTAGGCTGCACAATGGGTGTTTTGCAATACCTACGCTACAATACTATAAAGTATGACAGGAAAGGATTTAGTATTTCCCAGTGTATAGTATGTCAAATGCAGTACGCCAACAATACCAGAATGTCCAACTATATCAAGTCACATGTTGCAGTATGTAAGTATGTAGGCCTGGGAGCTTTTCTGGCCATTCTGAGACACAATTCTCTGCGCAGTGGAAGATACATTACATACATCACTGTGTCTTACTTTATATAAACAGGATTAGACTGTGAGAGCATATACACAGATGACAGCTCATTTTGCTTTGCAGACTGCGATGGATATACACTGATCAGCCACAACATTAAAACCACTGACAGGTGAAGTGAATAACATTGATCATATTGGTACTGTGTGGTGTTCTGATGGAAAACCTTGGATTTTGCCATCTGTGTTGATGAAACTTAGACACCCAAATAAACATTGTCCCAGAATAATCACACTCCCTCGTGCAAATGGCAATTCCATATGTCACTGGCCTACCCCTGCAGGAAAATGCACCCCACCACATGGAAAAAACATCAATCAATCAGGAACATGTTGAGGAACATGACAATGGCCCAACATGTTAATTTGGCCTCCAAACTTCCTACACCACATTGTGATCAAGCATCAACAGGATGCAGTGGAACAAGTTTGATTGACAGAGTCCCCACTGCACAAGCCAGAGTACCTGAAGGATCCGGTGCCAACATCCTGGTTCCAGACCCCATAGGACACCCTGAGAGCCCCTCTTGTCCATGTCCAATGGTTCAGAGCGTTTTTGACCACACAAGGGGACCAACACAATATTAGGCAGGTGGTCATAATGTTACGCTTGATCCGAGTATGAGCACAACAGTTAAAGCTCAAGGTGCAGTATGTCCTAATTGTATGCATACTGCTGCATGCAACAGTACGTACTTTGTAAGCTGCAGAACATACTGAAAGTAAAATAAAAAACTATGTCTTCTGTTATGGAGACATTGTAATTGGGTGTGGTGAGGAGAGAGCAGCTGGCTGGAAGGAAAAAAGGTAACATAACTGGAGTTGTTATTGTGTTCTGGCCAAAGTGCAACCTACTCCCTCAAGGCACAGGTTAACTGTGTGACATTTGTATTAGTGTATAACTCTTATAACCATAACCCGACCTGAGGGGGGATCATATGGATCTCTCAGGAAGAATAAAGAGATAAGGAAAAAGACATATATATTAATGACAGATATATTAATGTTAAACTTTCCCTATATTGTCTAACTTTTCTCTAAGGTTACTCTTTAAGCCACTCTATGCCTATGACCCAATGATAATACTGGTCATTTTATTTACTGGTTTGTGTCGCTTGTGGCCATCAGAAGATGAAGACTTTTACTCTATAGTGACATTATAAGTTTTGGTTTAAATTGACAATGTTGTGACAACTATTAAATAGAATATTATGAAAACCGTTTGAGAGGATGAACTCCAATCATGTTTACGACTCTCTGACTTGTCAGCAGTAACCTCTGGTCAAAACTTTACTTTGTACAATAATTTGGTTTCAGGCCAAATATCTACAAAACGATGACATCCCAGTCAGCCTCAGCTGCACTTATATACTGTACTTGTCGCACTATGACTGTCACAATCTGCACCCTGACAGGATGCAATAAAATTCTGAGCATTATAAACATTAGCTGCTTACAATCAGCATTGTGGACACAACAGAATGCTCAAGAGTTAATAACGCTTCATTTAATGCGGTCTCAAGCCGAAAGGTTTCTCCCTATTGTGGGAAAGAGGTAGTGTAAATCGCTAAGAATCACTGCCAGGATTAGGTGTATGCAATCCATGAGCAACGTTTTACAATTATTTAAATGCACAATTAAGTGAACATGGTTGATTGAAAATTGCAAAAATAATGACACGTGTTTGTCGCACTCTCCATCAGCATCTCCAATCACAACACAGCAAACGCACCGCTATCTTCACATAATCACACTAACAATACTAAATCCTTTTGTTTTGACAAGGAGGGTGACATGCGGCAACAATACAGCGACAACACAAAACAACCTGCCACAACAAAGACATGACAGGAGATGAAAGGAACCATCTTTTCAGGTTCACAAGAGGAAATAAAAAATCCTTAGAGGAAACTCCAGAATAAAGCTATTAAAGCTATATGAGACCTCGTTACTGTGTCAATTAATTCTTACATTAGGGAGTCTAATCTTTAACAAAATGGCAAAATGTTACAGTATATTCACTGGAATATAAATTACATTTCATACAAAACTAGTTTGAGAACATTTATTTTCTTCATCTGCTTTAATAGCCTTTTTCTCTCCTTTTGACGATGATACATGGACCTGAAGCTTCTGACTCCTATAAATATCTGATACTTACCCGTGGAGAGATATCTTTTCACTGGAGTTTTTTTTTTGGCAAGAGTTTCACTTTATTCCTTCTCCATTGGCTCATCCACAACTGACAGTTTTAGCTTTCATCAAACCAAAGCTCTCCCTTTGATCTGTTGATATTTTCACATGATTTTAGTCATTTAATCTTTCATAACTGGGAAATGCCTCTTAATCAGGTTTCAGCTTGAAAGTTGGGCTAATTTGCAAAACATTATTTTATGTAAAGCGTGGAAGTTTCGATGACGCTTACCAGACTCCTGGGGGATGTGCTCGGGATATTTTCTGCGTGACAGGGGCCTGACAGTCGCATCGGCACAGTGGTATGTTTAAAGAGTAATGCAGAATCCTTTCTGTGCACTGTAATATCCGTCTTATACAATATTTCACATTAAACAGGTATTGTTTTGTTTAGAAACCAGATTGCTCACTCCTCTGATTTTGGACTGCTTTGGCTTTTATTAAGTGATTTGAAAGGATTGATGCCCACCTAAAAGAAGGGAAGAGAAGGATGGAGCAGATAGTCATTCATTTATTTACTGTCAGACAGAAGTGACACTTTGTAATTGCAACGCTGTCACTGTATCCTCTGCTGCTGATATCTGACTCTGAAGGGAGTGTCGCTGTGATTGGGAATAAATAACAAGGCACAGACTGCATTTAACCGACATGTAGTGTCTATGCATCATCACTTTTTTAGTCTCCTCGAAATTCAAAACCTCAGCTCTGCAGCGAAGCTTTACGCGACCTGCCCCAGAGAGCAGTAAGACACCTTCGCAGAGAGGAGGACTGCACTCACAAGCCACCTGCCCGTTACATGCAATAACTCTGTGTGTCTTTGGAGATATGCCAGACACTTCCAGTAAAACACCTGCTATGTCAAGTATTAATAAAAAAATGGTGTTACAGGGTTTTATAGCACTACGAGTGCAATCCTGAGGTTGCAGGCTAAAAGTCTTAATGAGCTGGAGTAGCAGCATCACTACTGATTCCCCCTTCTCACACGTGTCCCATTATTTATTCCCTCCTCGTCCCAGTGTCGCTCTCATTTCTAGTCATTTTCATAAACAAATCAACACATTTCCTACCTGTCAAGGATGTGAACGTTTGTCGATCTCTCCTGTGTGCCAAGTCTTTAACACTTGTCAAGTTAGGATGCAGAGAGTCTCTCGCAGCCCCAAACTTGCATGAGGCTTCAGATTTGACAAACATCTTTGAGAAAAGCACCGACAGACTATTTCAGGAGGCAGACCTCCGTAACGAAGACAGATCATTTGGTTAGCCCTTTGTCTTTTTTGACCTGACTGAGTAGAATTGTGATCTGCAGTGACTGTGACATTTCTCTTCTTATTATGTATCTTAATGGATTTTTTAAAACTCTGGCAAAGATAATTTAGCATCTTTTTAACGTTCCATTTTGGCCTTAATCAGGATTTTAGAAATACTGAGGCCACCAATTTATTAATAATTTATTCATTGAACTGTTAATGACTATTAACTGTGTGTTCTGTCTCACCATTTTGAAAAAAAAACCTCTTTTTAAGTAATTTTACAAGCTTACAAGTTTTTTTTTGGAGATTTCAGTTGTATCAAGGTCAGCTAGTACAGAATATTCAATTTCTTTCAGGATAATTAATTTCTTTGATTTTTTAAAATCAAATCGGTAGTCTACTTAAAAAAATCAATCATGTCTGTGTGTAATTGTAGAATGTTAGCAGGGAAACTGTCATTGACATAGTAGATAACATGAATATTATCAAGTGCTAAAATTAAACGCAAACTTGATCAACATTTATTAAAGGCACATTATAGACAGAATTTCATAACATAAAGCCTTACTAATAAAGTGAGAAATGTTGCTGTTGAAATAGGGTTCACTATCAAATCTGATACTGAGCATTTTTCCAGTTATCATTGCATTTTTTTTAACCTATTCCTGCTAAAAACTTACTTTGGCTGTGGTAAAGCTGATTCTCCCAATCATTATCAGTCTATTTCTATCTGATTGGTTACACATGGATAAAGGTTCAGAAGTTCTCTTTTAATTAAACATACACTGATCAGGCATAACATTCTGACCACCTGCCTAATGTTGTGTTGGTTCCCTTATTTGGTCAAAAATGCTCTGAACCATTGACAAGAGGACCTCTCAGGGTGTCCTATGGGGTCCGGAACCAGGACGTTGGCACTGGATCCTTTGGGTACTCTGGCTTGTGCAGTGGGGCCTCTGTCAATCAAACTTGTTCCACTGCATCCTGTTGATGCTTGATCACAATGGGGTGTAGGAAGTTTGGAGGTCAAATTAATATATTGAGTCACTGTCATGTTCCTCAACATGTTCCTGATTGTGTGATGTTTTTGTGGTGGGGTGCATTTTCCTGCGGGGGTAGGCCAGTAACATTTGGGATTTCCATTTGCATGAGGGAGTGTGCTTGTTCTGGGACAATGTTTACTTGTTTTTTTAACAGAACACCACATACTACCGATATAATCAAGGTTATTCACTTCACCTGTCAGTGCTCATAGTGTTGTGGCTGATCGGTGTATGTAACATTAAAAATAAAAGCATTTTATCAAGAGTTTATGCTATTCTAAATTTTGACACCAAGGTTTGAATTTCAAATGTATATCAGATTTTTGGTTTATTTTATTGCCATTAACTTGTATCGGTATCATCCCTGAAAAAAACATGGCCTTGATAAACATAACCTTCAATTTTTATTGCAGAACTGCTCTAATAGTTGAAAGACTGATTTTTACAGAAAAGCTCTGAGGGCAGTCACTGAGTGCAGGTGGTCCTGAAGTAGAATACATCCTCAGTCAACTTTCCCTTTACAAATACAGGCACAGAATAAAAAACAGGTGGGAGGTGGCTGAGGAAAAAGAGATGTCATAGTTCAGAAACCGACTGCATTGTTGACAGAGTGAGGAGCTTCTCCCTCCCAGGCCTGCAGGTAAGGAAGTGCTGCTTTGTACTTACAATCCAACCCAACTAATCAAAAAATTGATATCAAACGACTAAAACCACAGCGTGCGGAGAAAATGTGAGTGGAGTTGAACAGTGGGAAAGATTAAACTAAGTAGTGCTGCCAGTTCAAAATAAAGATTCTACAGAGCCCAGCTGTGCATTTGTGACAGTGAGAATGACACTGCTTTAAGTCATTTTTAATCATTAAAAAAATAATAATGTCAGCTCACTGTCTTGGTAATTTGCAGTATGTTTGTGATGAAAAAGCTAGGAAACTGCATGACGTGAGATTGACACACAGTATGTTTTAAGTTGAGATCCTAATTTTAGCTACATATATCATCATTTCTGTCACAGCACTCAGTCAGTTCTCCTTCGTCGCAAATTTAATTGCATTAATTAAATATTTCCCCCCAAAATCACAGCTGATTTTCACAAAATAAGTGTGGCGACGCATGATGAGTTGTCATTAACTTCATCCCTTTCCTCTGATTGTCGTGACTCTGAGTGCAGCTGCGGTGCCAACACTTCAACAGCCACGTTTTCGAAGCCATTATTTAACGGAGGGAGGGAAGATTGTATTCTTTCCCTGGAAACAGACAGAAACAGTGTGGACATTTTTACCAGCATGTGCAGTCTTCCCACCTTGCATCTTCATGGAGGCTCCACCTTTAAGTTCAGACAAATCCAAGGTTGGACTGACTAAGCTGTGTCAATGAATCAATAAAGCACCCTGTAATCTCTATCTCTTGTTTGGTAACCAAGTCTCCCAGAAAGGAAGTAATGCCTTTGAACAGAGTGGATGTTGCAATCTTGGATCAAGGACGATGTGTTTTCTACGGGGTATTTTGTGGAGGCTGTTATCAGCGCAGTGGGGGGATACTGTTGTGGGAGCAGAATGAGAGGGAGCAGCAGACAAAGCAAGACAGAGAGAGAGAAAGAGGGATGGAAATGGAAAAAGGTGCTGATGACTCGGCTATTTTCCTTACTCATATGGATGTCTTGATTATACTATGACTCACTGTTGATCCTTGAAATGTTTATTGTCTCTTTAAATTCCCTGTGCCTAGAATTTTGAAGCAGCTATCGTCAATATTTCCAACAATGTCAAAGTAACAACATATCATGTATAAAAAGCATCTGAAGTGACAAATCCATTGGAAATTATGACCAGATTAAACAGTTTTCCCTTATAGTTTCTCCCTGGTTATATTCTTGGCCCACAGCTTTACTGCTTTGGTTAGGTCTCACAGCTTTCATAGCATTGTTTTTGACCATAGCATATAGCTGTTTTTATCAAAAAAAGACATGCAAAAAAATGATTGCACATTACCTGCCCAGTAAAAAACAGCAGACAAAGTTAGTATCTATCAGTTGAACATAGTGACGGATTTAGCAGCTAAAAACCCAGATATTTTCCTTAGGCTTTGGCGGAGACCAAAAACAGAACAAAAGACAGGGAATACCACATATACACCAATCAGCCACAACATTATGAGCACTGACAGGTGAAGTGAATAACATTGATCATATTGGTACTATGTGGTGTTCTGCTGGAAAACCTTGGATTTTGCCATCCATGATGATGAGACTTAGACACCCAAATAAACATTGTCTCAGAACAAACACACTCCCTCATGCAAATGGAAATCCCAAATGTCACTGGCCTACTCCCGCAGAAAAATGCACCCCACCACATGGAAAAAACATCAAACAATCAGGAACATGTTGAGGAACATGACAATGGTCCAAGATGTTGATGCTGATTGACCTCCAAACTTCCTACACCCCATTGTGATCAAGCATCAACTGGATGCAGTGGAACAAGTTTGATTGACAGAGGCTCCAGTGTACAAGCCAGAGTACCCAAAGGATCCACTGTCAACGTCCTAGTGTCAGATCCCATAGGACACCCTGAGAGGTCCTCTTGTTCATGTCCAATGGTTCAGAGTGTTTTGGACAACATAAGGGGGACCAATACACTATTAGGAAGGTGGTCATAATGTTATTTTTTCTTTTTTTAAAAAAAAAGAACTCCAAACCTAGCGGTTCCACCAAATCATTTTTGAGTGTTTTAGAATAGAATAGAACAGAATAGAATTATTTTATTTATCCCAGGTCTGGGAAATTATTTTGTTACAGCAGCAAAGACACAAAATAGAAAACAGCAAGTTACGAGATAAAAATTAAAAACCTTTAAATCTAAACAGAAAGTAGTAAGTGAACATGTGCAGTAGAGTTAGCAGCAGTTTGTCTGAGATTTAAGAATGAAGTATGAATACCAACTATACAAGATGTGCAAGAATTGAACTATGTGCAAATGTAGACAGTGAAAACAGAACAGGTAATCCAAAAACATAGAGTGTGCAAAAATTATACACTCTGCAAATGTAAACAGTGCAACCAGA
This sequence comes from Dascyllus trimaculatus, assembly GCA_024666655.1. Taxonomy (NCBI): domain Eukaryota; kingdom Metazoa; phylum Chordata; class Actinopteri; family Pomacentridae; genus Dascyllus; species Dascyllus trimaculatus. The sequence goes on along the minus strand of CM045464.1, from coordinate 21,779,301 downwards.
ACAGACTGTGAGCTACAGAGCAGAGAGCTGAGAATGCTCTCTGTCAGACAGAGGTGAAGCATTAAACAGTGTTATTGCTCTGAGCAGGAAAGATTTCCTGAATCTGTCCTTGCGGCAGTGAAGCTGAATCAGTCTGTTTGAGAAGGAGCTCCACTGTCTGTCCAGAAGGTGGTGGAGAGGGTGGTCGGGGTTATCCAGAAGAGATAACAGTTTGTTCAGAGTCCTCCTCTCCACCACAGCTTTCACGGTGTCTGGTTTGCCGCCAATCACGGAGCCAGCATTTCTGATCAGTTTGTTCAGTCTGTTGGTGTCGCCGGCTCCGATGCTGCCTCCCCAGCCGACTACAGCAGAGAACAGAGCCCTAGCAACAACAGACTGATAAAAGATGTCCAACATCTTGCTGCATATGCCGAAGGATCTTAGCTTCGTCTGAGAGTCTGCTCATCCCCTTCTTGTAGCCTCTGTGTTGTTCTTCCAGTTCAGTCTGTTGTCGATGTGGACACCCAGGTACTTGTAGACCTCCACCACTTTGATGTCTTCTCCCAGGATGCTCAGGGGTTGTGTGGCCATCCTCTTCTTCCTGAAGTTGATCACCATCTCCCTGGTTTTGGCCACATTCAGGGGTACACGGTTCTTCCCAGACCACTCCATAAAGTCACTCATCAGCGCTCTGTACTCCTCCTCCCGTCCACCACTAATACACTCGACCACCACAGAGTCATCAGAGAACATCTGCAAGTGGACTGACTCAGAGTTGTACTAAAAGTCTGAGGTGTACAAGGTAAACAGGAATAGAGAAAGCACAGTGCTCTGTGGTGCTCCTACGTCACTCACCACCATGCCAGACAGAGCATCACCGTGTTGAACAAACTGCGACCTGCCTGTCAGTTAGACAGTAACCCAGGAGCCTGTGGGTGAGTCAACCCTCATCGTCTGCAGCCTCTCTCTCAGCAGAAGTGGCTGGATGGTGTTGAACGCACTGGAGAAATCAAAGAATGTGATTCTCATCGTGCAGTCAACACCGTCCAGGTATACATTTTCTTAGATATTCACAACCATGCACTGAATATTCATCACATGTTAAAACCTGATTGTGAAAGTATTCAGATTCACTTACTGTTATAGTGACTTGGGCTTAATTCCTCTCCTGTATCCTCATGCTCCAGTTCTGAGAGTTGATGGCTGTGGGAACACATGCAATTACTTCCCACCAAGGTCAACAACTTAATTGCATTTCTCCTTCAGAAGAAAAACCCCAACCTTATATAATCTGTTCAGTTCAATCTTCAATTGGTGGTGTCCACTGTGTTCCTGGGAGTTATTACAGCAAGTGTTGTGGTTTTTGTGCGAACATGTTTCCCCCCTGTTTTGGCCCAAACTGTTTGGTCTACTTTTGCTGCAGTCAGTGATTTCCCACAGTGACTTTGAAAAGCTTCAGAGAAAAGGGGGCTTCTCTGCACTGTAAAGGTTCAGAGAGTAATCACAAAGGCAATAGGTTTTTCCACTTGCGAAAAATAGGTGACATTGCACATGGAGGGATCAATGCCACAGTGCTCCGTTCCTATTTGTTCAAAGTATAAACAAAAAAAATATATGTATTTGTGATGCACTGTGAAAGCCTTGGTGCTAAAGTGACTCTGGATTAAGACCTGGATCTCTGATGTGCAGCCCAGACTCAGGTTAAAGCAATGGTTGATGGAGTCTTTACAGCTCAGCTGTGTTCTGCAATTGCACATTAGTTCTTTATGATCTAATTTTAGGACTGGCTGTGATTAAGGCAGGTTGGAGATTGCAAGATGCAAGAGAGGTCTCCTCTTGGCTGTTTGAACTGTTTTCCACTTTGAAAATCATAGATATTCCTAACTGGTTTAGCTATTCCAGTGGTAGGTAGCCGCTAATAAGGATATGAACAACTCATCTAGTCTATGTCGAGACATCATTAGAGTTTTATTAATATTGCTAATGAATAAGATTAAACTCTAATCTAATATCCATTTATTTGTATTGACAGTGACAGTGTTGCATGCTGCATAATACACACTGCACATGATTTTCCAAGATATCATCTGATACATTTGTACTCAAAGAAAATAAGACAGTATTTGTGTGAAGCTTCTGTTATTGTACATATAGTCAACATGCTATACTATCTGTGGAGGAGTACATTTCTCAGATCTGAACAACAAAACAACAAAACTTTTTTTTTTTTTTAAATTTCCCAACATGTACAAGTGGCTAAAAATGAAATAATATGTACAAAATAGAGACGATCTGTTTCGGAGCCATGCATATATAAAAATATAGTGTGTAGTTATCATAATCAAGGGAATATGTCTCAAGTGGGAACCCAGATTATTCTCTCCATCTATCCTGCAAGTCTGTTTGATCTGGATTGTTAAATTTTAGCCACAATAGTTTCTTGTTTAATGTTTTTTTCCCAATTCTCAAGGACGTCCCACTGCTTTAAAAAGAGGCCGCTGTTATATACTGCATACATTCTGAATTATATTGAGCTTATCTTATTTACAATATTAGCGTTATCTACATTAATTCACATGGAGGCACCTCCCTGATAAATGTTTTTCACATTTAGCAAATAGATTTATCAGGGAAACACTTTATCTACGAGATGCCTCATTATAGTGACACTTAATGAACTCATGGGAAGATGAGTCATTTTGCGTGTGTCCTCTGTCAACAATCAACACTCACCTACTCATGCAGTAGAGATTAGCGAGTGGAGAATCAGCAGAGGCCTGTTACTCTCCCCAGCACTGTTAGAAATCTGTAAACCACACATCAGCTACATGTATGCCGTATGCATGCACAAGTATACAGACAAATAAACCATTCCACGAACTATTCTAAATCTGTCTGACAATTTTCTTTAATCAGACTTCCACTTGGCTGTTTGAGAATATTTGATTCTGTTTCCCTCAGCCGTCTGACCTACTGTGGTCAGCTCAGCCTGCAATTGTCAACCCTCCAATCACCAGTCAATGATAACTTCTAAGGCATCAATCAGGGAAAATTACATAGTAATAGCAGAAACGCAGACTGGAAAAGCATTTTAAAAGTCGGAATTTTTTGCTGCTCAGTATAAACCCCACAACCAAAACTTTTCTAATCTAAGAAAACAAGCAGCGAGAGAATAAATACATTAGTCATCTGCTGTCCTCTGCTCTCATGGAGCAATTATGTGCATCCTAATTCACCTAATTTCACTTTAAAATGATACAGAGGGGGATTCAGTTTCTTGTAGTAAAATGTAAGGATACAATTTCAGTCCAGTAAATTGTTGGCTGCGTTGTAATTTATCAACATGATAATGTACTGTTTCACACCTGACCTTTTGACTTCCTCTTGCTACCACAACAGAAGAAGCCAATTAACCAGAGAAAACAGTACAGAAACAAAAAAATTAGGGTGACTTTTATCTTGACCTTTATTTTGTAATTGCTATACATGTGTACACTAAAAGCTCAAACATTCAGAGGCGTGCGAGGTTATGAAATCTTTTGTTCAACCATTTCGGTGGCATGATAATTTCTAGTATTATGTTCACAATTAAGTGTTTGCCAAACCTCTCCAAACACTGCTGCAACGAGTTATAAGTTAGCAACTGTAATTACAATATGTCATGAGAGAAATGAGGTTTGTAAATCTGCTCCAGCATATTCTTTTATTATATCCTTTACTTAACCATGTAAACTCATTGAGATTAAAATCTCTTTTCCACGAGTGACCTGGCCAAGAGGGCAGCACGGAAAAGTGTTACATTTGTAAAAAGCAAAGAAAACAGACAATACAAGCAGACAGATACAACAGTCACAGAGCACTAATAAATGGAGCATGACATCCAGATTGTATGCAGCATCATAAAAACAGCTCTAATGCACAAACAAGTTGATGTCAAAACGACTTAGGAGCAATCACATTTACCTATAGAGGCATTTTCTCGATCCCTTATGGTCTTAAACTCCCCCATAGTAACCAGCTCTGACAGCTTCAGATCCAAGATAAAGGAGCTGCATATTTAAAAACTTTCTTGCCGAGCTCTATTCTAACCTTTGGGATCAACATCTGCACAGTATCATGAGAACGCTGGCCATAGTGCTTCTGACTTGTACACATGTATGTACACAGATACAGAGGAACCAGTCCAAGGAGTGATTTGTATACAGGGCCAGCCAATGTGAGAACCTGCATGCATGCAGAGATGCTAAGCTATAGTCCTCACTTCCCTCACTAACTAGCTCACATTGTTATACTCTGCACTCTATGAACTGTATAAGCAACTTGCAGTTTTGCTGTGCAATTCAATGTATTCAGTTTCATTTTAATTCACAACATAATTTACGTCAAGATGAAAATATGTTATAGAGAGAAGCTCAACAAAACGAGACTTATTTGGATCAAGCTCTTTGGCGAGAGTGGGAAAAGAAAAAAAAAATAATTGGAGGAAACCTATGGCAGAACTAGGCTCAGGGAGATGGTTATCTGCCTCGACCAGTTGGGTGAGGTTAAAGGGGAGAAAGAAAAGGATGGCAGACAGATATCGGACAAGTTACACATTAGAGAAAAATTCAGTTCAACTTTTTTTTTCAATTTTTTTTACAGCTCAAAATATAAATCTTCTCTTTGGCAACAGGAGCAAGGAAAGAAAATCCCCCTTAACAGGAAAAAACTTCTGGCAGAACCAGGGTCATAGAGGGCAGTGATCCGCCTTGGCGAGTTCAGGTGAGGGTAAAGGAGAGAGAAAATAGTATAGTAGAGGGAAACAAACAATGCATGAAAAAGCAATAAAAACTGGGGAGGTTGGTGAGGCCACTACCCACAGATCAGAAAAGTGTAGCTCCAGAGCCAGACGTACCTGCAGAGGAAAAAACACAAAGTACGGGAGAGAGAAAACTCAGAGTTAGTGACATGCAATGGTGGCAAATAAAAGTATGGAGAGAGAAAGAAGGAAGAGGAGAGGAGAGGTGCTAAGTGCATCATGGGAAGTACCCCATCATTTTAGTCCTATAGCAACATACTCAAGGGGATAGTTCAGTGTCACCTGAGTAGTCCTAACTATCAGCTTTATCAAAAAGCCTAATCGTAAAAGTAGAGAGGATGCCTGCTTCCTGAAACCAAACTGGAACTGGTTTCACAACAAATGATCCTCATGGCTGAAAGCTCTGCCTCTTGTTCCACTTTAGGAAATTCTTTGAACCAGAAGTAAACCTGTAGTCTGAGAGTCAAGTGCTCTGCTGGGACAATATGGTAAAATAAGTTCCTTAAGATGCCATGGAGGAGGAGTGAGGAGCTTAGTCACCAAGGGCTTTGTGTGTGATGGAAAGGGTTTGAAACTCTCTTCTGGATTTTAGAGGGAGCTAGTTAAGAGAAGCTCATATGGGAAAAGTGGGATCCTTTTTAGTTAGTGGGACATCTCACTAACATAAAGAATTTCAGCAGTCCAGTCAAAAAGAAACAAATGCATGGACTAATTTTCCTGCATCACTCTATAACAGGATGTTCCTGATTTTGACAATACTATGCAGGTGACCTTCCTAGAGACTTGTTTTATATTTGAGTTTAAGGATACATCCTGGTCAAAAATAACCCCAAGGACCTGCACAGTGTGGCCTTGGATGCTCTCAGAATTTAAGGTACTACATTAGCAGCAAAGTCAAGTTGCTTACTGGATTTGGAAACGTTTCCACTCCTACATTCTAGCCAATGCAAGTCTGCCGCTTACCCAAGTTACCTTTGCTGAACATGCACTGGGAAACCTTCATTGTAAAAGCTTTTACTCTGTAATGTTAAGAGCTCAGGGAAAAGTCAGATCACAGATGGTCAAGACATTAGGTGATGGAGGAGCATGAAGGACTGTGGCCTTATGTGTCAAATATAGATCTGTGCATGAATGTATAACACTGTAGAGAATAACACATGTGTGCAGGTGGAGACATAAAACTTCATCTGAGTGTCAGATGAAAAAAATCAGGTCAGTATGTGGGAGTGTAGCTGCTAGTGAGGCATCAATCTCGCTATTCAAGTACATCTTTCATTTCCACTGTGAGAGCACACAAAATTGTACAGGCTGAATGTAAACATGCGGCTGACAGAAAACATTTTCAACAGTAGTCCTTTAGAAAACCCATTTACATTCAGGTCAGAGTCATAAACTGCTCAAATATCTCTGTATCTATTTTTTTTTCAAACAAAAATGAGACAGTGAATGCTCTCCACATGCGACACGCAGAGGTTCACAAATGGGGGTGGTGGTGGTGGAGGGGTTTATTCTCCTTTTCCTCCTCCCTGTCTCAACTCTTTGTCAGTGCCCACGTCCAAAACAACATTAGATCGTGTGCAAATTTGGCATCTCAGTGCACATGAGTTGTGCAGGGGGACACTTCATAGTACATTAACCCAATTTCAGTGGATTAAATCTTGCTTCGCTTCCACCCACTGCACCCCCACCCCGAGGTGTCCTCTCACCCTTCTCTCGCCCTGTCAAAAGTCATGCTCCATTTCATGGCTGGGGTGTTCTCAGTCTGCCGCTCTGGCCAGGAAGATGTGAGTGAAGGAGGACATGAGTAATAACTAAAACCCCAATTTTCCTGTTGGAGACGGCTTTAAAACTCACAGCATGAGTGCAGTGTGGGTATATCATTAAGCGTATCTGGGTCTTGTGCAAACCCCCAGGCAGTATAAATGAAACCTCTCCTAATGGTCCACAGAACCATTTACAGCCAACAAATACATTGTCTCTGTCAACTAAAGGGAAATTTGAGTGTATCTATTGAGTCTGTTCATTTTCTGCTGGTCATAACACTGTTTCTCTACAAATGGAGCCATACAGTAAAATGATTCTTTCAAAGGATAATCATGGGTTGTGGGTATGCTTAAATGTGATTTCCTAGATGCTTCTTTTCCCCAGCCAAACTTAAATTGGGTACTCGAGGCTGAAAAGTGCTAAACGAGACCCATTTTTATTTTTTTTTTCATTTCTTTTTCTTCCCAGAAGGGTCAAGCACATTGTGTAACCCCACTAACAAGCTTCACACCAGATATTTTAAACTGTGAGGAAGCATTTAATGAAATATTGACATTTCAGTTTTCTTTCTTGCTTTCTGTCCAGTCGAACGTTTTACACTTCATGACCTGAGGTTGTATCCACGGTAGAGATACGGACGTCTCAGCTACTGATCCCGTTGTGGAGACGAATCCAACAGGAGTTTGTCTGCTGGAAATTAAATGCAAATAAGGCCGAGAAAGTTTTCAGCATCTGCAACAGAAAAGAGCATCTTTAGTGCAGATCTGCTTCTTGAGTCTTGAGTAGACCTCTCTGAATCATGAGACTGTCCAACAAACAACCATGACACAGAAAGGTCTGAGAGGAGAATCAAGCAACACCCTCACACACAAGCACACTCTATGATGTATGTTCTTTGGAGTCAGTGAGGAATTCAAGAAAAAACCTGCACAGAGTCATATTTGTTGCAGCATATACTTTTAAAATCTCTGTGGGCCTGACACCACCTCCTACTGTTCCGTCAGTCCTCCCTCCCAGGAAGGCTGCTTGACTTGTAACTGCAGCTTATTCTTGACACTTTTGAAAAAAGTTTTTATTCATACAAGAATAGTCGAAGTATTCGAGTCCAATAAAACGTGGTTTAAAGTACTGTCATGCATTCTGGCATGAATTTACACTCAGTTACTCTGGCACTGCATTTTAATAAATATCGAGGATCATTGTCATACCTAAATGGCAAAATCAATAGCTTGCCAGTGGCCCGCATAACCGTCCAAAAGCAGCTCATGCGAATGTTTTCCGATGAGCCCCTTCTATAATTAAACGCTTTCAATACGAACATGAACAGTAGACGAAAGTAGTCTCTAAGGATTTAGTCTTATTGCTCTCATCAGCATTGTTTCCAAGGAGGGCAGCTGTTTTTCAGTGAAAAATAAATTCACCGTCTGCTATCTACCCAGTGTGAACCCACAGATGGGTAAAGTTAGTCAACACAGTGGAGCATTTAGCAGCCAAAGAGCCGCATATTTCCCACGGGAGCTGAACGAGGCCAAGGCTGAGTCCAAAATCATCTCCTGTTGACGATATAGATCACTGCAACCGTTTTATGGGAGGGTTCCAGTTTTGAGTGTAAATATGCTTGTATTGGATAGTGTCCTCAGAAATTTGCCAGCGGAGCAAAGCCAGTAGAGACTGAGGTAGGCTACTTCCTGCTAACAATCCCACAATACAATGCGCTACGTGTTATAGAAGAAAATCATAGTTATCTACAAGTGTCAGTGGTGATGCAAACAGTGACCATAGGTAAATGTATAAAATCTGCTCACTACTGAGTAAACTTTTCAGTATTCATTATACTGTACAGTATGTGTGAAGTAGTGACTGCATTAACAACTTATCACATTAATGCTGAGGTTGCTGTGTTTGATGTACAAATACACATTTGCTTGATAGCAATATCACCTTCATGAACTAATAATATGTCAGCATTGGATTTTGTTTTTTAAAAAAGACATTAAATGTGTTTCATTAATTTGTCCTATAATGTTTCATTATTTTTCCCTACAGTTTCCAGTCTTACATGTCTCTTTACTTTCTTAAGACGGCTATTGAAAGTGTATTTTTGTAACCATTTCAGAACATGCAATTTACAGTATATACATTTTTAATCAGTCAATATGCTCTACACAGTTGATAACATCCTAAAGTAAGTAAAGAACAGAAATTAATTACTTGTTAGTAACCTCAGGTACATCTTCATCTGTAGAGCTACTGTCATCAAAACCTACTGCGACAGTCAGCTGGTATATCTGGTTCCTTCTTTGCTGTATCAATATTTAATCACAGTAACAGTGAGACAACAATGTATCAATCAGGTGAAATACACCAGAAGAACAATGCTGTTTTTATTTTCAACATTTTAACACAAGCACATTGTTGAACATAAACATAATTTGAGGATTACCAGCAAGTTAGATGCTTAAAGTCCAGAGATTTGCATCTAATGGCCAATACTGCATACTATTTTAGTTGCTAAACCCAAACTACACCATATGTATATGGTGCGGTTGTCCAAATATTTTAGTTATTTGGTTTGACGTGCAATATTCTGGTGTCAAAGTCTTCTCTTATGTTTTCTATCCACAGTAACCTCTGTTGTCCTATGACTTTTGTGCACTAATATGAAGTCACACATTTTTAATTAGGAAATTTTAAACTGTGTCACATTTTCTAGCTCAGAGAATTCCTTAGCTTAGTTAAGAACTTGGACATAAACAGAGAAATCAAAGTTCTGCTATAAAATATAAAATAATGTAAATTTAGGTGTAACATTAGTAGTCAAATAAGTTAAATAATAGACATTCATTTGCTCTAAATCGAACCCTGATTTTTAGCCAATCTGTTGTTACAGTTGATCCTACATGAATGCTATTTGAACAGGAAAATAAGGACATGGAACGTTAAGTAATCATGTTATCTGTGGAGTACTGCCTTTAGCACAAACATTACATTTTCCAGTGGCGATAAGCATCAGCTCTGGAGCCACTCTTGTTTTCCTTATTAGAGTAAGACGGATGTTCAAATCTCCTTTTGATAAGACACTGAAGAGATGAACCTAATATGTTGACTGCCAGATAAAACTGCATGTTTACAAAATGAATTATTTAATTATATATAACTCCTCAGAGGAAAAGTACTCAGCAGGGGGATAGTGGGCGTGGAGTGAGGATGTCTTAAAGTTGATTTTATTTGGTTAGTCTTCTGATTTGAGCTCAACAAATGTAAAATCTTTAAAACTGAATTTTAATTTGAGGATTCAGTTTCATGTTATCTGATCAAGGGATATCTTCCCACTCAAAAACTAATAAAACCTGGAGAAGAATTTATATCTGGCTAAATTGGAAATCAGCGCAGACTATTATGAATGTAATTGGTTGATTATATTGCTCATTATAAGTGATGAACACTGAGTGGCAATATTAATTTGACTCATGAATGCCACCTTTGTATAAACAACACCCCGAGACAATGAGGCAGTCACATCCGTGTAGCAGCCACTGTTTCCCCATGAGGTAACAAAACAATGTTATCACTGTGTTAATGAAAATCGTCCCAAGCTGTTCTGTCTCTGTTTGAGGGTAATGATATAAAAAAAATCTATATCCTCTGAAAGTTTACCTTTATAGAGAATCTATTTTCAGTTTGTAATGATGGTATGCCTCTTGCATCTTGTTTTTTTATCCTGGCAACAACTCTATATAATGAGGAGATTTCCATGTTTGCACGAAGGGGTGGACAGCGACACGAACACCTGCACAATATACTGCAGCCCTGCATAATAACCTTGCAATAAATACCACCTATTGGAAGCTACAGGCTTAATTTGTCAGCAATTCTGTGACATTCGCAGCACAAATTGAACATTATAAGCTTCATGAAGGCAGTGTTTATTGTGTGGCTTTCGTTCTGGATTATCTACCATTATGCAGGTGTTCAAGTCCCTACATTCTACGCCTATCAAGGTTTTCTTTGTGATTACCATGGCAAAAAGAAAGACTGGTAATTTGCGGGTTGTTTTTTTGATATTTTGCAATGCATTACAGCCACTTTTTAAAAACATGGTTCATCAAGAAAACCATTGTAATTCTGACTTGTTAGCATGAAAATCAGCAGCGAATGTAGTTTCCAGCATGAGCGTAAAACATTCTTCAAAAGTTTTAGTTGGAAACTGAATTTTCAAGTTCCTCATGGGAAGTAGTTGTGAAGGACATTTACTCTTCCATTGTCCTAAATATCCATTTATAACTTCCCTATTTTCCACAACCTTTAATTGAGGATTTAATTTTTTTTTTTGTTCTTGGCCTCTTTCTTTTTCTTGGATTTCTTCATCATGTGTGTGTTAGTAGCAGAGAAACAGCCAAAGATAAATGAGCAAAACTGCTTGTTAGTCATCAAGGTTGCAAAACAATTACAATACAGATTGAAAACTTCAGTATGAACAATTTTGCTTTTTTTCTCTTAATGTACAATATTAGTTTTTACCAAGGCTGTAACACTTTCTGCATCTGTGATTGTGACTCCTCTATGAATGTACGTGCAACCTGCTGTCCGTGCTCGTTCTGGTTCTTCAGGTCCGCCCTTTTTAGCAGCCCCAGCATTCAAAAGGAACATCTAGTACTATCGCCTTGAAAGTCTGAGATCACTTCCTCGCAGTGCGGTTGTGATGCGCTTCCTCCCACTCCGAGGCAACAATTCATCTGCAACACTGAGAAGCTTATACTCTCTGCCAGTTCCCTTCCCTCGAGGACTCAGACGATGTCAAAGTGGGGCACGAAGGCTAAGGCCAAAGAAGTTTGCAATTGATCTTATCCATGCAAACAATGCCCGTGTGAGTTGGAGCTACACTCTGGGAGGAATAGAACATCTTCAGCATTATAGTCTCACCTCTAAGGCTGTGCACTTCTGTGGCACCTTGACTTTCATCACCTGCGCATCCCTGAACACTTCTCATCCACTTATCTCATACCAATAAAAAAAATTTGAACAGGGAAATATGGACTATACTGGAAGATGTATATGCACTTAGATATACAAGAGATGACACTGTCAGATATAATGTAGGGCAAAAACCAGTGGAAGAGATGGGCAGTAGGACTTAGTGATAGTTTCATTGACTGTAATGTGCATTTATCTCTACAATCTGATCACACACTGAGATTTTGATGAAAAAATAATGCTCTGGAATCTGTCAGCGCATTCAATAAAATAATCAAAGTGAAAGACTAATAGGAATTAAAGTAAAAGATTAATAAGTTACCATTTTTGAGAGTTTCTTCTTTTTAACATTTATTCAAGAAATCGGACCAAAATGGATCTTACAGTGTGTAGGAATTATAATTTATATAAATACATAAATATTTAAAATTGAATCATCTTGTTCTTGTCTACTGTATTTATGCACTGGAGGACAGATCTAGAGAAGCATCTACCAAGAAACATCTATCAGAATAATGTATTTTAAAATAAGTGTGTTGCCGATGTAAGTGAATTATGATCATCTGCACTCTCCAAGAATCAGCATTACAAGTTTACAAGGTAAAACTTAGCCTCTGGCTGTTATTTTTTTTATAGCTTTAACATGCCCGTGGTTTTGTGATATGTACACTGAACCTTTTTTTCTTTTACAAGCCAATGCAAGTCATTAAAACACTACCAGGCACTGTAAAAACTGACCTAAGGTATAGGCATATAGGCCTCAGTGTTTCTTTTACACACAATGTGTTAAAGAATGATTATAATATTGTAACTGGCAAAATTCATTTTAGTTGTTGTCAAACAGCAAAAATAGCACATGACACGAACATAGTTATTAATAAAAGTCTGCTATATTTACTTTTGAGTAATGTACATATGCCTCCTCATGACACCTATCACATGTAATAAAAAGGCCTGTGTGTGAATTATTTTATAAAATGAAACCTTCATCAACACAAACTCTATACTTGAGTAAAATCCAGCATCATTGTGGTGTTTTTTTTCTCCACATGTCAAACTAAGAGCTCATCACCAAAAGGAGATAAACACCAAAGTGAATAGGAATATGACAGAACACAGCATTACTCAATTATTATCAGTCTAAATGAAATATGTCAAAATATGTATATCTAATAGCGTATAAGCTGCCTGTAAAGTATAATTGTCACAGTATACTACTGGAGCAAAAATCTAAACACTTTACACACAGGAAACTATCAATACATGCAACAGTGGGAACCGATTAGAGTCTGAGTTTGGGATGACAAAATATATTACCTAAAACTTAATAATTACAGTTTTTCTATTTTTTTCCTTGATTCTTTTGGAGCTGCTTCACCATTTTCTACCATTTACCCATGATACATTGTGCATTGCATTTTGGGAAAACACTCTCAATCAACCATATTTAAATGATAGAGCAACAGAACACACTGTACCACAGCCGGCAATTACATCAAAATAAGATTCAGAACCAGCAATAACACATTGGATTCTACTAATTTTGCTTGTAACTGGAAATGCATGTTTCTCCTGTTCTTCCCATTCTGCCAACATTGCTTTGGCTAAATTCTTGTTCACATTAGTACTCTTGTATGTTCTTAATAATAGCATTTATTAGTTATATTTTTTCCTCTAAGTATAATGATTATCTTGCTAAACAGTTAAGTTTAGCATGTTAACAGGTGCTAATTAGCACACGAAGTACAACTGAGAGTGATGGGAATGTAATTATCTACTTTTATAAGAGTTTGACTGAATCCATTTCCATTTTATGCAATAATAATACAACTGAACAGAACAGAACATCAACTATTTATAAAGCAACAGAATATTTCCCCAATAAAAAGGTTTACAGCTACACCCTTGCTGCAGTCACAACAGTGTCAGACCTGAAGTGAAAAATCAAGTCATGTCCAGCACTATGGGGAGGCTGTCAAACCAGAAGAGATCAGCTGTCAAGTCACCAAAGACTGTGAAACAATTTACAAAGACTGTTCCACACTGCAGTGGGTAACCGGCAACATCGACACAGTGCTGGCTAGGAAACAAGTTCCTGAACTCAACGCTTTCATTTTCTCCTCTTTGTCTCCACATCGGCCTGTAAACATTTCAGGAAATCATCCTGGTGTTTTCTTCAGCTGTTTTTACATATATAAATTCACACATTAAACATTTAATTGAAGTGTTAATTAATGACCCGAGCTTGAATATTCTTTTTATTACCCGGCAGGTGCAATAAATTCTATCTTGAAGGTTTGATTTTATTTGCTTGTTCTAAGTTATGGCCTGCAATCGTATCTTTCCACTAGAAAGCTGTTCAGGGGGAAATCATGATCTCCTTTATTCATGTAAATTTGCATTCTGTTTCTAATGCACTAATCACAATCTGGTATTGCTGGGTGGCTGAATCTCCCATCATAATCATAAAGGCCTCGTGCTGAATATACGTGGGCAATCCACCTTGTTTTACAGCATCACAACCAAATCAATTGGTTCCAAATCATAAAGTCGTTCAATGCAAGGAATGATATAGTCCAATTGGCTTCCAGTGATTGGATTTAGTAGTCCTTGACTTTACATTTTATTGGTCCCTGGCACCGATCTACAGAGTGATCAATAGCTGGAAAAAAAGGACTGACCTTGCTGGAATTGTCCACCTTTGGTTCACATGGGTGCTGCTGTGTGCCCTGGGTCAAAGGTTAACAGGGGAGCATAAAAACAAAGACAAATTCATAGGAAATGGCTGGTTTAATGCACAAATAAACATGCAGTCAAGCAGGGCGATAAATCTTGGATCGTGCTATTAACCTTTTACACATATTGTCCCATGCTTTACAGGGGAGCGAAATAATTACATATAACTATGACTTTGCTTCAAGGAAGTTTTATTTACACCACAGTGGATTGGACTGAAGTGAATACCTTGATCTCACAAGGCCATTCAAGTTGGGCAACGATACATCTCCCTCCTTCAGTGGAAAATATTTCCACTGCGGCGGAAGTGCACTTTAAAAAGAAAAATCTAAGTGTAGCATGAAGGTAAAGTGTGGAAGTGAAAAGCAGCTCTTTTGAAATGTATGATTAGAATTTCACAACATTGCCATCATCTTGCCATTCATCTTCTGCACATAGCGAGCAGCTTCACAGCTAAACAACTGTACGGCTGTTTATCTGATAAGAAACTAATCAAATCTTTCAGCAGGGATCACAGTGCATGACTATAAGAAAGTACAGCCCGGCCATTCATGGAGAATTTGAGAAACCAAGAAATAGGCGAGTGAAAACATTGTAAAGGAGAATAAAATGTATTCGTAATTAACAGTTAACATCAATAGCAGTGCAGATTCATGAGGCTGTAGCGCTCATTACACACCAGGAGACAACGTTTTTGTAAAGATGATGGACAGACGGCAGCTTAGGCTTAGCTTTGATCTGCTGCATCTTGTCAGTCACGACTGCATACTTAGTTCCTATGCTAACTGTCTGTATCCTAATATAACATTTCACCAAACACTGTCTGCACAAAATGATCTTTCTATACAACTAAACTGCATTCTTAGTTATGTTTTGAAAGAAACATATTTTCTCAAGACAAGGTAATTTTATGATGCTGGAGAAAACATTCCCACTGTCAAAGCCACCAAGTCCACATTGGGATGTTGGAGAGGCACAAGTGTCTGTAACAGAACTTTTACCCACAAGACTGGGGATTGTGTTTGGCCATTTTATTTGACTGTAGTTTCATTTTCAGTTGTTGTTTGCTTTCATTTTGACTTACTGTCTGGTCGGTTTGAGGTACCAAAACTACTTGGTTATGTTCACAAAAACATCATGCTTTGGATTTAGTGTCACCCTTTTACAACATAGAATACAATAGAATACAATAGAATACAATCCAATACAATAGAAATACTTTACTAATCCCTGAAGAGAAATTTGGCTGTTGCTGCAGAAAGAGTGAAGTTACCACCACCATAAATAAGTAAACAAAAATATAAAGTAAGAATAAACAATAAGAAAAATATAAAATACAAAATGCACAATAACTCTAATACACACTGAGTTAAAATGTCTTATGTGAAATAAAGTACAAATGTTAAAGTAATCATGTGTCATGCATAAGAATGTGGAGATTAGTCAATACGAATTGGTATCTAGATACAAACGTACGCGATGCAAGTTAACATTAATGAAAAAGTCAGAAGATCATCAGGGTTCATCTTCTGGAGACAATGAGTACCAAATTTTATTAAATTCATTTCAAGCTACTTGAATCTGGACCCCCTGACACGAATGATCAGACAATATCAGCTGCATCACTTGAGTCCAAAAATAGTGCAGCAGATATGAAACTCATAAAACCTTTTCACTAGAGATGCAAATAGAGACAATGGGATATTTAGTCAGTAATGCATATTATTTTCTTCAACCAACAGCATTGCTTTGACATATAATCTTCTGACTCCTGCAAGCCATTTTAGCTTCCCGTCATATTACCTTGTCTTTCTGACTCCGAAGAACCCTGCAGGCTTTGCTGCCTTGCATTATGCAAACTAGCTTAAACCAATCAGAATGAGTCATATAACATAAACATACATGCATGCTCTAGCCTGTCTGATGGAAATTACTTGCACCCTTACTCAGTGAGGGCTTTGACTTTGTTTACGTGAAGAGGTTGCTAGGCTATCACCGGCTATAATAGCCTGCCCTTTGCTTGCAGCTAGTGTAGGCATTTTGCTAATATTCCAGCAATTGTGAGGAGGTGAAAAAGGCAAATAGAATGTGCTATAGCTGCATGAGTGGAAATAACCTTTTTGCAGAGCCATCAGAAACAGCTCTGACGCTGATGGGACACACAGAGTCTCCTTTGGATCAACCTTATTCCAGACCTGGACAGGTGCCTGGATGTGCACTGCGCAACAAACGTGTGAAAAATGTTAGTCTGCCAAGCAGTGCCACGTTCAGAAACTGTTGGCAACCATTTTATGGCAAGTCACTGCTACCACAGACTTCCAGTATAGAGATATAAAAAAAAAAAATCAAAAAAAAATCACAAGCACTGCATGAGTAAAAACGTTTGAGTAAAATTCCTTGACAAACTCTAAGGTGCTACTCTTCTAGCACAATTTTACTCCGGGGGGCTTTAAAACAGCATCTAAAGAGGAAATTCTGCCTTTCACGGTGTATTACAGCAAAACCTCACATATGGCAGCTTTCAAAAAACATGTATTATGTCGGTTTCTAAGATGTGCGAGTCCCCTTTCAGATAAAAGCAGATAGCGATACAAACAAAATTGGTCAGTAGGGAAAATCCTTGACTCCAGCTCAGACTATTTAGCATTATGTCATCAGTATCAAAACCACCAAGGCAGTGATGATATAAAAGAAGAATAATCCGACCCACATGTCAAATTCATTAGTGTCCTGACCACATTTTGACCTGTTTCCTATTTACTTCTTTTTATCTGTACGTGAAGCACATAATCTGAAAAACATCTAAATTATCTCTGGAGATGTGGACATTGATTTGTACTGTAATGAAAAATTAAGCTTAAATTTGGATTTAATTGTGAATATATTGACTTTATAAAGGAAGCATCTAAGGTTTGTCCGTCAGCTTGACTGTGTTACACATATGCAAGTTTTATTAGAACAGTTGCATCGGCTGGGGATCAAATTTTCACAACAACTGTATGGTTTATAGTCATATACAGTATTATGCAACTTTGTGCATTGTCAAAAATAAAATAAAGACTACCGGTACAGATATACACTGATCAGGCATAACATTATGACCACCTGCCTAATATTGTGTTGGTCCCCCTTGTGTGGTCACAAATGCTCTGAACCATTGAACATGGACAAGAGGACCTCTCAGGGTGTCCTATGGGGTCTGGAACCAGGATGTTGGCACTGGATCCTTTGGGTACTCTGGCTTGTGCAGTGGGGCCTCTGTCAATAAAACTTGTTCCACTGCATCCTGTTGGTGCTTGATCACAATGTGGTGTAGGAAGTTTGGAGGTCAAATCAACATGTTGGGCCACTGTCACGTTCCTCAAGATGTTCCTGATTGATGTTTTTGCCATGTCTAGGGGTGCATTTTCCTGTGGGGAGAGACATTTGGGGTTGGCATTTGCATGAGGGAGTTGTGCCTGTTGTGGGACAATATTTATTTTGGTGTCTAGGTCTCATCAACACGGATGGCAAAATCCAAGGTTTTCCAGCAGAACACCACATAGTACCAATATGATCAATGTTATTCACTTCACTTGTCAATGGTCATAATGTTGTAGCTGATCAGTGTATAATTGGTTATAGTTTGGGTTAGCATTATTATAATTAGCACAGTTTAAAAATGTCTGCATTTAAATTAATCAGTGCACTATATTCACGATTTTCTTTAACTCTTGGAGTTGTGACAGTTTACAATTTTATAAAAAACATGGAAACGGTACCGCAAGAGAGGCTAAACGAATCCTATTACGTCATGCTATGCATTGAGGACAATTGAGTGAAGAGGCTGTATCTGGGGCAGATTGTGGGGGACTTTGCAGAGCTAATAACTCTCAGCATGAAGCTCAAATAGGTGAGTACAGCGCCACGGTGCCATTAGTCACTGATGGGCTGCAACCAACTCTCCAGAAGAGGACATCAGCGATCACTGCGTTGCTTAGCAATGTGACATCACATGTGTGTGTTACGGTGTACGAAGACAAATGAGCAGACTCTGTTTAGTGTGTTTGAGGGCGGCACCACCTGTGGTTTCTACGCTGTTCATACATCAGTGTGTTGTCTGGCATAACAATGTTCTTTTCTGGCATTGGCTGTATCAGAAGTGAGACCCTGTTTGATTCATGTGGGCCTATTTATGCATGCTTTGATTGACTTTGCTTGTTATTCTGAAATTTATATGAAACAAACCATTTACTGAAAACAATCTTAAGTTTCAACATGGGTCTTAACAGCTGTAAAAAATGCCATATATCGAGGTAAATGTGCTTCATTTCTTCTTCTTGTTCCTAAGTGACAAAAAGAGATTGGGTAGCCTACGTGCTCCATGTCTGACTGCAAATACTGAAGCTGATGAGGAGAAATTTTACAAGAAATACAGCAAGTGGAGAGGAAAATGGGAAAAAAATGAACCTGGAGACAATGACTACTATCACATGTGAAATTTTCTTTGACTATCGAGGAACTTCTTAAAGACTTGAAGGCATACGAGCTGAAGAAATTCGACAGAGACACCAAGGACTGCTAAAATGGTGCTGTTTATAACCTGCGAGGCAAGAAGATGAAATTCTGCTCTTAACAGAAACCACAGTGTTTTGAACAGACTACAGAAACAGGAGCTCCAGATAATAGAGACTCTGATATTTCTCACAGAAAGGAAAACCTCCACTCTAAAACAACTCCCATTTCGAGCAACAAAAGGAGGACAAGACGGGTTTGACTATGATCAGGCCATGTCTTCTGCAAGAACATGGAGTTGATATCCCCTGATTCCCCTCATAATCTCTAAATAATCTGTGTTAAATAAGTGTCATCCTGATTTAAGAACATCAAACATATGAGTGCAGGAAGATCATGCACTCTATATGTTAAATTAATACTGAAAGGAAAAAGTAAAACTGAGCAAAAGCTCAAATCACGCAGATGATCAGATTGTAGATTGCATGTTATTACAGCAGAGCTCACTACAGAATTTTCTCCACTGCTTGATAAATCAAGCCCAATACATTTTCACTCCCACAGTGTGTTCAAACCACATGCTGTGTAGTTGTTTGGAAAAACGGGTCATTGCCTTGATCATGAAAGCTTGTACATGCCGTAATAGACCGTGATAAATTAAACTCACTTTAACAGCTTTCAAGCCATCATCTGCATTTCGGTGACGTTCTCTCCAAGTAAGCTCTATCTTCTTATTCATTACAGTAATCTACATCCCAGTCTTCTGGACTGAGCACAGAAAAGGTTCATTAAATCGCATTTTCAGATATTGGATCACATTTCTTTCGTAACTGGCTGAGCAGGGGGAAAAGGGAAAACGTGACCTGATTAACAATTGTGACACTTATAACACACAAAACGCAAAGAAAGAGACAGATAAATTGGAAGATGTAATTTGAACAGCTTCCTGAAAGATTATCACACCTGAATATTTGATGGCCTCTCTTCTTTGTATCCGATATATATCCGTTTTTAAAGCACGTGTTTCTTCCACCTTGAATAGACATTAATCTTACCCTCCTACTTTTATGATAATATGATAAAAATAGACCAGCGCTCTGCTCATTGGTTGTGTGTGAGTGTGTGTGCTTTCCTCTTTAAAGGGATAGTTTATATTTTTAAACAGCCTATCACATTCTGTTCAGTAATCCAAAGCCATTACCTGTCCGTTCATAAGTCTTTCTTCACTCTGTGGAAGTGGATTAAAGCACGAGACACTCGCTACTTGCTCATGCAGCGGAGGTGCGGCAGCACTTCATGTCTGAAAGAAGGCTACTCCTTTACTGCTATTCACGTCTCCAGCAGCCTTTACTGGTGCAACATTGTACTGAACAAACCCACTTTTGCAGACATGTCATCAGAAGTTATATGGTTGTACTGTGGATATATGTGGCCACCTTCACTGACAGACAAAGAGCCTGCACTGTATCAAGCCCATGTACAACTGTCCCTCTGTGATCCTGTGGGAATATTTGCGAGTCCCTGCACAGAGGAAATGTAGTATTGATCTGCCAAGCTGTCTCACTTTCTACATCTCACACTGAAATGATTGCTTACCGACTGATGACATTGTGTACCGCGCCGTCCCCAAAGCTGCCATCTGTAAAATTTAAATCTGTATATCCATCTCTGTGATGGAGTATTCTAAATAAACAATGAACGGCAGCCGTCCACACAACCTTCCACAAGACTGCTGTCCTTTCAAATCTTCTTAAATTGAGCAGAGACACAGGCCCGGCTCATTTTTATTTCCGAAGCGCCTCAAGGCATAAACAAGTGGTTCACAGAGCCCCACACCCACCAAGGCGGCCTTAAAATAGCCAAACAAGGACCAGATTTGGAGTCTTTGTTCATTTTGTCACAATCCAAATGATTTAATAAGATCTAAATTTAACTGAGGAAATAGAATTTTTTTAGTCTCAGTGATTTTTATTGTTACTAGTCTTCTTTTTTTCCATTTTCACATTCAGTGCAGTAATTTATATCACTACACCTAATGAATGGTGGTTGGCTTCATGTGCAGGAAAATTTTGCATTTTATATTTAATAATCTAGTATTCAGAATATTATAACATAATAATTTTCACAATGATGTATTGAAACAATACAATTAGAATATTTGCATTCATACATATATTTTGTAAAACGACACATTTTTAGTCTCAAAAGTAATCGTGCTACAAAAAAATGTTATAATTCTGACTGAGTAAATATTACTGTTTCTCTAGGTGGAGCCAGTTTTTTCCCCACTCTTAACTACTTTATTTACCGTAAGCTCCAGATTTTTCCAACCAGGATTAGGCCCCTAGAAATAATCCATAAAATAAATCTGAGAGGATGTGAGGAGATTATGGAGGTATAGGAGAGTAAAATGCAGTGAAGCACAGCATAAAGTAGCATAAACAAGAAATACCCCAATGAAGTACAAGTAACTCCGAATTGTACAGAATTTAAGCAACACCAATGAAAACCAAATGTTTGCAGCTTTGAGAGGTTTAGGTAGTGCCTCTGTCTGAAATCCATGTTCTCATTCGCAGCACTCTTATACATCCTAGTTTTTACATTCTCGCATATCAGTTGGCTTTTTATTATTTATACCACATGCTCTGCTTTAATGCAGACAAATGATAAATAAGTTATCTTTTCAAAGCTCCCTAAGCAACAACTTTTAACATCGGAATAAAGCTGTTTAAAACTCCCAGAAACCAAGTGACATGTTTAATACCATTTTTAAGGTGATGAGGGTTTTTTGGAGAACAAATTAGAACCATATTTAGCCCAATACCCTGATCACAGATGTTAGGAAGAGGATGAACAGAATGCTGGAGGCTTTTTGTTTCACCTCACACTGTGATTCTCTTGTGGTGATACTCATTAGTATAACCATCGCATATTTAAGCAGCGAACCTCGCACAGGGCCAATTATACATGTTAAGCACATTCTATTTTTAAGGTAAATATATGCTCTGCTCTTGTGTCTTTAATTGCTTAAGTGCTTTTAAAATCACACCTGAATCGAAAGGGTCCCATTTATAAATCCAAAGGACAAAAGCCAATGTTCTCAGACTGTTAGACGTGGAGCAACCATACAAAACGCAGATGAAAGTGCAGAATTCCCAGCAGGGAAATGCACTTTGTGCCAAGCGTAACCATTAGCCCAAACTTTGACTTTGATGTCATCAAGAAGATGGGGGTATACATTCCTAAATGCATTCTGTCCACAGGTAAAAAGAGAGAGACAGATAAAAAGAATTATCTTGATGTGATGTGCTAAAATATTCACCACTGTAACACGGTTCAGTTCTTATCTCCGAGGGCCTGGCTTTTCTTGGCTCCAGACTCTGCGTCAAAGAGTTCATCCGCATTCTCTAACAATCTTGTATTAAGCAGTTCTTAGGAACCCTTGGGCTCACATCCAGGTCCCCCAATAAACCTGTCAGAAACTTTTCCCTTGAAGCTGCATTGGGATTTCCTCACCGGCTTGTAAGTGCTGTGTGTCCTTGAGTGTTTCTTT
The DNA here is from genome assembly GCA_024666655.1 of Dascyllus trimaculatus. NCBI lineage: Eukaryota > Metazoa > Chordata > Actinopteri > Pomacentridae > Dascyllus > Dascyllus trimaculatus. Next base: position 21,757,003 of record CM045464.1, on the reverse strand, counting down.
GTGAAGAAGGAAAACACAGTATTTGTAACCTCCTGTAAGAGCAGCCGCGTTTGTTTGCTTGCGCTCGCACTTCAAGTAACACAAAACAGCGTCTTAAGAATGAAAACTGTAAGGGAGAGCCTGATATAAAACACATAAAAGAGATTTTTTTTTTCAAATAAAATCAAGGGTATTACTTTGGTATACTAACATGTGTCAGATTCTAAAGTCCAAAAAAATTTCACTTGCCATAAAACGGTGAGCAGGTAAACTAAAATTCAAGGAAATTCACATTGTAAGTCGCCGGCGACTACCTCAGACATGTACTTTGTGCAGAGGATGTTTCGTTTGCAGAGCTTGTGGACTGATTCAATCCATTCTTGGAATTTTCTGCTAACATGCTGCTGTGATTTATAAATATCATTTTTAGGATGTGGAGTCGCTTTTTCTATTTCACACCGCCTTTTCAGGAAGCCAGAGACTGTTATGCACTCTCCATGCCTTCCTCTTGCAGAGCCAAAAGTACTATGTATAAGTTATGAATATTTTAAATTCAACCACAAAGGAGTAAGAATCCACCTCTGTGTTTGCATAGTGCTTAGGGCTCATTTTCGACTGGTTTGGAATAACAACAGAGGCTCCACCAGTCTATAAGAGTCTAGTGAATAATTAGGCTCCACTGACACCATGTGACCGCCACAGATAAAAGATAAGGCACTTTAAGAAGTCAGGTTAAAGCAAGAAGTGAGCAACGAAAAGTCCAATGCTCTGTATGTAAGAGGGGCAGGGAAGAAATGATCATTCCTTTCCTCTTTTAAGCGGTTGATGCCTGCTGCAACAGTCAACATAATACCCTGGAATCTGCACCATCAATCGGATGCAGCTTCCCTTTGAAGTCCCCACTCCACTCATATAATATCAACGAGGCTGGAGTTAGAGGCTATGGACGTTATATTCAACCTAACTCTTTTTTTTTGTTTGATAAGCTTATTTTAAATAGTTGCTGCTTTAGTGTTGCAAAGAGGGAACTCTTTCAGGACACACAAGGGGATGCATCTCCAATCATGTAAGCACAGTACTATATGAGTGTCTGTAATATTAATTGGTAGCACTGGGAAAATAACTTGAAAAATAAATTCCTCAGTAGCAATTCCTCAAGTCACCACACCTTTACGTCAATAGATAATGACATATTCTGGTCCAACAAGCAGCGACCTTATGAGGTTTTTGCTTTTTTTTAGTCCTCTTCGTCTCCTGCTGGAGCTCCCTATATTGTTTCCTACAGGCTTTGTGGTTGTCTTGATCCTCCCCCCAAGTTAATTGTCTTGATAAGCTTGTCCATCACAGCTTTGCACCAGGTAATATCGGGTTCTTCCCTTTCAGTTTTGCTTGGCACTACAAGCACAGCATTACAGAAGCACCATCCTTTAACATTATTCACATTACAGTGGAAAAATGGACCTCTGGGCAGGGTAACTGCTTTACTGCACCTCTTGCTGTAGGACCAAGCTAATGTGCCTGAGACTAGCCTGTGAAATGAACACAGACACAATAATTATATCAGCTCAGATCTAAGTCCCAGGAAGATAGTGTACAAGATGACCACCAAAAGTAAGGAAATGTTACTGGAAGCAGCAATGGGAATGTGATTGGTAAATCTGAAATTGTAATCACGGGAGCTAACATTTCCCAGCAGTGTTTATAAGCTACCTCACTATTGTATCTTCAAGTAGAAGGACAGATTCAGGTTCATCAGACTTTATTAGTATGCACTGAGGTGCTTGTGCCATGTATCAATATTTTTGCTTTTGCATTTCAAGGCCTCTAGGAAAGAATATTCACTGGCCTGCTATGGCTTTGTATCCTTAATCTTTCTTATCTTGAGGTGAATTTATTTATTCACTTCTGTATTTTTTTTTCATTAGAATACATTTGCTGCCATGGTTGACTTTGTACAATTCCACTATGTCTATAGCCAGTTTAATACTCGTAATAAAGGCAAATGGACAGGGTAAGCACATTAAACCCCAGCATATTCATTATATTGTAATCACTACATTTTAGGCTATATTTAAGCATGCTTTCCATTTTACATGACACAAAGCTTACAGGGCTCTCTCTGTGGGCCATGTTCCCTTTGGCTTCATACCACCTGGAATGCTGAAGATGACCCAGTATCCATTTGTTTCTGTAGTGGCTCCATCCCAACAGTTTCCCCCTGGAGTCAAGCAGCTATGAATAATGAGATGAAGCCCCATGCATTAATGTAACAGCACGGCCCCTAAAGGAACGTGTGGTAGCAGGTGATTGTTCGCAGTCTCTGTGGGGCTGTCAGTAAACATGTGCCCCCTGTAGCGTGGGGCATTTTAGCAGGCGCAACCTCCCTTGCCCGCACTCCTCACCCCGCATCCTGGGAAATTATGGATGAGTTTCTACCTAACCCCAAAGCAGCATGGTAGCTTTAAGCCACCTCTGGCTACAAGTGATTTATGAGTACACATCAACATGAGCATTGCTTATAATACAGTGACATTTAAGTGATGAAAGAGACTAGATTCATCATGGGTAATTGAACACATTTGAGTATTTGTACAGTGGAATTAAAACATAGACTGCTTACTGGGAGATTTCTGTAGGCATGACACCGACAAATGCTTGAAAGCCTAAAATGACTGACAGATGTTATTTTCAATATGCTAAAAATTTTCTTTTCACATGCCTGCATGTCAATATTTTCAAGAAGGTCGCTGGAATTCCAAGTGATGTTTTAAATCTATCCAACTAGCAGTTGCCACGTTTGATACAAGCATTGAATAAATTGGCTTAGTTGATGTGGTCTTATTGACCACACAAGCTGCTGGTTATGTCGGCCATAATCATGAGTCAAATAAGCAGGAGCTTTAATCCAATTCAGAAAACTTTCACAACAATTAGAAAAACTCCTCATAACTGCAGTGTTACTAACCAGTGGATCAAACATTATGGCAGCTTTCATTAAGCATTCATGCACTGCTGACTTTAAGCGTATATATTTATATATACATATATTAATAATTTATATATATATATTTAAGCGTCATTATTTTTTCTTCATCATTATTCCTCCATTTACCAATGTAATGACGTCCAAAGTGTTTTATATTCTCTTCTGTCTTGGTTGTTTGTTTTCTGTCTGCTATTGTGTTCTCTCTCCCCTTTACCCTCACCCCATCCAGTCAAAGCAGGTGGCTGCCCTCCCTGAGCCTGGTTCTGCTGGAGGTTTCTTCCTGTTGAAGGCAAGTTTTTCTTCCAACTGTTGCCAAGAGCTTGCTCAAAGGGAATTGTTTGGTTAATTTATATGGTCTTCACTATGTCGAGAACCTTGAGATGACATATGTTGTGAATTGGCGCTATATAAATAAAACTGAAATAAAAGGAACTGACAGAAAAAGCCTCCAGGGTGAATTGACTCTGAGAAGAGCTCCTCCTCTTTGTTTGCTAATGAGGATACACTATCTGTCTGCACAGTGATTCTGCACATTATGTCTGCAATATGATCTGAATTATCTTATATTTAAGATGTGTTTTACAATGTTTATATAGATTGTGAACAAATGAGCCATTGAAAGGGATTTAAAGTAATGTTGCCTTCAATAATGGAGTGCGACATGCAGGCAAAAGTTAGCAATCAAGTTATCGAATGCATGATGTTTTTCAGTAACAAGATCTCTTTTTATCAGGACAATGATCTTAGCAAGTGCACTAAAAGTAAAGTCACAAAAACATAGCATACCTATATTTTAAGCCAGTTTATCCGAAAGTAAGCAATTAAAGGTGTTGCAGCGTGGCTTATTTCCCATGTGATTGTAGTACAAATGTTTATACTCAGGTTTTGTTTTGTGTTTGTAGTCATAGGTCAAGACAAAACCGCAGGTAAAAAGAAATGGCACTTGGATCTGATTGGTTTGTCAGATACGTTGGCTTTCCTCTGTTTATTGTTTCATTGTACAGCTGGATTATTTGAAATAACTGGTAAGCAAAAGATCAACCTTTACAAGTGCCTTGATTATGCAGGTACAACACGCAAACTAAGATTTTTTTTTGTTCCTTCCCCTACCACTGTAATACTTGAGAGGCTGCAGCTCTTGTTGCTCCACTGCTGAGAAAACAGACACATGGAGTCTCATGGGGACAATAATTAAGTCTCCGTGATGGCATTTCAACTTGCTGGAATGGTTTCCTGCACAATTTTCAAGCTATAAAAGGCACTGCTGTCTCAGACAGGTAATTGCATTATTACAGTTCTTGCATCTCATTATATTGTTTTAAATGTGGAACAAGTGCTCTACTGTGTGCAGAGAAATAATGCAACCAGGTTAAGCAAGATGTGTGCTAATTTATCTATTAGAGCTCATATAGAGCAGGGCCTTCATTATAAGCCCAAGACCTATTCCAGTCTGGTGAAAGAAAATACATGCAAATAAGTCCTTCTGGAGCTCTAAGGTTTGCCATAAATAGATACTTAATGGCGAACAGCTGCCATTGCATGTACTTGTGTTTTGTTTTATCATTTTGCATAAAGTCTAGCATACATAACCTCCATTTGTTATGTTGCCTCAAATGACCGAGGAGACCTTAATTTATATGAAACTACATTTTAGTGCAGTAGAAAGAGCACAAAACCAGAGATTTAATGTACTGCAAATAAATCCAGTTATCTGCAGTGTTGCCCTCACAATGACAATCAATGCAAGTAAGACTTAGAGACTTCCTCTCATTTCTAACTTCACTTGCTCATTTGCATCAACCTGTAGGAAAATGTTTTACTATTGTCGGAATGACATTTTAATTTTCTCAGACAAACTGGTATTTAAAATAATACATCTTACTATGACATGATTATCCATCATAACCACATTATCATATATCCCAGTTTCCCAAGAGAAATATATTCGATCTAATTTAAGCACCATGCAACCTAGCTGTGCTCTCCTATTACCACAGATATGTACTGCATGGGGCTTATTATTTGAACACTCTCTGTTACTGTGCTTACTGGTGCAAGAAAGGAAACATTTAAAAATGTCGCTGCTACATTTCCTCTCCATTTACTGTAAAGAGAGAAATGCAATCTTGAATAAAAAAAGAGACCAAAAATGAGCAAAACAAAATTTGAGAGGCACCAGAATAATCCTAGATCTTTGATTACAGCATATACATAAAATAAGATGTCAGATCCTTCCTACCACTCTGCTGCTTTTTACATACTCCACAATTTTTTTTTTTATCTCACAATTATATGTTATAAAAGATGCATAATCTACATGCAAACCATATAATTCATTAAAAGGATACAACCCAGCTTTCAATATATCTGAGGGGGCAGTTAATGTTAAGATGTCCAAGACAGCTCATAATAAATTCATAAACACATTCTGTAGCACTGTAGCTATAAGCAATGTACATCAATGTACTGTATACTGCACATACATGTTTGTTTTCACAGGATATTTCAACATAGTACTTGTCTGACTTTTTTTAAAATATATTTTGGGATATTTTTAGATTTGCTTCCTCCAAGGGATGCATCAGGCTTGTCACCACGTTGCTGAAAATGTGTCACTATTCCCATTTTTCTGGGGCTGTGAACACAGGGCTGAACAGCAGTAGGTGATGTTTTGTCTCTCTGTGTTGTAATATGTAGCATACTGTAAAAGGCGTATTTGTTATACATGAAAAGGAGGGAAAACAGTCTGCGTGTCTAATAATAAAAAATGGAAACTACAACGCTGGCTGCTTATGCAGTGTGTTCAAATGATTCAGTATAATTGATGCATGTCTCCAATTGAGGATTCGCTTATTCCCTCCCATCCTACCCCCTCTTATTACTTATGCTGTGCTCCTCTAGCAGCACATAAAACTTTGCAGTTTCTAGCCAATTAATGTTAGGTTTGTAGACTGATTGAAAACTTGCTTTGCTGATTGACTTGTTGAAAATGAGAACCTGTGAAAGGGTTTCAAATACGCAATGAGTCCTCATAAAAGTCTTAGGTCTAAAGTCAACATTCTTACCAGGTGGTGATCTTGAAAAAGGTACAAAAATAAGAATGGCAATATGTTTGGAGTTTGTTAGTCACAGAACACTATTATAAATAGAAATGTAATTAAAATTGCATTTCTTCCAACACTATTGGATAATTAGATTCATACTATAGGAAAATAAACTTAGAGAAGAAACTCAAAGGTTAAATTTATGCCTTATTGGGAACTTTTTCAAACAGTGCTTCAGTCTGATAATGCAAAAGGCCTTGAGGATTAGTTTGGCAAACGTAACGCTTTCTTGGGTAATAACTTTGGCTGTAGTTGCTGGAGCGAAAAACATCTCCAAATCAAATAAGGACAAGTATAACATTAATAGAAACTGGTATAGGTCATCACACTGAGCAGGTAGTTTTTAACTTCTTTGGCAACCTGTCTACAAAACAATATAGGCCAGCTAAAGATATGCTCTCTGGCTGAGAGGTTTACAGTAGTAAGCTTATTTATCCAGACTTTCTAACATTTTCAGCTTGCATTAGAGAAAATAAAAACAACAGCAATCTATTCATTACACCAATGCACTTGTATTTTATTGAAAAGGTTAAAAAAAACACTTGAGATACAAAATATTGCAATTTTTTAATGCCTCGTGTGTGTCTATGGTTTGTACTAAAATCCAGAGCTGTGCCAAATTATCATTGCTAAGCTATGGTTTGAGAAATGCTCTTTAGGGGAGGGACTTAGTGAATGGTATATTTTGTATCTTGACATTTTTATGTGTCTAGTAGCTGCAATAGTGGCAGCAGATTTTGTGGTTTGCTCTCTCTGCGTGTTTGTTTTTGTGTGTGTAGGTGCACATATGCTGGCGAGTGGGCTTGAGAGAAAGTGTGAGGAGAAGTTCCTGTATCGTCCCATGTATGTTTGGCAAAGAGCCACTCTGCTCAGCAGAGGCTTGTAGAACAGAGAACACAGACTGGAATGGTACATTTGGGACGAAATTATACTGGAAGGCATTGTATCAATTAGATAGATGAATGACCAGGGGTTTAATTAGAACACTGGGTACACATTCTACTTCATTATTCAGTGGAACCAAACTAATTCTGCTGCCCAACAGCAGCGAGGAGGCCGGCTGCTCCATCAGCACTCTGCCTCTGATAAGAGCACTGGGGCTTTTGAAAGGAGGTGGCACAAAGAGGAATAACACTCTCTCATCAGAGGGTGGAAAAAAATATTCAAAGAATGCAACACAACTGGGTAAAGAAAAGTGAGTGTAGGGCCAAATCCTTTCTCATAAACTGAAGTCACCTCAGTAGCTAGTAGAGGTGGAACTCACAAGCCTGGCTTTCCCTGAACAGAGGCTTCTTTTGCTTCTGTTTAAATGTGATTTTTTTTAAATTTCAGGCCAAGCTTTGATTAAGTGTATCAGAAGTCTACACACAATACCAGAATTTTATTAAGGCAAAAAATAGAGTGGCTTGTCACACAGATAGTAAAAGTGGTGTGATTTTACATAAAAGCTGGATTTATCAATGACAGAGAAACCCCTGAAGGAGCAGCATGCACAGCTTTGCGGTCTGCAGAGGGAGATCTTTACAGTCCCACTCTTAGTAAATTAATTTTGAGGCTACCATAAGCAGAGAGTAGATCTGCCATGCTGTTTAAAAAAAGCAGTAAACCAGGAAAAATTTGCTGAAGATCCAAAGCGTGATCAGGTATGTTTTAAAAACTCATGAATATGACCTGTATTACTCAAATGCATGACTCACTCATTCTTTCCTTCTTTTGAAATGATTTTTTTTAGCTCTTGAAAGCAGCAGATTTTTTTGAAACCATTTTTCATGTAACTTCGTGTTTCACCTTAGGCACTGCTGCATAAAATATTTCAATAACTCAGCTCCCTCTTCAGTGAAGGATTACATAGTTTTAGAGACTAGTTTGTTTTTGTCATCCTTGATCAGATCCAATTACTAAGAACAGTTTCTGAATTTTCTCAATTAAGCTATTTCAATCTGCTCAGAGCGAAATGACTAATTACAACTGCGATGACTCTGGGGATCAGGCTGATATATAAGTTTGGATAACAACTTCAACATTATATTACAAACCCTGATGACAATTATAACTTACAAACATCTAACTGCATGATTTTATTGCTGCAAATGAAATAATAATTTGGCAAACTACAGCCTACATGATGGAGAAACAACACTACTGTATTGTATATTTATAATATACATGAACTGAGTTAATCTGACTCCATCATATGTCATTCATGCACTGTCTGACCTGAGCTATGCATCACTGAGCCACTGCATTTCTTTAACATTACCTTCCATCAACACTGTGTTCTACACCCTGAAAAGGACCCTTTAGTATGTTCTATGGTTATATATGCTCATTTCCTCTGCCTTTGTTCAAACATTAATTTGTATCACATAATGGCTACGATGCAATAAAGAGCAGCATATGGTCCTGGTCCAGTGTCTGGCATTGAGCATATTGAGAATCTGCTTTTGCTCCATTCACCTCATTTTTACAGACAAGTACTTTATTTAATATCAACAACAAGGTTATATGACACTGTAGGTAATTAGTTGGGAGTCAGTTGATGGCTTTTTAATTGCTCAGCAATGCACCAACATGATGAGAAGCAATAAGCGAGTGCCACTGTGTCCTCTTTGCAAACACAGCACTCCATTACATGGTGGACTCCGCTATATTGTAAATGTGACAGGGCTGTTATGCTGCATGATAAGATGTGGAGCTACCTCCCCTTCTTTTTATACTTTTCTCCAGTGAATCTGTCAGCCAAACAGTTGTCAGTGCTGTTGACATCCTCTGCTCTCCTGTTTTGGCAAAAATGTAAATCATAGCAAAGGGAAAACGCTGAGACAGCTTTTACCGCCTTCATTTTGTTTTCTCTTGCTCTCTCTCTCTCTTTTTTCGCTAGCTCCAGTTGGCGTCTCGCTAAATTGCACAGTGACCCCAATACCCCAGCCCTGCAACACACAAATGCAAACACACATAGCTGTCTTGTCCCCAAACAGCAACTGAAGGCCCAGCAGATATAAACAAGTTAGTTCTACACGCAGGAAGCAATTTATTGTTGCTCCTCTGCAGTTATCCACCTCTGTAGGTCAAGATCAGAGGTACCTCGTTGATCCCGGCGAGTACAAAGGTGAGGCTGTGAGGCAGATAAGGTTTCATCCAGATCAAGTGATGTTACAAAAAGGCAGAGAGAGGATGTGTCGAGGCATTTCTTTGCCGTGGCGCCACGTGAACGCAAATGTTTTCACAGAAGAACATAACTAGTTTGTTACGAAATGGCTCCTTCTGCATTCTCTGGCAGCCATTCAGAACAGATTCTGGTGCCCTGCTGTAACACAAATAATCCTGACAACTGAAAACTGCATGTACATATCATAGGGATGAGACGCCCTTACTGGATTTGCAGTGATGCCTTTGTACTGTAAATGTGACTTTTACACAGTAAACAGGGAAATGAAGAAAACGTCCTTGAGCTGAAAACAAAGGTACACTGTGCTTTCCACACTCTCAGCAAGAGCAACCAGCTCAGGAGTACAAGTGGAGGAGGTGGTAATGGATCAATAGCAGAGTCTTACAGAATTTGGTGCAAAGGTATTGATCTCCAAAAACTAAAGCATGGAAAGCAACCGACTGGCCTTTTCTTCAAATAACTTGTCTCTTCACTGAGCTTCAAAACACAGGTGAGATCACTGACAGACTCAGGCACAGATTCCCTCTGATTTGTAGCCTTTTTTCTCCAAGCTGTTAGCCAATTCAAGTGCTCTCCGCATACGTCGATTGAGAGTGAAATGGTACATTAACCCGAGCCATTAATGACAGCTCCTGACTGATTTAAATCCAGTTGATATCTGCAGAGGAGGTGCCAGGATGTACCCATTCTTCTTATTTTGAGGCTTCACCAGGCAGGAAGAGATTTTTCTTTTCAGTGACAGTGATTTCCAAGTTATAGCTACAATATGCAAGTTTCACTTTGAGGAAGAAAATGTATTGTTAGTCCTGGCCTCCTCCTCCTCAGCTGGTCAAGTTCCCGCCCCCACACTTGTCACTCATCTTGATGGGCTGTCTGCAATGAAACAGCTTCTAGCCTCAGGCTAATGTAACTGGCATCCATAAAGCCACCTCGTGTGTGGAAGAAGCAGAGTCTACAACAAAACATAAAGCATCTCTGGTTTTACACTTTTTTGAACTGTCTGTCTGCCATGAGTTCAGCAGGGATACTTTTTCCTTTCTTTTTGTTATTTACTTGTTTTTTTTTTTTTACTTATTTGTACCATGGTTGCTATGGTTTCCATGCACTTGATGTTACAATTCAACTGCCTTCATGAGTATATCCACATTAATAAGGGTGCTAATATAATCAACAAACAAATTAGAGTAAACATAAGGCTTTTAGTAAGGCAGAGTTTTATACATAGTGGTTAATTTATTAAAGGTGTTTTAACTACATGCATTTTTGTCATTCTTATATAGTTTTTTCATTCATAATTCTGTCATGTTAAATTAAAATTTCATAAGTGAAGAAATAACTGCACTGCATGCAAATGTGATTAAATCAGTCAGGCGGTCCAGTTAAATACCCCAGCCTCACTTATTATATCTTAGTTATGCTACAACAGAGTTCACATTACTGTGTGAACTAATGTGTCTGAAAAACTTTTTTGTCAGGAATATTTTAGAGTTGCTAAAACTTTTGCCTGAATATTCAGACCCTCAAATCCAAGAGTCTTCTCTGATATATGGTAGACATAATTGATGTCGGTGTTGAATACAATACAAATATGAGATCTATATGGTTATATAACTGCAGTCTCTAACATATGCATTAGTTACGTTTAGCTTATGTTTAGTTATAGGTAACCAAAAACTAAATTAGTGACTGCATGACATATTATTATTAGAAATTATTTACCACTGTAATGCCACATACAGGTAACTACAATCCTAACTGAGCGCTTGAACACATAGATTTCTGTAATTTGCAAGTGGAAAGCAAAGAGTTCATTAGTAACGTAACTACCTAGTGCTCGAAGATAATAGACCCACTTTCCTTGGTGGAGAGTTAAAACGCTAAATTGCAATCAAGTAAATTCAAATGAAACAATCCTTAGAAAACTGCAAACCAAAGTTTTCCAACTCATTTGCACTCACTTTAAAACAATTTGATTGCAACGTTTGTTCCTGCGTGCGAGAAAAGTAGATTATGACAAGCATTCTGTCTGAGCTCTTGAAAGCAAATCAGGTTCTGTATTTGTTCATATTTCCTGCCGTTCGAACCAAATAATCATGGAAAATGTGCATGGTGTATCTGGGCTGAAAATCAATAACCTGTGAACCTTGTTTTCATAAAACAACACCGCACTGATATCATGCAAGTGAAAGAGTCAGCGGGCCACTGACTGAACTGTGGCTCTGTACATATTGTGCAGCTGACTGAGGCAAAGACGACTGCAGTCACATGAGGATGTACTTGTGAAAGGGGGAGACCTTGCTGTAATTATGGTGACTCAGTGCAATGTTGACAGCATGTCTGTGCGCTGTGCTGCTTATTTTAAAGACAGAGGAGAGAGTAACAGAGCATCCTATTAAACCGTGGATAGAAAATGGCCTTGCCTTTATGTTTTCAGGCAGTGATGACTCAATTACAAAGGCAACAACCACAAGAATACATTTCCTTCACAAGATAAATAATAAATTGTGACCTTGTCCTGAACAATAAAAACCACAGGAAGCAACGGTTTAGATTTCATTTGAACTTGTGGGAACATTACTGATCATCTGCCCACCCCCTTTTTCTCCCCCTTTCTCCTCCCCTTCCCCTTCAATGCTCCCATGCTGCACAACATTATATAATGCAGTAATTTCTGGTATGTACAGAGGAGGGAATTTAACACCTATATATGAGTATTTAGCAATATATTGTGTTTAATTGATCCCTGATCCCTTTCACTGCTGTGGTTGTGCCTGTCAAGCTAATGCAGCCCACACTGCAGTTTGCAATAATAGCTGAGGCAGATTTACCACTTGCAGTAATATAATATTAAAGGGGTCTTTGATTTTGCAAAGGAGTCAAAAGCAGGCCTTTCATCTGTGGTCTTTGTTACTAGTGGATCATATCAGCTGCATGTCATGGTTTGTGGTTTCATCGCCCATTCAGTCATTTCATTTAGTCTCGGTTTTGTGTTCCCATCATCCCTTTCTCTTCAGACCAGCCTCTTCCACCTGCCCTGCTTTCCTGCCTGCCTGATCCTCCTCACCCCTTTACCTGAATCCATGTCACTGATTCTTCCCTGCAACATTTGAACCTGTAGACTGTATGCAAAGATGGGCAAACACTGCATGACATCATAGGGCTCTAGCAGCAGTTTTGACATCAGTGTGGTGGTCCTGGCGTCTTAGTAATGCCAGAGCACCCTCCCAACTCCCATTTAATCCAAAAATGAGCTAAGAAAAAAAAGGAGTATGAGTGGAGCTGAGGCAGACAATAAAGACTTTTCTCAGCATTTACTGTCCTGTGATGATACCAACCGTGGCCATACCTTTAATTATGCATAATTTTAAGCCTTAATACAATTTAAATGTGTGAGTTATACATAAATTCACCCACTGTACATGTGTCAGAAAGAGGAAATTAGCTGTACAGTACAAAACCATTTTTTGTTCCAGGATTTAAATGTGTTTATTTCTGCTATAAAGTTGAAAATATTAACATGGGGGTCAATGGTTGTTGTTTTACTTTTGGAGCCAGCCTTAAGTGGCCATTCAAAGAACTGCAGTTTCTGGCACTTCCACGTTGGCTTTATTTATTGGCAGCAGAGTTTGTCTCTTGACTTAACGTCTTAGCTCACAAAGATTGTCTTTGTGCCTATAGTTCCACTGCTTTTCATTTGTTCCGCTTAGTATCTTGATTATTTTTTGGACCTTGCCGGCGTTTTGGAATCTACCTCTGCCTGATCTTCATGTTTTGTTTGCGTTTTGTTGAAAAAAGGACACAGAGTACAGCTCTGATTTAAAGTTCATGATCATTTGGCCATATGGGAAAGAAAAAAAAACTTGACAGTCCTGCTGTGCCAAGTCGCAGTTGCTAAGCTCTCGTGTTGGTCAGTTGAGAGAGTAATCAACACATCAGGCTTTTCAAAATGAAAAGGAATAAGATGTGCTCTCATTCAAACACACCATTATTATACATCTGTACAGCAGTGCATTATTAAAAGCCATCCACAAGCAAAATCTCGAGCACCTTATATCAAGAGGAAAAAGACATACTCTCAAATGACACTTGTTCACATATTGGTACTTTTCTTAATCTTTCACTATTGCACAGTATTACTCTGGAATTCTGACAGAACCAATGCAAAATAACCCCCCCACCCCCTTCGTAATATTGATCCAAGGATATTAAATATTGATTTCAGCATTATGATGGATCCCAGAAGCAGAAAATAAATTTCATTTGAAAGAACATATTTAATTCTGAGAACAAAGATCGTACCCGCTGGCACAAATCAATCAGCTGTTCCTCATCTTCATCATCACCACCACCACCGCTGCCATTGCCAGCACAACAAAGATAATGATCGGCTCCATCTCACAGGCAAAGGGAATGTGGCTTGTGCTAATGAGATCCTTCCTCTAAGGCTATGATTAGGAGTTGGCTGACAAAGATAAAGTGCACATGCTCTTCAGATAATACAATAGATATGCAGGGTGAGTCTATTTGCATCATGACCTGTGCTGCTCTTCTTCTTGGCAGCGCTCGAAAATTTCATGGAACATCAGAAATATTTAAAACAATTCCTGTCAGCTCCCAACGAGGGAAGACTTCAACAGCGTCTCTAGAGAAACTTTTTGGGAAACTCCCATTTAACTTGGACAAGTGTAGAATATGAGTCTTCAGCGTCCTTTATTCTGACACAAGGAAATTCTGAAAAATTGACACCGTTTAAATAAAGACATTTTCAGTTTAAAATCAAATGTGTGCCACTATTTTGGTGGAAATCCCTACACAAAATTATTACTATATCTTTACTACACCAAAATAATTTTGCAGGTTTGCAATTGCAGTCTGACTACTTACTCACTAGCAGTAATTTAGTCTTAGCTGTACAATATGTCTGCATTACAAATTTCTTCTTCTGCTTTTGGCAGCCGACCATGAGAATAGCTCGAGGTTACTACCGATAATTTATAATGATAGTGTTCCTGTGCCTACTTTAGAAAGTGAATGGTGTAAAGTTTGTTGCAGCAAGTTTTGCAGTACATATTTATGCAATGAAATTTGAAGTTGAGTTACTTATTGATTTTTTGTCACTCTGAATGCTAGAACAAGCTTGATTAAATAAAATAAGAACATTTAATTCAATGTACCTAATTTCACTTGTAGATCTCTCTGATTCCAGACTGCGGTGCCATACTGGAGGTCATTTTTGAATGTACCCTTAAAATCTTCGAATATTACATCAAAGTTGACACATTTTGTTTTTGGTGCCATATTTTTCTTTGTCCTGTGTGATCAAAACTAAATATTCTGCATAGTAAATATAAGTTCCCTGTGTCAATCCCTCATCATCAAACTGAAAATAACTTCTTATAGGCTCATTGTTGGGCATACATATTCAACATTGATTCTATTATGGTAAAGCATAACCTTCTTTATCGACACTGACCTCAGTTCTCCCTCGGCAATAAGACATGTGACATCCAGTGTCAGAGCCATTTCAACAACTGTTGCTCCCTCCACCTACCTGGGAAAACTCATGTAGAGTTTACTTTATATATTTGATTTTAATCTTGTGTGGTTTATGTTTGTTTTCGCATCAGAAAACCTCATAAAGTAAACTTATGAACTCAAATGAATACTTTTTATAAGTAGACCTGCTGACAAAATGCGTTTTTTGAGTATCTTTTATCTTGCAGAATACAAATCATTTAATAGCCAACATAAATATAATAATTCAGTCCAGTCACATACAGTCAGAGGCTAAACAAAATACCTATTTCAGGGAAGGACATCCTATCTGGAGATGAAGTAGAGGGACCACTTATCAGCGATGTGGCTGCAGTTCCAAGGTCAATTACAGCACTTTGTGGCAATGTTTGTTGATATATGGAATTGAATTATTTCTTTTCTTGTTCAAATTAGTTATCCAAAGCAGTTACGGTGGTGGATCAAAATTACATTTGTGGGTACGTATCCGTACGTCTAAACATCAATATATGCAGGCATTAAGTTCCTGCTGCATGGCTGCTGATACGAGGCCTAAATCCTCAGATGCTGAATGTCCTCAAACTTGTACGAAGGAACTGCACTTCTTCTTTGTTTTATTTCCATGTCATTAGAAGTCATACAAAGCAAACTTCATGTGAAAGAGAAAAAGAGGGAAAAACTGTCACCTTGATGTTTCCACTGCAGTTTTTCATTGAAGTCAGTCTCAGAGGACAAGTGCTAAGGAAAACATCATTATGTGGGGAGAAATGTACCGGTAATAAACCCAAATGGCACTGAGAGGTGCAGTTGTCAACCATGATAAATGGCACCTATGCATCCTGAATGTGTTTGGTGCCCTTGGCATGTTGACTCCCTCTCCTGAGGGCGGGCTCTCGACTGCTGGGTTTGGCCTGGAGCTCCAACCTTAACCCCCTCCACTAGAGGCTCAACACTGACAGGACGGAGGCGGCGCTCCGATTGCCAGGAAACCTGCCACAGAAGAGAGACGCTGGCGTTTGAAGAGAACCAAGCCCCTTTTAAAATGTGTTAAGAGCGTGATGTTCTTTGTTCCTTGGAGAAGGAGACATGCGGCATAACCGTGTTTGAAAATTGCCGCATAACATAAAAAGGAAGATTTGCTTTGTAACTTACTCTGTTCTGTGGCATTTATTTTTACCTGTGGAAGTCAGCAGTCTCTCGTTTCAATTTGTCACTTCTGTGCGGGGATTTCCAGATATGCATACAGCAGCTGGATGTGATTTTCTACCTGCTTATGTTAACGTATAATAATTTAATGCAACTACCAAAGTTAGGCTGAATTTACATATCTTTTATTATACTGGCTTTGAATGGAAGTGCAGATTCTGCCTTACGAGTATCTGAGTTGTTAGTGTGACATAATTAATGAATAAAAAGCTTTATGCTGCACCATTTCTATGACTAAATGGTGTAAAATGCAACAGACACATTATGAACAATAAATGTATTCAATTGCTTATTTTGTGCTTTTTTTTCCATTTTTTTTGTGCTGTATAGTTAAAGGGCTGTGGATACAAACATGTGTGTGTGTGTGTGTGTCACAATTCTAGATATTCTGAGCATAGCCTAAAGACATCCCTCTGTCTCATTCATTTTGCAAAATTGCATCACAGCTGAAATGTCTGTCTGTAGACATTGTACACTTTTAACGAAACCGTGTTCGGTTTCATACTCATGCATGCCTTTGGGAGCTAATGTTTGTGTCTTATGTCAACGCTCTGCGTCTCTAAACTCTTCTTTTTTCTGCTCCAGCATTACCCGATACCCCACAAAGTTTCTCTGAGGTCACATTGGGACATGTCTTTCATTGGGACAAGTCAAGATAGTCGCCTGGATCGTGTGCAATATTAACTCCCAACTTTACAATAGGTCAAAATATTCAAGCTGCAATTATTTAAGGAAATTTGCAATGCAATACGGATGACAAACCGCCATGAAATCCCTCTTAATAAAAACTGATTTACATGCTTCAAGCAATGCAGGGAATCATTCTGGAATTATTATGAAGTTATTAGTAGTTAGAAATTGGTAACTGAATGAGTAACAGCTGGAATTTCAACATTTAAAAACAGAAAGCTTGCAATGACATTTTCCATTGTACAAAAAAGAACATAGTTTCAAGCCAAGCATTACAGATAGCAAGAAATCGTTTTGTATTTCGGCAGCCCTTTTTAAATGGGTGTTTACAGATGCACCGAGCGTCCTGAGCGAGCACACAGTTTCTAGACTGTGTTCCTGTGTGCTCCTCAGTAATCTCGTAAGACTAAACACTTTTACCGTATGAGCGCATTCATTTTCATGTGATTCAGGACTTTAATAATAAATTGTAGGTCTGGATCCATGCGAAATCTTCTTTAACCTGGTCAGTGCGAGTTGTCTATTAAGCACTGTTGATTCATAGCAGGCCAGCATGGGGTTTCTAAACAAATACTGAAAAAATGAAATGGAAACTGATGTAGTCTGGCGCACTGCTGTGAAATAGAATCCACAAGACGTGTCTCAAGTTCGGGGAGAGGGCATGAAAACGGGAAAATGGATGATTATAGAGAAGGCGAATTACATTAGTGTGTCGAATTAAAGGGACGTCTGGTATATCCAGCTGAGATAGAAGCAAAGAGCCTGAGTGAGGGGGGGAAATGGCATAAGATGAATGCAAAAGACAGGGACAAAGACATTGTGTGTGAGAGTGAGAGATGCAGGGGAAGGAGGATGAGAGGAAAGGATAAGCATGTTGCTAAAAATATCCTCCCACCCTATGAGTTTTTCATCTATTGGCATAGACAACACATGCCGAAATAAAGCCGTGAGCTAGTTATTGTTATTTCATTATTCCCTGTGTTTTGTGTACAGCGTATACAGTTTGTCCCAGGAGGGGAAAGGCTTCAGTGAGTTGTTGGCTACTGGAAAAGAACAAAAGTGCACAATTGAGCTACTGAGAGCAAATTAAGGGAAACAACATTAAAATTATATCACGAAGAATCTCTAATGCAATCAAAACATTAAAACTGTCTGGCTCCATTATCTGAAATCCTAAACCTGACATTGCGGTGGATATTCAACCGCTGGTGATGCTTGTATTCTTCACAAAGACCA
Source organism: Dascyllus trimaculatus (assembly GCA_024666655.1). Taxonomy (NCBI): domain Eukaryota; kingdom Metazoa; phylum Chordata; class Actinopteri; family Pomacentridae; genus Dascyllus; species Dascyllus trimaculatus. Next base: position 21,739,119 of record CM045464.1, on the reverse strand, counting down.
ATATAAAGCACTTACAGTACCTGCACTCTTTTTGCATTACTGCGCCAAAACAAATCAACAGTTGGTGGCAGCAACGTTAAAAAAGGAGAAGACCTGAAGTCAATGCAAACAATGCAGGCTCCCAAAAAAGAAAAAAAGAAATCTTCTGTGAATGTTTTATACGTTAGGAAATACTTTCAACCCTTTTGTGATTCCTTCAGGATACACACAATTCATCTCCGTAAAATGCTGATTGTACACGTACACTACAAGGTACTTTTAATTTTCAACTTTTTCCACAGTACTTTTAGGGAAAATTTGCCTGAGTCTAAAAAAAAAAAGTGTTCCACAAATGTGCAGGTTCTCAACATTTTATTTGAGATTCTTCCCTGCTGACGGCAAGAGATGCTCCCTCCCAACATCCCAGAGGCGGAACATACATTAAGCATGATCTGCCCGGCCTTGAAACACTCTGAGTTACACATTCTGCGTGTGCTTTCTTGAAGGTTCAGGCTGCTGTGAGTTATACAAGGATGACATGATGCTATTTATTGACTGGGAAAAGATCTGCTAGTTTTTCTAATGCAACACTGTATGTGAAAACACAGTATAAACACAAGGAGAACATACAGTATTGCTCTTTCTCTCCTGCTGTTGGATATTTCTTTCACTTTAAGAAACCACCTCTATCATTTGCTGTAATATTGCTGTCAAGGTTTAAGAAACATACATAATTTATCAATACCTCTATGAAACTGTTGTTTAGCATAGTCTAACGCTCTAAATAATTCCATAGTGACGTGTTCACTTCTTTCTGCTGACAATCCCACAATTCAGTGTTTCACATTCATGGATTTGATTTGATTTCTTTCCAGCTGAACAGTATTGCAGGCTTATGACAAGTTATGATCTTGAATTCAGTGAGTGTATATAAGAAACAATGAACTGGGTGCAGCTTTAGAGTCTACAGCAATACTATTGATTCTGTGAGCTAAATGCTAACTGCCATGTCAGCCACCATGTTAACATGTGGATATTCAGAGGATATATTGTTCAACATCCTAATTTAGTGTGTTAGCATGCTAATTAAACATTTATTTAGATTTTAATTAGGACTGAACGCAGCAGGAGTTTGTGAAAATACCATCAGCTTTGCAGGTAAGCAAGGCAGGTACTGTATGCACAAATTTAAATTGTAATCTGTTGATGGATGTTAATCATCCCAACAGGGGACATGGATGTCTGAACCAAATTGCATGGTAATCAGTCCAGTAGTTTTTGTGATAGTGGAGACAAAAGTGGTGCACCGTGTATTATACTGAAAGCTCCAATATGGTGACATCAAACAGTGTATTCCCCAGTTGTATTACAAATGGATGCAGAAGGCTCAGTAAAACAGAAAGAGACAGATCGACGTCACCACTATCAACACCCTAAGGCAGAGGAAGGGCCAAACACTCCACATGTTGCCAAAAAAGATACCCACTGAGATCACTCTCTGAATTCACCAAACATACACACAAACTTGTAGCTCAAAGGAGCATCAGTAACGAGAGGCAAACAACAAAGATCAGCACTTTACAGTAACGAGCCAGCACCCATGAAAAGGGCAGAGAGTATACCTGGAGGTGGAAGGATAACAGTGTGACACTGCAGGATATCAAGAGAAGTGGGTAATGAACCACTTAGACAGCAGATCTACCCAGGCAGAGAGAGAATTGGTAGCCAGATAGTTAAATATGCCAGTGGCAAATCTTAACAGAGCTACAGACTCAGCTAACCATAACAACAGCAAAGCAGAAGCAGAGGAGGAACTGGTCAGGTCGAAAGTCTCAGCAGCCTTTTCCGGAGAAAAATCATCTCCTTGCAGCATAGTCTTTCAGCAAAAGAGAACAGCATCATTCTGCCGTTGGATAAAGAGGACTGTTAGGCTTAACAAAGCAGACTGTACTATAACTGAAGTGACTGACTCCTGGGTGAAAAAATCCCTATAGAGTAGCCAGGCTCGAGAGTTAGTGCTGGACACAGATGATAACATGGTGTCCTGTCATGTTGTGTAGTGTGCATCGTCACAAGTAATGCATTTCATGTAAAGTGCTGAGGAAGCAGACTATGAGAAAATGGTCCCTGCAGTCTCCAGGATACAGCTGTGGTTGGTGAAGATGTTGTATGTTGAGGTAGAGAGTGAATCCCAGGAGTGCAAATCTTCATGAACTCTGACTCTGTGGAAGGCAGCATGAATAACTTAGTCGTCCCATATGTGGTCAGCTAAACGCAGCACAGCATTCTTTGGCTTTTCAGACTGACACAGCACATTAAAGCAGATACACATCCAAGCAAACAGAGACCACAGATAGTTTAAGAGTGAAGGATGTCATGTATGTGAAACAGGAACAACAACCCTTGTGACTGTGGGGGAGAGGAAGGAGGGGTTGTTTTGGTTGTGCGATACTACAGTAACTTGGACTGACGTATTTGACAACATTTCACACTTTCATTCAAGTAAATGTGATGACCACCACATGTGACAAGTTGTGTGTGACCTCAGTGACTCTCATGTGACATTACAATGTGAATAAGCTATAAAATTTAAATGGACTCCCACAAGTCAGTGGCAGTTGTAAAGCCTCCTGTATGAATGATGACTTGTCCATTACACTTTAGTAATTTTGAATAGACAGTTTTACGCCTTTTTGTTTTACATCTTCCTGGGCTTAATCTTATTCAGACCTGTAACCAGGCCTTGAAATCCTTTGGCCCAACTACACTGATCAGGCATAACATTATGACCACCTACCTAATATTGTGCTGGTCCCCCTTATGTGGTAAAAAAAATGCTCTGAACCATTGGACATGGACAAGAGGACCTCTCAGGGTGTCCTATGGGGTCTGGAACCAGGATGTGAGTAGTGGATCCTTTGGGTACTCTGGCTTGTGCAGTGGGGCCTCTGTCAATCAAGCTTGTCCCCTGCATTCTGTTGATGCTTGATCACAATGGGGTGTAGGAAGTTTGGATGTCAAATTGATATGTTGGGCCATTGTCATGTTCCTCAACATGTTCCTGATTGCTGTTTTTGCCATGTGGTGGGGTGCATTTTCCTGCAGGGGTAGACCAGTGACATTTGGGATTTCCATTTGCATGAGGGAGTGTGCTTGTTGTAGGACAATGTTTATTTGGGTGTCTAAGTCTCATCAACAGGGATGTCAAAATCCAAGGTTTTCCAGCAAAACAGCACATAGTACCAATATGATCAGTGTTATTCACTTTGCCTGTCAGTGATCATCATGTTGTGGCTGGTCGGTCTATGTTTTACATGTGAGTTACATTGTTAACAGTGTGAAAACAGGTCCACAAAGGTTACACAGTTCTTTACTGTGCAGCCTGGTTGATACAGTCATTGTGTGAATCTGGTTGATCCACACTTTACTAGTTATTGTAAAACTGTGTTTAGGCTGATGGTACTATTTCTTATTCATTACAGTGAGACCCCGTTTTCATAGGGGCTGTGGATGTTCTGGCATGTGATTACAAAATGTGTGCATATTTTTTCAGTCATCTTCTTACTACAAAAAGCAAAGCAAAGACACCTTTTTGTACTAAATTTAATTAATTTTGAGGTATATCCTTTGCTGTTTTTTGTCTGTGTTCTTCTCACTAACATGAACATGTCATGGTCTCTGTCACGACTTTATCCTCTGTGTTTCTGTATTTTACCCTTCTTTCTTGTGTCCTCCGGTTCCCTTGTGTATCACTTTGTGTTCATGTTGTGTGTCCATGAGTGTAGTCCCTCCTTCCTGATTTCCAGCTCCTGCAGCCGGACCACCTGCATGTCATCTCTTCACCAGCTTCAGCAGTAGATCAACCCTGGCTTTTCTCTCAGTCATTACCAGATCTCTAAATCCTGTAGTTGATGGTCTCAGGCCAAACTTCAGCTCTAAGTTCTGCTCCTTGTGGTTTTCTCTGTGCTAACATTGCTTCTCCCTGTGCTTCAGATTCACCCTCCCTCCCTCTCTGCCAGCCTATACTGCTCAGCTCAGCAGCCATCTGCCTGCCTGCCACACTCACCTTCAGCCACGTGCGCTGCCAACTCATCTGCCACCCTGTTCCTCCACTCCACCAGCTACGCTCTCCACCAAAACCCCTGTCTGCCTGCTCACTCTCCACCGTTCCCTGCCCATCGCCTCTGCCAGCTCAGCCACTGGATCATCTTCCCCCTTCTCTCCAAAGACTGCTCACTCTGCCCTGCCTGCTTTCAGCCTCCTGAGCTCTTCATCACTCACTTCCCTGTCCGGCATCGTTAACCCTTTCAGTTTTTCCAGTGAACCTTTTCACATTTTCCCTGTGTCTAAGCTGGATCCACTCAATTTACATCCAGACAATCTGTATCAAGCAGATAAGGAGGTTAATCGTTTATTAAATAACGTCTAAGATTGATATTTCAAAACCTGATTGTTGCTAATGTAGCTGTCAATATTTATTGAAGTGATATTTTTAGAACTACACATTTTGAATTACTTTAAACTTCACTTCTTGCATTGCAGTGCAGGGTTATTTTGAGTCAGAATTTTATTTAGTGTGCTATATTACCTCCTACCTTGCTTTATTGTCCTTGAGTAAGACTCATTCAACTCAAATGAATAATTTCCCATTTGGAAATCAATAACATATCACTCATTTTACACTAACACACGAGAAAGCTGCAGATGATGAGGAGCTGTAAAAAGGAGAAAAACATCTATTTGCGGCAATGGTTTACATCCAGCTCATAATCTGCCTCACCTTAATGCTTCTTATTCTGAAACTAGGGGTAGGCAGTGTTTTTTTAAGCAGTACTACATAAAAATTGTACAGCAACTTTTTTTTTAAACACATTGCAATTCAAGTGGTCTGAGCGAGTTCTGCAACCTCCATTTCCAGGCTTTAGACCAAGATGGGAGAGTTTAACCAATCAAAGGGTCGTTTCACAATCAGATGAGACAGTATAAATAGCAACAAAATCACAGTATGTGATGGGATAATGGGTTAAATGGGTCCAAGTCCTGGATTAAGTCATAAATGACTTCTGACTTTTAGCTCAACTGCCTTTGCACATTAGAAGCTTGTGCTTGAATGAAGGGCAGCAGGAGGAGGCCTGCATATTTTTAAATTCTGGCATGTTTTTTAAATTTTTTTTTCCAGATTTGTGTCCACTGAAGCTTTAATGGTAAAACAAAGGATTCTGAGCCAATACTTTTTGTCAAATTCTGTAAATATTTCCTCATGGTTCACTGACTGTTCTGTGCACCGAGAAAAAATGACAGAAATCTGAGAAGCAAACGGCATGGCTCTGACCGATTCACCCTATTACACTATTCCAGCATGTCATATGCACATTTCTACTCATGTACAGGACAGTGGAAATGGGAGAACAAGAAGGATAGTAAATCTGCAAACCATCCAAACATGTTAGCTGGCTACATATCAACAATCTTTCTCTAGAATCACAGTCTTCACCTTTAAAGTAGGACATGAAGCTTTAGCCGGACTGTGCTGTGAAATCTCACAAGTACCACTTTGTCTCTACTGTCTTTGTCACTTGGTCTTTCACCCATGTAGAGATGTAAGTGCCAAGTAATGCCTCAGTGTCAAGTACTGCATCTGATCCTTGGTCAGACTATCACTAGACTTTGGGAGAGATTTTCCACTGTGAGGTTGTGACTTTAATTTAAAGCCAAGTAACAGCCTGCTGCTTAGAGTTAATTTCACCAGGCAATTGGGGTGGCAGCTTATCTGATGAGGTGCACACAGTTTATCTGGAGATAAAAACTAACACGGCGTCTAGACAGGTGTCTTCAATTCAGATACGTTTAGAGGCAATAAATATTGTGCTTCAAAAAGCTCTAGACTTGTGTTCAGGCCTGCATTTTTAATTTAGTTCAGACAGTTATTTTTATTTCATTTTGTCAGCCGTGAAAGCAAATGAATGCAATATTCAAAACTTTCAGACAGTGAAACAGTTGATAACCTGTCTGTGTCTGCAGATTTCTAACAGTCAAGTCTAAACTCCTCTAGCGTGAATGAGTTACATCACCTTTTTAGCATGTACCATAAATCAAAGATGAACCAGCTACAAAAAAAAGGAGTCAGAGCTACAGCTTAAAGGGCAACTCCACCAATTTCACATCAAAGTCTTTCACAGATCTTGTAGAGAACTACTGCATAATGTGGGAAAAAAATGACAAGTGAGGTGCGAGAAGTGTTGTATTAAAGCTTTTCTAGCTGATAAATGTCAAGTGATGTCACTTGAGTCAGGGCTGAAGACTGCACGTTTGAAAATAAAAAAAAATCTGGGGGTGTGTAGTTAGACAGAAATGAGCTCATCAGATCTCAGTAGCCTGTTAATCATCACTGTTTAAGCCTCACTGCTCAGAGCTACATGAGCTACTCCTCGTATAACACACCTGAAACTCCGGGTAGAGCTGCATTGTGGGTAATGCGGCCCCTTGGATTTGCCAAGGAATAAGAACACGTGGAACAAAACTTTTTAAAGCTGCCCATCATGAGTCAGACAATGTTATAAGAGCCTGATGCTATTTTTTTAATATGAGTGTGTCTGCTTGATAACATAATATAAGTCATAATACCTGCATGTTGCTCCGATGCATTTTGTCAATAAACTGATTTAAGTTCACTTAGGTAATATTTTATTCATTTGATCTTTCAAAACTAGTTTTTATCATTAATCTTTACGTGGAGTACAAGAAGAAAATACAATCGAACATAAAAACACCCAAGAGCAAATAAAAGAGGAGCAAACAAAGAGAATTTATAATCATCATTTATAGTTCATGGTCATTTTTCCTCATACTCATTCCAAGTACAGGTCTCTGGAAAGCAGAATTGACTGACAGAATGACAGAACAAACACAGAAACAGTTGTAATGGAGACTTATTTGAGCTATTCTCCTCGGGTTTTGCATCAGCCCAAGCACACATTGGACAATCTTATAATACCACTTGAAAAAACACACACGGCAAGTTAATTTGTCTTAATCGTTGTCATCATCCGTCATCGTCATCAACATCGTCATCACTCGTATTCTCGGTCTTCATTCTCACTCGTGTAAGTCAGGATTTGAGGAGGAAAGGCAGTGATTCTACCAGTATCCACACAAGTTGTAACATCTCGCCTCTCCACCTTCAACGCCTTGTGCAGTTTTTGGGAACGGTTCAGCTATTACTGGTCCGGGATCGTCTATCTCAGGTTGGCATTTGTATAAAAAACTATATAGGAACACATGTAAAAACAGGGGAGGTTCAAATTATTATCCAACTGAAAAAAAATGCAGATGTCCTCATAAAATCTTCTATGTCTAGCAACACTTAATAACACTTATGTCTTCTTTTTGTCCTTTTTTAAGTTTTATTCCAAAATGGTTGAGGAGCAGTTATAGTTTGCATCATCTATACAACAGGCTATAAAACACCACTTTGTCACAGTCCAGAAAGCACATATAGATGTGGTTGTACTGTATATAAACATATGTACTGTAATAAGATAATTTTGCGTGCATTGCTCCCGATTGATCACTTTTAAAACATCCCCAGGACACTGAGGAAATGCTCTCCTTTGAGTTCACGCAATGTGAAAACGAAGGCCTCCACATTTCGTACTGGCACAATTGACGTATTCTTTTAAATCATAGTCTTTCAAGAGAACCTGCCGTTCATTCTCGCATTTGCACTGCAGCAAACCAGGTATTAGTCTTTGCTGGCCATCGTTGTGTCTTCAGTGAGTACTTTGGCTGACTTCTCTGACATCCATCAGGGCTTTTTTTCTGTCCGGATTCACCGTCACCTGATATATATATTTTTTTATTCCTCTTCATCCACAGTAAATGTTTGGTGTATGTATTTCTTTATGCATTGTGTCAGTTTCTCTAGAAAAAGTCTCAACAACACAAACACAGGCAATGTAAATGGAAACGTTAAGTTTGTGATGCTGAATCTCCATTTGCAAAGTGCATCTGTTCTCCTCTGTTTACCAGAAACAAGGGAGTTAGATCGAGTCATCCCGGCCAAGGAACAAGTCACAGATGGGTTAATGTTGTTTGGTTGACATGTTAGATATGTATTTAGTTCATTTTCAGCTGTTTGCCAGAGCCACTTTTCCATCAGTCTCTTTCTTGACAGTAAATATTTTCCGTCTTGAGTGCTTGAGTCTGAAGAAAGTTCTTTTTTCTTTTTCGTTTTACTTTTCTGCGCATTGTCTTTAGGAAAAAAATGACTAAATAATGTTCATCTTTGTTATTATACTGTACACATGTTGATGTCCTGATTTGTCTTTTCGATAAATGTTTAAGTTGGTCTGGCAAAGACCAAAGCTTTGATAATCACACGTAGTACTCCTTGTCCTTGTTCTTCTTGTTCTTGCCTGAGGTCTTTGCGGTGTTGACTGGCTTCTCTTTGACTACGGTGCCGTTGGATTGTGCTGAGTTGCTGATGTAGTTGCGACTCTCGTCTACGTGGTACGAACCTTCGTCTCTGTTCCGGTATTTGTACATGGCATAAAGCAAGATGAGAATACACAACGCCGCTGCTGCTACAATGCCGACTACCATCCCCGTAGTGCTGCTGGACTCCCGAAAGACCTCCGACGTTCCCGGATAGCCCGTCCCAGCTCCAGTGGGATTGGCTGCAAGGGAGAGAGAGAGAGAGCGATGTGATTACTGCAAGTGCGCTAAGCTGGCTATCTTTCGCATTTTATCATTATTACTATAACCAGATTTATGGTAGTGAATGAAAGCATTTTTTCTAGCAGATCAATATCACAGCGTAATGATACTACAGACATCATGCCTCAAGGTTGCTGATGTTAAAAGCAGATGTTGACTCATAAGATTGGCTTCCCCGCCAAATGGAAGAGCATGCAGACAGACAATGAGGAAAGCGGAGACAACAAACCACAATGTCTGTCATCGGTGATGGCAAGTGAATGGTAAGGATGAGAGAGCCCCAGTCAAATTCTTTCTAAATTAAATGGATTAATACAACACCAGAATTAGAATCTTAAGCATTTAACAACTGTATTTGTGTGACAGCTAAAATTGTCAAAAATGACAGTGGAGGAACGCACGAATACTCAAAGACTATAATTTAGATGCTTCGACAGTCATAAAATCTAAAATTATTCTGAAAGTTATGCTAAAATGCATCACAACCATTTAAACATCACCCTGACTTTCACAAATCTAGGAGCAGGACATTTTTGTAGACTTTGCCTTAAGTACATACTGTTTTACCTGTAAAATCTACTGGTTACCAGCATTTCTATTCCTGCAGAACATTATTCTGATGATAGCCACTGAAATGTAATTGAATATATGGACGCGTTAAGAAAGTGAAACGCTGTGGGAAAAAGAGGGAAAAAGAGATTTGCTAAATTCAGAAGCGGAGCTGACAAGAAAACTAATGTGTTAATGATTCATAGAGAAGCACAATTAAAAGCTCACAGCTCATTACATGTTTTATAGCACAGTCATGAATGAACGGGCTTCCAACATCCACCATATATCCAGGCGGCATGACTGTATCGCATAGTCTCTGAAAATAAATCTTTCAGAAAGAAACAATTCTTCCATTGACTCAGCAGATTTTTGCCAAAGGCTGTCCCCACTTCTGCTCTGAAATGGTGCCATTCAATTGAGCATATTCTGAAAACACGTCAGCCCCTGATATTATTCAGTCGTCCTGGCACGTCTCTCTGCGCGCTTTTTTGTAGCAGTCATCATTTCTGCTTAAGCTCTCTTTGTTGCATTTGTGAAGACCAAACACTCAACACTAACATTTGGAAATGAAAGCACCCTGGTTGCACTGGATTGGAACAAAAATATAAGTAGAAATAAATATATATTCGAGGGATTTACAGCTGGGCTTAGATCATAGATATGTTGACATCAAGATGTTAAGCTTTCATTTACACTGGACAAATTACCAGAAACATAAATAGATGTGCTGAATGATTTCCACTGTGGTAATTAGACTGTTATTTAGCAGGCTTTGCAGAGTTCCTTTTATCGGCTGATCTTCCTCATCTTTGTGTTGATACACTCTTATGGAGTGAGGCTGGGAATCCCTTATTCAGAAGCAATTATCTACATCTATCTATCTATCTATAGTTTATATATATATGTGTGTGTGTGTTAAGTTGATCTAATACTCTAGAATGGATTATTTTCATGTTTAGTCCTTTGGAATGTATTTGTATGTGTTTTCTCAATGTTCTGTTGTCCTTATGAAGAGTAGCAAAAGTATGCTTTCCAATCTTGTAAACAAGTCTCTCTAAGAAGTCACTCAAACAGCTGCAACTGCTTTACAATGAGGCTGTCAGAGTCCTCACTAAGACCAGAAAGTGGATCAGGCCAGTTCTCTGATCTTTACAAAAGTCTGCTCTTGGTTGACTGAACTGTATGGAACCACAATACATTTCTGATCTGCTGCTCTGTCATGAACCTTCCAGACATCTGGGGTCATCTGGGAAAGGTCTGCTTGCTTTCCCCCAGAGTCAAAACTAAGTGCAGGGAAGCAGAATTCAGCTTTTATGCTCCACATATCTGGAACAAACTCTCAGAAAGGTCTGCTCCAACTTGCAGTTCTTTTAAATCAGGGCTTAAGACTTTTCCTGCTTGCCACTGCAATTTATTGAGTCAAATTTTGTGTCTATTTATTCATGTTATTGCTCTGCGCTGTCACCGTCAGCTGAGTTAGACCATCTGTGGATGCTCTTAGGGCATATACATTAATAGCAACAACAACATTCATCCAAATACTTACATTTTAATAAAGTATGTATCTGATATTTGCTAAAATTCCTTCTTCATTGGCTGTCCTCCATGTCCCATTTTGCTGTCCTACTTGTCTCACTTATTTTTTTTCCAGAGGATTTTGGTTTTAGAAAATAATTGCATTTTTCAGCTTTGATATCAAACCAGCTTTATGAAGAAATTTCACTCTAAAACAGAAACCACCACATTGTCTCTTCATTATTTCAATCCTTTGATCTTGGCCGGTCAGAGTAATATTTCTGCACGAGTAACTCTCCTCCTATGAGAGAGTAACAGTATCCACAGTAAAGAACACTAACTTACATCAAAAGGGAAGAAGACACGGAAAACAATTTTTTGCTGCTATTTAAGTTTGTCATAATCACCTTGTCTCATCTTATCACATACTTATTTAATGACAAACTAGGTTCTTTGAGCATGAACAGAGACGGTAGTTCTCATTTTAATGATAAAGAAAAAAAAAGTTTTATCCTGATCTGTGAAGGGCAGGCAGAAATAAGAAGATGACACTGCACATCCGATCCTACAAACTACTATTGTGGCAATTACTCAATGTGGAACAAGCACGAAATACATTTTGTTTGGGGTATTTTTGATGGTATGAAAGTTTCCTACCATTACTATACTATTGCATTTCCAATTCAGAAGCATAGAATCACATATATTTTATATCCGTACTAATCATGCAAGAAATCCTCACGTGTTTTAGATTTTAAAATGCATTTTCAACTTGTCATTAAGCATCTTTCAAACAATCACCTCCTACCACATTTTACATCTATTTCACAGTAATTACTCGGCGCATTGTTAATATACAGCATTTACACAACAATGAACTTTAAATGTCCGATTACTCTGAGAGCACGCTGCACTCTGGAACAATTTCCACAAGTGATGAGAGGAGTGCTAACACATCAGCATAGCCACTTCATATTCTGAATGTTGTTCAAGTTACAATACAGCCCTCCTTGTATCTCTGATAGCTCTCTTCATTGTTCCCGCTCTTGCATCTCACTAAGTGTTGATGGCTTTGGAGATAAAGCGCTTTCTTGATTCCATTCACTGCTCCTCCTGAGTGACAGCTCAATGTTCAGACAAACGCTGCTTTGATTGGTGTAACATTAGCTAATGACTCACATGTCTGGCTTAAAAAGATCTTATTCATGCCGGACTACAGGGCATAAAAAAGTGTAAACTGTAAAGCGTACAAGTTCTCTAGGTTGTCAGGAGAGGAGACGCTGCTGCTGCCGTTCATTGACATGTTTTCCACCATGGTTAGACTGATCAGCGGCCCAAGTTTGCTTCCAATGCCAGCAGACATTCAAGGACAAGCGGAGAGCACCACTGGGGGATTGAGTGTGACTGAGCGTTGCAACAGATTAGCTCTGCTTGTGACAAGCCCACTTATCCTTGCAGACAGGTGTGAAGAATGCTCTCGCCTTGTGGGCAAAAGCCACTGGTTGACACGGCTCGTCCCCAGCAAGCCATTGCACGGGCATTAACGGTGAGTTACTTTCATATTTGCTATCTATCCTTTGTTCGGGGTCAAAAAGTTGAAAGTGTAGATAACATAGCAGGTTGATGGAGGATAGAGCTCTCGATGTGGCACTTGAGGGTTTTATATGAGACCTCGGCAGGCTCCGACAGTGAGGTGACAGCGTTTGAAAGGTTCAGGAGGCAGGCAGCCTCAGTCTGCTATATCAGGAGTGAGCCATGTAAAAAAAGTACCATGGTGCACTGTTTTCATTGTGTGATCTAACACCTCTAGCTCCAGGCGTTGTTATTTCCTCTTGCCTGGATCTGTTGATTGGCAACCCACAGACTGCATTCACACAGAGACTTTAACATCGCAGAGCCCCTTAATCAATTGACCACAATTTTTTTTCATCACTGGAAAATTCGAGTAAATAAGCTACTATATGAGGTCCATTTATTTATTATTTTACATTAAAACTGCAGAAAAAAAAAATCTACTAACTTCCTGCAAAATCCACTTTCTTATCTTGACAAAGAAAGCTGAATAGTGACCATTGCTTAAAGGATTAACTCTGCATTTAGCACAGCACTGACACAAGCGTGTTTTGTCTCAAGTGATTAGCATTCATTACAACTCATTAGCTCACATTTAGTCTCAACAGTGTCCATCAAGCTGCCACCTGATGGGATTTTCCATAGTCTCCTAGACTACCTGATACACTTGATGATGTAGCTCATCTGTTACCCGTGTGCCTGCTTGTGCACTGTGGCCCGCTTTCCCTCAGGTTCAGGCAAAAGTAATGTGCCCGACACAAGGTCTTCAAGGAAGCGTCATAAGGGCCTCAGTCAAAATGCATCTGCCTGTCTGTTCATTAGCACTCCATCACCTCAGAATGAAGGCACATAAACTGAGATAGAAATAGCACCTGAAACAAGTGTTTAAAATGATGGCTGCTCTTATACGCTCTACTCGAGCGTACCCAAGGGTAAAATTAGACATGAGGAAAATGACCTTAAAGTGGCACCTAGCTTCATGGCAGCATGGCGGGGTTGCACTTGTGAAGCAATAGAGGTAAACTCAGGGGGGTTAACTTTTGAAGGATTGCCGTCGTGTAAAAAGCTGCCAGAATAACTTTCTCCTCTCTATCTCATCCCAGAGCGAGACTTAAATTTCAGTATCGCATCCAGACCATCATAAAGTCCTTGCTGTTTTATTCACAAGGACAACAGTTAATGTTTCAGTCGTTTAGGTGCAAATCCTTTGCTTTCACCACAGACTCTTTAAGAGGAGATGCACAGGGAAACTAGAAACAAAGAGGTGAGGGTGATCTTATATATGGCCTCGATACGAAAAGCAAAAAAACAAAAACAGATGGGTTAACAATTGGCTCTGAACAGTGCAAACCGAGAATCTTTATTTGATGGCATTTTCTCTCTTAATTCTACCTGGATTTTTCAGTATGGATACAAGAGCTCGCCTCTCAGAGATATTAACACAGAGGAATGGAACATGTCATTTAAAAGTCTGTGAAATGCCTAATGTGATTCCCCTTCTTTTTGCCTGACTTCTTTTTGCCACACGCTCTCAAGGAGAGAAATGGGATCAGAGATTCCACACTGTCAGGCGGGATTTGAATAAATGGTCCTCTTCAAAGACAATTTTTCCTCATTTGTCTGGAGCGGGAGGGTTCATTTGTTTGGTAATTTGTAACAGGGTGAGCAGGTTGATGGGGGCCATGGATGAAGGAAAACAGCGAGTGGAGCCGGTGGGGGTGGCAGAGGGTGTTACATCAGGTGTGTGTGAGGCTTGTTGAGAGGTAATGGAGCAACCAGCACTACTCAGGATATATTGAATGGACAGACTGGGCTTGACCTTTCATTAACTGTTGGTGCTAATGGGTCGAGACAACTGTGTAGAGCGGACAATGCTTTTTCGTGAGTGGATATACTACGATATGCCTGTGTTTATGTATCAGCCAAACTAATGCAACACATAAATCTATTTTTCAGTGAGAACGCAATGAAAGGGGATTTTTTTGTGAACTTGTCCTTCCGCAACCTGCAACAGATGATAAACATGAATAGTGCATCATGTATCTTTGAGAGCTTAGGGAGGTGTAGCTGTGTGCTGCCTTCAGAGCAACCAGGGCTTAGTTGGCATGCTCGGCGACACATTGCTGTTATTCAGCCAGATTAGTGTTATACCATCTTCTTACTTCACATATCCAGCCATAATCACAAGCTGTCAGAGCCGTCATATAGTTGGGGATCAGTGTGCAGACAGGTCACTGTATCAACGGCAGCAGAGCCAAAACATTTATTAAATCCCTCTTCCCTCTTTAATTATCTGAATGTCCTCAAGAAGTGATGCAAGTCATCCTGTACTTGTGACATGCTGGCAGTATGCCTCATGACAGCATGCATGTGTGAGTCTGAAGTGGCTCTGCTCATGCTGATGGTGGATGATGAACTGAGAGCTGAGTGAGCACGAAATGAAGTGAGAATTATTAAAAGGTGTTTGATTTAGCCCAGTATAAGAGTAAAAGGTACGGTGCAGTTTAAGCCTTTGCCCAGAGGGGTTCCACTAAAAAAGGCAAGATGAAAGAAGAGGACTAAGCTCACTCGACTTGAACGGCACAAGTCTGGAGTTCATCTCTTGATTAGGTTCCTAAAGCATCAGACTACATGTTCTTAGGCTCTTTATTAGCGGGATATATATATATATATCTCCTGCGACTATAGCTGTGTATTGTATCATTGTGTGCCAAGATTACGCAAAACCTTAAGAGTCTTCTGCTGCATGAAAATAATCAGATTCAAACTCCAGTAATAGCTGTTATTTTGGACATTTTGACAAACTGCTATGTCTCCTAAATGCAAAGGCACATTTTTCTTATTTATTCCAATATTTCTCCATATGAAATCCAAAAAAGATCTGTTTTGTGAATCAAATTAGAGGCTTGATCCAAGAAAAAGTGATGTTTTTATAGGTTTTTGTGCTCATTGTACACCGAAATACGTTATACAGTATGACCCAGTAACCCAGGAGTTATGGAACATGGATTACCCCTATATACAATAAGTAATTTGCTCTGTAAAAAAAAAAAAAAAAATCATATACTCACAGCAAAATAATGACCAAAATTATATGATAATTACTTTTTTCTCTGGCTCAGGAAAAGTAACAGTATATGTACAGATCAAAAGGTCTTTGATACAGTTGCTAAATGGAAAAGTCGATAAAATTGCTGTATTCTAGAGAGCATTGTACTGATTAGACAGCTGGATATTACTGGGCAATATTTCCAAGCCCTAAGTAACTACACTTATGCTATTACCATAACTGACCCTTGGCTGGGCTGCTTTTCTTTCCTTGGGTAAGGAAAGTCTTCCATGGCCTACTTAGACTTATAAACAGACACATTGTGTTAGCATCAATGTCAGCACAGCAAAAAAAGATGTGTGGCAGAAAAATAAAAATAATTGAAAATATAAATATGGTGGGATCAGTAAAGAGAAAGACTGACAGTAAGTGTGAAATCCTGTTTTCTCTCAGAACACACTTCATTTAAAATAGGATGTAGAAAGAAGACTTGGATGGCATAATCCTCAGTGAAAGAGTGCAAAAAAACAAAAATGGCAAAATTCCATAAGATGGTCTGCATAAATGGGCAAAGCGTGGAATAATAGCAGCAATATGGCTTGCACAGGAACACACATGATGCTTGAAGGTCGTCTGCGTTGTTTGATGGCTGTGAGCTATGATCACATCCAGTTTTGAGAAGGCTTTTTCATTAGTTAAACCATCCCTGCTAGTGGCAGTCTGTTGGCATGCAAGGCGCATGACAGTGTATTCAGCAAAGGAGGAAATGAACACACAGGGTTCCAGCTGGGTATGATTGAATAACCTATTAAATGTGGGCAGTGACCTCTTAAGCCAGCGCAGTGCTCTTAATGTTTCATTAATCTCACAGCTACTTTTAAAACAATAATTTACTCTATTTTTTCGCCTCTCCTC
The DNA here is from genome assembly GCA_024666655.1 of Dascyllus trimaculatus. NCBI lineage: Eukaryota > Metazoa > Chordata > Actinopteri > Pomacentridae > Dascyllus > Dascyllus trimaculatus. Next base: position 21,722,822 of record CM045464.1, on the reverse strand, counting down.
CCGGTTGGGTGCATTCCAGCCATTGCCATCGGGTTAAAGAGAACATTCATTTGCCGTTTGATTTATCGGTTTACTCTATGTATTGTTTCCATACCCATAAATTAAATCTATTAAAACAAATGTCAAACACATTAGTAGCCGCTAATGTCACAGCGGAATGCTTGAGGATAGAAAAGGATGACAGAGCACAGAGAGAAGAGGAAACTAGAGATGATTAACCTTAACCTGCCCATGGGCAATCCACAGTGAACAGCTATTGGAGCTGAGAATAAAGGCACTGCAAGATTATTTGTGAAATGCAGAATGAGGCGCATATTGAAACTCTCACTGAGGCTGCTGGTATGAGCTTATATTTGTCAGGGCGCCTATTTATTTCACACAAATCACATTTCACATGACTGCATGTTGCATAATTGATGATGGTAGAATGGCAGAAATCCAAAGGTGCAAACATATAAAAGATGCAGAGAACATCGAGCTGATGCATCAGTGTTATGTTAGGACATATTCTGCTTCTGTGTACTTTGTGCAAAGAAAAAAAAGCACATGAGAGGCTGGGATCAGAGAAGATACACTGTGTATTCTGTCAGCAGCAAGAGAAACTTCCTTATGTTTTCCTTCATTTGTTTTTGCAGCATAAAATGTGCAGTTGTTATCATATAACAAGGGAGTGTCATTGTGGCATGGTGCAATAAATATGTATTTTAATGACAGAAATAATGATATAACAACAATAATAATAATGTATTACACCAGTCAGTTATAAACTGTGAACATCAGTTAGTATTTTAAACACTTGCTATGTATCCTGATCACTTCACTGTTCATTTCATACTTCGCTGTTGATCTCTATGGGCTATGAATTTGAATGCAGTTAGATATTTTGGAAAATGCGCTTTCTGTTACATGGCAGTTACCCAAAAAAAAACTGCTACATATGAAGCTACAATCAGCAGCTATTTTTTTCCCAAGGTAAAGGTAGGAAAATCAACTGGTACTTTCCGTTTGTACCTTTGCAGTTACCATACAGATGTAAGACAAGGATCAATAGTCTCATCTAACTCTCTGCTGAAAAGTAAGCAATCATATTTCTCAAGAGTTTGTATTGCTGCCTTGATAGAAAGCAATAATAACACGTTAAATGTTTGAATGAAATTGTAGATAGATATCTTTTTTTAGTCTTGTGATACATTTGGACCCAAGGTTCAGCAATCTGACAATTTTACTGTGACAAAATAAACTATGACATGTCAAAATCTATATGGCAAACACATTATGTATTTTAAATTAACCATTTTTTATATGTACAATCGTTTCTCAACTTTGCTTTTCTGTTTTCCAGTCAAAACATTATGAATAAAATATGCAAGACTCAACCAACTCTGGTGACCAGAGTTTGGCTAATTTGAACAAATATGGGGGACCAGCTCAGAGAAGACAGAGCAAATTATGTGGAACAAAGGCAGTTGCGGGATGTAACCATGTAACCTTGGATGTGGGTCGCTGTGCAGCAGCTGCCCTCCATCAACGGCCTGCATGACGCCAATGAAATGAAGCAGGTAGGTAAGCGACGTTCGTTCCATCTGACCCCATGCAGCTCGGCAACAACCTTTCCCATTAACTTTCACCATGAAAACTGATGCTAGTACTGGAAAATCAGTGCCAGCAGCTGTGATCTCAACGGACTGTTCACCAGGCTATTTTCACCCAACCAGGTCTACGTTTATATTTTCTCTACATGATTGGCCAACATCTCATAGTACCCTTTAAGGGAACAATCTTTTCTTTCAGAAAAAGCACGATTCGACTAAGCTAAACATCAGAATTTATACAATATTCCTATAAAACACAATTGCCCTTAGAGGCATGTTAGGTCATTATGCAGAATATTTGCATATTATTTTGATACTTTTCTGTCAAAGAAAAAGGTGACACATGGAAGTTAAGGGCCTTAGCACACATTAGCTAACTTAATAATTGTCACCATAGGTGTCACTAAGATAGGTGCATTATGTGAGCCTGTAATCGTAGTATTCAGCTGTCAGAGCCTGGCTGCCGAGTGTATGCACAACCCCGAGCCATCCTCCTATTGCAGATCAGATGTATTGCAGCATCATGGGCCTGTGTATTCCTCTGTGGTTTCCTCAACCAGGGGAGGAGGATTCAATTTGGTGCAGTATGATCTAATCTGAGTCCTGCCGGGTGATAAGCTGTGCTTGTACCGCTGGCTTTCCATGGCTTCCGGAAGTAAGAGTAATAAAGCTCGGCAATAAGTAAGTTTACCTGATTCATGTCATTCAATGGCTGATAGCAACGGCTGTGGGACGAGGCTCCAGTGAGATACAGAATGATCTAGAGCTGACCTTGGACCATAGATAGCTCACATAATAGTCCGCTTCAAAGCTCACCTCTTGGGATCACTTATGCACCAACATTATCCTACTGTATATGTACATGTGCTGTGAAGCCTGAGCACAAGGTTGACAGAGAGAGAGCGAGAGAGAGCTATCAGAAGTGCAAGCATCTGGCCTCTGCTTTTTGAGTTTCCAGACAGAACAGTCTGTCAAGGTGTTTCATGAAAAATGATATATTATTGGTGTCATTAAAAGGAGTCGGCTGGACAGCAATATGAGAAAGTAGTACTTTATCAGCGGTGGTGTATCCTGTTCTTTATGCACAGCAACCCTGTCTGAGATGTGGTGAGTGCTTGGCAGAGCGTGTGAATCGTTGTGAATGTAGATATTAATCAGGATACGGTGTTAGACAGCTGCCACCCTGGGAGCCCGCAGCTCTGGTGTCAAATCCCCTTCAGTGATCACAGAAGGAGAGGGATACTCTGCGCTGGGAGTGCGCGTCCCCGAGCATCACACGGTTCGCGACTGATGTTTTGGCAGATGCCCTTGTCAAAAAATATCATAATGCAAGCTGGTAGTGTGATTCAGTACGCAGCCCAATCTCCTGTGTACGGCGTTTGTCAGAGGTAGCAGATGTATATTGGAGGTTCTTATTGTGATGCCGCCCAATGGGAATATCACTTCAATGTGCAGTATGAGAGGTATAGGAAAAGAGTAAGCGTGGCAAAAGCTAATCTTGCAAGTGGAAGGCCAGAGGAACAGGAAGAGAGACAGACTAGAAAGTTGATAGTCTTTGCTGTGGGGCAGACATTAATTTAGTGGAGGTTTTATGACCACATACTGATCGATAGCACATTTAAATGGAGTGGGGGGCCTTGGGTCTGGACTTAATTGTTCTCTGTGCTTCTCATCACTTCAGAATGCATTTGGAAATCCTTCTATTCATAGGCAGACACTAGGGTTAGACTTAATTGCCCTCCATGTGTGGCAAGGTAAGAGATTAAAAGTTTGCCGGCGCGGCAGCGAACAAACAGATTTACAATCCCAATTTATCAGAGTTTAGCTGGGAAGCAGCATTTTTGAACACTTTGGGGAGAACAACAAGTGGTTATTTTAATTTTAAATTTAGCAGGCCTCTGGTTGGTACAATATACACCAAAATACATTTTATGATAAAGAACACCTGATATGTGCCTCACTCAAAAGGATGCCTTGTGCAGTCGTTGTGAACAATCATACACGAGAAAACAACATGATGAACTCCCACTGTCCGCCGCAGAAGTTAATTAACAACAGTGGGGACCCTCTATACACCCGTAAAAATCAGCCTTCACACGTTCCTCTCCGGAGTTACCCTCTTTCATATCATGTGCTGGCGTCATGTGGGTCTGATAATTACAACTGTGTGTTTTTCCGTCTTTCTGAGAACTCCCCCGGTCGTGAATTAACAAATGCCAAGAGCTGATGAAGACAAATAGGTGCACAATTAAAACACAGTAATAACAGCTGCTTTGACGCATACAAAACACCTTAAGCAATGTGAAGTTTTAGTTATGCATGCAATTCTCGGGGAGAGTATTGTTCTAAAAAAACACCAGGGTTGAGTGAGCTAAATCATGACGGGAGGAAGCCAGAGAAGAACAGTTGTAGACTTATCGTTCAGAACAGAGCAGGAAGTAAAAGCAATGAAGCCCATCAGTTTTAATAATAACCACCCCATCCTGTGTTATGTTGTTACATGTTAATGAATTAAACATGTAAATGGGTGAGTTTTGGGAGTACTGGAAGATGGATTTTATTTCCATATTTATTGCACAGCACTGATCTGCAGGCAGATATTGAAGTGGTACCAATCCTACCTAATTCTGAGCAAAAAAACAAATAGCTGTTGTTTTAACCTTCTACAGTTAGTTCAGATCATCACTGTACCCTGAGGGTGTCCGGAGAACCTAGTTGTCCAAGATGCCTGACCACCGTCATGAATTAGAGTAAATGTTTTTGTTTTTTAAGTGTTTTTCACTCCATTTATATTTTACATTCCTAGACACTGAACTGTTAGAACCACTAAAAACGGACTGAAAGGAAGCTGCCCAGACTGACCTCATGGATAGCCTGCAGCTTGCTGTATCATACAGCCAGTGGTAACCAGAAGAACAACTCTGCCTCTGAGAAGTGTTCAAGCCTTAACTAAAAACTCCAATCTGCTCATTTACACGCTGCACACTTGCCTGGAGTCTCTTGGTGGGGGTGGACTATGACACACAAAGACACACTGACACACCCAGAGAGAAGTAGAATAAAAAAAGATGACTAACCTAACCCACCTGAGCTCGGCTCACAGGGATCAATGTCCTCATCATCGCTCGGGCACTCAGCTGATGCCACCAGCAAGTCGTCAGTAGTCTGAAAAGAGAGAAGCACACAGCGGTGAGGGCACGGAACACTTGGCTGCATCAATGGGGTAAAAATGAATCCCACTCCAAACTACCAATGGCAGTGTTACCAGAGGGTTAGGTTAAGCAGAGTGGGGCAGATGAGATGTGAATCCAGACAGCTACACTGTTTGGCTGCTGGATTCATCTGTCAACACGGTCACATGCTGGCTGGCGCTGTAGCAGCTGCTACGCCGCTCTCCAAGCAACACTACCCTTACAGAAATGAGATCTGATTATTGAGGAACAGTCGAGGCTGGAGTTCACAGCACAATTGCCAGCTCGCATGCTCAATTTGTGCTTCACTGTGTGGCTTTGCATAGCCCTTTAAGGGATTGTTAGGAGCCATCACAAAACACCTCTGACATTTAGAGGACAACCGACCATGAAAGCTTGAAAACGAGATTCAAAAACAAAAGACAGAGCAGCACAGGTTGAAATTGCAATTTCTTTTCATTTTTTGAGCGTGATTCAGTATCTATTTTACAGAACAACTACCCAAAATAAACTAAAACCACTGCATATATATTGGTGCTTCATTATTCTGCTGCCACGTTTACTCTGATACCAAATCCATTTTAGATTGGTTTCCTCACCTGCCAAACATGATACATTTTACCGTCTTGGGAAATGGGAAAGGGCAAACAAAAGACCAGGAAAAAGTACACTGTAAAACATTATACTGCAATGTTCTTTTATATTCTTGCTTCAGGCCATTTGATCAGCTCTGTGTTAAAGGTCATTTCATTTAAGCATGGCAGCCTCTTCAGGGCCAGGTTAGATTTTCGGTTATGGAGCGCTACTAAGCAGAATAACCTGCTGCTATATATTTAGCCTTGCACCTCTACTTATCCTTTTAGTGCTAATAATTTTAAATCCTCAAACACGTGCTTGACAATACTTATGGTACTTATTTTTTCCATTATCTTGGGTATGCATTTGTGGCAGCCACAAAATAAATTTTAAAAAGCAGGGAATATATCAGGTCCCAAAAATGAAGATGGACCTTGGCTTTTATTTCATTTGTGCTCTTATTTTGCTGATGTTTGACAGTGCATCAAAATATATCTGCGAGTTGGATTAGTATTGACTCATCTTAAGGAAATTAAAGGTGATGTCATTTTGCTTAACATCCATTTGGCTGCACATAATGTGATTTTATTGTGACTGAAACATCATTTTGACATTCTGAACATGAACCAACATCATCTTTACATAATAGACCTGGAAATGATACATCAAACCCATTAAGGGAGTTGTGGTGGAGGCTGTTTTTGGTGCATCTGTGCCGGGTGAGGCCTGGGGAAGCCGTCCAAATGTAAATTTAATTTGCTGTGCATGAGGCTGATATACAGTGTCGGCCATCCAGATGGCAAAACCGCCGGATCCTGGAGTGCCACATCCATCACTTCAGCCTTGTGATTTGTTTTTCCTGGCGGGAGATCTTGACACTCTGCACTCACTGGCAGAGGTACGGGAATCAAGGAATCAATACTGCCTCTCTCTTCTTCCCACCTTACCACTCTCATCTTCTCTCTCTCTACCTCTCACATCTCTCTTCTCCATTCTCTCTTCCCTTCAACTCTGTCCTTCAGATTTATTTGCAAGCGGAGAAGAGGAAGCAATGTGATGTGGGTGTACTAGATGTAGGTTAACTCCCCATAGAATAACCTAAGCGGAGGTGTATGCCCGTTCATATTTATATGTTTCTGTCTCCTCATTCAGGTCGGAAAGCTATGATGAGGCCTTCAACTCCATCACCGCGGCGAAATCCAATTATACATATGATATAATTATAGATATTTGTTTATCTCTTTACAAGAGAAAGTTTGATTTTGTAATTAAAGGTATAGACAATGAATCCAGTTGTGGATGAGACACAGCTACGTTTATTCTTCCTCTGTTTTGCTTGTAAAGACTGGAAATACATTGACAAACCAATAACTGGTCTGCAATGGAAAATGAGTTGGATTGAATATCATAAAATAATGTCATGCTTATTTTGCCCTCCAAGGACAGTTTGGAGGATGTGCAAGCCATATCTAAGTCCAGTTCTTTTATCTTAACATGATACGAACCCTATACTTTTGAATTAATCTTGTGTGTGTAGCGGCTGTGAGCTTCTGATTCAACACTAAAATAATATCACATGTTACTGGGCATCAGTCTGCCATCCAGGATTAGTGTGTAGGTCAACATTTTGATGTGGTCATGACCTGGTTGAAATCCAATAACATTACCAATTCATGGTGTCCTCCTCCAATGCTTGACTTCTTTTTCACCCGTGACAATTCAATGTGGGGTATGTGAGGGGCTTACCATGCAATTTAGCCACCGTGATGAAAACTGACAGGTAGCTTAGCCAAGATGCCAGAAAAGGACACTGAAATCTTAGGAGATTGTTTTTTTAAAAAGGAGATGTCCTAAATAACGCTGGATATTCATGTGAATTTTTTTTTGATACTGCAGTGACTTTGAGTTAAAAAAAAATACTGCAGGTGTTCTCATCTAAATGGCATCTTATTCTAAAGTTTTCCAGAAATACTGTAGGCTTTGGGGAGGGTTCATTAGTTCGGAAGAGTCAGATTTACTGATGCAAACAGCATCATGCCCACAGGAAAGATGCCCCAATAGATAAGCATATAAACAAGATGTACCTGTAGTTCATTTTATGAAGGTACTTCTAAAATGCTAAAAGCAAGGGCTTGGGGCTCGCAAAGCATCATTAATCTAGCGGTAAAGTGCTGAAGCCACGGTGAACCTACAGCACAGCTCATTTATCTGCCGGTGCTCTGAGCAGCAGAGAACACACTCCTATGAGATGCACTAAGAAAACCTGGGGAGACAGTTGGGAGTATGAAATGCACAAAATGGGAAAGAAAAAGAAAGACTGTCAAGAGAAACCTGCTTGCAGTGTCCGTACAAAGTGCATTAAAATGTTTATAGTTTCTAAGTACAGTGTCTCTTCAAATACAGTACTTTAAGGTGCCTGGCAGGAGTTTTATATACAAAGACAAATAAATCTTAGTAAACCTTTTAGAGAAGTAAATCTATCGACTGACCTTGGCTCATGCACTGATTGAACCATCAAAGAAGATGTGAGGAGAGGAAATTCCAGCCTGACTCAGCCAAAGGAGCCCTGGTGCTTTCTTTAGCACTGTCATGCTGGTTTTCGATCTGAGAGGATTGATAATGGTCCTCCTTAATGAGATGTCCAGGCCAAGCCGTGCTCTGCATGTGCTCACTACAGCTTAGTCAGCAGTCTCATTCTGCTGGACACCAGGTTATCTACAGTCCTACAAACACTTATCTGCTGCCTACTAGTACTCAACTACATTGCGGTGGCCAGTGTCACTCTCTAATAAGTACTATATGGAGTGGGTGGTTTTACTGTAATGCACGACATTTGTACACTTCTCCTCCTGAATACATGTTTTCCCCTCCTAATCCTAGCCTATGCCAGGCGAGGGGAGAGTAAAGGAGGGAGGCGAGGGGAGGGCTACTCTTCAGGGAGGATGCTGTGCGCTGCTGCCCTGGTGCTCGAGAGCTAGAGACACCTTCTCTGTGATAACCTGTCGGCATGTCTCTATGGAGAGCCGTGGGTTTTCACATTGTTTTCTCTCTGGTCTAATTTGATGAATGCTCTCTGGCACACAACATGTCTCTTTGGAGACGAGCTGAAAGTCAGGAGGACACTGAAGGCATCTGAAGGGTTTATCCAAAGCATGCCTCTGCTGTCCTGGTAATGTATTCCACTGAGGATGCTTGCTGTTTTCTTTTGCCTTTCTGTTTTTCAGTTTTTCTCCCCACCCCACCCCTCTAGTAAGCCCTCTTTTCCCCCCCAACATAAGCTCTTATTTTGCAAAGCGTGTTCTCTCATTGTATTGCTATCACTGACAATAATAAAAATTTATATTTTTTACTCAGTGTCCATAATATGTTGCTTATTAAGATCTGGTGCAAATCCCAATACTTTTTCAGAATGCCAAAAACACTGTGCTATTATCAGCCAGAGCAATTTGGGTTGATTGAAAAATCACAGGGGAAAATGGCTTAGCTACACATAATCATCACACAGAAAGAAGCCTTGCTGTTTGTTTAACGGCATGCACACCTGCATAATTTTGCTTCATAACTTTGTTTGACTTCACCTGTCTCCTTATGCCGATATTAGATGCAACCCATTAGATGTGACAACAGCGGAGGTGAACTGTGTGGTCATCTCTCTGCCCAAAACTACTCCTTCTAATCTTAATATGTAAAATGTTTTCTTTCATTTTGCTTTAACAAAGATCTTAGAGTTTAATCTCATCTTTAATTCCAGCAGAGGAGGTTGTAGTACTACCAGTGTATGGAAGCAGTTTCATGCTTAGAAAACAATGTGAAATGTTTATTTTACTTGGAGCACACTGGAGTCAGTTGAGGAGCTGAGTTGCTGGAATCTCAAGGATATTAATAATTTACCCTTAATTAATATATTTGAAAGTACTAAGGGTATACAATGCTCAGAAGATCAACTGAAGACTAGCATTTTGTATTTTATGGTACATAGCTCGAATTTTTTGAAACACAAAAATAGATACTGTATCCAACCGAGAATATCCTTGGGTTTTATTAATATAATTAGTAGTTAAAATTTGACTGCTACAGAGTTGTTCATATAGTACTTGTCCTCATATTTCTTTCTGTTCCGTTATCTCAAAATAATCCTATCAAAGGTACACACAATATTACATTTTAAGCCGATACTAAAGCTAAAAACTGTACCTATATCTTGCCTGTAAAAGCCAATAAGCCTGAAAGCAGACAAATCGGTACTCTCTGTATGTTCCTGCTCCGAACATGTGCCATTATTTCTCATGCTGGCACTGATTTACACTGATAGTGGCCTGCTAGTGTCCGTATCTGACCAGAGTTGCAGTGTGCACCGACTAATTGGGAGGAGTTTGTTGTCCTAAGCTCCAGTCTTGCAGCAACACATCATTATTGAGCCAGTGAGGAGGGGGTGGGGGGGTGGGATGGCAGATAGAAAGAGCTCACGGTTAGACACAGGATGAAGAATGCCTCCCTATTCTTATACTGAGCTCCACACACCTACAGGGCCTGCGATACAAAAGTACAGTAGTCTATAACAGTAAAAATGGTGGCTAGTACTCTCTGTGATCCAGGCACATACTCTCTATTTACCCATGGCAGATATCACACTGCAGCAGCAGCTCTTATCAGAACGCCTGATGACATCCAAGTATCTAACTTAGCACCCTGGAACTAGGTCGATGTTGATGAATAATTTAGTCCCAGATGCTCAATAGATTCCAACTGAATAATGAAGGCGTGTGGGCCTCTCAGACTGTGAGTTCAGCTCAGTGTATTGCCTGGCCTTCGCCCACACTCTTCCTACTGCTGGCCTGCCAAGCTGTCAACATCGTGGACTCACAGATACAGACTTGCAAGGCTGAAAGACAATGGAATGGCATTAACACTGTAACAGCAGTGCAAGAAACACTGATGGGTTTGTATACATGTGTCTATCTATCTATCTATCTATCTATCTATCTATCTATCTATCTATCTATCTATCTATCTATCTATCTATCTATCTATCTATCTATCTATCTATCTATCTATCTATCTATCTATCTATAACATACATATCATGTCCAATACATCTGATTTCCTGGCTCCCTCTGTCACAGCTAGTTAAGAAAAGCTCTGATGTAAACCTTCATGGTGCCACAACAGATTGCCACCGCGGCTCAAAATACAGTGATGAACAACAGGGATCGACCAGCTGGGTAAAAATGGAGCTATTCTCTACTACATCCTTTGCTGAGGAGGATTTAAAACAGATTCTGCATTTTCAGCAAATGGATCAACAAAGCCTCAAAACAGGCACTACCAGAAACATCTTTCAATAAATAAACCCAAAATACATGCAAAGGAGCAATAAACAAAACCAAGTGCATCATTACTTTTTTTCCCAGGAAGCAAATTGTTGAAATGAAACCGCAAAATTGTACACTACAAAAAGAATGTTTTACCGAGCAAGGCTTGTTAGTATTATCTGTACAACTGCACTTTCTTACACAAAATATAGTTCTGTGACGACAGCTAGGCCTTGCATCAGTCATATGTTTGCAATTAACAGATTGGAAACAAATCTAGATATACCACAGTCTGACCTCTTTGAAATGAAATATGTTGTTGCCGTATTACTAAATGAAAGAGATATATGCAAAAACAAATTAATAAAAATTTATAGTTTTTGGACAAAATAGGCAAAGATGAATTTTGAGATTATACTGCATCCTCCTAAGTTAATAATAAACAAAACTACTCTCGAAACAACAATCCTTACTTTTCTGTCTCTAACAATCTTAACTGAAGGAACATCAAATAATGAGGTCACATAAACTTTATTGCTCAAAGCTGTCAATAATTAGTAAAGGTATTTTATAATGCGTTATAACATTTTAAATATGTGAATGCCACTCAGTATATTCTGTAGGTAGTGTGATCTTCAGAGCACCAGATAATTCATGAAAAAAGATGCTGACATTTCTCAAAGGCAATTAACTCTGAATAATTGGTATGTTCTTCTTTCTGTTTTGACTGCTTATGCATGCCATAATGTAAAACTGGCCACGGCAGACAGCTGTTTTCACTTGCTCAGTTATGAGACACCGTCCCTTTTGGGAGAAAGGCTTTGCTTTATTTAAAATGAAGCAGCTGTTGCTGCAACTGGACCTCAGGCTGAGTATCAGAGTGTCATTAAAAAAAGAGGAATGGTCGGAGGCTCTCCATCTCCTCCCCTGGTACCCACATGTCCCTGTCTTACCATACATCTTCCTCAAGGCTTAAGTCACTGCACCCCAGACAGTCTAACAAGTCGCTGGGAGGCAGCTTCACACACCTGGTACACCCACGGCATGAAGTGTAGGAACATAAAAGCATGGTTTCTCACAGAAACGGACACAGTCTCTATTATGACTCAAATGAAGAAGGACTAGGGATTATAAAACATAATTTAAGCCTGACTATTTCTGTTTCCCAGGCTGAATCAAAACAGCTGCGTGGATGCCTGTGAAAAATCACTGTGTTCCATTATTACTGATGTGTTTAAAGGTTGCTGGTAATGTAACAGTGTGTTGATAAATTTCTCATTGTGGAGGCAAAGTCAAGGGAATTAATAGATTTAGCTTCCAGTAAAACAATAAGACAGGAATGAGTGAGTAGTGACAGGTCAATTGTTAGTTTGGCGCACACGCTCAGAAAATCTTCTGCTGGGTAAAAATGAAAGGCTGCATTTAAGAGAGTGATACAAAGGGACAGGTGGGGGCTAATGTAGAGGAGTGTAAAGGTGTACTGTATAAAAGGATGTAGATATGAGGTAATTACAGAGCTGCTTCAAAATGTACACATGCCTGTGCCCTCGTGAAACATACTCTCTCTTGGGGACCTGAGAACACTGCTGTGTGAGGACTCCTTTTAATGTGGCTGCTTCAAGGCACTGCTTTGTAGATGTTCCTCAAGTCCCCCCAGGACCCCGTTCGGCTTATTTTCCAGGAACAGTCATCTGCATGGCCTTAATGCAAATTTAAGACTTAGGCTGCATATGATATGGCGCAGGCACCAAAAGTAACCAGGAAAGTTGTCTGGCTGCGTGGGAGGAAGCACAAAGTCCATTTCCCAGTCAGTGCCTGCGTCACACTATCACCATGTCAGTCACTGACTCACAGCAAACCATGTGTGACTGGTGCCTAATTCATCCTCTCAGGACGACTTAAGACATTCTGTGTGACGTATGATAAACAGTTGATATTTTGATTTCTAATGAAGTATGACGCTTATTATTTATTACCGGCGACATATAAATAATGTGCACACAATATGGACGAGTGCCTGGAGTCACCTCACAGTGCAGAGAGAGTGCATATTGAGCGGCTGCCATGTAGTATACAGCTTCTAGCAGATTACACGGAGGAAGGCTGGATGCCTTCTGTTAGCTACATGCTCTAAATGATAAAATCTTAATATGATATTCATAAGACACTATCTGCTTCCATCTACCTCCTACGCTCCCTCCTCGTGTTCTCTCATTTCTTCTCTCTCTTGCTTATGCATAAACATTGCTCCATAGAAGTATATTACATGGTCGACTTTGTCCCTCCCCCTTATCCTTGCTTTCACACTTTTCAGATAAATGAAATCTGTCAGCATTGAAGCATTTTCCCCTCTGGATGCCCTGATATTTTCGTTATCTGAAATCGAATCTGGAGCTCTGTGCGTGTCTGTAGCTCGTCTTGGTAGTGATCTGGCCTGAGAGCAGAGAACTGCCCAGGAGGAATATCATACACTAAGGATAAGCTGGGGAACGGGGGAGGCATAACAATTACCAGAGAATGGCTTGTAATCATGTCGCTTTCTATCTAAATGCTAACATACAAACACTTGTCATTTTGGGGAAATAACTTGGTTCAAGCCAAAGGGACTATGTAGTTCTTCATTTTCATGTTCTTTTCCCCTCAAAAACCTAAAAATAGATGACAAATCTAAGCATGTGGCTGTGTGTGTTTTGAGAGTGGGAGCACAGAAGAGGAAGAGATATGCAGCTTGGCCACAAATCACTGTCTTCCTGACTTTACCTGCGTCTTGACATGCAGTCCCAGTCCCTCATGAGGTGACAGGAACAAATTTGTCATCCTAATATAGATGCCATCATTGCTGAGATGAATGTACTCAGGCCTAATTCCCATGTGTAACGTTTGCAAAAACATGACATGAGGAAAGAGGAAGAGCAGATTTGCCCTACAACAGCAGACCAGGTCGCCTGTAGCTCCCAGAGAGCATCATCATAATCAGATTCCTGTCCTCCAGGTCGGGGTTTGTTATTCACAAAGGGAGTGCGAACGCTATAAACTAATGAGTGATGCTCTCATTCAGTAGAAAGGAAACAAAACATACTGAAAAAAAGAACAAGTGTGGGAATCGTGAAGAATATAATGTAAAGCCTAAGTTGGGAACCATTTATGGAATCTCTCAAGTAAAATTGATTTTTCCTCACTAATCCATCCTTGTGACTGTGTTGCAATGCCAGAGTTGCAGTCCATTTACGCTTAAATAATTATATATACTCTTTCTATTTCAATTCTTTTCATTTGACTTGTCATGACTTGAGAAATCTTGAGAAATATGCTTCATTACTTTCTTGCCAGTGAGACAAAAACATTGTTGCTACTCTCATATTGGCGAAGCTGGGCACAAAGACTGGACGCAGGGGCTAGTCTCGCTTTGCCAACCCATTCTGTAGTACATAATGGTCTGGCTGCATCATGCTATCAAGCTGCTATGGAAGAAAAATGGTCTGACTTGTTTGTATATCTTGAAACTAATCGCAGTTGTTGTGGGCGGGGCTAAACAAAGGTTGCGGCTTTGTTGTTCCCACAAAGTAGTGATGGGTAGACTTGTTTTGGTGGAATGTTTGCATGCAAAGGAGACAAACACTGATTAAAATGGATAATACACCAAAAAAGATAAAAATAAAAATAGCAGCGCTTCCTTACTGCATGATCCAAATCCTCAGAAAACTTGAAATTTTAATTGCGGTACAGGCTGCTGTTTGGATGCTGCTGTTGTTGTTTCCAATAGTGAGAAAAACAGTAACACACAGATAGTGGAAGAGAGGACAAAGCTGCATCCTACATCCAGTGAGTCAGACTAATCCAAAGCAAAAATAATTCAAATACAATGTAATAGCAGTCCCCACTTAGAGTTTCAACTGAGCAAACATACAGTGATGAAACAACTAATGGTAGCCATTGCACTCGGCCAAAAAATATTCTTCTCGTAAAACCACACAGCGTTGTTTTTAAACTTTGTTTTTTGCACAGACGGAACAAACAAGACAGAATTTATATGGTATAAGTCAGGTCAGCCATTTTCGTCTATCCAGTGTACATATTTGACAGTGCTATCAATCTTCTTATCTGTGTCTCTGCAAGAAAGCTAAAGCAAATGCTAAATTATTCCCCCTTGTCCCAAAGTCATACCTCGATTACTCTTCTACTTATGTGGACTTGTCTGACAATGTAGCAGGCTTTGTTTGCTGGCATGCAGATGTCTGATTTCATTTCTGCACCACCTGGAATTTGTTTTATCTTAATTTAATCTGGTAATGACATTACTTCATGTTATCTTCCCATTCGTCCCTAAATGTCCCTTTATAGTTCTTGGTCTGGTGTCAGAACGGCTGCTTCCCAAAGACAAGCAGCCATGTTCAATATGTACAGCATGATCTTAATCTAATGCTGTCTGAGGATGGAGACTCGATTACCATGCTGGTATGAAACTCTACATACATGTTGGTAAGTTTTTCTTTGCAGTCACATAGGAATTTGAATTTAAAGGATAAATTCTGGGCTTCATCTGAGGATAGAAGAAGAAGAAGAACGTCATTTCTGGTTGGGAATTAAAATGTCAAATATGACTCTCACTGCTCATCGGTAAAGGAGCTTTTGGATGCAGACTCCAGTTTGTGCCTTCCACCTTCTATCTGCTTTTGAGAAAATTATTTTTAAAAAATGCAGAGAGCTCAGCACAGCTCAGTGAGCAGTTGGCACAGCGCTCCTGTTCATGAATGTAATGTATTAAGCAGCTGATCGCAGTGTCTTGCAGGTGGGGGCAACACACTGCAGGACAAATTGTATCTTATGTTTAACAGTTGGCTTAGGCCTATATTCCGTTTCAATAAATCATAACAGCAAATGTCTTGAGAGACAACAATATGGTCTATAAAACATGCTGTAAAGCTGTCAGTGTCAGTATCTCCTCCACGCACAAACCAACACTTTATAAAACAACAGAGACACTGCGTAGGTTTCATTCTTGTCATCCAAACAGACTTAGTGGGACAATCTGCAGCCCTCTGTAAGGCTGCCAGTAGTGTGGAACCTGCAAAAGCAAAAAAAGAAAAAGAAAAAGAAAAAAAAGCTTCTTTGTTGTCTATTTTAATAATGGCAGTTTCTGTGATGAACTTGGCCCAAACAATTTTAGGAAAACTTAAAACAAGCGAATATAAAAATGAATCACCAAAGGAAGACGGGGAGCTCTCAGCTGGCTAATGCGGCAATCATCTACCTGCTGCAGATGAGCCTGTCGCTTCTGTCAACCATCAAAAATGCAAACATTCATCAAATCAAGTGAACACTCACTGGCATGTATGTGTTCACCCCTGCCAAGGTGGACTGGATCAGTGAGTCACATGGACTCCATGTGTACAACACAGTGTTGAAGGGCAGTTTCCATAATGGCCCCTGGTGAGGCTGAGATGATGGATATGGCCTGTCGCTGAGAGTGAACGCCGCAGGCCTGGGGCCACTGCAGGTCTACAGCGTTACCTCCTTTGCCATCTGTCAGCACTGGGTGGGCACGAACCATGGCTGGGTCTGGGGCAGCACACTCCAGGACCACCGAAAATGACACACACCTCACGTTAGGGACAAGGTGGGGAGGTCAGCGAGACAGAGGAGAGCTGTCCATCTACTCAACCTGCTTCTCTCACCAAATGATTGTTGTTGTTATATGTGTGTCTATTGAATTATCCACTGTGGCTTTTGTGCTTCTTCTGCTTCAGTAAGTATCAGGTTTTTTTTCATAAGGAAGAAAAAAAAAGATAATAAATATAATAAACCTGGAAAAATCAATAGTGCACCTGTCAGTGAAGCGAGATGTTCGATAGCTATTGCTCTTTTTTTCTCAAACTTACAGTATCTCTGTAGCATTATGGTCAATCCCATACATCTGCATTGCAGGGGAAATCTTATCCCAAGGATGTTTTCTTTCTCTGAATAATTGAAGGCACCACAACCTTATAGGGCACTGACACTCAGACTAAACACTGCAGTACATTTCTAAGTCCACGAGACAGTCGGGCTTAATATTTGGAATGAAATAAGACTTACTCGGCGTGATTGAACCCTTGCTGATTAATCCCTCACCCTTTTAACGTGGAACATTGTGTGTTTCCTTAGTAACCTCTCCATTTGCTGTGCATGTGTCTGTTTTTTTGTTTAATTGGTGAGCAGACAGAGGTAGAATTTAGGGGGGAAAAAGAAGGGTGGCTGGTTTTCATTTTTACAATGAGATCTGCTTCTAGATGAGTAGAAGAAAACAGTTCCACTTGGTTAGTAATGTGACAAGCAGTTCCTGATACAAATATGAAAAGAAGACTTGATAGGAAAAAAAAACGGACAATCATTTTGCAAATCAGTAATTTCCCATTTATCTCTACCCAGTCCAGTGATATTAACATTACAAAACAGGCTCTGATTATATTCTGTGAAGACTCAACAAACTAAACGGCTTCTTTTTGAACAGCTAGCACGAGTTTCAGATTTTTGACAAAATGTGGGCTATATATATATACATGATGTCTATTTGATCATGTTATTCAGTGCAAGGAAAGACAATAGTTTTATGTAGACAAATGAAGTGACATATCTAATTATTTCTCTCTGATGTGTCACAAAGATGGAAATATAAATACAGGGAAGCAAATGAGTCTGAAGTTTTACCTAAAACGACAGGGAAGATGAAGAATGGGATGACATTAGAAATTCATTTTTTAAAAATGCAATCTCACTTATTTATGGCAATTTCATGCTGATATGAAGTGAAGCCACATGGGTGTCATCCATACATCTGCTAGGAATGAGCTCGGCAGACTCTATATTTCATTTAGCTGTCATGTGAGTTCACTGGCAGGCAGACTGCAAAATCCTGGCGTGGAGTTGTGGCATGCTGTCTCATCTTCCTAAAGACATAGAGCCATGATAGCTATCTACAAAAAAAACCCCAAAACAACACAAAAAAACATCAATCTTGAAATTCAGCAGTGAGACTTGTGTTTAGTGGTGATCGCATGTCTGACACTGGTGCAAACACAGATGAGCACAACACCTAATGCAGTGAAACGGACAAATAAAGTAAACCTCTGCTTTTTATTCTGCAATAAAACCGAGGAGGAACATTAATTTTAACTGCCTGCCATTCCGAATACAGCGTGCACTTTGCTCTCTTGTTAAATGTTTGCATTTTTTTCCATTAGTTGAAGTGTATTTTGGGTAATTTTCTATATGCCAATCAAAAGTCAACTCACCTTAGTCTTAGTATTGTGAGCAGCCTGTTGCTTAGTAACTTGGCAAAAATCTACATTTGAGGAAACTAATGCCTATCTCACTAAGAGAAGAAAGACAGCATAAGAACAAAAAGGCTGATTGTGTAACAGGTTAGGCAACTGGCAGATTGATTATGCCTTTTCTACAATGGAAAGTGAACAGTCTGTAAGTTAAGGTGGAGCCACTGTCACAAGCTCGCCTTTCGTTAGTTTAAAAAGCTTTTCACTGGACAACTATATGAGTTTAAAATTACTACCAGCAGGTAGGAACATGAAGGTACGGACTAGCTCCTTTTAAAAATCTATCCTAAACATCAAAGATCAATGTCAAAATGTAGATGTAGATATCAAGCATCTGAAACTAAATGAAGACTGAATCATCCTTAAGCTCAAGATTGAGTGTCACTTCATGGAGCACAATTAAAGAAGCTGCTCGCCTCTCTAAGATAAGACTCAGGTCTGAATATTGATGCATGCAGGATTAGTATTAAATCTAGGCTGTGAAGCGTTATTGCAGCCTCAATTTGTAAAACAATAATCCCTACTAGTATTAGGACTATCACAACAATGCCTAAAGGTGGTTCTAAAACACAATAAAGAGACACTGCATAGAAGATTATAAAAGGAGAGAAGCTGCAGACTGAGCGGTTATTGGGCACTAAGTTGCACAAGATTTTTCACAGCGAGATTACGGTGACACTAAGTTTATTATAACGTTTGTGAGAGCCAGCTAGGGAGGCTAGAAGGCACCCAAACACTGCACTGAAGGTGTAGCCGAGCAGCATGTCAAATCTTCGATTATCCCTGTGAATTATAGAGGGGTCACGTTTCTGCCCCCCGTCTCAGGGACCAAGACAAACAGAGCCACTACAAGCCAGTTCAGCTGGAACCGAACCATGTGCCGTGAGTGCAAATGAAATGGCCCACACAATGTGTTTTGAATGTTCCTCACTTCCCCCGAATGGCCGTTACATCCACCTCAACCCAGGGTTAATTCAGAAGTAGTGGAGGCAATTGGCTATTTGGTGGCGATGATGTGACATAGTGGCCAATCGCTCTCCCTTGGAACAAGCTATAATCAGCATTTCTTGATTTTTCACCAGCAACAAACTATAAAACTGAGATTGCACAATGCACAAAGGTTATAAAAGAAATGTGGCAAGCGTGAGACGTCAGATGAGGTCAGAAATGGCCATTGTGCTTAAGTGTGGGCTGTCTTATGTTTGATATTTAAGGTCAGTGGAGCAGAAATTCTAATGACTCTTGCTATCTGCTGACCTCATCTACTAGATGGACTGTTACAAATTTTGAAATGACATTCATGGTTGCCAGTCATTGTACCCAAGCTTTACTTTACTTTGCCTCCATTCTCAAACATGTATAAAAGGAAGACCACATTCAAAACCAGTAAGAAGAATATGAGACTGGTTGCTTCACACCAAATTCAATATTAACATAACACACACATCAAGGTTTGTGCTCTACATGCTACAAATGCAATAAACGCCACAGCTGTGTAACTTCATTGTGTAAACTGCAATATTTTTCTTATTGACTATTCTTTCCTTGCGTCTTCTCATAATTCTGAAGTCAGAACCAACATTAGAGGATATTCCTGCAGACAACATCGGTTGTGGATGGCAGCCTCACATTAGGAACACTTGTGAGATTTATATACTGTATGTGTGCTGGCCAGGGTTGATAATACAGAGCAATGCAGGTGAGGATCCATCACTGTCAAGAGCTCTCAATAGCTCTTCCAGATAGCAGACATTTGTCTTTTTTTTCTTTTCTGCTGGGAGGGTAACAGCTACACAAGGTGCTATCTTTTATCCTTTAGTGGTTTTTGATTTAACATCATCTGGTATTAAATATTATCTTTCAGAAGCTTGACATTTAGCTTCATTTTGGGCATCAAACATTACAATCATATCCCAAAGTTACACATTTGCAGCTATGTTATCGAATAGTGCAAAACATTCTAAAAATAAGTACAGAGTTTGCATATTTAAAAAGAAAAATTCACGTCAATAAATTAAATAGATAAAAAAAATTTGTTGAGGACCGTGGAGTCCAGTTATACAAAGCTAGGTCACCACAACACTAACAGTGCCTCACCACTGGCAGCTAGTGTTGCCATTACACCTATGTAGGATGGCAGTCTGGCCTCCAAATTGACACCAGCAGATGCTGCACTCAAAATCCGAAATTTGTCTCCAACAAAGTTGAACTTTTTGGGTGCAACGAGGAGAAGAACTTGCTAATTATCTGTAACAATAAATAAATGAGGCAGGAATAGTCCAAATCCTACAAGAGAAGGGAGCTGCATTTCTTGGTGTGTATATGTGTACGGTAGCTGGCTCATTGTTTGCGAACGCATACACAAGTGTATTATGGTTTAATTGGATGTGACCAGGCACCGCTGCAGGGAGCAAACACTTCATTAAGACATGACAGTCCAGCCCATACAATAAGATACCTCCCCCGCATAGGGCAGGAAGCACACAGCACAAAAAGCCACTACAGAGAGTATTTGACACCCAAGTTTAAAACCTCGTCGTCAAGAAGCCTCGAGACATATTCCGAAAAAAAGGTAACATCAAGGCTAGGTCTCACTGATATTCACTGTCTCTGTACTGGAGTGGGTTTTAAGTCCTGGAATTGAATCAATCCAATTATCCCTTAAGCAAATGTAAAAACCAAATCACAATTAAAATATTCTGAGTCATCAGCTTTTTTCCCATGGTGCATTTCTTTGCTGATTATGCCAGCGTGCTCTAAGATGATAATATTCCTGTTAATAAAGCATGAGTGGACACCCAGTGGCTTGAGGAGAATGACATTAATGTAATGTTACCCATAAGCCAAGGCCCACAGTATTCAACAACAATATAACCCCAGTTAAGCATTTAGAGAACTTTTTTCATGGGGCACCTGAGAAGCCAGACCCTTCAAAGTCATTAGTCTAATGATGATTAGCAATGACTTCACCCTCAGAGATAACTGAGCCAATGCACACAGACACACCCTAAATCTGCAGAGCCAGTGTCACTGAAGGATTTCAGTCTGCTAGAGTTTTTACAGCGTCTGTACAGCAAGGCAGCAGTGTCGGCCACATGTAATACTTCTGTTTTATTGAGGACATATATCAGGAGTGATTGGCTACAAGAGGCTACAGACTTTGTGCGCTTGTAACCGAACTAAGATTACTAAGATTATTAAATTGTGCTCTGGTTCATTAAGTATTCTTTCACTATTGCAGTCATCAGTTTATTAAAATAAAGTGGCAGTCTTTGAAGTTGTTCACTTTGTTTTTGGCATATGCCATGTCTGAGTAGTTTTTTTATATCAAACTCTTGTCTTTTCTCTTTATGTAATATATAAAAAAATATTTTTGAGGACTCAACATGAACTTGGGGTTGTGTACACATTAATTTGTCTGATCAAATATGATGTGGTGAGACTAGGTAACCCCTCAGGTTGTATAAAATCAGACTTGATCAAACCACTTCTAGGGTGTTAGAAGAACATGGGAATGAAAGTAACAAAAGTAATCAAATATCTCTCTTTCTCTCTCCATCTATCTATCTATCTATCTATCTATCTATCTATCTATCTATCTATCTATCTATCTATCTATCTATCTATCTATCTATCTATCTATCTATCTATCTATTAGTTGGTGGGCCTGTAGCAGCTCTCAGACCTGTTTTTTCTTATTATTTTGGACCCAGCTGCCCTCTTTGACAGTCTGATCGACATTTCCTTTTTCACTAAGCTTCATTGGTTAGAGCCTGATACTGCCGCTGCCTGTGCTAGCCATTTTATTTCCACTGGGGCCAGCCATACTAAAAATTTATGTGTCCCAGTAATGTAAGGCTCTTAGGATATAAAAGCATCCAGTGGATTGCGTTCGCCATCAGAGGAGAGGTGGAACAGCTGGACAATGATTAAAATGCTGACTATTCAAGAGAAAGGACAGTGAATGCACCATCTCTTTTTACTGAGGCCAGACATGATGTCTTTCTGAGTGTAGTGTCCTGAGACAATTTTGTCCGACCGCAGGAGCTCGCCATGGGAAGGTCGTCACGTTGAATCAAACTGAACACATTGACATCTCCCAATGCACACGTTTTTGCATGCCTCATTCATCTCTCCACCTACATCGCTGAGCAACTCTTTAATCCCGTGACCTTTTTTCCTGTATGAATGTATTAGATAAAAACCTAAACCAACACCGTTAGCCTTGACTATTCCGCTTTCAGGCCTTTATACGCCGCTTTAAAGGTGCAACATTATGTGACAATACAACGCTTAAATTAATTAGCTATACAGGCATCGCCACTAACCCACGTTGGGCCTTACTGACATACTGTATACATTCAAAACAAAAAAGGCGCATGTACCCTTTCAATTCCCAAAAGACCTTCAGGTTTGAACTGCACGTTCCTTGCATCCAAAACAATAACTGCACATGTGACTGCTTCACGGTAAATTGTTATTGATTATAACATTCGAGCAGAATCTGATTACCATAATGGCATAATGTCAGATATCCAAATATACAGATACATTGCACAAAATGCCCATCTCCGTAATATACTACATTTATGAATTGTCATGGTCATTTATATCACTTTATTCCCCTCTAGATGAAAAGGCCTGCAAAAGACGGGCATCCATCTTATCAAGCCCTGTTCCTTTCTGCCAATCTCTCGGTTCCTTGGTAGCAATTTATAACACTGCATGGAGCTGGGATATAATTATAGTCTATTGTCTGATATTTCACCTGCATTACATGCTCTTGCTACGGTTCAGGAACCATGCTGAGTCTGAGAGAAAGCCATTCCGCTGGATCAATATTTATGATTGTATTATTTGTCAGCATCTGCAGACCCTTACGCAAACGGTTATGATGGTCTCGGGTCGCAGAGAGAGTTAGAGGACAGCCAGTAATCTGTGGTCTTTACTGCGAACCGAAATCTAGGAGCAAATTATCTTGGGGAGTTTGTCATATCATAACACGAGCTGTGGGTTAAACATTGCGGGAAACTGAAAGAGGAACGTGACTTTTTCTGTCCCTTTGAATATAGTTGATCATTTTGGGGGAGAAGCTTCAGTTTGGCCACATCGATACCACCAACTCTCAAGGTTCATTTGTTTTTGTACTTTCAGTTGAGATGACGGTGACAATAGGTCCAACAGTGGAAATAGATCAAATTTGTTTAAAAACCATCCATCACAAGTTTCTTCTTGATAATGAAACTAATCAGCACAACATTCAAATAAGAAAGCTCTGAAACATTTTCCACTAAAACTGACTAAAACAGACTGAGACATGTATATATTACTGTTGTCTCAAACTCTGATGACAGAAAAAATACAGCATCTGTCAAAGGGGAATTAAAATCAAATGATTTTGATTGGGTATATATTTTTCAATGTGAAGTTAAAACCCACCCTTCCTTAAGATGCTATAATCTTCCGTTACCCAATCCGATTAATCCAAAATGAGCTAAATCCAAAATGATTTTAAACTATATTTGTAAAAGCTGATTAAGCCCTGATTAAAGGGTCATTTTAGTCTGTGACTATGTTTAATTTAGCTACCATGCATGCTTCTCCTGCAACTGACTCACAGGTTATTTGAAATTCTGACACACATTTTAACTTTGCATGTGTTCCCCCTGCTGTGTGTTGGTTTCTGTGTAGCCACACAATTACATCTGACTCGCCTTGTTTCAGATCTTACTTGGGTGATTCATATAATGTAGAATTCCCAATATTTGGAATAAATAAGCTCAGTTTTGATTAGTTTTGAATGCTAACACAGATTAGCATAGTGTCAATTAAAGCAAATGTTTCTTCAAAATCTGTGGGATCATGTTTTGATGTTTGTGCAGCTTGAAAACTTCTTGTTGGTTCTAGTATAGTTTCATACAAACAGCACATCAAAGCATTTCCTATATTGGGACCATTTCCTGTTTCTGTCTGTGTTGTGGGGAAAAAAAACTTTCTTTGCACTAAAACTATTCTTCTTAGTGACCTAAATGAGTCAATACTACCTTCTGTAAGGTGTGCAGGTATTTCTAGATTGTTTCTTGCAAGCTAATTCGCATTTCCATTTTAAAAATCTCTGCAGCTAATATACACTTATGTACAGGGTGTGTAACAAATAAAGCAGTTATACCAACCAAGACACAGAATATTCTAAACAAGATGACAGTTCATTCAAAATTCAAGGATGCTGATGTATTGAAGGGGATTTAATGGAGATTGTCCTCTGTTCTTGGCAGAGACTATGGAACAATGGTCTGATCGCCATTTCACTGGATAGGACACACATTTTGTGTTGCATTGTTTAGTCACACATTGTGACATCTGAGAAGTAATATGCTCCTGCAGACGCTGCACCGCTCATGCACGACAGATAAAGATGATGGAGGACCTCTACGATGGTTATCACTCGAACACACACACCTCATGGCGCCATATCTGATTGCAAATGGGAGAAACGCTCAGCGGTGTGCCTGTGGTGCTGCTCCCAGTTGTGGAACAAAAGACTTATTTTCCTTCAGTTTTTTAGGTCGGAGGAGTCAAGGAGAAGAAAGACGTGACACACACAATAAAATGTGGCATGTATTCTTCATATACTGTAAGTGCCTAATGGTGAATTGTATTATATTGATCCAAAATGTGCTGCACTTCATGTTGTACCTTGCGAGTATTACAGAATGGATCAAGGATCAGAGATGGTCTTACCTGCTGAGGCTCTCGTGGTGTCGTCTGCTTGACTCTCCTGCTGGATGCCGTCGTGGTGGTGATCTCCATGATGGACGTGGACGTCTCTGAGCGATTGGCTGTGGTACTTGACTGCGGTGTGATAGAGGAGGGTGACTCCCCCACCAGCCGCACGCTGCCCTGGATCCTAATGTTGGGATCCCCCTCAGCAGCCATGTTGAACACCTTCAGGCCATTATAGTAGAGGCCCGAAAGCTGGCCCTGAAAGGATCGACTCCGATCTCGCTCCCAGCCCCCAATCTGTATAGTGGTTTGGCTGTTGAAGATTGTGAGCTGTCGCCCTGTGGAAAAACAACGTTACATACATACAAGAATGTTGAAATGTGGACTCGGCCACTGTTACTGAACAGGAAATAAAAGGACAGAAAGACAGATTATTTGCCCAGTAGCTAATGAGACCAATAAATTACGGGTTGTAGAGGCAAACCCTGGTAATTTATTGCAGTTATAATGATGAGATGCCTACGAAAAGAAACACACATAAAATAAAAAAAACAGGATTCAGAAAATCAATGCAGCTTTGCTAAAAGGGCAGTCTAATCTAAAATAGCAAGAACAGATGATTAGGAAGAAGTAGCAATGTTATGGGAATGCAGTAGATTTAACTACACTTGGAAAGATAACATAATCTTGAAAGCAATATAAATGGACCAACTGTCCGCAGCAAATTGCCTGGGAAATAAAACAAACATATAAAACACTTATATAACAAAACTAAAAGCATGTATTTTATTGTACATTGCTTGTGCTGTCTTGCAATTTTCTCTTTAGATTTTAGCATCTACAGACCTGGAACACATCAGGCAGTAAATAAATAAATAACTAGAACCTTCTAAAATGGCCAAAGGCTGCGAGAATTGGACTTCCCAGTTCTACAAGAAGCAAGAATTAACTGTTGGTGTTCATCCTTTTAGCAAAAGCAACCGAGGAAAACGAAACTCAGAACGGATATGGTTGGGCACATGAGAAACTGAAACCAAAAGCAAACAAATTCATAAATAAATGAAACAAACTTTTTTTTTAAAATGACAGCATTTTCATGATGCAAGAACAGAAACGACGACAACAACAGAACATAAAAAATGATAGGGCTAATTTCACATTTTAAGTGAAAACTATGAATTAGTTATTGAACTATAAAAAAAACAAAGCATGCACTCAGTTTGTTTTATATTACAGTTCCTTTATCTAATGCCCTATACATATTTACAATGTCTGTTAAAGGGACTCAAAATTCTGATGCCAATTCATATTACACACTATTTATCATTGCTAGCAGTTTAATCAGAATAGATCAAATGACATAATGTACTGTACTGTATATGTACTGTGTATGTTTCAAAAGTGTTCCAAACAACACTTAGCAACTAATGAATGACTGAACTGGAACTTTTAAAATGATAATTTATGCGATTACAACAAAATGCTACAGTAATTTATAGACATTTTAACAATGCTGGGATTACTTCAGTACGTGGATTTATATTCATATTTACAGTCCCTTTAACCGTAAGTTGACAATAAACACGTATTAAAACAGCTGACATCTATCAAATAAATACATTATTATGAAAAGTATCAAACACTACAAACTAAATTTAACTGTTCAAATCCATTTTAAATTTTAAAGTTTTACTGAACATTTATTTTTTAAGGTTTATTGTTTACAAAATATAGCTGCAACTTGGTTATGATCAAATTATTTTATTTGAAGTTTTAATCAGTGATTTTACCTTTGTCGAGTAGCCATTCGTCAACTACTCGACCAAGTCGGTATGGGATTCGCTGTCTAGCAATCGCCAGGCGTTCGTTATCAATGTTGCCTTTAAAGTTTAAAGAGACATTTCATTGGTTACAATCTGTAAGGTCAAAGGTTAAATATTCATACTTAATGCTGAAGCTATACAACTGCAAAAGGTTTTTATATTTAAAACGGTTTGTATATTTAAAAAAAACAATATTTACTAAAACATTATTTGAACCAACTTCACTCATTTATTTTATTTTATCCAACAAATTAGGCCTATATTAATTGAAAATAAGTGAACTAGCATGTAACTGTTTCATCTATGTTAATAGAGCTACGTTATAAACCAACCAAAATCACAAATTTATACATTTCCATTACAAAATCTTTACCCAAATATTTCCATCCCATTTCCCTCTATATCATTTTTAACTGGCTTTTAAACTAGTTATATACATTTTCAAAAAGAACATCCTTTAAATTTTATTATTAAAGCCACCTTTTATGGTTTAAAAGATAAAACAATTTAACGTTAACATATTACAAATGCCCACCCCATTTATAAACAGCCTAATTGACAAGAAATAATAAACTATTTGCCATATAACAATTGACACATTATACATTCAGAGCATCTAGTCAGAGAAAAAGTCAGAAGACAAAGTCAGAGTAGGTACATACACTGTAAAACCTTTGATAAAACAGCTTTGACAAAAGCCATGAGTCATAAAGGAGGACGAGTCATGAGTTTGGCCATTGCACAGTTTACATTCCGATGACGTCAGAGTGGATGGAAAAACGGTTTTCCAGGAGGGGGAAAAAAGCCAAAATAAGTGACAGGAGGGAGAAAGAGCAGTTTCAGAAAAACTCCACTCCAAGGTTGGAGGGGCACTTTGGCATTAATGAGGGCAAACTCTGCATCACCCTTTTGTCAAGGCCAATAACCTCTCCAGAACAGAAGACTTTCAGCAAAGTGGCACTGTCTCTGAGTGCTTTCCCCCCCGGTATTGTCTGCTGAGATTGAATTCAGTCAGCTCCATTCTTCCGGCAGATTGACAATGTTTGTCCCATCAACCATATTAATTCAGTTCTGGCAGATAAAAGATCCGGTAGCTAACAATGATTCGGTGGAGAATGGCTTCCGAGTGGAAAAGGATCGTGAAGACATGAAGGAAACGAGGTAACCTTGTAACGGATGCACAGTTGGCCTGATGAAAGGTCTTAGAGGTAAGAAGACGCATAAAAAGACGTTTTTTTTTAATCGCATCACCTTGAATTACTGTAGAGGATCAGCTACACACACAAAAAAGGGTTTAAATCATGTCTATACAGCTCATGGAATTTGGCTGCAGCTGATTGTGCCGGGTTGGAGCACAAAGGCCTGTGATGGAGGTTTAGTGGAACACTTCTCTCTCAACACTGATGCGGCAAGATACATTCTGCATAACAACAAAGCTACATATTGTGTATTATTTGATTTGATTGGTTATTGTGGCAGCAGCATTTTAAACAATGCCAGTGCACATTCAGTAAAATCCAGTCTTTTGGTAATGAATGTGTATTTGATGTATTTTTCATGTTTCTATACTTGCACCATCAGTCACGTCGCTTTTAATAGAACATCGTTTTGCTAAACACAATGCACGTTCACACTCAGCTTTTAAACCTGCACATGCATCTAATTTTCAACTTGAGATTTCTAAATAACATTTAAAACTCAACAGCAGCTACTCAGCTTCTTTCACTTTTTTAAAAAGGCTTAACGAGCTCCTCCGAAGAATGTGATGTCAGTCTAACAGGAGTAAATAGTGTACTTCTTGGGGCTCAAACAAACACAGCTGCGCTCCCTTATCTCTTGAATGTGATAAATTAATGAATAATCCCTGATTGCTGCTGTAACAGAACATTTGTGGTCTTTGTTAATTCCCGTCACCTCTATTTGTCAGTCATGGGGTGTTAGTTATGTCACCTCTCCATTTCCTGCTACTGTGACACCTCATCTGAGGGGAGGTCAGCGTCAAACTGGGCTCTGGAGAACAGTTAGCCTACAGCAGTTAAGAGGACAGTGAGGACGCATGAGTTTAAACTTAAAAAGAGCACCACTCATTAGTACGGCTTTTTTTCCTAACGCATTCAATATTAAAATAATAAGAATTTCTTGATATGCTTGCTTGCTTAGCGTTCTAACAGTCCATTTTAAAATATTTTGTAATTTTCTTTTAAAATTACAGCCTCTGTTTTTATTTACATGCTGCCAGCAAAAATATTTGCCACAAGCACCGGAACTTCTTAATGAAGAAGGCAAGAAAACTAACAGGAAGACACAGAGGAGTGCCAGGCGAGCAGACGCGCATACATATACAGCAGATGCACACTCATCCTCACACACGGCGTGCCACTGTGTCAAAATCCTCTACATTTGTGCAAAACCATGCTTCATTTTCAAAGACAGTATAGTGCTTTTTATCTGTGTGGCTCGGCACTCTGTGGCACGCTCACTATATCCTTATACTGAGGTTAATTAAGTGTGGATATAATCAAGGTCTGATCGTGTATTGATCCCCACTGTGGGACACCGGAGTGTTAAACAATGCTATCCCCTGGGCTTTGATGCAGCAGCAGAGCCCATTCATCCTGCCTGTGAGCGCAGCCTGTGACTGCTGCTGAGTGGTGATTTGGTTTGGTATGGGACAGCCTGGCTTATCTCCTCCGCCAGACAGCAGCGATTCAGCTGAGCCGTCCCAACCGACCTGCTTTGCCCTCACTCACTTGTTTTCTTTTTTGTTAATAAAGTGGTCAGATAAGGTGGGAGCTTTATCTCATTACAAGCCCTAGGACACTCGCCACATTAAATGAACAAATATGCAAATGCTTCCTCTGTTCATGGAGCCGGGAGAATTAAAAAAAAAAGGAGGGACCTACACAAATCTCACTATTATTTTGATTATTCTGCTTCCATTTCTCCCTGCTCTCACTGTGGCAGTCCCTGCACATTTTTTTTCTTTTTTTTTAAAGCATGCTCAGTGATGACTGCTTGCACAATAGGCTGAATAGGCTCATGGATAGAACAGGGGGGTGGGTTGGGGGACCAGAGCAGATAGGATGGAGCTTTGATGGATAAAGCTAACCCTCCTCCTCTTGTATCCCACAAATCAGACTCCACGTGGCAAGGTGGAAAAACAGGACGGAAGGCGAGATCGACACGGGGGCAGGGGTGGACGGATAGAGGTAAAAAGGACAGAGAAAGAGGGAACAGGGAGCCGAGGAGAGTGGAGTGAGAGACAGAGAGCTCTGTAAGTGCACCACGCTCTGATAACAGTAAAAGAATAAGGCCAGGGACTTCTCCATTATCTTTGTGTGCAGCGCGTGTTCATTGGGTGCTCCGATAGGATACTGCACTGTACCCTGCGGGCCTGGCAGCACCATTGTGATGGTATTACTTCCATGGCCAAGACTCAGGAGAAGGGGCTGGTTTTTATTTTTCATTTTTTGTTGCTGCCCAGCCCTTTGTGTGTTGCGCAGAATGAAAGCAGGGCAAGAAGAAAGGAAGAGAGAACTAAACTACAACAAGTAGATGGCTAGTTATGCGTCTGTGTGTGCGTTTTGCATTTTAGATTCTAATAATTGTACTAAAGACTTTTAATGGCCCATAAGTATGCAGTGCGAGACTTTTTTTAATGAGATTACGAGGGCAGCAATAGAGGCTCTGGTGAGGCAATTATTTCCCTGCTTTGAGAACGATCACTGCCTCCCATATAAACTCCTCCTCTCTGTCTTTCTCACTCTCCAGCCATCATTTTTATCTTTGCTGTCTCCTCTTATTATAATCACTGTTGATCTGTGAGTGGCCTAAGAGTGGCTGAGGGCTGCTATTATGAGTGCGTTAGAGGCATACATGGATACTAATCAAACTACAGGCGAGCTGAGAGAATAATGGCTTTGTGTGCTGGGGGTGAGGGGAGGAACTGCGCAGTAATTGTGATTAGATGTAATTAGTCTGCAACGAGCCTAATAAGGTAGCTGGACTTGGCATTGTCACCGATGCATGATTGGTGGGGATGAGATCAGTCACATTTCCCCGCAGCATTTATAACTCAGCACTTGCCATGAGAGGATTTATTCTTGTATCATGACGCGGCTTTTCGATGTTTTAAAATACCAAAATTCAAAAATACAGTGGATTAATCGTAACCTACAATATTCCAAAAACCCAAATGTCAAACCTAAATACCAAATACATCACGCAATATTTTCCCCCGTTGGACAATACACAGTCCAATAAGTGATTAACAAGCAAGTGTATGTCAGCAATCTTGAGCGATAGCGTTTTACCAGATGGTTCGTTTCACACTGAGCCGAAATTAGCGCCATCATATTTCACTCTGTGGGATTAAAAGCTTACATCTACCACCGTCTTCACTGTTGCACATATGTGTATTAGAAAACAGCAACAACAACAACAACAAGTTGTTTTCACCAACTTCCTTCCAGTTTATGTGCCGCTGATGTATCATCAGTCATTTGGGGGTCTGGGGGTGTTTGTCGTTGCATGAAGGCATTTAACCCTGCTGTACATTCTGCCCTGTCAACAACATGTCAGAAGCCATTAGTTTCCCCTCTTCCACCTGAGGCGAGCAGCGACGATTGAGTCCCCGTCATAAAACCCTCTTTCATTTGGATGAATGCGCTGGTCATAGCTAAAAAGGTCACCAAACATTATGCAAAAAAGGATGGGGGGACAGGTTCAGTTTGTCTTCTTGTTTGTTTCGTGGCCCACTCATTTTAAGCACGCTCACAATCTGACAAATGTTTGCAATTCGGTTGCTGCAGCTTTTTTTTTTTAACTCTCGTGGAAATAAATGCTACACTTGTTCGCACAGTAACTTTTTTGGTATCTGCATTTTCAACAGTCATTTCCACACTCCTTTAATCCTCCTTAGCTTTTGTCAAAGCCCCTTAAGCAGTTAAAAAAGTTCACAATTTCAACAACACAAGCAGTAGCATTTCAACTCATACTACTAACATTTGAACATTTTTGACATTCTACAGAAACATACCAGTGTTGCTGAGTTGTTGCCTGCATATCCCCTCCCCCCCACAATGAATGTCACATTTTCCCCAAAAACTTTCAAAAATGCTGTCTAAATGTTTAATTTATTTAAATTATCAGTAAGTTTGACTATTCCAGTCCTATAAAGAAAGAACTTATAACATATGCTACTCTTTTTCTATTACTTAATACTCATTACACAGGGCAATAATTAGTGAATTCATCTTCCACTGTCATGTAAACTGTGTTTATGAAAAGTGTTACACAAATGAAATTATTAGCAACACTAATGATGAAGAAAATTAGTCCAGCTTGATTTTTTGTCTGTGAGTAATTGTGCTGTATGCTGTGGGGATGATTAATGTGAAAATGTATTTTTATGGTTGCACTAGCTGCTGTGATGTAGCCGATCATCTGGCATTTCGGATTTACTTTGACTGTGCTATTACAGGTTTGCCAACCCAATCGCCTTAACTCAATCAACCTACTGTATTGGCAGAGAAATAAATATCGAAATGGCACACAATTACTTGCCTCAATAAAAGTGGTAATTTGTCTGTAAATAGTCTATTGATTTGGTTACTGTGACCATAAACTGTAGGTGTATTATTTATGTATATGGGGAGTAAAATGCAGACTTGTAAACAGGGTGGGTGGTTGCCTTTTTCGACGGTTTATATTTTAGGCCATGCCATTTTAAGTGTGGCCTATTAATATAGATAGTTGTTTAACAGCATGACGTTAACAGATTAATTTAAAGCAGACGTGTGGAAGAAAAAACTCAGCAACACTGGTGTTATTCTTAACAGCTGCTGGAAACAGAAACATAAAAAGCAATTAAAGCACATGCCAAGTCAACATAAAAACATCCTGACAGATATGGCTTTAATAGTTGGCCCGGTAGTATCTTGGTCATTTTTATTGCCTTTAAGCAGCAGC
This sequence comes from Dascyllus trimaculatus, assembly GCA_024666655.1. Classification (NCBI taxonomy): domain Eukaryota; kingdom Metazoa; phylum Chordata; class Actinopteri; family Pomacentridae; genus Dascyllus; species Dascyllus trimaculatus. The sequence goes on along the minus strand of CM045464.1, from coordinate 21,690,325 downwards.
AGATGTAATTAAAGACAAAGTGGGTGACTCACCTGTGGGGTAGCGCTCAATGACTGGCAGGTCATCCACCTGCAGAGTGGCATTACCCCCACTCCTCGTAAACTTCACTATATGGTACTTTCCGTCATTTACAAACTTTGACGTCTCCTCAATATTAATGTCGTCTGTTCCGACATTAAACACAACGGCGATGTTTCCTTTCTCCTGCAAAGAGAAGAGCACAGAAAACCGAGGGGGTTTAGAAATCAGGAGGCATTGCTATGCACAAAATAAATTGAAACACAATGTTCAGTCACTCTTTTCCATTTCAGTAGTGTCCTTACAGTCCCTGCATACATCCACACATTAATATTAATTTAATGTGTTGTTTTGGAAAGGTTAAATGTTATTGCAAATGTGTGTCCTTACGGAAAATTAGGACTCACATAAAAATAGAGCAAGTGTATATTTACCAGTCACATTGTGTTTCCTGCATCCAGCGTTAAACATTTACTTTCATTCACAGTAGCTCTAGGAAGACAAGTCACTCAACTTGGTGTTTAAAGGGCAATGGTGAGTTACTACACTATAAGTGCATTGATGACCTAATAGAAAAGCCATAATTGAATGATAAGTGGGTAGCCGACTTAATGAAAGGAACTATGTGGCCATTGCTTTTAGGCCTGAAGCCCATTTTAAACATATAATTCTCATCCAGTCAAAGGGGTGATGGCAAAGGAGAACCAGTATTTGCATTATAATAGGTACCGGTTTTATTATTATCAAATACAAAGGATTCATAATTCCAACAAAGCTCTTGCATTGAGCATTTTCATTGTTGCATTCAGAAATAAGAATGCACTTGGAAATTATTCATTTATTCATTAGCAAGTCGTTTTTTTGTTTTTTGTTTTTGGTTGTGATTCTACGGTGTTTACCTGCCTCACCTCCTCGACTATCAAATATAGCAGCATACGCTCTCCTTGAGGAGTGTTTACCACAACTTTCGTTTGTCGTGAATATACACTGTGCAGTGTTATTCTAAGTGTCTATTTATCAAACTCGCAAGACCTGCTGGGTGGAGCATAAGGCAGATTACTGTATGGATTATTCCTTTGGCAGCCATATTTAAGTGGCATATGTGTTGTTTTTTTAAATGTGGCACTGCTCCTGGAAGTTTTGTGGTCTTCATAAAAAAAACTTTAAACATCACAAATATGCATACTGTGCACTGTGTCCTAAATTGTGAATGTGATTTTAGTAAAGGTCGATTGTACAGGTAATTCTATCTACTTGAAGCTCCCATTGCACTCCGTGTTCCTGCAGAGGCCTTTTGTGCAAAGCTTCCATGGGGTTCTTTAGAGTGACATAAACATATATATATTTCTTTCTGCTTTAGCCATTCATCTATCACACAAGCACACAGACACCCACTCCTCTGAGTCCTCACTGAATAAGATAAGACTGATCTGAGCAGCTTGGCAGACTGTATCTTCAAATTGCAGCGAACACAGCCATCATTACGTGGACAGCATAAAAAACAAAGAAAAAAACAGAGGCATGGAAAAATAAAGTCTCAAAGGAAGTTTGAACCCAGCTTAGCCACCGTCTCCTCAGATCCACATGATTGGTATCTACTCTAATAAGCTTCTTTTACAGTACATGATCGAAGTCCCTGAATCCTGCTTCTTAATCCAGCTAAGATGAGTGCGTATGCTGGTGCAGACTTTCTCTCTCTCTCTCTCTCTCTCTCTCTCTCTCTTTCTCTTTCTCTCTCTCTCTCTGTGCTTATGAGCTGCAGTGAAAGGAGCATCTGGTTGGAAGCTCAACCTTCGGTAGCAGCGCAGCACTCTGCATGTCATTATCCAGTCAGCACAGCCAATACTACGCTGCATCTCCATCTCTGTCTCTCTCTCTCCCTCTCTCACTCTCCCATATGCAAAAAACCGACTTTTTTCCAACCCCCCGTGCCTTCTCCCCCCACCCGACTAAATATATACACACACTCCGAGCCCAGTTCCCTTAAAGTGCAGAATGAGTCGCGCATGTCTCAAGAGCCAGAAGCTAAAGCGCAATTAAAACCATTTGTAATGTGTCACGCCACATTACCAAAACTAGGACAATTGTATGCTTTGTAATGTAATTTCAACAGATTATATAATCTGATGCATTAAAGCTACAGTACAAACACAATTTACTGACTGCTCGCAGGCCTAAACACCAATCAACGGAGACTGAAAAGCAGACGGCTACGGCAAAAAGCAGCTCGTGTCATGTTTTCGGAGTAGACCGAACGAGGGGATGATCTGTAGATGCTTGTGTTGTAGTAAAATTGTGCATTAGTTGTAATCTGTGTCATTTCAAGAGATTTGCCCCACTTGAAACCCTTCAGAGAGAGCTACAGAGACAGCAGCTCCTCAGCAGGACTGAACGCAGTGAGCGAGAGCAGATACCACGAGCATCTGCCATCGTCAGACCTCACACCAAGGCTGGTTGTCATGCAAATGTCTGTATTTTAGGCACTTGAATATACAGTCAAATTTTACATGTAACGTTAGTAATTTCAAAAGTGAACTCCTTTCAAGGACTACCACACACGGAACACATTAATTCGGAACTTTTTAGTGCCATTGCTCTTAGAAAAAGAGAGAAAGGGAAAAAAAAGAAAAAAATAACTTTTTAGTGGAGGGACCAACCCAATTAAAATCTTGCTTTTAATAGCCTCCTTCAATTGACTTTTAATGTTCCCCATGGTCTTGTTAATAAATTTACAGCATTTAGTCACAAACTGCCAAGTTGAATTTCCATAACATAAAAAAAGCCCAGCTAACAGTTTTGAAAAGAGGCGAAGAGGTAGATGAAAGAGGGTGACAAACAAAGGACCAAACTATCAGATTTAGGGAGTCAGATGTCAGATGAAAGATAAGAGTTAAATCTTCAGCCTAATTTCTGACATGTTTAGAGCCCACATTTCTCCCATTTTAATGTGATTAACTTTCACTGTTATTGCCTCTGCCTTCTGAGCTGGCATTTACTTTAAACACTAATATTTTTTTTTTCCGAATAATAATCCAATACATTTCGGCGTTTCCTGAAATTTGATAGACTTAGACAAGTAGTTTCTCAGTTAGTTCAGCACTGAGAGGAGCCTAATCCTGGAGCTCTAATAGGGTGCAGGCTTATGTCAGGGAGTGATTGATAGCTGCTTACATAAACCCAGCCCATTACACCCTGTACAATTTTAGGGCTGCTCACTTGGTAAGTGCTGCTCCCCACAGGGCTGCTCCCCCTGGGAACATACTGTACGGTGCGCACATACCGCACCCGAAGAACTCCGTCCTGCCTGACACGCTGCACGCTGCCTTGATTAATTGCTCATCAAGCTGCAATAGAGTTTAATTAACTGATGAAGTTGATCCACCATTCTCCTCTAATCTGCTCTTTTTTTATGCTTCTCATCCTTGCAGCTGGAGGGTGGAGTAGCTGCAGCAATACTCAGGGTGTCAGTTTCTCGTTAAAACTCCCCATCTGCACTCATTATACAACCATAGAGACACTTGTTTTAGTAGCTATAAAGCTACAAAACAGCCTCTGCAGACTTAGTGTTTTTCCCAAATTATTACGACCATTTTTCTCCCAATCATGTCAACAAACCATGTTCGAGCAAATGTATGTTGAATGTTTCATGCACCTTAACGGCAGCTTAGATGAAGCTTATTTAATTTCTTCCGGTACGGTATTACCATAAATAATGAATCAATACATAAATAATATCTTTGTATTAATGATTTCGTTAAAATGACACGGTATGTTGTTTGCAATTTGCCCGAGGCTCAAGCAAACCGAGTACAAAACAGAAGCGCACCGAGTCAGAGAGATCCATTGACGTTTGTAATGGTTTACTGGAGCGAGCTTATTTACCCAGCCCACGTAATGCAACATAAAAAAGAAAGGAAGTGAGAAGTGGTATTTGAGATGGTGTCGGGCCTCCTCTCCAATCTCTGCAAAAATGAACACCACGGTGTGGGTTGTCCTAATGTTTTGCTTGTTTATGAGTCATTCATGTTGACAACCATTGTGCACCCGTCACATTTCATATCTCACCGGTCTGACGCCACGGGACTGCAACACATCTCCCTCCAGTGCACATGTCTGTGAGGGGTCTGTTGGCAGGTGGGAGAGTACCTCCGTCATCCCCTCACTGTGTTATATGTGTGTGTGTGTGTGTGTCCCTGTGTGTCCCTGTGTGTGCTTGTTGAGGAGATATTACGCTCTCACTGTAGAAGCTAAATATCTTAATGCAGCTCGGGCAGACTGTACTGTTCACCTTATCATTTAATTACCTCTGACAGTCTTCTGCCTCTCCCTTCTTATTTTTTTCTTAGCAAAGCTTGGTTAATGAAATTACAGAAGTAATGGAATAATTAGGAGAGGAAAAATGGATTTTTTCCTTTATAGCAATGCAGCCCATATACTGTACATCATGTTGGTAATTCATTTATACAATTGCAATTACTGGTATACATACAAACACACACAGACAGAAGGACAGCCAAACATGTGTAATCACAGCCATCGTGTTTAGAGTACTGTTAAGTCATAATAAATTGAAAGCTGTGTAAAAGCATAACCACAGTGTTGCAGAAAATGAAATTTTAGCCTCATAGCACCATATGATACATTAACTTCCTAATATCCCAAACAATTTAATGATGTTATGGACTGCAGCAAACCAATTGTCTCTATGGGTTTGAAACCAGTGGGGCCTGCATATCCAATTTTATTTTACTCTGTGGCCGATAGCACTAAAAAAATGAAAGCTCAAACATCAACGATCATCTATGTGATCACTATCATATAAACTGTATATAGTGTGCAGCTTAATAATGCATCAATGTGTCATTCTTTATATATTTCCATCTGTACAAACATATAAAAATATGACTGACCCTGTCAACCTTAGCCTGCGTATTGACATAACTACAAGTCTCATCATATTGCTCTCATTGTGCACTCAGGTGAGCAATAAAATCATATAATAATGAAACCTAGACATCAACTGACAACATGAAATTTATATAGAAGCATGTGGTGCATACTGTTTACTGTTCAACATTTGCATTGTACATCTTTATCATCCATCAAATCAATTGTAAAATTGTGACCCAGATGTTTTTTTTTTAATATTATATTTTTTGGGGGGGGATTTTTGAAGCTTTATTGATAGACAGACTGAAAGGGGCTATAGAGGAGAGAGACATACAGCAAAGGATCCTGAGCCGAACTCGAACTCACGACCGCTGCTGGCCACTTGCGCCCGTGTGGTAACGCCTTAACTCAGTGAGCTATATGGCCGCCCATGACCAAGATGTTTGACGTCATTGTTTACTTCAAGAGCTCCTCACCTCAAGCAGAATTCACATTAGTTTGCTGTCCTCCTTACATCTCATTAACATCGTATTATGTAATATGGTGTCAGTAAATCAACTGTGTGTATAAAATGATTCATTTGGAGATTACTAAGAGCATGATGTTGTTTTATAAAGATTTAACTGCCTGAAGAAGGCACAGACTATTTAAACAAAAAGGAGATAATATACCACCCTGCCTAACATCATAACTAATGAAAAGAGTCAGCACCCCATCTGGCCCGCATTGTCTCCCAGGCGTACCAATATACAGTAGATATTTATAATGGCACTGCTTCTATAAATATGGCGGTGGCAAGGAAATGTATTCTGCTTGCCACCTTTATTAACTGTGGATACACAAGCTAAAAGCATGGAGACAGCAGTAAGAAGCCTGTGTTTATGAATTCTATGTTATATGTAACTTAACTGGTGATGTATGTTTGAAAACATGGAACAAAGCTGTTCTGCAAGATCCCCCTCCCCCTTTACTTCACCGCCTCGAAGCATTTCCAGTGTGGTGAGGTATAAGTGCATTTGCTGGGAGCTCTGCTTATTTCGAAATCAAGTCCGCCGGCGAAAGTGCCTAATTATCTGTGAAGTTGGCTTGAAATTGTTTCCATTGCTAGGAGACTCTATCAAGTGGCTTTCTGTAGGAGAGCTTCATCAAAAACCAAGTTAATAAATCATCGCGCCAGCCACAGTAGCTGTTTGAAGAAGGGCGCTAAGAGAATAACAGGAGACATGAGGCTGTTGTGGCATTAAAAGGGACATAATGTGAAACATTCCTTTATTCTTATGTATAATCCAACAGCACATCCTCGATGAAAACAAACATGCAGGAGGCACTAAGTGGTATAATTATTTCTATGAAAATATACATTTTCTCCTCATTAGAAGTGGAGTTCGAGAATTTACATTCAGCTGAAAGTGACAGGAGTGTCGGTAATGGGAGCTGCCCAGTGGCACTTTTGAAAAGGCACTGCTTGTCTTTTCCCGAAATGACATTTGCTGTCTGTCTGTACTGTTTCTCTCACTCCATCTTTGGCCCCGCCTGTGACACATTCCATCAAGGGAGGTCAAAAGATATCTGAAATTTCGTTCTCTCTCACTCAAAGAAATCAATTCAGGTTTCAGGTGATTCTCCTGTCTGTCCAATTGTGACAGCTGGCGCGCAGTCGGGGTGAGTCGACCTTCATCTCTGTCCCCTCCGTCAGGACTTCCTGCGTCCCCTGAGCATAGTCAGAGTCCAGCTCACTTCATCTGTAAGATTCACACCGCATGGCTTTCTGGCTAAATAAGATCAAATTTAATCGAGTGCGCATTTGGGAGAGGAGTAGACATTTTTTTTAGCAAAGAAAATGAAACAGTGAGCTCAGCTAGACCTGGGGACATATGTCTGAAGGCAGGGAACATACGCTATGACTAACCCCTAATCTCAGAACAAGATTTGTGGACATGATAAACATATCAGGAGAAACATTTGTGCATCTACCTGTCTTATCTCTATGTCGAAAGACTAATGAGAAAGTCGTGCACGTAACACAGAATGTAAACCATTTACGTGTAATGCTGTCAAAAAATTCGAACTTTTTTTTTTTTTTTAATTTAACTCACCCCTGTGTTCTTATTCTGAAGGTTTTCTTTTAATAATTGGATCAATTATCATAAACTTGACATGCCTCTTGTCCTACTGAAAGCCACTCCACTGTATTTTCTCACTGTGTAAGCTCTTCTTGTAATTATGTAACAAGTTTGCTAACCTTGTGAAAAGGTGTCATACACATTTCACCTCAGTCATCCACAATCACAGTCTCCCAGTTCAGCTAAATTATGTCACATTTCCATAATTATGCCATTGTGTTTGTAATTCATAAATGCATAATCATCTGGGTGCTCAACGTGACACATAATTAACCGCAGTACGTGTGTCATTTTGACGGACAAAAAATGATTTCGATCCATAGATTTGAGGTCATAAATTTGTATATATTGCATAACAGACTGTTACAGGGAGCGGCCAATGACTATTTTCTAGGAAAGCAGGCATTCAGTCTGACTGTAAATTGCCATATAACTCTCAGAATGGTTCTCACTTTTCTCATAGCTCCACTTTTGGCTCAGTTAGAGACAGAAAACCCAAGTGGAACTAATACAAGCAGCTTGGGTCTTTCCTTATAATGGCCCTACTGGCGAACTGAAATAACTTGACTCCCAGTATGAAGTAACGAGGTTGCAATCAGGGGCACATTAGCTTGCAATCATTGAAAAATATGAAGATGTGGTGGTGGAACATGTTCAAACACAGTGGACCACTGTTCACAGTTCAGATTATTCACAAAACACACAAAAAAAACACACATAGAGTAATTAATAAAATACAAATGTGGACAAAAACGAACCCATAACTCTGTGGTCGCTATTTGTATTGATCCATAACAGTAGCTAACTGCCTTATTCTACCCAGCTGAAGGGAAAAATATAGCTTTAGAAAAGAAATGTATTACCTGTAAATGTTCCCTACTTGCAAATAAGAACACGCCTAAATCTAAAAATGTAGCTCACCTCGATGAACTCTCTCTCTTACCGAGAAGTGATCTTATTAAAAAACAAAACAAAACAAAAAAATCATATTATTATTGGAAAGGACTCCTTTTCTCCCTTGTACTGCATCTCACAGAAGAAGTGAAACAAATAGTCTTTCCAGATAATGTAGAAAGCTGAAATAATATTTTCCTTTTCTTCTGCTTTAAGCTTGTAGTTATTAGTTGTTACAGCTGAGGATATTTTCAGCAGATAGTGACTAGATAGCTAAAATATTCAGTGGTTGGATATCCTGCTGGCAATATGTTCTGACACTATGACAATCAAATGCAGAAAAATGTCAGAATTTAGGGATCAATGTGTTCACACTCCATGCGGAATCAAACAAATCCATGCACCTCCTGCATGCTCTGTCCTTACACCTTGCTTTCATCAGACGGGCAGCTGGAGGGCTTATGCATATTCAGGCTCACTGCATATGCATGCGAATTTCAGTTAGCCTGGAATGCTAACATACTGAACACAAACTTACAGACCTTAATCTATATTGCACTTTTGTTGTTGTTGTTGTTGGCGGATCCATTTTAAAATACTGCAAAAGAAAAACTGGCCTAATTACGTGTGAGACATTAATTTGAGAAAATATATAAAAATACAATAAATTGTACACTCATTGTGTTTCTACCACAGGCAAAGAATTGAAAGTGATAAACCACATAACACACAGGCAAAGCAGGTGTAATTGAATAGATATGGCGTGTTTCTTTCTTGATCGCCTGCTTTGCATTCTTGCAAATCATCCAGATAAAGATATGCTCAAAACATTTCTTGTGAAGTGCAACTTGGCAAAATGATTGGTCTTTTGTTAAAATGGCCTTTTGGAACTCCAACTCCAAATCTAAAAATGTCCAACTGTTTATTCTTAAGCTCAGTCTTTCATATGGAAATTAATGAATTTAATTATCGAAAGCTGTATAGCCTATTGATTTGAGACTCTGACCTGTATGAGAATCCTGAATTAAGTTTATCACATGAGAGCAAAAACAAAAACATAAAAACAACAAACAACAAAAACTTTAGCATGACCCCATATTTCATTTTTCAACATTTATATATTCATACTTTGATGACAGGCTGTGAGAAACAAAAAAAAAAGTTCTTCAAACATTCAATTCTGGAAACTGTAACCTGCATTTTACACACGTTGAGTCATTTGAGCAACAAAAACACAATTCTATTTGTTTATCTTTTTTTAACCAAATCAAACATCCAGTGTGTCCCTCAAATCCTTAGTTATATTTCTTAAAGAGCCTTTCGACTAATATAGCCACTCGTGATTTATGGAGGGGAAAAATAGATTTTTTGAATCGAGGGTCTGTAAGCTAAAAATACATGATGCACAGACTGTGACCTGTGAAACAAACCCACAGCCTCCATACGGCAGAGCTGTGTTTCCACTATAGACACTTCTAAATAAGACTATCATGTTGTTGGATTTAGAGCAGTGGACGTCATCCAACATTCCTTCCGCGCCACCATTAACTGGTACATTGAAGCTATCTTACATTTGGCACCAGGCGCTAGAAACTCTTGCCTGTTACATCTACAGCACAAATTAATCTTCGAGCATACTGCTGTCAGATAAGTACATCAGGAACAGAAGTGATACCAGCTTAGTTTGAGTTGTGGCCACACGAATACATCAAGGAACTGTTACAATAATTATACTGTTTGCAATGCTATTTGCATGGAATGTGATAAATGCATGTAATCATCCAGTCTTTAAAGGTTTTTTTATGGTTGTTACCTGTTGTACTGAAACATAATTATGTTAAACTGTTTATGTTTATTAGTTATGAGGTCCATAACATGGAACTGTTAAATAAATATAAAGAGCATTTATAATTTTTAATGTTCCTGTTCAAATCACCCCCTAATTAGCCTTTATAAACATTATATACTGTGCACAGTTAAGCCTTGTCCACGCTAATGTAGATATTTTGTATATCAAACTTTATTCCTCTATATTTGGGCCTCTCATTCAGATGCAAATAGCATTTTAGGTCACACAAATGGAGATTTTCTTTTAAAAAAAGAAACCTCTTGTTTATATCTATTGATGTGGACAAGAGAGTTTGGTAAACAATGATATCCCACCTAAACTCACAAATGTCCATTGTTGCTGTGATGAGCTTCACCAGAAACAACAACAACAAAGAAGGCAGATATAATCTATTTCCAGACCTGCCTCCACTTGTCCGTGACCATGGTTTTCCAAATAGTTAAATGTGTTCAGAAACATTCAGCCTACAAACCCCGAACCACTTCTTAAATGTAATACATTGCCTCTGAAAGCTAAGTAGGAGGTCGCACTCACCCAATGTGCAAATTTCCAAATATCTGTGCCATACAAATATTCATAAATTACAGTCTTTCCACAGAGCACTGACTGTTAACTACCTAAAAAATGTTAGTGCAGAAGCAAGAGGTCATTAAGCTTGTTGCTATAGCAATGACAGAGGAGGTATAGATGTAGTTGTGGTTCATATTCTCTTGGATACTGAGGTTCGTTGTGGGCAAAGAATAAATATCAACTGCTCAGTCAATATGCAATTTCCAATATCAAACTATTTCCTTTTAAACTGCCCACAGCCGTAGTGGGCAATTGCAATGTCTGGCCAGTTGTCAGCAGCAATAAGAAAAACAGACTGCTAAACACTAAAGTTGAAGCAGGAATGTATATTGCCAATAGCTGTTATTTAACTGGGTTAAAGTGTTTTAGGGTGCATTTTTTCTTTAAGACAACCCTCAAGTACTTGTTTCTAATACTTCCACACAACTGGGAAACTGCCAGGCTTTAAAATTGCCACCATCAATCAAGAGGTTTTAAAGGATGCAACAAGCAATTTCATGGATGACTTTTTTCAACTTCTCCAACATTATTCCCCATCAGCCCCATGTATTATTGTGGCATTTTCCCCCTCCTCAAACCCACCCCTGTTTCTCTTTGATTCCAGCTGCACAGATAAAAAGTCTCGCAGTGCTCCGTCACTTATTAATGTCCAGTGGCTCCTCGGTTCTTTAGCGTTAACATTCCTCACGCTGATTTTCCTTTATTCCCACTCTGAAGCCAAGTTCATCTCAGGAGGGAAATGCATTAAAACATTCTGCAACAAGGAGTGTTAACTCACGACAAGCACTACGCTTTTCTTAAACCTCTGAGGAATGAACCTCGTCCTAGATATTTCAGATAATGGAGGACTATGGCTGATTTCACAATATTTAAAAAAAAAGAAAAAAAGAAAAAGTGACTCTCTGGCCCCATTCTCATTTTGAACAATAGCTGCCTCATCAGGAGGAAGCTGGGGGTTTTGAGGGTGGTGGGAGGATGGCAAAGATTCAGTTGCTGCATTTATGATGCAGAATCAAGCCTCTTTGCCTCTGCAAGCTGGGTTTCCCTTACTACGAATGGGTGAGGTGAGATCTGATCGTTGTATCCTGTTCAATCAAAGCTGAGCACATAAATAGATATGATATGAATTGTTAGCAGGAGAGCAGAAAGCGTATCGTCGACAGAGCAATCGTAACAAAGAAAGTTAAAAGGGACCATTTTCAAACAGGGAAAAATATGTTAATATTGATTCCAAATTACAGCACTAAAACACTAATCCATACTCTCTCATTTATACTATTTGGCCACAGTAAAAAAAAAAAAAAAAGTAACAGCAGTAGTCAGATGCACACAACAGAGCTGTCCTACTTCACACTTAGAAAAAAAAAGGGATTTGATACAACCCAAAATGAAAACACAGTCAAATTATCATGGGGGATAACCGTGGAAATGTGTGATTTCTGCAGCAAATGGGATATTTACTGAATAGTTGTTTTCGTGCTGTTTTTCTTGGAAAGTCCTCTAATGCCTGTCTGCTGCTGACCATATCTTTTCAAAACACAAGGGAGTCCGATACTTACACAGAGCACCCTAAAGAGATATTGGATCATTGTCTTTATCCCCAAGTCCAGCAGCTATTTTTGAGCGAAACTGACCCAGTATCTTTGTGCTGATGGATGCTTCGATATATTGCAGGGGATTGTTAGGAACAATACACCTTACTAGAAACAGGAGTATTATAAAAATATATTGGGTCTTAGGCTTTTTCTGATGTGTTTTCTGGACTGCCTTTCTGCACTGATCTCTAATTTACAGCTGAGCGACCACTAAAGACAGTCATGCTTTTCTCAGTTACAGCTCACAAAAAGCTGTTCGACCATACGTTAATGATCGGCTGCAGTTGGCCAGTCATCGCAGCAACTGGACTTCAGTTCAATACTTTTAACAAGCTGTTATAGACAGGGATTTATCTACTAGGTCAGACAGCAATCACTGAGTTTCAACCACACAAAAAAAAAAGAACACAAATGCACGGTGCATTTACGATTTGGAACACAACATATTTTCAGATTAAATTTTTCATTATTTTTTAATATTTATAGGTAGTAAAACCAAATAAGTCTGCTCACTTTAGATGCTTTCTTGTTTTCACAGGCTGAGTGAACAGCTGTCAACACCTGCCAGCTTCCTCTGCGCACACTGCAAGGATTTAAAATTCATCTTCCTCCTCTGTCCTATGGCAGACTGACATTATGGTGTCGAAGAAAATGCCTGTTAGGGCCACGGAGCAAGGTGACAAGTCTAGCCAGGAGCCGTCATTGTACACCGAGTCGGTTTTGAACCCAAATACATTTTCATAAAATGGCAGCAGCAGTGCTTTTCCCTCTTTCCTTCCTTCCTTCTTTCTTTCTTTCTTTCTTTCTTTCTTTCTTTCTTTCTTTCTTTCTTTCTTTCTTTCTTTCTTTCTTTCCTGTCTCCCAATTAAGGCACTCCCGTAGCAATCAGTGTTGATTTAAATTGATCTCAATCATCTAAATCAACAATAAGATGATGCAACTGCTTATAATTTTATCTAAAGATTCAAAGAGGCACAAAAAAGAAAAAAAAAACCCCGCTCATTCAGCCCACTCAATTTCAGGATTGCGTACAATTATTCTCACTTGTCATTTACGTTGAGTGCAGTTAGGAGCACCTGTTCAGGGATAAATAGTGCGTGGTGAAAATCTGCCAATGAACACGATGACAGTGGTGCTGACAGCCGCTCAGGAAGGTGATGACAAGTAGAGACCAAGTGACAGATATTTGGGTGTTTGTCATCTCTGCAGAGCTGACCAGGCGCTTTCCTCTTAGTTTGCGGTGTTTTGATGCAGCTTCGTCTCTGCTTCCCTTCCCTTCTCATATTCAGATGCTACAGCATGCAGAATATGCAGGTTGGGAGTGTGGCTCAGACAAGGTTTCAAAATGATCCACCAACTTTTCAAACAGCTTCTCTTGTGTTTTGTGTGAAATTATCTGCAGCTATGATCAGTTGACGTTGTGTACAGGGTTGGAGCTACTGGTGGCGACACAATGACCCTGAATGGCTAACTCGCTCCCCTGGGAAACGGCTCTTCGTGCAACTGCCTCATTCATCTTCACACGGTCCATGTTGGTTATTTGATATTCATCAATTGATTATCAATAGAGCAACCGGGCTTTGTAACTCTGCACTGTGTAGCAACTGAATGGTTAACTAGACGAGGTATTGACACATTTTAATTGTTGTGCTATGAGGAAGCCAATTACATTTGCTCAAATCAGTGGAATTGATTAAGGCAGACTCGAGGGTTGCTTCAACAAGAAAACTGTGTGATTGTCGGGTTGTATTTTTGAGATGTTTTTTGCATTTTCTAATGAGACGATGTCACCTCACCACTGGCTTTGTTTTTTTTTTTTTTTAATTCTCTAATTGATTTCTGAGATATCTAACTGGACTATCTTTGCAGGTCTCTGCTGGGAAACCATGTGGATGTTAATTTGACATGTACCACCTTTTTAAACATCGTTGCAGACCACACATGCACCCCTAAGGCAACAGCTCTCTCAGACGGTAGCGGCCTCCCCCAAGCAGGACAATACGCCCTCCCACACTGCAAAAAGTGCTTAAGAAGAGCTTGAAGAACACAACCAATAGCCCAACGCATTGACTCGGCCTCCATACTCCCCAGATCCCAATCCAATTAATCATCCAGGGAGGTCCCACCCTCCAACCCACAGGATCCTGGTGTCAGACACCACAAGACACCCTAAGAGTTCCTGTCTCCAAGCACCGAATGCTCAAAGGGTTTTAGTGGCACAACACAATATCAGGCAAGTAGTTTTAATTTTCTGGCTGATCAGTGTAATCAAACAGTAAAGCACTAGCAGGGGCCATTTTGCAGGCTCCTCTAGTTTTGTGATCAGTTTTTGTTTTCCCATTTACAACCCCACACACCCTCTAGTGCTACAACAATCGGTGGCCTGTTTTCTGGACTGTGGTCGATTGTTTTCTGGGCTGCCGGTAATGACACATAAAGGCGCTGCTCCTGCTGGTGTTGAAATTAGAATGGGGCAGTCATGTGTTGCCACAGTGCACCTTAAAACCTGTCAGACAGAAAGGCCGGCACTTTTGATTTGGCCTCTCCAGAAGTTGATTTCAAGATATGAAAGAAATGTAATTTGCTCTTACCCCCTTTTTTTTGTCCACAGTTAACCTAATTATTAAATGCAAAAATTGCCTGTCCAAAGAGCGGGAAACACAGCTCAGCCTGCTGATAGACCATGCTTGATCTGACTCCTCTCTGGTCTTGCTGACACCTCTAACTTCAAGGTACCTCACAGACATCTGGGTAATAACTACTGTAGCCTTGCTGATGTAAGCAAACTAATCAGACCTCTGATACTTTTAAAATAACTCACTCAGAGCTCCGTGGTAATTGGGGACAGAGTGTGTATTAAGCAATATTGACATTCAAAGTACAAACATCTCCTATAATATAGTGGTTAGTTCCTAGCATTTACATAGAGAGTCTTGTAAGATCATCACTTCTCTTTTCAACTGAGAGTCATAAGAGGGGCCTTGATCCATACAATTTTCATCTCCATTTCATCATGAATATGTAAACTGCAGCTATTTCTCTAGTAAAACATGATCCGTAGGGGCCAAGGCAATGTGATGAAGACTTGTGTCAGGCCAAGTGAGCTGGAACTGATGGTGCACATAATTAATGGTCTGAAATAGACTGAGAATTAGTGCTGGGCTGGGATGTTAATTGACTATGATACTTGGGCTGGTGCCTCTCAGCCCGAGGCTCTTACTCTTTTCCCTGTGCTTTGCTGTATCACTTTGCTTCGATTTTCACTGTGTCCTATTTCTTCCACTCCTCGCTTTGCTTTCTCCTGATTTTGCCTCCTACTCAAGTCCCCTCTCCCTTTTTTCAATCTCATTTTCCATGTTTCTTATCCTTTCCTTGTCAGTCTCCTTTACCTTGAAGGTATCTGGAACTTCAAAAACAGAGAGGGATAGACATGTGACGCACACTTCTCATGTGGAAGCAGCCACCTACACAACTTTGCAAGCCTTGATTTGTCTCTTGAAGGACAGAAAAGTCTCTGTAATCATGCCAGAGTTGTAAGACTAATAGGGCTACCTTGCTACCATGCGTGAACACACACATCTGTGCAGCAATGGAGAGTTGAAACTTTACAATGTATAGTTACCATAGCATTATATTGATATCACCTGTCTAACACCCTCTTCCATAATTCATCCACTCAAATAGATGACCTGTGCAACTCTGGAGCAAGGATGTTGAAGAGGTGGTGTACCTTGATAAATATGCAAACAAACAAGGTCATAAATAAGCTGGGTATAGCATTTTCTTCTACCTACAATTTCCCTCCTTTAATGGACACTTTTTCTAGCATTGTCTGAAGCATTATTGTGACAGATGAAGCAGTTCTTTTCGTTTACACTAAGGAAACCCCTTGTATAGTACTGTACTTTCATAAAGTTGGAGCACTTGGCATTAAAATAGTCAAAACAGAAGCAACAGGGTCAGAGATATGCAGATGTTTTGCCTGTAGAATGGCTCAAGGTCCAAAAACAATGAATTCTACAGTTCCCATCAAGCAAATTAATAAAGTACTTCACTAGCATTCGTTCTTGGCAAATGCCTGCATCTTTTACATTTATATCCTCAGTTTCTTAACTTAAGTTTTCTGTTAAAATATGTTGTCTCCCAAGCCATGTCCAAGAAAAAATAATTTCACCACCTTTAAATACCAATGTTTTGAGATGAATATGAACTAGTTGTAAACAAAAAACATCTCCATGTGGGCTCCCATTGCATTTACATACTTTCAAAAGTTTAGAGTTTGTGTTTTTGTAGTCTTTAAACAATTTCTCTGTGATGATAAAAAATTGTTTTACATTGTCCTTTTTTTGTTTGTATAATAGACACATTCCATTCAATGACAACAGTTCCAACTGCCACCGCCACCACACCCAAAGAGAAAATACAGCCTGGCTGAGGCAGTTCAGTTTTGATAATAGAAAATCAGACACTGCCAAAGCTTCGTGGCCATCATTAATCTCCTGCCCCAGTGCCTGACCCAGAGGGAGCGACTGGTGATGGAGAGGAGGAGAAGCAGGAGATAGAGCAGGAAGGAGAGACTGGGGTGAATGAGAGGAGTGAATTAGAGAGTAAAAGAGGAAGGCACATCAAAGCAGGGCTAGAAAGATGAAAAACTCGATTACTGAGAAGAGAGGTGGAAAAGTATAGAGTAGGTAGCTAAAGAGGACAGGAATTTAAGGTATTAAGGCAAACAGCAGGAGCTGGTCTGAAAGGAACCGGCTGGACTGAAGGTATAAAGTCGGCCTCATCACTCCATCAGAGATTACATCGTGTCCACATGTCTGGTTGTCCACACACAGATAGCAATCACAGTCACTCCAATACCTCCCCCATCACAACCCATTACTCTATCTCTCAACCACATGCGACACATGTTGCCTTGGTGATGATCCCTGGGACATCACGCTGTCGTGAAGGTCTCACTTGTCAGTGCACATGAGCATTACTTCCCATAGCACTAAGTAGGCTTTTTGCGTAGGCAGCTGTGGCAGAAGTATCCACTGGCCAGCGTGAGTAAAGACTGCCATTGATTTGTTGCACTGAAGGACAGGCTGAGGTTGGAGGCCTGAGGTTGTGGGGTTGAGGCTGTGCCGGCTGTCAGGGTTTAAAGGCTGCTGGAGTTCTGAGACAGCTCAGCGTACAGAGGCATTTATCATCAGCAAGGTAACTGGCTTCTCTGAAAGCAACTCAGGCGAAAAATGAACAGCTGCCACGGCTGCACTCACAAAGACCCCACCATTCTTTCTGCCTTTCACCGGCCTCCGTTTCCAGCAACAGGAAACAAGTCAGACACATTGTCATTCAAATACATAACTACTCACAAATAGTCATCTTTTTTTCTGGTTAGAAATGACACATTGGAATTGAGGGCCTCGAAAGTGCATACTATATGCAGGAAGGAAACAAAACAGAAACATTTAAACCGAAAGTGCAAGGATTCATGCAGTGAATCTGTCCTTTTGACAGAATATTTTAAATATAAAAACAGAAAATGTTGCCAAATAGGCTGAATGACCTCTACTGAATAATTTGATGAACACTGCCTCTGCAAACAGGTTACCTCTCCCAGATATGCACAATTAATGATATGGCACCAATTAATTGGGTGGCTGATGAATCTGACTTTGCCGTAATACACTGCAGTGTCTTTCCAGAAAGCCTTCAAATGCAAACATGCATTGAACTTGAAAGTCCAGGACATGAAAGCTTCATATTGAAAAGATGTGGAAGGAGTAACGTTAATCAAGTGTTTGATTAAAATGTAATACAAAACAGACTAATAATCCTTTCTTTTCTAAGTGGATATGGAGTGTCTGCAGTGTTGTGACTGTGTTCAGTATAATAGAAAGAGTAATGCACACCACAGTTTTTTGTAAGTTGCTTAAAACTGGTAAAAATATTTGAATGTAATAATGTATAAAACACCAGCAATATGATGCATTTGTGCTTTCACTGGATAGTATTTTAGCCAGTTCTCCTGGATTTAAGATTAAAAATAAGTATATTATTCCTTTCTCATTGTCATGCGGATTTCCTTCAGCAGTTTGTGCTTGAGTACAATTTTCTCTAGATGGGGTTTTCATTATTTCAAGAGCTGCATGTACAGTATTGTACACACACACACACACACAAGACACAATGAGCCTCCTGCACTAAGATTGCTCTTGGATCTTTCGTACAACAGCACTGGAGGTATGTGTTCTTGTAATCAATCAGGTGTTCGTAACCAGAAGCCTGTTCTATTACCACAAGGGAGAAGGGTGTATGTATGTCACTAGTGCTTCCATTGACCTCCCTTGTAAGACAATAATTAGCAATCCCATATGGTTGTTTAACACCGTTCATGAAAAATGTTTGTTTTACATGGCGGCACGCTCCACTACTCTTTCTTTTGCACAATTACATGCATTTCACCTTATTAATTCTCTGTTATTTTTACCAGGGCTTTACCCTTTTTCCTTTCTGTCTCCGTCCAGCTCATGGTTCCTATAGCTCTGTCTTACTGAAGCTCAAACAGAATGTGGGCCCATTTCCCTGTGCAGTGCAGAGTGTTGGGGAGGGCTGCAGATTAAAAAGCCTTCCCCTGGGTGCGCTCACCAGGCTGTTCAGCACTGCTCGCCAGGGAGATTCACTACATACATTCTCTTTTATGGCCCCTTCCTTATTCATCATAACACAGCTTCAATTTTATTAACTTCTCCAGCCAAGCATACATCTTTCCCTGTGCCATCAGTCTTTTTCTCTCTATTTCCACCCGTACAGCTCGCCTCTCCACCCAGCTCCCCATGATGTCCATAAGCGCACGTACACAAACGTACACTGTTATTGGATCGCATGTATACAGATTTAACACTGGGGAAGGCTCAGTAAATGGAGACATTTCTTTCGGTCTGAGCAGGTCTTTATCTTCCTGTTGGGCAAAGTGTTGTTTCCCAGCTGTGTCTAGCTTTGACACTGTCTCAGGCCCAGCTGGCCTCCTGCACAAAATATGCTGAACAGGGAAAACAGATGCAGGGATGTTTCTAAACTTTATTTTTATGCCAATTGAGGACAACCAAAGGATACCGTGAATTTTGAGTATTTGGAACAACATTGTACTCCAACAGTACTAACACTGAATAACTAAATAACAAATCCATTCTTCTTGTCTTTTAAAAATGTAAATCAATTCCTTGACCATGCATACAGAATGATCTTTCTTAATATCACAACTATTGCTACAAAGCATTAATCATGGGATTGTGTGATGCTTTATCTCAACAGAGTCAATGAACAAAAGGAAATGCATTATTTTTTATGAATCTATACAAGTTATTCAGCAATTTATATGATTGGAAATGCAACAATTTGGCATTAAATTTTCCTGAGACCTGAGTCTCAGACCTTTCCTGAGACATGTACAAAACGCCATTATTTAAAATGCATGAAATGGCATAGTCTTTTTCATGGATGAGGTCACTTACGCGAACAAAAACAATTTGTAGATTACAGTGTTAAACATACACTGGAGTTCTAATAGGCTTTTTTTCCGGGCATTACATAGAATAAGGCACCCAACTTCACACAGTTACCAGATTTTAGATCCAGTCTATTTTTAGTGCTGTCTTTTTTGCCCTTTCCTTAGGCTGTGTAAGCACTATCCCAGACACTGCAAGAAAGGCAAATTTCCTGGTCACAGTCTTCCCCGCCATGAGAAAAAGGACTATGCCCTTGAAAGCCAACACTGCGATGACTTTAGTAGAGCTTACTGACCGTGGCTGCACCGCGCGCTAAGAAAAAGCAAAAGTGGGGGGAAAAGTGGATGTAATGGACCCTACCACAGTTTCATGAGCAAGGTGACGGCACAAAGGCCATCTCAGCGTGAAAATCTTTGATGGAGCAGCTTCACCCATATTGGATCATGAAAAGGCGGAATGAAAAAAAAGACAATAGGAGACAAACCCGTCAAGGTGTTCCTCTGAAGTTTTCTGAGTGAAGAAAATGGACAGCACTAATGCCTAAGGTATTCTGTTTGCTGCACAGTGTCTGAAATGAAAAGATGTCAAGCGAAGCCTGTGCTCTCAGTATGTTTACTGTTTTTAGCCATGGAACTGAATTATTCAGTACTGTAAACCTATAGCAAGACAACTAGCAACCCACTGTACGTGATGCAAAATGTGATACAGAGAGAAATAGAAACGAGTGTTTGCTGGACTGAGTGACAGATTTGTTATTTGTGCAGCGACAACAGTAGGGATGTAATTGGCAAATAACGTCTGCACAGTGTAATGGGCAAATGAGGTCTACAATTTAATTTAATTTTTTGCTGTACATGGTGACCATAAATGGAATCGCAAAATAATCATAAGTATGTTTGTCCTTTATGTTGTGTGGTTAACCACTATGCACAGCTTGAATTTTCACATTACTTATTGTGTGTATATGTGCATTCATTAATTTAGCCAATTCAAGATAATCTGGTTATACTGTGAACACAAGCACCCTGATATTATAATCAAAATATGTGGACTATTTCACAATAAGAAAACAGCACTGCAATTGTGGGAAGCAGAAATTGTAGGACGCCCCACAAAATGTGCAGTTCCTCTGCTTCAAATCTTCTTGCTCTGAATTTTTTTAAATACACAGCATCATAGACAAAATGTACATGTACTGTACTAATAGTGTTTTTTGGTGAAGTCTTCATTCAGCACCACCAGGAAGTTGACATTTGTGGATTTGATTGAAATGTCCCAGCAATGGTTGAATAGATTGGCCTAAAACTTTGGTACAGATATTTATGTTGTATTTAGGATGAACTGTATTAACTCTGGTTAATCATTCACTATATAGTTAGCATGATAAATACATTAGCATGTTATCATTTAGCTAAAGCCACTGTTTTGTGCTGATTGATAAGTGCCACTATCCTGACCTACTGAGTCCCCAAAACGAACTTTAACCACTTGATCCTTAAGAGAGTTCCGGTTAACAAGTCTCAGGTAAATGACATTTAGCAGCACATGAAGAGAAACACAACATGTCAAGGATTATGCTCTGCTTCTCATTAAAGATTCATGAGTTGCCCACAGTTCTCTTATCCACAAACAGATTTCTGCACAAAGACACATTTATCATCAAGGTGCTGTCCAGATCATAATGAGAAAAGCCAAAACGGAGAAGAAGCTGTCGCCTTCAGTTGTCCGATTCCCACCATATGCTGCGGCTCCTGTCGACTACTTGCTGCTTAAGAGAGAGCCAATTTATTTCCCCAGAAGGATGGACCACTTGTGACATTTGGCAATGGAGCATCAGACGTTTCATCCAGCTGTTCCAGGCACACAGACACACACACTCGGAAGCACATAGAGGATGGGATAGGGGTTTGGTGTAGTCACCACTGTGGCTTTGATAGGCTAAGCAGGATGACTTACAGCTGCTACATTTTAATGTGTAATGATCTGTGCGGCTCCTGATGTAACCTCTCCCACTCACCTATGTTCTGCTGCCAGCGTGCGTGCACACATGAAAGCACACACTGCTAAAAACTGTTGTGCTCCAATATCCCACTGTATCAATTCTTCAAATGAATACTTCCATTGTTGCTCTCCTCTGCGATATTGCATGTGGCTGAATGGCTCCCACAATATTTACCGTGCAGCCAGGAATTGTTTCTCAATGCTAGTCAAAGCAATGGGCTGTTCTGCCAGAAGCTATTAGGGAATGATCTGTTTTTACCGTGAAAACATGGGCTTCAAGGATGCCGATTCAAATCGCAAAGTACATACGAGAGATTTCCAAATCGCTGCATTGTGCGGAGAAAAAGCCTCATCTCCGCAGTCAGGATGAGGCGCAATTACATTTCATCCATTTTGTGCACTGGAAATTATCGAGCAAATTAGAAGTATTTCAGCGGAGGTGCTTTCAGCATTCGGAAAGGTGCGCCAGTCGCCTGCGCCGATGTAATTTTTCTTTTATATCACAATTGCAGTGATACAAATATAGTATCCTATCATAACTAAGGTTTCAGGATGGGGATTTCATTGATTTAACATTTAAAAACTATGTAGCCTAAACGGAAGCGACACATCATCTTCATCATGTAACAATTTTCTGAAGA
Organism: Dascyllus trimaculatus; assembly: GCA_024666655.1. Classification (NCBI taxonomy): domain Eukaryota; kingdom Metazoa; phylum Chordata; class Actinopteri; family Pomacentridae; genus Dascyllus; species Dascyllus trimaculatus. The sequence goes on along the minus strand of CM045464.1, from coordinate 21,668,248 downwards.
CCTATTAGAGACCTCAGAATATCAATAGGTTTGTATTGACTTTCACTAGAAATGATAGTAAAGAACGAGTAGCAATGAGCACCACTGAATACATCTGCATCACCATTGCCATTTTGTGCACATACAAATGTCCTACTGAGTGCATCTTCAAGCATGCAGAAGAGTTTGTATTGGTGTGTGCGCAGCAGAGTTGGTGCGCTGCCCTGATGGAGGGGGTCACAGGGCTAAAATGAGCCTGGAATCTGGAAACAGGGCTATATGAATAATAAAAAGGGATGGTCGTGCCAGTCCTCCTGCATGCAAGTCTAATAAAATGCTTCTATTAGCAGAGCCATCCAGGTGTAACTTGGCCACGAAGGCTGGATATCCAAGCAGAGGAAATGCTGTAGCCTTGTTATGGTGAGAGCAAATCCAAGCTCACTCTACCAAACATTAATCCATGTGATGGCTCAATAGACTCTTTATGTGTCTGTGTGTATGTGGACATGAATTTGTGTGTGTGGATGAGAGAGGGGGGGATACGAGTGAGTGTTGTGTGTGTGTGGAGCGCATGATTTTCACACAGACATGCATCGCTGTCAGTGGCTGCTGAAGGCACATGCATGTGCTCCGATTTCCATACTTTGCTATAGGGCACTTTCTGATGTGATGTAATCACTTTATCATGGTAATGGAAATTGGATTTAATTTTCCCTTTTCAGCGGCTGCACGTTGATCCCCCCACTCTCGAGCTTGGAGGGGAAAATTGATGGTAAATGGTTCCTTGCTGGCTGCCCCTCATCCAGCCCATAAACACCGATCTTATTTGTAGAAGTGGTAAAATTGTATAATTAAAAACAATAATTCACTACAGGTCGTTATCGTTGCTGCTAATTAAGCTAAGTTGACATAGCAACGTGTGTGTGTGGTGGGGTGGTAGTTACGGATGATATATTGCTTCGTAGCCGTTACAGTGACAATGTGGAGGGCATACAGGAGTCACTTATCCTATTTGTGTCTCACAGAGGAAGCTTAAAAATTCATGACAAGATGAAGGACAGACGTGGATTAATGTTGAAATATACAAGAAAACAGAGATGGTGCCTGGACTTCTACCAGCCTTTAAAATATGTGGCTCCACCAAACAATTCTTCAGCAAAAACAAAAGGAGCTGCAGGGCCTTGTTTTACATTGAAAGTGGATGTAAAAATCCACCACCTAACAGCTCTCTCTTTCACATTTCCACTCCTTCACCCTTTGACAACCAGCTAGAAGTGCAATTTTGTAAATCCGCCCAGCAGATCAAAGTGCTACCATGTTCTAATGGCTGCCACCCACCCACCCACCAGCCTCTCCTGTAGAAGAGCCCCATCAGCAATGTGCGTCGAAGAAGAGCCAAGACAGCCTGATTAATCTTCTAATAGTTCCAGAGAGAGATAAAGACAGATACTGTGGAAGCAGAGATGGAAAAGGGAAAAGAGAAACAAAGTTGGAACTCAGTTATCACATTACACTGTACGTTCTGGAGGAGAAAGTGAAAAGAAGACATGCGACGGGGAAAGCTGATGAAAATGGCTACGTTTTGTCTTTGTTGTGACTCTTACACATTTAGCCTTTGAAAGTATAAGGCTCCTCTGTACGATTGCTGCCTCGCTGCAGCATCATCTCCTGCTCTCCTGTCTCAGTCGTCTCTCTCTGACAAACTCAGACTGCTTGACAGGATGATAATAACTATCAAAAGGATTCCATAAATATGGGAAAGAAAGATCAGAATACAAAATAAAGGGAAGTTACTGCCAATTCCTGTTTGAAAAGGGGACATGTCATGTCATGTTTGAGACGTAAGGGGGAATTCAGAAGGCAGGCAAATTGAAAGAATAAGACAGCATGCTAAGAAAGACAATTTCACAATTTGCTGGGAGATTGAGCCACCACCTCAGTGTATTTTGTTCTAACACAGTGGCCATGATGCATGTTAAATCCTTTGCAACTACCTGAGCGAGGTCAAATATGCCTTTTAACTTTTTCACAACAGGACAGCAATGTGTGAACAAGTCACAAAGTAAACACATTTTAATCCGTTCAGATAAAAAAAAAAGGCTGCTCCGACAATGCAATGAATCTTTTTTTGGTGAAAAACTTCCAAACTCATTTCACAGTCATCAAAGAAGGTGTGTTTCGCCAGCACTTCCTGTCCATCTTGCACACTTGAGGGAATATCACTTATGCAAAGGCTTCAAGCAATAAATATGCAAATGTATACATAGCATAAGCATAGGCATCGTAGAGTGAACGAGGGCAAGACAAGGTATATGAACGACAGGATATGGAAAAGAAGTGCTTCCCATACATGCTTGCATATTACGCAGATCATGGTAGCACTTATATTAATAAATATGATTATATTGGGCACAGCAAAAATAGGCATTATGCTTGTTTATAAAGCTTGCATTACCATAATCATTTCTGCAGCTTGTGTTGGATGTCACCCATGATTATACTCTGGAGATGTGACAGAGATTACTTTGATTCGATACCACACGCCTCCTGTGGCTCTCTGTGAACTGAGATCTTAAAAAGTGAGGAACGGGATGGAGATTCAAGTCTAGAGCAGCCAACGGGGTAGCTATTTTCTGAATGGTGCTGGTGTCAGTGCGTGGCCTGGTGTCGGGCAGAATTTTTATACAAACCGCCTCCATTTTTTCAAGCCAGAGCTTGAGAGTCAAGCAATTACGTAACCAGATGTAGGAGTTTTTCCGAGCCATAAACAGACAGCATAACAACAACCATGGCCGGCTACAGATTTTGTAAGTGTGTTTGCTGTTTGCAAGTGTCACACATGTTGCCTTTAAACATGGCAGTTTTCTGCACCCTGTCCCAACACTGTATTCAGCAGATCAAGCTGTGTTGCATTCATTCTTTGTAGTCAGAAGTAGGTCTGTTGATTTGTCATACAGCAAAACACTCTTTTGCTTATAGTTTCCTTGCTTTGCTTGTGTCTTTTCACTGTCAGCCTAGTGTTTTTAACATAGCAGAGCAGGCATGTTTTCGCCTTTGACGTCAGAGTTTTTGGGGACAAATATCCTCACAGTTATTCAGAATCTTTTGAATGCGTCCACTGTCAGCAGGACCCTTTTGGCCATTACAGCCACACAATTAACACACACTGTTTGGAATCCAGTGACAGGCCCTGGTACAGCTGATGCAGTAGAATCATTTTTCTATTTGCGGCAATTTTTGTAATTCTGAGCACTGCTCGCTTTCCCAACCAATTATCACTAACTCTCACAGTAAGTGGTACCACCTGGCTTAGAAAAACGTTATAAACAGAGTGCATTATTTTCTATAAGCACTGCATCAGACACAAAACATTCACAGCATGGCAACAGAATCACAGCTGAGTCTGAGTGAAAACTTGGAGGAAAAAAGGATGAAAGTGCACACTCGACTTTTAATTCCCCAAAATCAAGCCTTGTGTGTGAGTTATTGCTTGCCTGCACTGAAAGGTCCCTCTGCCTGACAAACAGGAGAACAGCTTTGAGTGACTGTCGGCTTTTCAGTTTGTCTATGACAGCGTCTGTCTTCATTCAGCACTCTTAAATTGGCTTCGGAACCGATTGGAAATGGTTCTTTTATTATACACCTCCCATAACTCCCCCTCTCATCAAAGTCGGACCATCTTTTATCTTGAAGATGACGTTTCCATTAGGGTCTGCCAACCTCTTACTGCTGCTCTGTGAGTTGTGGTGCTGGGGGAGAGCATTGCTAACCAACACAACAACAACAACAGCATCTCACTAGCTGGGCCGAGCACAAGCCTCAGTCACAGTAAGGCAGTTCATCAGATGACTGCTCACCCAGAACACACACAGGAGCAGCCACATAGACACACATGGCCCCTCGCTATTTCTTCCACCATCTTTTACTCGCTTTCTCTCTTATTCTTATACAGACAAACAAAAATTCACAGATCTGACAAAGTCAGACAACAGAGACGCAGAAAAAAAAGACAGAACTTGGCCAAAGGGAGTGTGTCTGTCAGCTCTTCCTCACCAGTTCCAGTGTTTCATCAAAGGTATGAGAGACCCATAAGGTTCAGCTGCCAATCTGGCAACTCTGTCAGTCCCCGAACACAGAAGTGGGGCTCTTTCAAAGACTGAGGCGCGATGGCTTCCTCCTCTCTGTGTTTCTGTCTTCATTAACTTCATTTCTAGACACAGCTCATGTTAAAAGTCAGGCCTGGGTTTTGGAAATCAGTGTAGCTTTAGAACACCAGGATACACAGAGAGCAGCGGCACTTTTTGCTCTCTACCACATTTTAAGGCTGCATGTTGACCAGGCCCAGTGACATTGTTGGTGCTAATGAGGACATGGCTGTGCCCGGTGTGTGTGGGTCGGCAGAGACATACGCTCCGGTCCCACTCTGGGAGTTTTAATTAGATCCACATTATCAGACTGCCTGACCACATTGGCCCTATCAGCTACTATTTGGATGCATTATAAATCATCAGTCTAAGTGGTCACTAAAGATCTGAATTCTATTCGTTCTGCATGAAAAGCACTTCATCTACCAAACTCTAATAGTTACCCCAGACGTTTGAGAAACTGAAATGTCATTTCTTGCTCCAGCTAATCTCCTTGTGCTGCTTTTTGTTTGCTGTTGTTTTCATTTCCCCACTTCCCAATTTTTTTTCCCTCTTCAGCCCCTTTCTCTTCATTTCTTTAGGTGGCAGCAGGGAAACAGCCTTCCTTCCATCATGATCTCATCAGGCCCAACTCCTTGACCTTTGCGCTTTGCTGTAAATGTCAGCTTTCTTTATGAGGCCTGTGATGAGTTTATTGAACAATTCACACTCACTGGCACACACAAGGACACACAACGTGCGCACACACACACACACACACACACACATGTTAACACTACTCATGCACACATGGGATCTGTCCTTCACACTCAACTATAACTCTGATTTCTGGCTGTGTACTGAAAATTCACAGCGGTCAGAGCTGGTGGGCATCATGAGAGCATCTGACCGCAATTCTTAACGTATGTCCGGAAATAAATCCAAATTTCATGGAGGCTGAACCCAGACGGCGACCATTTTGGGTTGCACAAACTTTTTTTTATTTCTGCAAAACTAAAATTGCACCGCATGACTGTGATGTAATTGCCTTGCGCTACTAAACTACTGACTGCAAGGTTGAGGTGAGTGAAATTTATATTTTAGGGAACCAAGATTATTATAGTTAACTAAAAGTAAACTAAGCACTAGAACTAGGTGTATAAGAACATTTTAGTGCACTGGAATACAAATGAAAACTACAGTTTAGAAAACAAATGAAATGAAATAATACTATGTACATAGAAAACACTAACTCCAACGAAACTTTAGCTTGTGTAGTCAATTTAATTTGTCAACCCAACAAGGATGAGGTTTATTGAGACAGATTTCTACATGACAGTGAGTCAGTTGGCTTTACCAAGTGTTGTTTTTGTATTGTAATACCTATCCTGAACTTCTTAAATCTAGCTCCTGAGTATAACCCCCCACATAAGGATGAAAGAATAAAAAAATAAAATAAAATAAATAAAATAAAATAAAAAATCTAGATTAAAAAATCATAATAAATAAATAAAAAATTACTGAAGTACATAACACAAAAACTATAGTAACTCCAGAGCTCATCAGTATGATTTCTGACACTCTTCCTCGCAGAAGTGCACAAAACATTTTCGTCACAGCTTTCCACTTTCAGATGGTGCAGTCTGTCACTGTTGCAGGTTAAAATGACAAACAGCAAGTCATATCATCTGTCACAAACTAACATTTACACCATGACTTAACTTGATGGAAAGCCAAAATGAAACACTGTTTTTGTCAGGTGTTCTTTTGTCTCCTGAAAAACTGGTGGATAAACAGGCTTCAACCCAGGACCAGTGTCTGGATGACAGAGGTTGTTTATGACATAAAATAAGTAGAATTCTGACACCGTGTTATGGTCAGATTAGATGGATGTTTCTGCACAGTCAAGACTTCAACTATGAGGAGTCCTCACTTGTCAACTCATTTGCTATTTGTTGTCTCATCAATTTCTGGGGTCCGAATGTCTCAGGTAAAAGTTTATTCATATCACGGCAGTAAGTCAAACTGATTTAATTCAAATTCGAAATTACGATCTTCAGTCTAAACAGCTTTTACAAAATACAGCTAAAGTCAGTGGGCTACTATTATTTCACTGTGTAACCACGTAGTCAGTAGTTTTAGAAGCAAGCTGTGAGAAGCCCTGAATCAAATGAATCACAGCAGCAGGTACAAATATAAACATCTTTTCAATTTCTAGCAAACAGGAAGCATGACTAGTACATTTCTAGGGAGAGATGAGGAAATAATTACTTTCAATGTGGGGTGTCTTATTTAAAAAAAAATGCATGAAAAAGCAGACATTCATTTTTGTTCATTGACTTCCTTTATAAAATGACCTCAATGCACTTTGCCAGTTCAAATATCATGTCTGGATGTGATTTTCCACCCCCAAATTTTCTAGTGCTATCAAAATTTTTTTGCTTGAGTCACTAAAATTCTGAGGTTGGAAACACAAGTGCTTTGTGGTCAAAAGTTAGTCTGGCATACAAAAGGACAATGGGCACTAAAATGTAATCCTGCCATATTGTTTGTGGCTACAATACTACAGTGTGAATCAAAATGGGCCAAAAATGTGTCATAACAATTGGGCCAACATAGCTCTCACCATATGCTAGATTACTGATCCGATCTCAGGCCGTTCCTGACTCAGCATTCTTCCGGAGCCGTGGTTTATAACAGGGGGGAGGGATTGGGCCAGGGTGGCAAGTACTACTGCCATGATGATAAATGTTGTGCATTAGAACTGTCTGGATCTCTGTTGTCCAAGCTGGCCTGCAACTCCGCCTAGTGGAGCAAAGAGCCGAGGGAGGGAATTGGGAAGCAGGTACAACATTCCGTTCCCGAACACTTCCTTCTAAATCGTCTTATCACTCACGCCGCTGACTGTAACATAATCTAGTTTAATAAAGAACTATGAAAAAGTCGTGTCTGCAGACCGGCAACATGCCTCATCTCCCTCCCACTGCAGGCGTCTGCACAGGCTCAGATCTTGCATGCATGCCCGCTTGTGTCATAAAAAAGAGATGATCCAGTTACACATCCTCAATAACTTCCAACGGTGAGGAGAACATGCTCACTCTTACATGCATGCTGGTGCATATCTGAGCATCAGAAGTAGTATTAAATGGCTACATAGGTTCTGACCAGCCGCTATCTGACAACCTGTCAGTAGTTTTTCAAAGAAACACAGAAAGAGTGGAGTAGGATGGATAAGAACTTATGTCTTGTGTTTGTGAGCGCGGGTCCTTTTTGAGACTTAATCCTACTGCCTCCCTCATTTCATCTTATCCTCTTCATCCCCCCTCCGTACTAACCTTTCCTTTAATGGGATGTTTGGGTCCTTACACAGTCCTTATTCTTTATCTCTTCAGTTGTATCCTTTCTCTTTCCTCCAACTTATCTTCTTGTCTTCCCCTCCTTCATTGTCTTTGGCTTTTTATCAGTCATCTTGCAGGGAAAGGTAATAAAAGGCCAACACATTGAAGTAGCCTTGCTCTGCTTTGTTATTTCGCTCTCGCACACCCTCCTTTTTTTGTCTTTCATTTTTGTTTGTGGCAGGAGACCTTATCAGGGAGATGGGCATGCGATAAGGCCTCTGCGGTTCTTTGTGGTGAAATAATATGACAGGCTGATAAGGCCTTGTGGGTGACTAGTTCACTGCTGCTCCTCTCCAGTTGCCGCTGCCTTCTCTTCCCAGGGTGTGTGAGGAAGTCCCCAGTGGGGCCAAAAGATATCAAACCTTTCTGTCAGGTACCACCTTTGATAAAACTCCAACCCTCTACCTCTGAAACGTGCAGTTACATGTCTGCTTATCCATTTCTGCAACCCAAATTTTGCATAATAATTCGACTTTAAGCAGAGCTGCCTGCCGCTGGACTGTTAGCACCCACATTTGTTGGAATTCGCACTGTTGTGTACCCTCTCATCGAATAAACTGTAAGCTGTCATTACTGCCATGTAAAATGTTATGTCCGCAGCTGATGTCACTCTTAAAATAAAACCAAACATCGCAGACATAATGGGAGGACTGCAAACAATATAAAAGGGCTACAACTGAGCTCCGGATGGACACAAAAAACTTTTCACTGCCGTCTGTTTAATACTGATGGAGTCACAAGTTCCCGGCTCATGCCATTACTCTGTCTCTAATCTACAGCTCCTATTAAGATTTCATGAAGTGGTAATGATTATATAATTACTTCCAGCTTGGAAATACCATAATAATGGCTGCGACGACCAAGGTTTGTGAGTTTATTGAGTGGATGCTTATGGATTAAAAAACAAACACACACAGACTGGATGACTGGCTAGCAATCGATTTGTCCTGCTATTGACTAAAGAAGGGTGGTGGGCGACACTGGCACTCGATAGCAGTTACATTTTCATATAAATAACGGTACCATTCTGGCCTGTAATTGCCTCAGAAATGAGTACATGGATGAAAAAGTGGGCAAAGAAGGGTTATGGTATAAATTACAGAGGAATCTCTGTTGGAAGATTTGCACAGTACACCTAGATGAACTCATCTGAAAACATACTCATCATAAATATGTTTTATTCTTATGTGGATGACTCACTGCCCTCCATTTCTTAATTTTTTCTCTCATATTTTAAGCCATACTATAGAGCAGTAACATGCAACACCTGCATAACCCGCAGTAACGCTCTGCTTTCAAGTGTATGTGGATGTTTTGCCTTTGTACCTGATCAGACATTATAATGCTTCAGTGCTAAAGGCAGATTAAAACTGTGGCTCCGAGTGTTAAGCTCAGTCTGGATCCAGCAGAGACACCGAATTCCCACAACAATTTTCTACATCTTTTATAGCGGCTCCTTGTCAGACACAAGGCTATTTCGCAAATGCACTGGTGAATCAAAGAGTTAAGGAGAAGAAGATACTTCAAGCATATCTGATTTATTAGGCCAAGTGAAGGGAGGAGACGACGAGAAGAAAATGAATTCGGCCTCACATGCACTTTTAATTACTGTTGTCAAGGTGTTTGCTTCGCCCTTCTGGGAAAAGCAAACCCAATCATCACTCATACCAACTACTTAGAAGACCTGCAGAATGAGCCATAAAGTTTTACGCCTCGTCTATGGTGCTACATTTACTGCAACATAAACAAAACTCAACCTTCTCCCTGCAACATCTCTCTTCTCTCCTGAGATAAGGCGCGCTGCATGGCTGATAAACTGAGCAGAATGAGGCCGCAGATCCAGGGGTGCCCTTCTCACCTCATGCGCTTACCTGAGGGATGGAGGAGGACAAAGGAACAACATGTGCCTGTCTGTTTGATCTCCCTGTATGAAGCGCGCTGCACATGTAGGCTGCTGACACGTCATGGATTGTTTGCTCTTGCACAGGCAGCACTGCTGGCCTTCACTGCATAGCTCTTATTATAGCAGGGAGGCAGAGGAATATTTTCATGCACACGTGCTCTTTGCACACACACACACACACACACACACACACACACACACACGAAGCCTTTTCTTTTGACGAGGCTGTGGAATAAACTATCTATGACCAGAGGCTCAGTTTGAGTGTTTGGCTGCAGTATAACTTGCTAAAAGACAAGACACTGGCCAGACAGTCTGCCGAGCAATAACAAGAATGAAGAAATAACAATGAAGAAAATACATATCAGTCTTGCAGTATTTGACTTGAATGTCAAGTGATGCTCAGCATATAATTGGAGTTAAAATCTCTGTGTTTCCCATTATATCCTTAGTAATATTGACCGGTAGCTATGGAAGATATGGCGAGGGCCACCAAATCCATTATTCATAAATGAAAACGGGGGGACAAGAGGAGGATGAGTGTTTCTGCTGACAATGTGGTTGCTCTCTCAGAAGCCCAAGACATTTTAAAAGCGGATACAGTTCCCCACCTCACCAGCCCCAGTCAAGATTGGTTTCAGTTGAGCTGATTTCCATATGTCCATACGATATGTCTTGCCTCTCAATCTCCAGCTTCCTGCTGCTCATTTACTCTTAATGTTTTATGAGTCTGTGTGGTTTATTGGTGAAAGCAAACTGTAACAAAGTAGTATCAGTCTCTTGTTCCTGGAAGACACAGCAGTTTATTACCTTCAGTATAATAGAGACTAAATAAAATGAATAGAAATGAAAAAGGATGACTTATTTGAATTTAACCCACAACAGTACACATCCAAAAATGCAACAAAAAAAGTTTCCACAGCAGCACATATCTAAAAACAGCATGATTATAATTGTATTATATTTGCATGTGGGGGTATGGGAAGCGCAAGGGGCTGGAGATGAGAGCAGTGCTGCACTGAAAAAGGTAATTAAGTTGACCAAAACAAGGGGAGTCGTCTGTTAAATATTTCATGCAGCCCAAGACAAAGCACTGTGGAAACCAATAACAACAGGGCATCAACATTTATGCAAATCTTAGCTGAGAAGCAACCTGGAAGGTACGTGTAGGTAAATGTGTCAGTAATTTGAGACATGGCTCAGTTGAAACCGACTCTTTGCTCCACCTTGGTAAACACAAACCTATGGTGACATACAGTGCAAGCAAGGTGGCACGTGTGGAAGTGCAAACATCTGGGTGCTTGTTCAGAATATTTGTTGTTTTTTAAGGAAATATAGGAAACATAGCTTTGCTTGAAATTTATTTCATTTGTAAAGAAATTTTAATGACGAAAGCTTACAGTAGTGTGCACTGATGTAGCACAATCACTGTCACAAGTCAAAACTGTCTTCCATGATTTATTTAAGTATGTTTTGTTTTTTTTTTACTTCTGCTTGGATTGTCATCTATCATGTCTCTGTTGAAATGAGGCAAAAAATTTACAGAATAGTAATCCACAGAGGCATTCTCGAGAAAAAAAAATTTGCTCCATATGTGGTAGTTGGGGGATGCTGTACTTTGGCTCACTGTACTGGAGCGAAAAAGAGTGAGACTATTTTTATCCCACCCTGAGGCCAGGGGCAGCTGTGTCAAAAGTCAACAACTATGGTGACTCCATGCTGCGGCACTACAGTCCCAAATGCACACAGTCTTTCTACTGCATACATAACTACACATCCATAGAGATGTCGGGATTTGACTAGAATCTGAAAATAATTTCCGACCACGAAGCTTAAAATGATGAATGAGGTAAACCAGGCTGAATGGTCGACAGCAACGCGTCCAATTAGCATGCCGGGTGGATGGCTGAGACAACAGAAAGAAATCATCTACTGAATTGTGATAACAACAAATAGAATGTCGACGCTCCTCATAGCCGTATAACCCACCCAAAAGCCAACATGTCTGACAGTGTAACATTGCCAGTGAAATCAAATTTACCCCATGTTAGCCATGGCAATATTGCTCTGTATGAGGCAAGCCCATAACGTATTGATGTACAGCTTTGAGAATGACAAGCTGTACTCACTGTGATTTGTTACACTAATAAAAGTGAAGACACATTATTGTCCTGCCCTCTCAAATATATACACACACACATCTCCCTCTCTCTCATTCTTTCTTTCTCTCTCTCTCTCTCTCTCTCACACACACACACAAACACACACACACTCATCCCTCTTCATGGACCACTTGGCTTTGTAGTGGCAAAGAGCTTGAACAAATTGAGAAATGATTGGAATTGAAAGATGAGTAATGGTGATTCTAGCGCTGTCCCTTCTCAATATGGAGATGATGAGATTTGATTCTTTGAGGTCAGGTACATCATCCGAGCCGAGTGGCTGCCCCGGTCTATGACTAAAAGAGATAGGAGGCCATTCACTCTCACATACGGGCTTTCGCCACAATAACTCACAGCCGACATGAAATCAATGCTATATTTACCTGCAACATTACCATACTATCACCACTATTCATCACCACTTAAACAATTACATCTCAAGTTCTGTATGTTTCCCATACGAGGAGCATGTGGATACAAGTATTATCCTGTCTTGTTGCTGTTTCCGCCCCATTCATGTTTGTGAGACTGAATCCACACTGAGGGACTAAATGAGGTCAATGAAGCTCCATCCATTCCTTTCAGTGTTGTCTCCTCATCACGGTCAGCAATTAACTCACCATTACAGTGCCATTAGCCTAGCTTTGCCGCAAACAGCCCTGCAAACTGCCAAACATACTGACTAGCAAATGGCAGTTCTGGATCCACTGACACTCACTCACACAAGAGGGGGGGGGAAAGCAGAGAAGAAGGGAAAGGCATCTGGTCGTGAATTTAAATGTAGCTAAGCTGGCTACGGCAGTAGGGGGTTGTTAATATGCATCTATCTTTGACACAAATGTTTCTGCGGCGATACGAGCGCTCTGTTTTTGATTAACTGATCCCGCGAAAGGAGTCCAGGGAAAAGACGGCACTACAATTCTTTAAAAAGACTGAACTAGAAAAAACAAAGTGGCCGAAAAAACAGAAGAAAAATAAAACTTTAGGCCCTCTGTGGTGTTTTACTGATGATCCTCAAATTACATGCACTGTTGCTTTCAGACCTTTTTTGATGAAAGGGGAGACAGTTGGCAGCTCTGGCTGTCTTAAGAAATTGTCCCAGTGAGGCAGGGAAAGTGCAGGAGTAAGAGTGACTCTTGTCAGCACAAACCATGGAAAGTCAAATCACTGGTGAGATGGATGTGTTTACTCTTACCCTTTGTTCATTAGAGCGTGACGGTCCAATGATGAATAATGTCATGGGGAACAAATCCATGTTTGGACACTATTTCTATAGCAGAATACTCACTTTCAGCTTTATTGGGTCATATTTTATAAAAAGTTGCAAAGGAGCAGTGTGTATTTGTAAATTTCAAAAAACATTTGTTTAGTTTGGATTCTTCATTTTCAGTCTTTCCAGCATTGTGATAGAGGTTGAACTGCCGCTTGATTTGCCTCCTATTTTCTCCTGCTAGTCTGTTTTACACACACACAATTGGGTTTTGAGCAAACTGAATAGTGAGGCGATACTGAAATTTTTACCTGGAAATAATGTGCTTTCTTTAATTTTGAATCTGTTTAAGATGCATATCATTGCCATGGCACAAAGTCCAGTCCTATACCGGGATTGTTACCATGGGAACAGTAGTTAAGGTAATGCAGAGGAAAAAAGTGGGTTTCCAAACTGTGAGATGACAACTGTTTAAACACAGCAACACCTAACAAGTAAATTTTAAAATAAACGTTCAGGTGGAGATGGAATCAAATACATACTCTGCACCCACACACTATTCAGCATCAGTATGTTTTTAGCTGCATTTCTCTTCCATTTTTAGCTGATGAACATACTGCATTGTATTAATATTGTGGTCTATGTGTCAGGTGCTCAAGAGGTGTGCTAAACATTGACTGATGTACCTTGACTGACCCAGCAACACAGGAAAGCTGTATACCAGTGAATCCTGGGGGCATTGCATGCAAGTCTGTTCACTGTCTTTGTGCAGAGCGAGCATGAGGAGTAATTACTGGGTCTAAGGCCTTAACAGGAGTAGTGGATGAGAATAAGATCCCTTCCCTGGGCAGGTGTTTTAATAGGAGTATGGGGGATAGCGTGATACTGGTTCTCTCCGGAGACCTGCAGCACCTCTCCCAGGTAACAATCTCACCTGCACCATCAAATCATACTGTTCAGTATTCACTTAATGAAGCATGCAATTGTGAATAATCAGAAGTTTATACCTAAGGTGAACTGCAGAAACATAAAAGATGACATTTTCTCACATGAAAATGGAGATACTCAGACAGTGGGCCGGTACTCTGTTTTCTCAAGCCATTTTACATGATTAATAGGGTAGAGAGCAGGAGTTGAAACTGCAATTAGAGGTGTCTTCCATCAGAAGGAGAACCCACTTTCTGGTAGTCAGCTAAAGGAGGACCGAGGGGAGCAATGCTCCACCAGAGAAGTCATTATTTCTCCACCATCGTCTCTGCTCTATGGAATACATTAACTTCACAGTGTTGCTGTCTTAGCCAGAGTGCCTTCATTGCTTGTTTTTTTTCGGGTTTTTTTTTTTTTTTTTTTTGGGATGCATGCAATTAGAAAAGGGGAAAGAAGAAAGTGCTTGGAATAGTACCCAGCCCCCACACAGAGATCGAGTGCCAGTACAAAACAAGCTCAGTGGGCCCCTGGGGGCCCTGCCTGAGACTGAGGAGAGCCTCTGATAGTCTGTGTCACCACTACTCATTGACAACAAAAAGAAAGAAAACAACTGCAAAGCTTACATTTCACCGAGTAAAAGGCTTCCTAAAAATGTACAGATGGATTTCCAATAACAGACATCCTCTCTTGTTTGTTCGGGAAAAATAAATGATACTTCCTTTGTAGGGGATAAAATGCCTTAACAGCATAAAAGTAAAATCTTCCTCTAATATTCTGTGCTGAATTTTTACAGACATTACACAGTAAGCTGTATTAGCATGTTTAACAGAGAAGGTACCGCACACCCACATCTTCTAAACTTTGTTCCAATTCTTCTTTTGTGCAGATTACCCTGCTGCATAGACCCACCAAGGATCATTACATCCATAATTCCCTGTTTTGCATAATGTCATTGTGAATATTTCCCTGGATTTGACTTTCAGTTACAGTGCAATTAATTATATATGTATATTCTTTGCAGGGGCACACTATCATGTACAGACAAGCCTTATAAACACGTGGGATACATGTTCTAGTAGCCTCATGAATATGTGTCACCTTAGAAAATGTAAAAGGGTTTGTGGAGAATCATCATAATTGGGGAAACGGCAGGAACATTATTATGAGTCCAGTCCTTCTTCCATGTGCACTACAGTAATGAGCCTGAGGAAAGTGATTGTCGTACATTTGATGGTTCGCTGGCTTCACAGTCATTGTCTTTATCTGCAATGGAAAAGGGGAGGCGGGGGAAGGATCACAACTCCTTTGAGGTGCATTTAAATCATAGTCTCCACATATTACTAAAAAAATTCCCTCTTGAGAATGTGAGCTGAGATGGCGTCCTTCAAGCCCCGCTGGGTTTCCTGTCATCATGAAATGGGAGCAGGAGATTAGGGGGGAGAAGGATGTAGAGGATGGAGCAGGAGGGGGGTAAATACTGAAATCTGGTCTAATCCCATCTCATACAGCTGAAGATACACTCCTCCTAAGACATTTCTGCTCAGAGCTGAGGTAACTGAAAGGAATGAGGGGAATACCATTGGGAATCAGCCCTGCACATATCTCTGAATGAACTAATAACTCCAGAAATTGTTTGTTTTTTTTACATATTCAATAATGAAAATCAGGCACATGTCAGAATTATTCAGTGCCTATATAAAAAAAACACACAATTTGCTCAAGCTGAGTGGTATAAACTAGCTCCCAATGCAATGCCACAGAGTTGGTATATTGTAATATTATTCCACACTACAGCCTCTTCCACTGAGGCTACAGTTCAACTAGATACGATTTTTGCAGGTGACTTGCTCAGTGCAGCTATTCTTGCATAAAAAACGCATCAAAGTGGCAATTTTGCACAGCTCATTGTGTTTAATGGAGTGCTGTAAAACACGTCCTTTCCAGTGTAATTAATGAGGAGATGACAGAAGCGTGAAACACATATCTAGAGGGTTTGTATCATAAGTATTCCAATTTCATAATATATTGTGATTTAATTTTATGGTATTCTTCAATTTGGCTGCAGCACAATACCCCCTTTAACAATTCCATTTAAACAAATCTTTTCAAACATATTTAATGCCCAATTTGTAGGCTAAACTGACATTTTAAAAATGTTGTGTTATAGACAATTATAACCGTCCTCCATTTATAACCAACGCTCGACAAAACACTTTTGCAACTTTATAATGCACAATATCAAAACTCGTGTTATGCTAACACAGTGAGTTATTTATGTACATATTTAATAGCCTTGTTGCTCATCTTAAATAACTCGATGAACAAAAATCAAGACCATGACTTTCATGCCCCCGTTCATGCCTCCTTCCTCGCTTTAGAACGCTTTCTCCCGCTTTCTCCCGCTTTCACCCGCTTTCTCCCGCTTGCGTCTCTCATTTTCTAATGAAATGCAACATTTCACAAAGCCTCCAGATTAATGTGCAGAAATAAATAAATAAGAAGGAGCATTCAGAGTGACTGCTGATGCGAGAGGAGAGGGGATTCTCACAACCCACTGCCCCTGCTGTAAGAACATGCCTTATCAACATTTTCTCCCTGTAAAATGTCAATGGAATGCTACACGTTTCATCAACGAGGCCGGGCATACATCTGCTGTAAGCTGCATGATCTCTCTGTCTTGTTACACCAAGCGAGACTCCCCTCTCTCACCTCTCTTGTCTGTAAGGCTCAGGTCTCTAACCTCTAGCATTCATCACTAGCACACAGCGAATCCAAAACCTGGCACACAGGCTGAGACTGCCTTCTTGTGTTTCCACTAAGATGTGACCTTTGTCCTTCCCTAGAAAATGCCTCTTTGTGTGTTGTCTCTAGTACAAGGAGGAGAAATGTTGTGCAGTGCAGTGTAACACACAAATGTTACAAGGTGTTCATGTGCAACAGGCTTCTAGTAAGTGTGCAGTACACCAGCTGCAGCATCTCCAAGAACACATTTACCTCTACTCACAAGGGCCTGAATGGTAATTAACTACATGATATTTAAATCAGCTGCAAACGTGTGTGAGCTGTTAAGAAATAAGTTAGCAAGAGTGCATGTTGTACAAACAAGTGAAGACATCTTTATGTATATTAATTCAGCACTGAATGGGAGATTAACTACTGAGCAAAGCCCTGTTCTGCCATTTAATTTAGAAAGGACCCTGTCCATGCAAATCATTGGAAAAGGCACGTTTCACTCACATGAAAATAGTGAAGAAAATCTCTCCTGTTTCATCCCTGTTCAGGTGTTTTTCGTACAGGTGGAAAGGAGCCCAGAAAGCTGCAGAATGCATGAGGATCGTAGTGGAGAATTTGCACATCTGAGTGAGCACATCTGTGCTTTCACAACATATTCCAATTTATGTTCTTTTGAACATCTTGTTTGTGTCCCTCTGTGGCATTTAGTGATGAATGGCCTGCATGAAATAGACTGTATCCTTTTAGATTAGCCAGCTACTCGTGGATTAAAACTAGGGGCTAAAAAATCCCTTGGCCCTCAGGGATGGGGAGAAAAATGTGGCAAAAGAAAAAGAAGCTCTTCCACGCAGAGCGAGTACGGAGGTGTCTCATAAGAACAACATCACAGCTGCTCTGTGTCCTGAGGACAGGCCTGCTTATGTCACTGCGTGCTTACTGTATGTGTAAATCTCGGTGTGTGGGCAGCTGGGGTTGAGGCAAACTTCAAGACCAATTTCATGTTTGTGCCTGTTCTAGTCTGTAGTGTTCCCCTGTGTGTATATTTGCGCAAAGTTCCTGTATGCTTCTGGCCAGCATCAGCGTTGCTGTCAGTAAGTGGGTGCTTGCGAAAGGAAGGTCATGTGGTAGCCAACAGAATTATGTCCAGGTCAGAGATGCACTGTATGGAACCAACCCTTATTACCAGACCATTTCCCTCTGTCCCTGTTGCACACACATAACAGCCATAACATGCAGGCAAGAGGAGGTGGGCAAGCATGGACTCCCGCTCACCATATTCATTATATTGCTGTTATTTGTACGTGGTGCATTTGTAATTTAATCAAAACTCGGAATGACATTGCATGTATTTCTCTATGATATGAAATATTCATGAATAAATGAGAAACGACCAAAGTTACAACATACTCAACAGCTCCTTTATCAAAGCTGTGCTGGTGTGGTTTGATCAAATTTGATTGACAGCAACCAAACAACACAGTCATCACACTGTGATTATAAATATAATGTGTGATATCATCTTTTATCACCTGAGCTCCGTCCACTTGCGCAGAGACAAAACAAAAAAACTTAAATATCTTTTTTACCTTTGGTGAATTATAGTGTGTTCATGCAGTATCCCATCATTTAAAGTATAGCTGATCAAACAATGATGTGCCTGCTTGTGTACTATATCATTTGTTCTGCTGTGTTTGAAAATGAGTAAATTTATCTGACTTACAATGTGGAGCTTCAAGAAGTCTCCAAGACCAGAGGAGCTATCCACCCTCACCAGGACAGCATCCTTCAGGTGTGTGCTGAAGCCGATGGCTAGTCGGTCTGCCCTCGTGCTGGGACGGTCATTTGGTGGCCATGTGTATGTGATCAGTCCACCATCTCGCCCAAATATGTACGTTGTTCCAGCTGGAGGGGAGGGAAAGAAAAGGGAAGAGAGAAGCACAAACAGAAGACATTAATAGTGTATTCCCCCTTGCAACTGTGTACCAGCCGTGAATCACTGACTGTCAACACAAAAACATTATTAACACAGCAAAGCTGGCATCAATGCCGCGTGTACCGAGCACCGTCAGTCTGGAGTGTTTTATTGTGCTGAGTAATGACTTTGCAAAGCAGTGAGCAACATATCACTCTTGAACAGCTCTCAACCACATCTGAGAGTTTAAGCACACTCGTGTCAATTCATGAGTAGGAGAAAATTCAGCGAAAATGAGTGAGGCAGGTACGGGTGCCGCTTCCCTCATAATGCTGCACAATTACTCAGTTTTACTGCTGCGGCCTGTTTCACCTCTAGAAGGAAGAGATACAAGTGAATTTGCAGTCGTGTCCCCAGCGCCCAGGTAACCAGCATGCCAATCGGGCACCTCCTCATCTCCTGTGCTTCATTAGCAGCCCCGAAAGGCAGACGCAGCCGGCAGCATTATTGACTGACTGGTCCAAGTATGCCCTTCTTGTGACCTCCAAACCAGCTATTTCCTGTCTCAACTGCGCTACCTCGTTGTCTTTAGCGGCTGTATGAAAGGCTTGAACATGGCCTTCTAGATGGAAGAGTGCTTCTAATTACCTAGCTATTCACTGACAAAGAGCCTTGCAGCATTATGTCAGTGACCTAGTCAAACTGATGCCTGGAAATGAGTTCTTTTCGACTAATGATGGAAGCGGTCTATTAAAAGTGTGAGTCTGCTCGTGTTTGAAGTTGGTCTCATGTTTTGAGATTAGGAGAGTGTTTAAATCTCATTCTTGATGGAAAAAAACAGGGAAAAGTGTAACTGTGAAGAGAAGGTGTGTATATCTGTGCACAATCATGAACGAATGAGCATGTGATTGGGAAATAAACGCCAGTGAGAAAGCCCTGAGAATGAATGCAGCTGTCGGATTAGCATAAAAACAGCTATCTTCATGAAAAATTAGACAAGGAGCTCCGCTTGTATGTTATGCATTTACATGTGTGAGTGTGAGCGAGAAGGAGAAACAGCGTGAGGGTGTGAGGGAGACGGAGTGTGTTAATATTCATAGGGGCAGGGAGTTAAACAGCCTTAGCTTGAACAATAGATTACAAATCATTCTGACTGTAATTCCAATATTTTCTTGTAAACCAGTTCACGAGGATATAAACCTATCGATAAATTCTGCATTTATTTATATAATTCTGTTGTTTCCTTCCCTCTGGCTTTGCCTTTCATAGCGCGGTGATTAAAGTGTGTCCCTCCACTCTCAAGTTCCTTTTCCAATTTCGTTCCCTCGTTTGAGTCAATACACACTGTCAACCATTAGCTAAACAGAATTGCATCATTAATTAACAATAATGTGATTAACAAATGAGGTCATGACACTCCGATCCATGGCAGGATTTATTGTTTTCATAAACCATAACTTGCATTTGTAATATGTAATGATAGAACACTGTAAGCGTTTTTGTTCTCCTAATGGATAAAGCGCTATGAAGCTTGATGACTTCTACAAAGGAAAAGACATTATGTGTAATATATTTGCGAGGCAGGCATCATTTCTTTTTCATGAAGTCTGGCGGCTACTGAAAACTCTTCTTATTTCGCTAATGCATGTCTGATGCCCGCCCTGACACAGAGCAATCTCCGATTCATGGAGCTCACGCCGGACTGTTGTCACTGTCTCTAAGTTTCCCCCAAGCCACCTAACGCTTGCTCCATGCTCCGGCTTGTTATAATTAAGTGCTTCTAAACCATGTCAGTGTTGGAACTCACTGGGCCCTTAAGCATCCATGGTCCCCCCCTCCGCCGGTCCATTCATACGATTTGACACCCACGTTATCCCGTTGACAGCTTATTTACTGTTGGTGACCTCCAAAAAAGATTTTTAAAAAAAAAGAAGAAACGAAAGAAAAAGCACTTTAATAAAAAAGATTGCTCATTTCTGTGCAGATCTTCCTACAACACTCTCGGCTAAATGGATACACAGTGAGACACCCATGTCAAAGCACCATAGGTCGGTCAACAAAATCGGCTGCTAAATGGTTCCAAAACAGCAAGTGGAGATAATAAGGTTGCCGATATGTGGTAAAGCAGCCTGAAATCCATACAAGCATGTAAGACTAGTGGGGAAAAAAACTCCTTGAGGGACTGTTGAGGATTAGGATACATGGAGAAACATGGCTAATGCACACCTACACAGTTGTGCAGTGGCATAAAATCAGCAGACACGTGCCGGTGTAACTCCAGTGCCGGAGAGTAATTATGCACTGGCTCCATATTTGTTATTTATGTTCCCTCCTGGGACACAGAGTCTGATATGGATCTGTTGTAGTCATTAGATACAGTAGTGTCCTGGAAATTCTTGCCTGTTTGTTGTCTCTTTAATTTGACAAGAGTTTCAGTTTTATTCCCTATTCACCCTCTGTTTAATAGAAAAAATAAAGAAAGAAATTAAAAATGGGGGGGAGGGTAGGTTACAAAGCGCTGGAAAGCGTAGCTCTGCACGATACAAGACCTGTGACACAGAATGCAATTAAGGTTTTCTTTCTTCACGTATTCCCACTTGCATCGGTGTGTGCATCTCAGTGCATGCATTTCCCCCAGAGAGGTCACGGTGTGGAAAATCAAGAGGCAAAGTGTCGGAAGGGTTTTTATTCAAGGCTACTGCAGATCTTGGATCAGACCTCCAGGATGAACTCCTCAACCACAAGCCTCCCCTGTTAAAGGATAATGAATTAATCTGTCCTCATGTTGGACTACATTGAGAGCTGGCTGCTCTCTGCTGTGTCAGTTAACATCAAAGAAGATAAACATTGGCAGATCAAACACTCTGCTTTCATTAAAAATGTAGCACCATCCCAGGAGTTCTCCTGCATTTGGCCAAAGAGGTGTGTGGGATAGTAGACGGCAGAATAGCAAACATGGCCTGTGTGTTATGGAGCCCTCTTGGCATTGTCTTCTCCATGTGTCTATCTGTCCCTGTTATAATGAAGCAGCAGCATATAGCAAACTGACCTACAAGCACTTTGCCTGCGCCTTACAAGCTTATGTTTAGTAAATGATGCAGTGCCAAATAAAGAGACAGACAGGTGTGAGTGAAGGGAAGCGCATTGGCTCGGTGCCTCCGTGTAGCAGCAGTGGGAGGAGAAGGATGCACAAGCCAGGCAGCGTGTTCGACAATACTCCTCAGCTAAGGTCAGGCCTGAAGACTGTCTTTCCTCTAACCTCCAACGCCGCCATCACAGCACGCCTCATATTACCACCTCTGCCGAGAAACTGGGGAGGAATCCAATCATAATTACATAGTTGTGATGGAAATATGAAAAGGAGAGATGACATTATAGATCTGCTTTCTGTCAGCAGCACCTAGCACTTGCGTTTCTCTCTATTCGCTGCCATGGATTCCCGTAATGACTGCTGTGCAAAAATAGATTACCCGAGATGTGGCGTATAGTATGTCTTTTAAAAATTTGTTTTTTGATCATTTCCATGGATCTTTTCAATGGAATTTCAAAATAAGATTCTTCCCTTTTTTCCTCCAAATTCTTTTATATCAAAAGCAAATTGTTTCTCAGGTTTACATGTAACCTATACTGTATATCTTTACAATGGAAATGAGCTGAAACTGACTCACTTCTTCTTGACAAAGTATGTAACAGTTATAAATATACATCCTTAAAACCATGTGAAAGGACACAACTATATTAAGGATAACATCATTTGGACTTATCTCGGGTCTGCTGGTCCTCCTGGGAGGAGTACAATTAAAAGAAGCTTAATGACGGCTATTGGATTACCATTTCAGTTTTCAGAGAAATCATTACCACGATTTATGAGGACACTATTGTCCAATCCAACACTATCGGTATCTGGTAAAGGAGCTATTTCCAATCAATGCCTCTCAAGATTTAGTGCCATGAGGGAAATTTGTGAGTCAACTTGATCAATTTTTTTTCTTCCCGCCTCGAACTACCTTTCTCTCACTGTATTTTACCTTTTGGGACAATTAAATGGTCTAGTAGTTGGGGAGATGAAGTGGTAAATAGAACGTGGGGTTATGAGCTAAACTGTTCAAACACATAGCTAATTAAATGTCTTTTGAGCTGCATGTTCTAACTTGGCAGCAGCTGCGAGGCTGTGAATTACAGAAAGTTGTGTAGGGGCCCCATTTCGTACACTGCCAGTATATAATTAAATGGTACATCACACCCTGTGATCCAAAATAATGGTGCCAATAAACGGATATCTATCAATCTATAATATAAGGAGCGGGAATTCTTATTTGCTCCACAGTGTCATTCTTCACCCGGCAGACTAAATGCATCACATTTTATTCAGATCTTTTGTGACGTGAACCAGCAATAACAGACAAAGGCAAAAAAGGCATGACTTGATTATTTAAATGTCAATGGATGATGTGTCTGAGCTACAATGATATTTTTTCCATTAGCCAGTCTTGTAGCTATTTCAGCAGGACAGAAATATACATGACACAGCAACTTTGAGAACTGATGTCAAAGACCTTTCACATTTGTACTTTACCTGCATGTGGGTGCTTGTGACTGAGCGTGGAGGTTATAAAAGGCAATGTTTACATGGTAACTTTCTGCTGTTTTAAATGAATGTGGATTCATGAAACATGCAGTTCAGATTGTTTGTGCATTTTGCAACTGAGAACAAAGTGTGTTGCTTACTTTGGAAATTATCCAAAGAATATGCAGGTAAATTCAGCTACAAAACTGTCATTCACTTTTGTTTACGTTTACTCTCAATTGGCAAAACCAATCAGAGTAGAAACTGCAGAAACAGAAAGAATTGTCTGATTTGTAACTTTCTGACAGTCCTTAAACTACTCAGCTGCAACATGCCGTTCTGTTAGACATCTTAACTGAATTCAAGCTGAAACTTGAAAAACAACAACAAAAGATCTGTGTTACTATGGACAACCAGACAGCCATTACTGAACTGGACTGAACTGCAGGCTGTGTATAGACAAAGCAGGTAGGAAACAAATTAAACATGCGAGTAGTAAAAATGTATAGTGTAGTGCTTATAATTTTGCTACACTGCACAAAATACATTTTTAAGCATTCTCTACTTCTAGGATTGAGTTGTGTTGTTTTCTTTGAGGTACAGGACTTTATTTTGCAGTGAAAAATGAGTCCACACTGAGTAAAAATGTAGCAGGACCCAAAATTGCTTGGAGTTTCGGAGAGTTCAATGGATAGCATTATTTTGTTTTAATCCATCCATGAAATGGGGTCTATATAAAACTTCCTCAAGGTGTTGTCTTACACATTACATTACATAATTTTCAGTTGAATTCAACTATCTGTATTGATATTTTCGTTGTATGTTTAGTTACAGTAGTGCCTCTCCTATTACTTTTATTTGTTTTCTTTCCTGCCATTTTTTTTTGTTCACTGCTGCTGCTATTGTAAATGTAAAACATCTGTTCTTTAAACCGGAGGATGTGTCCCTGGATAGATTGTAAGCACTGTACTTTCCTGTCAGTGCATGGTGAGGCTTTGTGTTGGCGAGGTGACATTTCTGTCGACGTTTTTCTCATTTGGTGTTCTGGCGACATGCTGTGAACTTTACTGCTCCAAAGCAGGAGGAGAGGAGCCATTGTGTTAACCGTCTTGGCTTGTCTCGCTCACCATCTGAATCCACGCCGAATGCTGGTGTGCGATGAACTGCAGTCACATTTCTGTGCTACTTTATCCAATCATGTGTGTATGTACAGATACTACTCATAGACTTACCAAGTCCTTTTGTGGATATGTAGGCCAATTTGACTTTGATGTAATTCCCTCAAGCAGTAAAAATAGCTTAATTTTTTCACTCCAAGTGAATCCACATGTGGCTGTACTCTGAATAAGGAACAGGCTGGTGGATGCACCTTTCCCAAAGCCACACTGTCCCTGGAGCTGGCCGCTGGTTCCATTTGGCTCTTCACCTAATGTCAATGAACCATTTCTTTCATTTCGCAATGAAGCTCTTAACAGCAGTACAGCTCAGTGCCCTAATATGTTATCTCCTCCCAAGCTAATTAAATTTAGTGCCATAAATTCGCTTGTGGCAATTTTGCACCTTTTGCACAAGGACACGGGTTTCCTCTTGAGAGAGCTTTTTTTTCTGGTAGATCCCTTTTGTACTGTGCATCAGATTTGCCAGAGCTTTGTAGCTCAGAGAACACTGCTTTGACCAGTGCTGAAAAACACATCTATGGAAAATTTAGTCTGACCTGTTGCCAAGAGTGCCACATGTGCACTGTGAATGTCTGGTCATGACAAAAGTCGGTTTCTACACCCTCTGACATAGCTTTAGTTTGTCTACTGATGTACAAAAATAGAGCCATGAGTATTTGAGGTCAACTCAGGACGGAAAATATTCAAATTATCTAAATGAAAATGTCAAAAAATATTACTTTTAAGTTGAGAAGGCACACTGTTGTTGCCCCAAAATGGCAATGTTAAATGTAGTCGAGTCTCAAGCTCGTAACTTGGGCAGGCTTGTTATAGCTTTTGTTTAACCTTTATCTAGGACAGTAATATACCCTTTTCAGTCTAGTTTTTGTCCTTAGTTGACTTCTGCTTTTATTTGAATGTTTAGTTTTCATGCTCTGCTGCTCTTAGAAAAGGATTTCACAGTGTGAAGGTGACTGTTGTGGTATGTTATATTTGGAGTATTGTAAATGGTGAATGGAGTTACAGTAATTAATTTTAAAAAATGTGTTTACTCGTTATTGTTGCCTTGTCTTGACGAAATGATTAAAAATGAGCAATAATAATTATCTGGAAACACTTTATTTCAATCATTTAGATAATTATAGCATTGCATAAAAAACAATGCCTGCAAAAAAGGTAAACAGATCTTTCTGTCACGTGTCACAATTGTAACCGAATGCTTTGACATGTTTGGTGATTAATTGCATGTCACCTTTGACTGGCAGCTTCTGTATGCTGGAATAATTAAGCACAGAGAACAACAGCAGCTCTGGAAATGTGAAAGCAATTGTGCTTGTTAGTTGGAGTCGCCTTTTACAGCACAGCCCCTGGTTGTCCGTCCTTGTGGGTGCAAATGAAAGAATTTCTGCTGGACAATGAGAGCTGGAGAGTGAGGTATAGTGGATGCAACTGGATCCCTGTGGCCAGCCCCCCAAACCCAATCTCTATTTCTATATCTGTCCATTGTTCCATTGCAGTATAGCGAGGTCCTTTCAACAATTTAAACCTCACTCTCAAGCGTTGATCCTGGAAAAAAAGAAACCATTCTCCATCTTTACTGGTGTGTGAGCAGCCCTTTGGGAAACTAAAAAGACTATGGATTGTTGACTTGTCTTAATCCTCTCTCAGCACAAACAACTGCCTCCCTTATAATAGGATAGGCAGTTAGAACAGAACCAGCAGGCATGGGAAAAGGTTTGATCACAGGTTGGAAGCTGGAACAATCCTGTGCAACTCAGACGACGGCAGAACTAACTTTTGATGTGATCATTTAAATTAAACATGAGTGGCCAGGATTCCCTTCGCCAAGGTGAAAATACAGGATCATGCGAGAATCCCATCCATTCCATACATTATTTCAGTTCTGCTACAGCGCAGAGCCAAAACATTTACTGTGCAAGCGAGAGGTAGGAACTCGGAGCAATTTTGCCAGCCGGTCTATAACTGCCGCAGTTCTGTCGTGAAACTAACTCATAACATAAAATACTGCATACTCTGCCACATTCTGCTTCGCTTCTTGCCACGTTTCCCCCCCACCCCTCTTTTTTAAGTGATAAATCCTCCCTTCAGTCTTTATCAGAAGGCTCGAGCTAAGCTATTCTCTTTGCAGTCAGCAGAAAGCAGAGTGGACAGAGGTGCTAAATCAACCCAGAGTGCAGACTGCCTGCTTATTTTGTGTTGGCTTAATAAGTCTGGGCATATTGGCATGTATACAGCACAGTCGATACAAACTTTTACAGTTCATTGCCCGGAGACTAATCTTCACCATCGGCCAATAGTGGATCGCTTATATCTACAGTTAGGAACAGAGATATAATATGCACCCTTACTTTTATGCACTGGAGTATTTCAAGAACAAAAAAATCTAATGTTTTGACAACTATAACTGCAATTAAATACAATTGATTTGCAGAATAATGAATAACCTCAAGGAAAACATGGATAATAAACAGCTGCATATGAAACAAAAAAAAATTAAAGTCCTTATGCAGTTCCCTCACTCTTTAGGCTGGACTAGGCAAATATTCTAATTAGCTCCTTTCCACAGTATTGTTTTAACAATATCCAGTGACCTATAAGCCTTAAGCTCCTTCTAATGAAGACAATCCCAAAGCAGCAATTCCGCATAGGACAGCTGACAGTGTCCAACCTGCCTTCATAAGCTGCAAAGGATTAATCCTCTCCCTCTTTTCCCCTTTCCCCTCTCTGCTTTGCTAATTTGATGTAATTAAATTAAGTGGAGACTAAAAGTGGGGCATTGCTGCTTGCCCCCATGATTGGTCATCCTTATTAGAGGGTATAAGATACAGGCTCCAAAATTATAGGAGCAACGAAACCTAATAAACACTAGGAGAGAGAGAGGAAAGCATAGTAGCACTTAAGTCAGACCTCAAGGCGAGTACAGTACAAAATGACCGCACCAAAGAGGAAGGAGGGAGAGGGAGGGAAACAGAGAAATAGAAAAAGAGCACTGATTAGAGCAGTTTTATATATTTTTTTCTTTCTGCAAGGCAAAACTGAGGAAACAAATCAGATAATTCATCAAGATTCACAGTAGATTTAAAAAAATTGGGTTCAAATTTGTTCAAATTACTCCTAATACAATACCAAAAAAGGCCATATGTGAGTTAATAAGCTAATAATCTTGCAATCTAAATTAGCAAGTGTTAAAGCAAATTCTGTGACCCGATTAGGAAATTCCAGCTACATTGTGACTGCAAATGTTTTCATCCTACACTGTGTGTTATAGGCTTTTTATAGGGCTGTGTGCGTATTAATTTCAATTTCATTTTTCATGCTGCTAATCAAAATTGAAACCCAATAATAGCTGCGGGGTAACCGGGTCTATCTGGGGAGCAGTAAGACCTCATTTGGCAATACTTGGATCACAATTTGGTACAGTGAAGTCCAGTATGTGAAGAAGTTTGATAAAAAAAATATATCTGACTTGACATTATAGCTTATATAAATTATAGGTTACAGGATCTGAAGCGAGAATTGATTGTAATATAGCAATAAAACAACAAAAAATGAGGAAATCAATACAAAATGGCGCTAACTTTGCAAGATATCCACTTGGTTAAAGCCTGTTATTAGCTTCAACTCTTTCCATGATTATTATTTACATATTTCAGTAACTCTTTCAACATGTGATGTATTCGATGTGATGTATTAAGACAGACTCTGGATCCATCCCTCAAGTATCCCTAAAGTATCTATAGTCTGATAGAAATTGCAAATCAAAAAAATCTAGCCCTGTAACATACTGTTGCAGCACTCCACCATATTTTATCCTCACACTGCTCTGAAGAGATAAGCCTTCACCTCATCATGACGGGGCCCCGGGGTAGCCATACCAACCACCCTCGCTCTTCATGGCAGGGGACCATCAATTCATGGTTGAGGTAAAGTTCTACCCCCTGGGCTGGTAACATTATGCCATGAATGCTCAGTCGACCAGTGTCACTCACACCCTTTTGCCCCCTCCTCGGCCCTGCTCACTTCCCCTAAGTCCTAAGTGATACATGAGCCCCTGCCTTGTGGAGCAGAATGGCCCATCCAGGCAGAGCTGACAAGACCCAGTGTCTTAATGGAGCAATACACCAAACGGGCCCTTTGTTACCCTGACCAGCTGCATATCTGCCTCCCCCGCCAACAGCCTTGGCTCTCATAGAAGTGTCTCACAGTATCGACAGCTTCTAATTTACTCTCTCATCATCACTTGCCTCATTTGCTCCTCAGACACAATGCTCCCTTTCTCTCGGTTCAGGTCAGCCATTTTGTTTGCCAGTAATTTGTTGATTAGATTTTTCTGCATCCAGTGTTTAATTTGTGCGCCAGCCAACAGACGTATCAGAGTTAGACTTAAAGAAAAATCAAGCATCAGTCAATTCTCCGCGTTTTTCATTCCCACTTAAAAGCCCGTCTGACTGATTATGTGCCATTCTGACATCAGTACATTATTTAGTTGCAGTGTGTCTGTGTGCTAGCATGTACCGAACATCACAGCCTCCAAATGGTCTCTAGAAGCTGTTGTCTTCTCTATTAGGGGGCCAACAGATGTGGAGTATGACTGCAGTTCTAATTACTGAAAAAGACAAGTGTGGGGGATAATTACACAGTGGAAGTGAGGCAGAAAACAGAGTCCAGGGCCAAAGCTCTGATCTGAGACTAGAGAGAACGCTCGCTGCCCATCACCATATGCAGCCCAAACTGCATCAGCACAAATACTGCTCTCACAAAGGACCTGCTTTAAGAACACACAGAGCTACTGTGCTTTACTGAGCACAATCCAACGTTAGCACTATTCATGAAAGCAAATGATATAGCAGTCTGTACTATACCTGCATCATTACAAAATGCTTGTAAGGGAATGTTTTAAAAAAAATTAATACACCTGCATCTCTGTATCTGCATTTAAAGGAAAATATCAGGTAAAGCTTTCGACAATGTCCTCTTTATTTATGAAGTCACTGTTCAACTTGAAGCGATGTGCATGTGCAGTCCACACCTCAAAAATAGAGCATAAACAACACTTTCAAACTAGCAGTTCCTGTTTCACACATTTACAGTAGGTTGGTGCACACAATGCGCATGCACATGCAGATAAAAATGTGCACTATACCTCTTATGTTATACCATAAAACATGTCTATTCCACAGGCTAATCTTCATGCTGTCCCTGTATGACACGCCTTCATTTTTTACAGTTTATTCTTTTTGTAAGCCTGTACCCACGAGACAACAAGACGGCAGGCCTTGGCCTTAATTGCAGGATTAAACATCTGCTTTGCCTATTGCTGAGTAGCCTCACTTTGTAAGTGAGCTTAATAAGTGGTGAGATATTATCTAATTAGCTGCATATCTTATGGAAATGATACTGTACAATAAAATTCATCTGGAGAAGATCAAGAGGGAAAAAAACGACGCACCAAAATAAGCACACCGCATGTGCTGTCGAGGTGAGAGGGAGTTTTTGTCGTGTGGCACAGCTCCTGCCTTTGCAACTTATATACAGCTCTGCCTCCCCCTTATCAACAGGCAATGTAGGAAGACCATAAGAGAGCTGTGCTGTCCTCTATCTCACACCAATACCACGTATCTACAAACAAATAAATACATAAACACAGAAAAAAAGGAATATGCGTGGGTATGCATTGTATTTCTACACTGTGTTGCAAAATATATGCTAATATTAGCTTGCACTTAGGTGTTAGGCAGGCGTGTTTTTATCAGCCCCTGCCAGCAGGCCCGAGGCTCTAAGAGATGGAAGGAGCAATGAGGAAGGTGAAATCCCACACAATCCTATTAGAGTGGATTAGGGGGCAGCTTTTTTTCTGTTGCCACTCTGCTGCAGGTGAGCAATTGTAAATTGCAAAGAAAGAATAGTTATGACATGGCTGGTTCTTATGGGGGCCTCCTATTGTGACACAGGGCAGCGATTCGCTTTTTAAACCTTTCATTTTTCGGGACTATCATTAAGCCAACATACATGATAACAAAGTTGTTAGGTAATGATTTGTAAGCTAAGAATAATTATAATGCTGTCAATCAAACCACCCACATAGAAAGATGAGGACGGAGGTTTTTTTTCCCCTTCCAAAACAGTAGTGTGAAATTTAAGTAGAGGCTTGTTATCGATCGGATGATCAATGGCAATCATACATTTTCGTCTTTTGCAAGCTGGCTTTTGCAGAAACCCATCCTCTGTGGCCTCTCCTGTGGTTGAGGTTATCAGGTTGAAAATTCCACCCTCATTCTTGGCTTTTTTTCTCCCAATGACCTTTCCCAGAACCAATTAGTCCATTATTATGGAAGTTTTTACTTTACAGTTGAAATTACTGTACACCATTACGTTTTCATACCGTCCAAGTGCATAGTTTTATGACCCACTTTAAATTCAAACCATTGATATGTTACACTGTATCAATGAAACCCTCCCCAACGTGCAGATCTGCATATCGCTTAAACTAACCGCATTCACACTCGGTTGTGACAGTGATTCAAAGTGATGAAAGAGATGAGAGATGATTTGGTAGAGTCTTGCTCTTTGTGTGCGCAGCAAACTTGTGTGCGTTTCTTAGCGAGCGTGCATGAGTGTGTGTGTGTGTGTGTGTGTGTGTGTGTGTATACACAGGCTTGACTGGCTGAGATAGCTGCCGCCTCATTATGATGACAGAGAATGAGGCTTCTCTGGGGTGACTGAACTCAATTCAGATTAGATAAAAAAGTGGGCTTTTGCATTCTTGATATTCACTTTATTTATGTCGATATATATATATATATATATATGTGTGTGTGTGTACGTGTGTGTGTGTGTGTGTAATTTTTTCCTTTCTTTTGTCACTCCCCTGGGAAATGGAGATGCTTTTATAGAGTCAATCAGAAAGGGCTGTGGAGAACTATTTAAGCCGTTTCATTAGTGTCTTTAACACCTTGACCTGCACTACAGCTGCATTCACTCCTCCACAGCCCTTCAAACAAGCAAAACCAGTCGTCGAGAATCATTCATTTTTCAATTAATCTAAGGATACCCATGTTTTTCTGAATCTGGTGTCGCATGTTAGTGTTACGGTGACATACCGTTACTGACTGTAGAATTAACCGATATGTAAAATCAACACTGCATTATTTAAGATTTTACTGTATATGCTTTTTCTGCCATTTCCATGCATAAATGATTTGTTTCCTGCACCACACTTGTAGATGTCACATGTTTAAAACACTAGCAAGTAACCAGACAACTACTCATTTGAAGTCTTTTTTTTCTTTTTTTAGAAAAATTACCTTCAGAGAAAGAAAGCCAGAGGAGTAAACAGACAGGATGAACAAGAAAAAGAGGTATGTGATGAAAGAAGATGCTGTTGATGATGAATCACTAAGTGCCTCATGGGTAAAGAGCTTCCTGACTCAAACTTATCCAGGACCTATGCATGTGAGGGGAGCAGACATCCCCTTGAGTCAAAGGAAGGGGGGCTCTTTTTTTCCTCTCTCCCTTCCCATCTTCCAAGTCTCTAATCCGAAACCGGACACATTACTCAGCCGACCTCTCCCTGCCCACCGCACGCACAGTCAGGTCTCATTTCCCTTCATGCCAACCATAGCCTGGTCACCGCTGAAACCACACAGACCACTGCAGGCACAAAAGGCTGCCCACTCTGTCTGCTTGGATGGGCTCTGTAGACCAGCGAGGAGGCTGGGGGGTGGGTTAGGCGGAGTGGTCAAGAAGAGATGAAATGCAAGGAGGAGGAAGGAAGGAAAGAAGGATGTTGGGGAGAAAGAGAGCAAGCGAGTATCATTAGATGCAAGTAGGTTAAAGACCCGAAGCAGGCACAAAAAAGGGGTGTTTGTGTTCTCATACATCAGAAGAAGAGGAGAATGAAACGACTGCAATCTTCACTCTCTCATTCATGGGTCAATAACTGCCTATGCTCCCTCTAGAGCAGAGGAACATGTACTCAGATCCGTATCAGGGCAGCTATCATCTCCACTGCCTCACAGAAGCAAAGATACTGTCATCCCCACACTATCGCGGAATGACATCAGCTCAGAGACATGGGAGTAATTATATTATACAAGCCCAAAACACACCGGCAGCAAGGCAACACCAGAGACCATCAACTTTCTCCCTCCTCTGCCTCTTTTTTTTCCTTTCCCTCTTCTTTTCTTTCTTCACCCTTCATCTCTTGTTCTTTACTCCGTCTTCTTTTGTTTCTTCCCTCTATCTTTCTCCCCACTCATCTGTTCTCTGCAGCAGTGCCAGCACCAACGAGCACCATCTCTAATCTGTTCAACCATTAGCTCTGAAGCTGGAGAGCATTCAAATTGATCATAATCGCTTAAATTGCTTCACCGACTTTGATCTAAACCACCAAGTTTCAAAATACAAAAGGCACTTGTGCAGAAGTTCAATGGAGCAGGTGTGAGGTGGAGGTCTTCCCTCAGAAGTGTACTGCATAATGATCACAAGTCTGGAGGTTGGCTTCCCCCTGCTAAACATATGTGTGATGACTCTAAGAGGACACATAGTGAGAATGTGGCAGGTACATTTTGCTCAGACAGCGGGAATTGTCGTATCACTTCATATCACTGACTTCTGCATTTGCCAGTACAAGTTGGAAGTAGGATATACGGAAATACCTTTAGAATCAATTTTCTCATTAACAACTGATTCATAGTTTAGGCTATAAAAATTCCTATTGATTAGATCATTTAATCTATCCCCTCTCAATAAACAAGAACAGCAGGTGCAGAAGAAAATATGATAACCTAGTTATCCAGTGTATTGAGTACCATATCTATCTCTGGGAAAGAAGAGTATCACCTCTGGGAGTCTATCCATGATGAATGGTATGTCTGCTACTCAGAGTTGATATTGTCTGAACCTCATTACTGCTAGCCCTAAACAAACAATGCATCACACTCCAACACAATTTCATACATCCTGACCATGGTAATTTTCTTTTTCTTGCCACATAAATCAATGACAGACATTCAGGTTCAATACAAGGGAAACAAAGGATGCTTTCTCTTACAGTATGCTGATATATATACATCCTGAAATCACTTAGAAGAATTTTGCACTCACACCCTGACAGTGTTTGGGAGAAATGGATGGATAGCCCACCACAGTGCAGCCCACCATAGGGCAGCCAGAAGTGCTAAATTTAGCCACATACTAAGTGAAAAAGCACATTTTCATGAAGTGGAAACAGAGGCAATTTGCATATAGAACTAACTGTCAGCATTCTATTAGCTTTGTTTGGTCTAATCACTTGAGACAATGTTAAATGCACTGTGACAATAGCGGTGAAAGGCAGGTACAGTTACATAAGTATTGCAAATAGGATTAGATTTTAATATTGATGATGACACCAAAAGCTATATGAGAGAGAGAGACAGAAGGGTGGAGGCCGAGAAAAAGAGAGCAACTGATGACAACATGAGGCCTGCTGTTTTAATACTTAGAAATTGAAAGCCAGAGTGTTAAATCAAACCTGAAGGGCTGTGGGTCTTGAATTTACTGAAAAAACTTGAGCCTGACGTGTTTAATTCCAGCACTGAATGCACACCCCATGTAAAAAACAAGCCCCATGGAAATCAAACCAATTGCAACACAGCTAAGACAACAATACTGGGGCTTTACAACAGCAGGCTTTGTCCTGGAGCCAGGTACCATGTTTAACAGCGTGTCTCCCAGTTTGCATTTCTGCACCCTCTGTGCTGATCAACCAAAAATTTAATCATGTTACTGAGAAAGCTTCTTCTTCGGGCCCCCGCAAGCTCTCACTCGTGATCGCGGCACAAAAGGTGCAGCCACAACAGCTATGATATTAAGTCATTGAAATCTGCCTGAAAGCACCACATGCCCCCGAGGTCCTTAAGGAGAGCAGGAGGCAAACACAGTGTTGTCCGCCCCAGACAGGTCACAGCAGAGTGGCCTAATTGCCTCTCTTGTTGTCTCAGTAGGCTGGCAAACCTCCCATCTCCCTCATCATCACTGAGAAGCTCCGACTCCCTCTTTCGAACAGGTTTAACTCGGCTCGCTGATCCAGACTCCAGCCTTGTTTCCGAGTTGCTCCCGTGTCCAATAAAATGCCAGTATTACTCTGTAATGTAGTTGTCACTCGCAATTCAATGAGTTGTACTGTTAAACTTAAACATTAGAGAGTCCAGAGCATTACAGTGGAGCTTTGCTGTATATTTGTTAAACACTGTCTACTCAGTGAAACCCAGGGTATCTCAGCATTACGTCAGTGTTACACTGATAGTGATTACGTCACTCAAAAATGCCTGGGCAGTATATAAAAGCAGAAAAGGGAATATTTTGGTCTTCTAAGTGACGTGCTGCCTAAATCTGAAGCATTAACGTCACTCAGGAGTTTGAGTGAAATCCACACAGTCAATCCAAGCACAGACAAGTAAAGCAAAAAAAAAAAAGTAGAAAAAAAGAAGAAAAAACCTGCAGCATTTCTAAAAACCATTCTGTATTGAGGCAAGCACACTGCAGTCTGCCACAAATACTTTGGGTAGGAGTTATATAATTCCTCATAGATTCTTCCTCATTCCTTCCCCTCTCCACTCCTAATGCTTGTGTCATGAACCCTCTTGCCACACGTTGTAAAGGGGGCCCCATCTACACTCCACGCTGGGCAGGGGCCAGGAGCGGCTCGGTACCCTGCAGAGCTGGAGGCAACACATCTTTGTCTATTCCAAACACCCAGGGGCAACATGGAGCGCCACAACGTTCTAATCCTGTCTAATCTGGACACAGTGGAGCATCTGGAGATAGGGATATGGCTAATCTCAGACATGGAGGGCACTTTGCTGAGACAGAAAAAAAGGGGATGGGTCTAAGCTAGGCTCGCCCTGCCTTACAGAGCTGCGTGTGGATCTTTGGGGATTCTTAAGCACAGAAAAAAAAGATGATATTTAGTAATATTTCAGGCTTGAATCAAAAGTTATGTACAGCAAAGAGTAAACAAAGAAAGTTAAGATCAAGAAGTCACTGTACACAGCAGAAGCAGTGATGGTAAGACAATACTTACTGTGTCCTGCTCTTAGAGATGCAGGTGATCTGTGGATAGCAATAGGCACAATATGGTGACGCTTGTTTCCATGGGAGAGGTGAATGTGGTGGAGACTCTCCACAGCACCTGGTTCTGACCCGGCCACAAAGCCCAGGGCAATGATCCACAAGGCCAGATGGGTGATTGAAGCTGAATTCCGGTTTAGGGGCTCTGCAACGGGCCTCAGGGGAGCAAACTGTGTCCTCCAGCCTCTGAACATCTTCCCTGAGTGGCCAGATGAGGCTTCAGATCAAGGTGGAACTTCAGTGAGCCTTACAGCCCCATACTTCTCACCTTGCCAAATCTCACTACGGCCAGAGACACTCACACAGATCCACAGAGAAAGAAGAAGAAGAAGAAGAAGGAAAAAAAAGCAAAAGGGACACCACACAAAATGTCGGTTGTGGGAGAAAAAAAAAAGCCTCTCGCTGTTCTCCACTGAGTTAAGAAATCCGTAGCAGCACCCAGGTAGATGAAGGAGTATCATAAATCATCATACGAAAACAATCAAAAACATTCACTCAAGAAAATTAGGGCAACCTCAAGCAGCAATGGAGAATTCCCAGCTTGCTCCAATTCCCCTTAGTTCCCTTGTTCTCTCTGTTTTTTCTTTTTATCCTTCTGTTAAGCCCTCACAAAATTAGAAACATCTTCCGACCAAAAAAACTGTTAATATTCCAAAAAACTCAATTGCCAGGAAAAGAAGAAAGCCTACTTATGGGTAGCCTGACAGCACCTGTGCAAAGTGGATCTCTTCAGAAAATGAACCCAGACATTCTGAGTTTCCCTCCTTTTCCTCCTCCTGTGGTCTCAAAGGATGTCCAGAGGAATGGGACCATAGTTAAATCCGAGTCTCATTTGCATGTGTCGGACAGCTGCAGCAGCGCGCGGTAGACTGCGAGATTGCACCTGTAAGTTGTGCCAAGTAGCGCACCCGTTCCCCATCTAGAGATATCTGCTCTCAGTGAGACCAGGCGATAGCAACGGCAGTACCTGAGAGAGCAGCCCTGGGCAGGAACACACACTCACACACAGGCAGCATCGACAGCGCCGTTCCAGAAGATGTGCGCAAGAGGAAGAAGGGAGAGAGAGGAGGAGGAGGAGGAGATGGAGGAGGAGGACAGAGGGAGGGGGAGCCTCAACAGCCAGCCAGGAAGCAGGAGGGAGAGCTGCTATGCAAATGGGCAGCATTCACATAGCGAATCACTGGAGCCTGAGTGCATTGCAGAGGAAGAGCCTATTTAGGCAGAATAGCAGGAATTGAAGCTATGTCCCCCAGCCCTGATTCCTTTCACAGTCTCCCTCTGCTCTCCCTGTTCAGTCTTTTTCAATCCACTCTCCTGTGTGGACATTCTTCACCAGTGAAAAGCGGGAGAAAAAAAAAAAGCAAACGAGACTGAGGGACAGGCTAGATTCATTCCTGTTTCTACTTTTATCATCTCATCTCTCAGCAGTCCTCCTCCTGCTCCTCTCCCTCTCTTTCTTTTGTGCCTCCCTCCTTTTCTTTCACTGTCTTTAATTTTAGTGAAGTTGACTGATAATAGTCTTGTGAATATAAAAAATTGAAGCCCAGCAGTCCAACTAAATCCTTGCCTCTCCATCGCCCAGGAAAACTGTTTCCTTTAGGTGCTCAACCTACTGGACTCTGCAGTCTATCGTTAGCAGATTTTGCAAGAGTGATGATGCTGCAGCTCATATACTGTAGACAACTCTCTCCCTCTCTCTCACTCTCTCTCTCTCTCTCTCACAAACATATGAACACACTCGTATACGGGAGCACACACACACACATATGTAAACAAAGCACGCACAGTGCCAAAGCTGGCAGTTGAGAACTGTCCACAGAGAGGGTGCTGAATCTGGGCAAGTCTGCCTTGCCTGCTAATAAAAGACCATTTCTCACAAGAGAGGGAAGGCTGATCGCAGACTCACTGTGCAGCGGGGTTACAGGAATGTAGAGAACATGTGGACATAAAAGCCCTGCTGATAAACACAATCCGGTTCAGCTGGGAAGTGTGCTCAGTGTTCAGAGTTCAGGACTGGAGAGCACAAGGCTCAGCTGCAGTGTGCCTGCTTCTGTTTGCACACTGGCCATTCAACATCCTCCCCTTCGAAACGCTGTGTTCTAAGCTGAGGGGAATAAAAAAAACTGTAAGCACTGCTGAGCTGATCTTTACGGTTTACAGGGAATACACAGGCATTTCATGCCCAAAGAAAGCCAACTTAGCCGGCGTGACACAGAGGATAATATGTCCTTCTCCATTTTCTTTCCCAGTTGACTGTTCACAGAAGCTTCAAGGAAAGCACGAACCAAACAAATGAACATTAATGATGAACATTTCAAATTATTCATTTTGAGTACAAATACCAATAGAAAATTGAAGCCTCAGTTCCGAAGGCATAGTTGCTGTAATCTGAATTTGAATGTAGGAAGAAAGATGAGAGCCGACACTTTATTGTTATAAAATGAACATAATCGGTAAGATGACTATAATCTGCCATCTGGCAGGAGGACAGATGAGGATACCTATTATTTCTCACTGGTATCTGGTACTGTGTTCCTATATTGCAGTAAAAAGCAAAAACAAACCAGATGCTGCAGACATTAGACAACTGTGTTGTTCTCACCTTGTAGAATCTCAATAACTTGGTGCAGCCACCTGGTGCTAAAAAGTCAGCAGCATGGAACCACGGCTCTGTTCTCATTTGCAATGGTGAAAAGGAATGTTCCTGTTGAATGTGTTTACACTTTTATAATTATCAGCAGTGCAATCTGCATAATTACACCTAATAAGGCAATCTATCAGGGCTGCTTGCCAAGGACAACAACCTGACTTACTATGTCCTCAACTGTAAAGTTTTACAGACAAAGGGGGACTTTAATTGACAAAGCTTAATATCAGGGGACAAAAAAGTGTAATGTGTGCATATGCTCACATTATCTTGAAGTTTGCACTGGTTTTGTATGGGTTAGTATTACAACACCTAAAGTTAATGACATCAGCAGTGAGGTGATACTTTTATCAGGTCTACTTACTTGTTCATTTGTGCCCCCAAGTGGCAGAATTCTAAAGTGCATAGAAGATGTTCAGGTTTATCAAAAAGCCACAAAGCTTATGCTTTACATATCCAGGAAAACGGAAGAGTCTTAGTATTCAGCAAGATTAAATAATAGTAAAGCCTCACCGATGCATCATATTATTCCAGATATTCCAACTGTAAAAGAAGACAATGAGCTGTTATTTGATATGCTGATTGATTCCTATAAGATGACCTGGAATAGGGATTCAAATTGTTTTCCCTGACAAACTGAATAACTGAAGTATAAGACGGGAGAAAAAACGGAGGCCGTGGATATAGCTTCAGGGAACACATTCACAACTAAATTCCTTTTGCCTGCACAAAAGCAAACACCTGGGACCACAATATAAACTAATTCCAGTGCAGTTACAGATCTCAGCTGCTTTAACCAGATGATTGTACAGCGTTAGCCACAAAATGAGAAAATCCTTTTCTACAAGTAAACTTTCCCCATTAAAGGGCGTTTGTTGATTTCCTATTGTGTTCTGACTCCAGCTCCTGTTAGTGAGATGTCTTCTTGACAGAGAGCCAAAAACAGCTTGTCTTTGTTTCCATTTAAGACCCAAAGGATTGTATCTCTGATGCATGTGATGCTTTGAGCACATTTCCCCTTTTGGATCTACAACTCTCAGTTTTTCTTTGTTTATTTTTAAGGCATGGAGAGTTATCTAAAAAGCAAACAGGGAGAAAAAAAAAATCTTGAGAAATCTTTTGGAAAGTGTGGCCGACTTTTTCGCCGCCCAAACTGAGTGATCAGTAAGCAGACAAATTTGTCTCGGATGTAGTAATGTCTTGGAGAGCAAAAAAAAAAGAAAAAAAAAACTATAAAAGCACAAGACTAGTCTTTGTTACTCACTTAAGACTGCAGCCACAGTGCAGTGAGCTGATGAGATGATTTTTGGAGGACTGGAGGGAAACTGGAGGGAGAGCAGCAGATGGGTGGTCTAAGAGTACCTGACCCGACTGGAGCAAGGTCTTTAAATCAGTTAAAGAGCCATCAGGCGACACTTTATCACACATAGAGAGACTCTTTAGAGAGGGCCAGACACTTAGAGCCACTTTGACAGCGATGCTTCTCCTCTTCAAGAGCCACTATTGTGTTTACTGTTGGCAATACGGGGAACTAGCCGACATCTAGTTGTGTATTATTTCAATTAACACATTCAGCATAATATTTAAAGGTGTAGGATCACAACACCCTGCTGCTGTTTTCTAAGCAGGTGCAGTTTAGTGCATTAGATGCTATTGTTGGCTCAGAACAAATCAAGCATGCAAACCAAGTCAAGCGTGACCCAGGTATACCTGTTGTGTGCTGGAGTGACACATCTGTGTCAGCCTCAGCAACATATGCGTCCCTGTGAATGAGAGCATTTGGAGGTCTGTATCTCTGGGGAATACTGTAAACTAACATAGAGAATGCATTGTAGTGAACATAGTGTATTAAAGGCTGGGAAAGAATCCCAGTACGTTTATCTGATCAGCTGAGAAATTTAAAAAACTAGGAGTCAATCTTCTCAAGGATATAAAGCAACAGTGACCACTAGAGCAACCAATTATAGTTGGTTACAATCTGATTTCTAGTTTGATGCACACAAGTGAACAACCAATGCAGCAGACAGCTGTTAAAGCCACATCCTCCATGCTTCACAAAGACATAGGTATTCAACACTAATATTCCCTGTCAAACACTGACATGCAATATTAAACCTGAGCTCTTTGCACAACTGAGGGTTTTCTGTGAATATCAAACGTGTCATTACTCATCCAAACAGGCATCGCAAACACTGCAGAGAGCAAGACAGAGGGGCACACAATGCACTGATGATAATGTGCGCAAGTGTACGGAAATAGAAAAACAGTGCCGCCTTAGTCATCCCGAGATGTGACATGATAAGAACAGACAGATACAGGGAGTAAACACTCAATACAAACACACAAGCTGTACAGTGTTTCAACACAGAGGGAGGCCGGAGTGTCAATACTGTTTGTGTTCGCAGAGGATGCTGCATCAGGGTGTCTGTCTTTTAGATTACTCTACCATATCAGTTAGCGTGAGTGGCATAAACTCTGACCTCCACAGGTCGAAAAAGTCATCAACTTGCTGGTTTCCAATTCATCTGCACCCCAGCATCTGTTGCTGTGCTGCAAAGCCCTGTCAGGTTTAAATGATGACTGTAGCCATGACTACTCATCATTAAGTGATTAGCTCTTTCTACGAATAGCTATCTCTCATGCATGTTCTGTTGTTACACAGTCTATGATTATTATATTGAATAAATAGAGCATATGTAAGCTGAGAGAAATCTGCAAATGTCACGGTTTATGTAAAACGCAGCAGTCCTTATGCACAACGTAGCGATATGCGCCGCACACACTGTTCATTATGCAAGCTGAGAAGGCAACATAAATAACAGCACTCAAGCTGATAAAACAGCCCCTTAATAGGAAATAATGCACATTTAGTGTTGTAAAATCAAATCTGCAAATGGCAGCACATGGTGGTGTAATGGAATGACTTCATTTGCACTTAGAACAAAACAAAGAAACAAAACTCTGCATCAATTCCCATTCATCCTCACACTAATTCTGTCTCAATTGACTTAGACATTATAATTAATTTAATGGAGCTACTAAATGAAGTTAAAAATAGCTTCATTTAGTAGCTATTTTTTGATAACGTTAATAGTGAAAGTTATTTGGCTTGATTTTTGTGCTTACATGCTGCAGCGTCTTTAATGTGGATATGCCAGTTTAAGGAAGCCACACTGTCTTGAGGTGTACAAGTAAATATGTAACTCTAGCACATCCAACCTAATGCAGAAATTGCCCTGCACCACAATTTATCATCATAAATGCACAGTGGCATGGTTATAGTCAAATAATGATACAGTTTTCTCTTCACTTGTTAGGAATAAACACATATAAATACACACAGACTAGACACCACCATGCACCCACTGCACAGAGTGTCCTTTCCATTACCACAACTGGAGCAGGTCCAAACAACATATATGGGAGATAAACAGATGGAATTTTGTTTTTCATTGCACACTGAGCTGTTTGTATAGCCAATAGCTTCCTTTTTCTCCTTTCACTCATTGGATTCTGCTGGCAAAGGCATGCTCTGGAATCTGCCTGATGTGACCAACTGGCATTTCTCCCCCCCTCCTAATGCATAAACGATGCCACAACAGAGTTATTCATTTCCATAAATCCATTTAAATACACATTAAGATCAAGCACAGAGGAAATAACATTCAAAAATCCTTGTACGTAAGTGCAAATAAAGGTTGTGTGTGTGCGTATGTACACGCTTGTGTGTGTGTGATGATGATGATGTGTTTGAGAATGCATAAACCAAATCCTAACTGTCAGTGAGAGAGATAGGGGTCACAGGTCGGCAGCTTTCCGGAGGCTTTCTTTCTATCTCCTCTGACAGTTCCCAAGATGCAGTGGGCCACCGGGGCACTGTGTCTGTCTCTGTCTGTCTGTCTCTGCTGAAATCCGTCCCAAGTAGATCAGTTCCCTTCTCAGAGTGCTTCATTCTGAACAGGTCAAGGGCGGACTGTGTCTCCCTTCCAGGGTCCACAGTTTCTTTGTTAATGAACCACTCAGCTGCACTCCAGCTAACTGGGACAAGTCAATGGAAAAAATGCATTTACCTGAATATGAAAGTATTCACAACTGTTTCTGCTCTTCTAATATGCTATGTGCCTTTTTTGAATGAGATTTATTGCTTTAGGAGTAAAACATCAATATAAAGCTTAAGGAAAAAGATCTACCCACTTTGCTGACGACTGCAGTGCATAGATTTTTGTTGTGGGTTTGTCAGCATCATCAAAAATATAGCTCTTTAAATACAAAATCATTCTGTGGCTACTACTGCTAGTCAAGTGAGCGTCTCTGCCTTGTAAAAGCATCTCCTTCATACACAAGTTTAATAAATGAGCACCACTTCTCCTCCAGTTCTTTTCCAGTATTCTTTATTCAAAATTCACTTTAAACTCTATTATACCTCAACAACATGACATGTAAGGTCATATGAAGGATTTCAAGCACCTACTGTATGTGTGTTTTTCAGTTGTACCTTGGTTTTGAATTATTAAAAATTCATGAAATAGGAAACCTGAATTAGATGAATAAGAAGAACCCTTAAGGACAAATAAGGGGAGTTGGATGGTCTCTTGTGGCTGTCACCTTCATGACACTTGGAGTGCACAAGGTGTACTTCACACAAACTTCACACTCAAAGCTGAAATGTCGGCCACGGAGATTGAGGAAATATCGGGTTG
Organism: Dascyllus trimaculatus; assembly: GCA_024666655.1. NCBI lineage: Eukaryota > Metazoa > Chordata > Actinopteri > Pomacentridae > Dascyllus > Dascyllus trimaculatus. The sequence goes on along the minus strand of CM045464.1, from coordinate 21,625,696 downwards.
AAACTAAAGGTGAAGTTGCCGAAGCAACTTTTGTAGAACTCCAATGGAAAAAACAAAGCTGAGGAGGTTCCAAAATGACTGATACTTTTGACAATCTTTTGAAATGTGGAGGGGAAGCAAGGTTTAGAGGAGCTGCTAAATTTGAGTCGTAACTGTTAGTAGGGGCTTAAAGTCCAGTGGGCAAATGAAGCAGACTGTACAGGGATTTTAGCATTAAAGGTGCCACATTATACCCATTTTTAACATGTTATTGTAAGTCCCACATGTCCCCACAATGTTTCTTCAGGCGACAGCTCAAAATACAGTACAGATTGCTAATTCTTCATGTCCATAATAATAATTCTAGCTTTAGTCTAGTTTGATAAAAAAAAAGGAGAAGGAGCCAAATAGAGGCAGAAATTATCCTTTTGTGACATCAAAAATGGTGCAAATCTGAACAGCCCATTTAGACACTCATTTTCTGATCTATAGAAAGAGGTTGAACTTTAAAAAAAACTCTTTATTAATACAAAACTATGTTCACGAAGTATGGATAACTGGATTTTGCATGATATAGCCCATTTCATGGTCTGTAGTGATGAACTCTGCTATGGCACCTGTTATCTCTGTCTTTCTTTCACCACGACTGGTTTAAAAACAGTCGGGTGTGATGTGTAGTTTTGGGTGTGGGTAAACATACTAATGACTGTTTCATTTTAACTATTCAGACAAGTGTAACATTACTGTGTAAACTACAGTAGCTTCATCGCAGCAAGTGGATAACGGACATTTGCTAAGTTTACCAGCTAGTATGGTCCTGTTTTTTCATGCGGTCAAACCATAGCTTACTACTTTCACCATTCAGGTTAGTTTTGATGCTTGTTGTGCCACCCTGCTAAGCCAGTTTCAAACTTTATATTTGGCACACTGCCTTTGTGTTGTCATTACTCAATTTGAAGTGTTTCCACACAGCTAAGGTCTTCAGCATTTTGTCTGTCCTTTATTTCCCACATCAAACTGAAGCATGGTGTTATTTGGTAGTAAGATGTCAGGCAACCAAGCTGAGGGATGATGCTGCACAAATAAAAATGCAAATATAGAAGAACTAGCTGAATATGGGGTCCAGCCCTGATGTACATTGTTGTTGACAGTTATTTATCTGCCAAAATGTGAACTTGTAGTAATGTAATTGCCCAAAACCAAAATATGTTGCTTCACTGAGAAAAGCCCAGTAAGCATTTGGAATATACTTTAAATTTCAATTATTTTGCAAAAATGCATAACTTGAGTCAGGAGAAGTTGTAATGACAGGGCACACTTGCCACCAAATGCACACGACAAATCCAGTGGGAAGCGCAGCCAGCGCTGACCTTTCCAGGGTATGCAGAGCCATTCATGTCTGAGCGAAGATTTGGTGTTTGAATAGCCGATGGCTTAAATCAGAGCATGAATGTTTATTCGTGAAAAATAAGCGTCACATACAGAATGTGTGAGGCTGTGACCCCATTTGTCTGCATACAGTAGCACTGCAGAATTCATTTATTTCCTTGCACCGACAACAAAAATGGAGATTTAGAACTGGCCTGATGCCACTTCTAAATTTTAGTACACATAATATCTGGAGGTGCATTCCAACTGCTCCATTACATTGCAAATACCACTAGCACTGGATCAGCTACAACTGGGTCACAATAAAAGATCAGCCTTTATGTTTTGCACATATACACATCACAGTAAAGTCCAAAGGATGCAAAGATCTCTTGTATAAATAATTTTTTACCCACCTTTACCCCAAACCAAATATCCTGTCTAAACTATATCTGAAGCCCATTAAGCAGGTTTCCTCTCTAAACCATTCAGTCAAGACAGCTCTATCGCTGGTATTCACTTTAGCTAAGGCAGTGACTGATGTGTGTGTGCGCTCTTGCCTTGCCTTCTACAGATAAGACAGGATTTGATTAGTGCCACACATAAAATCTGTCCTTTACGCATTAAACCTTTAGAAGTTAGATGAGTTCAAGGACAGTTCAGTTGGGCAGGTTCTTTTGACCACCTTCTAAAGAAAGAAAAAAGCATCTGCATTGTTGAATGCAGGCACTTTTCTGCATTAGTTTGGATACTTTGTGTCTGTGGTTGATATTAGAGTATATATATATATATATTCTATTTCGCAAAAAAAAAAAAAAAGAAAAATTTAGGAGAAGAAAAGAGCTGGAAACTGCATGATTGTTTGCGACATGAACCCCTGTGGAATGAACAGAGCTGAAACGGAAAAGACATTGGTTTTTAAGTTTGTCATGTCAAACTTTAACATCAAAGGCAGCAAAGTAAAATATTCACTCCTGATACTCGCAGGGTCTCATCGAGCCACATACAAATCCCCCTGCTGTTTAACACGCAAGACAGATGTCGACCAAGTTTAGGAAACTTTAGGAGACTATTAACTAAGAATCTTTCAGATTCACCAAATAGCATGTTCTCAGTGTCTCTTCTGTTAAACTCTTGATCTGTGGTCACAGTTGGAGCTCTCTAATGCACAACCTCTTACTCCACAGGTTGCTGAGGACATAATCGGTTCACCATTAAGCCAATAATGACATGAGGCCAGGAGCACTTTGGCTCATTTAGAAGTAAAGATAACATACATGAATATTAATCTATGTTTTCTAAGCTGGAATGCAAGAGTGAAATGGTAATTCATAGAGCGAGGAAAATGTTTTTCCATCAGGTGAATTTTAAATACATATGTACATATATCCATTAGTGTCTCAGTTTGCAATCGAAAATCCCTTTCCTCTTCAATTAAATGATATCTGACGGTGAGATCATTTACAAAATATCTTTACAAAGCATCGAAAGTTTTAAAATAGTTAAGCACAAGTAAGGAAACTTTTCTTTGTAGGATGTTTTAGATTCTTCCCAGAGTTCTCCTGAGTGTCATGTTCAATAACCTGAGTTTATGAGAGAGGGGAATATTCACAGTGTCAATGTATCACCCAGCAGGATACTTGAGTTGGTACTTTATATCAACACTTTAATTAGTATTGTGTTGTGGAGAAACAACAGCTTCTTATTTCCTGTCAACATGCCCCTCCAGGCTACCAATTAATAAAAAACACCTCAAAGATTAGGTTCTCACCACTGCCCTGAGATGAGTTCTCGATGAGATTCTGATTATAGCACAGATTACAATGAGGACGACTGAAAATGTGCAATGCTTTGTGCTCGAGCATATGACCACACACTGTTCGCCGACACAAAAATAATGCTCAAAAACTCTTGTAATAGACAAGCACGAGACACGTTCCCTCCAGTACGCACACCACAGCTTTGCAACACCATATGAACAGCAGCATGAGCTTACAAAGTAGTCCCACATATATGTCAGACACTGCTGTTCCTCCATGCTAATGCCACGGTGCCAGCGTGAAGCGACATCGCATAATAACCAAGTGCCATGCGTCCTCACAGCTGCATTCTATGTTTTAGCATCAGTCAAGTGAGCAATCAAGTCTTATGTATGTGTGGAAAAAAAATCCAATTCTTCTACAGATCTAGCTAAAAGATTCTTCTGCACTACTTCCTGCAGAGATCTCATTGCTTGGGCAAAGTTACAGACGTGTTACAGCATCCAGGGTGAGAGGAAAAGAGACCCCGTTTCCATGCCAACCAGCTTCACCCACATATGGCCGCTGCTTCCTGGCACAGAAACCCATTTAAATTCAGATACTCAATCAGCATAGAAAATTACTGAAAATAATTAGGCCACCGAGTGACCACTCAAACTGAGTTGCAGGTGGAGAGTGAGTGAAAATAATAATAATAAAAAAGAGACACTAAAATAGGACGAAACCATCAAGCCTGCTTTAGTCACCCAACTGCTGATAGCAATCTTGAGAGACAGACCACCACTTATATCGTTAGAAGTAGGTATAGATCCACAACCTACTATATGGCTGCAGGCACTGAAACATACCGTTTGATAGCTGTGAAAGTGCATCTCGACATAGCATAGCTTCAAATAAATGGCTGCTTTCACTTAAATTCCTGCCTTGTGTGGGAGAGGAGCGAAGCTGAGCCATTCCCCAAGTCTGACGATGTAAATCTTCAAAAAAAAAACAACAGGTCACAAATATGTGCTATAGAGGAAAGAGACGGCTTAGCAAAGGCAAACAATGCATTTTCAGCTGTGGATTAACATTAGTGCTCCAGCGAGTATTGTGTGCCGAAGATTGACTGCAGTGATAAACTATGGTGCCTGTGTTCATGTAATGAAGAAATATCACCCTAGTACAACAGTGAGGCTCAGTGATGTGTTTTAATAGGTTTTTATACAATAGAGGCTGTGGCACAGAGGAAAAGCTATATCAAGCTTTGGATTACACAGATGCATGTGTTAGTAGGATATTAGGTAGTGTTATTGTTTCTGGTCTGACAGTAAAGAAAACATGGAAACGACAAGTTAATATGAGCACGCTACTGTATATTCACAATTACTCTGATTTATTGCTATTTCAGGGTAATGGCTGTGTGTTGCATGTGTATAAAAATAGCATTTTATCCACTGATAACACATAACAGTCATTTGATTTTACATTTAGAAAGACTTCTGCTGCCTTACAACCGGTCAGTTAAACTATATGTTGGATGTGCTTTAATTCTTGTAAGCTTGCGTGCACATTTGCAGGAATGGCTACTGAAGTGAATACACAGAAGCACTTAAGACTGCTTCTCTCATATCTCAGGGCACAATGGCTGCTCAAAGCTAGGCCAAGCGTTCAATACACACGGAGCCCAGATATTTTCAGACCCATAGATTTGTTTCACTGAGCTGCATTAAAAGAAGGCCACATCCAGGGCAAAGTTAACATTACTTCCATGTGACAGCAGGCTGTTTACTCTAGTGCCTCATATCCCCTTGGCCTCACTACTGGACTGGGTGTCCCCTTGTATCGATCGAAGGCAAACTAAGTGGTCTAATCTTTGCATGCCACCACAGAGGAATGGCACAAAACTGTCTGGAGTACTGCCTTACTGCCCTCCTCTCTCTCTCTCTCTCTTTCTGTGTCTGTGTGTGTGTGAGAGAGACAGAGTGTGTGTGTGTGTGTCTGTCTGTCTGGAAAATCTGAAGAACAGACATGACTGTTCTGAAACACAAGTGTCATATTTTAGGAGAAAAAGAAACTCTAAGAACATTCCTGAAGATTTACAATAGGCTAAACTGAGGGTAAATAATCATTCATATCAATTCTTCATGCTTTGACAATAAAAATATTTAGATACTGGAGAATCCTTGCAAAAACTGGACCTGATGCATTGCTATGTAATATAGCATTGTTACTTATATAAGGTGTTTTCATCTCATGAATGTTTCCACATTTTTTAGATTCTAAGCTTCTAGATTTTTAAAAAATATTTATTTGAATTCTTGCTTTTGTAGACTGATGCAGCAAATCAGTGTCAGTATGTGTGTTACATAGTAGCTGCCTTCCAACTACATGAATGGGAAGAAGATAACAGAAAGAGGATCCTTCTACTTCCGCATGTGCTTAAGTAAAATCAGAATCATTGTCCTACTGCAGACAGCATAGTAGCTACCAAGCCCGGGGCCGAGACTATTCTCAAGGTACAAAGACACACGAATGAGCATTGACTTAGACACATTAGAAATAAAGTGAGAGGGTCTCGTCTTTGCCCCTTGGGCAGAGACAATGCAGACTAGACCTGCACACAACCTCCATTGTTGATACAATATTGACATGGCACTAATAGCTCTGGCTATAAGACGGGACCGAGGAGCAATCGAGCGTGACAAAAATTGCGTGAAGGCCAGGCATACCCCTTGCTGCAGCCCCTCCACGACCCACTTCAGCTCAACACAAACACCATTCTGTTTGTCTCTGTACATTACCCTCAGATGCTTGACCACTGCAGGCAAAGTCCCTCAGGACATCCACAGTGGAGTTTAAGTCCTACCAACACACAAACACACACACACACCTACACACACACACACACACACACACACACACAAAGCCAGCCCCTGACATAAAACTAGAACACCTTTTTTAAATCCCAGTGGACTTTTACAGAGAAGACAAAATGCAATATGGCAATATTAACTCAAGCTTAGAGGAGGACGCTCACAATATTTCGCTGTTGGCTGATCACCAGTCTCAGTCTGTACTTGCAGAACAGCACTGATGACTTCATCACACAAAGATACATCCAGTCTGAGTCTCCTGTCAGGGTCACTAACTAAAATGTGTTCCATATGCAGTTTTATTCCTGCTGGCATCAGAAACAGCTTGTACAGCAGCGATGAGACTAAATACTAGCTTAACACCATTCACAACCATCCACATTCATTTTATATGCATGATTATGTGAAAGAAATCTGTTTCATCTTGGCCAACAAAACTTGTATTTTATTTATTTATCATTTTTTTCTTTTTGGTTACACTGACTGTAGGTATCCAGTAGAGATAATTGGTTCTATAAATATAACTCTTAGAGACTGTGTCCACAGTTCATTCAAAAAAAAAAAAAAAAGTACTGGAACTGGGATGAAGAGAAGTGTTTGGAAGATGATGAAGAGAAGATCTGAAGCTTTTCTTTTTGTATCTATGTCATCATCTTGCCAATCATTCTGAAGTGAAAGGTGCAGCGCTGTTCTGAGAATCTGAAACACTTTTATCATAACAGACTCAAAGCACAGCTAAGAAACGAGGGAAGGCTCTGAAAAATTGAATGCAGGGCAGAGTGGATGTGGACACACGCAACATATGCTGTACTCTACAAAGGTGTTAGCCACTTCAGATGGCGAGATTCTTATCCATTGAGCATTAATTAAACACACAATGTCACTCTGTATTTTACTATAGATACCCTTCAGATATGAGAACTTAAGATGGACAAATGAGACATCAGTAGGATCTTTATTTTACTTTTTTATGAAAGTGACAATGAGCCACCAATACTCTATTCTCTCTGTACAGCTGCAGAGTTAATTTTCAGAAAATCAAAAGTGAAGTTTTGGTACTTTTTTAGAAGATGTATTGTCTCTGAAGATAATTTACACAGTAAATCAGATACCATACCCTTACTGCTGCTATGTGACTTTGATTTGATTGTTTAAATTATCAAGAGAAGAGAGAACTTCTCCACGGTGTCACTTTCACTTGGAATAAACTTTATTGGAAATCCAATGTTTCAGCCTTTAGACCTCCATTAGGTAAAACCGAGGGACAAACAACATGCCAGACGGATTAGAAGGATTAGCCAATTAGAAGGCACCACTAAGATAAAAAATGGACATTCAGCTTCCTATAATTCTACAATCTGTAACCTGTGCCTAATTTAGATGTATCTAAGTCCTGTTTCAGGGCTCTCCATGAGCACACAGAGCAGCCAGCCAGCAGGAAACAAACAGCCAGCTGTGATAGTCTGGGGGCATGGACCCCTGGAGGAAAAATTGGCTGTAAAAGCTCACATTTGGTGGCCTCTGACACATTCTCTTCTATTATACGCACTGATTGTAATTATTGCCTGAGTTTGCCTAAATATATTTATAAACATGCAGTGAGTTATTGTACAGGAGAATTAGGCTTCATGTGTGTTTTAGCCCACGCAGTATGTAAACAGCAAAGAATTATTACACTTTTAAGGTTTGTCACGGCTACTCACATGAAGGTTAATGTATTGTTTTACAACAAACATAACATATTCAATAAAAATAAGGTTACTTTAAGGTTAAACATGTTTTTAATCAGCTGCCTTATGATGTACCCTGTCTGTCCAGTCAATGCAGCTCTTAATATGCTTTGTCACCAGGTATTTATCAAAACACTGAAAACAAATCTCTGTTCTTTACTCAGAAGGACAAACTTCTCATTAGGAACACACCAACCAGGTCTCACAAAAATGATGTTTCTATACAACAAAACTGCATTATTATATACGTTTTGATAAAAAAAAGTGTTTTCTCCCTAAAGACAGGACCACTACTTCTGAATTAGTTTTGCTTTCACTTGCTTGTTTGCTTTCGTTTCCACTAACTGTTTGGTTTTGGTTCGGAAGAATATCTGGCTTTGGGTAAAAATTTTACATTATACAATTATAACTACATGTTCCACGTTAGGTTAGATGGCCAGGCTTAAGCACCAAGAGTACTTGGTTTCAGGAAATGTCATGGTTTAGCTTAAAATGTGACCCTTTCACAGCGTATTGGAAGCTTCTTTTCTAGTCCCACTCCATATAATATATAATGGTCTGACTAAAAATGGAGCGATCGTAAAGCAATGCAATCACAGGCAAAGATGTGTTGATTAGAAGCTTTGATAAACCCCAAAGAACCGGAATCTGGGACAAAACACGGTTCCCTCAAAATGTAATTAAGAACACAGTTTAGATGGAAAGGAGTGTAATTTCTATAAGACAATGTGGCACGTTCATATATGAAGGGGCAGAATTGATACCGACTTATAGTCATAATGCTTGCAGAGGCCAGTGCTCATAAAATGTATATGCAAACAATTCAAACTTGTTGTCTAAACTATTTGATTAGAATCAAGGAGCTGGCTGGACTTAATGAGTCGGCTGCTCAGCTGGTAGATGAAAGCCCTGCTGTCTAGATGGTTTTATACATTGTTTTCATCATTTCAGTGTTTATGTATTTCAGTCGTGGGAGTCTTTGAATTTTTTTCTAATCCTTTTTTTCCTGTTTCCTATTTCAACAGTTACACGACTGCATGCAGTAACATTACATTATTTTAACCTCTTGCCTGTTTAGAGGGAAACTCATTAGGTAGACAAAACATAACAGCACCACACTAAGCTCTACCTCAAGACTAATATTAATACTGTCATTTTAGACGATATGATTTTGGATAGGTTGATTGTAATTTCATCAGTCTAAGGACATAGATATAGTGGTGTAATTGCAGTTCATTTCCATTGTTGATGGTGGATTTTGCCTTTCAAATGGCTAAATGCATACAGCCTGACGGAGCGAACACCTGACAGCTCATAGCGCCTATTGTTCTCACCTGAGGAAGTGTTGCTTATATCTGTCTGGCAGGTTCTTTGTCTCACAGTTTTACCCGGTGAAGGTCTGAGAGCTGAAATGTATCACTAATAAAAATTAATACTAAGTGAAAGGACAGCGTGTGGGAGTTCTCTCTTGTCTTTCCGATGGATATTTTCTCCGACTAATCTTTCTATAAGGAACTGCACATGTGCATGAGACTCTAAAGTCCAGATAGTTTTCATTGTGAAAATAAAAGTGTTTTCTTGTAATAACAACTGAGACTGTAAAGCAGTTCATTTAATTGCAGGTCACTGTCAGCTATCTCAGTTTATCAAGTGATTATAAGCAGTAACAAGAAAGTAGGAGTTCATTTGCAGCACTAGTACATGAGAACCAGTGCACAACATTCAGATCAAAATGATGCACATTTTCAAATTCACAGAAGCCGAACACTGCAATGGTATTGTACTATCAGACATAATATTAGCTCCCCTATGATTTGTGAGTGACAGCTGTACAATTCATCCTGGCTAAATGTTATGAGGCCAGGGGCTGTGAAATGGATTTTTTCTCCTTGTGATAAGGCAGGGTGCCAAGACTATCCACTGGAGAAATATGTGGAAATGCATTGAGCTCCCCATGTAAGTTGCTTTCTCTGAGACCCATTGCTCAGTTGTAAATTGCCTGCATTTCAGCTTATGCAAATATATCTGGTAAAAAGTGGTATTTTCTTCAGAGATGCTCCTCTTGTTCGTTGCATCCCCCATTCCCCCCAACTCCTAGTCCCTCTATCCCCATGACAATCCATCAACACAGATAAAGCCCAACCATCTCCAGCTTCATTTTTCCTACTTGCAGATTTTTCCTTGGCAGCATCAGGCTGTCTTGCATCACTATTTTGAGAAGTAGTTCAGTTCATCTATAGTGAAAGAGATTTCTAGGAAAATATGTTTTTTTTTTTTTTTACATATTGCATCTCTTGGCCATGTACATTGATCTATTCTATTGTTTTGTCAGGTCAGCTGGAATAATGAGACTAGATACAGTAACTAGACTCAGCAGGTGGAGCGCTTTTGCTTAGACATAATATATGCATACATGCCCTGTGAGCCTTGCTGCTCCCAATGCTGTCAATATGCTCTATGGGCCTGAATAGGATGAATATGTATGACAGAAGGCAAGAAACAAGTTTCAAACTGTATTACTTCTCCCTTTAACACATAAGGAAGGTTCATGGCGAGTTCGCCAACAAAAATATCCCCCCCTCCAGCACAGCCTCTGCTGATCCAAACACAGTCTGAGGAATGAAAGGTAGAGTACAACGAGCACACGGAGGGCCGGCGTCAGGACGGGCTACACTCAAGCTCACATATCACGGACAGAAGAATCCTTTTAGTGTTATCACTGGCTGCAGATATGTTCAGGGTATGAGGCTGCACAAGAATCTATTAACACTTTTTGTTGATAACAAAAGATGGGGTCTTATCAAGCTGGTAGAAGTGACACAGAATGCATTAACATTTATGGTGCTCTCTCCTCTGCTTTTGTGTCATCTCCGGAGTGCCCACTCTGTTCCTTTCTCCTTAATGCAGTTCAGCACTTTGCCCATTCACCCCTTACTGTGTGAACTGCTGCAGAAGAAAATAATGACCAAACAAAATCCCCTATGCATGTTTTGCATAAGGAAGTAGCCCATTTTCCAAAGGTGGAGCAGACATTAGCCTAGTTCTCTCAAAAGCTTAACATTAATGAGCACACAGTCCGTCAAACCAAATGCCCATTTAACTATCTTTAAGGGAGATTAATATCACGGAACTTTTAAATTACATTATGCGGCAGGAAAAAGTTTTAATCTGTGCATGTGTGTGTTGTAATTCTATAGTGATGCATGAATGCATTTTGGTAAAATTCCAATAAAAATGAAGTGCACATTTTGGCCAAAATGATCTATTTGTTTGTTTGACTTGTTGTTGATGTTTTATTCAGCAGAACACAATGTGTGTTGCTCCCTCTAGTGGTACAACTCTAATGACTAATGAGCTTTCACCTGAAATGTCACATATGTCAAAGTTTCTGCCCCAGCCGAGTTCTGCTTCATCTCCCTCGGAAGAGACAATATATTGAAAGCAAAGGCACTGAAATAATAACTGGGTCAAGATTCATTCTAATCGACCAGGCTGTAACATACCAGCCCCTAGTTATACTACACATTAACAGTTTGGACTTTTACTTAATTCGATTGGAGAGTTTAATATGCAGGTGCATTTCCAGCAAACTTTGTTCGACACAAGGAAACCAAAAATAGAACACAGACAGGAAATAATAATAAGCTTGAAACTGAATGCGGTGTGAAAGTACAAGATAAAAATGGCTCTGCTGTTGGTGATAACACCCACCTTTAAATGTATGATACCAAGATTATCCTGGCGGCAGTTTCTGAGCTTGTCAAATGGAATTAATTATGCATCTAATACTGAGAGATTTGTATGAGGCATGTTGTTTTGTGTTTTTATTCCTACATGACAGAAATGAAAAAGCCACCTTGCAAAAATGTAAGCCAAAAATGATGTGTAAAATAAAAACAGCAAAATAAAAGAAGTATTTGGGCTTCAACACTCAAAGAAAAGACAGGAAGGGGAATCCTACCGTCATTGCACAGTGGTCCTCCAAACGTCGTCATGCTGCAGTCACAGCTGAAGCCCTCCCACTGCTGCAGACACACACCCTGGTTGGCACACGAGTCCTCTTGGCATGTAGTGCTGGGGCCTGAACAGGGAGACAAATAGCAACTTGGTAAGCAGACTTTTATAACACCAGGCAGCACAGTATACAGATCGGCTCCATGGTGAAATTAAATACAATGTTGAACATACAGACAATAGGCTTCTGCAAATGGAAGCACACACAGAACAAACATACAGTACTAGCTGCGTATTTACTCATGTCTTTTTTTCATCCTACATATACTGTTGCAGATTTCCCATATTGTGGCTAATTGTATTGTAGCCAAGTGTCTGCCTGAACCCTTAATTAATTTAAATACAGACACAAACAAGACCTCACAGATGTACAGACCCAATGTAAAAAAGGCCAAATAATGTTAATGCTTGGATTAACTTGTGGTTCATAATTTAAAAATGTTATTCCATCTTTTTACATTCAAGTGGTATAACGCTGAACATTTAAATTCACTAATGTGCATTAAATTAAAGTGACAAAAAACTTATCTTGATCGCATGTAACCTTTTCAGATTTACAGCAAAGTCTACAACGTGGTATCAGTATACACTGTAACCCGTTTTGTTCTTTCTCCAGATTATCAGGTGCTCCGGCCCACATGTGAAGATATGGAATCAGATAACAATCTGTGGATCTTTCACAACTGGATTAAACACGGTCTGATGGCAATCTGATCGCCGCAAATACATGATATTAGCAGATGTGAATGCGGTCATAGGACAACAATAATCAGTAGGGGTCTGATGTTATTAAATCACTTTTATAAATCAATGCAATGATGCCTTTAGTCAAAGTGTTTAATCTTCATTTTTGATCATCCCCAACAGTCAGTCAGTCATTTTGTCAGTCTGCCTCAATGTGCAATATGCACACAAACTCTATCATCTGGTTATTGTCTGTTTGTGTCACTCAGAGTTCACTTAATGGAAAATGTTAGTGGAATGACAAGGACTGTTATGGACGGATGTCAACATTTCTATGTTTATGAGTTTATGAGATATGCAGAATTTGGTCTATTGACTCTAAAATCCTGGCCACTGCTCGTTGTCGGTCGTTGTTTATCATTATCTTCAGCTGGATCTACAGTATAATATGATGAATCTTATGTCACTACATAAAGGATTCCCCTCTACAGTCAGTCTGTTAAATGCAGAAAAAAAATTACAATCAAATCCTTATATATTGTCTATATTTCTGAATAAAGTGCAGTCACAGTCGCTGTTGCTCAGACTTGAGAGTAGCTATGGTAACTGGAGAGTAGTTTGCTGTAGCCCACTCAGACCTGTAATAAAAAACAATTTTATCTAACTATGTGACATATGAATTATTCTATTGGTTACTAACTCTTATATGTCTCAAATATGGCAGATCAAAATATGTGACTGACTTATGATTGACTCAAGTAAACAATCCAACAACAAATGCATAGCGGCATACTTATAAACATGTACACTAATTTTACCAGTGAAGACATTGAGTCATACATATATTTTAAGAGTTCCTATTTCTGTCATGTTCTGATGCATATGCAAGATATTGAAAGGAAGATAATTAAACTTTAAATTATGCCCATTATAAAAAAATGTAGCAGTCTTTAGCAAAATGCATCTGAACCCACTTTACAGTTACTGGCCAGTGGTGCTCCTGGTGAGTCTTGAAAGGCTGAAGACTGTTGCTTTAAAATAGTCTACTTTCTACGTACAAAGTGGTGCTACAGAGATGATAACTGGAACATGTAATTGGTACGCATTATGCTTATAAAATAATTAGCTTGATGTAAAACATGAAAATTGACTGATGTTTGAGTAAAAACCTGAGTATGCTTCATAGGAGGTACATGCGGGATGAAAACTTTGGTGTTATGACCATCATTAGTCATGCAAAAGAATTTCTTACAAGTACAGAATATGGACAAAAAGGAAAAGAAATAACAACCACAGTAAAAAAAAAAAGTTAGGTTAAAATAAAACAACACACAATATGTCAGTGCAAATCAAAAAATTTAAGCCCCATAGGGTTTGATACAAGATGGTAATGATACTTGTATTCCTATGGGACCAAAGCCCATTCCTTATGGCTGGTAGGTGAATGGCAAATTAGGCAGTCATCTCGTTTAGGGACATGTGGAAATTGTGGAGGTATAGAGGCTGTGGAGACGTGGAGGGCAGAGGTATTTCAGATGCAAACGGTGGGGGTGAGGAGGAGGGGGGGGGACATCAGACTCTGTATCAAACAGACAAAGCTATCTACCTTGCAAGTCAGCTTTCATCAATGCAACTTTTGTCAGCAAAATAATAGGAAAGGAAAAGGCAAAGTATACCAGCTGTTAGTAAAAGCACCAAGACGTCAGAGATGGAATAACAGAAGCAGAAGCAGGAGAGATAGGGGGATGGGATGTTTGTCCTCAGAAAGTACGGGGGGAATTATATTGTATAATGAAGGCTGGGTTAAGAATCGAGTCTCAAAATGGCAGAACCATTAAGAAATAAAACCGAGCAATTGCCATGAATAATAAAAGTGAATATCCTTTGTTTTTTATGTTAAGGTAAATTTAGTAGATAATCTGCTGCTACTGCTTTATTCATATACCATTAGCAGCTATATGCTACTTAGCAAGTCCATCATCACAGTCCAATAAATCTGTTATCGTTTCCATTGAGAGCCACCATTGAGTCTGTGTGGTGCAAAATGAAAACAGCAACTTTGACAGACCTGCACAGGGCACCGGATTTGATTACATTTGTAACATGGGAACATGAAAAGATCAGAAGTTGCGTACTCAATAGAAAAAAGAGTGGATGAATTGTGAAATTAAACTAAGTGACTGACGCCGAAAAATAAATCAAATATTGTCTCTGGATATGGTGCACACATTAGACTGGGCAAATGATATTCATGCATGCAACAAAGGCTTCATACATTATTCAAAAGGATTGCTTCTGGCAAACTCTCAGATCCAGCAAGCATGCATAGAGCAAAACAGAATGGGGATAAAATAGGAAATAACACTGGCAGTACAAATATGGCAGAGAGAATAATCAGATTATGGCCAAGTGAAACAGAAATGATTGCCTGTGGAGGAGTGTCAGAGCTTGATGCATTCTAACAGAATACTAACACACTTTATGGACGTTAAATTATGAGCCACAGGTTGCCAGTGTGGGTGTGCTTCCCAGTGTGTGTGTGTTCTTGTCGGACAAGTGTACGAGTGGGAGAACTGAGTAGAAACTGCATGGTGTGGCAATGACCCCTTAAGAATTAAGCTTTGTGAAAATGAAGGAAAAACAAAATAATCAAATAATAAAAATATTTTGCTTTTATCAGTGAAATTAGATTTAAATTGAAGGTTTCTTCTTTTGTGCATGATCACGCTAATAAAATGAAAAAGTGAAATTCACTCAGAGCCTCTTCTAAACTCCACAGACCAAAAAATAAGAAGGTCGGCAGCAACTTATCACCACCAAAAGTATTCTTTTTGGGCTGAGAGGTTCTGCACTGGGCCGACTCACCTTCACATCCTCTCTCTATCTGTCCCACACAGTCCAGAGCGTCTGACATCAAGTCCGGGAGCCGCCCGTTCAGATCCACTGATGCCAGACAACCTTGAAAACCCTCCTTAGCGTGCACCAGTTTGGGCAGCTCTTTGTACATTTCCTTGGCCACCCCACCGATATAAAGGTTACCTGTAGAGAGCAGGAGAAACATGACAACACTGACCCCTAGTGGAAATAAAACACAGCACCAAGCTCACCTTATCATGCTTGTGGCAGTGAAGCTTTTCAAAGCAACGTCCAGAGCACAACACTACAGACGACATTTTCAAGCAAGAAATTCAAACAGCTGTTCCAAGTATTTCATGCAAGTGGTGAAGTACACGAGGTTAATTATTGTCAGTCTTGCTCGAGGAACCTTCTTCTTTTTTTTTTTTTTGCTCATTTACAGACATTTGCCTTACGCTTTACTGTTTCATTAGCAATTTCTGATAGGGACAATTACAGCATTCTTCAAGGTAGAACACTAATTATGCCAGTATCCTTCCAGTTGCAAAAGTTTTCATAATGTTGGCTGATAATTCTTTCAAATATTTTTCATTCAAGGTTGGCCCGCCGAGCACAAATAAGTTTTTCAATGAACTCACTGCTGAACAGGGGCATTGTTACCAGTAGCCACAAAGTGGATGAATGCTATATTCATGCTCACAGGTACTTCAGTGCTGGTAATGAGTGGAGTCAAGCAATTTTTGGCACAGCTTGTCCTTCTGGTGGAACCTTTCAGCAGCAGACCTGCTTTCTTCATCTCTAGGCCACTGCCTCCATTTAATGAAATCCTAAAAGAAAAATCTATAAATTCTGCACATGCACCTTTCAGGTCCAGGTTTTTGGCTCCCGTGGTTGTCTGCGTGGTGATCTTGGTGTCGATCTTGACAGTGTGGAGGTTGTTGGTGTCTCTAGAGATTATGACATTGTGCCAGTGGTTGTCGTTCAGGGGTTTGTTTGAGTTGCCCTTAATCAAGTGGGCTCCATTTCCGAGGTCGGACACATAGTGCAGGTAACTGGAAGCAGACATTTAACAACATGAATGAACTTAGCAGCAAAGTATAAGTCAGAAAGACTGATAGAATAAAATTCTGGGTGTTGCTATAATTTAAAAAATGTGCCTATTTTAGGATATGTCCGAGATAATTTGTCATGTTGAAAAAATATATAGCACTTTTCACAAACCTTGACTTGTCACCATGTACTTAGCAAACAACATAAACCGATCAGCCACAACATTCTGACCACTGACAGGTGAAGTGAAAAACATTGATCATATTGGTACTATGTGGTGTTCTGCTGGAAAACCTTGGATTTTGCCATCCGTGTTGATGAGACTTAAACACCCAAATAAACATTGTCCCAGAACAAGCACAATAATGCAAATGGAAATCCCAAATGTCACTGGCCTACCCCTGCAGGAAAATGCACCCCACCACATGGAAACAACATCAAACAATCAAGAACATGTTGAGGAACATGACAATGGCCCAACATGTTGATTTGACCTCAAAACTTCCTACACCCCATTCTGATGAAGCATCAACAGGATGCAGTGGAACAAGTATAACTGACAGAGGCCCCACTGCACAACCCAAAATACCCAAAGGATACACTGCTAATGTCCTGGTGCCAGACCACATAGGACACCCTGAGAGGTCCTCTTGTCCATGACCAATGGTTCAGAGCATTTTTGACCAAATAAGGGGGACCAACACAATAATAGGCAGGTGGTTATAATGTTATGCCTGATCGGTGTATATTGGAATATAACAGACAAATACTAACATAATTGAGTAGAAAAGTATAAATATTTGAAAACTGGAGCAAAACTGTATGTTTGTATGTGTGTGTGTGTGTGTGTGCCAGTTCATTCAAATGTGCAGATTTAAGAATATCACAAAGCGCAGCTGTTTGAAAAAACAAATAATTGGCAGGTAGCAGAATTAGCAAAGGGCTCTGGGCTGCGCTGAACAAATCAGCCCCGAATTCTTTGGTTTACAGGCAATTTATGATTTGCATGTTCATTTTAATTAAACTGTGCAACTTCAATGTTCAGCACATTGAATACCCTAACTTCAGGCATTACTTAAAAGAAGGTTATTCTATAGCTGCATTTCAGCAATAAGAAAAACCCCCTTGTGTAGTTGATTCCCTTTTATGTCGGGTATTTGCTGTGCCTTCATGAAGATGAAAAAGAACAGTAATAGCCGACAGCTCTTTCAGTAAATACTCTGGCATGGAGGTGATAAGAGAAGAATTTGAAGTCCCACAGTGACACAAAAAACTGTCAAAAATCATATTGTGTTTGGAAACTATGAAGAGCTGCATTTGTAAATTCATAATCCATTTATGTGGCGATTCTTACATAAATAAACATCACCTACACTAAATATAAATGTAATTCCAAACCGCTTAAAGCTTCTTTTTTTTTGCTTTTTGTATTTGCTGGACTACTGGTCATGAGTAGGTCTACGCTGCAATTGCAATGTGTGTAAAGAGGACACTGTAGCACTGCCAGGTAGAACAGCACAACAAAAACAGCAATTCAAATTGAAGTTCTTAAGGGTAAATGTCTGAGTACTGGTTCTCTAGTATATTGCAAACTTTGGGCAAAGCAATGCAAAAACACCACAGAAAAAAGACACCAAAAATGCAGTCAAATATACTGGAAATACAACAACATATCAAAGGTGATATTCGATCTATGTCAGATAAACTGGAGAAAACTGATTCAAAGGTTCTGCACTCATGTAAACATCCACTTACCCTTTGACCAGCTCCACCACAATGAAGTCATTTCCATCCCCGCTGTTATACAGGATAAGGCCGTCAGAGGAGGTAGTTTTGAACTGAAAGAAAAGGTGCATGGAGTAGTAGGCCTGCAGAGTAGTGAGAGTCACATAGCTGGAGCGCGACTTGAAGGTGACGGGGTCTGCAATGATGTTCTTGAAGCCAATCATTGCATTGAGCTCACAGTAATCAATGTCACCGTTTTTACAGAGGTCTATGTAGGCCATGCCATTGAAGGAGAGGCTCTGGAGGTGGCCAATGAAGTTGGACGGCACCATGGACATGAAGCGCTTCTCTGTCACAATGCCCGTCTCAATGTTATGGAACTCCAGCTGGGTGTGGTCACCCGCCATTTGACCTTTAATTAGCAGAGGGAGAGAGAATGTTATTGGGGGTATGAAACAGTTAAAAGGGCACTGGTTTGCAAATAAAAATGCACTGCAGATCTTCTTGGTAAAGACAGTAACACCATGACACTAAACTGATGTGATTTCTGTCATAAAAAGAAATTTAGGTTGCACTTGAGAATTATTGCTTTTGAACTGTGTAAGCATAATGCAATAGTTAACTTTTCAAATCATCATTTTCTATGTCGATTATCGTTTATTAAAATACTTTTCTTAAATTTGTATATTGGATCACACAATGTATCACACTTTTCTATTAACAAAAGTTAAAAATGTATGTTTTTTTTTTTTTACACTTTTTATTGCTAAAAGTAAAAAATGTTCCAAAAACAGTCTATCTACATAAATAGTTTTGTTGTAAAATGAAGAGGACCATTAACTTAACTGGCTAGTAGTGTAAAGCAGTTACCAAAATTCAATTTTTTTTGGCACTTATCATTTAATTTTGTGGCCATGTTTGGCAGCTTATCTAACATGATTCAAGGATGGAAGTCATCTCTTGAATTTCAAACAGCAAAATTTTGTATAAAGTAGATGAGAGCTTCAATAATACAGTCTTTAAGAGTCTATAGTTCAGAACAATACACCTGAAGATGTCCTTTATTCTGTAGTAGAGATTGCATCTTACTCAGAATCTGAGAGCCCAACAAATTGTATGTCTTATTTAAGTTTATTTATCAGAGGAAAAGAGGATGAGAAGTACCTTCCACAGGCAGAAGATCATCTACGGTCAGTTTCAAATTCTTGCCCCTCCTGAACACACGAACTGTGTGCCACTCATTATCGTTCAGATTCTGACCCGCAAAAATAGTCTCTGGACCTTTGCCTGCAGAACAGTCCAAACAATGGTTAACATGCATACACACACTCATAACAGAGAGGCAAAAAATAGCAGATATAAAGAGAATTAGAGAAGGGGGGGAGATCGAAAATAGGACAGAGTGAATGAGTGAAGTAGTTGGACAGAAGTAGAAAACATTAAGGTAAACATAGTTAATGGTCCATAAAAACACATCAGTCTGACTTGCATTTGCAGTGCTGTTCGCGTCATTAGATGGGGCATCAAATTTCTCAATTCTCACCATTTTCTTTGAACCAGGAGGAGGGAGGCAATAAAACAATATTCAAACTAACTGTTTTTTCTACAAACGCATAATGCTCGCACTTCTAGCTCAATTAAGAAAAAAAGGCAAATTAGACTTTTCAGTAGAGCTGATCTCCTTTTTCATGTCAGTTTCCTTCATTCCTATCAGGCCACATGGTGGCAGCAAATAACTACCAAAAGGCTATGACTGAGCAACCACTGAGGATCACTCTCCATCTTGTTTACCTACGACAGTGCAACCCACTATTTGATTTCTCTCATGTCCACCACATGAAATGAAGAAGTGATGCAGAAAGAAACACTTGCATAATAAAAGCAGTATGGTTGGTTGGTGAAAAATCAAATAAATAAGAAATGCAGAACAAACAAGCCATTGTTCCCGAAAATCCAGTCATAGAAAAAAACAAAAAAAACCCCAGAAAATACAGAATGTGATCTTTATCAGCACCCTTGAAAATGAATGGGTGCTTTGGAAGAAGCCGCATTTAGCTAAAGCTGCACAGACTTTCTCATTAGGTTTGACGCACCTTCATTAAAACCCCAAATTACACCAAACTGCCATTCAATTGAATAACCTTTAACTAATAACAATACAATCTCTTAATCATTCCTTCACTGAATCCTGAAACCGGTGTATTAATATTGCATGATGCGTGTCACTGCTGGCAGGCTCTAATGGAGATGTCACACAGACTCACTGTGCCAAAAACCTCAAGGAGAGATTCAGAATCCTTGATAAATCAGACAAATTGCACAAAATCTCTGTGATCTCATGGACAGGAAAAAAAAGTCCCTCCAGGATACATTTCTCCACTAACAAATTCCACATTGGTCCGAGCGCGGTAACACATTCTTTTATTTATTTATTTTGCACAGCCTCCCTTTAAGAGCCTCTCTAAATTGCTATATAACTCTGATGTTTCCCTACTGGGTACACATAAGCAAACAGGCCAATGAGGATGTGCCACT
Source organism: Dascyllus trimaculatus (assembly GCA_024666655.1). Lineage (NCBI taxonomy): Eukaryota > Metazoa > Chordata > Actinopteri > Pomacentridae > Dascyllus > Dascyllus trimaculatus. The sequence continues at coordinate 21,605,140 of CM045464.1, read as the reverse complement.
GTGACAGTATTAAAATCCCCAGGCTCCGGATACCTTGCCCACTGTGGGGAGCATTTCAGATGGGTGCCAGGTTCATTCGCCTGAACCCATTTATGGCTATTTATTTCCTGCTTTTCTGCAATCTTCAAAGCTCCGGTGCAATGTGTATGCAAATCTGAGGGTGCCAAAGTACTGGGACACACTCAATCTCAGAGGCACAGTTCTGCTTTGTAAGCACTAAACACCGGGGCAGGATTGAAACCAGACGACTGGCGAGGGATTAAGGAGGAGAGATATGAAATAATGGGATGGAGTTGGACTTGAAAGCATGCTTGATCTTTGCCTTCCATCATTCTGTCCTTGTTGCTCTCCAAGGAGGGAAGAAAGAGAAAGGGAAAAAGAGGTCAATTGTATCAAGAAGCACATTCCTGCACAACATCCTCTTCTGTGGGCCCTGGTTTTCTGCCTGTAGTGCAGTCTGTGGTCCAAACCACCAGCTGCTGGAGAGACATTAAGGCCCTTTAGTCCTCTGTCTGTTGTGTCCAAGCCTCTCTAGTGCCCTCACTGATGGTGATCTATCTGCTGTGATGGATCTATGGTGATCTCTCCCTGCCTCGCCGACTTTAGGCCCAAGGGAACAGTGGAGAAGTGTGGCACAGGGCCGCATGAGAAGATGTGATTATCCAGTCAATCAGCTCTGGCCGGCTGGATGACATGTCAGATACTGGTGCCGCCTGCCCTGACACTGTGACTCACACAGGTGGAGGGAACAGGAGCACACTGACCAAGCAGCAGGCCACTGCACTGGATTACCGTCAACACAGACATCAAAGCCGCAGCAACACAGCAAGGGAAGCTTTAGCCGGCTGCCATGCTAGGGTACCCGCTTGTCCAACCAGCGCCTTGCTAAGAGAAAAAGCTATTGTTAAAATGTTTGAACAAGCAGAGGTTAAATGGAGTTAAAATAATACAATGAAGACAATCAGTGCCTATCTGTTGTTTCTGTCCATTTGCATTTACGTTTATTTGTTCTACAACTGAGACTACTCAGCAGTAAACACATCGACAACTTGTTTAGCAGAATTTTTAACGTACCAGCGTAATCACACCATGTTAACTACCTGCTGGCGTGACAGGAAAGTCCCTGATTATGTTGTAACTTGAGGTGATTGCTAGTGTTTATTCACGTGTTTTAAGGAGCTACTATTAAAGGACCACTGAGTCAACCTGTTAGCTGCTTTATGAAGTCTTCGCAGGCATTAAGAGCAACATCATAATCGCTTCTTAATTTAAAACAGTTCAGTGCTGCACAGGTGCAGAAACTCAGAAAGGCTTACTGTGAGTATTTTTTGCTGCAGGGAGGGTATTTTATGTTTTTCTTGTCCCATATTTACATTGTATTTCCGAATTCCCACAAAAAAATTGCTGCATAAAAGTTGGTATATAAAATAAATTATTATATTGAGATTTTAGGGGTAAGGGTGATTAATAACCACATGGAGCATCTTAATTCTAAAAAACATACCATATAAAGTTCAGCACCCCTCTACACTTGCACAGCATTTTTTTTTTTTTGCAGTCCCTACATCACACTTTATGTCGTCACAAGAGGGTATTTTATGATTGTATTCACACTTTAAGAGAATTGATCAGACTGCTGACCACATTGCTTGTTCCCAGATAAGCTTCTATTACTTTTCCTAGCTTAAATCTAAGTACCAATAAAGTGTATTACACAAAGTGGCAAAACTGGCTAAAGAGTGTTCAGTATTTTTTTTTTTAAATGAGGCAGTTCATTAACTGTTTTTAATGCATATTGTGGTAAGATTTGAATTATTTACTCTGTAATAAGATAAATATTTCAGATCATGAAAATAGTATTGCCCGCAAATGTATCTGTCTCATTTAAATCACAAACTATACAAACAAACGAACTTAAGTCTTTTGCCTGACAAGACTACATGCACCACACTCCTTATGCATCCTCCCCTTAAATCACCCTCTAAACTTTCAGTCCTGACATGCAGACAGGTGTGACATCCATGTAAAAAAAAAAATCTCCTGCAGCTCTTTCACTAAAGATTGATGTGTGGATAAGTTACAAAGAACTTGGAGATGCTGCTCCAGAAGGTCACGGAGAGAATAATCACATTAAGTTGCCCTCATCTCTGAATCTCCGCATCATGGCTACACTGTAAATTGTGATTATCCTGCAGTTCAAGTTAATGAATAATAGAAGACCAGAATCGCAGAAAAAAAGCCAATCTGTCACGAGATATTTTTAGTTCATACTTTCAGTTTGTTGTCACTCAGCGCATGTTAACAGTGTTTAAGTCGAAGTGGCAGTGTTTTCTTCAGACAGCTCTGGGCAGCCCCAGGGAGCCTAGGTACCTAATTGACAGTGATGTGTTCTTTGAGTCGGTGCTAAAATTCTTCATCCACCAAGCTGACCGGAGCTGCAGCGCCTGACAAGACACATTAATTAACATAGAAAAAAAGAGGACAAAAATAACCTAGGAAAAAAAAGAAGGAATTAAACACTAACTCCTCATAAGTGGAAATGCACTGGCTTAACACAGTTCTTTCCAAGAACTTCAATTAAACATTTTCTTATGACACAATTAGGTCTGGATCTATTAAAGGAAGACCTGCTGTTTCCAGCCTCGTTCTCTATTTTACCCATATATTTGCTTTGATTGTGAACAGAATCTAAGTAATTGTCTGTGTGGTAAACATCTATAGCACATAGCACATAGTCAGTTTAAAAGCAAGATTGTTAAAGAGAATGAAATAATTACAGTAAGAAAATGATTCAGACACACATAATATAATATGTCTGCATAAAATTACTTCAATACCAAAAGAGATCAGTGCTGTATGACCCCATTTCTGTTTGTATTATTCTGACATCTAAGTAAAACTAATCAGCCTTTACATGCTGCTTTACATGACATTATTTGATCCCAGCGACTAAAATATCTGCTTATAATCAGCACTTATTCCACCAGCCCTAGACTAAACAGGACTACCTGCCCCCACCCATGCCATGTATAGTGAGTCAGATTTGGAGAATATTTGTCGAATGAATGACTGTAGAAATAGAGCAATCAGAATAGCAAATATTAGTATAACAACTACTGATGTCTGTGTATGTACAGATTATGCCTTCACACCTTCCTCATAAACCAGGAATGACCTTTTAAAGCAGTGGAATGGGGAGGGGAGGGGAATTAGAGCTTAGAGCTTTTTATTTGCATACGCAAACAAGGGATGCAATCCAAGATGCATGAACAATGCTATTTAGCATTTAGAAAGGTGCTAAGAAGGGCTGGCTCAGAGGAGCAAGTCTAGAGGTCACATCATGTGATTCTGCACGGGGGCGTTTTGTTGTGCAAGTTTCCACATCTCATCAGGCACTGACCTTCAAGTACTGTAACACTTTACACACACAGACATCCAACACTCGTGTTTTCAGACAACAGTTTGTCCTTATATACAGTATGTGACACAGTCTGGCACACCATTACACAGCTTAAACGGTCTCATTTCTGCTGGTGTTTACTGATACTGAAAGCGTCTGTCTCTTCAGAATCTTTAAACAGGGAGAAAAGGGCTCATGTGTTATCATTCCAAAGAAGTAATTATTAATTCATCACAGTTCCTGAATAATAAATGTCAAGGATATTTACCTTCCAAAATACTGCAATGTAACCTCTTTGTTCCAACGCGCACACATACACAAAACACACGCGTGTCCACCGCGAATCCCACAACAAGATCTATTCTTTCTCCTTTCCTCTCCATCCCTTCCTTTCCGCTCCATGAGACAGGTTAATGAGAATAATAAAATCACACTCTGTATTTCCTCTGTGCTTTGAATGGCCTCATCAATTTACAAGCAGCGTGAAATACTGAAGAAGAAGAAAGGAAACAAAACCAAGAAAAAAACAAACAAGAAAAGCAAGGGGAAGACAGAGAAATCATGCATGTCTAAAATACCTGCGCTTCCGTAGCATGCGTTTTTATATCAGCCTGAATTCTTGGGCAAAAAAAGGTTCATTAATTAAAAACAACTGAGTGTGTGAAATCACAGCTGACTGCCAAGTTTGGGTTCGTCATTAATTAAAGCCTCCCTCCATTTCCTCCCCTCTGCTTATTACACTCCTGGACATCAGCAGGCTGTTCTTATGTTCTCATCGCTGTTGGAATTTGGTATGACAACACGTAATGTCGATGTCAAAGCAAAGGGCATGTCAGATATATTTCAGCGCATTGACTGAACTCCCTTCTACCATGGCTTGAGAATGTTTTAATCTCAGGGTCATATAATAATACGAAAATAAAAGGCAAACATGGCTATGAAACAACACTTCTAGGGACTAAAAAGCAATAAAACTGAGAAAAGAAGAAGGAGAAGAGGAAGGAGAAGTAGAAGAAGAAGAAAGGTGAACAGTAACTTACTGGAGGTACAGTTAATCCTGATACAATCTAGATGGGGAAGAATAGATGAGAGATAAATTCATCTTTCAATGTTACAGCTGCAGACATCATTAAAGCATACAGTCCACCCCTCTGGGGACACACACACGGACACTGTCCATCCTCTGATGCTTTCACCCCATGGCCCCGAGCTACAGTGAGCTGCTAAAAGCACTCTGGTCATGCCAGAGAAGCTTATTGGAATATATGTTGCAGAAATGTACAATCAAGAGCTGAGGATTAGTTATATGACGTTGCTTGTATTGCTTTGTTCTTGTTTTTTACATGGGGCCATCTTTTCACTTACTGCAAGCTGGAGGATTTGTGTTTTAAGGAGGATATATTCATAATGACAGCATCAGATTCTGGTCAGGGTCAGACAGGGCCAACTGGAAGGCATTTCAACCCCCTCCGTCAGTTTTTCTCTTTCTATCTACCTAACTATAAATCCACCTATCTGCACATACAAGATGACGTAAACATATTGTCATGGTGCTTTTCAGCATTCGAACACTGTCATCTTTACACTACATCATGTTACAGCTTCACTAAAACCAAAGATGTTCAATATGTAATGCTAATTTGGAATAATCAATTCAGGTAAACCAAGTACTGCACTTCATAAGTAAATTTAATAAAATAATTTATTTGTGCATTTACATTTTATGTTTCTTCATCCATTTCTAAATATTGCAAATTTTTACTCTACTACCATTTTTGACAGCTTCTTAGCTGGTTTAACCTATGAACTGCTTTTGAAATGTGATGCTATTTTTGATTGTACTACCCACTGCAATCTAATAATAGGTCAAATTAGCTCCATCTAAGTCTGCATTTAAATGTCACATGCTATTGTAGCAGTGATAATAAATTTAAAAATGACTTCAGTAGGGGCCAGTGTGCATCATAAGTACATTTACTTTTTACTTGTACTAATAAGATCTTACGAACTTACTTAAGCAAAAAAAAGTGTACTTTTTTACTACCCTGGATTATGAAAAAATAGCTAAAATAGACCAACTGTGGAACTGAAATGCTACAACAGGTTCACGTAATCCATAAATACAATAAATAAACAATAAAATACATTTTGCTGATATTATTTTGACTAACTGATTTTGAATTCTAAACTACTGCATATGAAGGATTTGAACTGCGGCATGATTCATTTTAATTTAAAAACTACCCAAGGCTAGTACTACCACTGCCACTTATTTTTTCCTGGAAAAAAAACTAACAATTGTCTTGATTCTACTTGATTTTTACGACAACTAATCCACTATGTCTGTATTGTACTTCACCTCTCTGTTTCCTGAGGCTGAGTGCGTGTCATGCTCTGAGAAAGGTGACCCAGATCGAACTCCCTCCCCCCTCCTTCCCATTTGGCCCTGCTTGTCATGTGTTGTCAACCACAGCAGAAAAGTGGTCGCAAACAGCCAGAGACCAACACTAGCCTACCCTTACAGGGAATGCTCTGCTTTCTGAAGGAGGGACAAGGAAGACATTCTTCAAGGGCTGAAGACCAAAGACAAACTCAAAAAAAAAAACTCTAAAATGTGTCAAAGAGAATTCAAAAAGATAGAAAGCACAACACTGTTGTTTTCATCAGAGGGCATCTTTTTTGTAGTCCCAATGATCAGACTTGTCAGCTCTGTCAGTGTGTGGCGCTGTTGTCTTCCATGGTGGGACACATGATTCCTTGTGGTTGACAGCAGACACGGACTGTCTACTTTGCATGCACCGCTAAACGGCTCCGCTTAGGGAGCCCATTTCTGTTTAGCCAGTGGAAAGAAGAAATAGATGGCTATCATTTGTGTGGCACTGCTCTGTTTGACAGATATCAACCTTTTCACAGCCATCATTGGATTCTTTCCTGAGCAAATAAGCACACACACTCACTCACTCACACACACACACACACACACACAAGAATGTCTGCGTGTCTTTCATTTCATCCTCCATATTCTGTTTCTTTTTGCTGTAGGCAGGAGGTGCATGTCTTTCCACGTGCTCATTTAAGACACAGTTGCTGCTTTATGTGCAATCACGCTTTCCACCTACAATGATTAAAGTGCAAAGGTGAATAAAATTATTAGAAGCATGTGTGCACAGCGTTGATTGGGCACAATAAGGGCTGCATCATATTAGGTAAGCTGAGTGTAGCTGCAATATAATAAACACACTCCATCTATGTAAGAATTATTAGCTTCCTCACACAAATGATAACAGTTCTTAAAATGAAACAGCAGCACGGAAGATTACAGCAGTGTATGCACTATATGGACAATTCCCTTTAGAGCGATGCACATCTATAGCTGCTGATCTGAGTGAGCTGATGGAGTGGGCAGCGAGCATTCCCTGCTGGGCAACAGTAGCTGTGTGCTCAACTGGCAGTGAGCAGAGAGCCGCAGACTCTTGCCATTGAAAGTCTTTACACCATCTCCGTCTATTCAAAATATATGTATAGAAAAAAATACGGATAATTGGTGTGCGGGCATGTGTGTGTGTGGGAGAGACAGAGTGCATATGCTATCAAGCTTAATTTGACTTTGCTGTCGCAGCCTGTGCACATCCAAGGCGTTACCTAAATTGACAGTGAGGCGGACACGGCCGCTCTCCAGCTCCAGACGCAGGGTATCAGCAGAGTCCCGAGACGTGGTGGCTATTAGGATGCCATAGGCTCGCTGGGAGCGGAAGCGCAGAGACACATCCTCAGCCTCTGTGTGCATCACCAGGGGTAGCTGGACCTTCATAAACTTACTGCCGTCATAGCTGAGGACAGTCGCCTCTGCAGAGAGAATAGGGAAGAAAACAAGATGAGGGATTGGCAAAATGGACTGTAGCAGTTTTATGGTAAGCCAATGACCTGGGCAGTCAGCTCAACTGAAAATGATGCCCTGTTTGTGGATATAATTTAATGTTGTGACTTTTACTCGTTTAAATCTTGATGAAAAATAGAAGGAGTAGTAAACCCATAAGATGAGGAACACAGGGGCAGCCACAATCTTCCAGGATGTGTTCATCAGCTTTGCATGTGCTTTTTTTTAAAAAAAGAAAGGATATTGCATCTCACAGACACCTTCAGTCAGTTTGTCTGCTGATGAATCCTACAATTAGCCTACTAGGATTACAAATACAATACAAATGCAGTGGGTCAATTCAAAACTCACTGAGTAAGCAGCTGCTAAATGGCATGTACCCAAATATGTCATCCAAAAGCAGTGTGTAAAGACTTGTCACAAGTCAGGCTTCACATTACACTGTGTACTACAGCTGACAGCTACCCAAACTCCCTCCAAAGTCTGAGTCCTGTCTTCTTTGTGCCAAATTAGGTGGTGGATTCCTTCTGTGACAACACAGAACACACAGGAAGGTACATGCTAGAACAGTAGTTAGGACAAAAAAAACAATTTGAAGGCGATGAACACATCATGACGACAGCCTTAATGTTCTCCTACAGAACAAGTGGCTGTACTCAATCCACATTTTTTTAAACCTGCAATATAATAGTGGCAAACTACAAAAGGACAAATTGGTATTGACCGAAGGAAAAAAAATACAAACGGTGACAGAATTGTAATAGTCTGCGGACCTTGAATATTGAGCTTTTGCTCAGGGTGACTGCATTTACTCAAAGCATTAAGCACCCGTCTGGAGAAATGCTGGGGAGATTGTTTAACGCTGGCAGGAGGTTGTAACAACATTTCCGGTAGTGTAACTAAACCATAACCCAATAACAAAGCCATTACTGCAGCTGCAGTGCTGAGACAGATAGAAGGCGAGTTGGAGGGATGGGAGATGGAGAGTGGTGGGGGTGATAGGGTACCAATGTACACACACCACCTCATCACCACTTCCTCGTCACACAGAGCCAATGTCACATCCATCCCCTGGGATGACTCCGTCACATTCCTCACCCAAATCCAATTTCTCCACGCCCTCCTGGGGTATGCTGCAGATGACAGGGGCGTGTGACAAACGAGTTCTCACTGCTAAACTGTCTGCTTCCTGCCAGGCAGCTAAAGCAAAGAGCTGCATTTGGAAACTGTTAGCAGATGCCAGGAAAAATGGAGCAACTGTTCAAGCACCTAATACGTGAAAAATGTTTGTCGCTGTATTATTAGCTCTCACCTACACCCAGACAGAGCAGATATTACTTATTGTGTAAAGGTAATATATGCTCTATATGGAATGCAAATAAACCGTAACTGTCTGTTGTTCAGAAGTATGTGTCTGCTGATAAAAGTGGGATGGGAGAAGTATTTCTGCAAAACAATGAGTGACAGATCTAAGTGCTTCTCTGTATAGAATCCCTGCTCAGCATTAACACCTTTTAAAGTGCCTCAGTCTGAAACAAGATCCATTTTAGCTGCAAAAAGGCTCAAGCTAAAAATGGAACTAAAAGAAAGAGAAAAACACAGGCACTGATAATGCTGAAAATGAGTTCATCTATTCTTTGAAGTGGTATAGCATTGTGCCAGCATCAGTTTGTTACCTGCCAACTGTATATAATAAACTCCATCAAGTTTGGTCGATTGCCTGACATGGAACAAACGCCTACCTTAAGGTGGAAGAAAAAGCACCAATATGATGCAACGCCTCTTATAAATAATATATAAGGATAAAATTAATCACAACTGGAGCAAATATCGCATTTCATCCAAAATGTCACCTCAGCCGAGATGCATATGAGATTGTCTAAAATGCCATAAATATGAAATCTCCAGAATACAGATATGAAAATATGGAGAATGACATGTGAGGGAATCATTACCTAATGCAAAGTGAGCACCTGTCAAAAATCCAATCCTGGCAGCGCAGTCATTTTTAATGGCATTCCCATGTTTAATATCAAAATAAATTGAGAGGACTGAAGCCGGAGCTTCTGTCTGTGCCAACCCACCAGGAGGCTGTCATAGGGGAGATGGAGCATACCAAACTAAACCAAGCATTCGTTTTCTGTCTTGTAAAGCACAATGCAACATTGTTTTCTGATTTTCACAAGAAAACAAGGAGCGATTTGCCGGGTGCAATGGAGGGGGGCACTTTCGGAGAAGTAACAAATAAAGCTGTGCCACTAACAAAGGTGGATGTGGAGGGGTGGGGAGCAATGGCAGACAGGCACACAGTTCTTCCTCCATTCTCCCCCAAGGAGAACAGGCTCTGCAAGAAGGGAGAGCTGTCAGCTGCATGTCATAGGATTGTGATGGCCCACAGTATCAGGGCACCAGGCTCAACCCAATTCAAAATTTGCCGGAAAACAACTGCCAAAGGCTTTTGGAAAATGTATGTTCAACATCCATAATAAACAGGAAGAAATGGCTTAGAGATATCATAAATAATTCAAGGCAGCTCATGTCTTCTTCACTGCAGTCTTCTTTGAGAATCTTAGGATACACAATCCAAGAAATACACTCACTGGCTATTAAAAGTGTGAAGACAACCTGCCAGCTGAGTGGATTTCTGGAGACAGGGAGACTATTTTCTCTCTGCACAGAAAGAGGTAGCGGCATCATGGGCCAACTTCACATCTGCTGCTCTGTGACCAAACTGCAACTTTATTAGAGCTACAAAATGAGAGCAAACATAGAAAATAGATCAGCTCAGAGTGGCGGAATATGCAGCTTCAGCGAGTGCTGTCAGGAATGCACGCAACAGCCAAGAAACAAAGTATTTAGTATGCATGAATTAGGGTTTTTAGCCCATTTAAGATATTAAAGAAGAATTACCCCTTAGTTTAATGATTTACAAGTTAAGCTTCAGTCTTTGGTCTTTGATGTCAAGAGTCTTTTAGGAGGACCTGTTATCAGAAGCTGGAGAAATCAGACATCCAAAGCCCTAATGTACAGCTTAGATACAGACCTCAACAAAGAGTCTGACACTAATTGAATGCTTCCAATAGGTTTGCCTACTTAAACAAATCTAACTGTTCACATATTTTCAGAGCCAAACCTCTGCTCCACAACATTCGCTTATATCCCCAGAAAATCAACCCCCAGCCACATTTTCCATGTTTTTCAACCAATTTTCCACGCATCTGTGTGCATCGCTTAAGGGCATGGGACAACCAGTTCTCTCTAATTTGTGACTATATTCAAGTGTGGTGAATGGTGACTAACGCACAGTGTGCTGTCAAAGGGCATGGCTAAAACGTGTTTTAATGCTAAAACACAGCCATATTCCCCTTTGAGGGCATTTCACAATTATACAATAACATTCTGCACCTCTTGGCTTTTGCTTCGGACCAATGGCGAATGGCTTTATGCTCTGAAAAGCAATAAATGCGCTTAAAGAGCCAGTTTTTCTATAGCAACACTGATTTACATAATGATTGTATGTACTGTGGTGCACTATGTTTTGAAGCAAGACACTCCACACCTACTGTCCAAATGGCAATAATACATTGCAATTTTATAGACTCACACCTCTACTGAATGATATATCCCTTAACATTGACACAAAGCCGGAGATTTTAAACTAATAATATCACTGCTGAGCAGGTAAAAGCTTTGTGCAAAGCTTCTGCTTACATGTGCATATGTCAGCAAGTTGGATGTGTGGCGCATGTATTGTACAGTGAGCATACTTGTGCATCGATCTGTATATTGATCTTCAACATCTTTCTTTATTCATCAGTGGTACGTGTCAGTAAAGGCTCATCTGCAGGCCCTGTCCATGTGAAAGAACGCAGATGCTGTCAGTGTTTGAATTCAGCATGCCATATCTCATTAGGGAATATGTGCATGTGCTGCAGCGCACCTACTCCACCATCTGGGAGGCTGCTTTAGCCTCACACTGGAAGACTAATATTTGGGCTAATTAGCAACTGGAGGAACAATGAAGGGGAAGACATTTGGGATGCAAGGGGGAAAATTGCTTTGTCTGCTTAATTAAAATGTCTCAAAATAGGGCGAATAGCGCCATGGTTCTCTTCCGAAGCTCCACCTCCTGTTCCTTCCACTCGTCGTCGTCCTCCTCCTCCTCTGCCATATGCAGTAGCTGTATTTTGCCACCGGGTGGTACACCATGCATGGATAAGTGAGAGCTGGGGTAATTCTTTTGACAGCTCCTCAGCCTGCTGGTGCCTGCTTCATCCTACCAGTGCAGAGGCAATCTGGAGCCATCAAAACAGCTGGCAGCACGCCAAGGCCCATTGTCCGTACCACTGCTCCCACTCACACTCCCGCTAATGCCAGTCTCACACACGGGAGAAGAGACAGTCAGAAAACAAGGGAGTTTCGACAGCGGAGTCGAGACGCCAGAAGACGCCGGAGAGTTCGGAGGGAGGACAGGAGGTCGCAGTGGTGTAGATCTCTCAGTGTGAAGCCGATTCCAACCCAGAACTGCTTTTTGTTTTCAGATGGAAGTCGGGGTGGATTATATCTTTCTGAATCCAAGAACACTCTCTGGATAAGTAATCATCTTCCTGAAGAGAAACGATCTGTATCCCTTGCCCACTCCACCTCCCTCATGTACTATGCCCTAATTCCTGTCAACTCATTAGTTAGAATGGAAGAGCACATGTGGAAAATCAGAGCAGCACAGACACAACCCTAGCTGACATACTCCTCTCATATGGAAATTCATTTTCTTTCTTTCACACATTCATCCTATTTTTTCTCTCAAATTAAACATTATTTTCCTGCTTAGCATGAACTACATGCATGCATTCACAGAATTTGTCACAACACACTCACGACCAGATAAACTGCATTCCTAACAAATAAGGCATCATCTTTCCAGCATCATGTGCATTTGTATCATTTTGTTCCCATTTGACTCAGCAGATTTTTATTCAGCCGTATCATCTGCAACTCAGGCAGACATATCCTACATCCCAAATACAGGGCATTTAGGCGGTACAGTTTCATAAGGTGAAAGCACGGAGGGATAGCACGAGCGCATGTAGAGCTGACACATGTTACTGCGTGGGATGCGATACATTCCCGTTAAATTTTTCAGATGAGAGAACGTGTTCCTGCTGTTGTCCCTGCGCAGATGCATCACGCTGTGATAACGGTGTCACATGCTTGGGCTCTTTTTGACATTTGCCTTGATTGTGCATATGTTAACTGTTTCTGCTCATTTGCTGCTATTGCTCTGTTGAGATTTCACGATGAATGCTGCACATACTGCTGAAAGATAAAAGGTTTACTGTGTCGGTGCTGTGCTGTATATGTGAGGAAAATATTGCAAACTTTGTACTTGTCCAGGGTATTATCTGTGATATCCATATAACTATTATTCTATAGTAGCTTTACATACAGTGAATATCCACTATGAACTTGGCCCATCTTTAATTCATGGAAACAAAATAAGCATATCATTGAGTCACTCATCTATGGCTATATTCAAATACTGTTAAATATTATTCTAGGAGTCAGCTGATTTCCATTACTCAAAAATCCGAGGCTATTAATTTAAGTTAATATTGCAATTTTCTTCTGTGAATGAACTATACATCCAACATATTTATTCACTCAGTCTGATTATGTAATTAAGGCTGGAATTCGAATTTTAGAATAATTGCCTGAGAGCAGACCATATTAGCGAGCAAAAGGATTTGCAGTCCACCCACAGCTGGTTTGTTGTCTAAATTAAACTGGGATTCAATCAAAGGACTCAAAGGGCAGTCTGCTGGTCAAAAAAGGCCCATAAGCTAAAGCTGTATGCGGAAATGCAGAACCCGGCTGAGTTCAGCTCACATATAAATCTTTCTAATTCAATGAGGACAGAAAATTCCTTTTTGTTCCTTGCTTTCAGCGACATTACTGATGTGGTAACATCAAAACAGGAATGCAGCAAAAGGATCTGCAGTGGAGTGTTAAGACCAGTTTATCAAGATGGAATCAGGGCTAACTTCAAGCACATGCAGTTTTTTATTTTAGACAAACATGGACCACGTGATAATGGCCAAAACATGATCAGAATTATATTGAGATCACATGCACTTATCAGAATTATTCTCTGATTTGACAAAATATCTGTATTACAACACTGCTTTCACTGCTGTGCTACATTTGAACTAATGCACAAATCTATGCATCTCTAATATTTAAGTCTTAAAATAGAGCTCTTCTTCACCTGAATTCAGTGTCTCACCTCCAGGCAAAATATAAATAAAATTATACCCAGAATGCCTCATTTGCTGAATATATGTTTACTGATAGATACTAGAAATTATCGATTTTCCCTAAATGCCTTACATGCAGCCTGCTGTGCCCAGAGACGTCTCCCCACTCAGTTACTGCAGGGCACAAAACTCTGACAGGTGTGTCGCAAAAAACGACTTAGCAAGATGACAAACACATAAACAAATATTGATTATAATGCCATACCACCACCAACACGAGAGTGTTGTTTTGTTTTTAACAAGCATACCTATAAAATATGTGCTTCCCATGTAATAATTTACTGCAGAGTCAGGGGAATGGCAGCCACAGCCAAGGCATTGAGCTCTAAGATTTCGCAGTGTGACACTCACTTCTCCTATTTCTCTTCTCTGGAGAAGAGACCCCGAATAAGTATTCTACACCAGGCCTGGTCATGAGCGAGTGGTTTGATGAGGCAAATGGTTAGCAGAAGACAGCCAATTTACAGGCGAGTGTGCATGGTGGACGTGACCAGCAGTGTCTCAGCGGTGCATCAGTCACCTGCCACTCAACATAGTCTAACATCAGACCGCCGTATCCTGACTCATTCTGTCTGCCTCTCTGTGGCTGTCTATCTCCACATGCACACTTTCTTTCGGTCTTGTATTACTTTCAGTCTGCTGTTTGAGAGCCGCTGATGTTCAACCGTCAGCCTAGATAAAAAAGACCACCTGCAGGCTTTGTCTGGTGACAATGTTCAAACTGGAGGTCCCTCGCAGACAAAGAATACTATATCTATAGTACATACAATTAAAACCTTTCCATTTCTGGTTTCCTTTGATGTTGATTATATTCACACTTCTTGATCTAATGCCTACCTCAGAAGAAAACGTACAATGAGGAAGAAGGCATCATCAATGTTTCACACTGACACAGATTATGCCTACCATCCTAACAGCTGGGTAGACAAAATGTGCCAAAAAACAAAGTTGTACCTCTTTCGCAGGAGCGTCCCAGGTATCCGGTCCCAGAGCAGTCGCACACGTAGCGGTTCCAGCCCTCTCTACAGACCCCGTTGTTCTGGCACGGATTGCTCAAGCACTGTTTGGGAGGCTCTTTAGAGCACGACGGTTTGACCCCGGCAGCCTTCTGGATCTCGGCCAGGCGTCGGACATCCTTACTCTGTCCGTCAATAAATAAATCTCTGATGCAGCCCACGTAGCCATAGTTGAGCAGTGCTGTCCACACCTCAGTGGGGAACACCAGCCCCATTTTGTTCTCTGGCAGACCCCCGAGGTAGAGATTGTCATCCAAGTCCAGGATTTCACTTTCTCCAGGGGCTGTGTAAGCAGTACGGAGGGTATTGATAGATATGGTACCTATAAAAAATAGAAAGACACAGTTGGATAAGTTTTTTTTTACCTACTTTGAGGTTATTCACTAGATGTATAGACATAACACCTATTGATGATTATAGATGCCAGAAGACACTACATGTCCTGCAGAAACACAGGCACGCAAGGAGGACCCATTTAAATATGGTTTGATGAAGAAATTAGCCTAATTAGTGTTATCCATCTGGACAGAGTCAGGATTTTCTTCATTTAGAATGACTGATGAGCATTGATAAGACACATTAATCACAGGGCAGCTAGTCTATTAGTAGCCTAATCTGGGATCCCTAAGAGTATCCTCTCCATTTTCCTTGGATTTCCCATAATAAATCTCCTTTATCTATAAAGCAGTGGTCATAAAAAAAGAAAGGAGAGGAGAGGAGAAGAAAAATTGTTGCACCCTCTATCATTTTAGCCACCCAAAAAAAAGACAGAGGAAAAAACATCGAAGCCATCTTTTTGAACTTGATTAACAGACTGCAGGGTGTTTTTTTCACCCTGTCTCTCCTTCTGTTTGCCTCTTCAACACATAAACCTGCAATGAGAGTTTGTGTGTTTCCCCACCATGATTTATCACTCTCATTCAGGTTTAATTCTCGATCTGGAGCACGGTAAACAACAGCGGACATGACTGGACTGTAAAGCTGTGGAAAAGGAAGGCCTTACTGTGGGACTCAGACCGGGTGATTAATTTGTATATGGATCTGTTACTCTGAGTGCAGGAGCCATTGTGGACTTTAATTAATGGCGGCTGCCTCCACTGCCCGCATCCTCGTCCAGTAATCTATATACCGTGCTGCTGAGGAACTACACAGGCCACTGCCTGGGGAGAGTGGCAGAGAAATAGCAGGCTAAGGATGCTTAAAAATAAAATTGCCATAAAGTCATAATTTGCATTTTGAGTGGCAGATGCATGCCATGGCAGATATGAAGGAGCTATTAGTTGATTGCCTTGGGCTAAATGGCAGAGTCCTAACTGCTTGTATGTGGGAGCATAGCTTTTAAGTTACTTTTCTAGTCAAAGTGTTTATGTTGGGAAACAAGCCCTAAGCCACACATGAATTTTCAGCAGGACTGCCTGGCACATTTTAGAGACACATTAGACATTAAATGGGGCATTTCACATTTCATTACTGCTACCATTAGCATGCATGAATGTACATATCACAATTAATTATACATATAATAAATATCTGCATTTCACTTTCTAATTAAAACACATTTTGTTTGGGTTGCACTTTTTTTGATTATTGAAATATAAAGACAGGCTGCCGCAACAACAACAAAAAAGAGAACAGAAGGAGAAAAAAAGGAGAAAAAGGAGAAATCGCTCCACATGCTAATAACGATCTTGGTTATGTATGTTTTTATAGCCAAGGTTAGCCAGCCTTTTTGCAAAAGTGCTTGAAAAAGACAGCTAAGGACCTAGTGCACAATGATTAACCTGGTCCCACTAACATGTTCCAGCTCTTTTCTCAGGGCCTTGGCCCCAGGCATCTGTTCCAGCACTTTCCTGCCGCCACCCACTGCCCCTGCTCTCTCCAGCCACAGCTGCTGAGACTTCCAAGCTTTGCACACTTGGCATGAACCACCCATCACGCAGCCAGAACAGCTCCCTTCAGGTTATAGCTAACGAGCTCACTACATCAAACTCATTAGCAAGAAAACTTTTCTCTGAATAGAGCAGGTGCCCGACTGAAGAATGAACATGAGTGTGGTCAGTGTGAACTGTAAGGGAAGTGTCCACACTTCAATTTTGTCAGATCCCACTCTATCATGGGTGGTTTGAAACATTAGTTTGTGAATAATGCATTCACAAAGTAAATACTGAAGGAGTCATCATCAAGCTGATGGCCTCTTTAAATCTTAAAGTATCTATACTTAAGTGTTATTACAGTCGTAAACAGCAAACAAGGTCGCTGTAAGTCTACAGTAAGCATGTCTGTCTAAATCCATGCAAGTGGGAGACAAGAGAATGATGTCAGCATCTCTTAGGCATCTGCTCAGAGTGCCCTGCTCACTTGTCAAAGTCCTGTAAGGATGTGTGTAAACATAGTCAAGCTATGTTAAGTCAGAAGGCAATAAGGGGACATGTGCCATCACCATGCCTGTAGCATGGGAAGCACAACACATATACACGTATCACAGGACTACCTATGCTTGGAACATTATTTATAGCCAAAAGGGGCAGGGGATGTGTCTCCACGAATGCAACCGAGCATAAAAGAGGAGGAGATATTGAACAAGATGAGAACATGGAGATAAAGATGTCTGCAAAGAAGATGAGGGAGGGGTATATGATAACAGATAAGAAATCAGATGAGAGAACACAGTGGCAAATAATATCTTTGAGAAGCAAGTACGAAATGTACAGTAAAGGAGAGTTTATCAAAATGATGATGTGGGCAATAAATGGGGAGAAGATCAGCACTGCGGCCAACTTTCAAACACTGACCACATTTCTGTCTCTCCCTCTGTTTCACTATGGGCTTAGCTGTAAGTGGCACTCCATCATCAAACCTGAAGGTAGGGGTCCAAATGACAACTCAGATCTCTCTCACACTTTCTACATCAGCAGCCAGGCTCAACTTGGCATGATGTCCCCTAACCCCACTCACACATCCCCAAAACATGTTAGACAGGGGATTACTACAATCCAGTTAGCGCGATACGGCCAAATCTCTCTATGCGATTGGATTCTCTGTAGAGAGAAGCTTGTGAGGGGGCTGCAAGGATGGGGAATGTGTTGTCTATATGTGTCTGTGTGCGTCTGTTTGCTTACTGTCTGTGTGCGAAGTAGTGGTGCGTGTGCCCTCGCAGGAAGTGGGGCTGCAACACTGCAATGTCCGTGTAATGTCTCTGATGAGTGACCCAAAGCACTCCCAGCCCAGAAGCCCTCACTTAAAAGCAGAGTGTCTCTTAGCGTCTCTAATGCATTGAGGTTAAAAGATGCTGTCTGAGAGCGAGAGTCCATTTGCAGGCTTGTTTCCTGCAGGAAGAGCCGCCTAAACTAAATAGGGCAGGGATCATTATCTGCCATTGTCACGGCTGCAGGAAGTGTTGCACATGGAGGACCGGGCTGCAGATAATTATGTCTGGCTGTTGTATTGCACTTTTGTTATGAGTGATGTGCTTGGTGGTGTGTATTAATAAAACATCTGACACACAGATGAAAAGCTGAGAGTACCATATGTTTCGTGACTCCCGGTCTCAGGAGACTAGTGAATTCTTTACTTATGTTTTAAAATTACCTTAATTCCATCAAATATTAACAAGTATAGAAAAAGGGCACTCGAGTGTAAAGCAGCCTGCATGAGAAAGGCTAGCATTATGTCGTAGGAGGAAGCCGGACTTTTATGGAGCTTCACATGTGGGCTTTTAAAGCTGCATAATATGTTGTTAGGGGGTTGTTATGTTCATTGAGGCTCCCAGTTCAGCTTTTATTCATATATCAATGTGTCAATAATTAATAGGAAAAAATACACAGAAAAAAATCTCCATTCAGAAAAGCTATTATGAAAGTTTTTATGTCATTCTATTTGCACAATCTGCTATTTAATGCACCATTAAAGTTACATGTATCCTGGGGGAATGGAAATCGCACAAGTCCCATTCAGTACAAAGGAAGTGCAAAAAATTCCAATGCTTCCATCTGAGGTGCAGTGCACACATCATTACACACCCTAAACAACAGTGCTTTGTAACGTTCATAGAAATGTAGAGAAGGAGGATTTTTAATTTCTGTGGACTGCATAATTGGCTTAAATTGAAGGGGTGGCCAAAAAAGAACAGCACTGCTAAATTTGAAAATTGCTTTGTAATTTGAAACACTGCATGTGAGAGCAGCGTCTGGCCGTTCCAATTTTGTTCTTTTCTTCTCACATGGCAAGTCATCATATTGCAAAGACTTTTTCATGTCCCCTTTATACTCGAGTACGTAAGTGTTGACGCCTTTGACTTGAGGAAAGGAAGAAAAGTTATTCTGAAATGTCATTAGTGCACAGCTCAGCACAGCACTGTGCAGTAACTGTCTCAGTCCTGGGAGAGACCACCTCCTGTTTCCATGGAAACTTAGGCAGGGTAGACAGAGAGAACAGTGAGTAGAGAGAGCTTGACGAGAGAGCTCGCGGTTCTGTGTGCATGTGTTAGTGTGTGTGCATGTGTGTACTGTATGTAAGCATGGAGGGGTGGGTGATCAGAGGTTACAAGACAGATAATAAATACAATCTAATTTAGCAAGACAGTTTGTCTTACAGTTTGGTCTGCCACAAGTAAATGGTCTAGAATCATGTCATTTGAGAAGTCACCACAGTTTTCTTTCTCGTTTGCGTTCAATCAGAGGCACTCAGTACTGTATATGACTGTATTCTGTCTGGAGTATTAGACCTGAATTCTTCCTTAATTTTACAAAAGAAAAAGAGAAACCTCTCACTGATCACTGAAGCTGAATATGGGATTATAGAAGTGAATGGGTTTTATCACTATTTTAACACTGTATCCAGCTCAATTTAAAGCTGCAACCCAGTACTGCTTGGGGAGTAATGAAACAGTTAATCTAATTTCCACCTCTTGAGATGGAGTGGAAAACATGGTCAAGGGGTATATCTAATTTGCAGCATGACATTGCAATGCCTTGGCTCTAAGCTCACACTAACAAATTGCTGCTTAGATAAGCAAATCAACAGGGACCAGAGCAGGGCAACCCGGGGCTTAGAGGACACATTGTGAGAGGGGCAAAGTTATTTTGTGGCGAATGTGTGTCTGGAATCACGACATATGGCCGCTATTTGAAGACAGGTCACGGCTATCAGAACCTTTTCACATTACATGTGTAGAAAAAGCATTCAGTGCGCCAAAATATTTAAGTTTTAAGTGGTTGGTGTAATATCACCTTTGGTATAGTAATTGACATTTTCTTTCACAGAAAATATAACTGAATAGAATATATAACTATAATGCCACACTAGTACGTTTGTTGCAGTTAAATAATTTATCTAGATGGTGCACAGCCGAGTTTCCACTCTAGGTTTCTGCAGAATGCTTGTAGTGTATGTAGAACTCTGAACAAGGCAGTTGAAACATAGACTACTTCATGATCTTACACAAACATGCAAACATGCATGCATACAGCGGCCCTGGGAGGCTAACACGCTGTAACTAAAGAAAACGCATGCAAATATGCTGCACATATGTTGCCAAATGGATAAGATGTTTTCTTCATTTGCTTGTGTTTCATCAATTTGCATGTGTTTTTTTTCTTTAGGTTTAGATATAATGAGGTCTCAAGGCCACTGTAAGTGTAGCAACAGGAGCAAGTTCCTGCCGCATGCTTTCCTCTAGAGACTGCATATTGTTAATGGTCTTTAAAGTTACCTGATCTTCCGTCTCGCTGGAAGTCAACATGGTACCACTCGCCGTCATTGACTTTCTTATTGACCGCCCTGGTCTTTGTGGTTCCTGAGCCCATGTCCAGCAGCAAGTACAGATGGCCGTCCAGCATCTCGATGGCAAAGAAGTCCACCTTGAGCGTTTGGGGACTTTTGGAATCCTTTGGCTGCTGCTTGGGCTTGCCGTGGCTGAAAAGGAGAAGGCCGTTGGGCTCTGTGGTGCGGAAGTCAAAGGAGATGGAGCCTGTCTTCTTAGCATTCCACTTGTTGAGGATTATAAAGGACTCGGGCGTCTCGAACGTGATGGGGTCTAGGGTGGCTACGTTCTCACACTTGAAGGCAACAGTACCATGGATCTTCATCTTGGGATCCCCCTGCTTGGCCAGCCTAGACAACTCAAGTCTGACATCGTTGTTTTTGTACACAACCTGAATTGGGGAGTAGAGAAAGAAAGTGAATTCTTCAGTCATACATATGATAGCATATGTCACCTCCAAACGAAAAGAATGTAAATGTTAAAGGGAATCCAGTAATAAAAAACAACAGCAGTTGTCTCTGTGGCATTTCATCCTTGAGAACCGTGTGTCATGCACATCGTTTGCATGCCTCAACCACTGGTCATGTTTGTCACACAGCACCTATGCTGAGAGGGGCTGTGTCTACGTGGTACCAAATGTCACTCACATCAACCTGCTTTCTTTGCTCCCCATCTGAAGCCTTCACAACAAGTGATCGTGTACTCTGGCTGGATCAAGTGTAAACAAGTAAGAGTTTTTTTTATTTTTTTTTATTTCAGTGTCAAACAAATGAAGAGACAGTCTAAATTATTAAAAAAGCAATTGTGATAACGGTTTGCAGCAACAATTTCATCAGTTAGATTATCCTGGGATTCAATGTGAAAAGTGGGATAGAGAGTGATAAATCTAAACTGGTGTGTTGATTGCAGGTGTGAAGTAAAATGCTGATTAAGGCCCCAATTGGAGCTTGTGATTGGAGTAAAAGCAGGCAGATGATGGATATGCCTACCTAAAGCACAGTAAGAAAAATAGTGCATGAGCTGACACATTCACACTGCACCATTTAGTATGCCGCACATCATTTAAAAAAATTATGAAATGCAAAAATCTACTATTTTTTTCTGCAGGAAAACTCACATCAATAACAGTTTATATTCTTAGACACTGTCAACCAGATAGGGCTTAACATCAGTGCTGTGACCTTTGAGATGCTGTAAATATCATTTACAGAAGTGACAAAGTAGCAGCTCATTACAAAAAGTGAACCATGCCATTAAAATACCAACTGGATATAGACGAAAATCATTATCATACACATAGCACATATATGAACTGTCCAATCTGCCAGCTTGGTTGTTTTTATTTACTGCGGTTTGTATAACTGGTCAAGTCCGTGTGCGAGAAGCTCATCTTTAATCTCTTGTTTCAAAAAAAGGCAGCATAAGAAAAATATTGAATTCTGTTCTAACCACAGAGAAAGGGTTGTCATGAAATAAATCTTCAAAATATTGACCACAACATACCTCTACAGACAAAACTGTAGCTACAATTTATGTAAGTGGGCACTGAATGGAACACTGTTTAGAGGCAAGCAGAAGTGCTACTGTAATTGGCAACAGTCTCTAAAAAATTGAGACATCCATACCCCTGTCATTATCCAATCTCCTTAATGAAAGAGCATCTAGTGGTGCAGCTGTAATAGGACAGATACCTCTATCCAGTTACTTCCAATTTCAACACAAACAGCTAATTAATATTTTTGTGAATGTCAGAATTTTTCATTAAAACATCACAGTGGTCATCGCATTTTCACCACCCACAGACACTTATGGTGTGTTTTTGATGTGATGTGCCAATCAGTTTCCAAGGCAAATATTATGAAGACAACACAAAGATGCCAATAGTGTAGCAGCCAGAAGGATGAAGGAGTAACTAATATTTAACAACTACCCCCAGGGAGCACACGCACAGTCAAGGGTTCCTTCCACACTGCTCCAGCACTACTAATTGGGAGATAAGGTTATCAAGTGATGGATAGCCCCATTATGACTGGAGCACGCAAACGTATTAACATAACAAAAGACTTCTAATGGCATATCTATATTGCTTTCACTGGGCCAAATCAAATGAGTTACAGCTGTGGAAAACACTAGCTATGTTTTTTATTTGCTGTCATGCTAAGCGTTCACCTGAAAACGGGGACACCTCCGATGGGATTGCATTTGCGTGGAGAATTATGTTTATCACTGAATCAGATCTACTGTGTCTAACTGTTCAGGTAGATGGAGCACATAGCGGTGCATCGGAATCAGGTAAGCTCAGGCTTACTTTCTTGTAAATGGTTTGTGAATGACTGTATCAGACAGCATTTAACTGCGACGAAATCAGGAAACAGATAATGCCAAGCTTTTATTTCCCGCATCTTTATCTTCGCTTTTTAAAAAATGTAGAGTACAGTACATTCCTGAGTGTGACACAGAGCCGAATGGAATGTTTTAGAGATTACAGAAAAGAATGGGATGTGGAATAGAAGAGGTAATTTAACAAGAATCTCCTTTCTGGAGAAGGAATGTAAAAAGCAGTATAGGTATAAATGATGATATCTCTGCTCGCTGGACTTGAGTCATGCAGACAAAGGTGCAACAGATACAGCCAATAAACCCAAGTCAATTTTTTATGGTCAAGACAAAGGGCACCTTTCAGAGTCAAAGGAGCTTTGGTCTGAGCTACGACTGGTGCTGCACTAGTAGTGCTGCACTAATTTGTCATCAAACTAGGGCTTTGACAACTGAGCTATTACTGCACCACCGTTTGTTTTGCCATCAGAACCAACAGGCAGGCGTGGCTACACAGACTGAAATCTGCACACAAATACTGCAACAGGCCCCTTGGGAATGTGCCATTAATCAGGGCCCACAGCACATGCTGTTAAACCCCGTTCATATGCTATCACACAATATTTAGAAGATGACCTTAGATGGCACTTCTGTTTAATTCAGCAAGCTGTATGAAATGATGCATATCGTTTGTCAATGTCTTCAAATTCTCAGACATAAATTATAGGATCAGGTAGATTAAACGAACAATAGATTTTACAGTATATGGGCTCAGTCTCTTTTTTATTTGGTATTGACATCTGCATTTGTGTGGGAAAACTAAATAAAGAATATTAAATGACCCTATGAGCAAATAAAAGAAGGGGAATTTAGTTTGTCTCTCTTCCCCTGGGACCTTTCACAGCTCTGTACCATGTTTATAAGTTCCTGAGGAGTTCAATACATTGATCTCAGGATAGTGAAAGCAGCGGCTATGGTTTGGCTGGCCAGGAGCAAAGAGGGTAGCTCAGTGGGGCAGATGACCGTGCTTGGGGTGCACCAATTCCATTCCTGTTGTCACCACATCTGCAATACCCTGGAGACATGCAGTTAACCGAGACAGTCCCCTTAACAACCAGACCTCTAATGAGCTGTACATGGCATGTGGACATGTGGTCCACACCCTGTCTGCTCATTAAACAGAGCTGCCTCAGACCTTTCCAAGAGGTTCACTGAGGATGACAGCCTTTGCTTGAGGTAAGATACAATATGTAGGACACCAAAGGAGCAAGAGAAACTACAAAAAAGAAAAGGGAGAGCAATGAGGAAAATAGGGCTTTTGAAATTAAAAGATAAATTAATCTATCATTTTATAGCACTTTGCAGATTTGCCTGGTAGATGTCTTTGTATAACCCTGGTGGTTCCTGATACAAATGCTTTAAGTCAGAATCCACCCATTAAGCAGAAAAAAACACTACTATACTGATTGCAGTGAAATGTATAACGTATGAACCCTTTGGTGGAGAAATTACCTCCTCCTCTGCCTCTCTAGGGAAAAAGTTCACACTATATGCATACCTCTGGAATTCTACAACACTTAAGTAAATGGGCAAATGACAAATGACATGTACTGGAAGCCATGAGCCAGATTCAAATGGCTCATTAAACTGTGGAGCATCCGGGATACAGAATGTACTTAATTCAATACATCATTTGAGAGCATGTCTTTTAGATTGATAAACATGTCTTCACCTTGTTGCGCTCTGATCTTTCAAGGGGAAGCTTGTGGCCCAGATACATCATACTGCAGGTTTCTAGCACTTTACCTTTGTGTAAACACACATGCTACTGACATACAGCAATAAGGTTAGTCATCAGATAAGTGGTTAATGATAAGATTGGTCTGGCACAGCAAACTCTCCAACAATGGTGAGGTGTTAAGTGTGTCAGTTGCCTGGCTGCTCATGAAAATTCAACTCCCTGATCTCAGGATCACTGCTTCTCTTTGAAGTGTACCTGACAGAGCTGTATGAAGCCTGTGGTAAAATCCACTCCAAGACAGACCTCTATACATGTGTGGGTGTGTGGCACACCAGTCGTGTGTGCATAACATTGTATGTGGAGTCAAGGCAAAATTTATGTCAGAAAAAGTTTGTGTCAGAGTGTGTGAGCAAAAGAGGAGAAACAAACTAGACGAAGTGTTAAGGATAAGACTGGGTCAGCATGTGGGCGGAAGGGTCTGTTTTGGAGTCCTAAGGTGAAGTCAGTCATATCCTGTACACCCACCAGACTCAGAGTTCACACAGAAGTGCTGTTTACCTCCTTGAGGCAGCCCATGAAGTTGTTGCTAACTGGAGATCCAGGCAGGTCCGCTGTGCTAGGACTACCTCCAACATAGAAAAAGTCGTCAGAGCCTAGCATGGTGTAGTCTTCTTGTGTATATCCGGTGGTGGTCAGAATCCCATCCACGGATATTGTAACCTAGACAACAAAGCACAGGGAAAGGACACGCTATACTCAGACAGCCTATACACTGTAATGCTGTTGCCTTTCTTTTTTGGTTGTCTATGACAGACTTCCCTATGTGTTCATTTATTTTGAAACCCATTTTCATGTCTGTTTTCATTGTCTTTTTTCTTGTTTTGTATTATTATTTTGTCCAGTTTGATTAGTTGGAAGACTGCAAGCCTTCGAAGGAATGCTATTTTAGTTAGAGAGTTAGTGAACTGCCCATACTACAGTGTTAGTATTGTCCCTACTGCAACTTAAAAGTACTTTAGCAGACACAAAAATGGTGTTAGTAAAATGTCATCTAGGTTAGTTTAATTATTATTCCATATTAGTACGTCCAGCAGTTCTACAAAAGAAATCAGAACGTGCCACTAGGTTAGAGAGGGAGCACATGCTGTGAAAAGCACAATCACCTTTTAGTATAGGACAATGACTGAGGGTATTAGAGAAACAACTGCATGCATGCATTTGTCTTTTCTTTTTGTTTACAAGCATACAAAAAGAAAACTTTCCCAAATTTTCATTGGGATCCAGACTCAGTAAACTGACACTTGCCACAGTTTCAGATGCATGCAAAAGCGCAAAGACACTGCAAAACCACAAAGCGAAAAAAGAAAGCACCAGAGAAGAAATGACAAACACAGCTCAACTGTCACATCCATGTTGACAAATGGGCACTGTGACATTTGCAACACGTAGTCAGATTGCATGCCATGCAAAGTGAATGGGGATACAACTGGCTGAGCCAAAGAGCATCAGGCCAGCCAGACAGAAGAGGAGTCCTCATTATCAACCACAGCTTGATGCAAAAGGCTCAAAATGATGCTCCTAAAAAGGTGGATCAAACAGAATTGGACAGGAAACAAGTGAAATAAAGAGGGTGAAACCAATGAATGAATCAAGAAATTAAAAAGGATTCGAAAAGTAAGCAGAAGAGTACCAACCGCAATTTCCCTTTTTTTGTAAATGACGTCTACAGTAAAAAAAGAAAGAAAAGAAACACACGGCAAACCCAAACTAAGAAACAATTAGAATGATATCTACCGAACAATGTAGTTTGTTTACCATAGCGTGTCCAATGCCTGAGTGCTTTGTGGAAAAGGGGGGAGAAAGGAAATTAAAAACTGTGAACAGAATAACGATTGTTACTCAAATAATATGATGGTCAATACTGTTAGTACATTGTTAAACGGCAAAACCCATACTGGTTAGTAGAATGACACATTCCATGAATGATGTTAGTTTGTTTCCAAAGCATGTTAGTAACATAGAGAAAAAAGGGCAAAATAAGTTTAACAAGAAAAAAGCAGACCAAGGAAATAACAAGAATGCTCCACAAGAGGTGTTAGAGCTCAACCAGTGACTCCCTGAGTTCCTCATGGCGTTTTTTGCACCATTTTCTGTATGTGACCAGACCATTGAGTAGCAGAAAATAACTTCCTTACCCAAGTCCTGACAAAGGATTATGATTGACAGACATCAAATGGTTCATAAGAAAGAATGCCTAAAGCACATCAGTTGACCCTCTTTAACAAAGTCCCAAGTTCAAGACCATTTTGAAGCTTTATTGTATTTTTTATTGATATTAGTATTTGCCTTCTTTTGTACTTGGTTTTAAGGCTTGAGACCAATCCAGGGTACCAGACTTTCCGGCGCTCATACAATACTTTACCTCCGTTTGGTCTTATTGATGAACTTTAGGATCACTTTACTGCAATGAGACAAAGCAAAGAAGACCCTGACACAGAATGAGGAGGATGGCAATTTTGATTCCCCCGCAGAGCATGCACTCAATATGCTTGGTTTTTCGTTCACACTTTGAATGCAGTGAATGTTCAAGCTGGCCAAATCCTTAGGTTTGCCAATAATCAATCTGCTGATTATGCAAAAGAAGCAGCTTTGGTACTGAGGTGAAGAAAAACATTTCCCACCAAATGAGCAGGAACACATCTAGAGATTTTTGACTTAATGACACGCTTTTAGACTTCTCTAAAGATCGTATGAGGTTAAAAATAACGAGAAATATCCTGTTTGATACTATATTTTAACTTTAAAAAAAAGTCTGTGCCACATTATTCAACACAGGGTAAACAGTCTAACAGGATCTATATACTTACTGGGAAAATTTTAAATGCTATAAATTATTGCAAGCCTCAAAGATACCACAATACATCATCTTTACATCCATCTATTTTTAACATATAAACATGCTAAATCTAACCCTAATCCTGATAACACTGATCCCAGATGTCTTCAGCAGGCTTTATCAGCTCTATATGTAAAGGCCCCTCCTGCCTATCTTGCAACTGTACTATATTGGCAAGTAATCTGCAGCAACTGCATATCAGTATATGATCTGCAATGTCCAAGAGCACCCCAACTGATTCTAGAGAGTTTTCTGTAGCAGCAACAGTGAAATTTGTCCCAGAATGGCTTCAAGGAGCTTTGCTTTGGCACCAGTGATCCAGTCAGTCTTCTGTTGCTGCTGTTCCCACTAACAGGTCACATTTCTGTGTGGTTCTCCAGACAGTGCAAAGTATCTTTGTGCTTCAAGGCAAATTGAGTTTTCTTAGCCAGTACTTGCCTGGAAGAGACCAAGGCCAGTATTGGCTTGCAAGTCTTATGTCTACACACTAGACTACTAAAAGCCAAACATAGATATTTCAAGGTAATCAAAAATTCCTGGAATATGCAACCTTTTTTGAATTTCATTCACTAAATCTGCACATCACTGCTATAGTAGTGGGGTGTCTGACTTATTATTCAACCTGAGTGAGCCAAGACAATTCCTCCAGTTTTGTTTGCTGGGTGTATTTCCCTGCAAATACTTGTTTCTTCTACCGAGATAATGTCTGGGTTTAGTCTTCAGAGTTGGTCATGTTTACATATCATCCAGTTGAGTCAGCACCTAATCAGATTACAATCTCCAGTCACCTGAAAGAGAAGTTCCTGCTCCCTTGTTAAAAAGGTGCTGTACCTCGAAGTGAAGCTGGACTTTGGGGTCTGGAGTTGCTGAATCTAGCTGAAAAGCAAGCTTGGAAATGACTAATTAGGATTTAGAGATCCAGAGGTCATTGGCCTAGTGATTAGGCCAGCTCCTGGCCCAATGGTAGTGCTCAGCCTGTTAGCTCCTTTGAGTTTTCTTCATGAGACACTTCTAGGAATGGTTTGTACACATGGGTTAGACACCAAATACCACATTGCCAATTCAGTCTTCCACCTGTGTCCTGTCAGGACCTGCAGCCCTGGAAAAAAGACCCAGGTTCTGCTGTAATTGACTCCCTGGGTAGACTGAGGTATAACACATCACCTACTGTACATGGAAGAAGTCATCAGGTCTTGCCAGTATAGTGGAAGGTTTTAGCCACCAAAAAAACAAATTTCCAACCAACAACTAAAACAGTGCCTGCTTACATCAACTGACATGGTGGGAGTGAGTTGTAATTGCTGCAAGTCACTGAGAATATGGCGATGTGTGGCTTAACAAGCCTCTCTCTTCAGATTGATCATTAGTGCGACAGACTTGCAGTATGATCCTGCCCAAAGATGGTCTGCCAATAATAGAGTGGCAGATGCATCCTGACCCTAGTAGTAGTTAATTTGTTTAGAACATAAAAAAACATCCACTAACATCTGTGGTGATCTCTTCTTGCGAATGGATGGTTTATACACACGTGCTAAGCTAAAGGATTTCCTTTATACCCTTCTTTCATCTCATCTGGTCTCAGTGAAAATCAGGCAAGAACCAGGTCGACTGATACCCCAACCAGTGTGTCATTTATGAAAATCACTGCCACAGGAAAATAAAACGGCACACGTGGTAGGATTTCTTGAATGGATCACCCTCTGGTGTTAGAGAATGTAACTAGCACAAGCTGCTGAATGAGATTTCAAAAGAAGTCTAATTAATAAAAAATCTTTTTGCCGTCACAGTGTCACTACACTGTCTCCTCAGAGTTATTAATGTAGAGGTGAGTCTTCAAGGGCATGTAGGAGAGTCCATTAACGTCTATAGATCCTGTTAGAGAGATGTGCCTGTGCTAGAACTTTAATTTAAAAGCATGAAAGCATAACCTTAGATTTAGCAGTGCTTTAAATATACAGTATTTTTTTTCTCAGTTTGTTTGAAAAGTGGACAACTTATAAAATAGAGTTTGTGAAAATGTTCTAGTTGTTTTAAATAGTTTAAATTCCACCAGAGCCAATTAGCTATCTCATGAAATAACACCTCAACAGTGGCGTCACTCTTATTGAAAATATCAAGAATATATAATATAATATAATTATATAATAAAAACAGTGCTTACAACTAAGGGTACAAAAGTGATAGTGATACACCACAAGTTAACTTTAAAAAAGAAGAAACCATTAAATACAAATAAATTCCAAGACCGAATGCTTTGGATGCTGCTTAAAATATTCTCTTTCTTGTCTCCCTTAAACTGTAACCTAATAGAGGTCTTGATTCAAATCTAGACGTCCCTGCTCGCTTGTGGTTCTGCTTTAGTCTCCACCATAAACCACCATGATTCAATTTAGCAATCCAATTATAATGTCTGGAAATAATATGTATTGTATGATGGTAATGATTTAAGTGCATTTGTTTTAATTCATTTACTCAGTCTCCGCATCACCCTCTGTACTGTTACCTGACGTAGATTCCTTGTTACTTTGACATCATGCCAATCATTGTCATTAAATTTCCCATTGACTGGCTCCACAAGAGCTTCAAAGGCTCCAGACCCCAAATTAATGACGAGTGAGACAGCCCCATTTTTCAGCGCCAGGTTGACGTAATCAGCTGATTTGCCCGTGTGCAGCATCAGTCCATTCCTCTGTAGGGTTTTGAATGACAATGTGATTTCATCACTGCTGCTTTGAATCGGGTTCAAGGACAAGTCGTAGCAGAAGAACTCAGATCCTTTGAAGGTTGCGACATACTCTTCTTTTCCTGCGGAGACAAGAGAAAGAGAAATGTGTTGCATTAATACCATGGCCTCTTGGGTGCCTGCGAGGAAGCTGTCAGAAAAAAAAAGAGAGGGAATATCTCAAAATGTTTGATTAATAATAAACACATTGAAATCAGAGACCTGGAATGTAAAGAGAATTAAACAACGAGGTATTTTTGGTACATTTCAGTGGCCAAATAATGTCTACCTTAGCCAGAAAAACACAGGTGCATAGGCTCCAATACCACATTAGATCGTACCTTATTTGTATGCCATGCTTTACTTATATTTGTAGAGTAATTACACTACAAGACAACAAGCACAGGTTCTTCATTATGTACTGTTTCTCTATCTAAAGCAATAGTGTCTCTGTGATCAAGACTAGGGGACTAAAGCTACTTTCAATGCTACATGAACATGACATTTGTAAATACATAAATCATATACTGTTTACACAGTCTCATACTGACTTCTGACAGAGCCAGGGATAGGCACACATGTATAAAACAACAAGACATGAAAGCACCCTGGGCCCATGTACATAAAAAAAAAAAAAATTCTGCTGTCTAAACATCCACAGCAATTATGTCAAATGCATTATTGTCACCAGTCTAAAAGGCTCCATACAGAAGCAGAAATGAATTTACAGAGCAGTGCAGACACACTTATAAAATAGAGTGATGAAGTTTTAAAAATTGAAAATGAGCACAATGACCACTGACCAACAGCAAGCAATATCAAGCCTCCTGAGATATATTTTTTTACCTTGATATATAAAATAGACCAGAATTTTCTCAGTTAGGTTTACCACACCCTGAACTGAATTCTATTTCTGCTTTGGTCTTATTGGCAAAACCCTTAAAATAAAGAGAGGGTGCACTTGTACCGGCATTACCTGCATTTTGGCAAAATGTGATGAAATCTGATGTGACACATTAAAAACACCAGAAATAAACAAGTTCAGATCACACACACACATTCATTTTATATCGCCAAGTTCCAACCATATTTGTACTGTGAAGTTGAGGAGTGCAGATTGAAATTATTTATCTCTTTTATAAACCAGTATCTATGAACTTTACATCTTTATAAATATCAGTATCTAAAAATGTTTACAAGTCAACAAGTGGAGCTATTAGCAACAATTAATAATTTCTCTTAATGTTTTTTGACATCCCTAAAACCGAAATGGTATTGCCCACTCGCCACGTTTTTCAAACGCTGGTAGTTTTCCAGTTTCCTGATCAACAATCTCCCAGATTCCGACGGCTTCTTATGGACCCTTAAAAACATGTCATTCAGCCACATATGCTTCTCTGTATACTTGAGCAAGTCAGCACTCATCAGCCATTAGACATTCTGAGATATGACAGCGACTTGACATAGCATAAACGACCTTCAGAAAAACCTCAGCAGTGTTATTATGACAAAACAAAGCAGCACTGGGTGTCAGTGGGTGATGCATGTGAACACCCATTAGAAAGCGTTTAAAAACAGGTTTAGACAGATAACAAGCCATTAAAGCCACTAGCAGAAAATAAACCACCAAAACACAAATGGACCAAAGCATTCAATTATCATAAATGGGGCTGCACACTTATATATGCTTGCCAAACAAACAGACAGACAGACACACACACACGCGCGAGCGCACACACACACACACACACACAGAAGAATGCAGGCATACATGCTCAGAGTAGCATCCAGGCATGGATACAACAACCTAAGAAATAAAAGGGGTTGCTGTCCACAACAATTTGTCACCTCATTGATTTCCCCTTAAAGGCGCTATAGTGCACCTCTGGGAAAACTACAAGGGGCCTGTAATTGAAGCTGACTGGATCTTGCCACTCTTTGGTCATTCCTTCTATGTCTGAGCCCCCTATCAGTGAAAATGAGAGAACTCTACCCTCTTCACTAAACCCACCCATCCCTGCTCCATAAGCTCAGTGACCACGTAACAAATAGAGCCAATAGTTTAGGGTCATTCTCATCTCTCTCTACACACATCCCCTTGCCTGCAAGTCACAGTTAATTCCTCCAACCAATGGAGAATGAATTGTGTGTGTACAGCAGAAGCATTGTTAGGAACTCATACCATATGGGGTTCAGTTCTGACAGATCTTCAGGTCTGAGGGGTGCACATCTCCCATAGTTCAGAAACTGTTATACTCTGATGTAAACACATTTACATTTACATCAAGAAGAACAACGTGAGTATCAGTCTGTACTCAGCTTTAAAAAATAAAATGTATAAAATCAAAAAACTTGGTTATACCTCCATCAAATAAAAGACCCAATAGAACTGAAGGGAACTAAGAATTTTACAATACCTAACTAACTCACAAAGAGCCATATCAAAGGCACAATAAATACATTTCCTCCAATGGAATTGGCTCTGCCAAAGCCTGATTTGTCAGCCTTTAGCTTTTGGAGGCATTTCACCATTAAGCTCTCAGCCAAGTCAAGTGTTCCACTCAAGCTTCCATTTGAACACTAATGGTAGACAGCTCACAAGCACACAGCTAGCTCCTTTTAACTGGCTTTCTTTATTGGATACAAAGCCACTTTTCTACCAAATAAAAACTATACTCCTTTACAAAAACGGGAGTCTAGGAAGGCACATAACCTGCATTTGTCTTTACCTAGTGCAGCAAACCGCAACCCTTTTTAAGCGGGTTTTCATTACAACAGACTTCTACACTACACTATTAGCTACACTGCAATTCTTACTGCTGACATGTTCGCATATAAAGACCTCCCTAATCATTCAATTAGTTGATTTAGAGAAATGTAAGTCCACCAACTTTGAAACATAAATCCAGCACTGACTGGTGCTATCAAGAAAAAAAGGGGTTCCGTTTCATCTAACGCAGTGTAAATAAAAGGTGTCAATCCTAGTGACAAACCCATCATGAATTATTCAGAACTTATTAATCAGAACTACTAAGCTTTGTAGCAACTTTAAGCCTCGCATAGCCAGAACTATGTCCACAGTAGTGTATCATCAGTACAGAATGGTATGGCTCCATCTCTTTATCATTTTGCTATATGGAAAAACATACTCTGGCTTTTATGTATTTCTTTAAACCATATCATAACTGTCTTGGTCAGCACTGAGGCCAATATGCACTGAAAGTGCCCTTGCAGTAGAGTGTTAGGGTGACCTCGTTTTGGAGAAACATGTTTGGAAAATTAAACTATTTCCATCACCCGTGCACAAACATGCAAGAACATATCTGTGAGACAGCAAATTTTTTCAGCATGTATTTTTTGAAGATATATTTAGAACAATGATACATGTTAGTATAATTTTAATTTATTTTTTTTGTTGTTTTTATATATAAAATGTATATATACAACCATTCACAGAAAGAAGCAAGCAGGCCTGCATTATTGTACACTCAAAGTCTACATCAAAACTCTTAATTTTAAGCATGTAGGTTGCTGGTCAGAAATGGTTGTTGTTTCCCATAGCAAATGGGATTTTGGCAATTCAAACACACAGATTGTGGAAGGAAAAAAGAATGTTGCATGACATAATGCAATCAGTGGCAGGGTTACACCCACAGTCTACGTGTGATGAGTCAGACTAAATGTGTTCTAATTTATGGTCCTGTTTTAATGGTCTGCATCTTTATTCTGCTGTTCCTTCAGTCTGACTGCATTCATCAGCCTTATTTTCAGCAATAACACCAGTAATTTTCAGCAAAAAGCACCCTTAAACCAAATTTTCAAGTCATACCTGCCAAACAGCAGACAGACAAATTTAGCAACTAACGTGGTTAAGTATTTAGCAGCGATAGAGCCAAGTAAGAGGTGCTGGAGACAAAACTGCATCTAAAAGCAGAGTGAATATTAGACTTGTGTTCATTGTTTGGCTAGAAAGAATGCCAAATTTGCTCTGGTTGCTGGGTGTATTTTTAAATTACAACACCCAAACATTGCATGTCAAACATGTCTGAGATGTTCAAATAGTCTGTAACACTGATTGAGATGTTGCTTCAGCGGGAGCTTTGGCTCTTTGGCTGTAGTTTACAAATCTGCCTGAGCTTGTTAAGAGTGAACTAAAGGCAACTTTAAGCTGCAAAGTGAAGAGGTAAAAATATTATATTAAAAAACATATAAAATATCTCTCAAACTTTAAGGCTTCAGCTTTAAGTTTTAAGTAAAACATCTTATTTTTTTTTGAGTCAAATTACATTTGACGGTGAGTGGCAGTACCTTCTACTAAAACACAGACCCAGGCAGTGACAAGACAGGCAGCGAGGCTGGTTTGCATCATGGTGCGTGGCTCAACACACACACGCCATATTTTAAAGTTAGATCATGTAAAATACTGACTGCCGAGTCAAACGCGCCCCACCCCATTGAGTAGTAAGCACATTCTGAAAGTAAAATTTGACAGTTTTGACAAATATCCCCTTCACATATTCGCAAAAGGGATAATAACTTCTGACTGTTCACCCCATTACTATTACATGCAAAGAGTACACTGAACAATATGCGCATTCAGTGTTTGATTTCTAATCCTTGAAAGGAAGGCCGTGTTGAAGCAATGCAACTAGTAAGCAGGACATACATCTGCGTGCTCATCTCTTTCATGCTCAGGATCACAGCAGACAAAGTAATCTGTCCTGCAGTGTTAATATTAGGCAGCCGACGTGTCACTCATTTTCTTGCAGAAAAAAAGCTACTTGATCTTGAAGAAGAGTACTATTTTGTCATTGTGTTCTCCTGGGTATCTGGGCATGTCCTAGTTGTCTCTCTGGCCTGTCCTACGGTCTACAGTCAATCAAAATACAGCAAGCTGCTGGCACCTTAATGCCCTTGAGTCATGACACTGAATGAGAACATGGATAAGAGCCAGCTCCTTTGGTCTTTTTTCAGAACAGAGGACAGAGACGTGGGGAGAACAGAGTGAAAGTGTAGCTCCTAGGGAAAGGCCATAAATAGACACACAGGTAAAAAACTTGTCACAGTCTGTTGTTCTGCGTCATTCAACCCCTTTTTGGAGCAAAAACAGCATATCTGTGCCTTCACCAGAACTCGCTTCACACCACGACACTCACAAATAAAGCCTGCCATTAGCAGAACACATTTTAAATGTGGCTCTTATGTTCTTAGATTCATAAGAGCCATGACAAATATGGTTCTCTGACACTCTCAGTTTCCCATTTCCTCCAAATTTATGACTGTCCTAGTCATTGTAAATAACTGTAAATCCACAGCACCTGACTGTGCCGTTCAGGAACCTCATTCCTTCTGGTTGCAACACATTCGTGGTTGTGGTGCAGAACTAACTACCCATATTGATGGAAGTAATACAATTATTCGCTACTCAAATTAAATTAGTGTCACAAAGAGTCAAAGAGGTATGGCGCTGCATGAAGCAAACAGCTAGGTATATTTTATTGCAAAAAAAAATCAGTAGAGGCAGCATAAACACCTCTAAAATACCATTTAACCCTCAGGTAATGAAGGCTGAGTATGTAAAAAAAACTGAATCACTCATTTATTACGACGCACCGAGGGGCTACAAGCTGGAGCACATCATACGTCCAATAGAGCCAGCATGTGACCGAGCAACCAGGAGGCTCCTCATCAGTCACTTTGCTCTGACACTAATCTGGCATCTGCTACTCTATGGCTGCTTTTTAAATTAGCTCGCACCCAAGGGAGCACAGTGCCTGTCAACATCAAATCATGACAACAGTTTGAAATAGACTTGGAAGGATATGAGAAAAATCACCAATGAAATGCACGTCAGGGGAAGCTTTGATTTTAAGTGCCATTATTCCAACCTGTGACATTTTTGACCTGATTTGGTGCGTAGTAAACCTGTCAAAGTTAGTCAAAAACTAGACTAAAGGTGATGCTATGGCAGAAATGCACCACCAGTTCAAACGCGATATTGTTTTCTTGTTTTAAAGTTGCTGAAACCACTTCAGACACACGCTGCATTAAAAGAACATAGATGATATTTTCAATGATAGATATATAATCATCCACCAGTGTCAGCAGAAACAGAAGTCAAGCTGACACATGGCAAACAGGACTCGTGGCAGTTTTAAGGGGCAGCAGCAGCGGGTGTTTTCAGGCATCATGCAGACACAGTAATCATGTTGCCCATCTCCAATGGTATTGTCTTCTTCATGACAGCCCCCTGTATTAACTGTGACTATAGCATGAGACTCGACATGACTGTTTCCCTGTCAGAGATTTCACTAACACCCACCTTCCTTGCACCTCTAGAAATACCCTACTTCAGCTCTCAGTAACAAGCTGTAGTAAAAAAAAAAAAAAAACAGCTTGTTGTGCAACGTTCACATTTTTAAGGTTCAAAAGAAGTTCACAGTTTTGGGAGAAAAAAAAAGTGAGGTGCACTTTCAAAGGAACCACCTGTGGATTTTTAAGGTCCTGCTGCGCCATAAATAAATTTGGATGCCAAAGCCGTGCGATGTCAAGACCAAAAGTTGTCTAATCGTCTGTGGTAAAGCTTGGTGACTGACACTGGATTTCACTCTGCTTCCATTCTCTCGCAGTTTCTTTGTTTGATTGGCAGCTTATTAAAGTGATACAGAAGTTAGCGTCTGGCAGCCTATTAAAATGATAGGAAGTTAGCGTCATGAAGCCGGCCTAAGCCTCTTACGTTATGACAGAGAGGAGAGTTTCTGAAGTGCTACATTCTTTGAGAACACATTTTATTACATGATTACCACACACCATTCAAAAGCCTTAATAAAATGCTTCGAACTGCTCTCTGCACAACGTAGGAAACCCCAAGTCACTGATATTTTTACTTCATGAGGGCTCTTCCTTTTCTTTTTTTTTAAAGTATGAAACAAAAATTACATTTCGATGACGCTGATTGTTTTTGTTGGCGATCGCGTAGACAGAAAAGCTGCACAGAAAGTCTCAATTAGCTCAATTAAATGTATCCAGGCATTTAACCAATGGAGTCAGCATGTGTAGATGTCTGTGAGCCTCCACATACTAATTTCAGTCAGACGTCATACTGTTCTGGCTTAACGTTTTGTGCCATTTAGATTCACAGTATGAAGGATGTCGTGCTGTGCTCAGAGAGAGTCCTCTCCCCTGATGCCAATCTTTTTGAGTTAGAATTTTTGCTTGTTTATACAGTTTTAAGCGTCTGCAACTTTCTTGAATATATCTCATTTGAATGAATCATAATTAAGTGCAGGGAGTCTGGGGACGTATGATTATCTGTGTCTTTGTGCTAAGCCTGCAATAGACTGGACAGCGATGTACTCAGCTAGGAGAGGATCTAGCCCCCTGCAACGCTCTGAAGGATAAAGCACATATAGCTAATGGATGGATGGATAATTAAGTGTTACCATTATGACTGAATCACTGCATTAGTTTTGGTTCAGTCTTTTTAGTCTATCTGTCATTTGGCTGATGCTCAAATACGTTTTCTTTCTAATCTTGAAACTAATTATTACATGAATTATTTATGAATCTACTTGTCGGTGTGTTGGATTACATCATTTTGTTTACATTTCTCCACATTTAGGAACATCGGAACCTCAAAGGGGTTTCTGGTCTTTTTCCTTCCACTTCCAAATCTTTTCGTTTAGAAGCCCAGACGTGGGTCAAAGCCGAGTTATTTTATTTTGTTTAACAGAAAAGCCTGTCAGCATACCGCGTTCACAAAAGAAAAAGAAGAAAAAAAAATTACTATTTCATAAACTTCTGTTGTTATTAGAACACCTATGTGCATGCCTCGTGTCTCTCCCACTGCAGCTCTCTTGCAGTTTCAAAGCCTGCCTGAAATGGAGCCAAACTTTGTAGG
The DNA here is from genome assembly GCA_024666655.1 of Dascyllus trimaculatus. Lineage (NCBI taxonomy): Eukaryota > Metazoa > Chordata > Actinopteri > Pomacentridae > Dascyllus > Dascyllus trimaculatus. The sequence continues at coordinate 21,567,197 of CM045464.1, read as the reverse complement.
TGGAAACAGCCCGACGAGCCCGAATTATAACAGAGCTTTATTTTATTTATTTTTATATTTACTATTTATTTATTTCATTTCCCCCCTCAAATAAAGAAAATAGAAATCCAAAAGCTGCTAACTGCTGTCCCATTAGACTGTCTCTTTCTGGTATAAAAAGTTATTTTGTGTTTATCTTCTGAATGTTAAAGGTGGTTTCGGAGTTAAAACCCTAGCTTCTCAACATAAGAGCCAAAATATTGTTCTGCTTTGACAACGTTTCAAAATGTATTGAACCAATTATGTACTCCTCCGTGTTATATAACAGAGTTTTGAGCCACTTTGCCGTTATTTTTGTTCCTTTGTTTCTCTTTATCCTTTTTTGTAACGATTAAATAACATCTAGTTACTGAGACATACTTCAGTTACTCTCCGAACCTCAAACCTCAGGCAGGTTTGAAAGGCACGCTATCCTCAAAAAACTGCCAAAATTACACCATTTATCAGAGCAAGAAACCGTAACAAGAGAAAGAATTGTCACATCCTCAACTTTAAGACAGTTCTAGGATATTTGATGTATGCTTTTGCCAAAAAACATGACCAAAAAGGGGCTTAACATTGTGATATTTCATCACAATTACTTTACATTTCTCATTAACTCCTGAAAACAACTGAGAAGCCATGAGTGAATCAGCTGCCACAAGGAGTCACATGACAAAAAAAAAAAAAAATCTGTTTTTTTTTCAGCTGAACTGCAGGCAGTGTTTACACAGAGCAGATGAGTATAGAAACAAATGAAATATGTAAGTGGTAAAATGTCTTTAGCAGATGGAGCCACCATTTTTTTTCCAGAGTTCCACCTGTGGGCACCTAAAAAAATGTACATGTTGATGCCAGGTTTTTCCAATTTTCGTAAAATGATTAATCAAATAAATTACATTTTCTCCTGTTTTTTGATTTATCACATTATTGCAAAAGGTGTGTTTGAGTTCTCTCTCCTTCTAGCCATGGTTGTACTGTTTCCACAGAGGTGCAGGTCTTTGTATTGCAGTAAAAAAAATAAGCCCACAGTAAAAATGTGAGCAAAAAACACCCAGAAACTGGTTTATACGCGGTGCTTCAGTATGTCCTTGGATAGGTCTGGCTATGCAAGAATAGGAAGTCCTTGAATGGACTTGCATTGTCATAAGTGATAAGCATATCAGTTGGCATTTATGCAAAATACACATTACATCAATATACTGCACAATATACAGGAGGTTGAGTCTCTTAATTATCTTGTTGCAAATAGCTCACCTCTTTCCAAATTTCTTTGTAAACATTTACACTGATTATGATTAATACATTACTGTTGAAATTTTGCCAAGGAGGAAAGCTCAGTGCTAAAGATTGGTTTGCTAAACTGTTCTTTACAGCAAACAGAACTGTGTTTACAGCCAGTGCTGGCATAAAGCTAGAATGAAGGGCAAAGCTCCACTCTGTTATTTATAGCCCCTATCTTTATCATCATGCCCCTCTAATAAAGCTCGATAGCATGATGCGTAGAGCTCTAGAAAGAGAACATGACTGCATGCTGATGTATACCATCATGTCCTAAAATGAGGGACTGGTGGATGTTGAAAGCGGTGGAAATCCGCTGGTTAAATCTAATAAAATTTAGCACTGACAAAGACTCAAGCAGTCATTTTCATGTGTGTCAGCCAAATCACACACAGTCCCTGTCTGTTCACTCTAATTGGCAGTGTCTCAGTCAGGTGCACAGGCAGCCCTCCTCTGGGATCAGCTCCCACGAGGACACAAAGCCACCTCATCCAAGGCTTGGCATTGCAGCTTTGGTGATGCATACACCTGTGCACACATTCATGCAGGCATGAAAACAAACACACAATAGACAGTGGAAGTGATACAGGCACACACACACACACACATTTTACCCAGTAAGACACACACCACCGAAGAATATTCTCTCCTCAATACCTTTGACACATAAATTGTATTAAATTCTAATAACACTGACTCCTGCAACTCCCACATAACAAAATGCAATTTCCTCACAGCGGAATGTCAGATGGAGAAAGTCAGAAAATATTTCATTTTATTTAAAACTGACCCCTTTGCAATAACATCTGAATTTCTTTCTTATGATACTTTAAGACAACTGATACATATATATATATATATATATACACACCACACACACACATGTCAAACAAAAATAAGGAACACAAATATACATTTATATTTAGGCTTTAGATACTCAGTTGAAAAGACTCAAAGCGCTTCAGTAGAGGGTTTACAAGAGAACTCAAGAAGGCTTCTTATTTAAAGCTACAGGAGATCCTCAGGATTAAATATATGTGTGGGATAAAAATGGGTAGACATTTATAGGTGGCAGCTGGACCATTAAACTAGATCTTCTGAAGCACTCTCCCACCAACAAGAACATGTCTGTTGAGTGGGTTTAACAAATAACTTCCTCAAAAGCAGCATCTTGAGGACTTAATGGTTCTGCCAGGAGACAGGGTAGTCTATCTCTTGACAATATATAGGATCCTGTTTTTTTTGTTTTTTTTTGTCCAGTGCACAGAGCAAGGAGAGGGCAAAAGTGTCTAAAGTTCTCCAGTTTTTTAACTTTAGAAATAGCAAAAACCCAACAACCGGCAAACTAAATCCAACACGACACTAAAATATGCAAGAAACACAAACACTCGCAGACAGCCACATGCGATGTGAAAACCCTGTGCACTCCGGCAAACAAACACTCGATGAACACACATACCAAACCGCACACTTCCAGCTGCAAGGCTCTCATTTGCTCTCAGCCCATTACAGAATCACAACAGCATTACAGTGAAGAAGGAGTGCGGCGCACAGAATACTAATCTGCAAAAGCCCAATCCATTTCTACAGTGTAAATCCACGGGATAATAATGTAAGCCTGGGGGAGATGAGGGAATCAATATCCTCATCAAATGGGAGGAATTTTGATATTAATGTATAGTTAGGAATTCATTTAACTCTACATATATTTAAAAGCTGGGAGACGACAAACATTTTTCCCCTTTAAGAAACATAATAAAGCCATTAGCAATAATTTACCATCCTAATGATATATCTGACTGACTGTTTACTAGCAAAATCCAATGAGCTGCATGGACAGGTGTGTAGTAATGTTTAATAGCGAATTTCTGTCTGAATGGGCCATCGGTGAAATGTGCTCACGGCAATAAATCTTTGCCGTACGCACCTTAACAAGCTGCTGAATTTGGACGGTAACCTTGTCAAGGTTGCCAGCACAGACCAAAAGCACATGCTGTGAGAGAGCAGCGCCGAGGTTGCTGTCCACTTTTGATTACTGGAGCAGGGGAAGAAGTGTCTGACTGTAAAGGACTGGCGTTTGGCAGATGTCTAATTTGGGCCATATACATGGAGACATTCCTCAGACAAGAGCAAAGTCAAGAGGCGCTGAAGCATGTCATTGCACAGAAATAATTCATGTGCTAATTACATCGCCGGCAAGTCTCAGGATGATTTCTGTACAGAGCTGCTCTTGTCTCCCCAGCTCTCACCACCAAGATCCACTCTCTGTCTGACACACCATGAATCGTTGATAGCGAGCAGACACCCAGACACATCAGCAAAGACACTCTCTTATCCTCATCCTCAGTGCTCATCCCTCATTGCCAGGACAATGCGCACATCAACTTAAGTATTAAGCTGCACAGCTTCAGTATGTCCTTGAATGAGGCGTTTACCACACAAGCAGGAAATTACAATGTCATTATCTGCCATTTGAATATTCTAATTATTTTTCGTCAATGGAATTATATTTGAAAACAACACAAAGCCTGCGAATGCCAGTACAATTGTAAAAACAACATATAAACCGACATTTGTGTCATTGCAAAATTATGTGAATACAGATTTTTCAACTTCATGCGGGTTTGAGACGATCAAAGACTTTTATGTGAACTCCGAGGTGATTGCTCTGCTGTAAATGCAAAAATGAGTAGCGTTAAATTTTATACCAAAGATATACTGCCGCATCATGTGTCAGTTGCACTTAGACCTCAATAAAAGTAAAGCTACTTAATCAGCCTTGGCAGAAACACTTACTGGTGAATTTCGTGAGCTGCCAAAAATAATTAAACCATATAATTTGGAAAGTCATCATCATCTGGGTCGCTGATATAACCTTCCATTTTTCACAAAATAAGAGCGTGGCCATAGAGGTCCAGAGACAGCACACGTTCTTGAAATATTTGCAAAAATGATGAATGCAAGAAAATCACTCATCACATCCCATATATTTTGCAACCAGGCTATTCAATTATGAGGTTAATACCAGGGCATGGTATTCACTCACAGCAGGGCAAAGCACGGTTGATTTTGTTTCAAAAGTGTGGTATATACAGCAGGTTATAAGTATTTTTGCACTTTTATAATTGACCGCCAGGGTTTTACTTGGAAATAAATGTGAAATTAATTCTTATTTTCACAGACAAAATGAAAAATCAGAACCAACATCTATGGAAACTGCATTTCCCTTTGATGTCTCTGTGGTAGCAACTTCCCAGCATCATGTCATCCAGTGGCACACAGTATATACTTTTGTTCTTTCAGCTCCAAAGTCAACACAATGAGATCAGATTGTTCATTCATGCCTTTCATAGTCTGACACTGGCGAAGTGGCCTGTCTGTCAGTTCTTTCAGGTTCAGTGAGGTGAACTTGAGATAAATGTATCCTGAATCTAAACCAAACCTCCTCAGCTACATCACCTCCACTCTTTCTTACTCAGACGAACAGGGGAACAAAGGGGCGCTGCGGTTGGGCCTTGTTGTTTGTTTTTGTTTAATTGTGTTTTGTGGTCGCATTTTTAGTGGTCATTCCACAGAGGTTCACCTACGCCGTGTGCCAACTCCCTGGTGGTGAAAGAACACGGCACAGCACACTGAGCAGCATCATTGCCTGTTTAAAAATGTGCTCCAGTGAACAAATCGCTGCAGGACAGTGAAGCTTGACAGAATCCCAGCATCACCTCATCAAGCTGCTGGGCAAGGTCACCAACACCAGCGTGCATTTTTTTTTGTTCTTGGTTGAAGAATGGCAGTTTTCAACTTGCTATATTTATAGCGTTTTCAGTTTCCGTCATCTCTGTTATCTAATGCAGTCACATGAACTAGCTACGGAAAACAACAACAGCTGCCCAATTATTCTTGCCGTACTCCAGCAGTTTTAAAGTTATCGTGCAGATGCTTCATAAGTTTTTGTGTGATGCTTCATTTAGGCATACACTGAGGAATTTCCCCAGGACCTACTGTATGCATTAACATCAACGTATCCTCTCTCTGAAGGCTATTTGAGCAAGGAGAGACAATACATGCCTCTTTGTGTCCCACATAGAGCCTCCCAGCTATGAGTAAGATCACACTGAGGCATCCTTAGTGGTGGAGAACCAGAGGCACAAGTGTTTGTACTGAGCCAAACACTCCATGGCAGTAGAGATGAAACACAGGTAAAAAAAAGCAGAATGCCTGATTCCAGAAGAGAGGCATTCACACTGTCACACCACTTCAAAGGCTAAAACACCTCACTAAAGGTGCGCCGAAAACAAAGGCTACAGCACACTGCTTTCACTTCACAGGTGAGAGGGAATCACATTCCCTCTTTACCGCTCAGCTCCCAAACAAATAGCACTCTCGAGGCTTTAATGAAATCCAGCCTAGTGAGAGGATGAATAAATATATAGATTAATTAAACAGCTCTGCAAGGGATTGCAGAGCAAACCGCAATAGTGCTATTGTTAATCCATTCCTCAGTTTTGGAGTTAATCAGATCAGTCCATTCCTCTAATTGTATTGACTGTCCTGGCTAAGGTTTGTTCGCAGCAGGCCACCCCACGCCTCTCCTTATCCTTTCCATCACCTTAGCTGTTGCTCGTGGCAGTACCCCCTCCCCATCTTTATCTACACGAGGAGATTATCCTTCGACAAAGTTGCTGACCTATGGAGGGGAAATTACTCACTTTGGGGTGTTACTGTTTCAGCAGCGCTATGGCCCCTCTGACACCGGACCAAGGTCATTTCATAATGGCTTGTCCAGCTGCCACTCTACTGTCAACAGGCCTGAGTGATGAAGGAGAGTGTAGCCAGCTACGGTGACAGGAGTCAAGGCTACAGGAGCTTGATAAAGATCAGCCTCCATCAGGAGTGAAAACAGCAAAGAAAGAGGGATAGAAAAAAGATGATCCGGCATTTTGCTTCCTGAGCCTTCAAAGCGGTGACAAATACATCTGCTCGCTAGCCCACGTCTGCATGGCCATTCCGTTTTGCATTGTGCCAGGAGCCGCAATAGTCGTGCAACAGGAATAAATTCACGTGATCTGCAAGGCAGCCGTCACAATGCAACAATACCCTGAGAAGTATCGACTGTATTACAGCTCTTTTCTCTGGTGGCTGTCAATCCTGTCAGTCTTAAGAATTGATCAGCAGGGGTTCACATCCATCAGAGTGACTCATCCAACACAGATATGATGTTCCAGAGTCCAATTTGTCCTATCCCCTGGGCTATAGTCGACAGGAGTTTGTAGTTTTATCAGTTTGTTTCCTATTTTCAAGCAAGTCTTCTCTGGTAACTCTATTTTTAACGTCTTTATCCGTATGTACCTCGCTTGATTTTGCAGCCAGTGTCTGTGTCTGGGCCTGAACTGCAATCTGCAGCCTTTTAAAACACCTTATCAGAGGAACTAAAGCTTGCCAAATCACTGTCATCTTTTGCTTTTTTAAAAGACACATAAACAAGCCTTTTTTATTCAAATTTATATCAGAATTGCTGTTTCATTGCTCATTACCGTCTATACTGATTTTGGTTTCGTCATGTTTCTATGGTATCAGCAGTACAGTGGCAGCAGTATTTTGTAGTATAATATAGTATAATATATATAGTATAATATATATAGTATATTTGCATGAACACAATGTCTGTTTTAAAATCTTATTAGAAATATTATGAGCGACCATGGCTAATAAATTCCTTTGATGCTCCCCGCAGAAAAATAAAAAATTAAACGGCTTAAAAAATCCAATTAAATGGTAATAAGTGAAAATCTAAAATAACTCCAGTATTTCAAAAGTTATTAAACGTACTACGTCGTCGTAAATACAGCAGTATAATGGTCTTTAACAATACATCCGACACGCGGAAACTTAAACTACCAGGTAGTAATCTGCTCAGTAGCATAAAGATTGCTTTCTAAGGAATTTATGTAATGAGTCAAATAAGTACACGGATCAAAGCTTAATGGCAGCAAACTGTAGGATTCCTTTGTATAACATCTGCATTATAGTATAATGAGAGGTATAGTGAGGGAATATATTTAAGGATTTCACCAAGTTATCATGCTGCTTCTCATTCCCACTTATGTAAGGGTAATGATTGTGTTAAATCCACTCATTAAAAGTCTTTGGTTTAGCTATTTGACTGTTCAAAGAATGGTTTGCACATTGTGGGTATGATCTAGAATCAGGGTTGAGGGAAATCATTTCAATAATTTGCACTACTAGTGTTATGGTTCATTTAACCATTACAAATAATTTGTTTAAGTCATTTATTGTTATAAGGTGGAACTCTGCTGGGGATGCTTCAGAATAATCTTTGGGTGATCCAAGCCAAAAACTGTTATTTGCTGTAAGTCACAGGAATACTCTGTTTCCAGTTTGTGCATGTGTAGTTTCTGTTTACTTGTCTGCTTTGTGCTCATACAGTGTTATCCTGGAAGAGACCCGGGACTTAATGGGATTTCCTTGTTTCAGCAGTTTAAAGACAAAGGAATGATTCTGTACATACATAGCCTAATTCCATTTCATTCCTTCTTCTGTAACAAATAAATACACAAAAGCTGACATGCATACTGTATGCCAAATACACATTCTACAAAATGCACAAAAAATGTGCCCATTTGCGTGTGTGATCCCACTCCTTTACTGATACTTCTCATGAGGGAAGGACTCCATTTCCACAGCAGTGCACAATAAAAGCCTGGAAATTTACAAATTAATTAAAAGAACAGGGTTGCTTTTTTGTCTTTCTCTGAAGTGTGCTCCAGAGACTGGTGAAGCAGCCCTAACAAGGGCCCCAGCCTGCATGTGCTTCTTTATGCTCCTTTAAGAAATACATACGAGACAAAGAGGGACAGGGGACACCATAGACTGTTAATCATTTTAGTTCCCCTTTTTAAACTGTGTTACTCCCCCGCTCTGCATAAAACACAGTCGCTGTGGTCCAAATGAATCACCGCAAGTGTTAAGCTTATTCAACTTTCCTCACAGATGAAAAAGAAGATGACGTATAATTCAGCCTACTCTACTGTATCATTATGCCACATAAACGCTTGGCGATACTAACAAACGTGCAGAGTGCAAATAAGTCAGCTTTCTGGCACAAATAGCAGTGGAAAGATCATGTTTAGTGCTGCTTTCTGGAGATTGTTTCTCCAGCACCCTCCATCAGGGCCATAGCTCTGGGTGACTGAGCCTTTTACCTTTTTGCAGTATCAAGCCACCTGCCATGGAAATCACGGCTGTTTCCGCCATATGCCTCGACGTTCTGCCAAGCCTCTCCGGTCTGTTCCGCCTTGAGCAAATTTCATTATGGGATGGCTGGGAGCACACGGCGCTGCTCATTAAGGCTATCAGCGTGGCACGTCACCATTTGTAACAGGACGGATGCAGGAGGTTGCATACCTCCAGCACAGAAGATCACTTAACAGCTTTAACAACTGCATAACTTTTGTTCAGGGATGAGGGTTTGTTAACACATGGTCTTCTCCAAATACACACAAAAAAATCAGGTGAGGATTTAGCTGCACTTGGATAATATAATATAGAAGCGTTCAGCTTGGTATAAATACAGTTACAGGGGGAAATAGCCAAATTTACAATATACACCATAGGCACATTAAATGGCTGGAAAGCGTCCATTAAAATCATCTCAAAGGACACCTTAAACAAAGATTCACTTAAGAGTTGAGGGAGAATTTTCGGGCAAATAATATTGACTGCCATTTAATCCGCATAGCTGATTTAATGATATTACACAGGCTGAATGAAAAATACAGTTTGCTGTAGCATCTAACAGCATGAAAACAAACACTGGAAGAAAGGGAAGGGTAACCGACTGTCCCTGAGGGTTTTTGGACAAAACTATGCAGCTCCAAAACAGAGCATTGGATTTGCTGACCACAGTAGATGGATGCAGGATTCTGGGGCCATAAAGTCTGATAAACAGCATGGGAAGAGTTCATAACAGAGGATATCTCTTCCCAAGAGAGATGAGCAGATGTCCCAAAAACATTGGGCTGATGATCGGGCTGGGTCAGCTCGACCTAACCTTTCTGCTTTCGGGGTACAGGGCAAGAAAATAACAGGAATCCAGAAAAGATTAGTTGCATAACATCTGGTGTGGGAAAGCAGATGTTGTGGATTGCGAGGAGGACTGTTCACACCAATGAGGAGAAAAATAATGTGTGTAAAAAACAGCTTTTGTCAGGTGCTCCCGGGAACAGCTCGGTTTGTTGTGCTCGCTTTGTATGTCACAGTAACCCTCAACAGCAAAGTAAAGACTCAAACTCTGCATCATATTTGACTGATGTGATTGCATGCATCAAGAAAATCTACCACATAGATTTATCACAGAATATAAATAAAAACTCACTTTTAATATAAAGCACCCTTGAGTCTTTCAGTACACTCATGAGTTGTGTTGCTATACAATCTTACTTCATCTGATTTGACCAGATGATTACGGTGGCTAAGTTTAGCTAATTAGATAGTTAGATGGATACTGCTGTGTAACTGACATTACTGAGTTGTTATCCCATAAATGTCCCCTGTGAACAATAAGAGCAGATTTAACGCTCCAGTACCAGACATCCAATAACTCTCACTGAAACAGCAATTCTCCAGAAGGTTACCATTCTGATCCGCACATACTGTATTGATTATCTTTATAACACAATGACTCAAGTACACATGCTGTTTTGGCTTTTAAATAATCCTGATCTGCCGTGGAGTGTGTGGAACTAAACAGCTAATGCCCTCCTGGCAGACCATCCTTGTTATGATCGCGCACAATGTGTTTAATAAGACAGAGCCGATTCGTGGACAGATAAGACATCCTCTGCTATCATACACGAGCCAGTGTTATGTCGCCACAAGGCAGTGGCAGTTGTCCACTAACATGGTCAGCGTATAGCCAGATGGAGCTGAGCCACAGGGATCAAACGGAGAGTTCTGTTGCTGGAGGTTTCCTGCCAGCTAACACCCACCACCCTCTGACGTTTTCGCCGTCCAGCTACTCTCTATCTCTTCACTACCCTTGAAGAAGGAATGAGTTCACTTTGTTCAGGTAACAGTCGTGAGGCTTGAAGGTGATTCTGAGCAACCAAAATAATAATAGCTTATCTACTGTCTCTTTTGCATTGTTTACTCCCCGATTGTATCTTCCCTTTGTGTTATCATGCGAGAAGGCCAATCTGTGGGCTGTGCGTTGGAGAGGCAGAGTTTAGCATCACTGTGTTTTAACGTGATGTTCACTCAGCCGTACCGATGCCATGCACCCAGAGCCATCACAGTGCATTAACCCCCGGACGCTGCCTGGCACTGTCTCGCTGGACTGCAAATTCAAACTGCTTCTAGTCCTGAGGGTTCATGGACCTCAAGCTGGCTGAGGGGAAGGGAACCCAGGGTCAAACAATGCTAACAGAATTTTTAAAAAGAAACAGTGGACAAGCAAAGGGAAAAGAAACGAGGAAAATGACTTTGCATGGTGATGGATCTGTTGTTTTGTCCTCGTAAATGAACTGGTTGATAATTATAGCATATGAGTGATGTATGTTGAAAACTGTATCGATCTCCTCTCAATAGGCCCGTGGCAAAGATGGATGAGATACAATGGCAATCAATCAACGCAGGTAGTTATTTACTGGCTTTAGCTGTCAATAAGCCTGTGCATCCAAGGTGCATTGGCTGTGATGTATTTTCACCACCGTACTAGGGGCAAGAATACAGAAGGAACAAAGCGCGAACCTCAGCTGTTATTTGTGGTCTCAATAATTTACAATTAAAATCTCATTCACCTGAGCATAGTTTGGCAATTTCAGGACTCATGCTTTACCAAGGCTACTGATGGATTAGAAGGTGCTTGGTTGTGGCATGGCTTGGGTCCCCAATAGGAAAACACTGCAGGCTCAAACTGTTGATTTGACCCCCAAGTGTGAGATTTTCTGAAACCAAATCAAGTAGTTTTAGTTCCTAATCCCAGCCAAACAATGAGTGAAACCAAAAGTTAACAGTGACTTAAAATGAAAGTCTAAGAATAATTGTCCCACACAGGACCTAAACCACTTAACGAGGACTTGGTGGCTCTTTAATACCGGAAACGTTTCCTACTATGTCCTATTGAGAAAATATGCTTCTTGCAAAACATGACTAAGCGTGCATTTTACCTAATGTAATTTTGGGGAGACTGGGTTGAGAAGGTGGAGAACTAAGAAGAATTATTAGCATTCACTTGGTGAGTATAGTGTATAAGCTGTGCCTTAGGCCTCCATTTGCTCTTGAGGAAAGCATCAGTCTCTTTAGCTGCTAAATGAAGGACTGTGTTTACTTGGTTGCTAACATTTTCTGTCATGTCGTGTGTGTGTTTTTAGAGATTTTTATTTCATTTTTTCCCAGATGCTACAGTAATTATCACTTTTTTTAAAGATAAAAACTGTGTTTTTACCAATTACCAATGCATATTGATATTATACACTAATAAAACACATTCACTCATCATCACTTCTCACTTACACACAAATAGATCTCTGTAAAATTACAGAACCATTTTTTTGTGAGTGTTGTTGGCACTAATTGCATCTAATTTTAAGAAATAGGAAATATTTGTCAGATTGTGAAATGCGAAAATGTCATTTAAAAAAAGATTTCATGGGTAGTCAGAGTTGCAGGCTTTTGATGCTATTTTTCAGAACACAATAAATAAAACTGAAAAAAATGTACAGTGTAAGCTGATCTTTCATTATTTTATAATTTTATCCACAATTATAATAAATATCCTTTATTGTCATTTTAAATAACTACAATTTTTACTTTTGCCTACCAAATAGAGGACACTTAGGAACAGCTTACTGCAAAAGTTCAAATGATCTTTTATATTTTCTGCCAGAAAACTGTCAGTGAACAGTGAATGCTTAGACCTGACAGCAGTATATACCAGCACCTTATCGACAGGAAAAGGAAACTTTTCGGCACAGGAATTGAGCCAACCCAACAATGTGGATGAGTGCACTAAAAACTGAGGTACTGTGTTTTACAGACAATGACAAACAAAGAAAGTGTTGACAACTGTCCCCCTCCAGGAACCGCAGGCAAACAGCAGTAGCAGTAATCACAGAGGGGCATGATGGGTTGGCACTCAGGCATGATGAAGGGCATGACTTCACATCCAAATGACCCACACCAGCAGCTATCAGCTCGGCACTGTTAGAGAGGCAATCCACACTGACGTCTGCCCTCATTTACTACAATGCTTACAGAGATTAAAATAGCCAAGCAGCTTCAATGAATTTAAAGGGCCCAGGGATACAAAGCTAGCGGCGATAAGTCATTTATGGAAATTCGGTTCTCCTTGTTGTCTCTTTGCAGAACTTTTTTTTTGGAAGCTAAGACTGTCCTTCTCCTGTGACCCCAGGGTGGCAGTCTGTCAGGCAGGACTGACACCAAACCAATGTCTAATGGCTGTTAAGCCATAAATATGGCCACAGAGTTGACAGCCTGGATCTGCAGTTCCCCATTATCTTGATTTATTCCACCACAAAAGGAGTGACTCTGCAATGTATTTTGACCAACTTAAGAGGACATTTTGGAGGGGTCTACAGACAAGCCCCAGTGAATTGCAAACTGGCTGAAACCCATTCCTCTCAAATTAACACTTACAGGTCTGCTCGAACAATCTGTTATGATAGAGTACCAGGAGAGGCTCTCAGATGGATATTGAATCAAAAATAACTTTTATCAAAAGCTCAGATAATTTAAAGTGCATTTCAGCACTCATGAAAGATTCATGGTGTGTCCCTTACTGTAAATTTAATTGTCCTGCTTTCTCTTTCATGGAGCTGGCCTTGCGGACACATTTCTGGAGGGTATTAATTGAAATATAGGCCAAGACTCGGTCAGTTCAGCTGCTGGTCTACTGGAAGGATGCTAATGCCTCTCAGCAACATCAAACATGCAAAACGAGAGACTAGGTTGATAAATATTTCACTGTTTCTCCCCCAGATGCTTTTTCTTACATATGTCTGCCATTACGACACCACTCTCCTACAATGCATCTGTTTTTGCCTGCAGCTGAAGATCAGAATTTTCCCAGTATTTAAGATCTGAGGTTGAAACATCCAATTTTGTCCTACAAACCGATTCTTAAAATAAATAATTAAAAAAAAATAACAGTAACATTTTTTATACTAAATACGAAACAAGAGCAACAACTTCTGCTATTGGAAGAAACAAATGCTCCAGCTTGTTTGTATTTCTTTAAACCAATGACAGTCATTATGGGCAGGACTAAGCAAAGGATGGAGCTTCAGTGTTCCTTCAAAATAGTGAAGGATGGAAATGTTTTGGTGGGATATATTCACTCAGGGAGACAAGCACTGTGATTAAAATAAATAATTCATTTAAAAACTAGCAGAGCGGACTTTCTGCATCATCCAATTCCTGGGCAAAACATTTCAGTGTGGTCGGTTGCTGCCCGAAGGTTGTTGTTGTTGTCTCCCAGCAAAGAAAGTGGTAACATGCAGACAGTGGAAGTAGAGGAGAAAGTCAACTGAAATGATCAGCCAGTGGCTAGCTTATTCTAAATCCAGTGAGTCCAAGTGTAATGATATAAATCAAAAATGAAAGGTGAATTTCTGTGCAAGTGCTTTTCTTCTTTTTTTTTTTTTTTACAGAATCTGGTTAGTGTCTGGTAGATGGATAAGTGAAAGCTTTGATTGAATCTTGGTGCTAAAGGAAAAGCCAGCAAAGCACCATCGCCATCAGCATCCGATGTCTGAAGACTATGGCCTGCTCAAACTGTAATGGCAATCCTTTCAGCAGCTGCTGAAATATTGCAGTCCGGACCAGCCAACTCACCAACATTGTCATCTATCCTAAAAATCCAATAGTTGCTGGTCTGAGACAATACGCTATCTCTGGTGGCAAAGTCAAATGCTGACACAGCGCAGTGCAGAATGATCTGACTGCACTTAACATCACTCTGCTATAGGACAAAAAAAAAGGGCTGGCGTGTTCCCTTTTAACCAATCACAATTATCTTGAGCGAATCATGAACAGGACGCATCGATTGTGTTCGCTTAAAATTGTGATAGAGGAATTGTTTTGGTGGAGCATTTGCATGCAGGGAGGTGCCATTAAAATGGATAATTCACTGAAAAATACTAGCAGGGCTGCCTTGTTGCACAATCCGAACCTTTGGAAAAAGCTGAAATATTCAGCATGTAGATTGATATACCCACAATCTACATCCACTGAGTCAGACGAGATGCTCATCTACCAGCCAACTACAAATATTATACATGGCATCATGCATAAATCGTGTGCAGCAGAATGAATACAGTTTTCGGGGAGATAGTAACCCTGTCATTACATAAGAATAATGCAGCGCCATAAGATATTTCACCGGAGACCGTGACTTTTGCCCTGCTAAATGTCAGGTGGTCTTTGCTGAGTGTTGTTTTCTGCGAGTCTCCCCCACTGCTTATTTACACAGCCATGTCATTAGATTACACCACTGAATGTGCAGCTTTCGCAAGTCAATCTTTCCATTGTGTGGCTGCTCATAAAACACGGGCCGCTGTGGCAGTGGTGGCCAATTACAGTGTAGATTAATGTTGTTGACAGAGAATTTATTCATACAAGGTAGTGGGTGCCCAAGCTTCTCTCTGGGCCCTGCAGAAGAGATGCACTCTATGATGTGGTGCCAGAGGGTGGAACTTCATTACTCACAGCAGAGGCTCGGCCACAAGTGTGAAGGCAAAGGGAATGAAGGGAAAGTGGGAAAAGAAAAAAAGCAGCATGGAATAATGCAGAAATACTGAAAATGAGGTGCAGCTCTGTCTTATGACAAAAGTGTTTTAAAGCCAGCGCTTATCAGTCAGTGTGATGTAAATGCTTGTACCCGAAGGGGCTAATAAAATCACAATGGATTTATGTATCCTTCCGGTCTCATCCATGTGAATGCTATCCATGCCTCCAGCCCCAAGGTCACCTGCGTTAGCCTTGGCCTCAGCTCCCTCCACTCCCTCCCAGCTTTAGCATGCAGGCCACCCCAGCAGCCTCACAGACCACAGCTCACTGTCAGGACAGTGAATTGGGCTGAATAAGAGGAGGGCAGACCAGCAACTATAAAAACAGGATAGATGAAGGCAGACAGAGGGAGTGCGGGTGAGTACAAGCAAACAGCGGACCGCAACTGCAAAGGCAGCCACCCAACCAGTTAAGTATCATAGTTCAGAGAGCAGCCCACACCAAACAGTGTGCTGACATCATCAGCCAGGGCCAGGGATTTCAAGATGATAGGCTGAGAAAATATGCCCTCATGTCATTCAAGGCCGAGGATCCTTCTCATGGCTAAAACAAACAGCTGTGATATCAAAGGGCTGCTGACGGGGTGAAATTGAACTGTAAAACAATGTGCCATGCCTCGCAACCAGTGGCTATCTAATACTAGTACATCATACATTGTGACACCTCATCAGAGTGAAATACAGCCACTGTGTTTATACAGTAAATGCACCCGAAAACTGTAAAAACTCTGTTGATTTATTGAGGCAAGCATATAAAAAACAGAGAGAAAGACATTTAAATAAAAGAACATATCTCTGTGTGTGGTAATGTAATTTACTTCCTTGTAAGGTTGTGTACAGTCTGTTCGTTTTTACAGCCCCTATTCCGCCTCAGAAAGAGGACAGCTTCCTCACAGTCCTACGTCTGGTCATGCTCCCTTATAGCTTGTCACAGACTTCAATTGCAGATAGTAAATGAAGCCGTAAATTTGATGGAAGTCCATAAACAGGGCTTTTAAATTGGCATGCTGTTTTTCCTCTCTGCTGAATAATGATAGGGAGCACTTTAACACTGGTAAGACTCGGGGAGATTCCTTCTTGGTATTTATTTCCCAATTTCCTCTCATATTATCAGTCTGCATCACATCCCGTCCTTAGCACGTTCGGTAATTTCAGCAAATGCCACGGCTGAAATGCAATCCTACACTGGAGCTTAAAAGGTGCGCGTCTGCGAGAGTGTGTGTGTGCGTGTGTATGTCGTTGCGTCTGAGCCTCGGCAAAGACCTTGTGAAACAAAATGGCTGCAATGAATAAAGAGTGAGTGGGATTTATGAATAAATAGAGGAAGATCGCTTGTAGACTAGAGTGATGGACAGATAGATGAACCCTTGCCAGCTGAGATAGGGAGCTGATTTGCACTTTGTATCCCTTCAATCCCTCAGTCTGTGGGGGGAAAGTGCCGTCTCAGCGTGTTGCTGACAGGAGGACGCAGGAAGAGGGGGGAAGTATACACACCTACTCAACCGGAGCACCCTCCTGGCCGGCTTGTCCCTTACTGTCTGTCACAAGCACCAGGCAAAGACTCCAACAACAAGCAGCTCGGCTAAACATCCTGCACATTTGACATATGCATTATTCTCATTGCTTAATTTGCATCAGTTTGCTGCATCAACTAGCCAGGCAACTAAGTATCATTCTGTTCTGCACATTTTTGATTAATGCTCTGTGTAAAATTTACAGGTATGCTAGAATATCAGTCAGTGTAACCTGTTAAAACTGATATCAGCCTGTTCATTTATTTGTTTTGGGGTTGGTGTGGTGTTTGGAAAAATATAATCTTAATCCCCAATTAGTTTCCTAAATATTCATATCATTATAAAATATCATGTTTATTAATCATAACTGCCTAGGGTTTTAGTAAGCAAACTCACTTCTTTGCATTTGGCACTTTTCCAGTAAAGTGGCAGCAAGTATAACTTTGCTTACTTGATGCTTACTTTCTGTGCTTCCTGTTTATAAAATTCATATTATGCATAGGTATTACTTCTCTTTAAGGCAGAGGAACAATTCTAAGGCTGTTGCATAAATCTCACAGTTACTAATATGATTTTACAAACTAAACATTGTCAGATTTATGCAATGAAAGAACCTCTAATGTTGGGTCAGTCTGTTCTTACTTTTAGCTGTTTGCTTTTACATTCTAACAGCTGTTTTGTTTACAAAGTGCACATTTCAGTGCAACAAGGTTGTGACTGGTTATGTGTAATGGGAGCGCCTGGTGTTCTATACAAGGCCTTTCAGGGGACCGACCACAGAATCGATTAAAGATATGCTGTGGAGTTTTTGATCATCGAGTACATCATCTGTAAATAGCAATAAATTTGTTTTCACGTACCATCCCTAAAAATTACGCTTCTGCACTAAGTCCATATGAGGATATAGGAGGAGTGAAGGACTGCATAAGTCACCAACAGGACCAAGGATCCTGGAGTGGGACCATTATTCTTAGGCTTAGGTTTCTTTTTCACTTTTTAGTTCCTGTTTAGGTACTACAAGTACATGGGTTAGACTTGGGCATGGTTTGGGGTAAGATATTACCCTTTCACTAAATGCTTGATGCCTCTCTTCCATATTTTAGGTTATCAGGTGGCTGTTCCATAAAAAACGCTACGAAAAGTGGGAATTCAACTCTGACACTTGACTTGAATGAACCTAACAAATCAGTTAGGCCTAAAGACACAATCGGGCTAATTCTAGACAGGTTAAAGTGGTTGAGATAACTGCACACTATTCTTAAGTAGCCTTAAAGGCCGAGCATTGATCAAATCGTTCCACCAGGACAAACAGCAGTGGTACAGAGGGAGTGATGATGTTCAAGGTCATCGAGCAGCACTTACTATTACAAGCACATGAAGAAATCAGCCAAAAGAAGGAAACACAAGTGCCAGACAGAAAACCAGAGTGAAAGACTGCAAGAAATTGCTGATTGATTGAATTTAAAATGTAATAAAACATTTTTATAGAATCTCATTAAATCAAATCCAGGGTGTGAACTACATGGGAGGTTTGGCTCATCTTAACAGAACATGAGCTCGCCTACAAACATGATTAGACTCCTCATTCACTCTGAAATATTGACAATATGCTATTTTTCTGTATTTTTCTGTCCTTATCGCGATGGATCATGTGTAAAATAATGTATAATTCAGGCATGAGGTCGATTCATCACTGATTCACTTTAATACAGACACCAACATGCACGCTCTCACTGCCATCACAATCAAGTGTGGCACTGCAGTATCACAGCAGAAGATACTTGCTTATTTAACAGATTTTCTAGATGCACAGAAAGCAGGCAGCATCAGCTTGTAATCTGTTTTCTTACCCTTCTCATTAGCATTCATATTAGTGGGAATAATAATGATACAAATATTAAAAGAAAATATAATGATAAAAAAGCTAAATCAGTCACTTTATAAATGTTGTGTCTGAACACAAAGATGTCATTGTTTCCTACCAGCTATCATCGCATACCATATGACTGAACATGCATGTTAGTCTAGAGCCTATTTATAATTGTGTCATTTAGTGAAGTTATTATTGAAGTTATGTATTGAAGTTACTTCATTTTTTGGGCTGACACTGGTTAATAAAGTAAAATAATATGGCAGCATGACAAGGAGTCTGTGGTAAAATCTTGGGTCAATGTTACAGAAGCACTGGTTAAGCAGTAACTCAGGCTTAGCATGACAGTTAGTCTGCAGTGGGCCAGTTTAATTTTGAAGCATAAGTTGCCATGTAACTGGTCTTAAACTTTGCTTTATATTACCAAAATAACCTGACAGCAAGTCAGACTAACTGAAGTAAGCCAGGCTTTTTTATTAAGCTTGTGTCAGAGTGTCGCTCCATGTAATATATGATTGCTTGGTTGAAAAGGAGTGACAGCAAAGCAATAGATAAATGGCAATATAGATGTTGATTTGAAATCTATTTGTGATCTAGCAAATAAATGTGATCTGGCAGAAAATGTGTTTCCCTTAAATTGTAATTGAGAATGCAGTTTGGTTTTATAGGAACGTCAGTCTGGGAGTGCACACGTGCGGAAACACACTTTTCTTCTGTCAAAAGGACGCAGAGAAACACAATGCGACAACAAAAGGTAAGGAAGAACAAAACTGCTATTAAATAAACATGCTATAAACATTAAAACAGGTTTAAAAGTACAATTCAGTAGAATGAAAATGAATTCAGCATGTAAAAAAAACAAGATTACTCACAGTACACTTTGGTGAGAAACACTGGATGTAAACAGAACTTTTGTTTGTTTGTTTGGCACTTCACAAGGTAACTTCAACTGAATTGCTATATTCCTTGAAAAACACATGCAGCCAAACCACTGATCACAACAACTCTGAATGTGATCTGTTAACCAGCTCTCAGTGGAGATTATTGTCTACTATATCATACATTAAACATGGAAACTTGACCTTAACAACTGACCAGTAAAAACACGTATCCCCACTGATAATTCTGACAAGGTTCTACCAAGGAAAGTTAATTAATACATACACAATTAAATATCAGCGAGGAAATACTGTGCATCACTGAGATCACCACGTTTTTCGAATATGACAAATCTTTGACTATTTTGCCACTTGTTACTAAGCGTTACCCATCCTCTTCAAACCTACTCAGATCTCCATCCAACTGCATGGCAATCATATCGGTTCAACTTCACCATCAACACGACTGTAAGTCGAAAAATCTCTGAGTCACCTTTGTCTCTGTCATTTGAAATCCTGCCAGACTTCCAGCCCCTGCAGAGTTAAGTAAAAGAATAGCCAAGTGCTAGAGGAGAGCAGTTTCATCCTTGAGTCACAAGGAAGGCTAAATAAACTAATTAAAAAATATGGCTGGGAGCATGCTGTGTTCAAGGGGAATGGGTTTGAGCTTAATGAGTGGCCTAACATAGCTGGGGGCACAAACATACTGAAGCCCCGTGACAAAGCTCATGTGACTGCTGCATCACCTTTGCTATTTAAGTCTGTATTTGTGTATGTGTGTGTGTGTGTGTGTGTGTGTAACAGTGTGTATCCGTCCTGTGGTGAAGCCCTCCATAGTTGGGTTGGATGGTTGGCTGCTCTAATCACAATGCGAGGGAGTCTCTAGGTGACTGGTACATCAATCTGACATGGCTCCTCAGGCAGCTGAGAGGAGACAAGACCCCACCAACTAGTGCCATGCCATGTGATTCATTATGCCAGTGGGCAAAAGAAAGAACCTCGCTGCATGGCAAAACCGACACCTGAAGAGGAGGTTAAAAGTGGAGGAAGGCGCGCAGAATGGGAAAACATACAAGGCAAAGAGAGGTACCTGGAATTAGAAAAGAATCCTGCCGTTATTTCTCTGCGGTGGCCCTTGTAACTAAAAGATCAATGCTGTGATTGTCCTTCTCTGCAACACAATATGTCAAGGGCAGTTTTACCCTCCTCGGTATGCCACCATAGCGTTGCTGTAATAGCAGGAAGCAACGCTGTACATAACAGAAACAGCCTGGCAGTGTGTCTCACAGATAAATTGAAACTGATGAATGCAATACATAAGAGTCACTTTAATCATACCTGTATGAGTTATTGTGTTGTTAGAGGCTACTGTGATGCTGTGAAGTACGATGAAATGGAGCTATCATATTAGTTTAATTTCCCTAATATGGCGTAATGGGTTTAGTACATCTTTTGTAAGAATATGGGACATATATAATGTTGATTTATAATAGAAGTTTCTATTTTACCTCCTGCTTTTTTAAATGAAATATAACACGTAAGCTAAAGCCCCTCTTTCAGTAGGTAACAAGTATTTATTTAACAATGACAGACATTAGTTTCTGCCGTATATGAGTCTTTTCTTCTGAATACTAACCAGTGTTACTTGAATTTAATTTAGTTTGCAAGCATTTATGGTGAAACAAGGGGAGGTAAATCTGACTATTGTACAAGTTCACTCTATGAGACAGCTGGGACTTCGACTTGGCAGTACACCTAATGTGGTCACCTCACAGCTCATTTACGTGTCATAATTTAACAGAGAATTCGAGTAATTTATTGTGATTTTCATCATTATTTCAAAGGAAAGCAAAGAACTGCATGGGTCCATCTATGGCTTTCTTTTCTGCTGCCAAAATAGTTGGTCTTTGAGCAAGACAGTTTTTCTTACAGCAGCTGCTCCATAGTAAAGGAGTCACTGGAAACATTTCCCTCTTCATCAGCATCGTTCAGATGTCAGAATGAGATTCTGGACCACAAGCTAATTCCCTCCTAGGCCTGCGTATCTCTCCTTCTGTGACAGATTCAATATGCACCTCAACATACACTCAATAATTCAGAGCACCTATAATATATTTGAGGCAGCTAGTTTGATATGATTCAATTCAGCCCCGCTTCAGTGCAACACACAACAATGCAACGGAATGCAATTTGTTACAGTTTACTTCAAATGTGCATTTGTCACTATTTGAAGGATATTTCAGAATAAATAAATCAAAACTCCCACAGAACGCAACAGCATTATTGCATGCGTGTTGTATGCGCCTTTTATTAGACAGAAGCCTTTGATTGGCTGTGATTCTCTCACACAGTTGTCAGATTCAGCAATGAGCTGCCAGAGGATCTCATTTATTAATCCTAGAGCATCAATTTGAAGCATTTTTTATTACCCCTTATCCATTATAACATGTAAATTTTCAGGTCCCAAAAAAAATCTAAGAAACTATCCAGTATGTTTCAAAACATTCTCTTAAAATTCTCTGCTGTTTTATTATCCACCACTTATTTCACTGAATGAAACTCATCAAAAGTCTATGACTGACATCCTCTTGGACAGCACATCATTTCATATTACAATCATTTTCCAAAGCACAGCTTTCCCCTCCGTCAAACGGCTTCATCAAACTGTTTGGCCTCTGCTGTCTCACCTGCCGACTGCAGTGCCTAAAGACGCTGCTGGCGCTGTTTGCTCAGTGTGGTGCTCCTCTCTGTTTTCGGAGAGGAGCAAACAGAGAACAGAGTCTGGAGTGAACAGTTCATGATCACATCACATGCTGCTGCTGTCTATCAAGATGACAGAGTAGCAATTCAAATGCAATAAAGGTTCCACTGGGGTACAAAATAAATGTACACCTAGTAAAAGCAGCAAACATAGCATGTACTTCTTGTTCTACAAGAAGGCGACCTAATTTTCTCTTTAAAACCAGGGAGCATTTTGTCCTTTCTTATTATGGTACTCAAAGTATAAAAAAATATATAAATAAATAAAAAAAATTGATGGAGCGTTTGTATTCTACCTCACATCTGTCTCTAGAGGATTAAGAAATTGTCTCATTTCCTTTCCATAGACGCCTGCTGCTGCCCTGCAGGGCTAATGTCACCTTCATCTGGTACATAACTATGTATGTTTCAGCAGCTGTCCTCTCACGCTGACAAGCATCTTGTGTCACACAAGCACATGCATGCATGCTTATTCTCTCTTTGTCCCCTTTCTGCCTTTATTATCCCTCCGGCTCTGTCATGTCCTGCTCTCCTCAGTGGACTGTACTGTACACACAGACCAACAGCAAAATCTAAGTGGTGGCGAGATTCAGTCATTTTGTACTTTTAATATTCTTTACTTGTTTATTACACATATCACACTGCTTTGGTGTAATATTAAGTAAGATTATTCAGCCTCTGAGCAAAGGCTACCTTCAAAGAATATTAAGAAGATTTTGACATCAAGACAGAATATTAACATATTTAATAGAGTTATCTGGTAATGGGAAGCTATATGTGTGTTGAACCCTCCAGATATCCAAGAAATAAATGATGTTATTGAGGTTTTAAGGACCTCTGCAGGTCGTGACCATATTTTGCTCTCATTGACAAAGAGGTAAAACCTCAAGTGGAGTAGAGTTTGAGGTACTTAAAATTGACCAGAGCTTTTCCTTTCTATGAAACCAGTGTATTTACTAGAAAGATTTTAGCATATTTTTCCAACATACTTGAAAAATATTGCTCACATAAAGATTTTTACTCACTGAAATTCCGATTGTGTTCTTAATAGACATCAGTTTGGCTTTTGTATAGATCATTTACCATACTTGGCTTTCCTTCACCTGACGGATACGACTAGTACTTGATGAAAATGAATTTATTTGCAAAACATTCATCAATTTACAAATTAAAAGTGTACAATATGGTGAATCATGACATTCTTTTGTGTAATGCTTAATATTCTACCTGCAACAGAGAAGAATTTGTCTGGTTGTTTGTTACCATTCTCTTTCCTTATTTATATAAAGGACCTACCAAATGTGTCCAGCATATGATCTCCAATAATGTTTGCATTTTGTTCTATCTTGGTTCTGTCACACCTAAATTAAAGACTAACTCTGATAGTATTTTGATCTGACCTTATGTTACTTTTTTTGCACTTTGCGTTTGACTGGATTTCTAAGACGGGTTCCTTTTCTTAGCTTATACCACGATGATATTACATCGTCAGTTTTAGGGTTCGAATACTTGGAAAGGTATACGTTAACCTCTAAATATATGTGGATAAGCCTTTTGTAAATCCCTGACTTTAAACTAACATGGAATGTATCTCCCTGCTCATACAACATTTTCATAGCTGATTTTATAAACATATTTTAAGCACAGTTTGCATCCATGTTTATTTGCTTCCCATCATCCTCTTCCCTGTCTTTGTTAGTGCTTTGCGGCACATCTTAGCATGATACTACCAACTGCTAGATCACTGGAATAGAGTGACACTACTATGTATCACATAATTCATGTGAGTCATCATGCGAGTACACAAGATAATGAAAAAGGGGAGGAATTCTCCGAAAAAAAACCCAATTCTATTGCACCACTATGAGTCCATGAGTTAATAAGGAATCTTTCATTTGTAGTTAAAGCTGCCCTGAAACAACCGGCACTCTCAAGGCCAATGCAAGATGAAAGCCGAATGCATAGTTTTCCAACAATACAAATGTACAAATACAGAGCATTTCTGTTTGACATGAGATTGACAACATTTTTCTTTGCTTTTTTTCCTGATGCCATCAGATTAAAGTGATCATAGTGATGTTGTGTGCAACCAATCAACACCAAGGCAGAACTGGCATCAAGATTTAACCCTGAACATTTTAAATATGTAAATAAATAAAGTAGAACGCATTTTTAGAAATTAAAAACAAATATGCAACTACTGTATTACAGTGAAGGATTTATTCTATTAATTGCCACCCCTGCAGACAGTTAAAACTATTGAACACGGTATTACATTCTGCAAATTTCCCCTCCATACTGGGATAGGCTGTAACATACTGGAGAGTACATATTTCCATGCGTATTAACACTGACCTGGGGGCAAAACCCTACCAGGGCTACACAGTCAGATGTAAACAATTTTGCCTCAGTAATCTTGTTTTTTACAGCCTAATCCATAAACCTGTGAGCTAATATATTGTATTAGGTATGGTGTACAGTACTGTAGATTGCACGCTTAGCTATTTTTATGTAGCGTCTCCACATTAAAATGCATGTATTCTAATGTAGAGACTGCATCAAAATAGATGCATTTTGATGTCGAGTCTCAACAGTCTCTATAGGTATTTTGACGTCTCTATCCTTCCTGGTCCTTCTCATGACTCAGGTGTCATGTTGTTTTTCACCTTAAGTGCTTCATTTTTCTCCTTCCTTCTGCCACTCCACAGCCATTCCTGTATTTTTTTTTCGTGTGAGCCACATATAATCTGCAGCCCCTTTAGTGTGCTCTCTACCAGGGTTCAGTGATGACTACATTTCCTTGTGCTTCAAGGTGAGTTTGTAGGCCCTAAAAAGCAACAGGGGTTTTCCTGGCTCCATACAGTATTTACTATTATCTACTCTTAGCTCAGCTTGACTACACTTATGGGATGATTCTGACTGTAGAAGCATGCACAGTGGGATGCCATGAAATATTCCACACTGAGGCTACGCCAATTTAATGTTGAGCATTACACAGTGTGTGCCAAGAATTTTGTTGCATAAAAACTATAAAAGTTTATGACTGTGCACAGGTGGAATGTGTTTGAATGTCTCATTTAAAATTTCATTTGTGTTGTATAGAGTCTGAATATCAACAGCAACCTGCAGCATTAGTATACTTACAGCATGCTCGACAGTACTGAGACTGTTGTGAAGACTATTAAGGAGCATCGGAATTCACTTGCTGTTTGCTGAAAATAGCAGTAACAACTGAAATCTAGTAAAAGAGCAAAAAACAAGTGACACAGCTGAAATGTCATTAAAAGAAATTCAGAAATTCCACAGCATCAGGTAAAGCTATCACTTAAATACATGTACAGCATAATTAGACTTTACTATTGCATTTGAAAAAGACACTTTTATTTTCCCAACAGAAAAGCTGTTTGTGTATGGTGAAACCAAGAAGACTAATTATGCATAAAATCAGCCAAAGAAACAGCAGAATATCCACTGGCTTTCATGTCTCCTCTTTATTCCAATACATGACAATGTAAGGGTAGTCCTCCACAGCAAAGAGAAGAAAACCTTCACTTTATAGTATCATAATCTATGAATAATATCTATTGATTGCATAGCTTCCTAAGCCAAACCATACACTATTTCACTGTTCATATTTTCTAGCCCAGTACAGTGAAAGATCTAAATGATCTATTCATAGTATTTCTTGTAAAGTTACCAAGAAATCAGGTTGCATAATCATTTACTGAGGCTGATGAATCTGCAGTGGCGATTCCATGTGAACTATCTAAAGTGTCAAAAGGCAAGCTGTGTGTTTGAATATTAAGGGTCATATTTATTGTAATGTTTTTTTTTACAGCACTGTATACCATTTGATGTGCATGGGAATGAAAATTTTGAAAAAGAACCATCTGTTTCTGCTTGACATTATCCAATTACTTGTCTTTCTTCTGGTAAATCGTAAGCCAATATCAGGTCTATTGACGGCTGAAATATTTTTATGGTGGATTAATGCTGTAAAATGAGTGATTTTTTTATTCTGAGGAAGGCTGAAAATGTTTTCCTCAGACAGCTTCTGACTGTGACAGATTATGTACTTTGTTTATTTGCATACATTTCAATGACAGAGGTCAAGATTGAAATCTGACTCACTCAGTATAATATACTTGATTAATATAAATCTCACAATATGCTTATCATCAAAGAGGCACTTTTATCAAGACCAGACTCCTGTAAAACAAAATGACCACATAGACCATTTGTGCAAGCATCTTATCATGATCTAGAGTTACATTATACTGTTAAAGGACTCCAGGGGTCAAAAGAGGCAACATCAGTCTATCAACAGGTGCCAAAAACCTATATATGTTTATATTCAAATGACAATGCCCTCTAGTGGCCACAGTAGTTGTGACAACAGCAAAAGAGGAAACCAGGTGATGTTGTAAGGCAACAACCTCTGGGGCTAAGAAAGGAAACTAACATGGAAGTGCCAAAGACTGCAGTTCCTCAAAATGCCACTTGAAGCTGCTTCAATCCCCATGCTCCACCTCTTCGCTAATTTTTGGAAGAGCAGGGGGTTAAGAGGAGTCAGGGAATATGAAGATGGCAATATCTGCAGTCACCACACTGAATTTTATAACCTCTTTTTGGAAAACCTGTGGATCACATCATGCATGGGTTCACCCACCTTCATACACAGTCTGTGCTCGTATCAGACATGCAAAATCCCTGTAAGGACGAGGTCAGGGTGGATGGATGGGTTAGACTTTAAAATGTGACACCCCTTTTCA
This sequence comes from Dascyllus trimaculatus, assembly GCA_024666655.1. Classification (NCBI taxonomy): domain Eukaryota; kingdom Metazoa; phylum Chordata; class Actinopteri; family Pomacentridae; genus Dascyllus; species Dascyllus trimaculatus. Next base: position 21,540,281 of record CM045464.1, on the reverse strand, counting down.
TTTCCTGTTTGGAACCAGTGTCAAATTGTTTCTTTAAATTAAAGCTGCTCCATCTTAACTGCATGTTTGTAATTGTAACCATGGCAATAAAGGTCCTCTAACCTTAAGAAAGTGGTTATTTTATTTATGTAAACTTAAACAACTTTTGTACCCAAACCTAACCCCACTTATATCATAGCATTGTCACATCATTAAAGTGTTATTCATATGTTGTTCAACTGTGAGGTCCCTTCTGGTTGAGGATTAACTTTTACCTCTTTGCAAAAAATCAAGTACGAGCAAAAAATACAGAGATAAGGTGTCAAAATAGAAGTTTCACAGTTAAATTTACATCAAAGTTCAAGGGCTTTGATGTCAATTTGATATAATGGATTCTAAAATAATAAATAACTTTACACTCTATAGTCTTTCCTTTCTCTCTTCCAAACATTTCTCGCTATGGAGATGTGGTAGTGGTGTCTCCCACACACCATAATTGGCAACTTAATTTGGGTCACCTATAGAAGAAGCTCTGTCTCTATGGCAACAGTAGACATATCTGTATGCTTAGAGTCAAGGCCACAGATATCTTAATAAGGTGACCATTTTCAGAGAATATACAAGTCAACAGAGCAACACCAATGGCCGCTTACCACATATACAGATACTGTTCTTTCTCAGGGCTGCAAGCACATCTAACTATGGTGTCTAATGGAGACACGCAAATGACTACTTACTGAAGGGAACAAAAAAAGAAGTTTCATGTTTAAACTCTGGGTCAATAAAAAGCACTAAGTCCACAGTATTGGATTTCTCATACACAAGAGGGTGCCAGGAGGGAACCTTTAAAACACAATGCCTGATGTCTACAAGAGGCAGTAAAGAAAGGCAAGGAACATACTGTCAATCACTGAAATCAAAGGGCTGACATTTTTGAGAGGACAAACATTATATGGGATTGTGGAGGTCTTTTAATGTCCAGCACAGTGACAGTAAGATTCACTGCTCACCTTATTAGATGAGCAGTCCCTGCCAGAGTGTTAAGTGGATATTAATTTTCCCCAGGGCACTTATTAAAGACCTGAGCATCAATGATCCAATTCCCCTTCTCATGATCCTCAAGGACCTCTCAGCTGCTTTCTGACTGGATTGTCATGTTGATACAATGCAGCTGCGACAGCATTTACATGCCTAAGACCCATGTGTGGAGGTCAAACACCAACACATATACAGAGAGCAGATACATATAGACAGACATTTATATTGATTTGCATTAAAATAAAATATGCACAGTGATTATATGAAGAATATTTGCCTTACAAGATGATAAAAAGCAAATACGCAACAAGGATTTGTGACAACCAACAAGATACCAGACTTGAAAAACAGCATTTGCAGAGAAAATAATACTGCTCAAGTTTAGATGTGACAGTGACTCTAAATTGTTCCCATCAACTCAAAAGGAGCCACTGATAAACTAATGGAAACTAATGAAAAGTGCAACCACTAAAGGTTGTGAAGAAAGTAAAAACGAGCTTAGTGAGCTATCCCGTAATACTGTTGAAATGTTAAGCAACATCATTAAATATATTCTGATTTTCATTATTATCCCATTTGATTGCTGGGTTCAGGAATAAAATGGTCAGATGTCATTTAAGCATTTCTGATATGAAAATAGCCAAAAAAGTGTTTTAACTCAGGCTTTACTTTGTGCTTTGCCAGGCCTGCAAATAGTAGTTACGTACTGAATGAATTTGTGAGATTAGACAAAATTCTTAATAACCTCTCAAAGTCAGATTCACAGGGATCACATTGATTAATAGCCTGCTCTTAAACTTACAGGCTCCCAACCCCTCTTATGAGATCTAATTTAGTTCTCAAAACAACAATGGTCTATCAACCGGCCCATGAGGGACTCAGAAAATCTAATATAGCCAATATCAGCAAAATTTTAAATATGGCGCATCTATCAATCAACTTAAATAAGCTGCCAGTCTCTGTGTTTCTGGCAACAGACCAGACTGATTGGGATGCAAGTGACTAGGTGGATTGTCAGCACATGCCCTGCTCTGGCGAGGCATAGTCGGAGTCATTAACACTCAACAAGCACGGTGCAGCCCCAGGGCACCCTGCTTTCTGACAGTAATGCATTCTAATCTTGTCAGCCCAATGAGAGCTTTAGCTACATTACAGATAACAGGAGCCGAATCAAACACTGACACCACTGTCTGTCAACATCTCAGATCAATCAGGAACTAAAAGTCTGTGGGGTAGTCATGCATGCTAGGCTACTCAGGCCAATCACCATAAATCCAAGACGAGGAGCTGGACTCCAGCGTAAGTCAGTTCAGTCATGCTCAAAAAAAGCAAAAAATCTGTGCTGTCTCCTGCTGGTCACAAACACAAACAAAGTCCCAAAAGTGATTTCAATTATTGTCCTTCTTTCGAAAATCCACTCACTCTCAGCACAGAAGAGAGCAGTTATATTTTATTCAGAGCAGAGTGGGCCAATGAAGCTCCTGTCTGGTGCTTCACTAACACAAAGCCGGGGTTTGGCTGTGCATTATTCAGCAGTCCACATGGCAAACAGCCAGACAGTCAGAAATGTCAGGCTCACCTTCTTCTCCAGCATCAATCCTCCCTCTTTAATATATAAAATAGCATTGCAGTTCAGTGCTAATTAAACAGCATGAGCTCCAGCTATTAGTAGGTAATGATTACTTCATTCAAAAAGTCAACCTTCTCAATCACTATGAAAAGAGTCTCGTACTAAGGTGCAGAGCTGAGGATTTTCAAGGGTGTTTTAGCCATAGAGGCAACTACTACATCATTTCAATACGAGAAGCAATTCCCGAAACATGTGTGAAACAGTTGCTTTACAAAACACAGATAAAAAAACATATTAGGCTTGCACTTAGTGTCTACATACGCTGCACGATGTATGTGCAAAGTGTTTCAGGTAAATCCTATCTTGTCTGTTTCCATCACTTTACATTTCCAGTCATCCAGTATACATACAGCGATACTTCAGACCATTAAGTAGATTCATTATTCATAAGCAGATTATTACTTTGCTGGTTCACTTCCCATAATTGTCCTGATATTTTGCCCTGTAATCCATGGGTACAGGAAGTGCACGAGAGGGAAGATAAACATCATAAATAATCAAAGGGATGTCATCAATGCAGGCATGGCTCACAGTGCAAAGAGAAATCCCTTGAAAGACGAAAGACACTGGCCACGTATTAAAAGATGCATAATGAATGCACTGATCACAAACACACAAATACAAACACATCAGCTATCTGTCTTCTTAGTGTGAAAGTCTAATTCAAAGGCCAATCAAAGAGAGTACATTTGAAAGATAACATAAAACAGTAATGAATCACAGTGTGTGCCCTTTCTTCTCTATAAATGCCTAAACTAATAGTTCCAGTAGACTAATACACATAATTTATCACTGATCAAAGAACTGCCAAAAAAGCCAGGCAAACAGACCCAACAATTTATGCTCCAGTAGTTTTGGTCTGGCAAACCCATGAATTATATTTTGATAGACGTTCTCAAGAAGACATTACAATAGATGGCTGACAGTTCTCTTCTAACTGAGACATCAACATGACCTTTCTCTACACCTGACTAGAGAAACACGCCACTCACAGAACTGTCTTTGAGTCACATTTTCAGTCCATCTGAACATACCGGCTTTCCCAAGTATGTGACATTTAAACCTCTCACTAAATTAAATTAATATTATAGTTTGTCAAAACCATAGACTGTATATAAAAGATGGACGTGTAGCCAATGTGACGTAGCCAATGTCATGGCCTTTTGAAAACAGACATGACAAGTGAGCCGGGGATCTGACTGGACAACTCGAAGACACTACAACTTGGTAAAAATGCTTTGTCGTCTAAGTTATTCCAAATAGGATCATAATTTACAAAGTAAACATCATGCTGTACTCAAAAAGTCTTCAAGCTACTAGATGAGTCCATGAGCTTATTAAGAAAATGAGTATAACTGCTTGTTGCGAAAAGAGGATTCACCCCCTACTGGCTGTTAGAAAGAATGCAGGTTAAAGGCACATCTGTTTTGTCATCACTCCGTGCATCTATTACATTACAGTCTACGGACAAAAAATAAAAAGCTGCAGTATCATGTCAGTGCACTAATTCTCAGTTTAACTTTTAGTGTTAAAGAAGAATTACACTGGTTTTAGTGACCTCAGTGCCTTATATAACGCTACAGAATGCAAAGTCAGTTCTGTCCAAAACTTCAAACTCTAGGTTTAAAATTGAAACAAAGAAAGTCAGGTAATTTTAAATTAGCAGTAAGTTCACCAGGCCTTTGTATATATGCATCTGCTTATCTGAGGCTATCAGATAGAGGTTACATTAGCAGCTACATAACACATCTGAATCTCTGATTGAACGGTCAGCAGTCCAGCTGCATTTTGTAAAACATAGATGACAGTCTGTGACAAAGAGGAATCTGTGGAATGAAAAAGATGGTATTTCTCATTTTACTGTCCATCAAGAGTTCAGCAATGTAGTAAATCCACAGTACTAAATCAGTGATTTAGTGTTAAAGAAGTCATGTTGTATTTAACATCAGTTTTGCTGAATGATCTGTTCATATTAGACCATCCTGAATGGATTATTTCAAACACTCCACTGAAAAAAGAAAAAGTTTTGCTCATAGCATTTGATGATATCATCAGAAATTGTTCTACTTGGATACCATGCATCACCTAAATAAAAATGAATTGGTTTCTGTTGAGACATGTGGAGACAAGTTCATTTTTTACAAATTAAGATATAGCTTTTTTAAGTGTTAAACACTCAGGTTTAGGCTGCCTTTCCCAAGTAATTATACTTTATCAAATGTGTCTAGGTCTAAAATAAAGATAATAACTGAGTGAACTAAATAATATTCAGTTCCAGCTCTTATAGTGAAAATGCATTAAATAAAACATACGTTTACCATTTCATTTTAGATATGCATATAAGGTAGCACGTGTGCCAAAAAAAACAAAGACACAAGAACAATATATTTTTCTTTGCGTGTGTAGAAAGAAACATTTAACAAAAGAACAACAACAAAGGTAACAAAAAGGATTCGAAGTGTCTCTGTGGAATAAGTGCCCCTGTTTCACTGACTGCTCTGTTGGTCCATTTAGAAATGTCATTGGCTACAGGACTCCCCAGGATGCTTGCTAAAAGCTTCACTACAATGGTCTTCCTCATTTATTGGCTGAGCTGCCAGAGCGATAGTGCTGTTTTTTGTGTACCTGTGGTCACCAAGAGAGCCAGAGAGCGGAGGTCTTTATCCTGGACTAAACCCAAGTGAGAATATTAGCTGGTGATCACCCTGGAGAAGGTTATGGCGCAGCGCAGATAAGAGCTTCTCACCACAGCACAAAGGGAGAAGTGAAAAGAGCACTCAAAGATGTGGAAAATGACACAATACTCACTGATCTCTAGTGGATGTAGTATTAGTATCATCCATTTATCTTGTATTTCTTATACATAAAGAAATATAAAAATATAATGCTACAAAAGCTACATGCCAGACTGTGGCGAAATGAATTTTCAATATGCATCAATCTGTAACATTACATACAAGGTATGTTAAAAATTATTAGCAGGATTTTCCTAAACAGATGATCCTCTTACTTAGCAACACCAAGAAGCACCCATTTACTGGGTATAATCATACCCTCCAGAGGATGAACTCTGAGAACAGTTTTCCTTTGGTGCCAGAATTTAAATTAAACACAGGCCTGTGTCTCAAAATCTGGAGGTAGATTTCCATGGAATTTCCACATTATATTAAAATGTGGATGAAAATGTTTGGTTTAAATGTTATGAATAAGAGCATTAGTACACTGCTACATATAATGCTTCAGTGCTCCATATTGGATTAGATGTGCCAGAGTTTGGTAGAGGAAACATTGTGCTCAGTATTAGGTATGACATAATTGTGTTGAGTTCAGAATGGTGGACAGATTGGCAATTACCTTTAACCTTTTTATTGTATACAGTATAACCAAAATCTTTCTCTAACCCTAAGAAAGTGTTTTAGCTGCCAAACCTGAACTATAACTTAACCTTGGTTTATTTGCAAAGCTGCAATCTGACCGCATCAACATTTGGCTTCACTGAGCATAAATGGACTTTGTCTACACCTTCAAAATATATCCACATCCCACCAACCCTTTCTACGTCTGTGTAACGGATGCTCAGCACTTAAACACCTTCACACATCAGTGTAATGAAAAATGAAAGCTTAAATCAAGCAAACACATAATTAATTTCAGTTTGTATGCCTCCAGGAGGACGCTTGATAATGGTAAACCAAAGATGTATTTATGACATTATGTAGCAGTAGCACTGATTTCTACATTCAGTGCAGCCCTCAGGCCCGGGCTGCACGTTAAGAAATCCCAATTCAAGGTAAAAGCACCAACTTCACAGTGGATACTGTATGTAGCTCATTAGATGAAGCTCCTTGGGGGACCAGCTTGGGATAGGAGCGACACTGGTGCCTTTGTTACCGCAGGCAAGCCACCAGGGAGGTGGAGACAACAGGGACCACAGGAAACAAACAGTGCAGCCAATCGGGATGCTCTCTAAATTACAGTACATACTACCCTATTCAACTGACGTGGCTGAAACAATGTTTTTCTCTTTCTCCTAATGTATGTCATTAGCGGGGAAATCAAAGGGGGATAGAAAATGGCTCAATGGAAACAAAACAACAATATAAAACCCTCACAAAACAAAGTTACGTGTTCATTAGCATGAAACAATGCAGGTTTTTCTATATTTCCGTGTATTTAAAACCTCCTACAATTTATTATGGAAACATTATGCTAAGTTTAAAGAACATTTTTTTATTCCATATTCATCACTGTCATTAAAATTTGCATATTGAAAACTTGCAAATCAATCAACAGCCCAGGCTGCACATCATACCCTCTCGCAAAATAATGAATTAAAGCCATTTCTGACCCTTACATTTTTAATAGGCAATCGATCAAGCTGAACAGACAGTGTATATAAATGAAAATGTAAAGCACTGAATTAGAGAGTATTGAGAGCATGCCCAGATAGCCCAAGCTGTAAATTATGGAGACATGGAACTTAATGGCAGCTGTGGCTCCCAGGGTCACCTTTTATTAAGGTTTGGCCCTCATAAATCTATTCCATATGGAGCGCTCATTGTCACTGTCTGCCAGTCCACTAGCAATTCAGGAGCACGTCAGCGGATGTGAGCTTTTGGAAAAGTGAGCCTTTGAAAACAAAAGAGAGAGAGAGAAAAAAAAATAAAGGGAGACGCAAGCAAAGTCCCGTAAAGCTCTAAAATAACGAGAAGGCAGAACTGTCAAGAGCGTGGCTTAAAGAAAAAAAAAAATGAAGGAAAAAGAGCACATTGGGAAATGTCAAAACTCCCCAGTGGGATCCAGCAACACTTTCAAAGAGATGTGGGTCACAGTGTTCGTGTCACACAGAGCCCTCTACTCACGGACATAGTGGGAAATCTGTTTAATGTCTCTTTAACCAGATAAAAATATCTTGTGATATCAATACCACACTGTAAAGACACAAGGCCACAAGGCAGCTTAATGTAGTGTGAAAATGACAACACTCCACAGGCAAATCAGAGGATGCCTTTCTTTTAACGATACTATAGCTGACTGAATAATTGGTTCATTTTATACATACTGCAAGTATACTAACAATAACAAAGACGCTGGTGCACCAGATATGCTACAGTACAGATAAGAAATTTAAGTAGCTGTAACCTGAAAGCAGCTTTGGATGGAGGAAAAAAGAAAAAAAGAACCCTCACTGAATATTTTAATGCCACTGGACAACAAGAGCCAGATCTTAAAATGATAGTTTAAACATCAGCAGGAGGGAAGAATATTTTTGTCCCACAGGGCCTGGTTTATGAGCTGTGTCTTTTTTATTGCGGCTCCGTCTGAGGATGTCGATGGTTGGTCTTAGAATTTATCGAGCCAAGACTGACCTCCTGATACTTTGCTGAGGTTTTATGGGTCACCAATGTGGGTCGCAGGTCATGAATTACTACCAAACAAGCCCATGTCACCAACTTGTTATCCATCCAGGGACAGAGAGGAGAAAAAAATTAAAAGACTCCTCAATGCCTGTAATGTCAGTCACTTAGCGTCTGTTTTCAGGGAAGGCGTGTTTATCAGCAATTTAAAAATATTGCTGTTTATATTGTTTCTGTTACACATATTTTTAATGTTTTTTTATTCATCTTTCTGAGGATTTAACATGATACAAATGTTTTCTATCAAATATTGTTAAATACACACTCATGTCCCATGAGTCTGAACAAAACTTTATTCAAACTGCACTCTTTGTTGTTAAACACTATCAAGATCTATCAAGATAACAATTGCTTTATCTCGATTAAAGTCCAGAACTGCAAAAATTCACTATCCACTTGATCCGCATTTAGACTACAACACGAATAGAAACTCTCTGTATCATGTTCCAGCTTTAAGAAAAGTGTAATGAAGAAGCCCCGTATTACAAAATATATTGAAACGAGTGGAACAGAAGCTAGCTTGGAAAAGGTGATGGACTTAGTGTTCTGTATTTCAAAAGGATTAGGGAAGATTAATGGAAGGTTTGGGCCCCAAGAAGTATCCATGTCTCCAATTATAAAATGCAGAAAATCCAGCCAACAGTCTGCTTTGATTCCACCAGTCAAAGCAGGTATTTCTATGGTTTAGACATTAAAAATGTATAGTTTTATTTTCAGTGGTATTAATCCTCTTCTTACTGCAATCTTCATACTGATGTTAATAAGTTACCCTTGTACAGACGGTGCAGTGGCATGCATCACTATACATCCTAAACAATAACAAGCCTAAGCACCAATCCTAAAAGGCATTTTCATACAGTTTTTTCTAAAGTTCAGTAAAAGTTAACACACTATTACCTCTCACTATTGGCAAGACTTAACTATTCTTATGGGGAATATCACGGTCTAGAGGAGTGCCAGACAATATGACGAACAAAACAGGAAGATACAATATAGGATGAGTGCCACAGCCCTTACACCACATTTCTACATAGCAGTCACTGAGTGATACTTGTTTGCATTTCACTCATTCAGTCTCTGTTGTATCTATTCCCTTCAGTCCTTACATCCTGCACAAAGAAGTTCCCTCCACCCATGTACATCCAGCATGATTTATTTATGCTCTCTGGAGACTGAGTTGTTACTCTCTTCCTCCATCAGTGAATGCAATCTCACCACAATATGGAAATGGCAATTTGTCTTTATTTAAGTTCCCATTTGCCTTTTCAGCCACTGCTGCGTGGGTCATTCTCTTCCAGTCTGCCAAAAGTGGCCTTTAGCGTCCTCAGTATCTCATTTGTCACACTTCAGGGTTAAAGCAATATTTCATTGCAACACTTATTCTTCAACACGACTTCAAAAGAGCTACATTTCTCTGACAACAGCAGACATCCACCATGGTTAGTAGTAGTGGTATTAGTAATTCTTAATGGTCCTATTGCTACAGGGACCACTTTGGACTTCACTTTCCACATCTGTTCCAGTCATTCTTTCAGCCCCAATACTTCTCGATCTTATCATGTTCCTTCTTCCTGATGTTAGTGTCAGCTGGGATTGCCACATCTATCACAACTGCCCTCTGCTGCTTGTCAACCACCACTATGTCTGGTTGGTTAGCCAACAGCTGCTCGTCAGTCTGGAACTTGAAGTCCCACAGGATCTCAGCTCTGTTATTCTCAGTCACTTTCAGTGGTGTGTCCCACTGGGACTTGAGGACTTCAAGTCCATATTTGGCACAAATGCTCCTGCACACTATCCCAGCCACTTGGTTATGCAGGGTACGCTATCCCAGCTCGCATGTTACTCTCTGCTGCTATGAGCTGGACTGGCCTCAGGGGCATCTTTTCACGGCCAGGTGCCTTGAGCTACTCTATGACCTGGTGGCTTCCATGACCAGAGTCTGTGGTGTTCTTTAAGCCAATACATGGGCTCTCTCTCTCTCTACATACACATATATATATATTTATACATATTTTTTTTCCCCGCTGTTTTGTGATATAAAGCCACGCAAAAAATACAATCAAAGTGGCTCTTTTTTTCTTGTGAGCTTGTCCAAGGAAATTAGTTTTACCGGCATTAAGGGAAGTTGTTTCCTGTACTCATATGCTGACAATGTGCTTAGTGCTCTAATATGAATTCACTTGAGTAGCTGGAGCCTGTGTAGGTGTGGCTCTGTTCCTACTGTGGTCTGACCTAGCAGTGAAGACTGGGTATCTGACTTGAGGCACTACATTTCAGAACTAATTACAGCAAGGGGTTGCCAAGCAACTGCAGCAGTTGGGGCCTTGTGGGTCCAGGGGTGGTGTAGTGGTCCAACCAGCACTAGTCAAGCCTGTGATGGATCTTCATCTGCCCCCAGTGACCCTCTGGCCCTCTGACTTTGACAGAACATCTATGCTCCACACAGCCTGCTGGACACTGTGAGCCATGAATCCAGCGTATATTATACAAGACAAAGTATATAATTTTACAGGATGATATAAAGGCAGAACTGCCTCAACGGTAATAGATTTCAACAAATTTTATTTCCATTTCGTGTAAATCGCTTATTTACAGTTTACCCAATTGCCCCAACATAAAAGCTAAATACTTTTTTCTAATGACTTCTAAAGGGCACTTTCTGCTACACACTATTATTCACTTAATTCCACACCATTGCATCCGTATCCCATGTTTAGTCTCCTTGCATGGCAATTACGGGGCTGTTTTGTCTTATTTGACAGCGTGGACACATTCAACACATGCCACCCCTCCTCCCCAATGCCCTCCTGTTCGCGTCTCATTGTCTTATCCCCCAGTGAGCTGTGTCTTTCAAAGAGAAGCAGACAGCAGTCCCAAGACCTCCTCCTCATAATTACCACCCTTGTTTTTACCACAGGGAAGCCAACAAGCTAATTACCGAGGAATAATCACATGTTTGTCGAGACCCCTGCAATCTCGGATATGTAAACTTTGTGTCTCTTGTCAGATCGTCTTGCACACACAAACACACACCGCCTCTCTCCTCCATGTAACATAAAGACTCTCATATTTAGAAAGAAATAGGGAGACATCTCAGCAAACAACTCTTAAAGGTAGTTAAAGTTGACAAATACATTCCATATTTATGCAATTTAGTTACACTTTTATATTGTCAGACAATCCAGCACACTTTTAAAAGGCTGAATAAAAGTTTAAAAAAAATAGCCTCTATTACATGCATGTGTGCCAGATGTGTGTGAGGTAAGGCCAGTATTTTATGGGCCACTTTGTATTCTTCATGTGTATGTAATGACTGATATGCTATCATCAAGCGGGCCACCCACACACACACTGATAAATGTGAAGTGCATGCTTGACCTTTATGTTGCGAAAAAGCATATCACACACTGCCATGCACAATTAGCAAAGTGGTTTTCCATACTTATTGGACTTAATGTAAGTGTGGCAGAATTCACTTTTAGTGGCATACTCCAAACGCTTATTTTCACCTGTTTACATGCACCTTCTTGTGCAGTTAATGCATAAAAATACATATAAGAGAGATATTTGACTTTGACATTTTAAAATAAAAATATTACAAAAAAATATATAACAGCAACCGAGCAAGTAGGTTATATGAGACCTGCATGATGAGTTGCCGTAAGAGCCACTGCGTTCATGTACACTGAACTACTAACAATCATTCAAAAACAAAGCCACAGTGAATTATTGCTCCCATTTTGTTTACCTTATATTAATATGTAAATAAGATTACAAAAAATACAGTTTGCCTTCAACAGATATATTGTTATATCAATGGCTGCTCTTAGCTTTGACAACACACAGGAGTATGCTACACATAACCTTTCTCTTTATTTTCCTTACAGTTTAGTTCTCTATGTTTCATATGTTAGCTAGGAGATGGTTATATTATAGCTAGGTCTATTTGGATTCTCTAAAAAAAACCTGTATTTACCACTCAGGTCTTTGTGTATTTAAGACTGAACTTTTGAACTGGGTTCTTCCTGTTGAATGTTTACCCCTGTGTGAAAGAATTACATGGGGAAAATTAAATATTTGCATCATCTTTTTCTCCACAGATGTTGCAGACTAACACTCACATTCACTCCATGGCCTCGGTCAGTGCCGGCGTCTCAGTGGCCACAGGGTGTCTTTTGTTTTTGCAGAAAGAGGCTTTATTGGCCTCCATGTGCTCCAGCTCTTCCTGAGAGAAAACACTAATTTTACAATTGTTTTTTTTTTTATCCAGCAGCAGTGATGTTTCAGTGAGTGACTAATGCTTGCTTACATCAGCTGACCCAGCAGTGACACTGTGATGTTAGCTTTAGAAATGCACAAAAAGCTCTCAAATAGAACTTGTTTTTGTGTCAACCTAATATCTTTTACAGATACTTCGAGTGTATACATCAAGAACAAATTGCAGCAAGTAGCTCAATTTTATCTTTAATGTTTAGAGGAACAATGATTGTCATTTGGACGACTTATTGGCTGACTCGTGTAGCTTTTCAGCCAATCAAAACGGCCAATGCTGCTTAACGTTCACCATTGTTCAAGATTAACAGTAATCAGCAGAGCGCAGGTTCATGTACTGACAGTGTTGTATTGTACCACCATATGGGTAGATTAAGACAGTGGTTTCCATTTTTAGATATGTAAAAATGTCCTTGTTAGAAATAATATCTGTGAAAAACACATCAAGAACCTCTACTTTATTCTAGGTGTAATTTTTTACTGTACCACACATATGAGTCATAAAGCAATGTTTTTATGTATGAGCAACTTGCTGGTAACGTGGTGAGTTTTAAAAAGTCAGACACAAGGTTGTGCAAAGTTACAAGGTTAGCAACACTGTACTTGCATCAATACTATTTATATGCATGTAATACTGTTTACCTAACACCTTGCATTAACATTTTGCTATAGACAGAATTCTAACAGTATCCTGCTTAACTCATTTTTATCCAATAATAATTCTCTATTCAAAACACAGACAGGAGAAAGCAGATAGGTGACCATATGTTAGGAACAGCTAGATCACTACTATTATCAATGGTTCTTTAAAACAGATAAAACATGAGAGATGATATGAAGCACAACATAAATAATGCCACCATATTCTATCCCTAGCAAAGCATACAGACACTTACTGTACAAACAGTATATATATTTTAGATACATGTAAAACCCTGTTCATTTGGTGAAATCACCTGGCAATTGCAAAGCAAAAAGAAGACAAAAATATTGAAGAAAAAATAGCAACCCAGTTTAAAACTCTGCATCAAAGTTGACAATATTTCTGTATTGCAATTATTGTTTTTGTTGTTGTTGTTGTTTTGCTAAACAAGCAACCAAAAAAGTAAACAATGTATATACAGTATCTATTATTCATAGATTTAAGTGTCATACTTGGTCAGTCTGCTTCATTCGGAATTTGTGGGTGTGGTTTGATCAGATTCGACTCACTGGCAACGTATCATTTCCATGTATTTAAATAGATTTTTATGTTTTTGTTTTTAAAGATTTTGATTATTCTCAAATCATATAACACTTAATGAACAAAAAACTGTTTAACTTTAGTACAGATAATAATGTCTTCATATAGGATCCCATTATTAATAGTACTGTAAAAAGTTTCCTAAGAAGCAAAGGCAAAGTCATGAATTGTTCATTCAAACGATCAATGACACAGCAGTAATGGGTCTAATATGAATCTAATTGCCAATTAATGTTTCAAACGAAATGACAATTATGGGATGATAGGGGACTTTGATGAGAAATACATTTCACAGGCAGTCTCACACATAAAAAGTTTGAAGATGCCTCCTATTCCAAAATCGTGGTCTGCTCGAGGCTACAAGAAGTAGCGGAAAGTAGTTGTGTCCCCTCCTTAGGTGGTCGGGCCACAGCCCCACAGACCTGACTGCTGCCTTTACACAACACACACCTCCCCAGTCAGCAGTAAGAGGTCCATTATTTACAATGACTGGTGGTAGGCTGGTGACATTAAAAACTAGGACAGGCAAGGAGTACTGAGGAGTGGTGGGTGTTCTAACATCCTAAAGACTGCTTTCCTCTGTTCGTCTGCCACTTTACTGAATATTCCCTTTATTCTTGCGTTAGCACCCGGTTTCCGCCCTGTCCCCCTGGCTCGCCTCCCTCTCTCCTGACCTCCTTTTGAGCGACTGTGGTCCTTGCAGTCCACACGTCGAGTCATTAATAACACTCTCTGCTCTGTTTTTCCTGCCAAACAGAGCAGTGCTTTCCTGTCATCCTGACACAAATTAATTCCCCTTATTTATCTTCTGGCACCAAGGCCGGCATAGGCAGAATAACTGTTTATGGAAAAAAGGGACAAAGAATTATAGATGGTGTGTTCTTGATGACAGGGCCATTTGTTTTTCAAATAAGACTCAAGATAAAGTTCATAACAATCATTTGGATACTAGAAAGCCTTTGTCAGCTCTCCTCTCCACTTATCAATCTCCGACTGAGAGGTTTCCTGAGGTTTTTGTGGTGATATAATGATGTTGCTAGAAAGTATCCATGCACTGAGTGTGTTTATATGTTTGTTGGTGATTTGTATGTTTCAGATTACCATTCATGTTTAAAGGACATTATGTTATGTAAACAGAGTTTACATTTTCCTGATGTGAAAGCTCTTGTAGTCGTGCAAACAGAATAGAAAAAAAACTGAATTGAAAAATTAAGAACTGTATATCAAGCTATACCTTTTAGACACTGTGACATGGTTGAATTTCATTTAAAAAATAGTAGACCCTTGGCTCATGGTCATTATACCAAACTGTTATTTCCAAGCTAAAGAATGAGGCCAATGAGAGCCACTGAGCTTACATGGTAACAGGTGCATCTCCATGGCAACTAAGCAAAGTGCATTGACTGATGAACACCTTGTTATATGACTGAAAGCCTCTGAAAAAAGTCAGGAATTGGACCTTGAGATATGACTGTTTTGTCAAAATAGTGTTCAAATTCAGTAAATGGTGGCTGGTTGTACAAAGCTCACCAGAGAAGGTGTTTGTTTCTTGTCTGCCAACTGCAGTCAAGCTGAGTGCTTGTGTCTTAGTCGTTCTGCAGGAATTCTGGGCATTGTGATTGATGACCCACTAAGTTGCAGAGAAGATGCCAAATCTGTCAAAAATCCTTCTTCACAGTGAAACCTCTTGAAATGGTCCACCATGTGGCAGCATGTCTGGTCTTCACAAGACAGCCAGATTCTGCTCATGTCAGTCCACCTTTCATTACGCTCTATTGGCTCTGACTCTGCTCCAATTGCGTTCCAAGTCACTAATACTCGCCTTTACAGTAGCCACTAACATGGCCTTTATGTGAACTTCTTCATTCAAGTTCATGCTTCTCGTCTGCTAACAAGTGAAATACTGGTAATACTGTCACTGCAAGACAGAAAATCTCACTCCAAATGGTCGATGTCTTTGTAGTCAACGTTTTGACCACAAAAACAATTTTTGTGGCCCAAATGGAGACTTTGTTGTGGCACAACGTCTATAAACCCTAAAGTATAATGTTATTGACATTAAATGTCAGTAGACCAACAGTTTCTTAAGGTTCCCAACAACCTCAGTTCCACAACAATCTTACTGTAAATCACTAGTGACACAATGCACAGTATGGACTCCATCGCCCTATACACAGTGTATATAGGTCCCATAGCAGCAGCAGCAGCATCTCCTCATTCAAATCTAAGCAACTCCAGCTCCACTGACAGTGAGAAATGGATTTAATAGCCAGAGAACAGCTTGTCAGCAGTCTGAAAAACCACAATGTTAGGAGACCCTTTTTTTTTTTTACTCATCTCTGGATCCCTAGGGTTCTTCAGTGGGAGGGATATCGGAGATTGGAAAACACCAATGTCCACACATCGCATTCGAGGATTTTTTCTGCAATGTACATAATTTTGTGAAGCTGCATACAATAAGAATAAATAGATGTGTAAAATAATGTCCATAAGGGTTGCCTATTATAGCAGCAAACACAGCAACTGCATGTGCATAATAAATTAAAGCTGCTCTTTGGATCCGTTGCAGTTGCTGTTGTCTTAAATTGCTGCTAATTACTCCGCTGTTCCAAATGTGTAATGAAATGACTCACTGAGGTAGAATTTGATTATATTTAAAAGCTGACGAAATGACACTAACACTGCCTTGCCAGTATTTCCAGCCAAAACACACTGTACCTCTAAAATAAGCATGCAGTTTCAGAACAAAGTAGTCGGGCCTTTCACGCAAAACAAGAGAATAAAAAGGGAAGATGAGGCAGAGGAGCACAGCATTCTGCCATTTAGAGAGCATACTTGGCTTTTCAATTTTCTAGAGCTGTATGGTCATAAATAATGTAATGTTTTCTTTCTCTCTTTCCAGGGAGTACTTGGAAATAATTTCACTGATAATCCGCCTCAAGGTACACTCTAGGCTCATGGATTGCTTTACCTGTACATGGGGAAGTTTACACCCTGTCTACACCGATCAACCATGACATTCAAACCAGCTGCCTAATATTGTGCAGGTCCCCCATGAGCTGCCAAAATACCTCTAACCATACACTCCATGAAGACCACCAGACCTCTGAAGTTGTCTTGTAGTATCAGGCACCAAGATGTTAGTAGCAGATCCTGTAATTGTGAAGTGGGGTGTCCATGGATTGGACTTGCTTTTCCAGTACACCACAGATGCTCACTTGGATTGAAGCGTGGGGAATTTAGAGGTCAAGTCAGGGATATTTGGAAACACCATGGAGGAGTGTACACGGCCTGCAACAATGTTTAGGTATATGGTATGTGTCAAAGTAGAATCCAAGTTAAAGCCAGGATCCAAGCTTTCTTTGCAGAATATTACCCAGAGCGTCACACTGCCTCTGCCGACGTGCCTTTATTCCATAGTGCACCCCACTGATATCTCTAAATAATGCACACACACCCAGCTGTCTACATGTAAAAGAAAACACAATTCATCAGATCAGGCCACTTTCTTCCATTGATCCAAGGTCTAGCTGAGATGCCCACCTGCCCTTTGTAGGTGGTATGGAGAGTGCACATGGTCAACATGGGCAGCCACACAGCTGACCACACAGTATGTTTCATCTTTCTGACATAGCCAGTGGTTTCTGCAAAACAGTCTGTTATGGTAGCTTATCTGTGCAACTGGACCACACAGGCCACCCTTCTCTCCCCATGCACCTCAATGAGCCGTGGATGCCCATGACCCTGTCGTCAATTCACTGATTTTCCTTCCTCAGACCACTTTTAAAATGTACTAACACTGCGTACCAGAAACACACAATTTGATTAGCCATTTCAAAGATACTTTTGACCCAGTCATCTAGCCATCACAGTTTGGTTATTGTCATAGACACTCAGATCCGTACAGTTTCTTATTTTTTCTGCGTCCAACCTATCAACTTCAAGAACAGACTGTTCTGTTTCTGCCACCTTGACAGGTGCAACTCTAATGAAATGATCAATGTTCTTCACTTCTTGTCGGTGGTTTTAACGTTGTGGTAGATCTGTGAATACTGGAGACATAGTGTGAGCAGCAGCAGCAGCAGCAGCAGCAGGAGCTTCAGTGCTCTGTCTGTGTTTACACAGGATGCTTTCAGATACAGTGCAGAATTGTAGGTCACTCGTGTTTTGGTAGTGCTCAGAGCCCAATGCACAGTCAGTGTAGTTACACGTGTTAAATGTAGGAAAATTGACTTAGACTGTAAAAATACAACTGGGGTCACACTTTGTGGCATATATGACAAATAAAGTGCCACCTGAGTATACAGCCTGGTTGATTCTGTTCTGTTAGATGGAAAGCTGAAAAATGTAGCTGAAACACTTTCTGTGTGGACACCCCGTTAGGAGGAACAGAAACCAATCAGAACTGCATCAGCTTTATCACTACTGGACCAGAGAAGAAACAGCATATGGAGGATTCTGTGCCTTTGTTATCAGCTGCTGCGTGCAGTGGTGTTTGGAAATACTCCAGATCAGAGGAGCTTTAAAATGAAGCAACGTGAGCAAGGTAGGACTGTGGCTCTCTCAGCCATAATTGTGCAGAGCCCTATCTAGCTGTCGTCTCTCCAGGGGAACAGTAGGCAGCTCAGGGGCGTGTTGTTATATTTCACACTTAATGATGTGCAAGGCATCCTCAGCTCTTATCTGCAGGCTTATTTTAGTCACTGACACAGCCTCTAAATTACACCTTAACAGCGAATGCAGGTCCTGCTTTGGTAAATGGTACATACATTGTTTCTTTAGAATCACAATACTGACAATCATAGACAATATCATACAAGTACAGTTCTAAACAACAAACAGTGAAACTGGCCACTGTGGACTGAGCCAGCAATAAGCCATCCAATCACGACTCTATGAAACTGCGATGGAAAATTCACACTTTCCAACTTTCTATCTTTGGCTTTATGATGTCAGTTTTTGACAATATTTTAAACATGATGGTCACTCATCTACCCATTAGATACACTCATAAACTATCTGCATATACAACTACTTACCAAACATCACTGACTGGTCCTGTTGTTTTATACACACACACACACACACACACACACACATATATATATATATATATATACATATATATATGGCAAACCATTTAGGTAATTACATATGGAATGAAACTCTGAATATATGGATTGAAAGTCTGAATATATTGAATGAAACTCTGAATATATGGAATGAAAGCTGAAATAAATCTTCACAATCCACCATGTTTAATCGTGCTGTCAGCACAGAAGAGACATCCTACTAAATTTGCTAGTTATATAAATGGCATCAGCTGAAATATATTGATAATTTGTTGAAGTGTACCATTTTTCATGTCATACTCCAAATAATATCAATAGTTTGCAGGGTACATTGTGTCTGTGCTGCACTGACTTGGATCCTTGATGAAACAGTGAATGGTTCTCTTCTTCAGTGTGGTGTCAAACATGGTTGCTTTTATTAATGTTACAGGTGTTAACATGCCGGTGTTGTGCCGAGTTACGTCCATACGCCGAAATTTCGAAACGTTGTGCCAAGTTCTGTCTGTGCTGCACGCCGATCTCACCATTCTCAGCAAACAGCGCAGACATAACTCTGCAAGCCGAGATTGGCGTGTTTATTCCTGAGGACTGCAACTACTAAATTTCGGGCAGCTTCGCTCATCTTGGCACTTCTCACAGCTGAACAATGAAAGTGAAAGTGAAGTCAACAAAACAAGATGGCAACTTTCATTCCATATATTCCGAGTTTCATTCCATATATTCAGACTTTCATTCAATATATTCAGACTTACATTGTATCTATTCACTTTCATTTCATATATAATTTTCTAAATGGCTTGCATGTCCAAAGAAATATTTTGTGTGTGTTTGTGTGTGTGTGCATTCATTTTGTTTTAGCCTATCATGTTCTAAAAGCCATGAAAACACATTATCCCATACTGTTTTTCTTGATCTGATTCATTGTTAAGACTACTATGTTTGCAATAAACATACTGTAATTGTGCATTTGTTATATTCATTTTCACTTAAGCATGTACATATTAGCTCCATCATATTATGTGTAATAAAAATAAAAACGATGCTAAAGACACTTTATGTCTTACTGTTTGTTATGGTAATCATGGGCCTTTTATCTTAACCAGTCATATTTACATTAATCATTCAGTTTACTTACTATTCCATATAAATGTGCAAGAATAAAAATAGTCACAAAGCAATATACAAATGTGAAATAACCTTTTTGCCTATTTGTTTAACAAATGTAAAGACACATTTGTAAATATTAGTTTTTATCTCTTACTGCTGGGTTGATGGGTTGGTATACAAAATGCAGTTAGGTTTTTTAGTCAAATTACAAAGTGTATAGGCCTTATTTAATGCCATTATTTTCCACTGGCAAAAAAACTAGGGCAGCTTACAGTCCTCATACATAATTAAAAGAACATCACCTCCCGCTGAGCTTGTTCCTGACTTTCCCATGATCGCATATTGATCAAATGTTTGATACTGTACACTATATCCATATCCAATGATAATGCACCTATAGCTATTTTAGTATACAGGTATCATCCTCCATGTATCTTTGCTTTATATTACATTAATGTTAATAGCTTTATGAGGTCTCCCTTACTATGTTTATTTGCTCCAGAGCTGAAACGACTTACTGTTTGGTGGATTTACCGTTTGACTTAAAGAAATATTGAGAAAATGAGTAGAATGTCTAGCAGACAGAGGTACAAACTATAATACTATTATGTGGTGGAGCTGTTGTTTGGGAGACAACCTTGTATTAAAGCTTTGATTTTTAATTTCCTGTGGGTGAAGTGACCATTCTCAGAGCCAGAATTTAATTTCAAAACGTAGAAGTGTCTGAGATCTTAATTACAGAGGATAGGGTGCCCCTCTGACATATTCTCATTTCGTGATGCTGCCTGATAGGATCTGTTTTCATGTAAAATCTTCCTTACTGTAGCTTGTATCAAAAAACTGCAGAGAAACCATCAGGTACTGACAGCAGCTCTTGCCATGCACCACACACTTCATGACAATACCAAAAAGAACCTTTCTAGCCTTTCTAGCAGAGCTAAAGGATAATGATTCCCCCCATAATAGCACAAATATAATAAACATCAGTGTACAATCGACTGCACTCACATCAAATTAAGTGTTTGCCACAATCAGTCCACTAGAGATTGAACATTTAGCTGGAATAATGGAATTTCGATGATTAGCTCCGCTTGTTCCCGGCTAATTTCAGTAGTAGAGGCTGATGTCATCCACAAATGTTGCGTTACTTGTCAGGGTAAATTTGCAGACTAACTGTGTTGCTACACTGAGTCCAAATTGTGTTCTCACTGACTCATAGGAAAAGCTGGCCCGGTCCCACAAGCTCAAAATTACAAAAGGGCCAAGAATAAATAACAGCTGACTGCGAACAAAAGTGAAAATTAATGATCCAGGTTGGCTTCATTCAGACGGCCACTTTAATTCTTGGGAGCCTTGCCGTGGCAACACGTTCATGGGAACACGGACGTTTTGACAGCTCCCCGGTGACCTTCACCTGAGCTCAGAGACAGGGAATTATGGCCAAAGCAGCGCCGCCTGAAAGCAATATATTTACACTTCATAATGTCATTCCCCACAGCCAGCAGAGGGTATGAAGCACTAATAGGGAAGAAAGCTTCTGTTTTTTAAACAGTATCTTCTACTTTTTAAAAATGGAAATGAGCTCATGCCCAAATATCCTATTACATTTTTCTCTTTCTCTCTCTTTTTTAAATCACTCCAAATTATTCCGACAATTACTGGGAGAAAATGTTTTTAAGAACAGATGAAAACCTGCTCTAAAACAGATGATGTAGGTCTGGGAGCTTAGGTTTGAAATATAACTCAGGCATATACACTTGATACACCGTTGTATTGACATCAGAGTGCACCTATTCATTCGCACACTGACAGTAATTGGTGTGATCTATTCACATCCTAAAAATAGATCACACTGTTTTTTTTAATTTCTGCTCTTACTCGAAATTATATTGTCTTTTGTTTCACTGCACTGAGACATCACGGGCTACAGAAATGACATCCCCTTGTAAGATTATCATCCCCCATGTAGCCTAATTGTTGTGGGAGATTTCACAGAAGCTTGTAACAAAAACACACCTATTACAGTGATGAAGATCACAAAGAAACATGATAGATTATTAAAGCACTAAAGGGAATAACCACAAATGAAACAATTAGTTTAATCTATCATTTATGAGAGGTGTGAATGCCACTAGAGACAAAAGATGTGGATGATAAATTCCCAGTTTTATCTCGTGAAGACAGTCATACTATAATACACCTTTAGCTCTCCATTCCACTAACAAGACGGTGGTGAAATGATAAGCTCTGATGTATTATCATTATGAGGCAATCAAACGTCATAACTTCGACCGCACTGCTGCAGTATCTCACATTAGTAAATGTTTGCTCCTTGATTTCTATTGATTGTTAATAACACTGCAGTGAAAATCTAATATTATCAGTATTTGTCCATTAAAGTACTTTAAATGGGATCAGGTGCAAATATGTGCCCTAAAATCAACTACCTGTCTGTTCAAGTCAGCAGATTCTGGCTTTGGGCTTTAAAGGCAAAGCAGTATCTTCCATCTGAATTCTCAGTTGTGAGTGCATTTGTTAATTTAAACAGCAAGACAAAGCTCATGAAGAGGGCTGGCTGCAGAAACCTTACATGAACAAAACTGTGAAGACATCTACCCCAAGGGCTTTTCAGGGTGTTTCACTTTCTTAAAATTCCCAGATTTTTCATTGGGTTCATTTAGTATATAATCATGCTTATGTAACAAGGGTTATTTGCCATGAAATTTAGTCTGATGTCGATTATTTAAAAAAAAAAAACCAAAAAAAAACTCTCCCTCTCTGGTGTTTTTTGGATCCAGTTTAAGAGCTGCACTCACTGAAAGCCAGGTTTGCAAGGCATCAATATGCCCCCTCTGAACTTTCTCTAACAACAATGAAATGAAAAAAAGGAATATTGCTGCCGTTTTTGATGTTGCTCTGAGGTGGGTCTCATCTACAAGCCAAACAAAAAAAATGCACTGATAACTAGGAACTCATTGATACGGCTGCGATGGATCAAGTGCGGTCATGTAATCTCCCACTGTCTCTCTCTCTAAGGATGTGTGGGCAAAGCGCAGGTGATTTAAATCCGAGGAACATCGAGAGAAAAGGTCCAGGCAGGAAATGAGAGAGGAGGGCAAGTGGATAGCACAGAGGCAGATGAATTTACTTTACCCAAGGTGAAAAAATATTTCTTTGGACAAGCATCAAAAAATAAGCACACTAGCACACAAGCACTGTTTTAAATGTGAACTCCTTTTTCCAAAGCTAAATCGCTGTAATTTCAGTAAGTACTAAATTACGCTGCACAATGAATGAGAATAGAAAGGTGCAAATTTGAGCACTGTTGTAATGTTCACGCAAGACCTGGGGATATAATATCATTGTCATTACTTACATTCTTTTAGTATAACTTCAAATATTGCCTTATGGTCTATAAAGCAGAGATTTGCAATGAGTTTATGGGAAGCCTTGTCTGATCTCATCCAGGAATTGCTCGATTTCATTTCGCTTACGACCATTTGCATTATTTAAAAGTGAATTCATCGCTGACAACAAAATCCTCAGGCTGACTGTCCTGAACGATTTAATTAACACAGAGTTACTTTGTCCACATGACCAAAAAAATGACAGACGGCGTCCAGCCTACCAATTAACTGTTGTATACATGGTCTTAAATAGCTTTCAGAGAAAACTGCTGCCAGGATCTTCAATTATATCAGGCACCTGTTGTAAACCATCAAGTATGAATGGAAATTGAGTCGCGCTGAGCTACGCACACAGCTACGATAATTATCTCCGGCTTGTGTATCAGGAAACATTTGCTTAAAATTCACTTTCCACCTGCTAAAACATGAGTAAACTATAATGATTGATAGCAGAACATTTTGCCCATTAAAATTCATGACACTTATAATCTCAGCCACAGAGGAGTGGAGTGGATATGGCACTTTGCATATAATTAAACAAGGGACATGAGCAATTTGTTCAACAAAGATGAGGTACTCCAAAATAGAGGTTAATGAGAAGCTGCTTCACTATGATAGTGAAAAGTGTTGTATTGTGCTCATTACGTTGCCGATATGCTACTCGCAATTCACATGTTGCTTCTCTGAATGGGAAGGGGGGGATCTTCTTACCTATTTCCAAGATGAAGCAAGAGGAGAGAGGGGAAATATTTTATATCAAAAGGAGAATACACGTCTCCTTCTAAAGAATGGTTTAGTCCCTCGGGACATGTTGGAAATGGACTATTCAATTTCCCACAAGGAGCCTTTGCCATTTTCTCACCATGTATCGCTGGAAAGGCAGTCACTCTGAAATATTCACAGAATGTTGTAACAATAGTGCAAGAGCTCTCAAGTCCTAATTGTAGCTGATTTTGCTGTATTTATCTCAATAATAATTCGAGGAATCCGTGTGTGTTAGTGTGTGTGTGTGTGTGTGTGTCTGTTCTTCACTTTTCTCGACAACCATTCACCCGATCTACTTCACACTTGGTGTATTGCTGGAGACACAAAGAAGTGCAGTGTCGGGTGTGAAGACAGCGACTACAGTCGGGCTGCCATGAGTCAGGGACATAAAGATGTCACTGATTATAACAGCGGTGCACCGGTCAAAAACCATGGATTTCCCTGAAGAACAAGCTGCGGCTAAAAAAAGTACCCACAAACATCTAAAGTGTGGCAGTATTTTAGACAGAATCTGCACTCTGAACTGGAAAGGTCTGATCACACCATGAGCATCTGACCCCAAAATATCCTGAAGAGGGAAGTTGAGGTTGCAGCCAATGTCAGCACTGTCCTGTTTACTTTTAGTCCCCACAGAAACATGATAAGTATTTTTAGGTTAGTCAACATGATGTTTCTTCATCACCCACATGTATAAAGTAATTTCTGTACCGCCGTGGATTTAATAGCATGGCATTATACTGTGTGCAATTTCACAATGTTATCTGGCTGTTTTACATTTTCTGTGTACTCTAGCCGTCATGTATGGTAAGAAAATAGTTTATACTGACATTACTGACTGTTGCTGCAGTTTGCCAGTAATTATTTTAACTGCATGTTACTCAGAAATGAATCCATTTTAAGTTTAGGTCAAGTACCTTAGTAAAAATACTGATTCTCCACAACAGTCCTTTAGAATTTGAAGTTTACATTTTTTTCTGATCAGGCATCTGACAGATTTAGTTCTATTATAATTAATAACATGACAACACAGCATGCGTGGGTTCTCACCGGGTACTCCGGCTTCCTCCCACAGTCCAAAAAAATGCTGAGGTTAACTGATTATTCTAAATTGTCCGTAGGTGTGAATGAGAGTGTGCTTGTGTGTCTCTCTATGTAGCCCTGTAATAGGCTGGCGACCTGTCCAGGGTGTCCCCTGCCTTCGCCCTGAGTCGACTTGGATAGGCTCCAGTCCCCCCGCGACCCTACAGAGGATTAAGCGGTGTACAGATGATGGATGGATGGATGGACAACACAGCAGTTAAAAGTGAAAATTACTGGATCATGAATAGATGACTGAATAGAATATAGAAACATAAATTAGATCATTTTTTTTAAGATTTATGAAGTTATAAAAAATAATCTTTAGAATATCTGATGGGGATGGGGAATATTGGGGGGGGGGTTGCTGGAGTCTATCCCAGCTGCCTCAGGGTGAAGGCAGGGGACACCCTGGACAGGTCTCCAGTCTATCTCCACACTGCACATAGAGACAGACAACCAAGCCATCCCATAATCGTCTAATAAAAGAAAAGAAAAACAATCTTTATTATTTCTAGTTATTCATTGGAGGCAGCCCTAGACTATGTTAAACCTAAAGACATGTAGAGAGAAGGTAAGCCCTAACCTTCTCTCTCTACAGTGCTGGTTAAGCCTAACAAGGTGCCAGCTAATGGCAGTTTTTAACGTTAATGTGATAGCCTTAATGCAGTCAGTGTTGAGTGTCAAGTAGTTTGGATGAGCAGATGCTCGATGACATTGAGAAAGCTGTAAGCAGCAACACTGGAGGCCAAGCAACTGCCCTGATTGCGGCATTACTTTATGAAAGCAGAGATTAATAGCTAAAGGCTGATTTGTAGTGTTGTTTTTGTGTGATTAAATTCATGAAAAGAATGTCTATACCGATGACGAATGGCTAGCTGATGATAAAGTGAATTAAATGTTTGACAAATCTATACGATGATTTGCATATAAATTATGCAATAAATTAGAATGAGTGTAAATGCATCTTGTTAAAGTGAGTTTAAAGTATTCCACATATTTCAGAACTTGTGTTCATTAATTCTAATGTAGCAATTGAATGTTGTTCCTGTGTATATTAATGATTAAAGCTTTATGTTTGCTTGTGTTTAGTATTCATATGTACAAACCAACTAACTGGTGTGGATATGGGTGCACTTGTGTTACTGAGACATTTCACATACTGAGCCAAAAGTTTAAGTTTTGCACATTTTACAACTTGGAAATCCCATTATCTGTAATCTAAATCATCTTATTTTGTCTATTTTGTCACAGCCGTTTCACAGTAATGCCACATTTGACAAGACAACGCAGTTGTCAAGGACAAATGAATATGTCGTGAGAGTAGTTCTCTATAAACTAGTCACACTGGATCCCTTTTCTCCAACATATCTGTGAAGTAACACATCGCAGACCTGCTGTGTAATGAGAGAAGATGAATGAACGGTTAAAGATGGGGGAAATAACAATCTCTTTGAAGGTAGCTAAGCCACTGGCTGGCTCTCATAAATCACCTACACAAAGCAGCACCACAGCACCATACATCGCTCTATAAACATGCATTGTGCACATTTTTTTAATCTCATTTCATAACACCTACTGCAAGGATGAATGTGATTTCAAACCATCTACAGTACATCACAACAACACTTGGCAGCATTCCCTCAGTGAAGGCCGGTAACAGGGCCATAATACATGATCTAAAAGCTGAACTATAACTAAACAAACAGACATGCAAAGGATGCATTTCACAGTCTACAGCTGAAGTATAGGTATCTACGTTTAATCTATTTTCTGCTACAATTCATCCACTTCCTTCTGCAGGCCAAGAAATAGAGTTTTTCATCACTGCAGTCTCTCACTGGCATCGACCAGCAATATTGATCTGGAGCAGATCTCCTTCCACTCTACCTGGGGAGCCAGATGAGCCTTGTTCATATTGATCCAACCTTTTTATTCTACATTCTCTTTCACCCTTTCTTTAGGTCGTGGAGGAAAAAATATATGCTTGTCATCTTTTATTATAAATATTCTTTGGGAGGGGCATTGATGACTATTAATTCAAAGACCACTCTTAGATTTTGTTTCCATTGATAATCCACATGGGAAGACAGAAACGCCGTCGAAACCCACCTCCGACTTCAGAAAAACTGTCTTTCATGACAGTTCGGTGATTTGAAGACATGCTACTGCTTATTTGATTGAGGATGCTGGTGATGAAGCACAGGCTGGCACAAAGAGGCAAAACATGTCTATCAGGAAACCAGGCAAGCAGGTCTGATGTATGAAAATAAATGTTTGCTAGAAACAAAGAAACCCAATTTTCTTCAAAAAGAAAACACTCTCGCTTAACTTCAGGCAACGGTTTGAGTGTTTCATTCTTTGCCTTCATCACTATATTTCCCCTCTGTGTTTATTATAATCACATGCCTCTGTTTTATAATCCCACTTTATCACGCTTCTTCTTTTCCACATAGTACCCCTCTCCCTTTCTCTGCCCATTTCCTTGTGCTCATTCTTTAAATGCCTCTCTCTGTCTGCTTTAAGTCCTTCACTCCCTCTCTGTGTCTTCCTGCCTCCCCCTCAGGAGCAGAATCTGTGGTAATGTACTAATCTGTGGAGCTTTAGTGCAGTCTTGCCAATCTGCCATGTCAAGATACACAAATCTCACTCCAGGCAATTACAGGCCTTTTTTCTTTGTACTGCAAAGGAGTCTGTTTCCCCATCTCGGATGTAGGGAACGCTGCCTCTGTGACCCATCATGTACAATTACCCAGGTTGTAACAAACACTGATGGCCCTGGGTGGTTTATGGAACAGGTAACCTCGGCAAAGCAGGCATAAAAGAGGTAAATTGGTTTGTAATAAGTAGGAATTCAGCGCACACAAAATCGGGCTTTAATAATGTTTGTTTAGAGCTCTTATGCAATTCAATCCAACATGGAAACAAGGAAGTCAATCCCTTGTCAGATGGACTCCATACAAAGTCAATATGGAGACACTGGGAAGAAAGTTTTTCAAAGACTTTAAAGAAGTAACTCTTTGCAGTGGATATCTGAAGCACACACCAGAACACTCTTTTTCAAACTTTGCTATATTCTTTACATGGCTTTTCGTCATCTGTCAGTCTGAGTCATGTTTCTGATTTAAGAGCAAGTCTGAAGGCATGAAGGCATTAAAGCCATGTTTCGACAGCCTCTGACTTCTCTCGTTGGTCGGGAATTCGTTGGCTCCCAATAAAAAAGGTCCTATAATGAATCTGGGGGTTTGCAAGTTGATCATCAAGATAGACCTGAATGAGAAATGGGAAAAAATTGGGAAGTTTCTCCAAATATCATTCAAATGAGAGAATTAAAGTAGAGAAACTACCTTATTAATGCTTATATTAAACCTGTGATGATGGGTCACATGGACACATTGGTTTGTTTGAGGGGGATGCAAATCTAAATAATACAATAATTTGACAAGGATCTACCTAAATAGGAAATTACACTTGACAATCTGTAAGTCAATTTCTCTCATTGATTTATCCAGTTATTAAATGGTGCTATTGATATGCTGATGTGGAATTTTTACAAAGTAGCACTAGTTTTAGTAAAATGATGTTTAAAATGTGCTCTGCACCAACGGATTTGTTCTGTGTATCACTGATCAAGGATGATTATCACCTGCTTGTGTAATCAAACGATGTTATCCTGTCATGTCTTAGTAATTACTTATTATGATAACACTTATTCATTTTCCCCCTCCCTCTAGCATTAATCATGTTTTCACACCATTGTTATGAGGAAACATGAGTAATTTTATGTGTGAAATTAGTTTTGACAGAATTCAGGTGGCATTCTCTTGACTCAATGCAAAGACATGAAGCCACTTTATTGTTTCTGTATTAGTCTATCAACTCTTTTTTTTTTTTTCAATGAAGCAACAATTAAACTTCTTAGTAGAGGCCCTGAGGGGGCTGTTGCCTGCAGCTAATGAGGGTGATAAAGCTATAGCATCACTATTAGATCTTTTTCCCCACTCTTTAAGTTTCAACATAGGGATTTAGAATATTTCAGGAGGAACCTATTTACTTTTCCAGTTCATCGACTGTTGTGCTAAGGAATGAGCTTTGAAATGTAGGTCAGTCAACAGGAATATTTGCTTAAGCTTACACAAATGAAGGTAATACTGAAACACTTCAGCAAAGACGTGGGGAGAAAAAAAATGTTGCTGAGACTTAAAATCTCAAACTGAGCGAAATTGTGACACTTGCCAGATAACGTCATGGTAAACATCTGTGCTCGTGTTTAGAGTGAGTGTCTCCTTAAGGAGCTGTTTGAATATGACAGAAATCGCAAAGCAACACAGAAATATAAGGGCAGAGTCCACGCCTTTCTGTAAGCACCTGGATTTTACTTCACTCATATTTTGAAAACTGGAAAGGGGTCTAGCTGTACATTAACTGTCTTTTTAGTAGTTTTTCTTCATAACAGTAAATCTTCTAGCCTTCTTAGTTTAGTGTATAATAATTTTCTTTATGCATTTTGACAATAATTTCCCGAGTGGGGAAAAAACTGCTTATTTGTATGCAGCTCAAGCTTCAGTCAGGCTCTTAATTTGGGAATTTCAGAGCAGATGGCGATGATGTTGCATATATGCCAAGACCTACAGACAAACCTAGTTTGAGCTTTTGTTGAAAAATTCTGCTTCTCGAAGCACCTACACTCGCAATTTCCATAATGGCAGTGCAGATGACCACTTACGGTAAGGTGCTATTAACTCAAAGTGTGGCCTCCAGAGCAAGAATGAATCAAGACCTTTGGGAGGGAGCACTCAGTGCCACCCTCAATAAAGGGTGTCTTGATTCTCCTAATTGTGACCACATTATCTGTCGTACAGGTTACTATCTACTCACCGAGAAAAGACTGCTAACACAGATATGCTTAATGTCTGGTGTTAAAGCTAAGAAAGTGTAATCCTGCGGGAGCCAGTGGAGCTGAAAGAATTTCACTGACAGTCTTCATGTGAAGCTACAAAGGCAACATCTGTTGTTGATTCAACGCACACCACATGGTATCGTGTTACCTGTCAGATAAAGAAAGCAGACACGTCTTGACAAGTTGCACTCTGACATGCCGTTTCACATTATTTAAAAGTACTTGTTGCCTTCACATTGCAAAGGTGATGTGCTTTAGATGGACTACTCTCTGATTGTAGCAATCATAACAAATTATATAAAGCATCTCTCAGGAAAATCACCTCCACTCTGCTCCTCCACCTCACACACAACACATTACCAATATCAAGAACACTATGACACACACACACATACACACACATGCGTGCATGCACAGCTTAATGAAATATGAATATCTGATATGAGAACAATGACAAATCTGTCACGTATTTGTTGTAAACGTTACAGGTTGTCACTTACATTCATGTGTGTACTGTAACTTTATGTCATTGTACTTGAGCTGTTATTTCATAACCCACATGTGGAACAAACACGGTCAACTCTGCCATGCTGTCTTCAAATGCTGCTCTGACATGCTACTCTGCTGTTCCCAGCCCCAGTACATAACCCTTGTGAGGTCACTTATATTGCACAAAAGCCAGACTATACCAAATAATAGAAATGCCTACAGTGCTGTCTGTACTGCTGGCCATTGCCACAGGCAAATAGGCCAGGAAAGCACTTCATGATAAATAAGGATAACTGTAAATACATTCTTTGACAGTCTCAAAATCTATCTATCTATCTGTCTGTCTGTCTGTCTGTCTGTCTGTCTGTCTGTCTATCTATCTATCTATCTATCTATCTGTCTATCTATCTATCTATCCATCTATCCATCCATCCATCCATCCATCCATCCATCCATCCATCCATCCATCCATCCATCCATCCATCCATCCATATCCTGCTGTGGTCTTTACATTTGACTTAAGGAGTTTGAAAACATAGTTGATTATGTCACATCTAATCTTAAAAAACAAGTTACAGAAAATAATATAAACTTCAATATATTTACCCAAAATATTCTAAAAGGAATGCATACAGGTGACAAATTAAAGGAAAAACTGATATACAATTTCTTGGAGAGGTGTAGGACCACAATGTGCTAGTCACTGATTCTTCAAGTCTTTGGAACTCTACTGGAGTCTCGGATAAAAGTTTGGGATTTTTCCTTTAATTTGTCACCTGTCTTTGTGTCGTAACAGTGTTGCTATTTTTAAACTGTGTGAGTTGGAACTCTTAAATTTAATAATGCTCTATTATGACCTTCGCAGTTACGGAGACTGTCAAACTGCATAATTTTGGACACTACATCATCCTACTGCACTTGTGCTGAAGTAAATGGGTGGTTAAATCCCACATACTGTAAGTCAAGTGAAGCTTTGTCAGTGTTTTTCACTGACCTAAACACACTCGTACAGCACTTACTCACTGAGCTGTGCTGAATCCCGGCTTAAGTACTATCCATTTCTGTACCAAGCCATAACAAATACAAACACATATACACATTCTTACAAGATGCTTGTTTTTCAAGGTTAAAGGCACGCGTCCTGGATTAGACGCTAGAACAACTAATGCAGTCATCTGTGTCAACTGTAACAGCTCATGCATATCTGGCAGAAAACTATAAGATAATTCCAAAGTTAATATTTCAAGGCATGTGTCATCTCTACAAATCTGTTATGCCTGGTTAAAATGGCCTGTGTGTCAGCTTTCTGTAATATAAACAAGAAAAGGAACAGCTCATTTTAAGCAACCATTTAATTTGACATGTAAAAATATAGCACGTCATGCACAAACAAACTAGCAGAGGGATTCACTTGCCCACTTCACAGACAACCCCCTGTATGTACACAGTGTGATGAAAAGGGACAATTTCCATCTTTAGAAAGTGAAAGCAATTACATTAGGAAGTATACTAATTTAGAAATAGCCCAGTTGTACCTGTAAGCCTGTCTGCACAGCCTGCAGTTCCTCTTAAGCTGCACATGGCAGTTTATTGTGATGACAGCAATTAAATACCCTGGTGATTTGTGTGCCAATGGTATTATGACTTATCCTGCCCTGCTCTCCGGAGCTGGATGGAAGCAAGGTTTTAGGAATCCAGTGTCAGTACACCAGCAGAAAGCAGCGCACATGCACAAGCCCATCCTCGAAGGGCTCGCAATGAAACTGAGGATAAACCATACAAGTGGTTAACGTGACACAGGAGGACCTCTGGGGGGGGCTAACATAATACACAATATTCTCACAAGCTTTAAGCAGACAATGAATAGAAGCACTGTCCTCACTCCTAGATTCAGTGCCCATGTGGGGATATGTGTGGCCACACAGTGTATAACTGGATTGACTAGGTTTCACACTGTACGTCACAGGGGACAACTAACCACGGCCCGAATTAGAAGCTGTGTGCCATGTACGGCAGATTTGTGCCTCATCAGCATTATCTCAGTCTCTCCCTGTGGCTTTCCTTCTGCCTCATACAAGCTGGGTGTTTGGTACAGTGTAGTAAGAACCCCATTTTCAGATGAAGCCTTGTTCGGTATGCTAAAAACAACAGAGATCATCAAGTGTGCACTGAGGGTCTGGAAGGGATTTAATACTGCACTATTTGACCAGCTAACTAGTGTAAACAGTTAACACTGGGGGAACAATTGACTAGTCATAGATTACATAATCTTACCCCGTATCACCACATTTACATTGGCTTTACTCATGAATATATTCATGTTTCAGACAAGAAAAATGCTGTTGTAGGATAAAATTAGCCCGTGTGTTTACAGAATTCCAAATGCCAAGATTTGATCTTACATAATGGCAAACAGTCTATTAGTCCAAGGATTTAGCTAAATGTGAGGGCTGCAGAAATGTGTTGTTTTGGAGCCACACCTCCACTGATTTTCTATTTCAAGAATTAAAAAAAAAAATCACATTTGTTGTGTGTACTGTACAGCAAGCATGTATGTAAGAAAAACCACACTCAGGAGCATCCATTATCAGAGCTATAGGCAACCAACAGAACCAATGGCAGTACAGTGCTAATGACACTTACCTTAGAAAATGGAAAACTATATGTCTACATTCTGTAATGTGCAGTGGATTTTATGTTTGTATATTGTGCATGTCAGATAGTGTGTTTGTAGTCCCAAATTACATAATCTATACATTTTAGACTTGGCTAAGGTGAGGCAAATAGAGGGATAGGTTTCCAGGAATTAAATTTATGTCCTCAGAAATGGTGGAAATATGACTGTGTATGTGCATGTGTGTGTGTGTGTGTGTGTGTGTGTTTGTCTGTGGGTGCATGAATGATTTCCATGTATTCCTATATATCACAGCAGTATAATATCTGATACTGCACAAACAAAAACAGCTTCAAGTAATTTGTCACACTTCACACAGGTCAGTTTAAAGACTTACCTGTTCAGATGACGTTTCACAAGCACAAGAAATGGCATTTTACATAACACGGTATCTTCTATTTGGTGTCAAGAAACAGAAATGTTCCAAACAGGTTCATAAAAATTTTGCAAAAGCAGAACTAATGACAGTAAATCTCAAAGCAAGAGCGAGCAAAATCAAGGAGGCAAATTCAGAATGCAAATGAAATGCTTGAATGTCATAGTGTTCCTCATTACTTTTCAAATTAGTTATACAATATTATTCAGTGTTATTCTCCAATTAGTAACCCACACATACTGACATTCAAGTGCATCACACTACTGTAAGCTAATGAGGACTTGCAATATTTAGCTTTACTTCAACTTGAAAGAATCAAAGTTTTACCTTGAATGCTCAGTAGGGACCTTAGAAGCCAAGCTTCCCCTCTCTGCCCTGAGGAGGAGAGTCAAACGGGAAAGATCAGAAGTCCACTTACCCCACAGGGAGAAGAGGTGAGGATCACAGCCAGGATGGGAGGCCCACAACATTATGATCAAGCCTCACCCGCAACCCCAAAAAAAACATAATTTGAACAAAAACAGTGTAGTTACCCCTGGGTAGTGGTGTACTGGAACTAGGACAGCAACTATTGTGTTCATATGCCCATGTGGGTCTCATTTATGATTCCCATGCATCAAGCAGAAAAGAACAGGTGACACAGCTTAAACGTGTGAATGCAGAGCGAAAGCGGCACCTACCTTGAAAAGCTTTCATTAATAGTTGAAAAAGCAATTTAAAAAATGCCAATGACTTTATTTACTTCCTACAGCATGAGTATATAATACCACAAACACTGCTGTCATAGCATAACGAATTCAGAGAATTGAAAGGGTAGTACCTTTACTTTTACCTATGAGATTTGATGAAATGTTCCATGAAGAAAGCAGATTCCAGACAAAAAGGGAGAACAAAAGGAGAGGAGACACAAATAAGTGTCGTGGTCAAGTCGGAAAAAGGACAGAGGACTTGGAGAAAGAGGCTTGATGGCTATGAATATGTGCAAATATGAGAGAGGAAACGTGTGAATGCAATGAGAATAACAATGGAAAGTGGAAAAATATGAAAAATACTTCACATCCCTGCTCTGCTGTGTGATATGCAGTAGCACACAAATGAAAGATGAAGATAGAACAGACAGACCGTCTGTGCAGACGCTCGCGACGTGCATTACAGAAGCGAGGACAGATGAGGATTAGCTTAAAAATTCAGTAAGCTATTTCCCGCCATCATGCATTACATCCAAATAATGTTAATGCAAGTGTCCCTTTACTTGAACCACATCACCATTAAACAAAAGAAAGTACAGTGAAAGTGAATAATTAAACAGAAAGAAGATATGGGGGGGAGGGAGATGACACAGCTACCCAGCAGAGCACAGAGTAGAAAACCAAATGAGCTTGAAAAAGGGGTCATATGAAAAAAAAAGTCACTTGGAGACTGAAAATCAACCAGGTCATTCAAAATAAGTGAATTGACAGCCCATATCTGAAGCGTCAAGCCTGAGCGTTGCACAGGAGTTAGACATTTCTGAACACAATGGGAGCAGGAGGGGCGATGAAGGGATGGCGGGGAAAAAGGAACAGAGCTCATACCTTGGTCGCCCATCATCAGGTGTGCCAGACCTTAAAGGAAAACAAGAGCACAGTCAGCAGAGAACAAGGGATCATGGGAAGCTGTGTGACACTGACACGCAGGCATCTCTTTCAGAGCAGATGTCTGTGTTACTCAAGGAGTGTTGGGGGGGGAAAAAGTGGGACGGAGAGAAAGAGGAGGGTGTACAGACAGGGTTAGCAAGATGAGCATTTAGTCAACCATGCTGGGTTGCAATGCATCATCGCCACTTACTAGGCATCATTCTGAAAAATCTAAATTCAGGTTGCCCTCTTTCCTCTAAGATGACCACCCCACCCACAGCACTTAAAATGCACACAAATATAGACTGTTCGACAGCTTTTGTGTCCACGTAATATTTGAGTCATATCATACAGATCTAAAAAAGGGAAGATGATTGGATGTGCCCTGGTCGCTGTGCCATATTGCCTACATAAAGAGTTTAATTGTATTGCATTCGCTTGATCACAGTTAAACAGTATATTTACCATGAAAAAGAGCTAAAAGCATAGCATTAACAGCACTGGTATGAACAGTAGGTGGATCTGGCATTTAGGTTTTGAATGTTGCAATTTAGCTCCAACACTTTCAACAACACCTGGAAGCTGGAAATGGTGGTGTTATATTTTCTTTTATAAATCTGTCTCCTCGCTGAATGCCCAGAGAATGAAAGCGAGTTGTTTAGAATGAGCTCACAGACTGACTGATAGGACTGCAGTTTCAAAATAATAAAACTATTATTAATTAAGAATCATTTACGCAGCGTCCATGGACTCGTGATGAAAGCAAAGTGACCAATCTTGCCAATAAATGGGAGCTATTTTTGTGTGAAAAGTCTGTGTAGGAGAGATTAAGGTCTCTTTGAAAGACAATATACTTACCAACAAAACATTTCTGTTATTCAACCAAATAAAAGCTGCATAAACTCTCCAAACTGTTTGAGAAAACCAGCACAGTCGGTTTAAAATACTGATTACCGTGAACAAACAGTGAGATAAGCAAAATTCTGCTTTTAGTTTATTTCATTGTTTGTTTTCATTTCATGAATTAATACTTATTTAATGTTTTATGCAACAACACTGTAATTGCAATGTTTTTAGCTAATCTTTTATTTAAGGATGCCAACATGGCTAATTTAATGACTTTACTAGATGTTGTTGGACTTTTTGATTTATCGAATGTCAGAACTGGCTCTTGGGGTGAAAATAAATCATTATTATTATTATTATTATTATTATTATTGTTATTGTCGTTATTATTATTAAAGCAATCAAAGCACTGGATTAGTAAAAAAGCCATTAAAGATAACTAGACACTGTAAACAGAAAAATCTGTAATTTTAGAGTTTTTTGTCATTTCTTTGATTAATTATGTATTTTTAAAATACATGACCGTGAGTTTACACGTCTAATCTAAAATAACTGTACCATTTCATTTACAGAAAATTTAAATTATTTGACATAATAAAATAAATTTGTAAATATTGAAAAATGATGCCCTTTTTTATTTAATAGATGGAACAGTTAAATTCAAGTTTAACAATGTAAATGTATTTCTAAAATTAGAAACAGTTAGTGGCAATTAACAAAAAAGAAGCATTTATTCTGAAATTGTAATAGATTTTGGTGGAGTTTGTTAAATGAGACATAGTTTCCTGTGTTCACAACAACAATGTTAAAGTGTTTTCATCAGTGTATAATATCTAGAATTTTTGACAGTCTGCAAAAATATTGTTTTTATTATAACATATATATGTATACTGTGTTTATAAATATATGTAAAACTACTGCATTTTTATGAGACAGTTATTTTCCAATACTTTACTTTTTTTTTTAGCATCTCAGCTGCCACAATATTTGTGTGTTATTTTACATGTTGGGTACCTTAGAAAACCAGCAGCACTCAGGGCTGATCAATAGAATTTAGTGAGAAAAGCCCAATCCCATTCTTCTCTTCAAAACAACATGAAAATATAATGCAGGCAGTACGTTACTTAGATTCACCAAGAATTATCACAGTGAAGTGAAATGTGCTATGTTGTCCCATGCCATATGTGAACATGTCAACATCACTGTTTGAACTTTTTTCAATCCAAAATATTACCAGAGAACTCTTTAATACTGTCTTCTTTGTTTTTCCATTCGTTAAACGTTTTGGCTGTAGCAGTAATTCTGAAACATGAACCGAATGCCCGCTTAAAACAAATGAAAAATTTAAATAAATAAAATAAGAAACAATGAAAATATGATTAACCGGACTTACCGCTCCAGCAATATCGACACCAATACCGTTATAAAACATCTGCTTACATTCATATAAAGCAGCCATGAGAATTTGTAAGCACACAAAATTTAGCAGGATGATCACAATACCCACCTTCAGTATAGCTGTCTTCTGGAAGCACAGACAGGCAAAGAGAAAGAGAGGAAGATATTCATTAAGCAGCATGCAGACTAGTACTGGCCATTGCATGTCGTCACCATGCAAGGCATTAAACATCACATGCAAGTGACCTATTGTAACCCCTGCAGAGGTAATGCTGATTTATTCAAAGACTTTTACTTTGTTGTCCTCCCCCCGTTTTTGGTCAGACGCTGACCTGGAATACAGGACAGAGTTGTAACTGAATGAGCCCTTCTGAATATTTGATATAACCTTGAAGAATTAAATTCTTTCAAGCAAGTCTTCGTTGGCGGCAGATAAAACTGGCATCACAGTTAAATGATTTAAGAACCAGTATTGATCCTGAGGCATGAGATGCGAGGGGGGATAAAAAGCACAACATCTCGAGGCTTTAGGTTCCGTTAGGCTCATTTAAAGCTGCATTTATCTGACTGTTTTAAAAACATGACATACTCCAACTTCGGTATCAACAGCTATTTATTTAGACTCAATTGAATCTACGTACAAGATTTTTTCTTAAATGAAACGCTGCTCTATGATGAAACACACTGCAAGAGAAAATAACCTAAATAAATAGAGCTTGGTGCGATAAAGCAATGCCTCTTAGGTTTCAGAATGGGCAATGGGGTCTCGTGTTACTAGAAATCTATTCAGGTGATTTTGTCACAAAAGTAAAGGCAATGACCAGTGAGCACATGGTGGCGACGCAAGGATGAGATTGCCTCCCAAATGAAATTGCCTTGAGATTAATTTTAGCAATAAAAGTGGGTTTTGTGGAGGTGAGAAAACTGCCATGTGAAATCTGTTACACTAATAAAGGAGACAGAGAGAAGAATTACATGTTGGTGGAGCAAACAGGTGAGGTAAACATCATGCTAACGGTGGGGAAATAAATTGGTTTGTGACTGGAAGCATGCACAAGTAATCAAATGAGAATGTGTAAGGGCCCATACACTGCCTATAAAAAGAAAACATAGTCAGTCAGCAGTTCTGTTTTATCACCGAATGTTAAAATGTTAAAATCATGACAGCAGATTTACACAAAATGCTACAAAATATTTTTAATAGCTAGGGGAAAAAAACTGGATGAGATTACCTTATTTTAACTTTTGATAATGAGCCAAAATCATGAAGACACTAGCATGCAATGTCCAATTAAATATTACACAAGCAAAAAAAATGGTCCTGCAGTCAGTCCAGTTGCTTTAACCATGCGACCAGTTAAGCACAGGGGCACGGTTTCCTCTACAAGATAAACTCCTACCTCTTTAAAATGGTTTCTTGCCCAGATTTAAGCGATTTGTTTTGACCCAAAACTTACCATCACCATTGGCTCCCCTTCCAAATCAGACACCATGCACAAAAACCAATCCAAATCATCACTTTGTGAACAAATTATGAGACAATTAAACAGGTCACTGAACACCAATTATGTCAAATTTAGTGAGGTTTAATTTTGCTTACATACATCTTTCTAATGGTGGTTTCTGAATGTGAAATCACTTTGATTAAATACTATAAACTGCAGTAGTCCCTCATTTATCCAAGCCCTTCAGGAATTTGGCACTCAAGCACACATGTACATGCCAGACTTGTGAATTTCGTTTGGAATAGTTTCATTCAGATCGACTGAAACATGAGCACACATGGATCAGATTTACAAATTCGAAAGAACGAGGACATTTAGATAAATGAGATTCTACTGTCAAAGAATATACAAACATGCATTTTGTTCACAAAAAGTTTTGCTTGATGATGAGAAGCACGCCGCTGAAAAAAAGCATTCTGACAAGGCAAGCATGAAGCTGGCAGTTGCAAAGTGACCACATGAGAAAAGTGAAAGAAACATTTACTGATGTCAAAACCCTGAAGAAAGACGTTACAATAATTAACTCGATTTGCTGAGGTGTACAGTAACTGTGTTCTTAATTGCACTGCATTTAAATTCAAAGAGTGACCTGTGCAGGAGAGGTATTTTAAAAAGTTTGTTTATGATTGCGTATAAGGTAATTATGCCGTTAACAGTGTATTATGGTGATTCCCTTCCTCTAATCACTGGTGATCAAAACAAAATTAAACATAATTTAGGAGAGCATTTATTAGTTATTTCAGTTATTTAAGTACAGCTTGAGATGAAGGCAGTATTTACATCTTTACATTAAACCTAATTTGCGCACATTATCCTCACAGAATTTTAAACCAGACAAGGGGAACATAAATATGACCAGCAAGTTTGGAGCTGTGATACATTAAAACACAGAATATAGCGGCTCCCTGAATTTGATTTGGTGAAGGATTAAACTACATCCATTTGTACAGATTGTGTCCAGTAACAAATATGATGAATGGAAAGTTTAAGCAATCTTCACTGACCACACTGAGTGATGTTTCATTTGGCGGCGCTCAGAAGAAAAGAGGCTTTCCTTTAACAGCAGTATCACCTGACAGGAACCATTAAAACAAGCCCCCCTATCACTCATATGCACACATTCTCTCAGACACACACACACACTTTCTCTTACAAATGTACCCAGCTGGTTACATTCTAATCCAGAGACGTAAATCCATTTAATCCCCTTGACAAAGTGATCCCAGTGCTATTGTGCTGGTAACACTACACCAAAATGCACTCAACTGTCTATCTGACGATCTGCATCTCTGATGGTCTTATGCTGTTGATCGTGCACATGGTGTATGGCTCATGGAAAATAATTACATTACTATTCAAGTCGGTACCCGACTGAATGAAACATCTGGTGTGCAACAAGCAAAAGAAAAAAAAGAAAGAAAACAAAAAACAATGGTGGATAATAAATCTATAAATCGATTTTCTTTTTTGATTTGCATCCTGCAGACATAATTCTGACACTTCACCAGATTTTGGACCCTCTAAATATGAGCTCCAAACTGTGACAACTAATTAAAGGCAATGGGACAGACCATATAAATAAGTCCTCGGTGCACTGTTATACACCAAACATTCTGCTATCAGCCAGCTGGATAAATGTCATTAAAACACACGTCTGTCCGACAGTGTGTCTGAATGCAGTTGGCTGAGGAGACATGGAAAAAGCAGGGAGGAATCTGGGCATAAAGGAACATGTGTCACATTCACTAGACACAACATTCAGCCACAGTTGTAATTCATTTTTCCCTGCCATTTGACAATTTTAGAACATCTTGTCTGCTTGAATCAACTTTTCACCATCTCCCCATGTCATCATCACTGCAGTGCTTTTAGTTTGTTGGAATTCTATCTGAATATACAGTATTACTGCCTTGTTACAGCTTCTAAGTGCAAACATACCAAAATGAAGTGGCTTATGTACCTTGTTTTGATTAAAGTAATGATTACAGTGTCTTCTTGGAGTTTACGATCTAAAAGTCAACATTACTGTGAAAGGTACTGACCCAAATTTAGCGAGGCACAAGCATAATAAAATGTAGTTGCTTTTTTTTTGCCTATTTTGTCTTTTCTGTTTTGCATTCCTCAGGAAATAAGCAGCCATTGTCACTGTGATATTGGGATTCTGTAGAATCACGAATCTTTGTGCTTACAAATGATGTGTATTTGTCTGAGCTGAATAAGGATTCAGCTGCACATGCCATTGCAAATAAGCTCACAACCTCCACCGCCCACCTCCCGGCCTGTATTCAGGCTGCTGCTTGTTACCATGACCCTCACCAGGAAAGTACATAAACCTGTTATTAAATTTCTCTATGCAGTCACAGTCATATATGTATTTTTTTCTCCAGACTATGTATAAATATTTAGCAGCTCTTAAACAAATGCATTTTTTAAAAGCTATGTATTTATAAAATTAAACTCTGAAATTCAGACTTTCTGGTAGTTTTTGACACAACAATTTTTTCTGCATCCATATTTCATGCAGTCATTATTTATAGAACATTGTTCTGCCTTACAGCATTGTGCTTGTTTGTAGACTGGTCAGTTAGGATGTGAAACAGTCGCTTAAATAAGGGCAAGTTGCAAAATATGGAAAATGTATTATCAGTGATATTAAATGAAGTAACATGTTAAATAATGTTCAATATTATAAATTATTAAGCAAGTAACACTTCCAAATGAAAGCAGTTCAATTCCATTTTAAATAGCCGCAAACTGAAGTAGTTTATCATGGCAGTGTTGCTTTGAAAAAGTAGGTCAGCTGCAAAGTTTCATTCTGGAAAACCTGAAACTCAAAGTCTCATTGCTGAAAACTGTGTGAATATTTGGACATCCTTTTAACAACAGCACAAACTTTGCAGGGTGACAGCTTCAAATGGCTGTAAGAGAAGCCTGCGTGAGAATATTTAACAGACTCTGCAATATGACATCAGTAAACTCCACACAAGTTAGCCAACTTTTCAATCTAAGAGATGAAGGAAAAACTTAAGCCCAAGAGATCATTCACTGACGTTTGATTTGTAAGTCAAGATGGAAAATAACCTCAGCTGAAGACAGGCTGCTCACTGTTTATATTTTTTAGAGAAAGCATTTTGACTGGACAGAAATTTCCCAGAGAAGTACCTGAGTACCCCTTCAGATACTCAACTAAACTCTAACTGTAGCCTAAAATGTTAGAGTTCCCATAATGCAACTCAGTTGTGTTTTTAGACCAAGCAACTCCAACTTAAGTCCCCCTTTTTTCACATCCCACATGTCCAGTGTAGACTTGTGGTTAATATTTTAACAAAATCCAAGCAGTACTAGCTCTGATGATTTCATAT
Organism: Dascyllus trimaculatus; assembly: GCA_024666655.1. Lineage (NCBI taxonomy): Eukaryota > Metazoa > Chordata > Actinopteri > Pomacentridae > Dascyllus > Dascyllus trimaculatus. The sequence continues at coordinate 21,498,108 of CM045464.1, read as the reverse complement.
GGATCTTTTTTTCAGATTTTGGAGAGCTCCCTCCAGAGCCCCAGAAGATTTTATCAGTTTTCACAGGCTGACTTTTGCAATACTCTTCATGACTAAATATGCAAAACTGTCTAAGTTCCTCAGCACATACATTTTAAAACAATGCAATCTCTCTAATAAATGTGTCTTAACTTCTTGTTATTAATCAGGGAGTACTAATGTCATCCAATTACAACCATAAGACAACAAATCCATTGCTGGCTATGGATGTGGATTTGAAAAATTGTTGCAGGAAGCCTGTTCTAAAATCCCTTGTCGCACAGATGCTTTAAGGGAAAATGTAAAAGCGTTGCAGCAAAGGTCAGAGCTACCAGAGGATCGATTTGTTGTTAAATTACAATTTGGACCAAATCAAGAGTAATGAGCGTAAGTGAGGGCTCATCTCATAGTATCACTGCCTAAACCTAATGCATCTCTCTACCAGAGGAGTGTAAGTGGCATTACGCAGCTCGCCATCTCCCCCATTATTCTCCTCGAGCGACAGTAAGAATGGATAGAGAGGAAACAGGACGGCGGACCAGCCACTCTGATGGAAATTGATAGCTCCCAAAGCTGTGGATATTTCTACTCTTGCTAATTTTTACCCTTGCTGGCTGAGTCAGTCGACGGTGCCGCGAATGGCTTCCAGGACTATACATTCTTCATATCTCCTTTTTGGTGAAATCCACTGACTTGGGGTTCGTCAAAACAGGACAATGTGCAATGAATCTAGTAGAGGGTCACATTCTTGCAGAAAGACATCTAATGCACAAAGAATTTATCACATCATACTTATCATAACAATAGGTTACTGACAGTGTTGCTAGCTCATGCACTGAGGGAGACAGTAAGCTTGGCTCTGTCTTTAATGGACAGATATGAGACTCTCATCTCTCTCTGCCAGATTTTTAGCAAAAGTATTCCCCCAAATGCTTACTATTTATTAAGAAAGCTAATGAGTAAAAGTGTGATGACTTATATGTAGCTGCATATTTTCTCAATTTTTTTACTTCCTTATGTGGAAATGACACAGATAAACAAATCTGAGAATATATTCAATCCAGCCTGGAAACAGCAAGACACGACACACACCAGTCACCGGTAGAAAAATATATTATTAATTTCACTAATTAAATACACTCAGACAGTGTTAGTGTTTGTGATTTAATTAATCTTATTATGCAGCTACTCCGAGGTTGTCGGGGCAGATGGTGTGTGGACAACATAGTCCAATCCAGATATTTCTAGAGAGACAGAACAAACAGAGAGGATTGCGGGAGCAGATGTGCTGAAGACCTCTCCATTCTTTTACATCTTGTGGGTAGGAATGATCCAGCGGGATAATCAGACCAGCTTATACGGAAGTTCTAATAACCTTAATCCCTGGATTGACGATATCTAGGATAGTATTACAGATGTGGAGTCAATCTTTTTTGTGATGCGGGAGAATTAGGCCTGACAGAGGAATGAAGAAATCAATGTAAACTGCAAGTTTGTAAGTATAGGCTCAGCATATTTGTAACTTATTGTAACAGAGCTCACGGCTTCATGTTGAGGCGAAAATACGCCGATGTTCACAAAGCACCTTTTCTGGCTAAATGTGCACGGCAGTTGCTTAAGGGAACTTAGCAGCTCCTACTGTTGACGTGTGACAAATCCCTATCTGAAGAGTGGCTCTTCAGCTAAAGTTAGGGAAAAAAAACATTAATAAAGCAGACAGAGCAATAAATACAGCTAAGCTCTCAGTACTGGTAACAGCCAGCTGCAACATCATCCATTATAAATGGGAAAGGAGATGGAACTGTAAAAAATGTTACCAGTGAAAATGCAACCAATGACATGCATTAACCGATGTACTGTTTAAATCATCTATTGTATTCATAATGTATTTTAAGGGTGAAGCTTTTTTATGCAAAAAGAAGAGGTTTCTTTCCCATAGATTAATGTTAAGTAGACAATCTCTCAAATTGTTACACATAACCTGGACTGAACCGCAGTCGAGTCAGGTATTTTTTTGCAAATCTCTATTCACTGTGAGAATCACAAAGGCTTTGAAATCATGGAAACTGTTCCTGAAGAGGGATTTGTCTTCACTCTATCATTAGCATGACAGCTCTCAAATTATGGCGGTGCACTTTCGACTTGTTTTTTAGTATTTCAGTCGACTCTCATGAATGATGACACCCAACCAGCTGCATCAAAGGTAACTTATGTTCAAAGCGAAAACATCATCTGCAGCCTGGAATTTAAAGAGCTTTGCCTCTAAACAGTTTTATTCTGTTAATGGGAGATCAAACCTTGAAGACTGCATAGAAAACTACCCAGTAGTGATGCGGATTGAAATGTTGTTTTACACAAAACACAGGTATAAATAAGAATGTCGTCTCCCATGTAGAATAGTTTAACACTTGAATTCTGCCAGATCTCCTACACATGACACATTCGACAGCATTTAACAGCATTGGATCAATGAATTATGCATCTCATGATATACCATAAGCTCTGTATGCCAGCTTAGCATGCTTCAATAAGAAAGACACGATATAGAATGTTTCAATACCAGCTTGTGTGGGTGACATGGATATTCGCTTGTGTTTACTCATGCTGTGGGACGAATCCCGTTAAAGGAGGAGTTTGGTGTCAAAGAATTTCACAAACACCCTTTGACAGTCAGAAGCAAATGTATTTAAACAAGGCAAAAATCCTCCGGGAAAATCCCTCTAATCTTTTGATCCCAATATCTGTCTTTGGACTCAGAGACAGCAGTATACTATTAATCTGCTTTTGTCTGAGTGAAGCTGCAGGAAGCCTCTAGACAGAATGACACTTTCAGAGATACAGTACAGTCACATGGTCCGCGCTCATACAATGACAGGCATGCCTGAAAGGGATCGATCATTCAAATTAAGAACTCTTCTTGCTCTAAGGAGTTTATTTCATATATGTGAACACGGAGGAAACTACCGAGTACGTATTCAGATGGAGCCATACATGCAAATCAACTAATAATGATAGAATTTATTTTTAAATGTCAAATGGAAGCTTCTGATTAAATACATTACATTTACTGTACACTTGTCATATGCATTTGGAGTGGCAAGGTGATTATTTTTACTGCCTTGAATCATCACAGATTCTCCTACACAACTGTCTCCATCCAGGTGTGCATGAGTCACTGTTCTTGTGTATTCCATATTAAATCAACACATCCTTATGCATCCACAATGTATTCCTACTACTGCACTCTTTGGGTCTCATTGATTTATCTCTTTAAGTTGTTAAATGCACAGTCTTGTATCATTAACTAATTTTCGATCAGCTTCAGGTCAGTTGCTCAGCCACCCAGTATAAGCATACCCTCTTTTTCCACTGTATTGTTGCTGTCAGTGTGCTAAGTTGAGTTTTCCTCTGGGGACACAACTTGGCTCAAAATGTGCACTTTGAATTGATTGGCTTCTTCATGCAGAAACAAACAGACCATGTTGAGAAGCTGCCCTGCGCAGCTGCTGTGATACTTGAAGCCACAACGGTCCTCCACTAGTCGGGATAGCCAAATTGTCAGCCAAAATATTGCTTAGCACCAGAAAACTATTTGTGTTTCAACACAATAGACCCAGTGAGAGACCCATAAACCCAATGGTTTTACAGTTCATTAAAGTACTACTCATTACTGTCATGGGTCTTATCAGCCTCATTCCTTTACACGACCACACGTCGACAGAAAAGTGTTACCAAATGAACATATTTGGTAGACGTTTGTAGACACCAAAACACAAGTGCAAATAGAAGACAATTGCACTAATATTCATCACAGACACAACTTCAAATGAACTCTAATGCTACCTTGTGTCTGCAGAATGGGGAAACTCTCAGCTACACCATATTGACTTCTTACTCTCCAGTTCAATCAGGCTAAGCAAAGTGACAAAAAAGTAATTACATTGGGACTGCAGTAACAGCCACTAATTGTTCCAAAGCACGGGAAAAGAATCTCGTGTTAGCACTAAGTAAACTTGCTAAACTTGTTCCACAAGAGCTTATGCCAAGTAATGTATAGCAGGTGACTCATAATAGTGATAGATAATGTAAAACACAACCTCTATGAGTTGTTAGTAGGGCCCAATTAATACTGGATTTTGGGGGCCAGTATAGATTATAGGCAGTAAGAAACTCTTAAAATGATATATAGCTTGACTCTGCACCACTACCTGCTCAGCTATGATACGTACTCTACGACATATGCTGCAGACAGTGCTGGGATTATTGCAAATAATAGAGTCAGAAGTATTTTGGGGGACAAACTATGTTATTACACTGTTTCTTAATTACCCTGACCACTCTTCATCTGAATTATGTTCTGTAAAAGACAGTTTTCATATAAGCATATATCAGACAACATACACTGATCAGGCATAACATTATGACCACCTGTCTAATATTGTGTTGGTCCCCCTTATGTGATCAAAAATGCTCTGAACCATTGGTCATGGACAAGAGGACCTCTCAGGGTGTCCTATGGGGTCTGGAACCATTACGTTGGCAGCGAATCCTTTGGGTACTCTGGCTTGTGCAGTGGGGCCTCTGTCAAGCATACTTGTTCCACTGCATCCTTTTGATGCTTGATCACAATGGGGTGTAGGAAATTTAGAGGTCAGATCAACATGTTGGGCCATTGTCATATTCCTCAAGATGTTCCTGATTGTTTGATGTTTTTTTCCATGTGGTGGGGTGTATTTTCCTGCGGGGGTACGCCAGTGACATTTGGGTTTTCCATTTGCATGAGGAAGTGTGCTTTTTCTGTGACAATGTTTATTAGGGTGTCTAAGTCTCATCAACACGGATGTTAAAATCCAAGGTTTTCCAGCAGAACAGCACATAGTACCAATATGATCAATGTTATTCACTTCACCTGCCAGGGGTCATAATGTTGTGGCTGATTGGTGTATACACCAATGCAAATGTCCACCAATAACATTGAACAACCAATATATTGGTCAGTTTCTAGTTGTCAGGGTCATCACAGTTCTAATTTTACTTGCAAGATATTTTACTAGGCAATCATATGGCCACCGTTTAAAGGTGAATTTGTGTGACAGTCAAGAAACCAGAACATAAAATGAACAAATTATCTACAAAAGAGATTTTAGCATTTAAGAAACAGCCTGTGATTCACACAGCGAACTAAAGAAGGAAACAAAAATCAGTTCTAATTAGCCATTCTCTAGCTAAATTAAACTTAACAGATCAGCACAGACAGTTCATAAGAGTCAATGTAATAACCACTAGTAACCTTAAGCTATTTTTCATTGGCTGTATATAAATATGTCACACTGTCAAGTTAGGTTTAAACAACCACTTATAGGAAGATTCAAGTTGCTTAATTTATGAATTATTTCTCTGTGATCAACGTGAACCACAACATACTAATAATCAAGAATCAAATAATCAAATAATCCAATTGGACCCACAAAGTGCATGAGCCTATGTGAACATGTGGACACTGTGTCTCCTGCACACACAATGTTGCACCACATTCCTCCCTTAATAAAGCAGTAAGGCACAGATCTGTTGTGATGTTGTTATACTGCTTGAATTAACATTTTCACAGCTGACGATGATTCAAATGTGGAAATAGGTGAGACATAATTCCACTTAGTGGAGGCTATAGTCATTTTTGCTACGTGTCATCATGCATTAGCAGCTCAATTGAGGAGCTTAAGTTATGTGACTGTCCTATGAGTGGTGTTAGTTTCAGGGATGCATATCTTTAAAAAAGACCTCATATCTACGCTGTCAGCCCACATCATAAAATGAAAGTGCAAGGCAATCACACTTATTTACTGTATCCAGAAAATGTGAGTTACCCTTCGCATTACATAATGCACAAAATGACAAATAAAAAGCGGCACAGTCTTAGTTGGGGTCTGCCCTACTTTTGTACCTGGAGTGATTTATGGTCGGTTAACGTACGATGAAATAAACATCATTCCATTTTATCAGGATAAAATATGGAGCTATGCAATGCATCTATGTTATTTCTCTAATGAGAAACAATAGGACAGATTCTGGGAACTTACTGACCATAGAACAGTGCATTTAAATAATTGTTTTAACCTATCAAAGGGATTTGTTTGTGTGCATGTGCATGTGTGTTTGTGTATGTTTGTGTGTGTGTGTGTGTGTGTGAGAGAGAGAGAGAGAGAGAGAGAGAGGTCATGCAATGTGCAAGCTTGTGGTTGGACAGGGGAGAGTTGACAGGTCTGGTGGCAAATCCTATAATCCTTTCATCTGATCAAAGTAAGACAACAGCTTTTAAATTATTTAATGGAAGGATAAATGGTAAACTTCAATGTACTTTATAGCCAAATCCATGTATGGGCATTAGATAAACTTGCACAAGATGAAAGGACGGATCAATACTCCTATGTGTCTGCAGTTTTTACAAATAAATTTGGCTTTTATTTGTGATACTGACTTCTTTGAGACCTGCCTTGGCTACAACACTAATCACTATTTTAAATTTATGATCTGATAAAAATTTTACACAGACATTCTCTGCTGCTGCTTCCCTCTTCAGTGCAGCTCAGAACAGCAACAAAGATTGGAAGCAAGCAGCCACATTACCTTGGGGTGGAAAACAACTTGAGTACTTGCTAGAATACTTAATTATCTGGCAAAGGTACAGTTTGGTGGAATCTTTCATCCAAAGGGATCTAAGTAGTGTGCGCTTCATACAGTTTCAGCACTGGATGGAGTGGAGTTTAATCTAAAGAGCTACCTCTCTGTTTTCATCACAGGTATTACTGAGGTTTATGTGGTCTGGTGACAAATGTAGAGTTACTTAAAAACCATGGCTGACATAAATATAAAATATAGTCGAGGTAAAAACTGTTCAGCGTGGATTAGCTGTGGTTTAGCTGTAACAAATGACAAACGCTAAGAAATCTAATGACCTGAATCTGAGTGAAAATTGGTTAATGGTACAAGACTGTGCATTTAACAGCTGAAAATGATAAATCAGGGAGAACTAAATATTACAGGAGCTTCCCCTTTTTTTGCTATTTAGACTTGAAAAGTAAAGGGAAACAGGGGTTATGCCTTTCCTTTTATGTTCTTTCTACCTTTGTTTTGTTTTGTTTTCTCAAGCACACAGGCAGAATAATACACCATACACCAAGGCCAAGCATTGCCATTTTTGCATTTGAATTGGTCTCCATCTATTCTTTATTCATCTACACGTATTTTGACAAATTTCAACAGCCCCTTGTTGCACTACTTTCATGCAGTTCAAGCTTTGCAGTCTGATTATATCTGAGCACCACTAAGCTGTATTTTTAAGCAAGAATATATCTATGATATAATATACCCCGATCAAGCATAACATTATGACCACCTGCCTAATATTGTGTTGGTCCCCTTTATGTGCTCAGAAATGCTCTGAAACATTGGGTATGGACAAGAGGACCTCTCACGGTGTCCTCTGGGGTCTGGAACCAGGACATTGGCAGTGGATCCTTTGGGTACTCTGGCTTGTGCAGTGGGGCCTCTGTCAATCAAACTTATTCCACTGCATCCTGTTGATGCTTGATCAGAATGGGGTGTAGGAAGTTTGGATGTCAAATCAACATGTTGGGCCATTGTCATGTTCCTCAACATGTCCCTGATTGTTTGATGTTTTTTTCCATGTGGTGGGGTGCATTTTCCTGTGGGGGTAGGCCAGTGACATTTGAGATTTCCATTTGCATGAGGGAGTGTACTTGTCATGGGACATCATCAAAATGGATGACAAAATCCAAGGTTTTCCATTAGAACACCACATAGTACCAATATGGTCAATGTCATTCACTTTACCTGTCAGTGGTCATAATGTTGTGGCTGATCGGTGTACAATGTCAGAGGAGTCACTCATTGAGGAAAACACAAACACCTAACTCTAAGGTTTCCTTTACCTCTATAGGATTTTTGGTATCTTTCAGCATATTATTTTGGTTGAACACAAGTGAACATGGCGAATCGTTTCACAATTAAAGAGCAAAATGTCAGTTGTCAGTGTTGTATTTACAGATTCACAACAACCAGCAATAACTGTGCATATCAGACCAATCAGTTAACCATAAACAATACGTTTACATGGGGATGTAATACGTTTCTCCTTGAAATTCTCACTGAAAAATCTTTTAAATCCATTGTTGCATGAAAGGGGGCAAGTGGTCAGCTCTGTGAGAGATATAACTGTAACTGCATCCTTGCTTGTACATCTTGCATAATTCCATCTAGCAGAGCAGCAGCAGCCTGACAGCGAGAGAGAGGTGTTTCAGTCCCACACTGTACTCTGGGGCTGAATGGGGTGACGGCAGCAGATATCTGTACTGACAGATTGCTTGTTTGTCTTTGCTGCTCCTGTTGTGTAATCATGTGGATGCCATGACGTCAGCTCAGAAGGCTGCAGTTGTACTTATACATGCGATTAATAGGTGAGTATGTTTAGTCATCAATGTGGGACTTAAGGATGATTTTGGGATGTTGCTCTCTTTTGTCATCCACCATCTTGAAATGAGTTCTGCATTCAGGACAACTACTAAATCTGGGGAAAGAAACAACTTTAGCAAAGTTAAAATGAGAGTTTAATATTATATCCTATAAAATATATATATATATACAGAATGTATTTTTAGTTGTTGTTTTTACCAATGTTTTATGTTTTTGTGTCGATAACAGCTCTAGGTTTTTAATCCTTTCATTCGTCACATTCTCTGTCATGCAATTTCACAATTCACTTTAACTCAAGCATGAACTGATAAGACTTTGGTGTTCAAGGGTCAAAAATTATTGTCACATTAACCTCACAAAACATTTTTTTGCCCATGAGGAAATTTGTGAATGAGATATCTTACCACCACCGTTCAGGAATTCTTCAATTGGCGCAAATTTCCAATTGGACTCAAGGAACAACTGATTTGGTGGTCAAGGTCACACTTGCCTCTCAAAACAAATTTTTAGCCATAATTCAGGAAAATCTGGTGCTACCGAAAACAAAATTGCACAAAAATTACAAAAATGATCAAATTAAAACTTAGCTTCACTGGGATGACCTGCAGAAACACTTCTCTGGCCATTATTCAATGCCACAACTCAAGTCCAGAATTAGACAATTGAGACAAACAACTAGGAGCTGCTAATTCTACTTTCTTCTCTGATATGGGTGCACCAACGACACCTGGTTCACCCAATCACACTTTAGAATCAATGCCTCTGTATGTCATATTTTTTGAGGGTTTTTTTACTGTTATCATACAGAAGCTTCCATCTGATCATTATAACAGTTCTGGTCACCATTGCTGTGGTTTACTTGTTACATGGACCAGTTTACAGAATGACTTCTCATCCTTCATACAGCCTAGGAACAATATATTTTTACTTGACTCATCTTCACACTGCAATAATATAAACATTTACTTTTTTCATTAGCATAAAACTATTATAATCAGTAGCCAGCCACCCTAGTGTGAAAATTGTCATCTCCTCCCCCGATTTCTCGCTAATGAGACACACTCGCACAAGCGAGAAATGTGGAGATATACAGTATGAAATTCAAGGCATTATTTAATTTGGAGACATCCTTAAACGTAACCCTGAAAACTGGAATATTTAACTTTAAATTAACTTCACAGATCAAATTCATTTTGAATCTAAAGTGTTTACACCATTATAGCACCAAGGGGGTTAATTATGTTTCCTTTTTATTCACTAAAACCAGTGATTTTGTTGTTTAAGTATATTTAGTGATTTGAATTTACAGTGTTTCTTAAATGATGCATTTAATGTCTTTCTGCATTTGTTAGAAACAAAGAAGGTTTACCTCCCTTAATATGTTATTGACAGGTAGAAACAGAAACAATAACTATTCATTAGGATAATTTAATTGTTCTTAATAAAGTTATAGCAACCTGACATTTTTTGAGAAATGTAATCAAATTCATTTCATACAATAAAATGAAAGTTGACTTTTGGAGTTAGTAAGAACAGTGGCACTTAATGTAATATTGACAAATGCAATGAATTATATGGGCAACACAGTATATTGTCCTTCAGATATGAACATCATTAAGAAATATTTTCATTATTATTATGCTTTTTGGACAAGAGGGTGACAGCTTTCCCAAGATGCAGCAGTTATTAAACTACATTTTGCTTATCATGAAAAAATATGGCAGCCATGAAGTTATTTAGGATCTAAAATGACTAAGAGTTTTCAAAAATGGACACTTTCTTGTTCAGATTTCCCCTCCTCTGTAGTGAAACAACCACAATGTCCTCTCCAGCTTGGAGCAAAAAAAAAGAAAAAAGAAAAAGCAGAGTGGGCTCTCGTAATTTCTAAGAAACTCTTGAAAATAGTGAAAGTGTAATTAGCAAATGTATTAAGTCTGCTCTTGATCAAATACAAATGTCAGATGCCAAGAACAGATGCCTCATTGTGGATAGATTTTTTTTTCATTTTTGAGTTCTTGTTGAATTTTCTTTCAGCACAAAAAAATCTTTCCTATGCGCAGAAATGTCATTTGCAGTGAAGCCCAAACATTTATTAGCTACTAATTGCAATAAATTGCAGCAACGTTACAGTAAGACATGCAATTACAGACTTGTCTATAGACTGTAGACTAGTATGCTCATGAAAAGAGCAAGAAACCAAACAGTAATACCATTTGGGTGGCATGTGGAAGTATATTTACTGCCACAGTTAATTTTTGATCTAGATTTACTCATGGTGCTTTGCTGCAGTATGGCAGCACAGCCTGCAATTTCTCACAGAAGTGGAGTAGTTTAAATAAGCAAATACTTAAAGCTGTCCACCACCGAAAGCCTGTTAGTGGACTACAGCAGCAATCATTCATTGTGTCAGTGCATGAGGTTTATAGGAAAAGCTGTGCTCCTTCCCGTCGTACTAACACATCAACAAAACCTTATTAAGGCAAAAAATAAATAAAATAAAGCAGAGCCTGCACAGTACACTACTGCGAGTAGAGGCCATTTTAATTAATGGTGTTTCATATGTGCCTCAGTAACGAATGGCAATTAGATAGGAATATCTTATGCTGCAGTAGTAAGTTGTCCAGTGCTGGCTTAATGAGCTTATTGTTAATAAAAGATGCATGTGCCTGAATACACACACATGAGATAAAGAAGTGGAATGTAAACTAGATGTGTTCAGAATCAGCCTATACGTTGAAATAAGCCTTAAAGTCGGTCGGCATTTGAAACAGAATGAAAAATGAATATAAGAACTAATAAGAAAACGTATATACACACACCCCTCCCCCACTGCCTGGCCAACAAACCCACTCCTCCCCACCACGGCAGTAAGCTGCCAACCTGTGGGAAGGACTGCACTGAATACCCTGAATACTGATACATGTTTCCTCACAAGCAATACCAACGGAAAGAGATTTGATATTATGATTGCATTATTGGGCCATGACAGAGTGATACTATTCTTACTACCTCAAAGAAGCCCGTGTTCTCTTTTGTCTATTGATTGTCTGGGTCTATTTTCTTTCATTATGCCGCTGATTTTTTTTAGCAGTTAGAATTACTACATCAGTGGGATACACAGTTCTGGTGGAAGTCATGGCTCAGACATGCTACAGTTTACAGTTACTTAGAAAATGGCACGATAGACTATATTCCATGTACTTTTACAAAAGGTCAGTGTATTAATCGGGACATGGTATCAGTGGTTACAAAAGCCTCACCCAGCTAATATTTGGGATCTCCTCTGTTGACAACTACACTAATCCTTTGAACGTATCTTTCTACTGTATGATGTCACTCTTGTTTATTCTGCCTGACTTGTAGAAGATTGCTCTTTCTCTTCCACGCAAGCCATTGGAGATGTTTCATAGGTCAACCAATCCCCACGGACCTATTTGATAAGAATGGAAGACACCTTTGGGGATGTAGAACACCTGTATGTTTTTGCTAATGAGGCCTTGCAGGAGATTCACCAAACAACCGTATTGCAGATTAATTGCACACACTGTAAGACCAAAACAAACATAAGGCTTTAGCCAAATTGAGGAAGGGAATGTATTACTTTAGGACTTATGGTAATTACAATAGGGTACCTGTATTTACAAAATCAGTTAATGTTGGCTATAAAAACTACAGAGGACACAATGTACTAAATTATGGTTGAAAGTGAATCCATGTCTTACCTTCACTGCAGTCCTTTCCCTGGAAGCCTGTCTGAGAGCAGTCACATGTCGGTTCGTTGTTAATTAAACTGCAGACTCCTCCATTTAAGCACATGTTGGCTGTACCGCAGAGGTCCTTCAAGACCCCTTCACTGTTGATCATGACAGACTCCGTGTTGTTGACCTTTATGTCTGTTATCCATCCAGTGAAAGGAAGCTGATCCTTGACTGCAGCTGATGTCAGTCGCAACGCCACAGATCGTAATTCCGGTGGTATTCCGCCGACAAACAAATGGCTGAAAACAGTCATATCCCGTCTTTTCGACTTCACCTCGACCCACTTTATCTCATTGTCCACCGTGAGGGTTGTGTTCTTAAAGTTTCTCCTTATCGTGACCGTGTGCCACTGGCTGTCGTTAACCGCTGTGTCAGATACGACGGTTGCAGGGTCGGCACAGAAGATTGAGAAACGGAGGCTGAGTTTACCGTTCAGTATGAGAAGTTCTAAAAAGTCACAAAATCCCTCATCGTCGAAGTAAACTAGCAGCCCGTGGGAACTCTTTGTTTTCATGTTGAAGCTCATTTCACTTTCGCAACATGCGTTCCAAACTGGAAATCTAGCCCACTGTCCCTCAGCACCTGTAAATTCTAGACAAGTGCTTATTTCTACAAAGCAGCAAATGAGCAGCCCAACCCATATGATATGGGCACCATGTGGCTTTTGTAAAACCATTGTGTGAGCACAAATTCTGTAGATTGTAGGTAGGACTTATAGGGCTGGATTTACTTATACAAACCTTTGCTTAAGCAAGAAGTATGTTGGGTTGACTGAGTAGACTGGCATATAACTGACTGTCTACATGGGCATACAAGTGTGAGCTGATGCATTGTAAGACATAAGATTAAACACTATAATATATTTCCATATCAACAGGCTTGGCCAACACTTATTTCCTGGAGCACACACCATTACCTCACACTCTCCAGGCCACTGGCCAAACCTCTCACTGTTCCCGCCAAAATAGTTTGAACAGTTTAAAGGTCCTCTCTGCCATGGCTATTTAGAGCAAAGTGACAGAGATTCAAATATCCACTGGGCACACTCGGTCTAATTTATGTAATTATGGAACAGTCCCTTCTGGTGCCAGTTAGTGTGTGCACGGTTTCACTTGAGTTGAAATGGCAGCTTTAATCTTCATGTTCATGCCAACATTCTTTGGCGGGTAACTGGAAGCCTTGCTCAGGGCTTTTCACCCTGCATCCTCTGTAGCAAAGAGAAAAAATGCCATATGGAGCCACGTTGGCTGATAAGCTCAGCAAAAGAAGCGGTCTGTCTGTCAACGCAGTCCCCAGTCTCAAAGCTCTCTGCAAAAGAAAAGCAAATTTAATACAAGCATCAGCGTTTTCACCATATCCATTTCCAAATCAACTTTGGCCAAAGCCTTGATCAAAAGTCTGAATTAATATTATGATTAAGGCAGAGCCAGTCAGGCACTTATATCCAGAGAGGCCTTTGTTACAACAAACACCAGTCATATCATTAGATTAAGATCACCAGGGCTTTCCAGGAAGCCAACAGCAGCATTTTGACAATCAGCAGCACTGAATCCACACATTACTTGATCTCAGGAGCAAAAGTGCTGTTCTGGTAAGAAGATGGAAAAAAATGTGCACATGCAATATTAGATGAAGTGAATTATAATTTGTGATCCGAACAGCGCGCATCGTTTGTCACACCCAGACGCCTAGAAATAAGTCAAAAAAACAGTCATAGCAAAGTCAAAATAAATCCAACCTCTGATTTATTTTTAAAGGAATATTACTTGCTTACAACTTCTGCAACCGCATTATCAGCAGCAGCGGCAGCATTCCGACATACAGTACATGACTGGCCTGCCCTCAGCTGGAGACCCAACATGAGAAAAAGTGCGTCATTTGATTCACAGTGGTTGGTTTGTGTTCAGACGAACCAGCCGGGCTGCCACTGGGTCTCAGTCAGACCCCAAAATTTCGCTCTTCACAATATCTGCCTCGTCACTATTTCTCACTCGGACTGTTACACCGATTCTGCTTGTCTCCTCCAAAAAAAAAAATCCCAAACGCATAAAAATCTTGCAACAAACCCCGATTTATTTACAAGAAAAAAATCTCCGCGATTAGTTTGCATTTCAAACAAGATGCAACGGCTGCACGGGCTGAGGATCGGGTTTACTTGTTCCCTGCACTTTGCACAGACTGAAACATCTTCTCAGCAAACTGCAAATGCGAGGTGTTTGAACGATCACGACAGTTCATCTGAGAAATCACACCGTCCTCATCAGAAATGAGCATTTATTTGCCCCCCATAAAAAAACGGCGCAACATCCATCGCCATCATCTCATCAATAAAATGCCCTCATGCCTTAACATCTTATCCTGGATGACAGCTGGGGGAAAGGGGCGCACTATAATCAGAGTGTTATTTCATGCCCACATCTGCAGCATTTTTTTTTTAATCACAACTCTCAAAATGCATTGGTTAAAATAAGATGATTTGTTTTCTTTACCTTCACGCGTACACCTCTACTTCTACGGGACAGTAAATAGTTGGCACAAGAGGAAGGAGAGGAGAGGAAAAAAATGCACGATTTTTACGCAAAACACCGCGGACTGAGCTCCTGTGAAGCACCGCTGTCCATATTTTCGGTCTGTTTTGAGCGCCTGGTGCCTCCAAGTCCTCTTTGGCGAAACCTTCACATCAAGATCTGCTTTCAAGTGAATCACAGCATCAGCCAGAGAGAGACGGAGAGGGATGGAGAGAGAGAGAGAGAGAGAGAGAGAGAGAGAGAGAGAGAGAGAGAGAGACGGATCCACTTTCACTCTAACTCCAATAATAAAAAAACCTCTCAGGCTTAGTGGTTTACAAAAATTACCTTCAATATTATGTCCTCCACATGCGTTTTTCCCCTGATGCAAAAAAAAGAAAACAAAGCGCAACTGAATAGAAAACCGCAGGATGGACTTTAGTGGATGGAAAAGAGAAGAAGAAGAAGAAGAAGAAGGGGAGGGAAAAGCGCGGGGCGAAAATCCAGTTATCTTTGTGGAGGAGAAGGTGCAATCTGGTTTCCCTGTTGAGCTTATCCAGCGACTGTCAGGAGCCACAGACAGAGAGAATCACGTGTCTCTCCGTGATGTCTACCGGGGAGGGGCTGGATGCAGTTTCCTTGGACAGCGCCGACATGCCCACAGAAGCATCCGTCCGCGTACGTTTTTTTTTTATGGCACAGGCAACTTTGGAGATGAGGCTTGTCAAAAATAAATAAATAAATAAATAAATAAACTGATCAATTTGGTCGCACTGAAAAGCGCATGGAAGCGGTCAGAGATAGTTTAGGTGCACATAGAGCAGAGGGGGCGACCTGATAAAGCGAATTAAAAGGCACTATTTCAACATATGTGCACAATATAGGTTGGTCTTAAAATCCTGCAGAACTATGGCAGCAGATTATATTTGATGAAAGACTTCTAGTTTGGTGGTTATTATCAGATCCAGCTTCATGATGCTCAAGTAGTACTTTATGCTTTGACAAATTTAGAATTCAGCCTCTTCAAGGAGGATCATATTTCATACAATATAAAGTATAACTCAAGCATATGCTATATAGTCAGACTTTACTGAGCATTTATTTTTGACTTATTGAACTAAATATAAACAGGAATATGCAATATTTTATTAAATCCTTCCTATATAGGAATAAATACTTGTTCAAATACTGGGCATCTCTATGAGAGATGGACACCATGAAACAGCCAAGTATGCACTATATTGGATGATAAGTGGCATACCTATGAGGAATAAAGTTAATTAGGATGCTGTTGCTGGATGTGGAATGTTGTCGGCCTCTTGGTAAATAGTTTGGGGGAGTTGTAGAACATTTCTGGGGTGAGGATCACATTGTCGGACACGTACATCCAGACATCATGCAGCAGATTATCTGTCATACAATGCAGTTTCAAGCGATGTCTTGGATGACAAACGGCAGCATTGTGGACATTCAAGTGTCTGGCTACAGTCCTAACCAACACGCCAGCAACTAGCAGCCAACAGCCAATCAGTGTCTTCCTCTTGTCATCTGTGGCATCATGTCTTCTGTATAAAGCTGCATTGTGGCCTTTAATAGTCACTGAACAAAGGCAAAAAATATATATTTTTAAAGATTTGTGCATTGTTGAGCCATGTTTTCTGATTTTCATAGATTTACTTTACATTTACTGAGTGTGCAGACATATCTCCAGTTTGTGTCTTGCGGATGTGATGAACCAACTAAAAATCTATGCGGATGCTTGTTGCTTCAGTAGATGTTGATTTTGCAATACATGAAAGACACTCCAGGAGTGTATTTTTTCTTGTAGTTTCAGGAATTGTAGCTTCCTGAAATGTGCTTTACAGCAGCTACACGCTCATGTATGGGATGTTTGTCACATAGAATAATACAAAGAGCAGAATGGAGTTATTGTAGACTTCAGTTTTTCCATTTATAGAAAGTTGTGATGGCCACTTCAGCCCATCTTCTCCATCATAATGGTAATTAGTTGTAAGATTGCTAATGCACTCTACATTTTATTCTGGTTTTCAGAGCCACTTGAGCATCCATATTTGTCATTAGTTGCGGTAGAAACACTGCACAAGAGGAAAAAATATATCTATTTAAATTTTGCACCTAATTTTGTAAGAAAGATAACTTATGGTGCACCATGAACTATACAGTTGTAGTGTGGGGAATACAGTGAAATGAGACAAAGCAGATAATTCTGTTGCACACCAACATGTTGATGGAGCATATAAAGACACAGATTTCATGTGTGCATTATAAATGAGTCAGAGTATTACAACTAAGCATGGCTGATCCATGTTTCATCCACACAAAGCCGGCCATGCACCTGAATTCCTCAGCTCATGTCTGCTGCAATTGTGATGCAATCAGTCTTTCAATTCAGCGGCAAGAAGCCGCTTTGTGTGCTTCGTGTGACCGGCAACCTCACACAAAAGCAAAGTGAAAGACAAGCATGGCGAAGAGATTGCACAGCACATTTCATCTGAAACTATCAAAACTATCTTTTTTCCATTCAAGGATATTTTACTTTTGCTTTGTTGTTTTTCCTCTATGGCAAAAGAGTTTAGATGAGACGCTCAAATCTGAATTTAGATTGGCTGTATATGAATATTAATGGGGCTCAGTGGTAATGGGGTGCAGATATTTTAATCAAACTATTTGGATTTTAATACTCTACTTTGGTGGTAAACTGTTGTCCTCTACATAGATTAGTGGAGTTTCTCTTTATTTTTTTCCTGAAAGAATGTTTGTTACAAAATGTCTACACACTACAATGTATGCTCATCCGTAAACTCTCTGTCTTGCCAGTTTGGAAATAGGGTCTTTTCATTATACTACTTCAGTCTGACATTGAAATATTAATGCTATCATCAATCAATGAAAGTTTATTTGGCAACACTGTCAACATTATCATGGCAAAACTTGTGGGTGGTAGCTGCGAGCTGATTTTGTAGTCATAGCATTAAAATTTGAAATGTCCATACAGCAGTATAAAAAAATGTTAGATTTTTTTTATATTATACCCTGAAGTGGGATGATATCACGAAACTGGTCAACTCCACTCGGCTTGCTTTTTAGTAAAGTAAACTTCCAACCCATCATTTTCCAACAGCTTTATCACAGAAAAACAAATATGGCTCTGACTTTTTGAAAGGGTTAGATACTGCAGGAGCTAAAGTTTACTGAAAAAATATAAAACATTGTTTAAGACTTTTGAGGTTACAGCATTGCTTGTGTCACCATGATGACAGATTGAGGAGAACAGGGAGATAGTGCATTCAAGATTAATAGAGGTCTAAGCTCTCTGGGTTTATACGAGGACAAGATAAGGCAGCTTTGTGTACATTAATAATCTCTCACTTTGCAATGAAATCCCAGTCAAGAATTTCAGAATCTGTCCAATAATGAAATAAATCCAAGTTTTTCATTAACAACAATAAGTAATTATTAATGATTTTAGGTATGGACACTCAGTGATCTGTTTTTCCTTTCTTCTCATTCTTTCTCTTTCCCTTGTTGTTACTAAATCTCAGAGACTGGCTGTGTCCGAAATCATTCACTCACTCTTTATTCCCTACTCCCTATACAGGGACCACTATACAGTGAGCTAGAGAGCACCTCGGCAAAGTAACATTTCGGACACTACTCAAGCTATTAATTACATTGCTCGATATAGTCGTGATTCGAGCTGTCGCTGTCTAGTACAAACACATCAAATTCACAGTTTATTACATGGCTAAGAAAGGGGTTAAATCAAATTCAACAACTTAGCCTAAACAGGAAACTACCTACATTTTAATGACAAGTTTTCATGCTCTCATTTGTCTTGTTTGCGCTCTACTTCCTGCAGTGCATGATGATACATATTGCTTGGTTAGTGACCATCGGCTGTACACTACTTTTCATGGTGCATTGTGGGATATTTTGACTGCACCATATAGGGTGTAACATTTGTAAGTTAACATTTGGACAGCACTACAAAATGGCGAACACCCTATATAGTGCACTATACAGGGCATAGGGAGTGATTTTGGACACAGCCTATGACTCAGCATCCAGGCATATCAGTTAGGTTTTGATAAACCTCTTACTTCATAGATATGAAAGATTTCCCCAATGGAACAGTTGGTGTTGATATTTTTTTAAAACTGTTTGATGTTTTGGGCTGCATGGTGGTTCAGTTGTTATCACCACCGCCTCATAGCTAGAAGATTCCCGGTTCACGTCCCGACCTCAGCCTAGGATCTTTTTGTGTGGAGTTTGCATGTTCTCCCTATGCAGTGTGGCTTCTCACCAGGTACTCCAGCTTCCTCTCACAGAGGTTAATTGATTATTCTAAATTGTCCGTAGGTGTGAATGAGAGTGTGCTTGATTGTCTGTCTCTATATGTAGCCCTGCCATAGACTGGTGTCCTGTCCAGGGTGTCCCCTGACTCTGCCTGAGTCGGCTGGGATAGGCTTCAGCCCCCCCACAACCCTACAGAGGCTTAAGCGGTGTATCGATAATGGATGGATGGATGGATGGATGGATGGATGTTTGAACTTTGGACCATTACTCTGATCCATCCTTTTATTTTCTCGAAATTATTTTGGGTCAAAGTCACATTGCTACTGAAAAAAACATATTTTATAAAACTCCTCTATACTATTAACCACAAACACAACTGTCTCCAAATATGAAATTTCTCACTGCAAATTAAGCAAGTCATTTTAACTTTGACACTACTGAATGCTGCAAATATTAGGCCAGAATCAGCTCAGACATTTGTGAACTTTTACAGTTTGCTCAGCCTTTGGCTCCTCTTTCTTTTCTTTGTGCTGAGCCACGCTGTCCTGGTCCAGTCTCTTTACTGAATGCAGAGTCATGAAATTGATATTGATCCTCTCATCTAACTCCCAGTGAGAAATCAAATATATTTCTCCAAATGTTGGCGTAAACCATCATTTAACACTCAAAAATAGAGATAAAGTAGGAGTGCGTTTTTGCACTGAAAAACAATATACACTCTTATTATCACAGGGTTTCCTTATGATAAATGGATAAAGTTGTTCCTTGTAGTTTAAAGCCATAATCTCTTAACCTGACTGATGTATTTACACAGTAACATAACTGTCATCTTTCCAATTATGTAATATAATGATGTCAAATGAAAACAATAATTGTAATGCACTGTAATAATAAAAAATTATATATGTCATTATAATAATAAAATGGTGAAACAAAGGCAGCTTTGTGCAGCATTTTCTTCAGCTCCTCATTAAAGCTTGTGTGTGGGAATAGTCTTTCATAGCTACCAAATTCCCCTCAACATGGGGACACAATAAACATCTTTTCTGTTTTCTGTGTCTAACATTTATGACAGATACATTCCGGTTGTGGTCTTTTGCATATATAATCATGATTTTATGGCATCACAACTGCAAAAGTAATGGAGCCCAGCTAAGTATGTCGAGTGAAGTAGGAAACACTGTATTGTGGTTTATCAGTATTTGCATATTTGTTGACTTTTCAATGAGCAAAATGCAGTAGATGTAAATTTAATAACAGTATCTAAGTAATTGTATTTTTTATGTAAAAACCGAATCAGACGAAAAATATTACTGTCTCCAAACATTTCTGGAGATCTTGATGTCACTTAAATTGTCCATTGAATGTGTTTGTTACCTTTCATTACATAGTTAATTTGAAGAAACATTAGTGTAAATGCTTAAAGGTATAGTAAGAAAAAAGGTTTGAACTCATCTTTTTAATCTTTCCTTTGGATTAAAGATGACCACAATATAACATACATGCACGTGCAACTCTTAGTAGGATACACAAAAGGCAAAAAAAAAATCATCAGCTGTGGATGTTATGCATCCTTTCTGAAGTGTCAAACAACCATTGCTGTGCATGCAGAATACGCTGCTCAGTGGAGCAGTATTGGAGCCAAATAGCTGGAATAAATGTGTTTTCCAGTCCAGTTTCACCACAAATTCAAAATTTATAATTGCAATTCATGGGATCCACTGAATGCAGTTTAGTATTATTGATGATCTCAAATTTTCAGTGAACAGTTATGAGCTTGTTGACAACCACATAACTGTCCTCATAGATCTGATGAGCGGAAGGCGTTTATCTGGCCATCAAAATCAACACGTACCTCGGGGAAAATGCACAGTGTGTTGGGGAAAAAACAGATGTGAACAGACCTTGATATTATTGAACTGTTTTTTTTCTACACCCGGAGGTGGATCCACAGGACCAGAGGGACATGCTAAGCAATATTTTCCAAAGCTAATTCATCTTTCCCCAGACTAATTTAAGAAACTGTGTATTTACTCTTGGCCATTCTGAACCTGCTGCATAGGACATTACTTTACTCTTGGGTGAAGGTTTTCCAGAAGATGAAGTGCACTCCTTCATCAAATGAACTACTACCACGGAGTATTCTGCTATTATATATCTAAAAAAAAATCAATCAATCTTCAATCATCATTCTAACTGCTTGAAGTTCTATATGTTGTTGTTTATAGACTGAGATATTTTAAAATGTGTTTCTGGCTTTGGTGTTGATATCTTTCAGTGCAGTGTAACTACATCTGTCTTTTTTTTTCTTTTAATCCACTGCTGAATAAGGATGACAGATTAATTCTCTGCAGTGGGGTTGTAGCAGAAGGGTGTGTTTTCAGATTTGGTTGCAGGTGGAGCGCTGAGACAGACATTAAAGCTACATTAGCAGCTGATAGGCCTGAAACTATGTGCTCACTCTTTTGATTTTGCAGTGAAACTTGGAATAAAGACACAAATGACTAACAAACAGAAGAAGGGCTGGCAAACACGGACCTACTGTTGAATTCAGCAGCACACTCTGTCATAGAAGTCAATACAAACTGGTGTATTTGCTGGTTTTGAGGCCTGAATTTTTTGCATCTGAGTTGGTCCCTATTGTGTTTGCAGTATTGGGGACAGTATGATTCTAATATTGATTGCAATTATGGTAATTATTTTATAAGGTGCACTTGTACAAGAGTACTGTCCTGTGTAGTTCTTGGTGAGACTGTACCACCAACCTCCCAGAGTGAAACCAAAAACCCTTTGAAATGAAACAAATGAATAATTGCTTTCGTGGTGATGATAATCTTGTTGGACAAGTGTAAGTTTGGTAGTGTTAGAAGTACTTTAGTGTTACTGCTGGTTCTTCGTTATGTTTCTGCCTCTTTCTCAAAAGAACAGGACTGTCTGATTAAATTTTTAAAGCTCCTGAGTGATAAAATCTGTCACTTTGCTCGCTGTGATACTGGAAGTGTTGTACAATGTGGAAAATTCACTTAAGGCATTGCACACCCACACAGGGTGATTATACCTCTAGTCATAGCTGCAGGTGGCAGCTGGGTGGAGCTATGATAGATAATGGCATAATAGAATTAATGATGATGCAATTTTATTTACCTGCCTCTTTTTCAGGGTCCTGGCGTATGCTGGCTCACAATCACACCATCATGTCTCTCAGAGATACTTGAATAGAACAGAGCAGACGGTGAAGTTAGGAGGAGCACTTGAGCTTTCCCATCTATTATACGCTAGCACAATATGTCTGATGTGGAAATAAAAGCTAATGTTAAAGGTGATTTCAACCTGTCCGGCCGTAAGTGGTGGTACAACACTACCATCAGACAGAGATGAAGATGGCAGCATAAGTCATAGTTGCCCAGACATGAAATCACAAAATCAAATTTGAAGTGAAATCAAAGTGAAGCATATTATGAGCCCCAAAAAATATGGATTTCTGATTTTTTCTACTTCATGGAATCAGAATGTTGAACTGATTAAGATCTTCAGACTGAAGCAACAAGTGTCAGATTTTTGCAGATAAGTTCGACATCTCCAATCCAATTTTTCCCCTTCTGCGCTGAGTTATTTTAACCTCACACATAAGCTGCGAAACAGTCCAGAGCACAGAAGGCACAATAGGCAGGGACACATTTACTGAAAAGGCACAAATCGTCTTTCTAGTAAATGTATCCCCCACATATGAGTCCTCATCCCTAAAGTAGCTACGTTTTCTTTTCTTTTTTTTCATAAGACTTTCACCACTCACCAGCTGGGACCATTTTTCTCTCCCTATTGAGAGCATCTGTATCCCCTAGATTAAAGCTGATTGAATTTAGAAATCTGTATCATTACAGTTATTAGATTAGGAGGGAGAGAAAAGGACACTGCAACTCAGAATTTCATTTGAGAGGAATTAATGAAACGTGGGCGTGTGGACCGCAAAGAGCTGGTCACATGTCCGGCTTGAATGAGCTTACTGATTGTATTGACTCTTACATAATGACCCTACTGAAGATGCATGAGAAACACATTAACATGCCAAAAATCTGATTAAAACCTAGATTTCAGAGCCTGACCAAACAACCTGGAACAAATTGCCTCGCTCCTTATTGACACAAGATCCAGGGATTACCGAGTCAATTGATTTTTGATCCTTCTTACTATTTTTTTTCCAGAGTGTTTGCATTTTCCGTATTGCACAGTATTTTTCATAGTTTATCTTATCATTGGTCAAGGCTTACAAAGTATTAAATTGGTTGAATAATCATGTTTGTTTTATTAAACTAACATTCATATACTGTTTGCAATTGTGGGTCATTTGCTTCCATTTAAATTCCAGGTTAAATATTTTGATTTTAACAGCTGTTATGACCATGAGTTATTTAATTATACTCATTAAAACATACATGATGGCTTAGCTTTAGTAAAATGTCAATTTTACCAGCATGAATTCCACAACCTTCTGAATTGTCCTGTACTGTAGTATGAAATTAAAGTTTTTAAAGTGACATCTTTGCTTTTCATAATAAACAAAAATGTCAGAATAAATTTGATCCGTGAGCTCCAGTGATCATACACATCAAAGGGTAACATCCAAACAACTAGTTTCGCTCAGGGTCTCATTATTTTTGCCAAATTATCAGGTTTCACAGCTTTAACAGTGTTCCAATTTAGAGTGGTTCTGGCCATTTCAGAACCACGAACACAATTCGTTGCATGCGATAGTGATTTGCAGTTGGCTGTTACATTGCTGCAAATTTTTTGACATTTTAAATACAAATGTGAGAAGCTCCTCCTACAGATGTGACAACAAGGGGACATTAAATCTGCCAAAAACAACACAATGAAGAAACCAACTGTGAGCATTCTCTTAAAAAAACCAAACTATTTTACTTGCAAAGTCCTTCAATGGGTCATTTTTATCCTGGTAACAACAGCATCAAGGATTTAAAGTTCACCATTTCTTAGAACTACAACATTTTTTCCCACTATCCGTGTCATTTGCTATGAAGAGAAATCACAGTCCAAAATAATATTAGAATGCCACAGCTGAAATGAATACTCCCCATGTGCACTGGTGTCAAGTATCCTCTTCTGTGGCTCTGCTTTGACTGTGTGAGTAAGAAATGATGACTTTTACACGCGTCTGCGTGAGTTTTCGAGCTCAAATACTGGTATTCATATCAATCATTCCACACTGGAGCTTTGTCTGGGATGCACTAGCCCCCTTAACCCCACTGTGCACCCCTGGTGAATCCGGTACACAGCATTATGCTTGTATTGCTGTTTTTTAATCTCCATGTGAGACCACTGGGTCCAGCAGCTCCCAATAATTTGTGAAATCCCTTCCTGAAAGACTGGGTCAGTAGATCACCAGAGATCATCTCAGGCAGCACAATGCTCCTCTCGAAAGATGAAGGATTGATTTTCCTCTCCCAGGTCTTCATCCACTTGTATTTGCACTATTCATGAGGTTCTCAGTTTTTGTTGCCTTGAGGACCATCATAACTATGAGTAAGTAAACATGCAAGCAACTGTTTACTTGCAATATCTGTTTCCATGTGTGTGTGTGTGTGTGTGTGTGTGTGTGTGTGTGAGTCCTGCACGTTTCTGATGAATAATGGAACTGAACAAGAACCCTCTCAAAGGTATTAGGAGAAACCTTGACCTTGGTCATATCAGAAACTGGTCATTAATCCTCACTGAAGCATGCAGCATCATTTCTTATTTTTCACATCTTGTTCCATCAAGTGCACCCGTTGCAAAATTAATAACACACAAGTCTCACAGATGTAATTCCTTGATTTGAGCTATTCATAGATCACACGGCTTCATTAAGTCTAAAACTGGACGGGTTTACCTTTTACACAAAATGCGTCACCGTTGCTTTTTGTTCACAGGGTGTCATTTTGTATTTCACTGGCCTTTACACACAAACACACACACACACACACACACGCATGATTAGCATCTCTATGCTAATGATTCCATCTAAATTTATTTCAGACTCAACTTTTATTCAGCAGCTAAACTTGGTTCATGAGATCTTTGTGCACTTGGGGGAAAAAAGGAGTTATAAAGGGGAAGCTATATCATTGGCCAGTATCTGTAAAACATATGATAATGTGGAATAATATTCATTGGAGTGCAAGCTGGTGTGAAATGGCCTGATAAGATGAGAATGTTGACACACCTGCAGATCACAAATAGTAATCCCAGAATTTTGTGGCAGCTTCTTTGCCTTATCATTAGGGATTGTCAGTCCTATTGCCACAGAAAAAAATGGCAAAATAAAAATAAAATCCTGAATTGTGTTTGGGCATACTTTCAACAGAATTTAACTTTAGAGGGGTGGGATTGACTCAAGTGAAAATGACATTATTTTTACTTCATATTACTGGATGTTAGGCAGGCAAATTTTATTGACCAATAAAATCAATTACGGCTATTTTGTCCATCCTGGTTGCCACAACAGAACAAAAAAAAAAAAAAAAACATCTCTGGGGATTGCCTGGGCTGTGACATCATGGCAAGTTCAGTACCAGTGATAAACCTGTATGTGCTTTGTCTCTATATGTAAACAGAGAAAGAGCTTTAAATTACAGAAAAAAACAATCATCCAAATAACACCATCACAATAATATGTAAAGTATTATCTACAGTGGCACAGTAATACCGCTATATTATTATTATTGTTATTGTTATTATTATTATTATTATTATTAATAATAATAATATCAATATTATTAATATTCGACAATAATAATAACTTGTATGAGTCAGAAAAAGTGTGCAACCGAAAAGCATTGTTGTTCAAAAAATCATGTACACCTAAGATTATTGAGACTTTAAAAGAGGTCTCTAAAATTATTTAGAAACACTGAAATTTTGAGTTTCAACTTCTTTTATGAATAGATTTCTTTTGTTTAAAAAAATAATAGTGAGGGTACA
The DNA here is from genome assembly GCA_024666655.1 of Dascyllus trimaculatus. Taxonomy (NCBI): domain Eukaryota; kingdom Metazoa; phylum Chordata; class Actinopteri; family Pomacentridae; genus Dascyllus; species Dascyllus trimaculatus. The sequence continues at coordinate 21,472,040 of CM045464.1, read as the reverse complement.
CAAAAGTAAAAAAAACAGTTGCCAGCACATCTCTTTCACCTTTTTAAAGTGCAGCGTCATGTATTTATGTAACACTGTGCACATGAAATTTGCACATATATTTACATTTTGCAAGACAATTGACAACTTTCACAGTAACACTGGAATAAAGGATGAACAGAAACATTTGAATATTGTTGCAAATATATCGAAAAGCAAATACAATACTTTAAAATGCCAATATATATCTTTAATATGAAACTACATACATTCCATGCTGCTGGACAGCATATAACAAAAGTACTACTCATCTTCAGTGCTTTACTTATTACTATAAACTAAAATAAAAACTAAATTATTCACCTTGGAGTTCTTTTTTTTTTTTTTTTTTTTTTTTTTGATGCATTGCTGATTGACATGTGAACACAACAAATATCTCACACCCTAACGATTTTCCCAACAGTGAGCTAAAGCAGTGCGCTGTCACTGTGATTCAAATATGGCTCCATAGCGGTGGTGTGACTGGAGTGCAGTGATAAGGGGATGGCCAGCCAGACACCCTCAGAAAAAGTGATTAATTGCGACTGAGCTCTATTGTTCTTGTGCTTAAAGATTTCTTGTCATTCACTTCATTAAACAGTTAGATCAAGCAGTTTTTCAGCAGAAGAGTTGTTGAAATGCACCGTGCTGGAGCGATGCCCGCTGTCTGAACGTATATGACACTGTGTACGAGGACAGGAGATAAATACATAAATCTTCGAGGAAATTAAATTAATGTATAAATGACAAAGCAGGATTCATTGCATAAATCCTGAGCTAATAAAAGCTGCAGTGGCCGTGTACACACATTGTATACTAGCATTCTGTGTATATATATTTTTTCCCCGAGTGAATGTTCACACTAAAGTGCAATCTATAATGATTTGCTACCCCAGTGTACTAAAAACGGACTTGTTATATTTAGAAAAAAATGAAGCAATTTCCTCCAAGCAGGATGCAGATGTCCTAGTATTTTCTCAAGGTCACTGGAAGTTAAACTCGCCCGTCACACTGTGATGAAATCATCTAAGGGAATGGAAGTATTAACTTCAGTATTATTGTCACATTGTGCTCCAGTGGTAATTGAAGAAATGACTTATTGAGCCTTTTAGCATCTCGTGGACGTCAATGTTTTTCATGTAGTCAGCTTTGGCAAAGGAATCACTCATGTGGGCCATTAGCTGACCCTGAATCTTTTAAGGGTCACTGCAACCAGCTGCGACAACTTTCATCTGGTGGTTGGATTTTTCAAAGCAAGGAGGAATTTTTTTGTAGTCATGGCAAACATCTAGTGGCTACTGGCCTGTGACTCCCTACATTTACTGTAGCAAAGTGGCAAAATTGAAGATACATTTATGTTCACATGTTTATGCTAGAAAATAAAAAAGGAAAAAACAATATCATAATTGTGTTTACTTGCAGTGTGGAACTTTTGTTTCTTCCATCTGCCAGTGAGAGTAATTATACAAACACTGTCGATGTGTGCGTATTACCTCTGTCTCACCGTCGATGGCTGTCTTTTTTTTAAAGCTGTAATCGTTCTTCCAAATGCAAAGTTTCTTAGTTATCTGTAGCATCAGAAACTTTTCTTGGATGCATCATGGGTTTTTCCATTGTAGACTCTGCCTACTCTGCCTCCCTCTTCACCTCTGACAAACTGATCATGACTAGTTGGCGTAAAGCTTCAGAGTAAAACCGTGGTATTTTGTGAAGTACAGAGAGATTTACTCAGCACTTTTTGACTTATTCAGCATTGTGTGAACTTGTTTGGCTTGAAAGTAACTAATGTTCATTTATATGTAAAACACTCCACTCCAGCTTTAAAAATGTTTTAGTGTTTGTTCCATCCTGAGTAATTGACTGTCCTTTGCACATTAAGAGGTTACAGCAGTAATCGCCCAATGCAGTCAGAGTTGGTATGATAAAGGGAGACACTACAGGGCAGCAGACTGTGTGTCTCAGCTGAGGATATTGTCATGGGCAAGAAAGATGGTCGATGGCATCACTATAAAGGAGTGGACTCCTTGAATAAGTAAAACTACATATTAAGTATCTGGGATGTCCACTGGCTTGTTTCCACCATTGGAGCTTTTCAGAACGTTTGCTCTTTAGTAGCCAGGCTTTTTTTTTGTAACCGTTCATTTTGTTTCTCTCACACTCTTTAGCTGGATTCCTCACATTATAAGCAATTTGTCTTTTTTGTTTGCAAGCAATAACCAGGTGTTTCTTAACTTCTGCACGGTTGTGAAGTGCATTTACTATGAACCTCAGAACCATTATTCGCACTGCTTATGTAAAATATCCAAAGCATTTAGCAGAATTTTCTGGTACAGTACCTCTGACTTCTTGCCCATACAATCACGGCTCCTGAGGACTCATTCTGTGAGCGCAGGATAATTTATTACAAACAAATGGAGCATCGCATGGGAGCAGAGATGCAAAGTGGGCAGGCCATATGGTCAGCTGAGAGCAAAAAAATGGATCTTGGGTGTATTTGATGGCAGAGTGCAGAGTGTTCTTTGTTTAGATGCACAACAGACTTGCGTAGTTGCAGGGGTGGAAATTCGCCATATATTAATTCACTAGGCAAACTTAGTAATGTGTGTCACTATGATGGGAATACTGATTATACACAAGCAGTGATCCCTCAGAACTAATGTGTATTTGTAAACTGGATTCCATAATGTTATGAATTCTGAGGACAAGTTGAAGGTGTACTTTACTTATGCAGACATTCAGGCTACACACTGTTCTAATGCACTTGTTAAACTGCATACATGTGGGTGTGTGTGTGTGTGTGCTTGAGAACCTGTTCATGTATTTTGCAGGCAGTCTCAGCACGATCTTATTCCACTTACATCAATACATCTTATTGCTTTTGGTGTACACTTGGTTCATCCTCTGTATTCTAGTGTCTCCATTGTGCAGTACTTTGAAACTTTTCCTTTTAAAAGTGCTATATAAATACAGTTATCATTATTAATATTATCCCCTGATGGTGTGTGTATACACAGATTAATTTAATGCCAAGCAACCCCCCAAAATACCTCAGACAGCACCACTATTACAAGAAAAGATATAGATGAATGTTTCAATATTGCTAACACAAGGTCAGCTGAGTTGTCTTGTCACCGCTATTCTGAGGCAAACAGACTTTGTCACCCGTGGGCCAATAGGATTGCTTCTTATCAGCCTAAATTCTTTTCTGTCCTGGATTAATGCAGAAATTACTTTTACATGCCTCAATAAGCCAGTGCATTAAGAGAAAGACTTAACTTTTTTTTGTCTGTTGAAGATAGGACAATAAAACAGCAACTAATGATGAAGTATGTAGAAACCGTTGTGCTCCTTTGAATATTTATACTCCTCTAAGTACACGTCAGGAGAGAAGACATTCAAAGGGCAATCATTTGGAAATACTCTAAACATCATGAGATGGATTCTGCCTATCCAAAGAGAGGGCTCAAATAAAGCAGGTTAATGGATTCAAACACTGATTTATCTTTCAACACATTTTAGAAACAGATTTAAGGAACAAGTCAAGCAGCTAAAACACAGAAAGTATAGCGCTATAATCAACACAAGCATAATATTTTGCTTCAGTGATTGAAGTGAGAAGCAATTTCATATTTTAGAGCTTATTTATATTCTAAGCATAGAGAGGAGCCACAATTAAACATGTTAAACAGCTGCAAGGTAAAGGCTGGTTGCTTCCACATGTCTGTCCCTGACAGGAAGAAAAATCAGCCGATTCACAGCCATCTTACTCCCTCCGTCCTTTCCTTCGGGGAAGGGAAGAGGATTGCCCCATTCTGCGGTTTCGTCAAACTGCCAACCAGAGCCCCGGAACACACTTCATTAACCACTCCTATGGCAGAGGATGGTGGCTTTTCCAGACAGCAAGCACAAATCTGAAGTCTTAGGAAGACCACAATGCATTACACTGAATAGGCTTGTCACTCCTGCCCAGGTTCATTTCCTTTTAAGTGTGAGCTTGAGTCAATCAAAGGAAATGAGCTGAGAAACCCTGGCTATTATTTATCAGTTTATCCACTGAGGTAGTTTCATCACCGCCCCTCCACATGTCACACACTACAGGAAAGGTAGATGAGTAGGAAAATATATTTAGCCTTGGACCCACAGTCACACAATTATTAAAAATGGCCATCGGCAGTTGTGGGTAAAATAAACTGTTCATTTAGGCACATTGAGCCTCATGCAAGAGCCCCTGGTAACGGAATCAGATTGGTTGCATTCACCAGTTATCTCACACTCATCCAGACCTGTAGTAAAAGTCACGTAGAAATAGCCTTTTTCATATGGAGAAAAAATAGAGCTTCATAAGGAGTAAAATAAATTTGGAGTTTAATGTGTGATTGAAATCACTGGATTGGTCTCATTCAAATAAATAAGGGAGCTGCATGTTTTCCATGCAAGGCTAAAGTCTGTTTAAACACCGTCTTATAAAGCAATCTGGGGACATTGATTATGCTAATGATTAAATCAAGGGCTGTAAAATAAAGGGTGGGTAAACACTACCTTAAATCAGCCACTCTATCACAGACCCACAAGGACCTCGAGGATAGAAAGATAGATCTACTCGAATCAAATGCAGTCTATATGGTCCCTGTTTTCGGTCAATGCCTGGAATAAAACTGAATCACAGAAATGGCTAATTGGTTTGAAGTTCAGAAATAAGTGAGCAGTTTGACTGAAGATTTTTCTTTCTTTCTTAATTTTTGGAATATTAGCACCTCTTAAATAGCATAAAAAGATAAAATGATTGATATAGTTGTTATAAAGTTTATGTACATGTACTAAACAAACTGTGAATGTTATGGAAGTGTAGGTTATTGATAGGGATGCATATCATTTTCCAACTCCTTTTGGCCGATTGCAAATGCCATTATACCATTATATGCAAATATTCTTTCAACCTAATTATAGAGAACATAAAGTCTCTCCTGTAGTTGAGTAAACATTTTATCATGTCTGTTCTTGCTGTCGTGGCCCACTGACAGATGTAGGCATAAAATCAAATGCTTTTCTGATGTACAATGGGCCAAATAGGAGACCTCTTTTCACCATGCCATATTTATTTTAAGTAACATTTTCATCTTCTCTGCCCGTCAGTCTTTAATGAGTCAATGCTGATTCAATTTTAAAGCTTTTATCAGCCAAAACAGATGACATGTCGATATTATCGTGCCTCTCTAGTTTTGGGTTGTGGAGTTGAACTATAAAGCAATGGCAATGCCACCAAGAGTTGAGGCCTACTTAAGGCCTCATAACTAACTACTTTGGGAATAACCTTTTAAATTTCTAATCATGTCCTATAACTCACTGAGTTAAAGTGTTACCACATGGGCGCAGGCCGCCAGCAGTGTCCGTGAGTTCGAGTCTGCTTCACAACCCTTTAGGGGCAGTGGTGGCGCAACGGGTTAAGCTGGTTAACCCTTTCTGCTCCAGGGTCGCTGCACCGTGGCTGACCCTGTGCTCTGACCCCAACTAGGATATGCCAAAATTGAATTGCCCCCCGGGGACAAATAAAGTAAATCTAAAATAAAATGAAAATAAATAAAATGTGTCTTTCCTTGACTCACACTGTGATCCACATAAGTGTGGCCCCTGCAGTGTTTGCAGTCTGTCTGCTAGCCTCAGCATATAGGGCACATTTAAAGTCCCATGTAGCATTAGTAGTTGCTTCATGTTGACAGGATACAGTGGCACTGGCATGAGGATGCAGTGTTTCAACTAAATAAATGAAGCAATTAAACAAACAGATCAGTCCTTTGTAGAATTGACAGATGAAGTTCATAGAGTTTTAATATATTAATAGATATAAAGGTGGTGTGAATGCTAAAGTGATGGTTCATGAACCTTATGTACAAAATGTAATTTCTGCCACAAGTGGTCTTTCAGTCAAAATAACCAAAGATGCTACAAAGTAGCATGGGATCATGGGAGTTGTCTTCACCACCATTGCTTTGAATTGGAAATGTTTCTGAGATGACCCTGGCAGAAATTATGTCCACAGTTGAGGTTATGTGTTAAAGCTTTTTTGAAATTAAGTTAAGTCATTTATATTCATCCATCCATTTATTATCTATACAGATAATACAGATAGAGACAGCACAACCAAGCACACTCACATACTCAACAATGGACAATTTAAAATCATCAGTTAACCTCAGCATGTTTTTGGATTGTGGAAAGAAGCTGGAGTACTTGTTGAAAACCCACACTGCACAGAGAGAACATGCAAACTCCACATAAAAAGATCCCAGGTGTCCTAACTGGGACGCAAACTGGGGATCTTCTGGCTGTGAGGCAACAATGCTAACAACCAAGCCACCGTGCAGCCCATGTACATTTGTTCACAAAAAAGAGCAGATATGTATAAAAAAGGTCTTAAGAGTGAACAAATACAAAACCACCACACCAACTTCCTGCTTTGCACTCAAGGGTCCAGGGACACAGGGCCCGACTCTTGACATATAGAGGTGAATTAATCAAAACAGTGTATCAAAGGTTTGTCTTTGTCCAATCATAATCCAAATTTTTAAACAAAACAGAAATTGCACCCACCTAGATAGTCTTAAACTATGGGAGAGAACAGTTTCACCCTAGTTTCTGGTAGTACAAATCCTGATGTCTTTTCTCTCCAGGTTATGACTGCTTCAAACAGTTGCTTCAGTAAGGGGAGTTCCTCAAAGACAACTAGTTCATTGCACATTTCCACTCCACTCCTTCACAGATCAATTCCTCTCAATCAATTAGTGTCTGATGTTTCCTGATATATCCCTATTTGGAAGCACCTGGCTCCATGTCTGTTGTCCTTAATGTGATATATAAATAATGGTACCACAACTTGATAAGACAGGAGTCATCCTTCCATTAAAAGGGATATTACTTAAAACTCTGCCAGGTTTTAACTCTCTACCTCCAGCTCTTACTTGTCTTTGTACAGGCGATACTCCTGATCCAGACCATCTCCCTCAGTGACAGCTCACTGCTCCTCTCTTCTTCATGTAGACAGAACTCTTTTTCTCCCTTGCCTGTTGTTCTGGCTGCCTTTATAGAGAAGAGAATCAAGAAACACACCAATGAGTTCATCTCAATAACTGAGTCTAAATAGTTGGCAGCTGGGCAGAAGGATATCCACTCCCACGTCTCACATGGACATGGTTTGTGTCACACATGCATAATTGGTCTCCTGATCAAGACAAAGCCATGTATAATTAAAGAGATCAATCCCGGTGTGTGGTGTGGAGATTCCTCGACGTCGTCTGCGTGCCATACTTCATTCACAGCCTTCACTTTATATCGTTTTATATAACATAATAGCCACATGTAAGGTTAGCTAGTGTGCTACCAACTACTAAATTACCATTATGAGCAGCTACTGTAGCCAACACAACTGTCGAGTAGCTCACCGTTGGTATCTGTGGTCAAAACAACTATAATTGTGATATTGTGCACAATACAAGTGGGCAATACAAACAACAGAACAAGAAAAACAATGGTATCATCCAGTGTTTATCATGTAAAGGGCATGTGACCCAGTTGACAGGTGACCAAATTGACAGGTACTATTACATTAAACCGAATATTGTTTGCAATATTTGGGTTACTGTGAGTACACGAGTCTACAAAATACAATACATATAGTTGTTTTAATGTGGAAATATGACTTATTACACCTTTAACACAATGAAGATGGCGGTGCACACGGACACAGTGGCTCAACTCTCTAATTTTTTAGTGCCCGATTTTTGGGCGAATCCAACCTTGATCACAGGGCATCAGTGTAATCAGGCCCTTACGGGTGAATTCTGTTCTACTCTATAGAAAGAATTTGCACCTGGTGCAAACTAGAGCAGAAACAACTTGGCTGAAACCAACCTACAGAAATATATGAGAGAGGTGTATGGTAGGTATACAAAAATGTTCTTGCATAAGGCCATTGTGTCCCACATACAGACAGCGCCTGTCCAAATGCTGCTCTTTCCCTCTTGTCAAGAGACTGGAGCTGAGCACTTGAATGATAACAGTTACATGTACACCAACTCGTGTACACCAGTTGGGCGCACTGTCTCATTTGCTTGGTTATTATTCACAGTAATTTCAAAGATCCTCTACAGCGTCCTCAATTAAATGATTATTCATTCATTTATTTTCAGTTATTCACTGGCACTCTTTTTTCGCAGCTCATTATTGCCATCCTATCTGGCGTTGCTGGGGGAGGTGAGGGAGAAGCTGGTGGGATTGTAATGACTTCTGAAAAGGCTGACTGTTTGAGTCTTTGAAAACACGTATCTGATTAGAAATGTACATGCAACACAAGAATCACCGCTTCATACATTCCATCGCGCGGCATTAATGTTTGATGGGAACATTCAGCACGGTGAATGATAATTCTTCTCTCGGCGTGGACCTAATGGCACAAATGTCTTTAAAATGCATGCAATGAAGGTAATTCTAGTTTAGAGTGAGCACAATAAAAGCACAGCCGTGAGTTATGCTCCTATAAACATTCAACACTCAGTCCACAGTACAAGCATGCATTTAAGTCAATCAGGGTACATATACCTCAGCTCCTCTTTATTCATGTCACATTTATCCTCTTTGGTTTCAGCCCTGCACTTTACCAAATCCTCTCAAAGCCCACTGTTTGTTTCTTATTTTTCATTTTTCTCTCTGGGGTTATACACACTCTATCATTCCCTGACAGGTCATTCTCAAGTATATGAGAACATGCGCACTCTTAATACTATTGTTGACCATGACACCTGAAAACAGACACCAGCTCAGTGCCTCGGCATACCTAGAGATGTGCCGACATGGCATGCATTTTCTCTTTGCTAGATATGCTTTCTCACCCCAATGGCTTGCCTTTGAAGGTTTCAGTACATACTCTTTGAAGGATTCCTCCGCCACTCTGTTCTTTACACAATGAATGCATAGACTCGAAGCCTGCATTAACCTCCTGTTTGAGAGCAAAAATCAATTAATTTAATGGAGACATTTACATTGGAAATACTCATTACTACTCTATTTGTGCTTCTGTATTTAGAGTGAAGCAGTAGGAAAGGAGGGTGATAGAGTTGGAAAATGCTAATTTTATCTCTCTCATTTAATTCTCTGACAATATCTATAAAATTGATTAAGACTTTAAAGAGCGGGTATCCTTCCTCTTAAAATATTTAATTTCCCATTATTCTGATCAAGACCTGCTCTGGCAGTAATGACTGTCTGCCAGGCAGCAGGCTGGAGGAGTTCGCCCATGTGATGAACAGATCTGGTGGCGGCATGAAAAAAAATATCTCCACGCAGAATAACAATAAGAACAATTGGCAGCCCAGCTGGATTCAAGATTAGCCAGATGCACATATCAAACGAAGATGGATCAGTGGCATATTTGAGTGACAAGAAGAAAAAAACTCTACAAGGAAACATAGAAACCATTTAAATGCATCTGATTATGTGTGGCGATAAGATGCGTGAGTGAGCTTGAGTGTGGGAGTGTGAATGCCTCCTGGTCAGGCTGTTTATATTGAGTACATTTTGCACCGGCACATTAAAACACGAGTTAGAAAAAGGGTGCATTCCTGAATTAACGTAATTGATAAGATAATATTTTCTATCTCATGCACATCAGACTGAAAAAGACATGCCTTTATTTTAATCACCACAGCTGTTTACGCTGCATAATGGCTTATGTTTCATCTGCTTTATAAACATATTTTATATCATCATTATCATCATCACTTCACCTGCATAACTACAGGGACTGTGTGTTGAGTGTGTTGTGTCTGTCTAAACACTGACAGAAAACTGAAGTTGCTGCAGGTACTGTTGCCAGATTGGTTAGTTTTCAGCTAATGGGCTACATTTTCTTTAACTGGGTGTTTTGAATGGGTTATTATAATTTGGGATACTTTTTGTGCCATTGGAGTGGTTTTCACTTGTGCAAAGTTTGGCTACATTCCAGCAGCAGTAAAGCACAGCTCATGGAGGTAATTTAGGAAGGCTACTTTCAAAACCCTTAGTACCTGATTGCTACAATTTGTGTGAAAAGTCATTGCTGGTTCAAATTTGAGTGCACAGATATGATACACATACTTTTTTGGTAGTGACTCACACTTTCCTAGAATACCATTATCTTTGAGAAAAAAGTTTTGTTTTTTTCTCAGTATCAAGCCATTTTTTTAAAGCTGTAAGCACTTCCAATGGTACATGGCGTGGTGATGCTATATTTTCTGTCTAGGAAAACTTTACATCAGTTTATACACATGAAGATGTTTATTGTTCAGATATCAGAGAGGTCTTTATTGCAAAGTAAGATTACAGATACAAAAAAAAAATTGCCCTATTATTTTGCTGCATGACATAGTAAGAAAGGACACATTAAAAGCAAGTGGGACAAGTCAAGAAGCATAAACATAAAACAATCTTTTCACATAAAAAAAAACAATATATAAAGAATATATAAAAATGTCAGTTTTAAAAATGAAGGAGCTGTACAGGTTGTGCATGGATGTGCAAAAATAAACAATGGAATGTGCAAATGTTCACAGAATGAAGTATAAGAAAATGTGCAGTGTGCAGAAACAGAGCAGGAAAATGTGTGTTAATACAACACACTGAGACAGATGTGGAAATCATGTGTTAATGTAACATGTGGTGTGTACAAGGGTTTGACAAGAGTTCGTTTCACAGGCGGTTGCCAGCCTTGTTGATGAGGCAACTGGAAGACAGGAAGAAACTGAGAAACTTGTGGTATAAGATTTTGGTAAGTGGAAGTTTGTGTCCAAAGTGGGAAGGGTCGACCGCATGCCTCAGGGACCTGGAGGCATACAGGTCCTGGAGAGGTGGCAGATTGAAGACAGTCACCTTCTGAGCAGAAGACATGACATGCTACAGCCTTTGTCCTAGGCGGCGGTAACAGGGTGATGGAGGAGAGGAGGTGGAGATGGTGACAATGAGGTGTAAAAGTGAACCATTACTGCCTTTGGCAGGTTGAACTTCTTCAGCTGCTGCAGGAAGCTCATCCCTCGTTGTGCTTCGGGGGCCGATGATCAGCCTCTGTAATGATTTTTCCCAGGAAGCAGAAAGAGTCTCCGGTCGACACAAGCTGATGGGTTCTTCATGAAATCTACAGCCATCTTCAGAGCACTGAGTTCCACGTTGCACTGACTGCAATAGATCATTATGCGATCAATGTCCCACTCATACTGTGGGTGAACTAATTCTCACCAGAAGAACTCCAGGAGCTTGATGGGCTGGTGACTGGAGGTGCAGCTGTTGTGTTGTGTACAGGGAGAAGAATGCAAGAAAAAAACTCAGCCTTGAAGGGAGCCAGTGCTGAAGGTCTGAGAGTCAGAGACGTGTTGTCCAAGATGACGTACTGCCTCCTGTCAGGAAGGATGTCTGTGATTCAGATGCCAGTGGAGTCAGGAATCCTTTACATTTGAGATACATAAAAAAAAAAAAATCCAAATTTTACAAAAAAAGAAAAAAAAATCTCTGATTGTTTTTATTTTTTGATTCTTTTAATTGTTATTTTTGTAAACTCTGGTGTTGGTCTCCACTTTGTGTTGCAACTCACAAGCCTGATCTTAACAGAAAGTTTTTGTTTGTTTTTCAGTTATCTCCTGGGCTATTTGTAAATAATTAATTGATACCACAACTTTTCATCTGAATAAATAATACAAAAGTATTATTTATTCAGATGAAAATAAACAAAAGTGTTTTGGAACCAGTCGTGGTGTGTACTTCATTTGTCTTCTAAAAGTAGCAAGTAGACCAAGACCAAGTTGTCTACCAAGGTGGTTATTTAACTATTTATCTTGAGCATGTGCTAACACTTGTGTGAAGGTGTTTCATTGTATTAATTGAGGCCAGATCAGCAAAATAAAACTGTTTCACTGCAGGACTTTTAGGCCTTTTTACTGAAGGTGTTAGATTGCAATAATATAAGAAAAATCTGGGTTTCTCCACAAAATATATATATACTGAAAATCCCTGTAAATATGTTTCTTTTTGCAGAATTAGGATATTTGATACAACTCTTAATTTTTGTTTATTTGTTTCTTTATTTTTGTTTTTGTTTTTTTTTTTGTTTTTTACAGTGTACTCCAAATGGACAACTTAAGTTTACCATGATGGCTCCTGTTCTGCAAATGTAATAATTTGCCTATGCATGCTATGTAGTCATTATGTTAGTGGGAGATCTGTGGTGTAACTACTAGTGGACAAGCAACAGTTTATCCATCTACCAAGAATGCAGAGTCTCTGATGTGCCTCACAGTGATAATATAGCTGTGAACCTTAAGAGAATCTGACCCTAGCCCTATCTGTTTAGCATGATGAAACAGAAGGAGATAAACAAGTTAAGAAGTGTGCTTTCATTTGTTTTTCATATTGTATGTTCTATAATTACTCATGTCAATTTATGAACATTACTTTTGCTAAAGCATTCATACCAATTCACAGCAGGCATAAAAAGCAGTCATATTTTTTTTTCAAATGGCACAATTCTAATGCATAAAGTAAACTACAAGACATGAATAACATATCTGTTTTATAGCCTCAAGTGTTTTACAGTGAATCCATAAATGTTCCTTTAGGTAGAAATGTCATGCTGCCAAGGTTCCCCTTCATCTTTCTATCTCAGCTGGGAGATATCCTCATTTAGCTAAATTAGCTCAAGTCAAGCTTGGCTTTAATGTGCAGACACTAATGACATCCCAAGGTTAAAGTGAGGAGTCAAACATTGATTTGTACTGTCTGCCCTCAATGTTCATAATGAGAAGGGAAAAAAACAGGCCTCTGCACAATACCACATAATAGAGGGGAAAAGGGCAACAGCTGGAGAAAAATTATTATAATTAATTTATTGTGACCCTGGTTTAATCAACAGAAAACCTGCTAGGTTTTACACTGAAACATTTATGTTATTATGTGTATGTCATATGTACAAAGAAAAGCCTGACATTTCACAAAAGATGATAATAAATGAGGGACATACTGACATGCGGTCTGTATGAATTCAGTGAACCTTGTGAGAAAACTTCCAAAACAAAGCACGGTGACAAGTGAAAGAGAAACAGTGCGATCGAGAGAGACGTTTGGAGATAGACTTGGAAGTGCTGTTTTCACCTGTAACCCGTCTTTTAGTATGAAGAGATATGGAGATTTGCTCTGGAGGCTGGATGGAGTGATGAAGCAGGGTGAGATAAGGGCTGCAGCGGATTATTCAATCAATCACCTGTAGCCATATCTTTATACAGCCTGTCTGAGGAGACACAGGAAGAAGTCAGTCCTTCAAGGGATAAAAGCAGGGGAAAAAAATTACACGGGGTCTCGCCAGTTCACAATGGCTGCCCGGTAAGCATTGTATAGGAGAATGTAATTATGGGGGGACTGTGACTGCATGCATGGCAATGCACTGATTCAGGAGTCAGGATAGGGGGCACTTTAAATAACTGTTACATGCACTTAGATAATATTGGTCTAAATTTTAAGTATTAAAGCACAATTTGTATTAAAATTAAATTTTAATTATACATGTTAGAGAAGTAGAAGCAGAGAAAGAAATATTATGTCATACATGATTGATAACTTCTAAAAGCACACTGAGTACATCTGATATTAAGCCCTGTTCTTGATATCCAAGTCGTAGGAATCACTGTTTATTTTAAATGCATGACACAGATGTCAACAAAAGTATTGCTCCACTTAAGAATATGACATTCAGCATTAGAATCGGCTCATTTCAAATACTTTGCAGGTCTTCAATAGCTGGTCAAACAGTGGACACACATTCTGTGAATTGTTTCAGCATGTTTGGATACTTCCGTATCTGATTTCTTGCCTGGATGAGAAGATTGATATCACTGTCACATCTGTGCAGAAACTGGAGTCGGACATTAGCTCGGCTCAATGAGCCTTCAAGGAGCTGCTTGTTACCTTTAGACACAACTGCACTAGCTGTTTCTCCCTGTTTCCAGTCCTTAAGCTCTTCTAAGATAACATTGCCGGTGAAGGGAGACTTCCTTCTAATTTTCTATGAATAAGCTTATTTCAGAAAATGTTGAAATATCTCTTCAAGTCATTAATGCCCTTTGATGCTGTGGAAACCAGCCTGTAAAGTCTGTAGACTAGTCTATATTTTTCATCTATAGTTCAAACCCTTCAATCTGTCAAAATGTGACTGGCTCTTTAATTGGGTGAATCAAAGAGAGGAAAAACTGTCTTGCTGTGGTGACATAAAAAAACATTTATTTCTAGCTGCAACACCATTGAATAAATTAAAGGGATCACAGCACTGCAGCCAGCAGAGTACTTACTGATGGATGAATGGACACAATGAAAACATTCTCGTCTTTGTTTCTTCATTTACTTCATCAATCTGTGCATTACTATGCAGGGTTGTATGACTCGTGCGCTGTCCCTGGTTTATTGCCTCGCTGATATGATTTATTCTTTAACAGTATCTGTGCAATCTTTCTCCTTTCCTCTGTTTCATTCTAAATAAAGTCAGCTTTGACACCACATCATCTTTCACTGCATAACTGAGATAACGGTTACAAATGCTTCGCGTGGTTACAATGGAGATAAAAGGTGGTACGAGATAATATTAACAAGAAGGTATGGATTTTGACCTGTGAAGGTTGAATCATAACAGCCCAATAACGTGTATTTTTTTAAGATACTGTACTATGATGTATTGGTAACCAAAAGAGAGGAAAACAAAGGTGAACAATAGACAACTATCCAATCTTGCTGTACTTTGTAGAGTATTTTTGAGAGAGCATTGTCTGAGAGTCTCCTTTGAGACCTACTACACATTCACAAGTTATCCTGCATTCAGTTGTCTTATTACAGACCGTGGGTTTGCCAGGACAAAATGTCAGGGGGCTTAAGTGGCTGCTTCGACTTTAAAGGTAAATTTACTTTGAAAAGTGTACAAATCTATTACTGTTGAATAGATAATGGTATCAAGCAAAAAAAAGCCCAAACAACAGCAGAAGGTCCTTAGTGTAAGCTTCAGCTTCAGTGGACAATTGATGGGAAGAATTAATGTCAGGCTGCAGCTATTTTCACTATTGAGCTTTACATAATCTTTTAAAAAAGGAGCAGATGGCCTTGGCAATGGAGGAGTCATATTGATCCTAGGTTTCATTGATTTCCTCTCTTTTTTGTCAGTGGCAAAGCAAAGGGATGGGAGGCGCAGTAGCTGTGAGAAGGTCTCTCCCTGAATAAGAATTGTGAAGCATTGGGCACCAGAGTGAGGTGCTGCATGAACAATAACCGCTGGTGCTGCTGCAGATTGTGCTGCACTCCTGACTTGGTGTGCTACCGGGATCTCACTGCAGATGTGCTCCAGACATGTTACAGCAGGTAAAGTGCCGACACTTAATGAGACCCCTTGAATTATTGAATTCCTGTCGACTTCCTTGATGCGAGACACAAAGAGACATGCCGGCTCTGTCTAAAAGCTCACTTAAAAGCTTCCTCAGTACCAATCCTGACTGTACACATGTAATGTGAACAGGTAGCATTTTGCCCTCAAGATGAACATATCAGTGACTGGCTCGAGACCAGTTGGTGTTACGAAAGGTTTCACATTTAAACAAAAAGCAACTCTCAGCAGGCCCTGCGTACATTAGAGCAAACACTGGACAATGTTTTGAGCAGCACAATACTTGAAATCAATCAAATCCAACAGCGCAGAAGATAATATGTTTTAAGCAGCAAGAAATCTGAAGGACATAATTTATAGTTCTGACATAAGGCTGTGATGGAAAGTAGCTCAGGCTATGGATCCTGTGGATATCCAGCAAGGTAGCAGCTACAGTAAAGCAACAAAGAGGGGGCAAATACAAAATATTACATACTATCCAGTATGCACATTGAAAAAAAAACAAAAAACATTATGATATTTTATACTTGTATTAGACAGTTGACAGTGGGGAAATGAAAAGAGAGAACAACTTGCAACAAAGGCTTCCTGCTGCATTCAAACTGTAAACACCACGGTCAGCCCCTTAAAGCAGTGGGGTCAGCCCTATGTTCTCACAGCCCAATGGTCCCACAGCCCTATGTTCCCACATTTCTAAGATTTTTTTTCACTGAAAAACTTGAAAATTAGGTCATATGTTCCCACATCCCCATGTTTTCATATCCCTATGTTCCCATATGTCTCACATTTCTAAGACCCTGTTTACACGAAGGGAAAATGCAGATATTTCCACATGGTTCGTCACTCCACAGCAACCCCAAGTAGGAATAGCAGTGTTGAGCTCGAGAGAGTTTGGAAGCTAGCTATCTCCTTGAAATCGCCAGCTGCGGAATTGAGTGGCGAACCCCAAATTACCAGGGGTAGAAATGTGAGAAATGTGGGAACATAGGGCCTAATTTTGAAAAATATCTTAGGAATGTGGGAACATAGGGCTGTGGGACCATAGGCATGCACCCAAAGCAGTAATCTTCAACATAATTCAGTGCCTTATTTCTGCTCTGAGACCACTTAGCATCTTTTTTTTCTCCTTGTGGCTTTGGTTATTTCAGCGTATTTTATTCTGTTTGTTTTTTTTCCCAGTTAGACCAATTATCTGCAATTTGGTAGGTCGGTGACCTTGACTTTGTGTGAAATTTTAAAAGGGGATTTTTAAAATTTGTAACATCCTAAAATCGAAATTCAACGAATGCATTAGACTTAAGACTAGACCCAAATAGGACTATACAGGCCTGCAGACATGTTGCTAAGAAACACATGATGATGATGACCTAAAGGCTTGACTTCCATTTGTTGGGTTGTCTCAAACTGTCTATGTTTTGGTCATTGTGGATGATGTGGAAGAAAAAGAACTGACAAAGAGTTTAGCCAAGCACACAGGTTAAAGAGCAGCTACACAGCAGCGAAGAGGCAGAAGAACTTGAAGCTGAAATGCTTGCATTCGTTGGAAGTATCATATAACGCTGGCTTGAAGAGAGTGACTCAAACTCTGTGACACAGAGAGAGTTTTGACAGAGTGAGTTATCTCTTCCCCATGGCTAGTATTCGCTGGTGGCTGGCTGAGGTCACAGGGATGTCTAGGCTAAGGTGCTGAGGGAACAGTGCAGGTGAGAGGTTATGCTGTAATTCATTCCCTCAACTGCCTGGACTCTGTGAGAAGGAACCAGCACACACTGTTGCCTTCTGTCAGACACTGCACTCCTGGGACCTTTTCCTCAAGTAATTTGACCGGATAATCCAACCACAAATGAGTCATTTTATTGATATGTGTTTTGCTTGTCTTTACCAAAGTTGAAAATAACCTTGAACCCACACCCACTGCAAAGAAAGTGGTCAGGATTTTCTCTCTCTCGCAGCTTTATATCTTGGCCATATGTTAATACGCCCAGTTATTTGGATGTATCTGGTGACATTTTCATAAAAATTAAAAAAAAAATAGAAAGATAAATCAAACAGGTCTCAAACGGTTGCTTTTTTCAAATAATTTTAATATTCAGGGTAGGCGATTCAGGATCATGTATTTATTCACAGCATTAATCACATGTAGATGGCATGTTTCCTCTGTGGTTAGGCTCACAGCAAGAGAGCTCTGTGGTTTGAACTTAACCAAGGCTGACTGAGACTTTTCTGTGTGGAATTTGCATGTTGTTGGTGTTTGCGTACCTATCCTCTGGGTGCTCCCATATCCTCCTGCAGTTCAGTCATGCAGGTCAGGTGAATCGGATATTCTAAATTGCCCATAGGACTATGTTTATTTATGTTTGACTCTGCAGGATGCTTCAGCCCCCCCGTGATTACACAAAGGAATAAGAGGGTAGAAAATGGATGGA
The DNA here is from genome assembly GCA_024666655.1 of Dascyllus trimaculatus. Lineage (NCBI taxonomy): Eukaryota > Metazoa > Chordata > Actinopteri > Pomacentridae > Dascyllus > Dascyllus trimaculatus. Next base: position 21,454,166 of record CM045464.1, on the reverse strand, counting down.
TAATTGCATTAGCACCACATGGCCATGCAATATTAAACATTTTGTTGCTCTGGGTTTTATTTTTAAACAGAAACAAACACACACACACACACACACAGACATATATGAGAAATTTCATGCTATATATAGTATTCTAATTTGCACGTGTTATGGTTGTGTACGTATGTCTGTGAGTCTTCAAAGTACCTTAATTGTGCATCAATACATTATTTAAACACAGCTTTCGACATTTTTTCACTATTTTCAAACTCACATGCTGTTAAAGAGTCAGTCCATCCAGGCTAAAAATTCTGCTTATGCTGCATTTGTTGCATTATTAGCCCAGGATATCTCACTATATAATGAACTACATCACAGCTAAGCAAGATCACCAATATTTAAACTTTTGAACCCACGGAGGTCAGCTTTCTTCTCCCGACATCATTTGATATTTTTAGGCATAATTGGTAGATAGGAATGGTATTGAAACCACTTATCTGAAGGTGAAATTGTGAATCTGATCAGGTGTAGGGGATGTCTTGGTGCACTCTTACAGTGTATAACAAAAGTGAGTGCTTTAATTGGCTTTCTCTCTGTTCTCTTAAAGTTGTACTCTTGCACTTGTTCACCTCAGATTTGTATTTTTTAGTGCTGTCAAAAATATCGCGTTATTAACGCGTTAACGCAAATCAATTTTAACGGCGTCAATTTTTTTATCGCGAGATTAACGCGGGCGGGGGTGCGTGGGGCGGGGGCATGGTTGGCGAGGTCGAGGGCGAGGTGTTCGCCGTCGGAGTCAGACAGGATCTCCGAGAGGCACCTGGCTGCAGACCTCCACTGTGAGGTCGCTTCCGCCGCAGACCTCCACTGTGAGGACACCTCCACTGTGAGGACAGGAAATGCACGGATGCATTACAAAATAAAATCGCGCAGTATTGCTAATGCATAAGCAATACAACGTAAAATCAACTAGACCATTGTCTACAGTATATATCGTTGTAATTTATATATTAAACTTGTGATTATTTTGATAATGAGCCCCTTTGTGAGTTTTATGCCTGCTAACAGAAAAATCCTTAAATGTTATTTTTAATGCACAGTTAGTCATAAGAATAGAACAAAGACGAACTACAGGTAATGAAGACAACACAATAATTACTAATATAATGACAAAGTCGGCGACCGGGGACATTAAATAACAAAAGTGTGACCGTTAGATTCCCGTAAAACTACTTCTATCCTGCTACAGAACCGTCAGAGCCAGCGGCAGATTTCAGAAAGTCTATCCGAGCTAAGGCTGCAGCGGGGAGCTGTGAGCGCTGACCGCCCGGTAGTAGCTGTCTAACGGGGACACTCACATCTCCGACATCACTGGAGTCAATTTTTAAGCAGAATTTATCTTGATAAATTGACCACAGATTTGATGTTTATACAACCACTTTATCGCCTCAAATAATCTTTGAACTAAATTTTGTGTCACAGTCACGATCGTACCGTGGACAAGTGCGTATATTGAGAAACAGTCACAAACACTCGTTAAATGGCTGCTTCTTCTTTTGATTTAATTAGCGGTTAGCAAACCAACTTTACATGCGTTACCGCCACCTACCGGACTGGACGCTTTAAATGTACTTCTCTGTTTTTTACCCGTTACGTCCTGTCCTGACAGTGGAGGTGTCCTCACAGTGGAGGTCTGCAGCGGAAGCGACCTCACAGTGGAGGTCTGCAGCCAGGTACTCTTGGGATCTCCTGCTGGTGGTGGTACAGCAGCAATATTCTTGCTCGCCTTTCTGTCGGCTCCTTTTCCGCGTGCCGAACCGCATGCCGCTGATGCAGATGCTCCGCCAGGTGACGGCGGCCTGGGGTGAACGCATGACGATTGACAAGACCAGAGTTATGTGTATGTTGTCAGTATGAACTGAGTTCTCATCGTAGCATATCTAGTCTGTAATACCACTTGATGACTAAACACAGCTGACGCGAATTCTCCGCCTCCTCCTCGTATAAAATGATAATTCAAGGGACATTTAGAATAGATAAAAAATGTGCGATTAATTTGCGATTAATCGCGAGTTAACTATGACATTCATGCGATTAATCGCGATTAAAAATTTTAATCGATTGACAGCACTAGTATTTTTTCACCAAACTCATGTAACCTACCTGTTGTTTTCATTTAACCAGAACAGTGTGACATTTAACTTGATAAGCCGGAACCAAACATATCTACAAGTTGCTCTTTAATCTGTCTATTGCATTAGATACGCACCTGGAGAACAACACTCATTCATCTTTCATATCACATTTCAGTAAGATCACGTGGACCATGGTTGGCATGTTCATGTCAGAGGTAACTGTCCAATGAGACCTGGTTGCGTGCAAGTCCTGCCTCCGTATGAAGTGAGCCCAGCCTACAAAGATTTATGTACATCATTTCCAGAATTCCGGGCTTGCTCTGACTGAGATCCTGCTGAAACTCCATCACTCCGAGCCCAGCACTGTATTTACCTTACCTGTGACCTAAACAAATGCTACATTTGAAAACTGAAGAATTCTCTGACTCATTCTTGAACAGTCAATAAAGAACCTTAATATGAGTACACCTCTGTGAAGAATCACTTAAATGTCAAAACATTTCCAATTGTATCACCAGCATTTCTAAGTTAACAAGTGGAGTTAGAACCCTGGTGATCACTGAAACAAAATTGAGTCCACTTATGAATTACAATTAGCCTAACTGCATGTATACGGTTATTAAATGGCTTATGAAGACTAGAGCTTTCTTAATGTTGGACCTATGGGTTGTGTCTATCTGCATGTCTGCATCATGGCTCCCCATGGAAAAGAATAGTAACAGTAATTTCGAAATGTGATTGTTTGACTTTGCAAAGATGGAAAAGAATGTGGAAGATTGGTAAACTACTGAAAATCAGTCAAAACACCATCACAGTGGCAATCGGGGGTATAGAAGGCACCATAATGCCACCGATCAGAGCCACACTGAGTGTCCTTATAAAATAGCACCATGGACAGCGCCCTACTTTCACAAGGCAGCTTTGGGGAAAAAGATAAGTGCTTCAGACTTGGCACAAGGGTTATCGATGGAAATTAGAGCTGGTGTGACAGCTCAGACAGTGTAAAGGAAAATAAATTACGTGAACCTCTATAGATAACATTAAAAAAGTGTGCTTGCTCTACGCCACTAAACTGCAAGATGAAACTTTGTTAAAATGCATGAAAAGAAGCTTAATGAAATGTAGCTTTTGGAATATTGGGAGCACATTCCGTGATCAGATGAGAACAAGATAATTTTGTTCAGCTCAGATGGGGTCCAGCATGCTTAGCAAAAACCTGGTGAGGACAACCACAGTGAATGCATACTCCCTACAGTGAAGCACGGAAGTGGGAGTGCGATCATAGGAGGCTACATGAGAGCAAACATTGTTGGGAGGATGATATTTATAGATTGCTCCATGAATGCCTGTCGATATACCAACATACTGGCTGACAAGATGACTCCCAGTCTGCAGAAGCTCGGCAGAATAGGAATATTCCAGCATACAAATCCAAAGCACACTACCAAATTTGCACAAGAGTTTTAAAGAAGAAAAAAGTGAACTGGGACCTGGCCAAGTATGACATGATCTGACTTGAATCCAACACAACACCTCTGGGGTATTTTAAATAGAGAGGCAGAGGAGCACAAACCATCCAACAAAGTCCAGCTTTTGTTTCTAAAAAACGGCAGGTCAAAAAATATGGTATGCTCAATGCCGGGGGATTGAATCTGTCATTAAAAATAAAGTTGGACATATAAAGTAAGTGAAAAAAATATAACATTTTATATCTCAGTAGTAAAAGGTGCACTGACCTTTCGTGCATTTACTGCCTACTGTGGGGCCTGAATTTTTAATATAGCGAATCTAAACAGTTCTTAATATTACACCGAAGCAAATACTCCACTATTCAACTTAGTAATAATGCAGTTAGTAAGAGGTGACACAATTCTGTATCATTTGGCATATACGTTGTATTGCACAGGGGTGTACTCATTTCTGTTGTATACTGCAGGTAGCTTACATGTTTATGTCCATAAAAACAATTGGTTGTCTTCATTTGTTAGAGCTACCAAACTGTATTTACATTGCATGCGCTGTAGTAATGATGCTTATGATAGACATTTTGGTGGAAGGTTGGTTGGACTGGATTTGGAAATTTACAAATAGGCAAGAAACAGTAGAACTCAACACTCAATTGCCCATTGATTGGAACTTGCTCTTTTGCTTTTTATATGTATTTTTATTTTTTTTTAAAGCCAAAAAAAAAGCACAAGTGACATGAGCAATACTGATTATTACTGCTTTCAATTAAGGTGAGGCAGTTCCAGGGCTCTGGAGTTGTACATGCTGGACTCTTAATGACCCTTAATGGAACAGAGCCATTGTTAACAAAATTAGTTTCACCAAAACATGTATTCCCTTCCTGCAAAACATCAGGAGGTGCACACACATTACATAAATCTTTGCAGCTGCTGGGTAACAATGCGCTGTACAAAGAAAATTGTAGATGGAAGGTTATCTGTGGTCAAAACATTCTTTCTACTGTGGTTCAGTCACCTATGCACTTGTGCCTCATTATCTTAATCAGCCACTCACTATATTTACCAGCCCACTCAGTTTTCCACCTGTGACAGCTTACCTGCAGCCAACCTTGTTTTTTGCACACAAAAAAACCCAATAAACCTCCTTTTAACCTTTGCCTGTTTTGCCCTTCAGTCTTGCATCGTGGGGCCTGTTACACAAAAGTGATTGGCTAGCAGCACTTACAGTACACATGGGTCACAAAACCAACAACACATTTTTACAGTGTCACTTGCTAAAAAAAGTCAGATAAAGAGATTGCAGATAAAGTCATGGGTACAGTCCTCTCCGATGCTCATGCATTGGTTGTAAGTATGATGGCTCTTATGTTGAGTTAAAGGTGAAAAAATGAACATAAAAAAGATCATCTCGCATCGAAAGTTGCAACTTTTATGTTGTGAATATCATGGAACATTTTTTTTTTTTAAATCAGCTTTCTGTCAGCAGTTTACTAAGTCAATATAACATAAAAAATGTCATCCCAGATCTTATGTTATGTGCACTGACAGTGGGGAGATGCAGAGCAAGAAAAAGCAACACATATGGAGCAAAGTTGAAGCAAACAGAAAGCAGGTCATCCATGAATGTCATTTGATTAAGTACTTCAAACTGTTTGATTACTTTTAGTTGTTTGTATCAAGTGATATGAAATGTGACTTGTAATTTATTGGCATCAGTGATGCTTTCACTAACCCATCCACATCTTAAAATCCCAAGTGGGTGTGTGTCTGCGTTTATGTGTGTGAGTGTGTGTGTGTGTTAAGTATCACAAGATTACAAGGGTGTTAGGATAGTCTCTGGTGCAATCTAATGAGGCTGTGTTTGTTTACCTCTTCCCCTACACTGCATTCAGCGGAATGTGCCAGCATTTGCCCGACATGAATGCCAGTGTTTGATAAAGGTCAATGAGAGTGAGACAAGGCTGCTGAAGTTTGCCTACTTTAATTAGCTCTGGCTTTGTGCTCTCTTCTCATCCTGTAGTGTCAGTATACCCATGTTCAGCCTTCAAGACGTGGCCGGAACAAAGATGGGGCTGAGAGGCAACCAAATGAGAAGGGAGAGGTTCGCTATCAGCAATGATTTACTGAGATGAGAAACTTAAATCACTCCAGCTAAAAATAGACAAGGAAAGGACAATGATAAATTGGGGTGATATGATCAAGGAGGCAACCTGTTAAAACTGGATTATTTGCAATCATCGCGGCACTTGATGCTTGATCACTAGAATTAGGATTCCAAGACAAAGTGGGGAGTGTGTTTGCGAGCACGCCTCCTATGTGATTTGTGAATTATAGGTTGGGGCTCTGGCAAAGATTTTCAAGATCAAGAGGCCTCCCGAATTATCCGGACTGTCAGATCCACCAAACCAAAGAAGGCTTCACTCGCCAGCCGCTCTTATGTCTCCATGAGGCTGCCAGCAGTACAAGCAGGAAGCGCTGAGAAAAGGTCAGATATTCGTCACAGTCTTTTAATGGGAGTTTCACAGTGTTAAGTTTGGATGCATGCGCTGGTAAACTGAAGCTGACCCACTTCATCTGCTTTTAAAGGATAACTCCCACAACTAGAGCACGCTCCCTGCAGCTTTCCAAATATGCCGTTTCCACATGAATCCTGTGCGTTTGTTTTAGAGCCTGACTGAAAGGCCCATTTTACTAACTGCATTAGGGATCTCCATTCAGGACAGCTTGACAACTGACCTAATCACCCTGCGCTACACTAGCCGGCATATTCATCCAGGCACACTGCTTTGTAATGTTGTCTGTAGATTGCTTTTCATTTAGTGTGTCTAGAGAGAAAGCAAGATATTCTGCACAGAAAATTAATTTGTACTTGCTGGAGTAGCTTGTACTTAATGTATGGAGAGTGGATTGTTCATCCAGCCAGTAGATTTTGGAGAAGTAAGGCACCATCTCTAGGATGGCAATGTTTGCCAGAGCTGCAAATTCATTTGTTGTCGTTACACAGCTGGGATTAGTCTCTACTTGCTCTCAGGTCTGGTATCAACCTGCCCCACTCTCTGCAACAAAAGTTTTCCTTCTCAGTCAGCAGGAAAGCAGTGAGTGCAGGACCCCCAGCAATTTCATGTCTGTTAGAACAGTCCTGTTGTCCTTCTGCTTCCATTCAGTTTATTGTCTTCCATTTGATTTAATTCCTTGTCTGTGTAGCCAGATTCTATTAGACACAGCCAAACATCAAAATGAAATGATTCACAGCTGGAGTTTTCTGCCATTGCATTTAGCTGTTGAGTTTCCAGAAAGCCAGCATCAGCCATGTAAACAAACCAGTGTGTGCGGATAAATAAATTGATAATTAGATTAACCATCAGCTATGCCAGGTGGAGATCCCTCATGCAGTCAACAAAATGACTGTTCCACAGAGTTAATATCTGATTTTTTTGAGTTACGCTTAGAGGAAAAAAATATTAATGAAAAAAAAGAAAGTTTTTTTTAGGAAAGTTGCTAGGAGCTCATGCTACGAATATACACCACGGTTTTCTTAAATATCTACAATCCAAAGTTAGCATAACCCATAGAGCCATAATAGCCTTAGCAATGGAAAATACAAATTTAATAAAACAGAATTGTTCTATTTATGCCAGCTTTAAAACAACAGGAAACAAATTTTCCTTCATGTATAGTTAATGATTCACCATCATCTAAACATCTGATAACACACACACACTAAAAAGAAGATTAAAAAGACAGTTTTTCTGGTTTTAAAGACACACAGTAAAAGATTTTTAGCCATGCTCGGAACGTGGCTTTGAGTGAAATGTTTTCACAACTATTGGATGAATTGCAACTGAATGTAGTACAGATGGGATGCATTATTGATAACTTTGGTGATTCCCCAGTTGATTTATCTGCACCACCAAAAGCTCATTTTTTTTAGTGGCCCAATATTTTGGTGTTTTTGCCAAGGACCTGCCTGTCAAAACTACTGGCATCTCTATCACCTTCTGTTGCCCTTTGTTTAGTGCTGTACCTACACAATGTTAGCATGGCAATCTATTGTACACATTATATTAAACATTGCTTAAATATTGTATGGACCTCAAGAAGTCAGCAAATATATGCAGCTGAAGTTGCTATGGAAACACACATACAAACGCCGCAATGGTAAAATTAGTCTGTGGCCCCATATTAACCTATTATAATGACACGACTAAATCAATACAACATAAAATCTTAAAATGAATATTCATACAGCATTTGCACTTCAATATGTACTGCATATGTTTCTTTGAGAGTGTAATTGTACTGTGCAACAGTTTTTTGTGAATTTATATAGACACTCTCCTCCAAAAGTATTGGAACAGTGAAGCCCATTCCTTTATTTTTGCTGTAGACTGAAAACATTTGGGTTTGACATCAAAAGATCAATACGAGACAAGAATTCAACATTTCAGCTTTTATTTCTAGGTATTTACATCTGGATCTGATACACAACTTAGAAGGTAGCTTTATTTGTAACACCAGATTTTTAGGTGAGCAAAAGTACTGGAACAGATAGATGTAAAGCAGAATAAAATTAACAAGACTTAATATTTAGTTGCAAATTCTTTGCTTGCAATAACGGCATCAATCCTGTGACCCACTGACATCACCAAACCTTGGCATTCTTCTTTTGTGATGCTTTTCCAGGCTTTAACTGCAGCCTCTTGCAGTTGTTGTTTGTTTTGGGAGGTTACTCCCTTCAGTCTCCTCTTTAGCAGGTAAAATGCATGCTCTAGTCTGGAGGTTGGCTTGGCCAGCCTAAAACCTTCCACTTCTTGCCCCTGATGAACTCCTTTGTTGTTTTGACAGTGTGTTTTGGGTCATTATCTTGCTGCATGATGAAGGATCTCCCAATGAGTTTGGTTGCACCTTTCTTTAAACTGGCAGACAAAATGTTTCTGTAGACTTCTGAATTCATTTTGTTGCTGCCATCATGTCTTACATCATCAGTGAAGATTAATGAGCCCCTCCCAGACGAAGCTATCCAAGCCCAAGTCATGATATTACCTCCACTATGTTTAACAGATGAGTTTCTATGATTGGGATCATGAGCAGATCCTCTCTTTCTCCAAACTTTAGCCTTTCCATCACTTTGGGAAAGGTTCATCTTTGTCTCATCAGTCCATAAAAGAATTTTTGAGGCTCGTCTCTGTACGTTTTGAGAAATTCCAGCCTGGCCTTCCTATTCTTCTTGCTAATGAGTGGTTTGCATCCTCTGGTGTAGCCTCTGTACTTCTGTTCATAAAGTCTTCTGCAAACAATAGATTGAGATACCTTTACTCCTACCTTCTGGAGGTTGTTGCTGATGTCACTAACCGTTGTTTTAGGGTCTTTTTTTTTTTACAGCACTCACAATGTTTCTGTCTTCAACTGCTGCTGTTTTCCTTGGTCTACCTGTTTGGCATCTGTTATTTAATACATCAGTGGTTTCTTTCTTTCTTTCTTCTTCAGGACATTCCAAATGGTTCTACTGGCTATGGTCAATGTTTGTGCAATAGCTCTGATTGAGTTTTCATCTTCTAGCAGCTTCACAATTGCTTGTTTTTCACCCATGGTCAGCTCTCTGGCTTTCATGTTGTTACACCTCTAACTATAAATGCAGTCTGCACAGGCAAAACCCAAACCTGAAACTGAACGTAGACATTAAGCGCTATTTATTTTACACATTGATTATTCAACCAATATATTATTTTTTGAATAATCAATGTGATAGGACATACCAGGGCAACAAAACACACCAGTCAGTCACATGTTCCAATACTTTTGCACACATGAAAAATGGGTGGGTTCAGATAAAAGGTGCTACCTCCTCAGTTATGTATCAGATCCAGATGTAAATACTTGGAAATAAAAGCTGAAATCTTGATCTCTTGTCTCATATTGATCTTTTGGTGTCAAACCCAAATGTTTTCAGTCTACAGCAAAAATAAAGGAATTGGCCTCACTGTTCCAATACTTTTGGAGGGGAGTGTATAGACACAAATACCAGTCAATTATTGCAGATATATTATTATAACCAGTATTTAGAAAAATGATTCTGTTGCTAAGCTCCACACAGAAAAAAAGACAACCATATCCATCAACTCACGATTTAAATTAGATATATATAAATTAAAAGTTGTGTCCTCATTCTAACTTGTATTAATCAAGGCTGGCAGGTCTTTCAGCAGCTCTTGTTTTGTGCTGATCCTTGCCACCCAAATTCAGCAAATTATGTTTCAGTTTGTAAAGGTGCACGTTTCAATTGACTGTTATTGAAATTCTGTCTTACACTAAAGGTCATTCCAAGTTAATTAGAAATGCACTTGTGAAAACAAGGCTAAGTTACACAGCATACAAGAAATTCTTTGTTTTATGAAATACAGCGTTGAAAAATATAGTAATTTGTGAAACCAATGATATGTTCCTCAGTCTATACTTTTCTCTTTTACAAATCAGAATTAATTTGAAATGTGAAAAACATGTCAGAATTATCGGATTTATGAAAGTATGTTGTGCCAGTTCTTTATTTTGTATAATTATAGGCAAAAATTGAATAGTCAGGTCTAAAAAAAATCAAACAAAGAATCCATACCAAGACTGGAAGAGAGGCAGTTAGAGGCTAAGGACATCCATCCATTCCTTTCACTTTGTTTGTAGAATTAATCAATTTGGAGACTTAGTTTAACTATGGGAAAACAATTGGATGAATAAAATCTCCACTGATCTGTTCAGTTACTGTAACTCACTGACACACGTGCCAGCATAAGGGTTATGACTGCACAGTGTATACGTCCTGCACTCATCATTACACTGTGTATTTTTATGTTTTCATCTACTTTTCAGGCTTTATAATCTTTATGATTATCAATAAACCAAGCCATTATTTATAGTCAGCAGTTCAGTCCATTTATATTCTGTAATTACCTCACTATTCTGTATTTGTCATTACTAGTGGCTCTGACATTTTATTACAGCATTCAAGTTGCCTACATAAGCACAATATACTGAGAGGGAACTGCATGCAAACTCAAATGATTGTAATTTTATCTCATTGATATCAGCTTCAAATATTGTTTATAAAATGACCCACAAATGCTGACCACAAATACTTTCCCAGATGCTGTTGGATACAACAGGCTAATATTACCACAGACCACAGTGTAAATCAGTACTATGTTATGTGGCAGAAAACAAAAGATACCCAACTTATTCATAAAAACAAACATCACACACGTCACAATTTGTGTCTGATTTTGTTGTAGCACCTATATTGTAAGACACATAGAAGATTTAGAGAATAAAATACATGACTAACACGAGAAAATTGGATGACTACTGATGCCAGACTCTGTCTTTGAAGCTGATAAACCTAAAAGGTGAACTCGCAGCTTGATAGCAATGAGGTTAAGCTTGTCAGCATTACAGTGTTGAGTCGACTGACATGTGATACAGTATTTGAGCAATAACATGGTCAAAACAATGGAGTGTGTAAATACACATGACATGAAAAATAAATGTGGCTCATCAAGATTTCTGTGTTCAACCATCTGCAACAACAAATCAACAACATGAAGGAGACACAGCTTTCCCCCACCGTTTTTTCATGAGATGTGTAGATGCTATGCCCAGGAGTGAAGTGTAATGCACTTCCTCTGTTTATGCAGCATGTAGTCCACTGTGGGAACAGGCGAGGCTGGGACTAACGTCTGCAAAAAGTCAAGACGACTTACTAGTGTGCAAGTGTAAGTACGAGAAGGGTCGACTGGCTGGAGCTAAGAGGGTCCTCCTGCTGCCTGCTGGGGACTTTCACTCTCTCCTGTATCGATCCCTCTGTCCACCATGTAATTAGGCCTCAGTGAAAGCAAGTGGGAGAGAAGCAGAAAAGAGGAGGGGGTGTCTAGCAGAGAAAGGCCATTTTTTGTATGTTGTGTCAATAAAGGAAGAAAAGAAAACAAGGGTAGAGGAGATACTGACGGATCTGTTGCTAAACCTCAATATTCTTTGGCTTTTTTGGGCCTCCACAGCTGTGTGGGGTGAAAGCAACGGAGGAACGATCAGGTGAAGGTGGTGAATAGAGCAGTGACGGGACTGGAAAAAACAAAATGTCACTTCTAGCTGTTGATTGATTGGTCAGTTTAGTCATCAGTAGCCTTTTGTTTCCATGGTGGAAGAGGTGGCTTGGGTGAAGGCGTCACTCTGAACTATTGATACGTTTTCGTGTGTTCACATCCATCTGTTCATATTCGTTTTTAGCCCTGACAAACACGGACATAAACAGCCAGACAAGGGTGCATGGAATGGACAAAACGAAAAGATTTTATTGCGAACAATACTCACCACTATGTTGTTTCATTTTCTAAATTACTATAATTGGCCTAATTATGTGCAGTGGTTGAAAACAAATTATATATTTGTTCCTGACTAGTGTTTGAAGGACAAAATGCAACAGGGTTACTCTGCTTGATCAAATTTATCATCAAAGAACTTCACCACTTAACAGTTACATACAAAGATGCTTGTTTGCTCTCTTTTCAAGTGTGAATAAGAAGATTTGTACCACAGCCAAGTCCGCGCATGCAGATGCTGGAGCCAGCAGCTGAATGCTTAGCTTTGCACAAAGATGGAAAACAAGGGAGGGCTAGCTACTCTGACTCTGTCTGAGAGCAATTTACACTTTTCTTTTTGTGACTTTTCGATTTTTAAGGCTTAAATGGCTGAAAAGTGAACAGAAAGACCTGACAATGTTGTTTATTTTCTCATCTAACTAAGTACTGTGTGAGTGAGTCTCATCTACTGAGTATTTTTAAAAGGTGCACCTTTCTAAACAAATACGGTGTACACCCATCAGGCATAACATTGTGATCACCTAACTAATATTGTGTTGACCCCCCTTATATGGTCAGAAATGCTTTAAACCATTGGGCATGGACAAGAGGACCTCTCAGGATGTTCTATCTGGTCTGGCACCAGGACATTGGCACTGGATTCTTTGGGTACTCTGGCTTGTGCAGTGGGGCCTCTGTCAATCAAACTTGTTCCACTGCATCCTGTTGATGCTTGATCAGAATGGGGTGTAGGACGTTTGGAGGTCAAATCAACATGTTGGGCTATTGTCATGTTCCTCAACATGTTCCTGATTGTTTGATGTTTTTTCCATGTGGTGGGGTGCATTTTCCTGTGGGGGTAGGCCAATGGCGTTTGGGATTTCCATTTGCATGAGGGAGTGTGCTTGTTCTGGGAAAATGCTGATTTGGGTGTCTAAGTCTCATCAACATGGATGGCAAAATCCAAGGTTTTCCAGCAGAACACCACATAGTACCAATATGATCAATGCTATTCACTTCACCTGTCAGTGGTCATAATGTTGTGGCTAATTTGTGTATGTACTGTAACATATCAGATGTATCTGACCTTGTGACTTACCGTAGTTCTTTAATACCTTTATTTGATAGTCAGTGTTTAATCTTATATTGAACACCTGCTTCATGTGGTACTAAATTCAAAAAATGCTCCTTTTGTCTACACAATGTAGGATATGTGTTCAAAGAGCACATCTGTTATGACGATGTTACGGCGAGCCTCTACTGAGGACTTTCTTACTAATTAACATAAACATTAGGTTGCACTTTTTTGAGGTCTCTATAGGTTTTTTAATTGTATGACCTTAATGTCATTTTCTTCCATGTGAATGAGGAGAGTTCAGTCGGCTCCTGGTTGCTTGTTTCTCTGTTTTTGTGTTGTTGTTTTTTTCTCTGTTCCCTATGGAAAAGGACATTTTATGTGTAAAAAGCTTTGCAGTTTCCCTTGACACAGTCCACTACATGAAATTGCTGCAAATACATCCCACCAGTGCAGACGCCACTTAGTGAATTCCTTGAGGTTAGCAGACATGTATTCTTACACAGCAGTAATGGTTTAGGGAGGACAAGTGGAGGAATTACTGCAGGTGCTTTGTTAGTAATGCCAGCTGATGAAATAGAAGTAATTTAATGCATACAGCCATTTCTGTTAATCTGGTCCATGCTAGTTGAGCTTGTTTCTTTCATTTTTTCCTCTCTCAAGTCTTAAGCATGGTTCCTTTGAAGGCTGCTGAGTCACTTTATACCATTTGTTCATACAGTGAAGACATGCACCATTACTGTTGTCAGCATCATATTACTGCTTTTTTATTCTTGATAGAGTATTATTTATAAGAGGATTTTGTGCATCTAATGGTACACAAATTTAGGAAGCATCAAATTCAGGTCGTTATAATCAGTCCAAAAAAAGCACAGACTGCACTGACTTAGTGATGCAAACATTTTAGAATGATGTATTTGAATCTATATATCCTTGTGAGCAACACTGAATGGAAAAATAAGATCTTTCACTGTTTGGGACACTTTCTAAAATCTAAATTGTACTAAATTGTGTTTTCCACAATGTTCCCCATTTTATATTTGCTGTTCCAGTACTGAAGGAACTCTTATTTCTGTTTTGGTTTGCCACAACGCAGGCTGAGCTCAAAGCAAGTGACAAAGTAAACAAAACACACCAAAGGATATCACACGTTTTAAATCTTCTGAGAATTCACCTGTCAGAACACAATTATATTACACTAGCAGCTAATTATTGCCAAATTAAACATAATAAAAGGGTCGATTTACATAACAGGCATTGAGGTGTGGACTGATACCGGAGGTGACTAGTGTGAATTCAGCAATGAAAATTAGACACCTTTTTAGTCATGCAGCTTCATTATTCATTCATTGAGCTTCTTTATTTATTCAAGGGTGCTGATTTGGTAACAATTCTTCTTCTTCTTCTTTTTCTTCTTCTTCGTCGTCGTCTTTTTCTTCTTCTTCGTCGTCGTCGTCGTCGTCGTCGTCTTCTTCTTCTTCTTCTTCTTCTTCTTCTTCTTCTTCTTCTTCTTCTTCTTCTTCTTCTTCTTCTTCTTCTTCTTCTTCTTCTTCTTCTTCTTCTTCTTTCTTGTCCTCCTCCTCCTCCTTCTTCTTCATTAAAACAAATTTACAGGCAAAACTTTTTTCTGTGCATGTAGATATTTCACATCAAAGAAGATTTGCTTCTGCACTCTGAATATACCATAAAATCTATTACATCATGTTCTAACTTATGCTGATATTAAGCAGTGGTATGTATTCATAGGCATCTAGCGATCTCATTGGGAGATGTGGACTAATTTGAGGTTTCTCAACCTTTTGTAATTTAAGGGCCACTTTTGATTGTTTTAAAAAATAATTCCAGAGGACTACCTTGTAAATGAGAAAACTTACAAAATTTAATTTTAAGAGGAGAGAAACATACTGGGCTCTGTGTTGTCAGTGGTAATGATCAAAATAAATATTCTGCTTACCCTCAGTGAGACACTTGAGCTTACTTCTGGGAAATAATGACATCAATTTGTGGTGAGGTGGGTGAGAGCGAGGTAAAAAACACTTTGTAGCATTCAAGGTTGCTTTCAGTTATTGCTTGTTCCTTTGATTTTGTGACTGTCGCTATTGTGGGAGAATTTTTTATGTAAATAATCTTGAATGCCATTTAATCTGCATAGCCAGTTCAATGTTATGCAAGCGGATTTAGAAGCACAGTTTGCTGTAGCACCTGAACAGCCTGAAATTACATATAAGAAGACAGAAAAAGGTAATTGAGAGCCCTTATGTGATTCTGAATGGACAAAGAATTCAGAACAGAGGCTCTTCCCTCGAGAGGCAAGCAGATGTCCCAAAAACACTGGGTTGATGTCTGCACTGGGTCAACTTAATCTGACCTTTCTGCTTTTGGGGTATAGAGGACTAGTTCTGTAGTATTTGGTGTGGGTATATAGTTGTTGTGCCATGGGTTGTTGGCACCAATGAATAGAAAAGAGTGTGTCCATAAAACTGTGTGATGTCATGTGTTTCTCAGTTCATAAAAAGAGCAGCTCAGCTTGCGGTGCTCCGTCTGTCTGTCGTAATAAACCTCAACAGCGTACTGAGGACTCAGACTTTGCCTCATAACTGAGTTCGACTGAACCGATTGTAAGCATTGAGAAAATCTTCAACACTACAGAAAAAGCTTGAATCACATAAATAGGTGGTGGTGACAGGCAACGGAAATTTGATTTCCCATTTTAATAGAGAGGGCTTTTGACTGGCAGCCAGTATTGAGTTGTGTGAACGGAAGCTTCAGGCTGCTGGATGCTGATAGTTCCATTAGTTCATTTTCCAACACAGTGGACAGAGCCATGTCTTCTGAAGCAGAGTCCACTGAGAAAGGGTCCAAAAATCCGAAATGTTCTGTGTTGTGGGTCCTCTGGGAAGTCATCTGCAAGTGTTCAAGACAACTGAGTCAAATGCTGAGTAAAAGCTCTGGATATGTTGACATGAGGCGAGGCTTCCAAAGTTTCACTTAGGAGTGAAAACATGTCAGATGGTTCTTCCTTGACCCTTCTGCTACAAATAATAAGTCTGCCAAAACAATAATAAAAAATGTAACCATTATGCAGTATCATAGTGCAATTGCCACTGGAGCTATCCTTCATGTAAAGCCCCATAACCTGCAGCACATTTTCATCTTTTAGGTTTTATTTAGGCCTTAAAAGTCCAACCGGCAGGATGTCAGTAAACTTTAAGATGGTGGTTCTTTTGAAAGGAAAACGTGATGAATAAGAGGTCTGACACTCAATGTTCCAAATGATGTGTCAAAATAATTTGAATACATGCAAACGTGGGACTACTTAAAATCTCTTTTTTTTATTTAAACAGCATGGATATCATTCAGACTGACATTTTTGGAAACATCATTCCATGGTCAGTCATGATTAATTAAAGCAACATCTTGTGGTGCATCACTGCTACCTTACACACACACACACACACACACACACACACACACACACACACACACACACAAACTGTATTAAAAACAGATTTATGAAGAAATCAAATGGAAGAATTTAGAAACAGCATTTATTTAGCCACAGAGTTTTGTATTGTTTCAATGTTCCTGAAGAGTTATTTAAGGGAAAAGATAATCAGAAATGTTAAATGTCATTTCAAAAACTATAGAAATCAAATCCCAACTCTCCCATAATTTCGAATAGGTTCATTCACAGCACTTTGTTTTCAAATGTGGAAAAGATTTGTGTCACCTGAAGATACGAAATGATGATGAAACTCCTCATTACTTAATTTCTGTCTCTGAGTGTAAAAGCAACTCAAGATGTAAGTTATAATACAATAATGAGACTATATGAACAATTTCACTCACCACCTGTTGCATTAATCACCTACTCTCTTGTGTGGGCAACATTATCTATAGGGTAACAAAAATAGGTTTGCAGAGAAACAAAATACAAAATGCACTCTTGATGAATAATATTCAAGCAACTTAGATAAGAATATGAAGAGCACTTTGTTAGAAGAATTGTGCTTATGTTGACAATTATTCTTATTAGGTAATCACTGAGTGACTGTCAGGACTTTAAGTCTACATGTCAACAACCATGATTGTAAAGATATGAATCACCATAAAACATTCCAAACTGTATGTACTCACAGTAAAGAACATAGAGAACTGACCCAGTAAGATTGTGTAAGTGACACTTATCTTATGCTGACTCTTGACGTGTGAGGACGCCCTGTGTTACATGATTGTTTACCAAATAAAAAGAGCCAAGGACAGAAGGACTGTCAGAGAGCTGGAATGCTGTAGCGATGCATACTGCAGAGCTGTAGTGTCCGTTCTCTCCTTGTGCGCAAGTAAAAGACCTGAGCTCGTGAGTACTGTCTTCCTTCCTGTGCTGTGTGTATTTTCAGGTTTTAGACTTATTAGATGGACTGACATCAGCCCTTGGTCACCATCAACACAGTGTTTTTTGCAGATTGGTCTAAAGCATTTGGCACAGCTGATGCTGCTACTCTTATGAAGAGGCTGTAGATAGCCTCATAATTACATGTCTAACAGATCTCAGCTTGTAGTTGGGCTACTTTAGGAATGAGCTACTCCCTCTAACCAATATCCCCAAGGGTCTATCTTAGGTCCTGTTCCACTTGTCTTTTATTTAAATTAAGTATTGTTTCACTTGGCTAATAGTTGTGTCCATCTTTTTGCTGATGACACAGTCCTATATTGTAAATTTCAGACTTTATAGTATGGCCGCTAAGCTTTTAACAATCTCCAAGGAGCACTTTTTGACTTGAAACTTGTTTTAAATATAGATCAACCAAAATAAACGTTGCTCTTCAAATAAACACCAGACTATTTTAGTTGTACAAGTGCGATTATTGACTGAACTAGAATTGAGCGAGTCAATAATTACAAGTATTTGGGTCTTTACATGAGCTCACATTTCAGTTTCAATTCACAAACTGTGAGTATCAATGGCTAAGACTTTTGTTTTATGTCTCGTTAGTATTCTATCTATCTTTTATTTCTCACTTGAAGATGTGGAACTTATCCAACATGTTAAGCAGATATGCTTTAGTGGCAGATTCCATCTATAGATACTGAGCTTGAAAAGTCTGTTGGATATGCTGCATCATTCTCATGGACACATTTACAACAAATTGTAAATTTGTTGTGGGGCTTATTAATTTCAATGTCCCTGAGTACATTCAGAGAATTCCTTTTGGTAATAGCATTAGCTGTATAGTGTACATTTTAGAAATGCCATTCTTGATTTATACAGTGATAGTCAATTAATACCAGAATTTGATGTGTTATTGTCTTGTTTCGACTTAATTCATGTTTTTTGATGAATGTCTTGCCTTTCTTTTCTTTTTTGACCTTTAACTGTTTTTAGTTTATATTCTAATTCTATGGTTTTGCAATTTAACACAAAAAAATTTGTAAAAGAGGACCCCAGTACCTCAACGTGTTATTTAAGAGTGTAAATGAAAAAAGCAGTTATATTTTTTAGCAAAACTTAATGCAATATGAATATAAAAAGACTGCATATAAAAGAACATGTCATGGCTAGTTTATTGCCTTGACCAAACCACTTATTTGAGCTATTCCAAGAAAATGAAATTGCAGTGCCAAAGATGTCTTTATAGCAAAATGAAAGCAAGTAAAGTCCAGAACAGTGATCCAAAGTGATCCCTAGAGTGGAAGTGCTGGATGCTATGTTTTACAGTACTTATGATTGTAAAACAAAATGACAGCAGCTTATATAACCAACATATAGCATGGGCATGAGAGAAGAACTTGATCAAGGCTAATTAACAGAAAATCAAAACACTGAGGAGGTAGAAGAGCTCCTGAGACTTGGAAAAGAAATCAAGTGCTGGAATAAAAAATGAGAGAGCTGCACTGGAAAACATCCCTGGACATTTGTACATACTGGACATCAATCTATACCCCAATGACATTCCTCACATTATGGATGGGAATCATGTATGCCCAATTAGGTATAAAATGTAAATAATTTATTCTAACTCATTTCAAAATGCTCAGAAAGATATCTGTGAAATTGGTGGTAAAATAAGATCTGGGTTATCGAGGGGGGAAAACATCTATTTAAGACAGTTAAGGATTAGAATATTCACCTCTGCCAACTACACTGGAAGGAGATGATGCTGACAGATTGAAAAGCTTATTTGGCAGGAATTTGGTGAAAAGGCAGCAGTTTGAGGATTAATTCTTTTCCATTTTGATCTCAGGTTCAAATTTTCATTAATAGATTTTGGCCTTTTGGCCATTTTATCTTCCCATGGAAAAGTCCAAAGCTGGGAGACAGTGCAGTTACACTGAGTTATACAAACATGGTACGTTGCTGGAAAATCAAACACAAACACACTAAAACCTGTCAGATGCCAAAACATATCACATGCCAGTTTTCTCTGCCTTTTTGGCACCATGTGAATTTAATTTCCCGTTCAGTTTCAGATTTTCTTCCTCCAACCGGCATTTCTTGCATAAGAATGTGGGAAGAGTGAGACAGCTAGAGTAATGTTTATTCACATTAAAATGTTGCTATTTATTCTGGATCTCAATTAGCCGTGACCATTTCTGCCCACTGAGACCACCAAACAGCAGATGTTGTGTGTTGAGTTTAAATTCTTTTAATTTGATGTACAGTCTCTTCAGAATGTACTGTATGTGGGGTACTTCACTTCATTTGCACTTCAAAATTTATTTAAAAACCAAAAACTTGCATTTACAAAATTACATTTATTTACTAAATTCACGAGTTTATTCAACATTTGTTTATGTATTGCTTGTAATCAATGCTAGGTCAGTTTACCTCAAAGGTTCTTTTATGTGTATCAGTGTGAAATAATTCCTTTCTTCATATTTAAGTTTACTTATTTGAGTAAATGTACATGTCTGGGTGTGTTTTAATTCAGTCCCTTCTTTTTCTGGGATTGGATTAAAAATTATCAATAATTACAGATATTGACTGATATGAAATATCTAATCATGGTACATTTTCAGCTGTATCACTCAGCACTAAGTCAGGATCATCTGTATTATGTCATAACAATCTTAATATCTTGAAAACTGTGTTGCAGTGTAACAGCCTCGGTGACTGTGCTGTATTAAACAGCCGCCTCAGTAAAGACTTTTCTGTACAGTTGTCAAATCTACAGTCTTTCCCCCCCATAAGCAGCTTTGGGACAGTGACAGCAAGGTCTTTCTTTTTCTCAGTTGAACTCAGTCTTCCACTTGCTGCTGTACACAAGGGATTTCTATTGAGCTAATGATGCCACATGAGGATAAAAGGAATGTGCCTGAGGAAAACTACACTACACTTTTCCACAAACCGGAGAATAACTACACTAAAACAATATCACAGACAGCACACAGAACTAACTCAGCAACATGAGTTATTTTTGGACTGATTTTCTCTCCTCTTGAATGTAGAAGCTGTAGACAGTCTGTCTAATGTAACATGGAGATAATAATTGATTGGTGCTGTGGATTTTTTGCACATCACTCTGCTCAGTGAAGTTGGAGCTCCAATTGTGGAAATTTTACCACTGCATATTAAATCATTGCTTATAATTGATGCAGCTTTACATACATCTTAGACACATTAGGTGGTAAGTGTTAAATATGGATCACATCTGCCTTTACCTAATGTTACTCTTGCAACAGTTTAACAGCAGAGAGCCTGGTTCTCAGTGAAACCTGCCTAAATAAATACATGTTAAGGCTAAGTCAAGCTTTTTATTCGGTCATTATCAAGCCAAATGTTAAAATGCTGGCATGAAATGTGCAGTGCTGTCCATTGGATGTGAACAAATGAGACAATAATGAAAATACAGATGGCCTCATTCTGATGCAACAATCAGGTAATGGAGAAAGTAAGACTCTGTATAATGTGCAAGAATAATAGATAAAAAGCAGTGTGCAAGACACATGCCGAAATGAGTCTGTCATCATGAAAATAGAATTAGAGTAGAGCTTCATTCGGCTTCCAGCGGAAGAAAATGAGGATTAGCTGCTTTTCACTCATGAGTCATCGTGCCTCGATGGTATTACCAATCATTATGACAGTCTTAAATTGATTTCACCTGGCTTGATGCTTGTTAAGGCACAAATCAATGGCTGATGAGCGCCGCAAATGAAATCAGGTCATTGATTAATTTCCTGATATTTGAATAATGCCTGAGAAGTGCCACTTACTCACTAATCTAATAATGAGATTAAATTTTCCTTTATCATCGGCGCAGTGGGACCTTGTTTGTGGACTTTTTTTTTAAAAGAAATTCTCTCCTGTGAAATTTTTACCAATGAAAGTTGCTTTATACCTAAAAAAGGTTAGCTGTACGAGTATGCAGATGGTGATATGTGAGTGAATGGATCTACTGAGGTATATCAAGCCTCCACTTCTTGTAAAAATTATTAGACTCAGAGCCCTGTTTCCCTTTAATTTGCACAATGTGGGCTATATGGGCATCTTCAAGTGCACCTTTGTTTCATTTATGTGTAGCATGTAGAGTAAAAGAGCAAGGAAAAGTTGAATTTAGATTGTGGTGATTAATAACAATGCTCTTTGCCGGTCATGTCAGTGTTGTCATTGCTCTGAAGCTGCTGTGCCAATCAAAGTGATGCAACAACAGCAAAACATACAAAGAGATGGCTTCTCTGGGAAATCATATTATTGTCTACACAGTGCAAAGTGTTGCAACATGAACACAAAGGACCTTGAATCTGTAGCCAGAAACATACGGTGTGTGTGTTTCTTTCATTTCTACAATGATGGTAGAAAATAATCATAATAAAAATGCTGATGAAGCCATTTAAATGACAGTGTTGTTGGGCAAATTACTTGAAAATAGTTCCATCAGTTGCTTTTTAACTCCAACTTTTGTCCCCCAACTCCAACCTTGAACTGAAATCACCCAGACTCCCTTGTCTGGGTGACAAGTGAGTCTGTTTCCTCTTGTTTACCATCTTCAAGAGGAAAGCAACACAATAAACAGGCAGGTTTACAATTTGGAAGAATTTACTGACCATCCAGCAGCAGCTAGCTTAGCCTCAGTGGCAGCACACCACTCTCCATCAGTCCAGACCTCCTCCCCGCAACTCCCTGCTGCAACAAGCTAATGCATACAAAGCTGATCCCACCATCCAGCCTTAACTCCCAGTAACATGATGTAGAAAAGAGTCTGGCAGTGCACTTGTTAAAGAGCCCCAATTGATCACCATAGCAACACCTAGACAGGCAGGCTCCAGGAATCCCTACGCCATGCAGAGGACAGTCTCCCCAGAGGACGCTGTGAGAGAACTACCCAAGTGAGCCTCTTGTGAGCACAGATGACAGAAAGTGGACAGTTCAGTTTACTGTCACAGAGACACTCGTCAAAGTCCATATAGGAAAGTCTCGCCACTCAGCAGCAGGTTGTTTCAGGTTAACAAGACCAGGTCACTATTTCAATCGGAGGAGAGTCACAACTACCAATTCAGTGATTATTAAGACATAAAATGGAATCAACAATCAAATCTGATTTAATTTTTTAAAAAAAACTTAAAATTTTTTGTGGTTTTGTCCCACAATAAAGTTGCACATACTTTTCGTACATATGTGCACAGTTTTGCAACACTGCACTTGTGTTAGTACAGCAACAAGGATTTAATCTGTAGATATCTCTTCAGGATTCTTTAAGTGGCGAGTCTCTCAATTACAATATCTCTGCTGTAGTGTCATTATATTGGAATTAAGAAGCTACTGTTACTATTTGGGTTTGTGCTTCTTGTTTACCATTTTAGTAATGAGGATTAATCCCCTGTTTTAGGCGGCGCACTCTCTCTTTATCAAACAAAAAATTGCCACTTTGCCTCGAAAGAAAGATGTAAACAAAGCTGGAGATTCATCTGAGATGAACTACGCCTCCCCTTAGAAACTGACGACAGTGTTCATTATCACAGTGTCGCCTTTTTAAAATGCAGTAAAGCCGATGTGTGACCTCAAGTTCACAGTTTGACTTATACGCTACATAGAACAGCCTTCATATCAGCGTGCTACAAATCAGACTTAACCCCTGGAACTGTCTCTCTCAAACTGAATAAATAAATTCAAAATATTATTAAATACTCTAACACATAGGGAGAAAAAAATCATACAAGACAATCATTTCTATTATTGACATGTCAGATATCGACTAACTGTAGAAATGCTATTTAAGAATCCTCCCAATCAGCACACTAATGTTTAAGCTATATATAGAGTCTAATACTGTGATTGACTGAGTCTATGAGCACGATCTGTAACATAATATGACCACAACTGACTCATAAAACCTACATATCACCAAATTTGAACAAAAAAAAATCTGAATCTTTCCAACTAACAACAAAAATTAAAGTCTAAATAAAATACCACTACAGCATCTCAACCAAGCAGCTCTTAGATCCGACCAGAGTAAAACATTTCCCATCCTGCCCTGAGGTCATGCAGGTTGCGAGCAGCTGCGGTGCCTGTCTCCAAAAACTGCAACTGCAATGCAAGTCGGGATCAAGTCGGACAGAAATCTAATTGGCATGCATTAGATTTCTGACACGCAGGATTGATGAGCAGCTGTAATCTATACGTCTTCCACATGAACAATAGAATGCCACATAACTGACCGGTCTGCTGTGTGCAGAGGTGTGTGTGTGTGCACTTGTTGTGTTGCAGCCTGATGTTGCTTGCATCAGGAGAAGGCAATGCGTAATGTGACTGCACTCTGGTGGCATTTCTCAGATCAGAGGCTGCAGATTTAAAAACACATGTGTCCTGCTGCATTTAGACAGTTAGAGGGATTTAATAAACTGAAAGAGAAGCTTTTCAAACAATGTAAAGCAGCCGCTGTACAGAAATTATAAGAATCATTCATACTTATTTATAGATAAATGCAGATTGTATTGGTGACATTCAATCATTTTAAACATTTCTGCATCTTATGCTCCTAGAATTTAGTTTTCTCTTGCTGATAAAATCACCAAAGTGGACTGATGCTGCACCAATAACAGATGAGGTCTCTGAGACATTTATTCTCAGCACAAAGTCTAAGAGCCAGTTTCCACCAAAATACCAACTATTTCAAGGTCAGGAAAATAGTGAGGTCAGAATGCTGTTTGTGCTCGTCATTGTGCAGCAACAGAAAAAGAACCCTATCTCTTTCTTTCAATTTAGATGGCACATTATATATTCTCAGCGGACGAGATTCATTTGAGCTGTTGCCAGCAGTCGCACAGGTTATATCATGCTGTTACATCTGTCTTTTTGGCAGACTTTCCTGAGCTTAGACAACCACTGATACCTTGCATTAAAGTTCTGACAGAAATTTGGGAACATATTCACACCTTGTGGCTGTGCTATGACCCACGTTTAAAAAAACAACTTATCACAATACAAGGTGAAATGACCCACACTGGTGGTATGCACATTTATGACCGTTTTTGAATTAAATTTAGGAACTATTGTATTCCTTGTACAATCTGATATACACTGATATCATGTAGGCTGATGCAGATTGCAAAGTTTTACTAGTACAAGGTGACTTGCAAAAAACTTTCACGATGCATTTTACACAATTAAAGCTGCCTTTAAGAGGAGCGCTTAAAACCTACTTTTAGGTGTCCTTCACCTTAAAACCTGCCCTCTGGTTACTTTCGTGGCACCCATATAAAAATGTCCTCACTAATGATGTTATGATAAAGTTGCATTCCAACAGAAGAACTTCTTACATGTTGTCATTTTGAAAATTATTAGTCCTACCAGATTGCGGAATGGTGTTTTTCCTCATCAATAAAACGTTAGTGGGTCTCAGTCAGTTGACTGAAGTCACATACACCGATCAGCCACAACATTATGACCACTGACTGGATACATGAATAACATTGATCATATTGGTACTATGTGGTGTTCTGCTGGAAAACCTTGGATTTTGCCATCCGTGTTGATGAGACTTAGACACTCAAATAAACATAGTCCCACAACAAACACACTCCCTCATGCAAATGGAAATCCCAAATGTCACTGGCCTACCCCTGCAGGAAAATGCACCCCACCACATGGAAAAAACATCAATCAGGAACATGTTGAGGAACATGACAATGGCCCAACATGTTGATTTGACCTCCAAACTTCCTAGACCCCATTGTGATCAAGCATCAACAGGATGCAGTGGAACAAGTTTGACTGACAGAGGCCCCACTGCACCAGCCAGAGTACGCAAAGGATCCACTCCACTGCCAATGTCCTGGTTCCAGACCCCATAGGACACCCTGAGAGGTCTTCTTGTCCATGCCCAATGGTTCAGAGCATTTTTGAGCACATAAGGGGGATCAACACAATATTAGACAGGTGGTCATAATGTTATGCCTGATCAGTGTGTACTCTTACTACTCCTTATGTTTCTCAGACTTGAGAAATGTTAATAGCCAGTTCTGACAAAAAAAAGTGTATTAATGCCGTTTTAAATGTTTTGCTTTCAAGGAAAAACATACTGAACATTTAATTTCTCAACTAACAATGAGAAGAGAACATTTTTACCACTGTGGCAAGCTATCTATTTTCCCCATCTGGCTACTGCTAAACTATTAAACAAAATTCATGGGAAGTCCCTAACTACACATGTTCAGCCCTGTTATTATAGCTATTTAAACATGTATTAACCCTTTTGCAAAATTAATGCTAATACCTTGTGCGGTAATCAACCGGGAATCTGCAGAAACGTTCAAACTCAGGCGGTTCATTATTCTTGAAAACATCTGAAAAGCAGTTCCACACATCGCTCAGGAGCATTACGACAATTTATTAGGATCTTGTAGCTCTTTTGCAATGCAGCACACTGAGGCAAATGAGTGAAGTGTTTTCTCAAAAACAGTCAAATCACAACAAACTTTCTTTTTTTCATGTTTACAGGAGCTCTCTGGAGAATCTATTAGCAACCAATTCACAAGCCAGAGGGCATGAAGTTGTGCATAAAAATAACATATTTGCATGTTCAGCTCAAAACAGCAGAAGGCCCTGCATTTATTGTTGCTTTGTGTGTAAGTTCCCGCATCAAAAAACAGATTAGATTACTTGTCAGTAAGGTCTTTATTTTTGTTATATTGTCTTAAATTATACAGGGTCAAGACCTTTTTATCACACGGTTTGAAAATTCTCAGAAATGGTATTGATCCAAATCAGGAATCCTCTATATTGACATTTGAACCAAAGGGCCAAATGTTTTTTTATTCATTAAAAAACATCCATAAATATGTGGAAGCATTTCTGAGCAGGTTCATTTCCTCTGGAATTAACAAATAAATGACATGCCTGACTGAGATATGTCATAAGCCCCCCAATAAAATGAGTAAAAGATGGTCTGGGTGCATCTTATAAGTTTACTGCGGACACACAAAGACTGTCCAGAAAAAAAGATAATTCTGTAATCATAAATTCATCATTTTCTGTTAGTTCTTCACTGCATTCTTTGTTATCAGAAAAGGCATACCTCTGGTTGGAAACTTATTGAACCTCCCCTGCAGATGCTCAACCTCACACGATAACTCCTACATGGCTTTGAACATCATTCATCTTTCCAGTGTACAAGTGGAGTACAATTCAAAGTGGCTGCTTTTTCAATAATGCATGTACTTACACTCAAATGAACATTCTTGGCCCATGGGATCAAATTACATACAGTGCTGCGCTCAGCGTGAGGACGTGACGTCAACATCTTGGTTTTTCAGAAGTGCAGCTTTGACTGACAGAGTACATAAATTGATATAATCATCTGCTGAGATATACAGTGTGGATAATCAACGACGAGTACGGAGGAGAACTTACATTATTTACACAAAGGGGTTGGTTTAGTGAGGATGTGCTCTGGTGAAATCTACTGTTAGTACTGTTAGGCAGAAATGTTCCTGATGGACAATCCCATTGATAGCTGATAGTAAAATAAATTGAAGAAAACTGAAAAACGTATTTGTTAATTAAAAATCTGTAAATAAAATGTCACAGCCAGTGTGTCAAATTATCCACTCTTGCAATTTAATATCCATATATGATATGATACAAGTTTAATTGAGTTGTAGCTTCGATACGACATTTAAAACAAGGTGAATCAGCTGTTAAACTTACTAATTGTGTCTTTATTGAACAAATTCAATTATGACACGGTATCTATACAACCATGTCTCCCATTAATAACAACAATCTGCCACAACATTGAAACCACCTGACAAATATTGTGAAGGTCCTCTTTGTGCTGGAAAAACAGCTCTGACCCAACAGATCATGGACACAGAACCTCTGGGCATATAATGTGTGATGAATCAAAGAATAATAAGTCAGAAAACAACTAATAATAAGGCATGTTGCTGGTTACGCAGGTATTTGTTCTTGGGAGTCTGTCTACTTCACCTTATGTGATGCTTGGCACTGGTAAGTTGGCAGCGGATCCTTCGGGTCCTATGGGTTGCAGGGTTGGGCCACAGTGGATCGGACTTGTTCAAGTGCATCCCATTGGTGCTCACATGAATTGGGGATCTGGGGAATTTGTATTTTAAAGCCTTGAGCTCTTTCCAGTGTCCCTGAAGTCATTTCTGAGCAGTTTTTGCAATGTGGTCACATTGTCCTGCCAGGGTAGAATACTAGGACCCAAGGATTCCCAACAGGCGCATAACATCATACAAAGATAATATTACTGTTGTGGCTGATTGGTACATGTTCCAACTAGTTTGCATTAGCCGACTTATCTTCCTCCCAAATAATCAAATTGGACGTTTTTAGTAGCCATGACCACAGTCTTTCTCTAATGTGAAACCAAAACCCAGTTGGTGATCCTAACACAACCACAATTTAATTGGCATGAGCTGAACACAATCAGTAAATCCAATTCTAATTCCCCAAATATGGCAAATGTTAAATATCTGAATACACTGTCAATGTTCATCAACATGCATCTACTTTGGACAGGACCTGACAAATACATCTACTGAAAAATGACACAGAAAGGGTGAATTAGGGACTCCAGCTATTTATACTGTAGAGATTATTGTTTGATGCTCACACATATTTTTTTTCTGAATACAGTTGCTGGGTGTTAGAATAAAGACCTGTTTTAGTTGAATAATCACACTGATATGCAGCACACCACTGTAGCTGTGACCTGATAGTTGCAGATTTATGGATAGCTACTGGCAAGGCATATCGAGCAAGGAATATGAATGAGAAAATCCCTCTTTTCCATCCACACTTACTGTCAAGGTGCCTTTTAGGCCCCTCAATTAAGAGACATATAATAGAGACTGTGGCTGTTTGGGCAGCTGCCAGATTTGACTGTCTGCATGACTGTCCAGTACAACTTTAAGAAGCTAATTTACACTCTTCCTAATATGAAACAGGTTGTTTTGTGACAGGCACATTACCAGTAAAACAAAACAACACTGTGGAGTGGTATGACACTGTAAATTAGTTACCTGTAAGTTATACTTACACTGGACTAATGAATGAATGAATGAATGAATGAACATTCTATTTTTGCGTCTGCTCATTTACACGACCCATCCCTCATTATTATGAGCGATTTTTCAGAAACGTATATTAACTAACAGCAAACAAAACCTCCTGCTACATTAACCGCCGTTCTCTAAAATCAGAATTGTCCAAACACAGACATGAACCAAGATATCAGTCAAACATAAATCATGAACTTTCCAAAAATAACACTTTGGGCAGTATTTCACACTCACACACAATACTGTGCGACAAATATGTAAACAGAGTCCAGACCCAAGACTTAATACACAACTGCAAACAAGACAAACACCACATCTGCATCCGTCAGTGCCATTTTATATCCAGTTCACATATAACAGTCAACGATCCATACTGAATAGAAACTGAGGGTTTTATCTACAATATGCTGCCATTCTAGTCATTGAAGTACATTCAGAAAGTGCAAAAACATCAAAAAAGTATTCAAGAAATGCTCCAGTCTCAATACCTATTATATGTCAAGTTGGTCCATGAACTTTTAAAGACAATATTTATTGTAAATCCTGATATGAAGGACAATATAAATAAAAAGGCACTTTTATTCTCCACCTCATTCAGCTCTCAATATTCACAGATTCTTTCATCTCCTGTCACACCTCCATATCTTTCACATTTTAATGTGTGCACACTGACTGCTTTTGACTTTTAGTTAAATTATAGCTTATTTCTCATATTTATCATTTTCTTGAACAAACAATAGGTTCTTTATACTCCTGAGTTTGGTTCTAACTGTTATTAAATAGCTAGAACAACACACCTACTCTGAATTTCACCACTTTTGAAACACATTTGAAACCAGATAAAAAGAGAAGAACTAGTTTAGCATAATGCTGCTGATTTCCCTGTTATTCACTCCTCCACAACCCATTTTAATTTTTTTTCCTATTATTTGTTTGACTTGCTCATTGATCTAATGAAAGAGTGATTCCATCCCTGCTGACTTTGAAGTTCACCTCTAATAATTTCTAGTGTACTAATTATTATTCCTGCTATTTCGCTCCAGCTGTGTATACTTAAGTGAAACAAGTAATTATAATGAGGACCTGACCTCATCAGAAAAGGAGTTAGAAATCCTCAACAGCATCACCAGAGCAGTGCGGCTGATAGTAATTACTGTTTAAGTGCCTCCATGTAGTGTGTCCCTCTCCAAGCTGATCATCTGATACTTTTCCCTGGATTCTCTTTTAATGATTCCTAGTTAAATTGTTTCTCAAAACAATCATGGTCCTTTGTGATCATATTTCTATCCTAACAACAGTCACAATCTACATCAAGTTCTTTTAATTTGCGTCTCAACTCTCAGCAATTGCACCACGGAGCGAGCTACTTCCATAACCCTGGTTCTCTGGGTAGCAGAAGCATCTCACTTATCTCACAATGTTCATTTTTATTAACTAATTAGGTAAACCAATAACAACTGCAGACAGAAACACATGATTATGACTGGTGGTCCATTTTTTTCTAACATTTTTACTACTACTTTTGTACCAGAGGGAAACTAAACATTAGACAAGAGAATGTGATACACCAGCACTAGCTGCAACCTGGAAAGGTTTAATACAGACTATAAGGGGTCAGCATTACTAAAAGACGATCTTGTCATTCGTTAAAATAACCTTTAGAAAATAAAGTGTTGAGTGCAAACGGATGACATAGCAAACTGAAACGTGCAGTTTTAAAATATTCAGTTTTTCCGCTCGACTCTGAACGTGCTGGGGATGAAGATGAAGATATAAGTCGTAAAGATGATGGAGATCTTAATCTCTTTTAGCATGGGAAAAGCTTAATGTACTTTAGAGTAGTAAGAATTATTATTTTTTGAGTCACCGGGAGAATGTGTGGAACGTGTCACAGTACGGCGCGCAGAATAGAGGACCCAAATGCAGACTCACGAGACAGGCAAGATCAGCTCGGTGACTTTAATAAAAAGAATAAGGACGGACGCTTACGGTCCTTCAGGAAACCAGGGAGGCGCAGGTTTGCATACAGATTCAGGCAGGAGCACGGTGACAAAAACAACTGTGACAAAGTGAAAGAGGACAGCTGGAAATGGGCAGGTAAACATGTAGACGGTGCTAATGGGGGAAATGGGAACAAGCGGGGTGGGGAAGGTGATTCACTGGGAAAAATAGTCAGAAGGTGTCTGGTGGTATTCCTGCCAAATCTGTCAGGGCTTAGGGCTGTCCCACTGTCAGATCATCAAGCCCATGAGGACTCTCTTGCAGACATTTTGACCTCTTTACGCACATTCACAGTCATTTGTCAGCATTTTCTCCAGACTTTGCCCGAGGGAATTACCCGCAGTTCATAGTGTTGTGATGCTAAACACAAGGTTACCAGGGAAACCTGTTTAAAAAAAAAACAGGCAAACATACAAGCCTGAAAAGAGCAACCACTGTTACATGTCGGTCTAAACGCATAGTTTACTGGTGATTCATTATGATGTAGTTGTTTGTCCTCCGGTATGACTAAATGAATTCTAAATATGTTTTCCCCAAAGTGCCTTGGCAACGAAAAACCCACAGTGGCACAAGACATGTTTAGCTGTCATCAAGGTATTGCCCATTCTAAGCATTTAAAGCTCTTGCAGTCAGTCACACTCCATCATTAGGAGGACGGAGATTAGATCTGGGCCATTGGCACTGATTCCTTGTGTGCTCGGGAGCTTGTGCACCCACTGGGAAATTTATGCTATGTGCAGTGAATTTTTAACTTCGTGCCTATT
Source organism: Dascyllus trimaculatus (assembly GCA_024666655.1). Lineage (NCBI taxonomy): Eukaryota > Metazoa > Chordata > Actinopteri > Pomacentridae > Dascyllus > Dascyllus trimaculatus. The sequence continues at coordinate 21,422,879 of CM045464.1, read as the reverse complement.
TTGGAAATATTATTGTTGTCCAACAGCTCTCCCTTAGTTACTAGTTTTTCTAAAAGTTCAACTTTAATCAACAAGCAGTGTGGTACCCTTACTGGCTCTGGGTCACATTATAGCTAACAATGGACATGTCATCATCATCTTGTATAAAAAAATTATGGAAAATGATGTGTTATGTGCAGTATGTGCTGTTTTCTGCTAATATCTTTATGTGGCATTTTACTTGCTTGGTGGTAGAGGGAACTGTTTGTCTTTCCTGTTTTATTTTTTTATTTATGTTGTAGTTGGTTAGAAAAGTGACCAACATACCATCAAGCCTGTGGTGGTATGTTGGTCTTTGCACAGTTTCAGCCTTATAGTGGTCCAGACATTCATTGGAAGAAAGTAAAACTAGTTCCTCTTAATGGAACGCCTCCTGTCGATGGACCAGGGGATGTGGGGATGTGGCTAAAGGTAGAGACAGAGGCAGAGATCATTATGGTGGTACACCAAATCTAATGAAACCTCCACAGAAAATAATATATGATTGAATGATTCTGGTCAGTTTCTAATTAAGAAACCAATTACACATGCAGCTTCAGAAAGGCAAACCAAACAACAAACAAAGGTACTGTAGGTAGCAGCCTTTTTAACAATCTTGTTCATTAAGCACTTGTGGTCACACACACAACCCTTTTGTCTTCAAGTCCAGGAATGTCAGTGTGGACGTGGCCTTTTTATTTAATGGTGAACACGTTGCTCATCACCAAATTGAACAGATTCTGTGAACCTCTGCTGGTTAACCAGTAATTTCTTTTCTATGTCTCTTCAAAAGTTACACCGCGTGCAGAAAGAAAGGACAGTTTAAGTGATGGAACGAGTAAAGGGTCACCTTCAGAGCTTGTCGGATCCTTTAGTTCATCTATCCAAAATTTAATTTATTTTAAATTAAAGTCGAGGGGAAAAAAGTTTTGCTAAATTAATTTCAAATTCATGGTAAATGGATTATGGAGTCTAAGCATCATAGTTAAATCTGGTTTAAGTTTAGGATCTACTTGCTATTTTGACTGCTAATGAGACACATTTACGTGCAGTAGCTGCCTATCAACTGCTGATGTGTTTAAATACTTTACAACTTTTTTATCTATATTTAAGCTGGAACATCACCTTGTTAGCACCATGGTATCCTGTTATTACAGACCAACTATTAAAGCACATCCCGTTCAAGTAATGGGCAAACACAAACCTTGGTGCTGCAGCCAATGCTGAATACAAGTACTTTGAGTGGAGACAGAAACATAGAGAAAATCAAGAATTTGCAAATAAAGCAGAAAAAATGTGCAGACAGAAAAGAGACAGAAATTGATTCAGGAGTCAGTTAACAGAAAAAAATGTAGTCTACAAACACTGAAGGCAGAAAAACCATCAAGGTCTAACTTATTGACATTTGAAGACATCATCTAAATCCAACCAAATTCCAATACAAAGCTCTGGCCTAAGTTAAAATACCTGACAGATGCTTTAGTAAACCATATATACATTAACAACTACATTATTTTATTTGGCTGCTTAAGGGGTGTTCACTTCAGTAAGGTTTTCAGACAGCAGCAAAACTGTACAATCATATGAGTTCTGATCATGATGTTAAAAATGAAATTTGTAATGTCATTGTGTTTGATGGTTCGTGTAACACTTTGCAGTTCTTTGTTCAATGCACACCATCAAACTGAATCAAATAAAAAACTGGTGGGGAACTTTTATCATACATTATTTTTTCGATTCCTCCCCAGGTAGATAATGGTCTCACAGTTGAATTTTAATTGTTCACATTTGGGTTGTTACAACAGGAAAAAAATTACTCAGTATTCCTATTTTCTATTTCTATGCCTTGGGCTTGTTGTTGGACTCATACATACAATCTCTGGTTAGACTGTGCCATTACCATCCTGGGGAGTAGCCTACAGCCAGCTGCGGGCCCAGTAGTACAGGCCCATTAAGTATTATATACTACATCTGAGTATGTAATAATTTATCAGCTACACCATATATGTTAAAATATTATAGACATATTGGTGCAGCATCAGCAGTGATGCGGACGTTGTACTGGAAGTAAAAAGGGAGCTGAGCCGGAAGGCATAGCTCTTACTTTACACACAGTCAGTCTATGTTCCAACCTGCATCTATGGTCATGAGCTCTGGGTAGTACTTGAAAGAATGAGGTCAGTGATACAAGCAGCTGAAATTAGCTTCCGCCATGGGGTGGCTGGGCTTTGCCTTGGAGGTAGGGTGAGGAGCTCGGACATCCAGAGGGAGCTCATAGTAAAGTTATTGTGTCAAAAGGAGTCAGATGAAGTGGTCCGGGCAGCTGATTAGGATGCCTCTTGGGTGTCTTCCTTTAGGGGTTTTCTGGGAACACCCAACTGGGAAAAGACCAGTGGGATAGACAAATGTGTAAAACGTTTGGGTGACTCAAGAAAATGAATGTATGGATGGAAAATATATACAGTATACCAATAATATATTCTTTATATTATTATTGTAATAATGTTGTCCTATTTTTTATTGTCTTTTATTCATTCATAGCCATTCATTCATTAATTCATTCAGTTATTAGCCTGTAGGCTATGACTATTTAAGGATTTGCATCTTAACATGCACACCCATGGGCACTTCTGTCTTGGCAACTCTAGTCTATGTTTAATCTAAATATTTATAACAATGCACTGGCTGATATGTTCACATGTGTCTCCAAACCTCCCAGAATAGGGTAGAAGATAGATTATTGCATGTTCAGATGTGCTACATCTGCTACATTATCCAACTGTGCTACTGGGTCTGTGATTGACCCCCTGAGACTCCTATTGTGCAATCCAACCCCAGGTGCAAAACACAGAAATGGAAATTTTAGTCGGCTTTTGTTGTTGTTGTTGTTGTTTTAAAAACGTAATTCTGCAGCAACAACCCAAAAGTAAGCAATTAGGAATTAAACTGATAGACAGTATCCATTTGTGAAATAATCAACAACAAAAACTGGATAATGAAGGTTTAAAATCAGTTTTTCCATTTGTTTTTATTTTGATTGTGCAAACTGAACAAAGAATTTCATAGACTAAATTTGAAACTGACTGTCTATGCTTTCAATTTCTAGACTGTGTGATTACCATATTGGGTTAAGACACAGCCTTAATCCAATGATGTCATTTCAAAGTGAAGTTTGGGTGAGCCCATGCAGTCACTCTGCTGCAGGAGCTGTGGCGAAGGTGTTGTGGAGGATGTGAAAATGGGAGAAAAAAACTTGAGTGGAGAGGGGTAATATTTCACGGTCCTGTTTTGTCTGGTGGCAGTTATCAGCAGCTGCCAGTCTGATAATTGCTGCTTGAGGCCCAGCGCTACTCCTTCAAGTCTGCACTGACAGCCCAATTCAAGCCTTCAGCAACGGGAGCTGCTGCCTCCTGCTATGTAGCTGTTGGGGTAATGCTGGCTTTTGTTTGATATTATAGCTGAGCTGCTTGTGTCAAGTGCTTACTCAAAAAAGAAAGACTTGCAAAGTCTGTGTTATCCAAAGGACCGAAAGTTTATTTATACATACAAGATATATGTGGAAGAGGTGATACTAAATACCTATAAGTGCACAATACCTATTTGCTCATAATTCTGACAGTGGTCATCATCTGATACCGGCACAAGCTGTATACAGAGTGATATCATACATATTTCACGATGGGTTTAAAAATGCATTGTGCAGTGAGGCTGGTCAAAGTTTTTGTCTGATCATTTGTAAAGTGTGAAACAAGCCAACATACATTGTTGGGGTGTGTGCGTGTGGAGAAATATTAAGGAGAAATAGATTGCCAAGGAGGACCAAAAGAAAAACGACAGGAATTTTCTTTGATTTAAGACCCGGCGTTCCTCTTTGAAGAGTTGTGGCTGTGTTGTGTACAATCAACACGCTCTGTCACTTAGCCACCAGATAACTGATGTTCCACTCCCCTCATAACCAGAAGCTATCAGTCTGGGACTTCTGCTTGTATCTTTCCTGTCGTCTCTCAAGTAAATTACAGCTCAGCAGTTCCAGATAGCTTGATGTTCTTCCCCCTGCCCTCCATCTCTCTCACTCTCCCTCCACCGTCCTTCATTTTGCTCTTTCACTTTCCAATCTGCAGATGGTTTAGGTTAATTTAAGCAACATGTGTGCATCATTAAACTCAGTTATTGTCATTCAAATGTTAAACTATTTTTTTTAGCTTTCTGTTCCAGCTGGTCAAGCACTCTCATTTGCTTAAGAGACTGCTGATTTCATACATTTTTAATTAAAGTTATTGTACCACCAAAAACTTAAAAGGGAATAATGCTACTACAAATCTCTCTTTATTGTTAGACTGTCTCCTCTAAGTATTGATGTTTGCTGAAAAACCAAATGTATATCCTTAATGAGACAGCAGCTGTTGTCTTTGAAAAATAATAGGGCATTACCAATATTACATTAGTTTGTTGGCTAGCTGGTAACTAACTAGTCTGAGTAGATTTCAAGGTTCTGTTTAGCCTGTATTTTTGTGAATCAGAGAGCTCAGGGCAAATTGTCTTTGTCTTTCTCATTGACTAACATGCTGAATGGATAGGAAGGTGGACGCTGAAGCAAAAGCCTATTTCTATTTCTACTGGTGCAAAAAAAAATGGTCTGGAGCTGGCTGATTTTCTGTTGGAGTCTCCTCTTCAGGTGGTTTTCTAACAACCTGCAGCTCTGCCTTCCAAAGAGGAGCCGTTAGTGAGAGGTGACAAAATTGCACCATCCGGGCTTTCATTAGCGACAGCCCCGGCCAGAAATAGAAAACTCAACTGGAATTAATTACACCAAATGTCACATGGCTGAAGATTAGGCTGAAGACAACTCATCTGGCAGGGTAATATGAGAAATTCTTAATAATTAGACCCACAGGAAAAGATCCATCAAAATAAGGAAGCAGAGAACACACAGTACTTTTGATTTAAATGAACCTGTTTGAGTCTAAACAGTGTCGAGGATCGGTGAATGCTTTGTAAGTTAATGGTGGCTGATGTTTTCTGTTGAAGCTGTCACTGAATCTCTCTCAATTAGGTTTCTTTGCAGGGAAGAAATCGCAGCCCAGGTCCCTCATTATGAATCAAATCAAAGTCCTCTTGAAAAAAATTGTTGCTGGAGTATGCCCTGGGTTAATTAGCAGGTTGGTATTAGCCAAGAGGAGTCATTTTGCAGAATATAACTCAATGTTTATTCATCAGTGTACAAGTTAATTATTCAACCTAAAAGATAGAGCCATACTGTATCACTTGGATCACATCTTTACCCTTTGTGTAAATATCTGATAGCCATGATGAGGCCTGCACAATACAAAAAACTGACACTACAATGTGCACAATATTTACATTACAGGCAGTGCAAGGTACTTGATGGTTTTTGCTGTTTGATACAAAAAGGAAACGATTCTAACTTTCGTGGCTAATCAACAAGAAAAGTCTCTCTCATAAAGCATAATTTACTCTGATTCTTTATTTACAAGACACAGTCTGCGCCACATATGCTTAGCAAAATGAGCAAGGAACAAGAGGGAAACAGTGAGATGGAAGATTTGGTTGCTCAAAGAAACATGGCAGTTGTTTAACTGTTTAAATTGGCACTACAAAGCTCTGTATGATGAGTGCAAAAAACACAGATTTTAATGCCGTTCAAAGAAAAAAAACTATTTTGGGTATTTTTCAGGGTTCCAAACAGCTCTCTTTAGTTTTTTTTATAATTATTATTTGTAGTTTTTTGTATGTAGGTGCACTCCCCTAAAAAGAGCCCCAATATATTCAAGAATAGTTATTTCTTTCCAAATAGTTATTCAAGTCGTCTAGTGAAAATTCCTGCTTTTTGTTTTCATATTGCAACATGTATGGCAGAAAAACAACACATCTCAGTGTCAGTCTTTTTCCAGCATCAACCCTTGTCACGACTGATCTTCCCTTTGTGTAAGTTTTCACTTTCTTGCGACAAAATGAACTTTAATGTCAGAGCTGAACATTTAAAGGTCATGTGTGACTCGAGCAAAGTTCCCCTCATTAATCTGTAATTTAGCACCTACGTGAACTCACTACAGTGGAGCTCATAACGTACAAGGTGTCAAACGAATCGCAGCCTGTGTGACAATAAAACGGGATGACAAACAAAGGTGGTCCAATTTCAACAGAGTGACGAGAAAGTCTAAATGTCAGTCAATTAGGATGATGAATCCTATCAGGGGAACACACTATATAAACACCGAAGCAGCTTGCAGCCTGACAAACAGATTTTTATTGCCGTGGAGAGGCAGCTTGCCTGGTTGCAATTGCAGTTTGCCATGGTGCACCCTGGTGTTCAAAGAGCCAATTCACACGCAAACCCCAGACAGCCCCGAAGACAAATATTGTGTCTGGAGTGCTGTGGTAATACGTTAAAATCACTGGGTCCTGCTTACAGTTATGCACCAGAATGGCTTTAGAAAACAAACAAAAAAAAAACAGCGACATTGTTGATGTAATTGTAGGGATTGCTGAGTGCAGATTTTCCGATTTGACTCTAAAGTTCTATTTCACCTCACTTGCTCTGTAAATTTCTGTTTCACTTGCTCTTGATTCAATGTCGCTTGGAGAAACATGAAAATAAGACAGTCACTATTCGCTCAAACCAGCGCCGTTGCACAATTCATTTCATGCCTTGGCACCTCAGAGTCTACATGAGTTGTTGGATCTAGAGGCTGTTGCATTGATATGGTACTTGTCCTTGCTGTAAAATGATCCATCTGCAGGTAAGTCTGTCTGCATCACAGGCATCCTCTCGCTCATTTTCTCCTCCACTCCCCAGATGAGCGAAAGCGCCTCATTTACTCAGGCTTCAAAGGCGCTGCCTAACTTTTCTCCCATATGACTTGGCTTCCCAGGGGGGTCTGTCTATCCCTTTGAATCCCAACCAAACAGGCTTTGATGGCGTCTTTGTGCATTACATGAGTCAACCACATTCCGCTGAGAAAAAAATGTGGCTCTGTAGTACTAGCTCTGATATAAAACGGGAACGAGCTCAAACTTGGCACCATTCAAGTTCTCATAAAAGAAATTGATGTCTTTGCACAATTTTGCTGAATTATGTGCAACTAAATGTATTAAAAATCCTTGCCAGACATCAGTTGTTACAAATCTTCTCAGTGTGAACCCTCAACCCAAAGAAGAAAAAAAGAAATCTGTGCCGGATCTTTGCTACGATGTGTTATAAATTATACGACACGTTTTCTACTTCATTAGCATAAAGCTGTTGCAGTTATACGACTCCAGTTTCGTTCATGACCTCTTGAAGGTCATTATTATGTAATTTCTTAGCTAAGATGAGCATATTTGGGGATCTGGACTCTTAACTTTGATATCTCTCATTGAAGACTAGAGAATCTTCAAACATTATGCATTTTTACTAACTTAGAGAAAACAACTTACATATAAATATTATTTTATTGCATCTTCAGTAGATGGTGATTGCATGTTATTGACTGCTGGTGCTGAATTTTTTTGCATTATAGGTATGCAGTGGCAAGAAACACTTGACTCTGATTGTCTATCCACTACAGAGGAGCAGACTAATTCAAATGAACATCAGTTTTTGAATATCAGGCAGTGCACTCTTGGGACTTGCTCTCTTTTTCATTATTTTTATTTAACTTTTGCATTTTTATTGCATTAAAAAGCCTTTTAGATCACTAACAGCATAGCACTTCAAAAAACCAGTGTTCACTGCTTCCAAGTAATTGTGATTCTGCGCTGGATTTTGCAGAAAGTCTTGAGTTTGCAAAAAGAATTATGAAAAGAGAGTCGGTGCACGAGTGGGAATTTTCCCGCATGTTTTGAATGGTTACTGGCATTAGATAACTGGAGACTGTATTAGTGGATATTGACTAATTTAATAACACGCCTATTTTGCAGACGAGCGCACGGTTTAATTGGATTATTCAAAGAAAATTTCACTTCAATGGTGATTTGGAAAGGAAACGTTTCTCCAAAAGCTTTTTGTGTGTGCGTGTTCAAACTGTACTGTCTGCCTTAAATTTAAAATAGTCTTTGATCCCTGAAGGACAACATTAAAAAAAAAAGAAAAGAGAGAAAAGAATTCTCTGTTGTGTGGCATTTTCCTCTTCATGGTCTGGCAGTAAGAGTCCTTGGTTTGAATGATTTCTCATTCAATCCAGTCATATGAGAGCATCTGAGCAACATAATAACTACTATGACCACGGTACCTCAGATAAATGCTCAGTGCATTTCTGGCAGGAATGACATCATTATGGTACATCAGATATTGACGTAACTATGTACACTGACTGCTTTGGCACCAGTGGAACAATAAAAAACAGGCCTGCCAGCGTCTAAAGTCTTGGAGTTGCACTTTATCGAAGGGGATGACTGAGATATATTTTGTATTATTACATCTTTTTAGCCATTACTGTCATATTGGCATAAAAATATGTATAAACCTAACACATCTCTCCCTCATGACATCATCCACTAGCATGATCACCTCATGCTTCATGTTACATTCTGGGGTTATACAAGACATGACTGAATAGGTGGTATCGTCATTTTTGTTGCAATTCATCCCTTTTCTTTCACAATTTTTGCCAACACATAAACATTGCTCTGAACATGCATATTATTCAGTGCTCAGTTATTGTCTTCTGATCCTTGATGACTGATGTCACTAGCATCAGAATTGCAGACTGTGCAGGGTGCATTGTGGGGAATTTGGAAAATATCGAGGTGTGGCAATTTTTGCATGACATGCATTCACGCTTTTGTCAGACGTTTGTATGTAATCTGCTCCCGTTGTTATGGGTTTCGGCTGCAAACATTTCTCTTATGAGTACTTTGAAAAGCCATGTTTGACAATCTGTAACACACACACGCGCACAATCTATAATTTACTTTGCAAATTTGAAAGACTGGTACACAGACAAGCTAGCTTGCTAATACATTTGCAGCGTTAGGGTAACTAAATTAACAATCTCTACAGTCCACATCCTCCCACATTATTGACTTTTGCAAAGGAGTTCAAAAAACAGACCTCACTTGAGAAATCATCCAGCTGGAGTGAAAACAGGGGACAAGAGGGACAAAATCAAGGTCAACAGTGACGCAGACCCTAACTACTGTCTGCTGACGTAACATAACGTATTTGTCAATCATTTATACTAGATATTATTTTCATGTGTGGATGAAGGAAAGGGAAACAAATTCGGCGCTACGGTTGGACAAACAGTTCTTCTTTCTATGCTTTTTGGCATAAGAAGACAAGAAGACACTTGTTGGCGTAAACTTGAGTTCTACAAAGCTGGTGTCACCAGCTTTTTGCGTGCTTGAGTGGCAGATTACACAGGTATACTTTGATGTCAAAATGCGTACAGGTTGGCAGGACTGTAAAAAGAACAAAAATGGACAGCCTTCACCATTTTAGCTGTCAAAAAAAGAAAATTTGACTTTTTCCCATAAGCTTATAAAAGTCTGTAAATATTATAAGCCACAATATCAGTTTAGTCACCAACCATTTGCTATTTATGTGCTGAAATTGTTGCTACACGTAGAAATGGAGGAAAAATGGGGCAGCGCAAGCAGTGACAGACAAATAAAAGACAACAAGTAATGAGGGTATTATGGTATTTAGTTGTGCACATGTGTGACAAATCCACTGGCCTTCCTTTGACTAGCAAGAAGCACAAACTGAGCCTTTATTCTGTGTTTTGGGGATACAAGAATAACTGTGAATATGGTTTTAAGTGTACAAGATCAATTGTTATGTCCTGTTAATAAGGCTGTATTTGAAGTTAAGTTGATTTGAACTGAAGGATTTTAGTATATGTTGTGCTGTTCTTGTTATCATTCTTTTCACCTATATCCCACAACTTGCCGTTTCCTTTAGACTAGACCTCTTTCTGTTAGAATTAGTGCATGTTTTCACCGCCAAAATATCTTGAGGATAGGGCATTTGTCTTTGACTGACCCAGAGAAATGAATCTGCAGCTTTGTTTTGTCCAGAATCAACAAACACTCCCTCACTATGTATCTTTTTCCCCTCATGTGAGCATCAATACATTACCCCAGTGTCTGTCTCTCTCCAGTGGCTCCCTTATGTACACATAATTGATGGTAAATCCTGTGTCTGACTTCCAAGGCATTAGATGGCGTTGTTCCTGACTTATTCTCTGTAAGCTCTCACATACTCTGCCCTCACATGGCACAGGACTCCTCATCAGTCCGTCTACAGAAAAGAAAAGCACTGGATTGAGTCCTCCCCCTTTCCATGCTGTCTTCTCAAATCCAGACTAAAGACCGATTCATCCAGCGCAGTTTACAGACGACCTTTCCGCCCACCTCGCAGCCTTTTCTTTCTCTTTATATATTTATCACACACTTTGCTGCAGTCAGTCACTTACTGGTTCTGCTGAGTGCCCTGGTACTGTCTGTTGTTCTCATATCCACTCACACACATGTGCCGATGGACACTGACACAAACAAGGGCTCTGGCTCTGATGTTTTAAGTGTCTTTGTCTTTTTCTTATGTGTTTTTATGGCCACAGCTTTGTGCAAAAGCAAAAACAAGGGTTGTGCACAAACACTGTGTGTCACTCCAGTCTGTTAAAAATTGATCTGCACGTGAATTTAGGACAACTTGAATAGGCTGGTTAAGTTGAAGCATTAAAGAAGCGTATCCACTTAGTTACCCCAATTGCCAATAAAAGCTGAAAAATCTAATGTCATAAAATTCCAATGTGACAATAAGAATGATAGAGTAACTGGGACTCTGCACAGCAGGGATGCTTTTTTTCTTTCTTGTCATGAGTACAAATATTCACACTTGGGGGAAGAAAGAACAATTTCCTGTGTCTGAAAATCTCAAAACATTAAAAATAAAACCTTAGATTTTTTTTTTTTTACTGAAGTACCAAATCTTAAAGAGAAGTGTATCAAATATAAGAATATTTCAGTTACTCAAGTACCTAAGAAAATATCACCTCTCTTTTGTTTTGCTGTTATAGCACTAAATGGAGCCCATACATACATATGGAGTCACTCATACTGCATATGACAATATATAATACATTTATGAACACCTTTGCAGTCTATATATTTATACACAAGACAACTATCAGATTCTGCTGGTGGTACACTGCCTCCATAAGAAGCTTTCTCAGCACCACTTAGGACACAAATTCTCTGGATCTGGGTTTCATCCACCCATAATAAGCCAGCAGGCTTCCCCGAACAGTTTGTTTCAAGTTTTTCTTTAATCTCATTATCTAGCAGTTGTGTACCATAAACTCTCTTATGTTGCTTATCTTACATGGTACTAGATCTATTATTGATGTCGCATGTCGTACGGTCAGGGACAAATGTAATTCTTTACCAAAGTACATAAAACAGACTCACTCTTAAGGAAAATATGCAATGAGAAATCAGTAAGTGGAAAGGGAAGTCTGTATAAGTGCATTTATAAGCACTGCTGGGAAGTTCTGTTCAGAATTCTCCTCATGTTGCTCAGACCTTTCTCCAAAAGCTTAATGCAGACATGCAAACAGATCCAAGTCTCAGATTCAACACAGCACCACGTATTTACAAAGTAATATGATCCTGCACATAGCCCTGACCTTTCTTATCTCAAAGATAAAAGGTTTTTAAAACGAACTTCATAAGTTCTTTTTTTTCCCCGCCGTATTTCTGATAGATTCAGAGTGGAACATAAAAGATTACTGAAATTCTTTCCCTCCCAAACGAGCCTTTACCTGAGCAGCTGTGGAATTACCTCTAAAATGGATTTGGAGCCGAGTTCATTGACACAACAAGGATTTTTTAAGGTCAGCGGGAAGATAAGAGAAACTACTTTTTCATCCCATTTAATACTACTAAATTCAGTTCTTGTCATGTCAGTTGTCGCTGAGTAAGTCAGCTATCCTGAATGCAACTAATATTTTAAACAGACCAAATGAAAAGGAGAGCAGCTTCAGAAACCCAAACGTCACTAACAAAAGCACAAAAAGGTGATACATAATTTTAAGGAACATGACTACTTTTGATTACAATAGTGCATCCAACTTCAGATCCAATTCCTGTATTTCTAGTCCTATTAACTTTTTTTCACACACTGGAATGTATCGTAAGTACAAGTGCTGTTCCAAAAACTAGAACATTGTGAAAAAGTTTGATTTTTTGGTAATTTAATTCAAAAAGTCAAACTTTTATATCATCTGTGTTCATTTATACATTCAATTTTTGGTGCTTTACCATGAACTACTGCATTGATGTCACGTAGCGTGGCATGGAGGTGATCAGCCTGCTGCTGCTAAGGGTGTTATTGAAGCCAATAGGTTACTTTGATAGCAGCCCTTAGCTCGATAGGTTCTACATGGTTCAGGTCATGTCAGGTGGCTTGCCAATCAAGCACAGTAATATCATGGTCAGTAAACCATTTGGTAGTAGTTAATGCACTCTGGGAAGGGGCTAAGTCCTGCTGGAACAGTCTAAGACCACGATTTCCAAATGACATGCAAAATTAACATTCACTTGAAAAGAGGACTTTGGACCACTGAGCAACAGCCCGGTTCTTTTTAGGAGTTTCTAGGAATGTATTGTAGCTTCTTTCCTGAAGAGACACCAGCCTTAGTTCTCTCCTTGTGAAGCTCTCCCAACGTCTTGAATCAACTTTTCTTGACAATCCTCTCAAGGCTGCAGTCATCCCTGTTGCTTCTGCACCTTTTCTTACCACACTTTCCCCTTCTAGTCATCTCTCCATTAATATGGTTCAATATAGCACTCGTCCAACAGCCAGCCTTTTCAGTAATGACCTTCTTCTCCATGCGGAGAGTGTTGATGATCGTCTTCTGGACAGCTGTCAAGTTAGCAGTCTTCCCCATGAGTGTAGTTGATGTACTAAACTAGACTGAGAGATACACACTTTTTATACTGTTTGTGTAGTAATTTACTCACAATTAAATGTTCTGATATTTTTTGTTACTATACTTTGAGCTATAAGCCATAATCCTTAAAATTAAAACAAAAGAGGCTTAAAATATTTCACTTTATGTGTAACCTTTTTGAGTCAAATTATGATAATAAAATTAACTTGTTTTTTTTAATATCAGATTTTTTTGAGCTGCTGCTGTACGGTGAGCTTGTTTTGTTGTAATTTAACAACTGAATGCCATTCACAAAGGTTAAAATATTGTTTCTCCTTGTCAACACTAATGTTGTTGTATTCTGGTATAAATTTAATGTAATTTAAAAATGCCCTCATTTTGTAGTGGGTTCCCCTACGTTGTCTAAATTGTACACAGAATGTTTTTTAAAAAGTCACTATCTGGTTGTAAGGCTATCTGAAGTCCCTTAAGCTGCTTCGCTATGACAGCCTATGCTTACTTGTTTTGGCGTGTGCAAGCTGCCATCAGTCCAGTCACATGAAGTAGCATGACAGCACTGATGTAGAGTGATCGATGCAAAATCCTGAACAAAACACCAAAGCGATGACCATTTACATCCAAACCTGTCAAATAAAATCAGGATAAAAATTGATCTAACAAATTATTGAATTACTGAAATAATTCCAGTTGAAATACTACCAGTCACCGCAGATGGAGTATAAAACTCAGAAACTGCTTGCGATGACTCATTTTTAAAAGGATTAGTGGTAATGTTGCCAAATGGAGACCTTTTATATTACTCCTAAATAAGTGGTGCACAATTACATCCCTAAAAGTCAAAGTTCTCACTTGTTTGTTTTAAATCCTTGATGTCTGTAAGAACTTAGAGTGTGTGCAGTTATTTATAATGACAGCCATTTTTTCCCTGCAGTTGACTTTGTGGTCTGATCAGTTCCCTGTGGAACTGGGAGGCCTTCAGCGATTTAAAAGAAGGGAACTCCTTGCTTTTCATACCCTCAAGCTGTGTTGTCTGTCAGTGGACACATCAGAGCTGCCAGTCACACGGTGCACCAGAGCATTTACTGCTAAGACATCAGAGATGTCTCTGTTCCCTAACTGACAACCAGACAAAGGATGGCCCTCCTAAATCCACTCTTACACACACTAAGGACACAATTAAAATAATCAGTTTTATGTTTTATGCTTAAGCTATAATCATTTATTCCCCTTTTTTATATTGTTTTAGACTTTTATCTTACTGCTTATTCTGTGCCATAGTAAGTTAACGCTCCACCTCAATCTGACATTGATGGCTTTTCATTTTGCCTTTGCCTATTTCACATACTTTCTCAATTTCTTGTCCATTAGCCTATTATGTTTCTCCATTCTGCTATTATTCACAGAGACTTTCAGTCTAAAGTTCACCCAGCAACATTACACTGCCACAAACAGCATCAGTCTCACTCACCAGCCATTCTACGTAAGTATTCCTGGTAGAATGACAAATTAAATGCACACATTAAGTGGGCCACTGGCTGTGTGATGGTGATTCAGTGTGAATTAACCAACAATATCCTCTTCCACAAGGACATTATCTCCACGTAAGCATCATTATTGCAAAAAAAAAAAAAAAAGCTGAGTGAAAGTGTGCAGATGTCTGTGTGCGAGACAGAGTGAATACAAAGAGTTCCATCCACCAAAACGCTCCCTTGGTGCAGTTCTTTCCAAAGGCAACACTAGCATTCACACTGTGACTTCAGTATAAGTTTATTGGAGCTCTGATTTAGGTTTGATAACACAGTCAGTTATTTTCTCCTCATCGTGCCGAGGACACCATTTCATCCCCCTCCCCTTAGTCTAATTCACTGCCAGTTTCAATTAAGAGTCGTAATTACTTTTCTCCCTGCTTGGTAAAATGAGTCCGTTCACGTTGATAAAAGATGACACTGACAGTTGTTTCAGAATTTCTATTAAATACACTCCAGAGTCTATTTATTGTTTGCAACTCAGGATAAAAAACATAAAGATTACATTAAATAATGTGACATCCATGGAATTGCCTTTCTCTTGTCATAAACATGCCCAAAAAAAATCCTCTTTATGCTCTGCTAGAATGTTTATGAAGTACTGGGTTTGCTTTTAAAGCCCGAGTGATGAAGCACCATAATCCATTAATTGCTAATTAATTACTTGTTAGTAGTGCCTGTTGAATTTATGTTTTTAGGACAAAAAAAAACCTCTTTAAATCATCAATTTTTAAGGCCATTTCAGTCTAGATTATGAAGCAAAAAAGACAATATCTTCAGAAACCCACTGTTTTCTTTTGGTCCTGCATAAGTTCTTGTTTTCTCAAGATTCAAAGTCCCTCTCTGGTGATTAATTAAACTCCTGAAACGTATTCCCATGTATCAAGATTACATATTTAGAATGGTTTTCCTATGAAAATAACTACTTCATGCTTTAAAATAGCTCATATGTCACTCTACACCTTTTCCTTTTTTAGAATGTGCGGAGCAATGAATATGCAAATTGTCCCCACCTCTATCTTCAGCACCCCGTTAGTAACCTAACACAGATAGATAACACGAGCCTTCAGCTTGACTATATTATCAAAGAGCTAATAATGTATTGCTAATACAGGAGAAAGGCTCACAGTTTTTTCTTTTCCCACTTTGCCGCTTCTCCTCTGATAAAGAATGCCTCACCCCCAAAAGTTTATAGGATTGGTTCCTGAAGCCGGTTCCGTATCAAAGTCTGGAATCTATATTTTAGAGACTCACCTCAGAACACCGCAGTTTCAAGGTGGAAATGCTCAGCCACAACTCTGACTGCTTATTTTGCACATGATTTGTCTTCTAGCACATAAAAAAAACCTTTATTACCTTTATTAAAACACATTCATTACATATTAACAAGGTAAAAAAAAAAAACATAATTTTCAATAGAGTGGGTATTTAAAGCTCTTCCCCATGCAGTTACCCACAAATCTAAAACAGTGTACCCTCAGAAACCAGTGTAGCACTGGAATATTTTAGACTAACTACTAGTTCACAGAATTTATTTTTAAATTGGTAAGAATCAGCATGGGAACCACTTCAGCCTATGAACTTGGCTGAAGTGGGTATGTTTATTTATTTTTTATTCACTGGCAATACCAGAAACTATTCATACTAGGCATTGTGACCAAACAACCACAACAAAACTTAAAGATGAGTTCACTGTACAACAAATTACTACAGCTGCTTTTCACTACTTCCTAGCTTACAGGATGTAAAGAATATACAACGATCAGCCACGACATTAAAACCACCAGTCTAATATTGTGTAAATCACCCATGAAGCGTCAAAACCATTCAAGGATATGGACAAAAGACCTCTGGGGGTGTCCTTTGGTGTGTGGCACCAGGAGGGTGGCAGATCTTTTGGGTCCTGTGAGTTGTGAGGTGGGACATAGATCTGGCTTATTTCAGTGCATCGTGGGGAGGCTTAATTGGAATTGAATCTGGGGAGTCTGAAGGCCAGATGAAGGCCTTGGGCTCTTGGTTTTGTTCCTTGACAGTTTTTGTTGTAATTCAGGCTACACTGTCCGGGTGGGAAAGGTCACAGCCATCAGGAAGTGCAGTTGCCATGGCAGTTTAGGTAGATGGTTCATGCCAAAGTAATGCCCACATAAATGTCAGCACCGAAGGTTTGCCAGAAAAAAATATTGCATTGCAAAGAAATTATCAGTTCTTACACTTCGCCTGCAAGTAGTCTGAATGTTGTGTCTGATTGGTGTAAATATAATTAGGAAATCCTGAACCATCCATGAAATTATCTAAACCTCAGACCAATTCCAAAATAAGATAATCTTCAAAACAAACCCTCATAAAAATATATTTCACCCTAGACTTCCGTTGCCTCAGAGAGAGCCTGTAGAACTGAGAGTGATTTCCAGTCCTTGAGGTAGGCTTTACAACATTATTAAAGGCCGTTGGCTCGGTGTTACCACAGTCTGAACTCTCTCTTCTCAGTGGGAGATGCAAAATTCCCAGCAGCGATATGGTGAACACTGCAAACAGGGTGCCTCTATTGATGGTGGCTTCTTGAAGAGGTACAGAATGAGCTAACTTTTATTGCCGCATGAGAACTCCAGCTGCATATTCGGATAGAGGTACATTTGTGTCTCTGGAGATTCTTCATCTGGCTCAAAGCGAGTTGTCTGAGCTTGCAAAATCAGCACAAGAACAGCTCGTATAGTCAGTATGAGTAGGCGGAAAATCTGGGTACATGCAACCGCAACATGATGGTTCATTTAAAAGAAATATAAAAGGTTCTAGAGAGTTAAAGACATAGTTTGGCATGTTGGGAACCATGTGTCTATGCTGACTTGACGACAGATGACATGTCAGTACCACTTTCATATTAGTCTGTTAATTTTGACTGTCCAGCCAGCAGCCAGTTAGTATATAGCTTATGGCATAAAGACTCAAAAAAGAATTAAACAGCTAGAAAAAGACGCATGGGAATGGCAAGAAGACTGAAGTACATGTACCTTACCACCATGATTTCCACATGTATGGTCACCACCATGAGGTGTAACCAGGGGCCACTTGAGAGAGCCACCATTGTATGGATTTAACAAACAAGGTCGGAGAGTTAATAAAAGAGCTTTACAAGTACTGAATTTTGTTACCTTCCAACTCTGTTTCCTAGATATTAGAATTGATGAATGAAGTGCTTAATTACTGAACTGCACCCAACTGCAGTCAGCAGGAAGTGTTCGGGAAAAGGAAACATACTGTGTTTTTTGTTTGTTTGTTTTTTGTATAAACTAGATCATAATCTTTCCCTTACCTTAACCAAGCACATGTATTGTCTAAAAATAGACATAAAAAAGTGTAATAATGTTGTTGACTCTAAGAATCATTATAATATTTCAAAACTGAATTTTATGTCCCAGCAGGAGACTTGCTTTGGACACACAATGCTGAGACTATACAATATCAAACAGACATTATTACATTATGGTATAAAACTAATCTAGTATGTTGTCCATAGAAATTTTGACACAGTTATCAACATTTTTGCAACTGCCAAATAGGTAATCAACAAGATTTTATCTTGGCATAAATAAAAAGCATAACCTGTTCCCTTTAAAATCATATTTGCTCTTTGGTCCAGTTTCCAGGTTTTAACCAAAGCTAAGCTGTTTCCTAAATTTAGAGTCATATTTAGTGATATTGATCTTCCCATCTAGCTCTCTGCAAGAGGCAAATAAGCATTTTTTTTTTTTTAAAAAACCAAAACTATTCTGTAAGAAAATATTGTAATCGGTTCTTGACACTCATAACCACTTTATCTAAGGTATTAAAATGCTGAAATGAAAGTGATTCTCCAGTCTTTGCTAAATGTTCTTGTACCTGCAGCAGGATGCACACGTGTGACAGCAAGATGTGAGTTGTGAATGAATTTTGATTGTGATGGTCACCGCTGACCTTACTTGCGGGAGTGTGGTTTGCTGCTATGAAAATGTATTCATTTGGAGCTTTGGGGCATATCAGTTTTGACAGCAGCCAAGAGATTAAAATGTTCTTGTCAACACTCCACTTTTGTACATCGCATGGTGACATACATAACAAAAAGTATACGGTATCCTGAAGTTCTTTTGAGAAATGGTTTTCTGTGTCCCTACAGGTCTGTCCATGACAGCTAAAAAAGAAGTTCCCAAACTCCCTGCTCAAACTGAGGTCATTAAAAAGTGCTGCCTTGGCTCTAAGCTCAGACACACAAAAAAATGCTGCATTATTTTGAAAAGCAGACTGTTGGGGCAAAACAGTTATTTTTAGCTGTTTTGAAATTTCCATCTAAGTTTGGCTCTTTTCAAAACTCCAAAGACAGTCACAACACATGTACTAGACATTTGAACACTAGGTACACTTTGCAGTAATGAATCCTGCTCTGATATTATTCTTTTTTAAAATGTCTAAGAGTGACTCGCTGTGAACCTGATAACGCAAAGTGACATTAATAACACGGTTGTGATTAATTATTTGAAATTATATGCCTCCCTTTAAATACTGGTTATGTATACACCAGCTTGAATGTTTCTTATGTTACATTATTACATGTGAAAATGTTTCCCTTTCGTCCTACTTTCCTACATTAGATTACTTCTTGCAATGTTGTACAGTTTGAATGAGTTATGCTTTTAGCTAAAACATGCACTTCATGTTGTATACAGTGGCGTGCTTCTTGCTTTATAGCCCGCTATTATTGTCCAGTTACTATTAACCATTATCAGAAATAATCTGTGTAGATTCTCAGTCGCCCAGGTCAATGTAATCATAAGAAAGAAACCTTCTTACAAAATCCATGCCATGTAATAAAGTGCATGGCATTACATAATATGACACTGTGGCCTAGGATTTCCCAGAAATAACTGAAGCACAACACTGGCATTAATATTTATTGGTATAATTGGAAATGTTAGTTATTGTTATCATGGCAGTTGACAACAGCAATATAACTAGAAAAGACTTGGTCCTTTAATGTGCTTACCATTAGTCTGGTAAGGCATTTGTTTTCCTCAATAATATCTCAAAGAGCTTTGGCCAAGATTTATGGTGTTACACCCTAAATTCGCTGCTTAAATGGAGACTGTGAATCAGTTGGTGACATATGGAAAACCACTACAAGCTATGCTTAAAGATTCCCAACTAACCCCGAATATAAATTTGCCCTTTCACAAACAGCCATCCACAGACCATCTCACTTCATCTGTGGAATGACGAAGAAAGGCCCGTTTTATTGATACCGAGCATCATGTGTCCTCCTTTCCTTGGGGCAGAGTTGGCAAAGGCCCGTGTGACTCATTAATCTGTTAGATTGGAACAGCCAGAACATTTGAAAGCCATGTCCCCATCTCACACAGTGAGACTCCTTCGATGAAACAGCTTCTTGGGATCCAGACGGGGCAAGAGGGGCTATAACTTATGTTTTCAATTACAAGGATATTCCATTTCACAAGTTGCACATTGCATGCTGCGTCTATCTGCACAATTTGCGTGATCGTCCTCCAGTTTCATTTGTCACAATCAGGAACAGATCTACAGGGAAACTTGGGCTCGCTATGTCCCCATTCCTGATTTGGATTTTGGTCATCCTGCCTCTGACTAAAAATATGAAGGAAGAGTTTGTTTGTTTTTTTAGGGCTGCTGCTATAGATCATTTCACGTGTCCCCAAAATAAATAATGCTAATATATAATGCTTCCAAATTCCATCACCTGCCATGTGCACATCCCAAATGAAAAACAGAAGCTTTAAACCTTGTCATTCTCAAGTGCAACAATAGATTTTTTTAACCTTTGGGAAGCCTGGAACCTTGCCCCTATTGCACTTGCAGTATAAACCATTAGTTTACTTGAATATGTAACACTTTTTAGTCAGAATTAGTTTCTTACAAAGGAAACCAAACAACTCCAAATTCTGCACAGAGTGTACAGGGTCCAGTGCCAGTTAGCATGCCCTCCTACTTTATAAGACCCATTTTACCAAAGAGGTGCTGAAAACATTCTACAGTAATAGCCCAGTATCAAGAATCAGAGACACATTAGACTTTTTAAAAGAATATATCATCCTCTCATCCAGCAGAAATAGACCAGGGTCACTGAAAGCCCAAACATCCTGCCTCATGAGTCCAACAGAGTCAAAACCAAAGGCATGATATCAGCATCCAGCCTCCACTCATCTGCTGGCAGATCTTGTCTAGTCAAAGCATCGTTCTGTCAGCTTGAGATAGTGCCCTGTGCAGTTCAAATTAAAAATAGTGTCATGCAACACAATCATCACCTAGATGTTGTGTTGTCAGGCACTTAAAGATTGGATTGGAGGGTCACTGTGATGGCAGTGTATGGCAACAGCAATCACAATGCATGGTAGCTTGTCCTGGCACACACAGACTCAATGTAAATTTGTGTAATTCTCTGCAAAGGAGAAGAGCCTATGCAGTTTATCACAAGGCATACAGTAGGTTATCTGAAAAAGAACTTATTGATTGGTCTTGGCTTCTGGCCATTTGGGCCAGTCGGCTAGAAATGTACCTACAGCACAAGCAGACAATCTCATATTTCTTCCAAGTGACCTTATATGTTCAGATGCATAACCCCAATTTGCATTTTTATTTTCCTGCTGTCGAAGGTGGACATGCTGACCCAAGAAGCGTACACAAAGAAGCTGGAAAATAACAAATGATGAATGATATATGGTAGAAGACTCTTTGTACAGCATCTCTGAGTCAGTCTCTGAGCTGGTTCTAACCCTGAGTAGCGTTTTGTGACCCCTTGCATGTATTGTTGCTGAATTTCCCCAAACCAGGGTTCCTTCTTTGTTTCAAATTATCATATTTCAAGATTAAAATTTCTAGTTTTGGAGTTCTCAACAGATTTTTCAGATCACAATTGCCATTTGAGTACAAATGCTGCTGATTATTATGATATTTAGGTGTTTTTTATGTAAAAAAAAAAAAAAAGTAATTTTAATATTCAATTCTACAATTCACAACATGTAAGTTACACTCTGACTATGTATCCTGTCATCTTGACAAAACATTGCCAGAAGATTGGTGGTCTCATACCTCATACAAATCAATTAGCACTAGACTCAGATAATTTGAGTAAACAGCATTTTTCTCAAGCTGCACCAATGAGAGCACTGGCATCTATATATCTAAAGAGCACCAGTGCTACATATGCTCAGATTATTTTCCATAAACATAAAGATTAAATAATATCATATTATTGTTCTGCGCCATATTTTGAGTCTCTTTTATACATAAGAATGGAAAAGTAATTTAAAAAGTTTTAAAATATCATTTCCATGGTGTCTGTGCAGCCTTATTGCTACAATAAACACAACCATGAATGTTATCTTCACAACAAAGGTTGCCCTTTTACTATTATGATATTTAGATGACTGTATAACTCACACATGTCCAGGCAAGCTTCACTGAATTTTCTTACAAACCAGTTTGGTGGTGGATGTCCTGATTCAGTGCAGTTACACAATGCTTGAGGGCAGAGCTGTTCTGAATGCTGTGATGCACAGACGTAGAGGCATCTCTGTGTAGGAGTGTGCATTCAGTTGCATGCCACACTTTTGCTTTGCTTTTGATTACATCGAGTTTGCTCTCTCAGAAAGCAGTGGTTAAAAACTCTGCTTGTATGATCAAATTATTTTTAGAATTTCTGAATTGTATATTTTAAAAAACAGAATTGAGGTGAATTGCTGTGGAATTTTAAAATCCTTTTTTCCCGTATTTATCGATACTTGGAAGTGACTAAAATCTAATTCCATATTTTTCCAAACTGCATAGGAACCCTGCCAAACTCTGGTGAAAGGCGTTCATGAAGGACCTCAAATTCCAACTTCTCTCTGCTGCTATAGTAGCGATTTAAATGGTGTATAGTGCTATAGTTCCCCTGCTCTGTCATAGAGGGTTAGGTTATCTGTCAATTTCTCAGATTGTCAAAAATATTCAAAGCTCTGTTGCAATGTCAGACAAAGTGGGCCTTGACATTCCTGTATGGCTGTGGCTCATGTCAAGGCTCCAACAGACAGAAAGAAGATGGCAAAGATTAACTCTTTAGGGGAATCTCGACTAGTCTAAGAAAGAAAAAAAAAAGTTTGAAAACTCCAAATTGGGAGACTGGCATGAATGTACAGACACTGTACTGTAAGATTTATAAATGTGACTGGAATAGCAAAAGCTGTAGCTGCAGGTGATGGAGGTGTGATGGCTGGCAGGACTTTGACCCCTGACATTAAACTGCTGTATAAAGGTAGAAAAGAGCAACAACCTGTTATTCTACCTATCAGATGGGTGGCGAGGAGCTGCTGAACCATGCTGGTAAGTTCAGCCATTCTCTTCTCTGTTTGCTTAAATTCATGTGAACATCCATGTCAATGTTCTAAATGTTGTTTTGTGCAATGCTGGGTCGGTAAAACTGGATTTTTACTGTATTTTTCTTTCTTTTTTGGATGTTTTTTTGTTGTAAAGCATCTTGAGCTGCAAACCTTGTATGAAAGGCGTTATACAAATAAAGGTTATTGTTATTATAATTCCTAACAGTGCTACACAGCTCTGTTGTGTTTCTGCTGGGTGCGTTTATGCCCGATTGTAACTTTAAGTGAAAAAAAGAATACCAAACTATGATTAATTTACCATCTTGAAACTGGCAAGCGCCCAACCTGTGCTGCAAGTATAATAGAAGATTCAACTACACCTACTCTAAGGCTTATCTTTAATATACAGCAAAATAAGACAGGTTATTTGGATGATACTAGAAAGGTGCTAGTACTACCAGGTACTAAAACTTGACAGATGTCATGTAACAACATAAGTTTACCTTAATTAAATGCCTTCTGACTTCGCCAAATGATACAACACGGTGTGCCATTTTGCAGTGTCCAATTTGGTTAATTAACACGTGTTGGGTATGTGTTGTGCTGTGTGGCGGCAAGGCAGCTTTGACATCATCCTTTTGGACAGTAGTTAGTTGTCAGTTGACAGCATGTGCTTGTATCTTTTACTCTCCTATCTAATACATTTGATCTATTTCAAAAGGGTGTAATGAATTTCTCGATGATCAAATACGAATACAGAGTGGCCAAGTCTCAATAGAGATGAGTTAGAGATGAAAAGAGATGTGATTGAAAGGCCTGTTGAAATGCATCGTAGTGTGCCGCGTGCAGACAGACCAGACTAGAGTCGTGCAGCTGTGTATACTAATGCAGCTGATTTCCCCAAATAAGAGCAGTTGGGGGGGGGAAGACGAAGACCTTACCACAACAACAATGTCATTTCCCATATGCTGTATCGATTTCTGTGCTTGGAATTTTTACATGGATGACCGTAGGTGTCTGGAGAACAGCCGCCTTCCCTCAACACCTCACATACATCCTTGTAGTTGTTTTTCTGTGTTCTCATAAATAAAGAATAAGAGCGCGTTTAGGATTTTTCACGGCACCGCAGGATAGAGGGCAAATAAATCATTAACTCATCTCACATATAGCGAAAGCACATTCCAGTATTTGCAGAGAAGTGGTTCATCTGTTTTAACGTAATAGAGAAGAGTAACAGCCCATGTTGAGCGACTAGCATCCCTGTCATCTTTTTGCTTTCTCATTCATTCATAAACCAACTCAACATCAATTTAAGGACCTTGGGTCTCAGCTTTCCACTCTATGTCACTGCGACGTTATATATATTTGAAAATACGTAGTAACAAGTATGCAGCATATGCCATTCTCATATGCTCTTAGCATTGTTTTGATGGAAGTGATGATGTGGAAGTAATTTGTTGTTGGAGAGGAGATTAGACTCCACTATTTGACAGGTGAATCAATGTGGACTCAGGACAACCCCCTACCCTCCTGCACCATCTTCCCACACCTAACCATCTTCATTTTTAGTATTTACCATTTATCTTCGGTCTGTCTATGGATTCCCGACAAGTCCATTAAGCAAGAGACACCTTAATGGCTCTCCGCTGATGATGGAGAATCCCTTGTCTGATGAGAAAGGTGAAAAAGACTAAAAGTGTAGCATCACTTTGACCTTTGGGTCTATATTCAGTCGCAGCGATGACTGGGTGAGGTCGGTTGGCATCATCACTCTCACCAAATCCCCGAACTGTCAGAGATTAGCCGACTGAAGTATAAAAATATAAGAGGTTTTTATGATTTGCTTTTAAACAGCTCTGTTAATGTCATGGAAGACGATAGAGAACAAAACTGTGATGTTTTATGGCAGGAGGCATGAGCTCTGTGGACATGATGGTCAATCCAGGTTCCTGTTCTCATTTCACAGCAACAGCCAGATGGACTGGCTTCTTTGAAGATGCTTACCAAGATGTAATAAAAAGATGCTATAGGAGGGCAAGATGGTGCAATAAAAAAGCTTCCATGAAGACCATGAAGACCATGACCGTAAACAGGAAACTAAAGATGGGAATGATAAGAAAAAAATTAGAAGAGAAGCAAAGTGGACTAGAAAAGAGAAAACAAAGGAGAAAGCTGCACAAGGAAGCCTATAGTGGCTCGGCAGCCAGAAGCCAAGAGCCACGGCTGAGTACTCGCCACTAAAGATAACAACATCACCCCAGCTAGATTACAGGCCCCAGTGATGGGCTGTAGGCCCAGGCAGAGATTAACACTGGCGTTCAGGTCTTTCTGGGACCTTGTCCCAGTGCTAACACTTACAGAATGAGATCTCTACAGGAGTACGCAGTAGAAGCCAGACCGCCTGTCCAATGAAGACTAAATGATCGGGTAATCTGGTTTACACGGCTGCTAAATGGCAAAGAGCTCCATTGTGGTTGATAGCTGCCAAAGGTTACCCCTGCTGTGTCCTGTTATAATATGGAACTGTGGAGATAAAATGAATCAGTTAAGCTCAAATGCACAGGGCAGAATTCAAATACCCTATTGTGGGCATGAGATATATACCAACGTTTTTACGTTGTTTTGGAAAATGAAATGGGAGACTGTGCAGATTTACTTTATGCAAGCACACACTCTTAGCAAGAACGTCCCGATAAGCATATAAGCAAGGAAAAAAACAGCTTTAATTCTCTTAAAACCACTTCATACTGCTCTGATCTGATGTGTATTTACAAATATTTAAGAGACTCCTTAAGCTTAGTATTACCAAAAGGGAAGTCAAAAGTCAAGGCTTATGTTAACACACAAGCACTCAGAATACTCAGAGCAATGTTTCTGTAAATTATGCTTAATTTATGGAAATAAGTCTTATTTCCAGCAAAGTATTATCATCCACAGACAATTTGAAATACTACACAAGCTACTGTCAAGGAAAAAAACAGAGGAAATCCACTTATTAAAATGGGGGTAAAAAATGAAAATTTATCAGCGCTGACAGGAAAAGAGCTCACTGAAGTGCAACAAAGAGAAGATGAAACAGAAGAGACAGATGATCTCACATATATTATGTTAAATCTATATTTTTCCCCCCGTCTTAAATCTGACCACAAAAACTCAACACATGCTGTATTGTGTGCGTGTTGGATCGGCCACATGAAAATGATCCATTTCAAATGTCAGGCTATATCTCAACCTCAGGGTGACTTATTACCGCCGAACTGTAGTGGTATCAACTGCATTGCACTCACCTCTCTGAACTCCCTCCATATAGCACAGCAACCCCAGTATAAGAGCTGACCTGAAACACATTACCTTCGTAATGGTACAGCCGTAACTGATGGTGGTGGTTGTTGGCAGCCACTCCACATTCTGCAAACTCTGCACTCATCCAGGACCCTGCTGCCATTAAAGTTAAATATGCACTCTCTCACATGGTTCACGACTCGAACGAGATCCAATTCAAGTGACCAAGTGATAGCGTTTGTCTTTAGAAGGAATGTTCACTTCATTCTTGTTGTGGGGATATATCACATTATGTTACAGTAACCCTGTTGCACGTTTAATGCATTCACTTTGGCACCTCAGAAGACAGTTGGAAGCAGTCTTACTGGCAGAACTGTTAATCACAAAGATTAACACTGCAATAAAGTACACTTGTATACAAACAATTTTGTCTGCCAATTATGTTTTACAGGAAATGTAATTGATGCTTGGACTACATTCAGAGGCAGCATTTGCTCAATGGAAATGTATGACATCATAAAATGTACAGAAGTGATACAGAGGATGTTGGGGTGGCTGGTAAGGCATGTAAAACACATAAGAGACTGGAGTTTGAGCCACACTGCCTTAAGGTTTAGGCTACTAAGACACTTGCTTATGTTAAGACAGTGGATTAAATATGTAAGTTACCTATACGTATCCATTGAACTGTAATTTATGTTTTCTTTTTGAGGAATGTGTAGAGAAAATAAATTAAATTGATTAAATAATTTGCCATAAAGAGAAAAAAGGCATGTGATACATTGAGTCAGCTGATGTTTTTACTAAAAAAAGGGTAATCATAAACCTGTTATTGTAATCTGCACAAACACAACATGACTTAACATACACACTATTTGGTATTCCACATTTGTTTTTGCCCTGTCTAAGGAAGTACTTCAGTATTGACTACTGAGAGTGAGCCCAGGCTAGAGTTCAAATGTTTAATATTACTGACACACATTTCCTACTTTAAATATTTAATGTGTTCAAATTGGAGGCATGCATGGAAATGAAATCATGAATACACTTATCCTAAACTCAAATCCGGTTAGCCTTAGATCAACAAGCATGACCCACTGGGAGCAAACAAAGAGAGAGAGGGCGGGATGGTTTGGCTCATGCTTATTCGGTTATTGTAAGACGAATTCATTTCTTTTTTTGCAAAGCATACAGTTCACTATTTTTCATCTATTGCCTGTGATGTTGGCAGTGTCTGTGCTTTCTGTGTGCATCTCACTGTCTGTCTATTGGCTCTGAGGGGAAAAACTCAGCAGACAGTGACTGAAATGCCTCTCCTCTGAGAATATAGTAGCTAATAGCAGTCCCAGTCCTTGAGTTTTCAGGTTATCCCATTCAATCACTCCTCTCCACTTCAGCAGACACATTACTGGGCTGCAAAAAAGAACCTGGTGCTACGGTATGGCAAGCAATGGGATCTGATAGTGCTGGATGGATCTTGCACTGAGCAATTTGTTCCTCCATTTTGTGTTTAGTTAAAACCCGAAGACATAATCCCGCTGAATAGGATTGTTAATTTGATTTTATGTGCGTTTTAAAGGCCTCAAACTCTCACATCAGTCATTCCAAAAAAAGCAGAACAAGAAGGGTACGCGAAAAGCAGCCTCTAATGTTGTGCCATCTGCGCTCTGTGCCAAAGGGAGACTCCTCCTATTCACACTTCTGTGATTTCCAATGCATCCCAGCCCAAGGTGACTGACACTTACACAGTGGCAGTGCAGCATGTTCAGAGAGCCATGGCTTAGTTTCTGACAGTAGGCACAGAGGTTTTGACAGGACATGACCCCACTGAGAATATAACTCCAGGTTTAGACCCGGGAAGTTTTATTTATTTGTTAATTTTTTTGGTACTGGAATTCTGACGTCTGAGACACAAAATTAAGTAACTGAAAATAAACTTTTGGTAAACAATGTCGGACTAATGGAATGTTTTTAATAAAGTTGAAGTGGAATTTGTATTAATCTTAATTTTTGTGTTTAACTACAATGTTTGTGTGTTCATGCACAGCAGTAGCCTATACCAATTATAAGCCCTATATTATATGTGGCATTTACATTTACCACTGAAAAAACTCTATATTACCCTACACTTGATTTATGCTAGTATCCTAAAAGTATAGTTCCTATAACCATTAGCCAATAGCCTTAAATTCATTTCACTGTGGCTATCAAAAAGGAGGCGACTATGGCTGACAACGGCCTTAACGCTATTAAATTTCAACATAGCATTGCGGATTTCTCTTATCCACGTATTTCTCGGCAACAGGAGATGAGAGCGGCAGGAAATATTAAACATGTCCTCCACTTTGACCGGTGTCAGGCAGGAAGCGGTGGATGAAGATGTCTGCTGTGAGGTCATAGTAAGAGAAACCCAGAGAAAGTTTGATTGTGAGCGTCCTTTAACTGGCTGTCGTGATCTGTTAATGAGACCAGAAAAAGCAACAGCTCGAGCACCAGTTGAGAACGGCCATAGTGTCACATGACTGGGAAGTTATGAGGAATATCATTTTGTTTCTGTTCATTATTCGGCTGCATGGGTAGTTGGCAGAGGCCAGGAACCGGGGAAAGATGCAAATAAGCAGCAGTATTCCCATTTCTTTCAAAGTACATCACCAAACATAATAGGGGTTTTCTTTCTGAAATTGGGATATGGTGTTTACATGCAAACACAAAAACTGAATACTTAAAAAAACTAGCTAGAAAAGTCAGATAGTCGAAAGATATTTGCATATGTTTACATTTTTCTAGAAAGGATCAAGTTTTTCTTCATACACAACTTCAAGAGACATCAAGCCACAACATAACAAACTAATTCATATATAAGCAATGATGGAGAAAAAAATAAATCACACACACACACACACACATATATAATTTGGTTTTCTTTTTTTAATTTGCCAAAGCTGCTCTGTAAGTTTGTCTTGACCTAGCTTGTCCTTTCATATAGTTGGTTTTAATGACAGAACACTCTGCAAAAGTCACGTTCCTACTTTAATACACAAATATGAACATGTCTCGATGTGAACATTGGCTTGTTAAACGAGCAGCCAAACAGGCACGAGAGGAAAAAATCTACGCTGCTAACATCAGCTTGTGGGCTATATAGGTAATTAACTGCAGCACATGCAAATGTCACTTTGATCAGTTGCGATGCTGCTGCGGTCTTTACTCTACAAAACCACTAACAACACGCTGTCAGCCCATGACATGTACCCTACAGCGCAACTTGGTTTACTTTGTGTCTCGTTCCTTATGGTGTTACACCCTGGCAGCCTGCCAACTGGTATAAATCGAAGACGACATTGATACAGCCTTCCAGTCGGCTGACACATTTCAGATATTTTCCCCAAAGACCTCTCTTCTTCCTTTTAATAATAAACACAATAGTGCGTTTAAATCATGATGCCATATAAATAGCTATTTTTTTTAAATAACTTCAGAAGTCTAAATTATTTGTTGGGAAGAATGATTTTTATTTTCAACCTAACTTTAATGATATTTCTGAAAACAAGACCCAGGCTGGAATAAAATATATACTTCACTAAATCTTCTTAAGACTTCTGCTGAGTATAAATTGCAACACATTTGGTCTTTCCTCTCATGTAGGTCATAAAAAAATACCTATTTATTGCTCCGTTGCTCTGCTGATGATCTTATTCCAGCCCTTCTAATATGGCAGGATTGGCCGCTCATATGCAAGGTTTTATGAGCTTTGTGTGACAGCTCTCCTCTATCCACTCGCTCTCTTTCTCTGTACCTGCCTGATTCTAACACTGCTTGACACTTCTGCTGATGCATAATTCAGTGAGGAACTAATTACCCTGGCAGCTGGCACAAAGAAATTTCCTCCCTGCCCTACTGTTGCAGCAGCTCCTCACACTTTGTCAACACAGAATTTCCTGCTGCCGGGCACAGTCCCACACATTGCAAAGTAAACTACATCCCTGATAACGATCCGCTATTTGAATTAAACAGAAATGGAGTTCAGTATTATTTGGATGAACACTGTCACAAGCTAGACACCTAGTGTATGTGAGACGCAGATGAATGAAATATTCATGGATGTCTCCAAATACGAAGTGTGATCAAAATGAATGACACAGTGTTGTAGTTGCTCAGTATCCTGCCTGATTGTGCCTTACTTATAGAGGAAGATATGAATTGCAAATCGCGGCAAGCAGAGAGAATTCTTGCATTCACCTGTTGAGGATGACACATTAAGATGTTGGTTTTTTTGAGCGCTGTTTCAGGATATCCATAAAAGCTTAATTGGGACGGCATCTGTTTTATCTTGCTTTGTAGATCAAACAGATGTAGTGCCACTTGAAGAACATACTACCACTCACATCAGTGAAGAAATTTGCCGTGATGGTGATCACTCAGAAACAATAATGTATATTGGGAGTTATTACACCTTTTCTTCTCCCTTGAGTGACTCCTGAAATTATTCAACCAAGGATGAAGAAGGAGCCTGCAGCTGGTGTTTTTCTTTCAAAAGCGCCGCGGTTAATGAAAATTGTTCACGGTTTATATTAATATGTATATTAATAATTCTTTGCCATCTTAGAGGACAGAATGTGGGCCAAGGATTTAAAAGTTTTTGTGTGTCTCCTCCAAAACTGCAGCGCATCCTCTTGTCAGAAGACCCCTGGAGCTAATGCCACTGCAGTTATAACTGCAAGGTTCACGGTCTTTATAATCAGGCAGCTCATTTGGATATGCATCAGTCATGCTTCAGGCAACTGTTTAGAAACACTTCTCTTCCTCTGTGAAAATGCATCACTTTCGTTTAACATTCAAATTAGGTAGCTTATTCAAGACACAAACAAAACCAAGAAAACATTCTGAAAAACATTCTTTTTTTTCCCCTGGTGTAATAAATGTAATATAAATTGTATTTTTAACACATAATTGCAATAGTAATGGTTAAATGATGACTTGTACATAATGAAGTCAGACTATCTCACTTTCAGTGATTAAGTAAATACTGTATATATACATATATATATATATATATATATATATATATATATATATATATATATATATATGGATTAGCCAGGTGTCTCCAAAGAGGAAATACGACATCTATTGATTCGTAATGCACCATTAAGTTAATGTATAATGTTGCAAAGAGCATTCGGGATATGCTGTGGGGGTGAATGTGTCGCAGTGGTTTTGAGCTTGATAGAGAACTTATTCAAATGTTGATATAATTACAGTTCATATATTTCAAAACAGTATTGCCTCGAGATTCTTCATCAGCCCTGCTAAAGAGACTGCGCAGCAGCACTGCCCTCTGTGAATTTCGACATTAATAACTGTCAGTTGGTAAGCCAAAATCAAATGAAGAGCATATAAGTCATTAGAACTCGTAGAAGTTATTTCCTATCTGGACATAATATAATTTATTATGAGAAGATGAAATTTTGCAGCTATCAAAGCACAGGAAAATATTCACTATACTTTCCTCAGAAGTGACTTTATGTAGAATATATACATATGTATCAGATTTACTGTTACATATATTTGACTGAGTTAAATGTGATTTTAAACGCCTACAGCCATATTAGTCATTCTGTGAGGTCGTACTTAGGTATAGTGCTGCTTTAAGCTAAATGCTTATGCCAGTATGTTGACATGATCACAATGAAGATGTAAATGTTTTTAGCAGCTTTAACACTCATCACTTTCATGCACATTTTTTGAGCGACTGCTTCTCTTTTCCTTATTGCCTCTGGTGATTCAGCAGTCACTGAGGAGATCGGCAGTAGTGGCTCTGCAATGAGGGCGAAGAAACCTCCAACTCACAAGAATAACACTCACCCAGTTTCATAATGAGGAGTACAAATAAAAATAATAATAAGAAACATTTCATGAGGTGCTTTTCCTCCTTTAATAAGTCAAAAGAAGAAAAGAAAAACATAAAAATAAACAATCTAACAAAAGCAGACAATTGGCAGTTAAACTAACTATCCCTTAAAACAAATTAAACTGACCAGTAATTTGAATTTTTTATCAGTTATCAGTTGTCATTGCCTTTAGTTCTTCCTGTTTTGTTTTGTCACTTAATGTCTCTTTGAACATCCTTTCTTTTTGTTTTGTCTTTTTCTTAGCTTATCTCATTAAATTGTTCCTTTAACTACTTCAGTTAAACTCAGCAGTGTCATTACAGTTTTTAGTGGCTTTGTCCAGAACAAAATGAAGACTGGCCCCTGAAAGTCGATGCATCAGTCGGAGATCCCTGATTCAACTTATCTTCTTTTATCTGCATGATATTACAGTCCAACTCTTTCCCTTTAAGGAACATGGCTTTAGTCATAACCTGTGGTTCACTTAGGTCCAATGTTGAGAGAAGTTGTGGAAAGCAACTGTACTGCATGTAGCTGCAGCCACTGTGAAGTACATGTCAACCGGGGTATTTAAGCTACTATAATCAGCCATAACTTGTCTGCAAAAGCGATCTAAATGTTATGTATCGCATCTCTCTGTACCTCACCTCAACACTGTAGAGTTGGTCCGAACAATGGTAACAGTGTCCATTTATTAGAAACTTTCATCTACACATTGTTTGAAGTAAGTTTAAAAAAAATAGACTAAAAGATCTTGATTGAGACAGAAAGACAGATGTTGCCTGGATCATATTTCAAACAAACGTCCATATAATAGCCCAACAATGCATGTCTCCAAAAAAAAGGAAAAAAGAGGTTGCGTATTCAAATGGGAGAATCCGATTCATCTGACAAAATTCTTGTTTGGGTAAATCACAAAAAACCCCTGAGACCTCTGAAAAAGTAAATAAAGCAAATAAAACACCTCTGGATCCTCCTTGGTTAAGATTCCTTCAATTACTTCCTACCACCCCCTCAGAAAGGTGCAACATTCGGAAGCCAATATCCAGACGAGAACAAAGAATCCAGGAGCAGTGTAGGCAATCCATCTGGATAAAGTGGATCTGTGTTATCCACTGAGGAGAGTTCCCTCAACAAAAAGTAAAAAAATAGCTTGCTCAAAGGAGTGCAGGAGAGTTATAGCCTGTCCAAAACATTTGATTCTCTTGGCTCTCACTGTCCCACACATTTAAAATAAATGGTCTCTTCTCCCACAACAGATCTCATGTTCCCAGTACGTACACATCAGTTTAATTCCCAAATTCATACAAATCTTTTGTATCACTTTCTACAGCAAGAGCCACACATGCTGCACCAGCCGAGCTGTAAGGCCGCCTTTAGTCAGCTGAACTGGTTGGCTAATTTGCTCAATTCCCCCAAACACAAAACATTATGTAGTGAAAGCTTTTGGTTTATTTCTTAGGCAAACTAACACATAGTAAACTTTGGGGTGACTCTTCAGTGCTAACAGCTTATTCACCAGACAGGTCAATATCTGCTGGGTTCCACTCAACGATAACTTGTCTTCAAACAGCACCTCTACACAACTGAGTTCCAGCTGCATGTATCTCATGGAAATTTCTTACTCTTCTAACATGTGCTGGCATTTACACGGTCAGCACTGCTGAATTCAATTCAATTCCAAAATCTTTATTTGTCCCCTGGATGCATTTCAAGGCACATAGAGCAGTTGGACACAGAACAGTAGCAACAACTGTACAATAGTAGTAGCAACCATGTGGTAGTTAAAATAGGACAAATAAGATTACATTTTTTTAAAAACTGAATATGCTGAGATAAGAATAAAGCAAAATATCATATTGGCATTCATGTACATATTGTGCTAAAATGGTGCAGAGGTGCAAAATGACATGAATTTAGCAGCATGGTTAAATAAGAAACAAAACTACAGTATTTAATTACAGTAACTCTTCCATTTTTGCCCAGCACCAGCAATGGAAGGAAGAAGGAGAATGGGACCAACACCTCCCATAAAAATAAATGATAAATAACCTAGGCTGTGTTGATTTAACATGTTGACACTTCATAATTGCCAATTCGCAGGAAACATTAAGTAGCCGAGGCTGATGGGAATTTCATTAATTCAGTAGATCAGGTTTTGACCCATTTGAAAAGTTAAGTGATCATGTTAAGTGACTGAATAATTAGGATTTGTCCTCTGGGTACTTTTGATATCTGCACCAAATTTTATGGCATCCAGCCAATTTCTGTCAAGAAATTTGACTAAAAATTACACATGTCAGCCTCATGAAAGACAAGTAAGAAAATGTTTGTATAAAATCACGGCATAGATGCTGAATATTTCATTTTCAGATGTGAGAATCTTGCCCTGCAAAACTCATGGGATCATATGTATCTGTAGCCCACTAAACTGCAGAGTTGTCTATCCAAATTCATAATGCCCACATAACTTTAACCTGGACTAATGCCAACACAGAGAACAGCATTTTCATCACAGAGGCGCAGCAGTAACACGGCTATATACGTTATACCACATTTAGGTTAATCAGTGGGACACAGTGCACAGTACATCATGTTTGTGTCATAAACAACAACTGGTATAACATGACAGGAAATGTTAGTATCAAAATCATAATGAATGCAAGGGGTCAGTAGAAAATTTAATAAAGTTGTGCAATTTAAAGAATGTACTAATGACATGCATGATGGAGAAGACCTCCACTGTAACTGGGACATCTAGTATTAACAGCACTGGTGTCAAAGGCTCTGTGGAAATATGAACACTTTGTTTAATAGTGCAGTCAATGAGGTGAGGAAATTATATTTATTCACTCAGAAAATTAATCTCAGAAGCCGAAACACACTCATTGTGCAGGACAGGAAGACAAAAAAAAAAAAGGTCAAGAAGTGAGAGAGGATGATGAGGGTATGATAACAGTCTGAGAACAGATGGGAGAGCATGGGGCTTGTGAATGACTATGGAGGTTAATTGTTTATTTGCTTCAGCGGACGTAGTCGGTTAAGAATATTTTCATCAGGAGGGATTGGAAATTTGGCAGCCAAGGCCTTTTAGAACCCTGCTATGTGCAGCCTGAGCATATTGCAATAGCTTCAAATATAAAGGGATGGATGCTATTAGACGCGCTATTACTTTGAGACACCAGAGGCACTGGCAAATGTGACATGGAAAGAGGGTGATGCTTTCGCTCTTTGCAAAGAGATTTTGACTGGGTTTAGTGCCGCAGGCTCAGCGCCATGATGTGACAGGAGTGACAGCTGACAGTTTGTCGAGCATGTGGGTTGTGTTTGCCTTAAATGCAACAGTGCCCTGTAAAGTTTACATGGTGGAAGATGATCTATAACCCAATGATAAAGCTTTTAGACATTTGTAAACCCCACATACTGATCTTTGTTTTCTTTATGTCAGTGCTTAAGGTTTATTTTCTAATGTAAATGTGTAACCTGTTGTCAAAAAAATGTTTCAATGCTGTGTTCAGGCTATGTCTAAAAAAATAAGTTGCTATAAGGTGTCCTGGTAAAACTGTATTATTCTGATAAAGCATGATCCCATCCAGCTGACTGCGGTTGAGTTGTACTGCTATTTCAACACATATCTGTTAGTTGCGTAAGACCGTCCAACAGTGGCATGTTTGCATTAAAACAGAGTCATAATCGTCTTGGCAGCTGGCGCCAGGCTCATAACTCCAAATGACAGTGTCACATTTTAAGCAGATCACTAGAATCCAATTAATCTTGGTTATATCCACATAAAACCCTCCTGCTATTTCATCTAATGAAGCCAGGCAGTTTCCTCATTTCCTCCCCACCCTTCACTGTGTTCTCATGACAACAGGCTCCCTGTCCAATACCGCCAACTGCTTTGTTGGCGTTAGCTGTGGCGCATTTCAGGCTCTCACGGTTCCCTCAAAGCGCTCAATTGCAGGCAAGACATCAAAACAATACACAGTTATACTACTTCTGTAGTTACCGCTTCCCTGTGATGGATGCTTGTAGTGAACTGACATGAATCTTGATTTTTGCTGGAATCAACAAAAGCCTGACAAAGCCTCCTGACTATGAGCATTAAGAGCAGATGATTGGGGTTACCCTCACTACCAAAAGTAACTGCTGAAATGTCTTGCTGAAGATGAAAGAGTTTAAACCTACTTCATATACTCTCTTTCCTCTAGATGGTAGATGAGCTTAGTAAACAAAAGGACATTAAGCCTGTCTTGCATGCTCCGTGTGTCTGGTGGACCAGATTAGTCAGTCCCTGC
The DNA here is from genome assembly GCA_024666655.1 of Dascyllus trimaculatus. Taxonomy (NCBI): domain Eukaryota; kingdom Metazoa; phylum Chordata; class Actinopteri; family Pomacentridae; genus Dascyllus; species Dascyllus trimaculatus. The sequence continues at coordinate 21,386,611 of CM045464.1, read as the reverse complement.
CTCGCTGCAGATGATCGGCCCAGATGCAGAGCCCCTTGTTCTCATAGAGTGAGCTAAGAGGCAACACATCATTTGACAAGGACAAAAAGCATTAAAGAGAACAAGGTCATTTCCAATCAAAGTGAAACACAGTGTCGCCGTTGAAACACACAAAGTGGAAACTACCCAGGCAGACCTTTTAAACCAAAGTCCTCCACAGGTTTCATTGATATTTCAGCAAAAGAGGTCAATCCAGCCCTAAGAGCTGTGTTGACACATACAGTATCTTCGAGGACTCGCCATAAGCTAATATATCTTTAGAATTTGTGAGGCTTCCTATAAAAAGTTTCCTCTAAAGTGAAAGTGAGCATTTTTCCTCAGCACCACTAACAGAACACTAACAGTGCTGCCTGAGCTGTTTATGAAGCCCACTCTGCCTCTGTGGAGTGAAAGCTTTTACAGGGACATATCCACTCCATTAAGGCATGACCATGACATCCCTGAAGGACGCCCAAGGACAGTCAAGTTGCTGCAACTCCTCTGCGCACTCGCCTTTCACTACATCCATATACATCCACCTTGTCAGTTGCACTGAAGGATATTTAAAAAATAAACATCTTCATTATTTAGCTTTTATGAAGCTGAAACAATTAAGAAACATGTATGCACCCTGTGTCTATGTCACTCTGCATCGGTTTCAGTGCAGGGGAGCTGCAAGCACTTATGATGCACGCAGGCATCTTACATACATAATTCAAGATCACATCCACTATCCATCTGAATGTCCCTCAGTTGTGCTATCCATTGCACTAATCCACCCTCATTCAGACCTCATCTCCTCCTTCATGGCCTTTTTTCCTGTAGCCACACACAAGCCTAAGCTTTGCACTGTCAGCTTAAAGTAGGATCACACAAGACTGTCATTGTGGAGATGTGATCAAAGCGGCTTGCACCAGGCCCAGATGCACCATGCCAAAAGCATACCTTCAGTGTGACTTTACAATGAAGAACCTCGGAACAGCAGGGGAATGCCAAATCCTACTCATTCATAATACAGTAGATAGCCTCTCAAGAAATACCAGCAGGCTGCTGATCTTCTGGAACAGGAAGCTTCAGTGTAGTAAGTATGATCAGTTACAGCAGCAAGGAAAAAGTCAGCGAATATATTTTAAGTAGTAACACCCAAAGTATTGCATTGTTCTGGTTCCTATTGAATCATATAACATTCAAGTGTGCACAGCGTGGGCTGGGAAAAGTATGTAAAACCCTAGGCTAGTTAGCAAACCTGGAGTCCAATCAATGAAACAAGATTTGAGATTTGTGGGTTAGAGCTGCTTTGACTTGCAAAAAACATCTAATCATTTTGAGTTTGCTGGTCACAAGACGCATCTGCTGACATGAAGCATCCCTCGCAAAAAAAAAAAAAAGATCTCAGAAGATTTACCATCAATAAGTGCTGATTTGCATAAAGCTGGGAAGGGTTACATAGTATACTCAAAGAGATTGCTTATTGATCAGTCCACAGTTAGAAAAACTGTCTATAAATGGAGATGATTTAGCACTGGGGCTGCTCTCCCCAGCGAAGATGATTTGAAAAGCACAAAGCAGAATGTTTACCGAGGTAAGAAAAAATGAGAACAACAGCTAAAGCAAGGCAGCATGCCATCATCGAGGTTAAAATGATTTCCAAACTTTATCAGGATATCTTTCTGGATAATGTCAGGGTGGCTTTCTGCCAGCTGAAGCATAGATGCTGGTGATGCAGCACGAAGATGACCCTTAATCAGAGTAACAGAATGTACAGAATAACTTCAAACAAAGAGAATCAGTCTTTCCGAGAAGCCCAGTTCGAGGCCAGACCTTAGCCCGACAGAGATACCATGGGATGGCATCTGGAGAGTTGTTTGGTCTGATCTGTAGCTACCGCAAACACTTGTTTGAGTTTATTCCTGCCAAAGTTTCTCCTGCATCAGTTATCGAATCCAAGTGTTTACTTCATCCCTTCACCAACTCTGTGAATGTTCAATAAAAACATCCTAATTATTTGTGTGTTATCGGCTTATGCACATTGTGTTTGTCTATACTTGTTGCAAATATGCACATCAGATGACATTTTATGTAATTAAATCAGGAAATCCCAAAGGGCTTTACACACTTTCTTTTGCCACTGTGTAATGTGTTGAAATGTGGACTGTGTAGTTTGCAGGTATCCAACAGACATCAGCTCTGCCTTACTGCATGAGTGCTAATTTGAGCAGGAAAACCTGAGTGCTGGCCCATAGCAAACATATGGAGACCAGGAAATTATTTGTGCAAATCACAGCCTATAAAAAGAAAAACTAATAAAAGGGGCTTAGTGAAGCAAGCTCCATTTTACAGTACATTACACCTTGAGACAGTGACAGAGAGAGCAGGGGAGATAGGGTAGAGTTAGGCAATTGTGTTGTCGATGAATGTACCCAACTTCCTCACTTCATCATTTATCTTGTTCCAAATGGTGTACACAGACTGTTCTCCTGCAGTCTGCAGCAGAAACTGAAGATGCTTCCACATGCAATATATTTCTTACTTCTCCCTTTGATAACAGTCAGTGGAGATGAATAAAGTAGCTTTTACTTATGTCTGCATTTGTACTATTGTTATTCTGAGCAGACATATTTCTGGTCTACATTCTCCTCCAGACTTAATGTGAAACATATAGAGGAGTGTTATAATAAAAAGGTCCTTGCTGGTTGTTATGCATTTTTACACCAGATTTTTTTATTTGAGAATCACCAGACACCACATTCAGACCTTGGAATCATTGCAAAGCTAAAATGTATGTGCATATGTTTAAATGCAAAAACCAAACCTTGACTTGCCCATTCACTTGGAGCTCTGCCTCAGTAACTAACACTGGTTGATTAATGGAGCTACCCAGTCTTGCCCGAGGAGGAGATAAGCAGCCTATCGCTGCTCTAAAGCCTTTCTACACGACCTTGAGAGAGCACTGTACATGGAAACAGACGAAGGGCTGCTATTAGCTCGGCTCTTTCTCATTTGGCCCAGCTCCAGCGAAGAAACTACTGCCTGGTCACATTCACATTCGCAGCCTCAAGAGCCAGTAGTTGAAGAATAAAACTATAAATGTGATTGTGTATGTAACTTTACTATTAATTGTTTTTAAAGGGTCAGTTTACATCATACACAAAAGAAAGAATAATTTATACTGCCTGTTAAACAGAACGTTATGTCTTTGACCAGAAGAAAGAAGAAATCATGTCCTGGCGACTCAGAACAGTTACCTGGCCTTGCTTTCAATGGTTTCATTTTTTTCTTTTGAACCAAGATACACACAAATACTTCAAAAAATATATCTCCTCTGTTACCAAGCAACCACTAGAAACTTTAGGAAATAGGCGCTAAAAACTAAAAGATTGTCTGGCACATGATCCTCTGTAAAACAACGAAATGTCACGTTTAACATTTTGGGTTTTGTATGAATTATTGAAATGAGATATAACATCTTAATTAGTGAGCTTTAGAGGTGCAAGTGGGCAGATTTAGTTACCTTCACATGGAACTGATGGCTTATTTTTCCCGTTTCCAGTTTCTAGAAGCTGATCTGCTGACTAGCTGTGAGATGGCTGTGACTGTATATTATAGGCCAGATATGAGGGTGGTAATGATATTCTCGTCTAACTCTCCAGAAAGTAAGCATTTTTCCTAAAATGTCAAACTGTTTTCATCAGGGTTTTTTTGTACTTGCTCTTTTCTGCAAAAGTCAAGTGGACTGTACTCATGAAGCCTAGGACTTAGAAAGCCCTAAGCCTTCCAGAAGTGCAGTATACCCCGATCAGCCACAACATTATAACCAGTGACAGGTAAGGTGAATAACATTGATCATATTGGTACTATGAGGTGTTCTGCTGGAAAATCTTGGATTTTACCATCTGTGTTGATGAGACTTAGACACCCAAATAAACATTGTCCCAAAACAAACACACTCCCTCATGCAAATGGAAATCCCAAATGTCACTGGCCTGGCCCTGCAGGAAAATGCACCCCACCACATGGAAAAAAACATAAAACAATCAGGAACATGTTGAAGAATATAACAGTGGCCCAACATGTTGATTAGACCTCCAAACTTCCTACACCCCATTCTGATCAAGCATCAACAGGATGCAGTGGAACAAGATTTATTGACAGAGGCCCCACTGCACAAGCCAGAGTACCCAAAGGATCCACTGCCAACATCCTGGTTCCGGTGCCCTGAGTGGTCTTCTCGTCTATGCCCAATGGTTCAGAGCATTTTTGAGCACATAAGGGGGACCAACACAGTATTAGGCAGGTGGTCATAATGTTATGACTGACTGGTGTATACTGTCACCCCAAAATCACACAGCCAATAGGACAGTAACAAAAATGACGAAATTCTATTCTATTTCAAAGACATAAATGTAAATACACATTGAAACAGTTCATAAAAAATATTTTCACCCTTTGTGCCACAAATGTACTCTCTAATGCATTCTATTGCAGTTGTACCTGAACAGAATAACTGGGCTCCAGCAGTTTATTCTAGCTTGCTATTAAATGTTCAAATTGTTCCAACAAACATTATTGAGGAGTAACATTATGTGTTTTTATGAATTGTGTGAAGCTGCCTACGCAGGAGGAGCAACACTATTTCTCAGCATTATCAGTCCACTTTGAAAATCCAAATGAACTCTTTTCTATTACACATTTAACATATTTAGAGCTTAAGCCTTATTTTATTCAGGGAGCCGTGCTTACTGTAATAAAACTGGCAAGAAAGGTTGTTATCTTTACATGACTTACATTTGATTTTAATGGTACAAAAAACCTTCATTCTGTGTAATGCTGATTATAGGGAGTGAGCAGAATACTGCTATTGCATTGTTATTCAGCTGTCTCCTACACAAAAGGTTTTCCATGCACCCTGGCAGAGCTCTGTTGGCTCCCAACAGCAGAGGGACTGAAAGGTCAGCCTGTCTGTTCATCTCACAGCATGAAAGAACAGCAGCAAGGTAATATCACGTGAACAAGCTGTGCTTCACACATTACACAATAGACACACAGAATAGAAAGTGTGAGGCCTTATCATTAATCAGAGAATGAATAGATAAGACTAAAGTGTCCTAAATGTTAGTATACACTATCTAAACAGCCCCACTAGTATAATGCCGTGCACGTACAAAAGGATAAAATCTGAGCGTATTCCTCCTGCTGCTGTGACATGTAGTGAAGCAAAGACGATTGATTTTTTATTTGATAAGCAGAGTGTGATATCTTTCTTCTCTTTGACAGCCAAAAGTGGTATGGTATTAAGAAATGCACAGTTGCTTGGTTCACACATGCATTTCTATTAAACTGTCAGCGTGTAACCTTTTATACACAAAAACCAGACATGTCTGTCATTTTTACGCCACAGACAAAGAACCCTTTGCCTCTGTTTGCTGCTGCTGCTGCTGCTGCTGCTGCACGTGAGAGAAGGGTCTTAAATAAAGAATAATTTCCCACATAGACTGTTCGGGTACACAGTGTGAATTTCGCTAGAAAGCAGGCAATAAAAGCTCACTTATATCTATCCAGATCAATATCCAGTGCAGTCAGAGGGTATTACTGCAGGGAGGCATTTTTGTTGTCCTTCAGCACATTGGATTAGAAATGAAATGATTATAAGGATAATTCTCTGACTTTCATCTTTAATTTGAGGGTGTTTACATCTACCTTAGATTAACACTGTAGGCTTTAAAGGCCGTTAGATACATAGCCCCGCCAGTTTAAGCAGACAGAAAAGTCATTGAAGAAGAAGGAAAGTAATTATAGACTTTAGTAATTCATCATTTTTTAATATCTGGTTGCAAAGCCAGCCAGTTACTAGTTAAAGTCTATTACCCACCAAGCTTAGTGTGGTGTGTGTGTCTTTAGCCTCTTTGCTACATGCAATCCTTCCCACTAATCCAACTGCATCCAAAAGTCTTTTCGTCATGTCTGATTAAGGATGCTGGTCACTTTTCTGGAAAAGTCGTGACGGTTATCTGAAATCTTAGCAGCTCTGGCCTGCTAGAACTTGCATATCACTTTCAACATGGCTGAAATATGAAATGCAAGCAGCTGGATTAACAGAAAAGCATGCTCAAGGTTACGACGTACTGTCACAGGACATTGTTACATATAGAGAATGACACAACCTTGTGCATTAAACATCACTTTATGAAGTAAAGTGTCCAATCTCACGCATGTGGCAAATAATGCATAGCACGTCTTTCTCTGTTACTGTTGAAGGTACGTCTGAATGAGGATATAAAGAACATTAACCTACATCTGAATGACAGAATGCCATCACTTTAACAGACTGATAAAACCAGCAGTGTTTCACATCTCTGAAAAGTAGTTTCATGTTTTATATGGTAATACTCAACCTTGAAGCAATCTTTAGTTTTTGCTTGTTTTATAGGATTCCTGCCTTCAGTCTGGTCTTCAGCAAGTGGAACACTAAAAAATATTTTACGGTTTGTGACCTTGTCCATATGACCGTTTCCTAAAATTCCTGCTTTTTCTTAAAAAAAATGAACGATAATGAATATAAGGGGTCCACCATATAGCTCACGGAGTTAAGGTGTTACCATGTTGGCGCAGGTTGCCAGCAGTGGTCGTGAGTTCGAGTCCAGCTCACAACCCTTTGCTGCATGTCTCTTTCCTCTGTACCCCCTGTTTCTCTGTCTCTATAAAAATGGAAAAAAACTCCCCCAAAAATATTTTAAAAATAATAATAATGAATATTAGGGTCAGCAGTTCCTATCATTAACCAAACATCCATGTGAGCACCCTCAACAACATGAAGTGAAACTTGAACTTAATGGTTATCATTTTATTTAAAATAAAATGTGCCCAAGTAGCCGAGTCACAATTTTTCTAAAACACTGCATAAATGAAAGTTATGTCTAATGAGGGGTGATAGGTAATACGTTACTGTACAGTGGAGAATGTCTTTTTCAGTACTGGCAAGTCGGATATGTCATTAAATCGTAATTTATGACACTAAAAACAGTTTGTATGGGCCTATATAAATCATGATTTTTTATCTTGTTAACATGTCCATATGGTGTTTTTTATATGTTAGGAGACACATCATGAGCAAAATACGCAGTCAACACCATGGTGGAGTATTTCCACCTTGAAACTACAGCCTGCTGATTACAGTCTCAAAAACACAGATTCAAACTTCCAAGGTTTCACAGGTAACAAAGGAAGGAACCAATCCTGTCATCTTGCAGGGTGGGGCTTTCCATAACATTATTGTTCCTCAGAATCAGTTTCCCAGTTCGAACATGCATTACTCCAGTGTTATAATTTGCCTGTGTTATAATTTGCCAATATGCAGTGTAGTGATGTTGCAGAGTTCAAGGTGAACTGGTGTGCTCCAAATGCAGTGAGCAGCGTAAGGGTGGTTGGACAGAAAGACAGGGACTTGCATTCTATAGAAAGCAAAGGTGTAGAGTTACCTTTAAGCCGTTTTAAAACAGATATCGATTAAATATTATAGTCATGAATTCTAATTATGTAATTTTGCTACACAGAGATGAGTTTTTAGGAGTTTAATAACTGATGACCCGAGGGGGACTTTAGGATGTTTTTATTAGAGTCAAAATAATCTCAGATGGTGCACAGAGCACCTCTTCAAATAGTTGATAGTGGATAAACTTTTTTGAACTTTATTCAAAAATGCCAGAAATGATTTGCAGTCCTTGATTTCAGCACCACAGCCTCTGTCTTTTTCTGTTGACACCATAAATTACATTAAGTGCCACGTCCACATAGGCCTCGGAGATGTTTTGACAGTATATTTCTTGTATCAAGCACATCAAAAAGCACATTAAAGCAAAGATACTGATGTTTGCACTTGTCCATGGTCCACACACCTAGACAACTGAGCTGGGAAACAGAAAAAGCACATCAGCTCAGAGAATAAATTGTCCCTCCATCTACATTTGCTCCAGCAATTTCAAGAACACCAAGAAAGGCAAAGGCAATGCAGTCACATCAATGACAGGAACCAGAGTAAACCGCTTACAGTTCAAGATTGCCTGATTCTCCCTGACAGAGTCAAATTGTCAGCTGAACAGTCTTTGGCTGGCTGCTTAGTTAAAGACCTTCCTCTTTCTTTTTTGCTTTCACAACTCTCTACTAGCAATCCACCGAGCCTGAGCCAAACACTGACAGCAATTTTAAATATAGCTATCTGATATATTAGTTATTAAAGTATAAGTAAGACAGAACTTTGTGCAGACCTGAGGTGATTTTTGTTCAGGTTAACAGAATTGCATCGGCACAATCTCAGCCAAAAAGTGCTGTGATATTTTTGCAAAACGTCTGTACTTTGCTTGCTTTGTTAGTGGAAATGTAAGCTTGGGCATTAATAATTATAAAGAACATTATCTCTGTGTGTTCATTAAAACATTAATTACTCTAATGACTCTGAATATGAGCTTGAGCTTAAAATATAAAACATTAAAAAACTTAAATTACTTCATTACAAAGGAGCGGGATCCTTTCAGGCCATTAACAAAGCTATTACAAGAGTTTCCATGGGCACCTCACTGCGGAGATGTTCTTATCAGAGTTTCACCCAGCTGGCAAAAGGAGGACAGCGGTGTCTGTGTCTGTGGCGTGAGCCATGGTGAAGAGGGAGAAAGATGAAAGAGGACAGAGGAGCCGGTCAGAGATACCTCCAGTCAGCCTCAGGCTATGCCCTCAGCTCTGTTCTGATGGCCCCCTACACTGTCAGACTCCTGTAACTATCACATATATTTCTAACATCTACTGATTCCCTTTCCCAGCTCCTCATTAAGCAAAGTTTTGGTTTAACCCATGGGCTGTAGTTCATCTAATTCATTTTTCCCCCAGTTCAACTTTTGTAGAGATTTCTGGGAAATGCTTATGTATAATTTTCACCTGTCTATTCTTGACAGGATACAGTAAAGTTGGAACCACCCACTACAGTGTGTGTATGTACACTGTTGGCACTGAAAGCATTGTTTTGGCATCGGCCTTTCTTTTGCTCTTTTGGCCATCAATGTTATTGGTTTTGACAGAAATGTACTCACCAAAGTAACTGCTCAAATCTAAGTGGTTTACTCTGCTGAGATCTTGGGAAACCTGTCAAAAGCAGCAAAAAACTGGTAGGGAGGTGCACAAACCAGTTTAGTCAGATATACACTGACCGCCATAACATTGATCATATTGGTACTATGTGGTGTTCTGATGGAAAACCTTGGATTTTGCCATCCATGTTGATGAGACTTAGACACCCAAATAAACATTGTCCCTCAACAAGCACACTCCCTCAAGCAAGTGGAAATCCCAAATATCACTGACCTACCCCTGCAGGAAAATGCACCCCACCACATGGAAAAAACATCAATCAGGAACACGTTGAGGAACATGACAATGGCCCAAGATGTTGATCTGACCTCAAAACTTCCTACACCCCATTGTGATCAAGCATCAACAGGATGCAGTGGAACAAGTTTGATTGACAGAGGCCCCACTGCACAAGCCAGAGTACCCAAAGGATCCAGTGCCAGACCCCATAAGACACCCTGAGAGGTCCTCTTGTTCATGTTCAAAAATCTAATCAAAAGAGTAAATTAGACAGTAAACAACGGCCTTATAGAAGTGAGTCAATAAACACAGATATTATTGAACGTGTTCGATACATTCTGCAGCTCCAACAACCAAATTTGATCCAACAGAGATGAATCAGAAAAATGCTACATGCATTTTAGTCACAGTAGAATTCTTTGGCTTCTTCAGTTAATTTTTATGCTTGGACACTTCTGAAGAATAGTGCTGGTTGGGTTTTTATAACAATGTAGTCCGTATGCAGGGACTTTGAAGACCTCAATGAATAGAAATTCTCTCTTGTCTAAAATGTCATAGGAACAGGTCGGACCTGTTAACTCTCCTGTTTTTTTCACACACATGCATGCATTTCTAAATTGAAGGTGGTTGATTTTAGCTGTCTTACAATTTACACTGCATCAGTAAAGGCTGACCTCATCAACGAGTAAATGTGTTTAGAAAACGTCCGATAGCGAATGTGACTATCAAGTCCAAAAAAGTGTGAACGATTGTGACACAAATTCAAATCGAGCGAGAGAGAGCAGCAGATTCCTCTCTGCCACGCTCTGTGGGAGGGGTGAGATTGAGACAGGCGCTTGACAGAAAAATAATTCTTTAAAAAAATTATTGGGGATGACATGTCTCCATACAAAACTACACCCACATTCACCAATCGTGACCTACTTCTAATTACTGATTTAAAAGTGGAAGTGTGATTTTCACTTTGTAAACAACACCTTTCTTCGACTTAGTGTCAATCTCGTATCAGCTTGTTGCTTAACTGTACTCCTCAGACTTCCGAAACATCAGACGAGACATATTTGTTTGTCCTCGTGCGTCTGTTGGTTCTGCTACAGAGCGCTGGATTTGGAATATTAACTAATGTTTTGGTGTCGTTCCAGACATCAATTACAGATCATCTGTGCTAATGAGCTTCAGTTTCCTTCTGCTGAGAGGGTGCAGCGTGGAAGGTGTGTTGAAAGAACAGCATGTGGCACAAGGAACTGATATTCTAATTGAACAGAGATATGATTATGTTGCCTGAATCAATAAGCTCGATGTGGAGGTCTGTTCTTAGGGGATTCATAAAAAGTCAATGTGAAAGTTGTTGTACATGCACTTTGAAAAAAACAGTGGTGTATTGCAGAAATTTTGGCTTCTTACATGAACAGTTTGAGTGTAGCCTCTTCCCCTTATTACCCGTACTACAACTGAATCAACAAGGAGGTACATGCATTTGTAGTGGTTTATAATGTATTTTATATAGTCCATACAATCATTTTTCATCATACAACAGTCTTTATGTCTCACTTGGGGCATAAGTTAAAGTTACTCTCTCTCTCTCCAGTAAGAAAGGATCTCTGTATTTCCTATAGAGCTACTTAAGACCTAAATGAAATCTTTTTTTTTGTTTGTTTTGTTTTGTTTTTTAAAAATTAAGGTGAGTTGGTGTCAAGCAAGTGCACGGCAAGTGCTGCAGAAGTATAAGTAAAGTCTAAAAGCTTAAAGGCACAATATAATATTTATGAAACGCTATTCCCATCATTTGCTCTGATGCTGTTGAAACTCTATTTACCTTTAAACTAATAAAAAAATGCAAGTAAACAGAACTTATTTCTAATATTATTATGTGAGAAATGTTGTAGCTACTGAGCATTTTAATTGCATCCCCTCATACTTTTCATATGGAATAACTCATTGTACAATCTCTGCAGATGACTGTGCCTGAAATTATGTTTCGTAGCCGCTTTATGAACTTTGCTTGTCTGACAAACTTAGCAACACTAGAAGATGGCAATGATGAACACTACTAGTAAGGTCTAGGAGCTTTATTAGCATTATGCATAACTTTAAAAAGAAAATTATAAACTGCAGATTAAAGCAAGCTTCAAGGTTTGAGGCGATTGTGCAGGCATTTTGTGAGTCCTCCCTCCCTATTATGGGGTCCATATCCACTAATTCTATCACTATAGCATCCCTTTATATGGACACTGACATGCTGGTGTAATATAATTTAAGGTACAAAGAAATCAGAAACTCTGTGTGTCTGTGTGACACTAGTGCACACACATAAATTACATTTTAGCTTAGCATGTACAGTAATCATAATGGATAGTGGGACACAAACTAGTAAATTTCATCATTCTTTCATTCTTCTTCTGTAACATCAAACGAAAGCATTCTCTATTATATTTCACTTTCACACTAGGCTGGAGACTTTGCCATAGACTTAGTAGATTGGCATTGTTTTCTCCCATGTGTCATCTTCCCCAAGCCTTTGATGGATCACTCCTCTTGGTAAACAATAAAGTGTATCAAGAAGCAAAGAGAGGTGAGAGATTGAATACAGTGGGAGGAGCTGATTACCTCTTATCTTTCCCTTTCTCTGGAGTGAGAGGGCACTGTTTTTCCAATAGCCCCTCGCACTCCTCTATACTGAATTCGAAATAAAATTTGGCATCTCCTCCAAGAGTGAAGATGGCATTAGATGGGTACAAATGCAAGAATATTCACTGCAACCAGAGATGTGTGCATCTGTGTCTGAAGATGGAGTGTGGAATTTGCAAAAATCACACTGGAGAAAAATCCCTAAAAGTAAAATTCACAGCAAAGATGCCAAAAGATACAGCTAATAATACAACAGCACAGTTGAGAGAAACTATATAATAAAAGTTACAGTACATTGATAGTCATTGCTTATATCTGGATTATTTTTCAAAAGATGATTAAAACTATATATTTGTGAAAAGGTGTCTGGGTGGGTGTCTGTGGGTGTACCGTATAATTTCTCTGCAATATATGGTAAAATAGAACATCAGTCCACCTACAGTATTTGTAAGAACCAGTCTTCAGATGCCTCCAAATGCTGCAAGAAAGCAGATTTTCTCCCCCAAGTGTTTAGTTTTGAACCATCTCCAAAAACACAGGTGTGTGCATGTGTGGGTTTTTTTGTTGTTTTTTTTTTTTTGTTTCTGTTTTTTTTTTGAGGGGGGCCAAAGTTATTTAGTTGCATGATGCAGTTCTCCCACGCATTATAAAATCTTCCAGGTATGATAGCAAGGCTAACTGGGAAGCAACTCATGCACAATTTGAACCGTTCACCCAGGGTGGTAAGCGGTCCATTAAGGAGGAAGCCCTCCAGCTAGGAGTCTGCTTTACTGGTGATGCTTTGTCAAGACTCCTACTACTTAGCCTTGATAATGGGAGCGACTGTTTTGCTTTTTGTTGAGGCTCTAAAGATGTGATTTGGGCTACATGTAGCAAATAATCTACTTTGCTCTGTGTGAACTGTGCAGCTAGCAGAGTTGAGAACTGACATGGGGGGCTACTGAGGGATTCTGCCATCAAGGAGGCTTGTTCACTACACCAATTCCCACTTATCCATGCAATCCAGAATTCACTAATAGTCCTAGTTCTTCTTTGCCCGTGCTCCACCTTTCCCCCAAGTTTCATGAAAATTGGCTTGGTATCTTTTGCGTAACCCTGTTAACCGACAAACAGACAAACAAATCTCTGCCTCAGCTTTAGTTTGACTGAGAAATTAGCATTCAACCAATTCTCTAGAGTCAGTTATCGCTAGTGCTAGTGCAGGAGGAGTAGCGGCCCAGGCTTCACTCAAAGGTCCGTTATGGATTCGGATAGCCAGGCCGCCTGTTTCAACCCTCAATAATCAGTGAAACAACACAGGGACCAAATAATGACAAAGCAATGACAACCAGCATTTAATAAAAAATGATCAGGTGAAGCAATCTGTAGGGTTGTGTTCACCCTGCATAGGAACCTCCCGGTACTCCCCTGTGGCTTTTAAGGAAACGTGCTGCTTTGCACTGGTGGACACGGAATCCTCAGCAGCCCTGCAGAAATCCAATGTGGTGAAGAAAAGAGCAACCATTTTCCTCCCCACAATGAAACTTTAGACAGTCACTGGAGAGTGGTGATTGTCTGATGGCGGGTGAGACGTTTCTGATTGGTTAACTGATATGGGTCATGGGTCTGAAGGGCTGTGTGGACCTGGATTTTCTTGGGGCGTCGGACTGTGTCATTACCACTAGAAGAGGAACTCTCCCTGTAACTGATATACATGTCATGCAGATGTCTCAGCCCTTACAAGCCACCTACACTGCCATTTACTCTGCCTGGGATGAGAGAAATTTGCCTTTGAGGGAGGTTTGGCGGAAAAACTGTGTTGGACTGACTCCCAATGAAGATCATCAGGTCTCTGGCCTCCTTGGTTTTGAGGGTTCCTAGAAAGGGGGTAAGGCTGCTCTGTGTGGACTTCACTCCCGCAGCAAAGTGACCAAAAAGGACTCATGCACACAACATAATAGCAGGGTCTTCCTTGTCATCCTCCTTTGACTTTCATAGAGATTTTGAGACACTGAATAACATGATATTGGCTGACATTCCCCAAAATTGGTTTGCTGCATGTCCTAACAACATCCTTGGCCTGGTGAGCACTTCTGGTTACCTTTTAGAGCCCAGACAGGGTGGATGGCAACAAGTTTGAAACCCCACTCCCAGAAATGCAGTTTTATTTGACTTCAGGCCACAGAATTGGGTTTGACGGTGTCAGCACCATGGAAAGAAAAGTGCAAGCTGCGAAGAACTGACCAACCCCACAGCTTTGTGCCGAATCTCACTACAGAAGGTTTGTGAGCAGGTTCGCCTTCCCTCCTACATCCCTGTTTCCCTCCCACTGATCCTTTTCCCTGCCCCAGTTGTTTCCGTTACAAGAGTCAGTGTGGGGCTAGACTTGTAATCAATTGTGAAATTGGAAGCTAGTTAGACTACCTTGCTGAATTGCTGATTCTCACGAGAAGTTTTCTGCTGAGTCATGCAGCAGACCCCACTCCAGCTGTTTTCATTTTGTATTATAGAAAGGAGTTCAGTCTGGCTAACATTAACTCTCTCATGAGTCTAGATGTGGTGATGGCAAATGACCAAACTGTCAAAACTCACAGCAACAGGTAGCTGTTTCATAACGTTTCATACTTCACCCCATATTTAAAAGAATCACAACATGCAAGTAATATTTTTTAGCATAGTGAATGGAATCTACAATATGGGAAAATAACAGTATATGTGGATCCTTGTGCAGTCAGTGGCTCAGTCAAAGGATAGATTTCTCTCCATGTAGCCTGGAAGCAATTCATCATGGTGTCACAATCAGTTTGTCTTTCCCAGAGTGAACAGGTAAAACAGCAGGTTAATTGGAGACTCAACATTTGAAAACCCACACATTTTTACACATGTTAATGCAGGTGAAGACAACTATTAAATTTTAGAAAAGTTAAGTATGGCTGGAGGACTGTGCATTGTGGATTGAACCTGCAGTCTCTGGTCACAAAGCTACTGCACTGTCTGCCCTGCCATTTTCTATTTCAATTACAATATACTGAAGGCTTTAAGGGCTATCAGCTACTTTTATACAGAAGTGATCTCCCATACAAAGGACAGTCTGACAGGCCTTAACCCCTATGAGTCAAATGCTTATAAACATTCAAATGCCTCTCAGCAGCCTTTCATAACACTCTGGATATTATGCTTAGATATTAGCCACCACCAAATAATCACATTATACAGAGTGAATATATTGTTAAAATATTTTTACGGTCTACACCTGACACATTATATTTACATCATATAAAAACATGCTTTACAATTCTACAGAGCACTTGCAATAGATTTGTATGCAATGCACGGATAATTACATATTATCTCTAGAGAGGGCACCAAGGATTCATTTTGTCAGTGTTTTTTTTTAAAGAAAACCTTGCTCCAATGCTATTCAAATGATTCAAGGAGCACCTCTCCCTAGATCTTAGCCATGGTAGTACTATGAATGTATGCTAGAAGAAATAATGACCCTGCTTGTTTTATTCATACATTGCATTAACTATTGACACTACTTCGAAAAGCCCCGTCATTACCGATTTCTACAGTATTTGAAGACATGTCATTTCCAAAAGCTTCCACACTAACAGAATAAAAAAAAGGTTAATTCCTTGCCATTGCAAAAGAAAAATGAAACAAAGCAGATGATATAATATCAAATTTTGACATAAACCCTGACAATTTTTGCAGTTTTTTCTCTATCAAAGTTTCCATTAATCATGATTAGTCGGGGAGTGGACCAATAACCTCGGCTCTTTCTGTCTGAGATGCCCGTAAGGGTCTGACCTGTTTACTACCTTCACTGCAGCTCTGTCTACCATGCCTAACAGAGTTATCCATCTCTCAGCCAGCATCCATGCACCCATTCTCCCATTTTCCTAATGATCACTTCCCCTGAAGCACTAACTCAGCATGGAAGAAGGTAGAAGTGTTATTTTTTCTCTCACTGCCTGACTTACAATTTTCACCTGCTCTGTATATGTCTATATTTGTAAAACGGTGCTAATTCAGTAACCTGGGTTTATCGCATGCAGCACATCAATCACAGGTGAAACCAGGATTTCAAAAGACATAATAATCACAGAGTGTGCTCCTCAAACAGGCTTGGGTTGTTGTAGGTCCTAAACTACTGCCTACATCGGCATCCTCTATGCTCCACTGCACAACTGCACAGACGTCTGTGAAAACCTTTTGTTTGGCACTGTGTCATCCTATTGATTTGTGTGTCACTCATTCTCGTTCAATGACTCTCTTCTTTTGCTCTTCCTTTGTGGATCCTACCTTCCTCTGTGGTAAGTCAATGTGACAGGTGTGGTTTCCTACGTGATGTCCTGTCTGCGTTGAGGAAACAGGCGAAGCTCAAAGCTGGCAGCAGTGCTGGTTGTCTGAGTTGGTTTAGTTTTAAACCTTTATCTGCATTAGTGCAAGTGGCTGTAGCTGTCAACTCATAGTGCCAGCGCTTCTACAACCATGATATACAGTAGATAAGCATTTTTGACTCAAATCAATTTAATGACATTACACTCTTAGTTAAAGTGAAGAAAACGTATAACATAATGATAGTTTATCCATAGCAGGATACAGCTCTGCTACTGCCATGCTGGATTTCTCCTGCAAGCAGTCTGAACTTTAATCACAGATAATTGCATGTTCTAATTACTTCTGCTTGTGTCACGTGGTTTACAGTGTGGAAGGTGTGCATGGCTTTCATTCATGTACAAATCCCATCAGAGTTAAATTAGTTTTTTCTGCAAGTATTCCAGCTCACCGTACCTCAGATTTTTGGTTCAGTGATTTGCCTCGTGTGAAGAGGCTGAGCAAGCAAGAAGTCTACTATTATCACATCACAGTCACCATGTTGGAAATGGGAAATGCATCACAGATAACGTGCTGTGATTTGATTTGATTTTTTGTCGCTGAATGGGACAATCAGCTTAGAGATACGGCAGTACCACAGGATTCATGTGCAACATAAAGGGAAGTGGGAAGATTGTAGGAGCTTTTTTGCTGCTTGGCTTACTGAAGAGTTGGATATGCGTCAGTCATTAAGCTTGTAATGCTTTTCAGACTTGGTGCTCAAGCTCAATATGCCCAGAAAGCCCACCAAGCTCTATGATTCTGTCGCATTTTCTTTCTGATTAGCTGTTTTGTCACAGCAGACATTCCTTTATGGACTGGCAAAGAAATAGCAGTCATGATATTTTCTGTAAAAGTGGGCAATACATCAGCGTAGTCGCAATAAATACACACTGAAGGAACCAAATGGTATACCGAAAAATGGAAATAATAGTGGTGATACTTCTGAGCTTAAAAGAAGAATCACTTATCACTTTGGGAGCATTCACACACCCATTCTGCAGCGCAGAAGGAGCAGACCTATTGTAAACAGTGTGCAGCAGTGATGGTGACTGATTTGTTCACAACAGATGTTCAAGCCTCCAACAGTCCCGTGATTGTTCCTCCTCCATTTCCCAAAGGCGGCAATACACAGCCTGGAAACCCACAAATAGCTTCAGCTAAATAAACACCAGATGAATGTCAACCTGATTGTCTGCAAAACCTGTTTGTTCTTTAAATGGAACTTGGATTCACTGTGACATTTACTTATCATAACAAGTTATCCATGTTGTCTCAATATTACACTAATACTACAAAAAAATTGTAGAAGATTACAATTGTGAGTACGATTGATCTTCACTCTGTGCTCGGGAGCTCTTAGGCTTCTTCATGGATAAGTCATACACTTGCTGTATTTAAATGCCCTCTTTTACTTAAATAATGATGTCATCACAGCGGGGTTCAGAACATGTAAAATCTTTGGATCCTACATGGAGTCACATACTATCTTTACAGCTCCAGAGCTGTGTAATTGGGATCAGTCTTCAAAAAGGACCCACTGGGAGCTCCAGATATGAAGAAGCACACAGTCTGCCTTTGACCGGGGGGTTGGGGTGGGGGGTGTCAGATCCCTTGATCAAACCCTCTTTTAACCTCAAAAAGGGGTTATGAAGGGTGACCACAGGGGTGTCCGCGCTGAGCTCTTGACCGCTGTCTTTGGAAGGTGGTTGTTATGGGATACAGGCCAGCAGAGTGCAATCTGCTCCAAAGGCACATCTCACACACACTCTGCCTTGGTGATGGCCTGATTTAAAGCTGCCCTCCACTGTTTTTCAACCTGGTTGTGTGTTTTCCTTAACCCAATTTAGCCTCACAGTGTAAGACACAGAGAGGCTAATGACTAGCATAGGCTGCAGGCAAAGTGGACCGTATTAATGCAGCCTTCACTTTCAATGGTGCAAATATGCCATTATTT
This sequence comes from Dascyllus trimaculatus, assembly GCA_024666655.1. NCBI lineage: Eukaryota > Metazoa > Chordata > Actinopteri > Pomacentridae > Dascyllus > Dascyllus trimaculatus. Next base: position 21,368,292 of record CM045464.1, on the reverse strand, counting down.
GGATGTTTTCTAATAAAGGCAAACTGCATTAAAAATATAAAGCGTTTGGTCAGTTTAAAAATACCTACCATAATAATTAAAATAATTCATCTTCTACTGGAAATATAAATATGGAAAATGGAGGTTGTTGTGGCTGAGAATATGTAAATGTGAGAAAATAGCACTTAAACCTGCACAGAAAGAGTCAAGACATAGTCATGATGCTGCAGGTAGATGTTGAGGACTGGTGCTGAAAAAAATAAGCTGTTTTTGTTCTTGGGCAGGTTCTAAGGTTCTGTAGCCAGCACAGATATTTGTTATAGTTGGGTGAAGGCAAAGAGAAAATTACTGTGCTGTGTTTACAGGGAGCCATTAGATGGTGGCGTGCCAGAAGCAGGTGAGTAATCTCTTCCTGAATTAATTGAATAAGGACGCGCTTGAACCTCACATATGATCACATTTGCAGCATTTTTTTGATTTTTAATGCAGCATGCGCATGTTATGTGCATATTATCCAGGAATTTCACATAAAAAAGCAGCACACAAGGTTTTCACCAACAGTGGAACCTGTGACTGAACCTATTGTCAGTTTACAGTTTTTTTGTTTCACAGTAACAAATAAGCAACGCTGTCTCCTAAAATTAGGTTCCTATAGGCTAAAATGCAGTCTTAATTACCTTTTGAAGGAAACATATTTTTTCCCAGATTACATTGTTTGTAATGTGTCGCAAATACATTTCTAATTAACATATCCTTGCCATTTATTGGGTCGCTTTGTTGTCTGTCCTCTTTCAGCCAGTCAATCATTATGTTAGATGGGCTGTGACTTGCCACTCTGGTAATCCAGAAAACAGAGGAGAAGCTTGTGTCATAGGGTGGTGTTGTAACGCAAATCATAATATTTTACTCAGCCTAAGCAAGTGCTTTTGTTGCCTAAACTTAAGTTAAAAAAAATCATGTTAAAAAGCAACTGAAAACAAAACTTAAATCTTAAGAATAATGGTTCCACATGATAGGGGTGAACTCCAGTTTACTGGGTGAAAGTTCTTTTCCAGGCTTATAGCAATAAGCAAAAGTTTACATACACATAAATACCATGTGTATATGTCCTGAGATCGGGCTTTACCTACTGCATCCACATGTCCACAAGAGTCAACACAGATACCTCAGTGGACGTCCATGTGCTGCAAAAATATGTGTATGCATCCTCGGTAATGGTGTAGATGCATGAAATATGTAGTATGGAACAGATTCCTCAGAGTGGACTTGAACAGACTTGAAAGTAGTACAGTAACGGCTACATATCCATGGGGTCGTCTGTGTGCATGTCCACAAGGCAGTATAATCAAGGCGTAATGTACTAAGGAGCAGAAGAACAGGTTTACTCCATGATGCATCACAGACCATCCACTCAACAACAACTGAGACTTTTTCTTACAGCCACAAATACAGTACAAAGAAGACTACCAAAACAGACTTCTATTCATGTGGATCATCTGCACTGGGCATCAGGTGACAAACCAGATGGATTAGAGACAACAGGAGATATTTCCTGCCAGCCAGAAAAGCCAACGAGGTCTCAAAGTGTCAGGTCTGAGTTCTTGAGATCCCTCCAGCTGAGCTGAAGAGTTGCCTGTTGAGATGCAGCTCAGCTCCAGACCTCCTTCCAATGATTGTTAATATTTTATACATTAGAATGAACTGTAGGGTTAAAGCCAAAATTCAGGAAATGGAACAAAGGACCAACAGCTGATCCAGGACACTCCATCATCCTATAGGATCAATATTAAACAAACACCTCCTCCTTCCTTTTACATTCACAAGAGACACACAAACTCTTCAGTCCTCTTTTTCTTAAGCATAAACACTTCAAAAGTCATATTTTCATCATTTTTGAATTTACACATTTGTATTCCTGATTATATTTGAAATTACTGTCATTTTTTAACTAAATTACACAATTTATGTGCATGTCAAAATCACTTGGTATATTGTTATTGATATTTCAATAACCGTATGAGATGAATATGTCATCTTTGATCTGCTTTTAGTCACCTTGGACTTCAGTCTCTCACATCTTTATTCAATGTATTTGTTCAACACCAAGATATGTATACTGAAGGAATGATTATGAAGCCATTTCTGAAGGTGTTAGGTATCAGACTTCCCACAGTGCCTCAGGAGGAAGGAGGGTTAAACCAGGAAATAGGGACATCCGTGATTGATTAGATGCTGATCTGAATTTTGCCCCCAAACCTTCTACCTAAAAGACAATCACCAGAATGCAAGGGTGATGCTTTCAGCTTTTGCATTCTTGAACTGACCTCATCCCACAGATTCACACTGACACACCCTGCTGCTGCTGCGGCCTCCTCCTTCTGACTCAGCAACAATTCCACTGGCTGGCAACAAACACAGCCTTTTTTGTCTGCTAAACGGGTGAATTTAGAAATTACAACTGCGTTCTCAAATTTAGCATTGCTCTTACCAGCAGCTTTATTTATAGCAGCTATTATTCAGTCTGCTTACCTGATGCATACTTTTGCTATTTAACTTTAGTTCTACATTCATTTTGCTTCTGTTTTTATCACCAGGAGTAAAGGTTTTGTGTCAGTAACAGACAATTTCTGATTATAAGACTGGTCAGGATAATTAGATTGAATAAAATTATTTTAATACTCAATCCAAATTATCACTGGTTATACAGTTAAGATCTGTAAAGTCTTAACATGGACTTCATAGCTCTTCCAAACTGGAAACATTTCCAACTACATCATAGCTCTTACCTTTCAGAGAGAAAAGAAGTTCATTTAACAGCATAAATGACAATGCAGTCTAGTTGTATAGGGATGTAATTTTTCTGAAACAGGGTTGGAAAAGGTTGTTCTAGTTGCTTTAAAAGATAGTTTGACAAATATGCCTGAAGATGAGAGGACTGATACCACCATCATATATGTTGGTAAGAAGCTAGTCAGCTTTGTTTTGTTTTGCAATGTTTTTACAGTTTGTTTTTGAAAAGATAAAAAAGTGTTAATAAGTAATCTTTAAAGGAACTGGCAATGTGTTTTTTTAAGTCTATCTCTTTTTCCATTTCTACCCTTTATGCTAAGCTAACCAACTCCTGGCTGTACCTTCATCTATAGAAAAATGACATGGACTGGCATGGCAACTACATTGTACAAAACGTTGATGATATTCTTTAAATCAAACGCATTAATTCTTCAGGCCACCGGTGGCATTAAATCTGTGTTTTCCATCCCATACCAAAGTCTACTTTTCCTGTTTTGCAGCGCATGTCGAGAACAAAACAAGGATTAATTAAGATCAGTTTAAAACTGCTAAGATTCTTGTTCCAGCTGCCCTCAAATACTCATCAGTCATCACAGCTCAACATGCAACCTTGGCTGCCTTTATTTGTTTTGCAATGGGTCGTTCATGACGGATCAGAGCTAGATTAGCAGTACTTAAACGTAAATAGTCTTTCCCTTGTCCTTCCTCGGCACACAGTGAGCCCCTGGAGAAGGTGATCGTCTGGTTGCTCTTTCTGAGCTGTCATGAGGAAAGCATCAGTGCTGCTGCCTCTGCTGCCTCCAGACTCCAGGCAGGGCAGGCTGCCACCAAGTTGATAAAGTGAACCATTTTGCACACAGGCAAGATTACTCTCAAGGACAGAGATTAAAGTGGCTTCTGTTTGAGTTGTAACCTCCCAACACACACACACACACACACACGTAAACACACACACAGACACACAACACACCAACTATATACTAAGCGTAGGCGTATATTGATACTGATACCCTTTTGAGTTTGTTATTTGCTCAGTGGTCACAGCGTAATAGCACAAAAACATACAGCTCTAAAACACAGTTTACACGGTGGAGAAAAGTCTTGCATTAAAGTTGCAAAGAACCTCTCTTTTTTGTACAACAAACTCATAGTCTAAAATTGTTTGCTGTCTTTGCCTAACTGGGTTTGGTCCAAAGGTAACATTGGCTGCCTACCAGCACTCGCAAAGCATCGCAAATGAACACGAGGGCTCTTATTTGTGTAATCCATACAAAAACCAAAGTGTAAAAATGTCAAGTTGCAGTTTTGCAGGGGCAACTGAGCCATTTATTGTCTTGGCCAAGTTAAGAAGAGAAGCTGCTGTGAGTCTTGAGTCTTACAAGAGAGTGTAATCCTTACCTCAGAAGCAGTTTGGCCCATAAGCACATGTGAAATAGTTTTTATATTTCTTTTTTCACACTATGTTTTGTAGAGAATAAACAAATGAGATACAAAACTGTTATAGATGTTTAGAGCTGCTTATATGTGAACTTTTTCATACTTCAGACTGTCTATCAAGACTTAACCAAGCTAAAGTATTAGTATTAGTACAGGTATTGATCTTCTCATGTAGTTCACTGCAACAATATAATCCCCCAAAATATCAGTTCATTTATTCAGACTGTACAGATACGATGTATGCATTCCCTTCCAGCTAAAGGCGTTGTGCTTTCTTTAAAAAAAGCCTTTCATTGACCTGCAAATAAAGCAATATTGCTCCTTGCTGCCATTATCTAATTAACTTGCAGTAAGCAAGAACACTTGTATGGAAACACTGGGCCGTCCTAAAACGACCACGGCTCCACTGAGATCGCCTTTAGCTTTAATAGTGCCATTATGCAAAGTAGATTTGCCGTTGTAGACGATATTTCAGTTAATGTGGGATTAAATGAGTTTATAGAGTGCAGTTTTAGCAAGAATTATCCAGTCTGATTACTGTGTAAACCATGCAGGAAAATTTGATTTGACACTGATAGCGCCCTCCATATAGCAGACGTTAACAGCTATCAATTACAAGCATGGATTCCTGGAAATTAATGAAGTATTGTACAAGTGAATTGGAGTAACTCTTAAAAAGGTCATTTGACATTCTGTACATTTGCACCCAAATGACACTCTGCTTAAAAAAAAAATCACAAGTCAGTGCTTTCCGATCAGACATGGCATGCGTGTGCAGTTTGCCAGGAGTTCAAGCGTTCTTGAGAAGGCCGACACTAAAGGTAAAATTCCCCTCAGCGCAGCGTTAACGATTACACACTCCTGTAAGACTCTGTGCAGAAGCCTCTCTTCTTGGCTGCTACTTATCAGAGCAGAAAGCCTTAATTAATTCATGGCTGGCTGATGTTTTTGCTCAGACTGGTTGAGTTCAAATTATTGTTCATTGTTGAATATGCAAACAGCTGGCAAGCAGACATGTTTAGATGCAGTGGGAATTAAATGAAAGACCCACCGGACTTCTGAAAATAAATTAATTTTCATGTTGGGAGTTTCGTCTGAATCTGGATATTTTGGCTTCAGAATAAAATGCTAAGTAGTGCTATAATGTGAAATCGACCCCAACGCCATGTTATTTGCAGTGTGCAGAGCTAAAATGGAGAAAAACTATATAGTGCTCAAATCAACCCACTTCACAACTAAAGATTCTTTAAAGCCTCATAACTGCATTTAAAAATGTTTCTTGAAATTTTGAGGAATTGCACATATAGTGATGCACTAAACAATTTAAAGAGTATTTCTGATGGAACAGTGCAGCCATAAAAACAGTGAGTTTGAATATTTAATTTGGTGTAACATCAGACAGCTCCAAACGCTTGTAGAATATGTGTGATATTGTTAAACGCTATAGGATCTTTCTAACTTTAGAGCCTGTAAATAGGGGGAAATTAAGAAACGTCTACTATCTTATTGCACTAGTCTCTTTGTTAATTGGTGTCTTTATTATCTATCTACTCCTTTGCCAAACCAGCTGTCCATTGAAGATGCATCTCTCAACTGGTCTCTCAGAATTCAATTAGTTTCCCTCAAAATTTCTCAAATTTGGTTTTGTAATTAAGTTTTTGGCAAGTTTTCCCCTCCTCCTCTTTGACTGCTTTGGCTGGGCTGACAATCATTCCTCATGCAGATCTGAAAAGAAACCTATTATTGGGCGCTACAAATACAGCTGACTTGATATTTGACTTGTTCACCTCTTGTGTGTATTCATGTGGCTTCCACATTCATGCATGTATCACTCAGCACACTATTTATAGGGCTTTTCCTGCATCATCTTCGCGCACTGCCAGTGTCTTCAAGCGTTCGCCCAGCAGATTGCTGAAGCTTTTCATTGCATTCTATTCAAACCTTGAATTGAGTCTGGTACACATTCCCTTGACATTACACGCGCAAATTCAAAGGGTGCCAGCGTGCTCCTCATCTGCAAATCTGTAAAAGGCCTTTCTAAGACTGTCTCTCGCACAGTAGACGTTTCAAAATGGCAGTGACACTTTGCTTGAAAGCATCCACCACATAAGCTTTGTGACCTGTCAAACTGAAACACCAGTGAGAGGGACGCTGAATGAGAGGTTTTCAAATTAACAGGCCAAATTCCTCCTGGTCGTTATCACTGCTAAAGAGGTCACCTTATACTAAAATAACACTCTGTGCTCATTCCCCTCTCAAAGAAGGAAGATTTAGCCATGCATAATTGAGGGTTGGACCATATGCTTCATTTTGAGTTCATGACAGGGTCACTCTGAGATGCCTGTGTGAACTGCAGAGTGATCTCTTTTAATTATGGACACAGGGTGTTTGAGAGCATTAAGCAGAATATACAAGGCTAGAAAAATAAACACCCATTTCAAAATGACACATGATAATGTATAGAGGATGTAATGACCATTTGTTTGTGCAGCCTGTGTTTGCCATTAGTGATTATATTTGACGGTTTCCTTTGAGATATAAAATAATTTGGATCTTTTAGATTAGCATGTATGGCCAAAATTAGTGTTTCGTCACTGCAGAAGGACAAAACAATAATGTATACTGACAGAATGAGAGGATTTGGTCCATTCAGCATACGTTAGTAGACTTGGCATTTTGTTTTACTGCCACGTGTGATTAATATGCGCATGCAATCATTAATGCTCTGCAGTGATTTAAAATTCAATGAAAGGTGAATGGGTCTCTAGCCATCAATATCATACAAGAACTTTGGTCGAAAGTTGAACTAACCTCAAGCAAGTTGACTTTTTCAGCACAAAACACTGTTTTTATAACTTATTTTTCTTCAGTAGTCTGTAAACCTCCATGTTTGAAACAACAAAAATCATTGTGTGGAATTAATGAACAGCGCAGGTTCAAGCCCTCTTGTGGGCAAGTTTGTCCTGTTAAAACTCATCTGACCTAGTGTCCTGACCTGCATTTCCATTTTATACGATACCATCCACTGTAAGTGGGAAAAAAGCAGTTCATCACAAAGAAATCTGAAAACTGAGTTAAATTATTTCTGCGTTGATTTTATTATTATCATCTGATCACATCATTAACTGGCAATTTAGGATTTTTGCTGCCATTACCTTTGATCCACTAAACCAGAACACGTCGTAAAATCATGAGACGAGTGTTGATCAGTTTTCAGTGATGAGTAGAAGGAATTCAGTCGCACCACTTCTAGTGCCAAGAAATGAATGGAGAAAGTGAAAAAGGGAGTTATGGTGGTCAGGAAGTTGAAAAGATACTCACACAAAATTAATTATAAAACATTTAAAAAGGTATAATTTTAAGTACATAGTCTGCTTGATCCTGTCCGTCTGTGTTGCAACTACTTATGTAAAAAATATGTATGAACCCAACTGTGTTTGGGAGAAATTGATATTCAGTGTCTACTGTTTACAGCTGCGTCTTTGAGGCTTCTTTGGATTTGATGCCAAACTAACCAAAACAAGGTCTTTCAAAGTATAGCAGCTGGGGAAAAATATCACAGCTTTTGTCCCTTCAGGACAAGTGTCTCTTGAGGAAACCTGTTACTTTGTGGGTAAGTGATAGAAAAACATTTTGAGGCCTTTTTAGAATTTGACTGGGTATCTCACAATTTGTTAGTTGCTGAAGGGGAATATTGCTTATTAACGGCATGAATATTTATGTGGAATATATATATAAGTATCTATCAACAACATTCAGGTTGTTTTGGGCTTTCGGAAAATAATTGGATTCAGTAATGAACCTCAGCAACTCCCTCTGTTCTTGACATACACTGCAGTATGTGTCCTTTCAAGATAGCAGAGCCTAACTGATAGTACACCTCGAGATTATCAAGGTAGAGGAACAGACGGAGGAGAGAGAGAGAAAGCGATGTCGTTTGAAACGCTGCAAATTCTCGGAACAGCTTTGTATTTACGGTCAAAGAGTGTTACTTCTATGGCTTTTTATTGTCACAAGAATGTAATATCAGATGTCCCTACCAATCTAAGCATTTATAGTATCAAGACTGTCTTCATGCTAGTGGCTCAAATAACCGACAGTGTTTATCGTAATGAGGGAACATGTTACGCAGTGCAATGTCACGGTTCATTGATGTATATGTGGGATAGTTTATGGACAACAATGGAGCTCTCTCTGACACGGAGGAATAATAAACTGTTAATAGTACCAATTCATTGACCGTTTTGATCTTTTCATGAGGTTTGTTGACAATAAGACAAATATAAATCATGAAATATGTCCTTTCGGCGACTACTAAAGAAAAACATTGATGTTACCTTGTGTATATGACCTTACGCTTCAAAATCTGATTTAGTGAATGTGCTGAGACCTATTCGTTACACCTGAGGTGTGGTCACAGAGATGACAAAAATAATCTGGGCTTCACAGACTCAGGGAAAAGGGTAGAGTTAAGGTTACATTTTAGGAGCTGGGAAGGAAGGAAGATTTGTACAGTCACTCAGAGAGGATAAATGCACTGACTGACACAGTCATGGTCAAACCAAAGTAGTGAATAGTGAAGTGCGAAAAGAGGTTTCTAGGAGGCGCGACAGGCTCACACAAATCTTTAAACTCATTCCAGTTCCCTTAAATTAGTCAGTCTTTGTTCAGCTGCCTCTTTATCTTTTAACCTGTGCGCAAGTATTGGCACTGCAACAAAACTATCCGAGAAGAATGCAGCTGTTAGGCAGAAGGAAAAAGTGTTCCATGATGGCTTTTTAATGCTTTCAGTCAGTTTGTTATTCTACCAACATCATACCGGTGCAACATGAGCCCTTTTTATTGTTCTTGTAGAATTACTGGTGATTAAATGAACCATCCGCCTGGTATGAGACAGACTATCAACAAAAAACTTTAAATAGCAAGGTCATCTTGAGATGATTCTGGAGGAAAGTACCCTGCAATGCAGTGTCACAAAGATGGATGTGGTTCATTTACTATTCGGTCAGGTCCATTTAAAATGCTATATCATGGAGAATACTTTTCCATTAGTGATACAGACATTAAAATTAGAGCGAGTTCAGGTGACCTGTACCGCTATGTGAACTGTAGAAGACATTCAAGTCATAGTCATTATCTGTGTTATATAAGTAATTATATCAAAGTATTTACACACAAAAACATCACATACTGTATGTCTGATTAGTGAATGTACAGCTTCTTCCAGATACCAAGCAAGACGACTGCTTTACATGCAGGCAAATTATGCACCTTTAATGAATCTCCACACAACCCTACTGTATTATACTGAAAAAATGATGCAAATATGCATAATCACCAAGGCAAAAGATGCTCAAGGGAGTCAAAAAATGCTGTTGTTTTCTCTCAGAATTGCAATTTACATATGTTTTGAGAATTAAGCACTGACATCATCTGTGACAAAAGAAATTAGCACTCTGGTTTGCCTCAGTTAGGTGTTTCTTTATGAAATTGACAGGAAACAAAAATGGGTTTGAGGTAATCGCAGATGTAGAAGTAGACTAGGATAACCAAATTGGGGAGATGTCCGTGTATATTCTGAGTCACTCAAGTCATAGTAATGCTAAGAGTTTCAGTGCAAGACAACTGGACTTCACTTATTGGTTTTTGAATATGTTTTACCTCTCATACAAAAGCCTTGAGTTCTAATTAACTAATTAACTGATGGAGATATATATATATATACACACACTGATCAGCCACAACATTATGACCACTGACAGGTTAAGTGAATAACATTGATCATATTGGTACTATGTGGTGTTCTGCTGGAAAACCTTGGATTTTGCCATGCATGTTGATAAGATTAAGACACCCAAATAAACATTGTCCCAGAACATGTACACTCCCTCATACAAATGGAAATCCCAAATGTCTCTGGCCGACCCCCACAGGAAAATGCACCCCACCACATGGGAAAAAAACAATCAGGAACATGTTGAGGAACATGACAATGACCCAACATGTTGATTTAACCTCCAAACTTCCTACACCTCATTCTGATCAAGCATCAACAGGATGCAGTGGAACAAGTTTGATTGACAGAGACCCCACTGCACAAGCCAGAGTACCCAAAGGATCCACTGCCAAAGTCCTGGTTCCAGGCCCCTATAGGACACCCTGAGAGCCTCTCTTGTCCATGCCCAATGGTTCAGAGCATTTTTGATCACATAAGGGTGACCAGCACAATATTAGTCAGGTGGTCATAATGTTATGCCTGATCGGTGTATATTGTCACTCCAGAATCACACAGCTAATAGGACACTAACAAAAATTAGGAAAACTACAAAAAGGCAGTCTAATAAGCAAGGAACTTAAATTTCCATTGCAGGACTTTTACTGTTACTGGTAAAAAAAAGGATCGGAATACTTCTTCCAGTAAAAAAAAAGGGGGGGAGGGGGGATGGGGCCATAAAAGAAGCTTAATATTTTGCAAAAACAAATGACAGCAGTGGGTATAGTATTATAGTTAGATATGAGGAACTTCCTCAGGCACACAGCAGCACAGTAGCTGTTTCCTGACTGACACGTCAACTGTGAAAATCAAAACATGAAATTAGGTTACAGGCGTTTGGCTGAGATGGACTGGATGCTCACCGTCACACAAACAACACATCAAGCATTCTGCCAAACCTTCAAACTGGGACACATACAGCACATGCTCTGTATTTGAACTATTTCGTTTTACCATGAGACACTTAGACCTTCAGACATTATCATACTGTCTGTATGCATGTCTTGACTGAAATATTTGAGATTTCTATCCAGCAGTGATCCCCGTCTTCAAAGCTGTCACCTTTGGTTATCTGCTGAAAAGGCAAAGCAGGGTTACATCAACATCTTCCTGCTAAAAAAAGGACCTTGAAACTGCCCATGTTGCCTCCCATATAGTTTCCATGTAGCCTCTCAATCAAAAGAAACTGCTTTTGCATTCAGGTCTCAGTGTGCGAATAATCAAAGATCCCAAAGGACACATGGGGTCAGAACAAACACAGGCACAGCCGCAGAAAATAAAAGTTATGGAAATGTGGCCAAGTTCTGAAGAAGAGTCGTAATGTCCACATGGAATTCTTTGCAGGGGCAGGCTCGAATGAAATCCACATGGACAAAAAGGAATCTCTCTCTCTCACGATGCGTGTGTTCGGAAAGGAAAATCTCTTACTACATGCAAGTTTAATCCAAAACAATCCTTCAGTTTGCAGAGTTTTAATTAGCAGTCGCCTGTTTCAGCAGAGAATCAGCATCTTTTGGTTTCTATCAGAACAGCAGCAAGATGCTTTAAATGCCGGGGGTCATTCATCAAAGCCACATTCACACGACTGACATCAGATCTTTATGTTGCAAATAAAACAGAGGCATGATTTGTGGCATTTTTTCCTCTTTTAGATGCACATAATAACCCACATGGCCAAACTGGAGCTGTCACACAATTCTTGCACCAACGATATCATTGCATTGAACAATATCTTGAGGAAATGTTTTTTTTTCTCCATCCTATATATTTTTGTTAAAGCCGATCTGCACAGCTTGTGTCTGACATTTAAAGAGGAATCTTGCTGGCTTGAGAGGAAAAACAGAGAGAGGGCCAAAGGTAGGAGGTAAGCCTTTAGGAAACAGAGTACCGTCCACAGTGTTTTACCGTAAGCAGCATTTACATTTCAATAGTGATGATTCAAGAATGGGTATTTTTGTGCTGGGTGAGATAGCATTGCCTGGTGTTAATATTGTGACATCTAGTGGCAGCTGCTGACGGACAGAGAAAGAGACTTGGATCGTTTTAGGTTGAGCACTAGACGTCTGTCTGAATACGCAACTAATCCAAAATTATTTAAGGACATACATTTATGGTCCGCTAATCAAGTGGTAAAATTATGTTTTGAGCCTGATTAAGCAGTGTGTGTGTGTGTGTGTGTGTGTGTGTGTGTGTGCTAGAAAGAAAAAGAAGGAGGGGGGTTATTTGTTGGAGATTAGCTGTGTGAAGGATAAGTGGATTATTACTGTCTTCGAATAGCCATCAAATTAACCATCCTCTAAACGAATTAAGAGGAAATTGCTGTCTCTACACCTCCACCTGATAGAGCCCATATAATGTACACTAACTTGATCATTAGGCAATTAGAGCTCCCAGGGGCTATAGCATATTTTATGACCGCATATACTTCAGGTATTGTGCATCCTGCATGCCCGGCGATTGTTTATTCACTATTCTTGGACATAAATGGATTTCACTTAAACACAACAGCGCATCCGAGGTGGGTAGCAGGGAGGGAAAAAATAGACAGCATCCTCCAGGGATCGTTTTTATGAGAGCACCGTCATTATTCACAATTCTTTAAAGGGCTTAAAGGATGCCAGTTCCCAAAGGATGTTCTCGTGAAGATATTTTGTTTTAATCACAAAAGCTTGCAGTTAAAATTTATGAGGGAAGAAAAAAATGAATAATTAACACTTAAATGCACTGACGGGCTTGTGTTATGGCCTCATATTCTGCTCCTCTCCTGGCATTTCCCCAGATTTATGAAGGCATTTCTGTTCTTCCCTGCTGCCAGACACTGATGTCACACCAGACCTACTTCAAGTCAAAATTAAACTGTTTCGCAGTGGTTCGCCCTCTCAGTTCTGCTCTGCCCGGGTCTTATTCAGACAGAAAATCCACAGTTTTGACAGTCACTTGAAAGAAAATGTGTAGCATTTTGGGAAATACACCATTTCTTGCCAATAGTTAGGAGAGAAGATTGACAACACTTTCTTGTCTGTAGGTCAAATGCTACAGCCAATTAGCTTAGCTTAGCATAAGGCTGGAGACAGAGACTGGCAGTAACAACTGATGGATATTAATACCAGCACAGCTAAAGCTTACCAATTGTAGTAACAGGTTGTATTACATTTATTGAGGTAACTGCTCTCCTCGCTGTAGCTTCATATTAACTGCACAAATTGTGCTTAATGTGTTACCAAGTAAACAAATATGCGTATTTTCCAACATGTTGAAATATTTTTTGACGTACATAAAACTGCAATCAGGCAGTAGTTAGCTTAATTTAGTAAAAGACAGCTTAGTTGGGACAGCTATAACTCAGTCCAAATGTCTGCCTTTCAGCATCTCCAGAACTCATTAGTGAACACATTTTATCTAATTTGGTGACTTGCAAACAAATTAAGCAAATTCAGAAGGTGTTACATGACGCAACTATTTCTTGACGATCTGTTTACCCAGTTGTATATTGTCCCAAAATGCTGAACTGTTTCTTTGAATGAGATCAAGCCACTGATCTTTCAAGTTTTCCCTGAAGCTATCAGGTCCCGGCCACAAACCAGGGAGCAAACTACTGGGGAGCCATGAGGAACTTGGTTCCTCTTAATGTGCTACTTTTAAAACATAATTTGTGAAATTTTGATGGCCTCTATAAAACTGACAGCATGCATTTCTTTTTCATGCATCTCTAGCTTTCTTGTAACTTCACCATCATGAATCGCATGGACAATTCGGCTGGTTTTAATGTATGCATTTATTCTTGCCATCACTATCAAAACATGGCGGTTCAATGTCATAAAATTCTCTCACTTTGGTTAAACTTTAATCTCTGAAGCTGAAAAAAGAAGCCAACACGGAAGTTTCAAAACCTGCAGGTCCTCAAATAGCCACTTGAGGTTGTCTCCAAAAGCGAGTCAGTCCCTATAATTAAAATGCTCACCTTAACAGGAGAAATAAACAGGCTTCAGCCTGGTACAAAAAACTGTTTTAGTCAACTAATCTACCGATTTGTGACAACTGCAGCGGGTGAATTTTTATATAGGTTCCTTTTTTAAACCATAATAAAGCTTAACGTTTTAAGGACGTGGCCATGTGACACCTGCATGACCCACATCAGTTCCACTCGTGCTCCACCTCTTTGCTCATTTTTAGCTGGGAGTTAGGCGCTGCCAAGATGGTGACAGCCGGTGCCACCATACCGACCACTCTTCAGGAAACATATGGATGACGCCAGAGAGGGTTTGTCTATCTTTATTCACTCAGTGACTTTCACTAAAAGATCAGGAAGGAAAACAACTTTCTTGGTACCAACAAACCATACAAATAAACTAAAAAACAAACCTAACCCTATGAGGTGCTAGAAGCAGCTAGCAGCAACTACTTTTTATCTGCTTTCTCATTCTTATTATTCTGAATCTTGTTAATAAGAATCATGATAAATAAAAACTATATTAAGTGCTTGATAAATGTAACATCTTTCATTTTTGAAAGCAAAAAAGTGAAAAAAATCTGCTTTCTCTGAAGTCATGTATAGCTTGCACACTGCCACCAACACCAGCTAAATTAAGAAACATTTCAAAATGAAAGGAACAAAAGAGAGGTCCAACATCACATCCAAAGACCAGCCACTGAGGCACACAGGATGTACACTTTGACTATAAGCTTGACTCATGAGCAAGACTAGAGAAAGGAAATACCTGGTGCTGCAGCCAAGCCAGAAAGCTTACAGTGATACAGTGCCAGGTTCTGTCTCTCACAGCCTCCTTTAATGGAGCAGGCAACAGCACAGGCACCTCATATCTCCTCCACATTTTCCTGGCTGTACCATACACAGGCATGTAAGCAAAATCCGAGCCACAGGAATCGTGCTCAGCTTTGTTGAGCTTGCCAATCGCACTTGTGCTTGTAGTTGTAAACACAGTGTTGCACTCATTAAATAACTATGTGTTTGCCAGGAGGGACAGCATTAAGCCGGCTCAGTGTTTATTGGAGATCAGAGATGAGATCAGTGTTCTGCTGAGTGTTGTTGATGTGACACTTCAGCTATCTTCAAATCTGCAGTTCAAAACAAGTCAAATCCTGGGTTGCCGCAGAAAAACAGTGTGCTTCAGAAGAACGATGACTGATATTCCCCCAGTGTCGGTCAGCATCATAATTAAGACACAGAAGACAGACGGGGTGGGGGGCAAGCTGTCTGGTTGGGTGCTCAGTCTTCTCTACTAATGAAGCAACCATTCCAATGCTAACCTTTCTACAAATTAGGCCAGACTTTCTAATTAATATGTTATAACAGAGGGAAAAAAATAGAGAAAATTGAAGTAGTGCTGTTCTCACCTTGCTGGCGTCAAGAGAGGACCCCGGGGAAAACACGAGGTTGGATGGGCTTAAAACTTTCAAACATGTTGACCCCTCCATCCACCCCAACCTCATCCCCACAGTCATTCATGCAAACTGTATCTATAGATCATAACAAGGTGTTTGCACAAATGACCTATTGTGGCTATTTTTTAATTTAAAAAAAAAAATTCTGTTATACGTAGTGCACCATCTTCAAAATAGATCAGACCTAATTTATAATTCCTGGCAAAAAAAAACAGTAGGAGACAAAGTAAAAAAGATCATATGACATTTGTCTTATTTATCTTACATCAGAAGAAAAAAACTTAACATAAATTACATGTTAAATGATCTCATTTCGCTATCATTTTTCTTGCCTTTCCTTCTGGTAGTAATGTAATTGGATCTCTAAACAATTATAATATACAGAAAATAGGACTACTGGTGTCCTAAACACAATGCTTTTTCCTTATTTATTACCAAACATGTTGTTTTCCTCCCCTGTATTTACGTATAGGCCATCCATAATTGTTTTATTGGTAGAACCCTGGACCCCTAATTATTGCACTATAATTTGTGGGCTTTGATCTAAGAGGCCAATATTTTTTTTATAAAATACCAAAACATTTAAGCTGAAATGGCAAAATTTGGAAGCCTGATTTTAAATACATATCATCTGACAGTGTAACAATCTAACATGTAACACACAGAGACAAGGCAAAGCAACAGGGAAGGGTTCTGACTCAGTATCCCACTGGTAGAAGATCATAATGTGGAAAAGGACAATCTTCAGAGGATCCTCCAGAGGCAGGGGATGTACTGTGCAGTAAGGGGAGATTGCATGGAGGTACCAGCCACTGCGTGAGTGTCTCAGTCAAAGAGTAAGATTTTCCCTTTGCCCTGACAATCAGACCTGACACCTGCTGTCTGCAGGGGAGCAGTAGACAGTAGATTTACCAGGGGAGAGAGGGCACTGAACAAAGAAACCTTGATTAAATTAGCTTCAGTCGCGTGTTTTAAAGAAACTGTACAAGTAATTGGGTGCATCAGTTGGGCATTAATAAATGTAACTTTAAATAAATCAAAACCATAGCAACATGCTGTCCAATCCATCTCTGTTGAAAGGAACAGCGGCACTTCATGCGCCGCTGCCATCTGTTTGAGTAGAGGCAAATATGGTGAAAGTTTTGAATAGGTCACAGTTGAGCTGTCAACACAATCTAGTTTACAAAGCACTTTCTCCTGTATCGACAGAATTTTCATTACATCAAGATTCTGTCACTGCCTTGTGCTTTTAGTTGCTTAAGAGCAAAATTCTGCGGCTTCTGTGGAGAAATCAGGACCGAGGGGGAAAGGCTCTTTCCTGCCCGTGCACTCCTACTTATCAGAGAGGAAAATTACCATGTGAAAAATGCTGCAGCAGTCTAAAACTTTGCAAGATAATACTTCTGAGAGTAACATCCATCACCTTCACTTTCCCTCCACAAGTCTCTCTGTTGGTCCTGATAGACTAAAAGTGTCGTGGTCACAGCAAAGAACAGGGGCAAATAGTGTTACACTACTTCGTGTTTCAGTACCTTTCTGAATTGAAAATGCTTTTCATAGAAATGTAGAAAGAGAATGACCGCGATAATAAAGACGGGAATCTTATCTAAAGCAAAACACTGACAGTAAGTAGTAATGGACATTATTATACATTAACATAATAGACCATCTTATGCTATTTGCAGTATTGTCGAGTCAAGTCTGACGAACCAATTATGAGTTTAAATTAGATTTAATGTGTGGTGCCTTTCTTCTTATTCTCCTCATTTTGTAAATTCTGCAGTCGATCCAAGGTTTTCCTGGAAACGCCAGACCAGAGATCACCGCACTAATCAAACTTGCTCGCGGTAAAAGCATGCATTAGGGGTTTGAGTGTCTTCCTGCGAGAAAAAAGGCTGCACTCTGGCAATATTCCTGAGATTATAAGAGCAGATTTGATGGTATTTCTGATGTTGGCTTCAAAGTTTATATCGCAGTTTAAAACACATCCCAAGATTCCAGTTACGGGTTGACCTTCGCTGGAGATTTAAAGTGAGTGGACTTCAGCAACCTCAGCCGGAAGTTTTATGCCATCCACAACAACTTTTGTTACAGCCAAAGAATTATTACAATTTAGCTGACACTGTCATGGTACAGTGATGATATAGAAGTATACAGTGAGGCATCATCTGCATATTTATGACAATTATTCCCATGTTTCCAGAATTTGACAGTAACAGCACATTAAAGCTGAACAGCACAAGGCCTGGAATTATAGCCTTAGGGGAACCTGGAATAATAATTTTATGTTCAGCAAGATATAGATGAAGAGAAGCAGTCTTCGCCAGAAAGACAGGACCTGAATCAGAAGACATCTAACATAACTCTTCGGAAAGTACTGTCCAAAACCTTAATCCAGAAACACTAAAACAGAATATTGCTTATAATGGATGAGGCTCAGGCAAGCAGGTGAAAATTCCTTGAACATTTTCAATTCAAAGACTTTAAAGTCAGTTGACGACGATCTCTTTTTGTCAGTTACTAGTAACTGTAATTTACAGCAGCTGGGGGTGCGGTGGGGGCAAAAACTTACTTTAAATAAACAGAAAATAACCATTTCATAAAACACATAATTTTCTATAATTAAATACATTTAGTAGCCTAAATTCAAAATGAGTTAAATGTTTAATGAAGGATATTTACATGTGCAGAAACAATGAAATTATCACAGACAGAGACATAGATATAAAAACTCTATTTTGACTGATTACTAGTGCTCACTGATGTTTTACGGTGATGAAAATATAAGAATTCTTTGCTAATGTATCTAATTTTACAAATATATTGACTGTTTTAGACTTACATAAAATGAACTTAATTAAAGGAAAATATTTGTGAAATGATAAATTTGTGAATGTATTTATGTAAAATAATAATTTCTTTCACAGAGAGAGATTTTTAGTGGTAATTTACATCAGACATTGACATTCACAGTCTATTATTGGAATTGTATTGATATTTTCATGTTGTTTTAACTGTGTGTTTAATTTCTGTCTCATGCCGGCAGTGTGATTTTTACATGCAGTTTAGTTTCTGAAGTCTGTTGTAGTTTTTTTCCCCACTTTTCTCTTGTATGGAAAATGCTGCATTCAGACCTGACTTGGGTTGATGTCTCTAAAGAGAGTGTACTGTGGGTCAGGCATACTGTCCTGGGCTGACAGCGCAGCCGAGCTATTTTCACATAAATCTATAGAGAAAGATTACTGCCTGATAGGAAATGGCATTTCTTATAGCCCTTACAGTTATCAATTTCTCTGTCTTCCACCTCACTCCATTATCTTTTCCCCCCAAAGAGCCGGGGCTCTGTAAATATTAAAGACTTTGCAGGAGGAGATTTGTTGCCTTATATCCACAGACGCTGTGCAAACAATATGTGGATGTTCCCAAAACTATTACCAACCTTTGTGTCCCTTTTTTTGGCTTTAGCGACCTTGTCAACCTCTCTAAAGCTATGCAGAGACAAAGGGGAAAAAAACAATTTTTTTCATTATGTGTCAGTTACCTTGAAATATAACTTGGGGCTCAGTTCTGGTTATTTGTTCCCTCTATGAAGCGTTATCACTGACCTACAAAAAGCTTCCTGTTAGTGTGATGATAAGGTCAAAGCAAACTGGGCCATCAGAAGACATTACAAAATTCAGTTAGCAGGCTTTTAATTAAATTTAGGGAGACTGCATTACATCATCCTTGCTCTTGGCTGTGTTCATTGGTTACCAGTCAGTTTCAGAGTTGACTTCATCATTTTAACTGATTTTAACCGCGCTGATTACATTTAAACCCCTTTACAGGCTAATTCCACATGTGTATTACAGACTGACTGGTTCCTTTAGATCTTAAGACGTATTAATGATTTCCCCTAATTAGATTCAACCAATTTTTATGTGTGTATATCTTTTCCTTTTTTCATTATAGTTCCCAAAGTTGATGCAGAGATATAGTCATGGCACATTAGTTTCACAATACAAGGACAACAAAAAAATATATATTATGGTGCAAAGGGACATACAGGAGAGTACAGCAAACAGACTGAGAGTCATGCGCTGTAGCAGGTGAAGTTCCTGCAAACAAAAACTCCTGTGGGATTATTGCAATGGATGTAAATAAATAGGGCATATATAAATTACAAACACCTCTGCTGAATGTCAAGGACATGTCAGATGTTTGTTTTTCAGCAACGATTTTACATCAATCAGGCATAACATTATGACCACCTGACTAATGCTGTGTTGGTCCCCCTTATGTGATCAAAAATGCTCTGAATCATTGGGCATGGACAAGAGGACCTCTCAGGGTGTCCTATGGGGTCTGGAACCACAACATTGGCAGTGGATCCTTTGGGTGCTCTGGCTTGTGCAGTGGAGCCTCTGTCCATCAAACTTGTTCCACTGCATCCTGTTGATGCTTCATCAGAATGGGGTCTAGAAAGATTGGAGGTCAAATCAACATGTTGGGCCATTGTCATGTTCCTCAACATGTTCCTGATTGTTTGATGTTTTTTCCATGTGGTGGGGTGCATTTTCCTGTGACATTTGGGATTTCCATTTGCATGAGGGAGTGTTCTTGTTGTGGGACAATGTGTATTTGGGTGTCTAAATCTTATCATCACGGATGTTAATATCCAAGGTTTTCCATCAGAACACCACATAGTACCAATATGATCAATGCTATCCACTTCACCTGTCAGTGGTCATAATGTTGTGGCTGTTTAGTGTATATATCTGTAATAAAAAGTGAACTGACACATGGTATTGAAAGGTAATAAGAGAAATTTGAGTTTTTGTTGATGATTTGAGACAAAAACAGAAATGTTTTTTTTCTGAAATGTTAGATTATATTTTTTAAAAAGGTCATGCTCCTGTGAATAAAATGAATTTGCTTTGTTTTACAGAGTGTGGAATAGGATATTGGCTTAATGGGTGACCTCATGTCCAGGTCATGAGGAATCAAAGCCATCCATAATGTTCAACTGGCTGCCACCGTGATTCATGTTGATGACAACAGGTCACACGTCAATGCTAATTTGTTCAGTTAAATTACCTAATGAACCTTTTGAATGAATTAACCCACTAAATTAGAATTGATGAATTATCCATCGGTAGTGTGGAACTGAAGGTTTTAAATGAATAAAAAAAATAAAAGAATCCACAGTGAGTAGAACTGGTCACCTGCATAGATTGTGAGAGGGAAACTAGAGTGTTCACTTAAGTCCCCAAAACTAGAAAAACACAAATACAAAAACAAAACAACACACAGTTGCACAATCACATTGCTGTCCTCTTGACAAAACAAACAGGTATTTAAATAGCAGACATTAATCATAGTTACTTTCCCAGGGAGAGACCGTGCAAACTCGCCCTGCTCTCCGATGGCTACACTGAGCACCTTGAGGGAACTATTCTTTGCTGTTTCCAGATGCTTAGTTCTGCTGCATTTCACCTCTCTCCAAGTTTCTGATCAAGCCTTGACTTCATTACACTCTGGTGTATGATTTTTGAGGAACCATGAAAAGTGAAGCTCCTGGTACTGTATTCATGCACTCTATCAATTTCCCTTTTATCCTTCATGATTTTCGCAACAAAAAATCAAATATTTTTTCCACTGAATTACCGCTGTTGGCTTTGGTTATTATAGCATTTCGGACTAATCATATACAACAGAGGGCACTGGGTCCTTCATGCTGTGTCAAAAAAGTGCACATGCTAGAATCACTCTTGACAAAGACACTATGTTTTAGGTAGTTTCTAGCTTTCCCTATTGTGTCTCTGATTGCATTTGAGATGTGGCAAGTGACAGAAGTATGGATTGCCTGGTTGCATGAGCAATTTCTCTGCAGCCCGTAATTGCGCTGTATTGATGCGAGAGAGGGGGGTTTTCATTTCATATCTTACAATTCCACAGTTGGCTGACAAAAATGGGGCACTCTGCTCTTTGTGAGCCATGACATTCTCATTCTGTAGAACAGCCTGTCCCGCTTTGTGTATGTGTGGCAAAGGCTGAATTTAGTATTGTGTAGCGAAGATGCATGATAACATTCTTTATTATACCGTATGTGCTTTTTTAAAAATTTCCAGTACTGATGGAAACTGAGCTCCTAGAAAGGCTTCTCAAGAAGGAAAAAAAACCCCACAGAAATACGTCAATCGTCAGCCTTACAGTACAGTTACAACTGTTAACAACTGCTCCCCTGATAGGAAAAAAGAAAGATCAAATGAAATTGTGTAGAAAATGACAGACACTCTAAACTGAGCTGTGTGCAAAACAAGTGGGTAAAATACACAGTGGAAGTCCCAGAACTGCATGAAAAAACTGAAACATCACATGCATCATCAATTATTTAAACATAATATATTTGTTGAAGTGATGAATGATGTTTAATTGTAGAGCGCATTATTTAAACCCTGCGGTGTGAGATTTTTAGGAAGTCTTAGAACTGAAATGTGGCTGGAGACACTTGAAACACTTTTACACAACCTTTTCTTCACACCTTTGAACTTTCTTATGCCTCTGCTTAAATTCCCATACTGTTAAACAGGACTGGCTCTCCAGCTTTGTAAATTAATGCTGCTTTTGACAAAAACACAGTGACACTGGAAGAACTATCGTCTTGTTACTTTCAGCATTTCCATGTTAATAATGGCCATTTTAAAAGTATACCATCTACTAATAAGGGAATTCAACCTTCCTGCAGTCTATGTGTTGTCACTGTGACTCTATAGCTGTTTAAGTTATTGTCACTTTAGAGGACATTGTGTCACTGCTGTCCATGCCAGTGCGAAATAAGGATTGGATTTTACGCAACACTGAAGTCAAGTTTGCAAGTGTATGCGAGTTTACAAGCCTGCAGTAGCAAACGGAAGGAAAAGCAGCTGAAGAGTAAAGTTTGATGACGCTCAGTCTTTTTGAATGTTTCGAGCGTTTTGCATACTTTCCGAAAACTTAATTGTATAGCGGTGCTATAGTTACAATTGCCCTGAGCTGTGAGCACCACATGTGATCAGCAGTCATAGCGAGCAGCTGCTGTAAGCCATATGGCCCTTTGAGCTGTGGTGGAAGAATCCCCGAGTCCTCATTAAACAGCTCATGGACCATTGGCCCAAAGACCTCACTGCCTCTCTGACGCTCTGCATTACCCCTGATATATTCCTACAAAGTGGCGGCTGTAACACCTCCTGAATTTAACAAAGTGGCTTTCAATAATTTATTTTTTTTATGCATGTTTGTGGCAGAAGCAAATTTTGGGGGTTCGAGTGTGCAGAAATCCTTCTGGCTGCAGCTACGGCTTTACATGAACGTTCACCTCGAGCCTGGATGGGTTAGTGTTTGGTTGTGATGAGCTGGAAGAGGAACATTGCTTGCACTAAAAAACAACACTCATAAGAAATGGATTGTTTTGGCTGTACGCTGAAGAGTTATTCGGAAAACAAAAGGTCTAACAAAAAATTAAGCTATTTTAATCAAAGCTGGAATATAAAGTAATGAGTAACAACATACTAAAGAAATGGTTTCCACTGGGGGGTCTGGAATGTTTCACCCTTTAACATTTACAGTTTCACCAAAATCCAACAAGAGAAGCTCCAAGATGATGAAGATGACTGCTGATAAGCTCATCTGGAACATCTCCAGGAAGTTTTTTTGTGAAGCAGAGCTGGACATGTTTTTTTTTGTCCAGAGTTCACCTCTAAGGCCCCTGGGTTCTTCAACCAGCTGACTGTCGGACGTGACAAGCAGCCAACAAAATCTGCAGGCGCTGAAAACCACTGAAACTTTCTTTTCTTATTTTATCAGACAAAAAAACACATCATGAATCAAATGGCAGTGTTAGAAAAAGATTGTTGAAAAAAGTTGTATTTCATTCTTGAATTCTTTGAATAGTGTATCTGTTTTCCTTTACTGTGCTTTGTGGATTGAAATGTTAGAAACAGTCTTATCTCAGTGTTATTTAATGAAATTGACTTTTAAAATGTACGCTACTTTTGCTTTTATATACTTTATTTATTTTCAGACTTGTTAGACAAAAAGATCAGAGTCTAAGTTTAGTGTTTTCAGGGTTTTCTTATATATTAAATGAAAACTGAATGATTGCTGGTCCAAGATATCAAATTCTAACCACACTGTTGCAGGATGTTGGACCACATGAAGGTGAAATCTCTAATTGTTACCATTATTGTGAATATTTAGGGTTGACTTGTTATGCTGTTTTACCTCATTGTTCATGCAACTTTCTATTATTATTGTTGTTGTCAACTATTTCTGTACTGAAGTTAAGAAGTTAAACAGACACCTTGTCATTTTCTTCTATTTGTTGGATTCAGTAACTGCAGTAAAACCATCGTAATTCCAAACTCTGAGAAACTGTGTGATAAAGACTATCAGAAATAAAGGAAACCATAAACAGGACAATTTGGGATCATTTCAAATTAATTTGTGAGGACTGTATTGTTCCAAAACAATTTGCAACCCCAATTTCCAGCTATCCTCAGTGTTACTTTCATTTAGCACAGTCTAATTTAGATTTTTGTGTCCTTGGAGCAACATTGGGCAATTGCCTTTCTCCTCCTCGGAGTGTTCGGCAAAGACATGATTTATCAGGAGCTCATTGATATTCAGCAGCGTGTTGACCAGTGAAGTGACAACGCATAACAATGAGTGCAATTAAGTTTCCATGTTTTCAGTAATCAAACCGAATGCATAGTGAAAGTGTAGCATTCTCTCTTGAATGCTGAGGACCTGTTGACCAGACACTTTTGGAGCGTCAGCATTAAGTAAATTGAGGGAAAATGAATAGAGAGACAACTCAGACCTATTAAAACTGATTTTACCACTACTTCTCTGAACCTACTAGTGATAATCATGCTTTTGATGATTGTCTTTATTATTTGTGTTTGTAAGTTGGTATACACTAGAACACAAGTGCAGCATCAGAGTTCCCAGTCCATCCCCTAGAAATTGTTGTCTTTTTTGACATATTTGGACTAGCAGACATTTGATCCTCTTTGAAACGGTGCCTACAGATAAAGGTGATGTGTTTTTCTCAGTAGACCTTGGAGAGCTCTTTAGATCTTGGCATGTTGACAACACACTTGAAGAGCAAAGAGAACAGCAGAGCCTACAGTGGATGTCAAAGGTTTAAACAAGACAGGTTCCTCCCTATCACAGAATCTGGAACCCACTGATTCTGATTTTATGGATTTGAAGGTTTGATGAATGATCAATCCCATGTTTTTCTTATTCATTTCAATTCTGAAAATGGCAACAAAATGTCATATTTATGTTATTTGTTTGAGTACATCCCCTTTATGTGTAGACACTGTTTCAATAGCAGTATGTACAAGTTAATGGAAATGGCATGACAGCATGAAACACAACTAATACCAACTGACATAAAAGAATAATTGCAACTTAAAAGGGATTTCTGAAGACTTCTCTCTATTTTTTTATCAGAATTAGAATCAGAATCTGAATGGTTATCACATAGATAACCAATGATTTGTTTGTTTGTCTCTATTCTTCAAGGTCCTGGATGTAAAAAAAAACCAACTGGGCTGCATTCCAGATCACATCTACTACGGCTGTCTTTACAAAGTACGTACAGTCTCCTGCAGTGTGCATGCAACTGGGGACGCTATGCTTCGTCATGATATTGTGCCGCTGTCATATAGCTGTCCCAGTCTGCAGTGCAAAATGAGCTGTCATCTGTTTGTGCCTCTCTGTGGCTCAAGCTCGTTTCTACTCACAAGAGACGCCGTGACGCAAGTGATGTAACTGTGCAGAGGATTGTGGGTCAGAGTGGTCAGAGAAGCGTGCGGGTTTGCAAAGTGTGAAATCTGACTGGATGCAGTAGGACATCCTGGTATTTTTGGTACACTACATTTATCATACAACGTATTGGGACATAATGTTTCTTTTTCTGGCATACTATACAGTATAGCTTGGGTACTGGTGTGCACCTCTGGATAGTTTATTCACAAGCCAGTTTATTAAGTCCAAAGAAATCATTAAAAACAATCCAAATTTGAATTTCTTTTCTCCGTTTTTTTTTTAAAATCTATTTGTGAAATATGAAAAGTTTGCTTGACACTTGACAGTTATATGGAAACAAATATGTCACAAAAGACATTTTCCACAGGCTACTACTTTTTCACACGGTTTAGTTGCATCCGTCTCTGATCACTACCTGTATTGAAGACACCATGCTCGTCGCCATTATTACTTCAAGTATGTCTGAACCACACCATACCCTTCCCCAGACAAATGCAAAATTATGCAGGAGTTTATGGTACGCTTCTTTACTTGTGCTATTGGTTGCACTGTAAACATGGTTAACAGCATTAGAATGGATTGTGCATTTTGAGAGAGGTAGGCCAAGTGTTCAGGTCTTTCGACAACTTTCAAATGCCCATTTAGGCTGCTCATCCGACCAAACCAACATGAGATTACAACTAATGTGGTCTATTAATGATCATTACTGTTATTGATTAGCCATTATTCATAGGTGTGGAGCGCAGGTCCTGATAAATTGGATGAATTATGTAATGGCTGTGAAAGGTACATTTTTGCCATACAAGAAATGAAAATGAAAAATTGCTTGAATTAGCTGCGTTTAGCTGAATATTAATATATAATGGCAAAATTTCTGAATTTAATTAATTGCATTAGTCACTACTATATGTCAGCATGATAGTAATTGATTTGACAAGTTTATTTGAAATGACTTGATATTTAAATGCCTCATGAAGCAAATGTATTTGTGTGAAACTGCCTTTACTTTGCAGTTCATTTCTGTACCGTCTTGAAATGTGTGTTACAAAGTATAAAAAACGAAAAGTAAATGTATGAGTATGAACTCCTTAATTTTACGTTTCAACCTCAGAATTCACTGAGGGGGAAAAGGAAGCCTTATAAAAACTTATTGCATCCATTGGGAATGAAAGAGAAATTCCAAAACATACAGAGCAATAATAATGTTTTTAGCACAGAAAAAGCAACAAAGGGCTAAATACAGCAATTTACCAAAAACAGATTCAATCAGGAAATACAGAACAATCAGCCATCATCAGTTTCACCGGAATAATCATCAGTGAATTTGTTATGTTTCTGCTCTGTTTTTACACTGTAATGACATAATTAGAATGTCACTATCTAATTACTGCTAATCATCTAATCAAGTGAGCAAACAACTGCCCTGAGACCATTATCTGAAACAGGCGCAACTCTGCCCCCGTTTTTTCCTCCCTCCTCGAACACACTGTCAATGACTGTGGATGTTATATAATCCTTGATGTCAAACTTCGCAAAGCGTGCTTATATGTCAACCCTGTCCATTAACAGCATGTCTATGGAAATATTACTGCAAAGGTCATTGCCTCAAGGAACAGCAAGACAGAGGGGAGAGAAATGTGCGTGAAATAGCTGTGGCTAGTTGCCTTGCTGGCACAGCCCTCTGCCTTGCTTGCCATTTAAAAACCAGTGAGCTTGGCTGATAATCCCTTTCAAAGGAGTGGGTCTGATCCCTGAGCTTCAGCCACTATTGATTCCCTGTTTTATTGTTCTTTGATTTCCATTTTAGTTATTTAACAAGCAGATGATGGATTGGTGACCTTCAGCTCTGCTCTGTCTGGCTTCCCTCCTATTTCCTAAACTCATGTTTGTCTGTCCTGTCTAAGAGTGGTGTTTACTGACTGCCGTCCTGTTTTTTTCCTTCTCTGCAAGTAATTGAACTTGTCCGTTTCTCCCCATCTCTTTAAAGCACTAATTTCAAAACTATATATTGCTGTGTTGCTTGTAAAACGCCCGCATGTCTCTGGCTGAAAAACCTCCTAAAAAACCGTGAGCTGGATGGCATCCATTTTAAAGAGCCTGTGCAAGAATGCTTGGTATGAATAGCAGAAATGAAATGAAAGTGATAAGAGATGTTTCATGCACCAATAGTCTCCTCTGTGATAGTGAGCTCAGGGGTGTAGGGCCTAATCCATTGGATTTTAGGTGTGTGATGGAGAAGATCAGAGGGAAAACTAGTTCTTTTTTTTCTCAAGTCTTCCCTTCGCTTGGTATTCTCCTCTTGTTTTCTCTGAGCTCACTGTGATGTCAGAGATTTGCTTTTATAGATAAAGATGGAAAGAAATGAGCTCAGCATGCATTATGGAAGCTACATAAAACACAAAAGCAAACCCCCCCCCAAAAAAAACCAAAACATCCAACAGCAGCAAATTATAACTTTTAAATATTCAGCTTTCTGCAGAGTAAATTCTCTTTTCTAAAGTGATTACTGAACATACAACACACAGTAGTTCACAGTCGGGAAGATACAGGCAATAATTAGTTGTAATCTGACTGATTTTGTTTGATTCTGGTTCAGTTTTTACACAGAAAGGCAGCAGAGAGAATTATGCATGACTTCATTTGAGAGACAACTAATAACACATCAAAGGCAGGTGAGCACAGGTTTCCCAACACATGTATGGCATATTCATTAAGAAGGGTTCATGATTTATTCAAGCTGTCATTTCAAAATAAAAGCCCTCCTTAGAAGGCTTTGATTCCTATGAAAGAAAGGCATTCTTTCGGGGTTCACGGCCTTAGTTTTGACAGCTTGAAAGAGAGCCACAGGTAAAAAATAAGGGGAGAAGTTTGATCGGCGTTTAGTGTCATGACATGTGTGTGAGCTCAAATGTGTGTATGAGACTCTGCCTTCAAAACAGCCTGCAGCACAGCAGATACAGAATATCACATATTAAACATAGAAAAATGTTAATTTTCTCCTGGCATCCCCTGGGAATGTAGACATTCTGTTATCCCGTGTGTCATGCATTACTGAAACTCCACTGTATCCAGCTGACACCTAGCTAGACTTCGCCTGCAGACACTAGCACAATGTGATTGCTAGCTCTGCAGCTGGTTGCTCGATTTTTGCAACCAAAATGAAAACATCTAATAATTCATTGGGTGTCCCCACCCTTCAGCCTCCCCTGTCAAAATCCTGCTGCTGCACACCTCATTGCCTCCCTGTGGGAGCAGCAGCAGGGCAGTCTCTGTCACATTTGATTATGGCCTTGAAGGCAAAGAGCAACAACATAATAACCTTATCAGTAACAGATGATTGAGATCTTCAAAGGCCCTGTTCTGCCTCAGTGCCTGTTCATCTGACTGGCCAGGGATGCAGCCTGATCAAAGGCCTCCAGAACATGGTAGCTAAGCAGCTCTGGTTCTCACAAACTTACAGCTTATAACCAGTCAGCTACTGACACCACTCATGTATTGCCACTGACAGGTGTCACATCTTAGCTTCCTGGGTGGTGCATCATGCCTACTGATCAGGGAGAGTCATTGTTATTTGATCTAAAATGCCCTTGGTGTCAGATAAAAGTGCTGAAGTTCTGAGATGGAGGCGTAAATCATTCATTTACAATCTGCATCCTTGTAACAATTCAAGAGTGAGAACGACACGTTTCTCACAGGGTTTCGAAGGTTTCGCAGTATGTTTATGGACAAATAGACCACAGTGTGTTTGTGTCATCAACAGTGACGCTGCAGTGGACTGGAAACTCGTCTGGGATTGACTCCATCCCTGCATGTCCCTTAATAAGAAGTGAAGCAATTACCAGGTAAAGACAGGGAAAACAGGAATAAATGAATGTGTAATGAACTGAAACTGGGTAATTAAAAATTATTCACACCCCTGCAGTTTAAAACATTTTTAAAGACATTAAAGAATTGTTTTTCTGTGCTATAATGTGATGTATGGATTCAGACACAAGCCAGACGGGCAATGCAGAAACAGAATAGCAGAGCAGTCATAGTTGATGGAACTAGTAAACAACGTAAATGACAAATGTTTTTAAATACAGTGTGGAGCAAAGTGTATAATCCATCTGCACAGGCCAGAGATTAAGGCATTTAATTAAGCAATGCAATAACATTTTTCAAAGGTTTTCTGTTTTTGTGAGACCTACTTAGTAGCTATATGACATTATTTTTGGCTCCAGTCTCAAATTTTCCTGTGATTTGCAGTTTTCCTGGCATCACAGTGAGATATATGAGAGAGGTTTTAACCAAAATCACATTCATCTAATTTTAGCTCAATCAATTTCCCTTCACAGATCAAAGAGTGTGTGTGGGGTTTCAGATGTGAAACTGCGAAAATGTCAACTCCTTTCATTTTAATTTAGCATAATTTTGACATTATGCACCGTTTTTGAAGAGAACTGGAAAATGGAATTCATGCATGTTGTTACTCCATATATCTCCTACTTATCTATTAGCTGTAGCTATAAATATCTCATATACAAGTAAAATAGAATTTGTGTTGGACGACTTTTATTCTGCAGCTGGTTGGATCAGCATTTTGTCTTTAACTTTTTAAGCACTTTTTTGTTGTTGGTTTTTTTTTTTGCAAAGGATTGTTGGCACACATTATCTCCATATCACTGCTAGATGTGATTGACTGCCTAGTGTACCCTATAATCCCTGTAATCTGCAGAAAGGGAAATCCTTTTTATTTTTAATTAGTAAACAAGCATCAGTGTCAGAATGCGTCGATCACATGTAACATTTATTTTCTCTGACATGTCTTTATTACGCATCACCACACATGTAGCTTTTGTGTTTGCTCTCTGCAGCCCACACTGCACCAACTCTCCTTGCAAAAGCTGGTCTTTGCCAGTGGCTCCATCTCGCTGTGTCACTACACTGTAAAGACATAAAGGTTAGCAGTGCACGAGTTAGCATCCAGAAAGACAAATCCAGAGATCTGCAGTTGCGCTTCCCACCTGAACATTTGTATTCTCAATTTTACATCTTGTTTTTTTTTTTTTTACTGACACAAGTGCGGTTTTTACATCTTGGTGGTTGCAAACACCTACAAGGGGTAATTGTTTGACTTTCAAGTCAGACACGAAAATCATGTTATGGGATGTGAGTTGTCACTTTATTTGTTTATTAAACTCAGCAATCACAGTACAACAGGGTGAGAGTGTAGAAATATCCTCATTTATAATTCATTACATCTCCAAAACACATCCAAGCTAGTGCACACACACCAATGTCACTGTTTCCAAGTGCAGGTATTGCAATATATATCAGAACTGTACTAGTGTAGTGAAGATACATCAATAGTAAAAAACTGTTTCTGAGGATTTAAATAAGATGGACACGATCAAAAAAAAAGGCACAAGCAAACTAAGTGGGATGGTCAAAACAAATTGGGCAACATTTTGACTCTCTGACTTCATTAGGAAACATTTGACGATATTCATGGCCCATTAGCCGGCACTTTATATAACAACTGATCAATTATTTAATTTGCCTGCCTATTAAACAAGTTTTTTCCCATCTTGACTAATTTGTGACTCTGCAGCTAAAATAGTTCCTGGTGTCTTACCCACTATGAACCCAAAGTGACCCGCGCATTCTCCTTTAAAGTCTAACAAATAATTCATTGCTATCTGGATCTCAGACAGACCTTTAATAATCCCTCTACCCCTCCCACCACCGAGCCCTCTCTGCCACAGTCATCTCACACGTTAGAGCTCCACTGATCTGAAGCTGTGAAAAGCAGTTATTGCTCTTCCATTGCTTGTGTGTCAGCGGGGAATTTCCGAGTCTCAAATAACAAAATACAAGAACAGATTCAGGCCCTTTGAGGGTCCATCGACAGTGAACATTAAGGTTATACTAATTGCATTAAGCTAAGCCTTCCATGAAAACTGAATTAATCTCGATGCGCTGTTGTTGTCTCTCCATTGTTTACGCTTTGAATTCATCACCATTACATTGTTGCTGTTTGGCCGGTTTAATTTGCACATTGAGGGAAGAAGAATTAATGTTAATGGGTGTCTTTGTGCGGCACATTTATATGAGATTTATGAAATTAAATGCTGAATACATTCTTCTCACTGTATTTCAGCACCTGCCATTACGTTTCCTTGCGTCCCTTTGTGATCAGTGCGTGGCTGGCTGGAGGGGACTGGCCTCATGCAGTTATGTTAACTGGGAGTCTGCTGCCACCCCTGTCTGCTCCTGAAACCTTGATACGAACAGATATGCCATGCTAAAGTGGTTGCATTACATAGTCAGACCCTGCAGACAGCATCCCTGTCATCCCTGTTGAAGCCCCTTTCCTCAACCTGAACACTACGACTACCAGGAATGTGCAACAGAAAAGGTTCCTAATATTAGTATTAGTATTAGGGTTATGTTAAACCAAGAGTTGTTGCAAAGATTAAACTAAACTGTTGAATTTGGAACCCTTTGCATTTGGTGTAAACACTCTATTTTAAGGATATCACATAAAATCTCTGGTAATTTTGTAAGTATGAATACCCTGAGTAATTACACTAGTTCCTGTATTTCTACAGTAAGCAGAAAAAAAGTTCACTTTGAGCAATATAATGTTGTTCATTATGCAGTGCCTTCTTCTTTGGCATAATCTGCAATCTGTAAATGCCTCACTAAACCCTTTTTTCATTATATGGCAACTTAGTTCAACTTAGTTTGTGAATCACAAATGAAGTCTTTTGATTGCTTATCTATATTTAATATCCCTTCAACACTTTATAACTGCAAAGTTGGCGTTTTAATTGTGGATTTAATTGGATGTAAACTTTCCTCTAAAGTAAAATTATCTGTCAGCAAGGACTTGACTGCCCCGGAATACAAAGATTTGTGACAAACCTCCTGAAACGAAAGGGAAAAAAACCCCCATCACACCAGCAATACTTCGTCTCGAACCATTTGTGTCTTGATAACATACCTTTTCATTTATATTACTTAATTTGAATTTATTCTCTTGCAGTTTATATAGAGCAGTTACGTCTGGCCTTCTAGACAGTTCACGACTGAATTAAAAATAAAATACTTTGTGCTCAGTTTTCAAAGCTCTGTAGAATATAAAGTGTGCTTTGATGAAACTTTCAGTGTAGAATATGCAGGTGTGTCCTTGTGTATTCACTGTCGACAGCTGTCACACAACTTAATCAAAAAAATTAATTTGTATTGATAGTAAACTGCATACTGCTTACAAGCCACATGTCTGTTGTAAACATCATGCTGCAGACTTCCATCTTACTGTAAGCCTGTAAGACCTAATCCAACTGGGTGTTGCATGTTGCATAAGGTGCGTGATGCGGTATTGTTTCTCATTAGTATCCAGCGTGTTAAGATGCCAACTGACAGCAGTCCTGGGGGATAGCTTTGTGCTGCTGCCTTATTTATGTGCCCAGTACAACTCATGAACGTCTCATCCTACATGCTCGCCACATCCCCCATCTTTATACATCAAGCTCAACCTCAGGAGCACCTCTGGCAATGCAGAGGTTGGGTATATTTGTCTACCCACTCAGTGAGGCGACGGCGAGGTCGGGGAAGGTTTTCAGACATTTCAGTTTTATGTAAATATAATTCATGACATGCAAAAACATTCATTTGAGGTTGTCTTAAAATAACAGCAGATGCCTATTTGAGCAGTGTGTAAGTCTGCTTATGTGGACATGAAAAATTAAAGGTCCATTTGTATGGAAGAGGCGTTCCCAAATAGCTGGGTCGATCCTGTAGCTGATTGCTGTGCCACTGGATACTTATGTGTGATTGGTGCTGATCAGGAATGGAGGCTCGAAGGCCTCATGGAGGCGCTAAGAAATAAGGCTGATTTATTTCTGATTGCCATTTGAGCTCCAGCTTCATTTCATGCATTACTTTTGACTGAGCTAAAGGAACCCAGATGTTACCAGTCAGTTGGCCTTGGCAAAGCATTTCTGCCTTTTCTAAAATATTCCAGTGCTTCTTCTAAATGTTGTACCTACTACACAACAGACAGGTGATTATACTCATTCTAGTCAGCCTCAGGCTCATGGTATGGTAATTTCAGCTGTCATGCACATTGTTTATTTGTTCTGCTCTGCGAGCAACAGATAATAGTATTGATACAATTTAACATAAAATGTGCAGACTATTATCCAACTCGCAGTAACAATGCTAACCAAGGCTACACAGAGGTAGCAAGAAATAACTGGGGGCAGTATTGCTTAAAAATACAGAGAAACCTACTACACCAGTAACCAATTAATAAGAATGTCAGCATATATTACTTAATTGCTACTTTATATTGATTATCAAATTAGTAATGTCAACATGTATGAAAATCCTGCTGTTTGCTATCAAAATATAGCAAACAACAGCATATACACTATTAGCCACAACATAAAAAAATTACAGTCAGGTGAAATGAATAACGGTGATGCTGGGGAACCTAATGTGGATGTTCTTTGACATGTACCACCTTCCTAAATCTTACTACAGACAAAGTACACTCCCTCATGGTAATCCCCAACTCTAGCAGCCTTCCCAAACAGAACAATGAGCCCTGTTACACTGCAAAACATGCTCAGGAACAGCTCGAGAAGCACAACCAAGAGGAGCCCAAGACATTGAGCTGGCCTCCGAACTCCTCAGATCCAAATACATTAAAGCATCCATATGAGACACCACATCTCCAATCCAATGAGGCCCCACTCCATGACACAAAGCATTTGCCTACAGTGTCCCAGTGTCAAACACCACAGCACAGCCCCTGAGGTCCTATGTCCATGGCCCAATAGATTAAAGATATTATGGAAGCATGGAGGGGACCTACACAATATTAAGTAAATGATGGTAATGCTAAATCTCCTATTAGATGTCTGCAGTGCACTCTGCAAATGTCCCTAATTTCGAACAGTATTATTTATCAGACACATCATTAAAAGACACTGTGCACACCTGTGCTTTTCCTGTTGAAAAAACACAAGCTGTGCAACTTGATGCTTCTCCCATGACTATCCATCCCACGCTGAAACTTTAAATGCACGTCAGACTGATCACTTGATTGTAGAACCTGGAAAACACTTACCAAGTCCATTAAATATTCAGGAACGTGCAGTAACAGCATGAGCCGTCTCACAAGCAGAGATTTCTTCCTCATAAATTTCTGTGCAAAACTACCCTCCACCTTATTAAAATAAGGCTCTAACTCGATTGCTAGTTCTGATCTGAAAGGGTGGTTTGATTCTCATTGATTATTTTGTCGTTGATGTTTTTTGCAATTTGTGCAAATTTTGGCATGGAAGCAGCATCTCATGTGGATCTCCCTGTGAGCTCTCAGTCCTTCAAGTCTGACTGTTACAGCCATGCTGGCTCTCATCTCACAATGACATTGCTATGAAGTCTGTAATTACAATTATTTCAAGAGCTACTACTTTACAGTACGACAAAGTGCTGATTTACAATATATCTTGTCTAGCATATACATGCCTCAAGGATTCAGCTTCTTTCCTAAAGTCATGAGTTTTCTGTCTATAGGAGGTGTGACTTGTCAACAATGAGGCTGTGCTTATATAAATTCAACCACAGTGTGCATTCATGGACCACATATTCACACTACTGGGTTGGATTACAGCATTTGTCTCCATAATTTAATACCCGCAACTTGTATGGCAGACACTCAGTTCCACAGCACAGCTTTGTAGACTTGTGCCAGCTCGACCACAACACCAAAGAAAAACATTTTACCAACTCTGTCACCCGTTTCTGTCCAAGGTTTTAGACGGGTAAATATTTGATTCCACTTCTTGATTGATCACTGTCTATGAAACAGGTCAAGTTTCTGTTTTGTCAAGACAGCTCGTTGATCATTCTGATGTGGCGTGACTGCTCGTCCAGATGCTCCTTGTTGGGACCGGGCACAGTCCATTGACACTGCTGCAAAGTGGAGCTCTGAGGATACTGCCAGTGCTGCTTACTGGCCCTCTAGCAGATGACTGTGCTCGCTCTGTAATTTGCTCGATTTAGAGACTGTCAGAGGGTCCTCGACTCACTAGCTCTTATAGGACTGCTGCACGATACTGTAAATGTCAGAGCAAATGGTCAACTACAGCTAGTTAAAGTTTGCAGGCGACTAATTTTACATTTTGCCATCCACTTTATATCAAAGGATAAATGTATAAAAAACAGCAATCCTGTAATGTTAGTTCAAATAAAAGAAATTGAGCCTGCTGATAAAAATGAGGCAAAACAAGCAAACAAGCATCATTTGTGTTTGAATCACAGAGAATCAAAAGAATTGTGGTTCTCGACATAGCATGTGTCCTAATTGTGACACCCACGTGACTACAAATAAGCATTTGGGATGTTGAGTCTATTCTTTGCAGACTACTCCTGTGCTTTGCCGTAGGCCCTGTGTCTGGATCTGACAGGGAGGTCCTAAGTTTATGTGGCGTGGCATCAGGGTAGACACACACCATTACTCCAAAGCCCCAGGTTCACGCATGAACATCACACACAGCCCTCATCCTGCCTCCCCCACTGATGGCCTCCTGGCTCGCCAAAGAGAGGGGTTGTCCTGCTTTCCTAGCCTCATTGATTCTGGAGGGTCTCCATCAATTAAATCTGATAGACTTTCAACTCCAGTGAACCCAGCACAGCAGCTATTCAGGAAAACAGGAGGGTCACTCAAACCTGAGAGACTAACCGACCACAGGCGACTTCCCATGAATATAGAGAGAGACAGCATTGAGCAGAAGCGAGGGACCACATTTGGTCTCACAAAGTCGATCAAAAACTGCAAATACAAAGCCACTTTCATACCCACAAACACTCTGAAGTGTTATTTAAATTGCTGACAGCTATTTTTTCAAATGAACTGTGCTGCCTTGAGGCAAAACAAGTCAGTATTCAGTTCACAGATGCTACCTTATTTGAGATCAAAGGGAATGTACAGATCATGTTTGCTTCTTTTCAACACCTACTCGCTCCTGTGTCGTGTTTCACAGCATGTGCGTGCTTGCAAGGATCGAGTGCCAAATAATAAAACTGGCAGATTTGGTTTGTGTTAGTTGCATTTTAAGCTATAAAGGACAGCCCAAACTCATGGTGTAACAAGCTGTCATCGTTTCAACAGTGCTCTATGAAACACTCCGTGCCTCTGAGACATCGGGAAACTTGAGTGCTTTTACCTGTAGGAGCTTCAATCAATCATCAGCATCGATTGTCAGGAACTACATCACCACCCAAAGAAAGCTGAAGCTAACAGCACTGAAGCAAACATCATAAAACACTAGCTCAGATGGATGGATCATGTATGCCACATAAGTAACATCAGACGTCCAGAGATTTTTTTCTTTTTACACCAAACTCAACCGACTATGAAGAACCTTAAAAAACCTGATGAACATGCAGAAGATCACAGACTCTGATGTCAAATGGCCTCAACAGGTGAACTGGTTGAACAATATTGTTGCAGATAACGAAGAGGACAAAGATGAAAGATCTACCAAGCCCAACTACCACAGCCTCTATCTATCAAGTGCAGCTTGTGCGTAAGATCACTTTTAGTCATCAAAAATAAAAGCAAAACAAATGAGAGAAGAAAAAAATGAAGAACTTGGAAAAGAGAATTACCCAACAAATCACTTAATATTAAAAAGGTAATTGAGGATTTACTTGTCCCCAATGTGATAACCAAAGACTGCATATAAAGATGGACAAAACATCAGTGACGCCACCAATAGGTTTCCCGAAGAGCAGTTTTAGAGCTCAGTGTGGTGCTGAGTTTCAAAGTCGGCCTAATTCCAGGCTAAGGAGCAAAGAGGTCGCACGTGAGTGGAGCTGAGGTAGGCCATGCGAATGTCTCTGGACTGTTCCATAACAGTACACACTGATTACTGAAAGTGCATAACTTTAAGCCTTCGTACAATTTTAATGAGTGAGTAATATATAAATGCACCATCTGTACAGTTGTCATGAATGGGGAAATTAGCTATAGAGGCAAAAACATTTTTGTACCAGGCTGTAAATATGTTTATTCCTGCTGATGAAGGTCAATGGGGATTGATTTTATGGCCAGCCTCAGGTGGTCATTTAAGGAACTGCAGCTTTAGCACTTCTGCGTTGGTTTCATTGTTCAGAGGCTTGGTGAGTGTACATGATCTAATGTGAATATCTGATATTACTTTATGATGTTATTAGCCCATCAATGTATCTGCTATTGTTGACAAGTTTTATTTTTTTTTGTTAGGTCATAAAATAGTTAAAAAGAATGATGTATATTTTTGCTGATCGTCAAAAGATCACAGCTTGTTATAATTTATTCCTCTGTGCAATTGAGCTCCATTCTTTATTAATGCAGACATGAACCTTTCAGTGGTTGGCATGTTTTTTTTCATTTTCATGAATGTAGGCACATTGGTTCATTTTCAGACGCATTCACCATCTTGCTGCTGTAAAAACCCATTAGTAAAACCCAGGTGTCCAAATCTGCTGCTGAAAATGGTCCCCAACAAATGCGCTATTCACCGCTTTTAAAGTGGTATTTGCTAAGGGAGCATTTTCCTCCTGTTCTTGGGGCTGAGTCAGGACATTTGTAAAGTTTGGAGAGACCCGCTAACACACTGCTGGTCTTTTAATCACATTTATCGGCAGCATCAAAAACCTTTTAGAATGCACGACTAAGTAACTATTTGAGAAAGTAAATCCATGAAGGCACAGTTAGTGGGTGGATTGTAATTATTGCTAAACAAATGAGATCATGGTTAGTCTGCGTGGTGGCTTCAGCTTCACACCAGTGGTTTTCATGCTTGGGCTTTTCAGAATCAAGAGCGCTTCACTTTTCAGCTGAGGAAAAAACATGCTGCAAGTAACAGGGAATGAGTCAGAGTGAGGTGACACCAGACCCAGCCTGAGGAAACAAGAAAACAATAGCCCAGGAATTTGCATATCAGTCAGCGAATGACTCCTTACATCTCGAAAGATCAAAAACACAAACTGAGTGACCAGAACAATAGAAAACACTGTACGCTGTAATGCAGCAGAGCTGAAAGAGAATAATAGATTAGTGAAATTTGCCATTTTCTGTTGTTAGAGGCAGGTTTAAGTTTGAATCCATGGGAATTTCAGCACCTACTTTTGTCCTAATGTGCAACACATAAGGTGTAAGATCACTTCATTTATGCACGATTGACCAGTAAAACGTTCATCTAGTTACATGCTACCAGAACTGAATGATATGAATGAATGAAATATGTCAGGGTTAGTAACCATTTATTGACCCTTTTCTGCTCCTTTAGATAGTAACTCTGTGTTAATAAACAGTCTTTCTTGTTCTGTACAGAGCACAACCTGTATATGGTTCAACAGTTGGGACTATCGTCACTGACGCACTGAACAGGCATGAGGAGTGATGGGTTATTCATGTGTAAACAAACATGGCATGTTTGCTCAGGGGCAATCTTTTGGAAGAAATGTCATTCTGAATCGCAGCGAATGTAGATGACACATGCATTCCCCTGGCAGCGGCAGACCACAGCTACATTTTGGTGCACATATATTCAAGAGTGATCCCTGTCATTCTGAGCTGCGTAAAGTGCAGAAAGTGGTTGTGTGCCCAAAACGAGGGAGGCAGGGGGCTCAACCAGCAGCTTACCAACATCTCACCAAAGCCATTTCTGACGGTTATGATTCACATGAAGAAGCCTGTTTCCCCCCCGGTGAGCTGAGGCAGGAGAAAAGAGAGCTAGCGCAAGACGATCAAAGGGCCATCGATCAGGTCTGCTGCTCTTGGAGATCCCACTTCGTCTCTGACTGTTCTCCAACGCCGAAGGCGAGGCCGTGGCTCTCCTGAGTGGTTTCTAAATTCTCATATATGGATTCATAAACCCTCTCAAATTGACCATTGTTTGTTTTCTTTTCTCCATTTGCTGTCTTCTGTCAAAAATTAGTCAATTGCTCAACTGCCACTAATCAGCACATGCAAATATGCACGAGGGAGCTACACACAGCTGGAAAACAATGAAGGAATGGCAAGCAGTTCAAAGAAAACAGAATAAACTATTAATGATGCTGTTTTCTACTGTCTCTTGTGCCTTTTTTAAAAATCTGGTGATAGTGTTAAGATGTCTTTGAGTGCATGCCTTCTTTTATGTGCTGTTGGTATTAGGGCTGTCACCTTTGTAAAAGAAATTAAGTTTGACTGAATTCAAACTAACAGATAGCTTTTAATTAAGATTGCGTGAGGGGTCGCAGACAGCCTTAAGCTTAAGCACAATTTTTCAGTATATGATGATAAATCCATGAAACTCTCTCACACATCTTTTCAGATTCTCTTTAGATTTAGCAAAAACACAAACAAAAGCCTAATTACCAATCGGGCAACAGAGAATAGAAAAGATGGACACTGCATTTTAGGAATGGCTGCAGCTGGAATTCAAGGTGGTACCTATTGTGCTTGTATAAAAGAAAAATTTAAAGCCATGTGTGTATATTTTTACAGGCATAGTTACCATTTTAGCCTTTTTACACATTAAATAAACACACAGTGTATGCTTCATTAGTATAAATTACAGTGGTATTGTAATTCAATTTTTTATTGCAAATCTTAAACTTGTTCATGTCCCTGACTTTGGACTTAAATGTGTGATATTACTGAGCCTGATTATGCACTTGGAGCTATAGCTGTGGAGTTACAGAGTTAGAGAGTGGAAGCAGGTTCTGGAGTAGTTGCTTTATGACAATTTCATCCTAGGAGCTACTTTCTACCTCGGCAACACAGTGATGCCAGAGAGCGACAATGGCAGTTGGTGTTTGGGTCTTTGATCCTGGCAAGTTTTAAGCACAACAACAAAGTTTTCCTCCAAGTAGCTGCATCTCGGTGAGTCTTCAGCTTCACATTTCTAGTGGCACAGACAGCTTTTGCTGCCACTAACGCTGTTAAGTATGAAAATTGTAACACGTTCTCCAATA
Organism: Dascyllus trimaculatus; assembly: GCA_024666655.1. NCBI lineage: Eukaryota > Metazoa > Chordata > Actinopteri > Pomacentridae > Dascyllus > Dascyllus trimaculatus. The sequence goes on along the minus strand of CM045464.1, from coordinate 21,328,109 downwards.
TCACTCCTCAGCCTGTCCAAGCAGATTGACTGATGAAGCCTGTCTTGGGAAACTTAAATTGTCATTCAGCAGCTTTTGCACATTGGCAGCCCTGCGGCAACAGGAAGAGAACTTTTAGTTCTCAAATTCAAATCCTTCCTTGCTGCCTGTTACATGCTTATATAAACATACTGGATTTAGCACAGATGAGAGTGTGAATGCAAGCATTCATTCATTACCAAAATCTTAGCTCATGTCTGTCACTTGCACTTCAGTTTCTTTTTGTTCCATCTGTACAGTAATTTGGTGTGCCCTGCAAAAGCATGTATTTTAAATATTATTCAGCCCATTTTGTGAAGAAAAATGTGTCCTTTTCTATTTTTCTTATGATTCAGACTTCACATCACTTTGCTGATACAGTGTTTTGATGAATTCACGCCTGCCTGTAACTTGAGAAATTGGCAGCAAGCACAGTCTGTCATTTTATTTTTGATCTCACAGCATATGAAATGAATAAAATATATTAGTAAAACTTTGAGTTGGAAAGTTTTCAAAGAAGTGACCTCAAAGCTTTTCCCCAATCAGTAACTAATTCCATTGGAAATGATAAACAATAAAGAACTGGCCCTTTGCTGGGATTTTTTTCCCGGCATTCTGTCAACCTTAATGTTGATCCTATGATCTGAGTTATATCTCCCTTATTTAATATGGCATCCTAACAGCACTGAGATGAATTCTGAATCTAGTGATAAGACTGTTTTGTACTATACAGACCCGTATGACGCCGCCCAGATTTTGGTCAGCAGTCTGCTTTTTGTGCTCTTTGATAGAGATTAAATGGAGGAATGATGTAGGCTGACAGGAAAAGGCAGCCTCTGATCCTACGTAGTCCACTACACATCAAATGGATAGATATGTTATCAGAAACAGAAGCAAAGTTCATGAAATAAATGGACAAGGATTTACATTCCGCATCTTGTGGACCAACAGAGCTTGTTTTACCCCAACGGACACATATTCGTAGTTTCTCGCTTTTCTTTCTATATTAAAGCCTAAATTCAAAGCAGTTGGAGTTAAAAGCCATGTATATGTTAACATAAAGCATTCCGAGATTGACAGTAATACAGAAAAACCAATGATGAATTATTTATGAAACTGTTGTGTACATATCACAGAAATAAAGTCTGTTTAATGGGCCCAATCACAGAAGACAGCTCTGTGGGTCTTTCTCACGCGACACACTGGTTCATATTTTCCGACTCTATTTTTCTGACGGCGAGTCATACCTCGGAGGAAAGAAAAAGTAGTTACATGTGAAAATTGCTTTTTGACATAAGTAGAACTTCCAAGGTCCTCAAATGAACTTGTTCAGAAAGTTATAGCTTCATCATGTATTCTTTGTGAAAAGCAGGCACGCTGACCAAACTAATAAAACACATCGAATTGCTCGGCTCTTCTGCCGGAATGTTTTCAAAGCAGCCAAGATGATTTAAAAAAAAAAAAAAAAAGCTTTCAAGGGAGCTTTTAAGGGACCTGTTTTCAGTCATTCTTATTGTTGTAAGCTTTCTATATGTAAATGTGCATGATCATCTACGTGCAAAGGGGCTTTGGTGACATTTCATGTTAGCAGGCTTTGACCTTTGCAGTCTTTTTATTGCCTTAGATGGCTTGAACGATTATACCTGTGCTGGAAAAGTAAGTCAGTATATGAATAAAGGTGATACATTAACACAAAGCAATGTTCTTCAGTGCAAGTACAAAAGACATTGGAGAATTCACACCAAAATGATTATGTTTATGCTGAAATATACATTATTACTAATCTAGCTTATACTTTATGCATTTGATATTTTTAATATTGTATATTCATGATGGGCATACTTATTGTTTTCTGTTTCACAAGTGAAGTATACACAAACTCACTTTGTACTGCACATTTACTTTGATTTTGAAGTTCCATAATATATTTTGCTTCTTTATTGTTTAGTATAACAATGCAATAAACTACTCTTAAACTTTGAAGACTTTTACTACACCGATATTCTTCATCACACCTCTAGTCCTGGACTGTATGTTAGTCCAAAGCCAAAAGCCACACACTGTAATTAGGTGGCTTTCTTCCACCCTCAATATAAATGTAGTGGCACAAGGCATGCAGCCAGCTAAACAAGACATCTAATAACAGCTAACAGCCTTCTAGCAGGGAGAGTAATTACACAAACACTCTCGATGCTTCCTGGTTTCTTTGTTCCTAGTTGCTGGAGTCACTATGCAATAAACAGCCACAGCTGCAGCCTGCTTCGTCTCGCCATGGTTGGTCCCCTCTTTAGATCTGGCAAACTGACCGCTGCTGCTTGGCATAAAACATCCCATCAGTGTGCCTGCTTAGGCATTTTCAGCACATGTACATAGGCATATTTGCACAATTATGGTTTTGCACAGAAACTTAATTTCTTAATTTGTGCACTATTGTAATTTTCAGGTTAGTCATTCTTTGTATATACTAATTACACTATTACCTCTCTAATGTTTTACATTCTACTCCATCCATCCCTCTACATAAAAAACTCCAGTATACTGCAAAATACAGAGAGATATACCTGGAGCTAAACATTTAATCATCATTCTGTGAACCTGTTTGGAAAGGGCTTGAATGTAATGGACATTCTAGCTTTAAAGTAAAATATTTTTTCTTGATTCAAACAAGCAACACACTCACATGACATAGATCATCAGGTTTAGAGGAGGCAAATGCTAAAAAACTAATGACCAGAAAGGCGGCATTGTCGGTTCAAAGGGGTCTAAATTCTTTAATCTCCCACAGAGTGTTTATTACAGCTGCTCTCCCAGTTGGTATAATCAAGGGTAGAGTCCAGGCACCGATGCACAACACTGGCAGTGTCTTTTAGATGTGTTAGGGTGAGGGTTAAATTGTTTTCAGTAAAGGTGCATGTTAAGGGTCAGTCGGTGAATTACAGCACCTGCGACTGGCCAGTCAGCCCGTGACAGGTGGCATCATATGGTGAGGCGAAACACCATAAACAGATGAAATCGTAACCAAGACAGTGTCACCATCAACAGCACAAGGTTAGTAATTAACTGAAGCCGATGTGATTGCTTGGTGTTAATTATTTGCTAAAGACAAAGGCTCATTCCTAAACTTAATCTCAGCACTGAAATCTTTGTTGATCAGACATTTATATTCAATTCTTGTTTTCTGAAGTTTTAAAATATTGATGTGCCTGACACTGTCAGCCTGGAGGCTGTAGTATACAGCGTGTTTTTTTAAGATCTTACTTTAAAGGTATGCTACTAATGAATAGAGCTGATAAAAGGCTTTACAGCAGTGGAATAACAATTTAACATTTTTTGGACTCAATAAGGGACACAGTACTGCAGCAAAATAGGAACCAAAGCCAATGCAGTTTGGACCTGGAAACTATATTATCAGAACGCCAAAACATCACATCTCACTGGAACACGAGGATTGCTCAGTTAGTGTAGCAGTGTTGCAAAGATAAGCACATAGCCAAAAAAGTTAGTCAATCGATGTCTTTCAGTCTGATGTGAACAGGGCAATTATTGTATTTCAGTAATTACCATGTGATATGATACACTATGACATGTTTGACATAGATACCATAGACGTGATACCATTCCAGAAAAACAAGAATTTGTGTTTGTCAGAGACTCTACTCAAGTGATCTACTCTGGAACAATTTAAGCGAACATTAGACAGTACCTGAGATCACCTACCACAACCCCACCGCACCCCCAGCAGAGCCTAAAATGCACTAGTTTAAATGAATGTAGTATGAGCCACAAAAACAAGGACGCCAACTTTAACTAATCATAAATTGGCCACGTTATACTAAATCCAGTTTATGCAAGCATGCATGACCTTCTCATCTGAATGCAGAGAATTGACAGCATGCCAAATGCAAACAGACAATCATCTAGCAACACACTAATACAGTGACTTTATACAAAGGAAATATACTATTTGAGGTACAAGGCTATGTGTTGTGTCAAGAATGATGTGTTTCCTTTGACTTAATGCAAGCATGCATGAAGTTCACATCTGGATGCAGGGGTCAGCAGCATGCTGAATGCAAACAGATGAGCTGACAATATTTGTTGGAATTCAGGGAAAAGAATGGTTCATACACTTGAGCGGATGAGTGGAAAGAACGGGCCGTGTTGCTCGGGAGACACACCACAGTGTTGGCATGTGACATGAAGGGGAGAGAACCAAGATCTGGACCAGGCCTTCCCAGAGTAGGTGTTCAGAGGCTCATCTCTGTTTGCATCAGTTAGTCATTCCAGGATCCGAATCATTGAAGAGAAGGGCCAAAGTATATGAGCGGTGACAATGAAAATTAGAGCACCTTTATAATATTAATCATTTTTGAAAGCTTAAGGGTAATCGATTGATTATTCTTATTTGAAGAGAGGTCAGATACAGTGAGATAATGCACGGGATGAAATTTTTCAGTGCATAAAGTGAACGCCCCACATCTAAGAAGCCCCTAAGCTGCAAGAAAAGCTATTTTGAGAGAGTATCTACATATGAACATATGAACTAAAACACTTGGACTTTAAGTAAGAACTGACTTGCACCAAATAAAGAGTAAGAGTAAGATGTTTATCTTCTGGGTGAACATTTGTAGTCCACTAAAGAAGAGGCAAATGGAGATCCCTGCAACAATATTTGTTCAAAAGGGAGCTAGAAATTGAAGGGTCTCATCATCTTAAATGAAACTGGACCCAAGAAATATTGAAGTTTTCTTGTAATCATGAGGTGGAGGTGTGATTAACAAAGATGAACCAGATTACATTTAGACTCAATTGCTTTGGTTGAATCTTGGGCAAGGGAAGCTGCAGGGGGAAACACTGGGGCACAGATGTGACTGAGGAGCATTTTTAATAATGTTGAGTGACGCTTCATTGTCCCAAACCACAATGATTGTTTCCTTTACCATCTATCTTCCTGCAGGAAGGGGAAAATAATTCTAACAGAGTGGTGGACTGGGAACAAGCAGGCAAGGATGAGAGCTCCTTTGGAAATACATCTGCAAAGCATTAGTTACTAAGGAATGCCAAAACCAGCCGAGGGAGCAGCATCAGATAAGAACAACTTATTCACTGTTTAGAAAGGTTGAGAAGTCTAGACACAAAAGAGCTGTCCGGGAAATTACAAGGTTATTGTGCCCTAACAAAGACCAAAACTTGTACTTCATCATAGATGGACATGATAGAGCATGCGCAGAACTTCTGTAATTCTAATCAATCTTGTACTGAGGCAGAGAGGCAAGTATTTGCCAGAATCTAGAGATAGCGTCAATTAGCTGTTATTAATGGAGCACCAAAAAAAGACAGCCATTGCACCAAAGTGCTGCCAGTATAGAGAATGGCGATACAAATTACCCAACAAATGTAAGCATTAGCTTTAGCCCCAATGGAATAATTTATGATGTGAATTTGCTAGTAACAGCAATAATTTGAACCCCACAAAATTATGTACAATACTAATGACCTTATTATTATACACCATACGGTGGAAACCATACAGTATTATTAATTATGGAGATGACCCAACAGATTTGAAAATTATAGCCAAGATTCCCCAGTATTGCTAATTATGAAGGTCAACCTCATATTTAATATTATAGCTGAGCCTCTTCAGTATTATTGATTCAGAAGATTAAACAAATTACTTTAAATATAAAACTAAGAACCTACCACATTAATAATTACTAAGATTACTGTGACCAATTTTGAACTGAAGTAATGACCTTACAAAATAAAAAGGAAAACCTAGAAATTAAATTTTGTAAATGCAACACAACCAAAGTCGGTCTAACTGGAAAATATGGTTTGTTTTTCCACTGAACTCGGAACCAATGCCAGTGAGAGGGAGCACAAGCATTATTTGAAAGCATCTGCAGTGTCCAGTTTCGGAGCACCTCTACCTGCTATTTTGATTAGTACAAACTCTAATCTGTGGTCACAGAGGTGAAAGAAAGAAGACATAGGGTAATGAGACTGTTGGTGCTTTGAGCTTCTTGGTTACAAGGCAACAATTATTTAAAGACCAACCTCATCATACTAATGTGAGTTTTATCTCTAACCTCTATGTTAACTCAGTCATTCTATTGTTTATGATGGCTTTAAATCACCATCTTGATAATAGCTAAAATTTCAACACAATCAAAAAGACTTTTTATCCCAAGCCTGATGCAGAAAAACTAAATTAAACCAGGTTGTTCTCATTATTATTCCACATACCTATGCCTGGTTGAAGAGGGTCTCACCAGCAGAGGGCGCCGGAGCTGCAAGAGTCAAGGAGCTCCGGGGGCTCGGTGTTGACGTCACTATAGTGGGTGGGGCTAGCGGGTCGGACCCGGAAGCTGGACGACAGGTAACAGGTGCTGAGAAAACTTCGGATTTTAGGAGCTTTCATTGAAAGTCCATGATTTCCAGAGAAAGGAATGTAGACAAAAACGGGATGGACGCCTGGAGGAGGCATGAGGAGGGTAAGATGTTTCCTTTTTTTGAGGACGGATTAGCTCCTCCCGACATAATCAGAGGCAGAAGGTAAGAACATATCTGCAAATCCTGAGTTTCATAACTTGCATGAGAGATCTCTGAAGAGGAGATGTAATGTACAGATGATCTGCAGATCTGTTGAGACTGGTGTAGCAGCGATGTCGTGATCGTGGAGCAAACAGAATGAATGAACACTGTCTCAGTTATAAAGCGCTCTAACTGTATGGGCTGGGCGGAAGTTGTAAACCATTGGACAGAAAATGGGGCTTGTGATTGGCTGATTCCTCACCTGCCTAAACTAACGTGAACCAATCAGCAGTAGTGTAGTTCATTCATTCAGTAATCCCCATATGTGGACGCTCAATAGTTCCTCAATGAGCTGTAGATTTTATTTTAAGAAATTAACTCTAATTACCATTTTGCTTCACTGATAGCTGCAGAGTCACTCAATGGTAATTTTCAGTGTGGCACATTGCATTGTTGTTTTGCAGAAAAACAAAATTAACAAACAAATCATAATCATAATCACATAACAGCTATAAAGCGTACTGACAGATAATGCTGTACCAAAACCGTCTGAGGAGTTGGTAAAAGGTAGTCAAAATGTTTTTTATTAATGTCTGATAGACTCAATGTACCAAGCCCGTTTCCACAAAACCACTCCATGTTTACTATATTGTGTACTATTTACAATCTGCCATTTTATTGTCTGAGTTCTCAATTTATTTACGCTAAGTACCCTCAAAAATTCACAAAGGGATACAAAAAGCAATGTGCACAGCATGTACTCTACTTTCTGCTAAACATCCTGTCACTAAGTGTCAGTAAGTCAGAAAGTGTATAATGTTCATCATACAGTGAGTAGTGAATGAAGGTGTCTCAGTCGTTAACCTATTTTCACTCCCAAATTGTCACATACTGACTTTTTGTCAGAACTGCTTAGTGTAATATTAAAACACACTGGGATCCCCTTTGCAGCATTTTTAAATACACAGAATAGTCTGATAGAAAGGTAATAATTAGTAGGTGCCATGAGTCCATAGCCAAATGTTCTGGGTTGCTGTCACCACTTTTACTCCTCAAGTAATAAGTTTGTCCTGTAATATGTGGTTCATGAAAACATCATTTCAAGTGAGACCATTCTCTTTTCTTTTCATTTTGGTGCCTAAAATAACAAAAATAATACATGAAAAAGTAATGGTCTGACACAGGACACAAACCTCCTGGGTGAAAAGCCTGTGACTTCTGCGACATCCACCCGCCAACCCCCAAACATCTGAGGGTCTGTGAAACTGGAAAACCTATACATCAATCAGCATCAAATACCGATGCCACCGATGGCAAAGGAAAACTTGTGCCTATCTCTGAGATGCAGCCAGCTTTTACAAAGCAGCCGTATTCAATGCCCTGCAACTGAGAACAGGCCGGAATGACAGTAAAAAACTTTGACAGGAAGAGTTGCTACAAGTAACAGAGCACCCAACGGATGCCGGCTGTCAAATCGGTTCTGAAAGTGCCTTAAACAAAGTCCATTTTCAGCTATAACTTCATTAAACACCTCTGAACATCCAAACTCCAAATGTTTGACTTCTCAAATAAATCCTGTGTTTTCTCTGTTAGCTGGCAGTGACCATAACGTGGCTTCCTCTGTCTGTCACGTTTAACTTCAGCCAGATTTGATACAAGTGGAATTTGACAACCAGTTCAAATGTCTAAATAATCATTTAACTTAGGATTCAGGCCCTGTACTGATATTTACAGGCTTTGGGGGACATCTCAGTGAGATGCTGAATCACGACCGAGTCAGAGCAGAGAAACAAGAAGAATGCTTTTAACTTAACTCTAAATTCCCTGATTTAATAGAAAGGGGCAATACCCCCGAGGAACCTATTAAGTGAGACACATTCCTATGTCGTGAATGTTGTGTGGTAATTAAATGTACATACTAATGGAGACATTTGTCACAGTGAATATTCCACTCAAAGCTTGATGCTACAGGTGAAGAAGCAGGAATTTAAAAACAAATATATATCCCTATATCATGCCACTTCCACATATCTTACATTTTTTTGTCATTAAATGAGGTTGAAAAAGTTCTATGCAATTGTAAATGGGTGATGTTAAACGCATTTGATGCATATATTCAATATATTCAGTGTTCGAACAGGAGCAAAAAAATCAGAAACATGCTTTTCACAGCATCAAGAAAAATTGTAAAAAAAAAAAAAACAAAACCTTGGTGAAAAAAATACATCTTGCATCATTCGTTGTTCCGCATCACTACATAAATGACAGAATTTAAACACAATGATTTCGGTGAAAAGAACTGACTTACAATATGGTCCATAACATAAAACCAATTGCGTATCTTTCTGGTGTCATCGCGCTCTCAGCAAAAGAAATCAAATGCTGGAACATAAATCATGATCCACACTATAGGCACATACAGCATGAACGCTTTAACTCGTTGCATCAAGCATGTATCCAGTTTAAGAAGCAAAGACAAAAGCAGCGGGATATTGTCAGGCTGCCACAAAACCTCTTAGCAAGGGTACGGAGCATATGATGGCAGTTCAGAAAAACACTCAGAGAAGCAATTTATGGAAGCACTGACAAATGTCCAGGTGAAGTACAGGAACTTGTCGCACAGTATAAAAATGCTGGTAAATACTGTTTTTGGTGTTGCAATAATGTTTTCATTAATGGTGAAAGGAAAGAATATTTTTCACAGCTCAGACAGAAAGCGAGAGGGAGTGTTGGGGGCAAGCAGTGCCATGCTGGTAGAATTTACACTGCTGTTCAAATATGATTTATTATTTATTGTCCTTTAATGTCAAAGCCCAGTTCAGTATAAAGACAGAATTCATCTCTGACCGGTGTGCCTGCACTGGCATTCGTTAAAGGTCCTTGTGTTTTGCTTTGTTTTCACGTCCTCCACAGTGAGAACTGAGCTTTGCTTTTCTTTGCAAATCATTTGGGGCGTTCTTTCATAAAGCCCTTTGTAATGCACAACGCTTAAGGGAATTACAATATGTGCTCTTTATACCATGCACATCCCTAAAAAGTCATGCACCATATGTGCTCATACACCAGGCAGTACGTGGTTTTATACAACAGTGCATGAATTAAATATTTTCCTTGCCAAAGTGAGCATGAAGTCCATGTAGAATGCACAATGTATATGTATTAGGGATGCCTTAGTGGCAAAGGCTTTATTGTTTTTTTGCTTCCAATTTAGTGGGACAGTAACAGTTCAGGCTTAGGAAGTTAGACAGGGTGATCACACTGAATTTAAAGTAATTCAAACAATATATTACATTAAAATGAGACAAAAATAAACATATTGAATAATAGTAATGGAATTTGTAGTCTCTAAACCAGTGATTGGATGTAAGTGACATAAAACAAGGAAGAAACTATAATGTAGATGGTGATTATTAGAAAGAGCAAGAAAGATTGAGGAGCCAGCCTTAGTATCCTATGGGCTAGTCAGGTGAAGGACATCAGTTGAGATGTCTGTGCCCGTCTGTACTTGTAGGTAAACTGCAAAAGAAAGAGCAGGGGCAACACTGACAGCGTCAAAGGCTGCTGCATGTGAATTAAAATCACAACTAGCACTATCATTTTGACAGCAGGAACTCAGTGTGAAGCAGCCCAGTCACACACCAAAATGTGTAGTAGTTCTTATGTGTGTCTGCAGTTCTTACGTTTTCTTCCATGTGTAATATTGATCTGCAATGTTACCATTGCAGACCGATATTTGCGATTTACGATTTTGTACGATTGCTTTGTGTTTAGCGTTTTGCACGTGTGTTGTTTAAACCAAGCTATGATCTTTTCCTGTAGCTGAAACAAAAAAAAACAGTGACTGAACGCAGCATAGTGTAAAATTTAATGCTGCACATAATACAAACGATCCCTCATGTGATTCAAACTCAAGTTCACAGACTGATTTCTTTCAGCCTACTAATACAGAATGAAAGCAAATTAAACTAATGAGTCATGTGATAGGAAACTTGTGAATCATATGACAATGCCTATAAAAGACAATAGGCCAAGAAAAATGTAGATGCCTCACAATTCTACATCCTTGTATAACTAATACATCTTGCTCTACAGACCCATGTAGCCATTGCACATGCTGCATTGTCTGATGATACATTGCATGTAGATTGCATAAACCCACCACCTGCAGTTCTTACGTTTTCTTCCATGTGCAGGATTTTCCCAGCAGTTGCTTTCATGTCGCTGATGCATGGCTCGGTGCAGCTGTGATCAAATTAGCATATCAGAAACTTTCCTAAGGGTCTTGGAAAGCTCAATAAGTCTTCCCTGAGAGTATTTAACAATTCTGTTATCGATCCTGGGCTTTGCCGAGTTTTTCAAGGGAACCATTTTCACATGTGGTTAGGAGAGAGAGAGGGAGATCACTTGACTACTGAATCAAAGTGTCAATATCATATAAAACATGAAAACAGAAAGTGTGGTGTGGTTAAGCTGTGGCAAAGCTGCCACGTGTAATTCACAGTATCCAGCATCTTTATGGGTGTTATGCACACAAATGAGAACAGGAGGCTCCGTTCAGTCCTGAAAATACACTGATCAGCCACAACATTATGACCACTGACAGGTGAAGTGAATAACATTGATCATATTGGTATTATGTGGTGTTCTGATGGAAAACCTTGAATTTTGGCATCCATGCTGATGGGACTTAGACACCCAAATAAACACTGTCCCAGAACAAGCACACTCCCTCATGCAAATGGAAATCCCAAATGTCACTGGTCTACCCCCGCAGGAAAATGCACCACATGGAAAAAACATCAAACAATCAGGAACATGTTGAGGAACATGACAATGGCCCAACATGTTGATTTTGACCTCCAAACTTCCTACACCCCATAGTGATCAAGCATCAACAGGATGCAGTGGAGCAAGTTTGATTGACAGAGTCCCCATTACACAACCCAGAGTACCCAAAGGATCCACTGCCAATGTCCTGGTGCCACCCTGAGAGGTCCTCTTGTCCATGCCCAATGGTTCAGAGCATTTTTGATCACATCAGGGGGACCAACACAATATTAGGCAGGTGGTCATAATGTTCTGCCTGATGGGTGTAGGTCTTTATTTGGTACAGGAGAGACAGTTTGTGTCAGTCCAGCTTTCTTTTGGTTAAAGAACAGAAACCTAAACTTAATTTGCTATTATAAGACTATATTAGAGATGTAGTCAATTATAAACTTTGTTGTCTCTGACTTATAAGCAAATTGCTCAGGGTTGTGGTTTAAAATTGTTGGCTAAGTGTACATAAACACTATGGTATTAAATTAAATGTAGTGTAAATGAAGCAGATTAATGCAGAAAGATGACATGATGGTTTCTAGTTGTAGCTTTAGGAGACCATCCCCATTTTAATATATGACAATCTCTGCATTTAGAGGCAATATGAAGGAAATTCTCTATTCTGCCTCAAGTGGTTAAAACATTTGACTATGCTCTGAACTTTAATAGTGCCTTGAGGAACCTTTCACAATATTCAGTATGCAGCAATTCATCTCTGACAACCTGCATTCATCTCAAGGTCACCTCCGTTAGCCTCTAATAAATTTCTTTGTCCTCATCTGTCTGCTACGGTTGCATTTAGATTCTCTCTTAAGTAAATCTAAGTGTCAAGGTAACCGTCCTGAAGAAGACCTCGAGTGGATATTTTTCACCATGTATTACGTCCCCCTTTAGTCACTTTGCATTCATCTGAAACCGGCTGGCTATTATGAAGACAGTAAACTCCTTGGTCGCCGCTGCCAGCCGATGGAGTGAGCAGCTCTCTTCGTCACCTTTTTGGCTTCATTTTTGAGTTCAGCCATTAAAGTGGAGTTCTTTCTCGAGAGCTGGCGACTGTGAACCTTCGCAGCCAAACTCGAGTAATGTGCCATTGTGTTTTACTCATCTTCTGAGCCGATGGTGTCGGATGTAGTGCTCCTTTATTGCACTGTATTTCTTGTGAGAAAAGTATCAGGGGTTTCACTGGAGCAATCCTTGCGAGACAAGCTGTAAAAACACAACATGTCCAATATATTGGCCCTGAAACTATCGAAGCCTTTAAGATGTTCATATTTTTTTGACACAGTGTCAGAGAGATCAATTCTGCGGTGCTTTTTAAGTTGAAATATCTTGCACTGGTTTTTGTTGTTTACATTGTAATGGTGTCTATGTGGGTGCTCAGGGGATTTTCTGCAACCAAAAAAACCAAAAACTGCAGACCGTTTTGTATACGAGGTAGCAAACCCTTAAGAGTGCTCTGTTCACCGCAGGATCTGAAGCTATAAGATGCAATTTGCTTCCCTTTCACCGAGTGTAAGGAAGAATTGCTCATTGGCTGAGGAGACGAGAGCGGCACGGCGCCACATGGCTCGCAGTTGGCTAAGTGAAGAGTGTCAGACCACTGTTGGCAGTCTTGGAGGAGGCAGCTGTCTTCCAGTCACTCAGGGAACAAAAGTTCCGTCCAGATGTTCAGGTGCTTAGAGCTCAGTCTGAATCAGAAATTTAAATATGAATTAGGAAATGAAATGTGAATTGGTTAATTTCAATAATTGCCACATTCAATTTCAAGTATTTTCTTTCAATTTCAAATGTCTGCAATCGAAAATGTCAAAGTAAGCTTGAAAAATTCATTTTTCATGCAGTTGAAATCCAATCTGTGCTGCACCATGGATGTCTGTTTATTTTAAATAGTATGTCAAATCACATTCTATCATACTAATAAACAGTATTTTAAACTGAAACATGCACAATTTTTACATTATTACATCATTAATTATTATTGTTATGGCTACTATACACAGACAGCAGCTAGGATGCTTCCACCAAGAATACAGTTCAGGATTTTTATTAGTTAATTATTGCCTTTCTCTAGTTGCTTTAAATAAAGTGTTTTTCACATTAGACGTGTTCATATGTGTTGATTTCTTTCTTTAACTTGGTTTGACCCAAAATAATTAATTCTGTGTCCATTATGACTTTTTAAATACATTTTATTTTACAGTAAAGGATGCCAGAGTGATGAGCAAATTTTAAAGTCTATCTCCAACAATTATGGGTTGTGGCAAAGAGATAATGTCTAAATTAGCATACAAAGCAAATGAGAAAATGTTTATTCTCTGATTTCTCCTCTTTAACACTAATTTCTACTTGGGTCTTAAAGAAGGGGCCTTTGAGAACATTAGGAAATAGTTAGACTTGCACTGCTGCAGCCTTTTCCCTGCACCCTAACAGTCAACCCTCAACCTACATTGTACTTTTGCCATCGTGCCTTTAACAGCCTCCAGTATGGGCACAGACTACATGGCATCCAGCCATAGGTTATCTGTGTGGGTTGCAATTGTAACGGAGATAGCAGGAAAAAGAGAACAAGAGCAAGAAGAGCAAGACTGTTAATACACAGCATGGCATGTGGCTGCATTGCATGAGGGTTTATTATTTGTGGCTGCTGTTGAAATGTTGCAACTTTTCTTACTCGACAGTGGAATCCTGCTTTGATGATTGCTAAACAATTAGTAAACTCTTTCATTCAGGTTTTAAAAAATGTCAAATAGCAGTTTTTTCATATTCAGCTGAAGTGGACATGCAGACCGCATCTAGTACTTTGGCTCAAACATACCAACAAAACAAGAAAACTGTGCCAAAAATGTCTCATTTCTTCAAGATAGTCAATTAGTTGATTAGTTCTGTTTCAGTTCTAGATGTAGTATGGTCCCGGCACAGTTTTCAATTAAAGAGAACACACGCAGCAAGCAAATTAAATAACAAACATTAAGAATATCAGTGTTAAAAGAATATAAACATAAATGTTTTTAGTCCAGAAACACTTTTGGGTTGCTACTGTAACAAGACAGGGCTTTGTTTCAGTGCATCATACATTATACTGTATGTTTGTATAATGATGGGTGAATCATGAGCTAAAAGTATCCGCTCAGCAGGTCATCTGTCAGGGTTGCTGACAGTACCAGCTGGCCCGTTCGGGCTGCCAGGGGCACAGGCAGGTTAGAGGGTGGGCCTCCCACAATCATGGTTCTCCTTTCTATATCAGGGCCTGGAAACACTGCCAAGCTTCAAGTTGCGGCGTGCCTTCCTCCCGAACAACAGCACAACGGATTCCAAAAAAACAACAGAAGGAAAGGAGGAGCAGATTGCCCACGCAGCCATTCATGTCCAGCACATTATTGCAGGTCCCGAGTTCAAACTGGGTCAAGGATGAAATACCAGAATCACACAGGATACAAGATCAAAGGGGCGTGTGTGTGTGTGGTGTGTGTGTGTGCAAGCATTAGCCAGTAATGGTATTTTGTGGTCAGTAAAAATGATGAAAGTGTGGAGATGATAAAAAATTGAAAGCCTCCTGGACATTACTTGCAGGCAGAAGATGAGTGTGTTTATGGGTTTTGGCTGATTGGTTATCTGTGGATGTGTCCTCCAACAGTCCCTGCTCTCAGCACGTGTGACAGAGCAGCTCCTAAACAAAGTTCACTTTTGAAGAAAGACACAAATCAGAGAGAAAAACAACTTTTATAGGATGAAAATATTTGCGCACTTTCTTGAACACAACTCATTTTTACAGATATTAAGAAGTTACCCCAAGTTTTTCTTTGCTCTGACAAGAAACTGACATTTAACAGTGAACAAAGCATTTCTCCTGTCACCAGTGAGAAATTACTAAGACCCTCTCTCAGCAAAGGTTTGACAGTCCGTGTAACAGTTTGCAGTTCTTCGTTCAATTTGTACCATCAAAATAAATCAAATGAAAAATGGGTTGAAAACTTTAATTTTCCAGGTTTTTTTTTTTTCATTTACTTCACAAATGGATAATTGCCCCTCAGTTTCATTTGTTATTGTTCATATTAGAGTTGTTGCTTCCAATTTTGATTTTGGAATGAAAATAAAATGACTCAGTCTTCTGATTTTGCATTTCTGTGTTTTGCACGCGTGCTTCGACTGTACCATCAGCACCCGGAGGAGTCTGGAGCCAAATACAGACCCAGCTGGATTATGTAGGTACTATGTATGAGCCTATGGAATGCATCTGACCATACGATAATTTACTGGCTACGCTATATGTCAGGCATTAAAAACACACAAACAATACATTATGTTGATAATGATGTCTTTAATTTTGTTTGTTTATAGGATATTCATTTATCTAGCCCTTCATTTATTAGCCTGTAGGCTACATATGAGAATTTATATCATTACACACGCACACCCTCTGGCTCAGATGTGTAGACTATTTGAAGGCTGCTACTCCTTACTTAATCTGAACAACAACAACAACAACAACAACTACACTAATACATCGGCCTCTGGCTCCAGTTTATGAGGAATGTGCACATACAGTATGTCTACAAACCCTCCCAACATACGGTACCCGATAGATTAGGCCAGTTCATGGTCATATGAGCTACACAATGCAGCTGTGGTACTGGGTCCTTAATTTTTGATCAAAAATCAAATTCTGAAGTAAAAATCCAAAACTGAACAATTATTATTTAAAGTAAGAGACAATTGTCCATTTGTGAGGTAGTAAAAAAATTAATAATGAAAGTTTTTGACACATCGTTCATTTGTAAAATGTTACACGGATGTTTTACTCACTGTCAATGCTCATTTCAAATACAACTTTCCTCTCACTGACTCTTACAAACTGAGATATTTAAAGGATGACAATTCATAAAATCCAAAATTGTGCACTTTAGTCAAGAACCATTATAAAATATTCTGGGAATTGAACAGCGAATAAAGTGTCTGTTGTAGAGAGCATGTCTCTGTCAGCATAAGATATATATTTTTTATATTTTTTTCTGGCTTTCAAGTGACTGAAGCAACAGTTAATTTTGGAAAAGTGCTTGGTTGTTTCCTTTCCAGAAGTTACGTCAACTGATACCAGTCTCATATGTGTGCAGTTAATACAGAGCTGGAATTATGAGGTGACTAGCTTAGCTTAGCTTAGCTTAGTTTAAAGACTAGAAGCAAGTTGCTTGTTTCATTATAAAGCTAAAATAGGAATACAGGCACTGCCAACGATCACAAGTTAACACTTTGTACCTCAGCTCTTCAAAACGGTTAAGTCTGTAACTAGTTTCACTAGAAATAATAAATAACTGAGTCATAAACAGGATAAAGAGACACAGTGTAAGTTAGGAAGTGTACTATGTATCCATACTGCAACCTTTTGAGTTCTTTTATATGGTTTGAATTTTAATGAATATACATATTTTGTGGCTGTTTTGAATGTTTTAATTGTCACTGTTGTTCCATTTTGCATAGATTCCTGTGTTTAGTAAACCTGGCGATGGTCTAAACATCAACATGTACTGAGGATCCATTATTGGCGTAAGTGAAAGGAGAGACAATTGGATTCAATTTATTTGTTCAAGTCTTGGTTCATTGCTGACATTCTATTTTGGACTGTTATTGTTGATATCAACCTCCTTTCGTGCATAAAAATAATCCATCCATTAATCCACCCATCTATCAGCACTCTTAGAACAGCTTTCTTGGATCCTGTGTTTAAGTGTTTAGTCCACATCAGATGTTCTGTGAGCCACAGTCACTGTATTTATTTTTAAAACTATACGCGACAATTTTTAAAATGATCATTTATGGCTTTAGGGCAAGCATGCTGTAATTTTTTATTTGGAAAAACATTTATCTATCTGTATCTGACTGCTACATATCTGTGTCAACACAACTCATAAGATACAACTCCCTGTAGAATCACAACTGTCGTTGCAGATCTGTTTTCTCTTGCTTTAAGGCTTTATGCTAAGCTAATAATCTCCTGGCTTGTGCTTCATAGTGCTGTTGAGCTTAATGCCTGGAAAGAAATTCTCAATGATTAACTAACTGTAATAAGTCAGTTGACTCCAAGTCAGGTACGTTTATGTATGCCCATTCATTTGTGTAACTAGGCCAGTGGGAAACTAAGGAAAATGTGTAGTGAACTTCTACATGTTGAAGAATCTATTTCATATCTCAGCAATATCAGAAGAGAATAATTTCTGCACTTCAGAAGTGGAATTCCATTGAAATGAGCCATTCAACCTACAATCCTATCAAGCCAGAATTACATCTTAAAAGCAGAAGTCACAGCCAAATCCAACACCTCGAAGGAGGGCATGATTAAGTGTGTCCAAAAGTAAGGCTCTAATTTTACATCACAATTACCCACCAAGAGACACTTTCTGGGATATTTAAGGCCTGACAATTATCTTTGTGATGTAATGACACCCTTCGTTACCTTTAGTATCTGAGGATTCACTCAATGGATAATTTTAAGAAATGGAATAATCACGTCGAGCACTTTCTAGGTAAAACCACCGGCAAGTGAAATCGGTGAGCCGGTCAGGGAGGCTGGAGTTTATTTTGGCAGCATATCTCTGCATCCCAGCAGCGCTGAGGGTGAGAAGCCAAGCAGTCAGCTGTGAGGGGAGCCCAGGTAAAAACTGCAGGTGCATCATTAATTTATCCCAGTTTACGCTGTGGCAGAGAGTTCAAAGCTTGCTTTTTTTATATATATATTTCCGCATGTATGTCTTCTGTCTTCCCCCTGGTCCTGACCGGCCCGGCCTTTTGGACACTGGAGGCAGGTGGAGTAGCAGGTCAGAGCAGAAGAGAAAGCAGCATGGATCCTGCCAGTCACATAGGGCCCAGAAGACTGAGTGGCCAGGCCCTGCAGGACCAACTGGCAGATGGCTGCCTCAGGATAATGACCAGGTGACATCTGCAGAGTGAACAAGCCATCAGGCTAACAGACTCACCTTGACCCACCAGGGAAGCCAAGCTGCCCGTTCTCCACCTCCTCCTTTTGCAATTCCTTCCGGTTACACCCACAACCCGAGAAGTATAACAGAAGTTTATTGATTCACTAAGTTTCTTAACTCCCCCCCTCAAAAAAAAGAGGTGTGAGAATGTCCTGAAAAAAACATTAACAGATTTTATGTGGGCGTTAGAATTGAATTTTCTTTTATTCTCTAGACATTCAGTCTGTGGCTGGACTGTGAGTAAATTTGTCTCTGAATCACTTTTTTTCTCTTCTGTGATTCAAACCAAAACTCCTTAAAACACCAAATTATTGTCAGACAAAGCAGCCTTGTGGGAGCTGAGGAACATCTAGTAGCAAGAATGTGTTCAAATTATAACATAATGCAAAATAAAGTTGCTGTTTTGTTTTTTTTAGTATTTTGTTCACGGTGTTGCTACTGACGGGTGATTTTTAAAAGGCAAAAGCCTGCCCTGTCTAAAGACTCATACTCATTGACTACGTCACGCTGTGCACAAAGGTCATCTTTTGACAGCAGTGAGATCATGAAAAGGTCAGATTCCCTGTGCCATTTGGAAAAGAGGCAGTGTGATACCAACCTGCCAATATAATTTCAGCATGTCTTTTTCATCTGAGTGTTAACACCATACATTGTTTACTGAACAGTCCAGCATGGCTGCATGACTGCTGGCAAACTGAAGTGAGGGATAAAGTTGGGGGAAAAACTTTGCAAGGCTGAAAAGGAAGTGGCGCGCTGTCGAATGAAAATGAACTGAAAATAGCATTGCAGCTGCGACACTAAACAAAAATGAAAGATGTAGTTTCCGTGTTATCATGTTCGAGTGTGGAAAAGAGAAGAAAGTCGGAAGACTCGACTGGATTTGGGGCCCCTTGGGGGAAACCTTGAATAACTTGCAAACATGGCTACAGTGCCAGACTGTGTAAGATTGGCCTTTTACAAAGCCAAATACAAAACTGTTGACTCCCTCTTACTATTTGGCAGGATATGAATGTCGGTTTAGAATCAGTTAGAGTCACTCTCTTAATTTGCAGAGGCAGTAGATCTAAAGAGCACTGGCAGAAAGTGTAATAGAGCAGAATGCTCTGCATACTAAGAGCAATGATCACTTTTTTTTGCTTATATCATTTTGTGAAATGCATACAAATGTGTGCCGTTCATTAAATTGGCTGATATCAAAGCGGAAACACAAAACAGAGTCTACATCGGGTACGCCTAGATCTCTTTTAACGCTCTTCACTGAAGACTAATTAAAAGGTAACATCAACCTGCAGTGGCCTTGTGTGTTCAATATTAGATACAGATGCTGAGAACCAGGATACCTGAGCTACATTTTTTTCCAGATGTATTAATTGAGGACATGTAGGCTACAAATGGACATGCAAATGTTGCTAATTTGCTGCTTTAATGTGAACACCAGTTGCTTGTTTAACATTACCTTTAAATACCTTCTTGGCTTGAGCGTAAATATGAAACCACACTCAGGCGGTGGGTTAAATTCAAAGCATTAAACTGTAGCTATTGTTTTCTCTCAGTTGTCTGATGTGCTGAATGCTTTATATATCCGTTAAGTGGTGGACACTGGACTCATGCATACAGTGGAAGAAGCTATCATCTCTCACATATCTCAGCCAATTAAACCCATCTGCAGTCCAAATTGGTGCCAATGAAATCTTGCGACTGCGTTCAAATGATGATGGATTGTGTAGGGTTTCTTTGCATCAATTGCACAAGAGCGGAGTTGAATATAAATGATTCAGCAAATCCGGTACACACTGTACTTCTCCTCAGCGCAGATAAAGGACTGCGTTTAGAAAGAGGTGTATTTATTTGCTCTGTAAATAGCTCATATGGGTTGTTAAAGTGGTTTTAGATAGGATGGTTAATAAGAATCAATATTACTTACAGTAGACATAGAGCATCTCAAAGATGTTTGGAACCGGCAAAGTTTGATGGGTGTTTATATAAAGTATATGTTAAGAATAGTTTATTCTATTGGCAAATGCATTCTACAGTAAATTGAATCAAACATTAATGTACTCTTTTTTAGGTTTCTAGTCGATTAACGTGGGATTTGGCACAATTTTTCACAATTATGTTGCTCACTTGCTAATCCTGCTCACGTTTTCCCACATTTCTAGCTGCTGAAGTGCTGATATTGATCCAATATCCACAGAATCTCAGCTCCTATTCTCTGTCCAGTCACTCAGGAGCTCTGTTCCTCACCTTGCAGTATTTGTGCCATTCACTGTCAAACTGTGAAGAGACACTAAATGACTTTCCCTCTCAAAGTCTTTCCTGGCTTCGCTAAGCTCCTCTAGCTTATACACACTGCTTAGGGTGCATTTTCAAGTAGTTAACCCACTTTCTGTTCTTGCATATAGACAAAAAGACACTTCTGGGCTTTCGCTGACTTTTGTATTGGAGTGTGCCGCCTCCACAGTCTCTCAAACAGCTTAAAGTCTCAGACAATGCAAATGGTATTTACATAAACGTCCGTGGTCACCTTTGAGAATAGTCATGGTGGGGATGGGCTGCTTTAGTTTTCATGGAGCTGCAACCGGAGGTTTTCCCAAGCTGGGAGGTTTACGAAAGAAAAACAAGAATGTAAATATGAAATATGGCATCCTGAGTCCAAGTCTTTATTCTTGTAGTGACTTCAACCCAATAACACCAAAATATGCATCCTAGAAAAGTTACTACCTCAACATTTGACTGATATAAAACCTTGGCGACAGGTTTATGCAGTATAAATTTTAATCATGGGTTTTGTGAAGCATTCAGGGACTCAGGGATGTTCCGTCTCCGCTGACCCCCTTCTGATATTCACATATAAGAGCTAAGCCTCAGTCGCAGGCAAATACAGCGAGGACCAGCTCTGCGAATGTCTGGATCCCTTCCAGACTCATCCAAAACAAAAATACTCTCTCATTACCTTCTCTGCAGGGACGTGCAGAGCCTCACTCTGATCCACTGGCACGCTTAAATCCATTTCTTTCATGTGTCACCGGCTTGTTGTTTTGCCTCTTTGCAGCATTTATTCAAGTTGTGGGCCCCAGACTTGTTTCCCCGACAACATGGTGTTATAGCTAAACTACAGCACAACAGGTAGGTGAGCGACAACCGTGCCCGTGCAGAACAGACAGAATTAAGAGAATTTGCTAAAGCATGCTTTAAAATGCGTATCAGGAAGTATTTCTTGTGTTCTGACGCTCCACTGCTTAAGCTGGTAATCACAGCTGTCAGTTTGTTGAAGATTCTTAAAAATGGTAATGTCGTTTTGGAGTCTTTTGGTGCCTCCATTGCTTCAAAAACCCCAGTAAACAAACTGAGAAGAAAGGCCTGATGTACTGCTCATAAACTGTGTGCAGCATTAATGAATGCCACAATGAACCTTACATAATTTATCAGATAAGCTGTATGGAGTCTGAAGGGGGAAAAACACTTCTTAACAAGGGAAATCTAACTTACAAAAGGAATACAACATGTGGGAATGCTTTACACAAATCAATACTGAATGTCATTAGGTAAATCTGGCTAAAGTGCCAGTATTGATTCGATGTCTGACATATTCCATGTATATTTTTAGGTGACAGCTCAGGAGATATCTTAATCTCACCCGAGACCTTCAAATGCCAAGATTCATTTCTCTCTGCTCCCTTTGGAATGATGTTATTATGGTTGGGGAGATGACAGTTGTATCAATTATGCATAAGGTGAGGGTATATGGAAGGCTTCTATGCAAATCAGGTCCACCCCATGGATGACAGTGAAATAAACGAAAATGCTCAATTCAAAGTGGCGAGTTCAGGTGAGCTCCCGCCAGTCGGATTTCGGACATCTGTTAACAGATGTCGAGGATGACACGCTAAAGGACTTTTGACTCACTTCGGCTGCTTGTTTCACAATTACCGATTCTTTTCAAACTTTCAGGATGCTTTTTTGGTATTCTGAGGTATTTGATACATGAAAATGGACACAGAAAAAAAGGTTTACCTCTGCTTTGAAAAAAATACAAAGTGAGTCTTTCCTCTTAACTTGTTTTTTCATAGTTTTTTTTTTAATTGAACTGCCCAACTTTGTACTTCCTGCTTTTGTTAGTCTTGATGGCAAGAAGCTAAGCTAACCACCTGCAGAGTAGCTGCATATTTACGGCACAGACACAAAACTGGTATTGATCTCCTCCTGAAAGTCTTGACCTTTGACTTGTGGTCCATTTATTGCCTTTGGTTGGAGCTCTCAGTGGCATTTAATGGTTTTCCTAATTGGGTGAAGTTTGCTTAATTTTTTTGGCAACTGAAAACTGGTGAAAATATCTATCTGTCTATTTATCTATCTATCTATCTATCTATCTATCTATCTATCTATCTATCTATCTATCTATCTATCTATCTATCTATCTATCTATCTATGTATCTATCTATCTATCTATCTATCTATCTATCTATCTATCTATCTATCTATGTATCTATCTATCTATCTATCTATCTATCTATCTATCTATCTATCTATCTATCTATCTATCTATCTATCTATCTATCTATCTGTCTGTCTGTCTATCTATGGACAAATACATACAGCACTACATCATAAATTCTATTTTCCCATATCTGCATATCTTTCCATCCATATGCATTATGCACATAGGAGACAGGTGGAAGGAGAATCTATATGTATGTATGTATGTACATATGTATGAAGTAGAAGGGAGTGGTTGCAGAAGGTGGATGTTCCAGTCAAATGTTCTCTTCCTTATATCCTTCTCTGTTCCTCCACATTCCCCTTTCTCCTCCTAATCCTCTCCCTCTTTGTCTCAAAATCTCTGTTATAATCTTGTTCCCCTCTCCTGGCTCTCAGTGCTCCACATTCTCACATCAACAGCTCCACCAACAGGTGGAAAAAAAATGCCTGCCTCAGGTTTACTCTCCATGTTTCCATCAGTCCAAGGTGCTCTCTGCATCTCCTCCCCGACAGTGAAATGCAACGCCGCATATTCTCAGGGTCTGTGTCTTAAATTTCCTTGTTCACCGTGAGCTGTTTCCATCTTAACTCTTCAGGTGGAGGGGAGTTATTTATTGTCTCTCAACACACAACAATGCTGAATCAACAGAGTCACGGGAGATGAGAGTAAGGACACTGCATGCTGGCACAGTCACTGCTTCTATATAAGTCAAGTGAAATAATAACCATGAAATGCTTGGTAAATCAGCTCATCAACAGGATTTATCTCACTTTCTACTGGATTTCTCGATAGTGTCTTTTTATCTTTTGTCCTAAAAAATAATTGAGACATCTTAAAAACATGAGCTCTGTGCATTTAGGACACAATTAAATTTCCAAGTCTATCCACTGGGAGGCAGAGAAGAGGCAATCTGAGTTTATTTTGTTTCTACATTATCCAGGAACCTCTCTCAAGCAGTTAAGCTCAAAAGATGCCAAGTGCTTTAAGCAAGTTGTCTTCATGAGTGCTGTTTGAAGATATGATACTTTTAGCAAAATATAGAAAAAGCTGTGTTTTATTAGAGATGTCACTATACAAAATAAATAAATCTGCTGCTTAAAAGATCTTATTATACAAATTATTAATGTTTTTCTTTAAATTACCCAAAGGAGGACACAGTGCTTTGTTCAAAGCCCTTTTGCACAACACACAGATGAAATAAAGTGCTTTCAGTTTCACTATCTACACTGAACTGCATTAAATGTGCATGGATTAACATATGTATTACTGTAAGATACATCATTTTCATCAGCATCATTAAAGATCATACGACCAAATTATTAAAAATAAATGATGATTTATTTCTTTTTTCTTTATTGTTCATAAAATATAAAATGATCCACCACTGAAATTTTGCACAGCACTGTGTGTGCATCCACTTGTGAAAGAAACATATTTGTAGACTAGCTTGTAATTGATACAGGTTATGGAGTACTGTGCTTATTTTGTTTACATGTATATTGTATTTGCTTAAAAATATCTTATTTGCCAAATTTACACTATATATTTAATGCGTTTGCTGGGATCCTCACGACAATTTAACATAAGGTCCTGCTGTATTTGAATAGTGTTTGACAACTTTGCACGGTCTATTGCATGTTGGCTTTCTTATTTTTCTTATATGTACCATGTATGAGGTACTGCATACCTTGAATTTCTCCAAGAGTATGAATAAAGAATCCATCTATCTAGCTATATAGCATAATTTTGTTTACAGTGACTTTGAGGCAATTGTCCAAGCACTTCTTCAAAGATATCGTATGTCAAGTATTATAGACTGAATAGTTACAAATTTAACAATTAGGTAAAGCTGAAGATTCATTTTAACTTGCATAAGCAATAAGGATGTAGGCAATATTTATTTGCTTTTTGCCAACAAAGTAAAGACCATACTAACAGATTTCCTATACCTATTATCTAAGATTTCCCTCCATATAATATAGATGAGAAAATATAACAAAGTTCCATCCTATTTTATTATTTATTTTATTATATGGGGAGAAACTTTAGTTATAGGTACAGGAGTTCTGTTATTATGGTCTTAACTGTATTGTCAAACCCACATTAGTATCATCAAACTATCTTATTGATTTTTTTTTTCAAAAACTAATGTAGTTCTTGTCTTATTTGACCCCATATTTAGAATGTTTTGTGATGTTTTTCATATGTGAAACTTTCAGTATCTGCGGTGGCCACCAGGGGTCGCTGCTTTTATTTCAGCAAGACGCGAAGCCGGAACACGACGTGGCAAGTAAACAGGTCACTTCCGGTGTTTGGTGCCGTATTGACATCCGTCTTAGCTTGTCAAAACCAGACTTCCCGGGACTTTCTGTTAGCTCTTATTTGATTATAGAAGCGGGTGTGAGTGCGAACCGAGGGGGCCGGAGTCTTACATGAAGGGCGGCGGGCTGTAGGAGCTCAGCAGCCGGACAGGAGAGATGATGGCTGGGCTGCTCTTGGTGTTTCTCGGTGGGCTTCTGGAAGTCTGCAGCTGCGTCTCAGCAAACAGAGGAGGGTATCCCTCTTTTACAGACGAAATTCCCTTCAAAATCACCTGGCCTGGCGCTGAATTCACGCTGGTATGTCTCCTCTTTTAGTAACACCGTTGTTCTGAGTAATACATTCACTGTTGCAGGCTGATGAGACGTTTCTATACCTGTGTAGCTGTGAAGCGAGCCTGCACTCCACTGTTTAAAGACTTTGTTTCCTCCTTGTTTCATTGCAGTTTAAGTAACAAACATTTTTCTGTAATTTACAGCCAGCTACAGGTGCACTTTACAACGAAGATGACTTCGTAATCATGACAACAACAGAGAAGGAGAAATACAAATGTCTCCTACCTTCCCTGACAGCTGGAGATGAGGTGAGTAGGATTCACAGTTCCTGGTTCATCTGCGGCACTGTCAGCTCTATATCTAAACACACTTTCATGACATAACAAGGTTTTTCTGAATACTATAGTTAGTTAAGAAAACGTTTTGAGAGTAATACTTTTCTGTTGCCTCTGCAAAAATAATAATCTTCTTCTTGCTAGCCTGTTAAATTCTGTAAAATATGTTCTGCTGCTTAACATACCATACTTGGACCAGGTGTACACGTCTTTTCAAAAAACACCAAGATACACAAGTCTGTTCTTTAATTCTTTAAACATTTCTGAGCAACAAATTTCTTGGTCTCATTCTTTAGTCTGCAGTTTTCCACAAAAGACATCTTCAGTCTTTAAGCCATACATTCCTCTGATTATAGCTTCGCTGTCTGCCCTGTTTTTGTGATTGTGGTAATCATTCATACCTGATAGGGATGCACTCTATAATGTCTTTGATAATATAAGGGGATGCAAAAGCCATGCTAGCTATAGCTTGACAATAGGAATGTAAAAGAAAAAGGGAGACTGAGGCAAGCAGCAATAGCATTCATCCGATCAGACAGGTGAAGAAGTTGGAAGTTTGGCTCTATTTCCCAAGCCATTCATTTAGCAACAGATATCAACCCCTCCCTACAATTCAAGTCTATTGCCTTGTTAACAGGGCCTTATGGCGTTTTTTATATGCTTGAATACACATTGTGAGCAAAATAAGCAGTCAACACCATGGCTGAGCATTTCCTCCTTGAAACTGCAGTGTGTCAATGACAGTTTCAGAAATACAGATGCAGAGTTTGGGATGTTTCACATGACCAAAAGAACCATCTTGTCCACTTGCATGAACTGGCTTTCTGTATCATTCTTCTTCTCCAATTTGGTTCAGAATCGAACATGTGTGACTGAATTAATCCAATATTACAACCTGCCATCGTGTTGCGCAGACTAGTTTTACAGTGTTGTGGCAGTTGAGCTGGTGTGCTGAGCTGCAGTGAGTGGAGAGAGAGGCCAGAACTTGATTAGCTTAGTTAAGCACAATCTAGAGGAAACAACAGTGTAGAATTACATCAATATTTTGAACATACATGCATGAAGGGATAATTTCATGAAAATAAATTCTACTTATCTAACTTTGATATACAGAGATGAGTTTTCAGGGCTTCAATTTATTACCAGAGAGGGATTTAAAACACTAATGTGTCATCTAAAAGAGAAATGACACTTAACAAAATGACCTGCATGATATGCAGCAAGGTTTCCAATCATACCAATATGGTATGGAAGTCTTTCACAATTTCATGTCTCCGGCTTTCTCAAGAAGAGAGGACTGTTGCTGCAGTTGAAGCTTGTCTATGGAATGCTGTTCTTTGAGTTTTATCACTCTTGTGTTGTGAAACATTTCCCTGTGCTGCCTTATCTCTCTCAATCTTCTTGCCTTTGCCTCTTTTTGTCTCAGGATGATGAGAAGGAGTACAGTGGGCCCAGTCCAGGCGATCTGCTTGAGCCATTATTCAAGCGAAGCAGCTGCTCCTACAGGGTGAGACTCTTCTGTTTTTATCTAATTTCCCCCAGCGGCGAAAGTGAAACTATGTTCAGTTACGCTACGTTAGCAGACCACAACAAAAAATGTGTTTCTGCTGTAGTCCTGAAAGTGTTAGGTCAGTTGAAGACTCCTTTCTAACTCGAAAGTTGCTCTTTGTTTGCCATCTTTGCAGATTGAGTCATACTGGACATATGAAGTTTGCCATGGAAAGCATATAAGACAGTATCATGAAGAGAAGGAGACTGGCCAGGTTAGTGTTTTGAGTGAGAAAAATCCTTTCCGGATGACATGAATGAGAAGCCAGCACTTAGAATTTTTAAGTGCTGAAGACGAGCATTTGTTTTTCCACAGAAAATTAGCGTTCAAGAGTACTTCCTGGGAAATTTGGCACAGAAGAGCCAGTCAACAGAGACAAGTGAGTGGCTTTGTGAATGTGATTTTATGATATATTTCATACAATACTAAGTGTATTAGTCCTTTCCTTATGGAGCTAAAGTGAGGGATTATGTTTTCAGATCAAGCCGAGGAGTCAGAAAATGTCAAACCAGCAACAGAAGCAGAAGTAAGTATAACATTGAAGCAACATTAACCGACTGAATCTACCAGACTAACTTCTCATGTTTGTCACCTCTGTTCTGTTTCCTTACCTTTTTCCTCTGATTTCTAGGTGCCTACTAAGAATATAGAAGGTCAGCTGACTCCTTACTTCTCGTTGGAGATGGGAAATGGGACTCCTTGTGTGCTGAAACAGAACGAGCCTCGCGCCACGTCTGTGTTGTACGTCTGTCACCCAGAGGCCAAGCATGAGATCCTGTCTGTCGCTGAGGTCACCACCTGTGAATATGAGGTGGTGGTGTTGACACCTCTGCTGTGTGCACACCCAAAATATAGGTATGTTAAACACTGTGCTCTAAAGACTACGTGTCAACAGTAGAAGTATGTGGGAAATTCTGAAATTTCTGTGTGTCAGGGTTCTGCTTAAATCTATTTTCAGCAAATGTTTACATCTTACTGCTTCCATTCTTGCAGGTTCAAGTCCTCCCCGGTGAATGCCATCTTCTGCCAGGCTCTGGCGGGCTCCCCTTTGCGGCCTCAGCGGCTTGCCCAACTGGACAAGGAGCAAGAGGAGCAGCTTAAACCACCTTTCAGTGCTGCCTCCGAAACCAGAGAGGTGAGACGTGTGCGGAAAGATGGCTGAGGAGGAAAAATGGCCTTTGTGTTGTACAAATGACACATCGCTCATTTATATCTTTCACATGTCACAGGAGGAGGCGTCGCCAGTGAGAGAGGAAGCCTTCACCTCCACTCACAAACCCATGACTGTCGGAGGGCAGTCTCAGGTCACCGTCGGCACCACTCACATCTCCCGTCTGACGGATGACCAGCTAATCAAGGAGTTCCTAAGTGGCTCTTACTGTCTGCACGGGGTGAGGCATGTTTATTTGTAGCGTCTGAGTATTATTGCAGTGACCTATAATGACCTTAATGTGTGTGTTTCAGGGAGTAGGATGGTGGAAATACGAATTCTGTTACGGAAAGCATGTCCATCAGTACCATGAGGTAAGAGTGCCTCCTCGCTAGTATCTGTGTGTTCGGGAACTGAGTCATTAATGTGGAAAATGTACACAATTACAAATACACAAATGTGCCATCGTTTCATCCATAAAATGTAGAGAAATAATGAAAAAAATACCCCATCACAATGTAACAGAAAATTGTAATTGCCTAAGAGGTGATTTCATTTGTGCAAGTGAGATTGTTCAGTACAGTCGATTGCATTTGTACATTGACATATATATTGCTTGGTGTCCAAGGACAAAGAACAAGGAAAGAACACTGTTGTGGTGGGGAACTGGAACGCAGAGGAGCACATCGACTGGGCCAAGAAGAACGTTGCCCGATCCTACCAGCTCAAAGACGACGGCGTGCAGAAAGTCAAGTAAGCAACTCGGATTTTTTTCAGCTTCCCTCGGATGCACTTTTAAACTGATGTTGATTTTTCACTCTGTTCCTTTTTCTTTGCTTCATGATAGGTTGGTGTCCCACTTTTATGGCCATGGGGATGTGTGCGATCTGACAGGGAGGCCCAGACAGGTCATTGTGAAGCTCAAGTGAGTGAACAGTCATGTCTGGGGAGGAACCTCAGCGCCCTGCGGTTCAGTGTCACCGCCTTGAATCAACACGAGTAAGACAATGCCTCAGTGTTTCCCATTTGATTCACTTGTATCATTTGTCTTCTCTCTGTCAGATGTAAGGAGTCTGAGTCTCCTCATGCTGTCACTGTCTATATGCTGGAGCCTCAGACTTGTCAGTACATCCTTGGGGTAAGTTGACTTGTAACCACTGAGTCACATTTACTGAGGAACAAAAACACATGCTTAGTTGCGGTGAGATTAACGCTGAATCTTAGCTATAGTGCCCCCTACTTTAGTTATGAAGGGCAAATAATAGGAAAAGTAGTGTTTCAAATGACCTGATTTATGGCTAATTCACATCAAATCCAGAGGACACAAATAGTAAGAAGTAGGACATGTTTTAACTTGTCAAATGCAGGTGTAACTCATAGCGATAGATAGATAGATAGATAGATAGATAGATAGATAGATAGATAGATAGATAGATAGATAGATAGATAGATAGATAGATAGATAGATAGTTCCACCTTTGCTTAGTCTTCTATGGTAAGTCAAAACATATAACTTGAAAAGGTCTGTTTCTGATTTATTTATTTGGGAATGTTAGAGAAACAAGAGTGCTCTAATGCTTGCAAAGAAGAAAACAAGTTCATCGTGTTATCAAGCTTAGCAATGTGAAAACTGTTCAGTGACAGACAAGTGTGCTTTAAGTATTTTTCAGTCCTGTCTAACATGTAATAAATCACATGATAACAAGGGAGAGTAAGAAATGCTTTGAAAGTGGGTGGAATCAGGGCAGACTAGAAGATTTACTATCTAACCATACCGGCTGTGTGCAGACAGGATGTCAGCTTAAATGACTGGCAGCATATTCAAGGTGATTGACATCTTTTTTTCCCCTAGGTTGAGTCTCCTGTCATATGCAGGATTCTTGACACTGCCGATGAACACGGACTTCTGTCAGTCTCCAGCTAAACTGACAAAGATCGCACGACAGCAACGGCGCATGAAGGACAAAGAGAGCAAACACAAAGAGTGAGGATGCTTGTAGAACAGACGACTTGTTTGGTGAAGAAACGGAAACCCAAAACTCTGCGCCAAATGCCAAAACTGAGGTAAAACTTGATCCTGAGGCTGGACTTTATGTAGCCCAGGAGCACAGCCCCAACCTAAGCCCTGATCTGTGCAGCAGGTGAGCTGAATCCAGCAAGTCGACTCAGCCTTTGTGTGGTGAAATGGGGCCGATGCTTCACTCCAGAAGGCAGTGGAAATATTACCTGGACTCCACATCTATGCTTCTCTTTCTGTTTATTAATTGAAAGCAAAGGAGTGATGAATCAGGGGATTTGTAATCATCAGGGGAATCAAAATTATTCATGGATGTTTTATTGTCTTTAATGACTGTATTTGTCTGTGTGTGTATGTGTGTGATATGCAATGATTAGCTGCTTGGCACTTTGTACTTTATACTGATATGGGGTGGGGGAGCAAGTCTGAAATGTTTTGCAGCAGGGAGACTGTGTGCTGTGTTAATTTACAGAATGAGTGAGTGTAACTTATGCATTAGAGGGTGCTGTGGAATAACAACAACAAAGTGAGTGTTTGATTAAAATTTCATGCAAGTCTGTAGGATGTACAGAATGTCTGTGAGTTCATTTAAGAGGTATTCTGTGGTTTTATGAAGATGAACACTGGGGTCCTGACCACTGCTGTATCGCTGGGATAAACACCAATGCATCTGCAGCAAAGAATAAAAAACATGAAACCTCTTTTGTAGTTTTGAATTGCCTCACAGTAATTGAACTATTATCACCACCTTTTAAAATCTTAATTTGTGTTTTTCAAACTTTTTAAAAAGCTGACTGAACTCTGAGAAAAAAGTAATATTTCCCTTCTGTAGTTATTATAGTAAACACAATGGCCACCAGGGGGTGCTGAGGATGTATCAACAGTATAATCTTCACTTGTGAAATCTGTTTTGTTTTAAAATATCACAAGTATTTTGTTTTCACATTCCTGACATCGGCAGAGGTACAAGTGTACCATACTATCAGACACGAGACCTGAAAAGCCGTTAAGTAACCATCATTTACCCTGTCGCTGAAACTAGATATTATTTTCATCACAGATTATTGTCCACTAGGCTCTAGATGACCTGTTTATCTAAAACATACAAGAAAAGAAACAAATTCCTATTGTTTTTGCAATTTAAGGTGACCTGTTCACGTGTTTTGTCTGATCAACAAACCAAAATATATTTACTGCCATTTGAAATGCATCATGGGCTCACATTTGAAAAGCTGGAACCAGTAAAAGCTTGAAAATTTTGCCAAAGAAATTACAGAAATTATTCATCAAAATAGTCAGAAGGTTGCTTTGCCATCATTCAGAAAGCCCTGTGCTTTGGCGACTGGGGCAGTGGCAGGCAGCCCAGTGCCCCTGTCCCATTAGTGTAAATACACTTAATTGTGTTTTCTGTTGATCCACTAATTCATACACTGGTTCAGCTTTAGAAAAAAGAAAAGTAAAGAAAAGCACAAATCCCCTGCACTTGCCAAACATTTATTGTGTTAAAAAGAGTATGAGGCTCACAAACACATTTTTCTTAAGAAGCAAAAAAGTCCCATCAAGGTGCAAACACATGCCATCGACAGCCATGTGTGGGATTATTCAGGGTTTCATTATAGACTGATGCTACAGCAGCTGGTATCAGTGCTCAGTAACTTCAACCAGAGGAGGCAGCAATGAAACCAGCTGCTGATGTCTTCGACTTCAATGAAAACCTGCATAGTCTTGGGGGTATACTTGCACATGCGTGCACAAAAAAGGGGCAGATTCAGATGAAAATGTATATCTGTAATAGCAAAAAAAGTCAATTCAATAACAGTAACTTTTTTTGGACAGATAGTTTTCATTACAAATGTCTTGGTTGTTTTTGGTTTACATGGCAAAGCTTATAATCCTGGTTCTTAAACTTTTCCACTCGAGAAAACTTAACATGTCTTTCCAACGTAAAAGAGAACAAAAGGTTAATACTAATTCCAAATAGTACATAAAATGAATTGTTCTCATGTTCCTCTTTTGATTCACATTCTTATTTGCTCAGACGGAAGGAATGGGAATCTGGTGCACTGAGGTGCTTTCGAAGTCTTGCAGTGTGTCCTGGTGAGTGTGGTAGTGCATGGCTACATAGGACTTAGCAAAGGCAAATGTCTGAGAGCTGACTGGCTGCAGGCTGGTGGGGGAGCTAGGCCCTGCAGAGGGGCTGCTGTTGTATATACTGTAGTAGGGCTCAATGCGGGTGTTGATAGGCGTAGAAGTACTTGGGAGGCGAGGTTTGCGCGCACCTGTGGCCCTTGGACTACCAGCACAATCCCTGGAGTGACTGGGCCCACATGCCTGGTCTACCAGCCTCCTCTGTGGTTTGGGTGACAGTACATAAGCTGAGTTGGTCTCATGATGGGAAGATTTATTGCGATTGACTTCCAGACTACCCTTCCCCATCGCATGCAGGCGAGTCTTTTGCTTGCAACAGAGGAAGCCCAGCGCAGCCCACTGAACGCAGCACAGCACACGGCGGCGGAGGCCTGCACTGTTGCGTGAGTACACAAAAGGATTGATGCCCGATTTCAGAAAAATAAGCACAAAGCCGCACAGTTCAAACTGGTAATGTGCAAAGCTACTTTCTGGTGACAAAACATCCTGTGACAATGAAACTCCCATTGGCAAGCAGCAAAGCAGCACAGAGAATACTATAACTACACAGGTGACGACTGCTTTAGAGTCTTTGGCTGTGGCCAAGTTGACTGTAGAGACCAGCTGGCAGCAGGTGGCTCCTTGAGCAGCTCCAGGAACTAACGGCTGGTTGGTCCTGTTGGCATAAGAGTGTGTCTGTACATTCTGCAGCTTGTTGTAAGTCTGATTACGATACAGAGAGGGGCCTTGAACAGCACACTGCATGCTTTCAAAGCCTGCTGCAATGAGAGGCGGTGGGGGCGGAGGGCACGTGGCATCTACAGTGATGATGGGACACTTCCTCACTTGTGCGTTCTTCCTCAGCGTCTGAGCAATCATCAGGTAGGACACAGATACCACAGCTACACAAAAGGCAAAGTCTGCCAGGTATACATATAACACAACCCTGGCCTGTCCGCTTCCCAGGCCAAAGTGGGGCAAACAGGGTCCATCTCTACGTGGGTATGCCCTCATGGTGAGGAGAGCAGCCATGGTGAAGCTGGATGTCCACAGCAGGGCGGTAAGGGCCAACGTACAGGGGAAGGAGGCGGTGCGGTTGGGCTGCTGCCCCAGAACCATGCGCAGCCGGTGCAAAGCAATGACAGCCACTGTCTCCAGGGACATGATGATGAAGCCCGAGCTGGTCAAATGGAAGGCGAAGCAGAAGCTCTTTGACACACCATCCCCTCCGCCGGCATCCAGGAAGAGCACCAGCGCGAACATGGGAGCTGTCACGCAGCAAATGAACAAGTCGCAGAAGGACAGGTTGAGGATCATGAAGTCGAAGTTGGTGCGGAACTTGCGGAACGCCGGGTCGAAAAAGGACAGGAATACCACCAGGTTGCCATAGGAGCCCAGGAAGAAGATGAAGATGAGGAGGAGGGAGCAAAAGGTCAAGGTGGCGGTGTGGATCACGGCCCAACCTGAAGGGGTGTGTGTGCCCAGGGTGCCATTGAAGGTCTGTCTTGGCACATCCACTAGGTCTGATGGTGTAACAGTGGTGTTCATTGTATTGATGGCAATTTAGAAGGACCCCACTGTCGTCAATTTCAGCATTATTCCTCTGCGTGGACGGAGTAAATGAGGATCACAGTATCTGCTGCCTCCGCCATTGCTGCCACCTTGGTAGAGAGCTACAAAGGATACAAAGTCAGCTATTATATTGTGCAGAAGATCATAACAATACATTCACAGTTGATGAAGGGGAGCAACGCTGATGATTTATTGTAAAAGAGTACAGATATCACAAGAAGATAAAACACCACCTACAATAGGCTATGCACCACTGCATTTGGCCAATTACCTCCTCCCCCCTCCCCCTCAACACACACGCACAGCATCTGCTGAAATCCAGAGGAAATCTATCTGTACATCGCATTTCTGCTCGTGTAGCCCATCTAGATATAAAGGATAATCTTCACTAAAAAAAAATACAACATACCAACTGTTGTCGCTCGTTCGTCCATCATCATTATTTGTTAGAGCCCGTCTTTATTTTAAAGCAGTGTGATAGTAAGTGAACGCACCGCTGCTTTGGGGGAGAGAAAAAAAACGTATTTCAACAGCAGCTCATCCAAAACAGAGCAGTCCATGGGAAAGCACTGATTGAAAATACGTTTCCTTGCATCTCCGTTTAAATCTTCTCAGCGCAAATAGACGGCAACGTGTCGTTTTCTCGCCGATATATCCATTCTAATAGAGGAGCGACGGCTCCTGGACGTGCGCTGAAAAATGAGTATGAAGTCACTGTCTACGTATCTGGGCATGAGCATAACCACTGCATTCAAGTAGAGGGTCCATCTGGAAAAAAAAACTCAACTCGCCTCTCCTCACTCGGTATTTTTCAACGGAGATACAGACAGGGGTGTTTTTTGCAGTTATATTTCACAGTTACGGGATTTAAAAGAGACCGTTATCCACCACTTGACACGTCTGATATATTACCGCGGCTGTCGTTTTTCTCACCATGGCAACATACTGTAGGGGAAAAAAATGGTGGCCATATTGGATTTAAGCTTAAATTTCACTTACAGAGGAAATTATGGCACTCGTTAACAAATATTTGCGATATATTTTTAAAATTTTATTTTATTTTTTATACTTTCCAGCATTAGCTAAGTTGGGGCTAACATTATTTACAAGGATTGTTTTAGTGCTAGACAGACATGACTCGTGCCAGTTTTGACTAAAATTAAATTTAAAAATAAATTTAATTAAAATATACCAAGGGTTTACATTGTTAAAATATGTATAAAAGGCGTTGGTAGACTCTTAAAATAAACTGAATTTCAAATAAAATATTTTTTCTGCTTTTCTTCGTTATCCTTGGGAGCAGCAGCGCAACAACGTGGTTGCTAGGCGACACGAGGAGTGGCGATTCTGTGTTAATATTTAAAGCAGGGGCAGTAATCACACTTTCAGGAGGTGTGGAGTGAAATGGTGGGACTTATTGAAACAGTTCCTAAAAAATATCACAATACATCCGTAGTTATGGCCACACTGTAACATATTATTGCATTCATTGTCTTCACAAGCACCCCTTGCAAAACATAAGTAGAATTTGGCTGGAGCGGCTTTATTTTATAATACTGTGAGACATCTTCAATCCAAAGGAAAACCCCCACATGCAGTTTTTGTTACAAAGTTTATTGTAATCTCTTTGAATAAGCAAACAGTATATCTAAAAAAAATCACTGCAGTTTTGGCACTACACTACATGTAAGTGAGGTACTAAATGCTTCAATGCTTAGACTGGTTTCAAGTCATCAGGGGAAAACATATGCAAACCAAAAGTAGTTTTTATTCCATCTCACTGGGGTTTTTTTCCCCCGAAAAACTAAATGATGCCGAGGGTAAGAGGGAAGAGGTCACAATTATGGACAGGCAGTTTGGTTTGTTTTTTTTCTGCACACATGACATGGTGGCGTAACTGTGCTCAGGTCCTCACAACAAACGCATCACACAGCACAGCAGTGGGGAGCTTACACTCTCCCTTTCTTTGCAAGAGTAGATGAGAATAGGCTCCACTGCTAACAGTTCAGCCTTCTACTTGATCTCAGATACACTATGAAAGAAAAATAAAACTTAGCGCCTCAAAAAAAGTAAATAAATAAAGATGTTTGTGCGTATTTGCTATACCATGATATATGCATACATGATGCATATAATCATATATAGATCAAACAGCCGCACAAACATTTCATGTTGCAAGTTTTAATCTAATCTAAAGCCATTGCTCGACAGTCAGTTCTCTGTGGCTCATAACACTTCACTATTGGAAGATAGCAAAGAGTGTGTCCTACGCCGGACATTGTGTTGGCTCAGAGCTGATACTTGGGATATAATCCTGAGAAATGTGTGGGACACCGGCAGATGTCTTCAAGCATCCCATAAACACACACACTCGCATACCCGTGTACATGCACACAAACAAACCACAAAAGAAGAAAAAAAAACTGTACAGTCATGATACAAACTGCAGGTCATTCATCCCTGCTATGATTGATCCTTAAATATTAAGTATAGTAAAAATGGAAATGAGCTAAATACATAAATACACAACATTTCAATCCTTCTGTGCGCCACAACGGAACTCCTTGTGTGCCACTCTTCTTCCAGGGCTGCTGCATCTTTTATCAGTCAAGATCTTGGGTCTTCTCCCCAATGCAGGCTGGTGTCAGTACAGTCTGGAGTTGTCCCAAACTGAAGAAAATGAAACACAAACATGCCAAAAATGACTGCAAATAGTGGATCAAGGAATTGTCAAATCCCTTAAATGACCAGTTTTCTTTGATGGTATTCAGTAATGAGTCATAATAAAGCGAAATGTCTTTTGGGTGTGCTGTGAACACATTTATGTTCCAACAGCTATGTTAAATTAAAATGCCTTACCAGGTTTTAGGCATAGTAACAGGGGGAGACTAGCAGGTCAGTGAGGACCAGCAGCTGGTCATCTGTGAACTGCTGCTTATGCTGCTGCCAGTTGTCATGGTGAGTCCGTCGGAAGTTTGACAGAGTTTTCTTTACAGTCATCTGGAAGGCAACCCAACAGAAATGATGGTTATTTTTTTGGACAATGCAGCAATATAAGGTGAATAAAAGGTGATTAAAAATACCTCAATAGGCTGTGTGTCATTGAGGTGAGCACTCAGGTCCATCAAAAGCTGGGGCATCCAGGTGGGCACATCATACGGGCTGGAGAGAATACAAGCACTCAACCCAAGAACACCAGCATGGCGGCGCACCAGGTCTACAAACACACAGCAGGGGGGATTCCATTAAAATGAGAGTGAGCAGCATATTGAGTGTCATCATCACACAGTCTTGACTTAAATCTTTCACTGCTACTCTGGTGTGTTTTTTACCAGCTGAGGGTATGGTGTCCACTGTGCAGCTGAGCTCCCTCTTCCTCTTTTTCGGCAAGCAAGTCTTGCAGAGAGCCTCAAAATGTGCCTGCATGGGGGTATCCATGGACAAAAAGTTGCACTGGAGGAAGCCACTGAGTGTAGTGGCGGCCATTTCTCTCACCTAGAAAACAAACACAGAAGGAGATGGGAATTTGGAGTTTAAATTACATTGTGGTACAGTGTGATCCAATTGAGAACACAGACTAAAAAGCTTATTATTCCTTGTAAGTAATGGTTTCAGGGTTGTTGTGTGTTAACTGGCCACCTATTACAAAATTAGTTTTAAGGCTCATGAATACTAAAAAAGAACAAGGTTGTCAGCCAGTTTTTGTAAGGTGTTGATCACCACTGTTGCGCCACCTACATGTGATCCCTTAATCAAAGTAATAAAGATTTGCAGGAACACAAACTTTATATTTCTCCTCAAAATCATACTGAGTGCTACCATTGAAGTGAAGTGCCCTTCTTGGCAGGTGGTGCTTGGAAAAATGAAGCAAATGCATTTCATTT
This sequence comes from Dascyllus trimaculatus, assembly GCA_024666655.1. Classification (NCBI taxonomy): domain Eukaryota; kingdom Metazoa; phylum Chordata; class Actinopteri; family Pomacentridae; genus Dascyllus; species Dascyllus trimaculatus. Next base: position 21,290,057 of record CM045464.1, on the reverse strand, counting down.
AAATAAAAAGTCCATATTTTTATAGAGCTAATATTGTTTTGATATTAAAATGTGGCAATACATTTAAAATAAGCTGAATATATCTACTACCAACTTTGATTGTAGCATGTTTTAAGCACAAAAAATATTCCAAGCACAAATACTGAACATTCCTCCTATAAATTGGCCTTTATGGCAGATTACTGTTGAGTGTTTTTACAGCCTGTACTTAAACACAAGCTAAATAACTTTACCTGCAATCTCTTGCTGCACTGTACAATATATATCATAGCAACAGTGTCATGAGGCAGGGTGTTCTACTATTGTGTACACTGACTATCTGGGAGGTAACAGCAGCCAGCTGGGGACGGGGTTAACGTGTGTGTGGAGATGCTTCTCTATAATGTGAGCTAAATGATCTGTGGCACAGTTTACGGCTCTATTCTCATTGGAATTCTCTGCAAGAAATGTGTACTGTGCAGGTCTCTGAGCAGCGTTCTTCAGATGAAAGGCTTTTTAAATTAAACGGGACGAAAGTGTCATACAGCTGAGGCCCATAAATCAGGCTTGGGTTACTTTAAGAGGCCAAACAAAAATGGCTACTTCCATCCCCCACTTCTTCTTTGTCTCTACTCCATCCCTCTCCCTCTCGTCTTCCTTAAATCTGAACGTTATCGCCATAGCAACAGATTACTGCAGCCTGTGGTTTCCATAGCAACAGCTAGAGGACTAGAGGAGGGGGGAGTAGAGAGTGGAGAGCCAGGAGGAGAGTGCTGAATCACTACAGTGAAGCTGAAAGACCGTGAGAGTGCCTGCTAGCATAAACAAGCATGTATTGGCCAATAGCTTCATGATCATTATATAACCACACTGCTATATGTTTGTTCATCTTTCAGTCCAGTCCAGATACTGTTTATGACAGACTGACTAGCCGGTCCAACTTTTGGCTTTACATTTTGAGCAATTTTATCATTAAACAGTTGTGAATGAACGGCTGTTTTTACCTCAAGCTGCTCATCCTCCAGCAGTCGTATCACCAATGCCCGCACATCTTTCACTGCTTTCTGATCACTCATGAATGTGAAGAGGTTGTAAAAAACCATAATCTGGAGGTATGTGAGCACCGTGTAGCGAGCATGCCAGGAGCTGCTGCCAGCAATCTGAAACACACAACAGCAGATTCATGCCACATTGATAACATACTCTGAGCATTTGTTTCACAAGAGGAACAGCCCGTTCCTTGGATGAATACAAATTTAGTTTTTTATAATGAGCACTGCTTTGTGAGAATTCTACTTCAGAGATTACAACAGGTACAATCAAAATTGATGACACACACAGCCCAAGCAGTTGATCTCTGTATGTTTAGGTGACCAGTCCACGGCTTGGAAATACTCATTTTATTAACTTCTTATATGTTTTTTTCTTTTCATGTATAATGCAATTTGTACATAATCTTCTTTTAAATTACTGATCTTATAGGCTATGAGATCGTGGAGGTCTGTTATAAGACTTGTCATGTGTAATGCAGGTGAGAAGTGGAATAACAGCCACAGCTGCCAGATGACTCACCTCCTGTAGAGCATTGAGGACCATGGGGATCTGTTCTGTGTAGAGGAGTCCCTGAGACATCAGAGACAGACAGGTCTTTGCATCCCTCTTCAGTTCATCATAACTGTCGTCATTCTCAACTGGGGCAATCTGGAACAGAGGACAGACAAGTTAACGGGCAGTCAATCCCTTGTATAGTGTATCAATTACAAGGAAAAAAAGAGTTGGTAGTGACGAAGCTAGAAAATTAGGACTACGAATGAAAGAGTGACTATTTCACCTTGAAGAGCAGAGGAAGCAACCGCAGTTGTTCTGGAACAGCAGTGGAGAAGGAGCGACCAGCACTTGCAATCAGCCACTTAAGCACTGCAGACATTTAAAGAAAGGAATTTTTATATCTAAAGAACGTTTCACTGCTTTAAGTGTGGGTGTTTGTCTGACAAAGACAATAATTTTCTGTTCAAAATGTATTGGTTCCACCACAACCAGAACTCCTTGCGAGTCCAGCATTAATGGTGACAGAGCCTTAACCCACCTGTTTTTAGTAACTTGATTGCTTGTGTCCTCTCATCCTGCTCTCCCACCTCATTCTCCTCAATCACGTGATTCTGGATTTCCTCATCACCCTCAGTTAAAGGCTTTAGCTGCAACAGAATTCGCTCTGTGAAGTCCGAGATGCGTGGGGAGGTGGTTGGCTGGGTGTATGGCAAGTTGACATCAATCATAAAGATGTATGTGAGAACGCTGTAAGGATGTCAAAACAGGGAAGACAGGATGAGACAAGACATAAAGAATTTTGCAAAGGCAATAACTTGACGAAGTGCATTCACATTCACAAGAGGTGTAAAAAGGACCTCACCTGCCGATTCGCTCGCGTACATTCTTGTAGACCTGTGTGAGTTTGGGCTCTAGGTATTGTAGCAACCTGTGGAGGAGCTCTGGTACCCGCCACTCCTGCTGAGCAAGACCTCCCTGCAGCACATAGAGTCGACTGGAAAGGAAAAAAGTAGCACAATCATCAGTTTGTCAGTCTCAGCAACAACACCATCTGCTTAAGGCGGCAACCTTTGTACTCACCAGGCATCAACAAAAGAGCCCCCCTCTCCATTGACTGGAGACTCCATTAGCATCTCAAACAACCAGTGGAGCTTGCGTGGGTCTCTGCTCTCCTATCAAAGCCAGAAAACAGCAGTCATTTCGAAGGAAGACTGAATGACACAAGTTTAACAAGCTGAGAGATAATGATAGATCTAAATGAACACAGGGCTTACACAGGCTGTGGCGATGCAGGTACCCCAGTCTGCGTACGTTTCTATTGTGATGTTTGACAAGGCAGTACGGAGCAGTGGACACAGCAGCTCCCAAAGGGTCTCAACCTGTCAAAGGAGCATTTTCCAAGGAAACAGTTAACGTACTGTACTGTATGTAGTAGATAGTAGGTCTTTTGAGGGGTTGTGAAGCCATGGAATGACATTCACGAGTTGTGTAGTGCTAGAGAAAACCCCCGGAAGCTACATTAAAAGGATATAGTTAGATCAATTCAGAGGGTTTTTTCAAGACTGATCCACAGAATGCAAATTATCTAGCCACCTGTTTCAAATCTGTACCTTTAAGTAGCTCCAGTGCTTGCAGCCTCTGATCAGTCCAGAAATGATCTCTGCAACACAGCGCTGCTTACTCTCGTGGGAGTCTGCCACTAGGCGTTCCATATGTGGACGCAACAGCGGCAGAAAGACATCGCTGAAGTTACGGAACAATCCCTGGAAGAGCAGGAGAAAGCATATTAATATCCGTATTTATTCACTCTAGTTGGTTTGTGGCCCCAGTTTGAATCTACTGTTGGGAAATCTCACCTTGAACAAACAGAATCTGCGAGGGCTGAACTTGTCCTTGCCCTTACGGTCCTCAAGAGAAAGAAACTCGATGAACTGGTTAATGAACACAGGGTCTGAGAAGTGGTCAAAGATGATCTGCTCCCGCTGTAAGGAAGAGCATGAAAATTACTTTTACTTGCTGTAGTAAAATGATTTCATTCTATCGCATGTGTTATATTCTTTTTGTGCACAAACCTCTGTCATTTCCTCTCTGGTCAGGTTATGTTTGGGTTGCTCCTCCAGTGGTGCATACATCATCAGTTTTCTAGAAACCAATTATGGGATGAGAGTTAAAGAAAAGGTCTAAATATGTTGCGTGACACATACCAAAAGAAATAAGTGAACAAAAACAGTCAAGTAAACAAAATAAGACAGCACTGAGAAATACAGGCACTGCAAAAAATGAGAACCTTGGCCAGCAGTAGTATCCCCAGTGAGTCTTTTCCACAAACACAGAGTGATCCCAGTCCTGCTGTGTGCGTGGCAAGTTGCTGCTGCTATACTGAAGCCACTTGTTGTCCGTACGGTCCCCTGCTACAATCCCACCAAGTTCGTTCACTCCACCTACCAGAGATAAGAGCAGATTTTTGAGATGATAAAAAGATAATAAAAAAACTAGATACAAAAACCACAAAGTTCATACCACAAAACACTGGACAAACAAAATGCTTACACAGCTCAGAGGGGCTGACAGAGACTTTCTTATGTGGTCTCTTTATTTGTTTCATGATCCCTGCCACAGCTGATATCGCCACCTAATGGAGAAAATGAGACATTTCAAACAAAATACCCACAAGAGAAGCCTGGAATGCATCCACATACAGTTGAAGAATCCCAGCACTACTCTTACATATCTCATACACTGTATGACGCACCTTACGGACATAGAGGGAGTCATGGTTGAGGCTTTTGACAAAGAACATGACAGCAGGTGGTGGGAGTTGGTGGTCATCTCTCAGCAGCAGAGACAGGAATCCAATTGCAATGTGTTCAAACTTCCAAGGCCTGGAAAGTTGCACAAAGCGGGCGTCAGAGACAATCATAAATAAATACAACATGATGTTATGAAGTATATATTAAGTTAACCTACATGTTTCTGTTGTTGAGGCACTCCAGCAGATCCCCAATGAGCTGTTTGTACTTCCTACAAAAGTATACAACAGTATTAGTGTATTAGTATTTGCACCTGTTATGTAACCTATTTTGCTGACAGTAAGGTTGTATGAGGAGTAAACACATCATTTTAACAGAAGGGTTATGTGTCAGTATTTTGAGGCTTGTTAAAAGAGCTGTGAATTGCAACACTGTTGGAGGGGTGAAGATTGTTTGTCTTGTTGTTGGTGTAGAACTTACTCAACCGCCTCAGAGTTTTTCAGCTCCTGCTTCTTCAAACCACCTTCTGCTTCTTCCTCTGAAAGAACAGGTTCTTCTGGAACAGGATTCCCAGCAGTCATAAGTTGTTTGGCCACAGTGCAGCACTCACTGGGAATCTAAGAGGATGGAAAAGGATATAACATATAGCATCAAAAGTAATTTGTCCAAACATGTTTAAAGGGATAAAACCTAAGGGATAAGCCCCATATGGAGGGATTGATTTGTTATAGTCAGTGAGCAAGAGAGGAAAAAAACTATCCACTGAACTATAGACTAGTGTTTATGTGTAGCAAAGTGAAGGGTTTGCAAGGTTAGTGTTGATCAAAATTTTTCCACAGTACACACTAGTTCTATATGTATTGTCGACATCAGTTCTAATTTTACAAATGGTTTTGATTCAGTTTAGGCCTCTGTACTAAATTTAGCATTTTAAAAACAATACAATTTCACCTCGTAATGTAATCAAAACATGGAAATTATACAGTAATTTGATACATGTTATACAGCATGCAAAGCTAACCTCCAAATCCAAGATACCAATGTTTGACCTTTTGAGCTTCTACTATTGTCCTAGTAGTAACTGGAGTAACTGCTATTGTCGGGTCATATCCAAAGTGCCTTTGATTCTATGACGCATTTGTGAAAGCATTCTTGGCGTTGAACTCACAGAGAAGTCGATGCCGATGGTCTCATACTGGCGATGGATTTTGTCAGCTAGGTCATCAAAGAGCCGCACAATAGAGGGCTTCTCTAAAGACATGGCTGAGCTGAGGCCAGAGCGAACAATGGCCGGCCATGTCAGAGCAATGCACTCCCAGTCATGCAGATTGGCCAGGCAAACTCCACTGTGATTCCCCAGGAGACAGTACAAGGCACCCTGTAGATGTACAGACATGGTACATAAAGGAAATACATAGAATATAAACTCCTAAATATAAGAATCAAAATAACTGTTTGGGAGTTTCTGTGATGTAATGTAATGTCATACTTTGAACTGCTGCTGAGTGACGCTGCTGTTGTCCGGGTTGAGGAACTCAAGGACATGGGGGATTAGATCTCTGCAGCAGAAGTTGTAGGTTCCCAATGCAGTGAACAACACATTTTGAGCTCTGCTGCGTACCTGGGAGGGAATAAAAAGTCTCAGTTAAGATGTTATGCTTTCTTAAGGGGTATTAGGAACACTAAATACATTTCTTTTGATTGATGATGTATAATGGCTAGTATGAGGTTAAAAAAGAAAAAAACAGAAAGCTGATAAATACATAGGCTAGAGATACCCTGTATTTAATAGATGCACTTTCATTTGCATCTATTAAAATGTGGATAATACTTTGCTCAAAGGTGTACTGCGGAACTCACTTGACTGTAGGTGCTTGTGGAAAGCCTCAGCAGATCTCTCATTAGCTCCTGGTGAATGCTCCTGTACTGACACCCTTCAACTGTCAGCTTTCGCAGCTGATTGAAGACAAAGATTCAGAGTTACAAATGGTAAAATGCAGTGACACCTGAAATGGTAATTTCTCTGTTTACACCTTACCTCATGCTGGAGCATGACTCTGTCTATTAGGAGTGCTCTGATGTGCTGCTTTCTGCCGTGAAGCTGCAAATATAACAATTATTAAGTTATTATAAATTTTACCCATTTCTGGTCAGTATGAAATATTGGTGTCACTAATGCATCTAATGTAACATTTGATAGACAGAGTGCATTGTTTTAAACCTTTTTCCAAGACAATAACAGTACAAAAGTAACAGAAGAACTATAAAATGTCTCACTCTGTTTTCCATTGATTTCTTCACAAGGTTGAAACTCTTCCAACGGGAGTCAAACTCATGCTTGTGAGAACCCTTGAAGTGCAAAAGGTCGCTGATAATCTGAAAGTTTCATAGATAAAATATTGATTATGGGCGATAGGATCAGCACATTAGCTTTCGACAACAGTGTGTGAAGAGACTACAATAAAGTCAGGATTTTCTGGCATGCTCACATTTTCCCACACAGCATATAAATTACACATCCTACATATTGTGACTTTTAGAAAGATATCACGGAAATATGTGCTTTGGTTACTATTTTGTTTGCTGCCCACCTTGATGATGGAGAAAAGAGACTTGGTGTCATCTTCAGAGTGCTCCAGGATGTAATCTGCACAAAGAGGACAAGGCACTCAGACAGCAGGACAGAGACCAACAGTATATTGTGAGCTTGCACACTATGACTTGCTTATAGGTGTGGCTGTAGAATAAAGAGGAATGGCAACCCTAGCAAAGGGTTAAACTGAGTGAACACGTACGCAGCAGCTGTCTCATCACACCACAGATGGCGTCTCTGTAGTTCTCTCTGGACTCATCTGCAGGTGGAGATAATACAGTACATAATACAGTGTAAGATTATACACCCACAAACTTTTAACTTACACCTACTGTGGTAAAATAAATTATCTTTCAATGGTACGTACCGTACTCCATTCCTGTATATAGCGTGGTCTCGTCGAGATTCACCATGCTGTGAACCCTGGGAATAAAAGCAGGATCAAAGACAGCTTAACCCCTTATTAAGTAAAATGTAGTCTGAAAACATTTTTTTTTTAGAAATAAAGCGGATATTTCTCTTTGATTTTAGGATAGGTACAAATTTGAAACTCAACAGACCTTTGATCCAAGTATTTTAATGGAAGAGTAATCGTGACTTTCCCAGGTTTTGTTGGTCACAAATTTAATAGGTGAATGCAACTACTTACAGTTCAGGGATGGGCTCTCCTTTCAGTGGAGGCATCAGACTCCCAGCTCCAAGGAGGCAGTGCTGCACAATGGTGAGGCTCTGTAGCACATCATCTCTGAAAAACACGAAATCATCAGCAAACACATCCAGCATATGTAGATGCAGGTATTATACAGCAGACCCAAACAAAATAGACAACAATGGACTGAATATAGTTAGACACTTAAAGGCATTCTGAACACAAATCTATGGTAAAATTTCAAAATGCCAAAAATGGCGGTTGCATGACACATGCCCTGCCGCTTCCCCTCCAAAAAAAAAAATCAACTGAACCCAGACATCCAGCCAGTCCTATGCATTTATGGGGTTGTGGAACTGCACACATGCATAGCAGAAGTACAGCCATCAAAGGAAAATGTTTAATAAACCATATTTTAGGGTAAAGTCTGACCAAGTATTTTTAGCGCTTTTTTAGTTCCTATTGACTGGGTTCTAAACATGCAGTTTTTACGCCCCAGTCACCACTGAAACTGCAGTATGGCTCTTTCTACATTTATTTAGACAGGGACCTGGTCTTGTCGGCCCAAAATAACTGGCTGGGGGCATTACCAAGATGGCTGCCAAGTGTCGAGAGGTGTTGACACGGACTTTGATAGACTCTGAAACCATGACATCAGCAGAAATCAGAATGTAATCTCTGAAGGGAGCACAGAGGAGCACTCAGAGTTCTTTACCTGCTCATGTCCTGGTCTCCTTTTGCAAATCTCTGAAGGCGCTGAAGTTCGGGCTGGAGGATCAGGTCCAGTAAATAAAAAGCAAATGACATCTCCTCAACACTAGGCACATGCCACCGGATATCCAAATTCCACAAGTCTCCAGGCCGACCCCAGTCCTGCAAGGACAACAGCATCGAGCAAACCAGTGTAGATGAATTTGATATTTAGTGAACTGGCTGGGGTCTCATCTGCATGTGGAAATACACAGATTATAACTTAAATCTAAAGACACAAATTATAAACTCATAATTTTGGAAGAACAAGGACAAGCCCTTCCTGTTCTTTGTCCTTTCCTCTCTGGTAAAATAAGTGGACAGAAGAGTTGCACACATATTTGACTTGTCAACCATCCGTTTCATTTTGTTTATTGTGTCTTTATTCCACTTTGATTCCTTACATTACCATTAAACCAAGAGCTGACATACATATTTTTGTGTTATGAGATCACATAAAGCTGATAAGATCTTATACACATGACTAAAAATACAGTATGTCTTTTCATTTAAAAATACTACTATTGATGTATCTTCAAGGACTAATTAAAGACTGATGCACATAACACATTCCCTCAGGCCTACACTACAGCTGGCAACTTGGCAAACTCAAGTGAGACTTTTCATTTCTCTGCGCTGCAGAAGACAGTAATCCAGCCAAGTTATCTACTATTCATGCCTCTCCTAGGGAAGAGATGTAATAAGGTCATAGAAGAGCCCTCGTTCAATGACTAATTGTTATCACCTCTACAATTAATCAAACTAGGTTACAGTTACCTCTATTGCTCTGTATATAGCTGAACTCTCTTGGTTAAAGAAAAATGTCTGTAATCGCAAGTGTTTTTGACACAATGTCATGTTCAGTGATCATAGTGTAGACATAGACATTTAGGATATGCACAATGCATAAAGTAAGACTGCTGTGCATTATGTGTTTAAGCAAAGTCATTTTATTTGACTAAGACCCTGAAACTTGATTCAACATTACCTTGATGGGTAGGTAGTCACTGACTGGTTGGTGGAAGCCCCCTGGCACGCTGCAGTATTCTGTAGGGTAGATGAGGGCAGTGGAGCGAAGAATGTGGTGCAGCAGATTGCAAGCCAGAGTGTAGCCCTGCTTACACTTGAGGTGAAGTGTCAACTGCAAAATCTGGACCAGGTCAGAGCGATAGGGGAGGATCTTGTCCCCATCCACCCGAGACACCTAATTTGCACATGGCAAGATGAAACATACTGTTTCAGAATTACAGATAGGAGGGGTTGGTAAACACATGGGTTAAGTGGGGTTAAGTGAGCTATTTCACCTCAGAAAGCAGCTGGAGATTCCACAACAACTCCTTGTCAAGCTCCTCCTCATTCAACACTTCCTCATCTGTTTGGAAAAAAAAAGTGCACGTCAGGCAAATGACAAAGACTCCGGGAGGAAAACACGAGTCATGCTTTAGGAAACCTCTTCTTATATGCACGCCTCTGTGTGGTCAACACTTACTGACAGCAATTTGGTTGATGGCATTGCAGCAGTGTGGCACAAACATCTTAAGTGACTCTGCAGGGTGACACTGTAAACAGAAGCACAGTGAGGATGAAGACACTAAACTAAAAAGCTAGAAGAAGCTGATGCTTTGGGCCTAGATGAAGAGTCTGAGTGGAAAAGAGTCACCTTGGAAGCAGCTCTGCACATGTCCGCCACCATTCTCCCAGCTACACGTGTCTCAAAGATGTTGGTAGTTGCAAAGTTGAACACCTTTTCCAGAGCCACCTATTGAAATATTAAAACAATGCGACAAATGTGTTGAAATGTACATGCATATGTACAACATACGGACACCACTACAAACACTTATGTATGTGTATATATACAATGCCGTGCAAAAGCTTTACTTCACTTTGGTTGTTTAGGTTATCCATCAGCCAATAACATTAGAGAGATGTTTGTTTAGTCCCAAATCATTTTTCAACATGACAATAACTGATAAAGAACTATCTTTAGGAAAAAGAACAAGGAGTCCTGCAAAACATGTTATGCTAACTACAGTGCCCTAATGTCAACATCCGGAATCAGTCCGGTGTTACATGAGGAGACAGAAGACACTGAGACAGTCAAATCCATAGAACTGGTTCTTCTTTCTGTTTTAAAGACAAAGTCTTTCACACCAAGTACTGATTGCATTGAGGGTTTTTTTTGGCTTGCTTTTGTTTATAAGATTTAGTTTGAAGTTAAGTGGTAAACAAAACTCTTCATGGAATTATTTTTGACAGCATTGCCACTCCAATTTACGTGCGTAAACCTTTTTCACAGTACTGTATATTTAAAACTGAATGAATAAATAATGTGGAATGACACAAGTGTGATAAAAGACTTGGTCTTGACCTTGAAGATGTCCAAGGAGCACTGTGTGAGGATGGTGCTAAAGGTCGAAGACAGTCCAAGCTCTACCAGACTCTCCAAATGAGTCATTTTCTCCGTTTCCATTTCCTCTCGAGTTTGTTCCAGAGTGCTGCTGTCTATCAGGGCAAAGCATCTGTGCAGATAAAAAAAAAACTCACGAGTTAAAATGTTCAGATATTCTTCTTCTCCAATACTTAACAGAGAAAAATCTGTAGGTTTAAAATGCTGTGAAATCAATACATTATATGCAGTTTGTCATGTTCAGTCCCTAGTGAAATTTAATGCATTTTTTGTATTTACTATATTCTGTTAACATTCTGTAACAACTATCTCAACTGAATTACTGAAAGCAATTGCTAGATGAATAACTTTTCTTTTGCATCAAAACTCCACACACCTGTCCATGAACTGAAGCACAAAGTCTTCAAACTCAGCTGAGGCTGAACACATCTCTCTTTCAACCTGAAAGTGACACAAAAAATATGAAAACGGTATTTGTAAGGTTCATTTAACATGTTCGATTTACTTTTGAAAAAGGTGGAAAAGATGACGGTAATCCACCTCTGTCAAGTCAGTTCTTTCATGTAGGGCAGACGAGCAGTCCACCAAAGGCACAAGTGTCACAAACGTTGCTATAAATTGGAATGTGATCTGTAGGAATGAGAACAGTGTTTATGTCTGATTTGAAAAGTTATACCAAACGAAGCCAACAAATGTGCAGCAGGAGTTTAGAAGAAGAAGGTAATCATAAGCAACAGTGGAGCGCACCATGCACTTGCTGAAGTCATTTGGGTCAACGCCTGGCAGGGCCCTCATGAGCAGGGGCAGCATGTGAGTGGGCCCCTCAGGAAAGCGCTGCCCACCTGACACTAGGCTCCGTGCCACACCAATCATGCAGCTCAAAGTGGCTGTCAGCTGGTGGGGCTCTGTTAGAGTCTCCAGAGCAGGGTATGTTCTATGGTGGAGAGGGAGAACAATTAGCCCTTTGTCTTCATTTCAAAGTGCGGCCTTGTCTCTTATCTCAAGCGGAAAACTAGCAACAGTGAAGCAGAACTTGGGTCAAAACTATGCAATTGTTACGATTTTCTAGTTCGGCACAAACTTACTTCTCCAGCACTGGGGGAATGACCAACTCAGGTCTCATCAGAGCGAGGTTCTGCAGGGCCTGGGCTGCATCGAGGCTGCCCGTCTTGCTGAACATGGCCAGCAGAACTGGCTGCATCATACTCTCTACAAAATCTGTGATGTCCTCCTCTGTGAGCTTGTGACTGTCTGGTATTGGTGTTAGCCATGTGGGTTTTCTGTAGCGCTCTCGGTGCAGCCGCCGAACCACACTGGCTGGGAGACGCTGGAGCAGCTTCATGAGCTTCATCTGAACATGAGAACAAAGGGACAAAAAGTCAAGTACATGACAAAGGGGTGACATAGAGGTGGACAGTCTACGTCAATGTACTCTGGACAAATGGAGAGGTAGAGGGTGTCGTATAGAGCATATACAGACATAGATGACATATGAACACAGACCAATACAATGTGAACACAGCTTTATCTACTTGTTGTGTATCTTATTACAAATTATGGGCTCGATTTAGTAAAATCAGTTACGTTTCATGGCTGAAATTTTATTGGGCAAAGAAGAACACTTGCTTTGTTCCACTTTTCTTCCAGTGAATGGCTAAGCAGAGTCATGCTGTTGGTTACCCATGATAACAGATCATTACCTGACCTCAGAAGCACTTTTCTCTTAGTTGATTGCAAAACCCTGTTTACAAAACTACAGCTAACTGGTTGGGCATCTCAAATGTATCTGAGCAACAGCCTCAAATAAACACAACCTCATCCAAAAATAAAAGTTTGTGTACAAGGACACGTTGCTGCCTGTGATGCTTCAAATCCAGAGGAAGGGGAATCCTCAAAACAGAAAGGCATGTGGTCGTGGTGCCAGTGACCTTTAATAGAATTGCAGCCATGTCACTCACATGGCAAGTCTGAACTAGATACCAATGTAAACCTAGACAGCCAACAAGAATCGGGAAGCTTCCTAGAAAATGATGACGAGTGACTATGCACTGTCATTGTATTTGTTGATGCTATGTGTCCTGGTATGCTGTGTGAACAAGCTGCTGGTTTTATAGCTGGAACAAACTGTGCGAGTGATGTACCTAAATTTACCAGAAGCAATAAAAACATGACAACTCATGGTTTCTGTGGATTTCAGGTGTTTATGATAGTTTTCATGTTTATGACACCTGTGACACTCACAGTAATGGTGTATAATCTTACGAAAGCTCAAGATCAATATTTTTATCCTGTAATGTTGCCAAAATACATTATACTTGCATATGTAATTATGTAAATATATATATATATATATATATTTAATTTACAGACCTGAAAAACATTTTTTCAGTTAGCGTATTAGTTGACATGAACACAAAAGATTCCGCCAGTTTTGGGTGTTTGTTTTGTAAGTTTGCCACAGAGTAGTCTGAGGTGGGCAGACCTCTGTTGGAAAAAACATGACGTCATGTATTTCCATGCACCAATGACCCAGTCAAAGTTTAGCAACATTTCCATCATTTCAAAGTGTGACGACAAGTTGTGGGCTGATCTGCTTATGTTACCAACAGTGTCAGTCAAAATGAATCAATCCATGCCCACACAGCTCTGATGAAGCCGAGTTCCAGAGTTTTCAGATGTTAAAGTCTTACTAAATATTCATTAGGGATCATTTTTAACTTTGATTTGCAGCATATTTCGTCAGAAAAATGCAACACTGTGTAGAAACCATTAATATTTTTGTACTATTTTGATCCTAAGTTGTTGATGCTAAACTGTAAATTATTCTGAACTGCTCGCCCACAACACTGAAGTGTTGGACTATCTAATTAAGCGGTCCACATTCTTATGGGTTCTTCAATTCTACAGTCATCCACTACAAGTATGAAGTGACTCACCAACCAGCGACCATGGTTTGATGGATGGAAGAAGGATGTAATACTGTTGAAAAGGCCACTGAGCTGTTCTTGAGCTTGCTTGCTAGGTCCTCCCTGAATGGGATACAGTAACAGTCACTGAAACAATCATGTGTACCCCATTTGTATATACAGTACATATAAAAATCTGATCAATGAGCTAACCAGGAGGGATGACACCCAAAGCACCACATGGCTGATGTCGTAGGCATTGGTGATGTATCTTGGTACCATCATCTGACTGGTCCCCACAGGGAGATTCAAACTCCTCAAAATTCTTGTGAAAATCTGAAATGTGAAAAAAAACTATCAGGGTTTAATAGTCTTCCTTTGATTGTTTTGATGTAGACAAGTGGGCTGTGAAACTGATCTGAAGCACATGACATGTAATTGGGCTCAACAGGTCAGGAGGGCAAGTTTATGCAGTGAAACACATTGGTGTCACTCAGTGGAAACGAAAACATGATGCAAGTCACTTTCCCCTCTGTGGCAGAGAGCAAGCTCAGTAAAGAAACCTGATAGTTTGTTTCTCTGACAAGAAGTAATGGCCATGAAATATAAACCATGAGAACACATGGGAACATGTGCCAGAATCCTCAAAACAAACAAGTACTGAATTGTGTAATAGGTAGTCAGAAGGAGTGATTCAGAAAAAGAGGGCAACAAACCTTGGGAATATAAGGGTCCCAGTCAATGTAGCCAATGTTGTCATTGGCCAAGCGAGCAAAGAGATTGACCAGATGCTGCAAAGACGTAGGACAACATGTTACACAAGGCAGGCACAAATACGGACACATGCTGAATCTTTGAGTAACACATAATTTACTCACAACTTCCCAGCTTGGAAGATTTTGCACAGACACCCACAAGCTGATCAACTCATCGAACCACAACCTGCCAAACAAACAAATAGTTACAGATCAGCGGATAACTCTGCTAAATATATCAAGCACGTGTGACATTTAGCTGACAGGCGCCAAAGTAAAATTTCAATGAAAGCACAATGCAATGTTTTTCTTAAATTTCATAACTAGTAATTTTAAGAAGTACACCTGCATAAAACAAGTCAGAGCAGCACTTGATTTTATGGGTATATCATCTTGAATCATTTCTAAGAAGTTCCTTTAAAGAACAATGCTATAATAGATATTTTTAGTGTATTTATATAGATTTTAACTATTGACAGAGGTTAGTTTTTGTCAGTGTACAGCAGGCCAAATGAACAAGTAAAAAAGGGGAAATGTACCTATACAACTTACAGCTGTATACCAAAGTTTAAGCAGCCTTGTGTAAATGACATACGCCTACTTGTAAGCATGAATGGTCCACATGTCTTAATCCTATGTATATATTTGCCTGTTATTTCTGACCATTTGATAAACAAAAATGGTTGAACAAATGAAGCACAAATTGGCAAAACTCTTTAACTAAAAAAAAGTTGTTTTTTAAATTCTTTTATTCATTTTGGCACTGGTGATTTTCCTTTGCCGCTAGGCTAAAATCTCTTCGGCAGAGGTGCCAAAAATTCCTCTATGCTGGAAAATCCTTGATATTTTTTTTCAAAAAACAAGTAAATACAACCTTTGCAGCAAAAATGCACTAAAGTGAGCCTTTCTTCAATTTTTCTGCACTTTGACTTTTTTCTTCTGGAACAAACAAAAGTTTGAGCACCATACTAGGTCAGTACTTCGCAACCTCTCTCTTTGGCAGATATCACAGCTTGCAAATGCTTTGTGTAACCGACTAACAATGTGTCCTCTGCCACTGGCTGTCATACAACCCCAACGCAGAATATTTCCACCTCCAGTTACAAGGTAACAGTAACAAAGTGTTCTTATTATCAAACAATGCTCTCTTTTTTTCCTCCAAGTATATGTCTGATGAGTAATTGATTTTACCTTCATCTTTTAACAGGCCTTATTTTCAACAACACTGTTGCTTATCCAGATGTTGCTTTGCATACTTGGGACACTGACCTTTGTGTGTTTGTGCATGCTTCATTGCTGCACAGAGGAACACCACATCTTGTTCTTTCAGATCTTGTCTTGACTTCCATAGTTTCCCTTAACTGCCATTTCTTTTTTATATTTTGGCAGCCCATTATTGTTGGGGCAGTTTATCAAGCTCTGCAGCTGTCATTAGCTCACAGTTCCTAATGACAGCTCCTGGTGTGAATGCTTGTTTTAAAACAGTCAACTAAGGCCAAATGAGGCTTCACAAATACAAAGATGATCAAACTTTCTCAATTTTAATTTCAAAATTCCTTCAGTTAATAAAACAAAAAGTAGCAGGGCCTCTTCAGTTAAAGAAAGTCTCATTTTGTTATGCATGTTTGCCAAAGGGGTATTTATTTCTTTTCATTTCATTAACACATGGAATTTGCACAGGGGTGCCTAAACTTGCGTTGTCACTTTGCAACCCTGGTGACAGTGTATGTTTTAGAAGGACACACAAAGGGGTGCATCTTATCTGTACGATTAAACATTGTGAATCTGCGACATTAAAGGAAATCTCTGCCAGAATTAAGGGGCCGAGAAACCACCAAGCCATCACTTACCAAATTTCTACACTATAGGGTAATTTTGTGTGAGGAATAGATAAATAAAAAATATAGTAATATAGTCATTAATGTTTAATATAAACATAATACTGACCATAATTAAACAGAAATCAATGTGTGCTTTTTGTCTAGCTGGTTCGGAAACATTAAAAGCTGGAGCTGGGCCTTGGTTCTCTTTTACAGCGCTTGTTTCAATGTCTCATGGGATACACCCCCTCGCATATTCACACAGGCACTTATTCCATTATGCCTGCCAGCCCTGAGTGGCTGTCATGACGTCTGTATCAGGACCCTCTACCTTTGTAGATGGCTGACACAATGTCACTATGCATTCATTCACCTCCTCTTGCTTCACAAGCGAAGCTATTCTTTACTGTATCTCAGGGCTAACTGTCTTCACACAAGAGATATCAGTTATACATAGGAGTGGATGAGAATTTTCTTACTTAAACCCCATGTGATGCAGCTCGGGAGGCAGAGTTGTGGGCAGAAAGAGCTCAAAGTAGCTAATTGCTCTTTGCATGGTGACATCAAAGGGACAAAGGAGCGGTCTCCACTCATCCAGCATCTCCTGAGTTGCAGACTCTGAGAAGTACCTGCATGAAGAGAGAGAAAATCACAATTAGATTTTTTTTGTCAAAAATAAGGCCATTGACAACACTTGCTGAAAAGAAAGTCTTCACTCACAAGCTTATAAATGAGTATATATGGAGCATCTCAACCAGCAGAGCAGCTTAGAGAGTGTTAAAAACATGTGCAAGCCTCTTAGGTCAGCTATAAATCACTTCCTCACACAACTGAACAACCTCAACAGATGCTAGAGACTGATAAACAAACTTAACTGTCAGATTTTATTCAGCAACATTCATATACATGTACATAAATGTATAATAAAACTTCATTGTGAAGGTTTAAAACAACAAAAAAATAATGGTGAGTGATCTAATCCTAATTTTGAGATTTCACTCATCAAGACCATCTCTCGTATGTTTGTGTTCACAACGTGCTGAGACTGGAAAACACACAAAGGAGCAGCTACTGAACTTTAATTGTTGGAGCACAGTGTCCTGCAGGTAAGAGATTACAAGTCATACACATGTCACTTTTTTAGCTGTTAGCGTAAATCACATGGCTATGCTGGGCTCACAGGTGTACAGGGGGCTTTTCATGGTCCACTATGTGCTTGTGTAAAGCCTGCAGGTTATTTCAAGTCACCTAGTCACCTCAGAGATTCCACATCCACTGGAGGCCTTGAAAAAAACTCTAACTTCCAGCCAAGACTAGTTCCCTCAGCCCCAGCGCTGATCCACAGTGTCTCAGCAGCTGACCACAAATTACTCTGCCTTCTCACAGTAACAGGAAACTCACTCACAAGACAGAATTAGATGAGATAATAGGATTATTTGCCTAAGTGCAAACTGAGGGACAAGTCCTAGTGCTTGCCTAAGATATCTGCATGCACACAACTATAGTGAACACGATCAGGGACCTGCTAGCAACAGTAAAGCTCTGTGATGATAAAGCATTGCAGTGACAGCTAAGATTAGGCATCTTCACCCGTAATGACTTCCAAAATATACAGTTTGTCTACCTATTAGCTTACTGTAATTTTTTATGTGTCCATGTTCTTGCTATTATATCTCTTGTCAAGTTAGCAAAAGTAATATGTGTAAAAATCCATGGATTCCTAGCCAACTCTGACAAAACTACATTCAATGAAAAGCCAGGAGGAGTGTAAATCTACAGACAGTATGAGATGGAACATCCATAGACAGGTAGGATTAGGATGTACTTACGGTCTGCAGCTTTTCACGAGTGTCTTCAACACGCTTTCCACAGAGCTATGACAAAAGCAAATGAAAAAATATGTTACAAAGTTGTCAGTGAAAGAAACTTACGCTAGTTACAGGTAAAAAGCCTTCACACCAATGCGATTTGACTTTGCATGCACATCTGATTGGCATATAGTGAAAGAGGAAACGTTGAGTGCTGCTGTATTAGTGTTGACATTGTAATAACATTTAACAGTCTAAGAACACTTTCCAGGAAAGTAAATATAACAAATGCTGTTAATATGGGTTGACCTTCCTAGCCGTTTCCGTGCTATACAGATATATGTGGCCATTGTCCCTTAACTGTTTACTCATAACATAATCCTTACAGTGGTAGTAATATCACTGCTCAGACCATTTTTAGAAGTGGTTTTGGATTTGCTAATAATAATGAAACTTTTAACGCGTTGCAGACTCCTCCTTACGTAATTACCTTTACATATACACTGTACATGCAGGTGTCATAACAGTGTTGAAAGCTTGGGACCAATATAACCACAGCTTTTGAGTTCCCTGTCCACAACCCCACCTATCTGCTTGCATGCAAGCTAAAGCCATGCCTGGTTGGAAAAGCCCTGCCAATCCCACTAAGCAACTGGTTATTTATTGCCACATCATTCAAGTCTTTATGTAGCTGACACACCACATTTAATACTCAAACAATAGCTGAAATATGGATGGCACTGTGCAAGCCAAACTGCAACCATCTAAATGAATGGATCTAGCTCAGTGTTTAACACTGTAAGCCCACAACACACCGGCCACAGACCAGGGTCAGACACATGCAAATCCAACAGCAAGAACTATTCAAATTGAGTGTCCCATTACAAACAGTCAGACACTCCGGGGAAGGAACCCCAGGCTACACTATATGACCTTTGTATGCACTTAAAGTGAACCCTCACGTTCATCCCAACACATTCCAGGAGAGGATGAAACGTGACAAGAAGTTGGGCTCCTAAATGACTCTTAAACATGCTCTTTAGTAATGTGGGGATGGCTGACTTCAAAACAAGCTTAGAAAAGGAATACGTAACAGCAAAAACCTAGACAAATACTGAGTGATCAGTCATGTGAATGCTATTATTACTGGCAATCTTATGGCACAATAAATAGTATATAAATATAAAAAGCATAAACTGTAATATTTCTTAATATGGTCAACAATACTGTCTTGCTAAACTGCTCCCTTGTAATCCAGTCTGTAATCATTCTCTCATAGCTGATATGGGGGATAGAAGGATAAAAAAAAAAAAATCTGTTAGCTGCAGTGCGACAGTCTCCAATATGAGTGAAATGTTAACATTGATTGAGTCTTGACTTTTCTTCGGTCAAAAGCTGCACATGGAGTGTCCAGTTTTTTTTCACATGCAATGTATATATAAAAAAACAAGTAAGTGCCTCAAAGGATGGATTCAAAGTACAACACAAAGAGAAGTATTGTCCTTACCACCTCTGAACCAATTTTAGCATTATGAGTTTACAGGATGAACGAGGCCGTGGAGAACTGAATGTAAAAAGAGACAAAGGCATAAAGAACACATTCAGCACACGACAAAGTGCCAATCACTCCAAATATGAACATACTCTTTACTTATAAAACTGACTATGTAATCAGAGTATCCTGTTTTGTGGGTTTGAAAGAGATGAGCAGGTAATCAGCCAAAGCAGCTTGTTTTCATCAGTTGTAATGTAAAAGTGATGCGCTAGCGAAAAGCAGTTTGTGATAAACACACAATGTTCCCATAGCACCATAAAAGAGCACCTCGCACTGCTTGCTAAGAAGTTCACAGGGAATTTCCAAGGATGTTGCATATGTTAAGTCAACATTTAAACTTCTCTCCAAAACCGCGGTAGGCATAAAGATCGCAGCAGATATTGTTCTTTGTAACTACTGCTGTTACAAGGAATATGTGGCATAAAACATGTTTCACTTTACTCTCCCACAACTGGTCTGATTAAGGAAACACAATAAGACTGAATGCAAACTACTAAAACTCATACAGGCAACCTAAGGTAAAACAAGTTTGGCTTTTACAACTTTTTTTCCAGTGTATGTAAACATTTATAACTATAATGACTCAAATATCCTGTGTTTAAAATTCATAAAAGTTGTCAAATCACACAACTAACAATGTGAACAAAAGAATCTTGGAACAGTCCAGGGTTTTGTAATTTAACTAAAAAGGTAGCTAATCCAAGGTATTTTTTGTACTAGCTAAACTACTTCTGCTGTAACCAAAATTCAGAAATGATGCCTGACCACATCAAATGGAAGTGAGCAAAAAGCTCGTCGTCGTAGAGAAGGGGGAAACACAACACAATCATTTGAAAATGAGGATAGAGCACATTTCAAGGCAAACATTTAAAGGGAGACAATGGTCATGTTGCATTTGGTTGTACACATGAAAAATGCCATAAATAGTAAAAGGAGAATACACAGTTCCTCTCTCCTTTCACCTCCACACAGCTGGATCAATCACTGTGTGAAGTGTATATCAATGTCAAATAGCTCCTTTTTTTGGAAGCTTCAGATGAGGGTCAACACATACACCCCTAACCAACTGTGGAAAGTTGTGGTGGAAGGGGCATTTTGATTCTATCCGACAAACTGAGAAGCCGCTCAGACAGATTGTTAATCATTTATTATTGCCCCATGTAAGTTTTTAAACGTTATCTGTTGCACCAAGTATTTATGTATCTAAAGGTCTTCAATTTAAATGTAGTCAACGGTGTAGTGGATATCAATAGAAATATCCAACATCTAAGATTAGGGATGCTTTTATAAAACTGATGATATTCATTAATGGTATGAATAGAGAGAAGAGAAACATACTTTGGAAACCAGTTGAGGCCAAGATGCTCTGTCTTGGAGAAAAGAATCCTGTCATGCAGCTCGTACAGTGGTCTCCACGGCAACTCAAGGTCCTCCCTTGACAGTAGTTCTCTTTTCCTGTTAGAGGAATAAGACATACATAAAGATAAGAATAAACACACTAATACTAGCTCATCAAACAGCTTTAGCCTATAAAAAAATTCCAAGGTTGCACAATATTTCGTGGATGAGTTTGCAACATTTTTACCGTCTAACTTCCAGAGAAACAAAAACAAAAACACTCAAAATGATAATTGATGTGAAATTTAAATGTATTGTGAAACGTGTTGAGTGAAACAGATGGGGCCCATTCTTACTTGAGGAGGTTGATAAGAAGCCGAGCAAGGCCCTGCATCATGCTGATCTCCAGCCTGGGGATTGTCACTAGCTCGTAGAGCAACTTGATGAACAGCACATGGTCTTCTTTGCTGAATTTTCGCCCATACAGTCTCATGTACCTTGATAAGAAATACAGATTTAGAGATTAATTTAATTTAATTTAAATTTAATTTATTAAGATACATGAATAATAAGTGGCTGGATCCCTGAGCAGCATGACTAACATAAACACATAAGGTGTTTACAATGTGTTCTTTCATGCAAAAGGAAAAGGAATATTATGACAAACTGAGATTCCCACATATTAACTGAGTAAGAATGCATGTTCATTTTTAAAATAGCACAACAAAAGCTCAAAAACCTTTATTGAGGCCCATTAAAATGTTGCTATCTCTGTTGAAATGCCAAAATACCAGTCAACAGAATCTGGGTCAACCCGACAGTAAAACTTTCCTGAGCCGGCAGTGAGTCAGTCTTGGACAGAGCAATGTGCCAGCATTGGGGACTGAAACGGATTAAACACAGCCCAGCAACCAAGTACAACAAAATGAAACAGAACTCTAAATAATCCACTGTTATACTGACATTTTAGCACACTCCACGTGACTCATTACAAACAAATGTGGAATGGGGTTGAATATAATGTTTATACAATTCTGCATTTGATAAAGAAACAACAAGTATGGCTGGATGTATTAACTTGGCAGTAAACTTTCAGGAGATAACAGAAGCTAATACCAGGTGAAACACTGTAACTATGATCTCATCCACAAGCATGACACTGCAGATCAGAAGTCAGGTACAAATAAGGACTACCTGAGGCCACATGAAACGCCTAAGTGCATGAAATTGTAATTTGCTATCTTCATGTTACGTTATCTGATGAACTGTCACCTGACCAGTTGTTGCAAAAGAATAAGGTCAAAAGCAGAAAACAAGCAAACAGTGGTGACAATGACCCACTACTGTGATGCACTGCGTGGGACAGGTTGTGTATCTGACACTCTGCTGGCCCGATTATAAAACCCCTACCGTCCCTAATCACATGCACAGACCAGTTTGTTGTTTCAGCTTTGAAACTCACTGGTGAAATACGAGAATAACTTTGCGGTTTTGTCAACCAGCCACTGATAAATATGTGTACAGTTACAACAAAAACAAATTGTTAGCCAAAGCAAAAGTACACCTTCAGCCAAATGTATAACGTACACATTAAACATTACAAATTACCATGAAATGACACACAAACGTTTGTCGACGTTACTCCAATAGGCTCAAGACCGAAAACATCATGAACTGTTTATCAGAGAATAACAAAGATTAGCGGTACTTACGTGGAAAGTTTCCTCGTCCAAAACAGGACACCGGGCCATATCTCTCTGAGCTGAACAGCTCGGCCCAGGTTTCCTTTTATTTTACTCAAAATATCATTGGATTCATCGTCTAGCCTGTCTGCGTACGGCAGAAGTTTGTTGTATACGATGTCTTTTTGAGGAATAAAATCCAATGTGTCAGACTTTGCCCTTTTCATATTAAAAATGTCAACCAGCTAGCTTCTCTGTGCTAGCAAATACTAACTTCGTTCAGGTTCCCGGTGCACGTTGTTATGCTACCTGGCTAGTATAACGGCTAGCTATTCCCCAGCTAGCTACTCTCTCTGGCGAACGGTAAGGTTGGTATGTATAGGCGTAAGGTTGCTATGGCCCACGCAGAGACTAAGTTAAGAGATTCACAAGTTGATGACACGCTAGCTAGCCATCTAGCTTAAGTTAAATTAGCTTCCTTTACCAGAAAACATTAACGCTATCAGCGTCATCTTATAAAGATATTAAGGCTAACAAAAAACACAACTTTGTCCAAAAAACGCCTTGGCACTGGAATTCCTCTCCTTCGGCTAGTGTAATCCTAAAACCTGACAACCAGCTAACGGTCTAGCTAAAGTTAGCTCTCTACTACAAAAGCACTGTCATATCCCAAGGACTGTCAACGTCGACTGATTCATCCAACTACGGCAAAGCAGACTGCAGACGACACCCAGCTACCAGCTACACAACAAACGCGTCATGTCCGCCGGCTGCTGGGGAAACTACGCTTCCCAGCATGCCCCTGTCCATTCATGCTTTTTATAAACCTTTAGCCATTCAAACAGGATGACTCGAAATCCACTTAAGACCTTCGTGTCCTCTGATGCCTTTTCTATTGCATAAATTAGCTGTACGTTTCGCCCAAAATAACTACACAGGAAGTGTGTTTTTTCCTATTTTTTTTTTACAAAAAATATTTTACTGACCACATTAGTGAAGCCTGAGTTTTTATTTTATATTTATGTGTTTTTCATTTGTATAGAACTTTACATACCATGGTTTCAACACAAAATAATATACACAAGGAATAATAATAAAATAGCAAGCAACAATCGGTTGTTGATATAAAACAAATTATAAACAAATGCATTTTTTTACAGGTATGTGTTTACTTGACTTAAAAGTTCTGAGGGTGACTAATTCACAACTGACTGTTTATTACGACACTTTCACTACTACACAACAAGCAATAAAAAATTATGTTAAAAATAGCAAGAACTGATAAAACATGTTGGATACAAATAACAACAACAACACCCAATAATAATAATAATAATAACACCAACAGGAAGAAGAAGAGAGAAAAATGCAGCTGTGCAATCAATATAAACAAATACATTTATAGACGATAAATGTACGCAGGTTTGTATAGGCATGCCTTTACCTGGATTTTAAAAGTCCTGAAGATGATTTACTTATGACTGGCTTTTTATTACTACACTTTTTTACTACTACACACCAGACAATAATAAAAGAGCAGGCAACAACTAAATAACAATGTTAAAAATAGCAAGTGATGAAACATGCTGCAAAAAATTATAATGTCAGTGCAGTTGCACTGTCAATATTAACAAACAAATTTTTAGGTGGTTACTGAATGCTAGTTTCTCAAGGAATTTTTTTACTTCAGCATTTAAAAGTGCGGAAGATGATACCTAGATAGATAGAAAACACACATACATCTGCAATATACACATGCAATGAGTTATTAACTGGTAAAACCTAATAATAACTTAATTAAAAATACTTTTAATAATCAGAAAGCACATCCCAGTCTAAAAGATTATCATCACATATGTTTTTCCAAAAATTAAAGACAATTTATTCAACTGTTTGTATTGTGGGGATTTCATATATGATGATGAAAAGGTATCTTTTCATATGTATGATAATAAACAGTAATTTGGCCATGATCAGCAGTGAGCACTGGCCGCCATCTTGCGGTGAAACAAAGAGGTACAAGCACAGATGTATTAAAACAGAAGTCTCACTCTAACCGTATTTCCAAATACCTCTTCGGTCAAACGTGTCAAAGGCAACCAAAAAATCCTAAATGCACTGCTTTTAAAAGTGCAGTGTAGAGACAAATCTAAAACAACACAATTCCTTATGGTGCAAAGTTAATTAAAAACCAAACCGAGGGGCAGCAAAATGTTTCATTGACCATAATTTTATAACTTGTGAGTGAGACGTTTTCTTGCATAGACGATCTGTCATCGTACTAGTCAGTGTGGTGTCCTAGCAACCTGTAGCATTTGTCCTCTTAAAAGAAATGCGTCGCAGAAACTCCCGCTCTTCCTAAAGTTTGGCCAATTTTACTCAAGTAATTTAGTCTTTTGTGCAGCAAAAGTAACTGAAGTACAGACTGTGGTTGGGAATGATTCCTTAGCCACGTTTATCCGGAGTTAACTAACGTTGTCCTCGCTGTCGACACACTACACTACACGGTTTAGCCTGCCAGAGACAGAGATGATGCACGAGAAGCTAAGTTTAACTTGTGACAGACTGCTGTCACACCAGCAGCTAGCATGCTGTAAGTGTTATTGTGGCATACCAGTGCACGGCAAGGATATGCTGATTTACAATAATATGGACGTACAGCAGAAGGTTTGTTAACAAAGTTTTGATAGTTGTATCCTATCCACACTAGTATAGTATGTCCATACTATTATTTGAATGTTACTGTTATTAGCAAGTTACACTGTGTTTGCATGTTGTAGCAAGCTATATGAAGGCTTTATGTGTTATGAAAAAAGTGATAAATCTTTGTTGTAATGTGAGATATTGATCCTGGCTTGGAACTTAGTTTGAAATAATGCTTCAGACTCGTGTAGGAAGTGCAGACAGCTTGAATTTGATAAAATGTATTGCACATTTTACTAAAGTTTAATTGCTTATAGCCCCTGCTGCTGACTGGCCACCATGGTGACATCAGTGCCATGACTTTTGGACATGGAAGCAGACCTGTCATCCTCTGCTCTGCCTCTTCTGATTATATCATTGTCTGGGATATTGAACTGTGTGCGGAGAGAACAAAGGAGGGTAAAAGAAATAGTTGTGTGTCCACTAGTGTGTGCAGTAAATTGCAGCAAACAGTTTGCTCCCCCTGTGAACATCATATTAAACTGTTTTACTTTGCTAAGAATCTGAACTCAATGTTTCTCTCATAACTGCCATTATAATTCACTAAATTAATATTGTTATTGAGCAGTCTTGTTGAACACATAGTATCAGATGTTGTACTGTGAGTATAAACATTTTCCTGAGTGAAAACCTTTACAAGTCTGCCATCTAGTGAAATATTAGCAGATAGGTTATTCATTTCAAGTGTAGTCACTGAAGTGACTATACTTCAGTGACTATAAATCATAGACTTATTTATTTGCAGGTAAAATTGCAGCTGGAACAGTTATAGGGACTTTACTGGGTGAAGTCGTCCATCTTTCTTTCTGTCTCTCTGATGAACGGGTGGCTGCATGCGCAGGAACAACTGCATATGTTCTCAGCTCAAAGGTAGAACAAGATGAACATTTAACAGTTTCTTTTCACACATATAAATATTGGTGAGTACATTTAGGCTCAAGGATTGTCTCATTATGTTAGTTTCTACTGCTCACATGGATTACAAATACTTTACTCTAAGTTCAGACAAACATCTCTTAAAAGGGGTGCAATATTCTTTCCTTATGATAGATTTAGAAGCTGTGAAAGGTTTGTCTTATACAGATTTCTTTGATGTTTTTCATTTCAGAGACAGGAAATGATCTCTACCTTGACCGGCCATCTGGGACCCTTAACATCAGCAGAGTTCTGTCCCTGGAATAAAGATATTCTTGTCACCACGTCTGAGGACCGCACTTTCAAGGTACTCACATAGGATTCACAGTTTTGATTTAGTGACAATGATATGTATTGCTTTACAGAACTAATACCAACTATTGCTTATATTGTGCTTGAGTTTGTGGTGCTTTGCTTTGTCTTTTTTCAGGTTTGGGATTTAAAAACAGAAAATGTTGTATACCAGTCGTTTGTGCTTTCAGGTATGATATGACTATTTTGAATCATGTTGGAGCAAATTAGTTTTCTTGTCCACAGTAACCAGCTTTCATTTGAGTATGACACCTAAAGTGCCTGGATCTTCCCATTTAATTTGTACAATGGAGGTGATAAATTTACAAGTGCTATTTGAAATTACCATCTGTTGATATTTGGATTTGCTATGAGTATTTAAATATAGGCTTTGAGTCTTTCCAATTTTAGTCACTGGTAAGGTTTAAATACTAGTGTTTTAAAGTGATTTAAATTTTTAATGGTATGTTTGGTATAGTGACTGCTATAGAGCAGACAGGGTCCAGCAAAATGACCGAAAACATCTACATTCTTCAATTCTTTAGCCACTCCACTGCTCAGCGTGTTCTTCTTGGAGGAGGACAGGCAGCTGATTACAGGCTCAACTGATGGACAGGTCAGTAACTGAGACACACAACTCTTTAAAGCTCAAAATCACAATCAAAGACTGAAATTCTACAGTCTGTGCATCATCTGTTTGTTTCAGGTGTGGTGCTTTTCTCTCAGTGTTGACCACAAGTGTCATCTGGTGACCAAAATGGACCTTCAGAAGATGGAAAAGAGACATCAAATGCAGCAAGAGGCTGTGAGCCATCAAACAGGTGATGCGACAAACTAACAGTGACAGACAGAGTGTAGTGCAGGCAGGTTGAGGGTGATTTTGATCGAATATCCTTTTATAAAAAAATATATCTCTGTCAGCTGCCTGGACAGGTTCACTCAGTCACATTCACACTACTTTTTGGATATTTTCTTCCAGAAGTTGCTGAACAATCAGCTGTGGAGACTTCAAAACCTGTCCTCAAAATGACTTTATGTGGTTCATTTACAAACACTAATACCGACCAAAAAAAGTAAGTATTAGAGTTTAGCTGGAGTTGCTGCAGAAGTGATAACCTTATGGTTAAGGCCACATTTTTAATGTTGTCTGACTTCCGGGGGAATTTCCTTTGAATTTGTTGACCTGCATTAACTGTTACAAGATGGATGGATAAGTAGGTGAGGATGGGCCATATTGTGTTTCAGAGCTGAGCTTAACTTCATTCATTAGTTACATGAAATCACAAGGTCCAAGGTGGACTCCATGGTGTTAGCAAAGATACCATTCTCACTCACTCACTCACTCACTCAGTCTCATGGGCTCCAAATGGATTGATGGGTCTTATTATTTGACTTGACCACAAGGAAGATCTGCTTTACTTCATTTGTGACAGGGATTCTTAATGTCGAAGGGAGGCATGATACTGTCTGTAATGTGAGTATCCTCAAGGGCTCAATTTTATTCATATTTCCACAAAGTGCAATCTGTATGTGATCCTGGAAAATATTACGAAAGCAATTCAAACACAGTTGTCATGAAAAGAAAACAAGAGAAGCTGCATATTTCTGTCATTAGGGCTATATACATGTTATACTGTCACAAAAGCCTGGAAAAAATTTCTCAACTGAATGGCACATCTTTATGGGCTAATTGCTGCACGTGTCCGCATAAAAAAGAAAAAGAAAACATCACAGGGAACTTCACACATCACAGGAAACTGCAGTCTCGTAGCATAAACTGTTTCAGACTGTTAAAACATTTGATGTTATGACAGGAAGCAGGCACTTACAAGGCACAGACATAACTCTCTTTGTATTTTGTGGACCACTGGAATGAAATGGACGTTGAATCCTGGTGCTAAGGAAAGCATGTGATCTCATAGCAGTATCTATAACTTTAGTGTTAACCCAGATAGAAGCTTTAGACTAAAAATTTCATTTACTGCGTGATGTTTGTCTGCAACCACTGTTTTATTAGTTTTTTATTTGATGGTCTTAAAGAAATAACAGTTTTTGCCCAAGTGTTTTATGGAAGAAATATACAGTACGTGGAATTACTTGCAGAAGAGGCCAGTTTTTTACTGTTAAAGTGTAGTAATGAGTAGTGTAATCATTGCATGACAGTCTGGTTATGCCCAACGAGTAAAAAGTGCACGTAAGTATTACATTGCACTTAACCTGAATATTTAACATCCCATCTACTTTTGTGTGAGTTTTTGTCAACCAAGATTTTTTTTAACAAATGTGGGATATGCTAATGCAATTACTTTGAAACCACTGTATGTAGAATTTAAAATACAGGCTTTGGCACACCCCCAGTATAAGAGTCAAACAGATACTATAAAATACGGCAGTGAACACATCTAATTTTTCCACAAACAAAAACCTTTACCTGCGGAGCAATCTAAACGATGCGATAATCGCATTGAAATTCCACACATAATGGCTTTAATGGTCTTCATCCTGTACAGAAGCACTGCTCAGCATGACAGTAATGATGCACTAAAATGTAGAACCTGTACACTGTAAATTGTCCACAATATCATAACCCCAGCATGTAGCTCAGAGCAGGAAGCGGATAAAAAAAGCAAAGTTCCTCTCTGTGTATCAGTAGTTTCCAGCTCGCTTGGTGTGTGTAGTTTAGACTACATGAAGTCAAAGGAAACTTGAACAAAAACCTATAGTCTGATGGTGTGCATGCCTTACCACTCCATCACATCAGTATGTTTTTCTTTAGTATGTGGTTTCGTTGTCTTTCCCCCAAATGATCTAAAAAAATGCTTTTAAGGGAAATCCTGTAACACTGTTTTTCCATATGTTTCTCTGTGGGCCCCTGCAGAGACAACAGCTGGTTTTGTATTGGAAGCTCTGATGGCCTATATGTAGTGGATTTGGCTACTTCAGAACTCGTAACGGCACTATATTTCAAAGGTAGGCTGCCAGTGGTGTGGTTTCTTCAGATGCTTTTTTTTAAAACAGTGATTGATGTCAAACTCGAGGAGAACGACATGACTTCCTACAAAAGGCAGTGAAGTGCTTACCTGTGCATAAAAGCTGAAATTCGTCAATTTTACCAGTACTATGCCCATGTGAGCCTCAGCTTTCTCCTCTGTGTTTCAGCTGCAGCTATTTGCCCAAATAAGTACTCCTGTGAATGCTTCTCTCCCTTGGCTGATCTGTTGCTGTTTTTTTTTTCCATTTCCAGGCAAAGTGCTAAGTTGTTGCACATAACTGTATATCTATTGACACAGCCTTAAGTACAGCTTTTTTTTTTTAACATCAACCAATCACACATTAATTCACTTGTCAGATGCTTCGTAAGGATCCTAGAAAGAACAAATCCTGTTTCTTCTATCATCATGTAGCACTATTTTTGTGGCTTTTCTCCTGTAAATCACAAATTTCACCTGAGTGTTTCAAATTGTGAAGCAATAAAAAAAACTATTTTGGTTGGCTTCTATGATTGTAGCATACAGAGTAATTGTATGCCACATTGTCACCCTCATATAACAAGACAAATATCACATCACTCTTTAATATATTGTACTAATAGCACCAACTTATGACCATATTAAATTATGTAACAGCTTTTAACATGGGAACTTTACAAGGACACAATAGATGTATTATATATATTCTACTAATGTGTGTTAATGATGTATATAATGATAGTTTATGTTTGCTCACATTCATGTTCCAAATGCCCTGATACACATCAACTGGAAACTTGATGCAGCCAAACACATGACCTGATGTTAATTCCTCTAGATTACTCCAGTCTGAGCATCAACATGGCTGGGTCATGGTCAGTATCACCAGGGAGCAATAACTCTGTGAGTAATTCCCGTAAAATCGGAATAAACAACATTAAGTCAGCGAATTTAAAGCATTAGGTCACTGAATTGCTTTTTACCTTCTTTAATTCAATTAGCATGTTATGTAATATGGACTCAGGATGCTCGTAATCAATCCCTAATCATATTTTTTCTTTTTTTGCAACTGCAACCACTGAGATCAGTACCTTCTAAGTAACTGGATGAATGTTTTTCATTTTCTTTCCAGTTGTAATTTTACTGTCTTTGTTGCTTCTATGCTTTAACTTTGTAGTTTTTGTAATGCAGCAATTAGAACTTTATGTTTTCACAATCCATTCACAGTTTATGCTAAATTTTCTTATATATAATTTATAAGATAATAATTTCTCAACATTTTTCTACAAGATTTGACTGTGTGTGTTTGTTTCCTTAAGGGAATTGATATTTTTCTGTCGTTACAGAGAAGCAATTATGTTTTGCAGTGCAGCATAAAAATGTAACTCTCTGATTTGCAACAGTTTCCATTTTCCTGAACGTTAACTAACATTTTTTTTTTACATGTCTTTTTTGTTTTTGGACTAAGACAATTGTTTTAATGAGTCTTTTCATAATGTTTTGTATTAATTGAATTCTTTGCCACACAGATGGTGGTTTTAGTGAGCTCTTTGTTTACCCCAAATGTGGTTCTGTTGGAGTTGCATCTGTGTGACCTCGGGGAGATTCAGGCTTGTGGTGAAGGCTTTTCGGTGTTCCCAAGGTAAATCCTAAGTTAAAGGAAAATATTAGGTGACTCTATAGCTTTGTGACCTCCGAAAGTGACATTTTTTATTTTTTTTTTTGCTTTTTGTAACAAATCAGTTCTATTAGTAGAAAGCCAGTGCCTTTCTTAAGGACACTTTGGCTGCCAAAGGCTTGTATACAGAGGGGCTGGAAACCAGGTTTTCCTACAGTAGTGCATATTTAAGCTGCTTGTATTGTAACAAATATTCTGTTATTCTATCATTTGTCTTTTTAGGACCAATAGTGCATCCTATATGAGGAAACGGTCTGCAAACTATACAAATAAGCGAAAACAACAGCTTTTCTGCTCACGTAGTTATTTGGTTGAAGCCAGGAACCGCTCTGCTCTATAACTCACTGAATGCTGTGAATATTTTTTATATGTCTTAACTTTTAAATGTGCATAGGTTTTCATAAAGCTGCCTGTATCTGATGCATTACTTAATCCAGAGAATTATACTTATTATCCTCACAATAACATTGCTTTATGAATGCCAAAACTTTTAAATCTTCCTCTGGGGAAGAAACGAAATTCATTCAGGTATTACTTGTACCTCCATAAATGATTATTTAACAAAGTCCAGCAGCACCTCTAAGTGCTAATTTCATCATCTTTATACGTTTTTCTACTTTAACAAATTTGCAATTTATGAGCCAAAGCACAATCATGTCAGCTTGTTACAATGTACGAAAACAATAGACTGATAGACTTGTGTTACTTATTCTCAGGTACTAGTCATCTGACCTCACCAGCAGTGCAACACATGAGTTTGGCCTGTTTTCCAGTTGGCCTGCTGCCTGTAATGCTGTCTGACTCTGACATTTCCATATTAACATGCTCTAATATAACCATTCATGCCACCATCTGGTTTTTCATGAGTCAACAGTATCATGGTACTGAGAATTAGAAGGACTAATAATCCATAACGGTGGAGGTGGAAAATGCTGTGCTCCTTCATTTCCAGTAACTCTTTTCCCCCGTTTCACCCCTCCCTTGTTTTCAGTGCTCCTCCACTGCTTGACTCTCCTCTGAACGCTGAGTTAAAGAAGAAGGAACCCAACCGTCCTAAAAAGAAAGGTCAGCATCTCTGTAGCTGTCTGAACACTCACTCACTCACCTCTCACCTATGCTCATTCACGTATAATAAAATGGGAGCTACTGCTGTTTGATGACTTTGGGTTTTAAAAGTATGACCCATTATATAGTTCACCTCATGACTGGCTCGTTGTCTGTTTTTCTTGGCCACAGATGGTTCTCTTAAACTCTACTTGTAAGTCTGTTTGGCTATTACAAAAGCTGCTAAAACATCCTCATTAACTGAAAGTAAGTATAGTGCACATATAAGATTCCATCCTTTGCATTTTGCTGAGTGTGGATGCGTTCATTATTACTTTACCTTCAGTTTTCATTTGCAACACAAACAGGTTTTTGCATTAGTAAAAGTGCAGCACATTTAAAGTGTTTCTCTCACATTAGCCCACTTTTGTTGTATGCTTGCTTCTTGCAGTGGTGTATTCACTGGTAAAGTGAGCCGTTTTGTGTTTCTTTGGTGTATCATTAGGACCTGGCAGCTTGAAACTATTCTGCTGGAGACCTACCGTATACTGAGGTTTACATGTTGCTCTTACAGAGAGTTAGTGCTGAGAAAGCCAGTATTAGCTGGGCTCCCCACAGCTGGAGTTAAGGGATTTGCCAGTGCCAGACGATGTAGGGGATCTTCGAGGAAGTCTAGTAGTGCCGTGTGACTGCAACGTCAGACCAAAAACCACAAACATTTACGGACTAACCCACCATGCTGCCCCCATGCATCTCTGTACTCTTAAAGATATCTGCAGTATTGTATACAAATTACACCATAAACCTCTAAGACTCCTGGAAAGGAAAATGTTCTTCCATTGTAAGTCTGGCACAAGTCTGAAGCAGCTTTTTTTAAAGAGCTGTGGGTGCAGATTAGATATCTGTTGTCACGTCAAATTGCTATGTAACACAATCATGAAGTGAACCAGGACTGTTGGCTCTTTGAGATGATGATAATCAGTGCCCATTACTTTTTGTCTGATGTATAATGTAATGCCTGGGTCTTGCTGCCTGGATTAAGTTGCTTTATAGTTGGGATTACCAAAACAGCAGACAGCACTGAATAACCTTGATTGCATGTATAGAACTCACTTTGGATTCTTTTTCTAATAACAGTAAACACATAAATACAGATAAACTGATTCATTCGCATTTCTTCGACAGGAACATGTACATTTATTGGAAGTTCAGGGTACTGTAATGTGCTCTAATTTCTATAAAAAGAAATGAGTTGAAAAGAAGAGACAGTCTTTGATTCTTAGTTCTCAACAATATCAGGTGAATGACTGCTGCAAGACATTGTTTGTGCATTGTTTCACTTGGCATGAACTAGAGCCTGCTCTATGTAGTATCTCTAATATCAGTTTTATTTTCAGAGCTTTGAGGTAGAATGACATGGAAAAACTGTCTGTGAGGGACCAAAAAGTTTAAGGCCTTAGCATGCCTTGTCAGATGTAGACTTTAGGTCTAAGCCTACCATTTCTGCCATGCATTTCATAAGACTTTGTCCTCCCCTTCTGCTATCTGCATGTTATCATTTTCAGAATCCCCTTCACTATGGTAAACAACAGCAACAAAGTCTGAGTTAGCAACCAGTACAATTAAAATTTCAAGCTCAGCTAAAGATTTGGATCAAGCAAATCTTGCTTTATTTAGTGAATTATCCATTTTAATGACAACGCTTGCCTACTTGCAAGCAAATGTTCCAACAACACAGTTCCCCAGTAGCTATTTTGCAGGGGCAGTGTCTCTACACCCTGACTTGGCACTGCCCAAGACAATTGTAATTGGTTAAAAGAGATACAATGTGCCAAAGCATTTCTTTCTCCTCTAGCAGAATGATAATGACGTCCAGCCCATTCCCCAGACGCAGCTCTGTGGAGATGGGTCTATCTATGCAAGACTAATGAGGTCTTGACTAGTCAAGTTTGAATGGAAGAGGAAAGTCTCTCATGCTTTTAAGTGTTGTTAAAGTTGACACTGTTTACAGTAGCTTCATTAGTGGTCTGTGCACCTAAAAACCATCCAGTTCACTATGTATTTGACATTGTAGTAGTAATTTAGAAGTGAATTCTTTGCCCCCTTTGTGCACTTTCCCTTACTGTGCTATATGCATGTTCCACATGGACAGCATATAGTTCAGACTCCATTTCTATTGCTGTCTGACCCATATATGCCATTTACACCTAGCATTAACATGCAATCTGTATCCAGATAGCTTTTCTGGATAAAGGGAAATGTATGTTAATATAAGGTGAAATGCACTCTGAGCACATTAGCATCAGAAAGCAATCACATCAGTCATACCACATGTGGAGGTGGTCAAGCTTGTACTGAAAAATAGTTGAGGAAAAATAAACATCAGTTTCACAAGTTGAAAGGTCATCTAATGCTGCCTTTTACTGCTAACACAAAGAAGTCTGGTAAAAGCTACAAGTTAGTAGTAAAATTGAGATAGTTTTAAATGAATGTAAATGAAATGCTTAACGGATCAGATGTCATTATCCAGATAATGTATCTTGATACAGATCAAATGACAATACCAGGTGTAACCAGATTGGCCTACTTTAGCTCCATATTTGTAACTCCTGTCATTCTTCAGCCACTCTTACCTTTTCATTTCTACTCTCACTCCTTTCTACTACTGTGTGCTCCACTTTTCACAGGTCAGTAAAGCAATAACTCATACCACAGACTCTCTCTCTATATATATATGTGTGTGTGTGTGTGTGTGTGTGTGTGTGTGTGTGTGTGTGTGTGTGTGTGTGTGTGTGCTCTACCTGCCACGGTTTCTACGTTTTTACAAGCTTGAATTATTTTGAATTTTTCTTGGGCCACTTTTAACTACATCAGAGGGAGGTCTGAGTTTCGCCATTTACTGCTCTCAGACTGTGAACAAGAGTTAGTGGAGTAGAGTTTTTTGAAAAATCTCATTTCTTATAATTGCATAACTAAATAGGTAATGTGCATTATAAGCTTTTCATGCTAACAACCACGTACGATTTCTGGTCCCACAGGTGCAAACCCAAACACTGTGGATTACCCACCTTGTGTGCTCTGTGAATTCAGACAAAACCTTATTATAACAATTATGTCTTTTGGCTGTTTTAGCTGTTGCATTAGAAGTTAAACATCCTGGTGTTTTGAGGTAGACTGAAGGATTTCAGTGTTATGAAACATTTTTTAATAATTTTTGTCATTAGGCTAAATTTCACATAATGAGAGCTGTAAAAGGAGCACAGAGCAAACTGCTGTGATTTTACGCAGATATGACTCGACTTGGAAATTTGTCTGAAAGTCTCACTTTGCTTCAAATAGTGTCTGGTGTAAAGTCAGCGTAAATTATGAGATTTTTACTGCCCCATAAAACTAAATGACCATTATATATCAGCAGGGGGTCAATAGGGCTGTGGAGCAATGCCAGGTGATTGCGTCCTCAGGTAATTAGATTGCTGGCCTTAAATGCTTAGTTTTCTACATATGATCTGTTCTGGATCAAAATCTGTATGAAAGAGGAAAGTGTCATAAGACCTTACACTGTCAAGCTCATGGTCTTTGCTATTTGAAACTATACAGTGTCAATTTGACCTATGTTAAATAACAAGGTCACAAAAGCGTTTTCATTTTCTTTGTAAACATCTGGTAGAGAAAAAAAGACATTTTCATAGAAAATAAACTGGAACTAAGCAAAGACAAAGAACAGAAATATGAATCTTGCTTTTTTAAACACAGCAAGAGGCAGCAGGATGAGCAGCTAGCCAAAACAACATGTACCTCAAATTAAAATTTTAAATCCAGTTGATGTCAATCACACTTTACAGGCAAATAACCTTCAAGCCAAACCTGTATCGAATGTTGGCACTGCTGATCAAAGATGAAAAGCACTCCTAGATAAGAGAAGACTGAAAAGAGATCCAGATGGGTTTCTTTTGTTTTTTGACAGGGTGGTTTTACTCACCTAAATGTCTTTATTATTGTCTTCTGACTCTGCCAACACTGTATTGTACAAGAGCCTCAAAAGGATTGATTTATAGGCAGTTGAGCCTGGTTTGCAGTTCACGTTTTTTTACGTTTTAGGATATATAGTCAGATTAAAACTACTGACTTGTGATGTGCCAGCTGTTGCCAACTTCACTGTAAGATGGTAGTGTTTTTTTTTTGTTTTTTCTACTCAGGTTCACTTGTGGTGAAACCGGTCAAAATGATAAATTATTTACATCAGTCACATTGATGTGTTCACAGCACATCAGTCAGGATCCGA
This sequence comes from Dascyllus trimaculatus, assembly GCA_024666655.1. Lineage (NCBI taxonomy): Eukaryota > Metazoa > Chordata > Actinopteri > Pomacentridae > Dascyllus > Dascyllus trimaculatus. The sequence goes on along the minus strand of CM045464.1, from coordinate 21,253,632 downwards.
CAACAGCACCCATCAGTCTGTGTTTTTCAGGTTCATGTTCAATAGTGATTTGTCACTAACCTGCAATACCTTACAAAGTAAAGCACTGTCAGTTTCTTATGTTTTATATGATTGCATAGAAAGAACTCAAACTCATTTACTATTTAGTAGTTTTTTTGCCCACTAAATTATTCAACTGATTAATGTTATTAATTAGAAATCCTAGAAAAACACACTTTTTAAAAATTTTGCTTTGATAATAAACAAGTGTTGAATTGTAGTTAAGGCTGTAAACCAAATCTGTATTTTTTTTTCTGAAGTTGCTGCTTTGAGATTATGTGACTTCTTCTTACTTTGCCTGTGCTTGACAGGAGAATAGTTTTTGGAAAGGCTCACACATTTTAATGGCTATGGAAAAAGTGAGCTCATTGTAATATAGTAAAGGCACTGACAGCGAACAGGGAGCAGAATGAACCATCCCACAGTTTGTGGCTGATGCACTAATGCTCACAGCGCAGAGTGGTCACCCAGTAATCTCAAATCCTCCTTTTCTAGTATAACCCATGAAAACCTCCAGTTCAATGAGTAGTTGTATTGTAATTACCATAATAATAGCATTCTATTGTTGTAACATAGTCCTTTGTAAATAGACACTTTTTTTTTAGTATATTTAATATTTGTTGTGCAGGAACTTGTGTCTGCCAGTCTCTGACCATTTTATCTTTTCACAAAGCAGGTATAAAGGACCAGCCTTTGGTTTTCCACACAGAAGTGAAGTCATCTGGATACACCAGTTCCCCAAGGTATGTTAGAGGAGTGAGTTTTTGCCAGATAGAAAATTAAATGACAATTTATTAGAATATTAAACAATTGAGCAAACGGAAAATTTAAAGCACCTCAAGAGACTTCAGAGATTGAACTTAATTTGTTTGCCATACTATATCTTGAATTTCCTTTTTTTTTTTTTTATAAAAATGGACTACTTCAGTTAGTGAAGCACAGCACCAGTATTAGACTATGGTTGAAGCGCCAGCTATGGTGATCAAAATAAGTTCCACTTTGTGCATACATGATTCTTTATAGACTCTTTCATGTATTGCTGCATGTGGTGTACTGGTCGTTCTCCTGCAATATACAACAGGGCTGCAATGCCAGACAGTGTTGAGACAGAACTGTGCATGTGTAAAATGAAAAAAAAAAACTCATATGCTGTAGCTGCCCTTTCAGCCATCACTGAATCTCTGTTATGGTTTCAGTATTTCTCAGGACTGCCCATATGAAACGTGCATTGCAGATGTTGCTGTAAAACTATTTAGATAAAAGGCATGCACCAAATGCCCTCTGTCATAGCACTTGACTTTTATAGGGCACTTTCTTCTTATCCTTACCACTCTTACCCTTACCACTTAATTAATATGTGAAACATTACAAGAAATTCTGGTTTTGTTTTTCAGAATGACAATGTTTTCACCCAAAACAAATGTTCAGAAGAATTCTTCCCCCAAAAAGGCTAACAAAAAACCGTAAGCAGTCCTTCTTACTTTCATTGAGAATACAGTGTTGAAAAAGTTGATTTTTTTTAACGTGCTTTTGTCATTTAGAGGTTTATTCCACAGAGATTACCCTGCAGACAGTGCAGCTCCAACTGTTCCATGTATTGATCTAAGCATTGCCAACAAACAAATCTCATGCCTTCAGTATTCAGGTAAATCAATTATTATAAGTCTTTCTTTTTGATATGCAGTTATTTAAACTGTTTTAATGCTGGTTAACATTAAAATCACAAATAAATACAGATAATGATATCTCAAGGCAAAATAGTCATGTAAATAGTGTTAGGGGACAGAGACAGAAGGAGGAGGAGCTGAAGTTTTGCACTGAGAAATAGATTTTTCCAATGTGTAAATTTAATTCTGTGTTTATTACTGAGGGCATAAAGGTTGTGTTGTGGACTACATTATAGTATGGGGTGTTTCTATTTTTTTTCCTTTCCATTTATATACATGAGGAGAGCAGTGTATTACAGTAAAACACCTTCCTATATAATGCAGTCTAACTACAACTGCAGTCAGTGCTAGAACACAGTTCACATCTCCATGACAGTGTGTGGTCTATATCCACAAAAGCTGAGTACTATAGAAAAAGGGCATCTTAAACGTAGATTCCACAGTCAAATAGTTGTGTTAGACTGTTAGATATTTACTTGCATTAGATTCTGTTTCCAATAAAGTGAACTCTGACTGTATATGACATGCAGTTTTGCCCATCATCCTCTCTTGGAAGGGTCACAGCACCACTGTTGCTTTTACAGAATTATATTTTAGGAAGACTGTTCCTGTTTCAAACCAAACACTTCACTGTTATGTTTAAAAACCGCTCGCCCGTTTTTGGTAGCAATAAATCAGCTGGTGAGTGAAAAATCTTAATAAAAGAATTCTGTGTTTCCTTGTCCCTCCCAGGTGACGGAAAACAAATCCTGTGTGGTCCTGGCGACAGCTCAGTGTTACTGTATAAGTCCTGCCTTACTGGCAATCCAACTGTCTACTTAGGTTTGTGAAATGGACATGAGTATCCATACCTTGTAACCCTCTGTTGTGCTTAACATTTGCCCTCAGTTACTTCAGTGCTTTTATCAGTGTCGTATTTGAATGTTTCTTTTATGGAAACAATGATTCATTCTGTTCATAGCATTTGAAGTACAGCTTTATGATTGGCTCCTTGCAATATATGCTCACATTTTCAAGTTACTTAAGGTTGGGACTTCTGTGATGTTTTCAAGAGATAGGGAGGATGTGCATAGTAAGAAGTTCATCCCCAACTTGGATTTAGCTTTAACATATTTGAACTATTTTGATTAATTTCAATCTACTTTGAAATGGATCCATGGCTTAAGATGAAAGATTTAAGGCAAATCCACATCCAGTTACTCAGCTATCACTGTCAAGATTGTAGATAAAGAGTTCTGTTTTTATCAGAGAAGTGTGGTTTGATTATATTCCAACGCAAGGCTTTGTTAATGGAAGGCTTTATTCTTGTCATACAATAAAATCTCGGTAAAAAAAGGTGAAACGGGCATATTCTCTTATGAGACCTTCTAGTTTTGAAATGATATAATTTCACACTATTCTACAGTAATTGAAGTATCTCTGAGAGCAGTTACTCTGCCTACATGACCCTATACAGTAAAGTAAACCCTCACAGGCAAAGAAAGGATACCCATGCACTTCAAGCATCTATTTCGCACTTGATGGCTCGTGTGCAGCTAGAATGTAGGCTCCACAAGGGGGCGGCAGAGATAAAAAGACAGAAAATGAGGTGACGTGTGGGTCACCCTGATCGTCTTTATTCAGTCCTCCTGACTCTCTGAACAGCACCATAAAAGTAAATGTTGCTGCTACACACTTTATTTCCAGGTTAAATTCAGACATCTCTCTTTGTATGTAGGACATGACAAGCCAGTGAGCAGTGTGAGCTGGAGCCTCAGCAGACAGTGGTGGTTGAGTGCGTCAGAAGACCTGTCACTACGAATCTGGACCCAAAGCAGCTCAGAACCTGCAATTATCATGGTATTTTCCCTATGAATTTTTGCATTGTACTTGTGTTTTTTCTAGTATTACTTTCAGCCCCTAATCTTACACATCACCACTGCATACTCGACCTTAAACCACAATGAAACCCTCACTCGCTTATTATTGTAAGTCTATGTCCTAACCATAGTCTCAACCATAAAAGACTGGCTAAATGACTAGGACCAGTCAGGGTGACCTCATATAACAAAAATGCCCTCATTGTGAAGGTCTGAAAGGAAGACAAAATAACTACAGACACTCCCACTCATGTTTTCAAATACAGCTATGACTGCTAGAGAGATTTTGTCCCAGTGTTTTTCTGTCATTCAAGTGTGGTTAGTACTGTATCCACAGTGTTTCGCTTCATGTTCTCTTTCTCTCAGAGTATAATGTCTCAGATTTGGATTCTGTGATTAAGTGGCATACAGCATCAAAAATGCGTGGGGCATTAAGAGTAATGGAAAGGGTGGCCTATGTTATTAATGCAGGTGAGAGATGCTAGTTATTTTGAAAAGGAAAAATGATGACGTCATTGTTTATGAACTTTTTCAGCAATGTCTTATGCAAACTAGTCTGCAACTTACCGCATAGGCACATTCACTGAACTCTGCATCACTGTCTGTTCAGCTGTGATATGTACTCTGCAATCTCTACTGTTCACAGCCTTGAAAGCATTATGCACAGTAGAGGTTGAGTGCATGATACAATATCTAAATTATCGTCTTTTTCTGCATTATGTTCTGTAAAACTTTTTTTTTATATTGGTGGATACTGAATAACAAATACAAGAAGAGAAGTCAGTAAGCCCCTGTGCAATATCCCCTAAATGTCAGATAATCCAAAATTCAAAATTTTTTTTGTAATGACAATCTTTCAATCCTTTGGCATGGGGGATACCAAATTTCTATAGGGATGCTCTTCAGAGACTATTTTTACAGCTGGTCTTTGCTTGTTGTTTTGCACAAGCTTTCTTTTTACAATACCCCAGAGGTGTCATAGTTTTTACTATTCACTCCAGAGTGCTTTGGATTGTTATCGTCCTGAAATACTCCTCTTCTGCGAAGCTCCTGCAGACTGGGAGTCATCTTGTCAGCCAGGATTTTGGTATATGCACAGCCATGTATGGTGCCATGTATAAACATCATCTCCCCAACACCTTTTGCACTCATATAGCTGCATACCATCACACCCCCACCTCCGTGCTTCACTTTCCGCACTACGCATTCACTGTGGTAGTCCCGGCAAGGTTCATGCAAAACATGCTGAACCCTATCTGAGCTGAACAAATCCATCTTGGTCTCATATGACCAAAGAATGTGTTCCCAACATTCAAGTTTAATGTTATAGTTTAGTGTAAAAGGGCAAGCAAGGGTTGTTTTTTTGTCTCTGGACACTCTCCATAGAGGTTGATGTAATGCACTGTCCTTCACATTGTATAAGCTATTACAAAAACTCAAATCTGAACTGGTGCCCATTTATTTTTCAGAGTAAGATTATGAAAGTATGACAATGTCTGTGGCTTAATTTTAAGGTAACAGCGCTGCAGCTCTGAATAGCAGTACTGTGTCTCATTCTATACCTCTTGATTACTGCTGAAACTACATTTTGACTAATTTTTAGTTGTCCCTCTATTTTTCTATATCCTTTTCAAGTCTTACAATAAGAATTGTTTCTAAATTCCTCTGACATTTCTTTTTGATATGGAGCCATGATGCAGACATGCAGATAAACACAGCCCAGAGATTCAAAACTGAGGAAGTTCTGGGGTTCACAGGTCATCTAATAATCGTGGTCATGTAATTAGGAAAATTGGAAGTCACAGATGTGCTGAGTTTTGTTTCAGTGATCACAAGTGTATTCACTGTTGGTGCATCAAGTTTTTCCTTTGGGGCCTGCATTTTCTGTATAGATATATTTTCAATATTTCAATGTCTGTTTTTAATTAATACTCTTGTTGTCCAATTAGGCCTCATAGAATTAAAAAAGAGAAGGTCAAATAATTGTATAATGAAATGTCATTTGTCTTGGCTCATAAATAGCAGCTTTGTCTGTCAAAGCATCTGCTAGAGCATCCAAAACTCTGATCATATGCAGAGCCTCCTTACTTCATTGGGTATCAGGTTTAATGGGACAGTCAGAAGTGTGTCGTCGTTCCCATGCCAAGTGAAATCAAAGGTCTGTCCTCAAAACTAAGGGTCTCCCTGTTGCCGATGCTAACCATCCCTGCTTTACTTCACTCAGTGAGACTGTTTTGAGCTTGGCCGGCTTGGACTGCATGGAGTTCTTGTGAAATAACTTGGAAACAAATTGATGTCTTTTCAGGGACAAGAGCTATGCTGGGGTGAGCCAGAATTACAAATAGCTTTGCACAGTTGTGCCTGAAAATTTTAAAGAAATAATCTCAAAGGAACACACGATATTTTTAAAATTTTGGTCAAAAGGAGTTTTTACGTGTCATATTTTTGAATGATTAGTAGCTCTCTAAACCTGGACAGAGAAAAATATGTGACTCAACATCCTATCTGTGTCCTTCTGTTACCTTTATAGATTCTGGCAATATTGTGTGGGGCTTAAGGAGAACAAAGTGTTCCTGATGAGGATGTCTTTTCCTAGGTCAACACCCTACTTTTATGACACAGATTTTCTTTAAGTTTCTTTTTCTGCTTTATATTAAAAACTTCTTGATGAACTGTGACAATTAAAAACATGGAGATTTGAGGAATCATTTAAGATTTACTTGTCTCCCATGACCACCCACAAGTTTATTGCTCTGGGTTTTGCTGGGTTAGCACTACTAATGCTAGCACTTTATCTGCAGAATATCATTTTATATTTGAGGATTTTGCATGTATCATACTGACAAAAAAAGCATCAAAATTCAGCTGTGACTTTATGTTACTTTCAGGCAATGTGAGGTATGTTGTTAGACAAGTCTATTTAGGATCTCACTATCAAAATCTTGTCTCTTTTGTTTGCATCAACAACATTACAAGTTACTTAAAAAGACTAAGAAGAAAAAAGACATGGTCAAATACATTTTTATATATTTGTCTCATTAATTTAAATCAAATAAAATATTTTTGTACATCACCTATTCTCCAATATGTTAAAGATATTAGCTTGATGTTTGTCTCTGTCTTCTCTTTTTTAGGGTGACACTATGTTCTCCAAATCCATTAAAGGTGCTCAGTTTTATTATCTTGACAAATTTCTACTTCTGGCATCTGGTCCCTCCATATACTTGTACCTGTATAATGTGGACAACACACGTGATGACATAAAAAGGTAATTACTGGTGATCATACCTGTATACAGACTGGCATACAAACAAGCATGTGTTCTTGATAGTGAGGCATAAACTAGCTGTTGGTTTTGTGTTGATTTTACTACTTCTTATGTACTTTATTATCAGAATTTATTGTGCTCTGAAATTTAAGGAACCCAGTAGGGTATGGGCTAACATTACTCTTTGGGGCAAGCTGAATTTCAGTTTTTAACTCAATTATAGACTCAGCCTTCAGCTGAATAGTCAGGTGAAATGCCTGTTTTTCTAGTGTACCAAAGGGGATTCAAATATGCCATTTAGTAATAAGGCTTCAAATCATACATCAAGCTATGCTATCTGAACTCAAAATATTCTCCTGGCCTGCACAAACATTGTGAATATGAACATCTTATTGACTTCTGAAATATAACACTGACAAATTGGGGTTAAGTGCCTCCCTCAAGAACACATTAACCTTACTTGCAGGCTAGAGAAATCATTTTTCAAAGATTCATTCCAGTGATCTGCCACTTCTCACCTTAAGTCAACAAACTATTTTAATAACTACCAATGCAAATGCAAATATTGCAACATTATGGCAATAGAATAGAAACAGGAATATGGCTTGAGCTGTTTTAAAACGTATGTAATCTATTCAGGGAGCAGCATAGACTGTATATAAAAGTCTATGGGGAGCAGGCTTTGTTGGTTAAGCAAGCTTTGGTACTGATTTGATGGGGGCCTGGCTTTATTTAGCTGCTGCCGCAGACACTGCTGACACTCAATACCACCCAAACTGCTTGACTGTGTACTGTTAGCTGTCAGGGCTTGTTATAGAGGGAAGGAAAATTACAATAAAGGGCCTCCATACCCTCTTTCAGCAGTGCATGTTGCTTATTCATGTTTTTCCTCTACTTATTTGTAATGCATTTTGTGAATGGAAACACTTGAACTGTCATTAGTCCGTAAAAAACTAAATCAGTTTTAAAGGGTAGCGCCTCTTACTGAATTCTTCCATAAAGCCATATAGCCCAGACAGGTGAAGAATGGGTCTTTATGTATGTCTTTATGAGTTTTGCTCATATACTTACCTAAATTGTTCTTTTTTTAAATGATTCAACTAATAGGGTTCCATGCAGTATGGAAATGTATGAAATCAGATTTTAGTAATTCCCAGGTCTGGTCAGCATTCAAAAATGTTTATGTTTCCCGACAAGAAATTGATCATATAAGCAGAGTATTATTCATGTCATTTGGGGCAGCTAGCCAAAATGTTTACTACTGTGTGAGAGAGCATGGGCCAGAGTTAACTTGAAAGCAAGGCAAGAAGTATGGCGGAATGCACACTCCTACGCAGAGCTGCTTCTACACCTGGACATCACAGCCTGCAAAACAACTCTGCCCTAAGTGACGTATAACTGCAACAAACCTCAATATACTTTACTAAAATAATTTGAAAGAAAATGCAGCAATAGATTTGAATTGCATATATACATAACATCCCAAATCACTACATTTTAGGCTTGTCTGAGCATTTCTATACTATAATATAATGTAATTTATTCAACATGTTAGAGGAAAATAATGCGAGTGTAGGTAGGTGGGGAAGAGATGTTGCTCCTGCTTGTTGGTCACTATTTTAGCAACACAGTGTGCATTGAATTTTTTTTTTTTTTTTTAGTTTTCTGGTAACTGATTTGTATGAGCCAAAGTTCCTTGAGCCACAATCTTGTGTCCATTATTTGGCAGCATGATAGCATACAGGATACAGTTAGATTGTAACATACATGTTAGCAGTAGGATTTTCAACATGTTTCTTCACATAATTAATATCTTGCCATTAGTCCTCTAAAAAATCTTCAAAGAAGTTTAAGATCTGAGTCTAGAAAAGTTCTGAATTTTGAAATGAAAACTGTCTAGAAACCCTGAACTAACAACTTTTCTTCTTAGATGTCAGCAACGGAGTGTGGTGAGACAGGCAGGATGCTTTACAACAACATCAGCAACACACATCACAGCCTTGTCTGCAATCAATGATTTCTTCTCTTGTATCCTCCTTGTTGGTATTGTTCTTGCTGCAGGAAGTATTATAGTTTAGGCTGCACACATGCTGACAAAGTGAACCTATCCCTTCAGTAGTTTTACTCAGAGCATCTGGTTGGACAACGTCCATGTCAACCACAGCAATCAGCCTGTGCTTCATAAAGTCTTCACATGTTGCTTTAGGGCTTCCACTGCTGATTTTACCTGTAAATCATTTAGGTGTCTTTAATTTTTTAGGAATGTCTGCATTCCAACCCCTTGTTAGGGTTTACGGTGCATTTACTTTCCAATAAATCCACAGAACTGAGTTGCGTTGGAATGAAGGAGATCCTGTCAGAAGCAATTTTGCATCACTGTGCTTTGCACAGTCTAAATTGAAAAGACACATGATAATATAAAAAATATAAATTTAAAGTCTCGATTTTTTGAATAAATTTATAATCCATTTGCTAATCCTTAAAAGCAATTAAACTACACACAGCATGCAAATAGAGACTTGTTCACCTTTGTAAAATATTCTATTTTAATTTAACATGGCGGTAGACCAAATAAAGAGAAACTACTTTATGAGAATAATTTATAATATTTGTATTATGTTTATATCTAATATTTTTATATCACTCACAATATACTTTCTTTATTTAAAGCCAGGTGCCTGAAAACCTGAGCTTTATAGGTAGGGTGTACGTTTCTATTTCAATATACTTTCGGTCAGATACAGCAAATATCCCCTGACTAGCTAGTCCACCAGCTGTCTGTTTTGTGTGTCCTCTGAAAAAATTCCTCTGTTTGTACACAGACCTGGATCCGTAATTAGGAAACAAACAAAGTAGCTTAGACAACAATACTCCAGCATGTCCCTGCACTTTTAAGCTTGGGCATGTTTGTGCTCATGCACAAGGCAGGGAAAGGGAAGGGGAGAGGAAATAGAGGGAAAGAAAGCAGCGGTGGTAAATATGATGTGTGCTAACCCTCCAAATACACTAACTAACAGTCTTTTTCCATAATTGTAGACTCCAACTTTAAAAACTGTTTTGAAAGGCAAAGGGAACAAGTTGAAAAACATCCTGACCTTTAAAATCTATGTACTTTTGTATCACAACATGTATAGAAGCTGTCTACAAGAAGGCAAATTAATGTATTTTGATACTGATTCATCTCAGCACTATAGACTGTATACAAAAGGACATGGCCTCTAGGTATGAAAAATGAAACCAGTGCGGATATGGCTTAAACCTGCCAGCAGGAGGTGACACCTCTGGTTGCAAAAAGATGTATGATTGCGCAGAAGTCAATGAGAAAATAACTGTACATCTCCCTTGATTTATTACCTCAGTAAACATTTTCTTAAGGGGTTTATGGTTTCCATTGCTAGTTTAATGTCTATTTTAATTTAGCATGATGTTCATTTTGTAAATTATGATGCCATTTAGTGTCAAATAGATGATAAACTAGGGTCTGTATTTTACCTGTTACTCTATCAGCGTGCTAAATGTTCTGGGATTCCCTATCAGATCCAGCCCTTGCTTTTTACAAACAAGATGGTCAAATGGGAAACTCGAAGCTTACTGCACAAAGCAGTGGATGAAGTCATGATGCCTAGATCCATTGTTCATATGCTGTGAATCATGGCAGCAGCACTTAGCAGAGAATGACAGAAAGATACTGATGCTGTATACTTTATGTTATTTTACTTTGGAATGCTCCCCAGAAATATATGTCCTAGAAGAAAACACATGTCAGAAGCTCTCTTAACAGATATTGTTTCAGACATTGTCCTGGTGTGTGGCTCAGATCGGTCCATTCAAGTCTTTGACATGAACAAAGGTACAGTTGCCTCAGAGCTGCCTGATGCCCACAGCAGAGCCGTCCACTGCATCACACAGAACAAGGTGAGGCCATTTAAATGTTCCTGTGACAAAACAGACTAGTAAAAATATTATTTTGTTTATTAATAGTATATAACTTTAATTATATTAAAATTATATAAAATGATATCTTTTATTTAATATTTGTGGTCTTTCAGTGCATAGGACAGCATATGATGGTTTTGATTATGTTTCTGATTGTATAAAATCAGAGCCTTTGTATTAATTTAATAGATATTGGAGAAATAGTTAGATGGCAGTGTCCCATGTTTTCAGTAGTCTCTAGGAAAACTGGAAACCTCTGAAGAAGTTTTATATTGCGAATGTGCCTGTTAGAATGGAAAAGTATTTCATTCTACATTTGTTTCACAGTTTCCCCCTTTCAGTCTGAAAGTGTTTACCTTAAACCATGTCCACTCGTATCCTGAAGTGGTTTTCTTTCAAATTACTTACAATTACTGAAAAAACAAACTGTAGGTTTCTTTAAAGGCACATGTGCAAGTTTCTTATACTTCTGAATATCTGTCAAATCTGCTTCACAGAATTTCTCTCATTTTCAGTTAGACTCAAATCTATGATAACCACTATCCTTTATCAATGGATAGAGGCAGAGACATCCCATCCCAACATCACTCCATATGCAGACTGAGTGACATTGAGCCCTAACCCACACAGCAAAGAATTTGCTTGGCTTGGCATCAATTGTTAGTGTGAGCCCCGTCTTCCATCTTACTCTTGAAGGGTCTACTATTTGGCAGATACTATAGTGTTACATAAGACGTCTATGAACGTTTCGCTCGTTACATAAGGCGCAGCCCATCTTTAAGGGAATAAAAGTGTTAGTTTGTGGTGTGAATGAAAAAGGTCATGGTTATCCGAAAGTTTCCATGACAGACAGACAGGACGTGCCATCAGCAGTATCATTCATCTTGAATGTAAGTCCCTGGTGCATCAGGATTAAGACTGCCATACAGGATGGCAGCAGAAGATTCCATGCTGGATGATGGCCTTGGACTAATGCTGTTCCATGATGCAGTTTGGGTTTATGTGGCCTTACTCTCACATCACTGTCTTGGACCAATGTGGACCCAATTTGCTGGTGTCTAACAAATAGACAGCTTGGGCCTGTATCCAGGTCCATTATACTGCTATGAACTCTATTGCATCACTCAAAATGGAGCTATAAAAATCATACATTCGAGTCCATGTTTCTGCATACAATTTACATTTCTGCCATTACATTTTACATTGAAATGAAGCATCTGGTTTCCCGACATAGATTCATGTTTGCCAGTTTTGTAAGAGCAACAAAACCATTAATTTTCATCATAAAGCTAATGGAAACGATGACCCATCCTACAGATGCTTATGCAACTTGATAGAATACAGAAAAGTTGCGTATTTGTGTGTGAGGGCGGCTTGTACCCTGTGACCCTTGGGTATTGAGTTTAGTCACTTCTGCATGTTGACCTCTACATACTTGACACTCGGGCCAGCCTGGATTAGCAGGATACACTGCAGCTAGTGGCATGGATTAAATGCATGAATCCATTCCACTGAGATTCGCTCTTGCACACAGCTGACTGTATTCCTTCAACCCAGAGGTGCCTGTTCTTTGTCACGCCAGCTATTGTGTGCTATACATTTTGAAAAGCCTGTGGTGTGTTGTTTCAGCTTGGCTATTGCGTCAGTGAGTCCGCTTGGGTGCCCGAGGGCCTTTGGGTGCTGTAGGGTTTGTACCTGCAGATCAGAGGGATTGCCCCAAGTCTGGCGACTACACACATAACATCACTCTTCCCTGTTGCTTTGCCGATGTGGACCAAACATCAGGAACTGCAGCACGTAAAGCAGCTTTTCCCTCTTCAAATTTCCATCGTCTCCTCCGCAAAATTCACCTGGAACTCATCAGAGCAGAGGACTTCTCGGAAAATGGAACTGGAAATGCCCTCTCAGACTCCTGTTCTCACACTCTTAATGGAAATCTAAACAAAAAACACCCCCACCACTGCTCTCTCTCTCTTACTTGCTTTCTCTTTCTGTCTGTCTCTCTCACTCACATTTCACTATATCATCTGATAACTTCATTTGAAAGTCAAATATGGAATTTATGTATAGATGTTCAGTGGAAACTTTGCCTTTTTGCAGGGGCCTATCTGAGTGTGGAAAATTAAGGATGGAAAATGACACCAAGAGAAACTAACGACAAATCTTCTACTATTCCCGTTTCTTTCCTGCCTCATTGTGTTAATGCTGTTTTTCAGGTCACCCCCTGCTGTTAAGTTCTATAAATGCTATCTGGAATAATAATATGAAAGTTATTTGCCAGCACAGGATACACAGCAACAGCATTTTCCAGCACTGGACAATAAGAGCAGCTGATTTACAACCATTTTCAGTCAAGCATGTGCTGACTAAGCAGTTTTTATTGTGTATATTTTAAAGGGATCCGCGTTCAGCACACAGGCTCCAGATTCCTACAACCTCTTCCTCACGAGTGCAGTCACAGATGGTGTGAAGATTTGGGACCTTCGCACACTTAGGTTTGTATTAATATAATATGTTCTATGGGATTGGTTACCAACTCACATTTAATATGAAAATCAAGAAAGAAAGGCGCTATTTCAGTATTAATTGATTTATTCACATTTGGTTAAAGTTGTACCATATAGCCTCAGTTTCTTCAGGTTCTTCAGAAGAAACTTAATTTTTTGGCATTAGAGTCCTGTTGGCAACATGATACTATGACAACAAAACAAGAAAACACTGATATCAGATACATTTACCTTTTTAATAACACTTTGGACTTTGGACTTTGGACTATGTTGCTATCCAGGACAAATGGCATACAATTCTGAAAATCCCTCCTATTTGTTAAAAAAAATAATGCTTTGCCATGAATTTAGCATTTGTAGCATCTAAACTTAACCTCTATAACAGGCCACTTTACCTACCTCTATTGCGGTTTCCACAGGCTATAGGTTAGCCTAATTAAATCTGTCAGTTACAGTTGTGTTTGAAAGTTTGTGAACCCTTCAGAGTTCTCTAAATATGACCTAAAACATTATCAAATTTCCACACAAGTCCTATAAGTAAATAAAAAAACAATTTAACAAATGAGATTTAAAAAATAGTATACTTGGTCATTTATTTTTTGAGGAAAATCATCCAATATTGCAAATCTGTGAGTGGCAAAAGTATGTGAACCTGTAGGATTAGCTGTTATTTTAAAGGTAAACTTAGGATGACAATAAGGTGTGAATGTTTTATTTAAAGAACAGGGATCTATCAAGTCTGATCTTCACAACTTTTTTGTTGAAGTGGATCATAGCACGAACAAAGGACTCTGGGAAATGAGTTGTTCATGCTAATCAGGCTTGAGAAGGCTACAAAACCATCTCTCAAGACTTTAGACCCCACCAACTCAGTCAGACAGACTGTGTACAAATGGATGGAATTCAAGTTCACTACCTTCCCCAAAAGTGGACGACCAACAAAGATTTCTCCTGGAACAAAGCATGTAATAGTCACAAAAGAGCCCAAGGCAACTTCTAATCTCTTAAATACCTGTCTTAAATAGACTCATGTTAATGTTCAAGAATCCAGGATCAGGGGAACACTGAGCAACAGTGGTGTGATTGGCGGAGTTGCAAGGAGAAAGCTAGTGCTCTCCAAAAAGAACATTGCTGTCCAAATGTAATTTGCTAAATATCATGAGGACAAGTCAGAAGGCAACTGGAAAAAGAAAAAAATTGTGTACAGATAAGACCAAAATAGAGCATGTTTAGAGAAAGAAAAACACTGTGTCCGAGTCTAAGAGCCTTATCCCATCTGTGACTCATGGTGGTGGTATCATGGTCTGGACCTGTTTTTCTGCATCTGTGTCAGGACAGTTCATTGTCATTCATGGAACAATGAATTTTGAAATATGCCAGTGAATTCTAACATAAAATGTCAGGACATCTGTCCATGAACTGAACCTCAAAGTAGGTCATGCAACAAGACAATCCTAAGCATACCAGTCATTCTACCGGAGAACAGATACAGAAGAATAAATGTAGTGTTTTGGCATGGAAAAGTCAAAGTCTTGACCCTCATCCAAATGTTGTGAAAGAAACTGAAGTGTGGAGTTCATGTGAGGAAACCTACCAACATCCCAGAGTTGAAGAACGCTGGGATGAAATTCCTCCAAGCTGTTGTGCATGATTGATCTACGATTACCAGAAATGTTTGTTGCATTTACCAGATACTAATAGCAACGGTTCATCTGCTTACCACTGACAGATATGTAATTTTGGGTCAGATGTACATAAATGATCAAGTATAATAATTTTTGTTTGATTTCTTTAATTGGATTCCCTTTGTCTACTGAAAAAATGATAATAATATGATATAGAAGATTCTAAAGGGTTCACAAACTTTCAAGCACTTTTGTACTTACAGGCGATTTTTTTTTTTATTCGTCTGATATTTTTGAGAGTGAAAAATTACCTTATACTCAAATTATATCAACATTTTTCTCACATAAACATTCCTCAGTTGATGAGTAAACTGGCAGTTGTTCAATTTCCAAAGTAGGAAGCTTTTATTTGGGTCTAAGTAGCAGAAATCCATATAAGGCTGATAATTCAAGTAGGCCCTTTTGGACCTCAGAATGTTCTTTTTGGCCCAGTAGAAGGCATTATTGGGTATTTCATTCTTTCATGTCTGAGACTGCCTCCATGTTTAACTCCCTATCCCAGACTCCCATCGAAACTGTTTTGCCGTCTGATAAATATTTTTGCCTCGTTTCCAGGTCAACTTCTGGTTCTAAGAGCTGTTATTAAGCTCAGCAGATGCAGTTCCCTTGAGGTGAAACATATGGATGTATGAAAATATTTTTTTTTGCATTTTGTCAGCGCTTCGAGTTTCATTTTCCGAGTAGCAAGTACTCTTGATGAAATGAGTTACAGGACTCCTAAATGAATGCGTTTTTTTATGTGAGCAAATGGCAATAAAATCAGTTCTAGGTTTTACATTCATCAGTATTCCCTCATGATATACTAAGTGTATCAGCAGTAATTACTGGAGTGCATACCAGGAAACACATTGCTGTAAAAAAAAAAAAAGATTTTTTTTTCGTTCTTTGATCATCATCACAAACAAAATTCAGTTTTCCTTATTGTGTTATACTGATGTTAGAAGTAAACTGTATGAGAGAAGACAGAGTTTTTTGTGATTTTGCTAAACTGAACCTTTAAATATTGAATAAACTTCTGAGAAATATTGATAAACATAAAGGTAATGTTGTTAATGCGCCTAACAGTTGTAGGATGTCAAATCAGGCAGAAAGAAACTTCATTCAAATGGAACCTTATTCTTATTCTTTTCCATCAGTTATACGTAAATGCATGTACGTTTGGTTGACAGGCAGAGAATGAGATTACTCTGTAAAACAATGAGATCAAGCAGTCTCTAACAAATCGGACTGATTAAATGAGCAGCCATGTTTAGTTTACAGCTGAAGTTTGGTCGGATTGTTTCAAAAACTGTCATGAATTGAGTTATTTTAGGACTATTGTTGTCAATATTGTTGTCAGTGGTGAGGATCATTGCCATTACACAGCACAGTTATTAGACTGGTGTTATTCACTCAGCTCCATTGACAGAACCACTAGACTGGTTAAGGTTTATTTTTTCAAAGCTGACACCCTTCCCTCACTGTGTGTATTTTGAAATGATGTGTTTAAGCGTGCAGTGTTCCAGTTTAGACCTCTACACACCAGCATTCAGCATGGTTTTAAAATCAAACCCACTTAGATGCTGATTCTAAAGATAGAGAACAGATGGTGATCTGTTTCTCTTTAGTTCTGTGAGGTATTCCGCTTAAATCAGATCAACTTTCCATCATTTGATAAATGAATGCAGGGCAATAAGTTCTGTGAAAGAAAATACATACATAATGTATTTATATTAAACTATATCAAATACTACTGGAGACAAGCAAGCTTTCACCTGATATACCCTGATTCGGTTAAATATGCTGAAATATACTGGCAGGAAGTAATGTACAATGATTAGCCTGCTGATTACCTTGATGGCTGACACTGAATACCCAGGTGCATTCAGTAACCGTATAGGCTTCCACTCAAGAGGATCAGACCCTCCGCTGCAGTCTGCGTTAGTCATCAGGAAAATGCCGGTTTGTCATCACTCACATAGCACAGAGAATGTATGCGTGTGAAACTCATGCCAGCATCTCCTCTTCTGTAGTCAAAACATTAGATCCACACTCTGACCTAGAAAACCAGAACAGTGTTTACTCTAAACTGGTGAAGTGGTTTTTACTAACGTGATAGTGACATATTGTGTCAGGTCTGTTGTAGACACAAATTTTTAGATGTATGGTGCTTTCGAAACAGGGTACTTCCCATCTTGCTATGCATTTAAATAAGAAGAGCTCAGATTTTTCCCTTTCTTGTAAGATGATTTGATGTCAAAATGTATTACTTTAAAAAAAACTGTACAACATGTAAATATATACAAAACCAAATTGTTTGAAACATTGTAAAGTATTTTTCTTGTTAGCAAAGGGCTTTGCAGTTGTGGACCATTCCCAAAGCCAAAGCTACTAGTTGTCTTGCAGTGTTTGTCTCATTGTCAATTTTTTCCCCATTTGATTGGCTACACTGTCAATCATATTCAGTTATCTTTTTTAAGCTTCTGCTTTCACTATTTACAAAAAATGCTGACCATCTGTCCTTAATTCTTAATACTGTGAAAGGACATGTAATAGAGAACGATTTTGTTTGCATGTTTATTACTTTTCAGTCAGGTGTCTGTTTTTTCAGCTGGTATTCACTAGCAACAGAACTTTATGTCTTGCTCCTTAGAGGAAAGTTTCAATTTCATAGTCAGCTTATGATGGAAAAATGACAGAAACAACTCACTAAATAAAGTAGTATCAACCAAACCCAAAAAAAAAAAAAAAACGAAAAGAAAAATGATGTGGAGCTTACTCAGCACTTCTCTACCACAGTCTTAACAAGAATTCAACGTTCTGATCTCCATAAAGTTCATAGTCACTGCTTAGCAATCGCATGAACTTGCATTTTATTATTATAGCGTGTGCCCTTGTATCCACCTCATGTTCATTTCAAGAACTCGCTGGTACTGGGTAGATCAGATTTCTTCATGGTCACCAGTGAATATGACCTACTTTTAGTCCAGCTTAACGACATTAGCATGTGAATGTCAAAGACATGCTCTCACCAGATTTTGTCGAAGCACTGGCCTGCCAACATGCCAGCCCATACAGAGACCCAAGCTTAGCGAGCTATTAGAAGTATTGTAAAGACATTACATGCTGTTGCAAAACCAAATGAAACAGCTCAAAAGTTGCATGAGGGGGCCATTCGTCATTTACTGCGTTCTCTTTCCTGTGTTTTGCTTGAGTCATGCTCAATTCCTTGTGCCTGGCTGGTTTCAATGTTAGTAAAACGCAAAATCTACAGAGTGGCATTCTCCTTCCGTTCCGTATGCTGATACTTTGCACCTTCAATTGATCATTTCCACATAAAAATGGCTGCCCTCGTGAGAAACACTGTTAATTCGGAAGATATGACACTTCTCAAGCAGATGTATAAAATGTTTTATCAAACATTTCCCTTTCTATCTCAGTCTTACTTGGCAGACTTCAGGATAAATTCATTTTGAATGGACTAAACATTATTTTATATAAACTACACATATTATGCAGACTTAATTGACCATTTCAGTGAGACAAGCCAGAAATGACATGTATATTGATCTAATCCGACAGGACCTAGTAAAGCTACTGAGATTGTATTATGACTTGCAATTTACAGCACCAGTCAAACATTGAGGCTCTCCTTTACATCAGGTTGGTTCTCATTATTTTCCTCCTCCTCCCCAGGTGTGTACGCCGCTATGAGAATCATCTAAATCGCTGCCATCCATGCTGCTCAGCCATCTCACCATGTGGCCGGTTCATAGCATCAGGCTCTGAGGATAACTGTGTAAGTTGTGATACTCTGCATTTCCTTTTACAGTGTATGCATTTTTCTTCTCTATAAACACTTTAATAGTGTTTCAGTTTTTGTAAGCACAATTTGATAAGATTACTACGATTTTTTTTTTTTTTAATGTTGAATGAAATGAGGTAAGGTAGCAGTAAACCATTGAAGAGGTCCTGTATGATGTACACCAATCAGCCACAACATTGTGACCACTGACAGGTGAAGTGAATAACATTGATCATATTGGTACTATGTGCTGTTCTGCTGGAAAACCTTGGATTTTGCCATCTGTGTTGATAAGATTTAGACACCCAAATAAACATTGTCCCAGAACAAGCACACTCCCTCATGCAAATGGAAATCCCAAATGCCACTGGCCTACCCCACAGGAAAATGCACCCCACCACATGGGAAAAACGTCAACAGTTGAGGAACATGACAATGGCCCAACATGTTTATTTGACCTCCAAATTTCGTACAACCCATTGTGATCAAGCATCAACAGGATGCAGTGGAACAGGTTTGATTGACAGAGGCCCCACTGCACAAGCCAGAGTACCCAAAGGATCCACTGCCAATGTCCTGGTTCCAGACCCCATAGGACACCCTGAGAGCCCCTCTTGTCCATGCCCAATGGTTCAGAGCATTTTTGAGCACATAAGGGGGACCAACACAATATTAGACAGGTGGTCATAATGTTATTCCTGATCGGTCTATGTCCAATATGTACAGTATTAAGGGTTGATAATCAAGTGCACGGATGGGATTCAAAATATTATTTAAGAGCAACTTTGAGGTTTTTAAAATGCAATCCAAGTTTGTAACATCCAGCTTGTTCCTTGACTTGTTTTTGCTAAAAATAGGCAATGATATTGTTCATTTTTTAGTTTAGTCTACATCAACTATACAGAACCTGTTCAAAACACCCACTGGCTTTATCAAGGTATCCATAGTAACCGCTAATGTGGTTTTTGCACACACTGTTCAAAGGCAGTGCCTTCAGTTCTTAAGTATTTTATCCCCAAAGGCAAGAAATATGTATGTATTGTTGTAAAGATGTATATACATGATTATACATGTTGTGCACATGCAGACATGTGACATCGTATTTTAGAATGACTTGTCATTTGGTGGCCAACCAAAACTTAAACTGAGAATAGCTAAGCATACAGGAAGGACTATGCCATTATCAGACACTACATTGAAAAGTAACACAGGTCAGCCTCTGTTCTCATATTTATAAGTTTAGAAAGAATCTTAAAAGGAAGGTGACATCATCAGGCAGATATTAAAAAGAGAGACATACTGGATAAACATTATTAACACTGTAAAACATTAAGATTTGTATTAGGTTCTTGATCTGCATCCAGTTTTATAAATGGAGTGACACGTCCTCTGGTTTCTTTCCTACAGTTAACGCCTCTCCTCCTTTCATAGACATGGAGAGTCTATGAAAAAAACCCTCCTCTGCTAGGATTATATAGTAGGACTTTAGCTATCATGTTTAACCTTTTAAATGGCCTGAATTGGGCCTGCGTCATGTTTTCATCTCATGGGTACTTTTAAAATTGGAAATATACTTCTCTGTTATGGATGTCATATATTGTTGTATTCAGGTATACACATGAATTGTAGAACTGTAAATACTTGTGTCACATGAAGGTTTAAAAGCACAATTTTTTTTGCTGGAATAGACATCTTGTTGGAGCGACCCTGAGGAGGCTGCAATGTACACCATGTTGTTTGTTCATTCTGTGTTTGGTTTTATGAATTCAGAGCAGTGAGAGGCACAACGCTGCAAAAGTTCATGACTGAATGATTCCACAAGATTGATTCCAAATCCACTGACCACATAATACCCCTAGTCATTCAGCTCCACTGGCTCACTGTGACCTACAGGATTGACTTTTTCTTCCTCACATTCAAAGCTTGCATGATCTCACCCTGCCATATCCCCCAAATCTCCTCTATATCTACTCACCTCCGTGCTCCCTCTGATTCTCCTCTTCTTAAATATTCTTTTTGTTCCGGACTTTGAACTTACCAGTAGAGATGGCAGTGCTTCCTTTTGTGTGGCACCCCAGTTTGGAATCCTTCTACCCTCTTATATTCAGCTACTGACCTCCATCACACAAGTTAAGACTGTGACTTACTTGACCTAGTAAAGGTGAAGAACAGTAGGAAAAACAGCAGTGTATCTTTATCAGTTTTACTCCATTTAACATAAGGACTGTTTGTGCTTGACTCAGAAATTATTTCTTGGATTCAAGCCTTTTTCCAAAGAAGTCAAATTCAACAGTCATGTCGAAGCAGAACTGTTTAATTGCTTTTCCAGACTGTGCCTTATACTTACTTTCAAGACGTTTTCAGAAGACAGCCTCCCTTTTCCTTATCCATCTCTCTTTTCTTCTGGTGTACGTGCTTGTTGAAAGCAGTGGAATAATATATGCATGCTGCTGGTTATTATTAATTACGGGGACTCAGCACGGCACGGACATTTGAGAGCATCTCTGTTGAGATCGGACATTTCCAGCATTTCTTGGAAATTGGGAGAGTATACGGTAGTGAGCTACATCGTATTTATTTGTAGCTACCCTGAGACTTCTATAAGCCAGACACATTTGTACTTGTCTTAATATATCAAAAAGCAATCATGGAAAAAAAGAAAGCTGAATACTCTAAAAAAGACTCCCTAGATCATATTACACATTTTCCAAAAAACACAGGCCAAAAGCAATCTAAGTGGAATATAATTTCAGTATGCTTGATGTTAACCTGTTATATATACAATACAGTTAAAATATGGAGTATTTCCTCTCACCTTATTTCCCCTTCTTATCAGCTGACAGTGAATTCATTATTTAGAAAATAACAGCTTTTTTTTTTTTTTTTTAATGTTAATCAAGATGTATGTCTGGTGATTCAGTTTTCTATTCCCCCTGCTCTCTATTTCAGTTACTGTTGATACAAACTGACACATCAGTGGATCCATGTGATATTAAAGTATTCCTAAAAGAACTTTTTTCTTCCAAGTACCTAATTCCCTTTCAGGCACCACACACTTCATGTGCTTTGGACAGGAGTCACTCTACTCATAGACCTTTTGACAGAACTCGCTTGAAGCTTTTTTTCTGGGAAACATAATGCAAAACAGCTGCAGGAATCTGATGAGTTGTCATCTGGTAACAAACATCCCCACATCTGTTTTTATCTGTGCTCATGGCACAGAAGCAGACAAATTTGTCTGAAAACTTACTGATTATATACAGAGAAAAACTGTGTTAACAAGCTGATAACAGTCACGTATCTATTGTTAGATTTCAATGTAAGTGTTGATTGAAGAGGTCTACACAAGCATGAAGCAGAAATATTTTTAGCCACCAAAGGTCAAGTGTGAAATCCACACCCACTTAACTCCTACAAAGATGATAAACAAGGCTTTAACTCCCCAAAGTGGGATATAACAGAACTACACTATATTGCCAAAAGTACTGAGACACCCCCCAGATAATTGAATTCAGGTGTTTAAATCACTTCCATGGCCACAGGTGTATAAAATCAAGCACCTAGCCATGCAGACTGCTTTTACAAACATTTGAGAAAGTATGAGTCGCTCTCAGTAGCTCAGTGAATTCAGGCATGGTACCGTGATAGAGTGCCACCTGTGCAATAAATCCATTGGTGAAATTTCCTCGATACTAAATATTCCACGGTCAACTGTTAGTGGTATTTTAACAAAGTGGACGCAATTGAGGACAACAGCAACTCAGCCACGAAGTGGTAGGCCATGTAAAATTGCAGAGTGGGGTCAGCGGATGCTGAGGCTCAGAGTGCACAGAATTCACCAATTTTCTGCAGAGTCAGTAGCTACAGACCTCCAAACATTGTGTGGCCTTTAGATTAGCTCAAGAACAGTGCGTAGAGAGTTTCATGGAATGGGTTTCCATGGCTGCGCAGCTGCATCCAAGCCTTACATCAGCAAGTGATGTAGTGGTGTAAAACACGCCCCCTCTGGACTCTAGAGCAGTGGAAACCTCTTCTCTGGAGTGACCAATCACGCTTCTCTGTCTGGCAATCCAGTGAACGAGTCTGGGTTTGGCGGTTGCCAGGAGAACGGTACTTGGCTGAGTGCATTGTGCCAAGTGTAAAGTTTGGTGGATGGGGGATTACAGTGTGGGGTTGTTTTTTAGGGACTGGGCTTGGCCCCTTAGTTCCAGTGAAAGGAACTCTTAATGCTTCAGCATACCAAGACATTTTGGACAATTTCATGCTCCCAACTTTGTGGGAACAGTTTGGGAATGGCCCCTTCTTGTGCCAATATGACTGCGCACCAGGGCACAAACCAAGGTCAATATAGACATGGATGAGTGATTCTGGTGTGGAGGAACTTGACTGGCCTGCCCAGAGTCCTGACCTCAACTCAGTAGAACACCTTTGGGATGAACTAGAGTTGAGACTGAGACCCAGGCTTTCTCGTCCAACATCAGTGCCTGACCTCACAAATGTGCCTCTGGAAGAATGGTCAAAAATTCCCATAAACACCCTCCTAGACCTTGTGGAAAGCCTTCCCAGAGAAGCTGAAGCTGTTATACTTGCAAAGGGTGGGTCAACTCTATATTTAACCCTACAGATTAAGAACAGGATGTCATTAAAGTTCATGTGCGTGTGAAGGCAGACGTCCCAATACTTTTGGCAATATAGTGCATGTTTGCAAGTGTTCATTAGGATTAGTAATCAGTGTCAATGTCCGTGTCAAGTGCTCAGTATTTTGTATATTTGTGTTACATGCTTGAGTTTTTTAATGTGTATGTTTAGATGTTTTAAACTTTACACTTTTTACAGTTTTTTAGTATGTGAAGAAAGATGAGCTGAAAATCTGTATCCATCATACTGATTTAATGTTACTTTAGCACAAACATGTGATCAGGGAATTATAAAATTGCCATCTTTAGATTATTTTCATTCAAAAAAATACAGTTGTATCACACTGTTCAGCTTATCTCCAGAGTCATTTAAGTTTAGTACAGCAGTTGGGAAAACTAATCCTGGCATGGATATTGCATGATTTATATGTCTGCTATTTGTCTGATATCGACCAGAGCCTAGTCTCACTGTCTAGCCAATCTCTGAAAATAGTTAAAAACCCCTGATGGTCATCAAGAAAAGTTTAATCATTGTGATGGTATTTACAGTAAATATACATATTATTAAGGTGTTTAGACTGAATATTTCATTATTTATCCTAAACCATCAATACTAGCTGAATGCATGCATGCTAATTGTATGTGCATGAAAAGTTCCTTTGTCCCCTCAGTATGTATGCTAGATCTCCAGTCAAGATAAGCACACGTTTTCCTTGAACCCTAAAAAGAACCCTAAAGAAAATTTTTATCTGTTTGCCTCTGCTTGTGTCTTTCCATCAACTGTAATTGCAGTTATACTGCAGATAATAAGCGTTTCTTGTTCAGTCTGAATTCCCTTGTGCATTGCACGTCATCATCCACCAACCCTTATAAAGATGCATTATGTCTTACGTCTGTACATCATTGCATGGCTCGGGGGTCCCCACTCATTCTGGAAAATCCAAAAAAACTACAAATTTGTAGACCCCATATTCAGCCTTGGAAAACTCCTGGAAATTCTGAAAAAGAGTAGAGTGTCTTGAAAACCACTGACATATCCTGGAAAATAATTTTGACATTCTCGTCTTTTGCTGAGAGCAAGCTGTGAGATCTTTACAACAGATGGCAGCTGAAATTATGTTCAGGGAACAGGAGGAGTTAGAACAGCAGGGTCACAGTTTATTTGCTGAAGCACTCTGAGCGCCCAACAAAGTTGAGGGATTTTGAATGCACCCTGAATCATGTCAGGTTGGTGAAGACAGCAGATACTTGCTGAATAAAAAACAAAAAATAAAACCAGAAACCCTGAAAGTGACCAGATCCCTTTAATGCTACAATTAGTTTTAACCACAATAATAATTGAAGAAATGTTACCAGTAGTGGCCAGTACAAGCCCTCCAACAGCGACAGTATTTATATTTAACCGTAAACCACTTTTTATCACATGTGGGTAACAGTCACCATCTTGAAACAAAATGTTTTATAAATTTCTAACTCCAATTTGTCCATCAGAGAGCACTGATGTGTTCACCTTTTGGCTATAAAATGGCCCATGCAGTGAGTGTCTTGGTCAGCATATCTTGACAATCCCATTTAGAGGATCATGAAATGTTAATCCTCTTCACCCCGAGGTCCGTGTACTAAGACCAGACTGTATCTATTATTAAAAAGCAACCTGTCACCATTTTTGAAGGTTGCAGAGCTGTAAATGGTTTTCACTTTTGTTGTGTTTCATCTCCGTGGAATCAGATTTGCATCAGATTTGACTCATTATACTTACAGTAAAAGTTTAATGATTTTGATTAGGTGAAAGTAAAAATGTCTGTTGTTTCTGGAGTTTTTTAAATCTCAATGTGGCGTTGTGATGAGAACAAGGAGACTTATTATATTTCAGGATTTTCCCCACAAAGCTTTGCTGGAAGTTGATCGTCTTGGCCTCACAGTTGTGGGTTGTTACTGGCCGACTTTGCGGATGATTAAATGTTTACTGGGAATAAACATTCAAGCCAGTTTCAATATGTGCAAGTTGGTTTTCATAACAATTTAGAAACACTGTTCGTTTAAAATTCCTCTCGGCTCAAAATGTGTTTTTCTTATTGTTACTTTATTTGAAATTTTGATTATGTGCAGGTTACTCTGCTTATGTAAATCTGAGGGGTCAGTATATGTGTATGTAGTCAAGGTTTTTGACCTCACAAAAGAAGTCTGGAATCCATTCAAAGTCCAATATGCAAGATACAAATGATGTGATGAGATGTCTAGTCAGTGTAGGTCATGATTCCCAATGGATCTAACCAGACTTATGTCACAGAAAATGTCCTGAAAGAATTATTTTTGGAAGAGAGTAGGAACCCTATTAATTGCATTTCATGCTTTTGTTCTTGTATCTCATTCATTTCAGGCCTACGTGTATGACATCCGTAGCAGCACCTACCTCCACAAACTTCAAAAACACTCAGACACAGTGCTCAGTGTGGCTTTTCACCCTGTCAAACCAGAGGTAAGTAACAACAGAACAATCTTATAATCTTATATAAATCAGTCTAATGTATCTACGTCTTTATAAGCTGTTGTTAAAAAAACAAAGGTAAGATGTGACATTCTAATGAAAATGTGTATTTTGTGAAATACACGTCATTTCCATTTCCAAAGTAAGTACACAGGATACAATGTAAATGCCTCAAGCATCTTGTGATAAATAAATAGAAACACTGGTGTGATTAAAAAGTTCATACTGCCTGGTTTAAAAATTATCAACCTTGATGATAATGACTTAGAGTCATTTGGTTGAACACATCTGGACCATCTCTTCTTGCTCTGCACTGTCAGTATTTGAAGAGAAGGTATGATATCCTCAGGCTGAGGTTACATAGCAAAGCTTATTGAGACCATTCCAAAGTTCAAGGTGTACTTGTGTATAGCATGTGCGTGTTTTTCAATAGGTATCATACACACCGCATAGGATGTTGAAATTACCAACAAATTATTCTCTATAAAAGTTTTACCACCCTAGAACTTCAGTGTGTATAAACCCAATGAAAATGCTGCACAAATACAAACACCACTGAAACAATAAGCCTTTTTTCTAGCGGTTAGCATCCTGGAACGTGACCATTTTTATCTAAAATGAATATCCCACAATCGCTCTGCGGTTGTAACCAGGGGTGGCCAGTTTATAGTCCAATCAGATAATGAGTACTGCTCTTCTGTGCCATAACCCTGTGGGATCAAGTGGCTTTGCTTTGTCTACTGTGCTGATCCAATTGTATGACTCTCTGACTGCAGGGTTGTGACTGGCTGCATAGTCCCACATTTCACAAAATCTGTACATGTTTGTGCTTATTCAGTTATAGAGTTGCTTCCTGGCTTTTCTTTTGACTCCTCATCAAATTCCTACTGGATTCCATACAGAGGCAGAAATCAATATTTATGGTGTGTGAGTGTCAGATGTCAACAGTGCTTTGTGGGCTTCAGTTTTTTGTTGTGATCTCTTTATTTCAGATTGCCTCCATAATAATTTTTTTTCTACTGTCAGTCTAAACTGGTACACATACATAGAAAGCGAGAGAGTGAAGGGAGACTCTCCAAAGAAAACCAGATAAATACCATTGACTTGAATTGCTGTTATGGGAGAATATGAAATCTAAGTTTAGAGTGCTATTTCATACAAGGATCCTTTCAGTGTCTCTTACAAAACTCTGGAGCATTTTAGAGAGAAACAATTCTCCTGGCTAATGTTTTTAGTGTTTTCATGGATTTCCTGTGGAACTGTTCAAAGCGAGTGGAATTGCAAAAGAAGCATTTTAAAATATAATATCACAATCTCTGCTAGACGCCTCATGAGACTTGTTGACTGTCTTTTTGACTCGAGGCACATGTTTCAAATCTACATGTCCATCTGTGATCCCACACAATGATACATTCAGATTTCGGAGTTTAAAAGTGGAAAGTTTGGTCCATAGCCATTAACTGGCTGAATTGCAGTGATCTGCAGAGTTTGAAGGCACACTTCATCAGTCAGAGTATGCTTGCTGCACATCGGTATTCTGCACATTCTGCTTTATTTGATGGGACATGCGGTCAAAGCAGAAACTCAAAAAAATTAAGAAATATTGGCACAAAAGACTGAGCCTTTATTGTATTTGAATAGATTAGAGAAAATGTGTATGATAAATTAGAATACAAATGTGAACATGTACTATAGTAGTATTACAGTAATACCATAACAAATTATTTCCACATGAAATTCTGGGCTTAATGCTTGATTTTTTTTTTACTCTTAAGTATTTAATTTTACAAAACAAATGATTGATGTACATTCTTCACTCAGTCATCAGGCTGGATCTTTTTTTCATGGCATCATCTCTTCTTAGACCGTACTGGTTCCAATTCTCCGATTTGTGTCACTGGCCTTCTGAGAATACAGAAACCTGCGAGGAGAGGTTATAAAATGCACAAATGCATGACAAAAGTTGGAGGACTCGCTAAATAAAGAACCATGACAAGTCTTCCCTCCGTGAAAATCAGCATGTCCACGTGGGACTATCTTGGTTCAAACAAGGTGAAAAGCTGGTATAAGAGTTACTGCATCTTGATGCTGACATGCACTGGAGCTGTGGCATCTAAATATTTAGTTAAGTACCAGATCTCAGCCTTGCGGATGAGGTTAGTCATTTTTGCCTGTTGAATTTTGGTGGAGTCCAGCATACTGAATTGCAGTTTCCTATCACATGTGTTCTGTATTGGCAAATCGTCTTCTGCAGTGTTTGTCAGGCAATTATCTCAATTCAGTTACCATACAGATGGGGGTATTCATGTGCATTCTTCACAGATCTTTTCAGGGTGGTTTCACAAAACCAGTCAGGGGAGGCAGTTTTCTCAGTTGTCAGTGGAGATGATGAATCTCTTGACATGCAAGCTTAGTAAATGTTATGATTCCATCCATAGAACTTTTATGACCACTCTTGGTAGTGATTCATTATTCATTCTTTGGTTCCTTAAGGCCCACTTACTAGCATTTTCCAAAATTTTTATCGGCAGATGTCGTTTGCTCACTTGTCGGGCAGATGGTTTGTTTTAAGCCTTAAGAAGCATGCTCACATAAATGTATGAGAAACTATTAATTATTGCTGAAATGACAATTGCCCCTCTAGACATACTTTGAGAGCTACAGAAAGCTTTGCTTCATATGAACTGAAAAGTGTTTCTTTCCTGTTGCTGAGGCAGTTCCAGTTCAGTTTATCTGACTGCAATTGATTGTGCATATCTTTCCTTATTTTTTTCGCTTTCTCTTTTTTTTGGCTAAAGAAGAGATGAATAAAAATGATTACAAGTTCAAGAAGTCCTGGGAAATAACTGTCTTAAAGTTATATGAGACCAAGGCCATGTGCTATAATGGTAACGTTGCTATATTTCCTGAGCCTGTGCTTTCTCCTATGAAAAATGTTGGCAAAAAGTGTCCCCAACCTGTGCTCACCTTGCTATTTAGCTACATTTAAGGTCCAGATGTTGTACATATTTACTGCTGTGAGAACCTTCTGATGCAAGACGCAGACAGATAATGCAATGCATATTTTCCACTCATTTTTCACTCATGTTTTCCGCCCTAATACTTAAAAGACCATCAAGCAGGCGGATCTACCTCTGGGGTTCATTCCCTCAGGTTGATTCCTGTACTTTAGTCTGTAATGAGAGGTCCCAGCTTTTATTGTCACTTCACTTTGTTGTCTTGTAAAACCTTGCAGGATTTCACATGGCATGCCTCTGTAAAGTCTTGGAAGCTCCTCTGTGTTGGACTTAAATGTAAGCCATAAAAGTGGACTTGCAAATTTGTCCAGAAGTATTTTCACACTTTAAAACAGAGTGTTGTTGCCTGTGCTAGTTGGACATACAGTGAGATTACATTGGAAGCAGGCAAATGAAGCTGTTTAGTGACTGAAAACCAACCAGTTGTACTGTATCTGCAGGTACCTCCCCCAAGGATTCTTCAATTTAAGAGCTTTGGGATAATAAGTAAAAGCAAGGAAGAATGTAGTAGCCAGAGGCAAAGCAAAAGTGACTTAGAGAAACAGGTTACTAGGTCAGTCTAAAGAAACAGACTTCATGACGCTCCGCTCTATTTGAGGTACTGAGATCTCTGTACTGTCTCATCCCAAGCTGCTGATAGGTCCAGTTACATCGTTCCACATCAGCAATGGAAATGTCTTCATATTATTTGCCAGATCTTGCATATTAGTGAAGATAAGTTATTTTAAAGGTCAGAAGACGTATCCTCTTGATAACCAATCTCCATTCTCATAATGCTCATGTTAATCTCCTGTATATTAATGTTTTGCCAAATTGAACTAGTTCTTCTTCAGCACCCCCTTTTTTGTGCAAGAAACTAAATTTTAATGACAATTTTATGGCTAAACAAAGATCAAACAAAAAAAAAATGAAGACTAGAGAGATTGGTGCTTTGCAATCTGTCAACTAAACCATAAGTCAATCTACCAAATATTACTTTATGACATACAATATGCAGTTTCTCTTGGTTTAAGTCACAAAAAGGATCTGGTCGTCGGTAACATTGCCTAAATGTCAAAGGCATTTTAAAAATCAAAGTGAGAAAATGAACAAACAATAGTTTAGTAGTCTGAAAAAAATGTCAAATTAGCAACTGTTTTTGGTTAAAAACATTCTCATATCAGCTTTCCAGCTGTGTAACGTGTTTTGTTTGTTTCAGTGGACGTACCCTTGAGCAAGACACTGAACCACCTGTTCAGTTTTTAAACGCATATGTGTGTGTTTGTTGGAACGGCCCACGAAATGAAAACCAAATTAGAACTGTTTTTATTTTAACAAAAGAGCCAGAATGAAATAGGGACTATGAAACACTGTCTTCTGTTTCAGTTTTTGGACTAAGTGAGGAGTTTCTGAACTCTTTCTCTCAAGTACTTTGGATCTCATTTGCACTTCATGTGTTGGAGTGAGTGCAGGACTGTGACCTCGTACTGACACAAGCAGCTGTCTGTAAAACTTAACACGTATTATCGTCCAATCGAAGATGAACAGCAAGTGAATCATCTCAGCGGCTTTCATGCTCAGGGCTACTCTTGTCTCCATATGTCAGCTTGTGTCATCTTTTCTCTTTGCAGGCAGGCAAAAAATGCAGCTGGTGTCCCAATAGACCGTTTTACTGTATCGTTTTATTTGTGGCCATGTGGTTAGTTATTTAAACTCCTTATCAGGGATGGACTGCGACATTAAGGAAGCCCTGGAGTTTGACACTTGGGTGCAGCACGGTGCAACCGACATGATTAAAGCTGTGATGATTACGTAATTTGTTCATTTGATCAATGGAAAAAATACCTGGTAACAAATCAGTTAATTGTTAAAATACTTTTGTTGCTGTTTCTGCTTTTCTCTGTTTTCTATTAAATTTAATTTAATCAGGGTAGAGTCTCTTGGTTGGACAAATCAAGACATTTAAAGACATCACCATGGACTTTGAAAAACTGGCATGGACATTTTCTGACAACTTCAATTATTGATTATTAATTTATAGTGAAAATAACTATAAGACACAGCTCACAACACTATGCACTTCCTGGCTGGGTTGTCTCAAAATCCAGACTGGGCCTTTGGGATATGACCGAAGGTAACCATGATGAGTTCACATAAAGCAAAGAGTCTGTGTTACCGTATATGATAATTTGACAAACAGAATGTCTATGCTTGAGAAAATGAAACCCCTAATTAACAAAACTGGGTAAAATACGTGTATATTTTTCATTCTCAATTCTTAGACGCTAGTGGTTTTCCTTTGGCACTGGGTAATACCTCTTTGGGAGGTGCCTTTGTGCAGGAAACACCATGTGCCACATACAGGCCAATATAACTGTGTACTGGTATCCTAGAAGTGGTAGTATCACAGACACCACTGAAGTCAGTTTTCATGTAGGATATGCAATATTTCTCTCCTTCCAGTTGAACAACAGTACTTACTCAGAGAGATTATGCAATGACAGATCCTAAATCACTAATTTTAGATTAGTTAATCACTAAATTAATCACTTTTCTGTCAAGCCACACAAGGAGTCCATCATTTTTTCAATCACAATAGAATCTTCACAGAAATGTTGGATATAAAATACACATACTTTTTTGGCTGACTTGATGCATTATGACAGTTTTTATTGATTAACTTAGCATTTGATAGCTATGGTGAGTAATACAGTGAATGGATGGGTCTTAACACAGTCTTAATTTACTTACTTAATTCCTAGCATGCAATAAAAGTAATAAATGATAATGCAGAAAACTTAAATAGGCAATAACTATAATAGTTCGAAGACAATTTTCTGTATGCATGAAATTAGTTTTACAATATACAATGTACCTGTTTGCCATTGCAAAAAACAAGTTCACTGGCAAAAAAGGGATGGGGTCCAACATGAAAAATGATGTAAAATACCCAAAAACTCAAAACATTCCAGCTGTCAACATGCTGATGCTCTGACCCAAGAGGGCCCTGTAGTCATTATTACACTATTTCATGATTACACAAGTAGTCAGTATTCTTGGGTTGGCCCATACCCATCTTTGAACTCAGGCTTGATTTTGATCTCAACTGTGTGACTGTCAAGTTTTGTTACAGTGTCGTACCTGGTTGTGACCCTGTTGCTTTGAAAAAAACAGTCCACAGACATCCAGAAAGACAGTCAGGCTAGTCTCACATAGTCAGACCTTTCTTCACAGCACCATGTCAACAATAGAGAATAGCTGCACCCAAAAATGTTCCACAATAAGCCGAAAGAAAAACGCTCTGGCTCGTTTGTATTTCTTTTAACCAATCACAGTTGTCTTGGGCGGCCCTAAGCCCAGGATGCAGTAACAGTGCCCCTGCAAAACAGGCAAAAC
Source organism: Dascyllus trimaculatus (assembly GCA_024666655.1). Taxonomy (NCBI): domain Eukaryota; kingdom Metazoa; phylum Chordata; class Actinopteri; family Pomacentridae; genus Dascyllus; species Dascyllus trimaculatus. The sequence goes on along the minus strand of CM045464.1, from coordinate 21,221,370 downwards.
AGACAAAATGATCTCCCAAGTGGAAAACAATACCAGCCCCTGGTAAAAAATAATTATAGTTTGCAGTGACACAATATAGCCATGGAGGGTCTGAGCATTTAAGAACAATGAAGCTCTTTCAAAGGTCAGGTATAAGTAGAAATGTGTATTGTTACAGTGCCTGCCAGTGCGGCTTCCCTCAGTCCAACAGGTTTGATAGTTTTTGACTGTGTTTAAGTTCACTGGGCGTTCTGAACATTGAAGAATGTGCAGATTAGCAGTCCTCTGCTCCTCAGACCTTTTCGTAGTACTTTATCTCTTGGTTTCCTCTTTGCCTGACCCCGGGGAGACTTCTTACTGTAGTGGCCAGACAGCAAATACAGAGATGGACTCTGTCTGCTCCAGAATGTCACATCAGAGTGAGACACAGACTGAGCAGAGACGGCCTCCCTGAAATCAACTGGCCTGTGTTCAGCACAGCTGGAACTGCAATGAACAGGAAGTTGCCAAGTCACAAGAGGCATTTTTAAGTATCAAAACCCTTCACACATAGTAGACGGAATTTTCTAAGTTGGCTGCAGTGTTGGTTAAAAATGCTGCCCTTCCTATCCCTGAATACCCAGAACATAATGGACATAGATATGCAGATTTGCATTTACACAATTATTAATAACACAAATGATATCTTTAATAACCAAAACTTGCATGGGGGTTTGTGATGGAACACTTTAATGCACATCAAATTGATATCTATTGTATTATTTATACGTAGGATAGAAAGCAAGCATATTCTATTTAAAGATTCTGAGGTGCTGGTATTACAGGCTGGCTGGTTGCTTTTATTTCCAGTCTTTATGCTAAGCTAAGCTAACTTGCTGCTGACACCAGCTACATACTTATCATACAGATATGAGCCCCATCAATCATCTCATTCACAAGCACAAACACATGGAGAGCATGATTCCTTATATTCATGCACATGGGCCTATCCGTGTCTTCGTATATAAATGATTGATAGGAGGTTAAAAAGATCTCAGTGTGATCATATACATACATATAAGCTGCTACCAATTTATCACCACAAGCAACAGACTATACATTTCTTTTATTGACCCAATGTCGATATAAACTCGTCACAGAAATAACCGTGGTGACCGTCTGCTCCTTTTCCCATCCCTCATATCTTCCTTCCCCTCTCAGCATGTTCAGTACAGAACATCTTGGTATGCTGGCATAGGTGAAGTTTGTGCTCTGCGAGTGATGTATGATATCCTTTGGGAAGGAAAACACATTTATCACCATATTATCAAAGCCTTAACTTTTGTTCATACCAGACAGACAATTTCTGCTATCCAGAATGTCAATATTTCAGTGTTAGGTGTTCACCATTGAAAATCTAATCCACATTGCATTTTTAATCATCTTTTTCATTCTTGCTTTGAAGTATTGATTTGTGGTATTTTTGTGGTATTGAGCCAACTTGCCCGACAAGAACTTAGATTATGTAACATGCGTGATGAACCATCTAAAATGTTTTGAGACTTCGATACACTAAGCATGAAAACAAAAATCACAAAAGAAGTAGAAGAAGAAGCCCACGTTTTCAACATAATTTCTCATGCATGAGCCAGGTATTTGAGATTATCACAGGCCATGTTAAAAAAGAGAGAAAGGTGTATAACATGTCTGTGTACGACTTGAAAACCTGCAGTATATAGCAACAGTTTCACGGCTGCATAAGGATGTCTGACATGGCAAATAAATCTTTTAACTGAAATCAGACTCATAAAAACTGCGTTTCTTAGAAGTGGGGTTTTGAAGAAAACCAAATAACTCACTTGCTCTGGCCCACCATGACCCCATTCTGTATGTCTACAGTGAGTCAACTCGTAACAACTTCTGACTTCTGACCATGAAGGTCACCCAAAACCTTCAGTCCTCATCATTTTTGCTTTTTCAGCTTAATTAGACAAAGGTTGAAGGTTGCAGAGATGGAATGCATTGGATTACAGTTTGCTACAAGTGTAAACTTTGGTTTTAACTCTACACTGCATGTTTACATGAGAGTTTTACCTTGGTGATAATGGTTTTGAATGACAGTTGACAAAGAGAGCTGCAGTTGCTAATGGCGCTGCTCTCTGACCCTCTTAAGTTTTAAGTAGCTTCTTTAGCAGTCGCGGGGGCAGGACCCAGACAGCTTGGCTATTGTTGATTAAGGTCACTGAGTAAGAGGCTGTGGTGAAAGAAGACTCTTAAACATGGAAGAGATAGTGAAATGAGCTGTCAAGCTATCACTAGAACAACACATGCTTTTGTAGACTTAATGTGTTCTTGCTTGCTGGGATGCCTTTCTGAAAAAAAAAAACACTCGTCTTTGGGCATCGCACACACTTCCTCTGTGTCTGTAGGAGAGAGACTGCAACTTTCACTCGTCAATGTAAGATTAAATCCATCCCGGTTTAGTATGTTTGAGTCATCCAACCTCAGCTTTGTGACTCCCAGCACAGGCATCTGCTTACTGGTAAACGATTAGTTCTTCTGCTCAGAACTGCTTTAGTTCATGGGAAAAATGCTCTATTGTTGTACTAAATGTGGTTCTTGTCACTGCTTGGCAAATGTGTTGTTTTCCGAAGTTCCTGTTGTTAATATACTTGAAAAAATATTCTGTTTTTACAACCACTTAACATCTCTAGAATAACCATAAATGATAATGATCAAAGCATATACATTCACCCAAGCATCCCTCTTGCAATTTGTCGTGTTTTCTTCACTTGTCATCATCTAGGATTTAGGAACTGCTTTAAGACTTTGAAGTGGATTTGAAATGGTTTCGCATATGCTTGAAAACAAAATGAAAAGATAGCCATTTGAGAATTTCTTGAATTATGATTTTCCTGTCATATCATATATTCTGTTTTGAGCAGCTGCAGCTATGAGTATGTTTCGTAAGCCTCGTTCTGAACCTCCAGTAGAGACTTTCCCAGTGCTATTGCTGCTGATTGGGTGTCAAAGTGTTGAGGTAATGCTTCCTCACCCTCATCTGTTCTGCTGGCCGATAGGAAGAGATGAGATAATGCACACTTCTCACTAAGAAGTTAACTCTAGAACCGATTGTCATCTGTGCTTGGCTGTGTGCGGCATCCACATGTTGGTTAGAGTCTGGTGTGTGTGTGTGTGTGTGTGTGTGTGTGTGTGTGTGTGTGTGTGTGTGTGTGTGTGTGTGTGTGTGTGTGTGTGTGTGTGTGTGTGTGTGTGCGCGCGTGTGCGTGTGTGTGTGTGTGTGTGTGTGTGTGTGTGTGTGTGTGTGTTTGGGTGTGGACTGTTAGTTTATTGATGTGTGGGTGCCTTATTAATCTGTAAACAGCTGACTCACCACGACTAGCACTGGCAGAAACCTCGATCCCCACGTATGATAAAACAAAGTTATATAACAGAGTTTAGGCCAGGCCACTTCATGTTTTTCATGACAAATGGCAGGTATGGAAAATTAAGAATTTAAAAGGGAAACACAATATGGACCTCAGCAGTGCTCGTCTTCTCTAGGAAAGCAGGTGTGCTGTTATGCAACTTGGTCCTCTAAAAGGAGATGGGTAAAAAAGAGAATGATGTGTGACACAGTTCCCGAGAAAGATCTTCCACAAGCGTAAAAGCTGAACATGATGTCATTCTTTTTCTCTGTCTCTCTTAGCTGCTGACTGGAACCCTGGATGGGAAGCTCAGACTGTTTCAGTCCAGTAGTGGGTCTCGTTTGTCTCGTGACACTAGTGCTGCTGGGCACAGTGTCCCCAACATGACTGCATAACGACAGCTGGCTCCTGCGAAGACCATTCTGGTTTCATTAAGACGTTTCCAACCCACTTGCTGAGATTTCACTGGGAAAGGAGAACCTAAGAATTTCTTTTTCTTTTTTTCTTTTTTTGCTGTTGGTCTGACGAAGATCATAAACAGAAATTTTTTCTACAGCTGCTCTTCAAATTGCAAAAGAAACTGCCCATTTCAGGTCACTCACCTTTGTTAAAATCTCTGTATATACTGTTTTTTTTCTGCCTGAGACTAAGGAACATCAGTGTTTTGCGTGATTGCCTCTCACTAGATTAATTTAACTTCATTAGAGTGATTCAATATTTACTTAGTTACAGATAATTGCCACCAACTTTGCCAAAAACAACTGTATTAGCCCTTATTTCCATCTGCTTTCTGGACAGTCAAGCATCACATTTAGTTTGTTCGGTATGTGGAACAGATGTACTTATATATCACTGACTGTGGCCGCTACTTAGCAGATCAGCACGTAGAGCTATGACATCAACTGGGTGCAACCTCTTTGGCTGCCAGACACACAGATGCTCCTACTGTTCATACTGACACACCCGACCACATTGTTTTAGCTGTACATTTACTCTTTACTACCTTAGTCACGACAATATGTCAGCTGCACTGATATGTGATAGAGTAGAATGCAATCTCACAAATTAAAATATTTCAGTAAAGAACTATGTTTGCAGATGTGTGTATAAATAAATTGTTGCATCCTGATTATTTTAAATTTTTATTATTAATGATCTCCCATTATGTTTTTCTGATCATTGTGTTATATGCCAGTGATACTGTTACGTATATATATAGAGAGAGAGTTGAGTTCTGTCTCATGCCAGAAATCCAGTTCTCTGATTTTCATTTGCAGTGACCTATAGCTGATATACTAAAATTAATTTATACTCCCACTTACTGCAAGATTACAGTTAATTAGTATGAAACAGTTTTAAAATGCATTCATTATAATTACAATTATCCATATTCTTCAAAACAACTCTTTGCCCCATGTAATAAAAATGATTCACTAAGAGGCTCTGATCAGCTCCTCTTTACAGTCTCCTTGGTTAAAATAGCTTATGTTCTATTGGTTAATTCTGATTAGAATAATGTGTCTGTACATATTTTTTGTGTCTTCATTTCCAAAATTTCTAAAAAACACTCCCACACACTGTCTAACTTATGACTTTGTACAAAGAGAAGCCATCTTAAATAGGGAGTAGCTGCAACTCTGCAACCAATGAATATAGTACTCTAGGAAGGCAAGAATTACAAAGCGTCATTCCACCACATGACAACTTCAATAACATACAGAATGTAAAAGTCATATATATGTATATATATATATATATCACAAAACTCTTAACACAGAATGGGTAAAATCCACGGATATGAATACCTAAAACCCCAAAGGGCCACTAATTCTCAGTAAAACCTGGACAGGTTGCGTAAGTGGATGAATAAAGCAGATGACATGAAACATAGCAAAGAGGAAATGTAAACATCAATAATAAATCCTCTCTGTAATAAATTTACTCAAAGCCCTCTCCTGTACAGTATATAAATACAGTCAGCAACTAATCCTCCAGAATCCATGCAATGAAATAGATGTGCAAAGAGTTCCTTTGTCTTGTGTTGTCTTGTCACTGGGCAGATTTAAAACCATTTCTTTTGGATCTTTAAGCCTAGTTTTTGTTTTCAGGATTGCTCTCACAAGAAAGGGAAATTTGAGTATTAAATACAAAAACTGACAATTAACATTTTTCTTTTTTTCTTTTTTGCTATCATGTCAACAGTTCTATTTGTAATAATAATAAAATAACTTCTGTAGAGTACCAGCCACAACATTAAAACCACTAACAGGTGGAGTCTGTAACATTGATCCTCTCATTACAATGCAGTTTTTTTCCTTTGAAGCCATGGATCCTGGCATTTATATGGATGTAGCTTAGAAACGCACCACCAACCTAAATGTTGTTGCAGACCAAGCACAGCCCAATGGCACACTAGTACAGTACACCACAAAAATTGCTCATAAACAGCTCTAATAGCAGCACAAAGCGGTTGAAACTGCCTCCAAATTCCCTTAGTTCTCAATTGATCATCCAAAGGGTGTGCCACAACCTACAGTGGCCCCACCCCGCCACCTGCAGGAACCAAAGGATCCGCCACCAACATCCCATTGCCAGACCACTGGACACCCCAAGAGGTCCTGTATCAATACCCTGAAGGATCAGAGGTGTTTTGGGTGCACAAAGGGAACCTACACAACAGCTTACAAGGCAGTAGGTTTTAATGTTGTGGCTGATCAGTGTATACTGTTCTCTCAGGTTCACTGGTATGCTTTTTTCCTGCCTCAAGTTACATAACAAAGTTGATACCTATATTTCCTGGTAACAGTTCACTGACATTTTATTTTCCTTAGAAGTCAGGTCACACTCCTGCTTTTTTTCCTCTAGAGAAACTCTTACTATCTCCTGCTATGCTGCCATTATCAATGCCAACATGTTATAGCTGTCAACTCAGTCTTCGAGGAGGCTGGAGGGGAACTCTGCCTATCTGGAGTGGAGTGAAATTTCAAGCGTCACTCATCTCCCGTCCATTAGGAAAAGATATTGTATTTGACGCATTATGTGATGCTGATGTTGATGTTAGAATGATAAATCCACTGATAGGCTGCCTGCTTTTAACTCCCTCAGACAGATGTGAATTTTCAGAGGACCGCTCATCTCTCCTTTGTCTCCTGTCCAATATCCTGCATTTGATTTACTCCGTCTCTTTGGACTGCGTGCTTTAATTGATACCAAGGCAGGCTGCCTGTGAGGATTGTTCTCTGTGCTCGACCAGCCACAAGCAGGCCATGAAATATAGCTTTGAAGTTGCACAATATCAGCTGCCAGATTTCCTATCAAAAACTGAAGTTATGCTTTAAGGAAAGCAGGACTGAGGCTGCTTTGGATTTATGGGGTGGTACCTACTGTTTTGTCATGCACCACATTTTGTATGTACTTGTGCGTGTTTTTATGCCACAGAGATAGGTATGTACTGGCAAGGTTGAGTCGACCCTGTCATGGTGAGCTTTAGTGTTCCTGCAAGCAGCGAAGAGTTTCTACTGGAGCAAAGAGTAATAAATTGTCTTTGGAGTAAATTTATGTCGGCATGTTCTTTCTCCATTCGTGCACTGCTGTGTGTGTTAGGAGTTATTATCTTTTGAATGAATTAACCTGCTACACGCTATTGAGTGAGCACACTTTCCCAAACAAAAGTAATATATTGCTGTACGCACACATTCCTTGTCTGTGTGAGGTCATTTTGGGTGCACTCCCTGCATTGATCTCACCAGTAAAGAATGACGTGTTTATACTTGAAAATAAAAGTTCTTGCAAGGATTTCAAGGACAGCCACACCCGTACGCCATGATGCATTGTGGTCCAAAGTTTGATGTCTTGCAATGCTTTGTCATTCAATTTGACAGAAAGAAGAACTCTATCTGCTTTCAACTTTTCTTAGAACTGGGACACTGGATGTACGACAGCCCTGAACAGAGCAAAGTGTCACGCTGGGGGAATGTACAACTCTGGATACAAAATCAAGACATTCATTTTGCATCACAGCATCATCTACAACTCAAGTAGACAGTTGTTTGTGCCTGTGAAGTGGTTTGGTCCTCCACTGGCTCTCTGGTCTCTGACTTGGCCTAAGCTCTGAATGCAAGGCCTTCACTTTTCCTCAGGATATACATCATGAGCCACGTGCAGTTTAATGATCCCCCGAAGACTTCTGAGGATCTCTGCTCTTTTGTTTTCATGCACTCAAAGCGAAGGGAGTGGAGTATTTGTGCACATGTCAAAAACTGTTGTCATGCAGTTGTGACTCATCGGAGTCTTAAGCAAAGCTGTACTAAATAACGTCCATCCATCCATTTTCTATACACCGCTTAATCCTCTGTAGGGTCGTGGGGGGGCTGGAGCCTATCCTAGCTAAATAACATACGATGCACAACAAACACTTTAAAGCCAATCTGATGAACAGTAAAGATGCTCTTTGTCTTGTGTATTATGTGCTTTGCTAGGTTTTATCTGTGATTGCTGGATCATAAAACTGATTCAGCTTGTAGGCAGTCTGCTTGATGAGAGCTTTAAAATGCTGCACTAATGCCTGGATCAGACTATGTGATATTAGCCCTGCTGTGGTCTGCTGTAGAAAAAGAATAGGACATTAGTAGCAATGAGGAGCGTGGTTCCAGCAATTGCTTGTTTTATCCTATTTTGTGTATTATATTTGAAGCCAGCAGAGACAGTATCTGGGATACTTCAAAATGTCCTAACAGTCCCAAAAACTAGCATGGGAAAGTTTTTAGTTTTCTCTTGTCATAGTTAATAACTTTGTTGTGAGGCATGATTGTTAATTCACACGTCAGAATAGTGAAGCAAAAGAGATATTGTTGGCTGTTAGTGCTGTAAGGTGAAACAGTGAAGTCAGTCCTTGCATGGCACCTTCTTTCTGATCTCCAGTGTACTTTGCATGAGACCTGAAAGTCAACCAACTATGATTGGTCAGTATCCAACATATAGTCTCCTATCATTCAGCTGTCCTATGAAAATTTATCACTTTTTGATCATCTAGCTCAGTGGTTCTCAACTGGTGGGTCCCGGCGAAGCCATTTTTAGAGGGTCGCAGAAGCATGTCCCCCCAAAAAGTAGTGGTATAAAGTCTTTTATTTTAAAGGAAGTGTTTCTTATGACACTGTTTGCTTTCAATAGCAGGATATTTAGTGGTGGTGACACCAATAGTTGCCCACTATTAACCTCTTGATTTGGCTCTGCCAGCTTATTGGAGAAATTATGCTAAAAATGTGCCAGAAATAAACCAAAATATGTTCCTAATCTGTCAGAATTGGCCAAAATAGACCCAAAAACTTAGTAAAAAAGTCCAAATATACCAAAATGAGCAAAAAAAAAAGCCAAAATTTCCCTGTGTTGTATCAAAATGCATTGAGACTATACCCAAATAGATCTTAATTTGTTAACAGGAACAGCAAACTTCAAAAATTTGGGTCGCGAATGATATTAATAGAGACATAGTGGGTCCTGAGGCTGGACCAGTTGAGAACCACTGATCTAGCTCACGTAATGAGAATTTTAAAAGGCAAAAAAGTGACATAGTCTGATCTGCCGCTTACATTTTGGCGAAATGTAGAAACATTTACTCATGTACTATACTTACCAAGAGTCATTCTGCATAATATATCATATGTATGTGCTTTTTTTTAACCACTGATACTCTTGTAGTTTCAAAATCAGAACCATTAGTTTGCTTAAAAGACTGTCTGGTCCTTCAGCATCAGCTGCAGGAGCCACAGGAGCCAAAAAAGAACTAAATGCAGAAAGTCAAACATGGTCCAAAGAAAAACAGCACTGTGTATGACCTAAAAGAAACCTTTAAAACAACTGCACATCTGTCTATATCAGTTAACAGGGAGATAAAGGAACCACTGAATAGATGACCTACATTTCCCTCTTATCAATATCAGTTTAAAGTTTTAAAGAAAATGCACAAATGTTAGCCACCCTGTGCTTCTCCCTATGTGGTCTACGAATTACACAGAGGAACACGCTTTAATAGGTGCTCCACATGTCCCTGTGTTAAGTAACTATTTCTGACTGGAGAATACAAGTTAAAAAATGAAGGTGAATGATAAGCTGGAGGGTTACTAGTAAATACTGGTGAAATATCCAGATGGAGCCACACAGGAAGACACACAGGGAAATCAGCGTCTCTGTACTTGACTCTGTCCCGAGCAGTTCTAGGCTGCTGTGTGCAGACGACGACGGAAATACAGATTAGTAGCAGATGGTGTCATCCAGGGTACAAGGCATAAACATTCGAGTGCTTAACACTCCGATAAATCAACACAAGACCCTTGTGGAGTTAGCGGGAAAATGGGGAAAACAGGAGCACGTAACACAAGGTGCCAGATCACTGAACGAAACTGTGGCCACTAAGGAACGCTGTCGAGCTTCTAGAATCACTGCAAATACCATTTCTTTGAATAAAAACTTTGATCTTTGCAAATTGAAAAATAATATAAAACGCTACGTTTGCTCCAGAGAGTCCTGACCAAGTTCTCTTTAGCAAATGCCCATCAAAGTCACACACCGATCAGCCACAACATTAAGCCACATCTTTATTATTGTGTGGGTTTCCCGTCAAAACAGCTCTGACTTGTCATGGTATAGACACCAGACCTGTGTTTGGCACCAGGACGCTGGCGGTAGAATCTTTGGTTCCTGTGGGTTGCGGCGTGGAACCTCCATGGATATGACTCGTTCCAGTGCATCCCACAGATGCTCAATCAGATTGGGATCTAGGGAGTTTGGAAACCGGGTCAATGCCTTTGGCTCTTTGTAATGTTTCTTGAACTGTTGCTGAGCAGTTCTTGCCATGTGGCAGGATGCTTTGTCTTTCTGGAGGAGGACACTAGTCAAAGGAGTGTTGTTGCCATTGTTGTGCTTGGTCTGCAACAGAGTTAAGGTGGATGATACAGGTTAAAGTATCATCCACATGGTTGCCAAAACCCAAAGTTTGCCAGAAGAACATTGCATAATGGGATGATTAATAGTATTAACTTTTTTTGAACTTGCAATGTTGTAACTGACCGGTGTAAATGAGTGCTAACAAATGCTGCACGATAAGATTTTTACTGCAGAAAAGGTTGCGCAAAGATTTCATTTTATCCCTAAAAAGAGCGAGTTCACCAAGTGCACAGTCTTTCCTCAAGGTCTTCATACGGTTAAGACACTCCGTCAGCTCCATTAAGCCAAGGTGCAGGGGTGAGATAAGATGATAGTTTGGCATATGAGTATAAACCATCAAGTCTCTGCACATTTCTCAGATTCACTAACTCACCCTGTCAACCTAAACTCCAACCTTTGACTGAACAAATATAGCTTTCTAACATCAACCTCCACCATTAGTAAATTCCTTTCTTTTTATGACTGAATTTATATCCTCAAAGAGGCAATTTTATGTTTTCCGCTTTAATCATGTTAAACTAAGCTGGGGAATTAACAGCACGTGTTAAAGCTCCCCTTAAGTGTATGGATGTGATTGGTATTTATGTCTCCGTATGTTGCTTGTTAATCTTTCTGTTTTCGATTTTTGATATTACTGTTGTTACACAAAACTTAACATTGATTCTTAATCTTCTAATTTTGCCATAAAATGAACAAAAAAGCTTTGAAGAGAATGATGTGATCAAAGTTACTGCTCAAGATTAGAGTGCTGGCAATGCTTGAAATCACTTCAGGTGAACAATATAAAACTATGTGTTATGTTGTACTTGAACTTAGCTTTCAGGTTGTGTGGTTGCCAACTACCCATGGCTATCACCTGGCTGGCTAACTTAAACATGAGACATAACCTTGTACGTGGCATTTCTCCATTTCATGCCATGCCAGGTTTTCATATCCTCAAATGAACTCCAGTTCAGCAGCAAGGAAAATGTCTCAAAATCTAATTTGCAACACTGAATGCAACACTGACTATTGCAGGAAACCATGGCTGCGTCACACTAATTTACACTGAATGCTTGAAACTTTTGGTGTAGAGACAGGCACAAGAAGCCAGCTACAAAACCTGGAGTTAATAATCAGCAGGAAATTCTCCTGTGGAACATAACATTCCTGCTAACTGCACCTATCCTCAGTGTGTTTTCAATGATTATGCTATTGTTTTAAAATCCAACATGCAGTGCATTCTCCTCTCGACTCAGGTGCTTTTTTTTTATACCTGTGCCAATAAGCAAAGTATTATCCAGTTTAAAATAACATAAGTTATGGCTCCAATTCATAGGAATTTCTGCCTTTAAACAATAAGTCTGATAATATTCAATGTATTAATCTTATTATCGACAAAGCCTGTGAAAAGACAAACATAATAAAAAACTAATCTTACTAACAATTGGATTATATATGCAATTGTTGTACATCGTGACAAGGATAAAAAAGTAAGAGAAACTTAAGCAGAAATGGGCCAATCTTTTAAACCTGCCATCCCAAATTAGATGTACAACTTGCATCAAGATATGCATTGTTTTCTGGGCATAAAATATTTCAGGATGTGCAGTGTTTAGTATCCAATATTTGTCCTGGATAATTGTATAAGAAGTGCTTTAATGTTTTGCTTAAACCTCCAGTAGTAGACTTTCTTTGCCACTAGGTGTCAGTGCAACAACCTGTAAAAAAACCACTGACGAATTGTACAAATAATAAGATGTAGTCATCTGCAAACAGTTGGTTACTGGCATAGCTAATGGGCAAAGAGCCATATCTGCAACCTTCTAGAAGGTTCTATGTTATATGTTTCTGTTATTGTAATCAGTCTTTTTTAGCTCTGCTTTGGTCTCCACACACTTCTCAGGGAAATATGTGTATCTTCAAAATGCTTCATTAGATTCATCAGCTAGTCACTAACTTTTCTTTACCTTTATCCAAGCTTTTGCTAGAACTTCTGAATGCTACAGCTGGAAACAGGATTGATAACTGCATTGAAACCTATGGAAGTATCAAACTGTAGCAATGAAAACAACAAGCTTAAAGACACTAAAATACTTTGTAGCACTGACTGGACCTGCAGAATGGAGTAATAAGTCTCAATATTCCTGTTACTAATAGGAACCATTTATACATTGCCAGTAGGTATTGGATTCATTGGTTATTAAGAAATATTTGTTAAAAACTGTGGAATTTAAGGTTAAAGCTCAAAGCTAAATGCAGTCAAATATACCAATAAAGGCATTTTGACCCATGTTAGCTTAACACAGCTTTACATATGCAGCATTATAAGAGTGTTAGTTGAGGTAAAGATTATTTTAAATGCTGTTTTTAAATGTCTTGGAAACAATTCACTATATAAAAGTATTTTATTTAAATCTAAAGTAACTTCAAGCTATTATTGTCAAACAATTATAGTGGTACAAAAAGTACAATATGTAACAATATCTTGGAAATCTGTAGGACAGTACAAATATAAAGTATCATAAAATGGAAGTCCTGAAGTGAAGCACAAGTACCTCAAAACTGTCCTTCAGTAAATGTATGTCATTAGTTTCTAGCACTGTTGCAGGGAGCTTTAGTCTAGAATAGATGTTGTACTTTTCAGGATTTTTAATTTTACCATAAACTGTTTAGTTCACCTCTGTGAGCCACAACAATGTAGGATGAGTCTGTAAAGGCTGCGGAGCTTCAGTTATGCTGCAGCACCTTCTGTGCCCAGGGACCCAAGGCCAGAGCTCCTCCTCCTCCTCCTCCTCCTCCTCCTCCTCCTCCTCTCCACTAAAGAGATCTCACTCTCACTTTGTTCTCTCTTTCTCTCTCACACACACAGCAGTCTTCATGGTGCTTGTGTTTACTGTCCATACACATCAATCTTTCATTCTGGGCTCTTGCGTTGTTGTTCCCTCCAGATTTCTTAGTCATACTTGCACACGTTTTCGGTAAAATGAACCCAGTTCTTAAGCGCTTATAAATTTGCTCAATATATCTTACTGGTCCGCCATAACTCTGCACAGCACCAAAAGGAAAATGGGAATCTGGAAGTCATTAGCAAATGATTGCATCTCAAAAATGAAAATGCAACTGTGAGAAAAGAGGTTGGAGGCATAATGGGGATTGTTCTTATGTAATCACCAACCCATTAACCCAAATGAAGGTAAGTATGAGTAAATGTAGGGAAACACTGCTATTACTAGTACTTCCTTCCACTTTATACTGTATCCCATATTTGTTTGAAGTTCAGAGCTCAACCCCAACATTGTTATTTCTGACCTGCAATTTAAGGACACTTTGCTTGTGTTCAGGTCCGGCAGTTCAAATACACATCTGGGAATAAGTCTTAGCCCACTGACTCGAATGAGGCCTCATTACATCACGCTGACAAGCAACGCTGCATAAAAGCTGGCAGTGTTTGCCCCTCGCAAAACATGTGCAGCCAACAGGCAATTAACGGGGTCCTCACCGCCTGCCGTCCTCCGACTGTCCTGCAGGCAACAAAGGAAGTAAACAAGATTCCCTCTGTTCATCCTTCCGCTGAGGATGCTGGCTGAGCACACAAACAAAGGAGCTGGCAGGCCCACCTTTTGAGGAGAATTATCTGATTTTTCTCCTTGTTGCAACAACAACTTCTAAAGTCACCCTAATTCTGTTATGATCCCAGGCATAAAATCACCCAGGAAATATTCTGTTGTGTTGAATTTCAAAATCGCGTATCAACAAATCCCACCCACAGAGGTCACACATAAATCTTTGAGAGGAGAACAAGTCAAACATTGACTATTCCACTTTGATGTAATGCCTGGGCTAAGCCAAGGTATGTGAACCATTTTTATATGAAAACTGGAATTAGCCGCTTTGAAAGCAAACATGTGGTGTCCTAGAAACAGTTCTTTGTAGCCTCTTCTTGTATTATTATATTGCATGCTTTGCTCATTCTGCTCCTCCAGCAGATCACTGTAAAATCCTTGATGAAAGTCAAAGCTCCTTTTGAATTTCTCAGTTTCTTGAAAGTGCAGGAGGACTAGTGGACATGATCAAGGGCCTGTCAGGAGCACAGTTAGAATTTCCTTCAAGGCCAGAAAGTCAAACTAGAAGTCTTGCAATGTTTTGCGATTTAATGATTAATGGTGTGTACAGATCGGCTTGAATGTTTTCCACAGTTTTCTTGCTCCCCCGTTGACTTCTCAATTGCCTCACAAAACCTATGAGAACAACTCATGGGGCTCTGTTCTTTAAAAAGAGCCCCCTGTCAAGTGACTCAGATGTTGTAAATCACTACCTGTAACAATTCATCTCAGCATGAGAGGAAGTGCTTTGTGTGCCCTGTTGGAAATAAGATCGGGACTTCTAGATTTTTAGACACAACTTTGTGGAGATATTTCAGGAGGTCAAGTGATATTAATGTGATCATAGTGTCATTTTATATGTAATGCAAGAACCTATGAGACTCAGGTGTTTCAAATGGCATCACATGAGCCAATAAATTCTGGCTTTTGTCTTGAAAAATGTAAAAATTAACAAAAAAAAACCCATCTTTGAACCTTGTTAACATGTCTATATGGTGTTTATATGCCAGAAAACACATCATGAGCAAAACAAAGACATGCCACAACAGATCATTTGTGCCTTCAAACTACGGCATGCTAATGACAGTCTCAAAAACACAGATGCAGACTTTCAGGGTTTCATGTGTCACAAACCAAAGGAACCAATCCTGTCAGCCAGTGGGGTGGAGCTTTCTGTATCGTTATTCTTCTTCAGAATCAGTTTCTGGTTTGAATGCGTATGGCTGAATTGCTCTAACATTACAACTCTCGATTGTGTAGCATAGTTTTATGGTGTTTGAGCAGAGTCATTGGTGAGCTGGTGTGCTTGAGCTGCAGTGAGCCGGTAGTAAAAAAAAAAAAAAAGGAGGGGACTTATTAGATCTGCACATTCTAGAGGAAGCAACAGTTTAGAGTTACATCTAAGCAATTTTAAGGCAGGAAGGGACTATTTTCATGGACGTATTCTAAATTGTAACTTCTGACACACAGGAGTGAGGTTTCACGGGGTTAATTAACGACCAGGGAGCCGCCTCAAAAGCTTATTTTGCTAGTGAACATCTATTTCTGCACAAGACTTTTCTCAGTTTTCAGCTGTCTGCAGCCCGAAGCAGTTGATTGGTGGTTGCTGTGATGTGGCCTCATACATTAGCTATAAAGCATAAACTTTGTCACCATGTCAAGAAGGAAGGTACATTCTGTCTAAAGTTTGCACAGAGAAAATAAGCTACAGCACGCAAGTGTTTAAACTGAGGCAAGAGACAAAAACAAATGAAGTCAGTGACAGTGAAATGTGACTGACCTGGGCTTGGCAGAGGAAGCAATAAACATTTTGACAGTGAAAGCTGCTATTTTCAGAAGTCTTGAGAAAATCATCTCCACTTTTTTATGCTCTTTTAGGCAGCCTATTGATCAGCAAAGCTGATCCTCCCTGACAATACTAATATACCGATCAGCCACAACATTATGACTCCTGGCAGGTGAAGTGAATAACATTGATCATATTGGTACTATGTGCTGTTCTGCTGGAAAACCTTGGACTTTGGCATCCATGTTGATGAGACTTAGACACCCAAATAAACATTTTCCCAAAACAAGCACACTCCCTCATGCAAATGGAAATCCCAAATGTCACTGGCCTACCCCCACAGGAAAATGCACCCCACCATATGGCAAAAACATCAAACAATCAGGAACATGTTGAGGAACATGACATTGACTCAACATGTTGATTTGACCTCCAAACTTCCTACATCCCATTCTGATCAAGCATCAACAGGATGCAGGGGAACAAGTTTGATTGACAGAGGCCCTGCTGCACAAGCCAGAACACCCAAAGGATCCACTGCCAATGTCCTGGTTCCAGACCCCATAGGACACCCTGAGAGGTCTTCTTGTCCATGCCCAATGGTTTAGAGTATTTTTGAACACATAAGGGGGACCAACACAATATTAGTCAGGTGGTCATAATGTTATGCCTGATTGGTGTATGTTTAGCAAGCAGCAAACACTACTGGCACAAGTGTGTTAGCAAGTATGACATATATAATGTTTGTGCTGCACACATGCATGTTTATGATTGAACAATACTTGCAAGTAAGTTGTGGGGATGCATGCACGTGTCACCAGTGTGCCACGTACTCACCGTTTACACATAAGATGCTACATGAATGACAGCATTGATTTGAGATGCTACTAATGATAATGCTGAAATCCACATATTTGAAATGGAGAAGGGAACAACCACAATGGCTGTGGCGCAATAAAGATTCATTTGATTCCACTGCCATAACCACAAGCAAACACACCACTAACTATTATGGTAAGTGAAGGGAACAGTAAATACCTAATGATGACAGTAACTGCTAAAAAATGCTACTTCTCTCCAGATATTTCAATATGTACTGTACATTAGAGTGCAATTGTCATGCAAACAGAGTCGTCATTTCATTTGGGAGATTGTGCAAGGATATTTTACAATGCCAGCCATTCTGGCCAAATTTGTTTCATTGGCATTACTCAACTTCTGGCATGATTAACTTAAAGGGGATATTTGAAGTAAATCTTAACTAAAAAGGCCATTACTACCTAACCTTTTTATTTTCATCACTCCCAAAACTATTGTATTTTACGGAGGTTGTGTGATTTGCATGTTATGTGTGTCACTCTCTCCAGCTCTTGGTGCTTTAAACATTTTAGTTGCCAGATTTCCTTTTTGGATTGTGGTCCTGAGTCGCACTGAACCTGCTTCTTTTTTTTTTTTTCTTCTTAAAAACACATAAACCTCCACGGTGAAGTCACAGTTTGGAGAGGAGAACTGGAAACTATTGTTGTTTATCAACCGAACTGACATCCATCACCTTTATTTTATTGCTCTTCCAGATCTCTGCTGTTTGTAGCATTAATGGAGGAGTCCACGTTTATATGAGGATCTCTGCTGCGTAGTCAGTTAGTATTGGATCGAAATGTGGCCCTAATGAGAACATTTCCAAATTATTCAAAAATGACGGGAACTGGAACTGTACAAATTGTGTATTTGGAGCAAGGTATTAGCAGCCGTGTGTTCCTGATTCCCTTTATATGACCCACTTTAGTGTAAACAAGTCTGATGTAGATTTGTTGCTACCTTTTATTATTCTGTTTTGACTTCCACTGCCTGTGTTTTCTCTGGACTTATTAACAGTGATGCTACAACTGGCTGAACTAGTTATAGAAATGAAAGGTATAAGAAGAAACACTTTGATCACAGTAATAACATCCTTAGAAAAAACAGTGGCTGTATAAGAAAGTTTAGAATTATGTTACCAAGTAGTTTTATTAATCCTCTGAACTCCAAGATTACACCATTTATCAGAGCCAGAAACTGTAAAAACAGGAAGAATCATCAAATTTTCAACTTTCCATGAACAAATCATATGTGACACAGTTTTATCATAAAAAAATAACAAAAAATAAGTTTAAGCTGAGATATCACACTGAAAATTACTGATTTTACATATCTCATTCAAAGATTTGCCAAAAATAAACCATTTGCTTACTGAGAAGTCATGTATAACTCAACTGCAACCAACAGTCAACTACAAAACAACAAAAGGGATTCAAAGGAAAACAAAACAAACTCGATCAATAAAACATATGCAGCATGCTTCAAAAATGGTATACAGAGAGGCAAATTGTCAGCAAGTTGCTGGAAGATACATTCGGCATTGTGAAATATCTTTCTGGGGTTGTTGTACAGAGTAGTGTGGAAGACATCAAGTTTGTAGAGGTTGCAAAAATGCAAACAGTTAAATACCTATAACATGTGACCTACTTTTATGTCAGGTGTTGGTAACACCTGTGGACATTTTTTTTAAAAATTGCACTTTGAATTCTTTCCACATCTAGCTATGATTGTGCTGTTTCCATAGAGGTGCAGGACTTTATAGTGCAGTGAAAAATGAGTCTACAGTTAGTAACAATATAACAGGAGCAAAAAAAAAAAGCACACACACCCAGAAACGTCTTAGGGTTCAGAGGGTTAAGTAGCATACATCCAACTAGACCATACAGATTCCAGATTATTACCAAACCAGTTACTGAAGTCTGTTGTTCCATTATACTGTTGATGATTAATTACTTAAAAAGAGCACATTCAAAATGATTAAAACCCATCATGAGAAACTACAGCTGACAGTTGCTACCACTTTTAATGAGAGCAAGTCTGTGAAGTTTTTCAACGTTTTTCCACCGCCGAAAGATTTAATCTGATGTACTCTGGTCACTGCAGAAGCCCTTTATCATCGGCGAGCATCATTGAATTCTTGTATGTCTGACTAACTGTCCACTACTGTTTCTAATTTCTGTCAGGTTAGTGAGTCCAAAGCAAGTCACCCCATTTGGTAAGAAACTCTGTGTTCTTTAACCCCCCCACCCCCACCCTTCTTTTTTTCCTCCAAATGGAATGCACATTTCCAATTGACGCAAACCATCCCTGAGATGTATCCTATTGGTACACGAAGGCTTACCCACATTCAGCACTAAGGATCCCTCTACAGGGCTCCAAGAATGAGCCTCTGACACCGCAGAGGGAAGCCTTGGCAAAAAGCTGACAGTCTCCAGACGCAAGACACTGCTTGCCAGCGAAGGGGAAGCATCCAAAGTATCTGTTGTATTGGAGGTCATTTTTGTGTTCTATTTTTCTGTCTCACACTGCAGACATAGCTGGGATTCTCGCTTTGAGTTATTGATATTCTGCAGGTTTTAAATGAAAACACTTCAGTCGAAATACAGCATCAGTACTTCAACTTCAACTTGTGTTTGGATATGTCTTCTTTCAGATCTTTAGAGTTCAGGAAATTTCACAATAGTTTCGCTGAAAGGGTTGGCAAACTTAATTAATAAACCGCAAATAGCAGAGTTCATTCCCATTCTGCTGTTATTAATTGCAATAACACATTTATGAAGTGCACCTACTGTAACTGTGGCTTTTTAATTTGAGTTGGTTCCTTCATCCCGATAACTTTGCCCCTGCAGAGTGGAAAAAAAACAACAACAAAAAAACAGCCCCGCATCCCTCCATCTCCTCCGCAGTGAAAGTGAATTAGCTCCAGACACAGCGGGGAAGGTGGGTTTGATAGGGAGGGGACGGTGGGCATCACGGGGGTGGGGGAGCGCGGGAGGGGGACGTCTCACCAATCCCCTCCATCCCATGTCTGCGCGTGTGAGCACGCGGGTAAGAAAATTACGCCATCGGAAGATAATTATGTAACTCTGTCTCTTAACAACCCACCACAAACTGCTCAGACCCGACAGACTTTGATTGACAGCCTCTCTGCGAGCCTCTATATAAAGAGGAGGGAGGTGGGCGCCTCAGTCACTGTTGTGCCTCAGGTCCTCCAGACTGTGGATGTAGCGAACCAAAGTGGACTTTTACGCATTTTACGCACGGGCTTTAACAGGAGATATCGCTTCTCATTCATCCAATCTTCGGCTCAAATCATCAAATAAGTCTCTATTTTGCGATTTTAACCTCCTTTTTTAAAATTTTCTTGTCGCTGGATATCTGTTAGAATAAAAAAAAACAACAACAACAACTGAAATCGTCAGGTAAGTCTGGCTGCTTGGACGGCACAGTAGCCTTTTTATTGTTCCTCAGTGGATAGACGGTGCCAGGCAAATTTAACAGCGGTGCGCTTTAAGTAATTCTTTACCTGTTGCGTGAAAAAACATAAAGATGCACCTGAAATGCTACTTTATTCCGAAACAAATGATATTCTTTGAAGTTGTTTTGTTCTGCGAATAGTTTATTGCAAGTCTTTGAGTTCTTCTAACTTCTATTGTAGCATTAATATCTCGCTTTTTTCCCCATTTACTTTACTCTTTTGTCATATTATGTACTTGATAGTGCAAACTCAACATGTGAGATGGACCTAAGATGTTGGAAAAAGTCCAAAGAATCCTAAAAACTAATACAAAATTAATGTCTTTGTTTCTTGAAGGAGATATGATACTCAGAAGAAGTCTCTTCTTGTTGCTATTATCATTTAATTTGCTTCAAGCATTACCTCAAGGTAAGTGGAAAATGTGTTGCAGCTTAATAATAACTGATAGATATTAAAATGGTTATAACTGAGATTAGCTCAGTTTTAGATGATAACTTACTGTACAATCATCCACTCCAGTGAAGTTTTTTATAAGATGACACTGCAGTCCACATGTTGCCATTTGTTTGGCTCCTCTCTCCCCCTGAAGTACAGTAACTGTCCATTTGCATTTCCTCCTGTCTGACTTGCAGATGGGGAGCAGGAGGACGAGACATCATTCGACTTGTTTGAAATCAGTCATATCACACGCAAAACTCTGGGGGCCAAACAGTTCCGGGGCCAAAACTCAGACGCCCCTGCCTACCGCTTCATCCGCTTCGACCACCTGCCCCCAGTGAGCCCCCCCATACTGAAGCAAATCCTACGCCAGTTCCAAAACAATGAAGGTTTTGTCTTTGTAGCCAGCATACGCCAGGACCGTGCCTCCCGGGGCACCCTGATTGCTCTGGAGGATTCTGATGGCCGGCGGCAGTTTGAGATAGTGTCCAACGGACGTGCCAACACTCTGGACCTGGTGTACTGGGTGGACGGCTCGCAGAATGTGATTTCATTCGAGGATGTGGACCTGTCTGACTCGCAGTGGAAGAATATCACGCTTCACATTCATGGGGAGAATGCAAACCTGTTTGTGGGCTGCAGCCTGATAGACAGCATCATCCTGGATGAGCCGTTCTACGAGCACCTGCAGGCTGAGGGAGGCCGCATGTATGTGGCAAAGGGATCCATCCGTGAGAACCACTTCAGGGTAAGACACAGACAGTTGTTTTTTTTTAGTAGTTAAACAAAGATTTCCCAAGATCCGGGAACTGCACCTACAGTATTTGCCACCTCTTATAGGGTTTAAGAAACAAAAATGTGGTTCTCACTGAGCTTATAATGAAAGGTCAGTTTAAACAACAGTTTCCAAAAGTAGAAACCTCTTCAAAAATTGGCAGCTTGTCTCAGTGTTGCCCTGGTCTGTCTGTGTGGAAAAGGCTCCAAATTTAGACTCTAAATTTCCCCTTGTGTGTAAAAATAAGGGTGGAAGTGTGTGACTGGGTCAAGAGCAAACTTCCATGCTGGAGTGTAAATGTGTTTTATGGAATTTCCAGCTCATGCTCGAAGGGGGACATATAGAGAATGGACATATGTCACTAGTAACATAAATGTATAATGCAGTGATTGAAACACATCTTTTCTTGCCAAACAGGGCCTTCTCCAGAATGTGCGTTTCATCTTTGACACCTCAGTGGAAGATATCCTCCTGACCAGAGACTGCGAGGTCACTAAACAAGGTAAGAATGGATTTAGTTTTTCGTTTCTTGGGAATAATCATTTAGCGGTTTAAACCACCACTCACCCAAAGGCTCCGGCTGTGCTGGACGAGTTGGAACCATATTTATTTTGTGTGATTTTCATTACCTAAATGATGAGTCAAAATAATTATATTTGCAAACTGTTTCAAGCCTGATACCTTGCAGATGGGATATGGAAACTTTCACATGCAATCCTCTGACACAGTGTCTGTGTTTTGTTAAGTATTAACCACAGTTTAGCATATTCTGTTGACTCCCTTTGTATGAATTTAGCTCCCTTTTTTAATGGGTCAGAAAGCTCGCGAAGTTGATATGTGGCAACACCACGAAGCATTACTTCATGTTTAAGCAGTGTCAGTGCAGTGGCTTGAGGTCGAGCAGTGAGCACGGCGAACAAAAGGAGATGCAGATGCTTACATTTATTTCCATTGGCAGTGGACTTGGGATAATACCCTGGGAAAGAAAATAGAAAAGAGAAAGTGAGTGCTATACTGCAGAGCGGGGAGCTTCCACTTCCAGCTGCACACACACCCACACACAAATACACACACTCACACTCACACAGTGAAGTCATGAATTGGCTGATTGGGTTGCTTTTCTCAGCTGAAGCTTTGCTCGCATGAGGAATGGGACCTTGTGGCCCTCAGCGGGGCTCAAACCGAGAGCGGCTGCAGCTCAAAAGATACAGATATCTGAGCAAATATATACATACTCATCATCTGCATCAAACCTAAAGGGCCACCAGATCTGGAAAGCCGAGTCTTTGGTTTGCTGCGACAAAGCAAATCCATATGCGGTATGCGGGTTTTGTGCGGGGAAAGAGCGGTTGTTGCATTTCTGCGGCCACAAGCAGTGTTAAGTTCCAGCTGAATGTGTTTATTTGTTTTACGAATGTCATCAAGGTTTAGAAGTTTTCAGCCTGTTGGCGTGTTACCACACAAGGTTCTACATTGGAGGAAACTTAAATGCTGAAAGTCACTCATAAACCCACACAACCCACGCTCATAAAAACTGTCATGTCGGACATTAATGAGCAATTATAAAAATGCTCGAGCTTTCATTGCTTTTAAATTCTTCCCTAGATCTACTTTTTCAAAGTGGGGAATGCCTATCAGGGAGAGAAGAATGTGTAAATACTTTCACAGGCAAGCTAGCACACATTCACACGCGCACACAGTGTGAAGCCCCCCTGAGATTTGAATGAATCCAGCAGACTGAAGAGTAAAGAAAACACAGCGTTGGCTACAGTGGGACATCACTGGGTAATTTGGATGCCTTTTTGATTTAGAGTCCCTGATCTGCTATTAATCTTCACCAATTTACATAGCGAAATCCAAACCAGTTGCAGATATGAGCTGTGCTTTGGCCTTGTGACAGCAATTCCATGGAGCTTTGATATGTGTCTTGTATGTTTGCTTTGGGCATCACACATTCAGAAAGTTTGCCACGATATAATCAGAGTTCAATAGTTTGAGATACAAATTAGGGGAGTAAATTGAGGGGTAAATTGAAGGACTGCGAGTAATCATTATTTTAAAGAGTTTAATGCCGCAAAAGCCGCCCTGCGCTGTTCTGTGTCTCGTGTTTTTGTCTGTCAATGTTGTACAAAGATCACAGCTGGCAAACACGTTACTCTGGGCCAGACTCCCTCCTCCAGTGTTGTTGATTGTGCAAGGAAAACTTAACATTTAGCCTAATTACGCCCTTCAAACCACCCTGTATTTGAAGTTTATGCTCCCTTTCTCAATGTGCACTGAAGGCAATCTTTCTAGTACAAAACCGTCAGTGTTAGGAGTGAACGATAGATGCTGTGATTCAGGGATTTTCTCACACTTTGAGTTCTGTGATGTTGATATCTGGACATGGTTACCTTTTGGCCTGCAAGGACAAGACTATGAGTTTGGTGGCTCCTTTTAGATCCTTCTGTGTGGTCATACCAGTCTGTTAAGTTCATATTGGAAGTGTCAACTTATTTAAAAGGTCAGGAAGATTTATGGTTAGCAGTGTGTTTTTTTCATCACATGAAGAACACCCAGACTTTTGCTCTGCAGCGTCATTCCCTCCCGTCCTCCAACAGTTAACCCTGCTGCCATCTCTGGCAGAAAGCTTTACCATCACTGTTTCAAACAGATACAGTTTTCAAATCAAACACTGCTGCCTGGACATATGGTTTTGCAAGCGTAACAAACATTGCAATTACTGCACTGTAATGGTCTTTTGGCCAACTATAGGAAAACTGAAATCTTTTCTCTTGATCTTTGGTTTCAACCATCACATCTCTAAAATTTGTTTTCCATCACCAGTCCGTGTCACTCATTCATTTGTTCGCTTTTCTAATCCACCCCGATATCTCTTCTTTCTTTGCCCCTTCAGACGATGCCAATATTGTGAGCGAGAGCACGGAGATTGTGGATGTCAGTCCTTCCATCACTACAAACATTATAGGTCAGAAGACAGACGACTTGGGAGCAGAAATGTGTGAACGCTCCTGCGAAGAACTTAGCACAATGTTCCAGGAGCTCAAGGGCCTCCGTGTTGTCGTCAGCAACCTTATTGATGGCCTGCAAAAAGTGGTAAGTAGTGACAAATGTGGAAACTTGACTGAGTCGCTCCTACTAAGTGTAAATCAACATAATCCTGACTTGTGTTTGCCTTAGAGAAGCTACCGTCTGCTTTGCCGCACTTTAACTGGCCAGTTTTAGTGATGAATGTAAAACTAACTGTCTGTGTGAGGGAAGAACATTTTGGGGAAAATTGGTATTTTAGGAAAATAAATGATATGGTCCTCAGTGTGGCAGCCAGAAGGTAAGAGGTTTGAATTAGGTTACTAGGTAACCTACATTGGTTTGAAAGCAAACAGTAAGTAGCCGCAGGACTGTTTATAGAGTCGCCTGTGATGGCTGAACCCGTTTGACTCCTGCTATCTGTGGCAGCGTGAGTCAGACAGATTTTATGACATGTTACATGTGGATATAGGAAGTGTTCCCCTGGCAGTGATGGGGTCCAGTTTAATGTCTGGCTTTGTTTAAACAGCCCATGTGTTTCCTCTGGGAGCCTCCCAGCAATAAGAGAGTCTGGGCATGAACCTGGGGGGAAAAAAAGCGACTGGTATGAGAAGGGTCCCTGAGGCTCTTCCAGACCGAGTGGTGTCTTAGATTCTAGTGCTGCACGCTGCTGTCTCCCTTTTCCAAGAGGAGGACGCACACACACACACACACACACACACAAATCTTTGGCAGTAGTTTATCGACTGACAGTTCCCAAGCATTGAGTCCAGCCAGAGATCCCCTGGTCTCCAATTGGGCTGAAGGTTGTAATGTGCGTAACTAAGCAGCACTTTTCAGTGGGCTGTTTTCCGAGAAGCAGAAGAGATGTAAAGTTTAGTGTGATGAAAAGCAAAGATTTCTTGTTTATAAAATTTAACAGTTTTTTGATTCTTTTCAAGTTTCCTCTGAGGCTGTGTTCCCTCATGAGGTGATTAAAAAGAATGATCATCTCAAAATGATGAAGTGTACACCTCAGGGCATCACTAAGTTGGAGAAATGTATTGTTTGTCCATTAAATTGAGTGATATTAAACAAAAGTAGTGTTTTCTATGACATATATTTAAGTTTACAGCAGCTCTGCAGGGCTACTGATCTACAGAAACAGAATCTACTGTTCTTTCCACCTGGTGAAAAGTAACCTCACACATGCTCTCTTAAAAGAATCAGCTTGTCAGCAGGTGTGCCTTTCTCCCCCGCTATTGGCGATATACCTTTATCCTGTATGTGTCCTAATCATTTTTGACTGATCTCCTCTCTGACTGCAAATCTGTCTGTTGTTGTATGTTCAGACAGAGGAGAACACGGTCATGAAGGACGCCCTTGGGAGGATGAAGGACTCTAAAGAGAAAAACATGTGCTGGCAGGATGGCCGCCTGTTTGATGATAAGGAAGACTGGGTTGTAGACAGCTGCACCAAATGTACCTGCCAGGTAGTGCAAATTCATATGGGAGTATGTACAGGTTTACTGTGGATATCAATGACCCTGATGTATCTCTAATATTACCTGATGGCAGGAGTCCAAGATTGTGTGTCACCAAATTACATGCCCCCCAGTGGCCTGTGCCAGTCCCTCGTTTATCGACGGCGAGTGTTGCCCCGTGTGTCTGCGTAAGTAGTCTGAGCCTCCTCAGCACATAAACACAATTACAAACACGCACACAATTTTATGCATGCATGCTGTTTTAAATTAATGGTGCAATATGCCATAAAAAACAATATTCCATGCATATTAAACTTTAATACCACAGGACTGTTGCGGCCAGTTTGTCTTTGGGAGCAAACCGCATATTTATTGGTAGACACTCAGGACGGCTACTGTGGGTTCTTCAGATGACGTCATGTGATAAATTTGCGGACATAAAGAAGAATGACTGCAGTCGTGATGTTTTTACAGTACTTTTACTGTTGTGTTGAATGAGAAGATGTGGGAGTGTTTCTTGGAACAAAATGTTGCATTTGCTTCTTACAGCTCTAGATCATGAATATGGCTGGTCCCCTTGGTCAGAGTGGACGGAGTGCACGGTCACCTGCGGAATAGGAACTCAACAGAGGGGTCGGTCATGTGATGCGACCAGCAACCCCTGCACTGGAGCTTCCATCCAGACCCGCAAGTGCAGCCTGGGCAAATGTGACAGCCGTGGTGAGGATATTTGTTGAAAAGCTTATCTCGTAGCAAATCTCCCAGTAGCCTGCGATATTATCTTCATCAAAGTGTGCGTTTCCAGTAATCTAAAACCAGCAGCAGTATGACATGTGGGAGGGAGGACCGTGATGGAACTGTGGAAAAACTCGGCGCTGAGTTAAAAATGAGATGAGATCCTCCAAAGTGCAAAAGACCGAGTTCATGCCTCCATAAATCTGGATCCATCCGAGTGTGGCTGAATTTGAGTGAAGAGCTGGATCGCATGGTCGGGTTGCAGGGTGTGCCCAGTCAGAGTTAATTCCAAATAAATCACTGGCTGAGAGGGTGTTCCACAGTGCAGTGACTCACTCATGCCTTCCATGCAAAAATATAAAATATTAATGAATTTGAATTGGATGTGCTATATATGAGACGTGGTGATTTCGCTAGATTTGTGCTGGATGCTGAAACTGAAGGATTGGGCATTTGATAGGTTTTGGGATTAGCATGTGTTATTGCTTGCAGCTAATGTTACACTGCATCTGTGTGAGTGACTGAATCAATCTAACCGCGAGAAGATAGTTTACCCACAGTGACATAAACACTGGCACAGGCATCTGAGAACATCTTTGAAAGTGAGCCGTTGTCGCCAACATCACTATAATGTTTACTTGTAGAAAATGTGGTGGCCGTTTTCGTTTTTACTTTTGCAAATTATACACGTCTGTAACTATTTGGCTGAAATGGAAATGTAGAGGATAATACGTGACATGTGTGTTTGGGTGATCTCTCCCCGATATGTTTGATGTTTGATACCCAGTTCGCCAGGACGGAGGGTGGAGCCTGTGGTCGCCGTGGTCGTCATGCTCAGTGACCTGCGGAGAAGGACAGATCACCAGGATAAGGCACTGCAACGCTCCCGTGCCACAGCTCGGTGGCAAAGACTGCGAGGGAAGTGGGAGAGAGACTCAACGCTGCACTGCCCAGCCGTGTCCCAGTGAGTGTTACAGCTTGTGAGACAAACACTCAGAAGCAACATCCCCTTTACAGCGGCAAGC
This sequence comes from Dascyllus trimaculatus, assembly GCA_024666655.1. Lineage (NCBI taxonomy): Eukaryota > Metazoa > Chordata > Actinopteri > Pomacentridae > Dascyllus > Dascyllus trimaculatus. The sequence continues at coordinate 21,193,873 of CM045464.1, read as the reverse complement.
GCCTCTGTCTGAATGCCAGACTTCCTCATGTCTCATGGCCCCCTAAGGCAACATTCCCCATGTGCTTTGGACTGGCCTCCTGTCAATCTCTCAGGAAATGTTGACCCAAATCAGCTCAGTATGTTTTCCTTTGGAGTATTAAGTTCCAAGCTTCTGACTTTGAGGCATTTTTTGCCCAGATTTTGTACCTTTAACGTGTATTTCGAAGCAAAGAGTGGAAATATCTAAGGAGTGAAATACTTGATGTCAGCGATTAATAACTGAGCATCTATCTCCATTTGTTTTCAGTCGATGGCGGTTGGGGGCCGTGGTCTCCATGGGCAACCTGCTCAGCAACGTGTCGAGGTGGAAGCAAAACCCGTACACGTGAGTGCAACAGCCCTCAACCTCAGCACGGCGGCAAGAAGTGCATCGGGGAAGCCATCGACAGAGACAGCTGTAACACAAAAGAGTGTCCTATTGGTGAGCATCAGTCAACTTTGCATTATGTTTTTAGCTATGAAAGCGACAGACTCAGGAAACAGCTGTGTCAGTCCACCAGTCTGAAATATCTCAACATTCATGACATTCACGGTGGTCTTTTGCTGAAGTGTCACTATCAGGTTGACATTTGTGCTTTTGAGCTGAACTTGCGAACTTGCAAACCAAATGACACCTCCATCAACCCCAGCTATTACTGTCACATGCTAAAGTAGAATGCTACATGTGACTATCAGGATCACATTGTAAGCATGTTAGCACTAATCTCAAACCACTGCAGCCCCCTATGTGACTCAGCTAGCATGCCTGTAGACTCTTGTTACTCTTAGTTTATTACATATTTTTGAACAAATGCAGGCTATAAAGGGCTGGCTCATGTGTTACTGAAAAAAATACTTTCTCATTTACTCCTCATTAGTAACAGATCTCTTGTTTCTGGAATGAGATGTTGCACCACAAACAATAACCAGTACCATACTATTTACCTCAGCTAAATCGAAGTGGAGGAAAAAGTCCAAAACCTGGGCAAATAAAACCAAAGCTTTCTGCATGACTTCACGGAGAATAAAAGGTTTTGTGTGATTTTGGTGAACCTATCCTTTATAGTCTCAGTGAAGTCAAAAGTGGAGCTGGTGGAAACTTCATCATGAAGTATGAATTTAAGATAAAAATTATTAAAATTACATCATCTGGAGACACACTACACAGATATGTCAATGTTTACATCACGTCCCTTTGTTTGTATCCATTCTTGATGTCTAAATCCTTTACAGATGGTTGTTTGTCTAACCCCTGCTTTGGGGGAGTGGATTGCAGCAGCTCTCCAGATGGATCCTGGGAGTGTGGCCCATGTCCCGCTGGTTTTCGTGGAAACGGTACCCATTGTGAAGACATTAATGAGGTAAAAGTTACTGTTTTTCTTACATGCAAAGCCCATCCTTGTATTTGACAGTCCATTCACGTAATTATTTGTTTTAAATCTTGCCGATTTGTTTTTCTTTTCCTCCTCTAGTGTGACATGGTGCCTGATGTTTGCTACAAAGTGAGTGGAACGCAGCGCTGCATCAACACCGATCCAGGTTTCCACTGTCTGCCCTGTCCAAAGCGTTATAAGGGCACCCAGCCGTACGGTATGGGTGTGGAGGCTGCCAAGAAGCACAAACAAGTAAGTTGATGTTACTCTCCACTGGTAGGATGCCAATCAAACGGCAGTTGCCTTGAGGAAGTAAAAGATGTAAATCTTTAGTTCCAGGCAGATTTTCAAAGACGTGTTTGTAAATCAAATCCAAATTCATGAATGACTGAAGCAGCAGATCAAGTGATTTATAAGCTTCATTCTTCCAGTGAGAGTGTTTGCACAGTGTTGGAGGGGAGGCCCTGGGCCACCATATATGAATGTTACTCACCTTGACCCAATATCAGCAGGCAGAAGGTGTGGGAGGAGAGTGTGGTAACTGTTAACAACAAACATATGTTGCACATCTCTGGTACTTTCATTGTACGATCAGAGACAGTTCTTTGTACTGTATTTTCACTATAGATGTTCAACAGATTGGTGCTTTTTTCCTTTTTTATTTCCACTTCCCCACCCCCGTCGTTAGTGCTAAATGTTAGCTGTATTACAGCTAATATAACATGTCATATAAGTCAGATTAGCTACTTGATTGGAGTACAAGTGTTCTCTTCTCTCTTGTGATCACTAAGTCCCTGGAAAACTAACAACCTCGCCATGCCACCTTGACCACCACTTGCATAACATCCATCGTGTACCATTTTGCTACTCTTTGGCCTCTGCAGCTGCCTGCCTGTGATGCGATGCCCCACTTTTACAAATTGATTTGGGAAAAGGGGAATTGTCTCATTGCTGGCATTAGGAGGCTCCATTTCACAGTTTTGATCAAAGGCCTGCTCTTGCCATCACTTTTGGCTCTATGAGCTCATGGAGTGGCATCCAAGCTGGAGTTAGGTTCATCCTCCGGTAATGAGTGGCAGCTGTGAATACCTCGTGCTGCAATAAAGGGGTAACAGTGGGTCATAGTGGGATGTACGATGCATTTAGTGGGATCTCATAAAATCAAAGTGTGCCCAGAAGTGCCCCACACTTTGGCTTTGTCCAGAATCTCTCCCTTAAACCTTCGCTTTGATTCCAAGTAGCCCACAGCTTGGAAGGGCCTTCCAAAAAGAGAGCTGCTAGGAGTAGTGGTACTTGAACATACCACCAAACCTATAAAAACACTGCATGGAGGGCAATCTTTTTTATCTTTTTCATGCAGGTCAAATCCATTGTGGCTGATGCTGGATGTGAACAGTAGCGACTCTCATTATACTACAAGCTCCCCTTGCCCTCTTTGTTTCTTTAGGTGTGCGAGCCAGAGAACCCATGCAAGGACAAGACCCACAACTGTCACAAATATGCCGAATGCATCTACATCAGCCACTTCAGTGACCCAATGTACAAGTGTGAGTGCAGGACTGGCTACGCTGGAGATGGCTTCATTTGTGGTGAAGACTCAGACTTGGACGGTTGGCCCAATCAGAACCTTGTGTGTGGTGCCAACGCCACTTATCACTGCAAGAAGGTATTCCTATTGAACTTCACACACATTTGATGCAGCTTTGTGTGCAGTAATTCCACGCTAAACGACAAAACTCATGAACTTCCTGCCAATATTTCAGGATAACTGCCCTAGTCTTCCCAACTCTGGTCAAGAAGACTTTGACAAAGATGGTCAAGGAGATGCTTGTGACAAGGACGATGATAATGATGGAATTCTGGATGAAAGGGTATGAGAATTTTTTATCTGCACTAACGAATAAATGCCATCCCTAAAAAATTAAGTGAAAAAACATTACTACCCATTGGAAGTAAATTACGAGTTCATATTTTACAGAAGAAAAAATGAAACACCAGTGCTGTTCTTGAATCAGCACATCATTTTCAGGTCACCTTATGCAAGATGGCATAAATTGAAAGCAAAGTTTAGTTAAACTGTAGCTCAAGATCTTCTTGAAAATGGATATTTGTGACAGAAATGAAGAATCCAAGATGGCTTACAAAAAAATAGCAAAGTCTGAAAGGTTTTTTTACATAACGTGACATAAGTGTGTTATAATTGTAAGGGGAAAGTACCCTCCACTGCGTGTTTAGTGTTTCCAGTTAAGTGCATTTCCCAAAGAAGCTAAAGCTCAATATGAGTCAGAGCTTCAGTGTCTGGCTGCTCTTCAGATAAGACAGCTGAGGTATCTCATTAAACTCTGTAAATTAAAACACTGGCATGTTCAGGCTCAGGGGTTTTATAGTCTGACTGGGATTTTTTAAGGGATAAACTTACAAATACCTTATAAGTGTGTAATTTGCCAGTTAATGGGCTGTTTTTATTGCTAGTTCCAGCACTGTACCTACTGTAGTACTTCTACTGCAATTGGAAGAAACCCATAGCCATTATATGACACAGTTTAAGTTTTTTGAATGATTTTCACTGAACTGCACAACAGAAAAACATGATTTGTGAAAATGTATGAAAAAGATCTGTTTTTACAAATTAGTCTTGTTTTGACTTTTGGACACATTGTATTCTGGGATTAGTTTTTTAATAACTTTTTACTTTCTGTCACAGGACAACTGTCCCCTCCTTTACAATCCTCGCCAGTTTGACTTTGACAAGGATGAAGTCGGCGACCGCTGTGACAACTGTCCCTATGAACACAACCCTGCTCAGATAGACACCGACCACAATGGAGAAGGGGATGCCTGCGCAGTCGACATTGATGGAGACGGTACAATAGCCGAGTTTAAAAGAATAAAATAGTGTAATCAGTTCATCTATGGCAGCTAATTATTACCTCTTAACGTTAAATTCCACTTTTTTCCCTCAGAAATTCTGAATGAGAGTGACAACTGCCCCTATGTGTACAACACTGACCAGAAGGACACGGACATGGATGGAGTTGGTGACCAGTGTGACAATTGTCCATTGCTGCACAACCCTGATCAGGTAATCTACTACACACTAAATAATGGCACATTCCAGTACTGTGCTGTCAACTGATAACATTTTGAACCTGAAACATTTGTAATTATCCAACAGACTGACGTAGACAATGATCGGGTTGGAGATCAGTGCGACAATAACCAAGACATTGATGAGGATGGTCATCAGAACAATCTAGACAACTGTCCCTATGTGGCCAATGCCAACCAGGCTGACCATGACAAGGACGGCAAAGGAGACGCATGTGACTATGATGATGATGATGATGGCATACCTGATGACAGGGACAACTGCAGACTAACACCTAATGCAGACCAACTAGACTCTGATGGTGAGGACTTAACATTTATTCATAAATATGCAGTGATAAATGCACTTTTCATTGTAGTAAAACAGAAATGTTAGTACAAAGAATGCAGAAATTGTCCTACATAACTGCAAAATTGTTAGTGTTAAGAGCTGCCTGAGTTTAATGTTGCTAAAAATATTTAATACTCAGTTTAAGTTGCAGTAGTATTACTTTGCATGCCTGCACACTAGGTTAACTCCCACACTGGATTAAATAGTTGGCCTGATGTGAGAGATTTATTGAGACTGCAGCTGTATTTGTCAGTCTGGGAACTGATCATCTATAGCTAGATTTATAGTCTGGCCAGTACTTTCTGTCTGCTTGCTTGAATAGTCTCTCTCCCACGGACTCCTTGCACTCAGTCTGTGCACTCATTACTGAGTGATGTTCCAATCTGGCTTCACCATGCCGCCTTCTCCCAGATGCTTTCACAGTTAGCAATTAGTTTCACTGCAGCAGGTGTGAAATATGGTGGCTGTGGAAAGAGTCAACGACTGGGTTGGCACGGGTGATGTCATTCTGCATGACTTCAGTGAGGCGCCCAGGAGGGCACCCGCCAGGCTGTGAAGTTTTTATTTCCTTTAGGCTTTGCTCGTGATTAATCCACAGTGCCCAATTTAAGCAGGGTTACCTGGAGTTTGTACAGCTGTCTGTAACTGGAAACAGACCGCAAAGGAGGAAGGCGCTGGACACTGACGCCTTCACACTCTCCACAGCTTGTCAGATAGTGTTTATTTGATAGAATCGTTTGAGCTCCTTGTGCAATAACAAAGATGGCGACAGAAGGCAGCCAGCTACTCCCATGCAGTGGCCCTCATTAGCCACTGGCATCGTTTCCATCGTCAGTTCCTGGCCTGCAGTTTGGCTCGAATAGACTTTGAGCTTCAGAGAGTTACAAGTATCACTGGAAGTTGTCACAGTATGAAAAAATGGCTATAAGCTTTAAAGGACTTGGCAAAGATATGAAAGCCGGTTTCCTGTGAGGAACTGCTATATTTTCCCTTCATTTTTAATATTAACTTGGAATAGCTCCTCTACAACCACTGCAGTGGAAGTATCATGACACTCACGTTAGCTGCCATAGACAAATTATATTTTCCAGCCTATGGAAAAATATGGGAGAAAAATGTAGTTAATGTCATACATTTATAATTTAACCCTCTTAACCCCAAAACTTAACCCCAAAACTGAAGCATGTTTAAAAGGCACGATATCTTTTTTTTAAATCTTCAAAATTACACCAGACACATTATTAGAGAAACTGTAAAATAAAAACAGTCATTGTATTTTCAACTTCTTTGTGAAATGTGCCATTTTGTCAGCAAAACAGTCCAGATCTAAGCCTATTCATTTATGGCGTTTCATTAAAATCACTTAATTCTACATGTCTAATTTTAAAATGTGCCAAAAATAAATTGTTAATTCTAAATAGATTATGTAGATAATCTATTTAGAAAGGGGGGCAGAGGGGATTTATAATTCTGAAAACAACTAAATTTGTATTGGTGGTAACACCTATTGGCAAATTTGAAAAATGTTGCACATGTTGAGCCCAGATTTGTGGCATTCTAACTTTTTTTTTTATATAAATCCTGCACTAAAACATTTTTTCTGTAATTTTAGCAATGGGTTGACTGTTTCCATAGAGGTGCAGGACCTTATACTGCAGTGAAAAATGAGCCCACAGGCCAGAAACTACTTGGGGTTTAGGAAGTTAAGTCAAACCCATTTATTTGATTTTTTTTCTTTTTACCAGGTGATGGAAGAGGAGATGCCTGCAAAGATGACTTTGACAATGACAGCATCCCAGATATTCTTGATGTGTGTCCGGAGAACAATGCCATCAGCGTGACAGACTTCAGGAAGTTTCAGATGGTCCACTTGGATCCTAAGGGAACCACTCAGATTGATCCCAACTGGGTGGTCAGACACCAGGGCAAAGAGCTGGTTCAGACAGCCAACTCTGACCCAGGCATTGCAGTCGGTGAGCAACACACTATGTTTACTGTCATGTTCATTTGAAAGTTCTGAAACTCCATCTGACTGCACAGAGCCTCATGGCATTTTTTTTTGCACACCATGACAGGTTTTGATGAGTTCAATGCTGTGGACTTCAGTGGAACAATGTACGTGAACACGGACAGAGATGATGACTATGCAGGTTTTGTGTTCGGCTACCAGTCGAGTGGGCGCTTTTATGTAGTGATGTGGAAGCAGATCACACAGACTTACTGGGAGGACAAGCCCTCAAAGGCCTTTGGCATCTCTGGCGTTTCACTCAAAGTCGTCAACTCAACCACTGGCACTGGTGAAAACCTCAGGAATGCTTTATGGCACACAGGAAACACCCCAGGACAGGTGAGCTGCTGTCTATAAATGCTGTGTGGTCTGTTTTACAGGTAGTATTAATATTCATTATTGTTAACTTTTTTTTTTATGTAGGTGCGCACTCTCTGGCATGACCCCAAAAACATTGGATGGAAGGATTACACAGCTTACAGGTGGCATCTTATCCACAGACCAAAGACTGGTTTTATAAGGTAGGACATAAAGTTGACCAGAAGAAAGACATTAATTTCTGTTTCTTATAAATGAATAATAGAGTGTTTGAGATTGAAGTACAGATATATGATTATACTCATATCAGTGAACCTAGTGACAGAATATATTGCATATCAGCAAACATCATGATCTTAAACACACTATCACACTCATGATCTTAATGTTTGTCTTGTGTTTTGCAGGGTTGTAGTCTATGAAGGCAAACAGATCATGGCCGACTCAGGACCAGTTTATGACAAGACTTTTGCCGGAGGAAGGTTAGGCTTGTTTGTCTTCTCGCAAGAGTTGGTGTTCTTCTCCGACCTCAAGTATGAGTGCAGAGGTAAGTACAAACCCTTTAAAGTTAGAGCCACAAATGTTTCTGCTTGGTTACAGAAAATACAGACACGTGTGTTTATGTGTGAGCATGTGAAGCGTAACATGCACACAACCTGAGCAGACCGACAATAGCAGCTATCAGCGTGTTTAGACAGTGTAGAGACCAGCGTTGACTCTTTTTTTTTTTTTACAACTATCAGATACCAGATGTTTTTCATAATTAATATCAGTGACGGGATCATACGTTTGACAATTTGTTCATCTTGGGGAGGCGTTCACAGTCATTCCTAAGAGTTTAGTTTTAGATTTGGCTAATGAATAAGGCTGAGTTAAATTAGGACGTATTATACTTTTTTTTTTTAGGACTGAGAAGCTAGATCAAACTTTTGTGTTATGAAGGCAGCAGTTAGCTATTCTTCCAATGAATGCAGATATACAGACAGACATTTTAAATTACCATTGAAAAATCATACATCCACACAAGAAATAAATTCATATACATAAATGCTATAGGTTGTATACAAAAGATAAATGGAGCCCCTGGTTCTGAAAAGTGAAGCCAAAGTGACTGAAGCCTGCATTCTTTCTTATGTCCAGCAGGGGACGACTGCTCTCATTCTACAAGAGGTGCAATTACATAGAAGTCTATGAGAAAATGAAAATACCTCTCCCTTGATTTATTACCTCTGTAAACATTTTCCTAATGAGTTTATGGTCACAATTTCTAGTTTCAAATCTCCTTTATCACAGCATGAAGTTAATTTTGGTCCCATTTAGAGTAAAATAGCTAATAAAGTAAGATATTCCTTTGGACATGGCTACCTTGTGATTGATAAGGCGCTGCTGTGTTGCCATACATAGTGTCCTTGAGTTTTCAGTCAAATCCACTTCTCTAAAGATCAAGATAATGACAACCAAATTCCAAACTTAAATAAAGGTGGTCCACAAACCAGTGGGTGACATTGCTACATCCATGTTTTATACACAGTGTTTGGTAAATGTAAAAATGTGTAGATGGTTAAGGAATCCCTGCAGCACACATGTGCTTATGTATTCTGTGTATCTGTCCATGTACAACATATGTGGATGCAAGGTGGTCCACATATGTCAGTACATATACAATACAAAGAGTACAGGGTAGAGGAGAGAGCGTTCTTCGTATTTCATAATGTGGGTAACATCTTTAAACCTTCAACATCTTTTTTTTAAATCTCAGATAAGCCGGAGTTGCCAACAGTGTTCACAAGGTAATGATGAAGAGGGGTTGCGTGTTGTGCGTTGGCTGAAGCAAGGCAAAGATTTTGTCATGCTATGTTTCTGCTTGTCAGCTTGCCCGTGTACAATGCCCCAGATGCATTGTGAAAGGCCTTGTGTGTTGGTCCAAGGACTTCAGATCTTCTGCTGAGTGCTAAACAGTGGAAAAAGAGCCTGCAGCCTTTTCACAATCACAGCCACATTACTGAAGACACGCTTTTTGATGCACACAATGCACATGTTGTTGCTGCACTCTGGCACTTTCAACCGTGAATCTCATCGAGTGTCCTAGTTTTGATTACGAATGTGGCGGTAATGGAAGCTATTTTCTCAATCTTTCCGCAGATAACTGAATCAAGTCGGGCAGAAAAACATCAGAGGGCGAAAGACAAGAATCTCTCCAAGTAAACATCACGTCATCGCTGAATCCATTTCAATGTAAATGAGACTTTGCATACTTCCATGTTTTGCCTTAATCCATCCACTGGAGGAGAAACCGTGGCAGATTTGAGTTTTCCTGGTGACTTATGTACATCTCCCAAACTGCGACAGAAAAACTGAGAGAGTGGGCACGTTTTTTTAAAAAAACCCTCTGCAGAATATTATAACTAGCGTACCTATTTTACATGTTCAAATTTATTGTACAACCACTTACATGCTGTGTGTGATTTCGTACAGTGACTCGGTTGTTCTCTATCTTTAATCTTCTGTTTTCTGAACAACTGATCATACAGTGTCTGACAAACATAAACTGTAACCAAAGCATAATCACCCATTACTATTCCTCTTCATGTTTTCAACTTTTTTCTTTTTTTTTTAACGGAGAACAATTTAAATAAGCCATTTTAGTGAGTGCCAAAGATGTTTATACTAAGTCTGTACTATAATTCCTTTTGTAAATTATTTATGCTCTGCTTGTTTTCGTTTGTTTGCATTTTTTGCTAGTTTGTAAATAATTATTTATTTGTTCACACTGACAAAACGTATAATTGAATATCACAAACGTCGAGATAACACAATATAGCATTGCAAGGTTCTCCGTGTTGTCGTGCACTCATTTACAGTACTTGTTAGTTTTTCGGACCTTTCAGATAAACTGAAGCATAAAGATGAACACCAGCTGCTTTTAAATAATCTCATACATGAACACGGCAGATGTTTATGTAGGTGTTAGTGACTGCCAGAGAACCTTCATTCTGGAGGTTTATTCACTTAGCTGTCCAGACGTGGCCTCATTGTCCTCGAAGCGATGTATCACTTTGGTAATTTTTTTCTTTTCTGTGTCTGTAGGAGCTTATAACTGGTATGACAGCAAAATTGGCTGCAAACTGGGCTAATGGCATCATAGCAGGCTCCATTTTCTCCTTTCTTTTTACTGGTAATGCATAAACACACAAAAAAGAAAGTAGATCAAGGTAGTAACATCAGTTTTAAAGGGTATTAAAATAAATAGAACTGCAGTTTAAGTACTTGATTCTAAGTAAATTGAATGTTATTGACCAAGCACCAAGTGTTGCAACACCTGAGAGTCTGAGGTTCAACAGTCAGCCGTGAAAAGCATATTTTACTTTTTCATTCATATGTTAGTCATAAGTATCACTTATGGATGTCGTGAAACTTTACAGTGCTGGTTGAAAAGGATCCATATGAAGGTGTCTAAAAACAAAGTGTGACTGTGTGACTGACTTCGTTGTCATTCGTCTGTATAGTATTCGTGTTCTCCCGTGTTTGGTTTCCATCTTGTTCATTTTGTCGAGAGTTTGCAATGCACAAAATGTAAATGTTTTTTGTATACTTGTGTTAGATATACATTTTCTACAAGCATTAGTGTAAGATTGTTCTGTTTCATAAATAAACCCTTTGTACACCACGTTGTTGATCATGCACATGAAGGTTGACAGGCATCCCCTTACAGTAAAGCCTTTTAACCTGCATTGCAGTATAAAATATCAGCTGCATGCATTTTAAAAGACATCAGTGTTCATTTATATGGTTGAACTTTCTGAATTTCTTTGCCTTGTCTGTGGCCTCAAACATATTCATTCTTATTTATGGTGCAAGTCTTTTAAGCACCTCTCACAAAAGTAGTTTCATTGTTTCCCATAACCAGCTGGGCATTGTAGGTTTCAGCAAATATTACTTCTATTGTCACATATAGATATTACAAAACAGTGAAATTCCTTTTCAAAATAGCCTGTCTTATTATTAAGCTGGAATCAGAGCGCAGGATCAACCAATTATACGAGGAGCAGAAAGGGTTAAGGCCTTGTTTGAGGACCCTAAAGAGGCAACTAGCTGCGTCGAGGTTTGAACCCCTGACTTCTGACCCAGAGCCCCAAACTTAATTTGTTGGGGACCATTGATGGCAGCAGTGCAGTATTTGTTACAGTGCCCATGTCTGCGTTCTTGTTAATGAAAAAACACATCACCCCATGCAACTGTGCGGCTGATTTGTGAGTTTTTAATGGTTTTTAGACTGCGGTAAAGAGAAATACATGTGTAGACAAATATACCAAGCTTTGGAAACACAGATGATACTTATTAGTAGGATTAGTTCATCCTTGGTTTTGGTCTTTTCATAGCACTTGTTGACACTGAAAATATAGCGTGTCACCAGTTTGATCATTTAAAGTCTGAATCATAATCTGAAGCATCATTTTCAGCCATAGCTCTGCTGCAGTCGCTGACAGTCTCACAGCCATGACTGTTACATTCATTTAAAATCAAATGTCACTTAGTGGTGAGAAAGATCTCAGTACTCACTAAAAATGCTGGTGAAAAGACAACATGTCGGCCATCTACTGTGAGCTCATGCTGCATAGTTTTGCAAACAAAGTGATGACGCACAAGAAATGTCACTTGAAAGGGTTTATCCTGCATACCAGGTTTGTCTGATCCAGATCTGGGATGGAATCTATCTGCAACATTAACTTGCAATTTCCTGTAAAAGTCTCAAAAGTGTCTCAACTTCCACCTCTGCAAGGTCCTCAAATACCTTTATTGTAGAAATAAAATAGAAAGTTTTCATTATTTTCACAGAGGCCTGCGACTGAGTTTGCAGAATCTTGTGGATCAGAAAGATGAATAGGTTTTGTGTGTGGTTTTTCACCAAACCTCCTGTCTCACAGTGCAGAAAGCAGGCAGTGCAGGGGTTAAGTAAATGGTGGTGAGGCCAGGAAAAAAATGCGCTATTAGGGAAAATGGGTAAGCGAAAGCCTTGCTCTCGTAGCTCTGTGTCAGAGATATTTGGGTTGAGGTTCTTGGAATAGTCCACGTGGCACACACCAAAGACTTGCTATATGGGTCTGGCAATCGTGGCTGGTCTCAAGCCCAGAGCACGTTCCAGGGTGGTTCATAAAGTTTTGCCAGAGGATGTCAATGTGTGACACAGTAAACCAGCATTTTCTGCTGAGGCAAGTATTTTGCAACCAGCAGGCATTTTTTAAAGGATGAATACCCTCAAGCACACTGGCTGCTATTACCTGAAAGCACACCAAGGAAAGTTTGCTTTCACCAGTGATTCTTAGGAGTAAAGCGCCACGAGGTGAACATTTTGGATCAACAGCAAGAGCTTGACATTGCTGAAGGAGTTACACATCAGATTGTGTGGTGTTGATGCGTGTTGATCTTAGAGGTGCGGACAAGTTGCTCGTCACCAGATTGTCATTTCTGACAGTACAGAGAGAGACACAGAAATCTGAGAGTGAATAGGGAAAGCCTCTTACTCAAATAAAAATCTAAAAGAAGAGCTGCTGTGAGTGATGTTCCCCTTCAGTCACTTTGGTGTGAGATGCCAGCCTGTCTAATGCGGAGCTACTGTAAATATAGACTATTTTCATCACACTGATTTTCTCTGCTATATACCGACTCCATTTACCTCTCAGTCAGCCAGTTTTGCAAATCATCGGCTGTTGTGACAGGATGAAAATGAAAAATTCAAGTAAGATTGAAAGACTGGGAGAGACCGACTTGAAGTAATTTAAGAGAGCTGAACACAAACATGTCAGATTCAAATATTTTCTAAGAAAAGAGGGCTTATCATTTTACGTCACTGCCAAATAGGTCAGTAAAAGAGCATTTAATCAAATCCAAAAATGAAAAAATCAACTTGTAACTGAGATAAGTTTATATGTTTCCAGGGCAAATCTTTTTCAAACACATCTGTGGGTTGATCAACCTTATTTTCTCTGCAGATGTATTGTTTGCTTAATGAATACATTAAAACTTTCGTGCCACAAGTTAGATGAGAAGATCTGATACCACAGTGATGCATGTTAAATATGAAGCTATGGCCACTTCTTAGTCTAGATTAGCATAAAGAGTGGAAACTATGTGTCTCGCTCTGTCTGAAGGTAACATAATCCAACTACCAGCACCTGAAACCCCATCATAAATTATTATTCTTGCGCCCTGGTTTTGTATGACCCAACAAATGGAATAAAATATGTTAACTAGTGAACTTAAAGAAACTTTCTGGCAGATTTTAATACCTCAGAACAGATCCAAGCTAGTTGTTTCTCTGTTTCCAGTGTTGGTGCCAAGCTCGACTGACTGGCTGCTGGCTTCAGTTGAACATTTACCACACAAACATGGGGTCATCTAAGTTTTCATCTAATTCATAGTCTTTTCTAAAATGTTCAGCTGGTGAACCACTGGGTCCTACATTTCCCATAATTCCACTTGACAGAGTATTTCGTTAGACCCTCCTCGCCATATAAGTTTTCACATTTTCAAAACTATGCCATTTTTTGGAAAGTCTGTTTTTCTATTGAACTTTCAATCATCAAGGTTAGTTTCAGACATTTCTCTGTCCATAACAATACTGTTTTCACTGTCTCAATAACTTGATATGTAAAATGAGTGGAGTCCCACTTTCATATCAGAAAATCAATCCACAGCTTGTGCTTAAACTCCAGCCACCCTGTCCACTGCACCAACGGAAACATATTTTTGATCAAAGAGCCATAGTACCTTCGACTCCTGAAGCATGCATTTTCCTCCTGCAATTCAAGTGAAATCAGCATTTAGTTTCCCCCACTGGCTCCTTTAAAGAGTGAACCTATGTTGTTTGCTGAACAAAGTGACTAAGGGGCTGCCAAGGGCAAGTGTGCTCGGAAAGAAGTGGGTCTGTCACTTGAAATAAAGTAAGCCATTTATTTCAGGGCACAACTTCCTCTAGTCACTGGGAAAATATCCACGGTCCCTCTCTTTGCCAGCCTTGGGAGCACACACTCATTGCTCCCAGAAAACAGAGGTGCCAGAAGTGTCGGCCTGCGAATTGAAGTCCTGCAGCATCGGGGCTCCAAGCTGTCTGCATGAACCCAGGTCTTTGATATTAGGCATGGGCTTCACATCAGATGTTTTGACATCAGAGAGTGGTACAGCAGTCAGGAAGAAAGAACTAAGAAGAAGTACAGGGAACTTTCAAGTGGAAAAGAAGCAAAAAAAGAAAGAATTTTCCATATGTAGCTGTAATTATATGTTTAGACGTTGCTCAAATCCAGCCTTAAAAAGGACTCATCTTTCGGGACGTATATTCAAGAGAACCAAATGGATTTTGCATTTGGATCATTTGTATGATCCTCAGAAATACCCAATGTGTCAGGCAAAGTTTCTTTACATGGTAAAGTTTCTTTACACGGTGCCTTGATGGCACCGTGATGCCACCGTGTGAAACTGGGAACAGATGCATTGGGTCTCATTAAATCAGGTTGTGAAGTCTTGGCCTGACAGTAACCTGACACAAAACAAAGCCAGACAGTGCAGATAGCTAAAGACACTCTAAAGCCTGATATATCTGACTCACTCAGATCAAATACAGTCCTCTTACCTTTTGGAGAACAATGAAGATATCCTCCACTTACCTTTTGCTTTGAGATAAACCACCCTTTTCCTGTTTTTAATGTGATTATCAAAGAAAGTCCATGATGTTTTTTTAACATTTGGAAAGCTGTGCATGGTGGTACTGGTGCCACATCATCAGGCCTTGTGTCACCAAAGATTAGCTGGAAGTCTTGCAACTAAAATTTTTAAAATACATCCTAAACCAGTTGCTAAAATCACCATCGCAAAGTGAAGTCAATCTGAAACCTTAAATTGTGCTAGAGCAAGGCACAGCGTCCACCTGCCGTAGCTGTCAACAGTCCAACTCACATACTGTTAAGGACAAAATGAAACTGAACCCCTCTGAAAAGAGAAATAGTGACATCACCAGTATGTTGTAAATACAAACATCACACCGTTTGCTGAATGTATGACTAAACCGTCCGTCCGAATGAAAGTTGAAATGCAAGAGTTTATGTCAGACTCATAAGTTCCACCTGGAAACCAGACATGTGCTCTGCCAGTGACGGGTGTGTGCTGTCCATGGGAGGCATGTGGAAGAGTGTCAGAGCTTTTGGCACACATGAACACTTTTACACAGTCCAGACATCACGTTACACTCCACCTGCACCTGAAATAACAGTGAAGCCAAATCTGCATGTTGCAGATATGTCACCAGATCCTGCCTGTTTGCTGCTGGAAGCTGTGAACCAACAAAAGTGACAAAGGTTTATTGCTGACAACCAGTGAATTTAATCAACTACACCTTCCTTTTCCTTCATAATCAGAACACAAACACAACACAGAGTTTTTAATTACTTTTTTCACTAATCTATAGAAACAAAAATGAAAGGAAAAGTTAAAAATCTGTTAATTCTTTCTGTTTTTAACGTTTCTGGCTCTGATAAAGGGTTTAATTTTGGTGATTTTATTTTTGAAAAAATAGCACGTCTTTCAAACCTGCCAGCAGGTTTTAGGATTCAGAGGGTTAAGGAGATAATTTTATAATTTACTAGTTTGTAACACTGAATCACAGAACTTCAAGTTAAGTAGTAAGCTTTTATATTTCACCATTTCTGCTTTTGTACCTTGACACTGGTTCTTGCATGGTAAAAGCACTGAACTGAGGCTTTTTTACACACAGTTTAATGAGAAAAATGGTAGTAGCAATGGAAACGTGTTAAATATGTGGCATTTGCTTTAATAATCTGTTTTGCTTTGAGGTAGTATTCTACAGCACTACTAAGTAAACATACAGAGGCCACTGTAGGTTCTGAAATTAAATTCTAAAAGCATTCTGACAAATCTTTGATGTTTATGATTCAATTTTATGTAGTACTGTTGAAAGAATAGAAACATAGATTGTGTTGAGACATTACACAGATCAAACTTTTAAATTAACTGTACATTTTGACTAAGATTTACTAGATAGATTATTCCTGAAAAAGAAACCTTGCTGCCTTAAACGGACAAGTTAGTTCAATAAAATTCTTAGTTGAGCCAACTTGTATTATTATGTTTGCACAACTAAATATTACAAATTAGTGCAACAAGGTACTTTATTCAGACAAGTACAATTTGTCTTGTTGTTGCCTTAAACTTGACTAAACTCAAAGTATAAAGTTGATAGGACAACTTTCACAGCGTCAGCTTTGTCACCTCATTATTTATTACAAGTTAAATTAAATGAACATACAAAATACGTGCAAACAGCAGAAATTTCTCAGCTTTCCTAACTCAAGATTTTAAGGCAGCCAGGTCAAATGATGTTAATTTAAACATGCTTCTTTTGTCGTTCTGTTTTATTTTGTTGCTTTTTTTGTTTTAATTTTAAAAAATGGTTAGTCTATAGCTTGTCATAAAAATAATGAATGAATGGACATTTTTTTAAAAACTATATTGTAGAACAATTCGAAATGTTCTTTTCTGTCCGTCTTTAGGACAATAATATAAAGGGTAGTCATATAGCATTACGCCTGATGGTTTAAGTGGAAGGCAGTGCCTCATCTGCTCTTTATGAGTGAGACTACAATGCTACAAGCTCCCCTCCCTTTTTCAGCAGTGGAAACAAGTGATCACACCATATCCTTTTACATCTCTGATGGGTTTTTCAGCCATGTTGTGAGTTGCTGTAATGGAACATCCACTCATGAAAATACACATGGCAAGCTGTTTGAAGATATCAGCCATTCTCTCCTCTCTTTCCTTCTTCTTTCTTCTTTTTGTCATGTTCCCATTACACAACTGCTGGGAAATGTGGCAGCTTCCTACTTTTCATGCCAAAAGTTATACCTTATATTATCTACCTTATAAATATTTGAAGAAATGTAAATGAAAATATGTTTACTACAATTTTTTTGCCTTCACCCAATGACTGATTCTTTAAAGTATTGTACTGGGGAATTTTTATGAACTTTCATTTTAACTTGAAATAGAAAGACATACATTTTGTATTTACCACATATGTAATATTTATAACATGATTCAATTTCAGCAATACCTTTGAGGAAATGAGACACTGACAAAATATTAATGCGTGGGAGGACAGGGGCGCTGTTTGTGCATAAATTCTTATTTCCATGCCACTGTCTTTAATCTTAAAAGTCAGGAGAACTTATGGAAACCTTATCATTTTATCCTTTAAAGCAACACTATGCGGCATAAGCAGGGCCAGTTCTGCCATTATCTCTATTTACAAGTCACTGTACCATCAAAATGATTCCAAAGCTGCTATTTTAAGGTAAAATAGCTGCTTAATGTTGCTTTGAGTGATAACAAGATAGATTGCAGCCAAAATTATGTTGACATTTCCATGTGTCCTGTTAACCTGCTAACAAGTCAGATTAATAAGCACTAATGGACTGAAGTTGGCGTGAAAAATGTGAAAATAAGATACTGTAGCAACTTGCAACCCAAATAGTTCCTCTTGAAGAACATGTGGTGAAGTCTTTGCCTGCCAGCATTAAACCACCTCCAAATAGCTGGCGATATACAGTACAGTCTGGCTGGTTGTAAAGTCAAGTTTTTTATATGTTAACAGTCTTCCGGCTGCTGTGAGAGGGCTGTTGGCTCCACACATGTGGAGAAGCACAGCTGTTGGCATTGTCTGAAACAAAGCAATGTCAGAAAGTGAGTGTGTGATAAAAATCTGTCTAGGCACAACTTAAATTGTTAAAATGGCTTTGAAAGGTTGCTTGGGGAAACATGATGGCCATTTTAATGCTTTTTGGAGCAGTAAAAAATGGCCTAGATAACTTCAACCATTTGTAAAAATGTCTGCAGCATGTGTGGCAGTCTCCATACATTATGTGTATTGCCTAGCAGGTTGTCCACTGATTGCAAGGTTGGCAGTTCGATCCCCGGTCCCTCCACATGCTGAAGTGTCCTTGGGCGAGACACTGAACCCTAAGTTGCTCCCAATGGCTGGCAGGCACCTTGCATGGAAAGTCTGTCACCATTGTTGTGTGAATATGTGTGTAAATGGGTGAATGCAAAACACATTGTAAAGTGCTTTGAGTACCACTAAGGTAGAAGGGTGCTATGTAAGTGCAGACCATTTATCTTAACAACAGTAATGCACCAGCACATAGGCTATCTGAAAAACAGAGACAAAACACAAATAACTTGAATATATGCAGATTTTACAAAACTCCCCTCACTTCTATAAAAAGATGCTTTTAAAGCACGCCATTTTCAGTGGAAGCATTCATTTCCTGATATTTTTATATTAGCCTGTCGCTTGCGCCAGCAGTGGTGTTAATGTGGAACTTGTAGTGCTCGTCTGAGTCAGCTCACTGTAACACACTAGCAGCTCACTTTAACTACCAAGCTAATGATAGCCAAACACCAACTAGGCTCACTTTGACTTGTAGCCCAATTTACACACGTGCCAGCCACTTTGTTAGTAACAAGTATGCTAATGACAGGCTGATTTAGCTAACAAGGTAATGCTACCCAGGCAACAACAAGTTACAAAAGTGCCAGCTATTTTGCTAGTAACAAGTATGCTCATGCCAAGTTGATTTAGCTAGCAAGATAATGATACCAGAACAATAACTTACTTAGAAAAAATCAGCCTGAGCACAACCAGTCAGGGACTATTCTCACATCTCTTCAGCACTGTGTAGAATGGTCTGACTGCACCTCATAATCATTCTACTGTAGAGGAAAAAAGGCTTTGGTGTGTTTGCACCGACTTGCACCGGCTGTTCATTCAAAATACTGATGGGGAGATTGTTTTGGCAGAACATTTTCATACAGTGAGGTTAGCAATTGCGATTAAAATTAAAAGAATTTGCTGAAAAATACAAGCAGGGGTTTGCCTTTGGCCAAATGTGACATTTTTAGCATCTAACTTGGTTCTTGATCATTTCCTGTAATGAAGGGGATTTTGAAAACAGCAATACATAGAGAGTGGGAAGGGAGGAGAAGGTTATGTGAAATGTGTAGCCAGCGGCCGCCGTATACCCACAGTCTACATCCGGCTAGTCAGACTACAATGGAACTAAAAAGAGTAGTGAGACTGAATTAAAAACAGTTGTGGATCAGAAAACCAACACAATGAGCAATAGAACAAGGTCTCTATAGAGCTGATTTGAACTGCAGAATTGACTATGAATTGTAGTAGAAGTACTACTTTTGCAGAAAAGGCCTCTTACTGTGCTATATTGTTATATTTGAGAATTTTATTCAGTTGCAGCATTTTAATATTAAGCTTATGTAAACTATCTTTACATCCTGTTGGATATTTTCATCTATAGAAATGCATATTTGCTAAGATGTATGGATATGTATGCTGTGTTAAATGTAATGTGTAATGTAGCTAAAATGATGCGAGTAAAAAGTACAACAGAAGAAATAAAATAGCAGAAAAAAGAAAGACATAATTAAAAATCAAAGTAAAGTACAAAAATTTGAGCATTTCCATTCCACTGCTGGTACGAAAACACACATATTACTGAGAAGACAAGATAAACAGCTTTGTTTTACAGCTCTCTTGCCACTGAATGTAACTGGAGCAAACTAGTTCAAACCACTCTGAAGTTCCAGACAGGAAAATAAAGAGACAGCCTTTAAACTATCCAACAATCATAAATCTTCTTCTGCTATCATCAGCACAATAGTTTGCGTCTGTATATTTTCTGTACAATATTGTCTCTTTGCACAATATTGATAACTTCAACAAAGAGAAACATCTTAAACTCTTTCATTATCACAGAGAAGACTGGATTACCATTGCAGACATGCTAGAAATATCCTGATATTTCCATTTGGATACAATATGTGCTGTGACCAACATCCAGAGTCCTGCACATGTGACCTCATGTTGAATCACTTTCTCATTCCCGAGCATTCAAATCCCAATTCTGACATCTGTCAAAGGAGGCACGAGTAAAAGTTGAAAAAGAGGGCATGTAATTGCATAACCATTCAGTATTTTAGTCTTCTTCACCTTGGTAATGGCATTACATCAAATAACTTCACTCAGGCAAGCACTTTTTGGCACTCGGTTCAGGCCTCATGCTTGGGCCCCTGAGAGCAGCAGAGCAGGTGTCTCTAGAAAACCTCCCAGCGCTTCCCTGACAGTCGGATGTGTGGATGTGTCGGTGGGGGCCCACAGATGCTTTGTCTGATGAACGAGGCTATAGAGCCGAGTCCCTGGAGAAACCGGCACTGCATGCATCAGGATCTCATTACTGGCTTACTGCACATATACACCGTGTCAAATAAAGTTTAGGCCCCAGGCTATGTTGTCACTTTTTCTGATTTGTACTTTTTTCCTATATGTCCAAGAGCCTAATGCATGCAATTCAGAAAATCTGAGCACATTATCTCCTTTCATGACATTCCAGCATGGAGTCATCCAGAATTACCTAATCAAATTTAGCACCTTATTTACTAAGTCGTGCACAAAACCTGAGTGAATGCAGCTTTTTCCACGACACAGTTTCTCATGATTTATTCAAACCATTTGCACAAATGCATTCAGTCAGTTTTCCAGTCAGAATACCAACTAATGCAGCTGATTGTACTTCCTGGTCAAAACACTTGATTCCTACTTGTCATGCAGCTGCATTTTGTGTTCCAAACGTGGCTACACTCCTCTTCTCACACTTTCAAAGACGTTTTTCCAATCGCCTGCATATGTTACCAAGCCACACGTTGTACTATAATAAACACATTCAGTGCAATATGAGGAATATGCAATTAGGTTTTCTCAAAGTGAGACCCAAGACCGCTGAGTGAAGCTTGAAAAACATCTGCTGATAGACCTATCACCTTAAAGAGTTATGCAAAAAGATTGAATGAGTGTCAATTTGTCAAAGCAGGTCACAGTCTATTGACGCAGAATGGTTCATAAATCACACTTATGCAGCGATTTCACTTAATCCTCGGTGCATTCTTTATACAGTATGTTCATCCAAATCACCCCTGTGTTGCTGAGCCAAAAGTATAGTTCGTCCTGGCTGAAAGCTGCTGGCTTTGAACCGCAGTATCAACCTGAGTCTGTATTGACGGAAAAATGTCAGCTGCAGCCACAATTAATAGGTTTCTCGGAATAAACAAAATAGGGAGCAGGCATCAGCTATTAAAAAAGTTGTTCCACCATGCTAATGGGGTGACAACAGAGAGATTTGCGAGATTACAGCGGATGTTTTGGTGCTGAGTTGACCAGCTTTGCTGCATGTCATGGAGGCCAGCTTTATTACATCTGGTCTTTAGTTTGATCTAGCTAGGAAGACTTTTTAAATTACTTTTATAGCTTCTCTGCTTGATTTGACAGTGGACAATAAATAAGAGAAGGGAGATGTCATGCAACAAATGTCAAGAACTGCACTCAAACTCACGACATTGCTCTTATATGGTATCCAATTGCCTGCCATACCAAAAGAGGGCCCTATAAGGGCAACTTTAACAGTAACACATAACTCATCTAATGAAAGCTGACATTTCTTGGACCAGGAAAGCTTCTTGTGGTGAGGTGCCCCTGCAACACATCTTTAAATCCAGTAACCTCATATCAACTCACTTTTCCACGAAAAACCCAGTGAAGTGTGAATGAGACACTCTCCTTCCTGGCACTCTGATGGTTAGTCTTTTCAATTTAACAACAAATTTCAAGACGCATGTTTTCACTATGCTCTACAGCCATTCTCATGTGCTTGCAACCTAGATTTTGGCTGCGGTGTTTCAGCTTAGATGTGTGAATGGTTATTGCAGTCTATATTGATTTCATGCATCTATTAGCATTTATATCACACTGAGACTGCCAGGCTGTTTATGGTTGTGCAAAGAGGGATGGTAATATGTAGTTAAAGCTGCCCACACTCAAAAATGTGTTCAGCTTATTGTTATTTCACCTAATGTTTGACCGTCACCGTGCGGAATGATGAACAGTCTACTCAGAGTTTGACACCACAAGACTGTTTTCCTTCAATTTTTGTTGAACACATGCATAATTTTGTGAAATCGATAGGAAACCTGTCGCTGTCTAACATAATTTACAGAGGTGTGATGTGGAAACCTGCACATGTGATGTGTTGCTGAGATAGAGTTTGTCAATAAAGTAGAAAAAATCTTTGAGAAAACACTTTCCATATATATTCTTATATCTTTTATGATTGTAATTTCAAAAGTTAGTACTTGTGCTACCTGATACTGCACAGACAATTGCATAAGTAATATAAATACTGTTGGAATAAGGAATAATGCATCACTACTTTTAAATGCATATGCTCCCCATCTGTGTATTCTCTGCAACAAAGAGGCAAGCACATTAAAATTAAAGAGGGAATCGACCTTGAGCAGACAATATAAAAGTGGTTTTCTTTATGTATTACAAGTTTTATTCACTGCAGATACCCTTGTCAAGGAAATCATTTTGTCATTTTTTCTTAAATTGGCATCATCTTCTATCAAAACAGAAAACAAAGAAAAAACAAGCCTGTAAAAGTTACATGTGCTGTGTGTAATCGGCAACATGCACTGATCAAATGGATGAAAAAATGACTAATTTAAGCCAGTTTCATGAATGCATTTGACACATGGTTGCCTGCAAGTGAGTTGAATAAACATCATTGTTGGGCAAAGGCGCAAAGGGATTTGAAATAGTTAATGCACATATTAAAACACAGTTCAGCTAACAGGGTAAAAACCTGCAGTGCTTCATCACTTCTGTTGCTACAAAGAGTCATGTTCATGCTGAACATTATTCCCCGGAGCCCCTTCACACTCTTCGTGTTTGGTATTTGAACATAAAGGACTTCCTGAGCTACTTTACTGTATGTTTGGACCTCTTCAGACAGGCATGTCCTCTCTTCAAGGTTATTCGGTCATAAAGGACATGAGAGCTGAAGCATTATGGGACCTTTAAAAAAGAGGTCTTGGAAACACTTCTCTGCAACCCCCAAGGTGGAACGGTCACAGGACCCCATTAACCTCCTTTTAGGGGTCTCTGGGTAACACAGAAAAATAATCAGATACTGTGTGGGTTGGCTTGGAGGTCCAATGCAGAAAACATGTTTTTTTTTGCAGACAAAAGAGAAAACATATGTGTGCACTAACAGATTTGTTATTTACAATATGTGCAAGGGGAAAATACATTCTGGGAGTTATTTTTCTCATCTGAGGGAGTTTAGTGCATCTTTATTTCCCTCTGGTGTTGACAAGAGGGAAATGTCTGAGATTCTTGTTGGTTACAGCCTTAAAAGTGAAGAGCAGTGAGGGAGTTGTTTCTACTTTTGCTCTAACTTGCTGAGAAAAGGTATTATTATCTGAGGGGAGAAAATGTATCCAACTCTGTTTCCATGGGCCAACTCATACAGATGTGATTATATATGGTGAAAAACCTCATTAATTGACTCAGTTGAATGTGGCTTTTGAAATGCCTCACGTTTAATGTCTGGGAAGTAGAAAATTTAGTTGAAGTTATTTATACTGCAGAGTCACTAGAAAAATTTTGCTTCGATCACACGTGGCTTTGTATGCAGAAAGATTAGCAACAAGTGAACGCTGGTTCTGAGGTACTATATCTTTAAGTTTCACAAGTTTTGATATCTTTATCAAGAATAAGTAACTAAGAATGCAAAAGATACACCAGTCAGTCACTACATTATGACCACTGACAGGTGAAGTGACTAGCATTGATCATATTGGTACTATGTGGTGTTCTGCTGGAAAACCTTGGATTTTACCATCTGTGTTGATGAGACTTAGACACCCAAATAAACATTGTCACAGAACAAGCACACTCCCTCATGCAAATGGAAATGGTTCAGAGCATTTTTGAAGACATAAGGGGGACTAACACAATATTAGGCTGGTGGCCATAATGTTATGCCTGATCAGTGTATATTGGCATGTGTTGGTTAGTATTAGGACTGGCAGTTTTACAAAAACTTAGACCAAAAATTTTACTTTAAACCTGCTTTAAGGAAACTTTGAAGCCTCCTGCCAGTGAAGATCAAGTTATTTTTTTTATCTTTTGAACACATCCATGTCCTTTTTATGCAAATGCCAGAAGACATGTCATAAGCAAGATAAGAAGTCAACATTATGGCTGAACATTTCCAACCCTAAACTGCGGTTTACCAATGACCATTTCAAAAGCATGGATTTTGACTTCCATGGCTTTGTACATCACAAATCTGTGACACAAATCTTTTCTACTAGCAGGATGGAACTTTCCCTATCATTATTGCTCTTCAGAATTGGTTTATATGGCTGAATTACCGCTATATTCCAACTTGCCATTGCATTGTAAGGGAAGCAATGATGTAGCATTGGCATCTGAGCCGCATCTGAGCCATTTTAAGGCAGGAAGGGATTATTTTCATGGAAAAAACCTATGTATAGTTAATTAGTATAGTACTATGTAATATTGATACACGGAGATGAGTTTTAAGAAGTTAAATCAATGATCAGAGAGGGAGTTTTTTGAAAATATATAACAAATAAGGTAGAAGATATCTGAAATATTCATTTGATGCAGTAATAAAAACATGGCAAGGGTTAATTAGTATGAGGACTGTCAACAACATAACAGTGTAGATAAAAAATGTAACTTTAAATTTGCCTTACTGAAAATTCAATAGTGCTGAACAGGTGAATGCGTGTAATGAAGAAGTGAGTGTTTGTGTAATATGTAGTTTGGGAGGTAATAGAGGTCATAAGTACAGACATCGAACTAAAATCATATCATAAAACCATCCAAGACAACAACAACAACAATAAAAGCAGCTACAAAAATGGTTTTCTTCAGGCCAAATCTTGAATCTGTGTCAAAAATTAAAGGTGGGCATACTTAGTATTGGAAAAAATAGGAGATTATCATGTTGTATGATGTCAGCACTGAACGATGTATTGGCCTTTGTTGTATTGAGTTCTGACAGTGAGGCCTGTATTTTTAAAAAATGAAACTAAACTGTTAGTTTTTGATTTTACATCAGTGCAAACATCCCACTGATTCAATTACTGTATGACGTTACAGTTTTGAAAGTGACATGCACAATGCTCACCTCTGTTGTATCGTATGTTGAATATGTAGGTAGGAAAACTTTTTCTGACGCACGTACAACATTTGACCAGCAGGAGGCGCTGTCCACCAACACTTTTAACTGTTGGCCTATTGACTCCTGTAGTAAACAATATGAAGACTGAGGAGGCTCCTCTGTACCACCCAGTCAAACCGAAACAAGGAAGCGGCTCTCCTGCTAAGCCTACAGTTAATGGCGTCGCGATACTTCTAGCACGTTTACGAATAAAACACCACTGCGCATGTGCTACACTCCCAGTTTGACAGCCTCGTGCGTTTCCTGTGACCAAATAGAGAGGTAGAAACACAGGAAGAGGTCTCACTCTGTCTGAATTTGTAGCACCACAAGGGGATAAAACTTCACTTAAACAGCTGCGGGAACTGTTGCGAGATCAGATTTGTTTGTTTTATAAATTCTCCCACGAAATAAATGCAACATATTTTAACTATCCTGAAGATAAAATATGCGCTTTTTGTTTTATTTTATACTTTGTTTATCTAAACTAGCTTTGTTTGTTGTTTCTGTTGCCATGTTTACAAGGGCGCTGCTATGAATTCGATGCATAAACGATCTTTGCAGGATCGAGCCTGGCACCAGAGTTTCGAGAAGGCGGCGGAGCTCACACATGTCTTCATCCTCCCGACCATCCAGGCGTGGTTTGCAGATGGGTGTGGTTCCTTATGCAGGGAAGTTTCGTGATCACCAAAGAGTCGAGCTGTGAATACACATGATGTCTAGTGAATCATGAGTGAAATCTGAAGAAGAATATCTTCAGGTGGCTTTTAAAGGAGGCTGGTGTGTTTTTGTTTTTTTTGTTCTTTTTTTACATCTTGGAAAGATTGAAGGTCTGCAAGGCAGGATTGGAGACTGATCAAGGTAAATGTTTTTATGGGTTTTTTTTCTCAGAACTTGATCTTTATCCAGTGTTATGTGTTGCAGTGATCTTTATCATACTTTGTGTGCACTTTGTCCAGCAGTACTTCTATCCCTTGTCACCACCCTCATGTAAATACAGCTATAAAATAAAAACTTTTATTGCACGACCAATAAAACCAGTTTGATTATAGGAATTGTGCTTCTCAGTGAAGTAGAATAGCTGCTGGACTACAGTGTGACTGGCCTGATCTTTCAATAATATTAATGCCACAGAGGTATGACTGGCATTACATTTACTTTAAGGAAATGTTCTAACAAAACCACTGCATAGTTATGAGCTGAGCTATGAGTAGACGACGATTTCCCAATTCCTGCAAAGATCATCATGTACTGAGCGAGTCTTTTCTCTGTGATTGGCCAATTGTACACAGCTCATTTCTGCTCAAAGGTTCCATTCAGCAGATGAAACAAGAAAGACCTGTTAAAGAAATGCTGTATGTCAAAGGGGACTGTGTGCTGTGAGAACAGTTTGTGTTACTGCCAAGGGCTGCACTAGCTTATAACTTAGCTAAATAATGACACAAGGGAGGTGTGACGTGCCGAGGAGGTTGGATTTTAACGCATTTACTTTTACAGAACCATGGGCCTCCTGCAGCTGCTGAAATCCCAGTTCTTGTGCCAGCTGATCATCTGCTATGTGTTCCTGGCCAGCGGTCTTATTGTCAACCTGTTGCAGCTCTGCACTTCACCCCTGTGGCTGATCAATAAGCAGCTGGCTCGCAGGATCAACATCAGACTGGCCTACTGCATCAGCAGCCGTGAGTACCGTCCTTCATCTGAAGTCTGTTGTTATTGTGTTTGCCTTGCAGCTGTGTGGCATTTCAGTGGTGACTTTGTTGCAGTGAACAAGGTCACATCAAAGGTCTCACATCACCACATTTTTATTGTGTGCATTATTGTTTTGTGGTTGTTATAAACTTGGGGACATAGAGTAAAAGTCAATAAGATATGACCACGTTTACTTAAACCTCCATAAACAACTCAGTGAGAATTTTACTGAGCTGCTATGAACTAATTAACCAATAGTTGTCTTGCTCAAACTTTTATAATCCTGCTCCCTCAGTGCCTGCTGCTTACAATGTGAGCCATTCATAATGAGCAGCTGCCTCGCTGTCCACTGGGTTTATTTGCTTTTGCTTGAGTTTGTTAACTCTAAAATTGTCTCAGCCTCAACCACAGCAAACCAAATGTTCTGCTGTTGACTGCAAGAGTGAACACAAGACTCTTCATGCACTCGCAGCATCTGAAAACACTGAAGACCCATTGGATTACTTTTATTTTTCAATGGCGATGTCATCAGAAAATCCTAAGCGTTGGTGGATTTTCCAGCTAATGTAGCTAATGTCAGCGTAGCTTTGATCATATGCTGACATTAGCTACCTTGAGGTCTGTTTGAAATTTTAAAGCTGAGGTACATTCAGAGATATTGGAAACTTTAGGACCGATTTGGAAACCAATGAACAAGGATGGGTGGGTCGCTGTGTTTATATGTCGCCAGTTATGCTTTAAGTGCAACCGAAACCCAGCCTGTGTTTACATCTGATTGCTTCTTTACTGCTCTCTGTGCTCACATATACTGTATTTAAATACAGTCCAATACCCAATAAAGCTGGTCTCATATACATATTTTCCTTTTCTGTTGTTGAAAAAGGGAACAGTTCTAAATTAGTGACTAAAATGCAGCCAATTATGACTACATGTTAAGCAGTAATCACTTCAGAGCCATTGCTGCTCGGCCCCGTGAAACAGCTGATTTTTTTAACCACAACATCATCTGACAAGCTCATCAAACAGTTAACAGTAACGGTTTTGCTCTATATTTGCTGATAGAAAATGATGGCTCAGCGATAAAGTTAGAAGTGATAGAAAGTCCAGAATCATCACACACAGTCATGTCTGTGTTGGCTGCCAGTCAGTTGTTTTGCTCTGCAATGTCAATCACTGACACAAAGAGAGTCTTCTTCCTGAAGGGGGCATGGGCAGCAGCTGCTCAGCTGCTTTTAAAGCTGAAGGCACTGAAACAGCCCACAGAATAGGATGAAAACCAGGAGTTATATACAGTCAATGTAAGATGAAACATTTTTTCAGTATTTTAGCTGAAAATTAAAAGACTTGTTCCGGGGACATGTGAAACTTTTAATACTTGCTGACACAATATCGGACCTTTAAACTATGTTGTTTGCACTTTGTGAAAAGCAGTCAAACTACCCTTTACTCACATAGACCTATCTACAATGTGTCTTTGTCATCCATAGAGATGGTAGCTGCCCTGGAGTGGTGGTCTGGGACAGAATGCACACTCTACACCGATCCAAAGAGTTATCCACTGTATGGAAATGAGAATGGAATTGTTGTTCTCAACCACACATTTGAGATAGACTTCCTGTGTGGCTGGACCTTCTGTGAGAGATTTGGCGTCCTTGGGGTAAGACAAAGTGCCAGAGAAAACCACAAGCTCACCATTTCTCAACCTTGAGGGTTTTAATGCAATCCAGTGCTATCGTTCAGTTTTTTTATTATGCTTTCAACTTCCAGAGCTCAAAGGTGTTAGCCAAAAAAGACTTGGCTTATGTACCAATTATTGGCTGGGCGTGGTACTTCCAGGAGATGGTTTTCTGCAAGCGCAAGTGGGAGGAGGACCGAAGGACGGTGGCTCAGAGTCTTCAGAAGCTGCATGATTATCCAGAGAACTTTTGGGTTGGTATTATCACAGAATCAAGATGAATGAGAGCGATATCTTTTTAGACTCAGACTGTTGGAATAATGCCAAAAACGTTTTTCTTTTTCTGCACAAGTTCTTGCTTTACTGTGAAGGAACACGCTTCACGCCAAAAAAGCACCAGATCAGCATGCAGGTGGCTGAGAGCAAAGGTTTACCCAAACTAAAGTATCACCTTTTGCCCAGGACCAAGGGATTCTGGGTAACTGTCCAAAACCTCAGAGGAAAAGGTGAGCATCAATCCTTGAGCTGATGGATTTGCAAATCAAATGAGTCACACAGCTAACTGCTGCTGTGCACCTTGTCTGTTGTAGCTGCAGCTGTTTATGATTCCACACTGAACTTCAGGAACAATGAGGTGCCAACGTTGCTTGGAATTCTTAATGGGAAGAAATATCACGCAGATTTATATGTGAGGTAGGACGAAATGTTGTGCTGCATCTCATTTTCTGCTTACCAGTGTTTGGATCTGTGTGATTTGACTCCACATCTCCTCGATTGCAGGAGAATTCCTCTTGAGTCGATCCCAGAGGATGAGGCAGAGTGTGCTGCTTGGCTGCACAAACTTTACCAGGAAAAGGTGAGAGTTTGTTGAAGGCAAAAAGTCATGATGGAAAAAGGGTTTTCCACTGGGAATTGCTAGGTAGAGGCAGTAAACTACTTAAATCCAGAAAGCCTAAACAGCAGCCATAATCTTTAAATATGTAGCATTTAAAGTAGTACTTCCTCTGAAGGTCAGTGTTTTATTTTATAACAGTTGGAAGGCTGTAAACTGCAGTCAAAATTATTTGACCCTCTTAACCCGCAAGACATTCTGCTTAAGGGCAACAACATTCAATGAAAATATACACCCATCAGGCATAACATTATGACCACCTGCCTAATATTGTGTTGGTCCCCCTTATGTGCTCAAAAATGCTCTGAACCATTGGACATGGACAAGAGGACCTCTCAGGGCATCTATGGGGTCTGGCACCAGGACATTGGCAGTGGATCCTTTGGGTACTCTGGCTTGTGCAGTGGGGACTCTGTCAATCAAACTTGTTCCACTGCATCCTGTTGATGCTTGATCAGAATGGGGTGTAGGAAGTTTGGAGGTCAAATCAACATGTTGAGTCATTGTCACGTTCCTCAACATGTTCCTGATTGTTTGATGTTTTTGCCATATGGTGGGGTGCATTTTCCTGCAGGGGTAGGCCAGTGACATTTGGGATTTCCATCTGCATGAGGGAGTGTTTGTTCTAGGACAGTGTTTATTTGGATGTTTAAGTCTGATCACCTTGGATGTCAAAATCCAAGGTTTTCCAGGAGAACACCACATAGTACCAATATGATCAATGTTATTCACTTCACCTGTCAGTGGTCAGGATGTTGTGGCTGATTAGTGTATATCAACAAAAGTCTTGGTAAAATTTTGATGATTGTGGTGTTAATGACTTAGAATAAAATATTATTTTCTTTATTTATTGACAGAGTACGTTATTGAGATATACCAATGCCAGGCCCTTTAAAAAAAGAATGTGTATTCAGTGGGTACATTGAATTTGGATTTTCCACCCTGACAGTGCTGGCCAAGTTAACCAATGCTTGTTTCAAGAATCGGCCATGTCAGTCCCCTGATTTGAATCCAAGTTTAAAAACTGTGACAGCACATAGAACAAATAATATCACTGGGCTGAAAGCTTTTGCACATGAAGAACAGGATGAAATACAAACAGGAATTGCCAGATTCTCATGAGGGACATTAATTGGAGGTCATAATGGACTGAACAACTTTGCTTATGGATGTGTTTGGAGAAAACATTATATTATAATATAATTATATGCATTATATCCTCAGTACTGCTGCTAAGCTGTCTAAGTGGATAATAAGGAGGTGATGTTATTTTTAGGTTCAGTTAGGGCGGACTACACTATAAAACGCTGTGGGATGAGGCAAAGTGGGAATGTAATGTTTCTGTCACTTTCTCTCTACTCTGTGACTTGTCTTGTTAATTTTCTGTTCTCACACTTCATGACCTAACTTGTTAATCTTAAAGTCCTAATGTTAAATATTACATATGCTTGTTAGATTTTGGGTTCTGCCTCTTTTTTTTTTGGCCATGAGACCAACATGACTCTTGAAGAACAAACTTTTGCCTTGTGTTTGCATTGAGTTGTGTTTGTGTCTATGTACCCACAGGACAGCTTCCAGGAGCACTACGCACAGACGGGGCGTTTTCCTGGTCCCATAGTGAGCCCCCCACGCCGGCCATGGTCCTTGATCAACTGGCTGTTCTGGTGCAGTTTGCTGCTCTACCCTCTGGGCATGCTGATCACCCAGCTGATCAGCTCTGGATCAGTTCTTACCATCGTAGTCTCTGTGGCCTTCTGCTCTGCAGGTTAGGTTCATACATTCACACGCAAAGCAAAGTCCCCCTGATGTAGTTAGAAGGGTCCATCCCTCAATTTAACCAGCTCCTTTTTGTTTCATTAAGCAGCAGACTTGACAACTCAACCGTAAGTCCCCCTTTTTTTGGAAAATGCATCAGTCTCGGGAGCATGTCCTCAACGGCATTCAGGCATGTGCTTACTTAGCAAAGTTGACCCATCTGAACAGTTTCACTGAGGTGTTAAATGGAGACCTGATCTCTGTCTAATAGCTTGGGTTCACAACCAGCATGTTCCAGTTTCTACAGTAAATAAAGACCCATGTTTGTAGTTGAGGTTAGAATGATGCACTTGAAGTGGACAGATCAAACTTTAGATTTATTTTGAAAGTCTCATTTAAATTGGAACTAAATTTTGGGTTTAATACATGTCTTTGCAAAGTGACAAATTCAAACAAATGACAAAATTTGTATCCAAAAAAGTCTTCATAATTTGAAGGGAAATGTACAAAATGAAAAAGAGAATTTACTGTGGAAGTAACCATGTCCTGTATAGAACCTGTCACCACTTCTTTTTGGACTTGCTCAAACTTTTCTTATCCTTTTCTTTCACAGCTTCAGTGGGAGTTCGCTGGATGATTGGCCAGACTGAGATTGACAGAGCCTCAAACTACGGGAATAAGGAACCTCCTGTAAACAACAACTAAGGATTTTTGACTTACTCAGAGCTGCTTTTTTGCACAGCTACTAATCTGCAAGTTGCCAGTCTGGCAGGAATCTGTTGGTCCGACAAGTCCAGACCTGCTTCAGTGCAGCACAGACAGTGCAGTCTCTTCTAAATGCTATGCTGCAGAAGCTCAATATGTAAGATCATGAAAGTGGATCGTGGTGAACAGCCACAAGCAAGATGAAACTTGGCTTTACTGCATTGCACTCCAATGAGAGTGTTAATATTTGAATACAACCAAGCTGAACATATTTACTAGAAATTAACCAAATATAAAATGGACTACCTCTTTGACTGCAAAGTAAAGCTTTTATGGTATTTTCAGAGTGAAAGAAAATAAACATTTCACTTTTTAAAAAAAAGTTTGCATAGTTCATGTGGTTTGTACAGTTGTGACATGAGTCAAGTGTCTGTGTCTGGTTGTGTGGATGTGTGTTGTGTTCAGCAGCAGCGAGGGAAAGCAGGATCCTCTTTCTCCTCTTAGTCGACTACACTCCAGTAGACTGAACAACCCTTCACCAGCAAATAGGTTTGCTTCGAAAGCCTTCAAGGGCTTCAACTTAAAGTTCACTCCTCTGCAAAGTATTGTACTCCGAGTATGAGAACATTTGTAGAGGAGGAACACTTTAAAACAGCTGCATTGTCTCACCTTGACCTTATTGTTCATGATGTCTGTGCTTATAATCAGATCGATCTCTGCAGGTTAAGATGGAAGTTGGTGAGTCACTGCCTGAGTTACAAGTCACTTGCATGTGGTTTTAATAAATAAATTGATACACTCCACTGTTACACAACAACTGCACTCGTGTGCACTGCTGGTTGAGAGTGAAGAAAGAGTAGTGACTTAGTAAGCCAGTGTTTCAGCTAGTCTCCCCCAGACACTGGAGTCACACATCAAGCCTTTGTATCTATGACTACATATTTGAAATTGGTGCATTCAGCACCAGTTGTCTGCAGGATACCAACAACCATCATCCTTCATCATGTGCTTGTGATAACTTCAGGTGCCATGTATGCTCATAACAGTAGCAAAAATGATGATAAATAACCTATTAGTGAATACATGTATACATTGAATTCTGAAAGTTTGTGTCACACGCTCTTCGCAAGGCCTCACTTGCAAAAATGGGAAAAAGGAAATGTCAAACCACAGAGACACCTGGTGGTAGCATGCAAATAGGACACGTTATAATTTTTTTACCTGATTTTCCAAGCATGCTGTCCCTGACTGCTTTTGTGCTGAGAGCAGCTTGACTGAACTGTCGTAATCATCAGGTTTATCATCAGGCCTGACAATGTCTTTTTAAATTCGAAAGAGCAGAGGTGGAACTGACTGTTGTTCCTAAATTACAAAAGGGATGCAAGCAAATGAAAAGTTATGAGATAGACAGTGACACTGGTTTCTGATGAATGGTGGACAGTGGTGTCTTCAAGGACATTGCTGGCTGTAGTGATCTGTTAACTGCAAAATTTGATCACATTTCCCGCAGCCCGAGCCTCTCTCCTTTATTTATCCCTGCCTGAGATTGTTTTTTCCTTCTTCTAAGTCACCCAGAAACTGCCTTGAATCCAGTGAGATTGTATTTTGAGCTTTCCCCCATGCATTTTATGAACTGATGCATGACTGTAATGCCTAAGGTGGCCTAAATTGTAGATTTAGAGTGATGATTCTTGATGGGGCTGTGCCCTGATTTGATTTTTTGATATGGGAAAGTCAAGCCTTGCTGATTAAATCTTTTATATAAGAGTGTGTTTTTTATTTTGCGATTATTAGTTTTAATTTGGCATTATGAATGATCCATAATGCAGTCTACTAAACACAACTCAACCTCAACTATCTCCAGTCCTCCTAGTGTAAATTTTCCTTTTTTTTGTCACTATCCCTCAATCACAGCTTAACAACAAAAAAGAATCAGGAGGAAAATGAGAATCATTGGCCTTCTGTGGATCCTTTTTACTCCGATAATGCCACACTAGCCTCGGCTCAACTTAAATTTTGCACATATTTTGTCACGTTAAAGGTGTGCTAGGATGGTACCACTTCACAGACAGCACTTTTTTCAGATCAACCCCATATGTTAACCACTATAATAAATAATTGATAATAAAACACAACATATCTCCTACAATAATCTCCAAATTAGGGTTAAAAAAGGTCAAACAAAAATGAATAAACTATAACTTTGAACAACTTTTTGAACAGTTTTACACTATTCCCAGTTTACCTGTTGAAACCCATCAACAGTTCTGCATGCATCAGTATTATTTTCAAACACATTTGCAGGTCAGCTCCCTAGAGCGCACTGATTGATTTCAAAAACACACAGATATGCTAAAAATCTAATGGTGGTGATTCACCAGCAGAAAAGCAGGACTGAAGGAGCACGATTAGCTTTATTTTTTCCATTTTCACACTGTATTACATACTCCAATCAGCCACAACATCATGACCACTGACAGGTGAAGTGAATAACATTGATCATATTGTTACTATGTGGTGTTCTGCTGGAAAACCTTGGATTTTGACATCTGTGTTGATGAGACTTAGATACCCAAATAAACATTGTCCTAGAACAAGCACACTTGTTCTGGGACAATGTTCATGTCAATGGAAATCCCAAATGTCACTGGCCTACCCCTGCAGGAAAATGCACCCCACCACATGGAAAAACATCAAACTATCAGGAGCATGCTAAGGAATGTGACAATGACCCAACGTGTTTATTTGACCTCCAAACTTCCTACACCCCATTCTGATCAAGCATCAACAGGATGCAGTGGAACAGGTTTGATTGACAGAGGCCCCACTGTACAAGCCAGAGTACCCAAAGGATCCAGTGCCAACATCCTGGTTCCAGACCCCATAGGACACCCTGAGAGGTCCTCTTGTCCATGCCCAGTGGTTCAGAGCATTTTTGAGCACATAAGGGAACCAACACAATATTAGACAGGTGGTCATAATGTTATGCCTGATCCATGTATATGCAGACTGATGTTACCTTGACTTATAGGAGTGACTCAAGATGTGGTGGCCTTATCGGTGCCAGTTGATGACCGCTTTTACACTTAAAGGCTCCATGATAAAACAGGAGAGTGCAGCCAAAGTTAATCTTTAGAAGCAGAGCAGGTTTTCTTGGCATAACTTCACTTACTTCCAAAGTGCAGGGAGAAAAGATCTATCACGTACAACTCAAGTGTCATAAATCTGGCAGCAAATGCTGGCAGATCTTGGCTTCTTTGAAGCTAATCTTTGTCATAGTGGGCTGAGTTGCTGTCACACCTTAAGAAAACAGTTGGCTTGAGTTTAGAGGGAGTTATGTGATGCAATATCTGGTTACACGAAGTCAGGTGAGTCCGTCAGCCTACCCCAGGGCAGCTGTGGCTACATATGTAGCTTACCACCATTGAGTATGGAGTGAATGAATAATGCAATGTAAAGCATCTTTGAGTGTCAAGATAAGCACTATATAAAACAAATTCATCATCATTATTATTATTATTATTATTATTATTATTATCATCATTATTGAGTGATATGAAGAGGTGGCTGTGTTTTAAAAGTTTAAGATATGCTACTTTTATAGTTTAATGGTCTCCTACAGCAGCTGAAATCCCATTTTTCGTGTTACCTCATCATTTGCTGTGTTAGACTGGCCTACTTGCATCACTAGCTGTAAATATTGTTCTTAGTCTCTTCTACACCGATGATCTTCTGGGTGTTATTTGGTGTTTGGTTACTGACAAGAGGAAATCCGTCATGTGTTTGGTAACTTTGCTGCAATAAACAAGTTCATAGATTGCAAAAACACCCTTGCATAGACTTGTCAACATTACCATGCTCTAATAATCCTTAGACATGATAGTTGTCCTGCAGTGGTGGCCCTCTTCAATCATTGATCCACTGTGTATGTAAATACAGTCACCAGAGGATATCAGCTGGAGGGGGAAGACTTTGAGCGAGAAGGACAAGTCGGATTAGCAAATCAAATGAGCTACAGTTAACTGCTGCTGTGTCATGTCTCGTCTCGCCGCAGCTGTTTAGGATTCCACGCTGAACTCCAGAAACAATGAAGCAACGACCTTGCTTGCACTTTGTCGAGTCAAATGAGGTAGCAAAGTAAAGTGCAAAAACAAAAAGAGAAAGCTGCTTGCACCAAGGAAGCAAATCAGTATAAGAAATTGTAAATTAGCATGTGCTCTCTTCTAACTCATATCCCTATGGATGGAATAAGTTACGCTAATTTAAAAACCTTATCTACTCAATTAATTAATTATTGACTGTGAATGTGACAAGCAATTTAAATAGGAAATGCTGACTTTGGTGGCTAATAAATTTTCTATTGTTCCTAAGCAACTATTCAGAACAAATGCTGGCAGACTAAAAATACCTCTGGCTCAAGTTTCTGACTTCATTCATAATTAATTCTAATTAATCAAATTGGCATGTCATCTGAAAGTACAAGCAATAATAAGTTAGTTTTTGAGTCTGAGGAGAAATTTCCAAAAACTAGATTTTCTGTCGTTCCTTTTTTTTGTGACATGCTCGTGTGATATTCTAAACATCTGAACTCCTCCACAGACTCAATGGGTGTTTTCAGACTAGCAGAGGCTCAATCTATGGTAACAGGGAGGTTCTCTAAACAACAGTTCAACACTCCTCTCAAACTCAGAGATGTTTCTTTGCATAGCTACTAATCTGCGAGCAAAATCGTAATCAACAATCTCAATACTTGTACTTTTTGTTTTAAGCTTCAGATGAAACTGGATGACACTGTTCTGCTGTTTGAAAAACTTACGATATTATGCAATATAATAATAATAATAACAATAATAAACAGGATTGTAACAATAAAAGACAAAACACATTCCTTTTTTTAAAAAAAGATTGGTTTATTAATATCGTTTGTACATAGCAAACACTGTAAGAGCAGCAGAGGACCAGAAGTTGTGGTGTGTGTCAGTGTCTGTGTGTGGTTGTATGGATGTTTTGTGTTCAGCAGCAGGGAGGGAGAGCAGGCCCTGTGTCTCCTCTTAGTTGGCTACGCTCCAATCACATGAACAGCTCTTCACTGGCGACCAGTAGACTTGAACATTGCTCCAACTTGACATTTTCTCCTCAGCAAAGGCAGAGAAAAATACATTTTAAAAAAATCCTTCCTAGTGCCCGTGCTTGCAAAATGACAAGAGATAAATCTATGTGAATATTTGGATGGTATTCATTTCATAAAGGTAAACCAGTGCCTCCTTCCATTCACTGAGGCTTACCACACCTCTTCCAGCCTCAAAGGGTGACTGAAATAAGAATCCTCCCTCCTCTACTCAACTGCTCCCTTGGGTAAACAGTTTAAAAGTGCTATAGGGTTTGCCCCCACCCCCCTCCCCTCCCATTTGTTAAAAACAAAACACAAAAAAAGTATTCCTCAATGCCTTTTCAGAGGTCTCTTCACCAATGAGAACAAAAAAATGTGGCAATAGTTACTTTAACTTTACAATATTGTTTATACATGAATTAAAGCCAATCCTATTCTTACAGTATGTACAGTCCCACCCCGACACTCCTCCCTCCTCCCTCGGACCATGGATACATACAGACACAACAACTCTATATTCCATAGATCCAGTTGTTCTCTGAAATGATTTTGTATTAGTTCCTCAGTTTAATTCCATGTGCCTTCAGCCATAAGTCCCTCTTCTCCGCATCCACAGTTCTTTCTTCTTTTGCCAACAGCATGTACAGTAGTGCTTTAATTTGTAAACTTCAAAGCCGCAGAGGAGGTTTCGTTCACTCTTCGTCCGTGCAAACCTGAAACACACAAGAGGCAGGAGCTGTCATGGGAGCTTGTTGGAAGAAATGTTTACCATCTGTAAAACATAATTTTATAAACTTGAAAGCTGTTGTTCAAAACTTAGGGATGTTCAGTCAAGCTATGACGGTCTACTCATAAGATGTGGTTACATTAATAAAGAAATAGGACTGCTTTAAAGTGCACACCATGACAGTGTCTCACCTTGACAAATGGGTGGTCTAGCAGCATGCTAGCTGTCCAGCGCCGTTTGGGTTCACTCTCCAGACAGTGACCGAGGAAGTCCTTCCCCTCTGTGCTCAGCTTCTCAGGAATGGGGGGCTTGTGGCCCATGCCCACTTTGTACATGATCTGAAAGTTGTGCTCATACTCATGCCAGGGTCTCTGCAGGTTGAGATAAAGTTAAGAACAAGAGTCACTTGCTTGTGTTTATTTTAATCTTTTCGTGAAGTGAATTTCCTGAAGTGGTAAGAAGGGAGGAAACAAGGCGTTGAGCCACGCAGGCAGGAATTTACAATTGACAAGCTAAACTAGCAATATGTTTTGTAACTTTAGGATGGATCATTAGAAACCACAACCACTTCACTCTGACAGTGTTTTTTTTTTGGGGGGGGGGTTAACAGTTCCACAGACCGGAACAGCAATTTGTCGCCAAAATGTGAAAGCTTTAGATAAACAAATATCGTATCACAGCCTAACCTTTTGATTTAAATTTAATTTGAATAAAAATACCTCAAAACCCAACACTGGGATTGAAAGGGTGGTTATTTTTAGCAGAAAAAAAATCTCAATTTCATTTTTATATGAACTACTTATCTTTGACATGCAATTTCGTTGGAAAACCTTCCCAAATCTAAGGTTAAAACTGGGATATTTAATCAAAGTCACTTTAATCAACCTGTCATATAAATTCACTTATAATAAAACATTTACAAAAACAAAATTCTACTAAAAAACAAAAGAAAATCTGTGCTCCTTAGTGAAACTAGGAAGCCATTAGTGTCTCAGCTGTGGCCAACAATCATGTGGCAAAAATTCAGGGACTTTTCAGTCTGTGTTTACTCAAGCAGTCAAATGTCTATAGTATGTAGAGCCAACATTTTCAACACTGGTAAGACAAGTAGACACAAAAATGTTGCACATGTTGATTCAAGATTTTTGTCATTTTTTGTAAATTATATAAAGATATTTCACTTATTTTTAGAAATGATTTATAGCATTCTAACTTTGTTATACTTCACAAAAGCCAGTTTTGAGTTCTGTCTAGTCTTAGCCATGGGTGTGTGACTTCCACAGGGGTGAAGAACTTTATACTGCAGTGAAAAATGAGCCTACATCTTGACAGGAGCATAAAATGTCCAGAAACTGCTTGGGGCTTCAGAGGGTTAACTGGACTAAAACATAAAAATTACAGATGGAAACCACAGCTGATCTACACTGCATCTATTGTTTTCAGTCATAACAACTAAGCTCCAATAACCTGAGGCAGTAAAACAACGATTTCCATCTGTTCCTCCCCCCCTTGACTACAAACCAACAGCTTACACCAACATGGCAAAAATATCCATGAATCAGCATTTCTTTTGAACCATTTTACGATGCATGACTAAGGCAAAACACCTGCAGTTGGTGTTTTGCACAATGGAAGCTCTTTTTCATCACTATGTTACCTTTCCAGTCACCATCTCGATAAGGACGCAGCCTAAACTCCAAATGTCTGCTGCTCGTCCATGACCTTCTCCCTTTGCTCTTGTGATGACTTCAGGTGCCATGTAAGCTGAAAAAGTATTGGGAGAAATAACCCACAATTACGACGCTAGAATTTATTATTATGAATAATAACATTACAAAATGCAGCATGTATGGAGGTTTAACCAAAACAGTATATTTTTGCATAATGAAGGATATTCAACATTTAAATCGCATATTCTCCACCATGACTAGACAAGAGCACAAATTATAGCATACAAGCTCAGATCCACTGGTGAAAGGGAAAAAATAAAATACACCCCTGTGGCAGTCTGCAATCACAACACAAGATGCAATTTCTTACCTGCTGTTCCCAGTGTGCTGTTCACCTCCCCTGGCATGGTGTGAGTGTTGTTCCTCAACTTGACTGAGCAGCCAAAATCACCCAGTTTA
Organism: Dascyllus trimaculatus; assembly: GCA_024666655.1. Taxonomy (NCBI): domain Eukaryota; kingdom Metazoa; phylum Chordata; class Actinopteri; family Pomacentridae; genus Dascyllus; species Dascyllus trimaculatus. Next base: position 21,153,863 of record CM045464.1, on the reverse strand, counting down.
ATCAGGCCTGATGACGTCAGAAAGATGTTGGCTCCTGATGCAAAAATAACCCCAGACAGAATAGTATTAGGTAAATGGTCACCGAATTTGTTCTGAATTGTCTGCAGCCCGGATAAGAAGGGAAAATGTGAAGAAAGCACGACACTGACCCTTGATGTCGCGGTGCACAATGCCGTGTTCATGTAGGACATTGATGGCTGTAGTGATCTGTTTACTGTAAAGCCTGATGACATGCTCTTGCAGCCCCAGTCTGGACACCTCCTCCAGTGTGCCCTCGTCGCAGTACTCCATGAAGATGTACATCTCCTCCTGCAGGTGAGCACATGAACACTTAAACCAAACTACCTCAGTCTTTCCTTTGTGATATTCGAGACGGATACTGCAAAGCAAGTTAGACATTGCCAGACTTTCTTTGTTTGAGCTGGCGCAGCAAAACCTAAAACCGTAGTCAGAGATAACTGGTATCACAACAGTAGTCAACTTTCTCTGTTAAACCAAGTTTTCTTGTGTACTTTTCCATGAAAGGGGGCGTCTGATGTGTCATTTGACTCTTCTTGTGTATAAAATGGACCGATGGCATGCTGACTGATATAGGCAAGAGGAGCAAGTTGATACAATAGAGAGCTAAAGAGGACATAAAATTATGGTTAGCCATTAATGCTGTTTCTGCAAATAATATAAAAGAGGAAGTTAATAGATGTATTTTACGACTCAGTGTCCTCTCAATGCGGCTGCTTATTTCTAACATGGCAGCTGGACGTTAAGAGTTCTTCATATATTTAAACATGATACTCAACAGGTGCACTTAGGTCTGACACTGTCCCATAATGATGAATACGTGGATATAACTTTAGTTTATGACCAAATCAAAGAGAAATTATCAATACTGACTGAATATTTTCCCTGATCAATACCAATAGAGTAATCAATTTTCTAATCTGTGTTCTATTAACTACCACCTGTCAAAAATAGACTTGGCAGCAAATCAGGATCAAGCTTTGAAACATATTTATGGAATATCTGCATCTGTAATTGTATGGCTTTGTTCATTGGCATTACTAACATACGACTCAACAAGTTTGTAGACACAATGTATTCCCTCAGCTGAGAATCTGTATCACTCAGAGAGAACATGGTCAGGGATAGCATTGTTGAAAAGAGGAAGCTACTGCTGATTGAAATCCTGAACTCTGAACTTAACTTCACTACATAAACAGTTACCATGGTGATCTAAACAGTATAACAAGCTTCTTACCCGATGGAGCTCAACTCCGAAGTATCGCACCAGGTTTGGGTGTTTAATGCCTTCAAATATTTTCAGTTCATCTGCAGTTTCTTTGATTGTTTTGTGATCATTCGGTTGAAATCGGATCTATATGAAACCACAAAAGGAACATGTGTTACTACTTTCAGCATTTATGATTTGTTTTTTGAAAACTACTGAATTAAGTTTGAACTACATACCTCCTTCATAGCCATCAGTTCTCCAGTGTCAACATTAATGCAGGTGTACACTTTACCATACTGGCCCTCACCTGTTATTATACACACAAACATAACATCAGTGTTTGTATGTGTGTTAAATAACACACATCATAGCCAAAGCAGTACCAATGTAGCCTTACCTATCTTGTTGCCCCTCTGCCACTTAAAGGTCACCTTCCTGAGCCCAACATGCATGACGTTGTCGTATGACTTGGGTGTGTGACAGACTTGGCCGATGATGTTACGCTGTTTCATGACAGCGTACCGTTTATCCTCAAACTTGCGAATGGAGCGACGGACAGCCTCCATGGGGCCTTGTCGTGCTGCTGTGTCTAAGAGAGACAACAAACAGGATTTGTTTTTTATTTTCCAGTCAGTAACACATTTCTATTAAATGATTTAGTCAATCCAACATGCTTTATCATTCTACAGTCTCACCCTTGGATTGGCTAATGAAGGTACGGAGCTCCCAGCTTCTCCGTGCAGCGCTGTTGGGGTCTCCCTTAGGATATGAAGGTTCTGTAGAAAGGAATCACAAAAGGAAATTCAGCCAAGAAAGGTTAATATTCAATGTATGTCAAATCCTGCAGATCACTGAATGCAGGGTCACCCACCTTCTCTGTCCTCGGTGGGGCTGGAGTGACGGCTCAGAGATTTGAAATGCAACTCTGCTGCAACTGACGACAGACGGTCATTCTCATGGAAACTGGATCCCCTGCAAAGATATGGAAGAAACTGATGCCACACTGTGATTCAGTCGAGGACTACTGGCTCTGATGGCATATTTCAGTCTCGGGGTTTCTCTGTTAATGGCCAAATCAAAGGTAAACAGAGTGCAATCTCTGCTTCATGGAAAGCACTTTGTCCATATGCTTTTACGATTTAATTACAATTTCATGTACTAAGTGGTCCTTTAAATCAAATGAACTGTGTAAAATTAAACTGTATAGGACACTGATTTCTAAAGCAATCTTAATCATATGTAAACCAATGACTTCTTCATATTCTTCTTTCTTTGAAGAAAATGTTCCCACACTTGTGTTTATAATAAAATGTGTTACTATAAACTATATAAATAATCCAAGCGATAAAATGCTACATGTGGTAAGATGTTATTAGGGTTTCAAGATAAATACAAAAAAACCCAACAAACCATCTGACTTTTGAGGAGAGAATAAAAAGCTTACTCACAGTGTACCTTTTGAAGCCCATTAGCAATTGAGCATGCATCAGAGCCATTCACACTTTACGGTTAGATCCCTTGATTGCATGTTCTCATTTCAACACCGCACGCTAACACACCAAAAAATCTAATAGCAGTGAATCACCAGCATCAAAGCAAGACTGAGGTAAATAGCACTAAAAAGCAGAAGACCACTCTTTCTGTGAGGTAGTGCTCATTTTCACACCATGCACAACAATCACAGTCTCTTCCCTTGACCAGTAACGAGACTTGTGTAAGGCCTTTTATCTGGTTTGGTGACATTTTGCAGGGCTTGTTAAAGCTACGTTTAGACTTTGAAGCCTAAAAATAATGCTAACGGAGTCCATTCTGAGATTTTTCTTGATTCAGTAACAGTCTTTTGTAGCTTACACCAATGCCATGCAAATGACTATTTAGATGCATCTTCCAGCAAATCTCATGATTAGAATAATCATACGTAAACAGACATGCTGTAAGTGCAGCTTCAGTGAGATTAATTTTGAATCAGTTCTTCCAGTATAGTGAAATTTAGGGGAGAAGGGAAATGCCTCATCACTTTATTTAATTAAATCAAAAGGATCAAAACCGACAAAACAAAACTCATCTAAAACTACAAAAGATGGATGCTAGATTTAAATCTGTGATGTGCCAATGTAGAGCCTGTTCATGCTCAGTTTTCAACAAACAGGAAACTGACTTTGTGGTAAAGCAGTTAATCCACTATCTGTCTAAATTTATTGTGTTTGTTCAGATGCAGTCAGAAGGCTTAAAACAGGAAATCAGTTGTCAGTCAGTCAGTGAAACCTATGAATAATAAAGTTACGAAAATAAAAACAGAGGAAATACAGCCAGTATAATTATAACATATCCTCTGTGCGAATGCTATCAGAAGTACAGTTTTTTATTCTTTCCATATTTTGACATTCACTGTTAAAGCTATACTGTGGCACAACATCACAGATTTGATGAGTGGGTAAAATACTTTTTGCCGCTAGGCTTGTGTTTATTGTCATAAAGAATTTAGTGAATCCAGTCCGATATGGAACAAAGTGCCTTAGGTCCTGCAAACAAAATCCTAACATGAAGCATTTCCTTCTTCCATTTCCATAAGCCTTACAAAAAATGTGTGACAGCTTTTGTTTTTGCCTCTGGGACTGTGCTCTGACAACAGTTTCTACTTGGGGGCAAAGCTACCTGACGTCATTGGGGGTGCTGCCGGGTGCTTTGGTGTGGCTGTGTTCCCCTGGGCCCTGAGGGACAGGGACAGGGCGAGGGCCGTTGGGGAACAGCTGGTTCCGGAGATCGCAGGGGAGACTTCGAGAGCTGTGTGGTGAAAAAACAAACTGAGGAGCGCTGCCTTGGGAGGTAAGGTGGCTTGTATGGGATGTGTGTTGATACGTGTGTGTGACGTGACTGGGTAGCTGGTTGAGGGACAGACACACACACACACACACACACACACACACACTCAAGACACTATACATGTTAAAAATAAATAAAAAGACTGCTGACATATTCACAGCACACACACAGAAGCTCACATAGCACATCAGCTTAATAACTAAAGAGCAAGAACATCACAAGGTAAAAAAGCAAAGCCATGCATGACGGAGAACCAACATTTGAACACAGTAGGCTCACAGATTATTCTGACAACCTGAACTGTAGACACCTACCTGAAGCTGTCAGCATTAGGGATAAATAAATTGGGGTTTGGCGGGTCACTATGGCAGCGAGGGACCTTTACAGGACGAGGACTATTCCTGGGAGCTGAAAAGAAAAATGCCCAATGCTTAATTTAGTCAAGGCTCTTACTGAAGGAAACCAGGCACAGATTATGCATCGACTGAGTGAAACTCAAAGCTATAGGAAATTGGCTAACATTAATTCTGCACTAAGGATCACAGCATTCATGCTTTTGCAACAATATAAATCCAGTGGTCAGGTTATTGTGGACTACATCACAGTCAGTGTACTGCATTGCTTTACTCCATCGACGTCAAAGAAATATATGTTACAACATTGAGCTTCTTTGTTCTAGTACCAGTTTGGCGCCTCCATATTTTAGTTTGCACAGCTAATAAACCTGGACATATTTTGTGGTCATTTTTCTACAAACACTGCATTTGCATTAAATAGCAAGAACAAGGCTGCATTGGACATTCCTTAGATGGTATGGATTAACCAATTGTATCAGCCAAAATAACCTTTGTTTTTTAGTCTTCATTTGATTAGGAAATGTTTGCTGAGCAAACATGCCCATTTTTCAATAATAACCAACTTTACAGTCATAGTAGCACACGTTCACACTTGCTCAAGATGTCCAGAGGAGTCGGAGTAACCAATGAGGTTACTAAAGCTAACAAACTCCCAGTCATACGCATGCTTGTCCTCTTTTCTCTGACATACAGGTTTTAACTGGCGGCAGAATATGAACTGAATTCAATCCTGAACTATATATAGAAGTCACCAGCAGTGCCCATTACAGAGGGGCATCTTACCGAGGTACAGGCCTGTAACTGGGCTATGAGGTTTTCCAATCACGTGTCCGATACATTCATTCATCAAGGCTTGCAAATTCTGCAGAAATAAAAGGACATTTTCAGGTAGCAATAAAAACAAAACAAAACAAAAAAAAAACATGCTTATTTGGAAGCTGTAGAAAAAAAACAAGAAAACAGGTCATTTTACCAGGAAGTCATCCTCTGGTAATGCTGATATAAAGGCAGGTTCGATAGCCTGAAGGAAATCAAAACCCTGAGTCGCCCACCTGTGGAAGTGAAACATGACAGTCAGTCAGTGTGACCCTCAATGTTCAAGGAAAAAAAAAGAACAATATTGCACAGAGGCAGGAAGGTAAGAAGATGAAAATTGAAACACTGGAACCACACTGAGTAATATAATTGAGAGGTTTTGATTAGAACTCTAAAGCTGATATACAAACTTGAATTTAGTTACTGATTAATCCTTTTCTAAGAAGCATGATGGATGACAAATAATACTAACATGACAACTGACTCATGTTCAGTGATAAGTGTGCCTGTTTTTGTTTGCATATTTGCCATATTAAGAAGAAAGGTCTCTGTTATACTTGCCAGAAAGCTTTTCTCTATTAGCAGAATACAATGTTGCCATGGCAGCTTCTTAAGGCTCAAAGGAAAGGCTCTTGTTAAATAGGACTAAAATAAATGTATTTCAATGGAGGTCGTGATTTTTACGTAGAAAACAGAATTAATGGCAGCAGTAGGCTAGCTTGCTGGTCAGTGAGGTTGATGTTCCACTAGAGGGCCTGGGTTAAACTTTGCTGTAGCAATGATTCAAAAAGCATCCCTGAGCAAAACACTAGCTGGCAGACCCTTCACCTATCCAAATGGCAAAAAGACACATAAGTGAATCACTAAAAACTGCTTACATGCTCAGCTGATAGAAAGTAAAGCCTTACCTGGGCTTGGTGCCCCTTCCACTCTCACATTTGGTCAGGACATAGGTCATCCATTTGCGGGCAAAAGCTATGTAGCGTTCCCCGATCCTCTGCCTGAACTCCCCTGACATCAGTCGCACCACCTCTTTATGGTACTATAAGCAAGAGAAAATGGCAAACGGGAGTATGTTTAGGATTACAGCCTCAATTTTTTCCCCTCATCTGATGATTTCACTTTTAATTTAATTCATATGTAGCTTTACTGGCCCTATTTTCAACTGTAATCCATAACCACACCAATGCTGGAGAATTACACGCAAAGAAAGGATAGGTCTGATGTGCAGATTCTACAGCACAGGCTTTACTTCTTAATCCCTGCAGGCTTTTACCTCAAAGGCAAAATTGTAGCCCTGTATCATCGCCTCCCTGTAGTACTGATGCAGAGTGGCTGACTCGGACTCCTCCACCTCCGCCTCAAACTCTGTGGTGAACATGTACTCCACTCGGTCAATTGCAGTGTTAATCTTAATGCATAGCTGTAGTGCCTCATCCTGTGGTAGGAGAGAGAACAATGGGGAGAAAAAAGAGAAGGTTTTATAATTATTCTTCAAAGCAAAAATTTTCTAGAAAACCTCAAATTCAAATATGAAGACATTCAAAACAGAAAAAAAGATAAAAGCAACTTTATTAGGACAGCTTTAGAACATGACAACTATGAGTGTTCAATTTACCCGTCAGGTAATGCTCTAAAATCTGACCTGAATGTGGCTTACTGTCTTTTTTCATGATTTACGGTAAGTGATTAACAGCTGTAGTAAATAAAGATTTGAAAGTAGGACACTGTCATGCATCTGTTTTTGCAACAACACAAAATAAACCACTGTTTTAATGGGTTAGAGACCACAGCATGTGATTATGCAAGTACCTTGAGCTCTTCCAGAGCACTCGCAATGAGAGGCTGACTAGATGTTTGCTCCCGGCTAAGAGTGAGCACATCCTCCATGGACTGCTGAAAGGCCTTTCGCTGGGTCACCAGGTGAGCTGACTGCATCACTATCAAGAGCACGTTCTCCACCTGAAAGAACATCGGACCAGTGGGAGGCTTATAAACACAGGACACACACACACACACACACACACACACACACAGACTGAATTACAAAATGTCACATTACCTTCATGGCCCGCAATGTATCAACAGTTTCCATCTGTGGGACCAGTTTGAGAAGCTCTCCATCCCACTGAGCCCAGTCAGAATCTGTGATGGAATCCCCAGCTCCATGTTTACTCATGAGCAGGTAGGCGTCATCCTCAGCAATTTCATCCGGCTCTTTGGAGCAGTCTTTGCCAGCAGCTGCATTAAGAAGCTGCAGGATGAGGGGCCGCTGATCCATCAAGCCAGAGGGCACAAAAACTTGGAGCTCTTCTAAACCTGGAATCTGAACCTGGGTATAAAGGAAAGAGGTCAAATAGTTATCTAAACGACCTTAGGACAGAAAGGAAAGGTCAGAAATGTGTGACATTAGCAAAATAAATAAATTAATCAAACCCACCTTGACATAGCTTCCCTTCTTCAGTGCCTCCAGGAGACAAGTCACCCCATTAGTGATACTGAAATCCGCAGCAACTTCCAAGTCCTGCAGAGAGGGAAGCAAACATAGTGTGTGTCAGAACATACAGACCCAGTTCTTTAGTGAGCAGAGAAAACAGGGTCAAAGATGAAGCACAAAGTCAGTGCTGTTGTGGCTTTCTGTTTCAAGGAAGTGGAAACTCTTCACTGTGGTCTCTTACCTTGCGAAGCATTTTTGCAAAGCCCAGAGCCTTGGACGCTCGCTCCCTGGCCTCATGGAACAGCTCTTTAAGTGACCGGCTAGTCTCGATAACCGATCGCCTGGGAAAAAATAAAAGGTACAGTAGGTAATATACCTCCAGTTGGGAAAAAAATGACAACACTAACTTTCATATTAAAATCTAATTACTGTGTAATCCTTCCTACCTGATCTCATCTGAGGCAGTGCTGTCATCTGCGCTTTCCCAGAATTCATTACCACTCTTCTGCAGACCAGCATCAAGAAACTCTCCAGTGGATTTGAGCAGCATCCCAGCAATGTCACTGCAAATAGCAAAATGGTACTCAGTTACAATTAAATGTTTGATAAACTCTTTATTTACAATAAAATGTATTATTATTGTGTTTGTGTTGTAAGTAGTTGCTACGACTAAAACAAGAATGGTGACTATAAAACACTCCCTTTTGAAATGGCACAGTTTAGAAGAGCTGCAGGTTCACTTACCAGAAAAGCTTCCCTGACTGGGCCTCCCCTCCACGAATGTAAGGAGTGATGACCTTGGTAAAGTGCCACTCCTCCTCTAACAGGTTCTTTAGGCTGTGAGATGCCTGAGGGAGCTGCTGCAACATCTGGATCCAACTGTGCATGTAGTCAAAGTAAACCTACAAAACAGCCATACATGTTATAGAGCCACAGAATCTTTTTATGCACAGCTTACAGTTCAATAGTGCACAGATTCACAAGCCTTTCTCTACAGTGATTTCAAACTCAAAGTTACTCTATGTAAAATCTGTAACTTCAAGTAGAGGTGGGAGGAGGGGTTAAGGGCCTTACCACCAGCATCTTGTGAAGGTCTTCTTCAAAGTCATCAATATTGGCATTTGTTTGCAAGCCCTGAGCATCAGTCACCACGCCACGCAGCATGAATTGATAATACTGCTTCATCAATAGGCCACCTTTTAGAACCTCCTTACACTCACGCACCAACTGCAGAATGCAAACAATACATGTAAGAATACTTGTACATGTTGATCATACAGCAGAACTAAAATATGTTAGATCTAAGAAGCTTTCAGTCATTCAGTAAAAGTAGAAGTTAGAGTAAATGTTTCAGCAGCTGCTTGCCTGTTTGATACTGAGCAGTGAGGGCTCTCCAGCAGGCCTCTGTTCAAGTCGTAGTTTAAGGCATTCGTGAATGACGTTGAGGAGGACTCTGCACAGCACGAGGAATGCTGGCCGGAAGGATGGGAGATCCATATCCAGCAAATCCTCCCAGGACACCTGGTCTGCTCCGAGCTCTGGATCAGTCGGACCACTGCAGGATATGTGGCGCGACAGTTCTGGCAGGTAATCGCTGTACAGCATGGGGTCTGGGAAGTCTGCAAACTGCAAGTGGAAGGGGCACAGTGAGCTTTATTCAGCATGTCTTACAGAGCCCTATCACTGTTAAGTGCTGGATTATCCTCTATTACCAGAGTCAACACTTGACTTCATAATAAATTGTCAATTAAGTTTGCTATTTGATAAATATCATTTAAACTGTATGTGTTAATAACTTGAGTCATCATATCTGTCCAATCTCAGACAGGCATTTTCTGTAAAGATGCATCTTGTTTAGACTGTGATGCACAATATATGCTACCAAAAACTTTGAATTGTAGCGATGTACAGCCCCAACTTGTGGCTGAACAATAAGCCATCCAAGAAATTTTCAAATTTATTGTTGTACAATTCTGTGGTGGTGTGGTGGTGGTGGGGTTAGTGTCTGAACTGACCTAAAATGCTCCATTAAATTGTCACCCACATGAACCAATAATTCATTGCAATAAACTCAATAAGGAATCCTCTGCTCTTTACTGCCTTTTTTCCTTTTACTAGCCATATGAATGTGTCAACACATCCACTATTGTTTATAGCCTTGACTCAGACTTCTTGCAAGCTCCGACCAGTGAGAACTCCTCCAAATGCTGTTTATACAAATGCCTAATTAAATTACGAAAGTTTGCACTGCAAACATTACAATTAGCTGTTCGACTGCTTTTGCTCTTCACTTTATAGCAGTTCCAGACTGCAGACATGACTGCTATCCAAGTGCTTGAAAACAGAGCATCATATTATCGTACTATCTGGAAAATGACACTTATTTAATCGCAAATGTATTTACATAAATTAGCAACAGCTTAGAGACACATCACACTGCCTTTCGCTGCACAAATTACTGGAGAGTATGTGACAAATAAACGTTTGAATCCCTGAATTCTTGTTCCACAATTCCGTGACTGCATGAAATCTAATTTAGCTTTGAATACACTTTTACCTCATCCTATAGTGTTGCATTTTCCTGTAAATTTAGCAAAGATACTGCCTTTAGTTTGGGTGTTTAGCATGACAGCATGTTGAATGCTTTATTACTGCTTTAGTGAAACCTGAAGGAGAAATCTGCTCTCCGAGAAATGCAGCTGATTACCTTTCTTTTACTTTTTACAAGAAAATGATGAACAGACCTTTAAGGAAACCCCAGTTGTTGTCATTTATAAAAAGCATACAATGTACACTGTCTACAACAATGTAAAAATATATCTAATATCTAAGCAATGAGTTCTTCCATTTTTGAGTAATCTGCAATCAATATTCAAATGTATTCAATAAAATGCCACAAAACAGTAAAAAAAAAAGACATGATGTCCCAGAAAACGAAATGACTTGCTACTTTTTACAGGTTGTCTGATCTCTCCGAGATATAAAGATCATTTCAGCACTATTTAACAGGACACATTTTGATTTAATTTTTCCATTATATTTTAGTTTTTTTCATAAACTGCTAAAAAATTGTTGCTTAATAGTGTTAATAGTGTTATCTATGTATATTCATTTATTATTCAGAGGTGTTAATTGCTGTTCTATTTTAGAGTGTGTATATACGTCTACAAAAGACTAACAATAAACTAACTGATGTACTACTACGTGGTTTTATCCTCGCAGGGCACCAGAACACCTTTGTTTTATAAGAAGATGACATTCTGTGACCTTGCTTTAATAATGCTACTTATTTTTACTTCTATTTACTGCCAGATTCAGATAAATTTGTAGTAATTGCCCACTGAAAGGAATGAAAGCTTTACCTCCAGTGCAAGAGTGTGGCAGAGCAGCGCTGCTCTGGACCTCTGAAGAGAGCGGTCCATCAGTTTGTGCAGTCTGAGGATCAGTTTACGCAGTCCCATCTGTTTCAGGGCTTTATCCACAAATGGTCTGTAGATGGCTGTGGGGCAGAATACTCCTCCCGTCGTCACTTCTGCACTTCCTGAAATGGCAGTTGGGAGAAACTCGTCTTCTGACAACAATCGGGCAAATTTAGGAGTCAGGGTGGGAGACAACTCTCCCTCTGCTACATGTCCCACTTCCCCCTCCTCCTCCTCCTCAGCATCCCTGTCCTCTCCATCACTTTCAGCTGTAAAAGTGGCTGTTGAGTCATTCTCCTCATCTTCCTCATTCTCTTCTTCTTCATTTCCACGGGAGCAGCGAGGTGAAGGGATCTCAAAGACAGGCCACCCGATACGGGATAGATCATGGAGGCCCAACACAGTGGCCATAACGCGTAGCTTCTGGTTGAGGTCCTGCGTGATGTTGAGCCACAGACAGAGCGCCTGCACTCTGCCCTGGAAGTCTCGTGCTGCATACTTTTCATAGTCCTTCTGTAGGGCCTGCAAAGAGGGATACAAAGCTTCCACAGACTCCAATAGTTCCATAACCCGCTTGACCTGCTCAAATGCCAGCCGCTGGCGTTGAAGATGTTCCCTGCAATCAGCGCCAGAGCCTAGAGGCACCGCCGCATTCATGGCTGATGAGGGGCAGGCACTAAAGCCCCAGGGATCTACTCCACAGTGGTTGGTCTCCGCTACAGCAGGCTCTCTCTCCTCTCCACAGACTAGATCTGGAATACTCTGATAGTCCCCCTGGATTTTTTGAGACCCTGAACACTGAGCCCCTCTCAGGCTGTCATAGTTGACTTTAAAGTGCAGCACCTCATTAATGATGTCAGGGATTGCTTGGCGGGCAGTGAAAAGAAAATAGTCTTGGTCGCTGGTAGAACGTCTAGCATGCCATGCCTGCAGCTCCAACCAAATGACCTCATTGTTGTGACCCATAAAGGGCATGTTCTCTAGGCCCCTCTGCTCCTTCTCCTTCCTCTTAGAGGACATAGATGTGAGCTTGAGCAGCAGCCGAAGAGTCTCAAAGAACTTGAGGCGGTCAGCAGGACAGTCTGTCCTGGAGGTCTGGCGATGGGTCCGGGCAATAAGGGGCATAGATACAGGAAGTTTGCCACTGCTGCAGCCCAAACTCAAGTAATGCTTCCTGGGATCCATGTTGAGGGCACCAAAATGGCTCGACTTTGAGAGTGGATCCAGCATGAAGGAGCCTTCGAAGGTCTTCTTGTGGTCTCTCTCTGTGGTGCGCTGTGTGGCCCTCTGTTTCTTGCCTTGCTTGTAGCTGTGCTCCTCAGGGGGCTCCGGTGGCTTGGGATTCTCTCTCAGGACAGATGGGCTGATATCAGCTGCAATAAAAACAGACTCCCAGTCACTACAATGCATATGCAACTGTATTTATAAAACGATTTCATACATTTTTCTGCCAAATCAATTTATCCACTTACCTTTGTTTGGAGACCGACCAGCATTTCTGGCCTGGCTGTTCCTTTGATGTTTGCCGGACATGCGTTTCATCTGACGGGAGGTATAAGGAGGTGATGTGCCATACAGAGCTTCCTCTTCCTCACTGGGAGAGTCCCAGGATTCATCCACTTCCAAGTTCTGCTGGGATGCATCTTTCACTGGCTTCGCCTGCCTATCAACAATTTATGACAGGACATATTACTGAAATGGACTAGATTTGCATATTTACAAAAAGTACTGTAACTTAGTGGATACGCTGAAAGCAAGTCATTGCTTTGGCATAATGAAACTATTTCAGCCATATCTGAAACCAAAACCTAAAAAATGTGTGTAGAAGGTCAAACAGTGCTGGGTTGTTTGCACCCATAACAGTTTGCAGCAAATCTCCTTTAATGCCACAGCAAGCAGGCTGCTAAACTGCAACTAGACTGAATGTCTGCAGCAACCTACAGCAGACTGACGAGTTGTCTGTCCTTTGGAGTCTGACTGGCTGCTTCCTAAATGTATAGCAGCAATGTTCGGTGCATGACCACAGCCGTCCAGATGCAGGATAATAAGCTGTGGGCAAACTCTCTTGGTCTAGGTAGACATAATAGCTCAACCAGAGAGGGAGAAATAGTAACCTTCATTAACTCTGTCTGCTCAGTCATCAACCATAGTGCACGAGTCAAGATTTTAAAGTGAACTGAGACTCTCTCACCAAGTGGTTAGAAGTTGTTAGACTCAACACAAACACAACGCTAATGCAAAACAGCATGCTACTTTCATGAGATGATGGTAAATATTGAATCAACAAAAAAGGATGTGGACAAAATTGACACTTGCTTACATTTTGACATGACTGTGAATTTCCAGTAATAAACCACCCTTGCAGTATCCATTTCTACAGAAAGAAAACACTACCGTCACTCGAAACACTTCCTTCAGGGGAAAAAGGAAAGGAAAAAAGAAAACCAAGGGTGCAAGTGGCACGCCTTTGCAGATTATAATGTCAGAGCTTTGTTTCCTAATGCCTTTCTGAGGGTTTTTAATAGGATTAGAGAGAGAGGTTGAAAGGTCTGACCCCACCAAGAAAAAAAGACAAAGAATGGGGGGACAGGCGATATCTATGCTGGTGACCATGTGTCTCTCCATCGATCATCTGACTGCACAGCATTCCCCAACACGTGCCTGTTAGAGTCTGTGTAGACAGAGCTGAAAGAGGCAGGGCTGTATCACTTTCACTGGAGGAGTGTGAGTGTTAAGGGAGGGGGGATAATCTGAAAATCACTTGCTTAAGCTTTTCAAGGAGCCACTGAGACAGAGATTCCAGACTTCTATTGCCCATCTGCCCCATAGCAGAATCTCCCTCTCTCTTTCCCCACACACACACACACACACACATACACGCACGTGCGCACACACAACCACATACACACAGAGTCTGGCAGCAGCTGTGGAGCTACATGCAAGGCAGTCAGACACCTGCTGCAAATCCTGTGTGTTCAAGTTGAGGTCAAATCAAGAAAAATCATAAAAAAAAACATTATGCCCTCAACACTTGTGCATAGATAACAATAGAACACACACAGTATAAATTTAATAGTAGGGATAGACTGGATTCATGTAAAGTGTCTCTGGTTACTAATGTAGCCAGAAGCTCTTTTTTCACACTGCTGTCTGTGTGAACAGCAATTACAAATCCAGATGTTAACAACAAAAAGAGCCAAGAGAAGTCAGGTTAGAGGCTATTTATAAAAGAGCGATAATACGAACTATGATGAAATCTTTAATCGCATTACTATCCAATTATTCCTAGGTTACCTATTTGTTCTAAATGTGAGTATTATTATTCTTTAACAATATTATCATATTATATTGTTTATTTCTGTGTTGAATGTCTTGTGTTTTTCATGTCCTCTTTAAAGATCTCAGTGCCTTTTTAAAACTAGTGTCTTCATTTTAACTTGCTATCTTTTTGTTTTGTTTGGAATTCATAAAATCAGTCAAGAGTAATGATATGAGAAAAACCAACTTATCCACAACAGCCTTGAAACTACAGACTAACTCATGCATGGAAGTACACTGGTTCCATTATGAGTGTCTTGTATGAGAAATTCTGAAGGGGCTTGTTCTGCAGGAGCAGGACATAACAGTGATCTTTTCAGTATGCAGGCTGAAGAAGACACAGTGAGCCATTTTGCATGTTACAAAAGGACATTACGCACCGTGGCAGACAAATCACTTTGCAATACAAAAACTGTGACAGGTATCAAGAAGCTGCATGAGGAAAGCAGATAGAGTAAATGCTTGAGTAGAATTCTATCCTTGCAAATATGCAACTAAGTATTTACCAAACCTGTTACGCCACCATGCCCGTACTGCATCCATCACAATTACGATCAGATTGTGCCTACATTTGTAAACATTCCAAAGTGTGCATGGGTGTGTGGTGCCTGAAGACAGAAATAGTACATACATGTGAGAGGGAACGAGACCAAGTTTTAAAAAGACACTTCTCTACGCAGAACAGCATGACTAAATCATTCAGGAATGAAAGCGGAACCAATGACGCCATCACTGCCGGTTGTTTGTTAGGTTGCCATGAGACACTTCAAGCACAGATTGTGCTGTTGCAGTAAAGGCTGCGAAAATTCTTCTTCTGGATTCCTCAACCTACTTGCAGACTGCACAGAGAGAGTTACCCGCCTGTGTGTCCTGCAGTTAACCATAGCTGCACTATGGTCTTCAAGCTGTCCCTGCCTGGCTGCCACTAGTGAATTATCACTGCAGATGGTGTCTGGCTGCTCTCAATGGCTCATCTGATGGCTCATTGGGGCTCCAATAAAGGCCAGTGGAATGCTCGAGCCCCCAGGCAGGAACACTGAGTGAATAATAAACAGCACAAAATCGAGAGTCTTTTCTGTATAGCGACTGAAGCAGTGATACCAAGGGCTGCCAGAGTCAGGGGGGCCTGACCTTTGACACCAACCATCCACACTATTGTACCAGCAAGGGGCACTCTATTGTATAGTTGTGACACGTGGCCCGTGAGGCCCACAGCTGAATACCACACAGCTGGTTAGTGAGCACACTTGCTCACAATGCCCAAACTAAAGGGGAATTTTTTTAGAGAGAGGAAAAGGAGGAGAGGGTGGCCGGGGTTTTGTAGGAGCACACTTCGCTCTAATCAGGTCATGCTAGCATAACTGATGCTCAGTAGGATAAATGTTGATTTTGATTACCCCCCACTGTAAAAAGGATGTGTTTGTTGGCTACTAATTTGAGCCCATTGTTTACTGCTGAGCCCATAGGAATTTAAAAAAACTGTGCACATGTATGCTAACCTCAATGGAAATGTTGCTTATGCATGCAAAAGCATGCATTTCTGACCTGCTGTCAATCCCTGATAAACTTGCAGAGCTGAAGCAGCAATCAGTTTTTGCACCACAGGCTGACAGAATGCAGAAACAATGAACACGACATACTTGACCACACCCTTCTCTGGAACAGAGTGACATTGCCAGGAGTGGACCTCCCAAACTCTCCTACATGCGACTGTACAAAAGCATACTGTGCATGCACGACAAAGAAGATTGCCTCTGCAGGAGAGTGTATTATATGCAAACGGACACTTTCATTTGTAACAATCAGAAAGTGTTTTGTAAAACATTACTGTGCTTACCATCTGGCCCTACAGTAAACACCACCAAACACAGGGAACATCCTTAGTCTAAGAAAAGACACAGACCTTACTGTGCCAGTGGAAGCTCATACCATTAACCACAACAAGTCACATGATCTAAATGTATCTAAATGTAGATACTGTTTGCAGACTGTGGGTTGTAGCGGGAGTTTTTCACCTTCTGCCACTTGCATCACAAATGCAGAGAAGGCAGCAGTCTGCTCTGCCTCTGAAATTTAATCTGAAACTCTAGAGTCAAAAGCAACACCTTGTTCACTTTCAGCTTGCAGTTTCTTTTGCAGCTGTGCACATTATGAATGCCAAATCAAGTAGACAAACGTGTTATTTTCCTTTCATTTGCGTCTTTATCAATTACAATCTTGCGTGACCTGGTGCCTGCAGCGTCTTGGTAACATCAGTAGTCACAGTTTAGTAGTTACAAAGATGCAATTGTTGTAAAAGGATATGACAGATGAGAGTGACAGAATGCAAGAGCTTTAGCTTCTTTCTCTAAAGCAGGTGTGGGCAGAGATAGGATGCAGTTAGAAAAGGCTGGAGGGCCATCCATCTGTATTCTACAGCCTGTGCTCCTGGCAAATGCAGGCATTAATGAGTTCTACCCAATAAGCGCCTCCGGGGCTACAGGCAGCTATCTACTCCGCACAGTACACCACATCCTGAAATCTCTGGAATGCCTGTGAGCCACAATGTCTTCAGACTGACTTTGAGAATGAGGCATTATTGACAAAGGACCTCTGTACTTGCAAAGATAGGGATGGCCTTCAATTGCCAAGGAAGCACATAGCTCATTTCTCTCTAGATGGTTGTTAGTTTGAACTGGCCTCACATGTTTTAAGTATATGCACTCATTGAGGTATACCATTACAAAGAGTTGCATGTTGAGGCATCTGTCATTTTGGTTAAATTTGAATTTATTTGCAGAGCTGTAACATAGGCCGAACTGATTGCTGCCCTGCAAACTCTGCAGCTTCAATCGTGTAACATTACCTGCTTATATTTTTCTCCTTATTCCTATAGAAATAACAAAAATGTAGACTTGCTTAATGTATCTGCAATCTATACTTCCAGGCATTTTTTTGCTCTCTCTACAGCAAGAGTTACCTTTCACTCCAAAAATTGGTGCACACACAAAAAATGGGTACAAAATAAGAAAATAAACATGTGTACTGGTCACAAAACAAAGCCAACTTGTGACACTGACATGCACGCAGCAAATGCATGATCAGTGGCTCATTACTTTTTTTCTTTATGCAATAACGTCGGCCGGCAGTAACATTAACCGGGCCAGTATTGCACAATCATGCGAGCTGTTTGTGTATCCACTTCGACTGAGTGGCCACAAGAGTGCAAGGTAATAACAACTGGCTGCTACTCAATCATTACCGAAATAGCCGACGGGGGGAGAAAAAAAGCCTGGCTATTTGCTGAAAACCAGGATTATCGCAGAAGATGACAAGAACTGATCCTACGTGATAAATGCCTTCAAACTCGCCCACTCTGCAGGCAAACAACTGCATGTGAGGAGCAGAAGGGAGGAGAGGGGGGGAGGAAGACACAACAGCGGATTCCTGAGGGTCTGTCGCCAGCGGTCAGGGGCAAACACTGCGGCATTTCGTTTACGATTATGCGCACATATGATAAAACACGGTACGAGCGTGCGTTTGAATGCATTTCTCCTGCGAGGCTGCAGCAATTTATCGCACAGTAACCTTGTCATGAGAACACATGCAATATGAAATACACCTTCTGCACATATTTGCAATATTTTACCTAACCAGACCTCTACGAGCAACAATAACAATCCAAATAAAGAATGCATAAACAGCACAGAGCCAATGCGAGCAGCAAGTGTAGCTACAGGATTAACAATAACAGTGGAGCAACATGCTAGCTAAAGCCAACGAAGTTTGTGCTTCGGTGTTATGATGAAATGCACAGGCTGGCGGTGACAAATAACCATAAACGCACCTCTAAGTCCACCTTAAGAGCCCACATTGCAAAGCTAATTTAATTTCAGCCCCCCGAGTTTCTGTTGGTGAACTTGCGGGTGAACAATAAACTGACAAGCTAATAGAAGATGTTAGCTAGCTGCTGCCTGACATGTTGCACTGTTACAGTCTTCATAACTGTCCGGAATATTACCTTATCATTTGGCGAGCATTTTGCCTTTGTTTCTAGCAACTGAAAAACGATCGAGAAGAGAATATATGTGGCGAAATCCGCCAGGAAACGTCGCTCCAAAAAGTTTACAACTCCACTGTTGCAAATGCATTAACTGCACGCGTAGCACTATTTGACAGGAAGTCAAATCGTACGGGATGCGCAAGCGCTGCCATAGAGCTCCCGCAGTGTCATGTTCAGCTCCCTATTTGGCAGCTGCGAGGTCCTGATGGTGAAGTGTCTGTTCAACAAATTCGCATACCTGCTGGGCTTGTTACGATCCGGAGGCTCCATAGCAAAGCGGTGGCTTCTTGTTCCTAGCCGTGCATGGACTACACCATGTCTAAGCGATATCAGACGCAATTTGCACTGCTAAATCTTTGCAAAGGTGGAGGGTTTGCGTCTCTTTAGAGCACTTTCTATCCGCCGGCACAGTTGACTCTCGCTGGTGCGTATGCCGTCGCCATCTTTCCAACGTTCATTGAGGAGGAGTGCCACAGCCTTGTATTACTACGGCAACCCGGATAGGTCATGTGCGGTCATCGCCGTGCAGAGAGCCTGTTTTATCTGCAGGGTGATGCAGATACCGTGCGCTCATTACTGGACTGATATGATGAATTATGATAGTTGAAAAAAACAGTCCGGACATTACTGCTTTGGATTAGTTTGTGTTAATTATTATTGACTGGGGTATGTCAGGAGGCAGAGTGTAGAGCCCTGCTGGGCCGCTTTGTGGCGTGGTGTGGGAACAACCACCTGCTCATGAATGTGCAGATGGTTGTCGACCTAAGAATGACCAGACTAAGTTAAACACAATTTCCATATTACTACTCGTAGTATTTACTGGTGTGAAGAAGATCAAAAGAAATGATTTTGGGGTAAGATGATGTAATATTGTGACAGTACAAAATTAAAAAATTAAAAAAGAAAAAAATAGAATATACGTATACAAACATATCTTTTACTGTTAACACGAGTCATGTGGAGGGTTATTCACTAATTTGAACAAAAAAATTAAAACCTTATTTCTGTAATGTAAAAATGTAAGAGGAGGACTTTCTTTATGATGTTGAGTATCCTAGCCTTGCTAATGTCAAATTGTTTTGGATAAAATATCGTACACTAAGCAGTAACATAATAGCTAACTATCATTAAAAAGCATTATTATATATCTGAAAGGTTAACTAGCTAATAACGTGATGCTATATTAGCTTGCTGGAGGAGGTGCTAGCTAGCTTAACTCTTTGCTACTGTTAGCTAATCATCCCTGCTGATATGACATTATTTTTATGTCATGAATTTAAATATTAGTGATAACAAAGTGAAGCTATAATTTTTATCCTATCAACTGGAAATTAGTTGGCAATGATTACATTATTTAAATAACAATCTTATATATGTGTGTGTGTGTGTGTGTGTGTGTGTGTGTGTTTGTGCATGTGTGTGTGTGTGTGTTAGCTATCATGTATGTTGCATTTTGGAAATATAGTTATTTTAACGCCTAAGTAATAGGTTTATATTGCACAAAATAATTTGTGACGTACGATTACCCTGACCCTTCTACCCTCAGTGGGGAGCCGACATTGTCCTCACGTCATGATTGGAAATGCCCCTTTTCAAAATGTACATTTAGTTTATAGAATATAAGCCTGTATTAATCCCACAGCAGGGAAATTTGCAGTGTTACAGCAACGTAGGGGATAGTACAAATGTTCAGGGAACATCAGTAGAAAAACACAACTGTTATATTTTACAGGTTATTCAATATGTGAACATTTAGACATTGAACAGATTGCTCTGGATGTGTAAAGTAAACATAATTCACATATCTATGTGTTGAAAAACAGTGATATTGCCCAGATTCTTCCATGAGTATAAAACATTGATAAAAACAATATATTGGTATAAGTAAAATAAATTGAAATTGTGCAGAAGATTTTTTTTAAAAATGTACAAAATATTCACAATGCACAGATGCACAGGTCTGACTGTGTTGATGTTGCACCAGAGTGGAATATATCAGTTTTCCCATGTGATCAACTGGGAGCAGTGCCGGTTGTTAAGTCTGAGAGCAGCAGAAGTACGGTATGCTTTTGTGTATAAATTTAGATGGTAAATAGACTACAACTGTGTTATCATAAAACTAATCATTTGATCATTTGATCATTTTGATGTTGCTCTATTCTCTCTTCTTTACATCAAGAGCAGTGAACAAATTACTCCCATTCTTAGATCCCTTGCACCGGCTTCCACTTAAATATAGGATTCAATTTAAGTCCCTACTTACTGTCTATAAAAATCTTTGAATGGACTTGGCCCAAAATATATCAGAGATATTTTTGCTAAATACGAGCCAAGAAGGTTTCTCAGATCTGCAGAGACTGGTCAGTTAGTGGTGTCCAGAGTTCAGACCAGACACAGTGATCAGTTATTCCATAAAATATATGTGCACTTTACCTTAGAGTCTCCCTTAACAAGATTGGTATTTAATGTCTGCAGCAAAGTCTTTCTCCAGTCTGTTGTGGATATTGCAATGTTCTTTGCTGCTAAAAAATCTCAAGGCTCAATGCCTGATAAAGCCACTTATGGAGCCCTCAAGCAAAAATTTTCTGTGGGCCCATTCTGAGACATGCAAATATGTTTCCCCAACTGATTTTATCCTCAACTCTCAGAAACCAACAAGTATTTCTACACTGGAAAACTGTCCTATCCTAGACTTGCTGTACATCGGTAAACCTCACATAGCCTCATATGATTAAGCTAAAATTTATGTGAGCATAATGTTAAATAGGTCATTTAAACTAGATTTGATTTTAAAAGAAAAAAAGTAGCGGACACTCATTCTGTCTTTCAGGTTTTATCAGTGTAGTAGATTGATCTTATTTGCACGATAACTGTAACACAAAATATATCAACATTAGTTTTAAGTCATTTTAATTATTCCTCATTAAATTCCTAAAGACAATTTAACTGAAACAATCTGAAGTGTGTCGGTTCAACTGGTCTCTCATATTCATGTAACTTGTGATGGGAGGCCACATGGAGACATCTTTGTGTCTGTGTTCTGACTCATGGATGAACAAGTTCTCTATTTCAATGAAGACACTGAGTCACATTAGTTAGAACAATGAAGTCCTAATTTAAATTAATACCAGTAAATATGCATGTATATTTGTAACTCCGGACAACTCCAGTTCATTGGAGGTAGCAGCTGTCACTTCCAGTCTTTAAGAAGTATTTACACCTCATCTATCTTTATGGTAACATTCAAAATACGCCAAAGTCTTTTTTCTCTCTTTTGTTCAATGTATTTGTCATCTGTGATGCAACTGCTCTACAGCTTATGAGCAGCCTGACCTTTACTCAGGCTGCTCATCCTTTGTTGAAATGTTACTATGCTTCACATGCTTTTAGACACCTGTCTCTTTCAGACAAGTTTTTAGTTGACAGTTTTCCAACTCGACAGTTGTTCACCCATCAGCTTGTTCATGGAGAGAGATGTACGTCACTTTTGACTGTGTGGCTCTGTGGTGTTTTACAGCAGCAATTCCCAAGCAGGGTATTTAACCCCAGGGGCTAATTCTGCAGTTGGCATGCATTATTTAGTGTTGATAGATTCATGGAGAAACTTTGCTAATTTGAAAAAATAAAAAACAATCACAATGTGATTTAGTAGTATTTCCCAACATAGTTAGTATTTAGGACAACTGAGCACCAGTCTTATCGTTCTAGTTTTAAAAAATAGTATACTGGATGTATTGCTTTTTAAAAACAACCAGCAGTAATGGTGTATCTATGTATTTGCTTTAACCTGTTGTTAAAAGTAATGGATAGGAAATATAGTTAGCTAGTGTAAAAGTTAGAGTTAGATTTTAACTATTTATTTTTAACTCAAGTTTAATTGAATGAACAAAGATACATTAAATGAAAACATCTGGAACATGACATGTAGTATTGATAAAGGGACACTCTCATTACTTTAACAATCCACCCAGTAACAACAGTATATATTTGATTATATTTTGCAGAATAGAAGTGGAGGAAGCAGCCTGCCATCCACAGTAACAACAGAGGGCTGAACCACTCAACCCCTGGAGAATTCTATCAATCCTCCAGGTGGTGGATGACTTGAACTCTAATTTTCCTGCACTCCAGAGAGGACAGATACAGAAAAATGTTCAGTAAGGACTGAAAACAGGTTTAAGGAAATAGAACAAAAAGAAAAGTTCACCTGTTAAAATTACATTTGGATTGACTGTGGTGAGTAAGCCACTGCCTGCAATGATAGCTGCAGCTCCTCCCACAGCTAATGGGGTACCTGCTTATAAAAAACAAACTGCAGCTACCAAACTTTCGGCTGCAGCCCATGACAACACAGCCGGCCACTACACCCAGACTGCAGCCAGCAGCAGGTGGAAATCCACTGCTGAAACTACTGCATGCCAAACCAACTGAGAAACTACAGGCTGCTGTACCATCTGGGATGATTCAGATCTCAAGCAACAGTTTCAGAAGATCTTAGATGATGAGGACAAACAGGTTTCCACCCTCAAGCAAGAAAAGGCTTCCTTGCTTAGGGGGATAGTTAGCCTAAAAAAAATACTTGGAGCTCAAAAAGCTGATGCACCATTGCAGATGGCTGATGTGTACGTGAATCTTTACAATGAGCACCAGATATATAGAGATGCCTCACAAAAAATTCACTATCTTGAAGAATCTCTGCGAAACGAAAGGAGCAAAGAGGAGGAGACGGACACCTGCCTAGGAAAACAGATGGAAGAAACCCCCAAGTTAAAGGCTACACAGGACACTGAGGAATGACAGCAAAGAACAGCAAAGAGGCCAGTGGGAGGACAGATCCCGTCCCCTGGACCAACATCGCCAGACGACATCAAGCCCGAAGGCGGCAATAGTCAAGGTGCAGGAGGACCTGGATAATCAACAATGACAATCAACAAGGAAGAAAAGTCCTGCCTGTTAAAATCTGTGGCTCCTCTAAAGGAGGCCCTCGAGGAGAAGGTGAAGGAGAGGCAGAAATAAACACGGGGGCTGATAGATAAAGCTGTTGATTTAAAACACAAGCCTCAGGAGGCACAGGTGAAACCAAAAAAGACTTTGCTGAGGAAGAGGTTCCTTCAATTCTATAAGAGAACTTGGGAGATCAAACCTCAATCTGACATCTGAAGTCTTCTCCCCCCAAGCTCTTCCTCTCTGAACAGCTTCCCTCCCTTCCCAGAGTTCCCCTTCCCTGACCCAGTAATTAGTATTTTTAATTACTTGTGTGTAATAAATGTAATAAATGATTATATCAACGCATTCCATGTTAATACTATGTAACATTATATATGATCATGCAATGTTACTTATAGATAAAAATAACAATGAAAAAAAACAGACTGTTCCTCACATCTTCTATAACTAATCCTGAGTTTGACAAGATTGACCATAGAATTCAGTACAATAAAAACAGCAGGAGAGTCGTTGTTAAAAAGAATTAGAAGGTGTTTTTTGTGCAGCCGTGCTTATCACTAGTTTCAGTTTTCATGTATTTGTGAATATACAAACATAGTATGTCTCATTAACTTAATTGTAAAATTTAACAAAATTTTCCCTGTTCTATGTCAAAGTTAGTGGGAGCACTCCTGGGCACTCGGGGAAGTGCAGTGCAGACTTTGAAGTTGTTTAGATGAGTAGACGCCATTCTGGGGTCCTCAGCAAGCCTCTGGCATCCTGAGTTAAGGTGCCTCTCCTCATCAGAACCAGCGGTTCTGGTTCCAGGGGTCCTTATTTATAGCTGAAATGAACAGTTGGCAGACAGGGTTGATCTTCGTTGGCTTACTAATGAAGCCTCTGACTTATTTCAATCTGAATGAAACAAAAAACAAATGTAATCTGTAAAAAATGGATTTTAAATACAGATGATGGCTACATCCATGAAAATCTGCCAAAAGGGTTATAGGTATGTGTCCCTGCTCACAAATCCCAATTTAACCCTTGTATTCAGCTTTATGTGAAACTATTTAACTCACAACATAACGAGAGCATCAGGGTGACATCTGAAAATACAAACATGATATTATATCGGGGTAATAAAAATAGTTAATTATTTTATTTTTCCCATTTCATAACCCAACAAAATAGTCTTCAGTGTGCCTGAAACAGTTTGTGATTTTGTGATTTTATTGTTTAGAGTTAAGTAGCTTTTTAGTGATATACTCTTGTCCATACAGCCTCATGTTTCTCCATGCCGTGTTAATGGAACATCCTCTGCTATAGCATATGACAGTGAGCCACAACTTGCTTTATAATATTCTCTCATCTCATCCCCTTCAACTCCTACCACCACATTTGTAGCTTCTATAGCGTCATATTCCCACTACAGGTCTATCAAAGTACTGCCCTGCTTTGATGGCACAGCTGGTAACAGCTGTTCTGCATTTCACTATTTTACATTTGTCTATGGTCATATGTTCTCAATAAAATGCACTCTTTGGTAACATTAAAACTTGAGATGTATATCTTTTAATTAATTTAAAATTAGACACTTTTCAGTAGGATTTAGCTTAGGTGGAAAAAAACATAATGATTACAGCATTATTTATTTGTATGTTTGTGTGTGTTTGTGTGTGTAGCCACGTCTGCATTAGGTGTTTGTGCAGTGCACACATTTCACCGCAAACTAAGCAGGTGGGAGAGTAGTATTACCTAAATGGGGATAGTGTAGAAAGCGTTTTTTTTAGAAGGTGATCTACCTTTTTATTATATAACATCTGTACAATGCTTTCTTATTTCTATTTTTATGCAGAACCAGAAAGGAAATACGCAGAAGGAAACACAAGCACTAAAGCAAAGAAAGCTCAATCAGGCGAACAAAAGATGGCTAAATTGAAAAATCCTATCTTAACAAAAATAGTACATTTCTCTGAAAATGGGAGACCTGATACTATTATATAAAACAGTTTTAGTTGTGTACTTTGAGTCAGTTGCTGTGTTTTTGTTCCATCCTTGTGACTCCTCTGTGAAATGATGTTGAACATTAAAAAAAATCCTGTTTTTGGAGAGGCGAGTCACTTAGTTACTGTCTGTGCAACATGATGTAGAGTTTTAAACATGCCATATGCCTACTGTTACTTCCTTTGTCGGTGATAGAAAGTTATTTTGTATTTAAGTATAACTTTGTAGCTGCACAAAAAAATATTCACTGCAGAACACAATGTTTTTTTAATCCTTTGAGTTTCGCCTATTGTCCTGAAAATGCGTTGGGATTCAAAGGGTTGTCCTGCACACATGCCTGTGCACAAACGCCCCCTGTTGCTGGTTACCTGGAACAGACCCTGAGCTGTGTATGAACACTGGATATTTTGTTCACTGCACAGAGAGCAAGCAGCATGTAAGGAGATTTTAGAGAAATAAGTGTATTGGATTAGAAAGGCTTACCATATCTTTAAATACTGTTTACATGTTAGTGCTTCAAAAATAAAGATAGAAGTAAAGATGTGACACTGTGAAGATCCACTGTAGATTTTACTTTTAAGGAGATACATAAGGATAGAGAGGAATAGGCTAAATGACAAAGATACAGGGACACGGAGAGCGACGTAAAACTACGAGAAAGACAAGACACAATGTAAGCGTAACCAGCTGGGTTTGGACTTGTGTGTGTTGTGTTGTGAAGGAAGGATTTGGATCAGGATCTCTTTGGAAGCGATCTCTGTTTATTCTCCCAGAGAGGTAAAAAACACAGTCTTCTAGCCAATTGCAGTCACAAACCTGTGCTCCTCTGCCATGGAATTCAATAGTAAAAAGGGGCTATGTTGCATTCAACACAATAGAACACATAAACAGACAAGCCAAGGAGGTAAAAACCAAAATCCTTTGGTCACTTACAGCCACAAACTTGTGCCTCTGCCCAAAGAAAATGGCACAGGAACATGTTTGCATGCTACATAATAAGTTTAAGCTGAAAGGTTACATGCTGGAATTTTTGTGACCACAGTGTTGCTTACTTCTCCAGTGGAATACAATAGTGAAAGGGAAGAGGTGAAAGCAGGAGACAGCTTTGTGGGCGTAGGAGTACAGAAACTCAAATGTTCCGCATATTGACTCTGGAGGTCTGAAATGTTAGACTATACCTATTTACATGAATTTTTCAGCACTATAACATTACATTTTGTTTATGTAAAGTATATATTTAAACATATTACTGCTATATAACTGACTGTTACTTAGGAACATGCAATATTGTATATGAATGAATAAACACATGCGAGGACAGCCATATGAACAGTATATCTAAGGCAAAGGACAATGGCCCTTATTTACAAGTCACCCAAATATACACATCCCAGGGCAGGAAATAGGGCCTCCTAAGATCCATCATGCAAGCAGTGACCTATGTGGGTCTGATTAAAGTAATAGATGCGAGACAGAACTAGGCCATAATCATTTTGCTATTTGGAGCCCGCCTCTTCATAAACCAGAATCAAAGCTATCATCATGTTTTACACTCTGCGTAGCTGTGGTTTCATCCTCCTTCCTCTGAGGACCTTTTTCTCAGTGAGCCACAATAGCAGAGTGACGCCTTTCATCTGTTTGGAATAGAAACTGAATGACACAAACAGGCCTGACTACCTGTGAGGAGAGAAGGGGGAAGCTCTGACGTCACACGGCCGCTGTCGTCGCCACATCACTTGCTGCCTTCACGGGCCACTTGAAGCTCGGAAATGTGACAACAGCAGTTTTAGTAGCCCTTGATTTCGTGAGATTGTCTGAAATTATTATAAAAATAGAAGTAATATATTAACATAAACGCTCAGTTGTGCTTTTTTGTACTTGTGCTTGCCGCAAGTTTGCAACTGGAGTGGAGGGATTTCATAGAAAACTGTGGAAATATTATTGTTGTCATTGTGCGACGTGAAAATTCCTGATTACACTAGAACACCTCAAGTGCCACAGCAGGTTTCGCGAAGGGGGAAGAGGATCCTCATTTGAGCTTTGTCTTTTAAGAACATCCCTTCTCTGTTGCTAATATTCCGTTAATGTACCACGTTAGTTAATCTTTCTACTAAAGTAACGGCGTAACAGCGAGGGGGATAAAACCTCTTGAAAATGCTTCAGTCTCTCGCCAGCAATTCTTGTGTGCGTTTGATACAGAGTCACAAATCGACGTGGTATTTTGTCTCCCTGGTGTTGGGGTATCTCCTCTATCTCATATTCGGCGCCGTCGTCTTCTCGTCGGTCGAGCTGCCCTATGAAGACCTCCTTCGCCAGGAGCTGAGGGCCGTCAAGAAGCAGTTCCTCCAGGAGCACGAATGTCTCTCAGAGGAGCGTCTGGAGCGTTTTCTGAAGAAAGCCCTGGAGGCCAGTAATTATGGGGTTTCCATTCTCAATAACGCCTCGGCTAACTGGAACTGGGACTTCACCTCGGCGCTGTTTTTCGCTAGCACTGTGCTGTCCACCACAGGTAGGTGTGGGTCACTGCTCGGCCCGGAGGTGATGCTGAGGCCGGTCAGGTGCGCAGCATAATACAGGATAGATATTTATACGGTAAATCTAGTTAGATCTACTTAAAGAAAACATTTAAGGGTTGATAACAAAGCTTGAGTTACATTAGGCCACGTACACCTACGGCCTAGCCTTATAGACATGCACCTGACCTGTCCGAATAAATATATTTATTGTTATTCATCACCTTTATATACATTACGACATGCTTCTCCCAGAATTTAGCTTCACCCTCAGTTTAAAAAACACAAAAACAATACAGAAAAAGCTAATGTGATGTCACCTTTTGTTTTGGTACAGGAAATTAACAAATGTTTCCTCCTGTCTTGCATTTATGTTTGCATACATGTTTGCACTTGGCACTGCCTTGGATAAATACAATATTGCTGTAAAACGGTAACCCTTTATGTTTGCTGTATTCCAGGCAGAAGCAAGTCAGTGTCAGTAACAGTGTCTATATCAACATCATCATCTTGTTAACCTCCCCCATGAGGGAATATTCTAATTTAGGCGAACCCCTTAGACAAATTGTTTTGTATACTTTGTCTTAAGGCATTCAGACAAGTTTGCACGACAAGGTGTGCAGCAGTCGTCCTCTGTTATCTAGCGTTGCATAAAGGGCTTGCAGATGCTTGTCAGTTGGGATACGTCTGGAACTTTAGTCTGACCACATGGCAGCGGTTTATCTGTGTGGTTTCAACATACATGATCATGTAGATACCGTGAACACTGGTGAACTCTTTGCTTCTTGTTCAAATCTCAACAAATCTGATGACTAAACAGACTTGGCAGACATATAGACCAGATGGAGCTCGGACTCTTTGTGAATGTGTTTGTTTTTGGCAGAATTTTGATCCTGTTCATTCAAAATCCACCTAATTCATCAGCATTATGACAGGCATGTTACAAAAGACTTTCCTAGAGGCCATTGTGGTGTTTATTTACATCTCACCAGCTTTAAAAGGGCAGGGCCCAGCGTCCAGCCCTGCATTCATCTGCATTCTGAGTAGGTATTGTAATTTATAAATAACAAGCAGAAGCTAAAGGTGAATTTTCTGGGTTTTTTCAAAACTTATGTAACAAGGACACACACTAATCTCTTCATTTGCACATTTATGTTAGTGAGCCATGGTATTTTTAAGCCACTTGTTAGGTTCACTTCACAAGAACATGTCAGGTTTTTATACCTTCTTCACACCAACACCACACAACTCCAAAACCATCCCCCACCTGCCTGTAACTGCCTCAATTGAGTCTGTACCTTGTTTGTTGGGGTTTTATTTCAGTTTAGTGACTGTTTAATTAAGGATTCTGTTCATGATTATTTTATTTCTCAGGGAAACTGTTAACAGGACTTTGCTCAGCGTGAGCATGTTCACTCAGCCAGCATACAATGTATTATTAAAGCTTAAATAAGCCAGAAACATGTGTGTTCCAAAATCTTGTAGAGGAAGTAATGTTGGAATCATTTTATGCATACTCAAAAACAGGAAGACCACAGACATGTATGGTATTTTACAGACATTCTTTTTTTGTTCACTGAGTAATCATGACACAGCATGTTACCATTAAATACAACTGAGGTCCAATGTCATAAAATACACACATGTACAATGCTATTGTGTATTTGTGAATCCCTTTTGTCGATAAATATGTACTTAAATTCTGTTCTGTGAGTCATTTCACACCTGCTAGGAAAAAAACAGACTGACAGAATATTATGTGACAGTTACGATGAAAGTCTAATAGAAACATGGTGTACTTTCATCATAATCTGTTATGGCAGAGATTAGAACTGACACATTTTCTGGGGTTTTTGCTTTTTTCCTACAGGATACGGTCACACAGCACCACTGTCAGATGGAGGAAAGGCCTTCTGCATTATATACTCGGTGATTGGTATCCCCTTCACCCTCCTTTTCCTGACTGCTGTGGTGCAAAGGATCATGGTGTTCAGCACAAGGAGGCCCATCATGTACATCCACACACGCTGGGGCTTTTCCAAGCCACTGGTGGCCATTGTTCATGCCACTCTGCTCGCCATGTTGGCCGTCTCCTGCTTCTTCCTCATCCCTGCTGCCATCTTCTCAGCGCTGGAGGAGAACTGGAATTTCCTGGAGTCTTTCTACTTCTGCTTCATTTCCCTCAGCACCATCGGCCTGGGCGACTATGTACCCGGAGAGGCTGCTAACCAGAGGTTCAGGGAGTTCTACAAAGTGGGCATCACTGGTGAGTGCTGAATGTCTTTCTATATACAGCTCTTCAGTGGCAAGATGTCAGATCCCAAATTAATTCCACTGTTTTTTAATGGTACTATGTGAGACATTTCACAAAATTTTACATTTACCTAAAGATATTATGGCATTATTGATATTATTGTTTATTTCAGCTATAAAGCAACTAAAAACCCCCCACATATCCTGTATAATTAGTGTCACACTATCTAACATGCAGCATAGCCATGGTAACAGTTTGCTCCTGTGTCCCAGTGCCTCAGAATTAATGCTGTAATGATTTACTGTTGTGATAATATCACTTGTGGCAGGTTTATGATGGTGAACTTTGATCTTTTTGGTGTGACATAGTCAGCCGGGTCTATTTTTGACCCATTTTGTGATACCTTGATTACACAATGTGTAACACATAAAATAAAACGACAAATACACAGAGAGGATCCATACTAGCGCGTTCCTGAGAACAATCTTATATCAGTATTAATAATTAGATCACACAAAACAGACAGGTAAATAGATAGAAGGAGAAGATGTGTTTTTACTGCCCTGACAGATACAGTAGGAATTAGAACTGTATTGATTTTTAAATGGGACATTATTACAAAACTTAAACACAGTAACTGCAAAAATCCGCCTATTCTTACTTATAGGTATTTGAACCAAAAACCTGCCCTACTCGCATGACGTGTCATGGAAATTGCCACTATGAGCAGCTTTCATTTCTGCACTTCACTGCAAAAAGCAATGCAAAGCTCACTGAAATGGTTCAACTGCAGCAGCTAATTTGTGTGCTGCTGAGAAAGCAACATTTTGACATTTTTCTTATATTTTTAAAGCCATAATAGTCGGACAGATAGACTAAGATGGGAGCAGTGCTAAAAAATGGGCCATGATCTACCGGAAAACAGCGAGGCATTCACTACATTTTCTGGATGAGATGTGCAGCATGCTGCCAGTAGAACTGTTTAAGCTAAAAGTGACTAGAATGAAATAAAAAAGTGGAATCTTGACAAGCTGTGGGTGTGCATAAATGTCGAACGCTACTCCCGTGAACTGTCTCCAGCATGTGGGATGTGGGTGTGCGGCGCGCAGCATAGACGTCATTCGGTGGGCACAATGTGTCAGTCTGTAGGTGGAGAGAAGGCTCTAACAGAATGTGTTTGTATGCATGAATGGCCTCAGACACAATTGAACAACTTCCTCTAGGAAGAGCTACATGTTCTTGTCTGAAGTGACTTCACCACTATCTGCATTAACAAACAGAAAAACCAAGTTTGTTTCAAATAATGAACATTTGTCTCATTTACTGCCATTGCTGTTTGTTTTGATCTTGTTTTTGGTGACAAGGACTCACTGCTTTTGTGATTTGCACTGAGAATATAGCACTACTGTGCATTCAGTGTACATGCAGCATGCTTCTCATTGAGACTAAACAAAGGACTGTTGCTTAAATGCAAAAATACAGTAAAGTATGTCAAGTCCCTCGAATGCCAGTCCGTATTTTTCTAAGATAAAGGGACTTCCAATAGAGTAGCTATAAATGAAAGTAATAGTATGCTGAGTAACTGGTCTAGACCCACCTTGCAGGGAATGTTGAGCATTGACCTAAGTGGTTTCTCTTTGTTTCTTTTTTAATTAGCTATCCACTGCCCTCTAGTGTCAATGCATAGAACAACAGGGGTTTGAACAATAGTAAAGATAAACATTGCTTATCATGCAATATGTTGAAATGTTGTTCTGTGTTGCAGGAATTCCATCAGCAGATGCCATGGTCAAAAATACAACTATATAAAAACAGTGTCTATAAAATTGCACAGAACTACAATAAGATAAATTCTTACGAACTGTCATTTTTTTTGTCATGCACAAAAATAAGTGATGGGTTCTAAAAATATGTTCAAATCCAGGGAAATGTGAAAATGATCTAATATCTGGGTTGCTATAGAATATGTTTTTAATATGGGGATAATAATACTGCTCACTGCAGGTCATTACTCATACTTATAATCCCTGCCTGTGTGTTTATCTTATCAGTCTACCTGATCCTGGGTCTGATAGTCATGCTGGTGGTGCTGGAGACCTTCTGCGAGCTGCAACAACTGAAGCAACTGAGGAAAATGTTCTACCTGAAGAAGGAGAAGCCGCAGGACCGAGTCGCCATTCTGGAGCACGACCACCTCTCCTTCACCACCGTGTCCAACAGAACCCCACCCCACATCGAAGACAAAACCCAGCCATTTGTTAGTGTCCCAACTCTGGCCTCTCCCAACGATGATCCTATGATCCAGTAAACGACAGAGGAAACACCCAATAAAGAGGGAAAACATGAAAGCAGGGGGTAATGCACGCAAGACTAGCGATAGTAGACAGAATGAGTAGATCACCATCTCAGCTGTAGACATTCTGCAACACTCAGCCCTGCAAATTTAGTAGTAAAACTGGCTGAGAATACTCCAATCTAGCAAACAGTCTTCTCCATGAAAAACCACAATACTGACAATATAGCATACGCAGCAGAGATTAAATTTAGGTACATTAATAAAGGAGAAAATTAATATTTTAACAGTGGCTATAAATACAAAGTCAGGGATAAAAGAAAAGGCTTCTGCTGTATTTATGACTCAGAAACTGAGCGCCTTTAAAGGCTGCATTATTTATTGCATATTTAGGAATACTTTACAAAGTAATTGATCTCTTAAATCTCGCAGGAATACAGGACAGATCTCTGTTGTCTGTCGCAAAATAGTACATAGATATGTATGTATCTTATAAATAAGGATGCTTGACAGGTATGTGGAATGTACATAATCAGGTAAATGTTCTAAATGTACAGTACAGTGGCACCTTGAGTTAACACAACTGCTAAAGATGAGCCATAGTGTAACCACAACGTACGAACATCTACAAGTGAATAACTATCATTTCAGTTCACTTTGAGTTGTTTACTTGTCATGTATCTTCACATCTTTTTTTAGAAGACTTTTTGAGTGGTTTGTGCTTGGTGCAATCTAATCAGTTTGTTGCTGTGTAAGCTCTGCAGCGATTTATTGCATTCCGAGCAGCTGAATTGGCTATCCTATTGATTTTTTTTAAAGTTTCAGGGCCCGGTTTCTGCATAATGTAGGTCACAATTGACTGAAAGAGAGGATACTGTTTGAAAGGATGGCCGATGAATCTTGTTTATGTGCAGTAAACAAGGCAGAGATCAGAAGATGTCATAAAAGTATACTTAAAAAAAAAAAAATGAAAGCACACTTTTCTCATGGAGCTTCCGAGAAGAAACAACATACTCCATGTGTAAGGACGTGTGTATGTTTTATCATCGTTGGGTCATCTTTACAGAGGTGTTGACTGTTCCGGTTGCACTCCCCATTGTCACATTTCATCGTGAGGGAAAATATTTTCTCATGTTGCAGTGCTATTTCAGAGTCGTCCATGTGTGAAGCACTATAATTTATTGATTCGTCTGAATGGCTTAATGTGTGCTGGACTGTGTGAAAAGGGGAGTGAGGTTAGCTCGGCTTATAAAGGGAACCACAGAGGGCTGGCCCGTTGCATTTTACCGTCAATGAAGAGAGCTCTGTTTGGAGCCAGACAGTGGTACAGAAAAAATAACTGTTGGGAGTTTCCCTGATGGAAAGGAGTTCAGATTTCATCCATGAAAACAGCAGATATTTTTATTCAAACGGCACTTGTTGTGGATGATCTGTAAAAGCTACAGAATTGCTCTGAGCAGTTCCAGCTAGGAAAGAGTTTGGTTCAACTATTTTACTGTATTTGCAAAATTTGAATGTAGAAATGTATATTTTTGAATATGACATAAGGGAAATTTACAACATTTTGTTAGTGAAATAATGGAAGCAATTCTGCACTAGAAACGGTACATTAGGAAAACTTGAAATTATGGATTCAGGCAGCAGGAGTGCAGCTACAACATCCCAGGTCTAATTATCTGCCACATCAGTTTTAAATCTGCTCTTCAAATAAGAACCACGTTCAATATTGAAAACAGTGGATATGCACACTTGCAAGTTTTTATGAGATAGCGCTCTTCTGTGTAGTTTTAAAAATATATTTCCAGCTTGAGGACAAAGGTTTTCTCAAAAGGAATAATAATAAGTCAGTATCCGTCCTCTAATCTTCCGCTTTGTGCAAAGATGACCACGCAAACAGTGTAGCGTACTGCTGTGATGACAATGGTTTTGTCATTTTTTATTTTGTAGTACATATTACAATAGAGAAATCTTCATTTTTAATGAATTTCAACAGTGGCACAGTCTTGGTAAGGACTTGAAGTTCTGACCTCATTTTCTCTTGTACATTAGCACATCAAGACAAAGTCACAGCTTTTTTAAGTCTTGAATGTCATGTTTTTTAAATACTTTTTGCTACAGGGAGATTTGAGGCCTGGTCATAGCGCAGCTTCAGCCATTGCTGCTCTGGTTTATTTGAAACATTTTCATACAGGTCAGCTCAAGCAAGGCATCGTGACTGCTTGTGAAATCAGCTTTGACTGTGTCTCCATCTGTGTTGCTAACTGATCTTTAATATTTTATAGATCAGTTGTTCTTTTTTTTCTTTTTTCTTTTTTCTTTTTACCAGTGTGGGCCTTTATGTGAAACAGTGATACTGTTCAATTTGCCTGTTAAGAAGAAAGAGAACTTAAATTTTGCAAACTTGGGTTTTCTCTTGAACTGTAAGATGTTTCGTAGATACCTTAAATAGACTGATGTCAAGGCTTTGATCCTACAGCGTTACTATTTTCAGCAGTGTTTGTCTTCATGCGCGTACAGTTTGTCTTGAATGTGAAAGCTGTCAGGTGAAGTAGTTCTAGTTTTGTTCAGGGAATAAACATTGTATAAAGGATTACAAATGGAAGCACACTGACATTATTTATTTATGTTGCAAAAACTGACATGTTTGGAATTTTTTCTAGATTTCATATCTCTTCTGTTGGATACTCTAGATTCATATGCACAGTTCAGTATTTCAGCGTTACAATACCAATATCGTAATACAGGGTTGCCATTGAGTGGTAAGGTTTTTATGTGAAATTCATTTTGTCATAAGAAACAAACACATGAACTGTAAAATATCAGTGCGTCTTAAATAAAGTGTTGGTTTCATTTTATTCTATTATTAATCTGAGTTTTTCCTCAATCATTTTATTCATTTGACTGTCATCCAGAGCTGCTGCTGTGTGCTGAATGCTAAAATATGTACTGACGCTGGCTGATCCAGTGGTAGCTCATGGGAAACGTGTTCTGATGTGGAAGTGTCAGCTAATTGCAACACGTGATTATGTATCATGAAATTACCATAAAACTATACCTCAGATGGATTCAAGTGAAGGTGAGGGATGTCTGAGCACATAAAACCACATGGATGAATTTTAAAGAGTAACAGAACAAACAATGGATGTCTTACGATGATGATTATCTGTGGGGTCTTGGGTGGCATTTAAACAGATGTTGAATACACTAGTTCTATCTTTTATCCCATCTTTGAAATTGAAATGGAGGTAGATGTTCAGCACATCCTTATGTCCATCAAAGAGGAGCAGTAATTCAAGTTAGAGGTGAACAGAGGGCTCAGATATCCCAGCTAGTGATTGAATGGAACATAATTTCCTTTTACACAATGATAAGTCTCATTATATGGGGCGCTTCATAAGAGAGAGGGCATTGTTAGCAGTTGAAAGACACTGATTTATTATGGGGACCTGTGAAGAATATTACACAAGGCTTTTGAATTTGCGGAACATACAGTGGGTTTGGGATGACAAGATGATATCTGGCACTGAGAAATATACACCACAAACCAACAAACTTAACACTCTTGCTATGTGTATATATTTATATAGACAGACAGACAGATATAGATATAGATATATATGCTTTTGTTTCTTCATCTGTCAGTTATGATGTAATGCTTTCCAGCATCATCTCAGTGCTGCAGAGTATATTGTGTTTTGTAGCTACGGGCTGCATATGTCTCTCTAAAGAGTAAATTTAATCGTGCAGAGCTTTTGTTTTATTCAGCAGCTGTATCCCTTATCAAAAGGAAGTGTAATTGCCTTCAACATGCAGGGACCTCTCACTGCAGAGCCACTGAACCGACATCCACATTCTCAAGTTTAACTACGCACAAAAAAAGGATGGGAGAAGGCAGCTCATACACTTGCTTTCAGCAAGTATTTATTGGATGCACATTGTGAGAACACAATCACCTGTGGGTGCACAGTAATTGGAAATAACTGTCGAGGATGTCACCCAGTTTGATACAGTGCATTATATACAGAATCAACACAGCAATTGTGTTTGTTCATTTCTGTAATCTAATTAGAACAGAGCACTGTGATCACATTAGAACCTTCTTTTTAAAATGACATTTTCTGCATTTCTTGTACTTAAACTTGAAAAACGATTTACAGAACAGGCTCACAACAGAACAACAGAGCAACATGCAAACTGACAACCTGTCCTTATTGCATTTGTGCACTGCAAATAGCCATTTTAAAAGGAGCACAGTACTTATATGTATGCAGTAATATCTGGAACAAGGACATGATACAATTGTCAATAGTTACCATAAAATTGAGCCTTTTCTATATAAAAATTGAAATATATATTTATCACACACTTGTCTCTCTACAAAACAAACTATGAGCTATGATGAACGTTTTTGAGCTAAACTATGAGCTTCATCTAAACACTGCTAGTATAATTCATCAGCAGGTGGCGATGCATTTCCTGATTTCCATGTAGGTGGTGAAATCCTCTGTTGCTCTTGCCTTCCTTTGCATCAGTTGACATGTGTACAAGTGGTTTGACAGTGACCAAACGGAACCCTGTTTTAAAGAATGCTGTGTGCCACATAAGGATGCAGTTTCATGCCTGTGAGAAAACAATGCTGAATTAAAAGAGGAGGCAGCATTCCCTTGCTGAAAATGAAACATTCTGCATGCACAAGCAAAGTCTGAGCTTACAGCAGAGTGACATTGCATTTGCTGACTCCAGAGAGTCCAACATAATACCTTGTAACTGTGGCACAAGGCCAAATGAAGTACACCCACATTTTTATCGCTTCTTCTAATGCTTCACCCTGTGTCTCCTTTATTTGCTTTTAATTTGTACCCAAACACAAAACCACGCATGGAATCCAGCTATCAGAAGACAGAGCCAGCCTGTCAGTCAGGAGTGTAAAGGGGCAGAACAGGACTGTCCTCGAAGGCTAGTCTTCATACACCTGACTGAAATCTACAGGCTCTTGTCATTAATATTGCTATTTGATCTTTTTGTGTGAATCATATGCAGGAATTAAACTGCTTGAGCTTGAACTCTTGAGATAAAAAAGAATTTCAGTTCACTTTTGAACCCTGTGCTGAAGGTGTAAAGTGATTACACTCATTGTAAAGGTATTCTTTGAGGAAACCTGATGCTGCGTCGGCATCCAAATAATGCAAGACTGATGAAACATGGATGCATGCTCGGATGCGTGGATCAAAAACTCACTCTGGCAGAGCCCAAGAGTAATACACGCTGCAGAAACGCCCAGTGGACCATTGTGAAATGCTTGACATTTCATCTGTCAGGTTTTACAACAAGTCCATTGTTGCGACTTTGGCTCCTCGTATGATTTGCAGTCCAGGCTCTCAGGGGTCATCCAGGACGGAGGGTGGGTAGGGCTTAACTGAGGCGACGACTGGCATTCTACCCTATAGCACCACTTTCTGATGGTGGAGCAACTCTATTTATATCCCAGCGCACACACACTGGGACTATGTGAATGCAGGAGGCCTCAAGCACAAACATTCCCCACTGCCAACTCTGTAACTGCTCTCATTTGCTACTGCAAACACAATGTGTCCATTTTGCTGGTGTAAAGGCAGTGGTGATCACAGCTTCTAAGTGAGACTGCAGATTTATATTCACAAATAAAATGAAACTGAATTGGACATTTCAGGTTGTGGTTTGTGCATGGAATTTTAAAATGCACATACTGCCCCAGTTAACTCTGCCTTGAATGTACAAGAGGTGAGACAAACTGATAGGACAAGGAGGAGAGGAGAGGAGAGGAGAGGAGAGAGGGAGGGGCCAACGAAAAGAGATGCTGCAGCCATCAACATTTACTCTCTTGCAAGCATTCTGCAGTGAGAACTCAATTTTTGCAATGTGTCTGTGATGTTTGGAGAGCATCACGGTTTCCAGTTAGCTCCCGTGGTTGTTTCATGCAAAGAATTTGCATTTCTGAGACGCTGGATAACAAACATGAATACACAAAAAGAGGAACAGGAAAAAAGCTGTAAGCTGCTGTTGTTTTCCCAAGAGTTTAGATTTCTGTTGAAAACCGTCTGAGACATGGTGAGTCAGGATGAAACAGATGGAGAAGCTCTTGGGAATTCGGCAGCACAGCGCACATTCCTCCGTGTTTTTCCTACTTGTCATCTCACTAAAGTTGACATCAGCTGTGTGGATGATATGCAGGGAAAGTTGTGGACACTAATTAGACGACAAAAGGCACAGAGCCGTGCACATTTTAACAACACAACTGGTGTCAAATCATGAGTGCAGGAAGGAACAAAAACAGACTAACTGCCATGTAAGTTGTTTAACCCCATCGGAGTGCTGTTGCAACTACCTCAAAATGGCTTGATCACAGATGCCTTCATGCCCCACAACTCCTTGAAAATAATTGGTTATAAATATTCAAAAGAGGCAGTCACTTGTTTAAAGTGGCAAATGTCAGACATCCCTCAGGACTTGGAGAAGAAGTGTGGTGCTGAGTTCTCCCTTGACCACATGGGGTGACCAATTACTCCGAATCCCTTTGGCAAACTGGGCAGCTAAAATGCAAAGCAGGGAGGAGAGGTACACACTTGTCTTAAACACAAAAGCAGAGGATTTGCATGTTAAAGCCAGTGGACAGATGATTTTTTCTTATAAGGGCATGCAGCGTATAAATGTGCATAACAGACAAGGAATACAGAGCATTTTTCTGTGCACAAATGGGTTATTTAAAAAAGCAACAATGCTGTAACTGTGTAATGGTAAAAGTGGTGTATTTTAGGTGGAGGGGACCCCAGTTCAGTCACTGATTGCATTTATTTGATGATTATTTATTTAAAAGCTACTGTATATAGAGCAGAATTCGTCATCTGTGATCTGATGAAAAACATTTTCCGTAACACATTCTGTGAGGACAGTCATCTGAAAAGCACCTCCAAAGTGGCATCCTGGTATTTCGAAGGTGTGGTTTAATATTAATAGCAGCACAAGACAGAGAGAGAGACAGGGGGGATTATGTGAGGCGACTTCCAGAACTTTAATCATATATTTTTGTCTTGATATCATTTGTCAGCAGAACTAAAAAGGGAATATCTAATAATGGAAATCAGGGCAGTTAAGGCTGGCCAGAAAAGAAGACAGAGGATGCCAATCTTCCCTCCCTACCGGAGCTGTTCGCCTCGGCGGCAAACTGGTTTATGATGTTGACACATAATAGCGTCAGCAGGACCTCTCATCCTCAGAGATTCTGCTTGCTGTTCTCCAGCTGTGTGTCAGCCTTACCAATAATGGCACATGAATAACAAATATACCCTAAAGACATCACACTGACCCTTGGGACTACAGGATGCCGACGTTTTAAAGGTTATGAGTGCTTCTGGTTGAAATAGCATTTTAACAGAAACGGCCTTCCTCACAAGCAGAAGAATGGAAGAGTCTCTTTGGGTTATTACAGGAAATTAGTTTTCGTGTTGGCATGTGCAAATCCAAAAGTCACCAATCACATGTTGACTAATGAGAAAACATATGTCTATAAAATCTCCAAGTACTTATATACACAGTATTAAATGTGACCTTTTTACTGGTTCAGAGTTTCACTTCTCTCCAGACATCAGCCAATCAGCAGTGGCCTGCCGCACTGTTTCCAGGCTGAAAGGTGCATTAAATATTGATGGTGAGAGGAGACATGGTTTGCATCATACTTTTAAAAAGTGGCATGAAACTGGACACAGTAGAATGAAAGAAATAATAGAAATGACTGAAAAAGTAGATCAAGCATTGCAACATGCGAGCTTTTGTTTTTGACAGAGCAGTTGAAGTGTACAAACCTTTGAAGGGATAGAAAAGAGCTGAGGGGAAGCTTATGATGAAGGATTGTGAAATCTATGACTATTTTTGTCCACAAGTAAATCTTAGACCCCTCCACTTTCTAGAAATCTAATGGAAAAATCATTCACAGGACCTGTATATTTAGGAACTGCAAACATTTCAGTTAATTTTCCTCTGTTTCACAATATTTAAACACATGATGCATTGAAAAATAAAATGAGCACAGAACACATGTTGCCATGTCAGTAACAAGCACAGCGGCAAATAATAAAACTAATGATGGTTGCATTTAATTTAGCTGCCTCAGTTTCAGCCTTCTGGTTCTCTACATGCTGGCTCACTGCCACACTGTCAGGATTTAGTGGGACACTTGAACAGATTGCACTCATCATTACCAGTACTGTACTAACACTTGTGCTTTCCCCTAATCATGGCTATTCTCTTGTCATGTGAATAAGGCCTATTAGCGAATAAGTTCGAGAACCGCTGTGCAGTTTCAAAGAGTAGTTTTACATCCTTCATCAGGACCACAAGCTGCTAAATGCTGCATTCAAGGACTGTTAAGTTTCATAGAAATTTGGCCATTATAAAATGTGCTTCAAATTACGCACTCAAATTCAAATAAACGGAGCTACAGAAGATTAGAATTAATCAACAAATCTAATAAGCCTTTCTGTCAAAACACTACCATTTGAAGAAATTCTAAAGATGCACAGAAAGCATGTGGAGACCTTTCTCTCAAACATTTTGCCTCATTGCAGAGAAAAGACACGTAAGATAAATGACAGGGTCACGGTTATGCTCAATTATGAGTCAGCAGAATTGTCTAATTAGGAGTCTGCGATTATAAATGCTGCCTTTGTTCCACAGGTCAGTATATCCATGAGAAAAATAAAGAAACCTTTTGCATGAGTGATAATTCATGCAGTCGCACAAACACAGGTGTCATAGTCTTAATATATTAGAAATGGGTGCATCTTATCTAGATGAGACACCTTAAAAGCCTCGGATGACTTACTGAGACATTTAAAGGTAGTAAGTGTAAGAATTTGAGACAATTTATATGCATTGATTGCTGTTTTATTACCAGTGTGTGAATGGATTGGAAGGTATCTTTAAAAATAATACTATTCAAGACTTTCTCATTTGCAGATGGCAGCCTGTGGACTGATTTGTATGTAAAGGAGTTGGGTCCACTTTTCCAGGAAAATCCAAAAGGTAAGATGGTCATGATCACTCCTGAGTGCCTTGCCTAAAAGCCTCTTGCCTTTTGCTTCCCTACTGCGCCCAACAATGTGCAATACAATGTAGCGTTGGCTTAGAAAAAAGACCTGATAGTTGAGTGGTTAGGGTGCCTAGAACATGGGCACAAATGCCCTGGGTGTCTGGTTCATTTGTTGCAGGTCATCCTAATGCTCTTTTCTCTGTTTTTGCTGTCTCTCTCCCCAGTAACCATCAAATAGAGGCAGAAAAAAATGGATCAAAAATGATGTAAAACAAAAAAGAGAGAAAATGAACACAATAATGTTCACAAACAACCAACATTCCTGCACTACATAGACTTCACACCAAGCACAAAAAAAACAAAAACAAAAAGTTTAATCTGGTGAAGACTGTGTGGCCAATCAGCAATGCGTCAATATTTGCAAGAAATTTGATTCACGAAGAGATTACACAGAAACAAAACACAACATTAGTCAAACTAGAGTCATTTCTATCTCCATGTTTCCGGTGTTGAACATAGTCTGCAGTGTCTAATATAGCTCACAGTGAAACTATTTATGTAACTTTATAGAGTAGTGTGGCCAAAAGGTCAAGGAAGGTGGTAGGCAGGCAGACTCGGCAGACTTCTTATATGCCAAAGATGTGAAGATTTTATTTTACAGTGCTTCTCCATTCATGTGAGACTTAAAGTGACAAAGCAATACAAAAAATATAATTTACAAGGAAAAATAATTTCAAAATTAACCTACAACTACTCAAAACATTGCCCACTTGGACAGCAGTGCCTCACTTTACTCTTGAGGGAGCAAAAGCTCCACCCATTATATATGGTGCTCAATCCACACCTCAATCGCTTCAGCCCTACCATCAGACAGCATGGTGACCTGCTCTCTAGCCTTGATGCAAACAAAACTGCAAACAACATCGCTGTACACACTACAAACTTGTTGGCATTTCTAAATGTCTCCCTCAGAGTGAAACATTTAAAGTCACGACTGAATGACGGCTTTTAATGCAAAAGAAACATTCATCAAAAAAAGAAAAAACCCTTCACTTGGTCTGGCCCAGTGATGTCACTCTGACAACTCCAACACCATTAATTCAGGAAGTGGTGGGCTGACTTCCTTCTGAACACCAGTCCTGCATGGTGAGTATGAACAAGGGAACAAACAATTAAACCACATGTGACTAACTTAATGAAAGGTAACTAATTAATGCATGTGTGTTTAGCTTTAATCCCTCATATGATGGATGTAAACTGTAACATTATATTAACACAAACAAGCCTGGGATAGTGTGTGCTGCAAAGTTACACTAGCATGGTTCAATTAAAGCAAAATGCACAAAAGGAAAACAGTATTGTCTAATGTGTGGCATGGAAGTCTCAAGAGACAAGTGGTGAGGAAAAATGAGAGTTCTGACCCATTTGTCACACACTTGTTACCTCATCTATCAACAAGATGCCAGTCGATCACATTCAGTCTTTTAATGGTCATTGCTGTCATTAATAATAGGGGTTTTCTTTGAACCTTTAATTAAACTGAGCCATTGTTAATGTTAATAGTTACACCTGTGCTTTTTTGAGATGACAGGATAGAATATCAGCAGTTAAAGGCTGATTTCAGCTGGTTTTATGATAATGAGCTCACTGTGAGAAAACTACAATGTATCTGGTTAAAAAACATTAGTTCAGTCGGTGTCCTCTATCTTGTGTGTGAAGGGGAAAAAAATCACCCTCGCTCTGTTTATTTTTTATTTCTTGGCTTTGAGCTTTGGCTCTCAATTTATCTCAGATCCATATTTAGAAAGCAGTGCAGTGCCCTGTAGATTGGGGCGCCAATTAGATCACCATTACAGTTCTGCTGGAGTGGAAGATGCTGCGCTGGACATCAGTGGACAGCTTGAATACATCAGCACTGCCCTTAGAACAACTGTTTTGATATGTATGAGGTGTGTCTTACAGGAGTGTGAGACATGGCTCACACTTTATTTACTTTTGGCAAAGAAGAAGGTCGAACAGCGAGATTGATTTGGCACCGGCTGAGCTGTGAAGTTGAGAGGTGCATTATGCAAGATAAACT
The DNA here is from genome assembly GCA_024666655.1 of Dascyllus trimaculatus. NCBI lineage: Eukaryota > Metazoa > Chordata > Actinopteri > Pomacentridae > Dascyllus > Dascyllus trimaculatus. The sequence goes on along the minus strand of CM045464.1, from coordinate 21,110,290 downwards.
TGATCCTCTCCTCCCCAAGGCTGTCGATGCGAGGTGTTGACCCCCTTATTGATGACTGGACTCCGCTTCTTTTTTTTGCTCGAGTAAGCACAGGTCCTCCTCGCCACCCACCTACCCCAACGCCTGTGGATGTGCGAGGTGCAGCTGGTCACTGATCAATGCAGAACCTGTCTTCAAAATAGAGTCTGCAGTCGGGAGCTCACACAATGCCGACGCAATGCAGCGAGTGGACCACAGACCGGGCATGTGTGGACACCTCTACCCCACTGATGCAAGGTACAGTTCCACCTGCCTGATACTTGAAGCTGCATGCACTAATTTACTTAGGGAAGAAAGAAAATGATCAATTTTGCCAGTCAAACTTGATAGATAAAAACAGATTGAGTATGAAATATAGCCTGCATCATGTTAAAAGTCAATCAGCGAGGAGCACATCACAAATCCACATTCATTCAGAGGCCTGCTAGAGAGTCAGGACTCAGGAGTAAGAGCTCTGTTATTGTCGCACCGCTCACTTCTGAACGGAGCAAAACACGATGGCCTGATTTTAATTTCGTAGTGGATATAATCACCATCAGTGAACATAATTACCAGATTACTACGAGCGCGGCTCTGATTGGATATAATCAACCACATCCCTGTAATTGCTTTCAGTTCTTGAGCAAAAATCTCATTTCTGCTGTTTCAGTTTCTACCACTGTTCACTGAGACATTTAGAAATAAAGGCCCTGGCATCAACCTGAAATGCTGGAGGACTCCTTAGGTAAAGTAGACTATGAATAATAGAATTAAATGTGCCCTTGAGGCCTGTCGTATCTGTAGCAGTAGTTGCTGGGGAAAAAAAGTTGCCTGATAACAGGACTGGTATGTTTCACCGCTGTGCTGAGAAACATCTTGAACTGACTTGTCGAGTCAATGTTTCTGTAACAGCCAGAATAATCAAGTGGGAAAATTGAAGCTTTTAAAACACAGGCAAGAACTGTCAGAAAGTTTTAGGCTGGATGTACTTGTAGAACTTTTCATTGACAATGGTTAATAGATACATTTTTTTTTTTAAATTAGGTGACTTTAGGCGCCTCTGCTTCACTTTCCCCACTGCCTTTTTGACTTGATATTCTTTTAGATGAAAAATTTCTCCACCAAGAGCAGCCGGTACTGTTCTGAGCTGGAGATAACCGGCACCATCAGATTAAAAATGAAACACCTGCATGCTTCACACTTCAAAGTAAGGTTATATGTGTGTTTTTGTTCATCTTGAGCTGGAGGAGACTCGCTGGCCGGTCTTTCAAGTGACAATTCAAAGGAGGAAAAAAAGGAATAAAAGAGCTAATTTGCAAAGTGTGACAGCTGCCCATTGGAGTGTCATTTGCAGCTTCAACAACCAGGAGAGTACACTATTCTACTACTAAAGCTGAGGCCCTCTAAAAGACGTGCTTCAGCACTTTAAAAGATCACAGCTGAACCAAATTCATTCTCTGATATCGGTGAATCCGGTAGATGGCGCTGTTGCAGTGCCTCCAGGAGCGAAGCAGCATCCAGAGCAGAGCGCACCCCTTTTAATGTTGAAACGGCGTGCGCTGTGGTGGCCAGCCATATGTCTGTGGGGGTGAGGAGGAGCAGGACGATGGTACTTGTCTCCGTTAGCCTTGGTGAGGATTTAGATTCGCTGTAGTTAGCCCTGACTTGTGGCCTCCCGAGGATGTACGGCGATGGAGAGGGCACAGTGTGGGACCGGGTCGGACGGCCCCACCGGGACTGTATGTGCTACCTTGGACCTCCAACCACTTTGATGCCCATGTAAGACGTTTCAACTTTTCCTAAATGGAAGCAGAACAACCTGTTGCGCACTTGATTTCTCGGGCGCATTGACAAAGTAAATTGACTTTATTGTGCAGATGCGTAAAAATGTGACATTCTTGGCAGAATTTGACCGATGCATCAAATTGAAGTGTTTTTTTTATTGCATTTTAGTGTCAGATTACTCTTCCACAAATATCATCCAGGCTATATGGTTGCAATTTTCTACAATTTCCACAGTGATTTCCTCTGAGTGGGTCACTAAATCAGATTTTGCGCTCACATGATGGTTTTATTACAGCTGAGAACCTGTCAGGCCACAGCTGAGAGACTTTGTCAGCACTATAGGTGCAGTTTTCAACAATTATTTTTGTTTATCTCACCTGCTGGAAGAGCATATTTATCTCGTCTGCTTGGCCAAAATGAAATTTGATGTGCTGCTGTGTATCTGCGCGCAGTTTTTTTGCGCTCTGGTGCCTTTGACGCTGTCACAAGTGATGCATCTCCATCTCTCCAAATCACTCCCGATCGATTCATTAGTTTCAGATTCCTAGAAGCCTATAATGGGGAGTTGCACAGTACATAGTATACAACAACTGCAGGACCAGTCACTTTCGCTCAGTGTCTTTCACACTGTTGCTGCTGTGCGGACGCAGGGCCACTGGAGGATGATGATGATGATGATGATGATGATGATTTCTGTGCGCTGCAGGGGCCCCAGTGGAAAACACACAGCGCCGACTTTTCCGCTTTAGCCAAGGAGAACTCTTAGGATATCTCACCAAAGTCATACACAAGGTTCACAGAATTCTACTTATTCTGTACCAAACGGCCTCACTTTTATCTTCTCACACCGTCGTCCTTCCCTTGTTTCTCTTCCCAGCGGGATGCGCAAGTCGCCCGACGTGAGCCCCAGAAGGCTTTCGGACATCAGCCCGCAGCTCAGACAGCTCAAGTACCTGGTGGTGGACGAGGCCATCAAAGAGGACCTCAAGTCCTCCCGCTCGGTGGAGGACATCAACAGCGCGTCCATAGAGGAGCGGATACTGCGGATCACCGGCTATTATGGATACCAGCCTTGGAGTGCCAGCTACAAGAGTGAGTCTCCTCAAACGCATGGTGCTGCGAACTTCTGAGACTGCGGAACATGCAGTGTTGGTTGTAACAGTGGACACAGACACTCATTCCAGGTTATATTAGAGTATTGATGACAGTGATGTAGTGTGCTGTTAAGCTTCATTGATGGCTGTGTGCTCTAACTGACAAAGATGGATGCTTTTGTAGATGTCTGCAGCTGGATGAAGACAGAGGAAAAAGGGAATGAGAAATGCAGGTTTTACATTGTTTCTCTGAGAGTTCAGGGGATGTTGTATTGTTTTACCAATGTAGATGGTTTGGCCTCCCAGATTTAAAGGCAGCATGTTGTGTCCCCTTTAAATCCCAGCAAACTCTCCAGAGGGGTGTTTGGGCCCAAATGCAGACACCAGGAGCAGGTATTAAAAAACAAAAGGTGAGCTTAAATGAAAAAAGCTGGTACAAAAAAAACACTTTAAAACCATAAGGTGCAGGCAAAGATTAACCAAAAATCCCCCCAGAAAGCAAGAGAACAAAGTCAGAAGTAAAGTGACACAAAAAGGGTTCAGAAACATCTACAGAGTAGACGTAGAAAAAGAGCACAAGGATCTAATCCTGGAGAAAAAACGGGGCAGATGAACAGGTGGTAAACAGGCAAGATTACCTGGAGGCAAAAACAAGGTTGCATACAGGCAGATGGATCATTAGACAAAACAGGAAACAAACTAAGAATAGAACCAAAGTCCATGACAAACACTACTTCTGTCCATCCATTCTTTCATCCTTATGCTTTCCATTAACCTGAATTTGGCGCTGAAGCAAGTTGCAGGTCCTGGTGCCCCGTGCACAGCATATGCTCTGCAAGTTCTGCTCTCCAGAATTAGAAACGAATAGCACACACATAATGTCAGTCACCATCTCCGTCATTGTTTTCACGGAGACTTAATTTTCACTCTTTCTCACCGAAGTGTCAGTGTTGCTGTTGGTTGCTGCATAAGGTGGAGCTGATGTTTGCTTCGCTGGAGCTCACTGGGCTTGGAGTCAGACAGTGAGAATGTTGCTCAGAGCAGTTTATTCTTTGAAGAAAAGAAAGTTGTCAACGCAGCTTTTTATTTTCCTCTTTCATTTTCCTCCGCTGCATCACTTCAGTAGATTTGCATCATTTTTTTTATGCAGTGCATTTAATGCCTGAGCTATAGCTACTGCCGATCCTCGCTGGTTGATGTGATGGATTATAGCTTCACCTGCTTTGTGGCTTCATCTAAGATCTTTGCGTTTTCTTGTGGCGGTGTCGTGACAAACCGCAGTCTTTACAACTGTCAGTCTTTTGTTCATTTGTCTTTTACTGTTGCTCTGATGTGAATATATTTAGCAGGTAGGATTTCGCCGACTGACAACTTCTAGCTGGTGGGAAATTTTCTAAATTTCACATGATACTGCAATATTAAACAGCTGCAAGGCTTATTCAAAATTCATAGGCCTATACCTAACGAGTGACCGCTGCAGAACTCACAGGACAGTTGCTGTTCATACTTCAGTTTGTCTTTACTGCTTTTGTAGGGGAAGGGAAAGCAAGGTGGAGTATGTCACTGTAGTCTGCTCAGATATATATTGCTTGTGAGGAGAGAAAAGAGGTGCATATATATATTTTTTTAAATTTGCTGAAAAATACACAACACTTTTTCTGCCAACTGCTGGGTCCTCTTGCTGCCAAAGCAACAGCGGTCAAATGTACTTATGGTGTTTTATAAAAATATGTTGAGTCGGAATCTTTATGTTAAAAAGAACAAATATTGATCAACGTTTTTTTTTTTAAAGAGATTAAATTGAAAGCACACAAATGATAAAATAAAAACACAGGTATTGATAAGAGGGTGAAAGCAAATTTACTAAGCAAACAGATGGGTCTTTTAATTTGTACATACAGTTTAGCCTAAAATTGTTCATGCTCTTGCCAAATTTTGACTTATAGTGAATATTAATTAGCTGGAGATGACAAAAACAAGTTGAAAAAAGATAAGACATTATGTTAGAGATGTCAATGATACATTTTAATTTTTTGTGTGTCCTTTTCTTCTTGCATTTTTATTAAAAATGCAATGTGATGTACTTATTCACACAAAATGCAAGCCTCTACACCATTCCAAGTGGCCCTGGTAATTTCTGCCCTGCTCTAGAGCATTCTAATACACTCTGAATTGTCAATTGTCAATTGAACTGTGAACCGGTAATGCTAGAACCAAAGTGATTCAAGAATCCAAGTGTTTTCGAGGGCCAGTGGCCACAGTGCAAAGCATCATCAAAAAATACAAGGAGTTCCGCCCTTGAAAAATTTCAAAGGTTGTGGTAGGAAGCCAAAAGTGGTCCCTGCACTGGCATGAATGGTTGTAAGAGGGATCAAGAAGAACTTCTAAATAACCATCAAGGCAACCATGATGAATGTCAGCAATTCTGGTTCTAGCATCTCAAGGAGGACACTCCAGTATAGGATTGGTCTCCATGGACACTGACTATGGAAGGCTCCACTTCTCCAAAACAGGCACGCAAAAGATCACCTTGCTTTTCTAAAAGTTTGCCTGAACAAAGAAGAAAGTTTTTGTTCATTGATATGGTGGTTGGATGAGAACATTATGGAGTTGTTTGGACACAAGGATGTTGCTTTCATTTGGCAAAAGAAAGGAAAAACATTCAGCTCCAAGAACACGTGTAACAAGACGTGTAATGCTTTGGGGTCATTTTTAATCCAGCGGTGCAGGCAACCTTGCAAGTAAACAGCATCATGAGAAAAGAGAACTACATTAGGATTCCAAAGACAAAACCTGCCCTTGGGCAGCACTGCACATTCCAACAAGACACTGATCGGAAACATGCAGTCAAAATGGTCAAAAAGTAGTTTAAAGAAAACAATATCAGCCTTTTGAAACAGCCCAACCAGAGTCCAGACCTTAATCTTATCGAGGATCTGTAGAGGGAACAGAAGACCAGAGTAATGGCAAGGAAGCCTTCAACCTCAAAGACCTGGAAGACGTCCAAAATCCCAGAAGAGGCATGCAAAAAGCTTGGTCACAGCTGTAAGAAGGCTTAATGGATGTGGAGGCAATATGCATAATTTTGTACATTGCATTTTTAGGAAAAGTGTAAAAAAAAGACTAACATAGAAAATAGTTCAAATATATCATTAACATCTCAAACACAATGTCTTACCATATTTTGTCACTTGATTACGTAATTTCCAGCCATAAGAAGCCAATTGGTCAAATTAAATTTCACTATACGTCAACATTTAGCTTGAATATAGTGGGCTTAACTGTAACTACTTCATTTAGCTGAATTGTTATATTAAAGCATTTCATTAAAGTTGATTATTTCTTAGTCACCAGCACTCACAAAACACCAAATGGAGTAACACATGTTGCTAATATTTATTGATGTTAACACCAATAAATGGAATTTTCCTTTTAGCATGTTTAATTTACTTACCTAAAACCCAGTCTGAAATCACAGTTTTTATGTGCTGATGATTTACACACTCCATTAAGACCTGTGCTTTAAAATGATTCAGGCAGCTCATTACAATCTATATAACAGTTATTTTTAGTGCAACTGTCTGATTGTAATAGCGACTGTGAAACAGACGCATTAGCGAGTATTATTTGTTTGAGTGGTTGTGTTTTTGTTAACCTGATTGAGAGCTGTCCATTTTACCCAAAATACTTTGCGGCAAATGAGAGAGATTGAGGTTTTCACTCCAAAACACCATGACCGAACTGAAATAAAACCGCCACTTTATGAGTTATAGACTACAGTCTGTCCCCTGAAATAGCACTTCGTGGATGACAGTCATGCTGCGTGGGATATTTCATGATGAGTTGCACTGTTGCATCAGGACGTTTGTCTGCGTGCATGGCCACCAGGGAAAATGTCTATTAATTGAACATTTCAGGAAGAGTTGGGTTCGTTCAGCTTCCTCCTGTTTCGAACAAAGCAGTCCTAAAGTCTAATTAATCTATGTCATGGTCCACATTCGAAAAGCTTTCAGACCCTTGTGGCCCACCTCGCTGCAGATATGTTTCGCGGGGACAGGAGTCAAACCAGTCACACATTGCACACTGTTGCATGCAATGTGTTGAACAGAATCAGCCCACAGCTGCCTCTAAAGCACAAATGACCTGACTGCTCAGGAATCGGTGGCAACTAGAAAGCAGTGGATAATGGCAAAAAAAAAAAAAAAAACAGCGGCGGGCTGATGCTGAATGCAGCCAATTTCAAGAGAGGTGGGAGGCTGAGTACTTCACAGCAGAGTGCAAAGAGATGCCTTTTTGTTTCATTTACCACCAGCTTTCCCAAATTGGCACATGTGCTCTTTCACGCAGGAGCAAGCACACCGAGAGAGAAAGTGGGAGCTGGTAGTAAGAGATGACTCAGGCTTGGGGGGGTTAAAGGTGGCCGTGTAACTTCGCTTTTCTTTCTGACTTAATGGATCATCTCTGTATCCAGAATGTGAGACGGCCGGGATCACAAACATGCGGGATGCTTAATAGCCCTCTGATCATAAGTGCATGTGTAGCGCAGCCAAATGCAACATGAAAACCTCGCTCGTTTTTTGCAAACTTGAGCCTGTGACTCACTTTCCCATGAGTGGTGTACATGCAAGCCCAAAGCAGCATTAAGCCAGGGTTTTGCTTTTGATGTAGTAGATACAAGTGATCTAGCCTGCAGGCTTGTCCCTTTTATCCCAGGATGCCACAGCTCTGGATTCAGGCTGTGTTTCACATGTGTGGACTCCACCTCAGGTAGCTGCTGTACCTTCTATGTACCTACAGTGTCTTCTGTTTGATTCTGATTCATCACCCTCCTCTCTCTTTATCCACTGCAGCTGATTGACAAACACATAAATCCACCTGAAATGCTAGTAATCAATCCCCTTCTTAGTGAAGATCAACAAATCGTGACATGCACCCTGCCTGTGAGAAAAACACTCCCCTTTGAAAATGGCCACAGATGGAGGGATTGATGTGTGTGTCAAAGAAAGGTCACCAGAGAAAGGTTATCTACAGGAATATTTGGAACTATAGTGTCTAAATACAATATCATAAAAACACTTATCAGTGATTTAATGTATTGCTCATTCTGCTCTTTCTTTCTGTATCCATGTAGATTTGTACTTTATAGATTCTATTAGAACTTAGAGCAAAGAAAAACTCTTAAACTTTTACTTTGAGTTTTGTCTTAATGTGGCAAAGCATTTGTACTGTAAGTGCTGCAGACGTTCTGACATATCTGTCTCATCTCAGTCCGTCGACCGCAAGGAATTACTTCTGCTGAACTCGTACAAAATGTCATCTTATAAAACCAGCCCACATCACGATTAATAAAACATAAATGAATGTCCTCTCCTCAGACTGATTAGACTTTAGAGTGAAGGGGGATTGAATCCGATATCATCGCTGCTGCAGGTTTAGTTTCAAGATACAAGGAAACTATTTTAACATGCAGGAACGTAAGAGAGGGAGTGTCATCGCTTTCCCCTTCGCTGGAGGAGTCCACAGAACACAAAAAACATTTTAGCTACTGGAATTCCAACTTGAAACCATTTTGACTCAGATCTTTTTGGGGCATTTGCACACAGGAATATGAAAGACATGGTAGCTGAAGAATAATTCAGAATCGAATAATGCTTTTCTTTCTTTTATTTCATTTGTCTCTGTTAGGCAAAACCTGTAACTGTAGCATCCAAATGTGTGTAGCAGGTAATTAAGACGACAATATTACTTTAAAAGTGGAGCTGATTATCCAGCTGCTGGCTGTGGTGTTGTATTCTTGAAAGTTGGAGTTGACTATTTGGCTCAGGTGCTGTAGGTTCTCCAGGCATGAGTTCAGTCCGAGGACAAGCTAAAAGTTTGTTTTACTTCATCCTCCAAGGAAGAAATGGTTTTCTCTGAAATGAGGTCTTTCTTATGTCTGTGAAACTGTCCCTTGAAGTTCCAGTGAGAAACATGCTCTTTGTTGGACAAACAGACTTTGTTCCTTTTCCTAATTTACTCACACTATCTATCACAAATGTAGCATCCCCTCTGGTGCAAATTTAGGGCTTCGCGAGGCATGAAATGAGGTTGGGTTCTATTTTCAGCTCATGGTTTGGGTACGGTGAGACACAACAGTGGAGCAGGTTAGAGGGAGCCTATGTACATATCCACTGCTGGCAGTAACAGGACAGCTGGAAGGGATGGGCAAGGTATGGCCTGACTGTGAGAATGACTGCTTTCAACTCAGCTGGAGCAGAGGAAGAAGACAGAAACAGTTATGCAGGTTCACACTCTCACTTGCTCAGCTCCTTACAGATAAATCCAGCTTGGATGGAGGCTTGGTTGAAAACTCCTGAGGAAGCCAGAGGAAGACTTATACTGGTGTTTAACAATTGATCAGTGAGGCAGGCAAAAAATTAAAAAAAGCCACAAGATATTGCATTGGGAGGAAGCAGTAGAGGTTATACTTTTTCTCACATGGAAGAGCTGTTGTTCTGCTTTCTCTGTTGCCCTATTTAAAGCACACACATGAGCCACAACATTAAAACCTCTTTTTGGTTTTAATATTGTGTAGTTCCTTCTCATGCTCTGACCCATCGAAGCATGGACTCCACAAGACCTCTGAAGGTGTCCTGTGGTACCAGGCACCCAAACATTAGCAGCAGATCCTTTAAGTCCTAAAAGCTAACATAGAGTCCTAAAAGGGGGCCTCCATGCATGAGGCTTGTTTTCCCAGCGCAGACCACAGATGCTCAGTTAGATTGAGATCTGGGGAACCTGGAGGCCAAGTCAACACCTTCAATTCTGTGTAATGTTCCAACCATCCCTGAACAATTTTTTCAGTGTGACAAGGTGAATTAATTCCATGGATCCATGTCATCTGCAACATGGACCCAAGGTTTCCCTGCAGGACATTGCCCAGAGCTTCAGACTTCCTCCACTGGCTTGCCTTCTTTCCATAGTGCATGCTGCTGCCATGTTTTACTCAGGTAAACAATGTACATATGCCCAGCCATCAACAAGGTGTAAAAGAAAACATGATTAATCAAATCAGGCCACCTTTTCTGCTGCTCCATGGTCCAGTTCGGTCCTCCTTTGACTCACTTTTAATTAGTGCTAACCACTGCATACCAGGAACAACCCATGAGATCTGTGTAACACACAGGATGAAATATTATAAATTAATTAAATAATGTTGGATGCATATTACTTATAATTATAAATATATACACACAATTATACAGAACAGGGCTAGTTAAGATACGGCTGTGGAGCTGGAGGAAAATTAATGAAACAAACGCAAATTTCTTTTCACCAACTGTATTGAAACAAAAAACACTTGATGTAAATCAAAGAAAACAGCAAAAAAAAAATTAAACTAAATGAAAAATTTACAAAACAAGACAAAGCCTAGCGAGGTAATTAAATTACACAGTCAATTCAATACATTTTAACAGTTCAAATGTACACAAAAAATATTCACACACTTAAAAAGTGCAAATTGCCTTTAAGTTTTCCCAAATATCAATGGAGATGGGGGGAAAAACAATAAGGGGGAAACAAAATGTTGGCACAGTGTATTACCACAGCAGCAGCGTAAATACAGCCGGACTTGAGGCCTGCACACCACCAGGCTTTTCAGGGGTTTTTTTCTAGCTCACCATCTGATGATTCTGTTCGACCAAAAAAAAAAAAACAAAACCCAAAAACCTGACCTTCTCAGGTTAAAAGGGAAAGAAATTAGGTTTTAAATATAGTTTTATTGTGCAAATCTGGCATTCCCACTTCCAGCAGCAGTGTTTTGTTGTGTATGCCTCACCGTCCTTTCAGCAGCTTGAAAATGGAAGCCACCCTGAGCAGCACATTCTGAGTGGCAAGCTCACTGTTGAATTGAATGAATGGTTTTTTGTAAGTGAATTAAATCCGCAGTACTTGTCGGAGTATGACGCGATACGAAATCCACTCACCACTTCTGTTGGGGTCCGTATGTGGATCCAAGTTCCAATCTTGCCCAGTTTGTCCCAATAAATGCAATTGTTTGCTGGTGGTTTTGGCTTGGTTGTGTGCACTTCCAGGGCTTGACATGACTGAGTAAATGCATGCATACATTCTGGTGCACAGGTGTAAGGCGAGGCCATGGTGTGCCTCCATTGGCCCATGACCTCAGACTGACTGTCCAGCTGTCCAACACAAACCAAGTCTTCTGATCTATGGCCAACAAAACCCATCACAGAGTGACCCATTTTACCTGGGTTACACATGCTTGTACATTTTTTGAAGCACATCAACTTAAAGAACCATATGTTCCCTTGTTGCCTACTTGATCTCACCAGTTGACAGATGCCATTGTAATGTCATAGTCAATGTTATTCACTTGGCTTTAATGTTGTGGCTGAGTGGTGTATAATCCACAAGCTTTATTATTAATTAGGGTTTGGGAAATGTATTCAATCACTGGCTGGAGGAGAAGTAAAGGAGAGATTCTGAAAAAAGTTGTTGACAAAATAAGTCAGTCTATGACCTATCCTTTGATTTTAAGGCTCATCATTATTTATCTGATGATGTGTAAATGGTGCATCATGACAGAACAGTATTGATTTTTTCAGTTGTTAATTTATCACAGCTACACACAGATAAATTATTGATTCAGTAAGATGAAAAAACTTTGCATCCATTTGTTCTCTCTTTAAAGTAGGATTATCAGTGTGTATAAGACCGACTGTGATACTTCTACAACCTTCATCGGCTTCTTCCACATTTGTATCCGTTGCTCAAGCCGAGCGACTGCGCGCACAGAGCATGCACAAGTCCCGTTGATGTTCAATCAAAGAGCAAGATCATTTCTGTACGCAAACAGAGTCACTGTTACACGTAAATTTTTCTGCATGTTCACATGCTCATGTGCACAGTCATCCACAAAGACACGAAGTGAAAAGAAACAAAAGAAATGGAGACGACAACTGAGGTAAACTATTCATTACCCTGCAGAGTTTCATCTCTAGGCACTTCTCCTTTCTTTAAACATGCATTTTTAAAAACTGTCCTACATGTTTTAGAGATTTGCATTACATATAACATACTTAAAAAATCAGATCCCCAGCGGACCTGAACATCATGATGTCTTTAATATTTTATATAAATGGGTTATGTGACAGTGGGACATATATTTATGAGTTTGGGTACATATAGCCCCATATAGTGCACATGCCATGATCTGACATGTTGCCAGGGATTATTCAAACATACAGTGTTTTTTTTTCTGGTATGTGTCAATAACTGTGTCGTCTTACCCAGCACCAAAGGAGCTGAGGTATGAGCACAAATACTAAGCAGCAAATTACCCTGCTGCAGTTCACAGTCGGCCAGAGGGACCAGAGAATCAACAGTGATAAGCAAAATCACACAGTTCAGAGCAAGAGACATTTCTGACTGTGTCTTATGAGATTTTACTTATTTAAAACAAAGTAACTTTAACAGGAAAATGTGTTTTAATTAAGTTCACTGTGTTGGAGAGCGTCGCTGCACCCTTATGATGCTGTGTATGAAAACATACTCAAATGGTTACCAGAATAGTGGCACTGAAATGAGAGATACTTCTGCCCCAACTAGTCCGTAAATAATTCCCCGAGTGTGTTTAAAAAAAAAACCCCTGTCTAAGCAAAATGTTTCTAGTTCCATGTTCTGTCAAAGTGGTGCAAGCAAGGCTCCCGTGAACAAGTGTATTTTGGGCTTTTTTTTACCCTCTTCAGTACAGTAGAAGCAGCTTCTGTTGCGTAACATCACATCTATTATTGAGAAGGATGCATAGATCATCACACACCTGCTCCTGAAGTCCCGCTTGTGCTCATCGGACTGGAGGAGCTGCACATCAGCTATACCACTTTGAAGGAAAAATCTCTATGTCTTGTCTGTTACAGCTGCTCACCCAAAGTGGTGGAGATTACTACTGAAACAGAAATCCCATGCATGGTGGAAAAGGGGAGTTTTCAATATGTTGCATGCATGAACTTGTGCATCTGTACACCTTCTGTAATATCTGAGACAAATGCCTGCCTCACCCTGACACTGTTTGTGCTTTTTTTCCCTCAGAATTAATTGTAAAGACAATAGCGCTAACTGAATTACAGCTGTAGTGCTCCGTTCTCAGCGCTCAGTCTTCCTTGTAATGGAAATCCTGCCAGTTTAATGCCAAATCCTGCCCTGCTGTCATCCCTTTCTCCTCCTCACTCCTTTTATCTGCTGTTAATTAGAAGTTGTGAAGTGATGACTCCTACTTCTCCGTAATTAATCCAGGGTCTGCTGTGGCCATACACAGCACATCATTGTCTGTGCTGCCACAGAAGAGCAGCGCTCGGGAACAGGGAGAGCAAAGTGTAAATGGGGGTTGCACAAGTAATTAGAAGGCTTGTTTGGGCACATTGATGGAAGAAGATGAGTATTGATGGCAGCTTGTAACACAGATACAAGCGTCCAGCAACTGCAATTAACTGATTTAGATGTTGCCAAATTTTGTGTCCGCTTTTTCTGCTTGCAGGAGTTTGATCAGCGAGAGCAGACGGATGCCATTAATATGACAAAAGACGATGTTTTTAAAAAATTTAAACCCATTTTCACTCTTGGCACTTGACATAGATGCTAGTGTCAAGAATGAAAGTGTGGCAGAGTTAAAAAAAGAAAAAAAAAAAAGCAAAAGTTGGCTCAGTCTATATCTCAATCATCCCATTTTAGCAGTGGTCTGGGAGAAAAGTGTAGCATCAACTGACCTAGTTATAAAAAGTTGGGCAGTGCTGTCGTATCCTCCTGCCTTTTTCTATTATTATTATTTGCCGGAGCAGTCTTACCCCCCGCCATTTCCATTCCTCAATCAGTCTCTCATTCTAGTCGTCATTCCCAGAGCAATATGCAGCGTAGATGTCAACCCTGGTGGACGAGCAGCAATTCACCTTCTTGCTGCACTCAAGCCTGAGATGAGTCTCATCGCTTTCCTGTCAGCTGATTATAATGGCGGTCCAATTAGAGAAGTATGGCTGCAGTCAGAAAACATAAGACAGTGGACATGCATAGAAGTTGTGCAGAACACAAATTGGTGCCGTCCAAAAGTCAAGTGCAATTATAACTGCTTCGGAACTGTTTTATTACCTCAGCAGTGGTTTGTTAAAGCTGCAATGTTTAACATTTTTATATTAACAATGGATCACATGGCTATATGTGTAATAGAAAAAGAGGGGTTGTCACTAAACTCAGCTATTCACTTTAGAGTTTTTTATTCCACCTTATTGTTTTGGTTTTATTTGGTAAACCCATTGTGTACAAGACGATGTCAAAAAAGCTACATCAGCAACAAGCACAGTGGAATGGTTAGCTGCTAAAAAAGCTAAAGGACATTTTAGAGACCAAAACTGAGCTAAAAGAGAAGAAAGTATGAATGCAAAAAAATCTAAATAAAATTATTATTGCTGTTTTAAAATGCATTTAATGGATCTGATTGTATATTACTTTGACTGGCTAACTGAGCCTGTGTGTGTTTCCCATATTTACAGAAGTAATGAACATTTCAAATTTCTATATTTTTTTAATGTAATTTTTTTTCAATGCACTGCAAGATTTTTTTTTAAAAATCTGGCACACTTGCAAAATTTTTATGTGAGCTGATGAATGCTCTTAAACCACACACATAAAATGGCACGTAGGCAGTACATTAATAAATAGTCACGTAGAAACATAATTAAATTGACTCTGAAGTACCTGTTATATATTGTATCATACCCAATGTTCCATAAATTAATCATCCTCCTTTCCTTCAGATCATCAGAAAAAAATAGAAATGTCAAAGTATCAAGAATAATTAATTACCAAAATGAATCAGTTCTCCATCACCAACTCAGGAAACAGGGCAGCATAAGTACAAACACAGATAAAGCATGTTCTGTGCAGTTTACACTTTCCCCAGTCAGCCCCCTCCTCATCAGCATTAGTGAGTCGTGGTGTCCACAGGCTGATGGTAAAGAGGTTGTGACTCATTTTCAAGCGTTAATTCATGTTTGTTTTTAACCTGATCCTTTGTCCCCAGGGATAAACACTGATGTCGAGACACAAATTCACAAAATGTTCCAGTGGGATGAAGTGAACAATTTTCAGACATCCGAGCGCTGATTAGTGTTCAGCTTGTATTGATGCATACATTTATGGAAGCAGTTATTATACTTGGCTGTATTGTCTGTAAATGGTGGGTTGCTGCAGATCTTTCTGGCCAGCGTATTCAGAAAAATAGCTCGTCTAAAGTAGTTATTTAAGTTAGAAGTAACTTTTATGGCAATCAAGACTGTGTGGAGTAAATTGCAAGGGGGCAAGAAATATTTCACTGCAAAGCGTATATGTAATATATAATTTAGCTCAATTCCAGCTGTGTATTTGACTTGCAATTTCAGGGCTTTATTTGCATCAAAACTTGGTGACCTTTATTTGTAGCTCTCTCTCTCTCTCTCTCTCTCTCTCTCTCTCTCTCTCTCTCTCTCTCTCTCTGTGGATCCCACCACATGGCAAAGACATCAATCAATCAGGAACATGTTGAGGAACATGACAATGGCCCAACATGTTGATTTGACCTCCAAACTTCCTACACCCCATTCTGATCAAGCATCAACAGGATGCAGTGGAACAAGTTTGATTGACAGAGGCCCCACTGCACAAGCCCAGAGTACCCAAAGGATCCACTGCCAACATCCTGGTGCCAGACCCCATAGGACACCATGTGAGGTCCTCTTGTCCATGCCCAATGGATCTGAGCATTTTTGACCACATAAAGGGGGACCAACACAATATTAGGCAGGTGGTCATAATGTGAACTTCAAGTACTTTAAAAATGCCAAACTACAAGCAATGACACACTGACCACTGTGTTTTCCAACTCAGCATCACTTTCCCATATCAGTGGGCATTACGTTAGATTACATACGGTCCAGATATGAGTCTTTGCTGGTAGCAAAAAGATGCATAAAGCCACAGTCACATATATAGTAGTTATATAGAGCTTTTTCCGCAGATCCTCTATGTGCGGAAAAATGATTTAAATGGAAAAATATGAAAGTTGAAAGTATAGTTTCTATTTCTACAACAGTCCTCTTTGATGATGCCTTTCATCCAGCCATACAGCATCTGTTCATATCACATTTCTTATTTTGTGCTCTGTCTGTTGTCATTTGTCTGACTGGCATTTCATATTTAACCCACTGCTGTTTAACTGCATCTTTGCAACAGGGTGAGAGCTGCAATCCCATCAATCATACAACCTGCTGCATACTGTTGAAACTGAATGGTTTCCAGTCTCAGGCTCTCTGTCCTTGCTTACCTCTGCTCTTTGTCTTTGTCAGTTCGCTTTTCAAGGTAAAAGCGACTAGGGACTTGAAGAAAGAGAAACACGCATGGCCAGTTCTACCGCCACTGCAACAGAAGCCCACTGAGCTCGACATGTGGCACTTGAGATTAATTTGGAGAGATTTATTTGTGGTCTAGTGCAAGGGAGAAACAAACACAAGCAACCATGCATGGCGCTCTGGTAAACAGACTCATTTGGTCTGGTGTTTGCTTGCTTAGCGGAATTAAGGAGTGCATCACCCTCAGGTGGTCCTGGCAGTGATAGAAGAAGCGCTTTATTCTTGTTGTCTTTAAAGATGGAAAGGAGTTTGTGGCGGATGAGGGGTGGGGGTTGTGTTGGTGCAGCCTGGGGCAAAACAGCAGGGGGGGAAACAGTGCAGTCAAACCTCTGGGAAACTCTGCTTTGCGTTGCTATTGGAGAATCAGATATACTCCCTCTTCAAGCTTCCATGCAGATATTGTGCATCACTTTTTGTGGTGAATCATCACTCTTTGTTACTCCAAAAGCCTGGGAATAAAGAAATGATTTGACATTTTTGGGAAATATGTGTACTTTTTGTGCCATGTCGTGAAAAAATAATTTTCTCACTTTTTTATTTATTTATTTTTTGTTTGAATCTATTTAAAACACAGCTTAGTATCATCTCTCTCGTCCAGTTCTCGGGAAGAAAGCGAACATCCCTCAAAGTGTCAAACTGCTCCTTTAAGTGCTTACTGCTGGTGTACACACAAAAGCTACTGTACTGTAACTGTGTGAAAGCGACTTGCTCCCTCGGAGAGGTAAGAAAAGCCACACAGTGTCTGAACAGATCTGTCAGAGGAGGAGGAGGAGGAGGAGGAGGATGAGGAGGAGGATGAGGCTTAGAACAACAACAACAAAGGGGACCAAATGTATAAAATCTTTCTCTCGATGATAGAGACCCCCATACAGCCTGCAGTGTGTGTAAAGGCTGTGATAGGGCAGTTAATTGGAGTCTCTGCATGAACAAAATTATCACTGGTGAATGTTTGACAGCTGATCCCTTTTGTCTGAAATTGTTCAAAGGGGAATAATCCTCACTGAACACCGCATGCACACCAACTTTAATCTGTTTTGAAGGCTATATTTTGTTTTTATGGGCTAATTAGGCTGAGATGTAATTACCATATATAGAAATCTGGACCACAGCCAAGCTGGAATCATATCGAGGGGAGTCGTAAATTGGAATAAATAACTTCATGGAGGTGTAATTTCACATCGGAATCACATTTAGAAGCAGTCTGCTGTTCTCAAGGCAAGTCTCTCAATATACCATTCCGTGTCATAGATTATTGGTGTGCTCGTAGGAGTATCACTAATGGCTGAGTGTAAGCAGTTGATTTTCTTTACAATCCAAAAGTTATCAGCGGGTGCATCCGACCATCTCTGTGGCTGCTCAGTGGGTTTCATAAATACTGAACAATTACACCGTTAAGACATAGAGAACTCCCCACATGATGAGCTTTCATAAGACCTGACTGTTGCAAATCGTTATGCAATGCACTGCTCAGGATGATGAGCAAGACATGATTTGAAATATTATTCATTCTCATTTTTGGGTGGCCTGTGTACATCACATGGTGAAAATGAAAGTTGTAGTCATAGTTTTTCCACTAGGCTAAAATCATCTAATTCTGGGCTCTAATGTAATTTTATTGGTGATGCATACCTCTATCTGAACTGTATATGCAGTGTATGCTGAGTGAATTTCTGCTTTGTAGCTGCAGGTATGTATGAAAAATGACTTAATCAGTTATCAGATTTACTTGACTAATTCTTTCAGCTCAAAATTACTTCAGCTTATAGATACTTACGCGATTCTTTTCTGTCATTTATTTCATGGTTTTATCAATACTTATGTTCTTCTTGAAAAATACACCATGCAGACAAGTTGTATTTTAGTTCTAAGTATTGTTTCCCAGCTGTATGTCTTCATGCATCCTGATAGAGGAGGAATTAATAAAAAAAAGTCCTGCCTCTTTTTCTAATGCCTTCATTTGAATTCCAAGTTCTGGTGTCACATGTCTTACACCGACCCAGAATATTTTCTGTGAGAGACACTCTTGTGTGGCCTAATATGAGGCTTTAATTTAAGTATTAAATGAAGAGGTCTGTGATGGGGTTGGTGAGAGCAGTGATAGCCGAGGGAGCGAGCCTTTCCCATGCATGTCACTATAAGTCATTATTACAACCCCCAGCCCCCAGCGTACAACGTAACCAACGTTGGGTCAGGAAATCAGGCAATTAAGGGAGCTGTGGATGTGGATGAGAGCCGACAGCCAATGGGGGAGTGCAGAAGGAGCCGGGGAGGCTTGAACCTCCTCTCCCCCTCGGGGGAACTGACTGGTCCGCATCCCTCAGCCCACTACATGTGCAGAGCAACTACTTAATCACAGTGCTTATTCAAATCAAGCCAATGCACAGCCCTCCGTTTGCCGAAGTACTTAAACTGCACAATCACTCCACACTTTAAGGACAGTGCTCCGACAGACCCGTCTAGGAGTTGAAATTGTACTGAGGATTTGTTGCTCTTATTGTCTTTTGATATGGAATAAACATGGTCAGATTGAGAATATATTACCTTAAATATTAGCATAAATGAATCTGGAAGAGCACAGTATTATTGAATACATTGAACTATCTAGTACAAGAGATTAAATTTGTCCTTGCTTACAGCTTTTAAAAGATAAATTTATAGCACGGCCAAATGGTGCAAAGGGTGAGAAACACAGACAATACAGCTCTCAGATATGGAGCACCTCTCTTACTTTTCTCAGTGTGAATTCTGGGTAATTACTGCAGAAAATGGAACATGACATTTGTCATCCATGTTGCTTATAATGAGGAGACTTCCACATAATGAGAAAAACTCTCAATGGAATGATAAATTGCCTCATTTTTTTGAAATTTCATCACCAGCTGGTAAAGAAAACAGCTCTCCCATAAATCCTGATAACAAGGGCACAAAGCTGTACATTTACAGCTTTTGGGAACGCAAAGGCATCAGCTTCTATTTTAGTCCAACACTGACCTCTCACTATTTAAGGCTGGACTGTGAAACAGAGATAGAGGTGAGAAAGAGTGTGAATTTTACACTGCTGACAGGACACACACCTGCTGGCCTTTTGAAGGGTCTCCAAACACCTGCTGCAATAGTGGATGGAAATATAGGTTCGCCAGTGATCAGAAACCAGTTTGATCAGTGTTGAAAGCGACCTGGCATCCAATCTAAACACTTCAAAGACAAGAACTAATATATCAGAAGGTTAATGATGATCTGAATATACAGGACTGAATTAACCTCCTCTCATTCGGCTCTCAAAAGCTGCCATTCTTCCTTCCTGTGAAGTACTTTTTTGTTGTTGCCGCTGCAGCTACGAACTGTATTTAACAACTGGTTTCTCTCCTAGTGTTGGAGCCCGTTCCCCAGCTTTGAATTATTTACCACAAACGGCAGAGTCTCACGCCCAATTTTTGTGACTCTGCCAGGCTCAGTTATATTCAAACGAAATTATTCAAATCGACAAATCTCTGTATAATTAAGGTGTAGAGTCTCAGGTGTATCATTTTGCTGTTACTCGCCTCACTCATTTGTGCACAGGATGTTCACAGTTCTGTCAGCAGTCTCCATGGCACCGTCTGTAACGAAGATGGAGATTAGTTGAATCCCTCATTTAAGGTCCCACGTCGTCTACTGTGGGAGCTGACAGGGAAATGTGTCAACAGGTCCTTCATTTCCAACTAGGATTCTTCGGCTAGTCACTGTCCAGGCTCTTATAATGTTCTTTTCATGTATGACGGATTTAATGAAGAGCTGCAGGATTGGCTTGGCACTTAGCCAGGTTGTCTCCAAACTGAATATTAGGTTTGATCCTCTGTCTTGTTCATAAGTGTTGAAGCAGTGTTGGAATTTAAAAAAAAAAAAAAAAAAAAAAAAAAAACTCCTTCTGTAACCCATTTAATCAGCAGTAACATAGTAGCTGTTCAGTGCTGCATCCCAAAGCAGAGAGAAGGAAAAGAAAATTTCACGCTTGAGGGATCAATAAAACTATATCAAAGACTCGGGGAAGAAAAGAAATTCAGTGAAATTCATGTCGCTCATTGCTATTCACATTAATTAACCTTTTTAACTGCCTGGATGTAAAATAACCTGCAATGCACCACTCCATGAAAAGTGCTTCATGTATTGTGATACATTCAGACACGTTTGCCTACCTCACATGCGTGGAGTACACCGCTTATATACTATGTCTCTTTTATATATTAGTCTAGGCAAGCCACGGCTAATTTATTTATGTAACACATTTCTTACCCAGTGGCAACACAAAGTGCTTCACAGAGGCAAAAGCACATGGAACAAATGGCATAAACAACAAAACAATCAAAAGCACACGGCATACCAAAGAATAAACAAACTAACAAGTGCATTTGATATTTATAGAAAAACTGAAATTACCACTGAAGTTAGGTTCAAATTAATTCAAAGCAGTGGTAAACAGAGAAGGTATTTAGCTTGTATTTAAAGGCAGTCAGCAATGTCTCAAGTCTTCTAACAATTTCTTCCTCATTTGAGCAGCAAAGAAACTAAAGGCAGCTTCACCATGTTTAATTCTGACAACATCCAGTAATCCAGAACCAGCCAACCTGACAGGTCTGCAAGTTCATACTGGGTCAGAAAATCTGATTAGTATCTTGGACTTCAACCATTCAATGATTTATGGACAAGCGACAGACTTTTGAAGTTGACTTTGTAAGAAACTGACAGCAAGCATAGTGATCTGAGAAATAGAGATGTATGCTGAGCTTTTTTGGTCCATGTTACAATCCTGGTAGCGGCTATGTGGATGAAATGAAGCTGTCTGATTGCTGTCTTAGACCGACCTGTGAACAGTCGATTGTGGTAGTGCAGCCTGCTGGAGATAAAAGCATGCACAAGTTTCTCTAGATAATGTTTTGACATCAAGTCTCTGGTTCTTGCAACATTGTTGAGGCTGTAGATGGCTGATTTTGTTACTGATGTAATGTGACTTGGAATTTAGGTCCAGGCTAACGCTGAGGTCTCTAAATTGATTTTTACTCTTCAAAGGTGGACTATTAAGGGGA
The DNA here is from genome assembly GCA_024666655.1 of Dascyllus trimaculatus. Classification (NCBI taxonomy): domain Eukaryota; kingdom Metazoa; phylum Chordata; class Actinopteri; family Pomacentridae; genus Dascyllus; species Dascyllus trimaculatus. The sequence continues at coordinate 21,088,897 of CM045464.1, read as the reverse complement.
GCACAGACTTTACGGCTTTCTTTACTGACCATAAAAACAATACTTGTCCTCACTTTTACTGAAAGAATTTTGGAACATCCAGCTATGAACTATTCCAGGAAATCTACTGAGCTATATTTGTTTGGTGAGACAGCTGTATATATTTTTTCTGTCATCTGCATACATGTGATATAAAACCATATTTTTCCTCTCCAGGCACTGATTAAATCCCTAAAAACTCACTTATGTTCATCCAGACTTCATATTTTCATTTTCTTTTCAATGATAACAATCCTGTCATGCCTAAAAATATCTTAGACTGCCTCTATTAGTATGTTCAAACACTGTGAAATACTCTGAAATACAGTATGCAATGTCAAATTCTAGTATTGGAATAATTCAGCAATACGTGTTCAAATTTGAAGAATAATACAGAGAGCCCAACCCTGCAAGTCTGACTCTATCATTTCCTTTTGTTTGTTACCTATGAAACCCTGACTGTGTGAACTCATGTTTTTGAGACTCATCAGTATGCTGCAGTTTCAAGGTGGAGATGCTCAGCTGTAGTGTTGATTGCATATTTCTCTTGTGATATGTCTTCCAGCACTTAAAAAGAAATATCATATAGACATGTTGAAAAGGTTAAGAAGCAGAATGTGTCTTTAAAATGTTGAATATTTGTAGACAACAGGAATAGGTAAAAAAACAGATGCCCAAGAATTGACCCTTGTGGAACCCCATGCATTGCTGGGAAACACTTTGATGTGCAATAATTTAGTCCCTGTTTTGAAAGTTAGACTTGAACTAAATCAGGACCATGATAGGGAGTCTCTTTATTACTATGATGTGATCAACCATAATAAATGCAGCAGTGCACCATTGTTTCGACTGGAAAACAGGTAGACAGAGACATTATTAGAGTCTTCGTTACGATTATGTCATTTAGAACCTTGATAAGATCAGTGATGGTACTGTAGTGAGGCCAAAATCCAGTTAAGGCAGTTATTTACTGCCAGAAAGTGGCTGAATTGTCTAAATTCTTACTCAGAAGTGACAGGTTTGAAATGGATCTTTAGTTGTTTAGTACAGATGCATTTAGACAACAGTGAAACCAGCTGAAACTGTTGACTACTTGTCATGCATCTGTTGCCAGGCAACTAAAAACCTTTTTAAAAAAAAACACTGAAGGCTGGAATGTTTGACATGCAAAACAATTTCTTCAAGAGTTGCGAGGTTTCTTGCATCAAAAATGATTGCTAAGGCATGCTTTATTCTATTTGACAAAGTGAGGAAACAATGATAGTTTGCCCAGTCTTTCAAATTTTTCCTGTGGAGAAAGAGGCAAAATCATTATACACAACTTTGTAGAATTGGATTGGCTCTGGTGCTCGTGGGTTGCTCAGAGAGGAGTGATTGTCTCGCATTTCTCAGCTCTAATTAGTATTTATGGAGACTGTCTTTGTAGAGATCATAGTGAATTTGGAAGTTGGTTTTCTGCTATTTGCTCTTAAATTTTGGACACACTCTCTTTTGAAGATTGGTTTAGTTTGAATTCAAAACAAATGCTAGAAATGTTCTGTGTTTGGGATATAGTATAAATCTTACATGAGTTTTTTTTTTTTTTTTTTTTTTTTAAATAACAGCCAAACTCATAAAAAGGGACAATGACAGGTATTGTCCGTGGATCCATCGCCTGATTTGGCTTATTTCTCTGTGCTTCACACCTCCATTGTTGTCCAAAACATTAAGAAAACTTGCAAACTGCAACACAATCATCATGGGCTTTGTAGTTATTTTGCATTAATCCTGCACATACTCTCCAAGTGCTGCAAATGCCTGCCAGATAAACAAATGTGTATCGATCCACTGCTTAAAAATGAGGGTTTAGGAAATTATTTGGCTTTTTTATATTTGGCCATCTGCAGTTTCACATATGATATGGGGTCTTTGGTGCTCTGCTAACTAATAAATGCTTCTGAAACCTAAGTGTCAACTCATACAGAAACCTTTTTAAAACAAACGCTATTAATTGCGTTCAACTGAACATGGTCCACCCTTGCAACTGTGTTTTTTTTAAATTAGTCAATTAAGTCTTGAAATGCTTATGCTTGAAAATTATATTTCAATTTGTGGAAAACCACTGTACACTGCTACTGAGAGAGTTACCAGTGCTTTTTCAGGTCACTCTGGACTCATTGAAGCTTTTTGTCACCTCACTGCGAAGGATGTTGGTTGAAAAACAAAAGAACTCAAACAAAAAATGGGAGTGAGTGCCTCATGGTGTAACAGAGCTTTAACAGAAAGGACAAGAAAAAGGGAAGTGATTACAAAGAGCAGCGGTGCTTTTTGTGACTATTTTTACCTGTGTGTGTGCGCGGCGACTATAGTTTAGTTTTCATTTATATAGGTCTTTTCTTTGTTGGGTCCTATTGAACGTGTACATCTGTCCATACATGAGTGTGCTGTTGTGTGTGTTCTGTGTATGTGGGTCACTTCATCACTTTTCATTACTGCTCTCCCACTTTTTTTCCCCCTCACTGCTGCGCTGCAGTTGGATTTCTTGGTCATTTTTCATCCAAACCCTGAGCAGGTGTCATATTTTTGTCAGTAGGTACATGTGGTCACAGCTCCCCCTACAGGTGCAATGGATACACTACAGTTTGAAGACCTTGTCAAATGTGTCAATAGTTGTTGTCAAATCAAAGCAGTTGTACCTTACATTTGCATTTTCTTGTGATTGACACAGCAATATATTATATAAATTGTACTATTTGTTGCATGTCTTGGGGCAGTAAGGAACAATTTTTTTTAGATATAAACTGTTTTGTAACAGAATTAAAACTTTTTACAACAGAATATATTAGAACTTAATGGCCACTGTGGCCTGATAGTTGAGCGATTAGACTCTTATCACATGGGTGCCAGCGCCATCAGCAGTGAGTCTCTGGTTCAGTTCCCAGCCAGCCACACCTTTTACTGCGTTACTTTTCCAACATTTGCTGTTAAAATAAAGCCAAAATGCAAAATGCACAAAAAAACTAATCGGTTCCCACAATTTTCAGGCTCAGGTAAACAGCCTGATTTAAATGCGAGTGGCAGAGAGAAGCTTTTGGAAACGCTGCCCCATAATTACAGCAATTTAGTACAATCTGAATAATTTTAAGCTCTGCAGTTCAAAGAGGTGCTGCCTTAGTCGGGAGATGGCTCTGAATTTAAAATGCATTAAATGTAAAGTTAAACGCCAGACAGGTGCAAAATGAAAAACAAATTTACTACTCAGCAGATTACATAGCATAGACTTGAAGTTTCTTAGGCTTTAATACCCAGTAAACTCTGAAGTTGAAATAATCATACTGTAGCTTGACAACAGAGGGAGCCAGTGTCTTTTATTGAAGAGAAAATGTCTTTCTCTGTAGACGTATTTTGGCTCCTAAGGGAAGACTTTAACCAGCACTGCACCAGGGGCCAGGGGTCAGTCTCTTTGTCACTGGGATGAGCAAAAGTTAAATATCTTCCTCAAGGATGGAGCCAGTGGGCAAGCTCTAAACCAGCATTCCTTGCTCCACCATCAGTTATACCAAGAGAATGCTGGTCAGAGAGGCTTATAACTGTAAGGTTGGCGTTTCATCACCAGACCAGAAAAAAAAATAGATGCCGGAAGTGGTTATATATGGCATGTATTGTTTCTAGAAAAGGCAGCCTGGTCCTTGTTAAAATACCCTTGAAAAAAATAAAAGATAACACATGTATACACACATATATACACATATATACCAATCAGGCATAACATTATGACCGCCTGCCTAATGTTGTGTTGGTCCCCCTTATGTACTCAAAAATGCTCTGATCTACTGGTCATGGACAAGAAGACCGCTCAGGGGTCTGGAACCAGGACGTTGGCACTGGATCCTTTGGGTACTCTGGCTTGTGCAGTGAGGCCTCTGTCAGTTAAATTTGTTCCACTGCATCCTGTTGATGCTTGATCAGAATGGTGTAGGAAGTTTGGAGGTCAAATCAACATGTTGGGCCATTGTCATGTTCCTCAACATGTTCCTGATTGTTTAATGTTTTTGCCATGTGGTGGGGTGCATTTTCCTGCAGGGGTAGTCCAGTGACATTTGGGATTTCCATTTGCATGAGGGAGTGTGCTTGTTCTGGGACAATGTTTATTTGGGTGTCTAAGTCTGATCAACAGGGATGCCAAAATCCAAGGTTTTCCAGCAGAACAGCACATAGTACCAATATGATCAATGTTATTCACTTCACCTGTCAGTGGTCATAATGTTATGCCTGATCGGTGTATATACTTACTTGTAAGTGTTCACGTAAGACTTGTGCTCATTATGTTATGGCCACTGTGCCTGAAGCAACAGTTATCATTAGACTAATATGTGCTGTGTCTCTTCCAATCTTTCTTTGATCCCAGCTGAGACAAACCCATGTGACTTCACTGCCATAAAAAGAGACCGGCTAATAATTTTCACAAAGGAATACATATAAAAGAAAATTTGTGAGTGTGCACATTTTGGCTGCATCGTTGTCTAGCGCGTTTATTGCACAGATAAAGAAAACAGTGGGTGATCTGTTTCGTTTTAAAAAGTGACGTATCCTACAGATAAAAGGTTCAGTCTGCTTAGGTGTCAAGTCCAATTTTACACCCCTCTTGATCGGCATTGAGATCAGATGCTGGTCAGAGTCACTCTTGTCCCACATGTCCTACAGGTTATCCAGGGCCAAATCCTGCACTAGAAAACCTCAGTGCCTTTACACACATCTCTCACATATATAAAACTTCCACTCATCACATGTGATGGCCCTGAAACAACCTTGATTGGAAAGGAGAAATGTGCCGGCGGGTGCTGATTCCTCCGGTGGGATGTAAATTTAATGGAGACTCGCTCTTTCCAATTAAGCGTGGGCCACCGGGGTAGAGTGTGGTTATAAGGGCTATCACTGGGTATTACAACTTGACAGCATTTAATAGATGCTGCTGGACTTTATTAGCTGTGGTTGTAATTAAGAGGAAGTCCCACATTTTGAAGCGCCGGCCTGTCTGGCTCTTTTTGTTTTTCCTCGGACACGACGCTGTGTTTAGAGTGAGAGGAGGTTATGTGCTCTCTGACCCATGTGCTCATTTCACAAATTGCCAGTCAGACTGTTTATTTGCGTTTGTGTTTAACTGCAATTCCAGGACAGTGAATGTAGTCGAGTGCTGGAACAACAGTTGAATAACCAACTAAAAAACAATTAAACTGCAGTTAATTAATAATTGATTAGTTGTCTATGTTAACCCTCAAATATGTAAATTAGCTGCTTTTAAATTGAATGTCTTTTAATTTGGAACCATTAGCCAGACTGAACAAAGCCTGTTGTGTAGCTGTTAATATGCCTTAACTGCTCTCCTGAGACGTGGTGTCTGAACTCTGCAGGCGTGAGCGCTGCTTCTAGGAGTCGGAGGCTGCTAAATGTGAAGTTTGCTCACCTAGGCTTTCGTATCTTGACATCCTCTGTGGTGTAACATCCAATAAGTTACCATATGGTCTGCAAGAGAAGGCACTGTAAAAAAAAAAACACAAATAAATAAAAATCTGTATTTATAATAATTTGCCCTTTTTATCTGACAGGTTTTCCCATTTAAAAAAAAAAAAAAAAGAAAATATTTTAAAATTCCAAGTATAGAATTTACACATCTAATGTTAAATAACATTAACATAGCAAAATTAAAACCTGTAACCATAAATAACCATAAGATTTAGAAGAAAACCTGAATTTTTGACATAAAAAACTGTTAAGATACAGACTATTATAATAATTTTACAGATATTTACTGTTTGTTTAAAATGGTTAATTCAAATTTAATACTGTAATATATTATTAAAATTAGATACAATTAATGACAACTGACAGAAAAAGAAATATTTTACAGTAATTGGTTATTTTCCGATATTTTACCATATTTTTTTGTTACCCAGCTGTTCATATGTTATCAGCTTTTTATATTCTTGTCTTCATTGTAGTTCCAGTTCCGAGAAATTGTGAAGGTTGCTTTTTACTTCCTGATGACAAGAATAACTGATTATTCAAACAAAAGATCAGTGCAACTTTTTGTGGGCGCTAATTAGAATATCTGTCATTGGTTTTTGTCAGTTTTTGTCAGACTATGAAATTATTTTCTCCTCAACTAGAATAAAACAAACTCCTGGATGCCTTTTTTTGCCTCCTACATTGAGATGCACCCCACGCAGCCCAAACTGGATGCAATTGTATTTGATGTAATTACAATAACTTAGTCACACCAGCTACTGTCTATGGGAAGATTAGAACTCGTTGGAGCTGCCATTGAATAATCCTACAAATGAAATGAGCTACTGCAGGCTAATCTTGTACTCAGCATACCTTCACACTGCACACAAAGGCATAAAAGAAAGTTAGTGTGGGGATGACTGTATACCGCCAATCATTATGGACAGCAACATCACAAAAGCTGAATTATGCGACGGTCCTGGATTGGATTAATAGTGTTTATGTCATTATAAAATATTCATGCAGCTCTTGTCCTGCAGAGAGGAAAGACAGCTGTATTACAATATGGCACAGAGGTATTGAATTCCAAGAAGGGAATTGAAAAAGCTCATTAAAAACCAGTTAGAAGATGAACTGTTGTGTTAAGAAACTGTCAGCCTGATTTTGAACTTATCAGCCATTAAAATGCGTTTGCAGCCGTAGCATAAGTTACACTACGACAGCACGAGTTTGAGGTTTCAAGCATCGGATCAATACAAGTGTTTGCCACCATGCGGCTCTGCAATGTAACTAAAATGAGGAAAGTGTTTGGGCAACTGTTTTCTCCCTCCTACGCCCCAGGGGACTGCGCCGAGGCCATTAATCCAATAAACTGCTGTTGGCTGCAGTACCTTGACAGCCGCTTGCCTCCGCAGATGAGCTGTGTCTGCTCTGAAGATGTATAGGGCCCAGGAAGAGGGAAAGTTAATTTGACTTGACCTTTCTGGTACTTGAAACAAGCTGTTATTTAGTGACTCCACAACAAAGCCCCCCTCCTTCTTCTGTTCTCACACCCTGGGAGTTGTTATTAAGTAGCCAGACAGACTCCTTGAGTTCTGTAATGAACCCTCGGCCTCCATGCTAAACAGGAGCCAGAAGTCACCCGGACTGCAACAGTCGGGGGAGAGAGGATTCAGACAAGATAAAAAAAAGTGAAATTATTTTGTTCTTGAGGGAAGCAAACACTGAAATACTCTGTTTGGTTCAAACAGCTTCCAATATTTACCATCAATATTAATCACTGCATCATTAATATTCATAGTTACATTAAAGTTTATTGGCGTATTTTATTTTTTCGTGTCCACAAGCCCATCTCCTTTGCTCTCACTGCACAACTTATGTGTGATCATTTTAATTTAGTGGGAAACTGTTGCAAAAAGTACCCAGAAAGCTTGGTAAAGTTCAAGCATGAAAGTGCTGTTTTGATAATGATGATAGCAGATGTGAAGCTTTGCAGAGATCTAAGCTAATTTCAAATGCTAACATGTTCACATTGATGGTAATATTGCAGGTGGTTAACAGGTATACTGTGTGCTCTATTCACCATTTTAGTTTAGCGTATTAGCATACTAACATTTGTCAATTTGTGCCAAATAGAAAATGGGAATGTCATTAATTCTGCAGGTACAAAGGGATCTCAGCATTTGGGCTAAAGTGGTGCACTGACTGAACAATGTACCACCAGAAAGGTTAATAGCAGAGCAGCATTTTAAAATGCCACTTTGGCAGACGTGTGTCACTACTGAAAAGCAGTTGCAGCTGTGATTGTTGTCATTTCCACAAAGCTTTTGTGTCCAGTCTGGACAAGTTTCCCCTAAGTCTTCCCTAGGCCCCGGCCCCGAAAGAGCGGGTTGTCCACTGATCGCAAGATTGGCAGTTCGATCCCCGCCTCCCCCACGTACCGAAGTGTCCCTGGACTGGACCCCAAGTTACTCCCAATGGAAGGCTAGCGCGTTGCAAGGCAGCTCTGTCGCCATTGGACATTTACCATTTACCTAACATCTCTTAAGGGGAGACACTACAAATTAATGGGGCAACTAATAGATATCAATATGAAACTTCCCCAGTTGATTGCTTCCAATAAGGCTATGATTTCTAGTATTACAAATCTAATTTATACTAGGCAAATAAAAGTATTATTAACCAAAATATGCTCAAAGTTGCATAAATTTCCAAAAAGGAAATCTGAAAATCAGATAAAGCCAGCTTTGAAATGTTTGTTTCATTTTGTTGACAGATTAGTGCAAAGGGGATTTTGGATTTTTCTTTTTAATCACTTCATAATTCAGAAAACACAGTCAAATACAAGCCAAAATACAAATCCCCTTCATGTTTTTAGGAAGAAATTGTCTATGAATAATATATGTATGAAGAAATCCTTTTGTAAAAACCTTTAGAAGGTAAATAAGAATACAACTGGAAAGTGTAGTGAGTGCAATTCTTATAGAAGTGAGGATTTATGGCTCAGAGAATAAGTAAAAACTTCTTTTGAGAAAACAGCCTTTAAATTTATAAATTGTCAAATTCTATTATAAAAATGTTAATAGATATAACTATTAAAAAATGTCCCAGCTGATGACTTATGTTAAGACAATATTTTTTGTGTTTTAAGTTTTCTGAGATTTTAGGATTAAATAGTCAAATGAGGTGTTGTCTCATTAAATATATGCTAATTTGCATAAATGTCCATTAGACAAAGTGTTTTAAGAGGACATCTGAATGTGGATTCTGGACATTTTCTTTCCACTAGTCTAAAAAAGACATGTTAAAGAAGCAAAAATCTCAAAAGTGATCAGTGCATGAACAAACTTTGTTTTTGCCTGTGGTATCTCACTGTAATGTCATAAATAATCCCTGTTTACTGGTTCAAGCACGAATATTAAGTGACTAAATCTGACTTTTGATATGTGAAACTGACAGGAAAATTACAGAAAGGCCAGACATTCTCTGCTCTCATCATGCCTCCAAGATTCTTTAATTTCAGTGAGAAAAGGCTCTCATTAGGTCGCTACTACTGGTGTTGGACAAGGGATAGATTTGTCTTAAATCAGGATTAACTGTAATTGGTGAGGAAATGCCTCTAACAATCTGTTCATCAATCTGTTAATGTTTTTGGCCAAGATGCAGCTACAGTGGTTGAGCCTGTCTGTACCAAACGGTCGCTGTGCACACATTAAGCCGGCCGCTTTCACTCACACTGACAGTATTGGTTAATTTAAGCTAGACGATGAGAAATCATTTACTCATGCACACACCTTTCAGTTGTCCAACTCAATCATCTTCCACTAAGTGCTCCATATAGTCAGATTCGCAGCTGAAGCCGCTTGAATGAATTATCAATAAAAATGGATTTTCAGACTACATCATTTTCCTTCTTCTCACCCTGCCCTTTGTGATGACAGCATAAAGTGCTGATTTGTAATTGTGAAAGTGGTGAATACATGTTGAATTAAGTTGGTAGCAGATATCAACTGATCTGTGCTTCTTCATGTGGATTAGACAATTTTATACGCACATTTCCTCTGATATCATATTTAAGCTGTTATGTTCGTTTTGCTTCTGGTTTAATCTCAGTTTCAAGCAAAAATGTTTCCTTTAGCTCCCAAAAGAGACTTTTCCAAAAAAAAAAAGAGTGTTTACTAAGCAGCCGCTAGATATTAGTGTCTCCCTGGAGGAGCAGCTTCACATTAATTTCTTGTTATAACTTGAAGGCTACAAATACAATTTTGCCAGGGATCCTCTTTCTTGTATATCCACCTTAGTTCTTCCTATAGGCCTTTTATAGCTGCATTTATTTTATCCCAGAAAAGCTCTACATGAAGCATCTCCCTTGTTCAACCATCAGCGGGAACATCACTCGGCGCTGGTTGGTGCAGTTTTGTTTGACCTGGAAAATGGCTACTGTAGCTTCCCTCATTATTCAGCATGAATAAACAAAAGAAAGAAAAGTACAAGCCGCTCTTCGAAGCGCACTAGAACATTCCAACGAACATGGGAGAGTAATCGCCTCTTGTTCTGCCTCTTTTAGTCTCTGGGTAGAAATAGGGATTCAAAAGGCTGAGCTGATGCAGGGACCTCAAAGGACTTGGCCCTTTTTTTTTACACTTCGTTATTGCTCATAGGCACTTTTCCCTATACAGTGTGTGAATGTGCGTTAGAAAGAGAGAGTGGTGGTGTCTCAGAGCGTGGACTGGATTGATCCTCCTCCGTGTTCGCAGATAAAAGTCTATGAGTCACTGACTGGGATCTTTTAATGATCTCGCCCGCTCCACCCATTTCCACCTCTCTGTTTTTTCTATCAATAATGGCATGTGCACTCTTAGTGAGTCTTCATGTTTTTACCATACTGAGCCACTGGAAATTGGCAACATTAGTTCCTAAAGGCAGCTGCGGAGCCCAAATGGGACTCACACACACACGCACACAAAAAAGAGGGACATGGATTTTTTCACAGAGACACACAACAATATAATTCACAGGTGACATGTTTATAATGTTTATCCATCAAACATCCTGTGCTGCTCTTTTAGTTCATCCACTGTGAGCTCTTGCACTTCATCCATTAGTTCCCATCCGCTGTCCCTGACACTTCCCATTTTCAAACCCAAACACAGGAGGAGTGGGAGGCAGTGGAAAAATAGTGGAGGATCCAGTGGATTTGCTTGCAGAGGGACTCCAGAACGGGTCTGGGCAGAGTGTTTTTAGAGCTCCCTGTCCTAGTTAGGCAGGGCAGGGGATTCTAGCATGAGTGTGAGGTAGAGTCTAAGCAGTGAATTATTCAGCACGGCTGCCTTTAGGCATGCTCCCACTCAGCGGATTTCACACACACATATGCAGGCCCACTGCAGACGCTCACTAGTGTGTCTTTAAAGACATTAAAGTACGGTCACATGGAGAGCAGAGGCATTCTCAGATCAATACCGAGCAGTTTAATTTGCTCCACTGACGGCTATCTGCTTTCTCGCTGATGTATTATGTCTTTGTGTATAATGGCTTCTCAGGAGTAAAACACAAGTGACACGTGGAGGAGTGACAGGATAACTATACACTCGGGCACAATCTCAGTTGACCAGCTGCTATCACTATCTCAGTTCGAGAGTGTTATGAAACTCGTTGCGAAACTTCTGAATTGTCACTTCAGGCTTCGAAACCCAATTTCTACTGCTGTTGCAGAGACCTAACAGATAAGAGTCACGGGACACTCAGCAATGTTTTTCAGCGGCTCGTGGAAGAGCCTGAAAATGTCACCCTCTTCAACGCTTCGAGCGGAGAGAATTGGAGCTGTGATGACTTTGGCAAAGTCACAGACATGACACACAAACAAAAGAGGAGGTGGCAGAGGGGTCAGTCAGGTTATTATTGAGTTAGTCAGAATTTAAGTGGCAAGCACTCTGCAGAATATACAGTAGGTGAAGGGATACTACAGCTGCTGAGTGTTCATGAAACTACAATCGAGGACAATAGTGAATTAGTAGCTGAATCTCTATTTTTGCCTCAGTATCATAACCTACATAGATCTCTGCTGGGGAACCGGTGTGCCAGATTATTATCAGTGCCGATACAAACCTAATTAAACAGATCAGATATCAGTCATGACACAACCGATTCACATTAAATACCTTTTGTTCTGTTGCTGGTTTGATGAAATCCAGTGCTATCATTTGCATTAAATTAGTCAAGGCGGGCACGGGACTTACTGCTGCAGCAATCCCTGACCTCACATTACCCCACCAAAAATGTTTCCAGTGAATGCAGTGCAGAAGAGGAAGTGTTATAATTGGATCTGTATTGGCAGATACTTGGAGTTGAGGTAAACAGAAAGCTGGATGGGTTTCGTCCCTAATCTCTGTGTGTTAATTGAACACACTGCGCACTAAACTGAAAATCCTGACTGGACACACAGACTGAATGCTCTGCAGAATAAAAGTCTCGGCATATTGATAATACTTTTCTACATTTAATATGCTAATAAAAAGGACACAAGCATGATATTATGAGGTAAATATGCAATAGGATAGACTTCACTGTGAATCATTATCCACATCTTCATTTGCTGCCCTCAACTGTATTGTAATTGTTCATATTTTAAATCTGCTTGTGCCAAAGATTACAAAATAAGAGTAGAATTAATGAGAAATGTGTGATTTATTACTCAAATAGAGGTGATTTATTTGAGTCCAGCTTATAGCATGTTGTGATTGGAACACAATCAAGAAAAGATTAAGAGACAAATAGGATGTCTGATTACTGTAGAAACCTTTCCTGCTCGCTGATTGCATAAAATTGACTTGATCTTGTGAATCATTTCTCACACCAACACTTTAACACCAAACTGTGCCATGAATGCATCTGAAGAGCAGTGTCACCTTGTGGGTATTTTTCAGCTCATAACCAGCACTTTAACGCAATTCTCTGTGCAAATTTCGAGTATATGAATAACCTTCATCAAGAACACACCACTGAAATTCTGATTAAAGCCCTATAATGAAAAAAAATCTGCAACATAAATATGAAAAAGCAGCTTTTAGGCTGCTTCACAAAGTTGTGTCTGGGGAGCTTAATGAGCTCTAATAGTAAGGGATTCCATGTGATCCCCCCAGATAAGGATTAGTTGGTTTCATTATGATTTAATTCGCTCCAGTTGGGGTGTTTATGGGCTAAATTGCCCCCCACACACACACCTCCCTCCCACCTCAGCTGCATTGCCTCCAATATGTGTCATTTGTAGCGGAGACTTTCCCTGCGCGCTTCCAGGTCTCCGTCCTCTCAGTCCCATGCAGGGGGGAGGCAGGGAGGGAGGAGAGGGTGGTCTGCGAGGACAGCCGGGGCTCCAGGACGAGGGGCTGAAGGTTGGCGGGAGGGTGGGTGGGTGGTGGTAGTGGCAGTGGTGGGGACGTGGCTCTGATTAACGCGTGACGTTGGCGAATTGCAGCAATTGCCCAAAAGTGTACGTGGAAAAGGAGAGAGAGAGAGAGAGAGAGAGAGAGCGCGGCCAGGACGCACTGGATACGGCAGATTTGGGGCGGGAAGGCGAGAGGAGGCAGGGGGTGGGGGGAGACAACAGACAAAAAAGCATCAGCGACGGGGAGTTGGATGGATGTGAGGGGACGGAGAGCAGGAGGAGAGCGGCTCTAGAGGCGTCAAGGGTCCCGTCAAGAGGTCTGGTGTCTGCACCAAATCCGCTTCAGGGATGTAGTCGAAGCGGTTTGGAGCTCAGCCCATCCGAGCTCATCATCATGAAGAAGCACTCCGCCAGGGTTGCCCCGCTGTCCGCCTGCAACAGTCCGGTGCTCACCCTCACCAAAGTGGAAGGTAGGGGAGAGTTTCCTTGTCCATTTAGTCCTCCTGGCACCCCCGCACTCTGGGGCTGCTGAGTGTGGCTCAGCATGAGAATAAACAGAGACATGACTTGAGTTGAAAAATGTTCCTCTGAAATCTACTCACGAATCTCAGTCATTTTTTTAAAAAAAAGACAAGGATCAACTTTAGAAAATCCTCCTGCGCGCACGATGGATCAATCAAGCGCGCAACTTAAGATCCATGATGCCATATTTGTGCGTGTCACAGCGGGCATCATCATCCTCAATCCATTTTCTGCATTTAAGAGATGTCTGATGCATTATCTATTTACTAGGTGATCTCATCGTGCCATGTTGTAATGCTGGAGGAAAAGAATCCCCCCCAAAATCCGAAATGAATCAGGAATTCGTTCAAGTATGTTCTTGACGCATCAGTGTTTATCGACAATAAGCGACTCGCAGTGGCCTGATCACCACTGTGCTAAATTTACTGGTCCTTAAGGGAGGGTCTTAAGTTGTTATTGCAGCAGGGATTCCCCATCTCCACCCTCCACCCATCACTGCTCCAGTGACGCCCGAGCATCACGCCACAGAAGCTGGGACATGAACCCCAGCAGTGATGCTCCCAGGTGGATGATCCCCAAGGTCTGCCTCTTTCAGTGGCTTCATGATGGGTCTCCCCCCCCTGTCTGGGCTGACAGTCCCTTTGATCTGCAGGGGCACAATTAGGAAACTGGCATTTGCTGCTGGCATCATTAAGGGACAACACCACTCTGACTCCTTGTGTGTGTTTTGATGCTGTGCTGCTGCATCATCCCCAAATCACCCCCAACATCCCTCCTGTCCTGATGTCTTGAGCAAGTCCTGTCATACGTCCTGCCTGTACAGTAATGCCTCCTCTGATGTTCTACGCTTGTGCAGAGACGAGATGTTATGCATTTTTTAATCTTCCCCTCAGCTGCTGAATATCTCAGTGTTTGGCAGAAGAACAGAACGGAGCAGAGCAGAACTGGCTGCCGATTTCACAGCAAAACAGAGCCGTATGAGCACCTTAACAGGCATTCAATTACTAAATAGCTGTTTTTGAATGATCAAAATGACACGTTTGCACGTCCATAACAGTCTGCAGGGGTTATGACGGCTTGCAGATGAAGTCACCATTTGATCAGCTTTGTGTTATAGGTTGCTGGCAGCTGTACTTTGTGCAGTGCGGTAGAGTAGCTTACATGAACCCTGAAGGCAGCTGATCATCTTGTGTGTAATTCTCCAAAAATATCAGTGCAGATTCTAAAAAAAACAGCAGTCTTCAGGCTGTATTCAGTATGTAAGTTCACTATGAAGACAATAGCATGGGTACTTGTGGAGCTGTTTACTTGTCACTCCCTCATGCAGTGGTGTTGGCAGCCAGAACTTGAGATAAATGGCGTGCTGACTAAGACTTGTCAGTGAAGCTTTACTCCCCGTCTATGCCGTTGTTTGGGATTTTCACAACAGTGCGGGGTATTAAATGTGAAAAAATATCTGAAAATACTTACATTATTCATAATTTATGAGTCGACCAGCTGCTCGAATATGAATGAGGAACTTTTGTGCAGCTTTACATGGGCACTGCAGAAAATTTACCAATCTCGCCCATGCTGTTTTAATCTGTGGTGCGTATTCCGTCACTCTGAGGCCTCCAGGATAACCTCGGAATAATCACCGCCGTTGGATTATCGTAGATTTTAAGCTTATTAGTGTGAATGTCAGCTTGAAACAGAACAACTGAGGCTGGTGGGCTGTTAGCTGACGTGCTTCTGTGTACAAATTTAAAAGCTGTGGTGTCGGTGTCGGTGGTTGGGGTGAGGATTGTTAAGTGTGTGTCTGCGTTTTGGAGCTGGAAGCGATACAGTACTGTGGATTGTTTGAGGGGAGTCGAGGCTGTAAAGTTT
Organism: Dascyllus trimaculatus; assembly: GCA_024666655.1. Lineage (NCBI taxonomy): Eukaryota > Metazoa > Chordata > Actinopteri > Pomacentridae > Dascyllus > Dascyllus trimaculatus. The sequence goes on along the minus strand of CM045464.1, from coordinate 21,073,626 downwards.
GTGATGTGAGGCTCCTTGTTTCAGCAGCTGTTTTGAAAGAGGATGGAATCGCAGGGGGCCACAGCGGATCAACACAAAGCTTTTCAGAGTCTCTGCTGCTTATGTAACAGCAGCTCTGAAAACCTCTGTTCTCCCCACTAACAACCTGCATCCAACTGTCAAAGAGATGTTTTTTTCACTTTGGGGTCTTCAGTGATCTTTTTTTCCCCCTTCCTTTCTTTCTGTCTCATTTTGTGTCCGGTTAACATCCACATCGTATTTGTGAGGCAATACACTGAGGTGATGTTGTGACATATTCAGTTTCATGCAACCAAATCCTGGAGTCGAATTCTCTGTTTGTTGTCAGACTGTGAACTTGAAAGCCTAGTTTTTCCTACGTTTGGTTCTGCCACTACAGAACATTTCTTCAGGTGCAGTCACACTCTGCTTTGAGGAGAAGGTCAAACAGCCACCAATAACTGCTAACATCAGTCTTAGTGGTTCAGCTGTCATCTTGAGGCAAGTCACAAAACAATCCATCATGAGGAAACATGCCCCAGAGTCATTCTGTGTTCCTCCAGTGTTGGTTCGATTTTACTTTTTAACACCCTGGAAGTCCATTCCAGGTACATATTGCTGTCTCCCACTGCCCCGAGTTTGATTCACTGTCTTCATCTGGAACATTTACCGCTTTCCCCCGCGCACTCCTGTGACAAATCCACCCGACCATCGGCCTGTGGACGATAATTATTGATTTCCCTTTAAATGTATTTCTGGTGATATTGTCTTTGGGGAACGTCTGTGTTGTTCCTGTGTTGTCAGAGGCAGGGGTAAGAAGTTCATGAAAGACTCTTTAATCTCTGCAATTTAATTACACGCTTTGAAACAGAACAGGCATCTTTTGAGAGTAATTTAGTGCACGTATGTCCCCCAGGAAGTCAGCTATATTTCACCACTACTATTACGGGCACACTGAACCTTTCCCAGGGGCTCCATGCACCTTAGCCATAAGTTACCATAAAGCAGTCAGATAATGGCAAATGAAAACCTTTTTTACACACACACGCACGCACACACACACACACACACACACGCACACACACGAGTATAGCCTTAGGTCAGAATGGACAGATAATTAACTTGTTCATAGCGGTGTTGGACCTGTGTCAAAGTGCTTCTTGGTGCGATGACAAATCCGCATGTTTCTTAAATTAACCTTCATTTTTTTGGGTGAATAACTCAGCAGTTTGCTCTGCTCCCAGACTGTAAAGATGTTTTTTTTTTAGAAGGAAAGCCAAGTATTGAACTAACTGCACTGTGTGGATTTAATGTTGGTTAATTTTCCCTGCTCTTTGTGCAGAATGTAGAAGAATCATCTTAACTCAGTGAAATACGAGCCAAAATCTAGTGAGATTACAACTTTGAAACCTTAATGACCGAATTCAAAGCAAATAACACTAAAACCTGAGTCATCATCAGTGTTAAACATGTACTTCAAGCACATTCACAAGGACACCAATGCAATCTTGTGCTTGTATGTATGTGCTCTTATTTGTATGTAAAAGCATATTCAGGTTTGGTGCAAACAGCAGCAACCTTAGTGTGGCGATAAGACTGCATCTGCCAAAGTAAAGGTCAAACATACGTACGTGTGCATACACTCAGCAAGCGGCAGGAGCACTGATGACTTTAATTTTGGAGTTTCCCTTCCCGAGCTCCATTAAAATGTTGGGTCTTGCTTTCATCCTTTGAGCGTAATTGGAGATGACTTTGAATGTTGTCAGAGGAGTAAAAGTGAGGCGTCTTCTCGCTAAACTCATTTTAAAAGCCGGCAAAGCAGGCCTTTCTCGCATGATAAGTGTGCAATGAATACACAATGACAGGGCTTTTATTTTATTAAGAGGCTAGGCTTTTCCCTCACGTTTATCAAATGCAATGCCTGTGTGTGTGTGTGTGTGTGTAGAGAGAGAAAAGACTATCAGTTTCATTGTAATGAATGAGATTTCTTTGCATTTGGTGATTAATCAACATTTGTGGCCAGACTTCTTTGCTGAATATCACATTTGTGTTTATATAAGAAAATTCTTTCTGTGACAGTGTAGTAGTGTTTCATCTTCAAGCAAAATCCTTTTTGCAAAAATGTGTAAAGAGGAAGCACTAAGCTTAATCCTAAATTGAGGGAGTTGATCCAAAAGCTTTTGTCAGGCTGCAGGAAAATGTCCTGTCTTCTCCAGATGTATAATGCAGCCAGTAGATTAAATGGTACAGTTGTTGTGGAAAAAGGCTAATTATGACAAATTCTTTAACAAGCTGAATTATTACTATGTATTTTTTTCCATTTCTACAGCAGTTGTAGCATTTGTGACCAGCCTGGAAATAGTGTCAGCAAAAATGTGTGCTGGTTGCTTCGTTGCATTGAATGTGTGAAAATGACAGAGTTGGCAGTTGTTTGATAAACATACTTTTTTCTTTTGTTGCCATTAAGAAATACCTCAGTCATCAAATTGTGAGGGTCACTTTAGAGCGGTGACTTAGTGGGATGTATAAGATGTGTATAAAAATAGTGGAGCCATAACTCAGGTTTATGTAAGTCCCACAGAGCCCCTGTGTTATCAGTGGTTTTGGGGTGCATGGAGGAAGTAAAACCGCTGTTTGGGCAGACACTCAGAGTGTACACCTGCGGTGGTTGCCTATCCATTACTTCAACAGGGACGCTGTGGCCAGTCTTTTAAATATTGATCTGTCGCGGAAAGTGCTGGGCCTTTTGCCAGTCTGTTAAACTGCAGGTACATCACGCTGGTATAAGGGACTGCAAGAGAGAGGGAGGGATGCTTCCACACTGGAGGGGCTGGGGGGCTGTGCTGTTAGGCAGTGTAACAGGGGCCATAAAATGATGAATGCCATTACTCTGCTGCACGACACACACAATCACACTCTGCTCGCTTGCATGCAGCGTTTTGCCGTGTCACTAACCAATGAGGCATCGGAGGGGCCGCCGCATTGACCTGTATCATGAGCATCTGTTGAACCAGCTGGGCAGGTCGAGGCAGAGACAAACAACAAGTTTGCTACTCGGCTAGGAAGTCGCTCCATTGTCCTTTGAGGTTGAAGGAGAAACCAGTTGAGGATGAAGGAGAGTGGGATCAGTAACAGCTGTCCCACCTTTGTCTGCCCTTCTGGGCCTTTTGTCCCCTCATCCCATGTGGTCATACCTATCAGCTTTTTTGACGCAGCAGGGTGTGTTTTCCGCCCGTCTCTTTGCTGTGTTATTGAGTGGGACATGCTTGTCAGATGAGCCTGCTCTGATGTGTTAAAAGGCCTCTGACTGACAGCCTGGTCAGGCCAAGCTGTCACAGTTGAGTATCACAGACTCCCACTGTCTGTCAGACACTGAGATCACAAAGACAGTGACTGCTGCCTGGCTATCTGCCTGTCTATCTGCCATAATAAAACTGCCACCCTTTTGTATTTAGACATCTGTAATTTATAATTCATAAAGATCCTAGAAATTGCCTTCCGTTTCAAACAAATGTGGACTAGCATCTTTTAAAGAATGTCTTACATAACAGAAATGACAAACCAAATAAGTCATCATGGGATTGAAGGATTTATTTTTATTAAGGTATCGATTCAATGATTGATGCTGTGTGACAGCTAGAAACAAGTTCATAGATGAACAGTGATTTTGCATTTGCTTGCTTGTGTTTCATCCCAAAAGGTCAGATTAAAGGGTCAGTTCACTGAAATTACAAAATCACCCAACACATGTGTAACGAATGGTACAAAAATTTCTGCTCTCAACCTTGACTCACCCTTTAAGGAAGTGATTTATGGGATATAAACTCTGCACGCAGCCATACAAGGACTTCACAGCATAATGTTTGATTATGACAGCATGAGTAAGTTACACTAGTCGATTCATATTCTTCACTGAGCAGATCCAGCACACAGTAAGACAAGGAGATGTGTTCGTCTGAAGTGTGCATGGGTGATTGATCTGTTTACCCTCTCGAATCACTGAGGCAGAGCGCTGCAGTGCACTCGCACTCCCACGGAGGTGTTGCCAATCAGACAAAACTCTCCCTTACCTCTGTGTCTCCCACTTAGTCGAGGTCCCACTGAAGTGTTTCCCTGGCAGTTGCACAGCCACCCTTGCAAACCAGCACGAGCCTGATGCTATCAGCACTGCTGCCTGCAAGGATCTTGCTCGGGGTGGTGGTGCTGGTGCTGGTTGGGGGAGGGGGGAACACAAGGCAGCAGAGAGTAGGGAATGGTGTGGGCGGTGACCTATTCAGGGAGCAGCAGAGGGACATAGCAGGGCTTTCTCGGCCTGTCACGGCCAGGTTTTGTAAAGTGTGAGAGCAGGCAGTCGAGCAGGGCTCTGCTGGCACGTTTGGGATTTGCAGCTATCAGCAGGAGAGATCTGCACTGCAGAGACTGCAGGGGGAGGGAGGAGAGCGCAAGTGGGGAAGAGGCTGGTTTGGGAAGCAGGGAAGCGTGGACTGAGATGGAAGAAAAGCTGGAAAACTGGCTAGTTAATGGGAGGATAAATCTCTACACCCATTGGAGTGCTTTGACTCTGTTGGGAGTGTGACGTCTATTCATTACCTAATCTATGAGCAGCTCAATGGGCTAAAATCCTTCAGACAAACAAATGAGCCTATGAGAAAAAGGCTGATTTACTGTAGCTTTAGTCAAGTTTGACGCATCTACAGATGTTTACAAAAGAAGTGCATTTTTCTCCTAAAATGTTTTTTAATAGTGTGCCATCAGAGCTCAAATACTATCCTTTGTGTGGATCCTTCAGCTGTCATGCCATGATCTTTTATTAACACTTTCTCCACTCGGGAGACCACCTTCACCTGTGCATACTAACTCCAACAGTGTTAGCGTGCCTCAATCCAACTGAGCGGTCAGGATGAACATTTAAGGAGGCAACGAGGAGAAGCCATATACAGCTGTCAGAGTGGATCAAGAGCTGCTCCTACACACACTTTCGTCCTGTCTCCAGTGATTTCACAGATGCCTGTTAGGCTGCATTTAAGCACATTTGGACAGAGAATGGGTTGAATGAATAGAGATATTTTCATGTCGTGTTAAATTAAGTATCGCTGCTAATGCAGTAATCTACAAGTAAACCTAATCTAAATCTGTTCTAGCGTGCAAAAGGCGGAGATTGATAAAATGAGTTAAAAACAATACACTGTATAAGCTAATAATTGCATTGCAGGCTGTTTCTTGGTGTCACATGCTGACCTTGGCAGTTGATGTTCATTGTGATAAGGTGAGAGAACTGATAAGGTGGAGAGCTTTTACTTAATCATTTAGCAATTACAGAAGACTCTTCTTTAGTGTTTCCTTCATAGTAATAATGTCTTCAAATGTCATTAGCGGAGGAGCTTTTCTGTGTCGAGCAGCCACTCCACTGACCCACCTCCCTTACACTGATGAGTTCAGCAGCGCTTCATATTGTTCATCAGTGGCAGCCGAGGTTGATCCAGTATCATTTGTCACCATCAGCTTTAGTGCAAAAGAAGTGTGTTGCCTTCAGTAACAAATGAATATACATTAATGTCTCGGTTTTTAATCACTGCAGCTTTAATTAATGTGTTTTAACGTCTGTGTTTCAGATAGAATATTACATTTCAGTATCATGGTAACAGCTTCACTGTAAGTGTGGGCTGTGCAATATCACTAATATTGTCATGACACTTCACTAAGTGTGCAAAGCTGGAAGTGCTTAGCTGGGGCTCCAGAGCCTGTCTGGGGGCTGATTGGCTTGGCCCATCGCTGCATTTGGAAGATTAAACTGTGGTGCAGTATGGAGAAGTGGCCATAGCCACGGGATGTGGGACCAAGGCCCAGGAAGGACAAAAACTGGGCAGCATAAACATGATATGACCTTCAGAGCAAGACAAAGAGGCTTGGATCTCAGAATAGAGAAACTTAATTCTCACCCTTGTGCCCAAGACTTTGATAGACGTCCATGTGCGGCTGCCTCTTTTTTCGGTCTTTGCTGATTCATCATTTCATCGCTATAACAGACAATGATCTTGAATCATCTTTCATTGCAGCCAAATTTGCCTGTGGGCTGTCAGAGCTGTCAAGTGCTTCGGCACCAGCAGGGAACATTGTTCAGGATGCTCAAACAGTGCAGCATAATTTCAGCTTAATTGCATCACTCCTTTTTTTGTTTGCAATAGATAAACAGAACGCGGATCTCTTGTGTATGCGGTAGGTAGCCTGGGGAAGCCGGGGCATTTGCATTAGAGGCGATAGTCATCAGGGAAGTTAATCTGAGATATGATGAGACCACCTGGCAAGGTCAGAGGCAGCTCTTCCAGGAAGAATGAGTCGCCTCATTGGGCGTGATGGATGCTCCCTAATACAGCTCTTTCAAGCAAGTCGCTTATATTAGACGATGGGCGTTCGTTTGATTACACAGATCATATTAACATACAGACAGAAAGTGTCTTCAGTGGCAGACATGTGGCAACAAAATAACATAGGACGGCTGCAATAATAGGAGCGAGTTGAGTGTCCTGTTGATGCTGCACAGTAATATTTTCGCAGTGTAGCTCCACCTTAAGTTAGATTTATTCTTGTCTCACTGGGATCTTTTGAAGTGCGATCTGTATTCTAGTCAGCAGCATACAGTGCAGATGAATCGGCACAAGGCTCCCTGCGGCAAATCATTACCTCTGGAAACACCATCAGGGAGATCCCTTGTTTTTTTCAAACTTTTTGGAAAGTAGGAAGCTACAGAAGTTGTGTGATGCACACTGTGCAGCAGGGTTGTTGTTTGCAGTTTTTCTAATCTTGCTGCTGTGATTGTAAAGTCATGGCCTTGCAGTTTTGTTCTAGGCACTGAAAGTATAGCTGCAGGGTCTCTTTGGGTCAAAGCTGATGATACTTAGTGATAAAAGGAGGCAGATAATCTCCCTGAATGGAAAGCTGCTGTATGAATAATGTAACTGTCATTATCTGCAGAATAAATGTCCACTCAGAGGACCTGGACAACTGGCGGACCATCTTTAATGTTAAGTTTCAGCTTATTAAATTTTATCCTTTCACACGAGTAGACGGCTCTAACTGAACTGTTTAGAGGAGACGACAGTCGATGTATCCTCAAACAAGTGTAATGACTCAAGGGAGCAAAATGACCTTGGCGAGTGAATCACTTTTGAAGCACAGAGTGGGTGTGAGTGGGACAGAAAATGGCAGGTCAACGCTTTGCTTCAATTCCCGCATTATTGAAGAGGTATGGAGCCTATCAGGTTTTGACAGGCAGAGGAGGAAAGTTGTTGCTGTGCTTGCCTTTGTGCACTCGGGCAAACACACATGCGACTGTAGGTGGAGAGGAGGTCGTCTTGGATTGGATATCAGATCTGCCCTCTTTTGTCCTCTGTTTGGCTGCCGCCTGTCACACTTGATCACCACATTTTTAACTCAGATGTCTGATTGATTACCTTCAAGTTCAATTAAACCACGAAAGCAGCTATTTTTAACTGGAAAAGCTGACAAGACATGTGTGACCTGAAGTCATGCGGAAACACATTCCTTAGCTCCGACCTATTGCAGAAGATATTGCATGCACATGTGTAGTGCTATTGTGATATTTTCTAAACAGCATTAAGTACAGATGCATCATAAATGTTTGTTTTAATTTAAAGACATGCTTGAGTCTGAGGTTTAATGGGATAATTGGTTCAAAAGTAAACAAAATTTTCTTGTGATTTTCTTTGGGGTCAAACTAATATGATTGTGTCCATCTACAGGAGAAGACCGCACTAGAGAGAATGTGGTGGGCACCACAGATGCACAGTCGGCTGGTGCAGGAGGAGCAGAGTCCGGCTCCAACAGAAGGAGGCTCCACTGCTGCATCAGAGTAACGACTGTCCAGGTTCGGAAGGCTCTGTGGGGAGTCGCCATGGTGATGTGCGTGTGCTCGTCCTGGGCAGGCTCCACCCAGCTGGCCAAGCTCACCTTTAAGCAGTTCGACGCGCCCTTCACCCTCACCTGGTTTGCCACCAGCTGGAACTGCCTCTTCTTCCCCCTCTACTACATCGGCCACCTGTGCAAGAGTCCGGAGAGACAAACGCCCAGGCAGAGATTTAGGTGAGGAGACTATTATCACTGCATCAGAACAACGCAAGCCAAGCAAGCAAACTTCACCCATGTAGGCACCTGTCAGAGCAAAGAAGTAAGATGAACCAGCCATAGAAAACAAGTGGGTTTTGATATGGCTTGTTTGAGGCCTTGTGGGAGGTAGATTCAGAGTCAGAGATCAATAATAGCATTATTATGGGGAGAGCGATGTGGATTTCACTGTGTAGGGATCTACTTAACAGTGCATCCTGACACCATAATACACTGTTGAAAATAAACAATTAGCCAGCTACAATTTGGTTCATTTAATGCAAAATATGTGTTTCTACAACAGAAATCACTAAGAAAATGTTAAAGCATATATCAGCTACTAGTAAAGAGGATTGTTTTCTGTCTGCACTCATTGAGGATGAACAGACTTTAGCAGCAGTTTCACAGGACAAAACAAATTGCAGCAGCCACTGTAGGCCAGAATGCCTACATCTATTAGCTATACCTGCTTTACCCTGTGACATTGTTGCGCTGGGCTAGAGGAAAGCTATAAGCAAAACAGATCCACGGTCCATTGCAGGGCTAGCAGTAACAGTTAGACCGTGCACACTCACACCTCCAGCCAATTTGGAATCACCAGTTAACCTAGAATGCATGTCTGTGAACTGTGAAAAGAAGCTGAAGCACCCGGAGAAAACCTACATAGAAAGAGGCTTGAACTGGGAACCTTTTTGCTTTGACACAACAGTGCCAACCGCTGCAATGCAATCATTATGAGTCAGTTTGGAGAAAGTTGCTTTCTCTGCTAATAAATAATTTCATGGTTCTACTTTGTACAGATAAAACTCACAACTGGGTCTCAAGACAAGCCGAGGGGTCATCAGATCATTTTTGCTTATTCAAACTCATCTTAGGTTATTCCATACTTTTGACCTCTGGTGACGCCAGAGAGAAAGGGAAAAAGAAAAGATAAAATTAAAGTCTGATGACCCCAGATATCCCTCAGGCTTCAATTTTATCTTTTCTTTTTTCCTTTTCCTGTAGGGTCACCAAGGGTCACAAATACAGCTTAAGTTAATACAAGTTTGGATAAGCAAAAATGACCGTCCACTGAAGAAGTCAGTTTTATTGCAAAGCAAAAATAAACATCAAAGATATATGACATTTTTGCATTGCACCACTATGCCTATGGGGATATTCAATGTTAAATTTTTAAACACATTTCCAAGTGGTGTGCCAACATCATTCTCTTTCTGTATTATGTCTTCATATATATACACATATATAGATATATATATATATATATTTCAATCTATACTGCTTACAGTATCATGACATACACCAGTTGATAATCTCACTAAATGAGTCAGTGTTGTGTGTTTGCTGGTTAGTTATGCACACTAACTTCTGACTCATTTTATTTCCAAAATAGCTTGATGCTTATTTAGTTTGGAATATCAGGGTCAGATGCCATTTTTTGGTCTGCTGCTGCAAGGAATGTAATCCTAAGGAGTTGCTTTCATAATTGAAACAGTCCAATTATCATGGTCTTAAGACAAAAGTCTTATCTCTGCTACTTCCTGTGCCCCTTTAATACAAACAGGCAAAGAGGATGGTGGGGTAGGAGGTGTCCGGAGCGGGTAAGCCGGGAGGAACGTCTGTGGTGTAAGCCTCCTTTTTTTGAGAACTTACACGAGGATCTGGGGCAGTTATTCCCGGACTGATGTTCTCTGAATATCAAACAGTCTGCTTCCAATGTGTTTATTCAAATTAGACCTGCTGGTGACCAGAGAAGACATTTGTAATAGATGACCTGCCTCTTTGTGTGAAACGGCGGCCACATTACAGAGGCAAGGACCTGACACTGGTAATCGCTGGTTTCTGTCCTCACAGATTTGAGTAGAAAGGATGCAGATGCTCTTCATGACAGTGTATCTGCTGTCTGTCACCTTTCCTGGGCTGACTTCATAGTTACGTGACAGATTGTAGAAAGAAATATAAATTAAGTGATAAATCTATGTTCATGTTTTAACTTCAGTGCTCATACTTGGAGAAGGTCTTGGCTATGGAAAAAAACCCTTTAAAAGTCCCTTGAATAATTAAAAATGTAGTTGTCAAGGTGAAAGGAAGGATGGATTGTCTTGGTTCTTGAAATGTTCGCAACAAAATACAGTCATTCAGTTCAATCTGATTCTTTTTTTTTCATAAATTCACTGCTGTTTTTAGTTTTTTTTTTAGCTCAATGGTGAATAACACAAATAAAAATGTTCAGGCACCAGAGAGCAATTCGCTAGTATTGAATCATTTTGAAATGCAGTGCTTAACAGTTGGTTTCATGGGCTGCTAGATGGTTTCTTCCATAACATTTTCCCCAATGGAGTTGTAGAGCTTAGAAATCTTTTTAACATCATTGCAGATTACAGGTCTCACAAGCACAACAGTAAAGCACAAGTAAAAAAAAATGGCTGTTACTTGTCTGGATTTAAAGGTGGTGTATTCAGTGTTGGTAATGAAATCATGATAAACTTTAATGATGCTGTCACTGAAATAGTGTTGTGTTTATAGAGCGGCTTTGAGCGGTGTGTCTTTTTAGTGCAGACTCAGCTCTCCGGAGCTGATTCATAGCAGCGCTGCTCCTCAGTAACCAGCAAGACTCTGGCAAAAATGTGCTACCTGCCACTCCTCCGTTCTTGCTGCTTCATCACTTTCACAGGGCCATGCTTTCAGGGTAAACGGTATAGCTCAGGAGTACTGTAAACGGCGGTGGTCAAAAATGCATGATTGTTATATTTTGACTCAGAGGGGGAAGGGTCGTGTAGTTCAGCGGTAAAATAAATCATTGTTGGCCTCACAGCAGGGCAATGAGATGTCTTAACAGAACATGGAGTCGCGGTTTGGTTCCTCTCTTACCGTACAGAGAGTGTTGCACATTGACTCAGGCCAAGAGTTGTTGGACTGTCTGCTTTAATCAATAGCATTCTCATTCTTCTCAGGTATTAAGTCCAGACTTATTCTTCTCAGGGATCAAGTCCAGACTTATTCTTCTCAGGGATCACGTCCAGACTTATTCTTCTCAGGGATCACGTCCAGACATAACCCAGAATTTAACTAAGACTTCTACTGAAAAGCATCCAGAGTATATGACTAAGCTTCACTCTTGGCCAGGAACGATGCCCTTAAAGCTGAGTCACTGCTTCTGGAAAACAGAATGTCATCAACTGACTGTTAATCATCTATCGCCAGATTTAGTTTTGCTTTCAGAGTGTGTCCATTAACTCTGAGCTGACTGGATTTCATTATACTGAGTCATTACCTCAGATGTTCAACATGTGCATAAGTAGGAGAAAGTTGTTTGTGTCCCTAGTGTACCTCCATCAGTACACACATATGAACTTTCAAACCCAGAATCTGAACTCCTCGGGTCTTGACAAGTAATACTGAGAAGGGAAGAAGATGAAAGGACTTTATTTCAGTACATTAAATAAACCTCTGCCTCTTCCAAACTGCTTTTTTTCTTCACCAATAAATATCATGCCCTGATGGTGCAGCAGAAATTATCCCACCTCTTGGCCGAGCGGAGAATAAGTGTTCGATACAATTATCTCGAACACATATCCTCTGATGCAATGTCCAATAAATGGAAGAGCTCTCCAACGTGGTAACTGTTCAGATATTGCCCTAGTTTCTACTTACTGTACATAAAACAGAAACTGACAAAAGCAAACCATATACAATGATGACAATGAAATAGTTCTGTTTCATTAATGGAGACAGCTGATTATTTAACTTCGATGCCTTACGGATGATCTGGTTGTTCGTAATATATTTGCTAATTTCTTCAGTAGAGTAGATTTAGTCCCACATGTGCTATGATGTGGGACCAACATCATTTAAATGTAACTGCTGAAGTGGGAATTACTGAACTCACTCATCACAGATTAGTGCCTCTGCTATCACTGTTTATGTTCGTGTTGATTAAAGTCCCAGGCTGCAAGAATGTTTACTAGCTTTTAAATTATACCACATTTGCGATGTGACAACACTGTGCTCTGCATTATGTCTTCGAACAGGGAGTGCTGTCGGTTTTTTGGGGACGACGGGCTGACACCCAAGGTGTTCTTCACCAAGGTGGCGCCCTTTGGCCTGCTGTGGATCCTCACCAACTACCTGTACCTGCAGGCCCTCAGGAAGATCAACACAACAGACGTGTCAGCGCTGTTCTGTTGTAACAAGGCCTTCGTCTTCTTGCTGTCTTGGATTGTACTCAGAGACCGCTTCATGGGCGTCAGGGTGAGTACGTCAGGATGATTTCTGCTTCCAAGAGAAAGCATTGCTGCGTTTTGAGATAAGAGTCAAACTCCACACAGGCTGCAGAAAGAAAGTTGGAGAGCAAAACAATGATTTTCATTTTTTGTGCTCTCTCGGCTTGTAACTTCCATCTGTAAATGAGAGATAATGACTAACAAACAAAGTAATTACCATGATGTTATTGCTACAATGTCATATATAATGATAATAACATATAATAATATTTTAAACTCCCATTAATGACTTTTTGCAGCACGTAACTTAATGTGATGTGACGTCAGATTGCATATGTTTGTATATTATCAGTGTAACTTTAAATTTGTTTCTGGACTCTACTGTATTAGGAGATAATATCTTTTGATTGAATGTTTGAATGCCCTTTGGTACAGTTTCTGGCCAAGTTTAATTACAATTACAGCAAAACCAACATTGGGGAAAAAAGCTGTCACATTTATCTGATTTATGAGTAGTTTTACCAGATAGTGATGTTTTTTTCTCCCCACATTCAATTAGTTCGATCATGTTCAGAGCCCTAAAGCAGCAAAAGTATTCTGTTTTTCACAAGACATGAGCCAAGATCAGAGAAAAGTCAGGAAAGTATATAATTTTGTGTAGCAGAACTGTGTTTTTTTTAATCTTTCCTGTCCTGTGAGTCATCTCCTGGGCCCTTACGTTTATTCTGTGACTCTGTGGAGGGGTCCTGACCCCAAAGTTGGCAACTATTGATGGAGACAAAGCTAAAATTGTTTGCTGAGCTAAAGATAAGGCAATATCATCTGATAATACTGACTCGCTGACATGTCATTCTACCAAAAATCCAGTGATATTTCAAAGGCTTTATGATGGATAACATGGGATAATAGAATAACCTTCCATTGCCATTAGGATTCTTATTGTGCCTCTCATTGGTTTCCTGTTGGAGAGAAAGAAATCTAGTACATTCCCTCTAAGCTCTTATAGTCAAGTGTTTGTCCTGGAGTGATTATGTATGAGCTCAGCTGTGCGGGAGTTCACTCAGGATGACAAAAAAATGTGAATATAGCCTCCAAAGGAATGCAAATAATTCATGATGGGTTGCCCCAGCTGAATTTACAGCCAAACATTCAACACACAGTACAGCTAAGTAGAGAGCAAGTTATCTGTGTGACAGTATGATTACCCATCATGATGTGGGTGTCATTCAAATGTGGGTCCCGGTGTGTGTTTTTTTCCCTGCACGTTTTGTCCAGATGAGGAGAGAGAAGACGAAGGTTTACCTTTATGAATTGAGGTATCTCCTACTCTCCTCCCACTGGACGCATCAGCTGCTTTCATATCTGCAGCTGTCCTGCACTCTGCAGAATGGATTTCCCCCTCTTTTCTTCCGCACACTTACAACCATCCTATCTCTCCCTTGTGCATGCCCCTACTCCCCACCCCATTATTTGTGATGAAAAGTCTCAGTAGGAGACAAATACTGTAATAATCCTGCTTCTCTCTCTCTTGCTCACCCTCTCTCTCTCTCTCTCTCTCTGGTGGTTGGTGGTGGGGATTGCAGCGTTTGGTTGTCTGCAGCAATGCAGGGGATCTTGGATGAGTTTGTCATGAAAGTGAAGGAGGAGGGGGAGAGAGAGAGAGAGAGAGAGAGAGAGAGAGAGAGAGAGAGAGGGATTCTAAATCATCCTTGTTAAACTGGGATGTGGGTTGTTTTAGTGATATTGTGTGCATAAAGAGATGACTGTTTTATTGGCAGCAGCAGAGCCAGAACAGAGTGCTCAGTTTATAACCTAAAATAAAACAAACTGAAGAGAATTTTGGTTGATGTGGGTTTATGGAGTTGGAAATGCACAATCCAAGATTACATACTGCCGTAATAGTGCTGTAATATAAGCTTCCCAGTGTGCAGGTGCGTCGTAAACACACTGCACGGGATTTGGCGAGGTCACAATATTTTCTGCCACCAACGTGCTGAAACATCTCACATTGTCGCTGACCCTGTAAGTGAATGGACGCCTGCTGAAATGAAAGGTGTAGCTGTGATTGACAGGCAGCCCGCAGTGCAGAAAGAGCCATTTCACCAAAGGTGCCCAAGGGCTTTGGCCAAGCAAAAACACACGGCTCATTTATCTTCCTGACACCTCCTTAATGCAGAGCTAATCCACTCAGCTGGACTGCGCCATGTCCCTGTCGTAGTCAAACAACCTTGCATGTGCAGTTACAGTATGAAAACATGCACTCAGACACAGACTTGAATGCAGTAAATGAGAGACATGGTTTTTGGTGCATAAAGGCTGACTGAGAGCAGGATGAAACCAAAGACAGTGCCAATCCTGAAGCTGTGACAGAGGCAGGGAGTGGGAATGGATGTAAAAAGTCGGGGCTACGGGATCTAGAGGGGTGGTGGTGGTGGTGGGGGTTTGGTTTGTAAACATGATGGCAGTGTAACGGAAATCAATGAGAGACAATCAAGCCAACACCGTAGAAGCTGCCCGTCCTGCAGTGGAAGCACCCGCGCTGTGAATCCGAGAGCCGTATTCCTCTGAAGTGCACCCGTGTTTGCCTGCGTGTGAGAAAAATGTAAATACCAAATGAGCTCCCCTGCTGACTATGAAATAAAAGTCACGCAATAATTATACCGTTACAAGCCGCGTTATGTGAGGCTTGTGATTCCTGCAAGTGGAGACCATGTGTGCCTGCTGCGTCCCCACACAGCGGTAAAGGATCAGGCGTCTTCATCACCAAACTGTGAGCAGCATGCCTCCTCACTGATCTTCTGTCTCTCTCTTTTTACAGATAGTCGCTGCTATCTTGGCCATAGCAGGCATCGTAATGATGACTTACGCTGATGGGTTTCACAGCCACTCGGTCATCGGCATTGCTCTGGTCGTGGCCTCTGCTTCGATGTCAGCGCTTTACAAGGTATTCGCATTTCGTCAAGAGCATTATCACGAGGTTTCTATACTTCCCTCGTGGTGTTGCTTTATTTGCAGTGGAACAAAAGAATTAAAAATAGCTAAACATATGTATGAATAGTCCCGTCTTACATAAGAAATTCTGGACTGGCTCCCTTCTAGTTATGTAACCAGGTGGCAGACGACAGGAGGAGATTATGAAATGTAAGACTCAGCTGACAGAAGTGTGTGCTCGCCTCGGGTAGTGTTACCCCGAACAAGAGGACAGATATCTGTATTTTGACGAGGTCTGATCTCCTCTGCCCCGCTGTCTGTGCTTCCTAATGTGATAAACAGACAGCAGCGGCCCAGAGCCAGAGACATGGCAGGTGCTTGGCACGTGAACCCCTCTGTAATATAGCGCAGCTCCTTAAGGGGGCAGATTTTGTGCATTCATCACTTTCCTCCTTGTTTATCCTCAGGTGCTCTTTAAGATGGTCCTGGGCAGTGCCAAATTTGGAGAGGCCGCACTCTTCCTGAGTATCGTTGGAGGCGCCAACTTTGTTTTCATCAGCTTCGTGCCGGTCATCCTGTATTTTACACACGTGGAGTACATCGGCTCGCCTGAAGATATCCCCTGGGCCTACCTCTGTGGGGTCGCAGCCCTGCTTTTCGGTATATGAAATGGACACAGGAAGCAATATTGTGCATGTGATGTGAGGTTTTGTGGTTTGACATTGTCCTTATGGGGTGTGCTGCTGCTCTGAATCTGCCTCTTCTCCCACAGCTTTCAACGTCCTGGTGAACTTTGGCATTGCGATAACATACCCAACATTAATTTCCCTTGGCATTGTCCTAAGTGTTCCTGTAAATGCCAGTAAGTCTCTTGGCTTTCCTCCCAGTCCTAGCTTCTTAGATGTGGTCACCATTTAATATTTGATTGAAACTGAAATGCTCCAAAAGCTATCATCTATATTTAATCAAGGATGGAATGTAATTTTCCCTCTCAATGTATGACACAAACTCATAAATTTTGATTGACAAACCACTTTACATATGGATTATTCACTTTCATAAAATTCTTGTTTGGTAAAAATTCACTTATGTGCCTACATATTAATACATGCCTGTAATTTTTCAGTGGTGGACCTCTACACGTGTGAAATCCATTTCAACACGGTGCGCCTCATCGCTGTGTTCATCATTTGCCTGGGTTTCCTCATGCTGCTGTTACCGGAGGACTGGGATCAGTGCATCATCCAGCTCAGCACGAAGCTGCGCAAGCGTGATGAGCCTGCGGAGGGCAGCGGAGAGGCAGGCGCCACCACAGGGCTCAACTGGAGAGGGAGAAGCAGGACCTCCATGTCCACATTTGCACACTGACTCCATGAAAGATCACCACACAGACACACACAGAGGGAGACACTTTAACACATTTGACCTGCCTGGTTCCCTGCCTTCTGTCTCGCACAGCTCTCTGGGCGAAGGAAAAAAAAAAAACAGAAAAACAAAAAAATGACTATTTCGGACTGCCCTTTGATCAATAACATTTCGACCAAGTGGAGAAGATGCAGGAGGCACAGATTGTGTGTCATCCATTCGCCGTCCATTCCACTCTGAAGCTATCCGAGATGGTGCATGGACTCATATCAATCCTTTTTACCCCGAAAAATGATCAGGTCTAACTGATTGATTCTTAATTTTTGCTGTACCTCTTAATCATTCCATTGATTCATTACATCCTTGCGCCTGGAAAGACTTGCCAACTTGCCTGATATTTTTCAATTACGACAACAAAAAAACAAAACATGTTTTCCAAGGCAAGCCCAGCACCTTGTAGACCAGCTGGCTTTAACATATACACATCTACACACCTTTAAGATCCAAAGAAGAATGCCTAAAATGCTGAATGCCTGAAAACAAAAAAGGGAAGGCCCATAGGCGTCCCTCAGGTGTAAACTTAACGACAAATACCTGCCTTTAGTGCACTGTACATAGCTATGTTTCACACCTTTGATGTCCCGGAGCTGCGGACCTGATGGGCTCATCTGGTGTGAAGGGGACCTGTCTGGACGTCTGAGGATCAATCTGGGCTGAAGAAGCTTTCACAATGCCTCTCTCTGTTCATCTTGAGAGAAGAGGTCAGGTTCTTTTTAACCACACTGATTGGCTCCCCATGGTTATGTGCGTTCCTGGGGCTAAACTCCCACTCCGTCAGTGCTCACCCATTGCTTCGGACCACAGTTCAGTCACGAAATATCTATTCCAGTATCTCTATTGCATTAGATTTCAATGCATGGGATTTGTTTGTTGAAAGGCACGAGTGCTGTCAGTCCATCCACAAAGCATTCGCCTTACTGGGACACTAGTGGCAAACAGTATTAACATTTTATTAACCAGGCTATAGAGGTAACACATGTATTTATGCATTGTCATTTGAATAATCTTGAACTCTTGGCATTAATGCTTCAGGTATCCCAAACTTTGGATGGGCTCAAAGCTGTAACAGCTTATAATAAGACTGACAGGCTTAAAAAAACAAAAATCTGGAACTACCCCTTTAATTCCTTTAAACCACAGCTATAACTGAGCCTCCCTTTGAATCCCTACCACATTTCAAGATTCATATGCACATGAACCCAATCTGTGGAAATCCAATTTTATTTCTGCTGAAAAAAAAAGATACATAGAAAACTGTCTCACTGTGGCTCGAGGTGAAGTGCACATGAGAATGGCTCGCATTTCTCCAGCTTTTCTCTTTATGAAAAAAAAAGTCTTACCGTACCTGTTTTCATTTGTCACATTTCTGAGGCAAGTTGACAACCAAGACGAAGCCGAGAGCAACCGAGGCACGCGCCCGGTGAAGCGACAGCGTAAACTCTGCCTTGCTGTGAATGTATGAACATCACTCGACCACACGCGCTCGATACATGCTATCTGTTTTTTTACAGTGCCACCACAGACTGCTGCAGAGAGACTCTTTAATACTACCCTTCTTGTACTCATCTAAATGAGTTGCATTTTGGTTTTTGGAACAAACTCTTGATGCATCGCACAGGACTTTTTTAAAAATATTTTTTGCATTTTGGTTGCTGACTAACCTCGCGGGGGGACAGTGGGTGACGTCTGCAGAACGAGCATGCACATACTGTATGAGCAGATACAGCTGAAAAAGTCCACTTCACTGCCTTTTCTTTGTTTTGCAATAGAGTACATTAGCACTGTTTCCCATTGTCATTCTCTATGACAATAAATAATAATATTGTATTCCTCTGGAATTATTGCTAGACATAAATGTAAACCTTTGTAAGGAATGATGATTTTTACACTGAGATGCAACATATGATTATCACATTTGAGGAAGAAATATTTAGAGTGTGAATAAATGATGGGTTTATTAGATCTACTGTTGGGTGTCTTCAAGTGTAATCACATGTACTATATAAAAAAGATTTCTTTTCAATACATTTTCTTGTCCAGGTTTGTTCTTCGTCAGTGCTCCTGTCTTTGTCCATTAATCAATTAGTTGAGCAACAGAAAATCAGTTTGCAATTCATGAGTTTCTTAAATGTGAAGATATGCAGCCGTTGTTTGTTGCATGATGTATTAAATTAATTGTTTGGGAGTTTTGAAGACTTGGTTGGACAACAGAAGACATGAATGTGTCAGGTTCAGCTCTGGTAAATTGTGATGATGTAACCAAATGATTAATCATTTGGTTACATCATCACTGTTATTCTGGAAAATAGTTTGCAGATCAGCTGCACTTGTGTGACCCTAATCATTGTTACAAATCAATCTGATGTGAAATGAACCACTTATGTAATCCCAAACTATTGTGTCAAGCAAAGAAAAACAAAAAAAAACAAACAAACATTAGATCCAGGAAGTCTTGCTTGATACTATATGGGCAGACAAGCGTGACAAAAACAAGACATTGTCTTCGTTGTCAGATTCAATAAATAATAGATAATTAAAGCATAGGTAAGGAATAGGCGTATGCTCAAAGAAGAGATTAAGAATTCTACTTCACCTAAAGATGCAATACCTTGTTTTTTTCATGGTTGTCTGCACTGTATAATATCAAACAAGAATTAAAGGGATCTTGTTCTATTGCACTTTCAGCTGCCTCACCTGTCAGATCAGCTGTCAGACCCATGCAGAGCTTGCAGCACGAACTAATGTGGCAGGCAATTTTCTGGTGCAGTAAAAGTTTGACATGTCTAATTTAAATCTGATATGACTGATCAAACCGTTGACGAACTGTTTTCATAATTTGATAATTGCTAAGGTGATTGTTTCTTTACCAAAAATGCAGCTAAATGACTGATTTCAGCTTCTAAAGCACAGATTTGGAGTGATAATTAGTGAATGTATTTGCATTACACGTCAGACAAAACAAGCAAAATCGAATTTTTGGACATTTTATGGAACAAACCATTGATGATTTCACTGAGAAAATAAGTGTACAAAACAAATAAATATAAATAATCATTAGGTGCAGTCCTAGTCTGAGGCCACAGCTTATCATTTTCCAGCCACATTGTTTTCAGAAATCAGATTAACCAATATCATGCTCCACTCTAACTGTTATCTGGCCATAGAAAAAAGTGGCCTGCCGCTCCTCAGTCAGAGCAGAGAAAGGAAGTCTGCTGCTCTCTTGTGGTCGAGAGGGGACCTGCAGATAGTCCACTCTGTCTCCAGCAGCATCCTGCCACACGGAGGATGGGGAGGTGTTTTCAGGATGACACACTTTCCATAGATGTTCCTCTGAATGATGTTTGAAGTCAGTGCTAACAGTGAAAATGGAGGAGGAATACTTTGAGTTGTCAGTGGTCACACTCTCAGAGCTGGAGGGCGGACCGGGATGGGCGGTGGTCTGAGTGCACGGATCGCTGCTCCTGCCGTCGTCCCCCTCTGCTCTGACCTCCCCTTTCCTGCCCACCACTCTCCCCAGACGAGCTCTTATTTTTTGCCTGAGTCCCTGCAGAGCGTTCTGGAAACGCTTGCTAAGCAGAGCATACAATAGAGGATTGATATCAGAATTCAGCAGCACCAGCCAGTAGGAAAAGGTAACAGCAGAGGAGGGGACAAGGTTGGATTGGCCTGAAATAGCAGTTTCTGTGGCCTGAATCAGGGCTACGCCTATGTAAGGTGTCCAGCAGAGAAAGAAAGCAGAGATAACCAGGAAGAGACGCAACACTCCATGGTGGTGCTGCTGGGAGTTCTGCAGAGTCGGTTGGGAGGTGCTCTGAGCCAGAAAAGACAATAAACGTCTGAATGCAGGGTTGCTCTGCTCTGTAGCAGCACCAGGAAGAGGAGGGCTGATATAATTCCCCTCCTCTGTAGTGACTTGAGACACAAACTGTCCACTCACATGATAGATCAGTCTGGAGGGGCTGTGGAGGCTCTCACAGTGCTGGTGGGATGAATCATCAGGAGGAAAAGCAGAGCAGAGATTCCTGCTGCGCTGGACAGAGTCCTCTAGCGTATGAATCCTCCTCGCGTGGCTGCGGGCCACCTTGACAATGTTCACATAACAGAAGAGGATGACAACTGCAGGCATGACGTAGGAGAGTGCAGCCATGAAAGCGGTGTAGCTGGGACTGCTGGCCCAGTTCACTGCACAGCTGTGCATTGGAACCACATAACTGACGGAGCTCCAGCCAAGCAGTGGAGGACAACTGGTGGCCAGGGCCTGCAGCCAGATCCACAGGACCACAGCACAGATCCTCCACAGGGTGCAGCGGGAGCTGTAGCGCAGGCAGTCCATGATAGAGTGGTAGCGGTCAAGGGCAATGGCAGCTAGAGTCAGTACAGAAGCTGTACAGTACACAGAGGAGGTGTAACCCACGTACAAACAGAGGTGCTGTCAGAGAGGAGAGAGACAGAACCACATGCACACTTAATGCATCAAAGGAAACAGATGTACCAGCATAACAGGTTACCTGTAGGTCAAATATAAAACATTTTAGATTACTAAAGAGAGGTGACCTACAGTGCAATCCACCCATCCACGGTTTATGATGGACAGAGCAACAAAAGGCATGACTCCGATGCCCACCAGGAGGTCGCTGACGGCCAAGTTCATGATCAGCACTGATGTCACCGAGTGGAAAGTCTTGGTTGCAGCCACAATAACAATGACAAGAATATTACCTGCACAGAGATCCAACAAAACACAGATGAAAACAAGGAGACAGAGACCAGACTGGGTGGAATCTCGACCACACAAGCATCTTTTCAATGTCAAAACCAGCAACAGAGACACAATCCCCACAGTGATATCCTGTGATTTAATTACTGAGTTCAGAAAATTGTAGACAGACACAGATTTGTTATTATTAATGGCTGAGGGCTAATAAACTATAGAGAGTTAGAAAATATCAAAGAAATTTCCTGATGCTCCAAGCCAAGATCCCTAACACTTCCTGAAATGTAAGTATTTCAGCCTGATTTACAGATAAACTGCATCTGAAATGATGAAAGATATTAAGAACTTTTCATTAGTGCAACTGTAGAAAATTACTGCACCATTGTGTAAATGATATATTACTAAGATGCTGAAACAAGGAAACATCACATAAAATTGATCAGCTTTAGTTTAAAAGTCTGATTCACATCAAATTTTTTTTTGATGCTTTAAAAAACAAACCAGTTCAGTCTGTACCTGTCACAGCACCCAAACACATCAGCACCATGAGAATCTCCAGGACCAGCTGAGTCCTCTTGGACAAACCAAGCTCTGTGTCTTTAGTCCGGCTCACGTTGATCACTGCTGCTGCCTGTAGATTCAACCTGGGCTCCGACCAGGAAACATCCAGATTGTCCATAACCCCCTGAATTAGCTGTGGTCCTCACATGATGAGTCACATACAAGCTTGACAAGATGGAAAAAGAAATTTCTGTCATCACATGCACTCCATCTGCTCCCATTCTGCCTGGACGGTCTCCAGGTAAACCAGCTCGTTTTAAGAGGAGGGAGGAGGATACGTGAACACCTGCTGTACCCGGTTTAACCCTTTCACTGCTTCTTTTGTTAATTCTGTCGTCAGTCTACTACAGGGCCACATAGAGACAGACAACCAAGCACACTCACATTCACACCTACGGACAATTTAGAATAATCAGTTAACCTCAGCATGTATTTGGACTGTGGGAGGAAGCTGGAGAACCTGGTGAGAACCCACGCTGCACAGGGAGAACATGCAAACTCCACACAGAAAGATCCCGGGCCCAGGCCGGGACGTGAACTGGGGACCTTCTAGCTGTGTGCAACGGTGCTAACAACCAAGCCATCGTGCAGTGCAACAGGGCAAACAAATGTATGTCAGTATGAAAAGATTAAAAGTTGTTTTTTATTTAATTCGATATTTTTTAAAATGACATCTTTAAATCACAATCTGCAATAAAAAAACACTAGAGATACTGAAAATCATGCCAAAAACAACTGCAATACTGAAAGATACATCAGAATCCACTGGGCGTGGACATTATAACCCAGTCCTGATGCTCCAAGGCAAAAACTAATGGCTCACATAAACAAAACAGTTCCTCCTCAAAGGGGGAAATTTCCATTTATGCTGCTGCTCTGTCAGCACTCCCTGTATTAATATAACAGCATACCGAGTGGAACATTTAGATGTAATATCCAGAACTGAGCTTTATTCATGGCTCTCATTAAGGCACAAGAGCAGGACTGATGTCTACTGACCACAATGAAACCAGGTTAGAGTCCGAAAGTCCACAAAAGTCAGGACATCAACAGTATGAAGAAACTTCACAGACAGTAGCTGAAGTTTACATTTAAAGCCTTCCTCAATCTTCTACAAGAGAAGGACAAGTGAGGTCATCATCTGGCAGTGTGATGTTATGTCAGGCTGCGCTGCTGGTTTCTTCTTCACTTGCATTTCGAGTTCACCTCAGCTGAGGTGAGATGTTGCCGAGTATATTCCCAAATCAGCAGGGCAGCGCTGACATGCACATTGAGTGAGCGGATCACACCCTGCTGAGGGATCTCCACACACACATCCAGCATTTGGAGCAAGTTGGCAGGAATACCTTCCCGCTCGTTGCTGTAAAAGGGAAAGAGAAAAACAACACAGTGAAAAATAACATCACATATACATTAACGTCTACCACTGAAAGGAATACACTTGTTCTTGTCTCATCTCTGTATGATGGTATGACAATTATAAAGCCAAAGCTAGGAGATGATTCACTTAGTCTAACACATAGACTTTGGGAAGCTGCCAGTCAAAGGTAACAAAATCCACCTATCAGCACCCCTAAAGCACAACTTAAGAAGTGTCAGTATGTTCACAGTCTTTTTTCCTAAGCTGAGCTAGCCAGTTGTGCGCAAAGCGGTATCAATTTTTACAACCAACTATTGGCAACAAATCAAAAACTGTTTTTACCAAAATACTGAATGCCTTCAATTGGAAAGACTCAGTGTTGACCCTGAACATTTATTCTTTTCAGGACGAAAAAAGCTTCCCAAAGAGAATTCAGACCAACAGAGAACACACAAAAATAATTATGCAAATCCTGACTAACCAGTAAGAAAATGCTATTCACTACATTTTCAGTAGCTGGGTCATTTGGGATATGCTGCTGTGTTTTCTAAATGAAATCATCAACGACAAGATTTGCTTAATATCTTATATTCTGTATAGCATCAAACCATCTGCAGACACTCCAAAGCCAGTGGTGTGTTATATACACTAAATTTAACATTTTTTGTAACTGGATGCATTTTTCATTTGGCTTCAAGACGATATCCATGTGATAAACTTTAAGTGCTCTTACCATGAGCAGCCAATGTAGTTCTTCCATTTATTTCTCAAGTCTTGGCAATTATGAGCAATTAGCTCTTAATACAAATGACACACGAGTGCAGGTCCAAGAGCAATTCAAACTGTAATCAACTGAGTATATACTGAGCTCCAACAGTATGGGACATGCAAAGCAAACATAAAGAGGTAATGAGTTTGGCACTAAATCTCCACAGAGGATGCCACACAGTAAGAAAGTGTGATTTGATGAGCTACATTTATCTCGAGTGCAAGTGGGTGAGATAAAAGCGACCTGATGAGAAATTAGAGCTGGGCCATGCTGCGCTAAGGAAGAGCGCAGCTGTGAAAGCACTCAAGATTGAACTCACACATGGGGTGTTTAAGCTAACAGTGCTGCTCACACCTCTGTGACTGAACGAGGTAAAACAAAACAAGACACCTACACAGAAGGGATCAATATTGATTCCTCCCTCTATGCCAGGTCGGCTGCAAAATTGCAAAACATGTTTAGCGAGGAGAGTGAATTGTGCGACTACTGCTGCACATGCTTCTCATCTCTCAAAAGCTACAAATTATTTTTTTTGTGTCACAGTGACCAAACTAATGGAAGCCACAGGGCAGTATTATGAACAACACTAAACAAAGGTCAATGTATTTCTTCTGCTGTCATTGCACTACTTGTATTGGCTTTTGTAATTTATTTCCTTTGCCCTCCTCCTCCTCCTCCTCTGGGAGAGCCAATTATAGCCCAGCATGCCCCGACAGGTACACAATCGAGAGGAGAAGTGCAATCCCCGCAGGGAATCACAGTAAGCTGGTGAGATAACGTTAAATAGCCTCGTCAGCTAACACCTTTATCTGTGTGAGAGTCACAAGGGCATGGGAAGACAGAGGCTTGCATACATTTATGCACAACTGGTTGTGTGTTAATGATGGAAAAACAGGTCTTGGAGCCTTTTTAGTGGTTTCACTAACTGAAAGTATTTAAGGCTTCCATACCCCAGAAGTAGCAGAGTCTTCTCAGGGAACTGGTAGTCCTGGAGGCTGTGACTGTTAGCGGTCTGTTCCACTCCAACAATACAGTACCCTTCACTCTTCTTCACCTGTAGGAAGTCAGTGAGTTCCACTGGCTTCACCTGAAGGACAGATACAGTGCATGA
Organism: Dascyllus trimaculatus; assembly: GCA_024666655.1. NCBI lineage: Eukaryota > Metazoa > Chordata > Actinopteri > Pomacentridae > Dascyllus > Dascyllus trimaculatus. The sequence continues at coordinate 21,048,414 of CM045464.1, read as the reverse complement.
TGTTAGTGATGGGGACAAACGAGGAGCAATCAAAATGAGTTTAAAACATATTTAAAATTCAATCATTTTAACACAATGCAGATTCTTCAACACTCTGAACCCTAGTTGTTTTCTGCTCCTGTCACATTTTCCACTCACTGTGAGCTCATTTTATACTGCAAAAATAAAGTCTTTTTCCTCTATAAAAACACAATAACTATAAGAGAGAACTCAAAAATGTGTTTTGTGCACTATGACATAGTTATAATACCATAACTCATAAAAAAGAAGCAACAGTGGCAGCAGATGTTACCAATAATAGAAAGAAAAATTGTGACTCTACATATTATAGATGTTTTACTCCGATTTCTTTTTTAAAATTTGTCTTAATACACATGGACTGCAATCAGCCAAAAAGTCCCTGAATGTTTGTCACTTGTCATTTTGTTGCAGCTGAGTGACTAATGGCTGCAATGAAGAGTGCAAAACACTGTTTTTACACAATCTGGGTATAGCAAATAGTTCATTTTTGACAAATGTGGGTATGTAGGTGATTTTAAAGTAATATCCAGATTTTAAGCTGAGATCTGTTTAAAATCCCTGATGGAACAGTGGGTCATAGGAGAGGACTTTTGCCGATTATCCCCATATTCAAAGTGTCTGGCTCTGATAAATGCTGTAATTTTGTAAAGACAACATTCCTTTAAAAAACCCACTTGTGGGTTTTGATTAAAAGGTTAAAGCCCTATTCACAGACAATAATATTATGGTGGGTTATAATGCATCATATGTGGAAATCTGCTACAAGCTGTCATGCTGTAATGTCACAATCAGCAGCTTTCCCTGCTCCATATGGTGTTTGAAAAGATGCTCCAGACTTGGAGGGACACCAGCTAATCAGCAAGTTTCACAGTGCCTAATTTAAGACTTCATGAGAACGTTTATTGTTAGTGTAGAATGTAAGGGGAAGAATGTGGGTTTTTGGTTTGCTGCCTCCTCGCAAAAAATATAAGGAGCTTGAAATTTCAAAAAGATGATCTTTTCACAGTTTTCTTGGTCACAGCAAAAACAGGAAGCTATTAGGAGACCGACATCTTTCTGATGTACTGGCGTCAGCGTCCTGTGCTTGTAACAGTGAACTTGATGAGGATTATTTTAACCCTGAGCTAAGTTCATGTCAACTCAGTCTTTAAAAGTCCCATATGCCTTTCATTATTTTCAGCTCAAATGACCACAGAGATGGTTCATTTCACCATGACTCGATAAGCCCTGGTTTTAGCTGTGTTCCAGATCGGGTGTTTTAGTGTTTGTTTCATTTAACATGGAAGTAACACAGAATTAATAGCACAGTTAACAGCATGTTGCAGGATTTTAGCAGTGCAGAGCTGCAGACTGGAAATGGCTCATAAGTGACTTTCAGCTGCCTTTCAGTTACTATTTCATATTGGTTCAATTGTCTGACTGCACATAAATGACAACAACATTATTGGGAATTTAGCTATAATAAAATACAGTATATGTGAGCACAGAGAGCAGGAGAGAAGTAAACAGATGTAAAGCCCTGACCTGTGGGCACATGATCAAAGCTAATGGTAATGTTAACACAAAGGATATTCAGATTGTTGTAGTCGCATTGCCATTAAAAAAAAGTAATCCACTGGATCTACAGTTCCTCAGATGCTGGCAGTGCATGAAGACTCTCATGTTCACTCTTGCAGCCAACAGCAGAACATTTACTTGTGGCTGATGCATAATAGAATTAGCCAAAGCAGCTCTAGAAAATAAATAAACCCGGTGGTCTGAAGGCAGCTGCTCATTCTGAATGGCTCACCTCAAAAGCAGCAGGAAGTGAGGGGGAAGGATTATACAACGTTGGAGCTACGTGATAATTTTTCCTGACCTGAGTGTAGGAGTCCAGTAAAATGCTTACTGGCTTGTAAAGCTGGGAGGATATCCAATTATGGGGGGTTGAGAATGGCAGAAGTACACATCTTCATATCACAGCTTTTACAACTGTTTTTACGTTACATCTTTATGTTTGTAACAACAATAAAAAAACATAATGGATTTTCACCATATAGGACCTCTGAGACTACACCATCCATCATGTTCATGGGAGTATAATTAGTGAGGTGCTAAGTTTATTTTATGCACTTCACCTCTAACAAAGGAAGCCAGAGCTCAGATGAGACGCTCAGGGACTGGAAGTGTTTGTCATTGACGTGGCGTAGGCTATCCAAAACCAGAGCACTGGCACCGAATATCTCACATGTACGACACAGACCTAAAACAAAAACAAACAACAAACAAAGAAATGAAGACAAAGCCAAAGTAACATCCATATGAACTGTGGATTGCCATCACATCACCATGCTGCTGAAAATAAATGCTCCATGACACTTCTTATGACATCTGTGGCAGGGATGACTCAGCATACAGTTTATCATCGTGGGCACAGACATACAAAAAAAATATCTAGACCCGCACTAACAATTGAGTGGGCGATTTCAAGTAAAACATTTACAGAGCTGCCAAGGCTGTGTTACATCACCCAGAATCAATATTGGTTTTGAAAATAGGTCTTTTCTACTATAAACAAATTGTGATTGTTTCAGCCCTGTATCGTCTGAGACAAAAGCACCGGAGTACATATGCAGAGAACATAAAATATGTGTCTATGATGAAAGCTGGGCGATCTCTGTCTGAGGCCTGATAAGAGGGCTTGAGCAGTTTTAGTGGAAGCTATGACTGATTATTTGTCAAGATCACTACTGGGAAACCGAATGATACAAATCAAGGAGAAATTCACTGACATTTAAATATTATTTACAGACTAGCAACCATGATAAAAAGTGAAATAATGTAATAGGTTGTGCGGCTCCTGACCTCCCAAATTGGTGGGCTTGTCTATAAGTGAAGCTACGACCAGCAGGGCGCCGTGCAGTTTGCCCAGTCGAGCAGCCCTCTGTGGTGGAACCAGCTGAAGTTCAGCCTCCTGCTCCTGAATCCCCAGCCTCCATGGGGTGATCTTCTTCTGCACTTCGGCCCAGCGCTCCTCCTTATCCTGCTCACCTGGAAGACAGAACACTATGATCACCCAGTAAGAGATGAAGTATGACTGTGGTAGTGTGTGGTAGTCTTGCAAGAGGTACTACTATACTTCTGTCTTGTTGGATCCAGTCTCCAGGCTGGAGTTGGCTCAAGTGGGGAGCTAGATTTTTCAAGGGAAAAGATGCGCTTTCAGAGAAGCATGCCAATTTCTCAAACTTCCAGGTCGGAATCCACTCGTCATCAGCCAACTCTGACAGGCTGGGAAAAGTATAGAAGATGGTCTAAGAAAGCAAAAACAAAAAACAAGGATGATTTCATGTGTTGCTTTATTTTAGCAGGCTTTGTTTACTTCTGAAACACACTAGCGCACCTCAACACTGTAATCCCTGATAGGATGAAAGGCACCAAAGAAGAAGTGCTCCTGAATCCTTATCCAGTTCTTGTTGGCATTTCTAAATGTGACACAGCAAATACATATGCAAATAAGTACATTAGCATTTTGTGACAAACTTTTACGCAGCTATTGCAGCTGTTCTGCTCTCACCCGGTGCTCTGCATGGCCTCAGCCTGGTTCAGACAGGCCTTGATGACAGAGGACAGACCTCCTAAAGCATCGGCCTCTTCTTCCGCCTTGTTTTCTGCCAAGCTCCACACTCTCTTCAGGGCCAGTAAGGCATACAGCCGAACACTGAAGTTATGGTTGAAACACGATTGCAGGATGACATCTAATGCTTTACGCAACTGTACTACCTTAAACACACAGGGAAAGTGATGTTACAAATACTGAGAGGTGATATGAGAAAAATGGTGTTTGAGTGGAGAAAATCAAACATCAAAGGCTTTACCTTATCCTTAAGATTAGGAATGATGACACTGAAATGTACCAGGACTGACAGGAAGGTGCAAACGCTCGTCTTCGTCTGTTCGTGATCCTGTACAGAAAACACAGAAATTAATCAATAATTCAACTTTTTAAACCCTGCTAGTGTGTTATTTTCTGGTAGATAGGTGTCTACAGTTCAAGCTGACCATGCTGAAGCAGGTCCAAAAGCTGTCCATGTGTTGTGGATAGTGAAAAAGGATTAGAATCATCAACCACTCAATCAGGTACTTGACTGAGGCCTGGTTACTGCAAAATCCAGCTTCAAACACACGATTCAGCAAAGTGGCAACAAAATCCTGCAAGTACAGATACAAGAAAAAACACTATTACTTTCAGAGCACCTTTTTCTAGTGTAATTGTAAGGGACAGTGTAATTGTCTTACCTCTCTGAGTTTGGGCAGCAATAGCAGCAGTGTTTGCCATACTCTGTTTTTGACACGATGTTGCAGGGAGTTGCTATAGTAACGCACTTTTGACTTTGATATGTCATTATCCTATGGAAATGGAGTGAAGAGTTGAAGAAGATAATGGAAAATGGTGTGAAATGTTATTAAGTTAGCTGCAAAAGATATTTACTCACTAGCTAATGAAAAAACGTCCTAAATATCAAGTGTGAATAAATTAGCACATGACAAAACAGGTATTTTAACATGTCAATCTCTTCTTAGACAAAAACAGAAATTCAGATAAATGCCACAAAACTCCTTAGAGTTTAGGTGACAAACAGGTTTCATACTGGGATTGGAAAGGTAATGCTTTACCTACCCTTTTCAACAAATCCAAAACTAATTCCTCTATTAGTTTTTCATGCTGCACATTAGAGGGATCCAGGCGGCTAAGAAAAGCCAATACACATGTGCGAGGCAATTGATCATCCCTGTTGTCACTGGGAAGCAGAAACAGTGGATTAGCTGTGCAAATGTCTACACAACAAGAGAGACCTCTACTGGTAGTACTTTAAATCACAGCCACAGGGGGAGCAGTATTGCAGATTACGCCTCAGAGAATTACAGCTCACCTTGTAACTGCAACATTAGCTGCACACTTTTCACCAAGGCGCTCTACATATATTTGGACATCCTGGACGAGCCTTTTAAAAGAGCAAGAAAAAAACAGTTCAAATATCTCTGAGAAACGGCGGAGCAAAACTGAGAAATGTTGCTGAGACGTACCGTTGATCTCTGCGGAACACTGGGCCGTAGACACAAGCCTCACTGACTATGTTGATGTGGCTGAAAACACTAGAAAACGCAGTGTCAGCCTGCTCACCGATGCCTCGACCTGTGGGCAGCCACGTGTGACAGCAGTGTTGAAGCAGCACACCAAACACGCCGCTCTTCGACTGAGACAGCTCCATCAACTCCATGGCAATCTAAAAGCAGAAGGACACCACCACATACTGTATATACAGGTGTATAGCATTGAAATGTAGGTTTAAAGTGCAAATTAATGTGCTAAGTTAACCATTTTGATTTAAATCACCTGTTTCAAGATGGCTGTAAGGGTCGGCGACTCAGTATGTGCCAACTCGAGCAGTTTAGGGTGGAAAGCCATGGAGATGAAGCCTTTCAGGGCTGGCCAGAAGTCATGGGCGTTAGTGCTCAGTCCCTGTACCAGCTCCCAGCTCAGAGTCACAGCCTCCACACAGAGTCCCTCCTCATCATGCACCAACTGCCAATCAAAATATCACCAAAACACACTTTAACAGATTCTACCTTACTTCTCACAATAATTTTTGTAACTAAAAGGCACTAAACAAACATTTTGAACTCCTTGCTACACTTAAGCATCACTTCCTATTGCCTAGTCTGTACCAAATTGAATGAGACTCACTTGTGGCAGCACTGTCTCCATAAATGTGAGCACAGGCAGCACCAGATCGCTGGGAAGCAGGGCCAGGGCCTCAACACTGCAACGAAGCACAGCCTTGAGAGCCTCAGATGTTTTGGGAATCTCTACCGACTCAGGAATCCCAACAGCCTTAATCAGGAAGTTCAGACAAACCCACTGGTCCCGCATAAAACTGGCAGCGATGCGTCCCCAGTCTTGCTGCAGAAGACCTTGTGCTTCTAGATCACTACAGAAAAAAGAAAAAAAAAGCAGCCCGGCACTTATAAGCAGTATAATTTTATCCTGAATTGGTATAATTCATGTTGTTGTCTGTCATAATGGTAATAAAATGTTTTCACTGACCTTGAACCGTCTTCTATCTGTGGTTTCAGTAGGCGTTTATTGACATTTCCGAGAAATGCTTGTCCTTGTGAGAAAGAGGACACTGGACTGTAAAAGTAATCATTCAGTGATTTCAGAACAGTAACAGTCTCTGATCGCATGTCAATCCGTTCCTCCTCCATAAAACCACACACCATGGCCAGGGACGCCATAGTAACTGCTTTGGCCACCTGGTTTGCCACAGTTGGTACCTGCCAATGGAAAAACAATCATTACTGAATAACCAAGCAACTAAAATAAATAATGAAATTCCAGCCTGATGAAAAGACCATGCACCTGCTGGCTGGGTTCTTGCAGGACCGTGAGGCTGTATTTGATGAGTTTAGGGAAACCATTCTGCCGAATCTTATTGTGGTGCTCTGGTGCAGAACTGCACATGACAACCAGTTGCTTGAGGACACAGAGATACAGCTCTGCTCGCTCCACATCAAACAGCTGTAGCAAAAAAGAAAAAAAAACAAACATCACATGCACGCATCAAAGTTAGCCACAAGGGGCGTATATGCAACTGGAGTGAAGGTGACTCGTTTTACTCGCTGCTTACCTCCTGCAGTTCCCCACACAGCCGCCTCAAGATGAAGTCCTGGATCGGATCAACAAGTTCAAAAATGACCTTCTCCATGGCAAACATCACAGTATCCCCTGTAAAAAGACAGTGAGATAAGAAGTGTTCGATTTTAAAATCTTCTGATCCATTCACTGTATAAAACATGACAAGGAGAGTTATGGCCACAGCAGCACAGGAAGAAAGGAAGAAAACAAGAGTATAAATCAATAAGAGTGCCCTGAGAAAGTTAGGTTAGGTCATGTGATCACTGAAATTTCTGGAAACTATCTCAGAGTTCGACCAAACCTTGTGGATCAAATGATGCCAAGAAGGTCTTAAGGGTAAATTCTGCAAACTACCAATTGACTGAATAGGAAAGGAGTAAGGACTAAATCCATTGCAAGAGCTATTAAATCTATGGATAAAGGGATTCATGTTCGAAATGCATGAGCATTAACAGCAGAACCCAGCAAAAGATACAAGAAAAAAGTGACACCACAGAGCAAGCATCTCTGAATTCCTGAAATGTTGCTCCTGATCCCTTTTATAAAATGCCAGAATCCCCACAGATACCTTTCAGTGAGAGAAAAACATCTAACTTGCAAACCATCAAAAATCGAATAAACTGATGTACTTTTATCTAGGATGTTTTTCTAGTAAAGCACCATGCAAAAATTAGTTGATAGAAGAGGAGCGATGCTTTGTTCATTGAATGAATGCACCTGTCCATCTACCGTACCAGCGGCATACACATGATGGTCGGCCTGACAGGTGTAACAATGAATCAGTGTTGAATGAATGAATGTTATCTTTACAAACCTTCCTCTGCGTCGACACGCTGACAGCTTGGCATCACTCCGAGCTGGAACAGTCGGAGCACAAGCTGCAGGCTCTTGTCACTCTTACGCGGAGGCAGGTAGATATTGGTGCTGACTCTGCTCAGAGTGTCCACCAGGGGAGACAGTAATGACTCCAGATCATTACTGATCTTGGCTCCAGGTCGGCTTCTGTCCATGTCCACACACAGCAGAATGGCCCTGGCCAACTTATCAGCTTCTCTGGAGTCAGGTAGCCTCTCAGTCTGACCTGGGAAGAAGAGAAACTGACTTTACCCCACTTAAAAAAAAGAATCACATCTGCAGATAGAATAATTCACTTATCTATGATTGCCTCACTTTAGACTTACCTGTGCTAGCTGGGACTCTGAGATAGGTGAGTATCTCGTCTTGAACATAAGCTCTTACGGTTTCTGTATTTGTGGAAGCACCAGTGCAATCTCCATCCGTAATCCTGGGCTTGAAACTGCCTTCATGGTCCAATAGCCAGGTACACAACTGCAGTTATGTTGCAGATAGATAGAGTATCGATTAGTAAACCATACAACGTCACAGCATGTCATGACTGTTCCTTGATCTGTCTTGGAGATACAGCATACCTGATTCCAAAGCTGCGTTCCTCTACACAGCGACTCGTCTGCACGGAAATGCATCAGAAAGCTAAAAACATCATCTAGGGTCACAGCACTCTGAAAAACATAAATAAATGCACTAAATATTCCATACCTGTACAAGTATTATTGGACCGCAGAGCAGGCAAAAATCACAGCAAACATCTTACAATACAACAACAACAGTCCAACAAGTGACTCCTGCTTTTGCTTTAGTTTGAATGAGTCATGGGTATTAATTTAATCCAATACCTGTTTTTGATGTTATAGTTTGGGGTGTTACTGAGTGAATATCTCATACAGTCATCTTGTCATTCCTGGTGGAGGTTAATGTGCAACCACTGATCCTCTTTGCCAAATAGTTTTTCTTTTGTGTGGCATACATTTTCACTGTTTTGGTGAAAGCTGCCTTGCAGCAGGGCTGCAGCTAGAGATAATTTTTATTCTTAGTTATTCTACTGACTAAATTCTTCCAATAAAAATCACAAATCAAAAGGTAATTAGTTTAGATAACAAAAAAGAGAAAAATGACAAATCCTTAAGTAAAAGAAACCAGTTTTGTGTTGGCTAATAAGTGACTTAAATGATTAATTGCTTAATAAGACTGTTGATTAATTTTATGTTAATCAACTAATCAGTTTATTGCTTAAGCATTCCTTTATACTGTTCAACTGCATCAGCACCTCTGTAGTCATAACATGGCCACACAGGTGCTGATGAACTAAAGCCATAATAATTTAAACTGTAACATCCTGCATATTAAAAACATTATCAGCTTTGGTCGGAAATGCTGTCATTTGCAAGGTCTCCTAATCTCTGCTTTGTTTACTCAGCTATGCACATGATATAGACGTCTTACCACTACTGTGAGACAGAGGGCGCTGTTCAAAAGAAAGCACTGGGCAGCTCCTCTCAGCAGGACTTGATGAGTGATCATAGTGCAGCGCAGCACCTCTCTGTAAAACACAACACACAAAATCAGCTTCCCTGTCAAGTGCAACCAGCTCTAGCTCAGTGTGTCTGTCTGTAAACATGATGAGTCACCTTAAAGCAGTGAGTCCACTGATCTCCAGCAGTGGACTTGGGGGTAGATTGGACAGAGCCTGAGAGAGGAAGAGGAGCGGTACTGCACACCAGTGCTTTGAGCTCAGCTGCTGAATCAGCTGAAGCAACACACAACCTGCAAAACAAACACAAAAGCCAGAGATGGTAAGGTGATTTCATCATAAGTCACAGACTTGTTAACATGTAATATCTGTGGCTTCTGTTCTCTTGTACCTCTACTTTCTGATGGCAAGCTACTGAAGAAGGAGGCCATAAAGTCTTGGAGTTTAACTGCCAGCTCAGGACAGTCTCCCACACTCTGCCCAACTGACCTACATGTAGACAGATAATTGGTTATTTAAGTCTGGTGGAAAACAAAGCTCAATAGCATTATCCCTGCACTGTGTTGCACTTACTTTAGTAGGTTAATTGATTCTAAATCCTCACCTGTGAAAGAGTGACGTTTCAGAGAGAACATCCATAAAGGGGCCAACAATAAACTTCAGAGCAATGCAACAGAAGAGGAAAATTTAATAAACAAGTTAGACTTTAAATGTTTACGGTGAAGCTGACTGAATAATCCTTAATGACTAAACTGTGTCTGAGCCTCTACCTGAGAAAAGGCCAAAGCAAAGGCTGACTGCTGGAGGACCTGCAGCTCGAGCATATGACCAACTCCTTCTCTCATTAAGGATTTATTCTCACTGTGGAACATCCGCTGGTAGACACAAAGCAGCCAGGATGGGTGGAAGAGGCCTTGACCTGAAGCTGCAACACAGACAGAGAACTGGTATGAAGAAGAGGCCATGCAGAGACGTAGAACACTTGTGTACTGAATTACTTTTGCAGCTTTATTGAATTTTCAACTGATAAAAAAACTGTGTAGCCTATTGTATTTAACCTATTTACTTCTGTCATTTACTTATTATAAATAACTCCAAACTCTTGTTACAATAATTTCAATAAGACAAGCAGATGTGTATTGATAAAACATTTATATGATCAGTTTAGTCCTCCTGATTCATAGATAACTAACGGGATGGATGTATCGCTACATCCGACCTACACCTTAACAAAGTTAGAGAATTCATAAATAAACAAATTTGCTTAAAAGAGACAGAAAATGGTGGAAAAGTGGATTTTTCCCAAACCTGCTTAATTCTAGCATTACCTTGATTGTCATTCACTGTTGTTTGGATCAGCGTGTCTATTCTGTTTAAAACTGGCCGGACAACATGAACCTGCAGAGGAAAAAGAGACAAGGAGTAGTAAAAGCTGTACATGATGTACATGTCCACATCTGAACAGAGAGTGAAACAGCAGTCAGGTGGGATTTCCTACCTGGTTTTCCTCCAGAGTCTCCATCACCAGCGCATAATCCTCCCAGAACTCTCTAAGCACCTTGCTCTTGTTGGGGACCCATTTAAATAAGATCTCATCTGCAAAATAAAAGTTCATTAACAAGCTATACAACACCTGTGAATATACAGCTGGTACAGTGTCAGGGAATCTGAGTTTACCTTCCTCTGATGGAGAGGGAGGACAGTCTAAGCCTTCTTCCTCTGACAGGGCTGCACACCTCTTCAACAGGTACAATGCCCTCTTACGTGACACGCTGTCTCTGTGAATCAGCCCATCCTGGACCATCCTCCAGAACTGGAGGGACAGACGAGGGTCAGGCTCACAGGAGGAGGAGGGAGGGCTGTGAGGGTTCACGAGGTGGTCTGACAGGGCAGTCAAACACAGCAGGGTCCGCTCTGTCACCACAGGTGTGCGGTCAGTGGCGTGCCAGCTGCACAGATCATCCAGGATCACCTTGAGGATGCTTTTTAACCTCACACCGCTGCAGCAGCTCAGTAGAGTTAAGAGAATCCTGACTGTGATTTTGGAGACCAGCGCATCAGGGAAACTTCTGATGGAGGACAAGGCAGATGACAGGGTGGTGAGTGTGAGGGCTTCATCCGCTGACAGAAAGGGAATGAGAGCAGCCAGGACTTCGCTGGCAACCTCCACAGTAAGTCGTCCCGGACCGGGCAGCTCCTCTTCTGACAACTGGAATGACGGCAGGACGGACAGCACAGCTCGTCTCCAAACCTCCTCGGTACAAAGAGGGACACAAACACTCAGAAGCCTGCAGGCAGCAGCTGTACTCTCCCTGCAGCGAACACCTTCACCAGCTTCGGCTGATATTGCAGAGAGCAAAGGCAGACACTTTGTCCAAATAACCGACTCAATTTTATCTTGAACACAGTGTCTTTCTACATCTGTAAACTGAGTTGAGTCTGCCAAAAGTGGCCCCAGTCCTTCAATGAAAGCTGTCAGCGCCTCCACCCGCTCCGTCTCTGGCCACGACTCCTCCGACCAGGACAGAGTTTCAAATAAAACGTCGTAGTCCGGAGAGCTGGACAAAACCGCGTTAATTAAAACGGAATACATTTTCCGTATCTGGTCTACTGTCAGGATCAAGCAAGCTAAAGATACCCGGCTAGTCTGCTCACAGCTGCCATGAGCAGCACGTTTTCCAAAACGGAATGTAAACTTCCGCAAACGTAACCTCGAACTCTCGCGAGAGGTAGATTTTGAGGGAAGGAAAAGGGACCCACGGTTCATGACATTAAAGTTGAAAAATACAAGTGGATTTATTTTTAAACAGAAATTAAAAGTACACCCGTAGAGGAGTTTAAATGAAACTCTAGACTCTAGATTTGATTTAGTAGCATTAAGAATTTATTTTCACCATCATAAAAAACAGTGCTTTAAGTAAAAATGAAGTATTGTGATTTTACAATGTTGTTTATACATTAATGACATTGGGTAAACGTTTTGCTGTTTAATGACTGACATTCTTTCCTGCTGACCCCATATTAGCTAATGACAGGCGTTTTTAAAAAAATATGAATCATCATTTACAGAAGAGTGACAATAATGTCTGAGGGGAAAAAATGACAGAAAGGCTTTTTGTTTGGGGGTTACATAATACAAAAATACTGCAGATTCATTATACACTGACTGATTACAGAAATAGTGCTTCACAAATAATACTTTTCTGTTGTAATTAAGACAGCGGGCCGTAATGCATCTTGTACCATTGCCAGTTGTAAAGAGGTTCAATTATCCACATCAGTAGCTACATTGCTGTGGAAGACTAATGGGTAAAGCATGACAGAGCACACTAAACAAAAGAAAAGCGTACAATAATATATGTCTTGGAAAAAAGATGATAAAAGAAATACAGGAGCACAAACATTAGCACCATGGCTTCTGGAGATTCTCTTGAATAAAACAAGGAAATGTACATGTTTACATAAACAGGCTAATAGCAAGGAAGGCAAGCCACATTGTATGATTAACGAATGCAGCACATGGCATGACATTACTCTATGAAGACATTTCAGCACGTTTTAAAAGCATGAACTTTACAAAAGACGATAAACTTGATTAGATATGTTTTTGCTCAGAAAGGCTGAAATGTAATAAAATAGTGCAAGTACTATGTACACAATATGTATACAATATGAATAAATATGCTCTGCTTACTAATTGAAATGTTGCTGAATTAGATCTGTTATCTAATCCACAACTTTTGGAAGAATAATGCAGGATTTTGTGATTTTCAATGTCTCCCTGCAATTTCAAATACACACATTCCTCATCACTGAAAACACAGATGAAGAGAACAAGAGTGGGCATCAGCACTTGATGTATTCAAAGTATGAATTCCAGGAACTGTTCATCTCCCAACATGTCCAAGGAGACACAGTTAGTAGACCTGCGACCAAAGAAGGAAGGTTTGGCTTGGCAGTGCAAAAGGGGGTAATAACTGTGATCAACAGAGGTCTTAGTGTTTGTTGAGACATCTGGAAGCCCAAATGTGTAGCTGTGGGAGGAATCAGGTGGCAGTGTCATTCCCAGGGGCGCTGGAGGTGGGACCAGACGGACATCATCTAGACTGTGGCTGTGTCGATCCACGCAAAGCTGTGCTCTAGATTTCAGAATCTAAAATACAGAAGGAAGGTAAAGATAAGGAAATACAACAAAGGAGTTTAAAGACGGTAAAGTGAAGCAGCTAGAGAAAGAAGAAGTAGAAGACCAACCTGTTTTAACATATCGTTGTTATATAACTTCCTGGAATCTTTATCACTGTCTGGGGGACACTCTTTGCTTTCTGTGGAGTCCACATGATGTCAATGGTCAATTTTAACAAAGATGAGAGAAAACGGACTGTAAAAAAACATTTTGTTTGAAGGGCTTGGATGAGGACAGTTAAAGGACCAGCGTTTTGGATTTCGTGGAATCTATAAGCAGAAATGGAATATAGTTTTCATAATAATGATTTAATTAGTGTATTTAACTGCAACTATAAATTGTTGTGTTTTGATCAGTTTAGAATGAAGTATGTAGGTAAAGTTTGTATCTACATAGGAAATGGCTCCTCTTCTTCAAAGTCTGCCATGTTACGCTGCAATGTTCCTACAGTAGCCTGGAACAGATAAACCAAACACTGGTTCTACTTCTTTTTTTTTTCTACATTTAGGCGGTTGCCACCTTAGGCTCTACTACATGCTTAAAAAGGGAAGGGTGAGGGAAGGGTACTAAGGTCGTTGCAATGTGCATCCTCACCACTAGATGCCATCAAATCCTGTACACTGGTCCTTTAAATGAGTCATACCTGGTGAGTGAGTGTCTGGGGATAGTTCTGCGCAATCTACTGACACTCCTTCAAGAAGATCAGCCAACTGGAACATCTCATCAGGATCATCCACAAGAACCTCCTCTGGACTTCCAACACTGGTCTTGGTGTCTGGAAAAAAAGATTTTGAGAACTGATTGGTAAAAATCAGTGGGGAAAAAAGGCAGTAACTGTGTGTCCAGCCTGTAACTAGAGGTTGACATGCTTACTACTGTAAGAACAAAGATACAAAGCAGACGAGGATAAAAATGTTGAATAATGACATCACATTATCTTTACTGAGCAACATATTTGGCTTAGTATGCCACCTGAGGAAAGACAGAGGAGAGGAGAAACAGTGCAATTACTGCAACTCTACGGAACTACTGACAACACCTGTGCAGATGGAACTGATATCCAATTAATTTATTGAAGGTTAATACTTTATATTAATATTTTATATCTACATTTATTATGATCAACATTCTTACCTATTGAAGAGTAAAGGTGAAGGCAGATCAAACTAGCAAATCAATAATTTCAAAACTGCAGAATTTAAGATTAACATAGCACATTAGCACATAGTTGCCATCATGACCAATTTCATTGAATAAAGCATCAGTTTATGCCTGTGCAGATGTTTTAGTATAACAAGACATTCACCTTCCTCTTGCCACCCTTCATCTTCTATTCGAGCCTTGCTGCATGTGTCAAACCCAGAGGTACAGGAGCTGCGTTGGCTGACTGCTAAGCTGAAACACTTCTCTGCTTGCAGCTGACCTTCCTCCTCCATGGAGGCCATTTCGGCATAGATGCTATGTTGGCGGGCATCTGCTTCAATTCCAGAGCTGGTGGTGGAGTGTCGGGACAGGCCAGGGCTGCTTTCACTGCCTGGGGGGTCTAAATCCAGGTCATCGCTGATGTATGATTCTCTGTAACACTTCTTCTCTAAAAATCACAAAAAAATCCATATTTAAGAATAAATCAACAGCATAAACCATCTTAAGAAACTATCCAACTTCTTATTAAACACAGTTCATCCAAAACTATTGACTATATAGCATTTCGTCCTAAAATGCTGGCTAGAATGCCAATGGTATTATGATCAATAAGAAACTCCTTTGGCCCTCTTTGAAATTACAGTAGAAGAGAAAAATGTAAAATATTTAAATTGCAACAAATATGACTACTGAATAGCAACATCTTCTGTGCAGTACAAAGACACTTGTCTTAAGTGATGCAATTACTTTCTAGTAGCCACTGAGGTGTTCTGCCGAGTCCCTGTGGTCCCCAGCCAAACTCTAATTATCTCATACTCATTTTGTCCCTGTATTTACTTCTCCCCTTCCTACCTTTGCTCTCCTCCAGCTGGCGTAGGTGTTTCAGGGCAGGTTGGAGGCTGAGGTAGAGCTGATGGCTGCTGCTCAGGTGCAAGAGGAGGTGGCGAGAGCGGAACGATGACCCAGTGTAGTAAACCAGCTTCCTAGCTGACGGCAAGCCATCTGGCTGGATCTCGAATTTCTTACCCTGAATGGGACAACATGTTATACACAATGCACATATCTAATGCCCATTAAATAATTACAAGGATTCCACTCAATTTTAAGTGAGAATGTAAATGAGCAGCATTCATACCAGGAAGGTAAGACGTCCCACATTTGACCAGGGGAAGTCATACAGCAGCTGTCGTATGTTGTTCACCTCCTATAAATACAAAACACACAAACTTAAATTAAAAAAAACAATGCAGTGCATTATCTGGAAGTGTAATCTAATTAGCTATATTTTAAAATTAGTCATCAATATTCAATTGTCTTTTTGGAGCCATCTGGACTTAAATGAGGCTAAGGGCTTCTCGAGGCATCTCACGGTCTGCTGGCTTTCAAATCAGCCAGGCCTGGAGTGCTAATCCCCCCAGATGGCCCCTGATGGACAGATCAAACAACTGACAGGCATTGCAGGCAGCTCTTATCTCCTGACGGACTGCTGTTGGTGGCAATCCCACACATTCCTCACACGTCTAGTCAGAGGTTTTATAGGACTACAGACACAAAGACTGAATCTTTGAGCAAAAGCAGATTCACTTGTGTACGTATGTGTTGACGTACACACTGTTCATCAATAACACACTCACACATGCACGCACCTGATAAACTTGCATTCCTCGCAGGGTCAGACCGAGCAAAGCTGTTCCTTTCTCCTCCTTTTTGTCCTGGACAAACGAATGATGAGATGTCAGCGAGGCATCTGACTGGCTCAGATAAGATAGCTATTTCACAGTTTAGCCTTGCTCCTAGTTCACTGGGAAACACTGAGCTGCTGCTAATAACAAATTTGAAGTGATAGCGTGTTATGCAATGGATGGGCCAGACTTCAAAATATCACTCTATAGATGAGCGATTTTGAAATGGGGAGGTCGAGAAACTGGAATAGATGGAAGGTTACATAACTGCCCTGTAGTTGTTTGTACAGAGCAGCTCAAATGAAGCCAAACTAACTGTATTTGTGTTGTACTTGTACCAGGATTACCACCAGAAGGGAGAAATATAGCTGAAATGTTTTATAAACTGAGGTGAAAACAAATGTGCCTATGCAACAGCCTAAATGATCATCATTTCTTATTTTTAATGATGTACATCAGTTATGCAAATAAACAGATTGTGTAGTACTGCATGGCCTACAAAACCTCAATTCAAACAACTACTTTAAATTCATGGTAGAGAAATACTAAAGTGACTCATAACCTTTTGCAATCTGTAAAACCTGACGGGTACGTCCTCCAATTGACATGACTCTCTGATGAACAGGAGGGTTGCGTCACGAGTAGACATGCCCCACAGCTCCTGATGTACCTTGGGACCATGGCAGAGGAGATAGTTCACGCCACGCTTAGCTACAATCTAAAAAAGGAAGAAAGGGCAGAAATAAGCAAAGAGCCCATTAAAATGACTGTACTACATAATGTTCAAAATTTTAAACATTTAATGAGAGCTTTTTAAACGTTGCTGCCTTACTGTGACACCTACCCAGGGGGGAAAGTATTCCTTAGGTTCAAAATAAGGGGCGACCTCCATACCCTCCCTAGGCAGTGGGTGGTCACCGAGGTCAGCCTGCAAGGCGTAACCTGCCAGCTGGAAGTACACCTCCTCCTGCTGACGACATTCAGAGCGAAGCACTCGCTCCCGCAAGTCTGAGTAGTATAGATGCCGTGCCTTTCGTTCACTGATATCACACATAGCCACATATTGGGGGAGGGAAGGGCACAAAAAGGTGTCAGAAAGTAGGGCAAAGATAAATTAGAAAAACTAATAAAGAACATAATCTTGTCAAGAAAAAGATGCATACAGAGAATACCTACCAAAGAAGTCTACCATTCTCTACGTAGTACTGTACTTTCAGAAAAAGTACTAGAGGCAAGGGTCTCTTCTGTGAGCCCTGTAGATAAAGACACGTCAGAATTATCTTGTGTATATTATCATCTCTTGTCATGCTAAATGAAAAGTTGTAACACATAGGCCACTGAACTCTACTTCTCAATTAATGGATCTGTATAAGATTTTGAGAATGGACCAAAGCAAAAAACCCCAAAAAATCCAAAAACTCTTCTCATTCACACTATCAAAATATGCTGCCCTTTGAAAAAGATTTTCATACCTTTCTTGGTTCTTGTTTCCATTCCTTAGCAAAGTACTTAGTCAGTTTCTCTTCCATGTCTAAAAATATGTGCTCATTGTCTGGGATAAAGAAAGACAATCAGGAAACAAGTAGACAGTTAGTAAGCAAACAAAACAACAATGTAACCAAGCGTAAAATTTGCCCAACAATGGGATTCATTAGGGTCAAAGAAGAAAGCTCTTGTTCCGTTTATGAATGAGGCTACTAGGAAGCTGTGACATCAATGCTAATATTAATGTATCAATTTTCTATTGCCAGTGACAGCATGCCAGAACACAACAAACACTACTGGCAAGAATTGTGTTTTTTAACATTTTGTAAACATGTGAAGACAGGGGTAGGCACATTTAACATAACATAGCTTTTATGTCAATAGTTTGCTCCTTATCTATCCTGCAAACCCCTGAATGTAAGCTTATATGTCAATGTCAATGCTGTTTCATCAAAAACAAATTTGAATTATATTTTATCGGCAGGTCTAAAAAACTGTTTGCAACATGTGCAAAGATGTGGTATCACTCTGTGCCTGGTCCTATGAGTCATGACATAAGCATTTTCTATTTATTCCAACTTATCTTTTTTGTTCAACTTTGTGTTGCCAAATTATCCTCGCCAAGCTGTTTCACAACTCGTTCCTTTAACCATCCATCTTTTCTTTCAGCCTGTCTCATTCCCACTCTGACTCATTCTAACTCCTTCACTTCTCATCTTTCACCAAGGCCTTTGAGTAAGAGTTGAGTAAGGCAGCTTGTGTCATGACGAATCCCCCTACCTCTTTTTCTACCACTCCCACTCCCCTCCTCTTCCCATCATCAATCCATCCCTCCTCAGTGAAGCGGAGGAATGCAAGGGTGCATTCCAGGCTTAATGAAGTTAATATTGCAGGAATCCAGGCCTAAGTGATCGCTGAACCAACACCACAAAAACAAAAGGCTGCTTGTTCAAGTGGTGAGCCACACAAGATTACTGAGGCATTTCAGCGTATTTGTACAACCAAACACTAGGAAACAGAAAGTTTAGGACTTGCTCAGTGGCTCAAGTGGATTACAGAATACAATTATGCAGACTCGGAGGTCAGAATGGTTTTGCTTTGTTTACAGTATACCTGATGAGCTGCTGAAAATTTGCACTTCCTTAAACTCTATTCTGTACTCGAGTGTGAACAATCCTTTCAGGTTCAGGGGTCAATGAGGAATTAACTTACCTCTCACCACTGTGAGGCCAAAGAAGTGCAGCTCTTTGATTCCAAGAAGTTCTGCTACATGATTAAATACATCCTGCCCTGTGGTCTTTAGCTGGAACAGGTGAAAAAACAAAGAAATCTGTCTTGACTATGCATGTACAAAAGAATGTGGTGCAACCAAAACACCGTAGTAATTAACTGAACTTTGGCCATCTCTTAACACCTTTTGGTGGTAGGCCAGGGCACATCTAGAGACATATTAAATACCTACCCCAACAGTGATGTCCAGCTGGGCTTTGTTGGGGAGAAGAACACAAATGGTTCTCTCCTGCTTGATTGAGGTGGACATGATGTCTAGTGTATGTCTGTGATAAGTACGCTCTCTTTGTTGAACTGCTTCAGTTTTTTCCTGCTCCCTCTATCCCTCACTTTTTATCTGTTCCAGGACGGTCCATCCTTATTGCATCTAAAAAGATAAATGACATCAGAGTAAGATAAGCAATAAATGATAAAAACATAATCCAAAAACAGGTCAATGTAAATTGTGAAGACAGTTGAACATACCATATGAAAATAATCAACTTGTGTATGTTCTGATAACAAACTAAAATAAGTTCAACAAACGAAAACCACCTAAATAAGATGTCATAGGTTCTGCTGTGCAACATGTAATCTTCTGCCCTGATATTGCTTTAGCATACTGTCAATCAGTTGAAGTAAAAACAATCCCATTCTCAGACATAAGTACATGTCCATTATCCCACAACCAAGATTACCTCGACATGATTTGTCTGTTCTGAGGGTTGAAGGACATGTGGTGTAACCATCAGTTATCTTCAAGAGGGAACATAAATTTAATACAAGACTGAACATCTTCCTTAAAAAACATCTTTACTGAAAACCTCACCAAACACTACAATACTGTATATTTTTAAAAAAGCAGTAAATAGTTAGGCAAATTCAATGAGCTTATCAAACTATAATCCTAATAATAGTCATTAACTGGAAACAATCAGATAATCCTTGCACATACCTTTTCTAAGTAACTGCAGCAACACAACATTATGAAAAGTATTTGTATTACTGCAGATGGTTCTTAACATACCAATTCAAATGGTCATGGTGGACGGCATCTTACTAGCAACCCAGGCCCACCTGAAACTTGCCCAACTATGCTGAGTCAAAGCCCCAACTGGTACGAGGCTCATCTGATTAACGTCTAAGAATCAAATAATCAGGTTAATTACTGCCGTACGCCGACTCTGAGCTCCTTAAATCCCCCCACCCTGGATGGTAATCGTTAAAAAAAGAAGAAAAAAACAAGGGGCAGAAAGGAATCATCAGAAACTCAAGCAGTCTGATCTTGTTCCAATTACCTTCGAGATCCTTGGACAAACTGCTGTTTCTTTGTGTCATGCTCGTCTCTATTTACACTTGACACTTAGGGAGTTAAACATTGGGGAAAAAGATGTTTATATATATATATATTTGAAAGTAGCACATACAGAGGGCTTTTCTGATTGAGATATATGATAAGAATATGAACAACTGATAAGGTATTTCCAGTGTACAAAACAAGTTGTGGGAACTACAAAAGCAAATGCTCTTGGCTCATAACGTAAAACATTTGTTGGACCAAATATGATTTATCGGCGTGTTCGAACACATCAGGGTGTCAGCTCAAACAGACGTTCAGAAAACCTGAAATTCCAGTAGCTTGAACATCTGACTTATGACACAACCAAACTAAATTCACACTGAAATATAGCAAATAGTACAAAAACTCAACACACCCAAGTACATGTTCATGCTAATAAAGTTTAAATAATTCTTACGTATTTAAAGTAACAAAAAAAAAAATCACAACCTGCTGTTTCAGTCTTGGAGTTCTTCTGCTATATAGGTTATGCCCACAATGAAATAGTTGTAGAATAAAAACAATAGTGGTGTATTTATGTAATACACTTTAAATGACACACATTTACGATACAATAACACTAAATAATAAACAAACAATAATATACAATAGTTTGCTGGTTTGATTTCAGAGACTGGAAGAAGAGGTATCTTAGTAAGCTATTTTGAGCAACTCGTGTGTTAAGCAATGACATTTCACAGACGTATGGTTACTTTTGTATGTGCTCTGACTAAAAACTCTTCTATACAGCTAATTCAGCAACAAATACATGTATCTAATAACATCTGTACTTGCAATGCAAAGTCTGGCAAGTCATTTTTTCTTCTTAGCTTTTGAATTTATGGTCTTCAAACCTGTCATATTGCATCAAAATATGGCTGAAATACGGCAAACATTTGGGAATCTGATGAATGAGGAGAAATCATTTCAACCTAACCCAGTTTATGTATACAGGCGACACTAGTCCTCCCTACATCCCACTGTCAAAACAAGTTTACTATCAGTCCAAACGGTGTTGACTGACGTCTTCAAACATCCCCCATGTTGCTGACCAGGGTGAAACCTGGCATCACATGAGAGCAGCCATCTGTATGCTTTAATTCCCCTCCAAGACTGTTATAATCCCTACTTCTGAGCACACTGCTGGCTGGTGGAAAAACAACATCCCCTCTGCACAGTGCAGGCTCTCTGAAGTATTAGGGATCATCTCTGCCCGTTAAACCCATAAAGGAATGAGATAACAGGCGGCGTCTGAATAAACAGGGCAACACCATTGACACCCATTCCACTTTAAAACAATAGGGTTAGCTGGGGTTTCAGTTTTGGGGGAACAGTACATTTCTCAAGTTTGAGTCAGACCTCTGAGAGACACATTTAACATAACATGTAGGGAATAAAAACGTTGTTACAAAAGGCCAAACAGAACAAACAATCTGCAGGAGATAACCAAGGTGCGTTTAATTTCCAATTTTTGACAGTTCCTCTGTAACGGTATTGAAGGCAACATAACGTAACACTGTAAGCTAGCAGTCGCGAGTTCTGCCAAAGTTTCTGAGTAACTGTCAACATAACTTTATTACACACATCTCTCAGTGAGCTACAAACCAGGAACAAAACAGGAAAAGCTGAAAAAAAGTTTTATAGCTCATACTTCCATTCTTTTCGTAAAGGAAAACTGTGAGTTTGCTCGGATAGTTGTAACGTTACAACCTAACAGCGCAACAAGTGCATCACTAACTCCGCCGACTCGTTTACTACGTTAGGTATGAAGCACTAAATTACTCACAGTGTAAGAGGCGAAGGAGATTGAAATTTAGTCGCAGGTCTTCCACAAAATTAATAAAAACAATCTTCTTTTTTTATCCGAGTAAAAATATGACAGAAGTAAGCAGACCACCGCTTCTCCCCCTCCCCATTGCGTGTTGTAGCTTCTTAAAGCGCCGCTTCAACCACCCTGAAGCGCTAACGATTGGGCCGTACCATTTTGGGCAGTTGTGGGGGTGGTTTGTTGTGATTGGGTTTATGTTTGATATGTTCGTGATACTTTTACGTGCTACTATATAATTCTACTAGTTTTTATCGCATTTAAATTACCCCAAAACACATGTCTTTATCCATATAGGAATATCAACATTATATTATTTCAACTAAACAGGACAACGCATCCCTAATTTTGGGACGGTATTGTGAGGCGTGCTAATTAGAGGGCCAAGAACAAGTGTTGACAGCGGTTGTGATTCCTGTTGTAACTTCCAGAGTTTTCCTGGAAAGATGCGATCTTTTAATTAACGTTTTTAGTATTTTGATAATCAGGTGGATCCTAAATGCGAAACTTTAATCTTTTTTCCCCAATATAATCCACGCTAGTGGGTAGAGTGCACGAACCACAATGACATGGCTGATGCATCATCAATCATACTCAGGGGTTTCCAAGGAAATATGTCGATTTGACGGTTGAAAACACGTGTGACAAGGAAATAACACTACAATCAGCACTTATTTATTGACACCACTTCTAAGAAGAATAAAAAAATTTGTCAAGGCCATTTTAGATTTCTAAACTCTTCTTTGTTTTTTTCTATGGCAAATCAAATGCATGTAGGCATGCGTGGCAAAATAACACCAAGCTGATAGTATGTGGAATTGTACGTGTAAAGGTATACACACACACTTTAGCCACATCGGTATAGAAGAAGTGGTTAATTTTCCATTATTTTAAAGAAATAAATAAGCTACCCAGATGTCTTTGCCATTATTACCCACAGACTCTATATATATTCTTCTGTCAGTTGTCAGTGAAATTGTCCACCTTTTTTCCTACTTATTACATCGGCAGAATACATTCAGCCTCATTTAAACTCTCTTAAATTAAATACACAATACCTATATGAATGAAACCTATATAAAAACTTTTATAGATTATGTAGAGGCCTACAGTATGTAAAGTAATATGAAGTGATATTCTAGTATTCTCACCATTGAAAGCATTTTTGCTAGCACTCTGCCGAAACCAGTACAGCCACTCCTGTATCTACTGAAGTTCTTGCAAAGATCACGTTTTACTGTAATGACACTGCCACCTGCAGGACCATTTGATCAATTGCAAAAACACAACAAAACAGAAATTACATTACATTGGATAATTAAATGACAATTGTAAATAAAGTAAATAAAGGCACCATATTATAAATCCAAAGTTTGAAATCAAAGACTTCAAGAAACCATAGGATTTCCATTACAGGTACAAGTGCATAATTATAATGAATCCATCACACTACAACCACTGTACATAAATGTAAGCAAAACTAGACTTCATAAAATCTTGATATCTATTATAACTTTGATAAGAAGCCTTGTTAATTTTTTTCTTTAGATACTACAGAAACCCCATTCTAAATCAAATTTGTCAGATAAGATTGTATTAGTAGGTAATCTGGCATCACTTCAGAGTGGCACAGCTCTTCAAATCCTGAAATAAACACAAGAAAATAAAAGCCATGTAACCTACTTCATAATATGCATATTTAATGGTAGAGTATGATGATATATAAACAATTGTCCAAGAAACATTAAATTCCAACCAGTACTTTCCAGTTTAATAAAGATAAATAATCACCGAATGATCAACCAAATACTACAAGTTCATATTACCAACGTGTGCTTTTGCTGAATCATGATCATTGCTCAAAACCCCTGTAATAAAATGTCATTCTGTTGTAGGCAAAGCTTTACTCTCCCAACACCAGGCTGGGTAAATGTTGTGCAGAATGCTGCAATGGCAAGGAACAGCATAAAGTATTAAGACCAAAGCCAAGGCTGCAAAGTCTGGGCAACAATCCTATTTCAAATGCAATCTTTGCCTTTAAAAATGATGGAAAATTGTTGATAAAAAAGTAACTTGTACAAATGACCATTTTCAGTACAAAAGCTTGTAAAATGTAGTTGTGGTGCAAATCAATGCAGTGTCTCTTAATATTAGTGGAAAAAACATTTGCAACGGTGAGGACAGTATGTGCAGACTTGACTTGGGCCAGCTCACCAAAACAGCCATTTCATTTTTTTTAGCAGCTACATTTCCAGTTCAGAGTCTAAAATTAATTGTATAAACTTGGAGTAACATAATTATGTAAAAACCTAACACATAAATAACACTGAAAATATAGCATACGATGGGGGAAATCATTTTCCAAACACACAGAGGCAAAACAATGTTTTTTTAAAAAAAAATGGTAGTAGAAAAATAAAAATGACAAACTCCATATCCACCATGATTCCAATATAAACAACATGAAAAGAAAGAAAACTGATTTTGTTCATATGTCTTTGAAAAAGTAATTATAAGTATTGAAAAACCAAGAGATAATCCAAATACCATGATCAGAATAACATTTAGTTGCAGTGAGGTATCAGCGCCACATTCCTCCTGCCCAGCCAAGTGTTTGATTCTGCCGCAGTTCTACTGAAAGAACTTGAGGCCTGCAACGAGGAAGAACTTCTCCAGGAAGATCTCAGAATCAAGGACGGCAATGTGGGCAGCCCGGCCGATAAGGGAGTTGGCTGTGTTGGGCAGGGCATGAATGACATCATATCGCACTAGATTACAGTCTTTGTTCTGAAGTACTGGCAGCAGCAGGTTCTCAATCATCTCAGCATACACAGGACCTGTATAGACAAGAGTGAAACAGGCTGAACAGGACAGGGTTTGGTCCATTTTATACTCTTCAGTCAAATGTGTAGAACTGTATGACAGCTTAATATTTAAATTGTCAGTCAAATAAGGGCATGGTCATGTATCCTAATAGTTTTTCTTTGGCAAGAAAAGCCTACTCAGAAAAGCACTCCACACGCTTTTTGTGTCTATGACAGCAATATCTTGACAACACATCACCACTCTAACCTTTGCGTGATTGACTAGCATCACTCCTCATTGTGATCAATTATGACTGACATTTCATAAAGCTCTGCAAAGACAGACATGGCCAGAATAACCTTCTCCTTTATTTTTTGGGTTTCCAGAATGACAAGTCCTGCCCATATTATTAGTTAAAAAGGAGCGACAGTGACAACACCGGCACCATTCTGAAAAGTTCAGGGATTTTCAACTTGAAGTGCTCAGAGCGGCTGCACAAAAAAAGACAGAAGAGCTCTGAAAAAGATGATCGGTGCAGTGCTTTTTCTCTCAGGCTGCATACGCTCTTTCCCCATTGGGAACAATTAGAACAAAAGATGCTGGCATTTAGTAAAACAAGCTATATGGACACCCAATCTTAGGAAATCACAGTTTAGTTTACATTACCATGTTGGAAAAGAAGACAAGAAACAGAAACTGTTGGGAATGCAAAGAATTCAGAAAAAAACTGGACAGAGGGAGACTTGCTATACTTAAAAAGCTGGTGAAGAACAATCCTAGAGTAGACATTGGCAAATGCCCAACAAGGATCTTGCTTCAACTCACCAGTTTGTTTGTCCTTTAACGCAGTTTTGCACATTTCTATTCGAGCAGAATGATAGGGGACATAGCGATCCTGCAGTGACCCCACCAGCACTACATTCTTGAAAAACTGCAGTCCTTGAAAGGCAGATAAAGAGGAATGTTATATATACAATCTCATATTCCAAATGTACAGCCTAAAATGTCTAAAAGAAACTGCATAGCTAACCAGATTTCTTGCTGAGCTTATAGAGAAAAGTTTGGCGAGGATCAGAGTGGTCACGGCATGTCAGTTGCAGGAGTGACCCTGATTTTTTCCACTTCTGCATGAACCAAAGGCCTGAGAACAAAGTTGAATAGTTATTTAGGAGGATTCATCACTGTGACACAATAGATGGAGAGGGAGAATACAATCGTAGAAACTAAAATAAGCTTTGGTGGAATCTCTGAAAGGTTACATGTTTCGACATTCACCTGTGTTGACCAGAGCAGAGCTGTTGTATAGTGTGCCCAGGTGAGGCCCAGAGAGAGAAAGGAAGGTGTGTAATCTGCTCAGGTAACATTTAAACCTGGGCCTGGTAAGCACTGAGCGAACTATGAGGTTCCCCAAAGAATGACCCACAAAGCTGCAAGTGAAGAAACAAGAGGATTAGAGACCGTAAAGAAAACAAACAACATTAAAATGTCACTGACATACTTTGTGTATCATTAAATCATAAATAAATAAGCTTCAGCATTCATCTTTTGTTGATTGATAACGTGGACTTGAACACTCATACATGGCAATGTTTAGTTTACAAATGGTTTAATGCACCGTGCTATTGTTGAATAAACTGCTAACATGGCTGTTTTTTATCTTATTTTACATTCTCATGTTACATTTGGATCGAATCAAAGATATTACCTTATCTTTGACACTGTGAGGTTGTATATCTGAATGTACTGGACTATTTCATCCAGCAGTCGGTCTGTCATTGACTCAAAGTCAGCAAAAGTGTCATTCTGTAGATAAAAGGAGTATTATATCAGCAAGGACAAGGCTGTGTTTAAGTGTATGCTTGACCAACAGTTATTTTAGCTCAATGACCTTTATCAGTTAATCCAAGTTCATCCACTTAAAGTCAACAAGTATAGAGTCTGAACCACTTACCTGATTCCTCTCAGACATTAGGAAGTCTATACGAGCACCAGGCAGTCCAAGCTCCAGGTAAGTCTTCACCAGTCTCAGATCAGCACTGTTACCTGCAGCAAAAATGCATCCATGTGTTTTTGATTACAAAGGAAAAATTATGTGAAGAAACCAATCAACAGCTGAAGATATTGATGTCAGGTTTCCTACCATCCAGGCCATGGACACAGACTATGAGATGGATGCCTTCTTCACAGCTTTCATCTTCCTCCAAGCTGAAATAGGGCACAGTGGATGCCAGTTCAGGCACTTCACTGTACAAGAAACCAGGAAGCCTTAGCTGCTTCATTTCTTCCTTGGCCTTGATGAACCTGTACAATTATAATAAAACAGGTTGATAAATATTCATTTGTAATGTGTGAAACACAAAGTATAATATTAGGTGGGACTTGTGAAAAATTTTGAAAGATGACTCACGCTTTCATCTGTGGTGTGGGTGCACATTCATACCACTGCAGGCTAGAAGAAAGAGAGGTGGAGGAATAGACAGGTCTTCCCAAGCTATAGCCAACACTGCTGGAGGCCAAGTTAGAACAGATAGGAGCTTTTGATAAATCTTTTGTTTCGTGGAGGTAGTCAATGCTGAGCTGTTCAAACAAAAGACTTGTCTCTTGAGCGGCTGCATCCCCAGTCCCAATACGGTCATCATCCGCCACACCATTCACAAAAGCATAGCCGTCACCTTCCTCATAGTAACCATTCTCGATCATTTCATGCTCTGTCTCGTCCTCGTCCTCCTCAGCCTGTGGTCCTGTCTGGATTCCCAATGTGATGGCAGATGTTTCTACAGGGCTGATCTCAGACACATCAGTACTAGAGCATGAGCCAAAGTAGTTCTCTACCATCCCACGTTTTACCAGGTCAGTGCTACTGGTGGCAGAGTTACTGGAGGGGCAGGCTGTATGTGGTTCACTACGGGGTTCTTTAATGGTCCCAGAGCTGGCTGCTTCTTCTAATCCCAATTCAGAAATACCTAGTAATTTGGAGTCTGTTTCCAAGTCAAAAGCAGGTTTTTGAAGCTGAGAATCACCTAAAACAGTGTTAGGATTGCAGGGCACATCGGGTCTTTTAGTGATATCCCCAGAGAAGACTAGACTCTGCTCCTGCACCAAAACACTGGACTTCCTGCCTCGGACTTCAGCTCCACTAGAGCCTCTAGAGGAGCCTTCGCCCTCATCATCTGAGGGCAAGGAGTTGATTGAAGTGAGTGAGGACTGGACTCCACTGACAGCACTAGTATTTTCTGGGTACAGAATTTCTCCTGTCCCACTAGGCTTTTGCACTGCACTTTGCTGAGCAGGCCGTGGTGCAGGATTCAGGAAGGGCCGCTCAGGTTGTGGGACAGCAACACCTGATTCAGGGGCACCTAGTCCTGCACAGGCCTGCGGTCCTAAAGCAAGCTGAGTGGCAAAGGAGCTGGGCTCACTCTCAATGCCCGAGTCAGAGAGGCGAGACGAGGCACTAGGGGCTCCTCCATCTGGCAGTCTGATAGAATCACTCTTTACCTGTACTGAGACCATACAGGACTGGCTACGCTGTGCTGCCTCTTTAGCTGGCCTTTCAAACACAGATTCCAACACAGACCGTTGTGAGTCACAAAGGTCTGTCTGGGTGATCTCAGGAATATTACTACTGAAAGTTCCATCAGCCTGATATGGCAGAAGAACCGTTACTTTATCACCTCTGTATGGGTCCTTGTTACTTGGTTTCACCTCAATTTGTTTCAGTCCAGCAGACCACTGTGGCATCTTTTGGCCACTGTGGTCAACCTGCTCATCTTGGTGAACTGGTTGGTTGCATGTAGCAATAACCCCAGGACCTGCCTGAGGATTATTCTGTGTGTCCATGGTTGTAGGATGCTTGAAAAAAGCTTTTTGACAAGCAGCAGTAGTTATATTGTCGTCCGCAACAGAACCATCAGCACGGTTTCCAGAGTGTGCTGATGTGGCACCAGAATCAAAAACAGAACTGACATTAGTCCTTAAATAACTACTTGAGTCCCCGTGCGAGATATCTCGTTCCTCATTTTGATGAAGGGGAGCTTCACCTTCCTTGCACTTTGTGCTAGTGTCACTATAAGGAGCTTTAAGGTTCTTATAGCCCACCAGGACTACAGAGTCCTTAGAACCCTGTCTAATCAGCTTCTTGGAGTTGTCAGTCTTTGAATTTTTCTTCAGTTTGACTGACTTGCCCTTGGACTTTGGTGGTGGATCATAGCTGTCTGGCCAGGTGTTATCCATAGGAGGACATCGTGACTCAGGTATGGGGCTGGCTGCTGCACTGTAGTCCTTGGAGTTGGGCTTGTCAGTTTTACTGGAAACTGAGCCAGTCCTTGTATTGTGCATGCCCAGCCAGGGTCCATCGCGATCTTTAGGATGAAAACATGTTAAACAAAAAAAATGGTAAAAAAAACCCAACATATTTTTCTTATGAAATTAGTCAGTAAATATGCACATCTAGCAGAGCAGCAATACTGTGTTACTGACCTTCAGTGATTGAATCCAGATAGCGGTCCTCAAAGATGATTGGCAGGGAGCTAACATCTCCATCCAGGTCTGCACATTCCACTGGGAGTGGAGGCAAAGACATGAAGTAGCTGGAGCTTTTGATAGCATTAGTCATCTGCTGGTGACTGTGAGCACTGATGGAGGGGCAGAGGGAGAAAAGGAAACAACATGTCAAAGAAAACAAATTTGGGCTACAGTATTTCAGGCAAGCTAGAACTGGCCCAGACCTGATAACAGAAACACTATATTCCACAAACCAGACAAACATGCCAGTACAACTTACTGCAGCTCCTGATATGCCAGTGCAGATTGTCTTGGATGTTCCAGACAGTAGAAAGCCTCAGCAAAACGCCTTACCTGTAATACCACCAAATTACAGATTATACAGTATAGTTCAGTCTATTCCAGTGTAGTTTAAAATCATATTAGAACACAAAGTAATGTCATCATTCAAAGATAACTAGTCAGATGTTTGAATTTGTAAATGACTTAAGAAACTGGACTCACTCTTAGTGTATGGTGTTCCATAGCTAGTAGAGCAGCAACATGTTCCTGCAAGGATACAACTTCCAGAAACTGTCCCCAGAGAGCCATGAGCAGAGAGCAGAGCTGAGCCAGGTTCATATTTACTAGTTCTGCCAGTTCATCAGGGGACTCAGCTTTCTGCTAAAAGCATAAAGACACAAGTCACTCAACAGGGGGCTCAAGTGAGCATATTTTCCTGACATGAGCATAAAGAACAGAACAGAAACTCTGTTCAAAAGGGCTTTGCTTTACAATAAGTAAAATCTGGTAAAATACATATATTGCCCTCCCTTAATTGTCAATTGAGAAATTTGTTGCACACAATTTTGGCATTTTTTTTGTCATCAATTTTCTCTTAACAGCAGTTTAAAGAATAAGCTGCAGTGAGATACATTTTCCATTTTTTACAAGTAAATTAGCATCATGGACCACTTAAGCCTCAAACAGACTAGAGTACTCTTATGTTAAATTTCCATATATTTTAAATCACGAAAAGCTGCTCATTGTGATCATGTAAAGGAGTAAATGAAAAAAAAGACAGCCTTTCCTGTCTCTGTCGAACTCCAAATGAAATGCTACATTTAGAAACAAAGTGCCACACACTAAAACATACAAAAGGCACTTGATCTCCATAACGTGCCTACATTATCTACAGTAATTTGTATTATTCCATAGCTCTGCACAACATTCTCTAACACTACTCATCTATAGAGAGCTTAACTAGTAAGATTCGAGGACTCAACCACTAAGGCTTGGTCTTCTCATCTCCACAACTATGAAATGCGTTCAGGGACTAGTTTTAGCTAGTCTGCTGACAAAATTTGCTGGTGGCATTCTGTTGCGTCTCTTCTCCATAATTTTGCTGACACACCTTGAGTCACCTGCTATAATTACGGATTCTCACCACTGACTCAATGACGTTTTCTGTGCATTTCAGCATGACTTGATATTCACTACCAAATACACCAACAATACCTCTTGCAGCAAAAAAAAAACCCCAAAAACAATACTGACTTCATTATCCTCTGTCATCAGACGACTGCATCCAAAATCAAATCAAACAAAACAATGACAGACACACGGTAGCCAATCTCACTACTGCTTCTGTCATCAATAAATTTTAATATGACTGCACAGTTCCAAAAAATATAGACTTTGCACTTATACCTTTGAGTCATAGGGACACAACCATTAAAATTACGATTTTTCACTTTGACAAATAGATCTATATGCTCTTAGGCCATATTTGAAGTTAACTTGCTACTTGTCAAGTCCCAATTTGATGATGTGTGGCTTACTGTAAATGTTGTGCATCACTGGCAATTGAAGGACAGCTATCAAAGACAGAAAATGCCAACATTCAACATGTCTTACCTTGACTTGTTCACATAACTCAGCTAGACGAGCCTCCAAGTCCAGTTGCTCTAAGAGGGCAGAGGAATAATGTTACCAGGAATTATCATTATCAGCCACTGTTCAATTATAGTTTTTCAAAGAACCTGTAATACATGCTCAATAAGAAAGTCCTGTCAGACAGCAATGGTGTCAGAAAGTATTTTATGACATGACCAGAGACAGCAGAGAAATTCTATAGTACCACTGTGTTATGAAACTCTTTGACCAAGGCCTTGCTACATAGATGGAAAGAAAAGATGAGTATGTATACAGTAATGAAAAGATTTGCCTCTGGAAAGTTGGTCCTAAAGAGGGCATGGTGTTTTCTACAAGAAAGGAAAAAAAACTGGAGTGAAGAGAAGGGAGAAAGAAGCAGGCTGATTTCAGGTACTGTAAGGGTCGGGACATACCTATGTAGACGTGCCTTTGACTTCGGGGATAGGGTCTTCTGAGTACTCTCTCATATAGGACTTGCATGCTGGGCTTGGCTAGTAAGATTGCACATATAGGCATATTTAACCTTTTGTATTATTTGTTCATCTAGGATGGGTTAATATGTGCCCACTTTGTGGATTAGGTTTGGTGAGCTATAGAAAAAACAGTGAGTTGTGTTTGGCTTTAGTCTGTTGGTTAAAAAGCCATTCTGAGTGTAAGTGTGATTTTGTAAACATAAATTGAGATTAGTTAGCCACAGTAAGACCCCTAAAACAACTGAGTAAGTTGCTCGTTGTGTAGACTGTTCATAGGGCAAAAAATGGTAATGTGTAGGGATCAAATGAAATGACATGAGATTACAACAAACTTATATGCAACAAACACATACTGAAAAGAAAAAAACAATGAAAATTCACTGAGAGCATATTGTATAAGACATAACCTTTGAACACTTGTTTCCTCTTAGTCGTGTTAGTTAATAAAAGAAAACAAAGGTGGTGTGAATAAATAAAGATAGAATCATATCTTCTTTAAGTCTGGGATTTAGACAATCATTGCTTTACAACCTGTTGTAACCTCACACTCTGACAAGAGCTGATGTGAAGCCACAATGCAAAATACCTAGTTCCATACGATGGGAAGAGGGCAGGTCCTTAGTAATGGAGGTGAAGTAGCCAAAGAGGCCCTGGTAGGCTACTAGGAGATTGGAGCAAAGGTTATGGTGCAGACTGAAGGCATGCTGCAGGCAGGGGTCAGACACCAGAAATGTCCTGCCCTGAGGGATCACAAAAGACACAGAAAGTGGCAACAGATAATTCTATCACAAAATTCTTGCTGTTTTGGACATTGTAGCACTTGTGGGTCTTTGGGTTAGTATCCACTTTATTTTGTGTGCAATATTTACATGCAAATGTTTCATAGTGACTATTGTACAAATCCATTTAGTGAAATAAAAAGTGGTCAATGGGTCGTTATTCCCATGCTATCAGTTAGTGATACATTAAGAGGTGATGCAGGAATTGCCTCTGTTCCGCCTGAATGTGTCTGGTACATTTACCCTACAGCATTTCAGTAAAAAGTGTCAGCTGGCCACTTTTCTCTGTCATGAGAGGGAAATTACTCATGGCCAAATCTGACAGTGTTCTTCTTCTGCCTGATCTATCAGCAGGCTGACATATGTCCCCATGTTTCAAATGCAATAAATGTAGCACACCACTCTACTACCTGAAGTGTTTAACTGTCAAATTCAAGTCCACAGCCTTGTCCACGTAATAATCAAAGCCGGTATTACTGGCAGACACCCTTGCTTAAAATATAAATAAAGGCCCTTTTTTCTCTTTTATTTTTTTTCCTCCCTCATAAAAGTAAAACCAACCAGAGTTTCACAACATATTTTGGGTATTATTAGGGTTATGACAGTCAGTCATATTCAGTTGATTCTATTGTAGTTCAGCAAACTATACAATCAAAATGACATTTTTAAGACTTTTTAACAGCACAGCAGTTTAGCAGCATCTACAAAGAAAAAAGAAGAAAATTTCAAAAACATTTTACATGCTATAAAAAGCGTTTACTTACATCTGGCGATACTTGCTTGACATAACTGCTGCCAAACACCACATTCTCCAGAGGTGGGATGACTGAGTCTTTGCTCTGTGCAGGAGCGTTGCGGTTAAGCCATGTGGTTTTCACAGGTCGAGGAAGGCTAGGGAAACACCACAAGAATTTAGTAAAATACTTCAAAACAAGTTTCCTTTACTTTACATTCACTTTAAAGTTCAAAGTTACAGTTTTTACTTCAGTGTTAATGTAAAATTTTGTGTGAGCAGTAAAAAAAGGTTTATGTTGGAATTTGCTGCAAACAATAGTAACAAATAACAAGACAGAAATCTATGAAAGAGATCCTATGCCTATGCTTAGATATTTAGTGCAAAAAAAGTCCTCTTGTCTGACCTGATGAGGGGCTGATGTAGGGCCACAAGGGAGGCATGGATGGCTACAGAGATGACAGACAGGTGGAAGTAGTCAAACATGACATTGACGTGTTGGTGGATGCCTCGCTGGAGACTAAAGTGCAAACGAAGTGTGCGACCACTGATATTCTGTAGAGAACTTGGATCATCTGGCCTGTAGAGATAATATAATGAAGACAGAAAACTCTAGTAGTGTCTTATTACACAAGAGATGCAAATAGCAGATTTACAAAGCATTGTATATGCAGTTAAAATACGCAACACCTACGTGTAATCACCATCTGTGAAATATAAATCCAAGAAGAGCTGGAAATCCATGTCATTGAGAGACTCTTCCACCTGAGAATAATAAAAAACAGTGAAGCCAGTCAACTTTAGAGCCTGCATGAAAAAACAAAGGATGTCTCAGGCTGATTTGAGGGTTTTGTAAAGCTTCTCTTAAGATGTTTTTTATTTCTTCTTTTTTTGGATCTAGATTTCCAAATTGTATGGATGTTTAACAAAGATTTTCCTAATATCTCTGCCACCCTAAACCCCACAGTGTTGCATGATAAAAAAAACACAACAGAAAACCCCTGAAAAAAACCTGTGACACTGACGATATGCAGCTATCAAACACACTCTTCTAAATTGGATTGGCTTTTAATGTACACGTACTTAAAGCCAAGTAGGCAAAAAGTAGTGTCATTGTATTAAAAATGTAAGACTCAGACACTGTATTGGCAAATACTTTGTGACCAATAATTTGGACTGAAGTCAGGGCCATAAAAACAAAAACCCTAGTAAAAGCAACTTTACTAAACTTACCTTCCTCTCATCCAGCAGCATCATCACCTTGAAGAGAAGGACATCATTGACCACAACCTCTTCATTTTTATATAGGATTTGAAAAGTTTTGCTGCAGATGACATCATCTTGGACTGAAGCAGGGAACGCCAGATCAGAGCCTAGAAGAAAATCACTACAATTAACTGTATGTTGATGAAAAATGAGAATGAAGTAATTATACTCCACCTGTCGGTTTCAGAATTGCATAATCTTCAGAAAAACATGAGAACCACCATGGAGGTAATGATCCTCTAATAACCTGTGTTAGAATGCATCTGAAAGAGAATATCTTATTATGTCTGGATTGAAAGTGTAAAATCTAGCTGCTTTTTTAACTACCCTATCCAGCAAAGTTACCAGAGTTAGTGGAAAACAAAACATTTCAGCATTACAAATACTCTTTATGCTGCTGTTTATTTATGAGACAAAGAATTGAGTGCTTTTTATGAAAGAAGAACTGCAGGTTCCTGAAAGGGCATATGCATAAGCCTTAAAAAAACTGAGAACAAGGAGTGGCCTTATTACATAAACGAGTGCTTTGCTAGCTCTATGCCAGTAAAACAAAGTAAACCGAATCTGCAACACATTTTTGAACATTTGTCCTGAAAACACTGCTAATATCTCAGATCTGAAAACTGAAACGGTCATGCGAGTCAACCTTAATAATTAGTATAACTTAATCATGAGCACCTGCATTTCCAAAAAACAACTAGCCCTCTGATAAGAAAGATAAACAAAAGCAGCAGTGTGTTACTTTATGCATACTTATCAAAACATTTTTTTCATGGCTTTAACTGGAGAACTGAGAGAAAAGGGGCAGGGCTTGGGGTTGACAAATTGGATCCACAAAGAAAACCTGAATCCAAGTACACAAAAGATTGGAAATGTAGATTACCAGCCTTGTGCACAAGAAGATTAAGTGTGGTAGGAAAAAAAGACTATTGTACACATCATCAAAAATTTATTTACCTCCCGGGTGAAGCAAACTTGTTTCAACTTTGTGTGGGACTCGGGGTGGGACCTTAAGACTGGCACGCATCTGGTAGAACCTGTAAATGCATAATAATCATTTACCATGAACACAGATATTAAAACTAGCACTATTAGTTTGACCCAGAACATTAGGAGCACTGTCAAAAAGGAACAAACCGCACAGGTAAGCTACAAATGCCTCCACTTGTAAAGGGACACTACACCTTTCATGAATAAAAAATGAGCACTTTCTTTTGCAGTCACTCATGTAGTAAACCTGAGCTCTTAAAGGACTGATGAGTCAGGAGCATTGAGTACGAGTTTTCCTCAGCACAGTGAGGTATCATTACACTGCTGCTGTGAAAAAGAAATTCCATCAGTTAAATACCATGACTGTAGAGCTGTGCAGTTTAAACTGTTCATTTTTCTTTCTTCGATGTACCATAAAACTTGCTAACTATATGTTAGATATGTAGTTTGAGATGTTTGCAAAATATTGATTTGATGGGGTGTATTATTATTAATTGGCAGGATGACAGGGAAGCATAGGACACCATCCAACACAGTGCCAAAGCCAGAATCATATTAGGAAGCAGGAAGTAGCAATTTAAGTCAGATGGGAAAGCTGGACTGTGCTTGCTTCTTGGTGAAGAGCATACATGTAAGTAAAGAACAGGGTTTATTTTGTCTAATATACTATGCAACACTGCAAGGTAAGCTAAGTCTTAATACACGAAGTCTGACAAATACAACTAAAATGTGCTTCTCTAAAAAATTCTACTTTCAATACCAGCTCTTTGATGTACAATTATTATT
This sequence comes from Dascyllus trimaculatus, assembly GCA_024666655.1. Classification (NCBI taxonomy): domain Eukaryota; kingdom Metazoa; phylum Chordata; class Actinopteri; family Pomacentridae; genus Dascyllus; species Dascyllus trimaculatus. The sequence goes on along the minus strand of CM045464.1, from coordinate 21,012,216 downwards.
ATAGGGTTTCTAAGTCCAATGCAGTGCTGAATAAAGCAGATTAGTCACTCTGTGCCAGCCCAAATGGTATTTGTTGTACCGCAGTCAATAATCCTTTCTAGCACTGTCTCACCATAAAACATTTGCAAGAACAGCATTAGTTGTGCTTGTTTATTCATGTTTTGTTTGATTAAATGTTACGTACAGTTCCCTATAATGAGCTTCCTAAGACATTCATTTTTGTGCTTCAATTAATCATAGATAGTTTTACTATTTTAGCTTCGCTACAACACTGTGGTAATCAAGACACAAATTTAAACTAAGTGTGCCAAAAACAAGGACCCCTCTCCATACCTATGCTAAACAGCATTCCCTAAAGTTATCTGTGTTTCTGGGCACTTTTTTAAAACCTTAAACATTAAAGTTTTAAACAATACACCTAAATCTATGCCTTAGATGTTCAGTATGTCACATGAGAATTACCACTACACAAAAACAGATAAAAAGGCCAATTTAAATACATAAAACAGTATACACACTGTTTAGCATACTTAGTGTTGTCTGTACAAAGAGCATTTCAGAGCCCCCTGAAGGTCTAAACAAGAGTGCCAACTCTCTGAGATTGGCTGGGACACTCACAGAACATGTCCCAGTCCACTTCTACCCCAAACTGCAAGCCAAAGCTTGTTCAATGCCCCTCAAAGCATACAATCAAAGCTGACCTATGTTTTACATTAGCAAGATAGACTTATCTGTAATGTATGTTTGGGGCAGAGATGTTTTTTGTTGGAGCATTAATGAATTGCAACCTGGAAAATCATTCCAGAAAAGAAACAAAATGTTGCATTTGGAGAAACAATGAGATAAAACTCACCCTCTTTGGAAAAGGTCCACATTGTAGAACTTGTGGAGCTCCACAGAGAACTCCACTGTGGCCTGAACTTCAGTCATCTTGGTCTCTACAGGCAAAGGTGCCTTACATCATCTGGGATACACCTGTAGGCCTGCAGGCAAAAGTAATCATATGCATCATTTCAGCTCCAGGACATCTGGGCTAAAGCAAGCAGGTTTTTTGTACCTTTCAACTTGAATAAAATATACTATTTACCCTGGAATAAAACTGGTAAATAGCAGACCAGACTAGCACTTCAAAAAAGCTGTAAAACAATCCTCCAGATCATACAAAGCTAAGGCCAGACCCAATTATCTTTAAAGATCAGAAGATATCAATTAAAAGAAAACATCCGCAGTAGTTATTCAGACACAGTATCAAGTTTAAGATTACATAAAGCTCGGGTGATAGTTTTGGAGAAATTATTAGGGCATGAAGTCTATATTTGACATAAGAGGCAGCATGTCCTCTGGGCCTAAATGGTTAACAGCCCAGAAAATTATAGGATTAGTAAGACAGAGTAAAGGAAAATGCTATTAATAAAACTGCAAAAATAGGCCTGAAATACAATATCGCCAATTGGTACTGTTAGAAATAAACTCAGACATCCCACTCATTTAATGCAAACATTTTTAGCTCTTGATGTATTTAGACCTTATTTAAAAAGGCCATGTAGTTATTTCTGGCTGTAGCTGAGGCAAAATAAACTGGCAAAAAATTACACAGACGCTCCTTAAATTAGTCATGTATGAAATGAATAAATCATCCACTGGGAACAACATGACATTGTCTTCGTGCCAGTGAAAACCAATGAGACACAAAAGGCGACCATGAATTTGACCTGGCAGACATGGATGCTTGATACAGCGCAAAGAGCAACAGGTTCATGTCTAAATTTGCCTGTGATTAAATTACAAATGTTGTTGTTCACAATAAATTCATGTTTTTTAGGTATTAATTACCCTTTGCAACCTTGAAGTAAGTACTTTATCATTGTTTTTTACAATGTGATACAAATTATTAGTATGACAGGCACTTCATCAACTCTCTTGTATGAATCAAGCAACTGCTTGTAATTTATCTCCAGTTAAAATTATCATATGAACCAATGGTAGCTGCTTTTCTCAAGTCTACTTTGGAACTAAGTTGCAAGACCCATAATAATGGCATGGAAAAGATGATATGGTTGTCCTATACATGAGACAGTTATCCCGTGTCCAGTTCAAAAATGTGTAAATGTTTGCACAAAAAGCTTTGCTACTAAGTGCCACTGCCAGCAATTTATATGTGGTTGGCTTTGTGGATTTATGACCCGTGAAGAGCTGATGTTGAGTCTGTGGTCATAGCAGAAACAGGTTTATCAGGTTTAGCCCTTAGCCAAGAGCTATGTCTGAGGATATAGCACTACACTTGCATAGAAGCTATAATTAAGAACAATATAAAAGGTGAAGTGAGGCGTCGACTGGAATGCTGACATGTTGCTGTCAGTAAATCAAGTAACCTACCAGTGTAAGCTAGCAGCAGCGGATGCATATCCACTGTTTGTCCAAACATTACAATACATGCAAAACTGTCATTTGAAAAAAGTTACCAATATGCAAAGTGACATATTTCCCTAAACAAACACCGGCGATTGCTGATACGGAAATGTAACAAGCACTTAAAACAATTCAAGCCACCAACCCACATCGGGCAAAGTGAAATTTAAATAAGTAGTCTTGTTAAATATATATATATAAATGGCAAGGCCTGAAATGCCATCGGCGGACGGTTTCTTATTCAAAAGAATATCACCAGCTGAAGCCCAAAACTAATTCGGAGCAGTTTAGAAACAGCTGTATTAGTAATGACTTAGTTAAACGTTCATAATGCTATTAACAGAGTGAGTGAAATGATAAAGGTCCAGAACTGGTGGGCAGAATCTCTGCAAGGGTATCTTTTCGGTTACAGGTGGGACGCTACTAAAACAACATTTATCTAAAGGCCCGAAAAAAGGTGAGGAACGAATTGGCAAAGACACAATATACTTGAACAGACCAACAAAAAATCTCCCCTGATAGCCATTTCGCTAACGGTAAGTAACAGTTAGCGGTAACGTTAGCCACCCACCGAACAGTTGTCACCGGGTATCATTAGCTAGCCGTAGACGAGCTAACGCTACTCACCATTGCGTTGGCAAGCTAACATTAGCTAGCTAACCAACGTTAGCTCCAAATTCAGTCGTCTCGTCGTCCGCTCGCTGTGAGGTGCTGACAAAAAACACAACTCCGCTGGATGTTTCACTTTCTAATCTGGCTACCTCTATAGGGGAAATGGCCTTAAAATGACAGACAGAGCCGACAGGCCATGTAGCTCTCTCTTAGAACAGTGTTTGCTAGGCATCAAGCTAACTGCTCAATCTGAGGAGCTGACAGTAGGCGCTGCTCCAGCTGCCCGCTGATGAACATTCAACTGCGTGTAACTGCACATACCAGAGGCGCAGCTGACGCTATGCAAAACAAAACTACTGCCTATTAATGGAACAGTTAAAGGTTAGAGATGTTTGTATTTTTTCTTCAGGTCATAATAATAATAATAATAATAATAATAATAATAATAATAATAATAATAATAATAATTATTATTATTATTATTATTATTATTATTACTATTGTCGTTTTTATTGTAATTATAATCATTATAATCATTATTATTGTTACTATTATTATTATTAGTAGTAGTAGTAGTAGTACTATACTATTACATGTTGACCTCTTAAGGATTATAATAAGGTTTATTTATTTAAATCTTTTCGCATCTTGTAGCACTATGCTTTCATTTAAGTAGGTAAGGTTTTTAAACTGAATTAGCGAATGTCTGACACGGTTTTCTGTGTCTGGTGCTTTGTTGTTTTTCCTTCCCACAGTGTGCAGACCTATACTGTAAATGGGCGTACCACAACCTGCCAACAAAGGAGGACGTCAGTGTCTACAGTGCTAAGTCCAGTTTGACTTATCAGTTTTCCTGGAGACTTGAAACAAGTGGAAATAGGCAGGATGTAAGGAGGAAATGTGGGGGAGGGACATTAGTTTACAATCATCAGTTTCATTTCTTATTCTATACACCGTCCAATGAAAAGCTGAGTTTCCTACTAATCAACACAATGCATATCTTTGGAATCTGGATGTCAATACTACAATGAAAAAGACTAGTCCTGCACATTATTGCCTTTGTACAAAAGATTTTTTGCTGCCTCTTTGCCTGACTGAACAAACAGGCTGCATTGCTTCTTGGTCAGCCTCTGTTGATTTTCAGTTTGTACTGCACTGGAAACAATGCCATCTGAATGCTGTGCAACCATAGTAATCACAGAGAATGTAGATCCCCAAAGTGCTTGGTAAATGAAGTCACTACAGTCTTTTTCATAGCCAATGTGTTTCAAATAGCATATATTGCATAATCATGAATACAGAACTGCAAATGATATAGAATCCTGTGATTGTGTGCTTGAAGAAACATTAGGCCAAACATTAAATTCAAAGTGGATGCAGAGAACTCTGGCAGAATGCAAAGTTGACACTGTGGAGACTGTTGACTTACTCCCCCAAATAAATGACAACAGTCAAGCCTATAAGAGACCTCTCACTGTGACCTGTGAGGTTTTTCACTCCTGCTGACAGAGCGACAATTTCAGGGGTTTGTTCGCTCCCTGAGGCCAGTCTCAAAAAACATCTAGCAGCAGGTGCTTTTTTCATTTCCAGATCAAGCTATGAAATGGGAGGAGTCAAAAGGTAAGTAATTAGTGTTTGTGTTACTAAAGAATATACTGCTGACACTTTTAATTACATAGTGACAGTCAACTTGTAAACATGTTTTTTTTCTCACTTCAAATGATATTAAAGATAATGGTTTCTTCTGATTATGTTCCAGAAATACCCTTCTGTACTCATTGTGCTTCTGCTATGTGATCCCACAGTATCTCTGCACTGGACTGCATTCTCAGAGTAAGTAATTTATGTGCTGCAGGGTGCACTTTCTGACAAAACAGTGACAGAGGAAGACAAAATAACATCAACATTTCATTTAAAAAAAAACACTTTAACCTTGAAGTAACAAAATGACCAGTTCAGTGCATTGCTACAGACATGAGTCATGTTAATTTAGCACAGTCTGTCAGTCCCAGCATACTCTCTATATTAATCATATCCCTTCTGGTTAGTTTGTACTTGTGACTGCTGTTCCTCTATGTTGAAGCAGTTTCCTTTTGCTTGACTGTGCTGTTACTTATGCGTCTCTTGACATACATATGTAATGAGGTCTATGGAGCTCTGTTTCATGTTGTAGGTATTCCAGCTGAAAGACTCTGCTAATTGATATTTATTGATATAAACCACCTGTAAGATACATGTCTACAATATATAACTACATGGCCTCTTTCCCATTAGGCGTTTACATTAATTTGTGTGTTGACATTGCTGCTCTTATCTATATTTTATGACATGTATCCGGTATGTGGGTCTGTCTAGCAGAACTAACATTGCTAGGTCATGGAGTCCAGCGGTGAGCATGGCATATAAAGTAATATATTCACGAGTGCACCAGCAGTGGCAGCGCGGTGTCATTAATTTGAACAGTGTCAGATGTTTAATACAATGCTGACACCCGTTTTGGCAAATGGAAAAAGGGAGAATGTGTTGTATGTAACTGTTCATTCAAACTTGATAAAGACCTTTAACATCCTGTCCAGATGTGTAAAACCAGGCAAATCTAGAGCTTAACTGTTAAAGAGGAAAGCACAAACAGTCAGAGATAGTCTAATATTTATTCAAGGCAGTGGTGCAGCTTTCCAAACACTGAGCTTTTATACCCTCCACACAAGACACACACAGACAGACACACATGCATACTTTGACTACTAACAGGCTGCTTTCTCTTTCCGTCTTGCAGCTGTGAGATTTTCATCTCAAGTTGGTATTCATATGGAGCAGCAGTCCATGTGTCCTCAGATCAGAATCGGGGAGGATCATTTCCCAGGTGAATTCACAAAATTTTATGTAAAATATTACAGTACAACCTAAAAATTTAAAGCGAAAGTATAGCCCAAAAAGTAATATTCTTGCTAGAGAAGCTATATAAAAACTGTAGCTCACATTGTGTACTTTGTAGAAGAAAAACAAAAACAAAAACAAACAAAAAACAAAACAATAAATTCTAGCAACTGGGGGTGTCAAGAAGATACTGTAAAAATGCTTATAGTTATTATACACTGATGATGAAAACACTTACATATAACATTTTTGTTTAATTACAGAACCAACACTTTCTTACTAATTGTATCAAGTTTAAAAACATCTATCTATCTATCTATACATATATATACAGTTGTGTGCGAAAGTCAGGGCACCCCTTTAAAAACAGCATATTTTATATATTAAAAAATTAATATCCATATTTATAGTCTTTCTGGGATATGGGAAAAAAAGACAATATTATCAGTAAACATTAATGCATAGTTACATTTTATTTTATAACTTGAACAAAATTACAAAAATAAAAAACATCATTTTGGCCTGTGCAAAAGTCGGGGCACCCTGAGAGTTTCAATGTGTCAGATTCTTTTAACAAATTCAGACCTTTACCAGCTCATTAGTCCTGAAGCATGTGTCAACAATTGTCATTAGGGAGCGCCAGCTGGTGTGTATTTCAGGGTTTCTTAAATATGGCGACTCCACAAACCTGTGCAAACAACAGCAATCATGGGTTCCTCTAAGAAGCTAAGTAAGACAGAAAAAATGAAAGTTATTGATGCCCACAATGCCGGGGAGGGCTACAAGAAGATAGCAAAACGTTTTCAGCTTGCAGTTTCCACAGTGCGAGGTATAATTTAACTTGGAATATATGGAATGAAACTCCGAATATATATAAAGAAACTCCGAATACATGGAATGAAAGCTGAAGTAAATCTTCACAATCCACCATGTTTAATTGTGTTGTCAGCACAGAATTTGCTTGGTATACAAATGGCATCAGCTGAAATATATTAATAGTTGTTGAAGTGGAACTTTTTCATGTCATGCTCCAAACAATATTAATAGTTTGTAGTGTACATTGAGTCTGCACTGCACTGCCTTGGATCTGCGATTAAATAGTGAATGGATCTCTTCTTCAGTGCAGTAAAGAAGGTTGCTTTTATTAATGTGACAGGTGTTAACACGCCGGTGTTGTGCTGAGTAAATGTCTGTACGCTGAGATCGGTGCGTTGTGCTGAGTTACGTCTGAGCTTCACGCTGATCTCGCCATTTCCTGTGAGCAGCGCAGATCTAACTCTGCACAACACGCCGATGTCGGTGTGCAGACACAACTTGGCACAACAAGCCGATCTCGGCACATCTCTGCGTGTTGTGCCAAGTTATGTCTGCACGCCGAGATTTACAACACTGGCATGTTAATAAGGTGTTCATTCCTGAAGATTGCATTCTGAGTTTCGTTCAATATATTCTGAATTTCGTTATATATATTCCGAGTTTCATTCCATATATTTCCTTGTATGTATTCTGAGTTTCATTCCATATATTCCAAGTTTCATTCCATATATTACGAGTTTCATTCAATATATTCCGAGTTTCATTATATATATTCTGAGTTTCATTCAATATATTTGGACTTTCACTATATATATTCCGAGTTTCATTCCATATATAATTTCCTAAACGACTTGCCATATATATATATATATATATACTTTTTGAGCTGTTTTTTAAAAATTTATTTATAATTTTGTGTATTTTAAAAAATACTGAGAAAAGGAAATCTGTAATTTTATAGATTTTTTTTTAAACAGTTTATATGGATGAATGACAAATTAAATGAAAACTCTGCATAAATGATCCTAATAAGGTATTGGACCACCATCCAAACTGCTGCAATCTGCCTCGGCATTGATTTTCCAAGTCTCCGGAACTTCATTGGAGGGATGAACACCGTTCTTTGAAAAGATATTACCTCATTTGGTCTTTTGGTGATAGTGGTGAAGAGCGCAAAAATCTCCCACAAGTGTTCAGTTAGGTTAAGATCTGGTGACTGCAAAGGCTAAAGCATATGATTTTAGTCATTTTAATACTCATCAAATCAGTATCAGTGACCCCTTGTGTCCAGTGGATTGAGGTATTGCCGTGCTAACCACTGCCATCAGGATGGAAGTAATTTATCATAGGATAGAGGCCAAAATAACTTTGTTTAGATTTGCAGTTACCGTTCTGTCTAAGGGGACAAGTGGACCCAAACTGGACCTGCAAAATGCCCCCCACAGCATAACAGACTCACTGAATCCTCTCTCTGTAGGGGTCAATAGTTCAGGTTTTTCTTTCATTTGTCACCCATCTGTATATGTCTGATACTTGCTACCCAACACTTTCCCTTTTAAGAGAAGTTATTACAGGAACACTTGAGCAGCATAATAGAAAAAATAAAAGATGTTGCCAGTGGGTTTTTTTGTCATGCAGAAGAATCAAATCAACATCCTGAGGGATTACTGCAAACCCTCGGAGATGATTTTGTGTTTAACCACTCTTGTGCCCCCCGTACCCTCAGGATTTTATATTATGTCCCAGTTCCACATCGCTGAGCTGGCAAGAAGGGGCACTGTCAAAAAGGTTGCTGGACCATCTCCTCGGGTTGTTGCTTATCAAATAGGGCCAGCTTTCAACTTCAGAATCAACACAAGGTGAGTCACAGTGCACGAGTGAACACCGACACCTAGTGGCTGAGCTGGTGTAACACTGTTTACCCTGTCCATGGTCCTGAACATCAAAGCCTGGCTTTATTTGCACCATTAGATTCATTATGTAGCACAACTTAAAAAGATAATGCTCAGATGGGATATTTTTTCATAGTAAAACTTAGGTTTTACAATCACACTTGATTTATTAACAGTCCATCCTTTATGTTTCAGATCAGCTTATCCACTGGGACTGCCGGAGGAGTTTGCATTTATGGCAGTGCTTCGCATGAGTGGCAACACCATAAATAAAAACTGGAATATCTGGCAAATGCAGGACGTGAATGGAGATGAGCAGCTGGCGGTCAGACTCAATGGGAAGTCGAAGTCTTTGGAGTTTACCTTCACTGCACTGAACACCGGGAGGCAGACTGTTGTTTTCGGCCCCCTGCCTTTTCTTTTCAATGACCAATGGCACAGAGTGTTACTGGACATCAGGAGGCACCATGTGGCTCTTTTCGTGGACTGTGTCTTGTTTGGTTCTCAGCATATTCCACCCAGGAGAAAAGTCAGTCTGGATGGCTTCACGTTGATAGGAAAGCTCAAGGACAACCCTGTGGTGGCAATTCCGGTACGTTTGTTGTCGCACTGGGTGTGAACAGTGGAGGTGGGGGACTTTGTACTGATAGAGAAAAAAAAATTCACAAGCACTAATATAAACTGGATTATTTGCTATTTTTTTATTCTATTAGAATTGATCTATCTTATTCCTCTACAGACTACTTTCTTCTTTACAAAATGTTTCTGATGCCTTAAGGTTTAGGCTGCATCCAAAAGGTAGAATTTCTTTTTGGATCTGACATAAATGACATGTTTTCTGACTAACATATGATTATTTAATTATTTGTCATTATTAAAAGTGAAAAAAAATCCTTATATTCAATGAAAGCTTTGTATTCCATTTTTGTTTATATTGCTTTAAAATCCTCCACATTATAATGCCTAATTGCAACAGTAACAAAATACCTATAACTACTATGTTTTGGACTCTCTTAATTTTGATTTAGCATAATACTAGATCCTTGCTTCACCTATACCTTGAGGACTTTTTCCCTTGTAGTAGGTTTCCTTAGGGGCGCCATTGGCATGCAAAACTTTGGGAATCCCAGAGTTTTCTCACCAGCCTGCTTGGTTTGTCTATGGAAGTCCAGTAGGTTAAGTCTGCTGTCCCTTCACTCAGGCTTTACAAATATGTTGCAGGCTGTGGTGAAGAGCACGAGTTGTGCACAGGCTGAATCGTCCTGCAGTGCCACAGCTTAGAGGTGCATGATTTTTAAGTATTCAGACGCATGCGTGCCTTTGTTGTGCGCAATTACGCACAAATGTGCGTAATTTGCGTGCGTACTTTGCCGATATTGTAACTCGAAGCGCTACATGCGTATAAAGCCCATGGTGATGTTTCAGTAATGAGTCCCATGTTGTAACTAATTCATTGTGCAAACAAAGTACTTTATGCTGTTAAACGTAGTTATGCCTTTTATCTTTTGCTACAGACTGAGGCTAGATTGTTAATGGAGTCAGTCTCTTGCCTTGGGATGCAGCGCCGTTAGGAGACTGTAGAGCTTTAACATACAACGTGTTCCCAGAATAGGGAGCAACGCTGCACCTCTTTTGTGCTGCTGTTGTGCTGATGTAATATTTTTCTTTGTTTATTTTTCAAGTTTGAACTCCACTCAATGCTGATTCACTGCGATGTAACGCGAGCCCGGACGGAAGCTTGTCATGACCTCCCAGCCAGAACATCGGTAAGAATGGAAACAACGTAACACCACATGTAGTAGTTTTATATGTCAGACTATTTGTTAGATATAACTTCCTGCTGAACTAGAAAAGACTGAGTTATAGAGAGGGAAATAAAATCAACAATAAACATCAATCTTGTGTGCGTAAAAATCATCCTTAATAGCGGTGCTTAATCGGACAATCACTTTATTTTGTTTTTGTTTCTGCAATTATTGACATATTGTCGTCCTCTCAAGCCATTGTTGATTATTCAAGTACAGAGTTAATTAATCAAATCAAAAAAAATGCTTGAGTTTCAATTAATTTTGGGTGATAGCAGAGGTTAAATAACCCGCTGTTCCTGTCTATTGGTGGTGCCTGCAGTGTGGCCCCTCCCCGTGGTGTCCCCCTACAAACCCTCCAATCCGTTTATGCAGTCAGTCATTGTATGAATAAACATGAGCCCCTGTTAGCTATGGGACCTCGGACGGTCTAGATAGCTGAGGCGGATTCAGTTGGGTTGTTTGGCTGGGGGCTCCTTCAACCCAACAAACCCCAGAGAAAGGACTACAACTTTTACCTTTCCTGCGCACGGGGAGATCATGGCAGGGGCCCCTGGCTTTAAAGGGCCTTTTCTGGTGTTGCTCCTGCAGCTTGTCCTTATTTGCTCCTCTCAAGTAAGACTTTTGTTTTTCTCTCTCTGTTCTTTGTATTTGTGTGTCTAGAATGATGTGACGGAGGTGCAGGTGAGTGAGTCTCCTGCTGATTGTGTTGAATGATAAGATCATTTTGCCTTCAGCTGTGGTGAGATACTCTGAATATTTTATTCTGTAAATATATGGAGCATCTGTCTCAGAAAAAAAGTAGAATATGCAACATTTGTGTTCGATTTCCTCTTCAAACTTTTTTTCTTTTGGAATGTGCTGTCTACTACTGATAAAACTGAAGCAGAAACCTTCTCTGTATACTGTAAGCACTTTAGTGTTACAGAGATAGTTTTGTAGGAAGAAATAATGAGGCGGTGCACCTGCTCTCATTTTTTCATAATCGCTGCATAACAGTATATCAGGATACGAAAGGAGCAAATTGGCAGGAATTTCAGCAAGTATTTTCTGATCCTATTTCTATTATAATTATGTTACACAGAGGAACAATGGGACCCCTGGCCCTCCTGGACCTGCAGGTGTCCCAGGAATTGATGGCATCGCTGTAAGTCTTACATTGTCCACATAATTTGCCAGATACTTTGCAAAAAGCTCCCTGTTTTCCCTTCTCTAAGCACTGAATCTCTTTTCTTTCAGGGGGACAGGGGAGAAGATGGCGAGGATGGTCTTCCTGTAATTATCAAATTTAAGGAAAATTTAAAAGATGTTTTTGGATTGCTTTTCATTGTTTTCTGTGAATGATGTATGTGTGTGGAACCTTTTGGGTTTAGGGACCTGATGGAGATGCAGGTAAACCCGGCTCATCAGGATTACCTGGAATTCCTGGAAACGATGTGAGTACTCTGTGTTTTATATTATATATATATATATAGTTGGTGTTGACTTTGATGAGGTCAACGTGCAATCCTTAAACCAGCAAGGGGGTGGATCCACAAAGTGTGATCCTCCCACCATAAAGGTTATGTTTGCACAAACTAGTCTTGCATGGTGCCCAATGAAATTTTAGATGTAACGTGGGATCTTGGAGAAATGTTGGCAAAAATGTGAGGAATTTATTAAACAGGATGAACAAATCCACATTTCCTCTGACCCAAGTCTAATTAAATGTGGGTCAATTCAGAGTTTAAAGGTGGGTTAGGAAAACATCCAAACGTAATACTGGTGTTACTATGAGACTGAGAAAGGGGGCTTTATTTAAGAGTTAGGTTTATTTCATTCAAAATTAAAATGTGAAATATGTTCTTTTATATATCATGACTCATTGCCTGTATAGTCAATACAGCTACCATGATCCTAAAAACAATAGGAGCTTTGTTGGCTGGTTGTTGGTATCTCCTGTTGAGAATCCTCAAAACAGTGTGGAATGATTTCTTTCAGTGCACTTGTTTGAAATGACCCACAGGAATGTTGTTCTCCGCTGGGGTTGCAGTCTAAGAGTTTTGCCCTCTGCCTTGCTGCTGTCTTTTTCTGTGTGCCTGTTAAGTTGAACACGCTCTTGTGGGTGACATGTTCACGAACACATCTTTCATTTCAATGTGACTGGTGAAGGTGAAGAAGCAGCCGTGCAGTATGTACTGAAACACTTTAAAGGAGTGGGTTGTAGTGAAGTTAATCCAATTTATGAATAAGTAGGATTCCTCCCACACATGTATAATTGTGCTACGATGATGAAACATGTGGAGATTTGGAATTTAGAAACTTTAACAATAGTTAACTTGAACATGTTATTGTGAAATGAAAATATCTAGGTGCACGTTTGTTTCAAGAGTTGTTATGATGTGCTAATTTAGCTGGATGTCCGTTCTCTGCAGGGTCTGACTGGCCCCATTGGAGATCTTGGGCCCGACGGTCCCCCTGGACAGAAAGTGAGTGACTAATGAGCCTTTGCTTTTCCTGCTTCAGAGATTGTCAGTGAAATAGTGCCAAGCTGCTGTCCAGTCTTTTGGCATGGCAGCAAGAACCGCAGTGCATAAACCAATTCCTCATGACAAATGAGACTTAATCCTGCAAGTCTTCTCTGTAATCTCCATGGGGCATGAAGCCCCAACATCGGTCCTCATTAGGCTAAACATTGCTGGGTCAAGTGTGCCCAGCTCAGTCATGTGATGAGCTAGAGGAATGTTAATTCGGACTGTCTGCAGGCTCACACAGCTCTATTTTACCTGAAAACAGCATTTCAGTATGTGTCTCAATGCCTGATTATGTATCTAATGTTTATATCTGTTCTTTAGGGTGAACCTGGGAAACCTGGACCTCGTGGAACAGCTGTGAGTAGAATTATACTATAAGCCTGCCAATCCAAGGTCTGTCTTATGCACACAAACTTTGATATATCACACTGAATCATACTCTTCATGTGTCTTTAGGGTGTTGGACCAGATGGACCCCCTGTAAGTAATTTGCATGCTACACAATCAGTGCCATGGAGTCACTGTACTTCTTAAAGTTTAGTATTGTTTGATTTTTTATCCAAGTTGTGTTAATAATGTTGAATACCTGAAATGTGGCTTTCAACAGGGGCCACCAGGGCCTGGAGGACTTCCAGGCGAAGTGGGAAAAGGTGGACCACCTGTGAGTAGAGGCAGAGAAATGGACTCTTGTTGTGTTTTAAATTAGGTCAGCAGGCTGGTAAATACTTTGCAGCATCAAATAATACAAGCAGGAGCGTTGATGTGGTGCTGAGCTACTAGTGGTCAATGACACAAACAGAGCACAGTGCTGGTGGTGATAATAAGAAATTGACAGTCAGTCCAAGCTGAAGTGGCAAGACTGTTAGGTGAGGTACAGCCATATTCGTTGGAAAAACTGTTGGAGTCATTGAAAACTGTCTGCAGATGATTTAAAGTATCCTCCACAATTGAAAAGTAATTATTTGATGAGTACTAAGGAATTAATTAAATATAATTAAAGTAAACAGTATGAGATTTTATATCTAATACCTCCAAAAAAATGACAAAACACATTTGTACACACATAAATACACAGTTACATTGTGCACCATACACTATATCTATTCATCTCTCTATCTATCTCTCTATCTATCTATCTATCTATCTATCTATCTATCTATCTATCTATCTATCTATCTATCTATCTATCTATCTATCTATCTATCTATCTATCTATCTATCTATCTATCTATCTAATTGCTATTTATTGCAAACTCAGTGTTTTAGTATTTTCCAGTCAAATGGAAGATGGATGGATTCAGCACTTTTTTAACAATTCTAACAAAACTGAAAAATGTATTAAGGCTTGAAAAATGATTGAAAGTATATTTGAAAAATCAGTGTCTTATTATAATAAATTGCAATTCAGGTCATTGTTACTATACCAGAATTAACTGTACTTTTAAGTGGCCAACCATGCTGCACTTCATTCAACTGAAATGACTCCATTGTTTACTGAAGTGTTTAATGCATTTACCCGCTGAAAGTATTTATGAGAAAATAATTATTTGAAATGTTGAGCATCAAAATTCTGGTGGTGCAAAAACTGTTTCCATAGTTTTCAAATGGCCCAGAGTGCTGGATGTATTCCAGGGAAAATCATATTGTAAACTACTATAGCATGGTTTTATTTAGTAGCTGTCCATCTGACAAACCTCCCAGATAAATATTGTTTTACATTCGTCCCTTTTATTGTGCATTCAGCTTCCTTGTATAGGTTTTGACACATTTATGTCTCCTTTTTTACAGGGGGCCATGGGTGTGAGAGGGCCACAGGGACCTCGTGGACCGACAGGGCCCAGGGTAAGGGACAAAACTTAAGCTGACATCTGGCAAGACTTACAAGGGATTACATCTGACCTCATGTTTTACGAGAGAACTATTAGGGATGCTGCCGATGCACACTGATGTCCTTCTCTTAGTGTTTTACAAGCTCCTTCAGTCCATCATGATGTTGATACCTATGAAAATGTTAGCTTGTATTTTCTCTCATTCTCAGGGTGCAGCTGGAATGCTCGGCAGTGCCGACCTGGTAAAGCATTGTTTTCTGCAATTTATCAATGAGTTTTTTTTTTTGTTGTCTTGTTTTGCACAAAATATTAAAAATACTTTCTTACTTTTATTTTTGTTGTTTAGTGTCCAAACTCTTGTCCACCTGGGATGTCTGGGCATCCTGGTCTTCCAGGCATGAAGGTGAACTGAAGACTGCTCTTTGTTGCTCTGACAGCATGTTAGTGTCCCAAACTTTAGTGTGTTTAACTGGTGCTCCTTTTATTCTCTGAATGTTTCCAGGGTCACAAAGGTGTAAAGGGAGAAGCAGGAGAACCTGGGAAGCAAGGGCACAAGGTAAAATATGTTATATTTAGGGAGACAAATCATCATTTGTTAACTCATAGTCAAGTACTTCTAGTCTTGTGAAATGGTATATACATCAACAAAGTGAATTTACACTCCTAAAACTGCATAAACAATTACTCGGAAACATAAATCTCCCTCCCACAACTGTCGCGCATGCCAGGATGTTCCATATCAGAAATAACATGCATGACTTGGAATGGATTCGCGACACCTTTGAGACAAGTATTATTCGTGCTGCTCTATTTCAAGAGGAAATGATACAAGCTTGTGTGTAATTCCTCTGACTCCTTGTAATTCACAGAGGATGATTTATTTGAAATGATGTTCAAGCACAACTGCCCTCTCCCTTTAATGTGTCCATGCACTATATAAATGGAAATGAGTCTGGGCCTATCTCCCTTTATCACCCCATGCCAGGATATGATTTACTGTCAGTCTGCCCTCCGTCCCTCAGAATGATTTTCTCCTTCACTGAAAGTTTCATTTGAGGGGGCCTTTTGCCTGCCCTCCATTCACAAATCCATTCACATATCTTCTATAGGAAGGTGTTTACGGTTAACAATAGAATAATAATAATAGAATACCTGGATGTTGTGCTGGGGTTTCCATGATGTTCAAGAAGAAAATGAAAATGTAAAATAAGTGTCTGTTGTGTTTACGTAGAAGATTGTGCACTGGCATATGGTTGCCAAATAGATTTTGATGCCCCGTTACGTACAAAAACATTCAATGCTTCACGGGCAGCTGGGGCTCAGGTGGTAGAGCAGGTTGTCCTCGAACCACTCAGTCCCTGGTCCCTCCACATGCTTGGGCAAGACACTGAACCTGAAGTTGCTCCTGATGGGAGGTGGGCATCTTGTATAACAGCTCTACCACTATTGGTTTGTGAATATTGTAAAGCAATTTGAGTACCACCAAGGTGAAAAAAGGGCTGTGTAAGTGCAGATCTTTTAACATTTACTTTGTGTTAAAAGTGAACAGAAACAAGGCCCTGCGTACGTGTGACATTAGCTCTGATCAACACTCATCTTTCATTCACATTTTCCTGTAATTCCACACTACATATACAGTAATATTAGCACTAATATTTCATTCACTTCAAAATCTACGCAAATAAACAAAGATTCAGCAGTCTCTGGCATCTTCCCCATTCTGAAAAGTAAAAACATTGTCCTAACGGAATAATAATGTTCTGAATATTTCATCAGACACCAGATGAGCAAGCAGTATTAAGGTTACGTTCTTTTTATTTTCTTGCTCTATGACGTATACAAATGCCGACCGGCTCCACTGTGTTCATTTCCGCTCGTTATTTAAAGTTTGGTTATCATGTCTGTATTGTTCACGTGTTAATGTGCCTGTTCTAACAGGCTACATGTGTTTAAAAGAAGAAATTGCCTTTTAAACAGCGGAAAATGTGTGCAGCTGCAGACCTCAACCACTATCCGTCTTAATAGATATGCTTCGAGGGTCTACCACAGAGGCAGCATATAAATTATTTGTAATTTGGGAAGCTGGAGAACGGTTATTTGGAGTTAAATGCTCGCCTGCTTTTGCCCCCTTGCAATCCATTAAACAGTGGGTATTAAACACTTTGTAGAATGACTGCCTCATTTTCTAATTAACACACAGCAGATAAGAGCAGCATTCATTTATAATATTTCTGCAAAAATAAAAAAAGGCAGTGATGGGGTGCTGGACGCATCATGTGTTTGGATATGGCCTTAACTCTTATATAATGCGGTTAAATTCCCTGTTTGGTTTGTCATCTGATTCAATTTGTGCTGGTTTTCTGCTATTGTTGTTTCTTTTTAATTCGCTCAGGGCGAGGAGGGAGACCAGGGAAGTCTGGGGGAGGTCGGATCTCAAGGGCCAACGGTTAGTTGCTGCTCTTAATACATGAGTGTTTAAATTTGCCGTTTATTTCTTATTGTGTCAGGGTCTGTTTTTCTGCTCTCTGATGAACCTGCTGGATCTGTCTGTTATTTCAGGGCCCTCAGGGAATTCGTGGAGCCACAGGAATGATGGGATCCAAGGGAGAGATGGTTAGTGTTGACAATATACAAAACACAGGGTGAACTCAATTGTAATTGTCAGTCTTTGAAGAAATATACCAATAATTAATACTTATATTATTCTTTGGCAGGGAGCTCGAGGTCCTGATGGAGATCCAGGTCCCCAGGGTGTTGCAGGGGCAACTGTAAGTTTGCCCCTCGATACAAATGCAGTCTGCAGCAAATGTGACATGTATGACTCGTATATGATTCAATGTTTTATTTCAGGGGGATCAAGGCCAGAGAGGCGTGATGGGCGAGCCTGGGCCTGGAGGTGAAACGGTTAGTGGACACCCCATCATCACGGACATAAAATAATAATCACTTGTTTGTGTGGCTATTATGAATGGATTAAATGATTTGTTGCTTTGTTCTTCAGGGTGTTCAGGGGCCAAGAGGAATCACAGGCCTTCCAGGTCCCAAAGGAGAGGCTGTGAGTGTTTGGTCAATGATGACGAATAATCCGATAACTGTCAGATGCATTGCCTGCAAACATTGCCTTTTATTTTCTTCCTATTTATCACCAGGGCCTACCAGGTGTGGACGGTCGTGAGGGTATCCCTGGGATGCCGGGAGCAAAGGTAAAGCACTAACTGTATTACTTGATAGCATTACTGTTATACTTTATTTTGTGATATTTTTGAAAATATAAACAAGACTTGGCTGGATTGCTGGTAGGAGCAGGAGTAGCTTCATTTTTTGCTCTGCCTGTTTCCCTGCAGGGAGGTATTGGGAAGCCAGGCGTTCCTGGAGAGGTTGGACTTCAGGGGCTTCCTGTGAGTATGACCTTTGACCCCAAACTGTCACGATTGGAATGCACCTGAGTACACTCCTCAGGAGCACTTTAAAGCAGAAATAGTCGTACACGCTGCAGTACAATACTCATCTCCACAAGCAGCAGTCAGGATAATGTTTAAGCTTCATGTATTTTATAATATATAATAAAGCTGACCTATTTTCTGTGGGTTTACCTTTCAGGCAAACAGCTACTAAGTTCCATCACATATTAATAATGATATCATATAATACAGTACAAACACAGCAGGCAGTGCTGTGAGATAGTCAGAACTGTCTTCTTCAGGCAGAAGTGTGAGAACAAAGTTTCTCCAGTCCTCTCATCTTTGATTTGTCTCTTGAAAGGCACTAATGAGGATCAGTTGGCAGGTTGTGGCAGCTTTGTGAAAGATTTTGCAGATGTAAAAGTTGTCACCTGTTTCAAATACAAAGAATACTTTTATTACCTGAAGCTTTTCGGGGTCAAAAGCACTAACAAATGTATTTTCATCCACTAAACCTGCCTTTATCCTCCAGTGTTTCTGACAGGGAGATACATTATATTTTAGAAATGACACTTGCTGCTAGAAATATTTCTCCTTTATTGGATTATCTTTTTTTAAAGTCGTTGTTGTATCTGAAGATATGTTCTCTGTTTTTAGGGTTTGCCTGGTGCACCTGGACCAAAAGGCCTTGGTGGCCCAAAGGTTGTCTGCTTGATCAATTGTTAAAAGTTTTTCTTTATCTCTAGAATTCATTGTTTTTTCTCTGAAATTGTTAAAATCTGATTGGCAGTTTGGTTGTTTCTCTACAGGGAGATGCAGGTGAGGGAGGCCTCCCTGGAACAATAGGATCTGCTGGCAAACCAGTAAGTATGAGCAGAACGTGTTGAAACACTGATGTTGTTTTTTATCACCTCTGTTGTGTCACTGTGCCATTTCATTTCATTGTCACACCACAGGGTGAGCGTGGAGAACAGGGAGAGGTGGGACCTGTTGGACCCATTGGCGAGCCTGTGAGTGTTTCAACTAGCTGGATTTCTGTTGTCTTTGTTTTGTTCCTAGTTAAACTTCTAACTTTACTTCTCTTTACTTTATTCTTATTTATTTTGCTTTCCACAGGGAGATGTAGGAGAGCAAGGCCCTGTAGGTCCAGCTGGCAAGCCAGGCGCCCGGGTAAGTTAAAAACACAAGAGCTGTAAAATGAAATGAAATTTAGATTTTAACTGATCCCTTTTGATTTGACAAATGCAGTTTTTTTTTTCTTTTTTTGAAAGTACATCCTTTAAAAATCACCAGCAACCAGTGTATATCCAAGAATCACTGGTAGTAATGAATAGTAAAATTGCTAGAGAATACATCCACAAGAAGAGGCATAAAAAAATAATTGCATCTTGCATTTTTGATATGTTAAAAGAAAGAATCTATAAAGAGGGAAACCTCATAGTCTGTAGTCCCGGCTGTTGTTTCAGTGGAATGTCTCAGAGAATAGACTGAGGCTGGATCTCACATGAGGTCTATTTTCACAGTAAGGGGAGACTAAGCAGCAGCCTGAAAGAGCTCTCTGTTCTCCTGGCATTCCTCAGACACTTGGTCAGCGATCAAAGGCAGAGTGGCACACACAAACATGCCTGAGAGAATAAGTAGAAATTCTAAGTTTTTGTTTTAAAGTTAATTATGAGAAAAGAGTGAGAATATGCTTTGATATGCAATGCATGATTTTTAACTGGTGTTTAAATTATGAGCAGTTTCAACACACCTTGGACTTTATGAAATAGCTTTAAAATAATGTTTTATTAGTCTACAGGCTGCTCGAGACATTTTAACCCTGCCTGTATGTTTTTACTCATCAGGTGTATGTGTATTTGTGTTACAGGGACCCAAAGGTGACCCCGGCCTCCCTGGTCTCCCTGGTCCTCCTGGTCTACCTGGAGTGAAAGGAGACAGGGTAAGAAAACAACACATTCCTATTAAAAAACATTTTTAGATTTAGGACTATTGTCTAAAAAAGCAAGACTGAGATCAGTGCTCAACAACAAACAGCTGATCAGCTCCCTCTAGTGTACATAAATCAAATATTCTGACCATCTGTATTCTGCAAGTCATCATGTAATGATCATTTAATGAGGTAACACATCGGTTTTGTTAATTACAGGGAGAACGTGGAGAAGCTGGACCCAAAGGAGAGCAGGTATGCCGTCCTGACGTTATATTAATTCTTTCTTAATAGCAAAATACGGCATTTAAATAACAAGTAGGTTTCTTTGCATAAATTATTTACAGACTGTGTTTTCATAGGGAGTACAAGGTGATGAAGGAAATCCTGGAGACAAAGGCGACGTTGTAAGTTTTTACATTAACAGTATTAATTTGACTTATTTTAACTGTTCAGTTTCATCAGAGTAAATTAGCAAGTGTTTCCCTCCTCTGTGTTTTATCAATGTGTCATAGGGTGAACCAGGAGAACTTGGAGCTAAAGGAGAGGTGAGTCCAAACACACTGTTTTAGCCGACTATCTCTACTGTGTCAAACTACTCAGAAAGGGCTACGTCTTTGTAATATTTATCCGACTTTAAACTTCTTTTCTGTCTAGACTGGTAACCCTGGTGAGCCTGGCAGAAGAGGTCCTGAGGGGAGTCGAGGGCAGCCTGGCATTGAAGGACCTCCTGGCACACCTGGACCGCGGGGCATGCAGGGGAACAGGGGCCCACCTGGAGTCAGAGGGACCCAGGGTCCTGCGGTAGGTCCAAGAGAAAACACTTACTTCAAAGCCAAAGATTAGAGAAGGTGTATGAGAATGAAAAAAGGGAGTAAAGAAACAAACCATATCAGCACCTTGACCAAGATTGTGACATACAGACAATAAAAAGATAAATAAAATAACAGAATCATCTCATGAAACCTGAGATTTGATCACAACTGAAATTTGGCCACAGTCTTCAGCTTTGATTTGTTCCTTCCAGTCAGTACTTTCTAATATGATGAAGTGTTTGTCTAGTTTCTGCATAGTCAGTGCATCCCTGACCGCGGGGTTAGTTGTTATATTCATATTAAAGCCACATAAATGGAAAATGACTATTTGCCCTTGCAAGCAAATTTTCCTTATATGCAGTATACAGTTTAACAACACATCCTGCAATTTGCACACCAGGCATTTTCTTGCATTTTCATGTTAAATCACAACTTTCAGTGCATCAGTTCCAGTGTATGTGTATAAGAACCTCACTATGTGCCAGCTTGTAAAAACAAAAGTTCCTCTCAAAAATTAGCCATGACAGTGTTTTTAGTTTTAAACCTGCTCTGGCACTTAAATCTGTCCAGTATTTTTGTATGTTGTATCACTTTGCAGTTCTGAATACTCTGTACTGTACAGGCATTTCTGCATGTTTTACATTTAAACAAGTTCACAGGTCTGCTCCTATTTACCTTATCTTACCAATGTCTTGTTAGTTAGGGTAAATTCTAATGAAAACATAAGGTACTCATTATTTGTAGTACTTCTTCTGTAACTCTACAGAACATATTTAAAGTTTCTCTCTGGATTAAACTCCTAAAAACTCATCTCAGTTTATCAAAGTTACATATTTACAAGATTTCCATGATAATAATCCCTTTTTGTCATATGCAACTCAACTATACTGTTACATTCCCTAAAATGTGCAGATCTATTAAATTCCTGCCTCTATCTCCACCAGCCCTGCCTACTTGCTGCAGCTCCAGCAAACCAGCTAACCTACAACTCTGCTCAAACTCTGTAAAAATTAATCTGTGCTACACAACAGCAAGTTTTTAGCAATTCAGCCATACATGTTTGAACTGAAAACTGATCCTGGAAAAGTTACACATTTAACTTTGGGAGTGTTATTGAAAGGGTGCAGTTTTGCAGTAGAAATGCTCAGTCATGGCACTGACTGCTTATTTCACTCATGATGCATCTTCCAGCATATTAAAACTCCACATGGGCATGTTAACAAGGTAAAAAGCAAACAAACAATTTACCAGAAGGAGTCTTAGAGACCATTGTTCTCTCTGGGATTAATAATTCTCCCTGCACACTTTGATCTTCATTATTTTGATGGCCTTCATAGATTTTTACTTGTGCAAATAAATTCTAACACACACAAATATTTGAAAACAGCAGGGAATACGGCAGGGTATAAAAACAAGATGTTTTGGAAACGTTGAGATTTTTAAGGTTTTGAACCCCCAAATGCTTCAGCAGATGTGAACTGAATCTCTGCTCTGGCATCCCTGTGGAGAAAGCATAGAAAAAGAATGTTTTCCTATCGAGATCAATAAAACACTAACTCAAATTCAGCACCCGTATTTTTGTGAGAAGAAACCATTGTATCTCCAAGATGTTAACTTCTCAAGAGGAGAAAAAGAAGGCGAAAGTAAGCTTCATTTTTAGCTTTACCACTGTGCACTTTTAGTTTATTACATGTATTTCATAAGCCAGTGAAAACTAAGATTTTCCACTCGAAGACAACCAAATAATCTTTCAATTAAAGCAAGTCAGTAAAATAGTCCTGTGGAGTCTTTATGTAAATGTTTCATACAGTGTTGTGAAATCTATTAAGCCATCTTTTTTCTTCCAGGGAAAAGAGCCGAGTGATCAGCACATCAAACAAGTTTGCATGCGAGTCATGCAAGGTAAGAAGAGATAGGCCTTTGACCCCATTTATCATTCCCTTGTGCCTCATTTCATCTCTTTAATATTTCCCAGAACGCCTCATTACACAACCACACATAGAGCCACCCCTCTATTGTCTCATTGATCTAGGCTGTTGCTGAATTCTCTGAAGTTCAGAAAAGGGAAGGTCTCATAACCAAAACATGAAAAAAGCTTCAGCCTTTGTTTATTTGATGGATGAAAGATTCTTTCTCGGAGCTTTAGAAATGTTTCACTGAAGCCACAGCCTCTGTTCTCTTCATTCTTTTGCTCTTACGTCTTCACAGCTCATCTCCTATTCTCATGACTTTTTTATACCAGATGTGCTGAAAAATTAATTTCACCTCCAGCAGACCTGCGCTCCTCTGCTCCAAGCAAAGAATCTGCCTGGAAAGGAAATCTTTTTTTTTCTTAAAAAAAAGAGCAATCAAGCACCCACTGCATAAATTTTCATCAGGAAAAAACTAGAAATTTAAGTGCAAAACACCATGTAGCAAGGAGCCACAGGAGATTAATATTACAGCCTTTGCACCATGAACATAAATTTTCAGTTACTGATTGCCTGAAGTAAAGAGTATTATCCCCATTTTTGCTCAATTTACAGATCTTTTATGTAAAATGCTTGAAAAACAGGATATGCTGGATGGATATTGTGACCACAGTTTTACCTCACTCAAGTTCATTGCTCAAGAGCTTCATTCTGAACTCAAATACAAGAGCTGTTGGACCATGTCTTCAATGAGAATTGCTTTGGGCTTTCAGAAACGAACCCTCTAATGCTCCGGCAGGATCCATTACAAAGTGTTATTTCTTAAAATGTCCCATAATAACTATCATCTACAGCTGTGGAGAAACAATCAGTGTCTTGGTAGCAGTTTAGCACCCAGTGATTCATCATCTTCTTTCTGTTGTGCTTCAACAGAACAGCTGGCTCAGTTAGCTGCTAGTTTAAGGAGGCCGGAGTCTGGCATAGCAGGTTTACCTGGAAAACCTGGACCCCCAGGACCTCCTGGACCTCCAGGAGATAATGGCTTCCCTGGGCAGGCTGGAGCAAGAGGCCTTCCAGGACTCAAAGGGCCCCCAGGCTTGTTAGGAGTGAAAGGACCCAAAGGTAATGAATATACTGTCAGTCTGTTCTGCTGAGGGAGATGTGAGAACAGACATTAAATGAAACAATGGTATGTCTGTCTCTGCTGTACAGAAATCATTGTATTATAAAATATGTGTTGCAGGTGAAATGGGAGACAGAGGGTCCAGAGGGCCCACTGTACGGGGACCTAAAGGTCAGCCAGGACCTCCTGGACTTCCTGGTGAGTATGCATGTTCTTCTATCTTAAAGAGTAAAGTCTATGTTAAATGCATAATGCATCATATCCACACTGAAATCTTTGGTAGTATTTGGTATTAGTCCTAATGAGGTCTGTGATTGAGGATAATATCCACACCATTTTTGTCTGGTTTAAAATGCATTTAAAGCCTATTTGAGGCTCGAGTCACAAAATATCAGCAGGAAATGTGTTCTGGTCTTTGTAGCATCTTTTCATCACTCCACAAGGAAACAGAGGAGGAGAGGAGTTTTAATACTAGAAAGACTTCACCTTAGATGATTTGGCCACTGCTCAAGCCTCATATTAGCCTTAGCTAACTAGTTTTTACACAGAATGAGGATTATGGATTTTATTCCCCATCACTTGCATAGAAAATGCATTTGAGAGGGATCTCTTGGAAGCCTGTATAATGCAACCAAAAGCGTTTCTATTGTAAATAAAGGAATGTGACTGCTGCATTAAGATAGACTTGAAAAATGTGAACATATGCTGCACTCTGAATCCAGCCACTAACTGCAATGAATTTTGTGATCACAGGGGAGCCAGGCAAACCTGGCTACGGTCAGGATGGTCGGGATGGGCAGAGGGGACCTCCTGGTGTTCCTGGACAGCCTGGCGTGCCTGGGCCTCCCGGTGCAGCTGGTCCTAATGGATACTGTGACCCATCAGCTTGCAACCTCCAGGCAGGGGCTGCCCACCAGTCTCTGGATGTGAAGGGACCAGCAGGGAACTAAGAGACACTCTGGCAGAGACAGAAAGACTGTTGGATTATCTCCCCTGAGCACACAACATTTTTCACACTTTCTTCCCAGGGGCTGTGGTTGGCGTGCTGCCTTTGATACATTAACCCCTAGTCTTGTGAGCATGTTTTGCGCCAGCCACATCTCCATCAGACGGAGCCAGCCTCTTTGAGTTGTAAAATCACACAAAACCTTGTTTTTTTATGAGCTGCAACAATCTAGCTTGTTCCATTGTGTTTTTCTACCTGAAAGATTTTTTTATATATCCAGGATTGTGCTCACATTTCTATGATGATATGAAATGACCAAAAATGTTTGTTTATCCCCACTCTCCTTGTACCTCTGCCTGAATTCTTCTATTTATGTTCTCCATTTATACTGTTTTCTTGAATAAAAGCTCTTATACTTTCTCACAGAACATCTCAAATAATCATCCAAAGCAAATCAGGGTCAGGATTTTACTTGTGCCTGTTACAGTTATTCTGTTGTGCTAATACACCAAAGGTAGCCCTGCTGAGACCCCTCTTTGCAATACAAAGGTATTTACATGTCTGACTGCCTTTCCAGTTCTAAATAAAAAGGAGAGGATGAAGATGTCATCAAGTCACACTGACTTTAGTGTATGTTGTAAATCTGTAAAAAAAAATGTTTGTTATGTAGCTAATTATATTTCCTACAAAACCACCTGATGTGAGATTGTGCCTCATTGTACAGAATGACAACAGAGTGCAGCTGTGCATACATGGGAATATATTTTACGGGTGATGAAAGTCCTCATTAATGTAACAAATGAATAAAACAACACACGCGGTGTTTAATTTATTCTGTATGCTGGTATCATTTTGTGATGATATATATAACGACGAGCTGTGTGCCTAAAATAAAAAACAAAAATATCCCAGGTGGCGAAACATTTGTTAGCTTTTCTGCACCTTTCCATCACATCACCTGATCTGCTTCAGCTGGCGGAGTTTGCTCAACTTTAGATGTTCAAATTCCCCTTTTCTTCTGAGCATTAAGGACACTTTTTATTGATGTGATGTGATCAAAAAGCTACAGAACAGCTACTAAATTAAATGCTGAGGTGAGAATATTTGCCTCAACTGCTGCGTGGAAGCTGATCACAGCTGATTAATAGGTTTCAGCCTGGTGTTATGCATGTCTTTGATTTGGCATTAATTAACATAAATGCATCATAAAGACACAGCTGTCATGGAGAACTTTGTGTTTTTTTCAGGTGATAACAGAAATTCTTAGGGGAGTTATTACTGTCAACACAAACTAAAAGTTCAACACATAGGAAACTGTAACTGTCAGCATGTGAATAAGATTTACTGTAAAAGAGCTGCAACCTAAGCTGTGTTTGTGCAGGAAATACAACACAACACAAGAAATAAAGCAGTGGATAACATTTATTGCACACGTGTAAGGCAAATGTCATGAATCAGTGTAGATAAAAGAAGAAGCTGCAAAGAAAAGTGTAAAATATAACCTCTGATACCTGGCAACCACAAACACACTAGACGGAGCATCACTGTCAACACTTCAGTGACGTCAACATCCAGGACTGCAATATGTGTGTTTTTAAAAACATACACATGAGGTTTTCAATTGCATTTTCAGTAAAAAGGCAACAGTTGTTTTGATTTCTTTTTCTTCTTTCTTCGAGATATCTAATCATAAAGACATGTGGTGAACCAAGACTGAGGTAGATATTCGACGAAACAAAAGGCTTTCGGAAACAGAACATTAAAGTCACTCTGCAGGACAGGAGAGACAGAGGAGAGCAGTTTCGGTGAGAGCAGCAGGCAGACATTTTTAATCCGAGGGACCATGCTGAGGCTGATCCATATTCCCTCTCGTTACAAGCTTACTTACAAGATTAGATTAAATAAGTGGCAACAAGATCAACTTACATTACAGTAGAAAAAAAAACAACAACAATGAAATATGTGAATGGATGAAAGTGGTGTTATTGTTTTGACAAGCCCGACTTGAGATGGATAACAGCATTTCCAAAAGGATGCCTCAACCGACAACAACTGCGTCCTTTGTGTTTGCTATCATTGCACATTTTCCACTTAGAATAAATGGATTTTAACTTCGGAGCGATGTAAAATGGCTCCAAATTTCTAGTGAAGTGAGCTG
This sequence comes from Dascyllus trimaculatus, assembly GCA_024666655.1. Taxonomy (NCBI): domain Eukaryota; kingdom Metazoa; phylum Chordata; class Actinopteri; family Pomacentridae; genus Dascyllus; species Dascyllus trimaculatus. The sequence continues at coordinate 20,985,180 of CM045464.1, read as the reverse complement.
TGACATCAGCAGCCATTTTGTGTCCCCCCTACTTATCATACTGTTAAGCTAAATTGAAGTCACAAACTGCTGCACATTAATATCAATTCGAGCTAAACTCGACGTACGCAGGGAGTCGCTCTCATCACTGCACCGCAAAAAAAAAAAGTTTAGATCACATTAATTTGCTGATGCAGTCTTATGTGAATCTCGTCAAGGTCAGCGTTATTGTCTCTGATGGGAACCCATTAAACCAAATATGAAAATTAGTGTGATGAAAGGACAGAAGCCAGTAGAAGGAGGGGATTTTATGTGGCCTATAAACCAAAGAAAGATTGTTTTCCATTCACAGTACAAGCAATCTGAAAATAAATGCATGTCCAGCAGGGGGCTCTTTCAACTCACAAATGAAGTCAGTGGCATGCGTTTGATTCAATACCCATCTAAAATTAGACCAACTCACACTGATAGAATTTAGCAGAGATAAAACCAAGCTGACGTGCTCAGAAAAATGAAATAAATATATAAAAAAATAAATTCTGTAGCTTCTCAGAGGGTGAGTTATATGTGTACGCGAAGCATGACGGCTATGATGTAAGACATGAAGTACAAAGTATAAAAAGGGTCAAACAGATCTTAAAAAGAAGAAATGCAGATCGAACAGAGTTCTTAATGTCACAAAATTTCAGATACACCCACAGAACCTTTCAAACATTAATCACAGCAGGACTCTTTAAAGTAAAATTAAAGCCTTTGAGTCAGATTCTCATTAAACAGAGCTCAAACTGAAAACTTGAGAACAGTCATAGAGACTACAGGCCAATTATCGTTTTCTCCTGAATAAAAAAAGTTCATTGTTGGTATGATTATAAAGGTCACGCAATTTTTTGAATGAACAAACTAGAAAACTTTTCAAGCAGGGAATTAATTTCAATATAAAGTTTGAATGCTGGGCGCTTTAGTCGTCCTGTAAATTTGCAGCATCCTTGAAAAGTGACACTGAGTAGTTTGAGTTAATGAGATCACGCGTTCATCTTCTGTGCATAAGATGTATTATATTCTCTATTTAGATAAAACTGACTCAAAAGCTTCAGAAATTAGTTGAGAACAGTTAAATCACTCGGGCTAATAAATAAATCAAATCTCCAGTCGTTAAACAATCCCCAAACCCAACAGCACATAGTGACACACAGTGTTGGTCAGTGAGTGAAAAGCCAGGCTTGTAGACCATGATACGGTTAAAAGAAACAACAAGAGGCTTCAAGTACATTTATGAGTATTTCACCAAAATAAAAACATCTGTCAGTTGCAGTGTAGTAGTCCGATTTCCTTTTTGTCACTGAAAATCAAAAATATACATATAAACCAGAGGAATCATCATACACAACACCATGTAAACAATATATATAGTAATAATCATGTCAAACAATCGCAGCGATGTATGATTGATAACATAACTGAGAACCTTATTGCGCCATTACAATGACAACTTGCTTATGAAATTATATTGTCAGGTCCCGTAACAAGCCCCATTAGTCAGGAAATGAGAAAAAAAAAAAAAAAGTACACAACCAGTTACTTACAGATTAAACCAACAGTAAAGGTAAATGAGGGGTCACGTCACACTCGCTGAACATAAATGTCATTTAAAGTACATTCTTTTCATGTGGAGAAATCTGCCCTTGATGTTTGCGTCTTTACAATTAGCTTCAGACAAACGGCATCAACGAGTTGTTTGTGGGTTACAAAAGCTTTGGCAAACCTCACTGGTGAGTGCTCAGAACCGGCACAGGACTTAGGGAAAAATGGGAAGCCATCCCTACCAGTGACTGCATACTGCATGATCTTTTCAAAAATGATTATCGCACACAATACGTCATGTAGTGACAATTTCAAGAAACAAAAACTCTTTCGGGATTATGAGCAATCCAGAAATGTGTTAATCCACTTTCTAGTAATAATATTACAGATTATTCATGCTACATTTAGTACAATTATTAGTACCATCTTTGAAATACATTCTTGAAGAACACACTTAAAATAAATAATTTCTGTATCAGACACATTGGCTGCACTTTGGTTGCATAAGGAGTTTCAAACAAATCTGTTATTTTCTCACACCTACACATAAAATAAGTACATTCAGTCTGCTAATCTCTTTCTTGCTCTATCTTTCGCACACACACAAGCGCACGCCAACTCACACACGGAAACATGAGATGTACCTTCTGCCAGCACGATGGCTTATCTGAATAAGAACAGAAGAGTGCATAGACATGCCCATTAAAGAGGCAAAACAAATAATTAAGATTGTGTTTTTCAGGCAGGACTGAAGTTGACGAAACAAAGTCATTTCATGGTCTTGAAAGGCATATTGAGAGTTGACAAGGAATGCATTACATCACAGTAGGGGACAAGAAAACAAGAAATAACTTAAAAAGTACAGCACTGCAAAAAGGTTTTCTGTTGCATTCAAAACAAGCCCCAACAGCAATTCCCCCGAAAAACAAAACCCAGGCGGCTTCCAAATGTTATTGTAAAGTGGACAAAAAGGGGGTCAGTTGTGAGTCTGACCGATAAATCAGAGCCGAGGAAGCCTGTCAGATACAGCGAGGCCGTCCTTTTCCGGCTCTAGAGCTCAAGAGCTGGATGGCCGCCTTCGAACCACCCCGAACCGCCCTGCTGGGTTTTATAGGGATGGAAGGAGACAGTCACTGGGGTCACACGTCCCAGGAGGTCCACGGGGCCCAGGAGAGCCAGGAGGGCCTTGAGAAGTGATCCCAGGAGGGCCTTGACAGAGAATTAGATAACATTAATTCATGCACAAGGCTGCATTTTATCATCACTCAGAAGAGCTTTCCATTAGTGATAAAACTTTGGCACGGGCTCCCTCACACAAACGCACAGAGTCATACACAATCAGATTATGCAGACTGACAGTACAGAACTTAAAAAAAAGACAGTGGTGGAAAGATGTATTCAAAACTTTTGTAAAAGTCTGACAAAAATGTACAGTCATATATGAGTGGTTTAACTCCCAAAGAGTACAGTATGTAACCACTCCAGATATTTCTACTTCAGCGACACTGATATTTCATGTTCCTATTGGCTGATAGAAGCTTACTGCAGATATATCGCTATCAGTGTCGACTTCAGCGGACCAAGAAACTAGTGGACTAAGAAAAAGAAAAGCGAATCTAAGGATCCGTATCAAGATTGTTTGTTTAGGATATGTATTCATGTAAAAAAAAAAAAGTAGAAAAGACAGCTGTGGCAAGTGTCCTTAGTCAAGACACTCTACCTGGAAAGTTTCTCCCAAAGTTGGCTCTGCCACTAGTGGTGTGAGTGAATAAAAAACACTGTAAAACACTTACATACGTTGTTTCTGGACCAAAAAAAAAAAAAAAAAATCAATATCAGCATTGAAAATCCAGTATTAGCCAGGCTATGATTCCTTCTAAAAGGCATTTTTTAAAAAAAAAAAGCACAAGTGACTAAATTCTTTATTTAGTTGATTAACCGACGAATTTATCAACAGAAATCTAATTAACAGTTTAGATGTGTGTCACTTCAAGTCCTCAAAGTGCAAAGGTTTGCTGCTTTTCTGTGTTTTTATCATTTCAAACTGAACTATCTAGGCTGTCGAAACTTATACAGTGCATATTTTCCACTTTTTCCCTCCGACATTTCACTGACTGTACGATTAATTTAAAAAAAAAACTTGGCAGGCTAATTAAAAAAATGAAAATCATTGTGAGTTGCGGCCCTTACAGCGTTATCATTTTAGAACATGTTGTTGTTTAAATTAATAATTTAAAGCTATCTGTAATTAAGATGAAATTAGCTCTTCAATTTTTCACTCGACAAATGGGAACAGCTTCTCTGATGTAACAGTGGAAATGCAGTCAACATCAATCAAACAGTATATACTTTAAATGGTGTTATTTTCTTCCCGGGCATGTGTGGGCTATCTCCAACAGTCCACAGACATGCATGTTAGGTTAACTGGTTCACCTAAATTAACTGTAAGTCTGAATGCGAGTGTGCAAGGATTTTTTAGCCTCTTTGTGGCCTACGATGAACTGGTGAGCTGTTCGGGTTCTACCAAGTCTCTTTCCCTGCCAGCTGGGATAAGCTCCAGCCCTTGGTGATACTCTAGAAGATAAGAGAGGTATAGCTAATGGATGGATCGATGATTAAATACAGCAATATGGAAAAGCATGTGCTGTGAAGTGTATTCATTCTCCAACTAATGAACTCTTCAGTGTCATCGTAAAAATGAGAACAGAGAGCAAAAGTACATTTCTCTTATATGGTGAGGTCACTGTGCTAGATGAGACATTCATGTTACTTAGCAACAGCTTGCTGAAGTAGGAAAGCGGTCCACACTGCTTCGTGGTCTCTCTATACTATACTGTTCATATGACAACAAAAACAGCACCAGCTGATAATATGTTGATTCAAATGGATCTCAATAAACCTCCACTGCAGTCATGCCACAGGAGTGTCCATCACACCAGTCAGACCGGTCACAGCCCGATGGAGCCCTGCCTCCTCTACAGTTTGTACAAAGGGAATTGCAGGTATTGCCTTGTCCTTTACCTCCCAGTGAAAACACAACTTGCCCTTTACATCACATCCATCTCTTGCTTAACTGCTCACACACAAACTGTCCACAGTGCTGCTGGCGGTGTGTGCCGACGATACCGGTGGAAAAGTGCACAGAGGGACAATCATCATCTTTTCTAGTTTGTTAAATCTGTGTGTCCACGCAGCGAGTTTATGGGTATTTACAGCTGCCAGCTTAACTAGCTATATCACAGAGCCCATTGCACTACAGGTAGGAATGACTTAACAGCAGCGCTTTCACATCTAATTACCATCAGAAACCATCAGGATACAAACAGGTAAGACAGCAAATGGACACTGTGGTCACTTTCACTTAAATTGCTGTACCAGCATCACTGATGTGGAGCCCGCCGCAAGGATTTTCATATTTTAATATTAAAACTGATAAGACTGAGTTGTGCAAATCTGCTGTATGTGACTCACACATTCCAGTCTCATGAGTCTAAGGGGATCTTGTTCTGCAGTGCAAGGATACGAGCTATCCTTCATTATGATGGCCAAGTGGCAGAAGTATTAGTCGGTAAAAATATTCTCCTGTTGTACAGGGACTTGTAAATCTAAGCGCTCAGGGGAAACCAGAGCAGTGGGGCAGCACACTCATAGCAGTTTGTTCAAGTACTTTCCAACTCTTTCCAAGATGTGACGACAGCTTAAGGCTAACCCCCACCAGTTGTGCCGCAGGTGCTTCCTATAACTGCGCACCTCTAGAGATGATGTCTTCCAACAGCTGCGATCTATCCTCTCTGGAGGAGCTATAGCCAAGTTCCCTTTGCCCTAAACATGCATTATGCACACACACAGATAGAAAGAGTGACTTTAGGTTCAGTGATAAACTCCCACTGTTACAGGCTGGAAGTCAGTAAAGTAATCCCGCTTCTCATTTTCCATCAGGATGTGGGGAGTTATTTTTTCGTTTTGAAGGAGCAGGGGACATGCTGACATCTTGGGTTGTGCTCCTTTGTTGAGGATAACACCAAGCAGGGATTTTAATTTGCAGAGCGAACGTCATTTTCCATCACCACAGAATTTTGTCCTCTATTGGGGTCCCATTTATGTCACAGCAGCTGCAGGTTTTTAGAAAACATAATGCAATCGGGGAGCTGTGTTTATCTCTAACATGCTGAGATATCAAATGAAGGCTGAAATAGAAATTCAGGTTTGTGACTTGACACAACCCCGGAATACTTCCCTCTTTTCAACGGTCTGGTAAGAAAATGCGATGAATAGTGGAAGATGCAGAGGAGGACGCAGTAGCCTGGTCATTCTGTGACAAATATGGTATAAATGAAGCATTAGTAGTTCGACTGCCAGAATTGCTCTTACGCCACACATTAGCCACAACATTAAAACCCCCTGCCTCATACTATGTTGGTCACCCTTAATGTGGCCAAAACAGCTCTGATTCCTGGAGACATGGACTCCACAAGACCTCTGAAGGTGTCTTGGTGTCAAAACATTGCCAGCAGATCCCCTAAGTCCTGTAAGTTGTGAGGTGGGGCCTCCATGGACTGGACTTGTTTTCCCAGCACAGCCCACGGATGCTTGATCGGATTCACATCTGGGGAATTTGGAGGCCAAGTCAACACCTTGAACTCATTGCCATGTTCAAACTGTGAGCGATTTTAGCAGCGTGACAGGGTGCATTAATTCAGAGGCCACTGCCAACAGGGAAAACCTTTGCTATAATGCAGTAATGTTTAGGTAGGCGGTATGTATCAAAGTAACATCCACATGAATGTCAGGATCCAAGGTCCCCCTGCAGAACACTGCCTAGAGCATTATGCCGCCTTCTTTCCATGGTGCATCCTGCTGCCATTTGTTACCCTGTTGCCTGGCTGTCCAAATCCTGTAAAATAAAAAGCCACTTTTTTTGATTGCTCCATGGTGCAGTTCTGAGGCTCTAGTGTCCACTGTAGTACAAGGGTTAGTATGGGCACTCTGACAGCCTGCTGTCAGCCACACGGGTCAGCCTTTGCTTCCCATACACATCAGCCAGTCTTGGTTCATCAGCTATCTTGGACCATTTTTGATAGGTACTAACCACTACATACCAGGAACAACCCAGTAAGACCTGCTGCTTTGGAGATGCTCTGATCCAGTCTTGCCATCATCATTTGACTCTCTGAACCTTACATTTGGACATTTTTCTTGCTTCCATCACACCAACTTTAAGAACTGATTGCTCACTTGCTCCCTAATATATCCCATCCCTTTACACTTTAACAAGATAATCAATGTCATTCACTTCACCACTCAGTGGTTTTAATGTTCTGGCTGATCAGTGTGTAATGGCAAAATTAGTGTATTCCTTTCCATTTTACTGGTCTAATGGTTATCGGAAATCTCTGCCTTTGTTACACCTGACCACTTCATGCAATACACGGTGATGGCATTTGGTATGAGGAATGCACCGGCGACTTTCCAACGATTAATGCAGAACGTGCTAGGAGATGTACCAAAATGTAAAGTGTATCTTGATGATGTGGTGGTATACTCAAATGAATGGAGCAGTCATGTCTCCACTCTGAAGTTGGTGTTTCAGCGGCTTGCTTGGATGGTGGATGGTTACTGAAGGCATGTGTAACTTGTGTAGTCTGTAGAGTGGACCCACTGGAGGTGTTTGTTCTTATGGGGGAAGGCGTTACGGCCCTTAGGGCTGGGTATTTGTGCCATAGGTTGTGTGGATATTTTTTCTTCTATGGTTGTCTGTCATTTCAGGTCACGCTCAGTAGGAGTGTCCTCTCAGCAATTAACCGGGAGCTTAAAGACAGGCCATCTTGATCATCGGGGCCAGTGGGCCAGATCGGCAGCTACAGAGCTGTGTGATGTCTCGTTGTTTGTGTGACCCGCCATAAAATGCCAAGTGTAGTGTGTGTGACAACTTTGGATCGGCTTCCTATTGTTGTGAAGCTCGTTTTTGGTTGAGCGTAGTTTTTTCTTTTTGTGTTGTTGTTGTTGAGATTAAATCACTCATTTGGAATACAACCTGTTCTTCTCTGTTTGTTCACATTTCTTGTTACTCCCCTCATCCTTGTTAGGCCCATGGGGACGTAACAAGTGGTTAAAGGTGGAGTCTGTGATTCTGAATGTTTGACCTACCTGGTTAGATAGTTAACATGTGGCAGATTTAGCGTCTCTCTGGCCATGGCAGAACACATTACATCAAACTAATTAAATTAAATTAGGATGCCTCTGATGTTCTTACCTGGTGGGCCCATGGGTCCTGGATCTCCTGGTAACCCATACCCAAGCTGGCCTCTTTCTCCTTTCTGACCTCTGTATCCTGAAGACACACAAAACACTCTGGCTGAGAACAAATACTGCAGAGGTGAAACAGGAAGCAGAACTGTGTGGTGTCACGTTCACAGCATGTAGGAGAGTTAGTAAGGTTAGTACAAATGCCATAACATGTAAAAATCTGAGGAATGTCAAGATGAGAACATACTTGTGCAACCTTTATATTTGTCCAGGGACTCATACAGAACAGCTTCTTGATGATATAAATATCACCAGTATGACAACAATGTCAGGCATCAAGTATGCACTTATTTCGAGGGAAGCAGCTTTAGTACGTGATGTAGGAATAGACTACTCTTGATTCCTAGTTTCAGTCCCAAACCTTTGAATAATAAAAGACGTACTGACATTCTGTCAGAATAGAAATCATCAAACATGCCATCTGTATGTTAGTGTTTGAAGCAGGAGGCATCGTGGACTTGTACAGCTTTCTGTCAACAACAGGGCCACAAGCACAGATCTTTGAAGATTTCAAAACAGACTGAAGAGGTTTTTTTCAATCAGAGTTCAGATATGTGGGTCACTAAAGGCATTCGGGGAGTGAAAAAGATCGGCCTAATCAAAGGTGGACTCTAGAGAAAGGTCGATTGTATGGAAAAAAACAGATGCACAAAACAATCAGAGCTATTCATGACAGCTCGACTCTGATGCTGGTGTTAAAATTCTGTTCAGTCTTTTCAATGATGGAAACTGACTGCAGCATGATTACCTCGAAGAAAATAACAGGCAGTGATGAACACGAGCACATGCTTAGTCTGACAAAAAAAAAAAGACTGACACGTCGTATCAAAGAAAAATCAAAGCATTCGCACTAAAATTCAAGTCACCAGGCAATTTGTTGCTTATAATAAAATTATGCACACAATCACAGTATTTACAGTATTTTTCACTACATGCAAAGCTGGTAGGTCTTTACAGTTCAAAACAGCAGCATACCAAGTAAGAGTTTGAGGGGCTGGAAAAATATTTCCCCATGAGGCACTTAGAGTAATGGAGTCTCACAACCAGCGCTTGCATGGAGTGCATCAGAAACATTGACAGGAGTATCAAGCATTGCACTGCCTGGCCCAAAGGGGAAACGCTTCAACGCTTACATGTCAGACAAAATCTCAGAAAAAAGGCTTATGAATGCTCCAAAACTGAATCTGAAAGAGAGAGGGACTATCCACACATTGCCACAATAATGAGACTTCTTTCAGCACTCACAGAGCCTGGGGCATTCATTCAGGGAGGAGACATTCCATGGAGAAAAGTGCACTGTACCTTAAGCGGAAAAAAAATACTGAATAGCACAAAGGGCAATAAGCTTGGGTGGCACGCTGGATTGGTGCACTCTGATAAATTGAAAATGCCACACGGCGTACTTGGTTGAAAACAAATTGTTTCTGGGGGCACTAATGGACAAAGTACGTTAAAAAATAAAAAATAAAAAATTGCCAAAGAGCGGTTTTTCATGCTTGATTGATAGGATCGTAGCGCTGCACCTGTTGTGCACCGCTGTAAACATTATCAGCAGCAACATCTACGTATTCATGCTAGGCCTTATAAACAAACAAGCAAACAAAACAACAAACAACAAAACCTTTCTTTGGGCAGCTGCTCCATCAAATATTCTGGGGTATTTTACTGAGCAGAAAAGAAGAGCTCTAAAACAGATTTTCCAGTCTAATGTATTAGAAGACACTTGGTTTAAGTCAAATATGTAATAAATATACAGAGTACACTGAAATACAAAATTAAAAATGAATGCCAAAACATCAAAATGTAGAATTTATGAAATATGCACGGAAACACATTGACTTACATCAGAGAGAAATTTCATTAGGATCTAAGAAGTAAAAGATGAATAGAATGATAAACGAGCACTCAGTTACAACAAAAGAGGAAATAAAAGAAATGATGCTCTTCAGCTTGTGTCCTCATGGGCATTCTCCAACAGCTTGAGACTCTCACCCATGTGAAATCAAACCACAAGGAACAAAAAAAAGACTGCAAATTCAACAAAGGGGTTATTTTTCTCCATAAACAATTCATTCTGGCATACTGGAGAAGAAGTCAAATTGGATATTCCAGAGGAGCACAGTCTCCAGCAGAGGATGACGAGAAATAATGAGGAAATATTACCCCAAACTCTCTCACCAGCTGAGTGGAGGCACAAGTCAACAAAGAAAAAATTAAGAAGTTGTTGAATTTTTGATTTATCAAGGGAAATAAGTTTCCTCTTTATTTTTCAATAAATATTTATTGCAAAGCTGCATTAAGAATCACCTATAAAACACTCTTTTGAAGCATTAAAAAAATAAAACAGGCAAAACAAAATCCAAGACATGTGTAATGCAAATAGCATTAACACAGCACAAATATTTAAACTTGAGTAGTTGCCTATACTTCAGCTACATTATTCATGAATGAAAGCAGCATTTTATATCATAGCAGTGGGGTGAAATGTAAATGGTCTTGAATAATGTGAGGTAGATACAAAGCTCAAAGAGAAAGGCCAATGCAGTGGTGCTTTGATGTGCACCAACACATAAAACACTCCTTCTCTTCAAAAGTTAAGATACCATAGTTCTGCTGCGGACACATTACAAATCTAAGCAAGTCTGAGGTACAAAGCCTGACCAGCAAACCATTAGTGTTGTATGAGCAGTCAGAGAGTTGTATTAGTTTGATAAAGAATGTCCACCCTCTTTCCTGACTACGCTCCTTTTGTATTTTAGAGGCTTTCTTTCCCGGAGTGAGGTATCAATACTGGGGCTCTTTCCTGTCCACATTGATAACACTTTCTCTTATTCACAGCCAATTCTTCGTTTGTCTTCATATTTCCCAGAGAGCCGCTGTGCACCACACTCCTGGCCTTTCCTCTGCTTCCCGCCCCTCAGTCTGCATTGATATATGGGTCTATGCAAGAGAAAAATACCCATGAATCCGTACAAAAATGTAAGAGTCAGCCTGACCCCAAATCCAGCCAATCTCCAGTATTTTATATCAACTCTTTACAAAACAAGAAACATATTGACTGAGTTGTTGATGTGAGATGTCAACCTACAGCCTGCATTTCACAGGTATATTTTAAGCACCAATGAAGCATACATATATGACATGTGTACATACATAGATAAACATTCAGGTAAATCAGACAACAAAAGGTTAATCGTGTTTCACCAACAGTTTGGAGCAATTAAATGTTAAGAGCATTGCTTCTTGTTGATATTGTGGTGGTGTTAACATCCAGCAGTTTCGCCTGCCACCCTGAGCTCCTACCTTGAGGACCAGGAGGTCCAGGCTCTCCTGGTGTTCCTGGTAATCCATCCTTTCCAGGCGGTCCTGGGGGCCCTTGAACATTGGAAGCTAAAATGCCTGCAGGTGTCTTCTGCAGCATGCCAGTGTTCGATAGTTTCTCTACAAGGCAAGAACGAAAAAAAATCATGGAAAATGCTTTGAGGTAACACAAGGCAAGAAAAATAAAGACAAAAAAAACAAACAAACACGTAAACTAAAATTGGAACGATTTGTACCTTCAAAAATCCTCAATACTTCATTTCGAATAAACATTCTGAGTTCCTCTGTGAAGCCGGGATCGCCCTGTGTGTGGAGAGAATGAGACAGTATTCACTGAAGCATTTTAACACCAAAAAGACAGAAAATGCAATTAAGAAACAACAGCTACTGAACCTTTGTTCACAGCTAACTGGCAGCAGAGTAGATGCAGTAAAGAGGATAGTTATCATAGCATGAAGATTAAGTGGATACCTGTCATGTGTCTCATATCAAAAACTTCTTCTCAACAGCTTGATGAAACCATACATGTTATCTCACCTTGCTTTGCATGTAAAATCTGCATTCAAACTCAGCTAGAAAATAAACAGATTGCATCTGGAAATAATAAAACTGATATTATAACTCTGTAAATCTGTGTTGCCTCATGTCCAATTCTGTGCTGAAGAGGAACGAGCTTCTCATGCCAGCTCTGCATAACACTATATGGCTAAACAAATAGAGGAAATACAAAGATAAAATGTGCACATATCCAATCCATACTCACAAATAACATGCCAGCATACTTTATATAGTCATGTGAACCTTTTTGAACTGCACTGCTCGAGCTTCCCAAGGTTGCACTAGGAAATATGGCAAACAATAGTAGCCTTGGACCTTGAATTTTTGCATTCAAAACAATGTTTCATCTCGGCGAGTGTTATATAACCGTTGTGGCTGTGTACAGTAAGTGTAAAATGTCTGTGACAGATGGAGGTGTTTTCACTGCTCTGCAGAGCTCTAGGCACGCCCACATATCTCTGTCTTTCTTTCTGTTTCCGTCTCTCTCCCTCTCTGACCTTCTGTTGCGCCTAGATGATCAGGAGTGGGAAGCATTGAGCAGAAAGAGAACAGCGAGCTCCCTTGCACAGCCTTGTTTGATGTTTCATGCAGAAAGCTGTAGCTGCACCATTTTCCATACAGGGAATGAGAACTGAACTAGTTACACAAGCTGAGGAAGCGAGTTCGATGATTGGGGTTTCAATTATCAGGGAGGATAGTGTTGTTTTACTCTGAGGTATCTATAAATTTACAACTTACCAGGAGGTTAACGCTCCCCAACTGTCCTGGAGGGCCAGGATCGCCTTTAACACCTGGTGGACCGATTGGTCCGATTGTACCAGGATCTCCTATGCGACCCCTCTCGCCTTGAACACCTCTTTCGCCAGGAATCCCTGGATCACCCTGAAGCAAAGACACCCATAAATACTGCATATCTCAGCTCCACATGGTACAGAAAGACTAAACTGTGCTTTAGTTCCGTATAACAATCAAAGCTACCTTCCCTAGCTAGCATAAGGCTGCATCAATGTCAGTGTAATTTTCATGCGTAACTGTGTCACCTAATGTGTTCTGCACAAAGACCCATTTCTCTTTGTGTGTCCAGTCAGTCACCTGTCCTGGGGTTCTGTAGCTAACTACAAAGCTAAAAGCCTCATTTTGTATCCTCTATTACCCGCCTTTGCAATAGATTACTGCATAAGTGTGACAGAGCTCTTGCAAACACAATAGAAAACTGCACTGAGTGTTAAATGCCTTTATCTAGCGCTTATGTGCTCGTGGGGATTAGTCACATTTATGCTGAAGTAAAAGACTTTCATTACAATTCAGTGTAAAACATTTTTTTTTAAATTAGAGTTTGAAACATGAAAAACAAAACAGGAACGATGCTACTTACACGTTCTCCTTTGGATCCTCTGTCCCCCGGTCTACCTGTAGCTCCCTTGGATGAAAAAAGAGAACACGTATTTTAAGTCTTTGTTGCTGAGGAAAAAGGTAAAGGATTAATGTCTGAATAACAACAAAACGAAATTATTCTGACCTGAAGCCTTTCACTTGCTACACACAAAGCACTGATGTTCAGTAACATGCAGGGACACACACTACACTACACTGTTCGTCTAACCTGTTCGTATGAAGCACAGATTTCAGTTAAATTCAACATATTTGATCTAATATTTGCAAGAGATTGTTCTGTTGCCTGAAGACAAAAAACTGCGAGCATCCTTTTTTCTGAATTACTTGACTTTGAAGAATGTACACTTTTCAGATGACTGTGCATTGATTGCCTTTACTCAGCTCAGTATTGCTTGTATAATATCTCCCCGTATAGCGTTTCACCTTCTGCAATGTCATGGCTCCTCTGCATCACTCCTGCTTTGTTTGACAAACGCCTGCCTTCCCACCAGCTGTCTCTACTGTACAGAGGATGCAGGAGAAAATACCTGTCTCTGGCTTCATGTCACAACATCTTGTGTCTTCCTATCCCTCCCTGTCACTCTTCATTGCTTCCCTTTACTCCACTCACAGCAATACCTCTGGGAGCATCTTTGTATCAATTTCCTGCTGGATTACAGGAGCCATGCAAAAGACAATCTGGCATGATGTGGTTTTAAAGCGGGCATTGCTTTGTGATGCTGTTCTCCCCTGCCTGCTTTAATCTGCAGTACTCTGTATTCCCCACTGCCTGATGGGAGGCTTAAATCTATCATCTTGCCCACTGAAATGTGCTTCCCTGAGCATTACATTAAACCTCAAAGCAGTGTGCAAGAAATCTGCGTAGACGACCAACGCTACCTGCTAGATGGCACTGTTGCCCCACCGAAAAGTGAGGCTCTGTGTAGAAAGGCTATGTGCAATGCTGAGGTTATGGTGGAAGAATATTAACTATTAATAACAGAGAGAAAAAACAAAGTGTTGGGGCTGTCATTAAAGTGTAAGGTAAAAAAAATATTGTAAATCTGAGCAAAACAGTAATAATCATAGTCCATCTAGTTTGCGTATTAGATCATGTAATGTGTTGGGAATGACCATTCAAGCAGATCTGCTCTGCATCCAGTGAGGCCATTCTGTGTGATTATGTAGTAAATAGTGTATAATATATATGTTCAGTCACCTAAAAGCAGACTTTTCTGCAGTATTTATTTAAATTTTAGCCAGGTTCATCAGGCAGGAAAATGCATATTTAATTCAAAGTGTCTACTGCCCTCTATTACAAACATTTTATCATTGCCTGAAAGCATTAACTGTATAATTAGGGTAAAAAGACTAAAAGTCAACAAAGCCTTAAATCTGCAGGATTCCATTTAGTTTTTATCGTTAAGATCTCAAATATGCAAATAGGTTTAATGCAGTCAGCATGCTGTAGCTTGAGGGGGGATAAAAATCTGCTGTGCCATCTTTCTGTAGCTTGGCTGATGTAAAGCACTTTCTATAAGGGGATTTGCAACATGTTCGCACAACTCACCATGTATCCAGGAGTTCCATCTTTTCCAGGTCTGCCCTGCTCAAGGAGCGCAACACAAACAAAGACATTTTGTATCAGCTCCCACCTTCGATTGGATCAGCACTGTTGCACTCCTAGTAATCTCCACAGTTAATGAGATATCTCAACCAAGGGATAATGATCCTGATTGCTGTGCGAACACTGTTCCATTGTGCACTTACAGGGAAAATTACAGAAGCCATCTCTGATGGTAATTATGTAGAGGAATGTAATCATCTGCAGGACAAGCCGTATCTAACATACGTATTTTATCCATATTGTCCTTGAATCATGTTCTTATTTTTCCCACACACAATGATGGTGAAGCAACCATGGGTCTGCTAATGTACAAGAGCAGCATGGTATTCAAAGCCCTATTGTAGCACGGGCATTATTGGAAGGTGCTTTGGCAACATCTAGTAGTGATTATAAAAGGAAGAGCGACAGAATTCATGTAACATCCTTACAGCAACACCTTGGGGTCCC
The DNA here is from genome assembly GCA_024666655.1 of Dascyllus trimaculatus. NCBI lineage: Eukaryota > Metazoa > Chordata > Actinopteri > Pomacentridae > Dascyllus > Dascyllus trimaculatus. The sequence goes on along the minus strand of CM045464.1, from coordinate 20,969,987 downwards.
TCGGGCCCTGGGAATCCTGTCTCTCCGAGCGGCCCCCTCTCACCCTGTCAGAGAACAGAGACAGCCAATGTGTCAGTCGGGAGTGACAAAGGAATGACGCGTGGATTGACAGCTCAAAGAGAGTTAGAGGCTGCGGCTCACCGGCTCTCCTGGGATCCCTGGCTCTCCACGAGTGCCGGGCTTCCCCTGTCAATCACAAACATGGGAAGAGAACAGACCTTGTTTGACAGGTCCTCAATAGTGTCATATCTACAGCACCTTTGCAGCCTCCCCTTTATAATATAGCCACCAGTCCCCTATATCTGCACAGAGAATCCATTCAACAGACTATGGCTCTATAGAGTTCTTAAATGAACTAGTGTAATGGAGTTGTAGTGCACAGGGACTTATGTTCTGAAAGCTGCTATACTGTATACTTAACAAAACATGATTGACTTGTTGCCAGCAGCAGACTGAAACAACACAGATGATTGATCAAGCAGAAGCATGAGCTAAATTAATCGAAAGAAAAAAAAAACCTTACTTACTGGAGGACCTGTTATCCCAGGTGGACCAGGCAAACCAATATCACCCTGGAAACACAACACATATCAAGTCAATGGCATAAACAATCACATAAAGAAAACTATAAATCACTGTCATGTCAAGCAGACACACAGATAGTGATATCAGAAACTGTCTAAGCCTGGCTGTAATGAATGCTGCTGGGTTTTTTACTCTTTGGGTAAAAGCAACGCAAAAAAGGTTCAAATATTTAAAAACACTATAAATTTGTACTCAGAAAAAATATCACACATATAGATTTATTATAAGCAGCCCCTTTAAGAACTTAGGTCTTCTTCATATTTCAACAGCAAACACTTTGCATATGTCAAAGCCTTGACAGTATTCCCTGAAAGGATAAATTACTCCGCATGTCACAGAAATTGAAATATTCCACCCCCACCAAACTTCCACACAACATACAGTCACACACTGCCAATCAGCGGAAACTTTTTCATACAAATTCAAATGCAGGAAAGTGTGAAAAGTCGGATGCAGGGCTAGTTTTGTTCCATTAAGGGAAAACGCATCTAATACTTGCCATTGACTGTGCAGATTGTTAACTACCACATTTGCTGTATTGTGTGCAGTTCATGCATTTTAACCTGAAATTCCTTCAGTCAATATTTAAAAAGGAAGGAAAAAAAAAGAAACGGTATTGAATTCTTCTAAACATATTTATTTTTTCTCAGGTTGACTTCAATGGGAACCAATAATGTGTTTAACTCTCACACTGCAGAGTGTGTAGAAAAGCTCTTTATATGTTCTGTAAGCACTTTTCTTCCCTCTTTGCAATCAGAGTACCACACTGCAGATGAGAACTTTCTCCGGTCTAATACTGTTGCTTACCTTGGCACCGGGTAGCCCTTCCAGCCCAGGTAATCCCATGGCTCCTTGTTCTCCCTGTGAGAGAAAAACACACCACCTGTTGTATCAAGATGAAAAAAATCACCCCTGATATAGACTAAGAGGTCTTAGTTCCCCCCCTTTTTTTGCAAGGAAGAATGATACTATTTTTGTCTCAGCAGAGATAAGCTACTGGAAGGTAACAGGTATCATTATAAAGCTGTCAGTAGAAATCATGCATAAACAAGCGAATATAGATCAAAGCTACATGAAGGCAAGTAAATGAAATTCTGCAGGAGCTACAAATTTCCATCTCTCCTCTTGACATTCTCGGTCAGGTATTCATACAGTTTACGTGTCAATATGAGGATAATCTTGAGAGGACAATATTGCAAATGATCTATGACACATGCTGTCACGCCGTACACGCTATAGATCCATTAGAAAAGAAGGCCCCATTTGGCTATCACAATCAGACTTGTTTTCTGCACTAAAAATAGAGACCCATTCCCAATGCTCGGGCAAGTGGTGTCCTCTATCTACCTCATCTTGCTCAAGCTGCCATGGAGAAATGCCATTACACAGAGTAGAGGGGCAACTGGTACCGACACAGACGGATTGTCCAGGTAATTGTCACACATGTAGATTGTCATGAATAAGCTATTGAGGCTAAGGGGAGAGTGGGCCAGCCAGAGGATCAGCTGTGAGACGGATTGGGGCAATTCCACCGCAGCACTGGGGCTGCTCACACAATTTATTAAAATGTCAAATTAACATCCTGGTGAAAAATCACCGTGCAACAGAACAATAAAAAATGCAATTGGCCCCATGAGAATAAGGAATTCAAGTTGATGGCAGAAATGTCAAGTTGTTTCCGCGTCTGTGTGGATTGTGTTCAGGTGTCAGTACAGGAGGGGAAGGGCATTTGAAGTGCAGAGAGGGTTTGTGGGATCCCACCGGCAAGACAACATGATACAAAGGTTTCATATTTGTAGGAGACATGATCATTTTATTGCTGTGTGTTGGAGTTCTACTGAGAGCGGTTAAGCGCTCAGGCTTGAGGGTGTATTGACTTTTGCTGTACAGTAGAAAACCGCAGAGATAATGATAGAAAGGCAACTGGCAACTCTGACTTCACTGTTTGTGTGAGCAGCACAAAAATAAGCAAATGCCACAGAAAATACATTCAGGAATGAAAAGGCTCAACTCACTGCAAGTCCATCATCTCCTTTGGGACCCTTAAAAGAGAGGGAAAAAAGAGGACAAATTACCCCCATGAATGTGACAACTGCTATCATAAAAATCATAAATATGGTTTGAAATGACATGTGGCTACTGTATGCTGTTGTCATTAAAATTTATAATATCCATTATGGCCTGTCTTTTCTGGCAATTTCTGTCTGTAAATCAAACAAACACTGTAACTGTGTCTTAAGCAGGTTTAAAATTATCAAGGTTATGTAATAAAGTAGGGTTATCATGTAGGCTTTACAAAAACAGGTCATGCCTGTTTAAATTTCAGTAAAGCATTTTATCACATTAAAAACAAGCAGTTATTGATAAATCGTGTCCCTCGCCCCTCTTAACACTGATGAAGATGATCCCTTATTGAGCTGGGCTGTGATGGATGCAGTAAAGGAGGAAGCATCTTCAGGATTTAGCTATGGTTCATGCGCATTGTGCACTGGGGACAGCGGAGTGTCTACTTTTTGTCACCACCTTAAGTGTTCATTTTGGTGGATGGATCCCTGCGGGGCCTGTGACTGAATGTCTCCCAGGACTGGACGAGATTACAAACTGTCTGATAAGGAGGAGCAGAGGGAGCCGATAAGCAAATCGGGTCACTACGGCTTGAGGCTGCGAAGAGCAGCTGAACTTCCATTTTGCATATCAGTGATGTTGTGTGTCCTGGAGTGGATCAGAGGCACCTGTTTGAGAGTCGCGAAGCCTCTTGACTTTCACCATCCACCAACTCTCAATGAGCATGATTGACTGTGATATAAGGGTCTTAGAAGCCAAGATAGCACTGGAGGGCTGGTCTGGTTATTTGTTATTCAGCTCTCCCAGCTTCTGCAGCTCATACAGCATCAACATGCTTGTTTGCTCGTGTTCCTCCACAGCACACTGTAAGAGATTTGCTTCAGGCATACATAACAATGATTATACTTACCGGAGCACCAGGAGCTCCGGGGGGTCCTAAAATAGCTCCACCACTCTGAAAAGACAATTTTTTTTATGTTATGACTACATGTTTCACAATATGGGTCAAACACATTTTAATGACAAGCTCAGCTTCATTTCTGCCAATATAACTGAAGGCACTCTGCCATGCATTCAGTGGATCTCAATGACATCACATTTGAAAAAGTCTTTACCTGCAGCTTGTACAGACTGCTCATCCCGGTGCCCTAAAACACAATAAACAGTAAATCTTCTCTCAGAAACTGTCGTCAGTGTGAATTTTAGGCACCATGAGTCCTCATAGAAAACTGTACAGTAGGTCTGGAACAGTTATACACAGTTAAGCCCTTAAAAGCTACATGAGAGGGATCAATAGCTCATTTGGTGATTACTCAGAGAGAGGGTAAGAGAGTGCGAGGGACTGAGAAGCGAAAGAACCAAAAAATAGAGAACAGTAGACTTAATAACCCTTGAGCCAGTTGTAATTCAAAAAAGGAGAGTGCCTCAGAAATACAAAAGAGCACACTGATTAAAAAAGATCTGGGTATGAGAACTAGGTAATCTGGACTTCTTGGGTAGCATTAGAACATAAAAGAATGTTTCTTCCCATGACAGATTGGTAGAGGGCAGCTATTGTAAACGTAGAAGGAGTCAAGGTTCTCATTTAGAAGCAAGCGAATGCCCGTGCCCTTTTCAGGCCACTGAGCCATCCCCTGTCCTCCCAGACTGCAGTTTATGAGACCAGGGTGTGGAGGGGGGGCACGGCAGGTTCAAGGGGACGGCTGATGAATTATAGATTTGCCTTTGGAAGTGCTTACTCACTCGCCTTTTAAAGGGACGGAACATGATTCAATGCCAGCGAGCAGGTCGCCACAATTTCATCATATTTGTACTTGTTTGTCAGTTGTGTTTTTCTTGTTACAGTAAATACTGAGCAGAAGATAAGTGCTGAATGGATGACTTTAACCGCAATAACATTCAAACAGAATGAAGAGTGGTGAACAGAAATACGTTAAATGTGCATGTAAGGTGACAGAAAACCCAAGTGGGACCCTAATGGAGGTTTCGAGACGTATTATCAACAGCTGGCTCTTGTTGAGATATCAGGAACTTACCGGAGGTCCTGGAAGCCCCGGTCTGCCTGGAGGTCCTTCATTTCCCTGCCAAACACAAAGCAGAGGAATTCTTAAACATGTCTGTGAAAATGGAAATGTTTACCAGGCACAGTCTCATGCTAATGTAATCCAGTGATATGGAACTTCATCTGCCAACCCTGAGGAAAAAGAAGATCTACGATTCTTTGAAGAGATCTGTTTTCCCAAACTTTATGCACATGGAATTAAAAAAAGAAAAAAAAAAAAAAATTTTATCTTTATCTTTCGCATTTTTGATATGTACACTGGAGTTATTTTGTTTTTGATTTTATTAACATATCTTCAAGACGTATGATAAAACTACATTTGCGGGTAAAAATGCGCACTAAAGTATTTATTATTTATACTCTCGGTCAAATTTATTTATTTACTACAGGCTTTGAGCCATGGTGTCCATTTAAATATATCTGGATATTTTGCATATCAATCAGCATACACAGAGTTTTAAGTAAGTCATAGACATACACACTACCTATATTACATGGAAGAATGCTTAATGGTAAAACACCTTACTCTGTCTCCTTTTGCTCCTGGTTGGCCCATTGGACCTGGTCTACCCATGAGCCCCTGCAAACAGAACAGCATTTTCACAACAGAATCTGGTTTGAGCCCAAAGCTAAAAGAAAATCCTCTCACATGTTGCACTGAAATAGACCTGTGACTATAAAGTGTTTGGAACTTTGTGGTTGGAAACAATTAAAGACAGACTGCAGAACATTAGACCACATGAATGACAAACTCCTTACCGGGGACCCCGTTCGACCAGTCACACCTGGAAGTCCTGGTGCCCCTGGAGGCCCCTAGAGAAGAGTTTAAAAAGGATTTCTCGCTATTTAAAAAAGCATAATTACATATATACACTGATCAGCCACAACATCATGACCACTGACAGGTGAAGTGAATAACATTGATCATATTGGTACTATGTGGTGTTCTGATGGAAAACCTTGGATTTTAACATCCATGTTGATGAAACTTAGACACCCAAATAAACACTGGCCCAGAACAAGCTCACTCCCTCATGCAAATGGAAATCTCAAATGTCACTGGCCTACCCCTGCAGGAAAATGCACCCCGCCACATGGAAAAAACATCAAACAATCAGGTCCATGTTGAGGAACATGACAATGGCCCAACATGTTGATTTGACCTCCAAACTTCCTACACTCCATTCTGATCAAGCATCAACAGAATGCAGTGGAACAAGTCTGACTGACTTAGACTTGATTTATTGTCATTTAACAGACACACCGTCAGTACACATAACACATAGGGGTGGACACATAAATTGTTCAGAATTCAATATTCACAGAATATAAAAAAATGCTGTTATGGCTTAAAAGTTAAATAATTGCCTAGTGCATAAAAGAACAAACAAGGTGACAAGTGAAAAAGTGACATAGTGAAAATATATTGCACTGTCAAAGGTAAGCAGCATGTTATAGTCCAATGAGGACAGAGGCCCCACTCCACAAGGCAGAGTACTGAAAGAATCCACTGCCAACGTCCTGGTTCCAGACCCCATAGGACACCCTGAGAGGTCCTCTTGCCCTCAAAGCATTTTTGACCACATAAGGGGGACCAACACAGCACGAGGCAGGTGGTCATAATGTTATACCTGCATGTAGTGTACCTTCTTGGTGTGTGCAGAAACATGGCACAAGAACAAATTCAGATGAGCAAATTGTTCGGTCTACACTCTGTAGAGATGTTGAGTTGTATTTGAAATGAAAGACTGAATTCAATGTGAAGGTCAAGCAGTTCACAGCATTATAGACCTGTTCCTTTGTGTGCAAAGTAAAACACTGATTACAGTCTGTCCTTTTGTAACTTTTCCATTTGTGGTGATGATGGAAATAGGTGATGTGGGCATATGAACACTTTGAACACCACGCTGTTCACTACACACTAAGTATTCAAGGTCCAAGGTCCAAGGTCTAAGGTGTGCAAAGCCTGTCCTCTCAAGAGTCACAGATGAAATAATTCAGAGTTTACAGCAAAATTGTGAAGGATGAATTAGAAAACTTTGCTATATGACTGCTGGGCTATTATTATCTTTACAGCACCTTTCAGCTTGCAGACATTGTGAAACATCCATCGTCCACGGTTTCTGCATCCAACATCTTTATTCATTTGTTTAACTACTGTGTGTTGCACTGTGCTGTTTGTTGAATTTTAGAGATGGAATTGCATATGTTGCCATCAATCAACATGAAAAAAAAATCAATGGGGATATAAAACAATGTATCCTGAGCCTATGTAATCCAGTAACAAAAGCGCCTGTTAGTAAAAATCTCCTGTCACTGCAGTTCAGTGCTGAAAGTTGACCTATGAAATGCTTCTCAGCTCCTCTAAAGTTTACCTTGTTTTTAATTAACACACACACGCACACACACACACACACACACACACACACACCCACACACACGCAAAGCAGACTGCGTTCTTTATAAAGTAGCTCCTTAGAGAGCAAAAGATAGGGCATAGTGCACACGCGGCACTGTGGATAGCTTTTGATAGCTTCTTTTGAATACAGACTCGGAGTAGACAGGCTTTAAGATGAGGCCGACATTACAATATATTTACATTCTTTTGAAACCCGATTCTCAATGTCACAGTGACTTCCGGATGGTTAGATAACTCCTGGATTAATTTGTTTAGATTAAACTTTTCTTCCTTTTCTTTCTCCACTCACCTCATCACCTTTATCTCCTGTGGGGCCTGGGAACCCTCTCTCTCCTTTCACTCCCTGCAGGAAGGCAGAACCAATGAGGTAAGGAAAATGTGAATGTTTTTTCTTTCTTTCTTTCTTTCTTTCTTTCCACTAAACTTGAAAAAAAGCCTTAAACTAAAGGCTGATGGGTGTAAACTTCAAAATGTCTCTTCCAGCACTCTTCCAGCACACGACTTGAAATTGCCTAGCCTGTTTCACCAAGACTGTATCCATAGCAACAACTTCTGCAGAGAGCACCTAAGAGTGTTCGGAATAATGTGAGTTGTAGAACAGCTGGTTAGGCTTCCAGCGATAATCCAAAAGGAAATTTATGAAAAGCATTTGTCAGTGTAAATCTCTGTATACTAGATTAAACACACATTTCAGCAGACAATATTATAGAGGGAGACTATTAATTTTACACATACTTCCATGCTGTGAAACTGAATAATTCATTTTGTTACAATTATATTAAATGTGATTTGTTATTTATTTGGCATATTTATGATATTCCCTCGCCTACCTTAGGGCCTTCTTTCCCGGGGTTACCCATTGGACCTCTTACACCTGGATCCCCCTGTTTATGATAGAAGTACACAATGGATATTGCTGTAAGCGCACACACACACAGAAAATTTTTAATAAGCAATCCCAATAGAGTGTTGTGTAATGCAAATGACGGTCCGATAAAAATGTTTACAGTGTCTGTTCCAAATTGCCCGCCATGTTAATGAGTTACTCGTACCTTCTCTCCCACCAAGCCCTCTACTCCTTGCACTCCAGGGGAGCCCTTCTCTCCCTTCTGCCCAGGCAACCCTGGGACCCTCGTCTGGCAGGCACTGCAGGCGTTCTGCCAGCAACCAGCAAGGCATGAAGAAAAAAAAAGTGGTGGCACAGATAAGATTCCATCAAGCTGAGCTGAAACACTGCATTTTCACCCTTTATTATGTCACATCCCCCGGGTGGAGGACGAGACCCCAGCTGACATAAAGTGTTCTCTAAATGTCTGCCGAGCTGAAATAATGTGAACCCACCACGAGTGCCTCCAAGAGTGTCTCTCATCTGGGTGAATGGTGAACTTTGCCAAACTCATTGACTGTGACATTTAGGCGAGAATCTTAAATATCATTGTACCTGATCTAGTCCAGATATAAGCGCTGCATCTTCCTGAAAAGAAGCAGGAGCTCTAAGTTGAAAGGAGAATTTTACATTATAACTGAAAACTGGAAAAACAAAATCAGTAGCTGAATTTGAGAAACAAAATGAAAAATTATCAGTATAGCTTTGCCGTCTAATTTCAATTTGAATCTCCCAAGGGTTCAAGAAAACATTAATAATGTAACAAAGTAAGAAGAGCACGCAATTATTGACATAATGACAAAAAGGAAAAAAAGAACTGCCCGAGTTGAACATGTTTATTCCATTTTTTTGTGAGTACTAATTAGAGTGCCACTATGCAACTCTGATGAAGGCTGTAAACAGTGGCTGAATCTAACTGAGCACTTAATGCGAGAAATAAGGTGACACTGAAGGAAGAGGGTGACAGAAAATTATAAGACTCCTGACATCTGGCCTTATCTATCAACGATTAATCATGTGAAGGCATTGTAGCTATTGTCAGAGTTGACGTGTGTTAAATGTTAAAATGAAAAAGCCTTAATTTAGCTAAGTGCTGTCCTGCAGGTAACAACATGAACTGAGGTGACTAAACTGCTTCAATCAATAAAAAAAGAACAAATCTGTAATTTGGAAGGGTTTTCATACACTGTTCCCATTGTTAAGAGTTAAAGCTGAAAAGGAAGCACTTGATCTCCCTTTTTATACCCTGCAATCGTAAGAAATACAGGCTGGAAAGGTGTTTCTATCTAGTTTGCCCTTGTAGTCCTTGTGCACATTCTGCAAGGTAAAGAGACCGTGAGCACTGTTAGTACCAAGTGATGAAGTAATTAGCAGAATTGACTTCTGTGTATGAAAGTAAGATGAAGATGTTAGAGTTTGAAGAGACAAAAATTAAGATTCAAGCTGCCAAGTCATCTCTCTCTCTCTCTCTCTCTCTCTCTCTATGTATGTATACAGCTAGTTCATTACAGACACAAAGGGTGATATAACCACATTTCATGTATGCAAGTTTTTTTTCCCCCTGCAGTTCCTGCTAGAAAAATTCTCCCCCTGAACTCTGCATGTGGATTTTTGTGATCAGCATGCAGCATCTTCAAGTGCTTATTGATTAACAAACTGGCAGCGCTTAACATTTACCAAAAACATTTCACACCAAAAGCCTTGTTTTACACTGTGTGTGGATGTGACATAAACTAATGTTAAATTCTACGTGACTCTTCATATAGTGGGAAGAAAACTGTCACATGGCAATGATTTCCTTGACAGGACATACAGTATGTTTGCACATCTGCAGCAGTGTTCATCTTCTGAGACAGTTATCTCCGTATTGACATGTTTTACACTGTATTTGCATTGCGAGAGTGTGATATTTCTATATTCCATTATCTTTACTGAAAGCTTTATTAAACGTGTTGTCAGACTGCGTACCTGTGGCGAGTGAGTAATCCTGCATTTCCTGTGAAATGAATTGCTATTATTTCTGGGAAATACTTCTCCCAGACATCCTGATGGAGGCACTCAAGATCTTTTACTTCGGTATCTCTCCAAGTAGCATGGTAGCATCAGTGTATTAGTAGAAATGCACTCTTTCAAATCAACAAACACTGATCATTTAAAAAACTAACCCTGTCACCTTTTTGCATGTTATTTGTTGTGAAAAGCCGCAATTATCATTAACTCAGAAGATGAAATACCTTAAGTAAAGCACCCATGTCTCCAACAATTGGCAGGGCAGTCTGTCAGGAAGAAAGAAGGAAGAGAAAAGTCTTAATTTCAGAACAAATCTTTCATGTTTTTGAAATATTCAGCAGTTGTTTGCTCGGTGCAGCTGCATCCTGTAAATTACTCAAAACATCACCAGGCATATAAGACCACCTTACATGCCTGGAATGTGATTTACCCTGAACATTTCAACAGATTTCTACTTCAGTGTTGTATTTTCAGTTCTAATCTGCAATGCTTGAGGAAACAGTTTAATAACTTTGTTGCTAGAAGACGGGATCTTCACATCTTCAAAATATTGTTGTGCTCTAGAGCCAAGGAAAAACATTTTGAAGTAAAGCCCATTTGCTTTTTTTTCAAAAAATAAAAAACATAAAATGAACTATAAGTGCATCTTTGCAACACATGAATATAAATAGGTTAAAATGCCACATTTACGAGGCTTTAAGACAGCAGCAACACTCACATGGTGTTCACACTACAGCTCTCAGAACTATAGTAAATACGTCTCATTTCAAACTCACAAAGAGACCAGAAAAACATGAAAATATGTGTTAACAACAGGGTGCCGCCAATTTGTCCTAAACTGCAACACTTTCCTACAACGTGATGTTAGTGAGCAGTGAGACAAGCTGCTAATTATCCAAAAACTGGAGCTGCACTCTGAATATCAACTCTGACTTTAATGTGATCTCAGTACTTCTCGTTGCTGATCGCTGATGCTGTACTGCAGAAAGTAAATGAGATTTTCTCACATACCGGTTCACCTGGAGGTCCAGCAGGGCCTGGTGGGCCTGGTCTACCGGGGGGGCCCTTTAATTGAGACAAAGAAAGGAGTTAACAGCCCTCCAGACTGCAATATCAAGCAGACATGCAAGGCTATAAGTTGCTGCTTTCACGCCCATCTCAGTTGGTGTGGATTTGTGTCCAGGAGCTGCGATACATTGTACTTGTTCATCCACAGTGCGTAGCTGACATTCTTCTGTGCCTTCAGCCATCTTTTATCTGCAGATGTGTGAGGGAGTGAAGAAGAGCGGAAGGAGAGACTGATCTCACTTACCTCTCTTCCCGGAGCTCCAGGAGGGCCAGAAAAACCCGGGGGTCCACGAAGGCCCTGAAAAATCCCCAGACAGATTTAAACAGTCTTGCTTCATACAATCAGCTAGGTGTTATTTGCACTGTGAAATATTTGCCAGACAGCTGTCCACAACAACAGTTAGCTTCAAATTTTTGCTATGGATTCAAAGAATTTTCCACAGACCTCAATTCCTGGCTTCCCTGGGGGTCCCACAGGGCCCTAAGAACACATCACACATCTTGTTAACACTATCTGCCCTCTAGCACCCAGGATCCAATAAAGGGATTGTGTTAGACACCTTTTGCTCTATTGATTCTCTGTCTCCAACAATCCTGTGTTTCAGATATGAATGCAGTCTCACTCACAGTCAAATCTGTGAGCTTCAAACTAGCACTGGAGAGTATATGTGATGAAGGTAGCGTGCAAGACACCAGCATCCCACAGTGATGACCAGTGTTTCATCTGAAGGCGCATTTAATGACCGCTTAAAGTGAAAATCAAAGAGGATCTCCTTCTTTCAATGCTTAAGATAAAGACGAGAACATGAGGGTGTCATAGTCTGAGCTAAATAATGAATGCAGGAGGCCGATCAATACGACATCATACTCACTGGTGGGCCTATGACACTCTCCCCAGGTTCGCCCTTTTCGCCGTGGTCTCCTGGCAATCCTGGGACACCTCTCTCACCCTGACACAAACACAAGGGAGCAGTCGGAGGGGATTCAGGGAGAGTGGATCCAGAAGAAGGGAGAGCTGCTGCTCAGCATGATCATTAAGTATTCAAACTCTGCCGGAACCCATTTCCCTTTATCTTTTGCCTTTAGTAGCTTCAAGGGTTAGAAACACTACTATGGTGAAGGCCAGTGGCATGCACATGTTCATTATCTATTTCATTTGAAGTCATGCGTGTGCTGTGATACACAGTAAATTTAAATGTACTAGGTTTTGTGTGTGTGTTTTTTTTTACACCATTTACAACTGGAGCAAGATTTCATCAGAGAATTTTGAAACCTCTTTTGAGGTTTTCTATTAAGTACATACAGTATGTGAGCATTTTCAGCTATATTAGCTGCACTAGCGGAATGGAAACTGTTGAATTTCTATTTGATCAAGCAGACATCTGAGTTTCATTGGAACACTGCTGACAGATGACAAAATCACAAATGACTCATAAAAGTTGACACTTTGTTGTCATTTTCAATAAAAAGCAGATTAATCACATGGAAAAAGTAAGTGCAGCTTCACATTAATCACACCTTTAACACACATAACAATAGAATCATGGGCTCAGATTAGGTTCCAATGATTGGAACCTCCTTGACAGATGGAACCCGTCAGATATAAACCTCTGACACCGAGGTTCTGACTTTTTTTTTTGCTATTGAAGTGTGTGGTGTCGTCTTAGCAAGATATAAAGAGCTTTCGAAGGCCTTTAGAAAAAAAAGGTTGTGGATGTCAGCGAATCTGGCAAGCGATTTAAAAAGATCTCCAAATCTTTTGAAGTCAATCAATCTGCTGTGAGGAAATCATCTGCAAGTGGGGTAGATTTCTAACAACCCTGGCAAATTCAGTCCAAAAAGAAGCCGACAAGAACTTCTGTCACAGGACCTGCACTTGACTCTTGCAAGTGATGGTCTCAAAGTGTCTAAAATCAGACAAAGATTGCCAAGGTTTGACCTGCATGGGAGGAAAAAGCTTTTGCACAGAGTAAAACTACAGCTTGCCAAAAAACCTTTTGCCTTTTGGAATAATGTGCTCCGGACAGACAGATTAAAGATGGAGTTGCTTGGCCACAGTTACTGCAGACACGTTTGGTGCAGACTTAAAACAGCTTTTCAGGGGAAGAACCTCAGACCAGCTGTGAAGTTGAGCAGTGGTTTAGGGTCGCTGTGCTGCTTGCAGTTTTTGATTCACCTGAATTCTGCAGCACATCAAATAAGTGCTTCAAGATAATGTGAGGCCATCTGTCTGAAAGTTTAGGTTGAATCAGAAATTGACCTTTCGACAGGATTATGACCCCGAGGAGGCTAGTAAGTCTACTGAAGAACTGATCAAAGACAAGAAGTAGAGGGTTTTGAAATAACATAGTCAAAGCCAAGATTTGAATCCCATTGACATGTTGAAGAGGGATTTGAAATGGGCAGTACATGCGAGAAAACCGTCTGACATCCTGCAACTAAAGAATTTTTGAATAGAATAAAGGTAAAAACATTCAGCAAGCTCATGCCAAGGATTAGTCGACACTTTTGTAAAACACATTGAAGAAGTTATTTCAACTAAAGAGGCAACAGTAGGTTCTGAAGGCCAAGTGTGTACATAGTTTTTTTTGCAAAATGTTTATTAATATTTTATTTATTTTGTTTGTTAAATAAATGACTGAAAAAAAACAATTTATGGTGTTGTTCAAGTATGCAATTTTTATATGTAGACACTGTTTCAAAGAGAATCAAATGTTTTCACGTCCAAATATTTCAAAAAGCCAACAATTTCCAGTTGTACTTAGTTTTCCCAATGTGTAAACAGATACAATATTTATACTAGCAAAAAGTAGTGAATAAATGGCTTACATAGATTCTATAAGATACTTTTTGTTGCACGTTTCAGTAACTGTGTTTTCCATATTTGCTGCACATTTCTGTATTTGAATGTGTTTTCTACATTCATGTGAGTCTTCTCTTTATTATCAATATCCCATCAGAAAACTTCCTGCTAACTAGTCCCACGTGGATTGTGTTACGAACATCATTCAGACATCAAATTGCGCGTTTTGTATTTATACCATCTGACATTGATTTTTTTTATTGTAGCTTTTCAAAGATATTCATTTTTATAATGCAAGTCAATGGGAGGAATTATCTGACTTTTGAAACCTTCTCAACATTCAAAAGCAAACGTTCAGACATAGATTCAGCTCCAGACTCTATTTAAAACCTAATCAATTCTTTATACTTTAAAGCCGACATAAATAACATAATGACTCAAAGAGATAATATAGGGGTTTCATCTTGATACTTGATACTTACATGATCTGATGTGCTTTTGCTTTTTATATTGTGTGTGCGTTTCTATTAAGGTCATGCTCTTAAAGCTGTAAAGACAGCAGCTGCAATTGCAACGTCTGAATAGTTTAAATAGCCAAAAGCAATTGACAAACAGTCCAGCTTCGGCTGTTCAGTGTGGCAGCACGAATGCAAAGTTGATCTAAAGTGACAATTCAATTGTGTGACATTGTTATTGTAGAATAAAAAATACCCACTTTTATGTAATTACTAGTGTTTAATATCACCCTGTGTGAATCAGTTCAAATCAGCACACTGAGAATTTAATAGGTGAAGCAGATAATAGGGTGCTTGAGCTCATCCGGCAGTGCGATGTGATAAAAAAACATTTTGGAGCCACTGACCTACATGAAGATTTTGTTACAGCAGAAAAGGTAAAACACAGATAGTTTCCATAAATATCTATCTGCAGAGGTTAACATACAGCAGTGGGCAATACTGATAGCTGTGTTGGTGAAGTTCCACCACCACAGAGCCTCCTACCTTCGGCCCGCGAGACCCTCGAGCCAGAGACAACCCATCGCCCTGCAAAACAACAGGAGGAAGACGTCAGAACAGAGATTCGCTGCACATTCGTCAGCAATTCACTTTGGAAACTGAGGTGGAGGCCAAAAAAAAGAAAAGAAAAAAAAAAGCTGTTCTCCTGCTCGAATTAAAACAAAAGCATGGAATCTGTACGAGCTACACGTCACAGCACAAACAACATGAACACAGCGCTGCACTGTGAGCTCATCTGCAATACTATTTACAACATTTTTATTAGTTTCTGTCCATAGAGGCACAGTGATAGTACCATACGGCAGAGAAAAAAAAAACTTGATTGGAACTGAGGCTAGTGTAAGCATTATTTACTGTACCATCCAGATGAGACATTGATTTCTGTGGTCAGCATGTATTTGCGTTACAAGTCCTACATTGCACAATGTAAATTAACTGTGCAGAAGTTGGATTTGAACTAACACAGCAATTCTACAGTTTTAGGGGAAAAATGTATCCGTTTACTCAAACATAAAACAGGAAAGTTGAAGAGGTGAAAAACTTTTAGAGGCAAATATCATCCTATGACTGCACTTTCTTTTACATAGCATGCAAGGCCCGTTATAGTTGTGTTTTCTAAATTCTTTTATTCAGTCATTCATTGCTCGTTTCATGCTTACATGCATTAATTCTGCTGTTGTTTCAGATCTCAACTGACCTGCTCCTCCTCTCCACCCACCTGATTCCATTCAGCTTACCATCCTGCAGTTTATATACTCCCAGCCTGCCACTACTCATTTCTTAGATTGTCTTTTTTGCCTTAGTTTTGTTTGCCTTGATTAGTTTCTTTTTTTTTTTAACCTTGCACATATTTTGGATTCTGCCTCAGCTCTTTTTTGCTTTGTTCGCCTGCTTTTTGTTTTTGTACTCTTTCAAGTAAAGCTCGATTTTTACTTTTACTCCTCGGAGTCACGCTATTGGGTGCTCATCTCAACACCGGCACTCTACTGAAACAAAACCTCTACGTCAGTGTACAGGAGCGTAGGGGCGACCGCTAATCTATGCAAACAAAAACACCAAAAGAAACAAAGGGCCAACCGCTCGTTATTCATTTGAAGGCGAAATCAATAAAGTGACGTTAACTACTTGAGCAGGGTGACTCATTAAAGATGGTCAGACAATCTGCAGCGAGTTCTGTTTATTGCTTTTTTCCTTATCTTTGTCTTACGTAACAAAAGACCACAAATGCTGACAATGAGTTTTCTCGCAGTTCCTCCACCCAGACTGACATTTGTAAAAGACTGGAGGATGCCAGCTCTAAATGAAAGTTGTTTCTCTTTGTTTAGTTTTTGACCGATGTGACAACACAGGTGGCCCTTAGAAGGCTGTAAACATCACCCCTTGACATGCATATAGCCATCGTGTCCAATCCTTTTCCAATTTCCACAGCGCTGGAGTATGTTAAAGAGGTTTAAATACTTCTGCCTAAACGCAATCTTTCCCTTATTGCTCTGGTCACAGTACCGCCTCGCTTGATGAGTGGGCTCGCTGTCAAGCTTAATGTTCGGTTCAGTGTTTCCGCACACAAACAAACATGATTGTTTAAAGGCGTAGAGCTCCGCCGGTGATTGAAGAGCGCAAGCACCGTCAAACAGGACTGGAGCATTGGCTGCAAACGCATCACCTTTTTTTTTTGGTGAAGCTATAATGAACATTTCTATATGCAAAGCCATGTCCATAAAAGAAAGTGCTTCAACAGCTATAAGCTCCAAAATGGGAGGATAGGTGATTACCCAGACTGAGGTTATCCAATGGAGGATTGCCTAATGACACTGCATCTCTATAATGTCAATGCATGTCTGCAGCTGGTGGAGCAGGTTTCCTTAATCTGTTGCTGTTCTGTCGGTTTGCAAGTGACCTATACAGCTCAAGTTCTATTGAATTTTCCTCTGTTGTTTTCCTGCTCTACTCTAACAGTTTTTGTGTCCTGAGACTTGAGGGCTGCAGTTAATAAGGTGTAATGAAAAAGACTGCCTAAACTTCACCTGATACCTACCATATATCCACCTCCGGGTTCTCCAGGCTCACCCTTAGGACCTGAAGGTCCCTGTGGCCCAATCAGTCCGCCGGAGTCTCCCTAGAGACAGGAAGACAGACAGAATCAGAAGTTTTTCTATAGCAAAAGTGTCAAACTGGCTCTGTCATCTAAACAATGCAAAGGAGGTGCTGTATTGCACGCAAGGAGCAGATCCATATGGATGCGATATCTGGCATTTTTCCAATTATCGAATTATCTGTTGCATTATTTTTCAACTGATTCCCAATGAATGTACTTAAAAATGTGCCACTTTGACTCTAATGCCTCTCTCTATCTGTGGATGGGGGAAATGTCCCATCCACAGCAGTATCTGACTGGTTACACATGAGTAAAACAGAAATACGCATATTGGTTACAAGTATTGGTTATCTGTCTCCTTGATCACTAAAAATTGCCCCGCCCCCCAAAATATCAGTCATCCCCTACTTGCTAAGCTAATGGATTTGGCTCCAGCCTCAGATCAGAGTAAACATCTGTATAGCAAATAAAGGAGGATTACAAAATGAATATAGGAGGCTTAAGCACTTTATGTCAATGAGTATAGGGGGCTTAGGCACTATGAGTTTATTTCTCTGCTCCAGAGTACAACAGAGCGGCTCCATTGGGTGGGGAGAATTGAGTACAGCTTCATTTATTTTGAGAAGTAACAAACCCCATCAAATATGCATGTCTGCTGCAGACTTTGCTAATTTGCCACTTTCAGCACAGCGTTTGGAGCCCCACTGCAAAGAAGAAAATTTGTGTACAAACAACGGTGTCGTCGGAGGCATCAAAGGCAAGAACACAAAAGTTGCAATATGACTGCGGATGGCACGCAGGGCGAGTCATCCGAAAGGTGTCTTCGCAAGTTGTCTAGTATGTTCAACCTGTGATAAAACATCATAGCTTCGTATTTCTCTTTGAGGTAAGAACTTGATTTGAAGTTTACCTACCTTTTCTCCTTTCAGGCCATCTCTCCCAGGCACCCCTGGCTCCCCTGGCGAGCCCTGTAAATAGTGGTGAAAAGAGACACATCTATCACCAGGCCTTCATCTCCTCACACACATTTATCTCCTCCTCCTCACTGCTTCAGCGGGCTGCTGTGTTCCAACATAATTTCCCTTAGCCAGGATTTATGAAATGCCTCTTTTCCCTCCCTGCTTTTGAATAAAGACAGATGCTCATTACCGAAGCAGGTGTGGAGAACAGATTGGGCCTCTGCCTCCGTTCCTGGCATAAAGCGCTTAGATTTGCCTCTTTCCACTAATTAATTCTTAAATTTGATTACTGATCGTCTGTGTAAAAATTCTGGACTTTTCTTCCTATACTTCCTCTCTGTCTCTGCCTGTTGAGGTTTATCTGTTTATCTCTCTCTTTCTTTCTGGCAGCCTGAGCTAAGAGAGTGGAGGATATGGGCAAGGTGACAGATAAGGCAATGACAGAAAGGAAGGCTTGACATGAAGTGCTGGTGTCTAGTGCCAGTGTACTTACTGGCTCGCCTGGGAGCCCTGGTAGTCCAGTGGGTCCAGCCAGTCCTTGCTTCCCCTGGCAAAACACAAAGGAAAAACCAATACTTTGTGCTATTTTCTCTTTTTGTTTGGTGACAGAAATG
This sequence comes from Dascyllus trimaculatus, assembly GCA_024666655.1. NCBI lineage: Eukaryota > Metazoa > Chordata > Actinopteri > Pomacentridae > Dascyllus > Dascyllus trimaculatus. The sequence continues at coordinate 20,951,406 of CM045464.1, read as the reverse complement.
TCTGGGCTTTGAGTATTATAGCCCGGCCAGCTCTGCCGCGGACACAGACTTTCCAGAGCATTTCAAACAGCAGTGTTGTGCAAGCGATGCCCCTGCCGCCTTTTAATAAACCATGGTCAGTTGCATGGCAATTACTGTGTGCTGACACTGCCATCATGACTGAGCAGCAGTAGCTTACATCAGTTGCATCACTGCTGTGCTGCTGTTATTCTAGATGAGCTGTTTAGATGCATTCATCTTTTCTGACTGATTATTGTCTTTGTATGTGCAGATAATTGAAATGATCCACACATTACCATGGAAACTGAACTTATGTCGAGTGAGAACCGGGAAAAGATTGTGTGTCCCGGCTGCTATCTTTACCCACTCTGCATCATTATGAACATTTTATGATATTCTCATGAACATTCTTCAAAGGAATACATTTACAATACACATGTAAACTAAGCATTGCCTCTTAAAAAGTGGAATATGTAATTACTTGTTTGCATTCATCTCCATATTCCACTAACAAACACCGTTTTATCCAAGTACTTGTATTAATTATAAGACATTTCACAAAAGCAGCAGAAGAAAAAAGAGTTTTAGTTCTATTGAGGATCTAATCTTGAATCGTCTTGGTTATTTGGCCACATGGTCACAGGTATAGTGCTCATATGTGCATACAGTCCAGGGGTCGTTTCATCTTATATTCAACAGACTTTGACATTTTATTTTTATTTAACCTACAACAAGTGGCAAAGCAGACATGAGATAAATAAAAAAGTCTCACCTCTGGACCTTGATCTCCCTTTAGTCCTGGCAGCCCCATGTTTCCCTGTTACATCACCAAAAAGGAAGAATAAGGAAGGAAAGGAGAGGCAAGGAAATAGAAAAATGAAAAAGAAAAACATCTTGAGATTTGTGTTCTGTTGTACGCTACTGAGAGAAAAGGGTATAGCATGTGTTTGATGTCTTTCTGAATTCAATATACAGGAGAACTTTGGCGCACTCAAAGAAGGTTTCCAAAGGTTTGGAGAGGCATAAACAAAAGAAAGGAATGAAGGTTCACTTCAGCAGCAACTGGAGATGAATTACTCGCTAGCGTGTCACTAGAAATTTTAGGTCCTCAGATGACAGCTAAAAAACATGGCACTTTGCAGGGCCACTGTCTAGCTCAGGATGTACTGTGTCAGAGAAAGAATCTTTTCTACAATAAAAAGAAAAAGAAAAAAAGACTTTGACCAACAATCTGTAAACTCCACACAGCCGCATCCTGCTGTGAGTACTGTTCGCAGACACACAGAGCCTGTGGTCAAAGGACTTTGAAGCCTTATTGCGTTGGCAGTGAATATTTATGCAAAAAAAATATGTTTTAGTGCAACGGTTAAGTCTTCAATAAGTCACCTTGAGGCCTTGCGGTCCTTGAACCCCTCTCTCCCCCTGCAGAAAAGTCGAGGAAATAGGAAAGTATTAGTTTTCTAGATGCACATGAAAAAAGATTCAAGCAATCCATTCCTCTTGCTGACAGTGGCCAGGTTTAAACTATTTTCCTCAAGGACCTTCAGGAAGTTAGCTTTTATATTATGTAAAGGTTAAAAACACAGAGCGGAATACTTCCTTTGCTGAGTTTGTTCCATTTCTCAGAGAATGTGGATATAATCAAAACAATAACTATCAAAAAAAAAACACCTCTGAGATATAATCTTTTTTGCTCTTGCCTTCATACTGTTTACACTTACTGTTGCAATGAAGGGAATGTTTGACCCTAATGTAGTAAATCTTCCATCATTTGCAGATTTTACACAGACTCTAGACAGTTGCACATGCCTTGTCTTCAGTCTGCCCAGCGTTTTAGCACATTCAACTTGAAATTAAATAATAGATGCAACATTTAAGTCTCAGCTTTAATTTGAGCACGTTTACACACACATATAAAAAAAGATGTGGGAGATATAGCACTTTTAACACATAGCTCCCAAAGTTTAGGGCTTCAAAAGTAGCTGGAAAGACACACATGAAGTCAAACAAAATCATCTTCACATCTAATATGTTCTTACTTATGTAATGTCGTCTCTGTCTATAGTCTGATCTTCAGCAAATGGAACTTTTTTTCCCTCAATCAGACTGAGATTAGGGTAACTGACAAGCAGATTTTCCACCTCTTCACCCTGAAAAGCTCTTATTTGCTTTGACTGTGTGTTTAGGATTGTTGTCCAGCTGAATAATGAAAAGTCATCCAATAGGTTTTAATGCATTTGGCTGAATCTGACCCCACAGAAGGCTCCTGTATGCCTCTGCATTCACTCTGTTGCTTCACCACATTTTGACATATGATGTGATGCTTCGGGTCATGAGCGTTTTTGTCCCTCCACACTTTCCTCTTTCACTGATTTTAATTGAAAAGAAATTTTTTGCTTCATCAGTAAATTGAATTTTGTCCTAACACCAGTTTCTTTCGGTATGTTTCTGTGAGCTGTAACCTGGCCATTTCTGTTTTTTAAGTCTGACCAGAGGATTTCACCTTGTGGTGAATGCTCTGAGTTCACGGTCCTGAACTGTTCTCCTGAGCACAAGTAAAGATGAACTCCTACACCCCGGTAAACATTCTTAACTTGCTGTGCACTCTTGAGGGTATTTTTCCACACCACAGCATTTATTATCAAGTCATCGACAACACTTGTGCTCCTAAGTCTATCAGTCTGTTTGCCATTTTCTTGTTTTCCTGTCTGAACCTCCTATTTTTTTTGTTTTCAGAATGCACCCAACTATTGATTTTGGCAAGCAAACTACCTTTGATATCTCCTTGATAGATTTTTGCTTTTTATTGAGACTCATTATTATCTCCTTCACTTGCATGGTCACATCTTTACTCTTCATATTGACAGATAGCTCCACCGCAATCTCAATGGCAGCTCTCGACTCTCAATTAACTCCGAGCCATATGTGAGATCTTTTGTGCGTGAAGACGCGTTGATGTGCACACATCGGCCCATGTAACATTTAGCTGCGGATTGTCCAATTACTTTTGAAGCTTTTCAGATTAAGCATTATGTGTTAAAAGCACTAAATTTCACACACAGTTCTTTCAGCGCTGACATATGCCTGCCTCAATCAGCGCCGAGACTTGGCACTTTAATATGGTTTATTTCAAAATGAATGCGCTTATATTCAAAGCCAAAAGAACAAAAAAACTGTGTCACTCTCCAAATACTTATGATCTGGACTGAGCCTCTGCTTGTAATTTACTTTTTTTTTTCTTTTTCATTTAGTGGACTGTCTTTTGATGTCTGGTCAATAGCTGCATCAGTGGCCTTTGTCATCTGCTCGCCTGACGTAGATGCATCTGTTGTTCTGGGGCCCAAACAATAATTGTATGCCAATTTATTCTGTGCCTCACCTTGTGCTTCTCTACAAAGCACAAGGATGAAATCAGACTCACCATTTGAACAGCAGGTGATGTTCAATTGTTCTTTTCGGAATCAAATGTCAACGCTGCTTTTGTTGACGTTACATGACAAATGGGGTGAATTTTTCACACTGCGGTGTTGGATGCAATTGTTTGAAAACTAATACTGACTTTTTCATGCTTAAATAATCTTCAGTATGACAGAATGATGAGAGAGACGCTCACCTCATCTCCCTTTTCCCCCTTTTGGCTTCTTTCCTTTATTTCATCCTTAAACACAAGGCAAAACAGAACACTTCAAAAAGTGACTGAAGTGTACTTTTTGTGCAAGACATAAAATACAGTAGGGCGTCGTGCATAAACATTTCATATTTTTATGATGTTAACAGCTGCTTACAGTTCCAGAGAGCTGTCTTAATCCATGAGCTGTCATCACCTAGAAATAATGAAAGAGACACAGTGTTCTCTATAATAGTTTCGACTGATCTGTGACACTTTTTTTAAAAGATTGTTTTTAAAGACAATATAGGAGCAACAGCTTCTTCTTGATTGACTAATATATGTGCATAACCCGACTCTCTTCCTACAAATCTCAACTGTGGCTTGATAGCAAAAGATTGCATCTGTATCTAGATGGAACATTTTAATTTTCTCTTTTTTTAAATCTTCAATAAAGGGTGACAGAGCAGGTGGGCAGAGCCCTCTGCAACAAAATTAAATTAAATGGAAAAGAGAGGAGGTCAAGACTACCTGACGCACCCAAATTAATATATTTAAAGTGTTTCTATGGACCTACTTGCTCCTCAAGTCATTCTTCGTACAAGTTACACATCAAATCTCACATTGCAACAAAGACCTCATTTAGACCCGGTGTTAACATACATCACAGTGAATCAGAAATCAGTTTTTTAGCGCTTGATCAAATATAAATAAAAGGTATAAATACACCCATAATACACTAATGATAAACTAATAATTCACTGGCTACTAAACGACTGGCCTTACTTAACACAATACTGTAAGGAAATGCAGAAACTTGCATCCAGCTTTCTTGTTATTTGAAAGGCTTTTTCTAACATGTTAAAAATAAAGTTGTTGTTCCTAAAATACAGAATGCCCACAATTATCTTTCAAAGCACGCACACACCAGGGAGAGGTGGAGTGGTGCAGTCACCAATGATACGAGCGATTGTTGCAGCTGGATTGCTCACAATCGCATTTCAGAGCTGACACCGGTGACATATATTAATAACAGGTTGCACAGGCACACCGAGATACAATCTGGATATGAGATGAACAATAAAATGTGGGAGTAAACTGGACAAAAGTTTTTTAAAAGTAGGACCAGTGTTTTTAGAACCCTGTGCATCTATCTACAATCACCAGAACTCATTACATCTAAATGTCCTCAGGCCCTATGTGTTGTGTTAATTCTGTATTTCACCCGCATATTCAATTCAGTCTTGCAGAGTCGGACGAAATGAAATGCAAAAGAAAACAGAAGCAATCTCAGGAAATGAAAGCCATTTCTATATATTTTGCCACCCTTGTGGCACTTAGATCTTGTATGGATGGGCCTCCTATTGACATAATTGCCAATGGTTACATCTCTTGATTGCTTCTCATTTAAAAGATTTTTATGCTTTTCTTTGTCCACCTATGCAGGTGACCTGTTCCCTATCGAATGTATGCCTGTGAGCCCTTGGAGAGTCTTACTCTGTAATCAAGGTATATATAAATTAGACATGAAGTGCTCTCCCTTCCTTCAGCAACAATGGTCAAATCAAGTTAAAGTAAGGTACTGAATCCTTCCCTTCCCAGTGTAGTGTCTGCATAATCAGTCAACCTTCAACGTGAAGCTACTCAACAAAACGGCCGCCTGTCACTTTTTTTTCTTCTTTCCTCGGATGCGGAACAATGCCATGAGTATCTGTCTTATCGAATTTCTGCCAGAATTTTTCTCAAGAGCTGCGAAATATTGCACATAACCATTTCCTCAGCATAACTTGGCATAACAGATTCAGTTTAACAGATTATGAAACACTATTGTAAAGCGATGGCGCACTAAAAACAGGACAGTCTCAGAGCTAAAAAAGACTGTTTTGCCACTTTAAGGGCTTTGGGAGAAGTGATGGCGATGCATGGCTGTAAGCTCACTGCTCCTCCCTGTCACTAATAAACACAGGCACAAGAAGGTTTATGAAGGGAGGGTAATGATCTGAACCCTGGCTTCTGCTGTGTAAGGGAAATCAATGCTTAACTGCCAAAATTATCTGCAATGGGAAAGCAGAGAGCACAGACAGAGACTGGTACTAAATATTCAAACAGCCTCATTTATCAAGTGACTAATGTTTCCCCCTCCACTGTGTGCTATAGTATACATCGCCTATACTCTGGGTGGTCCACACCTCACTACACAACAATGAACACAACTGAGTATTTCGGTTTTGATAGAAAATTTCTTTATCTTTCTCCCCCAAGCAGAAATGAAATCTCACAAAAAAACAACACAATTCAAATATAATTGCAATGCAAGACCTTAGTGTTGTGAACACCCATTAAAACCGCCTACATTGATATCTATTCTTATTAAATGACCAGACTTTTTGTTGGTTCGACAGAAACCAGTGAAACCAGTTGAGAGTGAGAGATATTTGTTCCCTGTATAATTAAGTTGTCTGATTTCCATATGAATTACTTGCTAACAAGCAACGAAAATGAGAATAAGAATGAAAGCCATCAAACTTTGTTTCCAAGCTCGTGTCTAAAGCCTTCAGAGGTTCAATAGGCAGCAGATCTTTAGAACAAAACCCATTAGGACAGAGTCATCTAAATGTCAAAGCCCTCACTTTGAGGCACAAAGGCGCCAATACCATGTTTTCATTTGACACTTTGTAGGCTTTAATTTCTTTTTTTTTTCTTTCAGAGAAGGTACACATAGTTGTGGCATGCCTTCAGAGTCATTACTGCCGCCTCACAGATCTTCAAGTGATTTGTCACAGTGTATTTTTGATTTTAAAATGTCGAAGCAATGAGTTCTATCATCCCAGCGCCACCCACTCTGTGTCACCTTCAGCATACATTAGACATCCGGCATGACGTCAGGGCTTCTCTGTTTTTATCTGATACTTAGCCACATTTAGCATTAGTCTCTTCCACCAAAAATCTATAATTTACAATTATGAACATTATAAATAGGTCATGTGCTGCATGACCCTCATTAATTGATGCCATAAAGACTTTTTTTTTGTTCTAAGTGAAAGATTATAACATCAGGGAGTGATGCCGAAATACACAAGAAGCTATTCTGCGCATATGTACATCACTAAAATCATTCAATGAGAGTCTGTAGTATCAGTGGTTTCATTACATGAGAAAACAAAGAGGAATGCCAGAGGAATCTAACATGACTAATTTCATCTGCTTAAAAAAAGTTGCCATGTTTAATTCCCTTTATCAACACCAATCCACTATTTATACTGAAAAAACTATATATCTAAAGATAGAGCAACTCTGCAAGCCTGTCAAAGTATGGAAACTGGTTACACAACAACCTGCCACCATGTTGGAAGTTTGACAGAAAAGTTAAACACTGCCCTGCTGTTAGTTTCTCCTCCCTTGTCCCCAAATAGTACTATATGACAGCTTAATGATGGGCTAAAATGTGATATTTTCTTCGGTTTGTCGCAAAGAAAAAGGTGCAAATATAACATAATTTAATCTAACATGGTGCAAATAGGCCTATAATGGCATTACTTACTGACAATGAACAATATTCTGTGACAGAGGTTTTATCACTGTTGTGTACTTACAGGACCAGGAGGACCAGGGGGACCAACATCACCCTGAAAACACAGCACAAACATATTATCAGTCACTACCAATAAGCAACTGTTAGACAGAGAGACTAACAGGCAGTGACAAAGGGGAAGCAAAAATAGAAAAAAAAACATACAACATAAAACTCCACTTGAGAAACCACTTCTGAAAGCAGGTTGCCACAGGTGACCTCGAACGGCTGCATCAATAAGTTTTGGAGCAGCAATAAAGATTTCAGAGCAAATACTGTTTAAATCAAGTGATGTGGAAATTAAAAAAAACAAAACACACATTGAATAATTCTTAAAGAGCAGAGTGGAAGCTGAATTTCACACGAAGCATGTAAAATGTTGTACTATATATACTCCCAGCATGCATAACCCTTTGTAATGGGTTTACTGGGTGCTCCAGGGAACCTCAGAAGGTTCTTATCTGTGAGGCACTGCATGATGGGAGCCTCCATTCCTTTATTCATAATTTATAAGCTATAGCTTTTGTGCTTTTAATAAAACAAGAAAACATCACAAAATATATAGAGGACTATAAACAACCCGAAAGCACTCAGCGATTGCATGCCCTACCTAACCAACCCTACACAGCTGTCTAAAATTACATGTTTGATAACAGGAAAGGTTTATAAGTTTTTAATCTGCTTCCTGATCTGGATCAAAAATACACTTGCAGCTATTTTTAGAGAGTACCTAAATCCTGGAAATATATAGGTGGTTCAGGAAAATAAGTCCCACAACTCATCTGTAGCTCGGCTCTAGGAATGGTGATGTCAGTAAGTCCATCACTTTGGTCCCGACAGGAATTTCACTGATGGATGGCCATGAGATTGTGTACAGGCATGCATGGTCCCCAAATGATGAATCCGTCTGACTTTTGGATTGGATCATAAAATATGGAACGCATTTTCACACTGCCCATGATGAATCCAGTGACTTTGTGGTCCTCTAACTTTTCTCTTTTGCACCACCAGCAAGACCAAGTTTTCATTTATCTTGCTAAGAACCTTACAGACAATCGTGGTCCCCCGAAGATGAATCCTACAGACTGATTGATGGCTTTTACTTTAGTGCCACCATGAAGCTGACAATTTAGACTTTTAGCAAAATGTCCTGGCAACTCTTAAGTAGACTAACAAGGAGTTCAATAGAGACATTCATGATGCAAAATACCCTGAGTTTAAGCCTAGACACCTCCTAAACAGGTGACAAAAAATTCCACTTCAACTGGCACAAAATGGTGTACTGACAGCCAACTATACTATGTCTGAAGATTCATCCTAATGACTCTGTTTATCCTTTAACTTTCCGTCTAGCACCTGCATGACGTTGACATTTATGCTTTGAGTAAAGTGACTCAACATTGTGGGTGAATGAAATTTGATACAGACATTTATGTCTCCCTAAGGATGAATTGTATATTAATGATAATAATAATAATAATAATAATAATAATAATAATAATAATAATAATAATAATAATAATAATAATAATAATAATAATAATAATGATAATAACAATAATGCATTGGTTTTATGTAGTGCTTGTCTAGGCACTCAAAGACACTTTACATTGCATTATTCATTCACTCCATACTCAAAGATGGAAAGCTATGTATGTAGCCACAGCTGCCCTGGGGTAGACTGACGGAGGCGAGGGTGCCAGTCCGTGCCATCAGCCCCTCCAACCACCACCAACCACTCACTCTCACACTGTCATCGTCTCCCATCCAGGTACTGACCAGGCCCAACCTGGATTAGCTTCGGGGATCTGACAGGATCGGGAATCCACAAAGCAGTATGGCCTATCTCCTTGGCACAATAACTTATCAGCTAGCACCACCATAAACCTTCAGTTTATCTAACAAGCTAATCTGAGAGGTGGTTAACTTTATACTAATTAGCATCAGCATAATACACTATAAACATAAATGGTTAAAAAAAACTATAGGCACCAAAATAGGTACTAAAACTGCTGTAAAATAATGGTCAATAACCAACTCATCAAAAAACAGCAAGAAAGACAGACATATATGGATGGATGGATAGATATATAGATAGATAGAGTGACTGATAGACAGACAGACCAACAGACAGAAAGAATGACAGATAGAAAGAGAGAGAGAGAGAGAGAGAGAAATGTGAAAACACCCACAATTATACAAGGAAACTCTCTCATTTAAGCTATAAGTCTACATAAAATAATTGAACCAATAACACTTTTTCTGTTGCCACTAATTGTATATAATTTCAAAAATACAATTACAAAATTTAACTTAGACAAAATTACAATTTAAATAAAAAGGAAATATTGACATCTTTGTGTATTTAAAAAAAATCCACTATAAAGAAGGGAAAATTTCTGTAAAATAACAGATTTTTTTTTTTTTGTATAATGTATTGCTATTGTGCATATGTTATTTAGTTCAATACAATACCGTCCCCAAGTGCTGCCTCAAAGTGCTGCTAGCATGGCTGTTGAGGAAACATTTGTTCTCCATAAGAAACTGATTAAAATCAAGTTTCCGTGCATCCTGTTTGTCAGGCATTTTTCAGTCTTTGACCACCAATGAACTGCAAAAAGTGCTGACTTTTGACTTCTTCTTTTATCAGAGCATCCTTATTAAAAAGAGCTTGTTCTCAATGGTCCTCCTTGCATTAATAGAGGCTGAAGAAGAACGGGTCATTTCCATTGAAATGTATTACATTACAATGTAATTCCATCAGATTTCAAGAAGTCTGCCTACAGAGTGATATGCCTACTGTATCTATTGTATGAATTTGGTTGAAACTGCAGAGTACAAGAGCACTGGATGTACATCATGGCAATTCATGCAAAACAGGCAATACCTAGGAGAAATCGGAACCCAGTTGCTTATTTGTTATGAGTTAGGCTTCCCACAGCTTAGAAGTCAGGAGCTACTGGAAAAAAAACATGCTTTGTAAATGCCGCTGCCTGCAGTAAACAATATTGCTTCTTACCTGACACACAGCCCAATTTTCCTAAAGATTTCACTAAAATTGCTTTTTTAGATACAGCATTCTGCTGAGTGACAGATAAAGAGACATACTGAGGTAATTAAAGAGTCTTAGTTCTCTGCAGGTGGAGATTTTCCTCTGCAAAGTGTCCCTTGGACAAAGTATCACTCATGTACAAACACAACTAGACACTCACACACACACACACACATGCATGAGCTGTCAATGGTAGGAAAAAGAGCTGAATTATGCTTACAAGGATACAAGCAATGTCAACTGTAAAAATCAAAAAATAATCACCTGCAGACTCATTACTCAGTGCTACGTGACTTCATAGACCCTTGGATAACAAACAGTTTGAGGAAGATCACTTACTCAAAAGGTTTAACCCTTGAAATCTGGTATATCATATCAATTAAATTGCTTGAACTGCGTGACCTTCCTCTCCACACACACAGCGGCTGAATGTCAGGGAGCACAAACACAGGGAATCATCATGTATGACACTTGACATTGATGTGACTTACTTTTTGTCCTTTCATCCCGCCGGTCCCCTCGGCACCTGGCTGACCCTGTGGGAGGAGGCCTTGGTTAATGACTCTGTAACACAGCGCCACTGTAAATGTCACGGCTGGAAAATACATACAGGATCTCCTCGCTCTCCTTTCTCCCCCGGGACTCCAGCCTCACCCTTCTCCCCCTGTATGTGAACAGAGCAGATCACTGACAGTGACTGACGGCAAAGGCAGGGCGAGAAGACAGAAAGCTCTGAGAGTGAAACTTAGGCAAGGACAGCTCGCATGAATAAGTAATCAGAAAAACATACAGAGCTGCATCATGTCAGAATCAAACTAGTTTGTAATTATGGGAAGGGGGGGGAGGGGAACAGAAAGACAGCGAAACTCGTGGCTTTGCAAAACCGTGCTGCTATGTGAGTGTAGCAGTATAATGAAAAACTTTCAAGTCTGTTGCATTGCAGCAGTTATCCACGTTTCCTTATTCAAATCATTCCCTTGTCTGCCAATAGATGGCACTTCATGACTGCTAGTGAGCTGTCCTTGGAGTATTTAACAGGATTTCTTCCTGCCAGTTATGTGGAGAATGTTCTAAGTAAACATAACTGTAAGACAAATGTACTTTGGTCAGGACAGACAATGAATGAATAATTTGTGATAGAAATCACACACACACACACACACACACACAAAGAGAACTTGCATATAATGCTGCATACATTTCCCACCCTCTCGTGACCTTTCACACTCCTATTTCTGACATCACACGAGGTCTTTGTCTACAGATATATGCAATCCCAGTTATTATTTCAGCCACGTGGCAAAAGTGTGGCACATATCTAACCAAATGCACCTGGACTTAGAGAAATGCATCGTTGTAGATCCCCTGTCATATTTAATGAAGCTCACCTACGATACTTTATTTTCCTCTCCAAACAGCTAGCCAAAAAAAAAAAAAAAGAATAGGCTGTTCATCAAAGATTATTGTTGTTTTGTATGACATGTGCGAAGATTTACAGGGATTGCTTCAGATACTCTGTGCTCAGACATTATGGAGCATCTGTTTAGCAATCTGAGGAGACGAAGCGACATCTGAGAAAGGTTGCAGCATATTTGCACACTCCTTAGCGACGCCTGGACTCTAACACACAATAACTGCCATTCAGCTTCGGTCCCTCCCCCTGATCCCCTCGACTCGCTAATGACAGCCCCTGCAATACCATTCATTTAATGAGATATAGTCACTGTTTCCTCATCCAAATTAGGAGCTGTTATTAAGTCAGTCGACTGCTGCCACGTATGAACAGATGGATTGTCTTATTAATATTTTAGGCTGGGAGGAGAGACTAGTGGCAAAACTGACTTTGAGTGCTAATTGAATTCTCTGCAGCTTTATCAGCCACATGGAAACTCATGATTTCACCATAATAATCTTTGACGAAAATCAACTATATAATTGCTGTCATGCTATCAATCACAAGCCTGAGGGAAAAAAGGCCAGTTATGGTACGGTGCAACTGTTCAGCACAAATTATACTGTACACAGAAACCGATCATCCATAGTTAAGGGTTTAGTCTTCACACGGTAATGATGACATCCAACGCAAATTGCTGCACAAGCAGATTAAAAGTCACTGCTACCCTTGTTGTGAAAAAGTTCTACGCTGCACACTGGCATAGATTCATGGAAAAAAAAAATCTGTCCTTATCCTTGCTAGATCTGCACAGAAGATCATTCAAAGTCAATTTATTGGCAGAGCAGTATGTAACAAGTTAATAAACCTTTCAAATGAGATTAACTGTAGCACGGCCAGTATCTATATAGATCATCACTATATTTACACAATGAGAAAGCCCCAGTGTGTATAAGCACAAGGCACTGCTCCACCTGTGGAGGCCTGTGGGTGATATGTTGACTTTGAGCCACCTCGAGTCATCAAACTGCAATTAAGGCTGTCTGCATCTCTCGCTCCATCAATATCTGCAGCGCTCCGTCAGAGCCCATTTGCGTCTGTCAGTGGGTGACACAGTTATGGATATGTAATTCATGAGAACACCGTCTTCCCAGCACATCATGCACTGCAGACCTTCTTTCTTTTTTACTTTAAAACATTCACACTCGGCTGGGTGAATGAGAGGGGGACTCAGCTCGCGCAGATGTTACACAAGCTGCAGTTTAGTCTAACTCGCGTCTATTTTGTCCGAGCTAAAAAATGCACAAGGATGGCACTGAGAAGCACGGTGAAATCCCTGATGCCGTTCAATTATTACTGCTCATGGAAAGTGTTACTTTCCGTTCCTCTCAGAAGGTGTAATAGTTTATCTTCTCGCACTTATCATACGGGTGGTGTAAATTCCCTTCAAATGCATGGCTATACTTGTTACGTTATGGCATATTAAAACGTGAAGCGGTTCTCTGGGACACAAGTTTTCTTGTCATCCACAGGAAAGCATAAATTTATAATGATAAAGTGAAGATGTATCCGTAATGTGGGGGCATGACTGATTTATGGCAAGGGCAAGGCTGGCATGCACATTTAATGTAATAATACGAGCACAGGAACAATGTCTCAGCTCCTATCTACATGAGCTGAAGGTCTCATAATGTGGGTGTTAATTATGTTCTTTAATCATAATGCTACTTTTAATTTAAACTCAAGTGGGCAGCTGTAGTAACCTACAGGCCCTGTCACCTTTAGGTGTAGCTTCATCTTTCATTAGAATTTATTTGAATGTTTTATGTTACAGTGAGTCAACAGGTCAACTTTTATAGACTCTTGTAAACTTGAAGACTACACTATTATACCGTAATTATTTGTTGCTGTTACATGGAAATAGCTTTATGCGTCCTTTCCTTCAGTGTGTTCAAACTCTCAAGAAATTTACTTAATCAGAGACCTATTAAAGTGAAGTAGCAATTGCTGAAATGATCCTAAGCTTACATTCTTGGAGCTATTTTCATTTCTGGCGAGGGAAGTTTCCAGTTTTACAGCTTCTTTTAATGACATGACACTGATTCAAGCAAGACAGTAAAGCAGCCAATTAGAGAAAACTCGTAAAAACTTAATCGAGGTAACCTCTGTTTGTCATTTTACTCTGCGTGGAAGCAGTATGTCATATTTCATCTACACAAAAGTGCTGTCCATTGTGCCTCCACCTATGGTATACCTACTGCAATCCCATTTGTTTTGAGGTATAATAAGTGTGTCCTCTTATGGACAACTTTCTCTTTCAAGGTTGGCCGGCTGACACTTCTCCTTCCTCTGGGCACAGGGAGCAGGAGGAATTCTGCGGCCTGAGCTGACACCACAGCAAACGACGCACCTATACATCAAATGAACAGCTGCGGTCAAGGGGTTGTCCACTACACAATAGCTTTCACTCTCAACATGATCACAAGTAGGCCACTGGAGGCTTGGTGGGCGGTGGGTGGGTGGAGGGTGGGTTTGTGAAGGAAGCAAGTTGCAGCAGAGACAGTGGGAGGCCCTGGTAGAGGCCCATGTCTGAGTGTTTTTTTTTTTTTTACACTGCATATCTCATGCGCCTCTGGTGAGCTACAACACCCCTGGGCTTCATGAAAATGATTGCAGACCCTTTTTGCAAAAGCACTGTATGTAATGGCCATCTGTCTGTTTGGAGTGTGAGCACTGAGTCACGCTGTGCCACGCTGCAGGAGGTGCAGGGTGGGAACAGCTATTTAACTTGCACAGTAGACAGGCTACAATTGACTGAAAGGTGCCATTTGCAACGAGGGCGATCTGCTCCTGACTATAAACACAAAACATGTCAGTCAAGGACAGAACGGATTCTGCTTCTGGTCACACATGTGTCTGCCTTGGTTGAGCTGGCTTCTTGGGACAGCTAGTTTGGTACATCTTTATACAGACAAGGCTGCGCAAATGATTGAACTCCCCGCCTATTTGGAGGGCTGCGACAACGAACACTGCTCAGTCATCTTGACAATTTGCTGGAAGTGCACGAAAGGGTCAGTTTATCAAACTGGGAGACAGCTCAAATTTACTTTAAATGCCACATGCCAGTACTTTGTTTTGTGATGAATAACGCTTTAGGTGATACCTTGCCACTTGCTCCTTCAGAGGTTCCTAAGGGACCCTGCAAAAAAGAACAAAAGACAATCATCTCAATACCCTTGTGAACACTAAATATTATTCATCATCATTACATAAACACTGTAGCCCTCTCCTCACTCTTACTTAACCCTCTAAACCAAAAGTATTTTTTTAGGCATTTTCTCATTTTATTTTTTTTGGCGCCTGTCACATTTTTACTCACTCTGGGCTCATTTTTCACTGTAATATAAAGTCCTCCACCTCAATGGAAATAGCACAATCATGGCTAGAAGTAGAGAGAACTCAAAAATGTGTTCTGTACAGTGTGACACAGCTATGATGCCATAAATCATAAAACCCAAAAAACAAAAGCATTTGTTAGTTTTTTTTTCTTTACAAAAATTGAAAAAATCTGAAATGAACATGTACAAATTTTGTGCCCACAAATGTCAGCAATACTGGAAAAAATGGTGGCTCTACATACAATAGATTTGATAGATACTGCTTAGATTTATATTTTGCATTAACACTGCCTGCAGTTCAACCCAAAACCTCTTGGAATTTTTGTAACACGCAGAATTTTTCTGCTTTTACAGGATCCGATTGGTGCAAATGGTATACACTGATCAGGCATAACATTATGACCACCTGACTAATATTGTGTTGGTCCCCCTTATGTGTTCAAAAATGCTCTGAACCATTGGACATGGACAAGAGGACCTCTCAGGGTGTCCGTGTGCTTGTTCTGGGACAACGTTTATTTGGATATCCAAGTCTCATCAACATGGATGTTAAAATCCAAGGTTTTCCATCAGACCACCGCATAGTACCAATATGATCAGTGTTATTCACTTCACCTGCCAGTGGTCATAATGTTGTGGCTGATCGGTGTATTCTTGATGAATTTGTAAATGTCAAATGTAAAATAAAGTGATTTTGATGAAACATCACAACTCTAAGGTTAGATTTGGATCATTTTCCCAACAAAACTGCACATCACAAATGAGTTGTTCAAGGACCATCGAAAGGTTGAATTTTCCAATGATTCTTTCTGTTTTTACTGTTTGTGGCTCTAATAAATTGTGTAATATTGGTGATTTTTTTTTTTTTACAGACAATATGCTTTTCAAACCCACAGGCAGGCTTTGGGGTTCAGGGGGTTAAAATGACAAGTCTACATGAAAACATTCCTGTCTGCTGCAGTGCCTGTTCTATTATATTTTGTAACCTTTGCACTAATGTTAGCTGTCATAAAGACATGCCTAGACTCCAGTAGTCTATAGATAATCTTTGAGTATGTCTTTGTTATGTGCCTTTCACAGACTCCCCTGTTGTTGTGAAATGCTAATTTGACTTTGAAAAATAACTGCTGCCCCCTCGACTGCATGCACTGTCCTGCTGCCAATGGACAAGAGAGAGTGATGCCCTGGAGTGTGTTTTGAATAGATGATTTTGCCCCTGAGATCTACCTCAGCAAAACAGGTGACTCATAAATGCCAATACCAGGGGATGGAAGCAAATCTGGCACATGCGAAGGGTATCATCAGGACATTGCCATTTAGAAATGTCACACCTTCTCCATCCTGTCTTTCTTTTCTCCTACGAGTTTGTGTCCTACAACTTTTATGAGTTATTATGGAAGCAGAGGGAAACACTGAGTCATGTGGAAGAGGTTTACCAGCGAGTGGCCTGATTATACTGAAGATAATTAAACCTGAGCATCGGGTGATGGAAGCAAAACAGAATCTTTCTTGATATCTGGACGGAATAAAGTAAGTCAACCACTATGTCCTGATCAAGAGCGTGATCAGGGCAATCGTGCATGAAAATAATTGGACACCCAAAGCAGCTGAGCTACACGATGTCTAAACGCTCCTCTTTGTCCTGATACCAGAGCAGTTAAGAGTCTGACAAGCTGCCTGCTTTAACGCATAGTGGTGTTTGTGCCCTTCAGCGTGTGGGTCACTACACAAATACACAAACAGTGTCTGTGATTGGTTTGGACGCCTTAGGAAAAGACCATAATTCAAAGAGTCAATGGACCCTCTAGGCAGGCTTGTCCTAGTCATCAATACAAACATCTTAAAGTGCTACTTTAATATACCCCTTGTGGTTTCGTGTTGATAATATGGCCTGTTTAGAGCAGTACGGGAGCACGACAGAAGATTCTGAACAGATCGATACAGCCTAAACATAAAACTAGTTAACATAGATGCTTCACCCCAAAGAGCGTAACTGCTCTTTTTTCAGACAGACTTTGTATTACACGTCTGCTGTCCTTACCGACTATTTGCTTTTTTATACTTTTGTAATTATGGTAACTTTTGAAGTCAGTGGAAAAAAAGATATTGGTAGACTCAGGGGAATTATTGGTCAAATAAAGGGTGAGCTCAATTTTGAATCGTGGGAAGCCAGAATTCAAAGTAGTGTTCAAGGAGCTGTATCGAACTGTCTGAGGTAAGTTTTCAGTGTTTGCCATTGTGTTTCATCTACAAATAGACCAGATATGTACATCAAAACAATGGTGATTTATTATGTTGGCACTGATGCATCAAAAAGTGTTTTCTATCCAGTCGCACTTTAAGTTTTGATGTTTTCTTTAAAATGAAAAAGTAGTGTTTCTCTGATTGTAGTATATCACTTACAGGCAGGCCTCTGAGTCCGGGTTCTCCAGTCTTTCCTCTCCGTCCCTAAGGAAGGCACCAAAAGAAGAAGGAATAAAAAGACTAAGATGAGTGAATGAGCAACAACAGGTGTGGCTGGGCATGCATGCTGCCAGCAATTAAGGCAAGACAACAACTCCTGTCGCAGCCTCTAATTTGCTTTTAATTAACAACAAGAAAACAGCTTAATTGCCGCACCCTGTGTGGCCCACTACTCTTTGTTCCCTCCTTTGGTTTACTGCCTCCTTTCCAGCTGTGTGAGTCCCTCGGCACATCAATCAACCCAAGGAGCACATATACTGTAGCGGAAAAAGCCAGTCAGTGCCGTCCAGCTACGCAAAACGAGGTCAGAGCGAAGCCATCGCGTTGAACCGTTTTGTTTTAGAGTTTTGTTGTTTTTTGGTGGGATATCTTGTGAAATAGAAAACCCCTTAGCGCTGGAAGTCTGTGAGACTTGAGAAGCTGACATCTTAATGAGATGTAATGCAATCCGAACCAAACCAAAGTTGGTATAATTTACATCAAGAGGGGTTTATGTCCTCGTGAGAAAAGAGGATAAAGCTCTGTGGATATCCGCACAGCCATCCACTGGCAGAGCATCACTGGCTCTCTGTTGAGGAGTGCCTGGAATTAGCTGGCTTTCACACACACACACACACACACACACACACACACACACACACACGCGCGCGCGCACACAAGACAGATGTAAAATCAACTCAATTAGGAGATGGCAGGACTCTGGCCAGTATCAATTCACTATACAGCAGCCTAATCAACGGCATAAGCACAAGACAATGCAGATATCTGTATTACTGCTAAATACGATTACCTCCTTCTAGTACGAGTTTCACCATCTGACACAATTGCCATATTGAAAATTGTACTTTCTCTCCTACTGTATGTGTCTGTATGGGTGATACAAAAACACCGCCTTCCTCCACAGAGTTGGTGGCTGTGGAGATCTGTGGAGAGGAAAGGCTCACTGGCTGCTGAAAGAAAAAGTTGCAAATCACAAAGCAACGCCCCCGACTCTTCCCTCTGACACTCCATGTGTGCAGACTTTGATTAACTGGGTCGAATTTGACATGTGCGTTTGCCTGCAACAAAGACAAAGGAAGGAACTTCACTAAGAGCTATTGCTTTTAATCATCTGTTTGCATGTGCGCTCATGCTCGCGTGCTCCTGTGTGTTTCCGTGTTTGTAGTCCTCAGATTACAGGATTATGAAAAGAGGAGAAGCCAAGGTGCAGTACAGTAAATATTAACCTCAATAATGACACAATAGAGCCAGTGTATGCCTCCTCTCAGGAATTGCATGCTTTCCTGTGTTCGCGCTGTTTGATGTACCAACAAAGCCTTGGCCAGTGTCTTTTGATCATCTGTGTTAATGTAACTCTGAGGCTCCTGTATATGGGCTTTAATGTGAGCATGGATGAGTGCAACACAGAGAAGAGCTGGAGGAAGTCAAATTGCCTTGATGTGTCGGGAAAGCATCTTCAAACCTTAAAATTCTTTGCTTCAAATGACTGAGATTACATTACTTTGGAATAGACTCTTTGAAACGTAATTGAGGCTGGTTACCTTTGTGGCACAAACAGAGCAGTCAGAGTGGCAGCCAAAGAATTTGCCGTGCTAATGCATGGTGACGCCTGAATGTAAATTCAGACTTGGGTATAGAAGGTTGGTTTCTCACAAGACAGCATGTTTAGTGAGGGTAGGTGGTGTTATTTATTAATTCTTCCCGTCTCCCTCTGATAATTAATAGGCTGACACTGAATCACTGCCACGTTTGCAAAAAGATCAGCCTGTTTGTTCTAGCCTTAGTCCTGTCTGCTTGCCCTTTCCCCTCTAAACACAACAACAAAAGCAGATTACACAGATAAGTAATTAAGCTAATGAATATTTCATATGCTATTATTCCAAGTAGGTCATGAATTATGCAGTTCTCAAAATTATTTCTCCACATTTGCCATTAAATCTCTTTTAACTCCAAAGTACATACTAATTTTATGTCCATGTATTTGCATATCATCAAAATAAATAGTGCTACTCCAGATCTCCATCTCTCATCAAGTGGGAGGCCTGAGGCTTACTTGCACAGTAACCAAAACTTATATAATGCTTCTTAATAAGGTGGTATGAGTTTATTTGTGACTTTATTTTCACACTAATACCCTTCCATCATACCTTCTACATACTAATACTTGGTTATTACTTTTACTACTTGTAGTCTCACTGGATTTACACTCACTTGCTGGTTTACTGCACACCTTCCTAAAGCTAATTGTACTGCGACAAAATACAAACAAAATCACATGTTTATGAAGATTATAATGAGCTGTGGATTGCATTGTTTTACGCTGAGAGGTCTTTCTAATATTTAATCCAAACAGACCGGACACAGTTATCAGTATTAGTTGTGTGTCTGCTTCGAGCTGTGTGCAGATAAACTCAGCTGGAGGTGTCTATGCTGGGAGTCCGTGCCTGATTTTTCTCTTCTTTGATAACATATTAATATTCATCCAGTATTTATAAACACAGACAGCCCAGGCAATCATTTTCACAACAAAGTGATCCATTAAAGTGATGACATCGGGTGACCTTGGGGTGAGATGGACTCTCTTCTGTCCAGAGGACCTCTGGTTAGCATGCTATCCCCAACAAATCTGTGCACGGTGACAAGAAATAATTAGTCCGGAGCACAGCTGTCATCGCCGTTTGCACTCAGTTGACTCTCCGAACCGAAACACCTGCCAGGGACGCGGCAAGATAACCACCTCTAAAGGGACACGCTGGCTCTGGAATGTTGAGATAATCACGATACTAACAACCACTGTAGCGCTCACCAGCATCCAAATACTACAGCAACAGATGCTCTGTTATGGAAGTTAAGCCTTTAGCACAAGGGTGAAGTGTTTCAGAGGATTAACTCAGGGAATTAAGTTGAGTTCTGTGTTAATGGTGTTTTAATGATTTGATCAGCTCTAAATGTCTCAATTGGACCTCGAAACTTTTCTAAAAGTGATACTCTGTTATAAACTGTTTGAACTGAGGTCATTTCATAAGTTAGAAACTAGCTTTGATAGCAGCACTACTATACCCATTTCTAGAAGTACAGACTTTTAACTATAATGACATGCAGTTTTTCTAAATGGACAAAAGCATTATTTTGCATATTCAGCTTTTGCAAAAGTTACTCAGGTCTTGTTTTAATTTTGTATAGTTTGCTTTTGGATGTACATATTTTAGCCACAACATCAAAACCACCTGCCAGGTATTGTGTAGCTCCTGTGATCCCTCAGGGGAAAGAAATTGAGCCTTAAGTGGTGTAAGGTATGATTTCTAGCACCAGGCAATGGATCTTTTAGGCCCAGCCAGGTGGGGTCTCCATGGATCAGCCCTGTTCGGCTGATCTACATGATGCTTGATCGAATTGGGATGTGGGAAAACTGGAGACCAAGTCAACACCTCGGCTCTTGGTCGTGTTCCTCGCGCTGGTCCCGAGCAAGTTTATTTGGATCATCCTGTTGGGAGAGGCCACTGCTGAAGTGGTGCTGTTTTTGTCTGCACTAATGTTTTAGCTGGGTGGTACGTGTTTAAATAACATCCACATGAAAACCTGGACTCAGGGTTTCCCAGCAGGACATTGCATTGTAACAAGGTAATCAATGTTATTTACTTCACCTGTCAGTGGTTTTGACATTGTGGCTGACTGGTGGTAAACAGCAGTGTTTAAGTGAAATAATGGCATTCAGTGCTAAAGAACATTTACATTAGTGAGATAATAAATGGCCTATTTTGCTCTATAAAGACCTAATTAGTTAGTCTCATACCTGAACAAAGCTGTGTGCTACCTGAAAAATCTCAAAGAATATTTTCAATTTGCCCTCAGAGAGCAGTGAAGATACATTTTGATGCTTCAAATTACTTGTATGTCATTGTCACTGTCTACTGGAGAGGCATTTAAATTGTAAATTGTTTTTGTAGTTTAAAATTATGCTTATAAAATTCCAGAAATTCTGTTACTTTAGTCAAAGCTTTGTTGTAATTTTGTGTAGACACAATACCAGAAGAAATATAAATGTCAGAGGTGAACTGCAGTCCAAAGCCCAAAGCAGTCTCTAAGCAACAAGGAGGAACAGGAAACACAGACTGAGCATTTTAACTTCAATAACAATGAGACAGAAAGATTGTAAAAATCTTAGACTGAGAAAAAACTGTTCGGCAACAGAATAAAACAAACAGAAAATGTTTTCACTTTTAAACTGATTGCCACCTGTGTATGTCAAAATGCCATAGAAAAATATGTCAACATGCCGATAAATTCAAATTCAAAAGAATGGCAAGCACACCAGACCAGCCGGCAGCGTCTGTGGAGCTTTTCTTTCAGCTAAGCCAGCCTTAACTTTCTCATTTCCTTTTGTGTTTCTCCATCACTCATTTATCCCTCCCTTTGTGTATAGCATAATTCTATTACTCTCATCTCATCCCTCTCTCCTGTCTCCTGCTTTTCTCGTCATCTCTCCTTCCTTCTCCTGTCTCCTGTCATTCGCCCCGTTTCTCCCTCACCCAACTTCCAGCGCCTGTTGGATCACCCTGGCAATCTCTGTTGCTATGCAACGCTCAGTGTCCTATAAATTTGACAACATCCTAGTGCTTGATTATTATTTGAGCGCTGCAGTGTGAAGCCCTCCTTCAGGTCATTGCAGTAGATTAGAGGGAGGGAAAGACAGAGGAAGGCAAGGAAGGAAATGTGGGATGAGAGGGAGGGAAGGAGGTGGAGAAAGATGAAGGGATTGTGGAGGAGAGGAAAGGAAAGAGACTCGGGGTTAGAGATGAACTAGGTTTTGGAGAAAAGATGAACTGCCAAGTCCAAACACTTATTCACATGTGCTATTCATCTGTCCCACTCTAAAAACCTGCAAACCATACAGGAGAAGTGTGAAAAGCACACCACATTAGCTACTAATTCAATAACGATGTAAGCTAAAGCCAGAGTGGGCACATATTTGAGCTGAAAGGAAGAGGCCTCAGCAGACTGACAGCATATTTTGAACTTCAACTTAATCCACATAGATCCAAGCCTTGACTGGCTTCAACACTGCTACAAGTTTAAAGTGCAAAAGGAAAGCACAGGCATGGGACCCAGCTCAGACCTGCAACACAAACCGAAATGTGAGAGCAAAGTCAACAGCGACAGTGACACACTGCAGAGACACTCCTTTATGATGACTCCATAATCCTTATCCCAAATGTCAACATGTTCTCTGAGACATTCCATGTCTCACTAACCATACTGGGATAACACAGTAGTATAAAATGGAGAAGGCAGAGTGTGTCGCATTTTCAGCAATAAAGGAGATATACTATCAAAAAGTCAGATAATCCACCTGACAAATGATCCTGTCAAGAGGGGTCAGTAGATAAGCTGCAGGAGCCTCCAGAAGTGAAACCACAGGACCCAACTCAAACCTGACACACAGCACAGAGGGACAAGAAATAAGACTTTTTTCCCCCCCTTTTTTAAATGCAGTGATAGTCTCCAGCAGGTAAAACAATTTTAATTTGGCATTTCAAACACAAAATCTCTCCTTAGATTTTCTGCCAATTGGCCTCTCAGTGTAGAAAGATAAAGACCACTCGAGCTTCCAAAAGTGACTCTCCCATTTTTACAGTTCACATCATTCTCTACTTAATTATAATTCCATTGGCTATGTATTGGTTCACTGTGGTGAGGCTTTGGCCTTGGCTTGCTTTTCTTGCTAAGTCACGGATTTTACATAATCACTCATTCATCTACTAAATCTCCATCTTTCACTGATCGTAGCCAAGACACCTACTGTCTATGGCTTCTGACCAGCTAGTCCCCAGACGTTTTTACGCTGCTCCTTCATTCATCTGCCAGTCTTACGTGTAATACTCAGCTTTTATGTCCCGAAGGGGAAACTATCTGACAACACAACTTTATGTAGCTCATAGGAGAGATGACCTTTTCTTGACTGGAAAAAAAACTTGCACACCACTCCCACAGTTTCTGCTTCAGCTGAGTCCCATCTCCCTCTGGGGACATGTAGTCAGGCCACCTGAGCCTTTTGTTGACCTGCTGCACTGCGTTTAACAGAAACCAACTGTTTAGATTGTGAACGGCAGCTGTATTTGCTTGGCAAACAGTGAAAATGATAAATTGTCACTAAATCCTTAAAGTGAATTAACAATACACAGAACAAAGAGCAGGTATATTCATTTTATGATTAAAAAAAAAGGATTTATTTGTGGTAAAGCAAAGGAACAAAATAACCCACCTTCCACACCATTGTTATACCACACAGTGACTCTCCTAAACACACATGGACACCCAGGACTGTGAACTTATGTGCTCACTGCCAAAAAAGGCACAAACAAAGACAGACAAATGTTCACATGCTTCATGCACACACACAAAGCCAAGCAGAAGGAAGTTTGCCACAACACAGCCAGTCACAATATTTATTCCCCAGTGAAAGCACTTGTCTGCTCCTGGCCGGTGGAAGCAGGAAAACAGGACTGAAACACACATTTAGACCTAGACTTCCTTAGGAGCACTTACTGTATCCAGAATCAGCCATGTGAAATAGACAATTACTTAGAATACCAGCAAAAAGCTAATTTATTCTCTAATTAATTCTGAAATGTCATTCTTTTCCCCATTGTAAATATTTTCTCATTTAACAAGTTGCACAATGAACCACAAGAATCAGCAAGATGAGAAAAAAAACTGTATAAAGTATGCACAAAGGATTTCCAAAGATTTCTGCAGCAACCTCTTAAACCCTTTACCATATTTAACGCAACAGTAGTCATGTCTTCTTGAAGATAGCGTGTTGGGAATGATACTCTTCCAAGTCGCCTTCTCTTAAAAGGGTAAGTTTATTCATCCAAATATAGAGCAACAACATGATGAAAAAACATAGTATGCTTGTGCACTTGCTTGTTATGTATTTTACAGTAAAAGAATTATCAAATAGGCAGACTCTTAACTTCACTTACATGGATAATGCTTACATACTTACATACACTTGCATCAGCCCGGCTGCCACTGGGCGTTACTTTCAAAATTCTAAGTATCAGCTGCTAAAGGAACAAATATGCAGTGAATTTGCACCAACTATGCAGCTCAATATGTTGCACTTGTCAGAATCTTCACACAACCCATTTTCGCTGTGTCAAATCAACTATCAACACTCCTGAGGTAAATATCGATTAAGCTGCTGGCATGAAATGTCACAGAAGACACTGCAGAGAATGTAGCCTCACCTGCTTCTTATTAAAACATCCAATTAGAGACAGACACTGCTTCTGACTGCCCTCGCTGGATGCCATCTTAGGACACTGCACAAGCTCAGAAAATGCCTGGGCACTGGAGCTTGCAGAGATCCCTTGCACTTGGTAAAAGCCTCAATAAAATAGGATTTGTTCCAGTTGTTTACTGAGGGTTAAGAGAAGCGGCCGGGGCAGGAAGAGAACGGCAAAGCCGACAGCTGCCTGGCAGGGGCTCAAATGCAGCTTAGCATTTTTCACCATTCTGACTGGCACACAATGCTCTCTTTAACTCCCAGCCATCTAAATATTCAGGGACGTATAAAGAGATGGCTGACACTGCAGCCGACTTAAGACACAGCTCAGCTGGCCAAGATTGCACCTATAGTCTCTTGGCTAAAGCTTTCCATGAAGGCTTTCCTCTCAGAGACTCAATCATAGACCCCATGTGACTAAACGGCTATTTGTACAAGTGCCACTAGATGGCAAACTAGTTTCATCACAAATTTGGTACATGGCAGGGGACGGAGCCAATGAGGAAACTGTAAGTTCTCTCTGAGGATGGATGTCCTCAATGCATGAATGTATGATGTGTGTTGGGTAACATCCCTAATTAGGCAGTCTGGCAATTAGGCACTGAATACTGTAAAGGAGATTTTTCAGTCGAGGGCTTACGACGATGAGAGAAGAAGGAAATAGACGAGAGGAAGAAGCTGCATGAGAGTGAGGGAGAGTGACAATAATTCTCATACCGCATTACGCCTCTTTTCAGCTGCCACACAATACAAAAAGGGACACAGGTGGTATTATAAGGGTCCCAGTCATAGAGCGCAGCATATCATTGGGTAAAATAACCATTACAGAGCTATTTCAGCAAACACCCAACGCACAACACTAGTGCCGAAGGCAAACACAGGAAATGTAGACAGTGGATGTGTATGGAAACTAAGCCATGGAAGTCCCAAAGGAGGCTCAGAACAGCTCTTTACAACAGTCACGTTTGCACCACGTCTTCAGCTATAAGTTTTAAGAGCCCATTGACTTTAACAACTCCTAAGGAGAGGAAAGAGGGCTGATGATATCTGAATTTGCATCTTTATGTGGTGAAGAAGAGATGATAAATCTATATTTAACTATGAGCTCAATTCCCTCCGATCAGCTGAATGTCTGTGCAGTGTTTCCATGCAAGCTGGGTGCCTATCACGTTGGCTTCTTGCTAGGCCGGCATTGCCTTTTGAATGTTCTCATCTCCTAATGGATGCTGTTATTAGTCTTGGCTCTTTCACAATTTCACAGTCTCATCTGGACTTTTGGCCGTATTATTCATCCAGAGCAGATTGCTCCTATCCTATGTTTACAGATACTGAGTGTTTCATTAATGCATTATCCAACAAGTGAATAGGAGAGGCTGAAAATCTACTTTGAATAAACCCTGGTTCATTTTACAAACCAAATATTTGAGGTCAGAGAAAATACACTGTGCAAAGATCCACAGGGCGCTCTCTCCGGGTACTGTAGCCTTCAGCGAGTCTTATGCTTCATATCACTCACCACGCGTAACAGATTACACTAAGGTCCCCCACACTACCATCTGTATAATATCAGGCCACTGTCAAATGTGCTGCTCCCTGGCATGCCATTAAAGTGGACACAGATGAATGTATCTAAATTGGCTGCAGCCAGGATGAAAGTGTGGAGAATCGGAATACGGATGGCAGGCTGTAACAGTGTGCTGTAAGTGATGCAGCCTCCCACTACCACGCCTCTGTGTTCTGCAGTGTTCAGGGCAACATCCCCTCCCCAACAACCCTCCTTCCCCCTACACTCTTAGCTCTCCATGTCCTCCTCCCTCCCCTTGGCCGACTTGGCCAAAACGACTGACATAGACAAAGCTGACTTGTGGGCAAGCTTCAATCTGAGCATCCTCGATCAAAAATACCCCTCTCAAGGTATTTGCATTCTCAAACTATGTCTTCTCCTTAAAATGACCGAAAGTGTCAGGAGCGTGTCTTTGTGTGTTGCCAGACTGTTTGGAGCCAGAGAAATCCCATTGTTTGGATGACTAAAGCCACGGTGTGGACTATGCACTCACAGGGGCCAGTCACCTCCTGTCAACTGACATACCACGATGAGTCAAGTGAATTTGGCTCAGCTGACCCTATCTGAAACACAGCACTGCAGTAGTGCCGCTATGACCTGGCAGACATTGAAACAACATTTAAAAAAGTTTGGGAAAGTATTAGACACAGGCCACGGGGGTACCGGGCCTGGATGAAATTTGTACACCGGAGCGACAGGAATGTATATATATTGCCTGCGGTGTCCCCACTGTGTTGTTCAGCTGTATCCTTAGAAAAAAAAGTCGTAAGGTTGTAGATGTGTGAATGAGGGCCACACTCTGGCCAACTATAGCAGCGCCTATCCAACGCTCAGAGGACGTGTTGACCTACATTACCCCTTGTTGAACATCAGTTTTTCACACTTTTACATGCACTCATCAACTCACCGACAGACACAAACATACGAACACGATGACTATAAAAGCCAGCGAACAAGGAGCAATCAAAGTGGCCCTCTCAAAGTCTTGCCCCCTGTATTCGTCCCTGTAATTAATTGGCCAATTAATGTGTGTTTATTCTGGACACGCATGGATGTAGCCAAATTGAGGCTCTCTGGGAAATACGAGAGTCAGACAGATAAATCAAAGCTCTGTGCATCTGTCCTTGCATGTGCCAAACGCTTCCCCCTGTAACTCTCCTCTTTCCCAACAGGGCCCAAATGTGAGACCTTTTCATAGCCAATCAGGTCAAATCTTTGTTTCATCCTCCGTCCCAATGCACTTGACATTGACAAGATTAATTGCCTTGTGCACTGGGCAAACGTGCTACCTCCTGGTGTAATACAGGTGTCAAAAGCGTGGCTCACTGAATTTTCTCAATGTGAATCCAGATAGACGAGCGGAGAATAACCTCTCCTCGCTCTGTTCGACAAAGGGTTAACGAATCCTCCCCCTGCTTGTAAAATCACACAGGGTGTAAATCTTGCCATAAAATCTCAGCTGTGAGCCCTGCTGACCTGTAAATTCTTCTCCCTGTGTTACTCTGCCATTGAGCTTCAATGGGTCGGGCCAAAACTGTAACTACATATCTGCATCATGCTACTGGGTTTAAACGCCACTTTCAAAGACACACACCATTGGTGTGGTCACCAACTGTGTCTTAAATGCAACGTATGCCACAGTTTTTATAGTTAAACTGAACTAAGTTGTGCTAAATTTAACAAATGTGAATCTGCACATACAGGACATAACTGAATTTTTATAACAGTTTGTAATTATTCATAGATAAATATGTAAAACTGAGCCATAAAAATTAATAAAGGCACACAAAAAGGCTGTTAAACACGAAAAGATGATGCATAAAAACAGATTTAAAACAACACTTACATTTAGACGGAAGACAAAAGCACAACAAACCACCACACAAACTGTTATAAATGTGAATCCACGGAGGAAACCTTATTTCTGCTGTTAAGAAAACCTTGTTGGAGGAATGAATTTATCATCTCACTGTACAGTATATTGATTTGGACAACAACAACAAAAAAAAACCCATGGCTCCAATCAAATAGTTGCTCTAATTTCATGTGTTTACTGTATTACCCAAATCAGCAGCAACCTCCCATGGAGAACTTCTGGCAGGAAGGCTGATATTCTCACCAGGGACTCGTTACTTAATAATCTCACACTGCAGGTGCTCTGGTAGAGGTCAACAGTCTGTTACAGTTGCTGTTCTTGTCTGCCTCCACCTATGGAGCAAGAAACTGCTGCCAAATGTTTCAGTCCCCACAAACTGAGCCATTACTCCTTCCCTATCACTGTCACGGCCAGCTTTGGTCTCTGTAGACACACGGACCGACCGAAATGAACCTTAGCCAAGGCCATTAGGTATAATATGAATATTATATATATACTGTGGTGGTTCAATTATCTCTAAACAACATTTGCTCTGTCCTGTGGAGGAGAGGCATCTAAATTCTAGTTACAGCATGCATTTTGGTTTTTCAGAGAATGGTGCACTTTTTCAAATTAGGTTAAATGACAAAAGCTATCAACTGTGCAATGGCGATACATGGATTTAGTTTTAAAGTAGATGAATGTTATTGCATCTAATCTGACACTAATGGTTTGACCTCAGTGCAGCCGCAGAAAGCCATTCAAAAGAGAGAAGCAGAAGGATGGCAGCAAAAAACCTTGCGCCGAGAAAAAAAAGTCCAACAGTTTGGTGGGCGAGAAAATGACATAAGTGCAAGATTACATAGCCGTTCTCTTGTCTGGGAGAAAAATATTCGACCTGTAATTTGCATCCACTGGACAGATACCTTTGGAGATATGTGCTGGTGCAACGATGAGGGAGGAAAATGTGAAAAGAGTATGCTTGTGCCTTTGGTCAGGTCTTATAGACAGCTGTCTCAGTCATTCAGCACAGGCCATGAATGGAAAATGTAAACACCACTATCACTCCCAAAAGACAGCAATTACCTCCCTCGTCTGTGGAAATGTGGACCAGTCCTGTTGCCAAGCAGAGACAAGACAGATGATCTTTCCTACTGTTTTGACAGATTATATCCATGCCACTTTAAAGAGCCCAGGCAGCTGTTGTTGATGCTCCTTACATTGTTTCACATTTCTGACAGAAGTGAAGAACTGAAAGTGCTTCTGAACTACAATTACTGACGTGCATTGATCTAGTGCTACGCTATCAGATGATCTGAAGTGATGACAGCTCACGAAAGTGATGTAACAGCAGCTGAAGTTTTGAGATACAGACTCGCATTATGTTACAAATAGTCACCTCTCCTTTATAACTGAAGGAGAGTCTCTCAACTGAGACGTTGTCTTAGTTAGTGAACATCATGTTTACACCGAGGTTGTTCTCCAGTTTCATGTGACTTCCGGCATTAGGATCACATGTCTGGCTGGTCTCATGACTTCAGTGATATGCACTGGTGGTGAAATAACAGGTAAAGTAATATAAGGCTCCATGCTGCTGCACGTCTGCTGTCACAGGATACAAATTCATTAAATCCACTTTTAGAAGAACCTTTTACGCCTGAGTATATGACATAAAACTTACACTGTCAACATATCTCTGTGAAAAACACTACCTAAAAAGTATTTTTACATTTGTATAAGCAGAATTTAAACAATAGTAAAAAACAGGATGATTTGGAAATAAATAGTTATTGACCTGTTGGACAGTGTAATTAGTAACCACAGTGGTTCTAGTGCACAGAGACAGAAGAGGAGAACTAATTCAACGCAGGATGAATAGCCTGGTAGTAAAATCAAAGTCCTGTCATATCCTACAGCTCCACTCTGTAATATTTCTTCAATAGCCATCAATAATCCGGCTGGATTCTTTTATCAGCCGTATTGATGTGGCACATCATAGTATTTAGTGAGAAATGATTCCTCCCAGATTAAAAGTCTCTATTTTAATGGCTCTCCCCTCCTCTAGATCATCTCATGCTGCCCGGCTAGCGGCGGCATCTGGGCCTTTTCACCTTTATTGGGACTTTTTGTCCTCTCTTATCTCCTTGACATATGAGGCAGGAATCTCATGTGGCACAGCGTCATCCAGCCGCATCTCCAGCTGAGATACACAGACAAATACCTCCATGAGAAACAGGAGCTATTTTACAAAAGGCTCCAGACGCTAAAGATACTACAGAACAATCACAAGGCAGTCAATTGAGAATGTCACCCCGTACCTGAAGTTAAATTCTTCGAAGCAGATTACATAAATCGTCTCACCTCGTATACAATAAAAGACACATGCAGGGTTATTACTGAGCCCACCAGCTACCAATTTACCAAC
Source organism: Dascyllus trimaculatus (assembly GCA_024666655.1). Lineage (NCBI taxonomy): Eukaryota > Metazoa > Chordata > Actinopteri > Pomacentridae > Dascyllus > Dascyllus trimaculatus. The sequence goes on along the minus strand of CM045464.1, from coordinate 20,920,787 downwards.
TGTGCCAACTAGTTCACTCTCTAAATAAAATAACTGCATAAATAACAAGCTACATAGATTTAAATATATGAATGAATTAATAAATCAGTAAGAGGATCTTCAGTGCATAATTTATTAGAAGAGAACACATCTGTAGACAGAGCAGTTGCAATGTTCTTCTTCCTCTAGGGCTTTCTGAAGTTTCATCATTTCTGCACTGGCACAGCTATGTCTAGTAAGAACAAACACTGTGCAGCACATCTATCAGACGTGTGCATTTTCCAAAGCAGGAAATGAGGAAACCTTGACACAGTGGAGGACTCAGCTGATTACAAGGGATTTCAAATACTTTGCATTCACATTATTTGCATCCTTCAAAATGTACAAAAGAAAACCGCGCATTGTTTATCAACAAAGAAAATGATTGTATAAAGAAAATCTATTTATAAGGCTTATGTATTAGTCCCAGCCCATTTAATTCAAGCAAATGCTGCTGCAATTATAGCATAATGCATGACAACATTACATAATGTAGTTTATATAGAAAATTAAAGAACCAACATGGCGTTTGTCAGTGACTTAAGCGAGGACTTATTTTCTCTATTTCTATACAGGTATATTTATATAGCTAATAAGGCTTAATATGGTGTTAGGCATGGATTAAAACTCCAAGACCCACCTTGTAATGGGGGATTTCTTAAAGTGATTATTTATTAATCCACAGGAACCTACTGCCTTGCCCAGGGATGAACCCATGTCTGCACCAAAACCCACTCACAACCTCGTGCCAACTCCCGAAGCAGGGTATGCTGTGATGACTTGGCACCACATGAATAAGAAAAGCTCGGTGTGGTGTTCTTGTGTTTCTTTCGGCGCTAAGGAAGCTGTGCGCACTGACCATGTGTTGGTGTTCAGCCCTATTTTGTGCAATGCAAAATTATGTAATTTGGTGCTTTTGTAAGGTTTTCTGGCACCATCCTCATACAAGACATATTTGATAATAGGTGTCAGGCAGGTACTTCTCTCTCTCGCATGTTTATAAATGACTCCACTGAAATCCCTGAATGCCACGGTTGCTCCTTTTAGCATGCACATCTTTCTCCCCCTCTACCTGTGTAGGACAGAGCCGGCCTACAATGACAACGCAGAGCTTAGCACATCATTACAGCGTGTGATGAATATTTTAGCACGCCGTAGTCGGCAAGGGGGACATATCCTTTTTACCGGTGCTCCCTATCTTCGTTTTTGATCTGCTGTAATGTGCCACTGAATCCCAAAGTCCTACTCTTTGCCTGCCATTCTGTGTCAATGCCATCCATAATAGATAGAAGCGAGCCATTCACATTACCATTAATGGCAATGTGTAATGTGGGGGCAATATATTCCCATAAATTCCTAGTCATGGCTGGACTGGCCCTTACCTCCACCCTGACAAACTTAACTAGTCATCCATCAAGGTAATAAGGTAAAATCAAGATTCTGTGAATGTTAGACATAGGGGTCACAGGAGGGGTTGGGTGACTGCCCTTGATATCCTCCCTTGCATATGTTGCTTTAAACTTCAGAGAAGGATCAGTGCAAATGGCATCATTCTTCTTCTCTCCACTACAATGTCCTCCACATCTCCTTGAAGTAAATCTAGATGGCTTAGAGTGGTCTTATTTTCCTCAACAATAAATTGAAGTAGACAGTTTGAGAGATGGTCTGGCTTGAATCTAAGGCTTTGTGAAAGCTTTCCTCTCCCGGCTATTCTATGAAGGTTGTGGAGTGGTCAGTTTACATCAAGGCATTCTGCATCATTTGTACAGCCACCGTGGCTCTTAGTAAAACTAATAAGTTGCAGGCATGGACAAGAGTTACTAATTGGGTGAGAGTCTCTTGCTGTATCAGCTGGCCACAAGCAAGCCCCTGATAATGATACATGTCCACCTTCCTAAAATAGGCTGTCAAACTGCAGAAACACAGGTTGGTCAACAACTTAGACTCCATGTGACTCCAAGAGCTAAGAATAAGCAGAAACCTTAGCACATTAACAGTCACCATGAAGTCAGCCAGCCATCAAAGACAGGGTATTAATAGATCAGAACTGTGTCTTCAGCAACAACAACAGCAGAAAGTCTGAAATTGCTAGTTTAAAGCCCTATGGCTGTTTTACCTACAAAATCTTCAAAGAAATAACTTTTGCAATATATATATGTTATGGGGAAGGAGGAAGCCAAGAAGCCACATCAAACACATAGCAATTTTCTATTTCTTCTAACCCAATTATGATTGAAAGACTTATCATAAAATTGTATTCCAGAAGAAAAGTGCACACTGTAACTGAGGCCTCTGATGCTCAGTCCCTTTGACGCTAAGTCGCTACTAATGTCAGTTTAGGTCTAAAATAACACTATGACTAATGATGTAGAGAGACAACAGTATATAAAAAAAAGAAATAGAAAAAAAACATCTGCACCACTTTTGTTGACCGTGAATACTTTCCCTCGTGACGGATTCTGTCACTTCGTGCATTGTGGGAAATGATCCATTGAGAAATAACACAAGCGATGATAGGTCATAAATTGTTAATGCTATTGGAAGAAGTTTTGAGTCTGAATGTATTCACACACAGAAGGGTGGAATTCTTGAGATACTCGTGTCCAGATGTCTCGAGTATTGTGCATCATCTTGGCTTTTGCTTAATCTGAAAAGAACATTTTCCTGACCTACTTATGGGTGCTCTGCAGCTCAAACTGCTATATATTTTATATTTTGCTGCAGCAAGACCATTTTCTTGCCATTTTATGACCATTCTCTGTAAGGCAAAGAGCAATACTGAGCAGCGTGAACAGCCTATTTTTGATCACAGGGAAAGGTATTCACACCAAGTCAATTAAGTTGGACACAAAAGGACACTCTCTCCACCTGTCCCTGAAGACTTGCTTCCAGTTGTGATGTCAAGGAAAAATAACATTCTTGCGAGTGTGCAATCTTGAAACCAAAACGATTTTTTATATTTACTCGTTGCAAATGTCAAAACGCCATACATAAATTTAAAATCCTATCAAATATTAAAATGGAATAAAAGAGATCTTCCATATGTTCCCACGGAGCTTTTATGTTCCAAGGGTTGAAAAAGAAGCACTTTTGAATTAGCAATACCGTTTTGATTTCAAAATTCTACTCCTAACCACAGTTAGTATCATCAGAGGTGACAAATAAATAAATAAGCTACGATATTTCAGCTGATTCAGTTGTTTGGGTCTACATTGCGTCTATCCTTAGTCAACTGGCCTTTTAGGAAATACTGTCCAGCACAGTGGGACTTAACCATGTGTGCTGCCAATCATACCGAGAGTGTCTGTGACCTCTTGACCATGAAGCCCATTCATTGATTGTCTTACAACAAGCCAACACCACCCCCTCCTCTCCTTTTGCAGGCCTGTTGCAACTGCCTTGCCACACACCGTCTTTGCCTGATCTGAAACAACAACAGCCATTCAGCTGCTACTTGGCCTTTCCGCAGGCCGAGTCCTCTCAGTCAGTACAACCACGAGCCAGGCCACACAACTGGTAAACTGTTTCTGTTTACTCACCCTTTTGCCCTCTTTGCCGGGTTCCCCTGGCTGACCTGGCACCCCGGCCGATCCCTGGGGAAAGGACACACATAATAGTGAGTCGGGTACTATATCTGGCATCACAGGAAGATATTATAACTTCTTTCTTGGAAAAGACTGAAGCAGACAGATGTTTGTGTCACATGCTCTCAGCAGAAAAGTGCATAAGTGGTGGGCTTATTCGCAATGATAGGAAACACTGCATTGGCTTAGTTAAATCGCAGGAATAGACAGAAGGGAGCATGTACAGCTGTAGTTTCTATTCTCACTTATGAACAGCTTCTAGGTGACTTCTCCACTATCCCCTTAATAGGCAATTTGCAGCCTCAGTTGATCAGAGCTTCATTCCATTATTCTGCAAAGTATCTTGATAAGAAACTATTAGCAAGTTAATCAAGGTATATGCTGAGTCGTGATTTTGTTTTGAGGTACTCGTGCAAGGATATGCTTATGGTGCTCCAATAATTGCTTGGTGAACCTAATAACTGCGCTTGATTGAGAGAGAACACTTTAAGCGCACTTTGTCTGACAAGAAAAACAAATGAATATTAGATTCTAGACTTTAAATGTGGTGATTATTTCGTTACCTTCTCTCCTTTGTCACCCGGAGGGCCCTGAAAGTGGCACAATAAGATTTGTGTTTACACGAAAACAAAAGCACATATGTACAGGATGTCACAGTGAAAACAATATTCAGTTAAAGTACCTGTTTTCCTTTGGCACAGTCATTGTCAGCCTAAGAATAAAAAAAGTAAAAAAAAATAATCTGTCAAAATGCAACACATATGATTCATACACTATATGGTACAAGAATACACATTTACGGGTTATAGCCAAGCGAAACAACTGGTCATGAGTAATTATCCTTGACCGGCATGACCTGAAGATAAGCTAGGGCATGACTATTACAACTCTCCAGACACCCTGCTGGCCACTGTCAGGAGAGGGCAGACAGAGTCGTCTATCCACCAGGCCATATAATGAACACAAGGCCACATACAACATCTCAGCTTTCAAATACAAGCCAAATAATTGGTGTTCTCTTTCTATTGGCATCCAGAAGTCAAAGCCTGTTGACTTTTCTTGGAAACAGCTGCAGAAATGGACATTCGCAACAGACGTCTTTGATGTTCCTCAGACGTTTCATGCAAACTAACACAATCAAAAATAGTTAATGACGAGGCTGACAAGCCTGAGATTTTTGCCACTGTATCTATAGAAAGAGACAGCTCTGACCTGTGACACCATACATAAAACATGCCTTGGTCTCCCTGCAGTTGTTTTGCTAATAAATTAATTATTCATATGCAATGGTGCAATGATCTTGGGTTGGATTGTGAGCGCAGAGTCTCGACCTTGAGAAATACAAGCAACAAGTCTGCATGATTTTAACAACTTCCTTCCCAACATTTCTTGCTCACATTCAGCAACCAATTTACGAGCAAGATGTGAGAAAGTTTGCAAAAGAAGCATGTTTGCTTGTCAGGGGTAGACTGTTACTTTGCTCGTCTTTGTAAATGTAAAATTAGCATTAGAGAATGGCTAATGAAAGGTGGCAGTGTTCTATGGGTATCATAATCACTTCGGTGACATAAAAGGGCCAAGCCAGAAGCAGTGGGATGCAGTTTTTGTATCACTTGAGCGCTGATTAAAACTGGCAAGCTTATCCCCTCATGATGTGCACATAATTAGCCAACCACCCGCAGTATACCTTTAATCTACAGCAGCCGTCGGCTCCCTGGCGACAATGCATTGGGAGAATGTATGTTTACATTCGTGCCCACACATTTGCTATATGTGTTGATAGATGACTATGCAAGTATCTGCAAGTACACATATCTGCCATCTGCTGACACATGTAACTTCAATTTGTGTGTGCACTGGGATCGCTACATTTCTAGGTTATGTTTTCTCTCCCCTGGATTTTGCGTGACCACAGAAAAAGTACAGCTAGTCCAATTATAAGATCGAAACACATAAAGTGTGGTATAGTTCCTCCCGGGTGTCTGTAAATGCAAGGAGTCTGCAGAGACAGCCACCGACCCAATAAGTGTATGTCTCACCCGTGTAGGATACAGCCAGTGACTGCCTGTCAACCTCCACCCCCACCCCAAGGCTCGGATCTCCATTCTTCTCTGCCTGGCTGCTCATCCCTATCCTTTTCGGCCCAAGTGAGGATGCCCACTGAGCCCTGTCTATCTGCTCCTTGTTTGACCCATTCCCAGGCGACGGTAATGTGACACAGAGACTGCTCACCTGAGTGCCTCACTTTCCATCTCTGCGAGCCAGATGTTTTAACACTGTGTGTGGCATCTGGTCAGCCAAAAGGCTGTGATATTTACAAAGCCCAATCTAGCCATTTCAGGTCATACCCTCATGAGTGGATTTTAACATTTCTCGTTCTCTTGAATGTCCCTGCATATACAGATAGCATAATGAGATGCAAATGAAAAAGTGTGAACTTACAGGCAACCCTGGGGTTCCAGGCAGCCCAACATCACCCTGGGAAGGAAGATAATAATTAGTGAAACTTCTCAAACTCCAGTTCATAACATCTTTATCACCTAAATATATACAATACATTTCTGACCATTTAACATCTAACCTAAAGACGATCCATCATGTGCGAGACAGGACAAGTGAAATAAGACTGACTATCTATAGCATTTCATAATATGCATATATATATGCTACAGAAGGCCATTAACTGGTATTTACAGTGTGTCATGAAATGAAGCATGTCTGATGAATTCCCACCGTCAGACAACTGGCAGGTGGGTTAGTGCTATTAAATCTGACAGGCCTTAAAATAAACACAGCCGTACTAAATCATGTGAAAGCTTTACAGTATTAACAATGGACAGGTATGATAACATTGTTTGGTGACTCTGACATAAAGGTGGTCACAAAAAGTCATATAAGGAAAAAAAGTAGATGTCTCCTGACAACAGCATAACCTCGTATAAGCAATGATCTCACATGTTTTGTACTGCTTCTCTTGTTTTTTGTCTTTTAGCATAAAAACTTGTATCACTGTCCAGTATTTCTGCAGTTTCTATCCCCTTTTCACCATAATCCCAACAGTACTTTAAAAAGCACTGAGCTGAGAATCAGTGGTCTTTACAGCCAGCAGTATCCTTTTATCAGATGTGGATGAAAGAGAGAGAGAGAGAGAAAAAGGTGCACGTAGTTCATATCCATTTTGTTGTCTAAATGAATGTCACAGCTAAAATATGCTTGCTATGGGATATTCAGGGGACTCATTACTTTATGCTTCCAAATCTGCCTCCCTCTGTCAGTTTCAATACAAACAAACGCTCTCCCCCTCCTCCACCCTCCCATCCAGAAAATAGGATAAAATACCCTGTGATTCTCTGTTGTCTTCACAGAAACACACAGACCTCATTATAACTTCAAGGCTGGCAGACAGTGCATTGCACCTACAATTATGCGGTGAGTTCTACCAAAAGACAACAACAAGGAAGACAAAAAAAGAAGAGCCCCAATAAGGGAGGAAAAATAAAAAGAGCAGGAGATGTGGCAACTAATTAAAGGAAAAAAAACATCCCATCTTATACATGGAAAATAATCCTGCTGTGGGATGAAAAGAAAAGGAAACTTTAAAAAGACCAATATTTCCTGCATTGCAACACGATAATCTAATTCATGTCACCGATGTCAGTGAGCAGACTATAAAGGGGCTGCAGATGAAGAACAAGGTTTTGCATCAAACTCCTCTGCTGCAGCTTGTCTTAAATCCCAGGCTTACGAAACCAGTCACAGCTTACTGTACAGGACATACCTATGTAACTATTGGATTCATAAAATATAAAAGCAAATGTCAACTATATTTGAATTCCCGTCCATATGAGGAGTCCCCAAACCAGAAAGCAATAGTGTGCAATTCACTTTTTTTTCTTTTTTTTTGCTGAGGGCTTTAGACTCATAAAACAACTGTTGAAAAAAGAGGCGAGATAAAGTAATTTGTTGAGTATGTCCATTACAAACACATATTCCCATGAATATACAAAAACTCTGCAAACACAGCAAATGGAACATTTTCCTCACCAGGATAAAAGCTGTTCTATATGACCGTTGATAAGGTCTTGCAAAGTTATGATAGCTATAACAATATTCTTTAGCTGGTGGTGTTTGGAGTAGCAATGATAGCAGCACTTCAACCAGATGGGCGAACACATTATCGAGATTACAGCTTGTGAGAGTTGAGCAGATTCCCTGAAGTATATATAAATATATTTTTTTCAATAAAAGACAAAAACAAAAAAACAATTATAGTGTATTTTCGTTCAGCCCAGTATGCACAGCACACTCACTCACTTTGGTTCCTTTAGGACCAACTGGACCAACTGGCCCTGGGTCACCTTTCAAACCCTAAGAACGAAGAAATACACAAAACACTGATGATTTCCTTCCAGTGAGAATGGTTAAAAAAATGGTTAAAAAAGAAAACCAACCCAACATGTGTTACTGTATGTCAGCACACTCACATGCAGGAGTGAGATTCTCATGCCTGTCACAACCGGTCAATGAGAAAAGAGCAGGTAATGTCAAAGCGCGGGGACACCGCACGAAGCAAGATTCTGCTGAGAGATTCACAATCAGCTCGTTACACTGTGTCTAACCACCCCCCGAGCTCTTTGCCTGTTTTTCCCCTCGCTGCACTTCGGTTTTTAGCAAGGACAGTGGGTTGTCATTGCTTTTACACCTTGAAGCAGAGAACCGGGGGGAGGGATTGAACTACACAAGCTCAGGGCAAAGTCAAGCCTCTCGGTGGTGAAGCGCCAGCGTCGAAGGACAGCTCAGATAAAGACTGATAGCTGATGAATGAGGCTTGACACATATTGACAGGCTAAATTTGAAGCGAGCCTTGTTAGGTGTGACACATTTGGGCCAGTAGCACCAACTCTTTGAAATAGGTTATGTGGGGAGGAACAGGAAAGATTGGGGGGGTCGGCAATGAGCGGTCTGTAAAATGACTCAGAAATACAATAATTTGTCATGGTTAAATTTAGAGTCAGATAGGCTATTAATAGTGAATTATATATCTGCAGAGGATGATTACCTACCCTTATCACATTAAGTCTTGCTGCCAGAGACGTGACTAATTCATTGCATTTTCCCTCCAAGCCTTGTCTGAAACACTACCATTCAGAAAACAGGAGCCACGGTAATACCGGGGGTAAAATGATTGCCTCCATGCGATGCCAGCTACAGTTACACAGCCTCCCCATAAGTTGCATGAACAGTGAAACGACTATTATGCTATTTTACAGGATTGTATCAGTTTATGTGTCCCGCAGCCTACACACACACCGTCAATAACGGAGCAGCTGTCTCATTGCCGCGCATGTGAGCCCCATTTCTTAATTTAAATCAACAGCCTAACCACTTTTCAGGGGGCAATCTCACATGAGGGGATCCAGAGGCAAATTTCCCACTTAGGTATTACCAGAGCTGTGGCAGAAATTAAGGAGGCTCATCTGATAACAAGGACGTAAACAACTTCAGACTCTGTTGATTACAGGAGGATATTTGACTAATCAATGAATTATGCCACCAATTTTGTAATAAGGAGATCTTGTCTAATTATTGTGATAAAAAGGGGGATCCTGTAACATAAACATGTTTTCTTGTTATTTAGAGAAAAGCACCACTAGGCAGATTTGTGCTTGTAAGTAAAGGGGGGGATATTTAAGCACATTTCTAAAGCGACATTAAATGCATTGTTCAGTTGCTGTTGTCTCGGCAAAAATGCTTAAAGTCACAGAGAGAATCAGATTTAGAAATGGTGACCCCCTTTCCCCCATAAGTGGTATTAAGAGATGTAAGAGGTTTGCATGGCTCTGAAACATAAGACAAGCATCTGCTTTGCGCTCAAGCAGTGCTTGAGTCACTTTTTATAGAGCATCTGTTATATTGATCATCAAAAATTGGCCACTCCTCAATATAAAATAAATCCTCATCCAAGGGCACAGAATATTGGAGTTATGGATCAATTATTTTATCAGTTGCGTAAAGTGAAGACTAGCATGGGCTGTTTTGCCAATCTCACACTGTCCTCTCCTGTAAGGCACCAATAACAAACAATTAATCGTCACTGCTGCAGGATGCCATCACACACTGCAGCCCTCTACCACAAAATTTGAACTAATTGACTGAATAACTACGGTATATTTGCATGTTATATGACATAGTCTCAGATTTTTTAAGCTGCGTTCATTTTGTATCTACATTTATATTTGTATTTCAGTTAATATGCTTGACTGTAAGTAAAAATACTCTTCCAAAAACAGCAATTTCAACAAATCTAAGCCTACATTTTGGTGGTTCTATTTTACACAGGAGTTATAATCTGCTTAAAATGAAGCCCCCAAAACTACTACTTCCTAAAACATGTTCTGCCTATAGGACTGTCATGTTTAAGTTGGAACTACTAACTTACACCATTTCTATGTCGGCTTTTTGCAGTAATAAATATTTAGGTAATGTTTTACATTACTTCTGCAAAATGACTTTCCCTCCCCCAGCATCCTCTGCTGCAGCCTGTAGACACCATGTTTACAAAAGAGCTGACAGGGACCTGCCATAATTCAAACTGAATAATACAACTGGAATAAACTTTTGTAAGGTGGTGAGTTATTTTTCCAGTGGCACGGCACGTCCTTATCAGAAATTCAGGTCAGACAGAAGCTCAGTCAGCCAACGCGTCACTCTCTCACCATATATTGAATGATAGTCATTCGCCCTGTTTTGCAGTCAGACTAAGTGTTGCAATTGCTGCAGCTAATCTGTGTGCCGCAAAAAAGGTTTTCTGCTGGTAAATATTTCAATTACAAAAGTCGACAAAGCAATGTTACAGGAAAAGATTCTGGATTTATTAGGTTTGCCGAATACTGGAAAAAAAAATGCACACTATGATGAAAGATACTCTGGCAAAAAATGCATTTTTGATTTAAAAAAAAAAAAACTTGGCACAATTGTGGGATTATTCAGATGACAGTGTTGTCAGCGACAGGCGCTGAGGGACTGCACAACATCTGGACTTGTCTGTTGCAATGTAGAAAATAACATCCAGAGCAATTAAAAGTGAGGCTTCACTTTTTTTTTGGCTGAGGTTTTTTGGCAGTCTCGCAAATTTTGCATTAAATCTTATTCACACAATTATCAGCACACCACGCACTATGAATTCATTCAGAGTTGAATGTGCTCACTATAAGTATTATTTAGCCTATAATCACTTGCTTGTCAAAATAAAGGAAGCTACCACAACAAAAAGCATTTATAGGACAGAAATTAGCCACATTATGGAAATTGTGCTGTACTATGTGCTATAATACATCTTGTTAATGAACTAACAGCTGATAGAAAAGAAAGGTTTGGATTCATTCATGTGTCTATGTTCTATCCATCTACATATCTCATTTGGAATATCAGAAATCCAATATAACTAACAAATGCTGCGTTTAATAAAACTCATATGACAAGGTTTGTTCAAATGTGCAGGGTCAAAATCTATTAAAATGTATTTGTTGTCACCTTTGTGTCAGTCTGTAAAGTTAAGCAAGGACACCTTTCCTTGCCTTTTATCCAAACCTCCACAGAGTTTTAAAAAAAATATTTTAACTGACTTGTGAAAGTGAATAAAATTGGTAAAAATGACACAGTTTTTTCCTAATCAGTCAGTTAACAGATAAACTAAACATCCATTGGAGTAGAGAGTAAAGTAGAAATGGAAATAGATGCACTTATTTGATATTTGAATTATGTCAATATCTTTGTAAGACCACATACACTGCTTTGAGCCTAGCATCAGTGTAAATACACATGTACCAATCGCAAGGATTTCAGGGAAAGCGGTTTATAGTTTGTTATTGTTGACGTGATTTATTTTTTAAAAGTACATATAAATCAAGGACGGGATAAGAGAGGAAGTCAAAAACAAATAATTCCTAAAAATCCAAACAGATGAATGTAGACGCAAACAGAGCAATAATTGAGATGTTGTTCTGAAAAAAACACAATAGTCTCAACAGACCAACAATAAATTATTCTGGTATTATGTATGTTCATGATCGTCAGACAGGTAAAGTCTCTGAAGAAAGAAATGTCTAATGACCCCTTAAGGGAAAAAAGTGAATGTTTTTCTTTTTTTTCATCATCCTACCTTCCACATCATAGCCTAGTTAAGATGCTGCCCTTCTATCTAATGGACTCAGTTGTGAGCCCATAGGCCCAATTCAGGTGCACAGTGACATGAAGGGAGATGTAGACTGGAGGGGCCGGATACATTGTTAGCTTCTGTTGCAAGCTGTGGGCTTTGTTGCATTTTACAGGGAGGGATGAAGGAGGGAGAAGAGGCTGGGAATAGGATGACGCTGGCTGTGTGGCAGTTGTTCCTGCAGCACGAGGTCAGAACACTGTGGGGAGCTGTGTACACTTGCCTGCTAATTACACACACCACTGTGTCTCGTCACTCCTGTAGCGGTGGGGCCGCAAGACAATCTGGCAACTCCCCAGCACAAGACAACTAAAGCAAGCAAATAAACAGAGCCGGGGAAGTGGGGATGAACAAATGCAGCCTAATTATGTTTACTTATACCTTTTACCAAGCGGAGCAGCTGCAGGTTGTGCCCTTGTCTGACAAAGAGGGTAGAGGGATTGCAAGTTTGAGTTATTGCACACAAATTTAATCATCACAAACTAGGTTGCAGGGCCTACCGGGTGGAGGATAAATTAAAATAGTTGTGATATACTAACTATTCTGAGCATTTAGGTGGAGGGGGGGGGTGTGGTTATACTGAATGACAGGCAAGTTCCGTGGAACAGGATCTGTAAGTAACATAGATATCGTGAGCGCCGGCCTACAAATGCCAGGGAGGTTACAGCAGGAAATGCCTTTTGTGACTTTCCATTTGCTCAGCGATACACCGCCGCATACAGTGTAGCATAAAACTAATCACGCTGACACCAACTACTAGAAAAGATTATTAGAATGCCTATTACACTCTGTGAATGAATCTAGTTTACTAAGGTATCCTAAACAATGACCCACTGTGTGAGGATATCACTGTCAGAGATCCTCCAGTGCAGAGGATATCATGTTCCATCAGTGTTGCTCGACTGTTTTGTTTTTTTTTTCTGTGAAACTCCACTCTTCGGCTGAACATCCTGTATCCACCAATGTAACTTGAATTACCCACAAGATAACACGCTGTGCACTCCTTGTGTCCCATAGGAGGCGTATCTGCAAAATGATACCAGATCACATGCTCATACATGGAATTCTGGCTTCTCAGGTGTCCACTCGAGCTTTAAATAACATACTAGCTTTAAAAATGGAATATGAGCTAATTGCAGTAAAAGGACGGATCAGGTAATAGAGTCTGTCACAGCAAATGGGTTAACTAAACTCATCAAGTGAGTTTGTTTGCACAAAATAAGCCTTAATAAGCCTTTAATTTGGTTACACTCGGTGATTGTTAAGCTATTATTGAGTGAGCTAAATCTTTTCTATATTTACCGAGGAGCATTTCAAGCATAATTTACTGAAGTTAAAGTTGAATTATGTGTTTTGACAGGAGCAGTAAAAGACACAGAGCAATATTTCATTCTCTAGCTGTGTTTTTTTTTATAATATTGAGGCAACTGAGACAAAATCAAACCGAACCAACTGGGTCAACCACAGCTCGATAACGGATTTAGCGATATCTAGCAGTATTCTATATTCTATATTCTATATACAATATCAGATATTTATCCAAAGACATGTTGCACATTGGTAATGTTCCAGAATAGCTGCTGTCTAGTTACTGCAAATTAGGCCTGTGGGACTTTTAAGTCTTTTAGAACCGATTACTGTAAGTGATTAACTGGTAAGAAGGGGCAGCCTTATTGCAGTCTTATTTAGTCGATGAGGCTCAACTTCATCCACTCATTTATGGAGACACTTGGGATACTGGTTTTAACCTATTAATCCTCCACTGCTTGGTGCTCACTGATGAGACACGCCGATGGGTTACATCCTATCTTTTATTTCAGTGTCCTGCCATCGTATTAATCTAAATCAAATACAAGGGTTAGGTCAAGAAATCAAATAAATCATAGAAATAGCACAGCAGCGGAAAAGACTAATAACGAACACCCCATCACAGCATGATTTATACTGTAATTTCAGTGGAGGGAGACTCTCCATAGATTTTCGAGAAGGATGCATTTAAAGAAAACGTAACGTGCTGTATTGATTGTGATTAATGGTTGAAGCTTATTTGCTAAAAAAAAACCCACTTGAGGTAGAAATGGCCAATTGTGTCATCGTCATATTTATACTGACACTTGATCACATGACTAAATGAGCTAAAAGAATATTTTTGCATTCATCAGATGGTCAAACTCCATTTTAAATGATGCTGCTGATTGTGGTTGACATGACATCTTAAGGGGTTATAATACAATATGTTTAGTCATGTGTTTACAGCAACCCTCAAGCTGTCAAAAAATCTGTTAATGCAGATTGTTCAGAGTAAAACTCGTGAGTGCAAATTTAAAAATTTGACCATGTGAGGAAAAACAAATATGTACTTTACTATATTCAAACTGTATCCACTGCAGAGCCGGTTCCTTGCAAATGCCAGAAGTTGTCTGTTCTTTAGGGAATCGTCTGGCATTTTTAGAAATACACTTGTTTTTCCATCTTACTCAGTGTCAGATAAAATGATATGTGTCAGTGTCATCTCTGTGCTTTCACACAAAGACACATCCACAACATGTTTACCTACCTTAGCTCAAAGAGAAAGCCCCAGCGGTTCTTGGACGCGTTGGTGACTAGCTCGCTAGATAACAAGATACAGCAGGTTTGAAGCCTTTCTTCTTCGCATTTGATTTAGCTGGACCAGCTGTCTTTGTGCTAACACTGGCTAAACACATTCAGCTCCATCCTTTATTATCAATAACAGGGTATTTGAATTGTTGGACAAACATGTCTTGCTAAAAGCAATGCTTCACAAGCACAATTTCTCTACATTTCTTTGTTTCAAATCACTCAAGGATGCGGGGCAGAGTATAATAAGTCCCTGGAGGGTATGCATGGTGAGCTATGTGAGCGTGACCAGAGAAAACCCAACTGCCTAGGGTTGCACAAAGATCAAAAGGAAGTCACTTCTCTTTTTAAAACATACTTGTGGCCCAGACCCATACTAAAACTGGCGGTGGGAGATTGGTGAAAAATGGAATTGTTAGTTTTCACCTATCTAAAGGCTGACTGTATACTGACATAAGAGAGAGGATCTCCTTTCTGATTGCAAAGTTTCCCACTGAGCACCACTAACGATGATGGCAGCCACGTACATGGAGAGCAGAGGGGAGCAGGACGGCCTCTCAGCGGGGCCTTGTTCCTATTCTGCCACTGCAGCAGCTCACTGCACTTTTCATACACCCCCTGGTGCCGGTAATCCCAAAAGCAACTTCTCACAA
This sequence comes from Dascyllus trimaculatus, assembly GCA_024666655.1. Classification (NCBI taxonomy): domain Eukaryota; kingdom Metazoa; phylum Chordata; class Actinopteri; family Pomacentridae; genus Dascyllus; species Dascyllus trimaculatus. Next base: position 20,905,719 of record CM045464.1, on the reverse strand, counting down.
TCACCAATGCAATGTCATGATGATCACTTCAAATATTTGACAAGTGCATTTATGCATATATCTGGATCATCTTAATTTGTGCAGCAGCTACAGATTAACTTACATATGGCTTCAGTCAATTTATCGATGTACAAACAAGATGAACTCGGGACTTAGCAAAGTTTGGAGCAGCATTTTTTGGGGGGAAACTGTGTCAGTCACTCCACAGTGAACAAGCTTCCCACTACTTGCAGCTTATATATCGCTGAAGTCCAGTCCACAGCAAGCGAAGAAAGAAGAGCTATTCAGTCCCTCTTTCCTCCTGATTGCTGCGGCACCAGCAACAATCAGTAAACAATGCACATGATCTGAGGAAACATGTACATTCACAGTCTTCCATCATAGTTTGAGTAATGTTATGACAACAAATCAGTCTGCATTTGATGTGCATGGAGTTAATTTCCCATTAGGTGGTCCAGCTCTCCTTTGGATTTCTATGTAAATAAACTTGATCATGTCATTCATATGCTAATGCACAGATGACGTCAAGTGGCTTTTCAAGCTGTCAATTGCTACTTACCTTAGAACAAAGGGAACCTTGCTGGTTGTTGGAGGGCAAACTAACACTTGAGCTTGTACCCTGTTGCTGTTTTTTAAAATCTTTTTTCCCTTCTCTCCAGCCTGAATTTTACTTGGTTTACTGCTCACTTGCAATTACTTTTATCTAAGGTGCCTCTTTTAGGCTCATGCAGAGAAAAACTGATGAAGGTTGATAAGAAAGGCAGGCAAGTAAGTAACAGAATCCATCCAGTTAGAGCTGAGCTCCTTCCCAGTTTATCCACTGACTTAATCTTTTTTTAAATAACAGCGACAGTAGTTTTTATAACAGGCATTTATTGGTGCATAATGCTTACAAACCATAGAAGCACAACTATTATTTCCACTTATGTGGTTTATCTTTTATTTAAATCAGGATTATCAATCTTTTAGCAAAGCACATTTTCACAGATACCAGCGTAGAGCAATCTTAAAGGTGATGAAAAACTGAAATTTAGGAAACAGAGAGATAATCCTATGGATGATATCAGTAAATAGTCCTTTGGCTCAGCATACTTATGTTTATCCCTATTTTTTCCTCCCTTCTTTCTGTTCCTCTCTGTCAGTGCACGGTGTAGGACCGCAGCCTGCAGGGAGGCTGATTTCTGTGGCAGCTGTTTGTCGACTCAAGGAGGAGACGGTGATGAAAACAAGTCCCTTTATTAAGCCACTTTAAACTGACCATCTGCACAGATTCTGCCAGTCTACTGAGATCGTACCATTGCGGGCAAACAAACGCTTTGCAGAATAAAAACCACTTTCATTTACCTTTCATTTAATACTTTAAACCGAATGAGCACAAATTTGCTCGCGGCTAAAACAATCTCACTAAGATCTAAGCCGAGTTATGATTAATTTCTAATGCATTTGTATTCTATTTTTTAAAAATAGTAACATCCAAGTACTTCTTATTGTGGTTTATATTACATACATTAGTTTAATCACTGCAGTCAGATTTGAAAGCATGCAATAAAATGTAACCTGAAATGACACAGAAAGGACTTACAGTAATTTGAAAAATTAGTTTTGTCCATTAGTATGCCAAGTCTATAGTAGTACACATATCAATTAATTTTTACTGCAGAAGGACATTGCAGGCTGGAACACACTTAGATCTACTTCAGATATGACAGGCACCTGAAAACAGCCATATAAAAAACTGTGCTTCGCTCCTGCCCCCAGGGCATCACACAGAAAATGAAAAGCCTATAAGAATTGATTCCCTGACGAAACTAGATCTGGTTGATGTGCTATGTATGGAATATATGTCTGCTGGAGATAGTAGTACTTACCTTCTCTCCATCGATTCCCTTTTGCCCTTCTGATCCAAGTTCCCCCTGCAATGACAAGATTGAAAGTTAAAAGGCAAGGAAAAGACTCTTAAAAAGTTCATACTTTTAAAAATATTTCCCCCCCACTTTTACACCCAGTAGCACGATTAAGGAAAAAACATGGTCGCTCGGAAAAGCTTTGAAAAGTGTCCCATAGATGATCAGATATTAATTACCCAAGCTAATGAATACACTAATCCACAAATATTTTTGTAAAGCATTAAATAATTCAAGAAAGCTATTTTCCTACAAGTGTAAATATAAGCACCAATGGATTCCACAATATAACCACACTGCCATACAGGGTGGTGTTGTTAAGACATTTATCCTGTATTATTCTACAGTTATTGTAGTTGTGTGGATGTGTTGGCACAAAGGTGCCACCAGTGGACAATTATGACAGGACATAAAAAGAAATCCTAAATACAACTAACTGTGCTAAAGGGGATGAGAGTATCCAAGAATTCTAGTTCTGTCCTCTCTGGTGCAATAAAGTTAAATCCCAATCTCGACTTCAAATTGAGCTTAGAAGGAACAACACTCTTGGATTTCAGCGATACCCACACAAAGACACACTTGGGATGTTACTTAGAAAAAACAACACACTCGCACACATTTTTAAACTGGGTATCAAATTCTGTGCCATATTGTTTGCTAGGGAGTTCAATGCAGCATGTCAGCTTCAGCAAAGTCTCCAACATGTGTGAGATTATATGCATTCAGTGAATAAGCTGTTAGAGGCTCTTTTCCATGAATATCTTTCTGATCACTGATTCTTCTCAAGCTGGCCAGCCTCTGCTTTCCACACACTCTGCCAGAAATGTGTGAGATGTCTTGGAACTTGTTGGCTCTGTTATTGGGGTGTAACCTATACAGTTTAATGACCTCAGCTGGCCTGTTAAGCTGCAGCAAACTACGATATTACAGTGTCCAAGGGCAACCATATCATTACCCTTATGGTATCAACAGCTGCAGGGAATTGTTGTTCTCACAATGAGGCTACCAAGAGAATCCAGAGAAAGTGTGTCTTAGCCAAAAGTGCTCTTAGCCAAAGTCAGTATGAAATACATTACATACAGTATGTGCATACATGTACATATGTGTACAATGACAGTAGTACTAGCACAAAGCAGCCACACAGCAAAAAGAGAGTAAAGGGATTTCAGAAAATATCCCTGGATCAGAAAGAAACTGACAAGAGGTTGAGCATAGCTATAAAATACTACAAGGCATGGTGCCGTCTGTTAGCATCAACATCAATACCGCTGCTATTGTTCTTGATGTAGACTTTTCTTGTGCACTGTTGTGTAACAAAACAGCTTTTGCTGGCTCATGAACCTCATCTCGGAGAGCACAAGTGGAGAGAGCAGTGCCATTAAGTGTTATTCCATATTCCACATATCAAGGTTCACGAGCAAATAAGTCACCCCACAGTGGGCTTAACGTCTTCAATGGATATAGGTCCGGGATTAAGCCATCTTCCACATCCAGGAATAATCCTATTTACTCGCCAATGCAAAAACAGCTTCCACAGTGCAACCGATCCCTCGAATGCGATGAAATATCTTGAGGATGTGTTTTTTTTCTTGCTATGTATTTTCTTTATTTTTCTAAGAATAGGATCACAATCCCACGCCCTCTCTTTTCACTATATGAAAATACTGCAGGGGGTTCTCGGTTTAAGACGTAGAGATAACGCCCATGTGCTGGCATTACAGTAAGTAGCTGTTGCTGGTGATCAGAAATGGCTTCCGTTACTTAAGGAGATTAACACAGAGATGCTGCATTTGATAGTCACAAATCTCTCCGATGACAATATCATAGAATGAGCAAACGTAAAAGTGAAAATGCCATTTAACTGAAAGCAGTACTTTTTTTTTTTTTTAGCTCTCCAGGAATCTAGCAGCAGTAGTGAATGACACAACAAACCTATATTAGAGGTATATGCTTTTTTCTCCAAGTTTGAAGATCTTGACCCCACTGCAATGTCTTTCACTCCTGAAATCCACCGTTGGCCCGGGGAGAGCCAGACAGTTGCATGTTCTCACTACTCAAGCACGTATAAAGCTATGCAAGTCATGTGTTTTTTCGCCTAACAGCAGAGAGCTTCTTCAAGAGGGCATAACTGAGGCGCGCGCTCAGGCCCTAGCCCTCTTTACCCAGACAGCCCAAACATCTAGTAGAAGTTACTAGTGGAGTGACAAGGACATGATCTCTTACTGGCTCCCTAGCCAGGAAGACTGCCAACTATGTCCAATGGGGGCACATGGCCAAGGCAGAAATGTCGCTGCTCGGGATTGAACTTGCTCCTCCGTAGCGGCACCATCCACCCAGCGCCAACCCGGCAACCCACTTGTTGGCTTAATTTGATTTTGATGTTGCTTTGTTTTCTTTGTCGTGGTGATGGGATCAACACAAAGCAAGCCGGTGATCCAATCCAATCATGTTAGAAAATCATCTGAGAGAGGGGGCAGTGACAGATGCCATAAATCACTTAACTAAAAAAGCCACCTGCTATTCACTGCATCTGTAAACCATGCAGACAAAACAAAATCAACTGGAAACATTAATTTAAAAAAAACAAAAAACGTAAAACTAAAGTTTCCAACTGAGCCCATGAGTCAGTGCCAGTCATAGATTTAATCACAGCTTTAAGAGCAAAGCAACGCTCGGCAGTTTTCGGTTTTCAAGTGACTCAGTGAGTGACCTACCTTATGTCCTGGGTTTCCTGGAGGCCCATCGTCCCCTGTGTCCCCCTGCGATGAAAACAACGCACGGAACAGTTAGTGAAAGGTCTCTCGTTCACACATTAGTGAATAGCTTTATGGAGGCTTGTCATTTCAACGGCGAGCTTGCTCCTACAGCTGTTCCACAAGTTCTTGCTGACACAATGGCTCAGCAGCTGCAGTGGGGGATCCTATTTCCCCAACAACTGGAGAGCACAAATCTGAACCTTGTTAAGGCTCGGCATATTATTTTAATAACTGTATATATACATAGATTTTTAAAAAGTGGTCAGGACAAGAAAGGAAGAAAAGTTTGATTGGCTCGGGGGTATAATTTTATAGGGAGTACCAAACAAGGCTGGATGGGAAAGAAAATTGAAAGAAAAGGCAATTGTCCACGATAGTGTTAAGAGAGAGGAGGTAGATTGTTATTCAACACATTAGGTGAATACAAAACTTGCTGCAAGCTAAGAATCCAATTAAACATAATGCCTATTCATGGTCACAGCTTCATTACAAGCCCTGTTTGTGGCCAAACTTAACAACTGAGATGTCATCTCTATGTAATGGATTATATACCCATTATTCTAGACAACACGCCCAGTCTACCTTTTCTAAACAGTCAGTATCTAATAAGTATATAAACAATTACCTATGAAGCATTTGTATTTGAGACTATAGACATTCACAGCTGCTGATTTATTCATTAGGGAACAGATAAACCTATAAAATGCATATGGGAATTCAAGTACATTTGCCACTGCTATTATCCCTTTTTTTCCCATTCACTTAAACTGTCTTTTCAGCCACTGACACACACGCACACATGAAGCTAATAATATTGTAATGCTGGTGAATATAATGTGAATATAATAGGAACAATGGCAGGTTTTGACAGCTAATCAAAATTCAGTGTCAGTGAAATAATAAATTGTCTTGAATAAAACTCCTATAATAATTCACTCTGGCAGTACAATGAGTAGAAATTGAATTAGAAGGTACTAATTGAAAACACGAGTCATAAGGGCAGGAGAGTTTTAAATGTTGCAAAACAAATTAGGGGTATTGTAAAAGGGAAAGAAGTTTTAATTTCACCATTATTCCTCTAGTTTTTTTTTTTGTTTGTTTTTTTTCTGGTGCGTGTACATGCAGGAGCTATAAATCTAGTAATACCAGGGTTTATGTGCAGGCCCATAGAAAATGGATTTCCTTTCAAGTAAGCTGCATTCTTATAACCCACTACTTATCTGTTTAATTTCCTAAGGGATTCTGGATTAATCATAGCAGTTTAATCCCTTTGCACTGCATTAGAATCCTCCATCAAACTCTCACTGTAATGCTGGATAGTACTTTCTGGTGGAGTAACACAACCAAAGTAATCCCCACACACTTTCCCCAAGAAGCCCTCTGTGTAGGTCAAAATGATTGGCCTGCAGTTCTCATTACGGGTGTTTTAAATGCTCTAAATTGCCCAGATGTCTTTGATTAATCTCTACAAAGTCAAGCTAAATTGTTAGTAAGTATACTCTATTTTTAATCTCGTACAGAATGGGATTCTCATGTTGGTAATTGAAGGTCTCATGGGCTTACCTTATTAGCTGTATTTGCTATGACTTTGTTACCCCCTTTGATTGTGCTGTAATGTAAATTTAAAAGACTGCACCGACATTTTAACACCTTTAGGAATCGATACGAATTGAATGCACCTTAACAGAGGAGAGGTGCTACCATAATCCACCAGATTAATGTGAAACAAGGTCAGAGTGAATAAGAGAAAGAGAAACCATTAGACATGACGTTTCTGATATACTGCACAGACAGCTTAAAAATAAACTACTTCTTCTTCCACTGCGTTTTCCCCTCAGTGGTAGCGACACATGAACATTTGCAAATCCCACAAGACGTGAGAAACATTTTCAGTCGATGATCAGTGACATTGTCGTTTTCAAGTATCTACTGCTCTTGCTCAGAATGACGATTCTGTTCCAGTTGCTTACTTCTTCAAGAGTCTTCACTGTTGTCAGTGAATGGCATCCTGCATATACTGCTTTGGCGTTGCAACTGTGCATGCGTTATTAAATCAAACATACCTCTTACCATATTAAATCAGGATGTTAGTTATTTGTGAAATAAAGTGTGTTCCCATAACTACTGCACATCAGTCTATCAAACACAGCAAGGCGCTGCTGTCAGTGCACTAATGGCTGGAGTGGCACTCAGGCTCCTGGTGATGGTAAAAGTATTGATTTCAATTGTCATTTAAATATCTCCCTGCTTGAGATTCATTTAGTCAAAGTCTAACCTTTCATTACATATGGTATTTTTCCATAATAAAAATTCCTCTCTATCCTGCACTGTCAACAAGAAGTCACAACATTATGCGTGTATAAAAGGATGATGGAGACAAACTAGGGGATTTAGAGGGAAAAGAGGGTAAAATAAAGAAGATGAACCTCTCACAACTCTGTTTCCCAAAAAAAACATGATGTTCCTTTACAACTAAACTGCATTAACATTTTGAAAGAAATGTATTTTCAGTGACAGCAGGAAAGGCTTCCAGCTTGAATGAGCCAAAAAGTCCATGTAAGGACAGTACTTGCTTGGTGTGAGGGTCAACCTGGGTCTGTGTGATGTAACTTTCGTCATCTTCCCAAGTCTGTGAGAATCTGCACTGACCCTGCATGGACATCGCGTGCAGCCCAGAATTTGTGTCTGTGCAGTAACTAAACTACAAGGGCAATAGTGCATATGCCTGGCAGTAGTAGCATGGAAAGAACACAAATATATGGCTTAAATTAAACATGAAAGCAAACTGAAGTGGACTTAAAAAGTCCTACAATAGCAACAACCACACATCGGTGCTGTCCGCAGCTGTCCACAGTTGCCCGTGTGCATGTCTGCAGGGGAGTTTGATCAAAGCATGAGGCGTAATTACACAGGTATAAACAGAATGAGTAGATACGACATGAATGCAGGGTTGTTTTAAGACTGCCAAGCACGCAAACTATTGTAGTTGTGACATAGTTGCACGTGTCTGCAAAGTTTGGGCTGCATGTGGATGTGCGTGGAGGGTTCCGCAATGACCCATGCAGACTTGAGGATGAGGTGAAGTTTATGTCACGCGAACAATAGCGGACCCACAAAGGAAAGCATGACATCAACTTTAAGGGAACAATGGCAGCAGAGTAAAATGATTTTTACTCAGGTTTGCATCCTGTGAGGGACCATTAAAATTTAGTATAAGTTTTTATTTTCAAATGTTGTTTACTTTTGGTTTTCACTTGTTGTTTAATGAGCTTTAGGCACCAAAAATATGAGTGGCGGGATTTAGGAAAATGTTACACTTTGATTGACACTTTCACAACAACAACTACTTGTTAAAAGCATGCTTAAACATGGGCACCAAAATTACATTTAGGTTTAGATAAATGGCTCAGTTGGGTTATAATACAACTCTTTCACAACATGTTTGGAGCTTCTCCTCAATTTTCTGGGTTACCAAGGGCACTACATCGAATAAATAGCTGCTTGATTGAAGAGGAGCGACACTAATGTACTAAAATAAACAGCAAAAATATGTTAATGTCAAACACAATTGTGATATATAACAAACTAATTTATTCCAGCAGAAAAATGTGTCTCTCTCAAAACATAATAGAGAAGTTAAGTTGTACAGAAGTGTAGTTTTTTTGGAGAGAACAATACAGTAACTTTGTCTTTACAATAAATTACATGTGAAGAATAAAAGATGAAACTGTTTAAATTTTACTTTAACATGTCTTCATTTCAGTGAAGATCCTACAGACAAAGCATAAAAAACTTGATGACTTTCATTTAAATTAAATGTGTTTTCATGACGCTTGTTTGAAGCACAAAACATCAGGAAGTGAAATCTGCTTACATTATGGGTGAATGAAATAAGCAAAAAATAGGTGATACATATTTATACATATTAAATGAATGAAGCATGGCATTATTTAAGTTTAGTTTCAGTTAACCATTCAGATTTATTGGCCTTCTAGAAAACAAATGCCATTAACATGGGCATAATGAAACAATGGAATAGTAGTTCAAAATTATTTTAAAAAATACGAACAAAAAAAAAAGATTCTTCTTGTTTTGTTTTTTCCTCATAGTGCTGTGTTGTCAGCTGACTGGAAGAGCGCTTAATCGTGAACGTGTCCTCCCTGATCATGTTTTTCCTTAACTTCATTGATTTAGTCTTCAAGCCTGTAATAGGATTTGTTATGAATTTTGTTGTTCAGTAAGTAAACAAATGGTGCCAAATATTGATTTGTTGAAGACCTGAAATTAGATTTTCAGGTGTTAACAGTTTCAGCCTGTGACTCAAAGCACTAGACGCGGCCTGAAAAAAATCCTAACAACAATAATAATAATGATAATAAAAAGAAATAACCCGCTAACCTGAAAAGTATATTTAAATAATTGTCTAATAATTTAGAAACAGATATAATAAGTTACATACTGAGGTTCTCTTGGGGCATGCTCTTGGACTTCAGGTCAACACTTGCAGGGGGATGAGAGGCTATATGGCTATTTTCAAAGCATAAGACCTTGACAGGATGCCACAGTGCCTGCAATACATGATACCTTCTTGCCTGATGCAGTCTTACCCGTTGCATATAGTCATAACAATTAACAGCAAGTAATTAATCACCAGCGCTACGACCACACTCCAAATGCACATTATAGTGTGAGAGCTGATCTGTACTAGGTCAATTAAGAATCACTAGAGGCCAATTATAACACATATTACAGTCTGCTGTTGAACACACAGTTTGCAATACAATAGTCAACATTTTATAAGCATCTGTGGCTGCTTTAAAGAATGCACAGTTGCCAAGTAACAATATAAAATTCAAAAATTATAAGAAAAAAACAGCTGAGGTTATGTTAGCAATCTTATCATTACAATTACTCACAGTTTTTGAGTGACATTGTAATAACTGTCAGGAAACAGCAGCTAAACGCAAAACCTTAATTGATTTCTTAGTAATGTAGACGTCACAATTATTTATAGTTCTTTTTTTTTTAACTATTTGAACAAAAAGCAATATAAAATGCCAAGCTAATCTTCAGTATCTACACCAGCGGTTCATACACCGGCGTTAATCACAGCAGCACTTGCATAGTAAAAGCAATTCATACATTAGAAAGCCCAAAAAATGCCCCAATTACAAATTCCATTACACTATGCTACAGGTATAAATGATTAAGCAGTCATGTAATGCTTTTGTGCTTTTCAGGAATGACTGGTTGCCCAGAAACAAGAGTCAATAGTCCATTCTACATATCTTAATCCCCCAGCCACATCATGGTAATAACGACACTGACCCCAAAAGCCACCTGCTCTTATCAGGCATGCAGTACCAACCAGCTGTTCATCTTTTGTGAATTTCATTCATCGTTAAAAACCTTCTCCCACCTTTTTTTCACCTTGCAGACTGCTAAAAGGGGATTTGATCCTCCAAACAATGCAATTCGTCTAGTGAAAAATAGCACTTTTTGCTTGGGTAGTTGGCGGTTCCTTCATGTTTTTGTTGCCCTCCATCTGACACAACACCCGTAATTTTCAGTGGCTGGGCATTTACAATTCCACTTGTCTATTGAGCTGTCACGGGGAAAGGATCCTTCTCTTTTATAAAACTACATCTATTTTCTAGTGATTGGACAAATGTATGATTTCCCAATTCACACTTCTCGGGGGGATTTGGGAGAAAATGCACCTTGTGAAGGTAATTGTATGGTAGCTTCTCTGAAGGACCTTGTCTGAAGAACATGAAACTTTGCGAGACACCACAGCATAGACATTTGCTTTGCTGAGAGAGAGGTGTACTCCTCTTCCTCGAACAGCGAAGTATAAATTTGTCCTACAGGGACCTGCTGTCTTTCTTGACATTTAGACCTTGCAGCTGTCCTGGAAAAACCAGCAGCACTAGCCACAAAGAAAACCCAGCGAGAGCAACATTTGAGAGCAAAACTATGGTCGTTTGCAACAAAGGGCAAAGCACAAAGACTTGGAGAATTGTGGTGTGGATGCTCAACATGATACCGCCCACCTACTCAAATTTAGATGACTGTGAAAATATTTCATCTCTAACATTCTTTTAACCGCTGCAGTGCCTTTAAAAATAGACGCTGGGAACAGATGTGCATTTTATCATGCTGAAAATGTTGCCCATACCTTCTCTCCTTGATCTCCTTTTTGTCCTGGCAGTCCAACTACGCCTGGAAGACCAGGATCCCCCTGAGCAGACACAATTACTGGGATTAAAAAATGTCGACACGTTTATGTCATCAGCATAAATCTTTGTCTTGAGAGGCAGAATGAAAAACTGTACTTGGGCCAGGAAGTAAGAATTATTTATCAGTAAGGCCATATAAGTAATTTACAGTACTTACAGTAAATAATGATGCTTTTACAGAGACATATGTTACCTGAAAATTTACAACCTTTATTATTTGGGCTTCTTCTAATATCTAAAATCAGTTTTTACTGATAGGAATCAGCAATGTCTGTACAGTAGGTGAAATTTGTTTTTAATGTACCACCTGAGATGCTGATTTGAACGGTTTTAAGACAAAACCTTAAAAAGATAAAAGTGCTAGGTGTGAGAGTGGACATCACCTCGGAGCTGTACTATCTGCCCATTTCAAAGAAGACTTGAAGCTGTGGAGTCTCAATTTGCATTTTAGTCTTACATTAATATCTGCAGCCAAAAGAGACCTTCTGCAATCTCACAAAATCGATTGCACGGTGCAAATTTACAATGCTCGGGAGAATTATACCTGTGTTTACTAATAGATTATGGCTCTACTGCATTTGGTTGGCTTCCAAGGTAAACACTTTTTGGTATAAGTGTCTTTTAAATGGCAGCTTAGTGCCCATAAAGGATTGAGTACGCGTGGTGCCAAATCAGTGCTGGTTCAGTTAGAATAGCCATTACACTTACTCAATTAGAGGCCCTTGTTGGGGGGAATTGATTGTACCTTTTCAGCTGGACAGTGACATCTGTCAATTGACTGTGAGACCGGCTGAGACAGCATCTGGGGGATCGGCTCTGTATCCAGGGGAGGGGAAGTCCCATTAAATGTCCTCTTTGCTCCACACTGGATCAATACAGAAATTTCACCATTTAGACGCGTTCCTTTGTTACGTTTGCTTCAGGGCAAAGAAACTCCACAGTCCACTGTAATGTAGCACACTTCACACAAGTAACCTGCACTTTATGTTTATGTCCCCGTGCAGCGGAGCAATACTGATAAGTCCTTCCCCAGGCTGTGACAATTCCCCGAGAGTAACTTTACACTGGCATGACAGTGTACTTATGGAGAGATGTAATGGTGATGGGTCAGAGGTCATCTCTGCATTTGGAATCACTGTAACATTAGCTCTTATTGACTTTAGGGTGATGGGAGTTACTAAGTTTCCATCTGTGGGTGCATGTTCTCGTGGAAGAAACACAGACAAAAACCTTATTAAGCTTTCAATGTTTGATCACACTGCATTGGAGTAAGTTAAGAAGTTTTTCCTTCTGAATATTTTCAGAAATACATTTGTATCATGCCATTTATTTCTTAAGTTGTGAAATAAATAAAAAAAACTAAAAGCTGTCACTGCCTCACCCTTTATTTTCTAATTTACAACAAACAGTAGGCATTAGTTTTAGATATTAAAGCATGTTACCTCTTGTAGCTCACAGCAATTTTCCAGCTCAGCCATATAAGGGTCACAGTAGATTAGGATTTGTCTCAGTTCAATCTGTGGAAAACAGCTCATATTAATGGGCAATCACAGCATCAAACAATGGTTTCATTATCACATCATGCTCCTCTTTTAACTGACAAATGTCTCTGCTTCACTGGTTAAGACAGTTTGTTCAGTTGTTAGCTACTCTAGCTTTGAGTTGTCCTGTAATTTGCCTCGCCTTCACAAATTGGCTTAAAAACACAGGGTCTAAACACTCATAAAAGCTTGAACTTCTGCATGAAATCTACAGTTTTTCGGATATACAGGCTCACATATTTTACCAATGACATGGTGCGAAAAGTCAGCTGTTAATCCTACTTAAATCAGAATCCACTCAGTAGTTCGGGTGAACAAATGGCAAAGCTGTCCTTATGTTTTTATAGCACTTTGGGGGCATCTCTGAGAAAGATGCTAACACATATGGCACAATAGAGGATTTGGGCAGATTAAGAATCTGAATATGCCCTTGCAGCATGTTTTGAATGGAGAGGAGTTTTATCCTGCGTGAAGTGGCACACAGTTGATCAAAATTGGAGATGAATAACAAAACTACGGCACCAGAAACTGGTGAATCCTCAGACTGCATAAAGTAGATTACGGTAAAGATAAATATGTTGTGGCAAAGTTAGAACGGGACATACATCCACAGGCCGTCCGTCCTCCACTCGTGTAGTGATGAGTGTCCGCCCATTGAGGTCAATGCTGTCCCTCTCATCAGTCAGCCTCCTTTCTATTAGCTTGCAGTCCATGTAAATGGAGACTATGTTGCTCTGAAGAGAAATGCTCAGCTTGTGCCACTGGCGATCAAAGAGGGCGTGTAGGTCACGGCTCTTAAAAGTGTAGCGGAGGGTGTTCTTTAGCGAGCCCTGGGAAGAAAACTCCAGCACCTTCTTACCACCATCGACCACAACAGACACCTAAAGGGAACAGAAGGCTTTTAAAAACAGGATTCTCATTACAAGGAAACATCCACTACGGTATATTTTTATAGATACTAAAACTGATATAAAAAATACAGCGGGGCCCACCTGACTGGCACCTGATTGGTCAAATATCTGCCAAAGATACCAGCGGTCTTTCTTGGTAGTTCTTCTTACCCGGAGGATGGAGACAAGGGAGTACTCACTTGGGAGCCCATTTGGAAAGATTAATCTAAAAAAGAAAGATTGTTAAAACGGAGTCAGATTCTCACAGAATATCAATATTAAACTGATTATTAAAATATCCTAAAAAATTGAAGATAGCAATCTCTGGTGTCTTTTCTCAATGTTGAATGTAAACCAGTTTAAAGCTTTCAGAGGCTGAATAATGAAGCAGCCAATCAACTTCAGTGATCAATAAAACATTTCAGCATCCTCTTGCTGCAGAGACATTCACATAAATAAACCTGACAAAGTTGATTCCATTTAACTTGATGAATTTTATATGGGCTTTCCTGTCATTCAGATAATGAAAGCATATAGCTACATTGATCCAAAGTCAAAGAGGCCAATCTTTTTACCCCACTGAGATCCTATGTACTGCAGTTATGCATGCCTAGTGCAATGCAGCTATAGGTTTATGTCTACAACCTCAGCTGCTCTGTAAAGTCAAATAACACAGGAAAAAAATGTGTACCAGAGCAAGCTGAATAAATATATAGGAAAAGAACAACATCATATTTCAAATCACACCTTCTCTCAAATGAATTACAGCTTATTCACTAACTCATCTCTCAACCCGCACCCCTGCTCCCCTTCTTAATTTTTTACATTGCATTGAAAAAAACACAAAAACACCTTCAAAATACTATAACCCTAGCCCTAAGTCCACACTCAAATTAACAACCAAAAGTGGAAGAGCATAAACATAATAAATCAAGATCAGCAAAAATAATAATAATGCAATGATAAGGTCATTGAGAAGGCAGAGCACAGCCCGGGGGAGGAAGAGAGCGAGTATCCTCAGACAGGTTGGAAATTAGTTTTCACTCCAATATATCATCTCCTATTCTCTCAGAGCTTCATACCCTCTGCTATTGTGTCCCTCGAATTCTTTGAGATTTTGGTGTAAACGGTACATGACTAAAATGATAAATACACCAAGTTAAAGCTCCCGAAAAATCAGATGCTGCTGTGAGAGACCGAGGACTGGGAAGGTCATTTGTTGCCAAGGGGCTAAAGGACTATTTCAGCTGCAATTCAATATCAAAAGTGACATGGCAATTTATAAAAATGGGGATTTCACAATGAATTCAGCATAGAATATTTTACGGCTGCACTGTACCTGATTTTACTAAATGTATTAAATGTTATTATAAGATGCAAGGAATAATATAAAATAAAAACGTATGAGAGAACTCTGAGAGCTTTATGCACTGTACCTACAGAACATAAATTCAATAAGTTTTATTATAACTGAGATAGCTGGTAGAATTTACTGCAAGGCAGATTTTTTTAAGGCCCAAGAGTTCATACCCTTCTTTTCAAAGTCCCTAACTCAGCCTACTCTCATTTCAAAACATGGTCTGTCTACAGTGCGGCACAGTTGATCTCTGAGGGCCCAGAGGGTTAAAGTTCTTGACCTCGTGTTGACTGCCCTCAGCGACTAAGTGGCTAAACCTGGAGCGCAGTGTCGGTTGGTTTGAAGACTGTTTGTGTGATTCTCTGGGAAAGAAATGCTCCTCTGCACTTTTAAGCGTGTGAAAATGAGTCTGAATTCATTCTCCCTGCTCTTATCTTTCCCTGCCGATACAACTCCTACAGAAGGCCACGCGTGATTCTGCCAACCCTGTCTCCTACGAGTGCCATTTAAATAGAACTAATTTGCTCAGAGTAACACTCTGGCACAGACGCGTTATAATCAGAACTAATTCCATTTTTACAAGGAATGACCATGTGCTTTCTGGAAACTATCACCACTCTCAGAACATGGCTTTGACGGCGCATATTGCTTGGCTGACACTACCCCTTGTATAATCAGAGACAATGGTTTGACAGAATGTCACAGCAACACTACCGGCACGGTAGACTATCTCACGGAAGCGACTTTAGTGTCCCGGTTTGTAAGAAATCCTATCCAAGGAGAATTCTTTAAAATGAGTCGGAGGGATCGAATTGCCGTGGTTGAAACAATCAAACCACCACGTGCTTATTACTGACACCCAATCCTCGAACAGATCAAAAGCGGACTCAACCATGACAGTTTATGTGCTAAATCCATCACTTGTGCTGGCAAAGACTCTAACTTCCTCCCAGCGTGAGTCCACTTTTCCGTTTCAAACATGGAGGAACGCTTGCCAGCATGATACAGAACTGTCTGTTATCAAGCCAAATCTAATGCATGCCTATGATCTGGAAGAAGAATATTTTACTTGTGGAGAGACTTTATAAAACTGAATGTGCATGTGTCTAGCTGAGATAACCAAGACTGTGTATTATTGTCATTCCAGTGTAAGTGGAACTCTGCACACTTTAATAACAGAGAGCACTGCAAGATCCTTTGCAATAACAGCAAGCCAACGAGAGTAAAAAAAAAAAACATTCAAAAAAATATGTGATTTGTCAACATGACATTTGCATTAATTAAACTATCAATTAATGCAGAGCCACCTCCAGTCAACATGAAATTAAAAATCCTGATGCACATGTTTGACAGTAAATACAGTGTTAGTAGGTGAATGAGATGAAAGGTTCTCAACATACATGTATATGTTCTATATGGTTCTTAACATTAAATAATTATAAATCCAGGCAAGCACTTATAAACCGCATATTTCAGAAACACTTCAGAGGTTCATGACACAAAACAGAGAGTGTCAGCTGTACTGTATTGACTACAGTAATATGATTAATTAGCTGACACAGTCGGAAACCGCTGAAACCACAGACTGACAGACAAACACAAACCGTGGTGATTTGATACACTACATCTCAGCCTGAACACAGCATAAACCACATTATGAGACTCTGCGGCCACATTGAGAAGACGCGTTATTGCCGCTGAGATTTCACATGAGAGATGACTATTACATTATAGAGAAAATTATAAGGAAGATAGATCAGGGTTGGATCAGATTACTTAAAAATGGCATGGCAGTTTGTGTGATGTAGTCTATTGGATGTGTTCTGAATACTTCTGGAGGACTTAAAAAATCAAACATTAAAAATTTTGCCATAGAAATTTGAATTCTACAAATATCCTTTATTTCTCTTTAAATATTTCTCTATAAACATGTTCATTGCAAAAAAAGAAGCATTTTGCATATTCATCATTAGCACTTGGTCAAATTAAATTAACCTTACAAAAGCAGAACTGGCACAAAGTACAGGTGTATTGCATACATTCTGTAACAAGTAAGATGCTCTTCTGTGGATGTTTTTGTAGCTGCTGTTTTTTAATCACAGGAGATTCTGCCAGGAATGGAAGACTGCTGCTACTTGAACCTTCCGTCTTGACTCAGCCCTGTTTTCTTTTTTTTCGTTCGGCACAAAGTATGCCTGAGAAACACTGTATGTCCCCACCCGAATCCCCACCCCAACCTCCCCTGCTATCCCTCCCTCCCTCCTCTTCCCCACTCCCAACCCAACCGGTCGAGGCAGATGGCCGCCCTCCCTGAGCCTGGTTCTGTCTGAGGTTTTTTTTTCCCCCTTACCTACCATAGGGGGTTTTTGGTTCCTTCCCACCGTCGCTGACTGCTTGCTCATAGGGAATCAAAAAGCAACCTTGGATTGTTGGGTTTTCTGTTTCCTGTTTTTCTGTCTCCTGTTCTTTCCTACAGTTTTTAGCGCTGTGTGATGACTTGTGTTGTAAATATGCGCTATATAAATAAAACTGAATTGAATTGAATTGAATTATGTGAGATGCGCTTTTCACGACTAAATAACATTGGCTATAATTGTGAGGGGAAAAAAAGGTTTCTCCATCATTACATGTAATCCCTTACCTTTCAAGTCTCGGTTTTCATACTGACAGTTTCTTATCATTTGCCTTAGTTTTTGAGGCTAAATAAGAACAAAATTTTCAAGCCACAGCAAAGGAAGCACATTAAGGTGTGAAAATATGTAAAAATGAGTAGACTTTTGACCTTTCTACTTGTTTTGTTTTGCTAAAAACAACTATAGTCAGTCAAAAAAACACAGTCCAGTCCAGTGTTGCTGCCTGTTACCTAACTGCAGATAGGGAGAAAAAAGTGCTCATTGAGCTTCTTTTGCTAAACATTTGAACAAAGAAAAGCTCCACTGAACCCCGAAGACTTTGAGCTGCCTAACTACACAGGAAACCCTGTAAAGTGGAGCTGCATTTAAATGTACCTTGAATGTAAATGTGGTGCATGTAAATGTTAAATGCAACAGATAGGAGACAGAAATTAGTATCAGGCCCAACACAGATATGCTTCTAATGACAGTGAGCAACTGCAACACTGTCCCTTAATACTGTACAGATGAATACATGTTGCATTTTGTAGGGCAATTCATCACCTCGCATGAATGTTCCATAAGTGTGTCAGCTGTGATCTATGTACCATAATGTGTTTTGTGCCAAGGAGTTGGCAGAACATCCGGCAGATCTAGAGAATCAGGCATCTATTGCTGCATATCCTGCGAGTAAAGTGAGCAATGTTTTAGTGGCTGTGGCAGGGGCAGAGGGGCCTCCTGCTTCATGCAATTGCCCTCGCTTTCCCTCCTCAGCTGACATGCAGTATCACCTGTCAAAGTACTTAGATAATTGGATATGAGAGGGATCGCAGTCTTACCACTATAACCAATGACACTGTCAGCAGCGTCACTGAGAAGCAGCATCTTCTTGCACTATGGGCCCAGACCGAGCGAGGGGCTGAAGTAAATGTATTTTCAGCTGGTTGACTGAACAGGGAGGCAGATCACAAATCACCTGGCTCAAAGATTCTTTCACCTTGCCAGAGAGAGTGGCAGTAAATGTTTACAGTTGCATGCCATGTAAAAATACTAAAAATATCCTCCCCACCTCCGGGAAGAATGACAAAGTGTTCTCTTTCACCGTTACAACCTAAGGACACAAAACAATGAACATCGAGGTACATTTTTCAAAATTCAAGGCGTCGCCATAAAGCCTGGTTGGGCGCCCATTACAGCTTCATATTCGTACACCGGTCTTTTTCTGATGCAACTGGGATTAAATGTAAAAGCACAATGGACCTTTATAAATATTATATCAAATCAAATGACCACTATATCATTGCATAAGTATCAGCAAGGTGAAGTCACTGCCAGTTGACCAGGGAATAAAGGTCTTCAGTAAATGGCACCTCGGTGTGTCATTTATGTAGTTATTTTAATATTCCTGTCTTATTATACATCCTCAGACTTTTTTTCCCTGTCCTTTATGTCCCACTTTTTGCCCTTAGGAGACTTCTAGAATAAATGCAATATATATTAATTCTGTTCAAATTATTCCCTGTCTACCAGCTCACCTCACTGCTTGCCCTTATTAGCCAAGGCAAATGGAACTATTGCTCTGAGCAGGGCGTATCAGGGCTGTCTCAGTTCAGCTCTTTCATGAAAAGTAGTTCTGCTTACACTGTTTTGCTTAGGGGTATTTTGCTGGAAAATTCACAGATCTGAAAGCTTAAATCCTCATCATGGTCTGCACAACAAATATCTCCAACAGCAGTAATATTTTAGCTACTTTTGCAGTGTTTGAATTATAAGAAATGACCACCACCACTGCTTATTTGTGCTGCTTTGGTCACATTCTGCAGGTTCCTTACATACTATAATGAACAACAACCCACGTGATGCAGAATATAAACACGCATGCACACTAGCCAACGTGTGCGCGCCACTTACTTTGTCGGCTTAATAAGCGGACTGCTTCCTAATCGGTACGATGGCAGGTCTTCTGTGATTGTTCCCTTTCGGAGAAGAAACTTTTCTGTGAGATCAAATCCTGTGAACAGGATTGCAATGTGTTATGAGCTTTTAAGCAAGCCGCTGCTGACTCATTCACAAAAGCAGTCATTCTGCACACATACCTGTGATTTCCAGGGGACGGTCTAAAACGTCCTTAAACCTGTGTTCTTCTACAGTCAGAGCGGGACATGAGCCATCTGTGGGAAATCCAGCAAGAAGTTGTTTGTGCCGGGTGCAGTTATTCATTTATGTTTTGAATCTGTTTTGACTATTTGTATGACAGAAAAGACAGTGATGAATGGAATCGTGCAGTCATTTCCACAGTGCATTTCCTTTAATTGTGAGAGCTTTATGAGAAATCCACATCAGAGCAGAAAATCAGTTTGCAGTTTAGATTTGTTTCCCATTAATCTTCAAAAGTTTTGTTTAAACTTTAAAAAAAAAAAGAACTGTAAGAGACAAGACTCTGAAATTGAATTTAGAGACAAGCCCAGATCAGTGTTATCAAAACTGGCATTATGAATACTGATAATCCTGTAATGTTTTGCCTAATGTAAAGCTGTAGTTAAAAAATGTAACACACCTACATAATGGCATTGCAATAACAATAATATGTATGCAAATATGCAGTCACTCTCACATCAATTCAAGGTGTAATTGAATGTTTTAAAACAGGATTATTGGAAGAAGAGCAGAGTCTTTCTGCTTTCTATCTGTTCTTTCATTCAAAGGAGATAATTAGTTTTTCAGATGAAACTTGTCTGCTTTGCTTTATCAAAAGCACATTTAGAGAGAGACTGCAGGTGGTATTTTGCTGCTAAATCATCACCGTCAACAGTCTTTCTCTCGCTGAAAGGAATGTGTCGCTGCGGACGAAAAAGTCGAGGACAACAAAAATCCCGTACCTGTTTGCTCGCTCACTGCCATTCCAAAAGTGCAAGAAATGGAATTCACAGTCCAAATGAAAGCAGTCCATCGCAGCAAGCAAATCATGGCTCTGAAGCTAGAAAGCAATCCACTTGAAAACCTGAGAGCAAACAGGATTATTCAGGTTGGTAAAATTGAAATATTATAAAAAACATTTGCCTTGTGCTAATCTTGGTTAAACATTTCCCCAATATAAGTGCTAATAAAGACATAGCTGATAAATAAACAGTGTGTCTCAACTGACTTTTAGAAGAAACTTGCGTTGAGTGCAGCAGCAACTTTGACTGGATTCAACTAGCCTAGCACTGGCACAGCTGGGTGTCTGTGATGATTTAGCGAACATATGACGGGTAAAACTTCAGAAAGCTTCCAATCTGTGGCAGAAATAATAGTCTTCAATTGTATTCAGATCAGGTCCGTCCCTTATTAGCGAAATTGGTCTTAAAGTGGAATTTAACAGTAGCTCATGTCTGATTCCCCTATTTTCCACTTACACACACTCACACGTCCCCAAAGCCTCTTCGTGTATTTATGTAAAGTCAGTCAGCATGGAGAATGCACTTGTGAGTCCTTCATTCATTAGTTCTCATTAACACCTCCCATACAGTGATGAATGCAGATGACTATACTCCAGCAGAATCATTATACCCTTAGCTATGTTTGTGTTCCCGATTTGGTTGTTAACCACTGAGCCCGGCTGACTCTTGTTCTCTGTAAGTTTGTAATTCATTAGGTCTGTATGTCTCCTCTGAAGATGACTTTAATTTCTATTCCTCAGGGTGCGACCGGCGAGACGTTCGACACACGATTTGTCGGCTCTTTGTGCATTTCGTTGTCTGATTTTAGTGTGAACGCCAAGGCATTGATCTGTGTTGGTGTAGAGCTCTACACATCTAGAGCACTTTGTTGGGTTCTGATGTGTAAGCTGCCTGCGATGTCTTGCTCAAGGACGTCACATTCAGGGATCAAACCTGGAAACCTCCCGTTACAAGCAAGTCTCCTGAAACATTCGACTATGCTGCCAAACCAAATCTTCTGCATTGCTCTCATGCCATTGCGAACGCAGCACACATTTTTGGGGAGAGTCATCATGGACAGTAAGAGTCTGCAGTCAGTAAAGTGCACTCAGTCGTAGTGAACTATTCCAACTCAAACTGAGCACTTTCAGCAACTTCTGCACTCCTGATGCAAAAACTATTTCACACTGCTTTTTTCAGGAATCTCGAGGTCTTCAAGCTGAATAAAGCCCAACAAAGAGCTGCACACGCGGATGTCACACTGAAATACTTTCATGATTATTCTCCTCCACAATTAGACTCTCAATCTGACAGAAAATCATCATCATTAATGCACTTTTTTTTTTTACCTGCAACAGTTTTGTGAAAACGCAGCTGTGGCAAAGACTACAAGCATAAAAATCCTTCCCTCCAGGTGCACATTCATCTACTTCCAGCGGGACGAAATGGCTGAAGACGTAGCAGAGTGCTGAACTTGACCTCCTAACACCATAATACAGCCGCGACACATTAAGTTAATTTACATGCAGGGCCTCACAAAGTGTGACCAATAGTATTTTTTCCCCGCTACATGTTCCTTCTTTAACTGCCTCAGTCTTATCCAAATTAATTTCTCCCCTCTGATTAATTCCAGTCCATGCTGCATGCTGGAAGCCTTTTCCCTTTTCTCCCAGCCGGATCATAAAGTTTTTTTGCATGCAGGCCTTTACAGTATCATGGCGCGTGGGTATGAGGTGACCATGCCACATACAACTACAACCATGCATGGGTTGAAGACAAGCAGCACTACAGAGGGATCACATTCCCATCTGTGTGAAGGTGTAATGTTATTCCATGTCATTTTTGCAAATGCATGCAACACACGCAGCTTGTACACTCACAGTTATTCCAGATTGTGTAAGAGCTCAATTGTTTCTCTTGTTTGTTTGGTTTTTTTTTAACCTTATACAGTGGAGTGGTTAAGGGGGGAAGATATGCTGCTGGACTCAAACCTGCATCGATTTAAATCCTATAAACTGACACAGTGGCAGTGTGGGCTGTATCACACATGTCACAGCTTGAGATAGGAGCAGGCAAAGGGAGAGAGGACTTAAAACCTTGGGCATCATAACTTACAGTCCGCCTCCATCCTTCATCCTTCTCGATCAATGGCAATAACTCAGCGGCACACACACACACACAAAAAAAACCTCTCCAATATTCAAAGAAGCGTGTTGCTCTGCGCGACAGCTGATTGGCTGGACGCTTATTTATTTATTTTTTTTAATTATTTTTTAATAATTGCGGGATTTTGTCGCTCGTTTTTTTTTTCTTTCTTCCCTGCTTTTAAACAAACACGGCTCATGTTTAGCGCTAAATCAGAAATAACCTGTTTACAAGGCACGCGTCCCACCAAGCGCACAAGTTGCACACACCAAAGACATGGCAAATAAATAAAATAAACAAAATCAAGCGATCAAAGATGCAATTTTTTTTCCCCTTTTAAAGGCATTTTCGATTGGGTAAACTCGCTGATTTCTACATTGAAATCATTATTATTATTATTATTTTAATTTAGCGTGAAATGAATCTGATCCATAAGTACTTACAGTCGCTGATAAAGTTTCCTCTAAGGCAGAAACAAACCGAAAACAGCGGCAAAAGCATAATCCATGGGTGATTACGATCAGTCCGATTCCGGATTCCAGGACTTGGAAATAAAAGTCACAGTGGGGATCGCTTGCTCGATCGCGGTCCTTATTAGTTGCACCGAGTGGCCCTCCCACTCAGTCATTATTACTGAAATACACTGACAGAGACTTGAGCAAACACACTGAAAAGCCTCCACGTTCAGAAGGGGGGGAAACAAATGCCCCGCGGCGGCTCAAACAAACTCTCCCATTAACTGAGCCAGGTGCGGGGAATTAAAACAGCGTTTGATGCATTGTGATTTCTATCAAAATGCTCTGGATAAACAAAAAAAAGGGGGACCTGAATTGTATGGATTGCCTCTAACTTGGCTTTAAGTGTGTTATTAGCAGTAATAACTGTCCAAGTGAAGCTTAAAAGTGAAGAAGAAGAAGAAAAAAAAAGCCTGTCGGGAGAATATACCTATACAAAAAAGAAGTGTTAACAGGCTATTCATCTCGAGTCAACTCTATCTATTCATCTGCCCCACGGCGCAGAAATTACACTCTGACATGAGAGGAATAGATGATCTGACACAATGAAGTGGCAGCTTTTAGTTTTCAAGGCGAGCAAACCAGTGCTGCGAGCAAACCACATACTATTTTAGTCTGAGAAGACAAATGCCATGTTGCAATACTACCCTTGGAAGGCAACAACTTCAACATTCACTTTGGGTCTGCAGGGGTTCTTAATGCAGCTTTTTTTTTTTTTTGCACTGTGATCTGTTAATTCCTGCTTTTGTGGGGGCAACAAAGTGTGGACAGACTTTCTATTTGTCACATCTATGTGATTACAGGCTATTTATAAGTCAATAAAACTTGTTCAAGCTGTGAAGGTTAAATTAAAAGTATTTTATCCCCCCTCAGGTTTCTTTTCTCTTAAAACAACACACCAACATTTGCAGACACCCGGTCCACAGAAACAGGTGTCCAGACTCCCCACATGTAACTGTTTAGACAGATGATTTTAACGTACCCACCCCTTTCACCGTAGGGATACACACACAGGGGATACACTTTTCAGGAGTGTGTTGAAAGAAACCAAGAAAAAATGCCATAAAGAACTGGAAATTCCAATGGTGGCTGCAGGTGTCATGTATATGCATATGAAATACATTTATTTAGATCTTTTGTGAGTAGATCTTTCTTTTTTGCTCAGCGTGACGTCTATACTGTAGTTAACATTCTGCAAGGACAGTGGATGGTTTTTAACAAAGTTAGCATTTTGCATGAAAATGTTATGCGTGTGTTTGTGTGTGTGTGTGTGTGTGTGTACGTGTGTGTGTGGGATTATTTCAATCCAAATATAATAAAGATCAATTTTGTTAAAATTGATTTTTTTTTTTTGGCTGCATTGCTGCTACTGTGATGTAATTTCAACAAGAACTGATTTATTTGCTCAGACACAGAATTTGTATCTGTGTGTGTGTGTGTGTGTGTGGTTGTGTATGTGGTTGTTGTGTGTGTGAGAGAGAAAAAGAGATAGAGAGAGAGAGAGAGAGAGAGTTCGATTTGGGTGAAGTGACCCTTTCAGGTTCGGGGGCAACACTGGTGCTGTGATGAAATAGTGAAAATGGCACAGAGCATTAAACTGTAATCCCACCAACATAGTGAACATACAAGAGCGACCACCTGGGGTCTCTGGGGACCCCGAGAATAAACTACTGTAACAAGCAACCACCATACATAACATTAACCAGTTTCTTCTGTAAACATTATCAGTTACTCCCATCTGGAGGGGAAAAATGTTATAGAGAAGTAGAAATGCATACTTTTCTTTAATACAAATGTAAGCTTTTATCCCAAGTACAATCTATGCTGTTACTCTAAAGCTTATTTATCATCCTATGATTCTGTGAATGTTTTATTTATAGTCATTTCAAGCAACATTACTTGTGTTATATTTATATGTGTCAACATTTTAGCACTTGCTGCCCAAAAAGACCAACAACAAAACTATATTATACTGATTATATTCTAGATTTATTTCAGTCAACTACTTGGAGCTCTAAGGAATGAAACAAACCTCCTTGCATACCTCTCCTCTTCCTCTGCAGCTTAAAAAATACTACATTTGTGCTTATCACCACATTTCACGCCATGTCTTGATCATGCTGATTCATGTCAACCATACGCATGACACATTATTTTAGTTTTATCTTGTACAATAGAACATAAACATTTGATTTTTTTCATTAAACATTTTATCCTGAAATGATGTGTGGTATTTCTGATATGAACATCAGGGAAACCAGTATTTAGGGTCATTGAGAGTCAAGTGACTGAGTGCCTTTGTGGTGTAATGCTTTAAATAAGGACCTATGGCAAGCACGAAACCCAACTGCATAATGGCATTTTTAAAAGCACTAATTAAAACAGAAATAGAAAGCAATGATTTTAAGTCAGGAACAGAATGAGACATGAAAAACTGCTATAATAATACAACCACTGTGCGAAATGACAAAAGGGAAACCTGTTGGGTCTACAGGTGTCCCAGTAGGTAGGATAAGGGTTAAAAGAAATTTCACATAGGCCCTTTAAAGAGTTTACATCACTTAGTAACAGACATTTAATTCAGTTAATGTTTTAACCATATGAGAAATCTCTGCTCTCTGTGTGCACAAACCATGTACAGCATTTTGAGTGATCACAATTTGGCATTAAACTATGAAAACTATAAGAGTTACATTACAGTGTAATAAAATCTAGATTTAAATTAATGAATTCTAATCATATAGCTCAATATTACCAAGAGATGCTATATATTTGACTTTCAAAAGCATGTAAAATGATATTTGTGGACTGGATTGCCACTAGCTGGAATGTGTCAGCAGAAAACAAGTCACCACCTTTCATTTCCGAGAATGAGATCAATAACATTTGATAAAAGTCCAGCATTTTCTGCTTCACACACATTTATTTGGCACATAATCCCCCTTCTTGCAATGCTGTGAGAAGCTAAGCTGGAGCATGGCTGTTGCCCTTTGTGGTGTTGGGTTGAGCTTTTCCTTGTGCTTTCCTTAAAGTCCTCACTTAATCATAAGTTGTCAAGTTTTCATAAACATTTCTTCTGGCCGATGGAAACTGCTCACAGTGTGGTCTGTGGATTATCCAGAGTACTCAGGACGTGGTTTCAAAACGTCAGACTGCTGCTGATGTTGTTTTCAAAATACATGAGCAGTTCAAATTGACTTTTATTCGTATTTTCTCCACAGAATTTATGCAGAGACCTAATCGCAGCAGCTTCCTCAGATGGCTTTTTCCACCCCAGACCATTAAAAATGCAAGTCTGGCCATTACTTTGACCTCTGTCACTGTTTTATATACATATTTCATGATCCTCCCACATTTTGTGGCACAAATTAATATTAGATTAATCCTAACCATGAACCTTGAGCCTTGTTTCTCATGTGCTGGAATACAGAAAAACAAACAAATGCCAAAGGTCAAAAATTAAGTCTGAAATTAATTTTTAAGAGCAGACTAAACTGTTCTGTCTCTGCAGAAGTATGCCTCTAGACCCTTGTATGAGTTCTGGGGAATTGCCCTTTGAAATATTATTTTCATGGCATTTCAGCTTTAATAGACAATGAAGAGTCGGATAACGAGGGAGACAGGAGGAGGCGGCAAGTAACAGATGGTCATGCTGATTCTGACCCCAAGACATTACATTTACATGTTTGGCGCCCTCCCGACAAGACTCGAAAAATACTCCAAGACGTATATGCCAGAAATTGCCCTTTTAGAGATTCCTTACCCCTGCGATATTCACAATCTGTGTGATAAACTGTGGTTTGTGGCCTAAATGATTGAATTTGAGAGTTTTATACAGGTGATAATAGCATCTGAGTCAACTATTGGTAGATGTGGATGCTAGCTGAAGTGAGAGCAGCACCACAACAATGTCAACAGGCAAATAACCTCGACAAATATCCTTGATAACATTTTCAATTTTTGATGATTTATCGGCTACAAGCTAAGAAAGAAAGTTACCTAGCTAATGCCATCTTTTGCTTGCAAAGGTGACAGAAGAATATATAATTTTCAGTATTGTGCTGTTTAATTGTACCTCTTACTATCCCCCCAACAGAAAACATGATCCATTTCTCTCCTGAATGTCTTTGTCTATACATAGTCTTGACTATTAGCGAAGATACCAAGAAAAAACAACTCACCCTTGCCGAGCTGTCTTACTGCAACCTAAAGTCAAGAGATAGTTGTGAACACTTCTGTCCTTTTCTTCATGCATTTTTAACACACATCTTCATTTTAGCTAAACACCAGTTAAAATATGTCACTCATAAAACATTATCAATAGTCCTGCTCTGAGGTTAAGAGATTGATTTAGACATAATCTATTTTGCAAAGAATGGTTTGTCTTTTTTCTGTACAGACGTGACTAATTAAAGGAAAAACATGATCTCTTGACCCTCACAGTGAGAGAATCTGATAGCACTGAAATGCTAGGAGGGGCATTTTGCTGGCATGGTTCGGGTCCACTTGTCCCATTAAAGGAAAGGGTCACTACAAATCAATACAAAGTTGTGCTTAGAGACCTTCTTTATCCTGTGATGAAACATTTCTATTCTGATGGGAGTGGTGTCTTCTAGGGCAACAATGCCTCCAATCATAGGGTACAAAGAGAGACCGAATGGTTTGATGAGTATGATGCGAGTCATATTCAGTGGCCTGTACAGTCACTAGATCAGGTCACTCATCCCAGTTGGGAAATTCTGGACCAGTGTTAGTCAGTTTCTTAACCATCATAATTAAAATCAGGGAATATCTTGTAAGATCATGTTTTTTCCTTTAATTTGTCACCTGCCTTTGCATTCAACAAGCAGACACAGCTGACAGAGAGAAACCAAACAGAACATTTTGGTGATATGCTGATGCTGTGAGAGTGGTGGTTTGATATGAGACACATTCAGTGTATTGATTTGAAAGCGACTACGTTCAGTGACCTGGACATATGATCCAAACAACACGATCGTTTTGATACTAACTGCAGTTTAAGGCAGAGTTTCGACCCCCGAAGTTGCAGTGTGTTCCATCTCTGTTTATGAATATATTTTACTCAAAAAGGATGTAGTGCAGTAATTTATGAAATCACAACAAGGCATTAAACCATAATGTGACAAGCTAAACATCTTGTTTGACGTTAAATGCTTCAAGGATAATGATTCCTCTTTGGTGCATATGGTGCTTTATTATTCACTGGAGAATGAATATAAAATGTGTGGCTGTTAGCAAACAATGACAACAATGCCCTGATCTCATCAAGGCCCCACCCCACCTACACATATAATACTATACGCACATTAACACATCCAGTAACACAACACCTGACTACATATTCTGAACTAAAAGACACAACAACAACTTTCCGCAGATAAGCTTTGTTCTGCTTCAGTGAAAGCAGTTTAAGTGTACCGTAACCTGTAGTGAACCGCATAACAAATACAGCACTCCTCTCTTTGGGTGTTGTGTGTGTTTGTGCATGTGTGCAGTGTCATATTTTTTACTGCTTATGCATATACGTAACCTCAGCAAACCGTATTGTTTTGGCAAGCAGTTGTTTGCCTTGAATTCAAACACTCTAATCTCTGTATTCTCGTCGAGCCAGTCAAATCATTATGGTTGAAAGGGTTTGGAGGCTAAACACCTGTCTCTTTACAAGATGATTTACTAAATCGACATATGGCAAAGCGCTAAACAAAGACATCACATTGTGTGTCGCTAATCTGCATTCAGGCACAACTATTGATGTGTACCTTTCATGTGCTCATAAAAATCACAAAAGCCATTAAGGAGTCTGTTTATCATTTCTGAGAGCTCACCTGGGCATGAAAGCTTCCAGTATATAGACAGATAAAGAAAAAAAGAAAGAAAGAATAAAAAGATACAATAACACGTCAGTTTGGCCTACAGCTACAGTTCTGTGGGGTATTCTTGAAATATGATCATATAATTGGCCTATCTATTGAAAGTAATGAAAGAAAACCAGTCGGTGGCATCCTGATTGGGCTAGCTGTGGGAAACTGGGTCTCTTTGATATCAACTCAAATATTCAGAGGCTTGGGCCGAATGTTGAACATGTGGTAAGGCCAGGCAGTATGGGTGAGCATTTTAAAATGATGCTATAATGACGATGGAAGACTGTCATCATTATACAGTGCATTGCATCTACAGTATTGGTTTCAATTATATTCTGTACAGACTGCTGCCATTTTATGTTTGTCCCTGTCTCAAACATCTTTTGCATTGCATGGTTTCCTGGGTGTTCTACAGCTGCCAGATCACATGAGATTTTACATAAATTTACCTACGATGGTCAAGTGCACATCCTGGAAATGATACACACCCTATGTTAATGTTAGTCAAGGTTAGAGTAAGGTGAGGCCAGTGAACATTACTAAGATTGAACTGAGGTTAGAGGCCAATTTTAGTCTCAGTAAATTAAAAAATATAATTCCTCTCCTTTTCCTCCCCTATAGTGTATATCTAGATTTTGACCCCACATCCCTATACCTCACACATCACGCTGACAACAACATACACCCCATATCACACCCAATCAAAATCCCTGTAGTCGATCGCTGTCTATTTTACTTCACATGGGCAATTTTTGTCACTCAATCAGTAGGAGGTCTTTGCAGAATGTGCATTATCATTTTCAAAATTAAAAGGACAAATCTGATGGCAGAGCAAGCACTTTGGAGCAACAGCTGTTGTAGTTAGAGCAACCCCTCCATTTGGCAATCATTATGAAATCAAAAGGGGCATTAAAAAATATTATATGTGCCATTTAGACATATGTTTTAATCCCTAAATCTTTCCTGGACTGACAGAAATCTTGACAATATGCTGCCATTATTTTTCACACCAAGCCCCCTTTTTAATAGAATTTGGTACTTGGTCTCCATTAGGGCACATTGCCAAGCTGCACGACAGAGGCATTTGCAGTTTTGAAAGGTTGCATGAATTAATCAGACTTACCTTCCCTGTGCAAGTGAATAATGGGTTGTGAACAAATTTCATTAGTTTAATTAAAATAGTTAAAGTCAGGGGTGTAAATGAAGTTTAGATATATGGCTGTTGACTTTAGTGAGTTGAATCTGAAAGTGTCCAAACGAATAGTGAACAGCAAATTAACTGGTCAGAATGTTCTTCACTCCAATTAGTAACAGACTAATTTTCCCCAGTACAATAGAGACATGTTATTTTCACTTTCAGAAACTCTGGAGTCTCAATGTCACCATGGCCTGTTCAAATCTTCCCCTTGAAAAAGTGATTACTCAAGTAATAATTTCATTTTGTCTCAATAATTCCAGACATAGTGAAAGCATAACTTCACACTTTTAGACTTGTAATTTAGGAAACAATATGCTCTACACACGGAGTGATTTCTTAGACACAATGCGCTTAAAGCTGTGAAAAAGGAGGCAGGATGAAAAGACAGTACAGTCCTTATTTGGAGATACCATGGGGTCTGCACACAAGATAAATTTGATATGAACTGAAAGAAATGGTGAGTGTGCTAGGCACAAAAAGCCCCAGCATATTACTGCAATTCACACAGAGTCTGGAAAAGTTTATATAATCCCACTGCTGCATAAGTTTGGATTCCTTGCTGAATAAAACAGACACTTTTACCTCTACAGAGTCAGCTTTTTTTGAAATATTGAGTGGTATTGCCGTTAATGCATTTTGATACTTCAAATAAATACAGACTGTCACTTTTAGGGATTCACAACGCTCATTGAGCTGGAGAATATAAAAGAAGAAACATCTTTTCCCAAGTAATACCAGGAATATCGGACAGGACTTGTTTCTGTTATAAAGTGGAACTCATAATGACATTTACTTGGGCTGTTATATGACACATATCAGGTAGAAAACAGGGAGAAAAATTAAATTCATATTAGTTTCATACATACACATACATATTCATAATCTAAGTGTGCATTTTAAGGATGTACATAAAGAGAATGTATTCATGATAGACCAAGGTCGAGAAATTATTCATTCATTCATTCATTATCTATACCGCTTAATCCTCACTAGGGTCGCGGGGGGGCTGGAGCCTATCCCAGCCGACTTTGGGCGAAGGCAGGGGACACCCTGAACAGGTCGCCAGTCTGTCACAGGGCTACATATAGAGACAAACAACACTCTCTCATTCACACCTATGGACAATTTAGAATAATCAATTAACCTCAGCATGTTTTTGGACTGTGGGAGGAAGCCGGAGTACCCGGTGAGAACCCACGCATGCACAGGGAGAACATTCGAGAAATTATAATGAAGAAAAAAACTGTGAGAACAAATGTGCAATGGAAAGCAGATCTGTGCTCTTCAGAAAATACATTAATCCAGTGAGCCACGACTCAAGCAGATACACAACAATACCAATGTGATAGTATTTTAATGCTGGTCCACTGACAGTATGGATCTTTACGAGAGATGCTCTATCTATGCTATCAGTTTATAGCTTTAGCACTAATACTGGATGGACCACTGCTGTGGATTATTGATAGCTAGGATTACCCCAGTCATCAGCTTTGCACATGGGAATGCAGCTACAGTCCCAGTGCACCCTAATTTCTTGAGATCCAGTCTCACCATTTTAGCTAATTTAATATTTAAAGATTTTAAATATACTAGACCAATGGTCATCGTATGTATGTTGCATATATTTCAATCAGGCATAACATCATGAACACCTGTCCAATATTGTGCTGGCCCTCCTTATTTGGTCAAAAATGCTCTGAACCATTGGCCATGGACAAGAGGACCTCTTAGGGTGTCCTATGGGGTCTGGAACCAGGACGTTGTTCCACTGCATCCTGTTGATGCTTTATCAGAATGGGCTCTAGGAAGTGTGGAGGTCAAATCAACATCTTGGGCCATTGTCATGTTCCTCAACATGTTCCTGACTGTCTGATGTTTTTGCCATGTGATGGGGTGTATTTTCCTGCAGGGGTAGGTCAGTGGCATTTGGGATTTCCATTTGCATGAAGGAGTGTGCTTGTTCTGAGACAATGTTTATTACGGTGTCCAAGTCTCATCAACATGGATGCCAAAATCCAAGGTTTTTTACAGCAGAACACCACATAGTACCAATATGATCAATGTTATTTACTTCACCTGTCAGTGGTCATAGTGTTGTGGCTGATCGGTGTATGTTGCAATAAACCAACTCTATTATGTGCTTTGTATTCTGTTTTTCTGTGGCAAATATACAACTTTTAAAAAAGTATACAAAATAATAGAGAAAATGGAAAGGCTGCCATGTGGAATAGGACACAAGAATATTATGAGTTTTTTATATATATATATCTCACAAATATCTTTGAATCATGGTTTAAATGTCTGCCTGCTCAGGTTATG
The DNA here is from genome assembly GCA_024666655.1 of Dascyllus trimaculatus. Lineage (NCBI taxonomy): Eukaryota > Metazoa > Chordata > Actinopteri > Pomacentridae > Dascyllus > Dascyllus trimaculatus. Next base: position 20,873,443 of record CM045464.1, on the reverse strand, counting down.
TGCTCCATACTCAAGTCAGGCAGCATACCTTGTGGACAGTTCAGTGTCCCCATTGGTGCTGCTCAGGCTTTAGTTGGCCTAAATGTCCCACTGGTTAGCAGACCTTGGTGTGTCCTAAGGGAAACATTGAATTTTATTACCAACCATAAGCCTATCCCTGTTCCTTTTTAATATTCTCTGTTCAGAGTCTATTGATACCATTTGGTTTTGCTAAGTATTGGAAATAAGTGCCGCCAGAAGATTTAATTGTATATAGTGATAAAAAAATTACTCAAGACCAGAGCCTTAGCTAGTCTACTGAGACTACGACTGAGATAAGTATTGTACTATAAAATATAATTTATTATAAATATAATCATAAGATACTTGTATTTCTATATTGTGGTGCAATACTATACTGTGTACTTCAACTAACTTATTTTGTAGATCAGTATTTTACACTATAAACATTTATTCAGCTTATAAGTAGGCCTTTTTGTCTGATCCAATGCTTAATAGACAATAGCTCAACCTAAACTGCTACAGCATTAAAAGAAAATCTGCTTTCATGCTAACCCACTGGCAATACCATGCAGGCAGTAACAACAGTGATAACAATTTCAGAAAAGAAAATTTAATTAAAAGACAATTTGTTGCTAATATTCCTACTTTTAAAAGCTGCACTCACCAATTAAATGTTTTAATATGTGATGCTTCTGTCTTATTTCTTCTTCACTTAGGAAAAAAAGCATTTGAATATTTTTCTCATCAGTGGGGGGGTTGTATACCACTATAAATGGAGCATGTAATGTTTTATTAAATTCTAGTCTAATGAAAGTAAAAAGGATCATTGTGCGTAGTGATTGTCTTGGAAAGTGAAGTTGTGGACATTTTTGGGGAACAGGATCACTTTGTTGGGCACATCCATCGAGAACATCATGTGGCAGATTGTCTGTCATACCAATGCTGTCTGATACATTTTTTTAGACGACAAATGGTAGAGTAATAAACATTCAAGTGCCTGACTACAACATCCAGCATGTCAACAGCCTGTCCTCGTCTTTCTCTTGTCATCTGTGACATTGTCTCATTCAAACAAAGCTGCCATTTTAAGGTGGCCTTTTGTAGTCAATGGTCAAAGGAGTGTCTGTGTGCTGGTCACGCTATCTGATCATTGTCCTTGAACGCCACACATGACTAGCATACGGATTAACTCAGTGGTTGAGAATTTGTCACCAGTTGAACAGCTTTAAAACTTGTTGTACCCAATTGGCTAAATTTAACCTTTTTCAGACTCTGTAGACATGAGATATTTAACTTTTGCTCTATGCTAGAAAATATTTTGTGTTTATATTTTGTGTTAAGTGAACACAAAATAGGATAGTTTAGTCCTAATGTCATGTACATTTAGCCTCTGCTAAAGCCACCATTGCTATTATATTGCATTGTTGGTGTTGCCTCTGCACCGTTTGTGTTCATTTCACCTCTTATCATATGTCGTCCTGGTCCACCACCGGCGAAAATGTTCAATTCCTGAGTTCTGTGGATATCAGCGCACATATGGACATATTAACCACAGTCCACATGACATCAACCTCAAGACGTATGAACTTTGTGCAGAGACGTCACGGCTGCTCGCCCTCCACTGCGGTGACGTCGACAGGAGCACGTGGGTTTGTTATTGCAGGAAGTGAAGATGGCGGCTCAGTCGTTCCTCTCCGAGTCTGTGCTCGGATGGTCTATTTTCACCGTTATACTCTTGGTAAGCGAGTCCGAAGTTGTGTAGTCTGTTCATAAAGTAGTGACGCGTTAGACGGTTAGTTTGAGACCTGTTAGCGGGCGGACAGGTGGCTTAAATAGCGTATTATTCGGTGCGACATGGCTGCAGCGTATTAACGTCAATACTGGTTTTAGCTAACGTTAGCCATGACACACTTACAGACTGCTGTTCTGTAAGAAGCACTCAGTGTCGTATTTGCCACATTTTTATATGTCCTACTGCTTCAACAGTGTCGGTGTGAACCAAAACTCTATTTGGGAATAGTGGACAGGTTTTGTTACTTTATTCAACAGAATATCTCAATTCGTTATGATAGCACCCAGCTGCACTGTGTCGTGGTTCGTTGTTTGTTAGCTTTCACCACAAGGGTTTAACATAAAATAATTTAAAGCTGTTGAGAAAAGAAAGGGGCGCTATTCACCTTTGACTGTGTAAACACGGATGTGTAACCTTTCTTTTCCAATTTGTGACCCCTTTAAAAGACTGACTTCAGTACTAGGCTGCTGCCTTGAAGTTGCTCAGCTCAGTAATCTGCGGCCCAATTTAGCCCTCATTATCTCAGCTGTCATTCACAGTCACATGGCTAAATCAGAAGCCTTCCAGAAGAATGCCTGGATGCCAATAAACTGCTCTGGTTCTCTACCCGCCACTAGCAACCCTTTTATTTGAACAAACCTTTCAATAGATCTTATTTGGATGCAAAGCCCGCGTCATTACCTGGCAAAACAAGCAGCCAGAGGCTTAAAGCTGCGGGCCTTTAATTGATCCTGTCTATGAATGGCAGCCCTTGATCTGAAGGGGCAAGTATTTGCAGTGTCCTCACTTCTTCCAGCTTGTGTGCCCAGAATATAACCTTGTCATTTTGGATTTTGGAGCCCCGTTTTTGCATCTTTGTCTTAAAAGTTTCCAGTACATTACAATGACAGTCCCTCTCCCTCTCTTTTGCCTTTTAACTCCAGCAGCGACAAAATAAAGTAGTAAATGCATGAATTAATTCAAATAATAATGAAAAAACAGTATCAGCACTACCTGATGTCTTTCCAATAGACATGTTAATTGTGCTCCTATGAAATGTCAGCTTTATATTATTTGTTGTCAGTCCTTAACCGTCTTAATGACTCTGAGGTGGAAGTGTGATATAATCAGATCAGCCACTCATTAACACCTGTAATCAGTCTATTTTAGGTATATTCTAAGTATATAATTCCCTGCTTGTTGTGTTAACACTTCAGTATTAGTTTCAGTGTTTCTTTTTTTCACAGTCAGCAACATGCACGCCCACACACCAAGCAGTGTTGATCGAAATATTGTAAACACAGTATGATAAAGTTCAATTAAATATAAAACTGTAATACTGATCAATGAAAGCTACAAAAGGTAGAAATCGTTGAGTGACATTTTATTTTGCTGTTGTTCCCATCCCTATGTGTATTCTTTAATCCTTTTGTTGATTAAGGTATTAATTCTGTAGTTATTTCTTTTCAGTTCAATTAGTCTCATTAGCCTTTCTGAGAGTATGTGGAGGTGCAATGTTAAAAATAACACTTTAATCTTCTCTATATTATTTGTATCTCATGTACTGCATATAATCCCCTGTTCTAATATTAATATTGTGGGCTTTACATTTGATAGATCTCTCCACTGTAAAATATACTGTTGTTATATTCCTCATTTTAGGACATGAGGAACAGGACATGATGGTATTATTCACCACTTGTTTTAGCTTAATTACTGCTTGTTTTTTTTTTAGTTAATCCTGGCTTTCTGCTGGATCTACATTCGAAAATTTCAAAGTCGGCAAGAGAGTGAAGTTGTTTCAACTATCACAGCAATATGTGCGCTGGCCATTGCTTTGATAACGTCTGCCCTTCTGCCAGTGGACATATTCCTCGTTTCATTCATGAAGTACCCGAATGGTACCTATAAGGTTAGTATTTCTCCTGCTTCATCCCAGTAAAATCAGTTTGTGAAATTTGACAGTCTTTCCCAGGGAGCCTTTAACTTTGCTTTGTGATGTTCTTAGACAATGGGAGCATTGTTTTTGTGCATTTTAAAAGCTAAATGCATATCTTGGTCCAACTTTTTTGTGAAGTTGTTCCATTTGATTATATTGATTTGAAGATTTAGCAAAGTGTGTAATGATATCTTCTTTTGAACAGCAGGCAATTTTTCGCTTTGTGTGAGTCGTGAGCTGCTTTGTTTGCTAAAGGGGTTTTGTTTTTTGTCCCATGTAGTCATGGTAGGCTGTGCATGTTAATTCATCAGGAACATAATCCCTCACTTACTTAATCAAACATTTCTTGGTGATTACCCTATCCTAAAAAAAATAAAATAAAACAGAAAAAAGCAGCACAGAGGCATGAAAGCAAGTTGTGGCTTTCTGCCGAAATAATAATATTTCCTTTTGATGTGAAAAGATCATTTGAGCTTTTCTCAATGCTGTGAAAATTGTGACACTTCACAAACTTATACAAATCACACAAACATTTTCCTTTAGGCTGATGATGTTGGAAAAAAAACCATGGCTTTTAATCTCTCATAGCTTTGAACTGTTTTTTGTCATTTGGAGACTTCATTGTTCAAGTAAAATGTAAGCTTACAAAGGGCAATTTCCCACATCTGTGCTGCGCATGAATAAAAATAGAGAGAAAGGTCTGACTGCTTTGAACTATTGCCCTCAGGTTTGCATCATTCTCTGTTTATTTCAGAATTCAGTTTGTGAACCTTGATAATCAAACCAAATTAGAGCAGTGCTATAGCCCACATACTTTACTAACTAGTTAGCCATGTCCTAGCCCTGTCCAGGGTATTGGATTTATTCATCAGTGTATTATGGTTTTTGTTTCATGCCTAATGTTTACACTGTAGTTTATGCTTATTGCAGTTGTTTTGATGAGCTTTAATCCACTTGATTCCTGTTTTCATTGATTGTTCTAAATGTGTCAATCCCCCCTACTGGTGAGCTTAATTTTTACAGTGGACTTTTCTCTTCGTAACATTTAGGAATGGGCAGCAAACAATGAGACGAGAGGTCAAATTGAAGACACTGTGTTGTATGGATATTACAGTAAGTGCATTCTCTTAATATTAATTAAACTATTAACTATACACAATGATTTACTGCAGAACATTTATTGTTATTATATTTAGTGTTAAATATTTGTATGGAGTTTAGCTATTTTTTCATAAATGGTTACAAGTGTGCTATGCCAGTCTCCTGTGATGTTAACTCTGTCTCCTCTTTGAATTGATGGTAATGCCAATTCAATTGTCTTAACACATGGGCCCTGGCTCACCTGCCTAGATATCCTAGAGGGTTAGAAGTCTAACTCTGGGATTCACCCTGGCTCTTTGTTTCCCACAGTGGTGACTCATTTTCACACAGGATATCTCTATAGATCTTTGTAGTAACTTTGGCTGCACATCTTACCTGCTCTAGAGCAGTTCCATTCAGGGTATAAGATATATATATGTATGTATAGATAGATAGATAGATAGATGGATAGATGGATAGATAGATATCTTAGATATATATCTACAGATCCTGTGGCCTTTTTTTCCACTTCAAAAAACGGAAAACAAAAACATTGATTTCAAATGGATGGAACTAATGGAAAATAGTCCACTTAATAATGTGTTTCTCTTTCACTCATTCTCACACACACACACACACACACACACACACCAGTTGTGGCAAGAAATAACACAGGGAGCTATTGATGACAGTTTTGTTAAATGTAATAGTGAAAAGCCCTTTCCACTGGTTTATGTTATTTGACAAAACTGTTTGATTTTCATAATAATGCATCATATCAGATATATCAAACTGTGTTTCTGGGCAAAATGCCCACTTTGGTCATTAAATTGAGTTCTGTCTGCCAGCAGGTTCCTTACATTAGTCAACTGTAGTTGTGAATGATAAATAACATTTTGTTCTGTTGCATATTAATTATGTTTTCTTATGTTTGTTTACATAACCTTGCAATTCTTTTAAACCATATGATTTTAACATTTTATATGTTATTTTCAATTCATATATTTGTTTATTGTCAGTGTGTTTACATTAATAATGCATTTTCTTTGTTATGCTCTTGTATCAATGTTGCTGTGATAGCAGCAATTTCCCCAGGGGGGCCAATGGTTTCATCCTGTATTAAGTATGCTGCTTTGCATCTATTGATGTTGCATGAGGCTGCTTGTTTCTTCTGCCTTCTTGTGAAAATGAGAAGGACAGGAGAGGAAAATACTGTGTTTATGAGTTATTATTAACCATGTTTCTAAAACTGGTTAGGAGAACAAAATAAATCTATTATTTTTACAGTTTGAAGTAAACGGTTGTACAATTACCATTGGGTTAGGTTTCCTTTCAGAACTTCTTCCATTTGCCATCTTGGCCTTGTTTTTGTGACCTGTGATGACGCTGGTAGAATAAGATAGATTAGAATATCTCCAATATTGTGCATAGAGAAATGGCAATACCAATTACCATAAACAAAATGATGACATGGTTGTTTCCCATGAAAATGTTATAGTGTTATACAAAAAATATTTCTTTCTGGGCTTTTTGCCGAGATATACAGTATATTGATCTTTAAAGGGCCTGCACATCCGCAGTCCAACCTGCCTAATTATACATCATCTGATTGCTCGATGGGCATGTACACACTGTGCTTAATTCATATTTGTTTGAATCTGCTCTTACTTTTGCCTCATACCTCTACATTCTGCAAATTAGGGAAAACACACAAACACACACACACATACACAAATGAAGAAATCTACAATGAAGGAAAATATAAACGCAGCATGCAAATGATCTCCTTTTCTGACTTCACCCATTTGTATTATTAATTGAAAAGGGTAGCATTTAAGCATTTGTGTGAAAAAAGTTTTTGAGCTTTTCCACTGGTGACAAATTCTCATGCGTTGAGTTAATCCATGCTCTAGTCAGGTGTGGCGTTAAAAGGAAATGATCAGATATTGTGACCACTAGACAGACACTCCTTTGACTGGTGACTGTAAAAGGCCACCTTAAAATGCTGCTTTATTCAAATGACATAATGCCACAGATGACAAGAGGAAGATGAAAACGAGCTGTCATGCTGGGAGCTGGCATGTCAGTAGGGCCATAGCCAAGCACTTGTATGTCTGCAATTATACCATTTGTCATCTTAAGAAATAGTTTCAGACAGCATGGTACAACAGTTTGCCACACATTGCTCTGGATGTACTTGTCAGACAACATGATCCTGTTCCTCAAAACTTCCTCAAGCCCTGCAGGAAGAGTAGGGCAACGTTCCACCAGCCTGCCTCAAAAACATGATTAACTTTGTGCACTGCAGATGTGTTATTCATTACTGACTTGTGATTTCTTGTCTATGACCTCACTCTCCATCTGCCCATTATCATTTCTAATATAGTGCTTACTTGGTTGTAAAGATGCTGTGTTGGAACAACAAATATTCCCCTATGTTAAAACAAATGGATAGAATTTAATAAAATATTACATGCTGTGAATATATTTTTGCTCCTCGGCATAGTTTTCTCTGCAGAAACTCTTCCACAGTATTGCTTTCCAAGACAATCACTCCCCACAGCTGTGTTTTTTCTTTCATTAGACTAGTCTTGACTTGTTTTACTTGTTGTAATCGTCACATTTAGCTTGTGTTCAATAAAATTATAAAATTTCACTGGCACTGACATTTTGTTTTGGGCTTGTAGCATACTGTGTTGCATCATTAGCAGGTTTGTTGAGCATTCAGTCAAGCATCTTGGATGTATCCTGCCTGATTCTCTTGCTATGAGAGAGGGCAGGTCTAGTCCCGATGGATTGGTCCATAATTCCAGTATTTGTGTGTGGTTGCATTTCACGAGGACAGTATCCAGGCTTTTTGGCAAATAAATTCCAAACTCTAAGCTGTTGGTGCCACTGAAATTTCTTCATGATTGTTATATTAAAGGATAACACAAGTTTGTTTTCTTTGTTGATAGCAAAATCAGTCATGCCAAAGACACTAGATCTTGGGTTTTCTAGCAGATGCCGGCTTAAAGTGCCTGTCAGCAACACTGTTATGTACCGTCTGTTAAAAAATGCCAAATGCAAGGACGACAAGCTGTCTCCTTGCCTAGACAGCCCAATCAAAGAAACCACTTCTACTGGCATAATGACATCAGAAAATTGGCTTTCACAGACCACGATCACTGCACGTGAATCCAGCACTAAAGAGGCCACAATATATTTACCTCTGGCTGTACAAATATGATTCAGTACATAAGACTGATTTTCTGTTGCTGTCTATACGTTGTCTTAGACATCCCCCTAAATGGAAACTTTCCTTATGGAGATTTTTAAAATGAATAATTCAGGAGGCTTAATCTTTAGTGGAGGTCTGTGTCTTGTCAGTAATTTAATTAATTTGATGGCCAAACTCCCTGGCAACTGTGTACATGATGCAACAGTTACACCAGAGAAATTTGTCACACATCAAAGGAAAAGCACATTTAGCTGGTTTAGCAATAGATTTAGTCGGTATATCTCTGTCTGCTTGAATGTAAATCTTAAGTCAGTCTTTGTAATTTCCTTTGCATGGCAGCTAAAGTTGCTGTGCGCAAGTTAGCACCTTTAAATTAATTTATCAAGCAGGCATTATAATCCAGTCTTTTCATTCACAACAAAAAGGAAATGGCATTTTTTGTATATATTTTGTTGTCTAACCTTAGACATACCGGTGGTATGCTTTCTAGGGAGAGGAGAGGGGGTTAGAGAAAAGCTTGGAAGTTTGCAACTTGCTTCAAGCGTGCACATATGATCGTGGCTCTGAGAGTATGTACTGAAGAATCAGCTACTTGCAAATTTGTTGTGCTCGTAACCTTTGGCTGTTGATAAGGAAGGATTTGTGCTTGTAAAACTACCTAAAATAGAAAAATACTGTTTTGATTAATAATGTGCTCTGTTCCTTGGAGCATGTTTTTGGAATAAAGTTGTAGTGCATTTTAAGTATTGCAGATGTATTCCAAGCTTAGTGGTGCAGAATATTGACCCATCATTTATTATGACATGTTCCTTAGTCCATTGTACTTGTTGTTGTGCTGTTTTCTGCTATGCCAAAATTAATATGACTATAAGTCATATTGTGTGAGACTGTTTTGCTCTGCAGTGCTCTACAATTCATGTTTTTTTTTATAATTCAAATAGGATTCATGATGTATTTTTATGTGACTGTATGTGTCTCTTGTGACTAGATGTTTGTGAAGAGGACAATATAAGAGGGCTTTGTGCTATGACTGAGCAAAGTCACACTTTGTTGAAGGCTGCTGTATTAGACTAAGAAAGGAAGATAAATTTAATTTCACCTACATGGCCAATTTTACGACTGTGTTATTGATGATTATATAGAAGTCGACAGACCCCTTCCTGGATTCTTTTAAGGGGCATGTCTGTATTATTTGCCAGTAGGTGGAGACCAAGCTCCATGTGTATTGTATGCACAGCTTTTTTACAAATCTAACCTTTAAAGTCGAATTCACTTTAAGGCCACATTTGACAACAGTGTCCATTTGTCTCTTTGCAAATGGTATAATTACAGGGTTGACAGAGAGATTTCTATTTCCTTTGCTGAAGCATGTTTTTCTCCAACCTAGACTGATTTGTATTCAGCACTGAGCACAGGTAATAGCCATGTGCACATCCACTGATTTGAGTAACTTACATAGTGAAGCATCCATTGTCAAGGATGTTGCACCCATTTGGTAAAATGTTGTCACTTTAGATGTATGTGAATTTTGCCTGGACACATATACTTAAACCCTATAGCTGTCATGCTCAACCTTTCTGCAGCAGTTGTGAATCCGCTTTTCTGATGTATAATTAAGCTTGGGAGTTTGAAAATGTAGTGTCATCATTGTGGAGCTTTTTTATAGTATAGCACAATTCTATTGTTCATTTAACAGGATATTAGGATTCTATTCTTTATTCTTACTAGGAATCAACACAGTTATACAGAATTAATGAGAGTGAATGACATTGTGGCATTTATAGGTTATTTCACTTCACTTTCTTCTTAAATCTATACATTTATGTGAAATCTCACAGCAATTGGTGTGAAATCTCTGTTTCTCAAACTCTTTTTCTTGTAGTGGTGACACTACACAGCAGTAATCCCATAAGTAGGTCAAGTAAATATACTTCAGTTATGTCACATATTAAATGGATAAAAAAAATTATGAATGCGCAAGTGTAGTTATTTGTATTTGGAGATGTTATGAGCTAAAACCTGAACGGGAGTGATGAGAAGATCACTGCTCTATAAGAACACATCTGTAGTGCCAACAAACAGAAAATGAAACATTACTTGATGATCTTGCAGTTGTTCACAACTTTGACACAGTGTAATATTAGACACAGTGCACCTTTCACTTGACAAAGGGGATGGATGTCTGAAGCAGAAACACCCACTTCCTTTTAGAGCCCAAATACATTTTTGTGATCTTCGATGAACCCTGAGTTTGAAAGCTTAGCCTTTCAATCTCAAGCCTCTGTCCATTTATACATTTCCTTGGACTCCTCAGTACTTCAAAGCAGTGGTGCATAAGACCCTTAAGCAACAGGGCAAAATACCCCTGGGCCCTTTGAATTAATCATTGGCTTTCTCCCTGCCTTTTTAATGCCATTTGTAGAAGAGAAGCTAGAGAGGAAGCAGTCCTCTTGTAAATACACAACAATAACTTTCGTTTTTTTCTGTGATTTTTGTCCACCTGCACATGCTTATGGAATTTTATTGGAAAGTGGTAGTAGCTTTGTGCTTCTTTTAAGAGCATTTTTTAAAACACTGACAAATTGCAGTTTTATTTTTGAGGGCAGCTTTATGTGATACAGGGGGCCTTCAACAATAAGAACATAGTCGAGCAAACACATGAAACAAAAGGCACTTTTCTTGCCTCTGTGTGCAACAAACCACAGCCTATAGCTCTTCTTCTTCTACTTTTGTCTACTTCAAAATAGCCCCACATTTAGACCAATGGAAATATTTTAAACCTGTATTTACATCTTAATATTGTAAGCCTCTTCATTATGATATACAATAGCCTGACAAGTACCCAATTTTGGACGCTATAATTCATGACTATTACATTAAAACACGGTTGTTCTTTTAATAATAAAACTTAAAATTCAGTTGCTGCATTGTTTCTAAATTACCTTGTTATTGGGATTTTTGCTTTTCTGCTGCAGTTAAACGTTCACCACTAATACCATTATAACTGTAAGAAATTAAAAATGTCTGATAATGTTGGCTATTTCGATGTATTGGTCAGGCTCTTAATGTTGAATTGTTTTAATTTAATTGGCATTAATCCTAGAAGAAAGTAAGTGCTTTTATGTAATGCAGATGCCACAAGCTTAATCCTCAATTTTCTGTTGGTATATCAAATAAAGCTGCACTGCATACAAAACAAGCCCAAACAAGTCAGTAATATTGACTTAAAAACACCTTTTATATTTTCTGAATATGTTATATGCCTTAACTATGTAACACATCAATGAATGTTTCATTTACTGTTAGCCTGTCAGAAAGCAGTATACATCTTCAATGATTTTGTTGACGTCATTATCCAAAAAGAAGACATGGTTGATGAAAACTTATGCTGAGTGCAGCCACTTTTTTTGTCACATATATTCTGTTTCATAATGTTCTCTTTCCTTATTTTTTCAAATTGCTTAAGAGAAATATGTGTTTTCTTTTACTAGAAAAAGCTCACTAAAGTAGCACAATAAAGTATAACCACAACAACAAAAAAACAAAACACAGAACAAACAAACAAAAAACTATTCACAAACTTCTTTGAATACATGTGTGTCAGAATGCACATGCGTTAAAGAAAGGAATAAAAATCTCCCCTTTTCTCACCTTACATCCCTATAAATATTTAAAATAGAGGTGAGGCATGTTGGCATTATTAAGTACACTAACACTGTGAGGTCTTTGCATATCCTACGTATTTTACATACAGATATATAGAAATTTACTTTTGCATAATTGAGACACTTTGATATTGGATTTTCTGTTTTCAATTTATTATTTAATTGCTTTAGTAAGAGATGCAGTGTGTCTCCAGAGTCATAATAATTACATTTTTGAATTTAAAAAAATCATGACATGGTAGACATAACGTGACATAGACATGGTAGGTAAAGCAAGCTTTCTTTCTTTTCCCACCACATTTCTGTCTGAATAGTGTTGAGTTGTCTAAATGTTTATGTTACTGCTGCTATACATGAGTTCTATGACAAATGTTATGTGCAGCTTCTGTCTTTTTAATTAGCAGAAAAAAACACTACTAGATGATAGACTACCTGAGTTTGTCTTTGTTGTCAGCTAATCTGAATAAGGTATTTGCTAGCAATCACTTAACCTATATCCTTATATTCATAGAACACATAGGCATTGTTAAAACATTAATTGCATGCCATGAATACTATGCAGACTTGGCCTTTGTGCAGTCGATATAGCGATTTTCAAAACTGTCACATTATTAAATAAAACATGTATATTCAGTGTAGAAACTGAATATATTTGTTTCTTCTATTAACGTACCTCCCTTTGAGCCTTTGACCTGCGTTAATTGGGTAAAAGAATGAGTCCAATACCAGCTTACAGCAGTAAGCCCTGATAGTCCACCAGCTAGCAAACATCTGTTGGCTCACAGAAACAGAGCTGCACAGGTGCAGAATTGAGTCAGAGTCCTTCATACTGTCTGTCAAATGCAAGTCTAATTGTCATTAGTGTTTTATGACATGTTTGGTCCTCCAATAAGGAAGCCTCCCTTGCTGTTTATAGGCACTGAGAGTGCAAGCTTGTAGTGTCATACCTTTCAGGGAGTGTCTGTACTGACAGATATTTTCATCTGTCTCAGGAGTCCTTTGTCCGAGACAATGTTTCTGTGAGAAATCTCCCCTGGCATTTCATTTTCGCAAAAACAGTAATACATTTTGCTTGTCTAAAAGGTACAAGAGTCCAGGTGCTAATGCCCCTGTAGACAGCAACAGTAAGGTAAGGACGTGGGCCTGATGTGTCTCATAAAGCCTTAGATGGTGCTTAATGAATGATTGCGGGTAATGGTGAAAACCACAAGTAGCCATGGAAACACTGAGAGGTAAATAACTATTACTTGTGCTGATGACCTCACTTTCTTTCCCCAGCTGGCACTCGGGCTTTTATAGCCATCGATCCTTGAAAATAGTTTTTTCATTTTTATTTTAATGCTTGTAAGTAAACTGGAGTATGTTGTCTACTACATATGAACACTAGAACTATGCAAAGGGTTAAGGACCTTTAATTATTTAGTCCTCTACTCTGTCACAGGGATGAATGCGCTAAACTTTTATCCCTGGTCAGGCGTTCTTCCCAGTAAAAGATCTGCATAGAGAGTAATGGATGATTCATGGTAATACAGTATGACCTATTCTCTCAGTATGTTAATATTCATGGCGTTATGATTAATTTTACCCATTGCTTTAACCTGCAAGCATATGCCAGCGACTACATACTGTGCATGGCTTGCATTTATTGGCTCCTGGCATCATCCTAAACTCAGTTTGTCTGGCTGTAAATGAGTGTAAATGGATACCTTAGTGGAGCAATGAGCATGTGTTTATTGAAAGTAATGCCCTGTCACAAACACAGCTGGCTAAAAGCAAACCTCTGTAACAGTGACATTCATTTGTCTGCAGCAGAGAGAGCCTTTTGTGAAATATAGTTCATTTCACAGGGGGGCATGTTAGTACTTGCTCGGGGCCATGCATTCTTGACTGATATGGAACACTTGTTTTCCACATGTACACTGAAGCTGAAGTGTGCTAGTGGTGTTATGGATTAAGTGGTATCAGGAGCAAGTTTTCAATTTTATTTTTTCTCAGCTTTATTATATTTTGTTCAACATCCACAGTTGTATAGTTTATCATGCTATAAAGGCACTGCTTAGGGCTTGCATATAGTTCTTCCTTTCGAAGCCTGACTCTTTTCCATTAAAGATTTACACTCTCATTTTTCATTTTGTTTGATTTTGGTGACTTTAAACTGAGACTTAACTCATGAATATAAAAAAAAGTGTAGTCATGAAAATTCTTTTTAAATGCAGGCAAGAAGTAAAATTGATGTGATTTTGGTAACCTGCTTGCTTTCTTGGACATTTCTTTTGGTTACATCTTTTCCTGATGATTCACATTATCACCTCAAGGTGGTATTGAGCAATGGCAACCATGTTGCTGAGCACACCTTTGTGACATGCTTTTCTATGAGTTATTTTGTGGTTGTCTGGGCTGTCTGCACCGACATCCATTTGGTGCAGAAAGAAAAGCCCCCAGCTTGAAATAGCATCTTTCTATTTAAGTGTTTTTGCCTCACCTCCGCTCTATGAATTCCTAATGCATTTGAGTGTTGGTCTTTTCTCTAAAAAACCTGATAGTACAGGAAGAAACAAACAAACAGAAAGGCTTGGATCAGGGAAGAAGGAGGTCTTTCTCCAGGGACAGGTATATTGCATCCACCTCATAGAAAAGGTCGCCAACTGCAGTTGATAAAACCATTTTCTTATGCAGATGGCTTTTTTCTATTGTAGCGGTCAACATTCAAATGGAACTGATTATTATCTGCTTTGTAAGAGAAACTAAGCAATATTAATCATAACAATGACAGGAGGATAATGTGTTCCCCTTCTAATTGAATCAATTGTTCAGTGCTCTGGATCATAATCTGAGCAGAAGCAACACCATTCTTAGTTCACTGAGAACACACACCCAGTGGTATTATCAGCCGACCTCTACATGTAGTATTCATGATGAATAAAGTCTGTTCAGAGACTAGATTTACTTATTGTCATTGTGTCATTGTTAACAGTTGTTACAGCCACATTCTCACTGAATATACAATCTGCAACTGAATGTGTTACGTGGATGTTGAAATCTGACACATGGATTTTTAAATGTACACCTGGTATCAACATGAGTTCTCATTATCTTACTTGTGCCCACAATTTGATCCAGACTTAATGCGCAAATTATTTAGAATGAGCTAACCAACTTGTTAGCAGACATGGCACATTGTAGGTCAAGGGAAACAATACTGCTCTGTGACTCTATTTTTTTTTTCTGTCTCTCTGCTAACGTTGATGCGACAATCTATAGCTTTTGTCGGGCTTGCTTGAGGTACCAGCAAGAAATAGAGTTATATTGCTTTTTTATACACACAAGGAGATCCAATGTCAACAGCAAGTATAAATGGTAATTCTGTGGTTTTGGTATTGTCAGTCATAAGACACCAATTTAATACATTAGCTGGTTAACACAAATGTATTGCAAGACTACCTCTGATGAAAGCATCTCCCAAGCTTTCTTGAGAATTATGTTTAAAACACACAAATGTAACATTCTAAGATTGGTTCCATTCACAAATCCACAAGCATGCTTGAGTTATTGGTTTAATACAATTAGAAACGTTGCTTCTCAAACTCATGACCTGTTATGTCACTGCCATAAAAAATAAATTATCTGGACTACTACACTGCAGTCATTACCAGACAAAAGTTGCTTTCAGATTTACTTTTCCATCTGGCCATATGCACGCTACATCTCAATCGTCCACATGTGCATACTATTTCTCTCTTCTTCTCCCTCTCTTTGTCACTCCCTCTTATCTCTCTGTCCCATTTCCCTGGTTTTTTTTAGCCAGTCGCTTGAATGACACTTAAATGTCAGTATCTTTGACTGAAAGCAACGCCAAACCACCAAAGCCAGGCAACGTCTGGCCTGCGTCGAGCCCTGGTTTAGACAGCTAGTGAAGAAGGGTTGATTGACATGGGTTAACCAAAACAGATGGACCGCAGATGTGGGTTTAACTCTCGTTATTGTGTCAGTCTGCTTAATATGCAAGACAATTTTATTCAACTGCCCAAAGTGTTAAACTGGCAGTTTAAAAGAATGGAAAGATACTTGCACATTCGTCTTTATCTTAAACAGACAACCACAAACTCTATGCAGTGTGCTGTCAAGAGACAAAACAGAGAATATCCAGAAAAAACAGAGATAGGTGTGAATAAAACAAAGAATTACAGTAGTTTTTTGCTGTTGTATAAACTGATGAGAGGGGTTACAGCTTATTCTTCACAGAAATCAGTTTTAATGTGTATTCTACATTGCCTTTAGCCTGCCAAGAGATATTCAGCATCATTTCAGGTAGATGAACAGAGGACATCGTACAGTCATTTCAAATCTGCTCGAGAGGAATAATGTTTATTGACACTATCTCACAAATACAGAAAATTACTTTTTATAAAACTGAACATTGCATGCACTGCTCTTGGCAGAGATGCACTGCACTGTTTTAATATTTTATACTGTCATGATAGAGTATGACATGGGCTGTGCTGGGAAGAGGTAATGGATATTCAGACTTGCCAGTATGTGTCACACAAATATACTTTTGACTAATTCTCAGATTTCCACTCTGCTTTTTCTTTTGTATCCATACAGCTCTTTACTCCATCATACTATTCTGCGTCTTCCTATGGATCCCCTTTGTTTACTTCTACTATGAAGAAAGGGATGACAACAACGTGAACAAATGCTCGGTAAGAATTCACCTTTCTTCTTCAGCACTGTGGCCTGCTTAGATGTGCTGCTGAGGAATTCAAATTTTATTCAGGTGATTCAGGTGCTTCAGACCAATATGCAAATGCAAAAAATATCCTCAAGTAATTCCAGTTGAACTTTCCAGCCAGCTTGAGGCAACATGAGCCCATTTGTTTGCACATTGTACATGACAAAATATGAAAGCAAATGCCCATCCTTTCATATTTGTTTCGCTTTAATGTTTCTCTTTTTTGTGCCCTGGTGCCGAAAGGCAAAAAAATATTTTTATAGATGAAATAACAAATAAATATTCATTTGAAGCCCAAAATAAGTCAATAATTTTTTTTTCTTTGTATAATTAAACTGAGTATGGTAGATCCTGTCCTATTACTATGATACATCGCTGTTTGTCCATTTGACTTCATCTGTCTATTTGGTAAATATTGTTCTTACTCACTGTTAACAGAGAAATTGACTGTTTTTAAAAAAAAAAAATATTTGCAGCAAAGTGATTTACACATTATTGGCTTAGTGGTCATTTTCCAATGCAGTTATGAATTTGCAAAGACAGTGTAGATTTTTGTCGAGCAGTGTTTTGTGTTGCACTATCATGTACTCACACAACACGTGCACACCATAATTACATGGTGACATGACACACCTTTCAGCTGCACAGTGTTAACAAATGTTAGGAAAAATGTATTGAAACAAATAATACGATTTATTTTTAGGTAATAAACATAGTGACATTGTCAAACCTTCAAATCACTGCATTCGTAGTGTGAATTGTAGGCAATTGTAGGAATGTGATAAAATTTTAAATCCCTATCTTTAGAAGTAGTTATAGTGAGTGATTACACTTTCTTGTAATTACTGCAGTGAGTACCAAACACAACGTATTGCATAGTGCTTTTTCTTCCTTCTGTGTGTCAGTTTTGAGCTGACAGAGGCACTTTCTCTCACAGATAGGGAGGTCTTTTGTATTGTTACTTTAAAAGCACCTTGAATGGCACTAAGACTGACACGTTATCTCTGCCAGGCCAAACTGGATCTACATTGACTGTGTATAGCTCTCACTCAGTATAGTCCTTAGCTAAATGGAGTATGACCCCCTTCCCTCACTCACAATGAATAATAATATTTCACTTCATGGCCGTGATTGACCAGTTTAATTTTTTCTTTTATTACAGCAAGTGAAAAACGCTCTGAAGTACACAATTGGATTTGCCATTGTCTGCGTGGTGCTCCTTTTAATTGGGTGAGTTGCAGACATGGATGGCTTCTTCTGCTTCAGTACACGACAGGTAAAGGGGGTGTGGATATATCATTGTGTTGAGTTAATGAGAGGAAGACCCCTTCAAACAGCTACAGTGCCATTTGTCTGGCCATGATAAGCCATTCAGGAGAAAAAGTCATGTATCTCTCTCTAAATATAAGTTTTATTCTTGCGTATATGAGTCTCAACTCGATTCAGTCAATTTTCTCTGCATAACAAAACACATTCTGAGAGAATGTTGTATTATTCTGCAACTACTGTATGTACTAATGAATATACTCAGCCAGGTCTAATTTATCTACAGGTTTCATACTAGTTGTGTTTAGTCACACCAGCACAACATAATAGATTTCCTTTGCAGTCGTGACAGCAACATGCCTGGAGTTCAGCCTATACAATTGAATGAAGTCTCTCAACCATTAAATGGTGCACTGGAAGAAAGCTTATCTGGTTTGGGAAAATAAAGGACACATGACTATACTTTCTCTAAAAGTTTGAAAGTTAGGACATTTTATAGACAGAAGCAATTTAGCCCATCTTTTACCTCATGAACTGGAACTATTGTCGCTTTGTTCTGGCAATTGTTGGTTTGGTCCTTTGATTTTCAGCAACATGATAGCTTTTATCCAGGACAGCTTCTCTGATACGTGGAGACATAAAGACTTTGTTTGGTGACTGTTCACTCCATAGGCCCTTGCTTGATGTTACAAGGTTAGTTGTTTGTTGTCTTTATATCTGGAATGGTGTCTGCTTCTTCAATGTGGCACTTGATCTTTCACTGCTTAAGGTTTTATATATATATATATATATATATATATATATATATATATATATATATATATATATATATATATTGTTTAAAGTTCCACTGCAAATAACGCCCCTTTTAGTCTTGTAGTTTTAGGTCTAGCCTTTAAAGGCTTATTTTTTTGTGTTAATTTAAACAATATAAATTTAACACTTTTAAAAAGGTTGGCATGTACCTGCACATTCCTGGTGCCTTGAAAGAAAAATCTCTTATTAGCTTTTCTATAATTTTATTTGGGACTCAGAAAAACAACTGGAGCAAGGCCAATGAAGAAACACTAGTGTAGATGAATACACAAAAGCAACAAATGAATAACTTTGTCAGATTTCTCTCTCTCTCTCTCTCTCTCTCTGTCTGTCTGTCTAAATTTCTACCCACAATTTGTCAGAATGGGAGTGTAAGCTGTGTTGTCACTCTTTCCCAGCAGAACTTGCAATAGTCTTTTTCTATCTATGTTTTTCTGTCTCTCTTGTGTTTCTCTTTACCCATCAGTAATGACACTGGCAACTTTTTATATGTTGTCTGTGGTGGAATGATTTAAAAAATATATCGACATCGATTTCTTCTTTATTTTTCTTTTATCTGTGAAATCTCCGTGTGGCTCATAGAGAAAATACACCAGCTGCTCAAACTATCACTGCCAGTACAGAGACTAAACTTGATAATCTTGTGTACGAGAAGCAACTAAATGCATTTTTATCTCATTTCGAATTATTGTGTCTTTGCTTTCAGAGCATTTGTTCCACTTGAGGCCCCACCTGGCCAGAATTCCACACAGTGGGAGAAAGTACAATACCTTTTTGAGGAGCTTGGAAGTAGTCGTAAGTATAGCCTATTAAGAAAATACTTTTTTTCAGTGTGAGTGTTGCTTTTTTTGGTAGTTGTCCACATGACTTCGATCCCCCCCCCATCTTACTTTTTTATGTCACCCTGCTTGATTCATTCCACCACTTCTCTCGTTGTAATCATGACTCCCCTGAAGCCACAGATATGGCCATATCCACTGTTTCCATTCATTTTTCATACTGTACACTTTCTTTTTATTATCTGCCTATTATCCAGCTGTTATTGTGTTGCATTAATCAGTGTAAAGTCTGAAGTTTTTTCACACAGATTGGGAAAAAATTTTGATGTGATGAAATTGCTGGCAAAACAAAAGTACAAAATTTCACACAAAAGATAGTACGTACTGAGGTGATAACAAATTTTGTACTAGGTTAATCAGTTTTAACTTGGGTGAAATATTCTGACATGAGTTTCTCCCCATTAAGTACCTGGAAGACCAGGTAATGGTAATTTTTAACATGTTAAAAATGGATGCAGTGCATCATAGAATCTGTGCTGATTAAAGTATTGTTTAAAGTTGACAAATGTTTGTAAGCTGTGAAGTTGTTCAGTGATGATTAGTCCAGAATCTACTTTTTTAGCCCAAAATGATCAGTTCATGAGATCCTAATTGCAGTAAGATAAAGTAAGTTACGATTATGTATTTTAATTATGTAGGAAATATTACTATTGTACACAAATACTTCTGTACAGGAAGGTACAAGGTCAAGGTTATTGATTGTATCCACATACAGTTTTCTGTGCATGATATACTGTGTATGATAATGGCAAAATGTTATGCTGTGCCTTAATTGTTAATTTTCCACTAGATTTCATCCTTCATTTTCGATCATTTGATTGTTCAAGAATTAAAGTAGGGCAGCTTGGCGATCACTCATGGACCAGTCGCTGTGTTGATGTCATGGAAAATGCTAAGATGGATAACTCACAGTCCAAGAAAATACATTTTAATATGTAATATTTACAGATCCATTCACTTTTCCAACAATATGTCACTAAATGACTCAATTATTGTATGTACCCGAATATCAGAAACAGTGACTTTATAGCCTAAAAGGCAGTATTAAATGCAATTAGGAATTACATTTTTCCATGAAAAAAAATCAAGTGTTGACCACACTGTAAAAACACCCTCCTTGGGCATCTTTACTTGTTGAACGGAACAATGCCTGTGATTATGCTCATGCTAATGCAGAAAGGAGCATTGCCAAATGCGGACTCCTAACAGCCCTCTGGCCTTTTGCCATCTGGGGATCAAGGAGGAAGTCGAACCATCTGCCTCTCTGCATAATAGTGGACCCCTACATGCTCTCCCTAACCTTCCTCCTTTGGCACAGGGGGAAATTGCTGGGCTGCTGAGGAAATGTGAGGATCATCCCTTTTCTAATTCCCCATCGCTTCTCTCCAGATGGGAGGTTAATTGTGTAAAGAAAAGGCACTTTTGCCACCTAACACTCCTGACTGCTTTGCAACAACTGTTCATTAAGGCCACTACATCTTCAGTGATTCTAGCATTACTTTGGTTACAGTGTTCCAGTGATGCCTGAATGTACTCCAGATCAGTAGCTCCTAATGTTGTTATTCAAGACCATACAGCACAATCTTGTATTTTTGGCCATGCCTCAAGGGGGAGTGAAGTGGGCGGTAGTCCAACTTTAACTACTAAGAGTACTTGGGCAAGACTCCTAGTACTTAACTTTTCCTGCCTCTTTTCCTCTTCAGCAGTGAGAAAAGAAAAAAATAAACTCAAACTGACTACACATGCACTCATGTATATCCTATGTGTTTGCTCAAATGTAAACCACAGCTGTTATTACTATTACCATGCCCTACATGGGTTCTAAAGAGAAACTTATTATTGATAAATGATTAAAAAAGGAAAAAAGAATACATTCAAAGAGATTAAACAGGTCTTTTTGCTTGTTGTAGTGCATATACAGAAAGACAAATCACATATAATGCTACTTATGATACACTTACAATAGTATCCATAAATGCTACTATAATTGAGCAGTTACCTTAATAAGGATTGAGCTTCCGTAGGATAAAATTGTATTGTCATGGACAAAGTGATCTTAATATGGTATTCAGTATTAGGCTTAGTTTTCAAGCTTTGTCATGCCACAAGAATTTACCTTACCTAAGAGATGTTCACTTTGCAGTTAATTGTTCCTGCACCAAACAGCATTTTAGAGCACACAGCCTTCTCTGAGTTTCTTGGTGAGGTTGTGAACAGGTCACAACTAAAGGAAGCCATAGAAGTGCTGGGGGATGTCAAGGCAATAAGAGTTTAGTTTGCGTTTAATTGCGTAAACCTAAATGGTTCTGTATCTGGTTTCAAGTTTCACTAATTAACCATCACAAATCCATTGTGAGACAATATGTGTAGCTCTAGTACTACCACTTACAGCACTTGAATGCAATTGCAAAACTATGCTGTTAGATTTTTATTTGGTCTTGAAAGGAGTTTTACACAGTATTTATCTTTATATAGTCTTACTTTTTCTGTAATCTGCCATCAGAATACATGGTTTTTATTAAATCAAAGCCACTGGGGGAAAATAAGTCCCATTATCGTAGTTATACATTCTTTTGCATACTTTTAATAAAATAATGATCTATACCAGGGGTGCCCAATCCTGGTCCTTAAGAGCCCCTATCCGTTATGTTTTAGATGTTTCCCTCTTCCAACACACCTGATTAAATGATCAGCTCATCGTCAAGCTCTGCAGAAGCCTGATAACAATCCTGATCATTTAATCAGGTGTGTTGGAAGAGGGAAACATCTAAAACATGCTGGATAGGGGCTCTCGAGGACCAGGATTGGGCACCCCTGATCGATACATTCATAGTGCATTTTCAGCATGGGTGCAACTAGATTAAATAGAGTCAGTTATTTTTTGCATTTCAGGCTTCAGTTGACATATTTTTGATGAGGGAGTTGAAATTAAGCTGTTGATCTCATCCTGCTTGATCTTTTTACACTCCTTTTTTCTGTTTTTGATCATGTTTTATCTGTATTAGAATGCTCTCCCTAAACTGAGATTACAGCTACAGCATGCCCAAAATATGTTGATAAACACAAGCTATTATTCAACCCTGTTTCCCAAAGTATGTAACTCTTTGAGCTTTGTCCACACAATGAGGAAAAACAACTATGATGATGCCTGAAACTTTTCCAATGATAAAAACCTCCACATCCTTGTATAGCAGCATGTGGGTAATGTTGCTGTTATACAATATACTATATCCCATGCCTTAAACATACTGCTGCTTCCTTGCTTTTGATGATTCTGTCATTCCACAGATTTAGGAAGCTAGAGCTAAAGGAGCTCCTTAATAAACACCTTTCTGTACAAGTCTCATGCATGAACACAAGCCTGAAGGGCTATATGCAGGGTGCGATAAGAGCTACCTCATTCCATTGCTGGTGGAATCGAAGCTGTACAGATGTGGAAGCACTACTGATAATAGACAATATTCCCTATGTTTAATCCCCGGAAAATCTGCTCAGGAAACCAAGAACACTGGCTGCAAACATCTATCCTTCGCTTTGTGTAGGGTTCATGAACAGAATGTTCTCTATGCAGAACATGAAGCTATTGTCTATTTTACCAAGCTCACCACTAAACAAAGGCAGTGGAATCGCAATAAAACACTCGGGAATAAGAAACACGTATTCAAATGTTAATGTTCAGCCCAGCCGTCAGACTTCAAAGTTTTCTTTTTGCCTGCAATACAATAGGGAGCAGGTATATAATTTATCTCCATTTTCCACCTCTTTGTCCTGCTGCTTGTGAAATTCCTCTAAAAGAAAGTGATAAATGATATAAACAGCACAAATTATACATGCCCTGAATACTGACTTAATATTCCTAATCAAATGCCATTGTCAAGGAGAAGTCAAGCAGAGAGCCACCTATGCCCGTGCTAACAGGTGGGCTGGGCATTATGAAGTTGCTGGTGAGAGGATGTGGGATACCTGTAAGGGGACAAATGTGTCGCTTTTTGCATAGAACCCTATGACAGGTGGGATCTTGACAGGGGAGTGAGGCAATCAGTCTCTTCATCAATCCCTGTCGTCTACCTCCAACTCTGACAGCTGGTGTGACACCTACTGTTGCCCTTGCCTGATGGGTGGTCGCCTTTCTGCCTCAATCAAAGGTTACACACATCAAGTCAAACTACCGATGTTGAAAGACCCAGCTGTTAGAACACTGATCGTGATCAACTTGCAAAATGACAATGATGACAAAAAATGTTGACCAGAAGAGTCTCTAGAGGAAGACATTGCATTAATTAAAAACAGATATTAAATCCAAGATACCAACGTGATGTATTGTCCTTGTCCAAGTGCAAAACATCGTTCCTTATTGCTTTCCAGGGAATTAATTTTCTCTGTGCTCCCTTTAAGAACATTGTTACAGCAGTTGAGTTGTTAGCGTCATGTGTGCAGCCAGTTATAATGCGACTGTGACTCAGTTTTTAAATTTCTTTCAGTTGGATACTCTTAGGTGTGACACATTTTTCTGCATTTTCCCTAATAAACATTGACATTGAAAGGGTCATTGCAACCAAATCACTTAAAATGTACTCCAGTGTATTATAGCAATTTAGTGTTTTTCATCTATACATTTAGGGGACTCCTAGAAGACAAAATGTAGAAAGAAAGTTCTGTAGATAGAGGTAGCAAATACCAACATATCCTGACTTTTAGGTCTTAGTATTGATCAACCTCCTGCTAAAAAAAGCTGCATCGTCTATTTGTCATAATGCCCTCAACAGGGTCTTTTTGTTGTACCTTCCCTACCTGGGAAATCCCCCCATCTTTCAAATGTATCTCCCCGTTTGTAATGCATGCTTTCTTTGTTAAATCTTTGGTGTCTAAACTCAAGTTTGTTTACTGAAAATAACCCTAATGAGGTCATCTCTAATGAATCATACTTGCCACGAAGGGTAAACCAAGGGGAGGCGTTTACATCTAAATTAGGTCCAACCTTATGAAATGTTTAAGTTGGATTTATGATCACAAAATCTCTTTTTACTGTATTTTGAATGTGCAACTTCAGTTGCAGCATTACTCATTTCATACAGTCACCGCCAAAGGTTTGAATGCTGAAAACATGTCAGCCTTCAATGTTTACTCTGGAAAAAACAATCACGTGATTGAAATACCATCAAAATCCATAACAGCAAGTATGCTTTTGTTTTTTTATACATGTGGCAAAAAGCCCATTGATGCTTCTGTCAGAGGTCAAAGCTAAATCTCTAATTGCTTTCCTGACTTTCTACCTGCAGATGGTCTGCCTGCTTTGTCTTTCTCCATCAGCTCCTTGACCTTGATTGGCATGTTGGCAGTGATCACTTACACGGTGAGTTAAGACCAGACACAAGTGGTTGAGGTTGTTTTGTGTGCTGATTGGAGAAACAGGTATGCATGTTAATGAAGTAATCATGTTTTGATTATTTTAATTTTCATTAGACTTGTTTTTGTAAAATATTCTTAGAGCTGCTCTTTCTTAAAGTTTTTTTTTTAATATGCGAATAGCTTCCCATCTTATTGGCTAAGATGTGCCTTGTGATGGAGTGGCCTTTCAGTATTAGTAAGGCCTTGTGATTTTAAACCTCTGGCATGCAATTGCTCAAATTGCTCAGACTGCTGTCTTTTCACCTGAGCAACTGGGACTTTTGCATGATGTATGGGTGCTCCTCACAGTCTTATCAACCACTTATCTGCTGTCTATTTATATATATATAGATCTGCCTCAGTGTCCATTAATATATGCCTGTATTTTGATTCCCTCAGCATTCTGCAGTTTTTCATTTTTTCCCAGATCAGAAAAAAATTGACTTGTTAATGCTGTCCATTTTTCATAGCCGTTATCTTGGTAACTAGACTGTGAATATTCCCTGGAGGTGGTGCTGCTGGTATCAGGGTGGAGTAACGTAGAATAGTGCCTACTATAATATAAGGAGGGGGAAAGAAACTACTCGGGTATCAACCTAGGAAGTGAGAGTTAAAGTGACAGCCAACCCCAATCTATCCAGTTTCTGTTGGACTCAAAGAGTCCTATTTGACAAATTACACAACAATTGAATGTGGAGCTCTTAATGAATAATACACAACCTAGTCAAGTAAGTTGTAGAACCAATCTCCCTTTAGGACATATAATCCATCTCAGCTGGGATTTTATCCACTGTTCCCTCACTTTCCTCTCACAGTTCTCTCATACATTTGATTACATTTGGAGTGCTCACATGTTTCAGATACATTTACAGGATGGAACTGTGCTCAGATTTGCACTGGCCCATGTTGCTATGGACTGTGAATGCCCTGTGGAAATCAAAACTCCCACTGTGTCTTTGTTTTTGATGTTGCTTGTTTTGATGAAGTCAATCAAAGAAATAAGGCCTTTAGGCAACAACAGCAGCTGCCCCTCCCTCTTTTATCGTCTCAGACTCAGTGCAGAAGCTCTTTTTATCTCCCTGTGTGTACTTTCATCTACTGTATTTGCTTTCTCCTACAAATGGCTGAGCTGTTCCTGGTGGCAACCTACCCATATTTGCGTGTGATTTATCATCTCTTGCTATGTGTTACTACTAAGCTCGATTGACTTAATGGAATCAGAGTGACGGGTTCCATAAGCAGCGGAAATGTTGTCCATGACCCTGGTGTTAATTTATCACTACCCTTTGTGCAGAACTAGTCATCTACCCTTAATGCAAACAACTCCCTGTTGTAGACTGTATATAACACTGAAGCCTGGTGCACTTACATTTAACACAAAGTCAATCAAGTTTAGACTGCTTCTTTGGTGCACACAGGTTTATTTTCAATAGAGGTGTCTTCTACAAGCAAATACTGTCTTGTGGTTTAACTGGGTTTAGTGTCCATCTGTCGATTTTCCTTCTAAACTAAACCATTCCTTTTACCAGTTCAGTGTTAAATTTAGCTTATTGTCTGACTGTCCTGGTGTATTGGCACCCGCTTACTCATGCAGGTACAGTATATCAAATACAGCTCAACCTCAGAGAAGATTTAAAATTCATACACAATTAATTATGTATTTTACTGACTAGGTGTACTTGTCATGCTAGTAACTCAACTTTTCAAATCTCTGTGTTTACATCTATGCGCTGTTAATTGGGAAATAAATAAGTAATGAAAGTGATTTAAGTACATAACAAAATTCATTTTGTGTCTCGCTCATCTGCTAATGATTGAAAATATATGCCTATTTGCTCTTTACTATGCACATGCATATTCCTTCTGTGTTATCTCTCACTCTGTTTGATTGTACAAAATAGTCATGAGATGAAACTGATCAGGATGATCTCAAAGCATCATGCGACATCCTTTTGCATCTCTGGTTTCTTTTAAAATTTGTGTATATTTTAATTTGACTTCACTTTAACTTATGTTTGAAATTTACAACTCTGCAATACAACTTTGAATAAAACAGGGTATATAAATATAATAAATGCTATTCACAAAAAGGGAAGAGCTACATTCAATGAAAATTATCAGGACAGTAATTCTGCTTTCTATTAAACTGTATATACCTGTTTTGCACACTAAAAATCCGAGATGATAATACCCAATTTAACAGCAGATATTGAAATACGCTTACCAGGCATATTGTAACAACATCTGTAGCTGTACTGTACGCATGTGGTCAAATTTAAGTTTAACATAAGTTTCATTAACACTGCAGCAGGATTACTTCAGTTGCTTTAGTGGCATTGGAGTTGATGAGTGAAACTTGCTGCAATATGTTAAGAAACCCAAAGAACACTGTAGTGATTGGAGACAGCCTGGGGAGCCTGTCAATCAACCACAGCAGGTCTTTTCATAACAGGGCGTTTGGATGTATACTTATATAATTTCAATTAGTATTGGATCAGCGTAGGGCAAGTGTTTCTCTTTTTTCCTTCTTTCTTATAAGAAGGCAGTTAATAAAACCTAGCTTTTTTAAATTCAGGTGTATTCCTTATTTTAATTGCTAGTCTGTACTAACACTATAAGCTATCATCTTCAAACTTTACAACACCAGATATATATCAGCAAGCACTAGCAGCTCCTAGACAAATCAAAACACAGAAGAAGCTCACCGTTTTCCTGCAGCATCTGGAAGGATGCTGCAGGAAATCGTGAGTTGGATGCACAGTTATAAATTTCTGATTTTCTCAGGTTATTGCTGCATAATATAGCAAGCCTACATCAAAAAATAGATATTTTTTAACAAACAGTGAGGACTTTCCTAAAACACCTGCTATATCTGTTGAAATGTCTAATCTGTGATTTAAAAAGCACCTGTCTAACCCTTTAAGGCATATGTTTGGTCGATAGTGACCCAGACTAGTGCACTCTGTATAATTGATTTTTGTTTCCATTTAGGAAAAATGGAAAAAAGAAAATGACTGTTTCTTTTTAACAATGCACTATTATCAAAATGTCATTACACAGGTTTCTTATTGTGGAAAACCTGAAGTTAACAATAATTATGTTGTAATTTCAGCATGACTCGATGAGGCAGAAATTACAAAAGATTATTTTTTTGTAATATTAGAACATTTCAGTTTTATGTCTTCTTCAGATAAATTAAGCATCTGACAAAGAAAGTCCACATATCTGCTTAACCTGAGTCAGACCCGCTGTTAAACAGGTTGGCTCAAGCCAGTCATTATTCAAATTACATATTGAATTATTTATGTTCCATGTGCACCTCTGGAGTATAATCAAATTCCCGAAAAGAAGGGTCATCTTAATATAGTGATGTAGATGGCAAATATAAACATTACAGTAGAACCTAAATTATGTTTCACCAGAGGGAATAGATGTATTTGCACAATAAGTGGGTACCACCCAATGTTCTACAAAACAATTTCACAAAAGAATGTATATTTATGAAGTCATGAAAGACATGTGAAAACAATGGTGCACAGGCATTCTAAGTAGCTAGATGCTGTGTCAAATATCTAACCCCAGGATCAAAATTTTACAAAAGCATCAGTAAATACTGGCATATCATCCAGTCTAATCCAACACTAAGATCTTGTTATTAAATCTTTCCAAAATTGTCATGTAAAAGACCTCCTTATTTACATGACATCCAAGCTAAATCAGATGTGTGTCCATCCAGTCTCTATGTCCTTACCCACTGTCAAGTTTGGAAATTACAAATGTATCAACTATATTCAATGCATCTACTTTCATTACTGTAAGATATTCATCCACACAGTGGCCATGACATTAAGAAAATGACGTGTGATTACTTGTGGTATGTTTCATATGGTGTATCTCATTAGAAGCTCCTGTGACCTTGCCTAAGTTGACAAATTGTCCTACTCTGTGCACTGAAACATCCGTGGACATTCTGTTGTTACATTACTTTGATGATTATCATTTACAATATTTGTGATTCTTATTGTTATTCTCATTGTTAACTCGTTTTTCCTGATTATGCAAATATATATTTTTTGTTGCTTTTTTTGATAAAACAGTGAATGGTTCACTTTTACTGCCTAAATAGATCTATTCCTACTGATTAAATATGATTTAGGCTACTATAGTTGTTACAGTGGTGAACTTACCTGTACGTCACAATAATTATTTGATCCTTCTTTGAGAATATTAGATTGGAGTGGTTATTGCAGAGTTGATAGGTCTCGCTTCAATGATGTAAATATTGAAAATACATTTATGTGTGACATGCATTATGACGTGACAGATTGGCACAAACTAATATCCACATTTGGGTTAAATTAGGTTTATATGTAGACCTTCTTGATCACTCTGTAAATTTGACCTGATTTACATGAAGTCAAAACACTCTATTTGTACTCAGTAAATCAGCTGTTTTGTGTCTTGGTATTCTTTGTTTTTGAGATAATTTGTTGAGTATAGGGAAAACTAAGCATCTGTATTTTGTAGATACCCTGTTTTTCTCTAGTGTCCCAGTATGTACAGCAGCCTAGTAAATGCTGACTAAGCCCTTCACGTTGTCGGTGTCACAGCATATCATATTGTGATTTGCATAACCTAAACACGTTAAAATAATACCTCAGTATTACAGAATGGAAGTGTGTAAAGAGGCCTTTTGAATATGCCAATTTGTCAGGCCTCACTTCTTTTGTAATACCAGTTGAGACATTCAGAATCAAGTTAATAGCCACTGCATTCTTTGGTGTAAAGAAGGATAAAATACCTGACCAGTAGATTTTATAAATCATGGATGCCGCACATACTGAAAGCTACATCTAGCAACAAGTAGCTTGTAAAAAGAAAAGCACATACACTTTGCCTCTTCAAACTCTGAAAATCTCTTCAGTTTCCCCTTGCTTATATTTGTGTTGTTTTCATCCAGTATCAAACATCTTACTTTTAAACATAGTAAGATGTTAGATACTGGATGAATATTTTGTTATAAGTATCTCAA
This sequence comes from Dascyllus trimaculatus, assembly GCA_024666655.1. NCBI lineage: Eukaryota > Metazoa > Chordata > Actinopteri > Pomacentridae > Dascyllus > Dascyllus trimaculatus. The sequence goes on along the minus strand of CM045464.1, from coordinate 20,843,692 downwards.
ATTGAAGATAGTGTCTCTGTAAGAGAGGAACTATATGAATCCATAATAGACTGTGAAGTGTTTTTGAAACAGCGTGTCCAATTTCCTGAAGATTTAATGAGCCTAGCCACGAAGGAGAGGGATACTGTTCAATGCTACCACCGTTTTGGGATGGCTATACTGCACCACTGTCACCACTGATTAGATAAACTAAACTAAATCTGTGAGAAATCTATCTTATGCTCATTAACATCACATTAATCATGATTTGCCAGCTGGTTTGTCATCCGTTTCTTAAATTGTGATTTGAGGACAAGGAGTGACATATGCTTGGAACCTCCTTTAAAATGTGGAACATAAAAGAAACAAGCTAAAGGGTGCAAAGCTTAGGTTGTTTTCTATTGCCTTTTAGTTTTCAGTGTAAACTACAAATTTAGGAAGTTTCTAGTAAAATGCCTAAATGAACTGCTCAAAAAACGCCATAATAGTTCGAAGGAAACAATTAGCACTCATCTCTTCACCATTATGACCTCTAATTATTTCTAGTACACACAAACAAGACTGTTCTGGATCAGGCTTGTGGAGCTTATCTTGTTTAACACCGCAAACAGCAAAAACCATCAAATGGCAGAGGACCTAGATTATATGGCGATACTGCCAGATTTGTGGGATTAATGGAAATGTGTATATGTTAAGTTTCATATCTTTAAATTAACTTGGTTGTTTTAAATCAGTGGAATGATCTGTAACAACTTGTATACTGAGTAGTTTTAGTTGGATATGTTATACTGCATTATCTCTTTATCAGTAGGTATTGAGAATGGAGGGAGGAACCGCACTTCCTCCTCCTTTTTTTTCAGATCACATGTGGCAACAAAGAGGAGGTTTGTGTAGGAGACCTATGTCCAGCTAATTCTCCCTCTTCCAACTCGGCAGACACATGAATCCCTCTGAATGACTTCAGCTAGTAACTCCTTCCTTAACCAACATGCATAGAGTCTCACACACGTTCTCATCTACCTTGCAAAACAATTTATGTTTATTATTGACCGTGGGTGGTTTTAAAATAACTTTAATGAGCATGCATCTTTATGTGTGAACTAAAAATGTATACTCCAGTAGGGAGGACACCTGTGTTATTTTTTTTTTCCTTTTATATTTCTCTCATGTAGTTGCACATTTGAGGGGAAGGGAAATGTTTCTCTTGGGATCTGGGACAGGTTTTCCTTTTATGAGTGTGTTTGATATTCGGGACATGCTCCGGCCTTAAGAGCTCCATGATTCATTGCAGGAGGCGACATTCGCCCGTAGCAGATATCCACAGCAGAGACTAATAATAGTGTAGCCTGACTTAGTATCCCATGCGGCTCTCTTAATGCTACCTAACACTCAGAAACTAGTAAAAGTTGTTTTAGAGAAATATAGACCCTGACGTTTCCCCACTTGAAAAATTGAAGAAAGAGGGCAGCATCTTTTGACAGTGCTGAAAGTATCTTTGCACAGAAGGCCCCTTTGTTTTATTATGAACCCATAAAATGGCACTCCTCCAAGTTGGTAAAAGGGAGACAGCACAGTGAAAGCGTTGGCCTGTTGCTCTTACTTTCATTTGTATTGATTGGTCCATTTCCCAGTATTAAAGATGTCCCTCATTTTTAATTAAAGTTCAAACGTCCCTTATGTGATTGAAGACCACTGATAGCCGAAAGTGCCTTTAGATTTTTTTTCCCCACATTTTCTCTCACTGCCTGTTATTGCTATCAGTAACTGTTTGTGTATGTGTTTATCTCTGTCTTTCTTTTTTGCCTTCTTTTGTTTATAAACTTTATCTACATCTAACATAAAAAAGTTGAAGTATGTCAATTTAGATTCAGGTCATACAAAAGTGATGGCACCTTGATGCTCCAAACCCCTAATTCAGATTTTTCTCCCTAACATTATACTTGTAAAAATTTCATCAAATCCTGGATAGAGGATAGTGCTGTCACATGGGGGCACTGTTAAGCTGTAAATGCATCAGGATGATATAAGGCAGTGATATCCACACAAAATGGTTGCAGCAAATTCTCCAATAAACCTCAGCACAATTATAGATTCCACCATTTTAATCTTTTTTCCACAACCAAAAATGACATAGCCTGGGAGGCCAGGAACTATATGATTTGCTTTGTGTGTTTGCTTACCCTTATTTGACTCTTGTCATGTTCCACATTGTGATGAGTTTGCCATCAGGCAGGAGTGGTTATGTGTGGGTGGGTGCACGTGCCATATGTGCCATCCCACTCTGACAATAATCTGTGATTATAATGGTAGTTTTGCACTGTCTTTCAGGCATATGGTATGTCTGTTCTGCCTTTGAATCTAATAAAAGGCACACGAAGTGTGCTGTATGAACGCCTGGAGAACACAGAGGACATTGATGATGTTGAGCATCAGATAGAAAAGCTGAAATCCAAGGTGAGTCTTGCCAAAGGAACACACAAAACACTTGGATGCACATGTGACATAAGCACAGACATGTAGTACAATCAAACAACAAGTCATAGAATTACATGGAACGAAATCTAGAAGTCAAAACACATGTAGTCAGTCTATCAATACATTAACAATACCTATATCAATACACATATTAGATCATTTGCAGCTTATTTTTTATGCTTCAGTTTCTACACAGTGTGCACAATTATGCATTCATTAAGACATCCACATGCATAGCCTCCAGCTGATCACTCCCTCCTCCTTATCTTTTTTTGTGCCCTTCTTAGTTTGCATGCTGTTATTTATGGTTAGCATTGTCCTTATCAACCTGCCTCTCAAATACAGGCAGCACAAACAGGGAGGCACAAGTAAAGACATCTATTAGTTGCTATTAGTTGCCATTAGCTACACGGAGTTGAACACAAGAGACTAGCACATTTGTCATTCCTCCTTTGTCTTCTGCCTTGATACATTTACTGAAAACCAGGTGTGGCTATGTTAAATCATATATATATGTATGTATGTATATATATAGACCATAGGTAACAAGAAAAACTAAAGTAAAACATAGAACACACACAAGTTGATAGTTGAACAGCAGTATTTTTTTGAGACTTGTGATAAACAAATAAAACTTTATAGCACAGTATGTAATAGCACTGATTATTTACTGTCACATAAATTGCACCTGAATGTTTTGACCACAGTGTCTTAATGCTTCATATATCCATCTACTGGCATAAATAACCATAAATGTTGAGTTAAATGTCAAGTTATTTTTCTTAATGGATATTTTTGGCAATCACTGGGAAGGTCAATTACATATTTTTCTTTTCCAAGATTTTGCAGTTTACTTTAAGTACCTTCATTAAGTTTCTTTATATGTCATATCAGAAGTGAGCATGCACAGAACATATATGCACGTGTGGTTTTGTGATTTAATTGGCTGTTATTTTCTCTTTCCAGTGTAAAGATGGACGTCCTCTGTCCTCAAGGGACAGACACAACCTGCAGGAGTTAGAGGGCAAACTACAGGTCCTCCGGCGCAGGGGGAGACACCTGGAAATTGCAGAGAGGAACTGCTGCACTAAAGTGGGCAGTGCTCTCAGACCTTTCAAGGTGAGTCTCCATTATGGAATTGGCTCCTATTCACAGAAGTCAAGTATATGTTCAGTGTGGACAGCATTCTATTCAAAGACAAATTATGTCAATGTCGATATATTGAATATGAGCTTACATGTACTACATGTACATAGCATACATGTATTCTGGCCTTGTTTTAATTCTCACTAGTGTTTTAATTAATGTTTGAGGTGAGAAAGGTTGGCAGCACAACATACTGTTGTTAATTTTCAGAATCTTCAATATTAGTTATGTAATTAAAAAAAAAAACTTTATATAATATTAGCTCCAGCTACTTCCGCCTGAACTGCTGCTTTGTGCTCAAGTTCTAATCTGGACTGCTCTAGATTTACTTTTAGTTCTACTTTACACAACCGCATATTTACATGATTCCCAGGGGTAGTCTCTTCACCTAATTTACTCTGAAGTCTCATAGGGAGTCTCACATTTCTCAGGAAGGATCTCATGGTTCCCAAAGGGGTAGACCAAAGCAACCATAAACTTCTCTGTAATTTTACTTTTTTTGGGGTGGGCAACAAATACCTGGACCTTATATATGCAATTTTAACATCATTGTTCCCATATTCAGGTTTATCTGAGGGGTTCAGAGAGGAGGGGATTCTAACACCACTTGTTTAAGACCTAAAAACAGTGAAACATTTGGACACGTTGGTACCAACAATTGTACTGGCCTGTAACAGGCAAACATCTACAGAAGATGCCCTGATGAGTGCAGCACACTTCTGTACCCCTGATCCATTTCAGAATAAATGCTTTTGGACATATCACATTGGTTTAGTATAAATTGTACACCACAAACAAATAGGAATTTAGAAAAAGTGCATAGTGTGGAATCTTTGGTCCTTATAACCTAATTTAAACTCATCAGAAACCATTTGGTTCCAGGTTGCAACAGGTGTGAACATAAGCGTCTTTGCAATATATTTCTAATTTTCAAAAAATACTTTATTTGAATTTGGGATATTTCAGAGGCTGTTGTGAAAATGGATTTAAATAACAGATTTGTGTTTTTTTTCTGTTTAAATGTCATGCTAGGGGGTCAGAAAATAGCTTACTTTTTTCCAAAGCCTAAAACAAAGTTTTAACTTTAACTCACAGTAACCAGAATATCTGTAAAATGTGACTTCTACTTGAAAAGGCACATCGTTTCTAAGTCTTTCGAAACAAACTTGTGGTGTCATGCATTAGCATCTTACCTCTTCATGCCGTCCAGACACCAGAATTACTTTTCTCCTCACACACTTTCTGCTTTAGCTGCAGAGCTGATATGAGAAGACTAATGTGGCCGGCCAAAGTGCTACTGTGATGATTCACTAGAGTAATCTCCACGCCCTCCTATTCATATTTTACTTTACTCAAGCATCATGCACATCTCTGTAGGTGCACACAGACATTACATTACGCTTACATGAACATAATGCTGTGTGTGCTTGAGGTGTCTTTATTGCCCTGTTCAAATATGGCTTATCAGTGGCAAAGCACACTTAAAATAGATCTCACTGTTTTAATCCCAATTTTTGTGTTAAGGATAGGACAAGTTCCAACGTCATTCTCCTATTTCACATTTTTATTTCTCACTGCCATTCATTTTCCACTATTTTACTGCACTGCAGGCTTTCACAAACATCTTAAACCAGTGTCTGTAACAGTTTGTCTTTAACCAAGGGGGTTGCTGCTAATGGCAGTCCCCAGACTCAAATTTAAACAGTAATGAGCTGGGAGATTTATTTACTGTATACCGAGACACTGGTGTAGCGTGATAAGCCAAATGATTGTGATTTTTGTCACCACTGTTCAGCCACATGATGTCCTTTTTACATCAACAGTGGTAGTGAGTGAAAATGGCTTACTAAACATGCTGATCATTGACAGTTAAAAAGTGCTCGGACCTCACAATATTTTTGCAGTATTTTTAAATGATCATACAACAAATTTAAAACCACACATGTTCAGGCAGAGCTTGTTGAATAAGCAGTATGCAGAATGCAAGACATACCCTTCTCTTCATTCAAAACCTGTACAACTGTTTGTTTAATATATGAAAATAAATGCCACTTTTTCATGATTTTAAATCTTTTTTTCATAAATGACAGCTTTTTGCTTTTTAAAAAAATTTCTAATAACTAAAAGTTCACAGAACACACTTAAGCAGTTTATTCCCTTGGCTTTTTTTGGTTGGATTAAGAGATAAGGGCAGTTTATCAGTAGACTGAAATTACTTGGGGGTTTTTTGTTTGATTTTTTTTTTTTTTGGTCTGGCTGCCCCATTTTTAACATTGTTGTTCATATCAAAAACAATGTAAAGGATAGTGACAAAAGAGTTGTGATCATCACTTTCTTGATTGCAACTGATGCTTTGCTACAATAACTAAGAAATTACATCAAGGGGTGTTGTGTCAAAGAAAATTTGATGTAATTTGGTGTAGATATTGATGTGTATATGTCAGCTCTCCTTGCATATTAGATCAATACACTTTATATTATACATTCATTACATCACTTTCGTGTTTTGAGTCATGGCCCTTGTGTGTGTGTTTAGTAATCTGTGGGTCAGGGGCCAGTTTATCAAATATATATTTACATTGTGCTATACATCTACTATATTATTTCATATGTGTACATTTGCTTCTTTCTTTGCCATGACAGGTATGAGATATTTTAGCTATAAAGGCCCCCTTAGAGGCAAACAGTTGATTGGTTTATTGCCTTTTTGGCCGCCACCCACCTTTTGCCTCCCTGGTTGCAACCTCCCTACTCTGTCTAGGCTGTGCCATTGCTTCCCCCTGTCACCATAGGCAGCAGTGCCAAATTGTGGCTGGCCATGCCATATGGTCTCTCCTTGACGAAAGACATGACAGAGAGGTGTATTTGCTCACCCGGTAGATGCCTTTGAAAATGTACATTTTCATTTGCGAGGGTTCAAAAAGGGGGCTTCATGCACATCCTTCCGATGGTTGTGGTTGCATATTACTTTTTTGGTATTGTGTTGCACATATTTACTGTGTTTTATGTTTTGACAGATAATACTGGGTGTTTTCTTTATCCTGGTTGCGCTGCTGTTCACTGTTGCCCTGTTCATTTCAAAGTAAGTCATGATATGTCTTGTAACACATAATTCACATGATACAGCTTATAAATTTATGCAGGCATAGTGCTAAAACCCATTGTAATTGTTTCCTTTACTGTATTTATGAATGTATAATGCTGGAGATATATACACATATTGAGGGTTTTGTTTCTGTGCTTTTCAGTTTGGATAAAGCTCTCCACTCTGCTGGCATCAGCTCCGGGTTCATAATCTTTGGCACCAACCTAACCAATCCTCTGAATGAACTTCTTTTAGCCCTACAGCCTGTGAGTATCCACTCATCTCTCATATCAAAAAGACGATTATCTTCAATTATGATATGCTTAAAACCATATTTTCTTGTTTCCATCATCATTTACCTAAATGAGGCACAATTTAAAAGCTTTACCACTGGTCTTTTTAAAAACTGACTTGTAATACTGTTTTTAAATTTAAAGTTAATGTGCTTCAGTATGCTGCAGCTAAACTCTCAATTACAAAAGCAGCTACACACATTCAATGAGTAATTGCCTTAAACACCAATTAGCAGTTTCTCACTTTCAAATACGGTCTGGCAGGCACCACTGAAACAACAAACACAAAGATAACAAAATTTAAAAAATATATACACATGAATCATTCTCAGTAGGGCTCTTTGTATTCTGCTGTAATTCCAAAATAATTTAATGTTCCAAGGGAGTAGGACAGAGAGAAATTCTAACATGACAAGCACAGTTGGCACAGGTATAAGTGGGAGCACAATGGATGGTAAATGGGGAGGATAAAGGATAGCTATTACTCTCTACAACATTATGACCTCAGAAATTAACATGGGAATTAATCAACATGTTTGTGATACAGTCTTTCAAAAATATGAATTGTATAGCTGGCACAGTAGTTTTTTATGGCCCAGCTATTGATCTGATTTTGAAATCACTCATCTAAAAGGTCATGATATAAAAGTTCTCAGTGTAGAAGAAACTTGTAATCTGTCAAATGGGAACAAGTGAAAACCACAAGAGGTAAAACAGTAGACATATACAATAGAAACTCTGTCTGCTTTCTTTGTAAATAATAATGATTATTACTTTGCTCTACATATCATACTCAACTAATATTGGGTTTGTAAGATTTATAGGAAGTTGTAGTTTTGGTAGGAATCGCTGTATGATTAATTTCTCTTTCCTGGAGGTGCTTGTCTTCAGTCAAATTGTATACATACATTTGTAAACCACTGGACACAGAAATTTCAAAAGTAAGATGAAGAATTATTCACTGTTACTTACAAAATCGGCATTGTCCACAAATCTAAGTGCTGATAATTGAGTAGTACAAATGATAAATAAATGGCAACATGTAATTGAAAGATTTGGTCAGTGTTTTGCTATGAATCAAAATATATTTCTTTCCTTTTCTCGCTTCTTGTGTTATGTTGTGCTATTCAAATAATTAAATCCTGTTTGTTTATACTACCTTTGTACTTGAAACCTAACGAGAGTGGCTGTTATTCAATCTAAAATCTGATTCAAAATAAAAAAAACACAACCATAACTTTCTGTGTTTTGATGTATTTATATTTTTTTATGGTATTATTTAAGCTATGAGTAATGCAAGCATTTTTATTGTTGTTTACTATGCAAAAATAAGCCATTAGATTCTGGAAGCCTAATGTAGCATAATTGTACTGTATGATTTAAATGCACTTGTTTATCAGGGCCCTACCAGATCTTTTATGTGAAAATTAATTAATAATTATTCAGATTGAATATTAATAAATTTATAAACGATCAAATCTAATTATATTGAGCAGTCTTATAACTGAAGTCCTTAATTGTGATTTCACTGACCTTTAGTTTCTAAAGACAAAGAATAACACGCCAGCACTAATAATAATGATCAACAGAATTTTAACAACTGCTACTAACTAACAATAACAAAAGAAAACAACACAGCAGACAATGAATAAAAGTATGCAACAGATAAACAAACTGAATAATAACAGTGTTCGTCACTGGAAGCAGTTAGTAAGAGTGATGATAAATTTAGAAAAACTGCCAGTTACACTTTCTAACTTTACCCATTTGGCAGAAAGAAAGTGATACTTGTGTTGCTTTGGCAATTGTTGTTCAATCAGCATGGAAAAGGAGAGAGAGAGAGAGAAAGTTGCAGTTGCACAGGAAGTGTCACATTATAGTTGCATAGAGAAAGTGTGCCAAGGTAAAAATGCATAACAAAGAAAATGTCCCATAACATATGAAAAAAAAAAACACAATAAAGAAGAAGTTAAAATGCTTGCGTAGTTAACAAAGAGAAAGTTTGTTCCGTTATCCTGAAAAAACCCAAAATCAACAAATTTTAAAGGGAAAAAAACTAATAGAAAAGGTTAAAAAGCCTGTGTTGCATTCCAGTGACTCTCTATCATACAGATAGTTTTTGAAATTCAGAACGACATCTAACCAATTATGGATGTGTTCATCCCCAGGAGGTGATGTTGAAGTTAATACTGTCCTGGAAAAGTTAGAGGCCAAATACCATTAGCAAACACTCTGGAATAATTTCTGAAGCATACAGAATTCTGTGATCCTATTGCTCAGGTGACAAAATACAATCAAATGAGATATGTTTTTCTTGTACAGTTCCTGCAGTAATAATGAATACTCTAAACATGCATATGGATTGTGAAATTTAATTGTACATGGCGGCAGACTAATAAAAAAGATTTATAGATAATATAGAATATATGCATACACATTTCTGCAATGAGTAAAATGAGACTTTTGCAACATATATACTTGGGATAAAAGTCTTTTTTTATGTCTTATGTAAATATGATAGAGAGAAGCAAGGTGTTGGCGTGTCTTGTGTGAGTTTATGTGCATCCTCCACTCACCATCAGATTCTAAAGTGTTCTTTCCAGTACTGGTCCTAATGACATAGTGTCTTGGATTATTGAGTCTGGATATGGGACATCACTCATCACATCACATCATTAATGTTAGAATTTTGTAATTTTAGTCTTTAAAGCTGCAGTTTATTCAGTTGTATAAAAGTTCTAATTGTTAGGAAGCTAAGAAGGTCAGGAAGTCACAACAGGAGATGCCATGCCCTGTTGTGTAGAGGTCTGGGTAGACTCAGAATTGACAGTCTTAGACCGTTATCAGTTGCTTTGGAAAGCAGAAGACGTCCTGTTGTCTCCAAGAGAGCATTAAATTGTCTTTTGGTTGTAAACATCAGTTACCTGATGCAGGGAAGGGATGTTTCAAATGGATTGCCTTTTCAAATGGCCTCATCCAAATTTACAGCTGTGAGAAAGGGTCCTTTAAATTTGGGAGTGCTGCTCTGGCATGCCTCATGCAGTAAACTGTTGTTCTGCTCCTTAGTATGATCCACTAAATATAGCATATATTCAGTATTTGAAATGTTGTTAAATGACTAGAGCCTTAAGAAGTACATTTTTAAAATGTGAACTCTTAAGATTGACAGAATATCAAATCATTAAATCATTGCTCCTTTCCTTCAGGTCAGTGTCGCTGGCTGTGGACATGGAAAAGAATATCAGCTGATGAATTTAGTATTCTACAGTGGATTTTTGAGGAAAAGAAATGATTAAAAGCTCAGACTATTAAAAAATTGCTTCACAGATAATAGTATTAATTAAACGTCCAAGGCCAGTGTTTAGAAGTATGACCTCGGTATTTAAGAAATTAAGTGCACCACACCAAAAATGGCATACTAACTGTAAGGAGTTGTTGCTTCTTCTGGAACAAACCATCTTGAGGTTTTAGATTAAATCAGAATATTTCAGATTGTACCACACAACAGCTTAAAACAGTTGCCATGATTCCTCAATACACTGCACATTGACCAGCTATGATGTGCTTCAAAATCAGACAAATTGTGTTGATAAAACAAATGCTGATGTATGAGTAATACCATTTAGTCGCTACCAATTGCTCATTAACAACTCTAAGCATCCCTGAAAGGCAGCCGGCTTCAGTGTTTGAACCTGAAAGCAATAATTACTGCATTTGAGAGATGTAGTTAACCTCTGTCCTTGGTGTCACAGGTTTTTCCACTGGATTATATCCTGATCACAGTCATCACCATGTATTTCGTACTCACATCCATGGCCGGCATTCGCAACATGGGCATCTGGTTCTTCTGGATAAGGGTAAGCAAAGGCCCTTTTTTCCTGTTACCACAAAAACATCTCAGATATACAAATAATTGCACATCTATGTGTTCTTTTTCTAGCTGTACAAAATAAGACCAAAGAGAACTCGTCCCCAGGCCCTTCTCTTCCTCTGCATGATTCTTCTCCTGATTGTTCTGCACACCAGCTACATGATCTACAGTCTGGCCCCCCAATATGTCATGTATGGCAGTCAGAAATACCTTGTTCAGGTGAGGGAAAAATTCATGTACATTTCTGCGTATTTCTAGGTTTTTCTCTGATGAGAGCTAGCTCTAAGGATGTGTTTCTAACGATGGCATTGTTGGTTAGTCAGCGGGTTCAAACCACTTTGGTCCAGCTTGGCGTAGGCAGGAGAATGGTCTCTATGGGCTGGCAGAGGGGCTTTTAGATGCTTGTTCGTTTTGAATTCTGTCTATCTGTATTAGACTATGTGGCTTTTGCTGTGTGTATGTTGTTTGACAGTCTACCCTCCCTGTGATCTGCTGCAGCTCTGCTCTCTCTTTCTCTGTGTGTGGGTGTGTGCATGCAGTTTAGATGGACCCTCGTGTCTACGCTTCGTCTGAAAAAATCTTTTAAACAACATAATTTAAATGAACCGCAGTGTTGTTTTGCTGAAACATCCTCTTGTTAAATGAGAGCAAAAAACCTTTTTAAAACTGGTTCCATATGACTCATAGGGTAAACATGGCTTATTTCTATCTGCTGCAGGCTTTTCACCCAAAGTATTTATATACATTTCCTCTCTTTCTGTAGGTATATAGAGTATAACCTACATATAGTGAGCATCTAGGCCTGGCAATATCATTTAAAGTCAGTATCATGATGAATTGTCACATTTACCTTTGTCATGAGTGGATTTTAAATTAAATTGTTTAGATGTGATTGGCTCACTTTAAAAGTTGCAAATACAGACATGCAACATGAGTTGAGGAGACATATGGAACTAAGGAGTTGCGAAGGACTACCTGTTATCCTCCATTTGAAGAGGAGGATAACAGTCATACAAATAAATCAGATCTCAGTCACATTCTTTGTTTTCGGTTTTACTAAATGAAATCCAAACACACTCTTGATGTTTGTTACCCACAGCAGATGATCAAGTCACGTTTTATATTTTGGGTGGAGTTACTTGCCCCAGAGTAATACATTCATCTAACCTACTCACAGTGCAAGATGAGTCATCAAAAATATTCTTTTTTACATGAAGATAAAAGAAAAGACTCAAAAAAGTATAGGTAAAAAGTTTTTAAAAAAACTTAAACACATATTGATTTGTTAGGATCCTAGTGATGTTTGTTTCTTCCATTCTGCCAAGGCAAAACTTGCAGCATCTTTTGGTGTCAGCCATCTTGAGATTACTTTGCAAAACCTAAAGTCAATCTATAATTTGTGAATTAAAAGCTGTTGTTGTTGGACATTATTCTAGTAATATAGATTTCCAGAGATTATGGTTATATTCCTACTTCTGGTACTACATAAAATAGTTTGTCATGTTCCTGTGCTAAACACTTATGTGACTCTTGTGCTTTTCGATCAGACTCAGATGCCCTCACCAGGTCCTGGGAATACTACTTTTGGCACCACAAGGATATGTGATGCAGACGCGCCTGAGGGTGAGTCATCTCTGCTCCCACAGTAAGGTAGCACAGGTAGTACAGTGAGATGCTGGAAGAACTTACAACACAACATCAAAAATTTATTGTGCACAAGTAGAGACTAAACTAGCAGAAAGTAAGGACAGTGTAAAACCCAGCCATTTAATGTAGAACACTGTTCAGCAGTCTTTATCACTATTTATTATTCATTACAGCTAATAATACCAAGGACAAACATTTACTAATTCAGTGTGTGGCCTCTTGCTGTCGCCATGCCAACGCTTATTACACTAAATCAGCCATGAAAACGCAAATGTGTGAATATACACCATACCATCATTTATTAATTTGGTTCATGCTCAAGTCAAGCTCTTGTTGTTGGAGGGGATACTATTAATCAGGTATAAAATCACAGATTTAAAATGGAGATATTGTATGACAAGTGTATTGTTATGGAACATGTAACTACAGATTTGGCTAGTCGGCTGTCAGCTACTCTGATGGTCTGTCTGTCCATCAATACATCTGTACTGTTTATAGCATACACACACACACACTATACCACCCCCCACTTGATAGAGGTGGTCTGTATCTTAGCTTTTTCTAAGGACTGCATAGGCTTATGGGCTGAGACCTCAGATGTATCTGGAATCTGCTGATTCCACATTCACAGTTTGGGGGTCACAGCCCCCAATTCTCGGATTACTACTGGGATCATCTTTACCTTCCACATCTGTTCCAGTTGCTCCTTAAGCCACTGGTACTACTCGCTCTTTCCACCTGATATTACTGTCTGCTGGGATTACCACAGTCCACCACAATTGCCCTCCTCTGCTCCTTCTCCACCACTCCTATGTCTGGTTGGTTAGCCAACAGCTGCTTGTCAGTCTGGAACTTGAAGTCCCACAGGATCTTAGCTCTGTTATTCTCAGCCACTTTCGGTGGTATGTCCCATCGGGACTTCAGGACTTGTGGTCTGTACACGGCACAGATGTTCCTGTACACTATCCCGGCCACTTGGTTGTGCCTCTTATTGTATGGTGTCCCAGCTTGCATCTTGCATCCTGCTACTATGAGCTAGATTGTCTCAGGGGCCTCTTTGCACACACACTCACACACACACACACACACATGCATACACACAAATATAAAAATACACTTATATACTTTTATTTTATTCAAATGAATCGATGTTGGAGCATAGATACTCCCCCAGTAGACACAGAATTGGAAACTGAAATGCAATTAGAGTCACTAATGAGTGTTGATGGTTGATGAATTTAAATGTCAAGTATCTAAAAAAAAAAATAGCGAAAGTTTCCTTTCACGGTTAAGTGGAAGTGGTTAATTTTTTAAGTTGAGCATATTGCATGTTTCTGAGTACTATATTTCCTAAATTTCCCTGTCTTAAATGACGTTGTATTGTACTGTATAACTAATAAGTAATTTGAAGAAGTTTTTTTTCGGTACTGCATCAAATTCATTTTTATCTTCAGAAGGAGTGCACATAAAGAGAGCAGACCTCCACTGAGGTCAGTGTCCTTTCCCACAGTTTAAAATATACTGATCTGGGGGCCGCCGTATAGCTCACTGAGTTGAGGCGTTACCACATGGGCGCGGGTCGCCAGCAGCGGTCGTGGGTTCGAATCCGGCTCACGACCCTTTACTGCATGTCTCTCTCCTCTTTACCCCCTTTCACTCTGTCTATCAATAAAAAAAAAAAACTGCAAAAAATTTCCCCCCAAAAAATAATTAAAAAAAAAAAATATATATATATACTGATCTGGATCTGCAACACAATTTAATCTCTTTTGTTGTCCGTGCACCACCTCTCTACCAAATTTCATGACATTCAGATTTGTAGGTTTTTTTGTAATTCTGCTGACAGGCAAAGGACACTGAACACATAACCTCCACCGAGGCTCCATCACGTTAACAGAGGTGATAAAGCACACAATGCTGACATGTGGACAAATATCAAAAGAAAATGTTATTCTAGTGTTATAAGAAACTTTTAAATAGCACCAACATTTTATAGTAGAGCATGTTGAGTTTTCTATTGAAGGCTATGAACAATTGGAGAAGGAAATCTTCTGAAACAATCTGCTAATGTTTTTTTTATGCAGTGAAAATGAAAACCCTTGTTATAGGTTACTTTTTTATTTATGTAACTATATTGATATTATCATCTGCAGAATAAAAAAAGCATGTGAGTCTGGACCTGTTGCGGGAAAGTTTGAGATGACAATAAGGTGTATGCGTGAGTAAAGCCAAGATGTTAGAGATAGCCATTATTGACTTGGTTTTCATGAATAATTTTCACTTTATCCAACAGTACTGAAAATACATTGAGACAGGGTAAGACAGGCAGAAAATGGAAAGATAAGGCAGAGGCAGGAGAGTCTGGGCAGAGATTTAGAGCAAGATATTTTTTGTTTACAATAATCTGATATGTAGATGCATACATTTAGCTTCTCTCCTACATATTTCAAGTGCATTTTACATATGGTAGCATATAGGCTTTGCCCAAATTAATCAGTTGATCTAGCTGGCTTTAATACATTTTAATAATGAATTGCCATAAATCATCACAAAATGTTGCTGCTGCTGGATTTGGTATTGGTTCAATTGTAGTTATAGCATAGGAAGAGATGGCATACTTTTAGTAGTACATGTAGACAAGAAATAGCTGCACTGGTTAACAAATTCTTCAAGGTTGAAAATGTAAAAATGTAATGTGAAAAAAGATTCCACACCATATGCTTCTTTTCAGAGAACTGCAGTGCAAAATCACAGCCACATTTCCCTGACGTACCATTCTTTATTGGCCAAACTCTATTTTCCATCTTACGCTCTCTTGTTGAAGTAGTATTTTTTCATCTCCGGAAGCTAAGCAGAAGTAGCTGTTGTGTCAATAGACATAAGTTTCACTGTATACAACATTATTTTGTCTTTTAATTGTAAAATATTATTCTTCTGCTCAGTACACAAAGTTACACTCCATTGGCCTGGATATTATTTATATCGATCTGTTTAAGAACAGGCAAACACACAACAAGTGACCTTATAGGGTCATGGTTTTGTTGACTCAACAGTATTTTATACTCAAAACTACCCACAATACTTTTATGATTTTCTGTTGAAAGAAAGAATTTTTAAAAATTTAACCTTGGTTTGTCAGTGCTGCTGCTAGTGAAACTGGATCTAGTTGCTACTGGGCATATGTCGTCGGCACAGCCTTGGTATGAATCACAAATGAAGTGACCTGATAGCCTCTTTAAGTCTGAATTTAAGTGCAGACAGGTGAAGAGTGATTTGCTGAATTACAAACTAAACTGAGAAAGAACCAAGAGTGATTACAGTTTTTGTTAAGGCTTTCAGCAGTGGGTTTATTTCATGGATGATGCCTATATCAGACTTAAAGGAACAACATAGAGGCACTAATAGAGAAGAGCGTCTCTTTTGATCACATATCTTATCCTATTGACAATAAAAGTAGTGGTGTTGTGTATTTTCAATGTCTAAATAGACTGGAGTGGCAAGAGTTGCTCTTTATGTGCCAAAACAGGTATTTGTGGTAGTGCATAATTGGAAATACACAGAATACCAAAATACTTCTAAACTCTATACTTTAAAGATATCCAGTATATTAAATAAATAAATAGGCAGCTAAAGATTTAACTGTAGATATTTAAACCTTTTATTACAATAATTGAGAACCAGTGTTAATTTTAAAGCCAACAATCTAGTCACTTACCACAGTTTAATTAAAATTAAAGCTGCAAGCAGCGTCAGACAGGACCTCGCTCCTCCCCACACCACCACTGTGGAGACGTTTGGAATGTTGAAGCACGCTATTGTGTTTGTCTCATCCTACTGTGCACACATACTAATTTCATGACTTTAGGACAAAGCAATGATTTTAAAGGAATTTTTGAAATTTCTAGGAGGCACTGTGGAGCTGTTTGGTTTCGCCCAAGTGCTGAGGGATAGCCTGTCATCAGGCATATCAAGTTTCATTCACATCTGATCATGTACAATCAAGTTATGAGCATTTTACAGTTCATGGCCACAGGCTCAAAATGGCCGCCCAGTCACGCCCACACCATGTGACGCAGTTACGAGATTTTAATAACTTTTCGTTTTGCAGGGGTCTAGATGCCACACAGTGAATTTGGTGAAGTTGGGACAAAAATCCTGGGAGGAGTTCGTTAAATTCCAATGCCTGCGCACCACGGTTTCTAGGGGGCGCTGTGGAGCTTTTTTGAAATTTTAAAAGCAGGAATGGTTTTGTCTTGGGCTACTGTACATGTGTACCAAATTCCGTAGCTGTATGTGAAACTAGCCGTATTAACTCCACTAAAGTCCGATTTTCAAGGTGGCGCTATTGAGTCATTTTGCCATTCATATGTGTAATTTACCCAAAATATCAAGTTTTTCCCAAGTCCTGATGTGTGTGAAAAATTTGGGGAGTTTTTGAGCACGTTAAGTGACATTTAGGTAATAAAAATAAAGAAACGAACAAACCGAGCAGGAACAATAGGGTCCTTGCACTGTAGTACAGGACAGCGTTCAGTGTTACACACTGATCGCTTTTCCTTGCACTTTCGTGCTCGGGCCCTAATAATAATAAATATGCTGTATTATTGTGGTTGCCTGTATCGCTTTTAGTGTTTCATAAGGTCGTATTCCATTAATCCAGTTATGTTTACGCTTGACAATAATGCCAATATTGCCAACATAAAGTAATTACATAAACTGATCCCCCAGTAATACTTCTGTTTACAAGACTATTCAGACAGTATTGTGGAAATTAATTGGCTTTTTTTTTGTTTGGTTGTTTGTTTTTCTCAAACAAATAATTAGTTTCCTGTCCCACAACTATCACAATTAAACAGATTTAGCCATGATTCTGCACCATTTTACCAGATTGTTTGCTGCAGGATGGAAACTGTGTTGTATCTGACTGGAAGGGATGTTACAGATAGCGGTTTGTGAACCTCTAAAATTAGTTTGTGACAAACGATGTTTGCTGTGGGATCTGCTTATTCACACAGATATTTTTGAGCTCTTCAACACTGCTATAATAAAGGCATTATGGTGCCAGAGTCACTTGACCAGCAGGTTTCGACTTTCTCTTCTGACCAGCTTAGCGAAACAGATCCTATTTTGGCCATCTTGGAAATGGCTTCAGCTTTCACAACAGCCGTTGTACCACCCACCATGAGGGGGAGGAAGTGTCAAGCAGAGACAACACATGCGACCGAGAGGGAATACAATCAGACACTTATCAACTGATACAGTGTAAAAGTAACAGGTGAAAGATTTTATTTGTGTGCTGAAAGAAAATAAGGCTATCTGTCTTCATTTACATAAAGCAGCTTTTTCCTAAGGAGAGAGTCCTCAATCACTCCAAGATATGCAGTGCTATCTGGAGCTGTGAAGAGACTGATGTGACTGATAGAGAGTCTGGACCATGAAACAACCGACCCATCTAATTGTTTGATAATTTACACAATTTCTGTTGTTTGCTAGGGTGTAACAAAGTATCCCCAAGATAAAACAGATCCAGTAATAAAGGCAAAAACTGAAAACATTCTTACAAAAGGAATAAAATATGCAAAATATATTGGAGAATGTGTACATTGTGCAGGGGTAGATGCAACCAATTACATTTAATCTCATTTACAGCAACAAAGTCAGGTTTTTTTTATATATATTTATAGGTCTTTTAAAAGCAGAAACTTTACTTACTTAAGCATTCCTTCACTCTCAAGTACTGTACTTTGCCATATTTCAAGTCGCAATAAAAAGTCAGTCACATGAAAAGGTCTGTGGAAAACCATCAGTCAGCAACTGCTAATGGTTTGTCTACATGCATGAAGGCAGCGCTCCATGTCAGAGACGAGACACATTCAGTCGATCAGCTCCGGTTCTGTGAAAGATGCAGTAGGCTTCTTCGAGTAGAGCTGCGTCTTGCCTGGAAAGCAGATGAGAGCATGCAGCAGCAAAGGCATAAAACTGCAGTCAAGACAGGCAGTTTCCAAAAGACTAATTGGTCTGTACAGAAAGTCACAGAATCACATTGTGTTAAAACTGGTCCTGTTTTAATAGATCGCACCAATCTTTCATCTTGTAGCCTATTCGGTCCCCCATAAATGTTGTGTTTATTATGTATTTCTGGGTGACAGAGCCCCTCAAAATACTATATAGATGATCTTATCATCATGACAGATTTTGGTTTCACCTCCATGTTTTATTTCACATGCAAGTTCAGCTTGGCTTGAATCTTCATATACGGTGCCATCATATCATAGTCGCTGTATATAAATCTGCTGCCCATGCTTGATTGCTGAGCCTGCCACTCTCAAAGGTCTCAAAACATGAATCAGTTCTCAAAAGACACAGGAAGAAGACGACAGGAATGCAGGCCAATAGATTCCATTATTGATCTGTTAAATAGGCTATTTAGACTGTCACGACTTACCAGATATGTTAGGAGCTCACATTCTAGTTGTTTTTCAAAAAGTTTATGGTGCTTCATGATTCAAGAATTAAGTTAGTAATATATGTCTGACTGCTAATAAAATATTTATTCTGTTAACAAAAATGGTAACTTCATAGTGCAAGATGTAACTGATGCTATTAAGTCTCTCCCAGTTCCACAAAAAAATATTAAATGTGTATGTACTGTATTTCAACTTCATTTAGTATAAAGCTGCCCTTTATTTAATAGGTCTGCCATAATGCATGCTACCATAGTATGAACACAGACATAAATATGAATTCATATTCATTTCTTCTCTGTATTTCAAGCTCCTTTTAGTGAATGTGAAAATTAAAAATGGCAATACTCTTAGGTAGAAAATTGCATCAACCCCCGGACAGGCTCTGGAAGGGCATCACTTTGTAATAACCCCTAGTGTGACACTGGATCAAAAGACAGCTTAGGCAAAAAAGGGTAGAAGTCAAGCTGGTGACTGATTGGCCAATTGGTCACAGTGGGGTAATGACACTAACATCTTGGTGAGCAGGTGCTCAGTGCCAAGCTCTCCATTATCTACTCTAAGGTCATTACCATGCCATTACTCATTTACTCAGCAAAATGGAAATGAATCCTCAGGAATTAGCTGCCGTGGCCTTAGACAACCTGAACCTTAAAGTCCTCTTCAGTATCTCATTTAACACAGAGTATAAAGGTGTTTCGGGGAGTTAAAGCATCTGAGTGTTGCTTCTGTTTGAGCATTGTGGTATGTTTTGCACTGTAGTGACGCTGCTTTCTTCTTACTCCCTTTATTTTTATATCCAAACCATCACTCAGTCCACCGACACAAACTTGAACTCTTGCTGCAGTAAAATTCTCAAAGTTTGGTGTTAGTATATTATGGCTTCACAAGGCATGGCTGATATGCCAAGAATTCTTAGAATATGAGGAGGCTGCTCTGTCAAATTATTCTTACTGCTGTGATGCTCATGCTGCTACTTCTGGTGGGGGAGTTGCTTTGATCATAAACTCTGATGTGCATTTAAGATCATCCTCGTCTACTGTCTGTACTTGTCAGTATAAATGTTAATTTTTGTTATGTCTTTGCACCAGGGACTACTGTGGCCGGAGGCATTATGTTTTTGGGTTGTCTGTCCACCCCATTCTCAGCAATGCCTTGAAGGAATCTCTTCAAATGTGTCATAAATATTCACTCGGACTCGAGGATGAACTGAAACAAAGGTCAAGGTCACTATGACCTCCCAAAACATTTTTTAGCCATAACTCAAGAATTCATACACTTATTATAACAAAATTCCACACAAAGTTTTATATCCAAATGGTCAATGTCCAGCCGGATTGAAGTTGTGTGTGACGCATCCACGTTTGAGAATTTATAGCAATAATTTTGGCATGTGTCAGAATCCTTTTTAGTGGCCAAGCCTGTAAACACATGCAAGGATTTTGACTATTTCTCCCAGTAAACCTACACACTTACAAGCCTTTACTGCAAACAGAATATGAGTCTGGACAGATTCATACTTGTTTTTGTTTTCTATTTCCGAGGAAACTACCTTTTTGGATGATCTTTTGTATGTTTTATCGTCTTTGTTTTTTGACTAATAATGTAGTTGTTAATAATGTTAATAATCCATCAGACCACCTACTTAAATAGACCTCCATCTTACTTATTGATTTGTATTTTATTTAATTTTGACTGTGCTCATCCCAGATTTATCTGTTTTCAAGTCTATCTTTAATGACCACAGCCTCACTTAAGTAATTAAAGGTCCACCGTGGAGGATTTAGAGGCATATATTGGCAGATAAGGAATATGATGTTCAGATTTAAGTTTTCATTAGTGTATACCCGGCAATAAGAATCATTGTGTTTTGATGTCTTAGAAATGGCCCTCTATATCTACAGCAGGAGTGGGTCCTCTTCCACGGAGCTCACCATGATGCTCCGTGGAAGCGTCATGGTGCTTCTTTCTACAATAGCCCAAAACACGAAACCAAACACTGGCTCCAGAGGGAGCCTTTCACATTTTAGCAGCCACTGTGGGTATTTCAATACATTTGAAATAGGAGGGTAAATCAAGAGCTGTTCAGCTGGTTGCAGTCTGCAATCTCACCCCTAGATGCCACTAAATTCTACACACTGGTCCTTTAACTTTTAACAGTTTATTGCAGTCATGTTAATGCACGTATCATTAATTCAGCAACTCCTGTTACTGGCTGCAATGGTCTCGTAGACAGTTTGACCATTAGTTACATTCTACCCTATACACCAGACTCACTTCTTACCAAAACCAAAAGGTTTTTTGTAGCTTGAAAGTTTATTTAACAGCTTTTATCAGTAAACCAATCACATGCTTTGCTATTAACCCAGTAGCTCAATTTAACAATAAATGCCCTCTTGGACATTTGCTGATAATTTTCTTGTTCTTCTTCATCAGTAAAGTCGACCTTATCGAAGACAAAATTATAGTAATTTAACCTAAATTTTAAAAACACTCTGAAATCCAGTTTTGCTTTTGAAGACATGTCATGTCATTGCTATATTGAATCCTAGTGACTGACGTTCTAGTACAGTGGAGTGTTTTCACACTATAGACTGTCTGTTTCCTAGCAACTTGCCAGTTTCCAAGGCATTGTCTTAAAGAGCTTCAGGGGAGAGATGGTCACAGTCTTGTGTATTACCTTTGAGATGTCAGGTGCCCAAGCAATTTCCAGCAGGAGACTCCCTCAACCCCAACACAAATTAATAGTAATTTTCTTTGCATCAAGGGGATCATCATCAATTTGCATTGCAATGGAATATGTCAATCAAAAAGTTACTCTACTGAAAGGAAAATGTCCATTGTGTAATTCACAGACATCCCTTGCCTTTTATTTTTTTAAAAATCTGCTTGATATTGTACCAAAATATCCCCTCTCTTAACTCTTAGAACCTGACAAACAGAGAAAAAACATTTTCATTTTCATTTTGAGTTTAAATCAAATGTATTCATAACTATTACTTGCATACTGGTCTGGATTCATCTACAGACCCATTACCTTTATGAAATTATTCATGAACTTGTGGCTGTATAGACACGTTAACATCTATGTAATGCAATGTTATATCACAAGACAGAGCTGAATGTTATATCACAAGACAGAGCTGAACCAGAGCTTTATTAAATATGCTTGTTACAGATGTGTGCATGCAAAAGTAATACTGCTGTAAAGAGAGATCAAATCCTGCCAAGGAACCCTTTCCAATAATAGTCTACTAGTTGTTTCCCAATAATCCAGTTTTGGCATTACTGCAGATACCTGCATTGTCTACAGCATGGGGCTGACGCTACATTCCACTCTGTATGCATTGGTGCAACATTTGTGGTCAAAAAGATGAGCGCAGGACACACGTGCACACTTGGATATTACCCAGTCTGTGAAATGTTCCAATGTTTAAGCCATAGAGTATCCCACCATCATGGTTCTGATATTGCTAGAGAATGTCCCTCACAAATAATTATGAGAAGATCTCTGCTGCCAGCATAGTATGGTGAAATATATTTAAAAAAAAACACCAGTGTCATAATATGATTCATTTTTCTTTCTATTCTCATATCAAGTGATTAAAGATCTAGATAGACTGGTCCGCTTTAAAAAAGATACAAAAGATATATGACTAGCCCTTAAAGTGACCAAGATAAGAGCCTAAAAGTAAAGGTAGTGAAATTACCCTGAAAACAGCCTTGGGCTCAGGGGGTTAATTGATAAAATTAAAATTACTGATGACTGAACTCTAAATTAAAATTAAATTAAAATTTCCCTCTTTGCTTAAAGCTGTCTAATCACTATTTTTAAATAAACCCACTGTACACTATCTGCCCAGCAGATACTCTAAACTACCTTTTGATAGTAGTGGAGCATTTAGCAGCTAGCTATTTCTCTCGGGAGTAGGTAGAGACTGGAAAAACTTCTGACAAGAGGGTAAGTATTGTGTGAACTGTCAGGACACCTGAAACCTAACTTCAGATAAAATGCTAAAATTGCTCTGTAGCTTCTGAATGTGTAACTACACTGCTGTTTGCTGCTTACATGTTTGTTTAACAACTGTATGAAAAATATGTCAATGTTGTGTTTACAGCAACAACAACAAAATAGCACTTTTGAGGAAAGTAATTCACTTGTGTAACCAAAGTAATAGAAAACAAGACCCATATTGTGAATAAGTGCAATTTTCCTTCTTTGCTTCCTGTTGGCATCATCAGTGGTTTTGGTTGGTCAAGTTAGGTTGGGTTACGTCTTTGTGTGCTGTTTTTATGTCCGCTCCAAGAGGTCTTGAGCTCTCCTCAAATGGATTTTGCACTATGAAAAGATGCTTTTGGTGAACACTAATATGAGAAGCCAGAGATTTGAAAATAGTTCTGCTGAAGGAACATCAGCATCCTCAAAGGACACTGGAATGAAAGTGCTCCACTGCTTTTTAGATGGGGAGAAAGTAAAAGCATACAGTGTTGGTACAAGAGCGCTTGCTGATAGAGAGGCTTTCAAAAGAACACAATGTGTGTATACGTGTGTGCAGGGTTTTATGCACGTGTTTGTGTTCGTATGCAGAGATGAAAGTTATACATAATGCATCATGCTACACAGGGCAGCACTCACCCGGATATCATGAGTCAAAGTGAAATTACCTCCACGCACACACTGCCCCGTGTTCTTATCAGAGAACGATAATGATTTCAAGGTGAAGCTGGTCAGTGGTGTACATGATAATATATTTAGGCAGACCACTGTTGTGAACCATCTGTAGGTCCCACTCAGATCCCTGCAATTCAGGTAAGCAGCTGGAGAGCTACAGATGGCTGCGGTACTGGAGGAAAAGTGTGGGGTCACGGGGATGAAGAAAGACTTGCTTCTTCTATTATCTGTTGATCCTTGTGAAGTCAAAGCTGATTGTTGTTGCACCTTTGCAACTCCCATGGGTCTGCTACATCTAATCTTTATTATAGATGAAACGGCACAGACCTGGATATTCGTTCTTTTTAAATTCAGCACTCTGGTGGAAAAAAGCTTTTGAAAGTATTGGCTTTAATGAATACATTCTAAACCACACTGAGTTATTGCTGTGAACCTTGATGTCATGTTGCTTTGTATAAGTCTGATTGCACTGTTCATAGGGTTCAAATCAGTGTGAAGAACTGTGTATGAAACAGTGTGATAGGAGCAGCTCAGCAGGGTTAGTGTTAATGCTCCAGATGGCTCTCTAACATAGCCAGACAGCGCGTTTTGTCTTCACTTTAGCTTTGTGGACTTTCTCTCTTGCCTTGTTCTGTTGAAACTAGAAAAGTCTCATTAGGAGTGTATTTACATATTCCCCCCCCACCCCACCCCCCTGTTATTGCTTCAGTGTGCATGGCTAAGCTAATGAATAAATGTGATCTGAAGGGAAGCATTTTTTTTCTTCCCTTTTTTCCTGTGTTTTTGCACAAAAACAATTGGAGTACTGAGGAGAGACCCAGACTCTACACCCATATCACTGGCTCTTGCCACCTTTGACGTCATCAGCATTTCCCATGCCTGCCAATACTCATTCATGCACATAAAGGAGAATGACTCAGCTTAAAAATTCTTATATTATTCCTGCCGTCTCCGCCAGTCAGATCAATAGCAGTATCAGTTCCCTCAGAAACTGGAGAGCTCATGCTTAAAGGTGATGTCACCAGCATAAAGCACAGAGCTGCTCAGCAGACAAAGAAAGAAATTGGATTTTATGAGCAGTAAGTGAGTTTCTTTCCTCAGGTTTTTGAATTTAATGTGTTTTATATTCCTGATCACAGGGCTCAGTCAATAATGATTGAGCTGTCTTTGGTCACTGCTGCAAAATGTCAGTGGAGTTTTGCTTACCTCTACGCATACAAAAGGTGCTCCTAGAGAATGCTTATATTAAAAGTGCTGGGTTCAAAATAGTAAATTAGATGGGTTGTATAACATTTACCGTTTTGCTGGTCATGTTCATAATTCATGTCAGTCAGGTTCACTTTAAATCTATGCTAAAATATTTATGTTGTGCACTGCCTTTGAATCTTAAGTACTCAACGATCTTACCTTTCCTAATGTATTTGTTTCTCCAGTTGTATTCTTTTAACATTAGTTTTAAAGATTTTTTGTTTCTTTTTTTAGGTTGTAATGCATTTTGTAAAGCACCATAAATTGCCCTTGCATATAAAATCCACTACACGGATGAGCTTTAAAGTTCTGCAGGAGAGTGATCATTTTGTACTTAGTTGCATAGTGTATGTATATAATGAATTTCATTCAAAATTATTTTGAGAATTGCACTTCACATAATAATCGGGAGAACCTGAGAGGGTTGTTCATGAGATTGCACCCCTTTTACCTCATCAGAGCACTGGGGCGACATGCATAACCCATAACCTATGGTTCAATGTCTTCACAAATTGTCGGTGTCTTCAGTGGGCCCATGCTTTTACCTTCTGCCGTTTCAGTGTGTGATACTGGATATATCTGATGCTAAGCTCCATTAAATCTTACACCATTCCAGCTTTATTCATTGGTTAAGCCATATTCACATTGACAGTGACACAGCTTTCCTCTTTTCATGCGACTGGTTGTCTTTTTTAGTTTACAATAACAAAGCTCACTTGAGGCACTGCTCTGTGTAGTAATAGCAGCCTGTTTTTTGCACTTAAGTATGTACTGACCCCTTTTAAACACAAATGTGTAACAAGTGCTACACTTGTGCAATTATCAAGACCATGTATCAATAGACATGTCCCATTTCATGGCATACCATACCACAAATAAGTTTTCTGTGTGACACAGAAACATTTTACCTGAAAGACACTATTGGAAACAAACTAGCATTCCACATAGTCTTGGATAAGGGACATGTTAATTTGAGGCCATTTATTTACACAATGAAAAAAAAGAATCAATGTTACTATGAAACAAATTCCTAGTGAAGAATTTAGCTGGATTAAGCATATGTTCAACAGAAAAAAGAAAAAGCTGGCTTCGTATTCATTTGTTGTACTCTCATCTTTAATTTTACATGTATTTTTTTGACTTGTAAACACTCGTAACCACCATATTTAAAGGTAGAGCCAATTAAACTACTTCAATACACTTTTTGTCAAAATCAGTGAATATCCCCTCTCAGTCTGCTAGCTTTCCATTCTGTGTGTGCTGGAAAACAGTCTCATGCACAGTTCATACACAGCCCTGGCTCTGTAAATAGGAAACAAACAAATGGCTCGCACTGATCCACACAGCGCTATTCCAGAGTGTCCTGTGCATGTTTGAGGTCGTGCAGGTTTGTGCTTGTGCAGAGGACAGGGGCAAAGGTAGGGGGAGGGGAGATGCGGAGAGGGGGGCAGTGAGAGTGATGGTTAATCTGGCACATGGCAACGATCTAAATATGCAAACGAGCTAAATATTTCTCCAGAAACACAGACTTCACCTTGATATTTTGTCTGTCCTTTTCAGACCAGTGCACTGTGACCAGATCATATCTGTTCCTCCACAAGTTCTGGTTCTTCAGCACCATCTACTACTTTGGTAACTGGGCCTTTATTGGGGTAAGTTCAAGGATGTAAAGAATCTTGATTTTAAATAGAGTGAGAATTACATTGTTCTTTGCAGAATTTGAAGGAAGAGAACTCAAACGGGTTAAATTTAGCTCTTTTTTTTATTTTGGCAAAGATTAATGATAGCCAGTGCCTTTACTTATTCTGTATCTTTTCAACCATGAAACATTTACAGCAACAACATCTATAAAACATTTGATTTAGTTCAAAAGCATTTCAAGAGAATCTTCTTCAGCGGGGGAGCTTTTCTACTCAGAAGAGGCTACTGCGACTGCACATGCTGCATATCTTCTCAGCAAAATATTTAATAGCCTATTTCCTGGGTGCTCCTCCTGCATTCTATCGATCAAATGATCTTCATGAAATATTTCCTAATGAGGGTTTTACTTATTATTTTTAGGCTTTCCTCATTGGTCTGGTTGTATCCTGCTGCCGAGGGAAGAAGTCTGTGATTGAAGGTGAGGTGGAGGCTGATGACTCAGACCTGAGTGATGATGAATACGTGCACTGAAAAAACACTTTTCACTTGGTCGGGTTTGTAGATACTGTAACCATAACTTGAAGGGGCTAGAAAGTATGATGTCGTTAACAAATAAATGCCTGTCAGTGATTTGTCTTAATTTAATTTATTTGTTTTGAGGAGTTATTGTTGTAGGATTCCAGTGTTGTTTTGCGTTGACACATCCCTCCCCTTAATGAGACCACGCAGACTGATTGTTGTGTCTTTCTCAGTCAATATTGTTGATAACTTTGGGATTGTGGGAGTGTCCAACTAAAACTCAATTCTACCTTGAGAATTCACTTCTTAACACTTTGAAACTTTTGGTCATTTTTCAGGAGTCGCACTTATTGTGGCAGGCAGAGTCACATCCTGTTACAGGACTTTATGTCAAAGCTTTACTCGAAAACAGAGCTTCGACTCAAACTGACTTTTTACATTCTCTAAAGACTTTCTAGACCCTTTAACTTCATGGCAACATCTAGACTTGTCTGCAGTGTACCTTTTAAGATACGGTACCAATTGAGCATACACGAAATGTTTCTGAAAAGCTAATTGGTATTAAAATAATGATTCCTCAATGCTGACAGCAATGACACTTTAAACGTTAATTTTGCTTGTTTTCGTCTGAGGTTAAATATAGTGCTAGTTTGCTGCATCTTTCCCTACATTTTCTTATTTGCAGTCCCAGACTATAACATAATGAAACGTTACTGAACTAGCATACCGGCGCTGTTGTTGAAATGTAAAGGACCAGTTGTGTTTTCAGTTTTTCAGTTTTTTGTGGTTTTAAGAATATGCGTTAAACATCTTTTCTCCTTTTATGTTGGAAGAAAAATGAGAAAAGAAATAGAAATAATCAAAGATATGGATGTGATTTTCTTTTTAATTTAAGATTATTCCTCATTTTTTTCTGTGCTTTAGAGTTTATCTACAACAAGCTTGTGATATGCAACTATTAATGACATACTTAATTTTACTTCAGCATATTTTGCTGTTTGTGTCAAATGAATACAAACTGACGATTTAATTTGGAAACCAAATGTTTGTGCCTCATGAATGTACAGTACCATGACGGGCACATGCTTCTGTATATGGTAGCCGAAATTAGCCTGACAGAAATCACTTTGAATCTCTGGAGTTTTGTTTTTGCTTTGAGATGTTAGTGTGGTTACCTTCATTGAGTGTCAGAGGAGGAAACAGCTGCAAATGCAGCTAAGTGAGGATGATGAGAGGCGTATCACATGCTCTTTGGTTGAAAAGTTTGCTATTGTGAAAATTGTGTCAATATTGAATGATACCTGTATTTAAAGAAATAAAACCATTTTAAACACAAAAACACCTTATTTTCAACCTTTCTTTTTATGCCGTGTTTTCAGTGTCAAACCATTCTATGATCTTGCATTTCTACAATGTAATGCTCGCTATCAACTTTTTTGTTTGTTTGTATCGTCATATCACATTTGCACATATAGTGGTATCGGTTTTGTCAATCGGAAATTTAGATCGAATCTTGTAATACATAATGATGCACCGATAGTTATTGAATTTACATGCTGCACAGCCATTTCATGTGTTCAAAATTTCAGGATGGGTCAAAGTCTACAATTCTAATTTCTGTTCAAAGCCTAGTATTTGAGACTTTTCTTTTTGTTAAAACCCACTGCAAGTCTAGTGAAACAATTGCCCTGCATCATACAGATGTCTTTGAAACTGTATTTTATCAATCTCTCTTTCTTTCTCTCTCTTTAGCAACTCAGAAAAAAAACTACAAAAATATAAAAACATAAGGTTCATAACATCTCTCATTCATTTTAAAATATCTCATCCTGTTGATAAGCAGTTCCAAACACATTAGTACCATAGAAATGCAATGAAATCACATAAAGTTACGGAAAATACAGCACATTGTCCATAGAAAGGCACATCAGCAAACATTATACACACTGTAAACTGATGAAAGACCCATTTTGTGTGCGTCTTGCAGAATAAGAGTGTATTGTGCTGTATGTCTTTCCCCATGTGAGCTGTTAACATTACATGAAAATATAGCTGACCTAAAACGCACATTTTATTAATGTTCAACATCTTATTTATTACATTTTAAATCGTCTTTAATGGCATTATAGCATCCGATAACCATAAATCTATGAAAGAAACATCAACATCTCAATGAAACATGTCTCTTGTAACACAGTATGGCCCCTGAGAAATACTTTTCCATGCATCTGTCTATGAAATTAATTGACTGTGACTTCTATGACTTCTTTTTATGTGAAATATCTGTTTCTAGTGGTGGAAGATACAATTTTATATTACCTTTAACTGTTACACACAGTCTGCTATTACTCTATAATTACTGACTATAATTAGAGTTGTGACAAAATTCCAACAACGTGGTCAGATTTGACAAAACCTATTAAGAGGCTGTGAAGTACAACATCACAGTTAGTAATTTTAAGAGTAAAAATGTGTGTTCTGTGGTCCAAAGATCAGGTTTTTACACTAATATGCAAAAATAAATATGTGAAACATTTCAGAGTAGCCCGATAAAGACACATATCAAATGTATTAAATACATTCATCCTCGGATTAGCTCATAACTGCTCAGTGCCTTCTTTGGATGGATTTGCATTAAATTTTGTGTGCATGTCCAATTAGAGCTTGAGGTATGCATACCTTGTCATAACCATTGTGCAAGCCTGCTTTGAGGTAAGCCATTTTGTGCTATGCCACCCCCACATTCACTAATAAACCAAATAAGCCTTGAGCCATAAACATGAGCCCCAGGTCTCTTTCAGAGAGGATTGTGTGATCAACATGTCAGATCAGAGGATTTTTGTTCAGGTTGGAGAGCAACTTTCCTTGTTATCCCTCATATTCAAAAAGCCAGACTCGTCTCATCTCCTATTTCCTCCCTGCACCGCTTTTTAGGCTCTTCTTGCAAGTTTGTTTGGGAACAGTGAACACATTTTAATGAATAAATGAATGAATCGGTTCAGGAAAATAAAACTATTTTTGCAGAGAGTTGCACTATTAGATCTGCCTGAGGGCCATACATAACAAAAGCTTTTTGCTTTTGTTTTCTTATTTTGCAGTTGATCTCATAAATGCATACATTAGAGTGCAATATTTAATGCAAATCCAATTTGCTCAATAATAACAACAACAATAGTGACTATTATTACACTATTATGATTCTTATTATTACTGTGTGTGTGTGTGTGTGTATGTGAGTGTGTCAGTGCTGTCTAGGCCAAGTGTTTATGTGTGTTAAATTTGCAAAAAACATCCCATTATTTAAACAAGGAAGATTTTCAACTTAAAAAATCTCATGGCTTCAGAACTCAGGTTGGTAGATCTAACCATTTTAAACCAAAAGCCACACAACCTCCAAGTTGTCAAGAAGGCGGTGGAGTTTTAGACTCGGATCGATTTGAAACCTTAAAGAAATTTATGGCCTTGTCACTTCCTAGTTTGTATGATTCTTAAATATTACAAGATGGGAAACAACAACAACAACAAAACTAAACAAAACAGTGTGGTCACTGTTTGGGCATCTGACAGGAGAGCCAATAGAGGTCGGCCTGTTTTTTTGGTTTTGTTTTTTTTTTGTCTGAGGAAGGTTTCGAATAAGGCAAATATGATTGTGTGGACTACTGTAGATACCAAGAGGAATTGCAGAGCACTATAGCCATTGTCAGGGGCCTCTGTAGCGATCATCTATCTTGCTGCTCCACAGGATAAGAGACCGTAATGCATTATACAGTGCATGGCAAGTAACTTGCTGTGGAAGTCTTCCAAAGTTTTGCTTTTACCAAAACTTTTTCTTCTTTTCTAGTGCCACTATCCTTAAAAACCTTAGTCATAGTTTTACATTTTGCATCTGAGATAAAGTGACAAAATCCAGGTAAGTTTGTATATGAAGACAGAAATGTGCATTATTATCTTGACATGCACACAATTATGGGCACATATTAGAGTAAAATACTTCAAACACAACTTCAGTCACAGTAATTAAAATCCCAGCAACAGTACCAACACTCCAGTTCAAGACTCGACATGTGTACTGCAACTTAGAATAGTGCATAAACACCCAAAACCCACTCACAGCAAACTATAATGAAAATAAAAAGGGGTCAGTGTGCAGTTACCCCCTATGTTCAGAGAAAAATGGGCTGAACTGTTTCAACTCTCACACTCTGGAGTTTTTAGCGCCCTACAAAAACGGGGTGAGCTTGTGTTAGTCTTTGCTAAACATCACACCACTTTCATAATGTCCTCCACAACTTTTGTCGATATGGTTTCTGTGATTTTTTGGGTGGCCCCAGGTCTCGCCTCTGAGCTTTAACTCCTCTGACAGGCCCTTGATAGACGAGCAGTTTGCCTTACCCCTCAGCCGTGCCCCCAGGGAGGAGAGTGACGCAGGATCAATGTAATTATGGTGATTCAGTGTTTGCAGCCCCACAGCAGGTTAACCTCTCTGCTCTTATGGGCCTGTGGGACCTGCCACTCACTGCCGAATGAAGACTTGTCCGGCGGGCTTGTCAACACGTCCCAGCTCCAATTACAAACAACTAAATAACACCGCTTTCCACTTTCAGACGCACGGGGTGTCTGCACTGATAAATCTGTGTACAAACTCCAAATGTTCTGCAGGACTTCCATCAAATGACAGTCCAAGTGGGAAATATTCAATTATTAACAGTCATCATCATATTCTTAGACACATTTCTTTCATTAACTGAGCTACAGAGAGACTAATCTGAGACTTCACAGACTGTGAAGCAATTCCATATTAAATGATGTTTGAATTTGTTTTTTAGTTTTTGCAATTTAATGTTTTAAGTACTTAAGGCCTGCAGGAAAGTGTGGCACAGACAGAATGTGATAGCACTAATTTTGTCTGGGGACTTTGGCGGATAAAGTGCTTGCCTATTAACATAAAGAGGTTCTTAAATTAAAGGTCACAGTGTGTTTCCCCTCAATACAGTGAGCAATATTGTTAAAGGAATCTAAAACACTTCTAATGGAGGGAACAATGAACTCATCTGCATTAAGGCTGCCGTGTTTTGTTCACCCACGTACTTTAAAAAGACCTCCTCTTGAGCTGGTGAAGAACTTTGATCCCACACACCTTAAAGCTCCACATTTGAATACCATTAGGACAAATAAGCACATAAATTATCTCCGGAGACATTGAAACTTCCCATTTCTTCCTCCGGATGGTGTTCAGTCTGTTGCAATACAAGGCAGGCTGTTACGCATTCATTGGGTAACCGTTTACAAGTTTGAAGGATTTTAAAAAAACAAACTTTTTCATAGCAAATAGAATAAAGGCATTCAGTAGCTTACATTGTGTTCTTTTCTGAGATGACCTTGCAAGCATGGCAGCTTTACTTTAGATCTTCATAAGTACAGTATGGTCTGTTCTCAAACCACATGACTGTGTCTTTTAAATACAAAAAGTAACATTAATTTATTGTTTGTCTTGTATTTTAGAATGCCAATACCTTTTTTGCTGACTAATAAATGCACTCTGCCTGCTAAAATGTGTCATGATGAACACTCAGTACTCAGATAAACTAGGCACTTCTATGCAAACAGGATTTTGCATGGAAAAAAAAGAAAAGAAAAGACAGCTGCCAGAAACATGAAACATACACCCAGAGCCTGTGAGGAGATGACAGTGGTTTCCAAGGCACTTCACACTATTGGACGCTAGCACATTAAATGAAAAAAAAAATACCTCTCACAGAGCCTGTAACAAGCAGCAGTATCTGGCTGTATATAATTAACCTAATTATGTCTGGTAGACTAAACTGAAACGCACTGTAAAAAGAAAGGAAAAAAAGAGAAGAAATCAGACATTAATGTCTAGACTGAGCCCTGCATTCAATCATCTTAATTTATGTTGTGACGACGTCAAAGCACAGATGAGTCCTCATTCATACAAGCCTCTGCTTCCTGTCTGGTTTCATCTATTTTCCCCTCTAGTCCTTGGTCTTCACTGATGTACAAGATCTAAGTCACACCTCTTCCTCCTCTTCTGGTTCTTTCCTCTTCTCCTGCTTGTGGACCCTTTGCTTCCCAGAGGGGGGGTGGGAGGATTGTGCGGGGGAGTGTCAGCCACTGCACCATACAGACCGCCAGCAGACAGACCAAACAAGATT
Organism: Dascyllus trimaculatus; assembly: GCA_024666655.1. Classification (NCBI taxonomy): domain Eukaryota; kingdom Metazoa; phylum Chordata; class Actinopteri; family Pomacentridae; genus Dascyllus; species Dascyllus trimaculatus. The sequence continues at coordinate 20,810,479 of CM045464.1, read as the reverse complement.
TTTCTCCCCGAGCCCTCCTCCTATTAGCCCTGCGTACGTCTGTCTAAGAAAACTGATCTTGTCAGGTGGAGCTTCTGGAGGCACAGAGACTTATTAAGAGTTTAAATGTTTCCTATCCATATTCAGAAATTAAATATGAGGGTGGATTTATGAGGTGAGGCAGGAAACTTTACAGAATAAACCTTCAACTAGAGTTGAAGGGAAGAGTTTTAAATCACTAACTCTGGTTGAAAATCACCAGAGCGGACAGTATGTGAAGTACCGGAGATCTTTTTTGACACTTTAGTCTGTTCTAAATGAACCTGGAGGAAACTTTATACAGTATTCATCAATCGTGAGCTGACGTAGAAGTCCAGTCTTCCTGATCTGCGATAGATCCATTTTATATGCAGCGACATGCTCATCATCTGAGTTGTCTCCTTAACCGAGTAATGTGAGTGATGCATTCCACAACCAACAAACAACATAAACTTGACACAACCTCTGAAGCAGTACGAACATATTTCCTCTTTTATTTACATTCCTTTTTCAAATGTTAACATTTTTCGCTATAACTTTTGATCAGGTTGGCATTTTTTTCTCATTAAAATAAATTGGCACAAGTAAAACATATGTAGACAAAAGTTTATTTACACCATACAACATTTTGTTTTTAAATATTTTATACAGAGCTGCAGATGAGAGAGCTTGCTGGGATCCTTCAAGCAGATTCTGCAGTATTAAAGTTGTGAAATATATTATTTATATAAAAGTGAGTATTATCTTTATTGCATTTAAAGCAATGAAGAATGTAGCTTGACAAACATTCATTTTAATATGACAGAAAAAATCCTCTTTGCCTCCCATGTTTTATATTATAAAGTAAAAAGTGTAGTAATGGCCAAACAGACTGTTATAAACTTTTTAAAAACCTGCATAAATATATACATTGTGCTCCCGGGTCCAGTTTTATGAAATCAAAACTAGACCCGATGAAGCTGGGACGACATGGCATGTCATTTGCTTTGTGAGGTTTCATCTAGAGAGATTACCTTTTTTAAGCCAATTCCTCAACAGATAATTTGAAACACATGATGGTAAATATTGTACACCAGGCTGCCCCACACTAAGTACACTAGTGAGAATACAAAAAGTAACACTGATGTTTTTATCCCTTTTTTTTCTTTTTTCTCTCTCACCAGTCCTTATATTGTATTGGCACATAATGTCCCTGCCACACTCGTATTATCCAGATATGTATGCCAAGGCTGTTAGAAAAGTCTGTTGCTTTATTCAGTGCAAAATACATCCCTTTCTCCTCCTTTTTCTAGTTTGCATTTTCTCCTTTCTTCACCCTCTAGACTTCCGTTTGGAAGTCTCCCTCCTGGACATCTAAGGGTAAGTTGACACACTTTTCCCACTCTGCAGGCGTCATCTCCAGTGAGTCCTTGGTGTCAGATTCTAGTACATTCATAGTGGCGTAGTTCTGGTACTCACAGGCTGGATTGTAGCTCTCCCATGGGTTCTTGTTTGGCATTGCCTTGTCCTGTGAACATGGCCAGTGGGGTGTGATATTAGTGGCATGACATCCTCTGCAGCTAAACTGTTATTCTTATGCAAAATTGACTTTTCCAGTCAAGTCAGATCATTCAAGAGGGCATTATATGAACTCCTACCCATTGCTAATTGAAAATAATGGATTAATGCTGTGGAAAGCATCAAATAACAAAAGATAATGGTAGTGTATTAAATGTGAACATGCTTACGCTATTATCATGGAGTCATAGCAGAACTGTGTTTTCCCCAAGCTCACAAACTGGTCTACTGTATGGGCTGCATGTGTGAGCCATTCATCTGAATGTGCTCTCATTGACAGTCCCAAAGACACTATTGCAAATAAGGGAGAGAAGCTGCTCCCAGTCAGGGAATATAAAATGGATACTAATGTCTGCAGCCAGCTCTGCAGTAGATTCATTTAGGGGAGAAAAAAAAGAAAAAGGGGGGAGTGAGAATGTACTGTAGTTATCGTTTTCTATATAAAAGAACTTGCACTGGTAACTAAGCAACGGGCCTTGAATTGCATTGAACTCTATGGGTGATTGAAATGTGAGTGATAAAAGATTATATGTAACCAAAAGGCTACTGCATAGCTGATACTGTCTGATAGTCTGGCTGTGCTTGGCTACTTAACTTCGATTTGCTGCATTCAATGGAGAAAGTAATGCCGCTCATCTGAGACAGAGGGATAAAGTTCGACATCCCTGTTGCCTGCTGCTCCAGCCAGGTGTGGAGGCAGATGGTAAGACTTTTGATTCGCAGCAAGGTCAAGAAAGAATTCTCACAATTAGCCTGACTTTGAGTTCAAGTGTGGGAATAAAAAAGTCCACCCCCCAACCACACCCCCCTCACACAGTTGCCGTAAGAGAACAGCGACATAGTGGTAATATTTGTATAGATGTTGATAGATTAAATAATCTGCCATGCATTAATGGAAAAAATGATGGGGTTGCTAAGTAGATAAATGTGCATGTAAATAAAAGTGCATTCATGGCCTTGCATTGGAATGGATGCACTCTATTGCAACAAGATTACCAAAGGTCCTTCTTCCCTGAGACTGGCCTTGTGGAGAAAATGCGTCAGTGGTTGTAAGGGGCAACCCCTTCGCTCGCCTCTCGCCATCTGCTGGCAGACCCACTATGTATCTGAAGGTTCACCTCTGCATGTATACTTGAGCTACATTACTCACTCATTTGCACAATCACACATTAAGTGTCCTGCACACGACATCTAAATAGGGTTATCTGGATGTTGTCCTCTTTAACTGGCTGACAGCCACCCCCCTGGTTTCCTGTTACTCACCATGCTGCCCATATTTGGTATGTCTCGAAATCGGTCCAGGGTTTGAAATTTCTGATTCAGTTCCTGGAACAGCTCCATGTGTCTTTTCCTGGTGTGCATGACTTTCTGCAATGGCAAGGGTTTTTTCTTTGGTATTGACAGCCAATAATGGAAATGCATCTCCACCCCCTCCAACTCTGATCAATTTGTTAGTGTCATGGTAGTTTACTTATAGGCCAGGTTTGAAACAAATCTACTTGTGTCTGCATATATGCAAGTGGCTGCCAGAATAAAGGAAACACCAATATAATTAAAGTTAGGGTTATAGGACACGTAAAGCCTAAACATAATTCTTCAGTGATGAATTGCCTCATTTAGAGTTTTCTTGGACTAAGGGAAATCAAACCTTGGCACAAATCTTCCACTCTAAATGGTCGGTGCCCATCTAAGCTAAAGCAAATGCACCCCAGGCCAAAATAGCTGCCAAAGGCCTCATGTTTCCTTTATTTTGACAGAGTGTACAATATATATGCAGTAAAGCCTAATTTAACAATGCAAAGGAAATGCTAAAACCTGCCAAAGGGGGTTCGAATATGTGTTTGCAAGCCAATATAATCATTGTTGAAACCAGTGGTAAAATCAGATATGAAATGTGCAAATGACTTTAAAAGCATACATTTTGAAAATCAACATATAGCTAATGGATGTAGGAGATGGAGGAGGACAAAATGTAGATGAGAACTGTTGCCCTGTTTGTCAGTTGACAGCCTTGCTTTTACCTTAACTACACAGCATGTCAATAAATCTTGTTGAGTGAAGGCTGTGTAACTTCAATAAGCTTAAGAGGCACGACAAGTACTAGTAAATCAAATGACAAACACAACTGCAAAAATGGCCTTTCTCTGCATAAAAAAACGAAATGCATGTATTACTGAAAGAAACATTCTTTTTACGTACCTCAAAGTCCAGATCCGAATACCGTGACTTTCTTCTCTGTAAAAATAAAACATGAAGGTTTTAAGTTATTAAGCTGTCAGTTTAAGAGGATATGTACATTAATGTATGGCATATTTAAGGGTGTGTGCTACAGTGTTTATTGCAGCTCCCTCTGTGTTTCATTAATGTGAGCATATGTACCTCTAGAGAGCTCATAGATATTGTAGACCCTGTCTCACTCCTAGAAAGCCCCGCACTTTCCTCCATCTCAGCGAGGAAGTTCTTAACAGCGGTGCGAGGTTCAAAGGGCAGGTTTTGCATCTGCTCCGGAGCGCTAGGATACTGCTGCTCCAGGTTCACATTCATGTGGTCCATGCCTGACGGACTGATATTGAAGTCAGGGCTCATCTTGTAATGCATTAGCCTCTCATGTGGCAGCGTATCCATAGTGATGTTCATCTTGGTGTCCTCTTTCAGGAGGGTGGGCACGTTACCCGACCCTGACACTGCTGCAGAGGCACGAGGCATGACTATGTAGTCTGTCTCCATCATCTGGCCCTGTGCCGAATGGCCCTCCATGTCATGACCCATGTCTTGGTCGCTCTGGCGCATGGCGTCGTCGGTGCACAGGTAAACAGTGCGGCGCATGTCGGCGCTGTCAGCCATGCACTGCTCTTTCAGCTCACCCACTCCCATCGGCATGTGCAAAGCTGAAGGCTGCTGGATAATCACTTTGGAGATGATGTTGCCTGGCAACGTGGAGTAGTTGAGGCCCTCGGGGGCCTTCTCATCTTCCTCATCATTGAGGGAAATGCGGGAGAGGGTGCCTGTTATGGTGGCGGCGCGACAAGAGCCCATGTCTTTGTGGAGTGCTGCAGGGCAGGGTGATAGAAGGATTAGTTTCTCAGTAATGAAAGTAGTGTCACTTCATCTGAGATTATCTAGCATATGACCAAAAGAACAAGACAATTCAAATCAATATGAAGGGATTCTCAAAGGAATCTGAACTGCAGAGGGGAAACTGTAAATGACAGGATAAAAATAACTGGGAATATGCACTGAGAGTGACGTCACACCTAAATACAAAGGGACACAACAGCAGTGTCTCTTGAGGCTGTTACTGTAAATAAGCTAGTGGGGTTTCATTCTCTCCCTAAATTCCCCTAATGCTATACAGTGTGTGGCATCGCAGGGCTAACTCAGTGATCGCTGATGACCTTGTAATACACCAAATATTCTACCAACAAACATCAGTTATCTATTTAGAAATACCTTCTGGTTATAAGAACACCGTATCCTCCCCAATGAGCATTTTAATCTTTGCCTCATGAATCACTTGGAATTATGTGGTCGGTTTACAAAGCCCTGCAAGGGCATTACAAGAACAACAAACAAGATCGAATACTCCCTTTTCTGTTTGAGGCTAATTTAAAGCTCAGTGTGGACAAGAGGAAAACAGTCTGAGTCTGGTGTTCATACAGGAGAGTTCCTGTGATCAAAGTTTACTCTTGTATTCTGTAGGGTGACACCGCAGAATATTACTTCTGCTACTGACAATAATCCCTGCTTGTAAACAACAAACTTAAACTCTGCAAGCCCACAGAGTAATCTGTCGAGTGCACTTCTCTCTGGCTGCAGATCTACTTTGGTTTAAATCTGGTCATGATTTATAAATGACACCTGTCTGCTCTGCCTTTTTGTAACGGTATGTCCACTTTAGCTTTACAAGACTGCACAGCATGAAGTAACGTAGGTCAGAAGAGCTAGACAGCCCCTTTTTGTCTCTTAACAAGCTGTGTTTCTGAGCGCTCCGAATAATGGTCAGCTTGGCTATTCCCTGCAGATCCATTTAGGTTGTGCTTTTCATTGGTTTGGAAAGGATTGGAGAAAGACAAAACTTTCGGCTTATGCAAGTTGCCACCACTGGTTACATGCAGGGTAACTTGCACAGTCTCTTTCTAACATTTATTCCCATTTGTTTTATTTATTATTTTCATCATGCACATGTCTCCCAGCAGCTTCTGTGGCTCAAAAATACAAAAGAGCCAGACACAGAAATCAGAGAAAACTTTATCTTCCCACTGGTATAAGTCGAGGAAGAAAATCCTCTCAAAATTAGACACACAGCACCTACACACCTAATCTGTGACAGCATCAACATATTAATGAAAAACATAATTACAAAGCACAACTGCCAAAGAATAAGAAAAAAACTACTGCTGTCCTTGTTTATTGCAGTAAAGATGAAAGATAAAGTGAATATCCAACAGCTCTCTTTATAGTGTTTTGTTCTCAGATTAAAGTCAGTGTTGTGGTAACTGTGAAAAAACTCCTGTGGGGACTGTTGGTTGTTATATAACCTGAGCTATTTTTTACTGTCTAACCTCGTTTCGGGTTTTTTAACATGCAAGGAAGGAGGAATTCTGCTAATAAGAGTCCATCTGTTCTTTACCTGATCGGCAGGCGATGTCCACATCTTTCTCAAAGTCCGTCTGTAGAAGAGGAAAGTCAAATGTTCAGCATTGCTAAAAATATCAAGCCTTTTATACAGTATACATTTAAAAAAGCAACTCATCTGCAATACCCAGCTGCAAAATCAGGATTAATGTATTTCCAAGTGCTTGAGTAAAAAGATAAGAAGCAATTTCTTTCCCTGCTTCATCCCAACAATGTAACAACAAAACATTTGGGGGGGGGGATGCTGCTGCTGCTGCTGCTGCAGCTGGGAAGAATTTTGTGCTCACTGTTAATGACTGTATTGAACCAGGGGGCCCTGACACCATTCTGCTATCGTGAAAACTATTTCACTCTGAGGGGTATTAGAATACTAATGGCAGATCATTGCTATGATGTGCCAGTGGCGTCGTCGCCGTGCTAGATGAAGAGACTGGTGTCCCATTTCAAAGGTCAGGCAGGGAACAGTCCTCCATTACCCAGTGAGAGGAAATGAGAGGGATGCATGGCAAATATGGACAGTGAGTTCAATCAAACAGAAATAAAGGACTGGGCTTAGGGACTAAGAAAACCAAAGGGAACTAATACCATTTATCAGAGGGCCAAGTGTCTACCCTGCATGTTATTATAGCTTCACAAAAGCGTTTTGTGGAAAATTATAAACCTATGGGAAACAATGCCTCATGGTTTAGAGGCCATATGAATTAAAAAAATAATTTTAAAAAATGCATGATGCGCACAAGTTAAAGCGTAGAAGCTAAATTAAGGTTAGTGGAGAACAAGGGGGTGTGCATACATATTATAAATAGCCAGGGTACATTGGGTCTGTTTAAATTACAGAGGATCTAATGGGTGCAGATAACAGGGGGTAACTGCGCCTACCATTATCTGAGCATGCCCATTAGGGAAGGTTCCTGTTGCATCACCACTGATTGGATCTTGGCAGTTTCTGAGCCGACATCTGAATGCATCTTGGACCTGAGTAAGAGGGGATCAGTTCATTATCATGACAACAGTGTTGCATATTAATCACTGACATGTAATGGTTGCTTTTGCTGTTCGGTCTTGTCAGGTTTTAAAAATGTATTTTCTTTAAATGTAGAAGAAAATGTTTAGTGTTTTCAAATCAAATCATCTGCAGCTAATCTGCTCAATTTTTAATAAAAACACAGATGCACAGTTCATATTCCCAAGTCACTAACAGCGATCACAGGTGAAAAGAAGGAGGCATTTAAATCATCCTCTACCTCTCGCCGTAGGACACAGTGCACCATCACAATGACAAAACCCTGCAGTGAGTCAAAGACAGCAAAGAGGATCTGAAAGAGGATGGAGCGCTTGTCTGTCATGGCGAGCACTGCAGACATCCAGGTCAAAGCCAGCAGAGGTAGGACGACACAGGAACTCCACAGGGACGCCCTGAGTGAACAGAGGAAGGGTCGTGTAGAGAAAAATAAAGACAAGCAAGCTGGTGCAGATAAACATGATAAAGTTTGGGAATAAAATCTGTTTACTGCAGCAACAGCATTAAAAATGTACCCCTGTTCTGTGATTCTATGTACTGTGAATGTAAATTAAATTTGCATTGCAGTGGTTTGCAAGGTGGTCAGAATTGTATAGGTGGACACGGCGTACATACAGAGCCTCCCCGTAGCATCGCCTTATTGATTCACAGACACTGACAGGCACTTACATTGCATTGCTAGCTGTAGTTGCTGATAAAGCAGTTGTTGATACAACACCACATTTGGCACACTTGAGAGTTAATCCTGTATGCGGCTCACTCATCTGTCTGTGGGATATAGAGACAACATCATGACAAACAATGCAAACAGCCACTAACCCGACTTGAAAATTTTCCCCCGTCATATTAGCAACAGCACAGGCAGCCAATGTGTGGGCGTTTTTTTTTAAATGATTTTCATCTTGGACTGATTCTGCCAAAGAAATACGAAGTCATGTCGCTCCCGAGAGAGATCTGACCTCTTTATGTTTATGCCTCTAATTTCTTTGGAGAAGAAGGAGGAGGTTTCCAACATGTATGAATTAAATCAAAGCGTATGTATATTTTTGCAAGAGTAGAAAAGTTTGGAAGAAAAGAAGCGGTACTAACAAGGATGTGCTGTCATACCCTGCTCGATGCTTCAGCTTCTTGTCCAGGATGCCATCTCTGGACACTAGCTTATTAAATACCAAGATACCGATCACCATGTTGACCTGTCGATAGAAAGGGAACAGGGGTGTTTGCTTTTAATAAATCAACTGCAACAAGATTATTCCACAGCCAATGTTAAATGTAGTGTTTAATTTCCCAGCTGGGCAGTCTCCATAGGTAGCAGAAGATTGATGTCGTTATACTAGCCGTTTTTTTCTCTTGATTTTCACGATGAGCTTTGACCTCTAGCTTCTATTGTTTGCTCTTTCTCTCTCTTTCTCTCTCCATTTCAGCCATGGATGAGGCATGCCCTACACACTCAGCCCAGCACAACAGCCTGAGGAGAAGATCCGCCTGACAAGAAGCACTTGTCATCTCAAAGGTACCTTCTCCTATTATTAGCAGGAAGCTGAAGGTGCTTTACAGTAGCTGGGTAGAAAATTCTTTCGAAAAATATTAGGCTAAATCCCTGTATCTGAGTTAAAGATCTCATTAAGTTTTCATGCAAATACATTTGGGAAAGTTTTTTACTCAGCAAGCTGAGACATGTGATTATGATGTTACAATATCAATACAGTGATAACAGCAGCACAGTGCGATGTCCTGTCTCACTGCAGATGGCTGCTTCTGCCATTTTTTTTTTTTTTGCATAGACTAGCTTGTGGTCCTCTGAGGTCTATTGGAAATTAAACCACAGAAAAGCAAGTCTTTGTGTCACTGATGCTCAAACTAAGACGTACAGTCACTTTAAAATTAAAAAAAAAACATATATAATCATTTTCTTTCAAATCCCACCACAGAATAGAAGGCTGACAATGAAAAATATCATTATGTATCCATCCTCTGTCCCTCTGACACAGACTTAGCGATTTGCATAATCACATTCTCTGTGTAATTTTCTCTGTACAACTATGTAAATACAAGATGATTAAAATACCCCAGTATATTAGATTTTGGACAAATCCAATGCATAAATACTTAATAACCTCAAAGCTACATGGAGGACCATTATGGTAAATGAAAGGGAATTACTTGAGCACATTGCCTGATGGGATGCTCATTACTTTGACTTTGAAACCAGAGTGTGTTCCTTCTGATAGACATTTTCATAGCATAATTTTGTCGAGTTTCAACACAGCATGATTGTACCACATTCATACCATACTATCATCAAACGATGTTAAATTGTGTTAACTTCTTGTTTTTTTTTATCTGCAGTGAAATATACATTACTTGAACAGGATAAAATTGCAAATTACATATCACACAGAAAGATCAGTACTTGCTGAAGACATTTTTATTCCTGAAGTGCTGGCTGATTTGAGCTTTTTCCCCCTTTTTTAAAAAAAAAAAATCACTCATATTCTTAGCATATGAAAGCAAAAACTGGACACTGATGACTGAGACATACCAGAACAACAGCAGCTGCGGGTCCAACAAAGGCATACAGGAGCCCACCCTCCAAAGAGAGCCAACAGCTGCAGGGAAAAGCAAGAAAAACAGTTAACTCCCACTAAGGCATTAACATCCAAGTTAATGGTGCACACTAGCATACAATTGTATTTTCCTCAATTGTCAGGGGAGAAGTGCCATATGCTGTAACTCCATATCCAAAGTTTCACAGGGTAATAAAATGCTAAAGAGATTTTAAGCAGTGTTTATGCGTTTGGTATCCAGCAGGGATACAACTCACATGAAATTGGGTTCTTGCTGTGCTATTTTGAAATTTGATTGGGTTCATGGGACTTTGTTTATGGTACTATTTAAGATAAGTAAGCCACTGCAGAAGTACTTAATCATTACTCCTAAGCCTTACCATGAACCTACTGTGTGTGTGTGTGTGTGTGTGTGTGTGTGTGTGTGTGTGTGTGTGTATACTGAAAAGTGAATATATATTATAAAAAAGAAGGGAAAAAAAACTTACTATGAGGTTGTCCCATAGCCCTTTGTTTTGGTGAATCCCATTGAAACAGCAACAACTAAAGCTGGTAATCCTTCAAAAGAGAAAACAATCAATAATTTTTCAAGCAGTTCTAGTTGCCTGTCAGAGCTGAGAGCATAAACCCACTTCAATGCAGAAAAAGCCAGCCACTGTGCCTTCCACTCATTAAACAAAGTGGGACTAGATTGATTCCATTAGAAGTCTCCACATGAGACCATACAGACATCTGAGGGTAGATGATCAACTATATGCATTTCAATAATTCCATCAACATATTGTACAATATTCCATTAAGTGGCAGAGGAGAACACACTGTACAAAGCTTTGACAAAATGGCAGCGGTGCATCGAGTCCAGAAAGCCACATAGTGAAATTTCATCACTGCACTGTGAGAAATTTCACCACCTTCCACACCTTTTATGAGAAGGGTTTTGCTGTATGGCTCCTCATTATAGATTGGTGTAATTGATTCCATCCTTACTACTGTGTGCTCGGAATATTAACGCTTTTCCTCTCAGAGCCGCGCAGGCAGGTGCTATTGATGTAATCAGTTTCCTGGAGGCACGAGGCGAAGACCCTGTGGCCATCCAGTGCCTCTCTGCAGTGCTGAAGAGGTAAAGAGTGCCGAGTGTACACAAGCATGTCATAAATCACAGTGCAGGCAACAGCCTGGTGGAGACGCCGCACTTCAAACAGACTGAATTAAGAGACAACAGGTACTGTGTGCTGTGTGTCGTTTATAGATCAGTTTTGGAAATGTTGCCGTCTTCTGCTGAATACAGATCATAATCTGCAGAGCATTCAAGAATTACATTTTTCAGCCATTTGGTGTAAGACTCATACCACATTTTGCAGTGTAATGCATGTTTAATGCCTTACAACAACACACTGTCATATTTATTATTAAATTGTCTATTATGGCATTTTTTTCTAAAATCTATGTGATTGTAGAACAGCCTTTGTCCATTTTTTTTTTTTGCAGCAAGCAGTGGCACTGCAATGACTAAGAGAGCCTTGTTTGTTGCTAGGTAACAAGAAGAATGAGTGTGGGCTCTTTCATAATCAAATTGATTTTTTTTTAAAGGAGAGATTTCTAGTAGTCTGTAAGAAAGAACTGTTTGGACAAGGATTCATACTGACATTTATCAAATGAAGAAAAATCTTAAAAAATTTTGATACAGATATTTTGCCTGTCTGTGTTTATTGACAGATGCATGTATACACTCATATTTGCCACTGAATTATGAGTTTTATGATTTAAATCTGTCACAATACAGATAGCAAATGCCTCATGCTGGTGCTGTTTCCTCTATTTCTTTGGTAATACATGAATATTTTGCAGGTAAAGGTTGCAAATGATTGAACATTACACTCTGCTATATATTCAATCCTACTGCTCTTACTGAAATCAGTTTGGCTATATACATTTAATGCATTTTAGCATTGCAAATATTCCATCCTGCTCTACTGTATGTCTTAGATAGAATGTATCCTGCTGCAGTGTAAATGTGTGGCTCACACCTTCTATCAGACATAAGGTCATTGCAACCTGCTATTGGAGAGCAGCACCAGTCTGTCTCCCCCTCCAACTGATCAAGGTCGGTCCATTTACCGAGCCCTCAGAGAGCCTGACTGGAGCACAAAAGCATCACAACAAAGAGGCTGACAGGATGAAGATCTAGCTGCCCCACAGAGAGGATGAGAATGGCAAACGGAAGAGACATACAGTTACTTGGAAAGACGCCTCAGCTCCCAACGCATTGTGAGGAAATGGCAGCTGCAAAGTATGATGGGAGATAATGGAAAGGTTTAGCGAAACATGCCGCTCACTTACCCCAGCCCAGACACAGAAAGCGCTTGCGGATGAGCCTGGTCCGAACCTTTCCCGTCACTGCCATGTACGACTGCCAGGCCTCGGTGAGGACCCAGCAGAAGGATGCCAGGAAGAAGAAATGCAGAAAGGCCGTTGTCATGATGCAGACGCCCTGTTGATGCAAGAAGAGAATTAACTGTTCAACTGAGTTCAAACTGAGCTGCACGTTTACAGATATGAATCTTAATAGAAAAGCTTTAAAACAGCTAATATATACAAAACTGTGCTGTGTTAAACCAAAAAATAAAAAGACTATCAAATTCCACAAGTGCAGATTCCTGTAAAGCAAGAGGCCCCCTGCAGGTACACATCAATTATATTGATATTCCTTCATTTCCTTGAACCATTCTTGCGGGACCAACACCATTTGCCTGTCTAGACTATTCGCTGATGTACCATCCTGTGCAGTGAATGAAACAAAGCATCAGTTTGAGCTGCACCAACAGAGGTGGCAATAGTAGTTAAGATCAGAGCCAGGCTAGCTGACACAAAAAGCCATGGCGTAGCATTCCTCTGCACTAACCCTCATTAGTATGCTGGGGATCCCACCTGGAGGCATGTGAGCCAAGGTCAACTGTTTTACACAGACAGAAGGGGGGGAAGAAAAAAACCCACAACACTGCTTAAACGATACAGAATGCATGTGTCTGAGGCAGCAGATTGCGATGAGGCTTGACAACATAGTGGCACTTTTCAGCTTCATTAGCTTGTCCATCTTTGTTCCACGAAGGGGCATCTCCAAATGGGATTGTTTAGAAAAGGATTAGAAATAAAGAAGTACCCTTAAGAATCTCATCGTCGCACGTTGACATTTGTGAGTGAGAAGAGATTAGGCTTCTTTTTTTTTAAGCCCATTCAGATTGTTTGCAGTGCGAAGCTGTGGTAATCTGAGTAATACTGTACAAAGAGGGAAAGATTGAAGTGTATCATCTCATCCCAGGGCATCCACACCATACTGTGAGATCTCCCATACACTTTACATTTCCCACTGTGAAAGCCGCACTAAATCCATCCATCCCCTGTAGTGTTCATGGGGTTCACACGAGACAATAATCCTGCCTTACTTCATTCCCGGGAAGTGGGAAATTCTCTTTAACTGCACCCATGAGGGATATTAATTACATAAATGTAGACTCAGGCGGAAAGCATTTGGTAAAATTCATGTAGGAGGCATTCAGGTGCGGTATGTGTCTCATATTCACAGTTTCTTTGATGCTCAGATGTAATATGCAGGTTTTTTTGTTTCAAAATGCACAACTTCAATGTAAAACAAGTAGCATGATGAATATAATCACCTTGCTTCAGTTGATACGATGAATTAAACAGACACTATATTTTAACTTTATAGTGCAAACTGGTAGCAGCATAATAAAACAAACAATGTCAGATTTACAGTGTGTTCTAATTACATTTTAATTGCACACCACTTCCACATCAGTCGTCGAGGATTTTGCCAGGTTAGTTCAATTTTGTATTTTATCAGTAGATACCAAATTGAAAATAAAGAGAACACCACTGCAGCTTTAAACATTCATCATGTTTTAGGCAAATAGTCCATTATGTCATTATATTACACATTAATGATGCTTATAAAAATGCTGTTTGGTATTTAAGCACAACAAACGATCCAGTTTTGCTTTTTTGGGACTTTGGCTTAAGACACTTCAGAGCTGCTAATGCTGCAGATGGAAGTATCAAAGCAACACAAATAAATCAGAGCACATGACGCTCCCATGACGCATTGCCACCTGCTCATGTGGCAATTACAGGTGCATACAGATGCTTTTTGCAGAAATCACAAACATTCTGTGCTGTCAATCTTTGTTTAATAAGCTATGAATAAGAAATAGCACTTGTGTGTGCATACTACCTACTATTGAAATACTTGTGCCTTTCGATACGGATTTATGCATTCAGTAGCTTGTATGTTATACCATGGTGCTATATGCATGACCAGTCAATAGGGAAAATCATACATGAAAGTGAAAACAGCAATTTCACATGCTGACTTAGAAGTAGAGACAAAAGAAGAAGGAGGAGGAGGGGTGGACTTTGTGGGTCTGTCGTATACAGTAGCTATAGTGCTTGCAGACAAACACCCAAAGCTAATTCTGGTGTTGCTGTTGCTCATGTGCTGTCCAAGGTGCTGAAAATAGAGTCTGCCTTGTTTCCTGGAAACAGGTCATACAAAAACGCTATGTTTCACGGATCACTCGGAAGCCTATACCATCCAGCCTCATTAGCCCTACCAAAATAAGAAATGTTCATTGGAAAATAGAGGGAAGATACGTCGTGAGCGTATGATGATGGCACAGATTGGAAGCGGGCGGTAATACAAAAACGAGGTTGAAACCTAGAGTTCACATTGCCCTTTAGAAAGGCAAATGCCGAGAGATGTTGAGCACACAGTGTCAGTATCCATGGAAACAGAGGAACTGAGGAAGGGACCACATTAAAACATCGCAGAGCTGATCGACATGGAGGTAGGGGTAGGTGGTGACGGAGTGTACTTCAAACCACTCCAGTAATGGCAGTTTAAGATGAGGACCGGAAATTTGAAGAATTTCTTGCTGTGGCTCGACCGAACTCTGACTAAAAGGTTTTGGGCTGAATCTTGATACTCTCTCGACTATTAGGGACAGAAAGCTAAATTGCCATGTGCTGAGAAAGAGCAGTGACATATTATTGGAGTGAAATGTGAAAAGGGGATTTCAGTTTTGCGTACAGTATGGCTGAGAACGCCCTCCTCGTAAGTGGATTAAAAAAATAATGTTGGTGATTAAACTATTTTCCTCAGAGCATCAGGCACTTTCACTTACCAATCATTATTCATTATGTACATCATTTACAGATTCATCACTTAGTTCTATAAAATACAGCCAACAGTGTAATGCTCAACATATTGTTACTCATTTCATTAAGCACTAAAAGAGATTTAGGAATTAGTTTGCTTGGAAGAAGTGCATCAGTGGCACCATATCTACGGTACAATCCTGCAGAGACCTGCAATACTGTTTCAAATGTTCCAGATAAATCTCAACCAGACCATATAACATTACTTTCATCTTCCCAACCATTCTGGATCAATGTGGGAGGAGGAGGCTGGTTGTTATTTTGACTGAAGCACCCTCCTTCTGAATCAAGCAACAAGTGCCCCAGTGCTTTATGCAGTAGGTGCTTGGGTGGAGGACATTAAAAACCCCCAAACAACAGAGTGCTAGTGGTGGTGGTGGTGGTGGTGGTGGCGGCGGCAAAGTGTTGTTGAACTGCAGAAAAAAAACGCTGAACAAAAATGTACTGACTTCCCCACTACTGTCAGAAAATGGCTACTTCTGTGGATGTATCTCACACAAAGCTGCAGCGATTTCTGCTCGCTTTATCTCAATATGTAACAATCCAAAGGCTCTAAACAATGCAAACACAAGCAGAAGATTCCCGCTGCTGTAAAGCTGCCGCCACGTCTGTCGGAATGAACTGTATGTTGATTTTTCCAGTTTTTTTTTTTTCTTTTTCGATTCTATACAACATTAATTTAACTGCAAAGCTCAACCTTCAACTGGAAGGAAAAGGATGAATATATTCCCTCTCTCCTGCACCTCATTATAAGAGAGGTCAAGCTTAGTGTACTAAAAATACACTATTCAGTTAATGCATGCGGAACATACAGTGCGTGCATGCTCCTTAATCGGGCCTATTTATATAGAAAACATATGATGTGCAGATGTGGTTTTACCTAATAATGCTGATTTTTAAAAAAAATATTTGAATGTTCAACTTCTTCATAATTGTAAGGATATTCATTTTACCAGCTTACTGTACAGTGGATTTTCTGATGCATACAGTAATGTGCAGCATTCAAAAAAAAGTTCGCAATATTAATCTCCTGACACAGATTTATGCAGATAAGGTGCAGAAAACTTTCCCTCTTTTCTCCTTCCAGTGGACTTCCGATGCCTTGACCCCCCTCCCACCCAATGTATTTTTTTGCTCATTATAATGTTGAACATTTTACAGGAACTTCCTCTCTACCTCCAAGACTCCTGAATCCTGTCTTCCCTGGCAATGCCAACAGCGCTTCTTTGTTGGTGTCCTTTCTATAAGCTGAGATGAACAGCGACATAGGACAAAGGAAAAAGCACAGGCAGGCAAAGGTGACTCACTGACTTCCTGCTCCCAGAGGACACCTCCACAGCAAAGAGATGATTTCTATTAGATGATGAGCAACTCTGAATCCACAAACAGTGGAGCCAATTATATGCACTTCTTACAGGAGATGGAGGAAAAACAAGTGAGGCAGTGTCAGGCAGCATGGCAATTAAACCCACACAGGGACTGTGCTTTCTCCTCTCGCTGGCCTACCACTCAAACACTGGCTTCTACAGTATGTCTGATCAAACACGTGAAAGATTCCTCAAATATTATTACAACAGGACATTCAATAGAGAACAAAGGGACGATAATAGAAAATACATTGTCCTGGAAGTTTTAATGTAGAGCGCTGTGGAGCTTGAATAAATATATCTTGCAGTTGTGAATGATGGAACTTGGCTGGTTTTGTTTCGAGGTGTCAAATTATGTCTGGGTTCTTATTGCTTATGAGGGCTAAATAACAAAAACAACAACATAATTGGTCGTGTGTTTATGCAGCATTGATGTTACTGTACGCAATACTATAAGAATTCATAACTTAAGAACTAATTATACCTAAATTTGCAGAGTTTTCTTCCCCTGGCCTGACAATAAACTATTAGACTTAATAAAAACCTGATATGGCACATATATTGAACAATATTAGCATTTATTTGGGGTTGTATTTCTGGTCACCTGATACATACAATCCAATATTTACTTTGTTTTTAGCTCCACCCACTCCTGCTCCTACATGTTCACCAGCTAGTTGCTAGCTTTGTTTGGCTGTGATGTAGCACTGGGCATGCAGAAGGTATATTCAAGTTTTTGTTGTTGTTGTTTTTTTTGCTTTTACATAATACGACTGTCTGCTACTGCAGAAAACCAACCATGAAAGTAAACCGAAATGGTGAAGTTGGGGACAAGAAATAGCTAAAAGTTGCTGAAATATTCAACAGAACTGAAGGGAACTTTTGAGTCACGTTATCATTCTCTTTGGGTCCCTTTCGCATTACAAAGAGTTATTTAATCCCACTGTTAATTAATAATAAAATACTGATTCATGCAGCTTTAATGTTCCGTATTAATAACAACGCTGCACTACTACTAAAAAAAGTTTGTCAGCACTGTGTATCTGGCATTGTGTGAGTCAGTCAAGGTAGCGCCTTGAGTCAGTCTAGCAGACGCCGAAATGACATCTTCAGTATGTCAGTGGATTTACTGAAAAGCGCGTAATCTCTTTGCAGATTTCATAGACAGATATCCTATTAGAAGCATGCCGAGTGAGTTCTCCATGTTAAGTGGTGGTCCTCATAATCAAGGCAGGAAATGACTGGAACCCTGATTAAATCTGACAAGGCTTCAAATCAGTTCAGCTTTAAAGATGCCCTGAAGCTTTGTGCATTCATAGCCTTGGCTATAACTGTCTGCTAGATATGAAGGGCCAGCAAGGAAACAGATGAACTTATTGTGTGCGGACGTTGTTTTTTTTTTGTTGTTGTTGTTGTTTCACGAGATTAAACTGCTCTGCATAAAATGAGCCAATGCGGTTTCTGGCAAATGGTTACAGTTTGCATATTTTGTCCATATTAAACTCATAGTGTCACCAGGAGTCACATGCTGTAGGTGTCAACATGGGAAAATCAGAAGGAAGCATTCTGACTTATGGAAAGGAAATGGTCCAATATGAGCCCCAACTGCTGGTGGCCCATCTGCTCCCAGAATGCAGTAAGTTATATATATATATATATAAGTAGTATAAGTAGCCATGTTATACAGACCCAGTGAATGCATTTCTAATGACAGAATATGTACATTTTTGCAAGCATTTTGCAACAATTTTGGCTGTGATTTTGCTGCACTGTTGAACTCTTACAAAATCTACAACTGCTGCAATGTGAGAATGTCCAAATAGTAAAACAGTGGCTCATTAATGAGGCGAAAATCTAAAGAGAATAGATTAATGAGGAGAAACAGTGGGGGGATAATGAGATGAGGGAAAGAAAAAAAAATACTCTGTGTCTCTTGCAAAAAGGTAAAGTTACACTGAGAAAATGGTTACACAATAAAATGCCTGTAATCGGACAATGTGTCATTCTGTAGTGCTGCCAAATGACTGAGAAGGGCATCTGTGTGGGCAGCTTGTAAATCCCAACTACTTTTTGCCAAACAATCTTTTACATTAGCCACTTGTTTACTGGCCAGTTACGGAG
Source organism: Dascyllus trimaculatus (assembly GCA_024666655.1). Taxonomy (NCBI): domain Eukaryota; kingdom Metazoa; phylum Chordata; class Actinopteri; family Pomacentridae; genus Dascyllus; species Dascyllus trimaculatus. Next base: position 20,791,961 of record CM045464.1, on the reverse strand, counting down.
CTGGAGAGAGGGAGTGATAGGTTTTACTGGAAGCAGCCCTGTTTTACTCACAGCAGTTGTCCTTTTGAATCCTGCTGTGGCTTGATCTGAAATTCAGATCTCATTGACTCTGACTTCCTATTTCTTTGGGATGTCTTTGAGTCATTTCAGTAGCATACAATGCACATCAAATCCAAGCAGAAGAGCTGAATATCACTAATTTTGCTAGTCAAAGATTGACCTGTGCACCGTGTATGTGCATACTGCCTTCCTTTCTGCTCCTACAATGTTAAATCTCTTCAACTGAGAAACTATTCTGACTTGTTAATGATTGCTCTGCTTCACGTTTGAACCACAGCAATAAAACTAGCTTCAGTATTCATCTCAGGGATGATCTGACAGTCCTTTTTTGTTCCTTCTTTTTAGTTTTCTTTATGGCCTTGCACTTTAAATTGCAATTAAATATCATCACTGTTTCCGTGCCAACAGATTGAGGTTGTCTGAAGTTTACCAGAGGACAATGTAGCACCTGAGCGAATACTAATGGTCCTGAGCCAATTCACTGGTAGATCTACATCTTATGGAGGCATTAGAAACACTTTATATTCCATTTGGATTAAATATGAAAGACTTCTTAGTAAAAGAACCAAAAAAGCAGAAGAGCAATTTGCTTGAAAAGTGGCAATAACCAAACTGTTTTATTCTTTTTTCATACTCTCAAAGACAGAGTCGGCATCTGGTATTCATAAGATGCTATTTTGTAGATTAGACTTCTGAAAGTGAAGAATGAGACTGACTATTGATTCAAATCTCTGCATTTTTTTTCCAAAAAAGACAGAATAAATTTCAGATTGCTCAAACTGATTGCGAACAGGTGAATATGGTGGCGTTTCTACTATTTACCTTATCTTCAAACCCCATGGAGAGGAACCTTATGATGAAGTGCACAATACACCTGTTAGAATACATTTTCACACATTGCAAACGGAAAACCTAAACATCTGAAAGTAACACTCACAATGGCCAGTACGAAAAGAAAGAGCACTGAGCTGTGTTGCCTAACCAAGGCCACGTTAAAGCATCACTTGGATCTCTCAAAATGTACCATTATCCTGAATAAAATTCAACAACCGGTGTGACACTTTGCAAAGTGTGCCTAGTAAATCCTTAAATGACACTTACTACATTGTGGGTCTGTGTTTGTCCGACAAGGATCAGTATGTTGGAGCAGATTATAGATAAGCAGAAGTTGAGCAGGATGATGGATCGTTCAGAGCGGATATATCTGAAGAAAACAGACAGAAGCAGCCATATCAGTGTGTTTCTTCAATTTGTGCATTTGTTTGTTCAATGGGAAAGTAGATAATGACACACTATCACATTAAAGATGCTATAAACTAAAATACTCTTGTCAGTATGTGGTTGGAACATATGCCTCTGAAGTGTTGCAATTACCTCCATAGCACGGCGTAGATCACTGACAATGTGATCAAGGCGAGGCAGGACAAACCACAGCCAACTATCAATGTCACAGATGGGAGCCCTGGGTACTCCATGGTCTGTGGAGGAGACAGAGGAAGACAAACCAGTCAGTGGGAGGTTGGATGTGGTTCAGGCAGGACAGTAAATCTTTATTATTGCCCAGAGAGAGAACCGATCAAAACAAACCAATCTGAATAGTCCACGGTGGCTTGCTTAATTTACTGTGAGGTTTGAGGGTATGTGCGTGGGCTTTTTAGACACATGCCCCAAACTTTCCATCCATTATGACTGGAGGTAATATTAGCAAAATCAGTGAAGCAAGGCTCAAGTGCACCAAAATAGTGGTTTTGATTTCTGCTTTTCAAGTCACGTTTGAAGCCATTGGACCAAGCACTTGAGGCTGCCTTTACTGTACACTAATGTGGTTTCAGTGAATCACACCAATAAAAATGGCAACCAAAAAAAAAAAAAAGATGCCAAATGTTGCTGTTGCATGCTTCGGGGCCTTCTCGACAAGAAAGATTCCCTTTTTTTTTTGCTCCATCTGTGTACTAACACAGAGGCCAGAGAGGAAGCATGTCCTCACTGTTAATTACTGTATCTTTCTCAAGGAATTAACACTCCTCTGTTTCCTTTAACAGGAGTCTAATTACAGCACAGGAGCTCTGAACGTGGCTTCATAATCCCACCAGCACACAGTTTGTCAGGTTTGTGATGGAAGACAACAGAAATGATAGCAAACTCTCATCTTTACCTCTTACAGAATGTGCATTTGATTGATGAGGGAGACACACACACACACACACACACACACACAAGCACCAGCATGCACACACCCTCCACAGCAGTTATCTAAATCTATGCACAAACTAGAAGATACCCCCCCCTCCCCACCCCCACCACCCCTCCACTATCTCCCCTTACCGCCGAATTACTATTTAACAGGATTAGCGCAACCAAAAGATTCAATTTCCATTCTCACCAGCAGACACACACACACACACACCGACACTGACACTGACACACACACACACACACAAACAGGCAGCGTTTCTCCTTTACATTAGCCCGTTAAAGAAAAGAAAAAAAACCCCACACTGAATAACAAATCAATAGCACTACTTACTATTTCTCTTGGTTGCCGAGCCAAAATGGCGAAGGTAGACACACGATCACATAAGCATTTCGTATGGGATGCATCTGTGAGCACCGTTTTACATCCTTTTGTGGACCAGGCTCCCCAAGAATCGTTACTGCGAGGAGGAGGCAGAAGGCAATTAGAAGGGGTTTTTTTTTTTTTTTTAAATCCAGCGGTGACACGACTTCACAGGACTTATCGGCATCTCTCCGGCGTTTTCTCTTTTTTTTTTTTTGTTCTCCCCCTCTAATTTATTTGATCACTCGAGCTGTTGCAGATCGTTGCATTATAATAAAGACATTTTTTTTTTAAAAGAGAGAGAAAGAATGGCGAACAGACAAATCGACACGGCTCTTGTGTGGCTACAAGCAGCGTTTCAGCTGGAGCAGATAGAGAGGCAGAGACACGGAGGAGGGGGAGGACGCACGGAGCTGTCCAAGCAGACCGGTGCTGATTGATTCGCTATACGCAGATAAATACCAAAACTAGCCTGCTGGTACCCAAAGCACCGCTGTTACCTCTCATAATGCTCGCGATTAAAAGCGTTTTTTTTTAAAACATTTACCTGCATGTCCCTCTGCGTGATTTCTATCCCTCTAGATATTTTCCGACTGTATCCAAATTTTTCCTTCTTCTCCTCTCCCTGCCTTTTTTTTCCTTTTTTAAAAATTTCCTCTCTCCTTTTTCGGTTGATTTTTTTCCCCTCCTCTTTCTTTAATTAGCAGTTTTTTTTTTTTGAATGTTTCCTTAGGGGGGGGATTTTTACCCTGGAAACGGTGGACAGCATCAGATTGATACTCTGTTCCTCTCTGCTGGCGTGAGGGGGGGTGGGGGGTGATACAATGGAGGAAGAGAAAAAAATATATATATATATGAAACGCACGCCGTCGCAGGATCTGCTCATTCGCGTCTGACAACATGACGGGGACTAAAATGATGCTTTCTGGATTATTCCTGAAACCCCCCTTTTTTTTTACACGAAAGTTGCCGCTCCTCCGTGCGAAGCGGTCGACAATAAAAAAACACTGCAGAACTAATATCACCCCGCGGAGGCAGCGCGAATGGTTGCAGCCAGTCCCTGCTTCACACCACTAGTAGGTGAAAGGAAAAGGAGCGTCTCTCTTCCGTTTATCGTTCGCTCCCCCCGACCCATTTTTAAAAAAATTATTATTTAAACCATCATCCCTGATGAAGCATCCCATTTGGAAACTTGCTTTACGCACGGACTGTGGTGCGTCTTTTTTTTTTTTGCTGCAGCACCCCCCCCCCCGGATTAAGATTCGAGTCACAAGCGCACAAACACCTGTTGTCCTGCAAGACACCTGGCTGTCTTTTCACTCTTCATTTCATGACAACAAAAAAAGAGGGGGCCCAAAACAAGATGCATACCGCTGATTTAGGGACAATGTCGAAGCATACTGGGTGCTGATTTGTGCGAGCAGGAGTGCCTGCTGTGGGAGGCAATCCTGCTTTGTCATTTGATCAATATGGCAGCGATATTTATTATTCCTGGAAGGGACCTTGGAGCCAGTTGCAAATTTCCAACCAGGGCCGAGACCAGTACTCTGGGCTGTCTGCAATAAAACGATAAATGGACCTTCACCATATTTACCCCCACCCTTCACCCTCATTGCTTCTCTTCTTAACTGGGTTGTGACTGTTTTTTGTAAACAACTGGTGCATGTTTTTGTTTACCTCAGTATGAGAGGCCTATAGTGTTCCGTTTAGTGCAGTCATTGAGGTGGCTTAAAGAATTCTTAAATGAAAATGGATTCCTAAGCCAAACAGCAGCATCAGAAAACTTGAGTGAACTAAGAGCAGTAAAGAACGACTGTGTGAAAAGTGGCCCCGTTCTTTTCTAGCCACTATAAAGTGAGCATATACATCCCATACTCCCTAATGGAGTGGAGCAGATATCTCACAGAGGAGACAGCTGGAGCCATGAACCATGTCTAAGGGAACAGAAGGCTGCGGCATTCTGCTGATTTAAATCTTAAAGATTTCTTTAATGGCTTCTCAAACAGGTTCTCAAAAGCGCAACACCATAAGGGACAATTAAAACTTCCAGGGATGGCTTGGGCCTTATAGGGACGGAACACATGGAAGACATTTGAGTTTCTTTAACCTGAGAGCAAAATAGACACAGAACAACATGCTTAGCAGTCATTTCAGTGCTGAAAAATGCAGCACCTAAGGGTGAAATAAAGACCAACACACCTTAAGAACTTTGGAAAAACTGTAAACACACCCATAACATCCATTTATTCCCTCCACTCATGAACGTGTCCACTCACTACCGAGTTGCTGATGGTAGCCCGAAGCGTTTTAAATTGTTAAAGAGCATGTTGGATGGTGTCTCTTGCAAGCTTCCAGTTTTAAAATTAAGATTAATGTTGGTTTAAGCCAACATGAAAAAGAGTTATCAGTCCTAAATCCTAAAATTGTAACTATACAGAAGGTTCCTCTGTGCATAGTCATACAACATGCGAGGGAAAACAACATTTTAATGAGGCTCGAGCTAAAAACAAACACACATCCTTCAGCAGTAGCGCGGGCCTTTCTGTAGGTGGGAGACGAGCCATGACTAAGTCTCCGGGTGACCAACAAGCATCGCACCCTTCACCCAGCTGCCTACTTGAGATCAAGCTTCGAGTAGGAAGCGACGACGCACTCGAAATCTGATTGTCACATTCAAACACAAACTCGCTCTCCGACGCACACTTTCTAGTGATGTGACAGACAGATAGCATATTTGAAGCCTCTGCCTCTTGATAACTTTGCGATGAATCCACACATTTCCCCCTGGTGAGCACTCAATCTTCAACATGATCTCTTCCTAACTTTCTGACTTGCTAGATGTTTGCTTCCCCTCTTTTGTGCCAGAGGGAGAAGCTGACAGGAGAACATCCCTGACTGGGGATTTATGTGCGCCACGTTTGATGTGTTGTCTGACCTTATCTGGGGCTTGGTGGCCCTAAACTATAAAGTGCCCCCAAGAGAAAGTGTCAGCGCTGATGTTAACCACGCTGAGAGTGACGACGTGACACTTGTCGCATACCCTTCCGCTGGCCACTTTCTACCCGCGTATCGACAACTTTGTATCAAAACTTGCAGGACTTCAAATTTGTGACAGGATTTCTACACATCTAGGTGTCAGGATGCAAGATGAGTGACAGTAGTGACATAAAAAAAAGCTGAGAAAGTCTGAGGCACATTTAGCATTTAAACCTTTGAGTCTTGTTGAAACAGAGCAAAACTCCAATTAAATGTGTGTTTCTTGCTTAGCTTTGACGGATTCAGTTCCTCCAGCAATCTTATTAATAAAACTATACCTTTTCCAAATGTCTACGCGGTGTACTTACTGTATGAGTCAAACAGTGAAGCTATGCACCTTCCTGATTGTCCAGCTAAAGTCAATGGTGCAGCTGTTTCAGGCCAAATGACCAAACTGAGCTGCAGCCTTTTAGCCTGGATCGTTCTTACATGTCAGATGGCATATGAGTATTGCTCCCCATGTATATCTTTAGGCATGCAAAAACCTTTTTTAAATTCCTTGCATGCCCACATTAGATTAGGGATGCGGGGCTGAAAGAGTCTTAGGCTATGCACTTTAGGCAATTTTTATAAAGTCTCGTAAGACTGACACACAATGACAGGCAGAGGAGGGTGGGGGCTATGCTGGGAAATTATTCCATCCATCTTGGATCTCTTGATGACGGGCAATTTATATCAGCCTGTGGGCCGCAGTGCGTGTGTTAACTGAATGAGGAGAGAAGAAAAATGAGTCCATAATATTATGTAGCAGGAAGAACTCTTATTAATTTCGGAGTGGGACAAACCCCACAAAATGAGGGAGACAAGCGAATTTAGATTTGTTAGTGAGGACGTGAATAAGTCTACAGGTGCAAATGAAATGAAGGTGCCATGCTCTTGCACGATAAAGGGATGAAGGCCGATTATGCCTATTAGCACTACAGTTAGTTGGTATTCAGTGCATCCACTACTGTCTGCATTACATTGCATTTATAGTCACAATAGTGGTGCAATATCTTAATAGGTGTTTGAATCTATGTGACTAGTGAGTAAGTGTTGCAAACTGTATGCTATATGGCAGCGACTGAAAGGAAAAGCATACAAGGTTTACAATAAAAGCCGTATAGAAATACATAAAGCCAAACACAATAAAGTCAGAACTGTTCATTGCATAAAGCGCCACTGAATCATCACAGGGGTCATGACACCACTGTGTTCATACTTTATGTCCTTCGGTGTGCACATGTGATTTATCCCCAACCCACATCCTGTGCTCTCTCATACACAAACAACAATACCTCCCGTTGTCAACTAATGCATCGTTACAGTCCTCATCAGGCCATCACGAGTCCTTGCTTGAGCAAAGCTTAGAATTATGGTAAACACTGCTCACATTGTTACTTCTCGTTCCTGACGATGACCTTAGATTATTGCTCCGTCTACACCCCAGCAAAACCAGAAACCGTTTTATTTCATTAGAAATGAACCCAGCGGAAATACAGACTCTCCCATTGTTATCACCTCCCACATCTGCATTGTAGACGGTTTTCATTCAGAAGCAGCCCCCCAAAACAACAAAACTCTTCCCACATGGGTCCCCGGGACTAAATCTTATCAAGTGTGAGACTATGGAGCAAATGTGGCTCTTTGTGAGTCTGTGGTGTGACAACTGCTGATCTCAGATATGGAAACGTCAAAGAAGCTTGACTTCAAAGAAGGAAACCATGAGACAGCCTTTTCAGACTAAAGACTAAAATCAAATAAAACCTAAATGAAAGATAAACGGGAGACGTGGATTTAGAGCTCTAAATACATCTCACCAGCTGTAGGTGGATTTAACTGTTTACAATAGTCGCCTAACATTTTAAGCAGCTCGACACACAACAGATCAAAATGATCACAGTAGAGATACATATAGCATTATTCATTAGAGTGCATCATGGATCAAGTTTCACACTCAGCATATGAACAATAACAATGTTCACTAAGTTTATTAGAAATATGTAATTATCGTTGTATGGAATTTAACAACATGGATAAATCTCCTGATCTGAATGTCACAATGTTAAATGCAAAATGAGGTTAGATGTGATTGCACAAGTGCTACATCCCAGCTATGGCTTCAATACAGGTTATAGAGTAAACGAAAAGACACATTTTTTGGATGGTGGATTCTTCTTTGCAGTTACATATATCAGACATATTTTAATTCAACACTTTCTGGGATGCTTTAGGTTTTTGGATGTCAAATTGGCAAAACAAGCTTGCATTGAACATCAGCAAAGCAAAGCTGGAATATAAGCACGTTAAACTGAGCCCATGGCACTAACATACTTTTCGGCGGTGATAAAGAGGCTTCTTTAAGTGTTCCGTGTGGCCTGTTTGGCTCAAATTCAGGATCTCCAGATGTTGGTAGAACCTGAAGCTGTGGCAGCTGCTTTCACACACAACATGTAAATAATTAATAAGCCTTGATTCCTCAGGATCGGGAGTGTTCCTGGTGCAAACATTGTATGTACTGTATAGCAATCAATAATCTCCTGAGGTAATTCTTTAGTAGAAGCTAAAACACAGATTAAAGGTGTTGTTTGCTTTTGTATGATCAGGTTTTCTGACAAAGTCACTCTAAAGTTGTGTACTTTTAAAATGTGTGGTTGCAGATCTACTGTTATTACAAACTGTTATAAACCCCTCTATTATTTATTTAAATGGCTTTGTATGACCTGCAGCATAAACCATTACTTAAATGACTTGAGTAGAAATTTAAAACATTTATTCCTGTGGTCTAAATCTCAACACAGTTTTCCACTACAGTTATGGGAAATATATCATACATAATTAGTCATAAAGACGGAAATGTAGTTTTATTGAATATTTAATAGCAACAAAAGCATTGCAGAAAATAAATAATGTACTATTGGGTATTGAGGGTGCTTTAAAAAGGAAGAGAAAAGGTTTAACAAGAAGAAAGAGATCTTTAAAGGCAAAAAAGGATAGTAATAAAAGTGGCAGTCGGTAAAACGCTGTGTGTTCCAAAGATATTGTAAAGAACAGTGGAGGTGCTGACTTGCAAATCCTTGTTTAAGGATCTGGAAGCCTTTATTGGTAAAGGTTGTCCTTTCGTGTTTGATGTCGAGTCACCATAAGACTCTGCTGGATAATCTAAAAGGGGATGCTAGAGCATTAAAATGTCAGAAAGACACTCACGTGGCTTTCCATGCACTGATTTACAAGCATTCAGAGGATTTTTAAAAAGCATTTAATTGCAGGGGGATGCCAAAAGGCTAGAACTAGCTTGTAATGTTATTTTGTCATTGTTTTTTTCTTTTTCTGCAAAGTTTAGAGGCAACAGGAAAGAACAAAAGAGCTTCAGTTTATACAAGTGATCACAATATTCAAAATGGGATGAATTATTCTCCATAATTAGTTCAAGAAAGATGAGTTCCAAGCTTAACTAGACTGAAAAGTAATCTGTTGTAAACTCATGCTGGACTCACAGTGACAGTGCAGACAGCATAATATATCTCGTAAGAATCATAATTTTCTTTTTTTCTAAAAGTTAGGAACAAAGTGAGTAGATTGGTGGATTGATTCTCCCCAGACATTTTTTTTTGAAGACAACAGGGACGTTAAGTGATCTAAAACCACCAGGTTGCGTCTCATATGCTTCCCTTGGCACAGTGAAAGGATATAGGTAATTTCAAGCTTGTTTGATAGCAGAACATATTGACATTTGAAAAAGTAATAAAAGCGTATGCATCTGACCTGTTTACACTTAGTGCTGTGGCGCTGCAGACTTGAAGTTTTAAAAAAAAGAAAACATATTGGTTATTGGAGCTCTCTGTGTATTGTGGATATTTTCCACAAGACAGTGTGCTTATTTATATTTATCTTATCCTTTATTTTCTTTGACATTAAGGTCATAGCTAAGCTGGTCAGGTGAATCAGTGCAGGACCGGGATATAAAATCTAATCAAAACATAACAAGTACATTTCATTAAATATAGCCCAGACCTTCAAATGATGTGAAATCCACAACAGTACATCTGACAGGTGAGTAATTTTTGCTTATTTTACTTGCAAAAAGACAAAATAAAAATAGTTTGGTAAGCAATTATCTTGTCAAGACTGATTTCTGCTTTAGCACTTAAAGAGACATAATCATCATCATTGCACAAATTATTATATTCTTCTTCTTAATATTGTAAATAATCATTGGCAGGAAACTCACTCAGATCCTTTGTAAACAACAAACACTCTTTTACTTCAATATTAGAGCTGAAGCTAATTTCAGTCACTTTAAGCTTTTTATTGTTGTTTAGACTAACTAATCCCTGTGCCACGTATAAAAGTTAATAAATAAATCTCAGACAGATTTCAGCACTTACTCATTTTCCAGCAATGCAAATAATCAATCCAAATATCAAGATGCTGTTTACAATTATTTGGATCTTCCAAGTCTCAACAAATGTAAATAGAGCAGCTCGGTATTCACACGTTCTGTATCTGGACCACAGTCCCCCACTTGTGAACAATATTTTCCTTCTGCTAATTGTTACAGCGAGCACTCTCATTTGGTTTGAACCAACATGGCTGACAGATGGTGCATTACCCCCTGAATGAGTCCTGAGAGTGGCTGCTATTGGGTAGTAGGAAGAGCCAAATGTTTGAAACAAAAATGATTATCATACCATTGAGTCGTTTGGTGGGTGCCCTGATTAAAATGACTTGGTGTAGATCCGGGAAAGAAGGAAAATTAAAAAAATAAATAAATGTGGATATTGGTTTGTGAAAGTCAGAGAAAAGAGAATGGAGCAGAGTTGTCCCAGTTGTATCTTTGCTGTTCAAAAATAGACTAGTTGCCCTCAAATGCCTTGATAGAGGGCAGACCATGCACAATTCACAAACTATTTCAAAGACAACAACCTCATGTCAGCTGTTGTCGAAGCTACTTCATACACAGTTGCTGTTAGGTTTCACATAAATAAAGTGAAAGTGAAGTCAAAAATATTTCTAGTGAATGCCCATCTAACTTCACCTATGACATATAAATAAATACACACAAAACATATTATAAAATATGATTATTGCAACATGTCACACAGTAATGTGTATGATTTCTGTTTTAGAAAAACCCATCCAGTTATCCATCTAAACACCAGACTGATCTTCAATTTACATTCTAGTAACTGTTGGTAACAGCAAGCAGTTTATAACAGTATTGGTCCTTGAGTTTTGTTTGAAAGATGTGTATTGACCGCCGGGGTACAAACATGCTGTGAGGAGCTGCTCTGTAAGAAATGCAACAGATGAAGAGAAACTCTTGTGTATGCTCACAGCACACACAAACAAACCATGGCTTCATCACAACATCACTGCCAGACACCAAATGATTTTGTTTCTTCTTCTGTATCATGCTCAGTGCATGCATTTTCCCCCCTATGAGTCCCTTGTGTATTGGCATGAGCTTTTAGCTGGCTTGCCTCCTGCCTGCATTCTCTGACCCTGTTTTTCCTGAAGCCTGTGACCCACCAGTGAGACCAGCTGAGGAGCCCCCTTATATCATAGACCTTTCTTTGGATCTCTCCTTGCCATTTTCAGTGTTTTTTTAATATGGAAGTCCCCAGAAGCAAGTTTTGTCTGCTCCATAGCTCCCAAGGCCACCAGTTTTCTCTGCTCTAAGTGGCTAGATGGAATCATGATGACATTTACTACAACAGAATCCCACCAACACTGACTGACAGTGAAAAAATCCAAACTGAATTACCACAGGGCTAAATCAACACATGTGAGAGTCTAAGGAAGTCATTAACTTCAAACAGTATCATTTACAGTATATCTGGTCTTTTCTAAGAGGGCTCCTAAGGTGTTCCTATTATTTTGTCCACTCCTGATAAGGGTTCAGTGCAATTAATGTAATGCAATGTCATTTTCCAGCTCTCTTGTTTGTTTGCTGTGCTATTAGGTTACCTAGAGAGATGTGTTATTCTGATTTCTGAAAATGATGGGAGAGTGCATACTGACAATTTCAGTGTAACAGAAAAGTAATGTGGATTTTCCTAAACGCCATACCATTCAATAGTGTAATTAAAAGCAAATCTAGGGATACTTGCAGCAAAACGTTAAAAAAGTGAAAATGCATGCCCACTTACATCATAGCGCTGTCCCACAGTGCACAGTAGGGGTTCATTGTTCCCTGAAAGGCAAGAAAAGGACAAAATATTTGGTAAATAATGACGATAACTGATCATTATTTTCATCACCAGCGCCGTCATCATTATAAATCAGCTGTATATTTGTCCTTCCATGTAGACCTTTTGAAATTGTGGTTTCATGGATCACATAGAAACCATAAATTGGAGCGTGGACCACACTGTGATAGATACACACACACACTTGCTGACACGCTCAGACATTCACTTTATCTCTAAGATGAATAAAAAGGCCCGGATCATAAAAAGGGATTGTCTTTGTAATTATCTGGACGCGGCGCGCTCTCCTGACACTGGGCGCTTTGCAAATTAATTATCGAGCCAATTAACCACCATTGTGTGACGGCTAATGGGAGGAGATGTGCGCTTTGGTCTTTGTGGGGCATTCAGTCAACAGACAAAAAAGTCTTTCAAAAACAGTGTCAGAAAAGGAACATGAAAACCAATAACCGTGGATTCAAACAGTGTAGCGTATTCACTGTTGATCTGCCGTGTTTGAAAATGTTTGTTGCTGTGATTCAGGATGACAAAATGACTGAAGTGCTTACATTTGCCAGGTGAGCCAGTTCAATCTCCAGATGGGACTCGGTTGCCTTGGGCTCGGGTCTCACAGTCACAGCGATGACCTTGGAGTTCACAACTGTGTGGTTCCTGAGTCAAATAAAGGCATCAAAAAATTAGAATTAGAATTGGAATTGGAATTTAATTTCACTGTTTAATTGTCATTTATGGTCAAAAAGTGTTTTATCAGTGTTGCTGATGTTCAAGCATGTTATCCCCCTGTATATGTTTATACATATTACATTCAGCTTATGGGTGTGATAAGCAGCACATCATGCATCATGCAACATTCCCAGTGCTCAAATCCTTAACCTTAACCCTGAACGCCTCAGGTCTCTTTTTATGCTCCATGAATAAGTATTAATACCTAAGGATTAGGTTTTAAGTGCAGAGTCAGTGAGACTTGCGCTGGTATTAAAACCAGATTCAGTGTTTTAGGGGAGATTTCATACACATATTTAGAATTTAAAGTTCCTCTCTGCCAGCTGAGCTAATAATTTCAAATTCAGAGTGGATGTCCTTCAAATTAATTTTTCAAGTAGTTGAGTATGTTCTCTAGTGCCCCTTGCATTGAATACTAGTCCAAATAGCACACACTCAATAATAGGAGGACTTAAAAAGCTGCCCATTACACACCAAAGCAGCTATAGAGGATGGTTGCCTGTAATGGTGTCGAAAAGATCCAAGCAGAGAAGAAAACAGAAAGTACAAAGCTCGGCTGAAATGAACAAGATGCTTCTTTTTGTATCTTTCGCTCTTAAAATCTGCCATTAGAGTCACGTCTTAGAAAACATCTACAGCTATTGTGTAAAATGTCTAAAATATATATATGTAGGTTTAACATATTTATATGTGTATTTTGAAGCTAAAAGTCCATGAGCACTTTCCACTATAAAAAAAACTGTCATCTACACAAAGAAAAGCAGAGATGAGACTGCAGCAGCCTCTTTTTCCTACAGGCACCATTTGAAAATATTTTTATCTGACTTTCTCATATGGTACGAGTCCGTTTTCTGTACTTATCTTAAAATGGAAATCAATGAACTAAACTGATAGGTTCTTTAGCTCTCCACTCAGACTGCACTGACAGATTTCTGACATTTAGTGGTGGGAAAGTTTTTTTCTTTCTTTTTTTTTCATGAAAGCTTCAAAAGCTTAAAAAATCTGGCAAATGGAAAATGCTCAAGTCTAACAGTCGCCACTTGATCAGCTTATTATCAAGTTGGTTTGGAGAGGGCAGACTCCAGCGTCCCATTATGAGCTCTCGTCTCCACATGTGCTCGCAGGGCTGCTGCTCTACCTGTGACAGCTGGCCTGGCTGGTCCTGGAATGACCGTTCCGTCCTTGGGACACTGGTGCCAGGGACTTGTTGACTAGGGTCTGACACCAGGTGTTTGTTAGGGACATCCCACTGCTTTTCCAGACACTAATGTCACCCTTAATTAACTACATATTCCATGCTACAGTAACTATGTTTCATTAAATAAATTAGAATCAACACAGATCTCTTATTTTGAAAAGATTAGCTCCTTGTTAGCAGCTACCAGTAAGAACTGGTTGAAACTTAATTGTCATGTCTGTAAAGTGGAACATTTCAGCAACACTGGAGCCACAGAGCCGCAGCCTGTTTCTCAGACTTGAGCTACTACTGTGAATAAAAATGGACACCTCTGCAGCTTCCAAAGGATTAAATCTGTCTCATATTTCCTCCTGCCAGCAGACCAGAAAGCACAGACAAGGAGAAATATTGCCCTTACTTTGGTGAAGGTAGCATGAGTCCAAGAGTCTTGTAGAGAACAGTCCCCAGAATGAAGACAGGCGATCCCTCCATATCTAAAAGAGGAAATCAGTTAAGATTACTGTAAGGCTTTTACATCGATGGGCTTCTTTTTTTAGCACCACACAACCTCATTACGCAAGCGTTGTGGGATGTTTTACGTTGCAGCATAGTAAGCTTTCATAATTCAAAGGGAAGTTTTAATTGGGAGTCGCATTTGGCTTGAATAAACCTGCTAAGTTGCAGTGCAAGTTTCTGCTAATAACACTTAGGGGTGGGGGGGAAGGATTTTCTCTTGACAAGGAGTTCTCATTTTCTTACAGCAGACTCTGTTGACTTCAGTAAGAGAAGTGCTAAAGTCTCCTATAAAATCAGCTTCTTACACTGTCCAAATTGGAGAGGCTGGGATCGAGCACGTGGCACAGGTTCCCAATCAATCGCTTGTTTTGTTATCTTTGATATATTCCGGATAAGACTGATTACACCAATTTACCAAATTGTCTGGCTCCGGATTGTGATGTACAGACTGGCAGTGTTTGAAAGGAGGCTGAAAATGCTGACTTGAGGGAAAACTCAGCTACTGAACAAGCACAGGCAAGCAAACTGGCTTTGTTCTACGACTTGTACCGATATTTCTCTTTCCCAAAACAACGGGTGATGTAGCATAAAACAAAACAAAACAAAAAAAGTCTTCAGAAGACTGATGTGTCTGTTTGAAAGTTTTGCGAGGATTCAGACAAAGCAATTCAGCTAAAATCATTCCTGGGATGTCAAGATATTTATTTTCTATTCTTCAGCAGTGGCCACTGGATCCATCATTATGTATTCAGTATGCATTAATCCAGCATTTCTACAACCGTTTCTTCAACAGATTTGAAATAACTTACTGCAGGTTTTATTTCTGAAGTTTGACATACCAATTCTAAGACAAATAAAGTTTGCACATTGAGGCTGTTTGAGTGTCTCTGGCTCCTGAAAAACGATGTATTGGACTACAAGTCACATGGCTCTGTGATATATACGTTCAGTCACGTACCTGCTGACTGGGAAACAAAGAGGCCCTTTGGGATGACCACTTTATCTTCAGAGTTCCTGGCCCAATCAACCATGCCTTTACGACCCTTCATAGGGAAGTTGATGTCAGTCATCACGGATACCGCTGGAAGTCTCTGGATGCTGGCAACTGTGGCATTCATGAAAAAAAAAGTCATAAATTATAAACATACTGTAGAGTATTTATGAGCTTGTCAACCATCTAACGGACAATCACCGTAAATAGAAAATCGTGTTCAACTGCTAAATTTAGTTACTTAGAGGAATAGTTCTGTGCAATAGACCGCAAACATGAGGAAACAGTAAAACTACCGCTGGCTGATTGGGGGGGTGGGGGGAGCTACCAGCACCACAGTAAAGAACATGCTATATGTTGTTGGTTTACACTGTACAAAACCCAAAGTAAAAATGGCAAATTGTGTGGGAGTTTTATCTGCTGGTCTATGTTTGAGTTGAGACAGTGACTTCAGAGAGAGTGTGTGAACCCCAGTACACCACAGTACAGTCCAATATTACATCACTGTGCACAGAGTGTGTTCTGTTACCTGAGTTTACCTGCTACATCTCTGTTTGAACATCGCAAAATAAATATGAGCACAACAGAGCTGAAACTTTTGTGCTTCAGAGACGGCCCACCGACACTTCAGCTTTGCTCTCTGAAATCACAATCTGTAATCCCTAAATAGACAACAAGAGAAGTCCTTTGATTAAAGTTTAAACATGGAATTTGAGCTTGCTATCACTCCCAAATTAAGAGGCCGCTTTTAGTCTGATGCTATTTGTTTATATCTGAAATGTTGGTTAAGTTGAGTACCAGTGTATATTTTCCATTTTCATACACTGAAATAATCTAGTTAAATCAAATTATGCAAATGTTAGGTAATTTATATGTCAAATCAACTGAGCCAGCTGATGCATTCATGTACGCCTTCACCTCAAAGTACAAAATCGAAGCCACAACTGGCACCTGACAACTGGTAGACAGGTAATCTCCTTAATCACTCTTTCCTTTTCTCACCTCCCAGCTGAGGTGCCATAAAAGGCCAGTGCATGAACTGAGGCAATGACAAGGAAAATACCTGGGATCAACCGGAAAGGCCTTAGCATTACAAGGGGAGGATAAAGCCGTATTGTTCTCTACCTGGTATCACATCCAGTCCCAGTCAGGTGGTGCTTCAGCAAGGGGGAATCTGAGGCTAATCCTACCATTGATGCAAAAGCTCTATTGTTCCTTGTGCTGTGCCAATAATACAATTTGAATCCTGGCAAGACTCCTTGTTTGAATGAAATCTGTGACAGTGAAGGTGTGTCTGTGTGTTTGGGATGATCCCGCAGCGGGCATGAAATCACACAGCACCACGAGGCCTGCCATTTGCAAAGAGGCCTGTTCCCAGCACCAGATGTTGGGAGCAGCAGTGGTAAGTACGTGTTTATTTGTGTTTGCGGTTTTAGTCACAGGGCACACTGTGAAACACAACAGGGTGCTTGGAAGACTGTCTTTCAGAGTTCTGGGTAATTCTGCAGGTAAATGGGGCTTTGCAGTCGCCTGATAGGACCAGGCAGCACAAATAAAGCAGTCATTTAGGACAGCGATGCTTCTAAACACCGACTCAGTGCAGTAAGAGTATTCTGTACGGCTCATTTTCATAAGAGGGAATTACAGCATCGCTCATTACGTCTGAATGCGTTCATGAGAGGTTTCAGCATTAAGTAAACTGTTGAAGTCAGACAACACTAACATTTTCCACAGAAAATAAATTAATGAGCATTTGCGCCTATTGTATGTGCATAATTGAAATTAATCACTATTAGTGTCATAATATTCTCTCAGCCATGAAGCACAGCCACACAACGGGCCGCCCGAACGAAAATGACAAAAGTACATGATGTATTCCACCTTCAAAGTGGCATTTAATTTTCTAACATGTCCTAAGCTTCACTTTGTCCTCCAAGTGTTAGCTGGTAAGGACGGGGAATAAGTTGCTAGAGTGGAGAGCCTTTTGCAATCAAGGTTATTTGACTAAAAGTAGGAGGACAGAGGACGATACAGTGGTGACAGCCAGTATTTATCTAGGTGTCAAGAGGCTGCCATAAATTAGTGACGAAATGATGCCGCAATATCTTACTCAGCCAGATGCTCTCCACTTGGCTTCTACCGGTGGATCCACAAAACTTTCCATTCCTTTAATCAAAAGGGGGCCACGTGGCCACCGAGGCTCGGTGGTGTGAGCTGACATTACTGCTACCGGCCTGCGCAGTGACCACGGATGAAACAATTATCCCGAAAAACCTCTTCATCCCTCGTTGTTAGCTGCGTATTATCACGTGTGACACATTGATTCCTTCTCCAAATAACTCGAAGACATAAACAAAAAGCAGTAATTATTTCTGACATTTATAAGAAAATAAAAATAAGACGGGCAAACATGCAGCCAACTCTTGCACAAAGACACTGTCCTTACAAGACCTTTATATTTTTACCACCAGCAGCCAATGAGGTTGTGGTTGATTCTAGCCAGAGGCAACTCATTACTGCTATAACTCCAAATAAGTGCTCAAAAGCCAAATGCTCCCCTCAGCCTTGTGCTGAGATTTTAACACACACACGAAGAAAAAACTGCTTTACAAATCTGCCTGTGTTAGTCTACTATAATAAAAATGATAATGATGTCGTACTGTAGTCTAAAAGTTTGATAGGAAATGGTTTTTGAATTAGCCACTGCAAAACGAATATTCTTTGTATTATGTGCAAACAAATGGTCTCAAATTACGGTGAAAGTCTTTGTTCACTCATATTTTTTTTCAGTTTTCGATTTAAAATGACTTTTTTCATGCTGTAATATTTTGTTAGTGGATATATGAATATAAAGTTGCAGGTTGGCTTCTCTAGTGAACATTATACCCTCATTTATGTCCAAACTACATTTTAACAATCCACTGCATGTAGACATAATATTCACAGCAGACTGCTCATGTCAAGTTTTAAAGGAAATTATCTTTCTATATATAATCAAATGAAACTTCAATATCCTTGAAAACAGTCAGTGGAAAAAAATGTGACTGGCACAAAAAAATAAAAGCACACAACTCAAGTATGTTGATTCAAGCAGGGGCCCTGATTATGCCAGTAAGTGCTTTCTTAGACCGAGACACAGCGTTGAGTTGCACCATTGTTCCATGTTTCTCGAAAAGATTTTCTTTCATATCATGTCCGACAGATGGCTACAGTTTAGTCCACAGTCTCGCAGATATGAATAGAGGTCAGGCAGTGATAGTAGTTGACAATTATAATAAGAGTCAAGTATTTCAGATTCAAGTTTAGCTCTGCAATATACACCGCCATTTAAGGAGTGAATCCGGATAAAACACTTAACTGTCAATTTAGAGTCACTTTCACTGAACAAATTTCATATTGTGTATGAAGCAGGGGTCATGTGTTAATGCTTTTTTGAGCATTACGAGGAGTCAGTGGCAATGGGTTTGGTAGACTACCATTAAGCCAAATTGAAAGAAGTATAAAATAAGAGAAGGGCGCAGAAATAATCTCACATCTGTGAAAGAAGTCATTAATGCTTGGCATTATGAAATGCTTTCAAACCTGATTTCCAAGTCCAAATCCATTAGTTAATTTGACTTTCCCAATGTTTCATAATGGCATTTTGATGGGTGCATTCACTGAACCATGTTTGGTATGCTATTCTGGGGGCTACCTATTCATCATTATGGAAATCATATACCATAAAGAACCACAGTGAGTGAGTGTTTGCCAGAAGTGGGTCAAATGTTAGGCACTGTAACAAATACAAGGCGTAAACCTCACTGCTTGGGAGGAATTGCCTCCCAGCACAGATGTACATGCTCACATTTACTTGCATGAATAAATCAAGACCACAGTTCTATTATTCCATCCCAGTAAGACACCATTTATGGCTGAGTAAGAAATTAAATGCCATAGAGACCTC
The DNA here is from genome assembly GCA_024666655.1 of Dascyllus trimaculatus. Lineage (NCBI taxonomy): Eukaryota > Metazoa > Chordata > Actinopteri > Pomacentridae > Dascyllus > Dascyllus trimaculatus. The sequence goes on along the minus strand of CM045464.1, from coordinate 20,772,764 downwards.
AGATCATCCAAGAGACTGTGCGACAGAAGCTAAAAGAACTCACAGCAACATTAAGGACGAGAGCTATTGCTCAAAGACTCATATCCAGAGACAGTTTTTTCCCCTCTGAAATAAAAGTGGAGTCGTAATCTGGACCAAAATAAGTGTTGCATAAAAGCTCATTACTGCTGCAAAGAATCACATATAATTTCACTTCCAATTTGAAAGCCTTTTAATCAGATACTCCCTTTTTTTCTGTGACTGATAATTTTGCAAGCAACTGACAAACAACTTTTTTTTCAATGTTGCTGCACAACTGCAAAACATGCTTTAGGGTACATTCTGCTAATCAGGCCTTTCTCAAAGAGCTGCAGTATAGTGCAGCATCAGACAGAAATATTTCACCTTTAAATATGCCATAAATATTTTTGTGATTATCGAAAGAAAAACAATCTTTGAAACTATGTGTAGAGAATGTCTATAATTAATTAAAGACTTAGTGGTCAGAAAGCAATACAGTGAATAATAACACAGGAGAAAACACACCGAATCTTTAACTGCAGTGCTTATATATTATATACTATATAATTAAGAGTATTTTAAAACGTACCCATGGAGTTCATTTAGCTTAATGGCCAATATTACGAGTATCCATCGTCATTATTTAGAAGTGACGTGTATATTTTTTCTAGTTAAGAGCATTACTCTGGTGGGGGTTCTCACGCCGCATGCTCTTGATATTGGATTGGGTGTTAAGTGTTTTTATAGGAATTTACCACATTAAGACCACAAGATCAGTTTTAATTAACATTATTGATTTGCAGTAATTTTACTCCCCCACCCTTACCACGCGCCATTTATCCTAAATTAATGATGGTGGGGAAATTGACACAAGGAGTCAGCAGAGCACGGGGATTATGTGTCCATGTCAAGCAGAAAATAAACGGCAAAACGAGGCTCAGTGGCCACGGGGCCTGAAAGAAAAGTGGGCTGATTCTTACCCAAGTTCCCCGTCATCAGATAGGCATTGTGGAAATCCTTCATGCCCAGTCCAACAATGTGGATGAATTCCTCTATGACCTGCATGAGCTCCACTGCTCCCGGGTAGATCTGGACAAGATAAAAAGGCGAGGGGACACTTTCAATTTCAACACCACTCAAATGATTTCACAAATTCTAAACTAGGTATTACTAGAAAGACAGAAGTGTGTGAAATAAAAATAGTGAGCAAAGCATATTGTATAGCTAAATACAGAAGCTTAACTAAATTAAACAGTAAAACATTGCCATGCTAAATTAAAGTTGAATGAGAGAGAAGAAAGAAGGGGAATATATAATAAAAAGGTCACAGATTTAATGATATTTTGACAAATGTAGTTTTCTGTTGTTTGGCAATATATGTCTTTATTTATTTGCATTTTGCACAATTTGATGTAGTTTTCATGCAATTAAAAGTTCTAAAGCTGAAACAATTAATCAACTATGATATTTTTAAAATTGTGAAAGCCTTTGTTCATTTATTTTTGATGTTTTTTTAATATCAATTGATTACTTGCTTAATCAGGAAAATAATGTACACGTCAGCTGAATATAAAAATAGTCATTAGCTGCAGCCCTAAGTGACCGCTCTATGTGACATCAGCATCAGAGCTGTAACCACCGGCTTTGCCAGCACAGTTGCTGGTTGGCTTCTCCTCCCACATGCCCTGCCAAGTCAAGGGTGATCGCCTTGGTTCATGTGCCATTTCATGGACATCAGCACTAAGTGAGAGAACGTAGAGGCAAGAATTCAGGACCAGGGACAGTTCCATGGCTCAACCAGTAACACTGCTGGTCCAGTCAGCTCTTCCCCCCACGAGTCAATAAATCAAAGACACATTAATCCAATGATTGACCTTCAAAAGATTGGACCACTGTCCTGGCTGCCAGTTTCATAGTGATGGCTCAGTTCTAATGAGAGGCTTTGACTGGGATATCTTGAATGCTGGCAGTGCAGTGTCACATTTAAAACAAAATATCAGCTCCACAAAATACAATTTCAATTCAGGTTTGACAACCGTGTCTTGTCCTACAGATATTACTGCAGGAATTCAACAAATGTGGGTTGATGTCAGACAATCAGAACAGTCTTTGAGTGGCATTTAGCAATTAACACCTCACTCCGAGTTGATATTCAACAAACACCTGGGGCAGGTATTTCCCTCCATGGTAACACCTTGTGTTCTTTGTGTTTGCACATGCCTGTACATGTGCTGCTGCTAAGCCAGGCAAGCGGATCAGTGATGCTGAAGTTGAGAGCCTCTGACACAGCAGAGTGAAAGCCATAGTGGGGGAGAAAAGCACATCACGTCGCCCCTTCCGGCATGTCTGACGCAGAGTGCAGTCATGCTCATTCTGCTGGTCTCCATGGCAACCATGAGATGTGAAGGCAGCACAGGGAAATGGCTGCAGTGGAGGTTCTGTAGACAGAGCTCTTCCTTTCCTTGCCATGGTAACAGTGACAGGGGGTGAATATATAGTGATCTGTGCACAAAGCCAACTCTACAGCCAGTAAAACCTCATAGTGAGGTGTTTCATGTGAGCGTTTTGAATGTCCACAGCATGCAGTGTGTGGGTGCAGTGGAAAATGAGCTCAGAACACTCATTAATGCAAGTAAAGCCAGCGAGTGAGAAAAAAAAAAAGTTTAACTGTGAAGTCCAAGCGTCGTCTGGCGAAATCAGACGGCACTGCTTAAGCAATGTCCTCTTGGTGAAGCAAGGAAATTGAAGTAGCTCTCCTTAGACATGCACGTTAATAGCTACAGGAATAATTAACCATGCCACATATCTCTTCTGTCTGTTCAATCACAGAGACAACTTTTGCTATATTTCCTTTGATCTGTCCATTCCTGTCTCTGACTCATTCTTACTGATAAAACTGCTCGTTTGTGTGCTCCTCTCACCAACAACACACCTTTGGGGCTTGCCAAACTAAGGCTGCAGTAAGTAAACACCTAATTACTGCCTGTCCAGACAGCCAGGACTGGCACTCCTAGCAATGTTTGAACTGCCTGTGTTCCTCTACCATGTTAGCTGAAGTCAGGTGTAGAAAAAAAAGAGGTAAAAGAGAGATCTGACTTATTTTAAGGCACCACCTCAGTCATGTGTCAGTGCAGGTGACACCTAATTTAAGTCAATTTACCAGTGAAGGCGGCAACAGAGCAGATGCCCTTTGCAGTCTTGCAGTCATCACAGATGGTATCTCTGTCAGAGTCTGGATGTGTGGGATTTCAGGGTTCAGGTTGTCTTAGACACTAGTGGCAGTTTTGAAAACTAGAGTCGCCACCTCTCAAGCTGAGAGATGTGCCCAAAAGAGGACGTAGCCAGAAGCCAATCTTCAAGAATAAACACAGTGTAGAGAAAGAGTACTGTTTTGTGTCCAAATGTTTGATATACAGTATGTTGCTGCAGTGCTGCAGTGTGTTGTCTCTGTATTTGTAGAGGGTATTGTTTTTTTCCCCTCATATTGCTTCTTTTCATATGATAGAACAACCTTACAGTGTCTAAAAAAAGGCAGACAGGGAATTAGAGTCATAGTTGTGATAGTCCGAGCAATAAAATGTCAAAAGTGTTTGTTTGTAGGGCAAAATTCAACTTAAGTGATGATCAGATCACAATGGTTGCCATGATATGGATGAAACAATGTATGTGCAGGAGGAATGAATCCTGCACTGTTAATAGCTGGACAGTTTCTATGGCAGTGCTGCTGCCACCAAGTGGAGCTCTGAGGAACTAGTTTTCTAAATGAGGCCAGATGTCACACCTGCTAAATGACCTCACAATCACACGCGTATGTATAGCTGTAAATTATCCTGAAACCAGCCCGACTGCTCTTTATTTCTGCTATTTCAATTGTGCAACTCCAGACAAGCTTTGTGTTGAATTCTGAGGCACACAACATCCATGCAGCAGTCTGAATTATTCACTAAGTGCACTGCCACATGCTTACCTTTTGTGCGTCTTCCCATTTCTCCTTATTTTCCTCCTCCAAGAGGTTGCTGATGATCTGAAAGAAGTTCTGTGGAGATGATGAAAGGGAAAAACACGTAACACACCCACACACAAGTATTATAGGCACTGCAGCAAGACGCTTTTATGAAATCATGACATAAATACCATGGGCTCAGAGAGGACTGATGGATAATACACTGACATTTCTGATTGCAGGGAATAATGATGGTCCCTGCAGGGCTAAAGAGGACCAGGAAATTTTGCTATTCGAGCCACGATGATAAACGATAAGAGAAAAGATGAAATTTGGGGTTCGGCACCGCCATAAATACACCTTGAACCTCCCGCAGCTTGAAGCAAACACTTAATGCTGCACGAGATAAGCACAAGCTGCAATCAGGGAGAAAAAAAAAAGATGAAAGGGAATGTTTGAGCAGCTGTGTGGATTGTCTTCTTCAGCAGTGGAGAGCAGGGGCTGCTTGGGGTGCATGCCTGCAGTAGTAATAGGACCCCTGTCTGATCTTTAGCCTTGTTATTTCGTCTGGTCTACAATGTGCCTGAGGGAGTGGCTCTCTCTCTTGACACAGGCTATCTTGTTTTCTACTTGAATGCTTATGCTCCCTCTGGTGGTAATGTGCCCACTTTAACACTGCATTAGCGCAGAGACACACGGAGGGGTTGGGCTGGCTGACTGCTCTCCTGTCTGCCCACACACACTATAGAGCTCTCCTAATAACCAGAGACAGGATGCTTTCCTCATCTCATAGATTTTCTATGGTAGGAAAATGGCTGAATGGGGGCCTAGGCTTCCCATCCATGTCCAGCACATTTGGGTTTTATTCCTGCAGCATATTAGACAGACCATGCGCCCTACACCTAGTGGAAACTGTTGATAAATGTGTATGAAACCAACAGAAAACTCCAGAAAAACAGCATCCCTGACATTTTATAGTCCAAATATCACTGCGCTTTAGAAGTGTATAATTAAGTAACTTGACCATTTTTGGGATTTAATTACCTTCATCCTAACCTGAAGGAGAAGCTGTATGCCAATTAAATCCAATCATAAAAATGTTAAAGCTCTAACAGTGACGTGTGTCGAATATAACTAGTTTTGCTATGCTGGATTTGTTTTGTTTTATACTCACTCCTTAAAACCTGGAAAAATCCTAATATCTTTGTATATTTCCGCATTTAATATACTGAAAGAACTTATTAGTCAGCAGATATTACACTGTGTGTTTTGGGACTTAACTAACTGAACTTTTGCATTCTTGGAACAGAAATGTTTCTGCTTTACAGAATATTGCTCACACTTTGCCAATTTCCTGGTGCTATTACTTAGAGTTCTGTGTGGAAGAGTCACAACAAAACAAGCCTGCCATGGTAACAAATCAAGGTTAGAAGCAACAATTAGATTTATCATTAACATATATATAGTATGCAAAACCCACTTTACTGTTAGCACTGCACAGTAAGTAGCAGTTACTCACTATTCCCATTTACTCACTATAAAAAATAGCATGAGCTAAGCATGTGCAAAGGGAAACACATAGAAACACTATAAAAAACAATGCAAACTAAATGTTACACGTATGCAGGGCAGCACAAAGATCACAATGAGGCTTGAGAAGGGCGTCTTTGAAGATGGCATAAATTGTCTTATTGCTGATGGAGGTGGAGCTTTAGCTATAATCACCATCATCCTATTGACACAAAGAGGATCAAGGCTATAGTCAACCCCGACATGATAAGATGAAACAGCTCAGGATGTGTAGGAGATCTACTACAATAGAGCTATGAGGTATGCTTGTCAGCCATTGTGCTATTTCAGACGTATATTACCGAGCTGGTGCTAAAATGTATCCAGCACTGCTGTTATCCAATTAATTGTTCTGTCAAAAGTGATGCATTCAACAAAACAATGCAGTTGGATATGTACGTTCTTTAGAAAAATCCATGTTTAGGTGCTAAAATAAACTCAGCATCTACTTACTTGCACATCATCTGATGACGGCTCATAGCTGGCCCTCTTGAAGGTCTCAGTCACGTTGCGAAGGATCTCCACTGAAGACAGCAGGTCACCGGCATAGAAGTTCCTCCTCTGGGTGAGATCCAGTAGATTTTTCGTGACCTGGGACATCCCATCCCCCGCCAGCATCCTCTGGCCCTTTGCAAGGTGCCCCTGAACCTCCAAAAACAGGAGAAGACAGAACTTGGGGCATCGGTGTCCTCTGGTGCTGGTTTGCAAGACACACGTTAAGCTACACATTTGGAGTAAATGGAGTGCAAGAAATCAGGAAGAAAGACTCTACTCTCTGAGGCCCGTTATATGACACTTATATCTAAGCCAGGCCGAAATGTATTCTGCCTCGCGGATGTTTTGAAATGAGCCAATACGAATAAAAGAGTTAACTGGAGCAGAAGACACACATTTAGGCAGAAATTGCACAGTGAAATGACATTTCACATCATTGCACAGGGTTTATGTCCATAAATACACGTTCACAGGTGCTGCGCTATATGTGCTATCTCAGCTCTTCTGAATTATTTTATTTTTAACAGTGATGGAGAGTTACCAAAATTACCTATTCTAGTGGAAGCGCTGCTGCGTTTCCAGGCTGAAGGCAAACACACTAAAGCTAAAATTTATTTAAAGTAGCTCAGTAAAATGCACTGAGACTTCAATGAAAAACAGTTTTTCGTGTGATTAAAATGTCTCATCAGACAAGCAATATAAAAAAAGAGAGAGATGAGAGGGTTCACGTAAGGTTCTCCTGCTTCGGAAGAACTGATTCTATTAAACAGAAAACTGTTTTCCCTGAGTTACCTGGTTTTCATTATGGTGCAATGCTTTAGGATTAAATTACAACAGTGTATTGTAATTTATTGCAGCAGATCAGATTTAAAATGAGCACAAGTGACTTCTTGGAATGCTGCAGAAGTGCAACATGATTCTTAATTACAGTATCAACTATATTTGCAGTTTGTTTGTTTTTCAGAGATCTAGTGTAAAAACTAAGACAAATACAGATGAGAACATGCCAGAAAGACTATATCAAACCGTTTAAGGACTCGACAAAAATCATTCATTAAAAAGGAGAAAAATGTCAAAATCTGTATTTTAATTTGCTCCACTATTGAAAGTGGTTAATCTTTGGCTACAGTGTGATGAGAATGAGGGGGTGGGGAAAACACTGGGGAGGTAATTTATGATGCATTGAAAACAGAGGCTGTGAGAGGGAGCTGACTTTGCACCTACTGATTGCTGCAAGTATCTGAATTCATTTGTTATGCATCGAGCATAGCTAGGCTGCTCCCAGAAGGCCATACCGCGGTGATCCAAAGAGCAGCGTCGACTAGTGGTGCCTGTGGAGGGGAAGGAGACAACGACAGATTTGGAGAGGGGAATCAGCGAGGGAGGGATGAGAGGGGGAGATGAGCAGGCGCAGAGAGCGTATAAGGAGGTGGGGGGTTGGGGGTTGGGGGTTGGGGGGGGATTAAGACCAAAAGAGAGGGAAAAGAAAGGCAGATGGAAGTGGAGGGAGTTGAAGGAGGAGGGAAGACAAAAAGAAGAGAGAGAAAAAAATTAATTGTTTTCACGGAAGTCTTATCTTTTCCCTTCTTGTCCATTTCTTCACTCACCATCAAAATTTGATGTCACCCATTAAAGTTTGCATTGGAGCAGAGGCACATTATAGAAAGAGGGAGAGGAAAGGAAAGTGATGCAGTATTTGAACAGAACTGGTTCAATATTGTGGCAAACGACACGGTCCCAGGGCTTTAAGTATATGCACTACAATTTACAGTTGCTTATCCAAACATGCCGCAGCTTGGCTGTGATAGCTGTCAGGCGTTTAAACAGTGATCCTGAAATAGCAGAACATCCGAATATCCACCCACATCGCCATGTACATCCTACATATGGGTCCAACATCACACCTTCCCAGCTGTCGACCTGGTGGAGTGCACTTCACACATCACCCCACCGCTCCAGCACAGGTGCTTGACATCCTGAGGAAAACTCCCACAGTACAAAACATTTCCCCTGGCATCCGTGCTTCACATAAACCCCCTCACTATCTCATGTTCTCTCTCTCCCTCACTCGCCGTCTTTCACAGACTAACACACACAGACAGAGGGAGATCAAAACCACACCCCCCCGACACCCACCTCTTCCACGGCTACCACTTGGCGATATTCACTGAAGCTGTGAACGCACACAAAGCATCGCTATATGCTGGGAGCAGCCATGCAGCACCACGAGACAACCCAGAGGGCAGCAGGAGAGGCCCACTCCTTTACACTGTGCTGAGCATCTGTCTCCCTCAAAACTGGCTTCAGCTGGCCGCTTTAATTTACTTTCACAATCCATACTTGCACTGGAAAGGATGCCGGCAATCAAAAGAATCCTTTTTTTCTCAAGCCTCTTATGCTCAAAAAAGGTGGTACAAAATGTACTCTATGATGACTTGATACCGAGAAATTAGACATTCACTTCAGTGTTTTTGCACTGACATTCCGAAAGGTCATTGTGAACAAGGAAAGGCTGCATGCTTTAAGCAGGAATCGACAAAAAGACACAAAACAGGAAGAAAAGGGTCACACTTAAGGGCTGTTTTAAATTGATAGGCATGAGAGTTGCTCTAATAACAAATGTAAATTTTGTCACTGTGTTGATTTAAAAGGCATTCTGCAGTAAAAAAAAAATATGTTTATTCAGACTATGTTTATTTTTTGGCTTGTTTTTCTATTAATTTTACTTGTATTCTGTTTTATCTTTTATGTGAATTCAGTGATAGTGGAAGACAAAACTTTGCAGAGGAAACAATCACCTGTTTTACGATAAAAGACCCTGATTGCGGTTTATTAACTGTCCAAAACAATGCCTAATACTACACATGCTGTCATTTTCTAATACTAAAAGTCTACTTCTTAGGTGCTCATGTGATGTGGATTATTGAGGTGAGGAGAGGAATGAACAATAGTATAAGAAACCTAACCTAAGTCATTGATTTGGTGAAAGTGTTTTGTTTGTTTTTTTCATATTCTAAGAAATAAATCCTACTTGACAGTTGCTTGGAATTTGATCTCCGATGTCTTTGATCCGTGTTGATGGTGGGATCAAACAGGGTCAGAGACAGAAACCTGAGGCCTTCACTGTGATTCTAGACCAATCTGTCATCTGTCCCCACATCATCAGTGATGTATGTAGAGTAGGCTGAGTATGAAATATAGGTCAGTGGAGATGTGCTTGATCAAAACCAAGGCTGCTCTCCACTGAGGCATTGACCTGTCGCTGTCCGGTTTTACAGCGTTCTCTACTCGGCAGCCTGGAAAGGAGAATTTTTAGTCTAACAATCCTGCCCCAGACAGAAGGCTTAAACAGTGTTTATGGACTGACGAGTCTGAGGTAAGATGTGTCTAAAAACATCCTCTGAGAAGGATTTTTGTGGACTTGAACATCATCCAGCGGTGATAAAACGAGAAAATCCTTTCCTTTATTTATAAAGAAATAAAACATAGAAATCTGCGGCTACCAGAAACATGAAAAGACGGAATATACAAAATAAAAATGACCACCTCCGTTCTCAAGGATGATGAGTAATTTATTTTGCTCGAGACTGCGGGATCATTTTCTCTGCATTAACCTGTGAAGGGTTTGTTTAATAACCTGTGTATTTGGTGCTTTAATTGCTTTTTCAGCTTGAACTTTAAATGATAATTGAGATTTTGGGGGCTCTCATTACACGGGGGCATTAATAAAAGTGCATTAACTTTTAGAAGTAAAATCCCCTGCGCAAATTAACTAGTAACTTCAGGTGTTAATAAGTTAGCAAATGCTGCACGTAAAATTTTAAAGTCAAACTAGAGTTACTGCCTTGCAGTTGCATGTCTTTGCCAGTCTGTGTAGACATGACCCTTTTTATTCTGGATAAAAAATACCACATCATCATTTTATCCTATTAGACAGCTTTGTGAAATTGCTGTCATAATTAAAGCATGAATTCTTTAGTTATGGAAACAGCGTGGCCACAATGACCTTTGACCACAAAATCCTCAAGTTTAAGTACATGTTTGTGCCAAATTTGAAGAAATTTCCTCCAGGCATTTTTGTTTCTTTAATACCTCTGGCCTTGTCTGTCATTAATGGGGAGGCATAAAAAAAGACATGCTATTTAAAGGTATTATGTGTAAAAATGTGAAGCCACTTACATGTGTTAATTAATTGCTTATGTGTGAAAGATTGTAATGTAACTTAAATAGTCAGTCCTCGTCTGACATTGTTGGTTTATTTTAACAGCCTGTAGACTGACTTCTATATTAAGAACTCGGGATGAATCTTCCAATTCAATCTTGGGACTGTGTTTGTTCTCGCTCGCCAGTCTCTAACACAAATTCCCACCTATCTCCTGTCTCCACACTTTGTTTTAGCAGTGTGGCAGTGCTGGAGAGCCAAATATAGTGTATAGCCTCAAATATAGTTTACAGCCAAACTTAAACAATAGTGCAACTTTAGTTTCCTTCATTTATCAACATGATGTCAGACACTGACATTCAGTCTCCTGTACATCATGTCACAACTTTGGCTGATATCTTGGATGCTCGCCTACCTACTGAGTGTGAGCATGTGTGCGAGCTCAGGCAACAGGATGCTGACCACAGTTCACTTAACAGCTGCCTGTGTAATTACTAACAGGAGTTTTCTGAATGTTACATGTTAAAGATAAAATGTTGGACTACAGAATTACTACATTTAAATACTAATACTGATTACTGGTTTTATGTAATGTTGTACAGTAGATGGAAACTCAGGAAAGTAACTGTCATTTTTTTCATTGTTAATCGTACTGCCTGCAAATATACTTTATGTTTTTACCAGTTTCTGAACCTCAGTCTGACACAATGTGACCAATTCATCTGCTGTCTGTCCTCATGACTTTTCCTCCCTCCTCGCCCCCGGTCACGGTTGACATCCATGTTGACCAAGGCTGAGCTGACGCCCCGGCACCAAGTGCTGTCCCTGCGGTGACCTTGATGACGACAGTGACCACGGCTGAGTAGGTGCTGAAACCCTCTGACACATTTGGATGCCTCGCCCCATGCAGTCACTCCGCATTCATGTTGCACACTCTGTTATGTTGCCTTTGCTGATCAATTTTTCATCTTTGTTTATCCTGCTCTTAGCTGCCATATCAGAGCGTCCTCGAAGGAGGAGGAGGACTAACCGCGAAGTGTTGCTTTTTTACATATTTCTCAATGAGAGTTTGACCTTGATCTAATTACAGGGCAAAGGTTGGGAAGTGTTGTTTTCATTTATGGTTTTATAATGGGGGCTTTGTGAAACCCACTGACCCTGGAACGGTGATTAATGGCTTTACAAATAAACTTGACCTGACCTGAACTATTGTCTATGTTGGTCTTTTTCCAGTGGTCAGTGCCAGCTTTGACAAGGGGGGATGCACTGTGCTTAAACATGAAATATGTCTGCTAGTTGTTATTTTACCCTTTAATTATGACACTGTCCGGGCAGTACTTTGTTCTCTGACCCAGTGAAATAACACCTTTATATTATCATTTCAGGAAAACTGCACTATGCACACTGCACATACAGGTGTTTAGAGTTCACCAACACTAACAATCACAAAGAATTCAGCTTTGATTTTACTGTAAAATGTCACAATATGCAAATCTAGCACACAGACAGCAGAAATAGTGTGCACATCTCTGGAACAGCATCAAAATTCAGCTGCTTATAATAAAGCATGTGGGATAAATTAATCTTTTAAGTCCAAGGTTCACAGAAACTCAAAAATGCTCAGTAGAGAAGAATAAAGTGTCTCGCCCTGTCTAACTGACCTGAACCACTCTCATTGATGTCAATGAAAGTCTTGATCAGTAAAGCTGTTAGATCACACAACATCACACAAAGGAACAACACCGACACACAAACGTGCCCTCCCTGCGAGCTGGAAACAGCTTTGTAGTTCCAAACTGTTATTAGCCATAAAACTAATGTCAAGCCGGAAAGCTAATGTCATGCTAGTAAATCTTACTTGGCGTAACTTTGCCGCAGGTAGGCCATCTGTGAATGACAGTGTGTTTGCTACTACATCTAGTTTGCCAGTTATCCATTTTATGGCTGTGGAGGAAATGTCATTTCAGACCACCGGACTGTTTTACATTTTACAATGTCTTACTGAGCCGAACCAACATGTAACTTCAACATCCAACAGCTCCTCTTTGTCCTGTTGTCTGTCTGTTTGCAAACTGACCTTCAACAGGAGCAAAAGTAACCTGTATCACAGCAGATTCATCAAAGGCTGCATTCCTTTTTATCCTCTCCCTGCTTTCTCCCTCCTCCCTTTTCTTTTTCAGGAGCTGACTGCTAGCCTTGCCCTGTTACAGGACTTGTATCCTCTGTTTTAATGCTCCTCTCTCCGTGCACACATTAAAGCTTCTGCCTAATGTCTGAAAACAGACCTCGGCGTGCTTTTCTTTAACAATGCCCTCCGAATCACAGTTACCATTTTTCACATCCAAGTGCACAAGCTGTGTACGGAAGGCTGCAGCCATAAATTACATCAATGCTTGTGGAAATGGAATGAACGGATATGTGCTTTCTTCACAGATGAGGAAACACAATTCTGGCCCCAAATATAGTTTCATCATCATGATGTTTTGCTGATTTTATACACTATGCAAAGATCACTCAGGCAGCCTACAAAGCAAAATGTTTGTTGTATAACTTGTATATTTAAGGACAGGTTACTGTGCTGGCAGAAATCTGATGTTATTCCTCAAGAAGCAGCAAAATTGCACAATTATTCAAACACTCATACCGTGACATCAGTGTAAAATCGTGGGTTAACTCTGCCACTGCAGTGTAAAATGTGACAATTGCAGTGTGATTCAAATGACCTTTCCTTGAATGTAAGCTAAATTTAGGTCAATCAATCACAGTGGTGCATAGTCTAGAAAAAGGTACAATCCACATCATGTTATTTATTGGACAACTACTCTTTTTTATTCTAAATTGGATGGATCACTTCTTTTCCCCTTGTACTTAATTAATTTAATTTAGGAATACAAGCCCAAATTCATCTATGCAAAATTAATCAGTGTTAACAGAAATAGAATTAACAATCCTGTGCTCTCATCCTTACCTGTGGCATTAGGTGGGCATCTATTAAAGGCGAGTTCTCCTGAAGGGGTCCGTCTCCACACCATTGACACTGCATAGTCCTCAGGACAAATCTCATATGGTGCTGAGGAGTAAAGTGATACAAGCGTTGCTACATCAATGCAAAGAGCTTTTTAGCATTTCCAATGTGATGCAACAATTTCTCCATGTTACATATCAGAAGGTATGGAAATATAGGAGATCAAAGCTGTATAGTGTCAGCGAGTATGCCATTTAAGGATTACAGCTTTTGTGAGTGTAGCTGCTACATAATCGTAATAGTAAGAAAATGTGCTGCTGTGTTTCTGTGGAATGCTGCTTTCTTTATTTAAGAAGAGAGAAGTGTTAAGTGACCTTATGTTTAAGATGCCACTTCATAAAGAGATTATTTTAAAAGTTTACACAATAAGCTTTAGAGATACTAACATTTCTGAGAATATCAGTCGCCAGTATTTCAATTTCTTAATTTACTGGACTATATTCATACCCAGACGCCCGCCTTCCCCTTCCCCTTATCTGCATCTCCTCTCCACATTCTGTTTTAACTGATCTTCTGTAACGAGATAAGTCTTTCACTCCGCAGAGATAATTATCTCTCCCCCACTTTCATTCAGCTTCTCTGTGCCCGCTCAGGCTTAAGTTGTGATTATCCTCAGTCTCACCTGGACAGCGCTGGTCGCTGCACTTTCGGACTTCTTCTCCGTTTCCATCACACTGCTGGCCGGTCTGCGCTGCTCCCTGACACACCCGGGCTCGCCTCTGCCATCCGCCATCGCAGGACTTAGAGCAGCCGCTCCACGGACCCCAAGGATTCCACTGGCCATTAGCTAAAACAGAATCATCCTCAGTTAGACACAGATACTCTCAGAGGGATAACATTTGCCAAAAGATAACAGAACACAAGCTAAACTGATACATAACGATATCCAATTTTTTTTTTAACTCTTCTCTCATTCAAGCTCCTAATTAGTGTGTGATATCTAGAATATGAGTTATGATCACTTTTATTTCCTTTGATATCCATGCATTTAGTTTGTGGATGCAGTTTGATGGTAGTATCCCAAAAATGAACAAGGTTTCTTTGAATAATCAGGAGCATGTGTATTTTATGGCTAAAGAAGCTGCTCTGAGAGTGGTGATTACTCGCATCACGTTGCCAATATTAAAACACATTTATGCTGAAGTTTCCAAAAACCAGCAGCGTGTTTTATGCCCTTGTAATGAACACTGTTAAACCGTGCATTAGACAAAAAAACAGATGCTCCCCTTCAGCGATGTAGTAAATCACATGCCCTTGTCTGAACGGAAAGGTACAACACCCTGTGAGCAGGAAACACACTCCACTCTGGTTTTAACCTCCACTTACCCCCTTCCTCACATATATGGGCATATTTCATGTCCTACAACTAACCTCTGTCAGGATTGTGTCGAAGGAAAAACAGAAACTATCATGACCTGTTGGCTAAAACTATCCATGAGACATTGATCAAATCCCAGTAGATACTGATGCCTCTGCCCGAGACACGGCCACTGATTCCTCGGACAGATGCATGCTCATGTGTTTCAAAGAGCTCATTGTTCCAGCAGTCCTCGAGAAATTCTTCCAATTTTAAAAAACATGGCATTGATTCGAAATCATGTGCAGGCCTTTAATGTAGTTATCAGACAGTTCTGCTTTGTTTTCTTGAATAATAGTTGTTGCTTTTCAGTGCATTCAATTACTCAAATATTTATTTGACTAATTCTGAAAAAAAAAACATCCAGGTTTCGCCTTGAACTCTTCGTCAAGGCAGCGCCTCTAGCAGTCATGGGCATTGTGCTGACTTGTTAAATGATGGCTTAGACTGTGCTGTTTTACTAATGTATGATCTCTCACCTTGGAAACAAATAAGAATTGCTAAATAGGTAGGCCTCATTAAATGAATAAATCGTCTAATGTATCCTCTCGCTGTGAGACAAACAACAGCATCCTCAACTTCATTATCATAAGAACAAATTAAAAATATGCATTTAAAAAGAATCCGTCCCTATTTTAGGGGACCAACAGACTATGAGGCTGGCTGAGTGGTTACACAATGTTCGGGCTGACTGCCTCCAAAATAGAGAGGAAAAACATGTGCCACACACATACCAGTGAAACGCACAATAAAAACGTAGCTGTTTTACGCTGCTGCAGTGAAAATTGCATCAGGAGATTATGAGAGTGCTCAGACCCTTCACATGATCAGACAATTCAAAGCCCGATCGAGACCACTAAGCTGACATCTTTGAGCCTCTATTACATCCATGATGTTGACAGACAGTTTCGGCAGCTATCCCTGAATTATGTGAAAGGCATACAGTATATCTAACTGGATTTTTAAAATCCAATTGATGGAGCGTGGTCTAAAACATTATTCTTGATTCTTACGACACAGATTCTCGCTACAGGGCTTTTTAAACACAGAACAAAATGAGTGAAACAGCTAAGTAGTAAAATCAGGCTCAAGTTGGTACTTATGGTCATGGTACTTATGATTGCACTAATGATGATGACAAAATGGGACAAGCTGATTTTTTTTAACTTTTTGTCTCTCTTTTCTCTGTTTCAAATCATGATTTTGAATTTAGACATCAAAGTGGATACAGAATTAAGAGGCTCAGGATTTTACCTGTGCAGTCAGGATTATGGCACTCTCTGCTTTCTGCCCAGTGACCGCGACACTCAGATCCCCCATGGGCGGCTGCTGAGCACTGCCTGGTCCTCTGCTGAGTGCCATTGGCACAGGTCACTGAACAATCGCTCCAAGAGCTCCACTCCTGCCACTGTCCGTCCACTGAGGCACCAACCACAACCCAACAAACATGTCCCAAGTGAAGGGAAAAAGAGGGCAGACAGAAATGGGAGGAGATATTCAGATCACTATTCTCTCTCAGATTGAAAGCCAATAAAACAGATATTAAATGGAAAGCAAAATATTACATGGCTACTTGTTGATTTTGGAGAACTGTGCTGTAGCTTGGCTTTGTTTATTTCCACAGGCTAGAATTTCCCAAAATAGCCAAGGGCAAAAGAAGAATAAGACATAAAAATGAATCTTGTGGTGTATTTTTATATTAGGATTGATATTGTTGAAATGTGAAAAGCACAAACTGCAGAAGCTATTTGTTAGCTGCCTCTCTGTCTGGGCAGGAGGAAAGCATCTGGATTTGAGTGGTTTTTCACTGAGTCTGTACCCAGAGCAAAGCTAACATTTACTGTGTGGAAAAACTCATCATCACTAATCTGCTTACCATTCACAGGCAATTGCGGGTAAGTGATTTTGACGTCAGTATTACAGTATTCACTCTCAACAGGGTTTCCTAAACCACATTATGGTGAAAGCTCAATTACTTAAAATGCACTACAAAGCCTGTGTTCATCCTTTTTTTTTACTTACCTTTGCGGTATTGCATTGGTTAATGATTGTATAGCTAGGATATAAGATATAGCGCTACCAATCCGAGAAACTTATCTATTGGGAAGGATTTCATTTAGGATTATTACCTTTACACTCCTCTCATCTCCACAATTTCAGGGATAAATGTTGACATAACTACTTTTTAATAGATTTAGATAGCAGACAGATGATACCTGGGCATAGGGCTATGTTGCAAAGCTTAGTCTGGGTCTCAGGTCCATCACAGGCCCTGCCTCCATGCTGGGGAGGAGCACACATCCTAGTCCTAGTGCGGTGACCTCGGCCACATGTGAATGAGCACAGGCTCCACGGTGACCACTCCTCCCATACACCGTGTACTGCGGGCACAGAAAAGGCGTCAGGCCTAATCAATGTCTCTGTCTCTGTTATAGCACAAACAAACCCCTCACAAACTGCACGGAGCCATAAATGGAATAAAATCAATCAAAAATAATTAGCAACAAGTGAAACACTGAGCACACAGACATTGTGGGGGCTTCACTAAGTCTCAGTCATGCGCTGTCTTTCTCCTCTGGCCATGAACAATGCTTCACACAGCAATAGAGATAGAAAATACAATAAAAAAAATCAATCATTCACACATGGCAGTGTCAACATACAGAATAACAGAAATAAGAGTCTCGACTCTCTAACCTAAGGTTCAGGTGAGGAGCAGCAGTTCTGCCCAGTGTTACAGTTTGTTAAGTCTTCTTGCTTGACTGGGAATCTAATACCAACGGACCTCCAGGCTAATGAGGGGCAACAATCGCTCTGGAAATCTGTCATTACACTAACATACTAATCATGGCTGTACACAAAGCAGACAGGCCATAACATGGTTCCAGACCTCTGAGTAACTGGCAACATTTTACATTTAGTCAAGTGATCGCTAATGAAACGGCCATTCAGAGTAAACATCAGGCTAGACAGCCTAAAACCAAAAGCAAATTCATCAGAAAGGATGCTCATATGGAGTTTTCTCATCAGTTGCATATAGGGGCGCAACTAATGTTAAAATGTTTGAAAGGCTAGTCCTTTTCTCTTAATTAAAGTAATTCTAAATCCGTGGCATGCTGTTAATTTTGGACACTTGGGATACACTGCTATTACCACTGTTTAATTTAATTTATCAAGCTCTAAATTAGTGAGATACATTAAAAAAAAACAACAACACTGATTTACTCCGTTGGTGTTTAGATCAGCACAAATCCACAGTCTTCAATTTCAAGACTAATTTTGGGAGACTTTGATTTTCTAATCACTCCTTGCATTTTTTCTCTCCTTTACATTACTGCAGATAATTTCCCAGCACATTTATTACAAACATTAAATATATTTCTATATTATATAAATATGCCACCCCCAACCCACCCACCCACCCATCCCTATTATATTAGGGATGATATTTCACACATTTGAAATAAATGCTTTCTAAATATTACAGAACGTTTTGTTCCAGAAGCCCAACTTTTAAACTATCATTGTTTTCTATTTGATTGTAAAATAAAAATAGCTGGTGAAATCACTCCTCATGTGTCTTGGGTTTTTGTGGAAGCTTAACTTTGTTCTGGTTGACAGACGGTGAGTCTTCACAGAACGGCAGAGAGTGTTTGCTATTGGCTCAAAGTTTTATTTCGGAGAGTGAAATATGGAAATCAGAGAGGCAGACAGAGGAAGGACACCTCCTGTCTTGTCTTGCTACTTAGAGTTCCTCTAAATGTACACAGAGATATTAAATGATGAAAACACTTCTTTCAAAGTGTTTAACCTCTGATATTAATTTCTGAGGCAGCTGCAGGCTTCTGGATTTCTGCAGATAAGTGCATTTACCGATAGAATTAAGACCTAGAATGAACTTTAAGGGGATAAAAATTGTATAAAACCCAATACATACTGGAACTAAGGTTTAGTAACAGAAATGTGTCTACTAGAGATTTATGCCACGCGCAAAATACATTTTACCTGCAAAATCCTTCTTTTCTAATGAGCTATGATGGCACACAGGGAGCTGCAATAAGATTAACAGCTTGTGGTTGGTGCAGCTGTGCATATACATTTTTAGACATCTGAAGACTTTTTCAGGTGTTTCAACGCCGAGGAGCGAAATAAAAGGCAACATTTATGGAGATTTGAGGACTTTGAGTTTTAGAAATGCATTTCTACTTTGACTACTTTGTCCACAGGGAACAGGTGATTCCTCTTCAGAAGGGGTCACTATCCACAGCTTGTGCGGAGGCTTTAAGTTCCTGCGGTACAATATTTGGATCTCAGGATCAGTTGTAGACTAGTTGGATCTTTGGATCAAGCTGATGGTCCGCCATGAGGCAAGCTACCGTCTGTCCCAGCCTCTGCCTCTAGGCGTTGCTTTGATGCTCGTAGCTAAGTGTCCCGTGGTAGCTGAAGCATTTACTTTGAAATTTCGGAGTTCAAAGCGGGCAGTCACCACAGCTAGCAATGATGGAATAGGATTCTGCTTCTTTGTGTGTGTGTTTTTTTTTCTGAACTGTGGCCATGGATTACAGGGACGGCCATGAGCCATCGCATTGCGCTACTGGAGGTGAAATTCTTGGACCAGCACAAGATGGTGGACAAAGCAACTGCGTTTGCCAAGAATGTTTTCATTAATTTGTGGTAAACTGGGAGTCGACTGGCTTTCTTATAGCCTTCCAATGAGGTTTCACCTTTTTAACTTGTTAGCTTGCCTCTTGTTCTTGTTGTATTCACAATACAGTGCTTATTACTTTGCAAGAGAATGGCAGCTTTTTGAAATAGTTTCCACTAACAACAGAATCAATGCTTTAATCGTGCAGTAGGTTTGCTTCCTATATGTCGCGGCTTGAATTAGTTCCATAGGTCCTATACTGTAGGTTCATAGAGCCTTTGTCAAAGATAAAACAATTTGTCAGTGTAATAATCAAATTTAAAAAGCCATGCAGCTCAGTCCAGACCCCGATTAAGTGTCACTGACATAATTCGGTTTTACATTAATATACAGAAAACATCTGCTCTTACGTGTTACATAATTAAATCTTCTCATTATTTCTTTATTGGCTACTAAGAAACCACAGAACTTTTCCCAGTATTTAATTATTTTGTCTTTAATTTGCATTTATTATTAATGTCATGTTCTGGCATGGCTGTGCATTTTACTGTTAGTTTTAACAGCACGTTTTTTGTTAGTTGTAATTAAACAATGTTGTCAGTCATGTCATATTTTATGCTAAACCTCCTGCTCCTTCTCTTTAATTCTCTTTTGTTTCCATTCTGCTAATTCTAATTGCCAGTTTTCTCTCCATCACAGCTGCTGCTGGTAATACTAAACATACTAATTATCATAGTTTAGGTGTTTAGCTACTACTAAGGCATAGACTAAGGGATAACTAGCTAAAAAAAAGCTTTCACTCATTTGAGGCAAATTAATATTTGATTGCCCAATATTTTTCTTAGATAAATATATAAAATGCTTTGAGTTCTATGCAAAACTTAACAGATAAGACCACAACCAGCAACATTAACCATTAGACAAAGTGTAAAGCAGCTACTTCTTCCATGTACAGAACTTTATTGTCACCCCAATTCCCATTCATGCATCTTGTGTATGTAAAAACGTGTTTAAAACATACACAGGAGACACAACGTTGCCCTTGGGTGACAAATTACTTCAATTCAGTAAGCAAAGTTAGAGTAGGTTATCCTAAAGGAGTCTGCTGGCACGTCATTCTGTTGATCGCACAGTTTGTGGTTGACAGGGTTGGCGTCGGGAAGCCGTTCGTGTGGTTTGTTGTTTGCGTTGCTTTGCCAGTTTGAGCCGAGAAATCATCAAAGCTAGCCGTGCTCACTGAAATTCGGGATCAGAATAACCCAGGTTACTCCAGATCAGAGGTGCGGCTGTTTGGTGCAGTGTTTTTGACAGTTTGTATGGCAACAAACCCCACCCCAACCCCACCACACCTCACACTGTGAAGTGTCTATAAATATCAAATATTAATACAAATAAAGGTAAAGTAGGCCACCTATTTTTGACAGTCTGGCACCCTGTGACAAACCATAAACATGTTTGTCATAGCTATTTGCATTCCTGATTTTACCTGCATTAGTTAAGTGTTTTAATAGACCTCAACTTGCTTGATTCTGCATTAAAGTAAAAGAACTTCTAGTTTTTACACTGAATGTAGGCACTGTATTGTGCGGAGTTTAACAATATCAGAATTCCTGTAGACTGGAATGCTTTCCTACTACAGATTAAAGTCACTAAAATTCAGAGGGAAAAAAAAGCCTTGGGTTCTGTTGGTCTAGTTGTAAAAAAAGGGGGGGACGCGCTATTCAAAAGGGATATTTCATAAAGCAGAGATGTAGCCGTGTTTTGGCAGATGCATTGTGTTGGGTACGGCATCACAACTTGTATGGGGGCCCAGGATTTCTAACAGAATGCTTGATCTCAGCTTGAAGCACCCAAAACATTGTTCACAGATGATGCTGCTGTTTTCAGTGATGGTGACTATAAGGTGAGATTCCTCTCAGATTGGAACTGATGTGTCTTTAGGCATATTGTATTTTAGAGGTATCTTTCTGCCTCGGCGTGCTACAGAAAGTGTGAAGAAAGCAAATCGATCTATCTGTCTGCCTTACAGAATATTAGATATATGCTCTGTGTTTCATGTGGAACCATGCCAGGCTAGATTTGTTTGCACCAGTTTGCTTTGCTACTGTAACTAAGTCAAGTTAGTGCTATATCTGTTGTACTAAAAATCAAGTTCCATGATTCCAGTGCTGGATTTTTAATAAAAGTATAGAGGAAAAAAACTCATCTTTCAGATATTACAGGCAATGCAATTTTAAGACACTGCAGGACTACAGTGCATTTGATACGGCTTAACTAAAAACCCATGAAACAATTGAGTGAATTAGAAATTAAAAAGACTTCTCACTTAACTCTGGCTCTTTTATTTTCTCTTAAAAATGAAAAGTTCTAGCGCAGCCTTGTGAATAAAGCCAAAATTGCTTTGGAGTTTTCCCTGAGTGTCATGGCCCAGTTATTTGCTGATAAGGTTGTCTGCATTAATATGTGAATGAAAATTCCACTATAAGCCACAAGCACATGCCTAACATCTACAGGTCACCAGATATATCAATAACAATAGATTCACATAGATAGTTCTGAAAGTTTTGGATCTAATTTATCCATTCTTGTTTATGCAAATAAAAGAATACACCTAAACTGGGCTTTGGAGTTTATTTCCTTGAGGAATAGAGAGGTTTTATGCTGTCTGGGCTAAATAATAATGGCCATAGACAAGTCACGACTAGCAATTACGCAACTGCTCTTTTGAAATTACTGATTCTCTTTCTCGCTCTCACTGTCCACACATAGTAAGAGAACCACCCTTTCGAAAACTACCAACTTCCCACTTGCACGTGCTACTAAAAATGAAGTTCAGCACATCACAGATCAGAATGTCGGCGGATGCAGCTCGCCCTATTTTTTTTATCAGCCATGATTACTTACAAGCTTGTGATGCAGAAGCACTACACTTATCGGCGTCATCAAATATCCTAACTAAATATGAGTGCAGAATCTCAGTTCTAAATCAACATATTCGACTGTGTAAACAATTCCAGAAATGGTTTTATGGTGACTCGTGCCACAGTCTCTTACCAGATGCACACTGACAAACATTAGCGCGCCGCAATCACCAGTCAGAAAAGCATCTGATGCTGATACCTGACTACCAGTGACTCATCTGCCATGCCACCATGGGTTGAGGGAGAAATGCCTTACAGTGTGTTTGAAGAAACGCTGGCAAGCTATTTTAAAATGCACAGTTGACCTTCAAGGAAATGAAGCTGGCGATATATCAGTATCTACGGCTCCCCAAAGCTTCATGCAGATCCACATGTCATAAACCATTTCAATGCTGATGAATTGTCTTACAGTTATATGAAATGGAAAAAACACAAAAGTGATCATGGAGAAAGAAATAAAAAACAACATTCACAAAATAACATCAGTGAAAGAAAACATTAGATTCATCTTAATAACTGCAAAAAAAATATTTGAGGTAAATACATTCTGAAATAGACACAGTCAAAATTTTTTTGTTAGAACAGAACAACACATTTCCTCCCAGAGAAACAACAAAGGAGCAAAACATTAATAGTCAAGAATCTGCGGCTAACACTACCTGGACAAGGGGCAGTGTTATTGCAAACCCTTGATTCTCTTAAAGGGCCGCTGCAGTGTGTTCCGTATGGTGAGACACATGTTCTTGTTCGCACCTGCGACCCTTGACCGCATGTTACAGAGCATGAGCTCCACTGGGACCACTCCTCTGCACCTGATTCACCTGTGTGGGAGAAGGGTGACACTAGTTAAATGCAGCAAAATGGTCCTGGGCTTACGGGGCAGGGTGGGGCAAGGTGGGCGGGGTTCAGTAACATGGGGAGGGGCCAACATGAGTCACGTTGGGGTGAGGTGGGATCCTAGAGGTTTACAAGAACACTATCATATAGTTTATACCGCCTTTGTGTGATCTTTGATGAATACTGAAGCATCATTCGGATGAGTGATTTCATTTGTATGCGGCCACAAAAGTGTTTTGTGGCTGCAATCTGTGTAAGTAGTTAACAACAACTGCTACAGTGTAGGAGAGATGTATAAATTAATCAGCATTTTTTCCACAGCAAAATTTAAATGTGTATTTATGCAAAGATCACAGAGAAGGCATAACAGTAGACATTACATCTAGCTGTTTCACTTCATTTAAAAAAGAAAAAGAAAATGAAACAAATAATTCATGCATTTTAATGAACTCAATATTGTGTTCAAACAAAGGGAGAAAAAATCAGCACAAACAAACAAAAAAATTTTCATAAGAACATGGTGACATGCAAGAAGGACAACATCTGTGAAAAATAAAATGGAATTTAATGGGTGTTAGTTCAGAAAGAGGTCTTAGATGTGGATTCCCTTGCACTGCAGCCAACTATCCTGTTTCCTTGACAACACTGGAGCAATTTTAACGTTTTAGACAATGGCTTCAAATATGTATTTTTTTTTTTTTCAAATCTATCTTAACCTGTGAACTCTGTGGTGGAGAAAAATGAGAAAGTTAGCTCATTTTATTCAGCGGATCACAGCCATTTGAAAAAAAATATGTATGTGAATAAGGCTCAAAGCAGGCCCAGAAGGAAACGTAATGTGTAGTATTAAAGCCAAAGAATGGGAATGAATTTTGTTTCTGTGGTCCGAGCCTTTGAGACTGTATTAAGGCTTCTGCATGTAGCCTTGCTATCATTAAATAATCATATATAGCGTTTGGTAGCAGGACCATATTCGTCTTAAAATGCCTTTTGAGTTACATTAAAAGATAAATGAGAAGAAACAGCATCGAGTCTTCCACTCTTAAAGGTCCCAACGGTACCAAAAAAGCCAAGAAATGCTAAATAAAGCTGTATATTACGATGAGGCAGTGGGGTGATTTCCAAAGCCATGGTAGCCTAAATGAAGAAAGAATAAATTATTTGGTGAGTGGACAGTCTGATTCCTATGAGAGTAGTCACCGATGTTGATGTTTGATTTGGTTAAACCCTCAGGTGAAGCATTCTTTGAGGCTTTATATATTAGCGAAGTAATCTAATACAAAGAGGAAGAGTCTCAATTGCAGCTCTGAATACATTTATGTCATTGGAAGTAGTCGAATCACAGCAGAATTCTTTCTGCTTTAAGGTAAGTTTCTCAGCATGTAGTAAGAAGGACGCGTAGATTCAGCCAAATAGGGATCTTTAACGCTGCCCTTAATTTTGTAGATCATAAAATAGACTGAAAGGTGGATCAATTTGTTAAATGAGGCAGTACAGGGAGAGTAAATCGTGTGAGAATGAGAAACAGAAAAGCACAGCGATGCGACTCGACAGGGAAACAACATACCTACAGCGTGAGTAAAAATGGAGAGGCGTTAATGAGTATATGTTAGTACCAGTATGCATGTATGTATCGTGTGTCATAAATCAAAATGGTAATGAAAGGAAAGGAGGTTTTTCTTTAAAAAAAAACAACAAAAAAACAACAAACAAACAAAAAACAATGACAGCAATTTAAATGGAACAACACATGAAAAAAATGAAACATTTCCCAAAACTCAAAATAAAGAATAAAAGAAAAATCTCAGTAGCGGCTACATCTAAACCCACCCACTGAAAAAGGTATTTTCTAGATAGAATAAAGAAAAAAAAAACAACAAAAAACAAACAAATAAATAAACAATGCAAACAAAATAAACATAGTGTTTGAATTTACCTCCACTTGTTCCGACTTTAGTCAAAACTGCTAAGGTGGTAGGTCGTAAAAGTCATCATGAATTTATATAATTTCAGTGTTTAATTTATTGGATGCTACACTTGATTAAGCCACATAGCTTCATTTTATCTCTAAGGACGACATCTATCAGTTCAATTTTTTGCCAAGTATGTGTTTCATATTTGGCTGAAGGGGTGGGTTTTTCATCGAATGACATTTAATTTATCACGCCTTGGAGGAAATGATTAACTACATCAGGGCCTTAGTTTTATACTGCTGTTTAATTAATGTTCTATGAATATACTGTATGAGTAATCCACTTGCCAACTCACTATGTGACAATAAAACAAACAGACCCACAAAACCCAATTATGTTCTATATTCAAAGTAAATACTCATAGAGAAATGGGAAATTTATCTTCCTTGTTCATATGTAGCAATAGAGAATGAGTAGGAAAAATAATAATGCAAAACATTTCCACTTAAAAAAGGTGCAGTACAAGAGAGAGCATGCATGATGAAATTAAGTTTAGTTAACAAAATAAAGTAAAGAAACATAACTATTGTATTACCAGTTTGTGCCATAAATTTAGCAGATTCAGCTTGCTCCTGCAGGGCCTTTGTGTCATGAACTGATCTTGGCCGCTGACTTTTTACTGTATGCTCTCCGATCATTCCATATTCTATGGGACAAAATAGAGGTTCATATGAAAGCTAGGCTTAAACATGATCTTCTGAGAACAAAAAGCTTATTACATACTGTTTTCAGGATGTTTGAAGCAACTGCAGTACATGGCTAGAAACAAAGACCACACAAGTTTGTATTTAATTTGTCCTTTTTTTTTTTCTTTCTCTACGGCATAGAACAATGCAACGAATTTATAAGGGTGAGTTGGGAGTATTAATTGAGCTTGAAAGCACAGCGTAGACACATAGCAAACATGCAGATAAACTCACATTGTAGTTGGGTTTTTTTTTTTTTGGTTCTTTTAGGACTCTAACACTTCATCAGACCAGCTCCCTCCCTCCCACCCTCCTGCACACCCCGAAAAGAAAAACAAAAACAAATGAAAGTAAAAATGTGTAAGCCATCAGAAAGCCACAGAGGAGGGGGTTCATGGACATAACATGCTATTGATCCACGGTTTCCTCAACAGTTTTGTAATCTTTAGGTGATTTTCTTTTTATTTATGTTTTGGTTGACCAAGTCCAAAATATTGTAAGACAAATGTATTCTGAGCTGTGTTGATTAACAAAGCATGCCCTCTTTGGTTCCCACAGAGGAGCAAAGAGACGATGAATCCAGTGTTCTGACACCACACTGAGAAAAGTGATGCTAGAAATATTGCATTTAGATAAGAATTTGCATCAGCTGTTTTAAGTAAATCTGACACACTGTCAGACAAAATCCATGTTACGCTCACTTAAATAGCTCATGCAAATGTTGTTTTTGTTGTTGTTGTTGTTGAACTCTCATTTTAATTAAAAACTAGCATTACATTTGGCAGTGTGGCCCTAATGAGGTGATTTTTATCATCTGCAAATAGGCAATACAGGTGATGCATCAACAACAGATTCACACATAACTTATGTTAGTACATTAGACAATACAATGCATCAGCCATTGATAGGGGTGTTTACCTCATCATTTCTAATATAGTTTGCAGCCTCAGTTATCTATGCTCCCTACAGCAAACTGAAACCCTAGAAAGGCTGACCTCCCTCGCAGTGAGGCTTATGGGGGGGAGGGGATCTACCGTCTCATCTGATCTGATGATTTTGCACAAAGTCAGAAATTTTGTGACTAATTATACGGTAACACTGGACTACAAAAAAACCCCAAAAAGGACAGTTGTCTGATCCACGCATCAGACGGTTGGCGTTATGCAAATCATATCAACAAACATGTTCCATGGTTGGATTAAGGAAAAGTAAACAAATCAGGACCAAAAAAGCAAGTTTTCAGCTCCAAACAACATCCCTCCTCAGTACAGCATCGAGAAAACCGTGCTTGCATTAAAAATTTGAATATTAAGAAGGTATAAAGAGACGAGGGAAAGCCGCCAGGTAGAAACAAACATCGCAGCCCTTTTGATGCTGATTGGGATCTTCAGGACCATGACTGCACAAAGTAACAAGCTTCAGACGCTTGTTCAAAGGTCTCTCGGTCTGATTTGATTGCGCCCACATCTGTTTTTTTCCCGCTGAAATTAAGCAGGAAGAACAGTGTGAATTCTGTGCCGGACAAAGGCTGCGGAGGTACACTGATGGTTGGAAGAACAGCAGGCAGTTTGTCTAATGTTCAGTCATGTAAAGCTAACTGCTGCAGATTCTTTGACATGTTATCTCTTTACTGCATTTCATGCTCTACCCTAAAGGTGTCTTGAATCACGAAGCCATCCTTCATTTGGCAGAATAAAAGGGCTGTCTGATTTAGTCCGCCTGAATGTCTGCTTACTTTGTAGGAAATCGTTGGGAAAAGGAAAAGCAGGGCACGCAGCTTTTTCTAATTAATTTATACAAATGATACTAAACACTGAAAGCTATAAGACCGCACACGGTAGCACTCTCCTGCCACTTGGCTCAGCGGGACTGGATGGCTAAAAAACAATGCCTTCAAAATTATATGGCTTCTTTTACTGCCTTTACTGTTAAATAACATTAAATATTAACAGTGCAGGAAAAGCCTGAGAATATCTGCAAACCATATACACCTAGTTGTGCTGTGTCCCATACCAACAATGCAACAAAAGAAAAAGAAATCGGTCTGATATATCAAGGACAAACTGTATACGGTGCCAGAGGCTGTTATATTCTGTATTGTCCTTTTGAAATACTAATCAGCAAGACTGTTTTCAGAAATAATTGATCTTAATCACACTTTTTCGTAATTATTTGCCTCTGCAAAGCATTGATCAACTCGGCAGTCATATTAGCCCTCCAGTCAATCACACCTAATTTCATGTCTCTCTCTGCAGCTCATGATGAACAATACAACAGAAGCATTGCAACATGTCATTAAGCGTGGTGTCAGGGAGATATTTAAATGGCAAACAGTTATTACAGAGCACGCACTGTATGAATCAAACTTCACACGTTTTTAAATGAAAGCGTTTCATCATCACGGATTCATCACTTCGTGACGGGGGTTTGAGTAATTATTTCTGCATCAGTCTGGACAGGAAGTCATTACAAAAGCTCAACCTGTTGGTACACAAATGAGAACTGGCTGATTAAGTGTACAACACGTCTCTGTTTTAAAGTCTATGAAACCGGAGTCTCTTTTGAAGCCACAAAGCCAAAGATGTTAATCCAAAACGTTGTGTTGCACGGAGCCTGGGGTAGAATGAAAAAGAGCAGGGTGTCAAAACACGACACCAGGAAAAGAAGTACTGAGCAGTAAGGTTTAATTGAACTACGAGGATTGTATTCAAGCCTGTGGCCATATAATGGTAAACATGAGAGACAAACCGGAATTTTAATAACTGGGAGTGTAGGCTGTTGTCATTTGTCAGAGCGACCCAAAACAGTGTGTCTCCACTGTGTTACAAGGTAGAAAGCACAGATGATGCATTTAGCATGTCATTACTTAGAAACACTTCTCCGGGTTGAGACAGCATAATTTTGAAGTTTTGGGCCAGTACCGAGAACTTTCAAGCTGTCTGCTTCAAAGAAAATTAAGTTTTGAGATTTATGAGGTGGCTGTCTGTCAGTCAACATTAAAGAGAATACTTATTATTGATATCCATCAGCCATCACTCTTCAACAACAAGTGAGAGAGGAATCCATCACTGCTAGTTTTCTTTCCTTCTTTTGCAATGAGGGATTCATTTGTTTTGCCTGCACACGCCCCCCTGCAGAAGCATGTGTGTTCTTGGGCTAAGAATTAATAATTGCATTTTTACAGCTACTCTGGCGCCCTTTCAATTTAACATGATTGACCAAATTGAGGAATAGTGGGGTTACTTTCCAGGAATACCCAATAGGTTGTGTGCAGGATTTGTGGAATACATTTGCCTAAAATAGGGGGGCCCAATTGCTTCGGTGACCTTGGTAGACAAAACAGCAATTGCCACATTTTCTTCCCCAACACTTTCTAACACAAGGTCAAAGCCATGACAAATAGTTTTAAAATGTAGACCTCAATTAGTTTATGCACGTGTTTTGGTTCATAGTCAATACGTGACATTAGTAATAATTTGGGATTAAAACTTCACATAAAAGTGTGTCCAGCAGATTGTGCAGTTACTGTAATGGAAAGACAGTCAGCTTCCAGTATTTACCAGACAAAGCGATGCAAAGGCCACCATCCACATAATAACCTGTCATCACCGTGGAGTAAAACTGCTGATATAGATACAGCGCACATGGGGAGGCAGGATTACTGGCTAAATATATGTTTGTACTTGCTGGAATTCTCCTAACCTCTTTCACAGACTTGTATTCAAATAATGTATTATTACGCTGCAACCATCTACATTATTCCCTTTGTACAATTTATTGCCCTTCAGATAAAAAGTCAGCTCTATCAAACAGCATAAATACGTTTTAGCGTCTCTCTGAGACAATACAAGCAGAGTTTCTCAGCAGATTTACAGATACTTTTTGCAGCTGAATACAGATGCACATAAACAAAAATGGTACCTTGTCAATTTAAACCAACACGCCTCTCTCTGTGATTTTTAGCCTTAGCATGCGTTGGCATTTTAGACATCCAAGCAGGTTAACCAAGGTGGCTGTTTTTTTGTTTTGTTTTTTTTTAATGCTATGAAATAAAATTTTTGACTTGTATTATTTTGGGAACATCTCACATATTAAAGGCTGTGACAGGAAAGAGTTAAAACACATCGGAAAGTGTGGTTACGAAACGCATACAGGCACTCACACACAAGCACAGTCTCTCACGTTTTGTGTTTTTTTAAAAGCTTCTAATTTGCTGAAGGAACAAGCAGAATTAGCACTTCATTCAGTAACACTTTGCTGCATCAAACCTGCAATTACTTCCAGTGGTTGCGAAAAAAAGGTCTTTTAGAAGGTGCAAGCAAAGGCTGCTTTCTGCCACCATGCTGTGCCATCAGTTTATAATGGCAGCCATTTTGCCTGCTTGCCAGGGATTATCAACAAATCAGGTGAGTAATAAAGAGGTGGGGAATGAGATTATGCTATTTTGAGCAACAACAAATGAAAAAAAAATCTTCCTGTCAACTTTAAGAAGCTGAAATGATTGGGTGGCTAGTCTCTTGAATAAGCCTCCTTTGTAAATTGATCTTACCGTGAGATACGTCTGACCACTCTCAAAAAGGAAAGAAAATAACTCTTTTCTTCCAATCAGCTTTGGAGGCTGATCTCCAGGGGGTGCATCTCTTAGCAAAGCCAGAACTGCATGCAGAAGGAGAAACAGCCATGGCAGCTGTGGAGCAGCCAAAAAAAAAGGAAAAAAATCTTTGGCCAAAATGTAACAAAATGTCTGCTCAAATTACTGGCTACGCAGACACACCAGCCGAGTCACCACTGGGCTGTAACTTCTGCAGATGATAATACATGATGGTCATAATGGAAATATAACAGGGCTCGGAATTTGAGGCAACAGTGTCCCTGCATGTGTTATGGCCCACACAGGCCTTCATCACGGTGTCAAAGGTGTGCAAACATGGATACTGCGCTACAACATTTTCCTGCCTAAGCCAAACAATTTATGTGAGCCTGAGTTGGTGGCCTCAAAGCTTTTTCCCATCACAGCTCACTGATGCTTTCAAGCTTAATTAGTGGCCATATTTACAAAGGTATTCACGTTTGATTTAATTAATGTCCCGCTACTAAGTACATGCAATACAGATTACAAACACATAAAGACTTAGCACACAATCAAAGGGAGCCAAAGTTCCCTGGGCCCGTGACCTTTGTCATCACTGAGGCTTTGATCCACTGCATGCAGCGAATTTTAAGCTCATGACACTGGCAGTGGTCATTCTAGCCGCAGAGGCTCCAACAGTAGACATTTCATTTCCAGGTTCATCTTCACTGTGTGGGCACGTTTCATGTGTAATTTTATTGAAAGGCAGTAAAAGCCAGCCCCATGTCCAATGACTGATGTGTCTAACCTTGCATGAAATGAGCCTTTACTCAGAAGACCCTATGAGTAGCTTCTGTCAGGAGCGCTTCACTCACTGCCCTCCATGCATTCTTGCCTGACTGACTGATTGTCACAAATGCAGCTTTTAATGAGAGGCACTTCATTACCGCTGCACTTTGTGAAAGTGTAATTTCCCAAAAATAGAGACAACGGACCTCACAGACCAGGAAGAGGAATACCTCCCTGACCCGGGCTCGTCTCTGATCCGTTAATAAACGGCCAAGCTACCGGGGCTGACTAATTTTTGTCAAATGTAGTTATCTCTCTGAGTTTTCAGTCCATTTTTAGATAGATCTGCCTGCTTTTTGAGTCATGAATTATTATGGAAATATATTTAAATGGATGCCAAACTACAAAAAAGATTTGAGCCTTTACTAAAGGTAAGAATGACCCCCATCTACAAACTGTTCACTTCCTTGTTATTAACATCTAATCTTCAGAAAAAAACAGCCACTTCTTTCTACAAAAAAGACAAACAAACAGCTACAATTAATAACACGTACACTAAAATAAAAAGAGAAAGAAAAGTTATTACAAAAACACATTTCAGAGAAAAGCAACACGGAAATCAGTCTTTATGCGTAACAGAGGAATATATATAAAAAAATACATGACATAAAAAACATCAAATATACATTTATTCAAAGTACAGATCCTGCTACTAAGTCAACATTTTAGAGACAGGACAGAATTTGGTTTTCTCAGAGTAAATATCAGTGTTTTAGACAAAACCGTGAAAGACTACTTTTCAATGGAAACAAATCATAAATATGATGATAATGACTGATATGATGATAATGACATAATGAGGACACATCATGTTTTAGCTCATGAATACACTTCCGCAGCCAAACCGAGTCTTAAATGTTAGTCCAAGCTCAGACGCAGTCTTAAAAAATTCCACTCCAGCACCCTCAATATATCTGCTTACTGCCACTACACAAACGCTTCACTAGTGGTGGGACCATATGCTTGAGCCAATGTAAAAAAACTCAATTAGTCCTTCATTAAGAAAACGAGGGGGTTGCACGGAATCAGATACAAATTACGAATTGTCCTCTGAGACATACAATTATCCATCATATTCCTTCTGCCATCTGTTTGCTTCCTGTTGACTCTCCTAATGACTTAGATTGAAGCCAAATTAGAATTCCGCGCAACTGCCACTGCACCTCATTGAAAAGTCATGTGAACTCGCCCAAAACTGGAGTGAGTGCAGTGAGACGAGCACTCTGAATGCCGCTAGTAGAGAGGATATATTTTGTGTTGCTGATGTGCAGGCAAATGAGCGGCTACCGGAGATTGCATTGATAATTTACAGCACAATGTTAAATCACAAGGTTATTGAGCAGTACCTCTCAAAGCAACCTAGATGGAGCTCTGACGTTATCAAAGCACTGCATCAAGAAGCCCTGTTGCTGGGGTGCCGTGAGCAGATCATTCCTCTTCTTTTTCCATACACTTCAGGGAACAGGGCTTCAGCACTCTGTTTTCATATCGCTTCAATTTATTCAAACATGTACACTGTCAAAAAAGCTGCACAGTTTAGATGCAGATTCCACAGTCTAAACATTAAATTATATTAAACTGCCACCGCCAAGTATCACATAAAACGGATCATCCTCATTACTCCGGTTGTAAACAAATGGTTGCTCATCAGTCTCTGGAAATTAGACCTCGTTTTGTTTCAGATAAGAGGGGGGTAAAAATGAAAACAACACCAAATAAAGATGCTCATTTCCTTGTCATTTATTCTGTTTTTTGTGTGTGTGTGGTTTTTTTTTCACAAAGATGCATCCTCTGCTTGATAATGCGAGCAATGTGTCGTGCTCTCAGTTCAGCTGCATGATGCTATCAGAAAATGGATCCGCCTATGGAGCATTTTAAAGTGAAAGCAATGCCAAGATTGCGGCTTATAACTTGCAAAATCACCAGCCTTTTTCAAAAGGCGACACTGCTGAACCACCCGTGACTAAAAGTGGGGCTGCTGCAGGGACACAACTGAAAGGACTACTGTGCACTGACAGAAACAAGGATGGAAGCGGATTACTAATGAAACCATTTCAGAAAGAGAAGTCAGGTCATATGAATAGTATAGAAACTACACATTGTGCACATTGTATATTGAGATGCTCCTCAATCTGAGAATCTTGTCTCAAGCATTTAATAAATTATATTCTTGAAAACTTTGGCCAATTCCCTCAAAACACATTTTCTTTCTTTCTTTTTCATTCTTCAAAGGATATATGATCTTCATTTACTTCTTTATGTATTTATTTTTTAACAGTATAATTGACAACTGAGATAAGCTTTACTACAATGATCCTGCTAAGGGACACTGGCAAACTATGGTAGCAACACTTGGCATGGCTATAGAAACACACAACCCCAGTAGATGACCCGGCAGTCGCACACACTGCCAAGCTCAACGCCACCATGCCAAGCAATGCATCTGTCAAGTGAGAAACATGACACATTTTTTAGCACCTTTGTGACTGCAGCCAATTTTCAAAGAGCATACCTTGTCCTTTTCTGAGCCATTTTGCTTGGCATACCAAGTAGTGACCTTCGATTTAATAGAGTCATGGTTTGGCGTCCATGAAAATTCCTCGCTCTGAACGGAAAATGATACACCTAAGAAATTAAATGAGCAAAACACAATATGGACTCTGTAACCACGGAGGCGAATGTGGTCGGATGACCATATTTCGGAGCAAGATAAATCATTTCCAACAGCCCCTAATGAGACTTTCATAATTCATGCTGTCAGCTTTTCCACAGCACCAATCATGTCTGATCCTTTTGCGGTGGTAAAACCCACTGCTTCGGACTGCCACCCTGCATCTATCAGCGCAGGGAACATTGTGTCATATGCAAGTTAGTCATGAGGAAGATGCCTGCAACATGCCCTGTCTTGGCTCATTGGCTAAGCTCATGTTAAACCAAATACGCTCTCCAAAATAATTACAAGGACACGGACGCGATGCTGAAATGTCCTCAGACAAGTCGGAGCACAACAGCAGTGCAATGGGATTTTCATTTAATGGATTCTGATGCCAAGTCTGGGAACACAAGAACCAACACAGTCATTACAAGTTTCTGAGCCATGCATGGCTGCACTGGGTTGAAATGACTGTTTTTATTTCATAACCAAGCGCATACCATATTTAGGTTGCATTCATTAAACTTAATTATTCCCATTTCAAGGGATCTTATGTGTGAGTTGTCCTTAGTAGTTATACATAGACACTAAAATGCCGCTCTTCAGTCACACATAACTGGATGAGCAACACCCCTACCTCAAATTCAATTCAGTACAATTCAGTTCTATTTATCTAACACTAAATCAACACACAAGTCTTCTTAGGGCACTTTACAAAGTGAGGTCAAGATCTTGCAGTATTATAGAGAAGAAAAACAACAATTGCACCTTTGAGGAGGCCCTTCACTGACACTCAGAGCAAGCTCCTCGTAGACTGTTGTGATATTTCAGCACCAAATACAAGATTACGAGTGATTATTAAGAAGGAATTCAATGACAACAAAGAAAGAAAGAAGTAGCACAGATTGTTCTTAACCATTTACAATTACTACAAGCCCTGTATTGCTAAAAATCGTTTCTTTATTCTATGCAATGAAAGAGGTGAACTCACACAATCTACAAAAAGAGCTCCTTTCAAAGTAAGGTTGGCAGTCCCTTGACTTGCAGTATTTTCTATTCTTTATTTAGACTGTTATAAAGTGTTCAGGGAGAGCGAGAGTTGGAAACATAGGAAAGCTCTATAGGGATTCATTCCCAGGACAAGAGGAGCATTTAGTTCAAGAGACAGGGGATTTAACCACATGATGATCTCTGGAAACCCACAACGTTCCCGAGACAAACACACCAAGCAAAGTGGCCACATAATGGGTTTAAATCTGACCCATTTTAACAGTCCTTAACAGTTTTACGTCAAAGATTTTGGAACACAAGCACAGTTAAATGAATAACCTTTGCCTTTTTTGCCACAAAAATAAAATATCTGCATGCTGAATCGCACCAACTGACCCCAGCATGACGCAATTTACACTTTTTGATTTCAATGCATGTATTCAAGGTGCTGTTTTTCAAACTTTTGTAACTACATATCAAAGAGATGCTAAGCACTGAAGTAATATAGCAAAGAAGAACTGCATGAATTTTAAATTATGCTGAATAGTGCCGCTGAAATTATGCTGAGTCTTTGTGAAGGATAATTGTAATTTCAGTAGGGCTGACTACTTGCGTGAAATAAGAAAAGGAAGGGTGCATTAAAAAAAACTGGAATAATTAATTCATGATGTTTTCTTTTTTTTGCAATTCTGAAAAACCTCTCAGGTTATTATCCACTAGAAGCCCTTTGGAATCAACTACATGAGAACTGATGAAAGAGCAGCCTGTAAACAAACAAGAGATCGTTTCCATTCATTTGCACGTTTTGGCGTATTCGGGACTTTCTCCTTGACCAGGCGATGCGGTTTGTGTGTGTACAAACAGCTACATGTGACGGAGAAAACATAAAACACCCCTGTACTGGATGGAACTCATATATAAAAAAAAAAACTACAGAAGAAACTGAGAAAGATGTTTCCGTGGTTTGACTCATCCATCTAGACAATAACTGTACTATGAGACACAACCCTGACACACAGACGGTAAGGAAAATTAGGTTACTGTCGTTTGCCGATCAAACTATTGAATCAGTACGGATGTTTCACTTTGAAATGGCTGCATCGCACTGTAACCATACCAAACTAAAAAAAATCCAAGCACATATAAATAAATAAGCCATCATGCACAGAAAAGTAAGAAATCAAAAGTTGAATGAAAACAAGCTGCCCACGAAACAGCCGCCAGAAAAACACTCCCCAACCAGAAAGCAGTATTCATCAGCAATGGCACAACCTGCTGGCTTCTTGTTTTAAAAATCACTTCTAGCACTGCCGAGCCCCTAACGAAGTGAAATCACAGCTCAAATTTGCAGTTAATGAAGTCATGTTATGATTTCTGGATTGTGAAGTTATTCCAACTTTCAGAATTGATGTCTTGCTTCCATCTGGAATTGGTAATGTGCAGAGTTGCCTGCTGCAGCTTGGGGGAAAAAAATAGCGTAAACAAGAGAAGAAGAAATTTGGCTCACTGGCTAGAAGCAGAAAATGTAATCAGTCCATGACCAGACCATGACATCGTAGCTTTGCAAAACACAGAAGGAAAGATGTTAAATAAAGTCATCAACCGAAAGAGAACAATAAATTCTAATCAGGTGAGTCTGAAAAGGAAACGGTGAAATGTGGGGATTCTAACTGCTTAGCCTGGATCAAATCCTAGATGGAGTACGGAGTGACTTATCAGTGACAGCTCCTTGTTATATGCAGCAGCAGAGGCAGCCAAGAGTGACATTAGTATTGGAAATTAATTGTTTTTTAATGTGAACGTCTCCATCGTCCACCACCACATAGCCATGCACCATTACTGTGGTCAATTAGCCATTCAACATCTTACCGTTGGCCAATGTATGGAATTGATTACGGCACCACAAGCTTCCCCTGCAGCATGCCATGTTCAGAATATTAAGTGTTATGTAAAAAAAGAGAAAACTTTCAACTTAACAAGGTAAATTATATTATGAGCTTTCTCCTTCCCGTGATTGTTTAATTGCTTTCCACCAAGCAACGCACATCAAAAACAGCTTCAGCACTTTCCCACATTTCCATCCACATCCACAGCTCAGTACAGCTGGTCAGTATAATTAGTGTGCAAAAACAATCACAGTCCTTAATCTTGTTATTAAAGCTCCCATTTTTGTTCTTGGATATGGGAGGAAATAAAGCCCCCTTCAAGTCAGCTTCTGGGCCTTTTTGGCTATGATGACATTAAGGATGATTGAAGTGCATTATCTGGGCACACAATGGCTGCTGTCCATTCAGCTGTGCTCCGCAGAGCACTGAAATAAGGAGCTCGCGACACACTCGCTGCAGAGGAACGTGGCGTTTTAAAGGCCCATGACACCCGAGCCCCCCAATAGCTTTGGCTGAATAGCCTGTCTGACCTATTGTCAGCAAGTTCACGCTATTGTCGATGTACCTGTCTGATATGCAGTCAAAGCCCTCGGTTCTTCTGCCTCTCAGCAACAGCACCGTACGTTTCAAGAAAAGACGGTGATTTAAAACATATCCCTTCCTCCAACTCACTGATGGTGCCAGGTGAAGCAGTTAATTTGCAGAAAATAATTTGTCTGTCACCGCTATGGCGAGTATTCTACAGAAAGCCTCGCGGTTTATTGTTGTCGTGCCTGGATGGATATGACAAAATGACTCTCAGTGTTTAAATTCATCAAA
This sequence comes from Dascyllus trimaculatus, assembly GCA_024666655.1. Lineage (NCBI taxonomy): Eukaryota > Metazoa > Chordata > Actinopteri > Pomacentridae > Dascyllus > Dascyllus trimaculatus. The sequence goes on along the minus strand of CM045464.1, from coordinate 20,735,384 downwards.
CAGTCTGCAATAACTTGTAATTCTGAGAGATACTCGTGATGAATAAATGTGGCTTTGTACATGCGTTAAATCATCAATACATACTTATAATTCACCGCCGCCACACTAAAGCAGCCAGCATTTCCTCCTATGAAGTCAGCCACTTGCTCATTCCACATTTCTCACCCAACAACCAAAATGAGATCAGCTTGTGAGCCTGAATGACAAAACCATTTTCTCCCACTTCCCATGCACTTCTGTGAGAGGAGCATTAATGAGTTTCTCAGTGCAAAAAATAAAATGGAGCCACGTGCATATATATTGTTTTTTTGCCCCCTCCAACTCTAATCAGCAAAGGAAAATATGCTGTCTTTTAAGGCACTTTCTTGCACTAATCTAATTAGAATTTATTAAACTAGGCAAAAGTTCAAGGACATCAATATCTACATTTTCTTCCACACACAGAGTTAGGTAGTTAGATTCTAGAAAACGGATAAGACACCAAATGGGTGTACTAAATAGCTCTCCTTTCACCTCATTATACCATTTAGAGGCACTGATGAATGTATATTTTCTGTATTTCCTCTTGATTTTAAATCAGGCAGCACTGAATGGTCACATAAATCAAGTATGTTCAGCCAGTAATTGAATCTCCATGGACATGAGATGATATAAAAATAGAGGGTAATCAGAGGGCACAATGTACTAGCTACTGCAGAATACGATGCAGACAAGAAATAGCATAGCAAGATTATAGCTGGGTGATTTCCTTCAATTAACACTGTCTCAAAAATGTGAAAAATGAACTGACGATGCCTAAAATCATATGAATGATATATAGAAAGAAAAGTACAGATGGTTGCATGTAGGGGGAGGAGAAAAGTACAATTTAACATTGCCATAGATTAAGCATTCGGTCTCTTTAGTGCATGAAAAGTCATCATAAAAGAGGAAACAGATTCTGCAGCAGAACTCCGTTGACAATTAAAAAAAACAATTATTTACTGTAAATATCAAAAAACAAAAAATGGATTGTGTTTCGCAGATGCAGAAATGCAGAAATATACGCATGATTTAAACTTGGTAGATATGAGATGTATACTTTTTTCAGAAGAGGACTGTAACTCCTAAGCAAGCAGATATAAATGTGTGTCTTGTTATTTATTGTTGCCTGTCTGGTTTTGATTCTTTTAATATTCCAATGATCAGCAACAGCCCAGTGGAAACAGTGCGAGTACAAGTTCTGTTAATTTTTCTAACAACTTGCTGCATATGTAAGTAGGAAAACTACATTTTAATTTTCCAGATGCCCACATAAAATACAACAGGTATATTTACATATAGTGTATCTGAGTTTTATCTACTCTCTACTGCTTTACAACTTATTTTCCCGAAAAGAAAAAGTCACAGCAGAAACCATGCTAAAATATCAATGCACAGTGCAATTCAATGCTATATTTGTGTTTTAAGGCGGCACGCAATATGAAAACACTGATATGTAAGTTAATAAGTGAGGGTACAAAATTCAGGAATGAAGAAGTAAAAGACTTTTTTGTTAGTGAGTGCTGCTTTATGACTGAACCTGGGTGTGACTATGAAACATTTGCACTTGACCAATACAGAAATTAGTGAAAGACTTAGCACTAAAATCACTATTATTTTGTTTTGTCTTCTGCTTTTCTGACACTTTGGTTTGGCATTTGTCCTTATTTCAAGCCTTTTCTGCTCCTTTTCTTTGCTATAGCGTCGCGGTTCCCAAACATTTGGCAGAATATTGATGGACATGAGGGTAAATAATGATCACAAATAAAATAAAACTACATTTTTCATATTTTCTAATATCTTTTCTATTTAATTATGATAGTTTTCAATAAAATTGTACATTTGGATTTTACAGCATAAATTGCAGCTGTTATTAAATGTACTGTTGCGTTACAATTATTAGAAGAACGACAGCAGTCTCACTTTGCCAGGAAGAATCAAGAAAGATCTACCCCTCTTTATCACTAAACTGTCATTCTATGACCCTCTTAGTCCAGTGACAGAAGCCATTGGTTCCAGCTTTGCAAATGCCAGGACTTTGATTGTCCTGTATTCTAGTAAATTGAATATACTGGGGATTCTGACTGTTGGCTTGACAAAGCAACACTCTAAAGATCCTTGTTCTTTAGATTGCTTAGACCCTTATACTAGAGTTTGTGTTTCTATTCTTAATGAAGTTAGTGTCTGCTCTGATACTAGATAGCATATTCAGAGCACTTCACCAATAAATCAAAATTACTTTGTTTGCATTCAATATGTCTAAGGTTTTATAAGCAACTCATATGTTTTAGACTCCTGGGAGCTGTAATTGTTTAATGCTAACACAACATTGATTATACAATAAATGTAAAACTCTGCAAAGCATGCACAAGCTATGAAGGACTGTGGTCTGCTGCAAAATAGAGTGATGCAATGTTAGTCTATCTCATTGGCTTTTTTTTATCTGATATTTGGGTAGAACTAGTCCAACAGCTCCCACACAGCTCCTGTTCTCCAGCCTTTATTTCCAGACCAGCTCATAAGTCCCAGTTCAAACCAGCCAGCGCTCGACCACGTGGTACTTGTGCTCAGTCATACAAGACATTTGCTCATTTGGTATTTGAGATGCCAAACAGATCTTTTAGTTAAAAATTGCTACCTCTGCTGCTGTACCTAAACTAAACAACAACAGTTTCACATGCAATAAATACTCTGTTGTATACTTTTGATGTAATCTACCCAGGATGCTACCACAGATGAGTGTTTCTCCTCTGTGGTGTCTGTAATAAAACGCTTCACTCATGCTGTACAATTATACCACACTGTATATTACACATAAAAGACCAATTCGAATTCAGAAACACTCTGCTTACATAATATTATCGATTTGTCTAGTCCCACAAGGCAAACTTTTATTGCTTGTTGAGGTTTCTCCCATCAAAAACCTCCATACATATTTTTCACTTAGCATCTTCATTTTTTTTCACAGCAACAATTATCATTCCCTGCTGTTAATTTCTAGCGGCAATCCTGAGACAGGCAGCGATGACACTTAGGCACACAACCGTCTGCTGATGAGATCTTTTTTTTTTAACCCATTAAAAGTCTCATTAATGGTGATGTATAAAATTAAGTCAATTATTTCCACATGTATCAGTCTTTAATAATGGAAGAAAGTCCATCCCTTTAAGATAGACGTTCTTCATCAGCACCACATGGGCATAAAATGAACATCATTATAAGTGGCAGGATACCCAGCAGGAGTGAAGGTTAGTTTCCCTTAATGCATAACAAAGAAGCAGACACGGTAAACTAAGAAAAAATTGACATCCTGTATTATTTGTTTATTCTTCGCACTGGCACTGACAACAAACACTTCGTGTTGTGATGACAGATTCAGCAGATCACTAACAGAAATACAAATATTTGAAGAAAAGACTTGCATTTGGATAATGACTAAGACTGCTCCCTTCTGCATTGAGCATGATTATTCATAAATTTGCTGTATATCCTATATGTTGCTTTTTATCTAATATACAATGACACGTAAATAGCTAAAACTAATGAGCCCAGACACTTTCTCCATGACTATATTTATAAGTTAATGCAAAATGCAATACATTCATTTGAAGTTAGTGCAATCAGCAATTCCGGTGTCTCTAGGCACCCCGCAGAGACAGGAGACAGGATTCATTATATGACATTCTCAATAATTCATTACAAATGAGCCTTTTCTGTTTCTCCTTGTTTTAATGTCTCGGTCAGCCACAGTTTGGCAGCTTGCATTCACTGACCTTCACGATCAATTTGTGATTAGTTGAGGAAAAAAAATCCTTCATTTGGCGAAAACCACATACTAACCACACATCACAGACACCTACTTTCACGCTTCACATTTTACGCATGTGACACTTGCAGCAGAAGTAACTTCCAAGGGAAATCTCACAAGGCCACAAATCAGTTGGAGATTTTCTCTCATTATCTTTTCCTTCCAATCGCAGGCTGTGCAGTTATTCACTGCTGCAGCTTCATCCCACACTTTCCGCTTTTTTCTACTCATTCTCTGACTCTACTTTCTGCGACTTTGGGGAATCTGAACAATTAATGACATCCCAACCCCCATCTTTAAAAAGTATCGTAAACTTTTAGTTGTAAGGTACTTTGAGTAGCAGAGGACTTCCTCTCAGGTAATTTCTGAGGCTCGATCCAGAGTACCTTTTACTTCAAAAAGCTGTATATATCACTTCATCCATGAAGTGCATCTGTTGAGGGTCAGCCTACACTTATATGCACTTGTATCGGCACAGCTGAGAGTTTCATATAAAGTATTTATGGCTGTCTTCCTTGAACTAATAAAGCACCATTCATTTTGAATTAGATTTTAAAAAATCAACTGTCATTTCAACTAATACTTGAATAACATTGGATTAATATTATTATAATTTGAGTATTGTAATTAGCTTGTATAATATTATGACAAATGCTAGTGAGTGGACCATCGGGCTTCCAAATAAACAAGTAATTATTGAACATACTGAATATGACACTGATAAGACAAAGCAAGACTCCATTCCAGGGCTATGTTAGAAAAGAATTCATTAACCATCAATTTAATTTTGTAGGTAGTAGTGTTTACTGCTGCATTCAGTGGTTGTATATGCAAGGATAACAGTCTTTAAGAGGAGAATAGAAGTTGTTCTGTTTTCTTTCAAAAGCTTAAGGCACGTCAGATGTTTAGATTCTTATTCTTCATGCAATACTATTAGCAGGCCATCTGATTGGCCTCAGATTCATTCTACACTTTGTATTAGGTTAACTGATACACAAAAATAATGAGGATATTATTTTTTACATTCAGAATCTAAAACTTTTGATAAAATTAGGATTATCCTCGAAACTGATTATTATCATCACTGATCACAATATTGCATGTACTTTAAAGAACACCGTCCATAAGATTGGTGAAATGAGGCTTGGTGTTGGTCTGTTGGTCCATTGGTTCATCCACCACTTAGGCTTTGGTAAACCTATTTCTTTTCCCCTAGCACTATCTGCAAGTCAAAGTTGTCATATGTTGGGAAATCTTAACATGCCCATTTAAGCATCCCTTAACTAAACATACATGTAATTTGGAGCATTCATTCATGGTCTGCCCAAGACTCAGTGTCTTCAAATTTATGGCTGATCACATTCCTGCTAAGACATTCCCATTATGCTCAGCTGTGGTTTGGGGTGTTTGTCCTAATTACTAGATATTAGCATGCAAACAGAGATGATAATCATTATACCTGCTAAATATCAGCATGCCAAGATTGTCATTAAGAGCATGGCAGCATGCTGACATTATCAGTTTATTCGAAGTACCACTGTGTACCACTTAAGTACAGTCTTACTTAGCTGCTAGCATGACTGCAAACTTGTTACTAAATTGTTGTGTGACTTTAAACATTGCATGTATCTCATAATGTATCATATATCACAGAATCCAACAAAAGTCATCTAACAAAAACTAAACCTACTAATCTCACCATCTCATAACTGTAAATTAGTTTTGTCATCAAAACCTGCACTGACAAGATGTTTTCTATCCACCTCATGGTGCTTTTAACCACGCTAAAGTCACGCCATCTATCTATTCAGCAGCCTTTCCGAGTGAGCAAGGGGAGGGCAAAGGAGACCGCAATGCCACAAGCAGCACAAAGTGCAGCTTCTGGAGTTAGAACAAGAAGACTTTTGTTTGCTAACTCAGTGGGGTTCAGTGCTCTGATGTCTGCTTGATTTAGCCTCTGTCCTGGAAAATGACTATGTTTATTAGCGTCAGCTACCGAACCAGCAATATTGTTTCCACTTTCACTTCCAGCTGAATTCTGAGGAAATTGCATCAAGGATTAAAATCATTGCCTTGTGATAGTTTTTGTGAGCCTTCCTGCACTCCGGCGCTGCACTCACATCAGTGCAATGGAGCAGTTCTCGGGTTTGTTTGTGTGATATTGAGCTGGGTCAGTTCAGATAATCTCAGATGGGTACATATCCAAAATGAGCTAACCCACCTATCACTTATAAAACAGCTTCATAATTAAATCTAAAACAGCAGAGATGGGAATCACATGCCTGGCTTCTTGTTACCAAGCAACCAAGTCAACCAATGTGCATACCACTCTGTCCATATTAAAGGCAGGGTGAGGGGAATTGGGGCTCCCTGTTCGTTTCCAAGGATTCTTTTTGGATGTACCCTGTTAATGGACAAAGCAATAGGAATGTGGACAACAGATCAAGCCTAAGTAGGGTGTTTGAAATTCCTTTAATGAGAACTTGGCTCATTTAGAGGCATTATTCAGACTCCCAAGTTGATGTGACTCGAATCCAAAGCAGTTGGCCAGTGGTGATGGTTAGGGCAATAAATTCTCTGCAGGGTTTTAAAACAAGTGAAAGGGGAAGGGGGTGAGAGGCAACCAAAGGGGTGGATTTGGGCTATGCTGCCAACGAAGCCACAATAAGAGGATAAGACGCAGCAGAGAAGATTTTAATATTTGATTTGTAATAGTTGAGTCTGACAATGTCATTCAGTCTGAAATGTGGGATACAAATCAAGGCACAATCGAAAGCTGAAAACAGCAGCCACAGATTAATAAGTGCATATGGCAAGACAGACGAGCTCCTCGGCTGAATGATATTGACTGCTATCTCATGAAACAACTTTAAAAGGTGCTAAATCAGCCAGTATGTAAACAACAAGCTGTCTAAAGTTTTAGGAAAGTCGAGAAAAAGCCGCTCAAAGCATGCATATTATCTATATTTTTTAAAATCAACTCATCGGTTAACGATGATCATTTTTGCGTGACACATTAGCTTGTCATCACTGGACAGCAGAACCTAAAAATCCTGACTCATGCAGTATTATAAAAGGGTTTTAAAGTACACAGCTGTCCCATTACGCACACAAAAGTAGGTAGGAGAGGATGTAAACGTCCTGAATGCATCTGCCTCTATCCAGCCATGCACACACACACACACACACAACAAATATCTGTATATGTTTATGCACCTCTGCCTATGTGTCAAGTTCATTTCAGTTCAGCAGCAGACGGGAAGCACATGACAGCACCGCCCACCTTTTTATGGCACTTGACAGTCCTCTGCATGACAGATGACTGAGACACAGAATGCATTTGAATAATGCAGGGATTCTCAGTGCACTGTGATGCTGAACCAGAGGTAGGCCTAATGATAAGAAGCTGCGTGATCGTGTACAGTAGAGTCCGATGAGTGGTCTGACACCTATTTGACTAACCCCTTAGTAACATAGGCTGTTAATTAGCACCGCTCTCATCATTTTTTAGTGGCCCTGCAAGTGTCTGCAATGCTCTGTTCTAACAAAAGAACTAATGGGAAGGTGCTGATTTTAAACAAGAGATTATTCAAAATTACGAAGAACGCCGAGGTCGCTGAAGCTGTCTGAGGTGACTGTTCCCTTGTCAACTAACCCATTTTTTCCTGTTCTTTTTTTTATCTATTCTTAACTAAAGAACAGGTTTCCCCCTGACTCTTTCATTTATTTATTTGGTCTGAGCACCTGCCTCAGCTTAATTTTGCAAACACACATGACTGCCTGCGGTTTGGGGGCAGTTGCGGCACATTAAATATTGCTGCCGTGTTTTGAACAGAATGCAGCAACTAAAACATTTTGCAGCACATTTCGCTACTGTACAGACCACCTTCATTAAAGCCATCTGACTCTAAGGGGATGAGCTGTCAAGGGCTTTGCAGATCACCCAAAACCCTCCCCATGCCATTAATCTAAATTAATGCCCTGACAAATATGCCATAATATTGGGTGTGAAATATGATAAATGCTCACTTCAGCCCATCCATAATTAAGTGTCTTTAGCAAAATGGCAAAATTTCAAATTGCAGAGCTGGTGTGCCCTCTGAAAGAAACAAAGCTGACCCTATGTTTTTGCTCCAAACAACCCGCTAATAATGGAGATTGCCCTTTAAAATGACTTAACAGGTGAATATAGAGTAAGGTATAGGACTATACACTAGATGTGAACCGCATTACTTGTGCAAGAAGCAGTTCCTCCAGCCTAGCTCATTAGAGAGTACCACTATCATTAAATCAAAATATAATGAACACTTCCATATGTAAGAGTTTTAAAAAATGATATATCGTGTTGTGTTTTCTATTAAGAATTTAATGAGCTATGACTGCACTTACTGTACACAGATCAGGCTCACAGACCAAAACAAATAACAGCATGCATTATCATGGAACAAATCAGTATGTCATTAAATTACTAGTTTAATGGTGCAAATGTGCATCTACATCCAGCGCAGTGTTTGGAGAGAGTGGGTGAGTATTTTGTGACAATCACACGCATATATTTTAAATTGGTTTTTGAGTAAGGCGGCAGAGAGAAAAATCTCAGAATGTTGTTGTTCAGTGGAGACGTTAAAGAATTCTCGCAGCTTTGTGTCGGTAAATATTCTTCCGCTGTGCAGCATCTGACCAAATCTGCAACCTGAAATGCAATAGAACCACATGCAGTCCGTATTTGCATCACGTATGAAACTACTGCGAAACTTCAAAAGAAATCTCACAGCTGCACAAAACTTGCCTAACTGGTTCACTGCATCTGTTTTTCTCAGTTGTCTTTCAACGTAAATGACATAAGGTATTGTACAGCCCCAGGTGCCAACCTCTAACTAGACTGGGAGGCACATTCACTTCATTCACTGGCCTTCCTGGTAATGAGGTGGAAGAGAGTGTCAGCCTATGGCCAGCTGGGAGGCACAGTCCACTGGTGAGTCAGACGAAGTGTAATAGGCAAAGCCAAGACGTGAAGGGAGACTGCTGCAGTCAGACTGATGTCACAAGTGCTGGAGGACAGGCTAATAATAGCACATGTTTATGAAAATATCAAAATATAACATGCCATGGGGCATTCTGGTTGCTCAAAAGGCAGGAGACATGCAGTGCACTGTGATTCTGAAAACTGGCTCACATCCCTTTCCCTTTTTTGCATCTTAAAACTTCCTTTTGCCTAATTTCTGTCACTTCTATGATAATTTCTAATTGAGCGAGATAAGCGATGTTTACATTGTAGCTTTTATAGATTATATAATGCTTTGGACTAAGGTAGCAACAGATGTTTCATATTACTGCTGCATGCTTCCACAGAGGCTGCTCCATTTAAAAATCATGCATAACCATAGCCTCTCTCACGAAGAAATTAGAACTATAAATAATTATGTGAATTCAGCGGCCACACAAAAAGACAATAAATACATTAGACTTTGTCTTGCGCTGTGACGGGAAAGCGAGGATTCACATGTGGCTTCATCCGTAATTACTGGTTAATCAACATAGAACACATCTATGCCATTATGAACCAGCAAACTGTCATCCACTGGATAGCTTCAAGAATTGATGGGGAAAAAATATATCTGCAAAGAGCATCAGCAGCACCGTGCCTGAATGGCTGTATTGTATTCCAGACATTTCAGAAACAGAACACACATTTGAAGAAGAGAAATGTAACTACTTTGGAGATACATTTTAACAAGGGCATGGGTGCTTGTTATTTCTCACCATTAATCTGCTTTCGGGAACTAATGTTACAATATAATTTAGATTTTTGATCTCGATTCCTCTCCTATTCACACAGTGTCACTGTGAAAACTTTAAAATGCAAACTTTCCTGCACTTCTACCAGAGCTCATTGTCGCAGTTTCTAACAGGCCAGGGATGATCAGAACTAGTCCAACACTTGCATTACAGACACCACAATCCAGCTCTGATGAGGGTATATTAAACATAAATGGGGCCATAATGTAATGCACCGATGCCCACAAGCCAATCTACTTTAATTTTACTGCTTAAAACCTTTCATTAAAACCTTTGTCAACCTTTAAATCTAAAAAATACTTCTGTCATAGCGGAGATACAGGTTCTGGGCATACTGTAATTCATTGCAGTGAAAATATTTAAAATGAATTATATGGGCAAAACTATCCAACTTCACACCTGACTAAGACCTTTTGTTAACATTTCTTACAGTGATTTTTGGAGGACCTGGAAAATGAGAAGACCTAATCGCACCGTGAATTTCATTCCCAAGCAAAGTAGTGACATTTCCAATGCATAGTAGCACGAAAATGTTGCGTTTAATTTGGTTTTTAATTGGTTTGAAAAACTGTTTTAAACCTTTTTGCAGTAAGTGCTGGATTCACTGATTGTGTGCCACAAAAGTCTCTTTTGGTTAAATTATAGCTTAAATTAGTACTGGGTCTTTAGTGAAGCTGGTGGTCCCTTGACGGGCTCATTGTGTGAACATACATAACTGAATTTCGCCAGAAATCAAGAAAACAGGCCACACCCTCGTATTGCATTCAGTTCTATTTTGACCTGTTATCAAGTAAACACATTTTCACCATTTTTTCTATTATTTGTTTTAAATGCCTTTTTAAAAAGTTGCCTCTGTGATGTTATGGGTCACATTTGACTGGGTAGTAATTATGGGTTGTTTATTCTGGGAAAAGCACAGTAAATGTTGCCAAGCAAAATTACAACAAAATAATAAAAGTAGCAATAAAGTCCTATAATAATAGGATGATATTGTGTAATAATAATAAAATCCTGTATAATGCTAAGAAAGTGATTGTAGAGGTGCATGCAGCACGTTTTTATAAGTCTTGTCTTTCTGTGACTGACTAGAATAAAGTGTTGAATTCAAATAACCTTTTTACCTTTTTTCACAGGAATGTATATGTGGTCGCTTTTGATCCTTAACACAGCAGATGCAACAATGATTGGTCATTTTAAAGCACAACAAAACAGAAACAAGATGATGCCACTGACCTCTCTTTGTCGTGTAACATAGTGGGTTAATAGTAAAGAGTGGCAGTGCACATTCCAAATCTTAAAACGTGTATTGTGTGTAGGATGGTGGGAAGAATCAAAGAGGGAGGAACGCCGATTCTCACTAAGAAACAGTCATCAAACAAACAATTTTTGGCTCTAAGCAATCGTCATCGTTAAACATTACCCTTTTCAAACACAACAGGAGGGTTAGCATTTCTTTTACGTGTCAACAATGACACACACACACACACACACACACATATATATATATATGTGGTAGAATATATAAGAATGTATGTATAAGAGGTAATATAATTAACAGTTCTCGATAGACATTCAATTTGCATTTTAAAATCTCATGAGAAAATGGAGTACTAACATACCAAGGTAGTGACAGATTTGTGTGGGTGTTTACTCTGTCGACTCTGCCAACACTGACATTATCTGATGGGTGCCGTTTATTTTTTCTTGCCAGTCCGAGGCCTTGAATAATTAAATGGGATCGGCATGCTCCTCTCTTTGTTAAAGACAGGAGGTATTCTGACAGTCCCTGTTTGACAGGCTTTGACCTAGCCCAGAACGTGAGGGGCCTTCTAAACAAAGCCTCGGCTTTGTGCATTAAAAGCAGGGAGACACTGTCTAGACCAAATACCTCTTTCACACTAAGTTCACCAATGCCATTCTGTCCTGAAAGGCAGACTCCGGTAGAAATCTCATTGCTTGCTTGAGATTCATCTGTCTGGCCAGCGCTGATGGCTTCAGTCCATCTGGGAATTCAGTCAGGCTTGGAGTTACACACCTGACATGCTGCAGCAATGGACACAAACCAACACTCCCTCTGAGATCAATTTTTTTTTTTCCACTGTTAATGTACAAAAACGCAGTGAGGCCAATAAATCAATGCTTTTTTCAGACAAACTCGTGAAGAAACTGATGGAGGGCATTTCTAGGACACGCACAAATAAAGTAGTGACCAAACATCCAAATATGTTGTCCCCCTCAAGGACAAAAAATAATGTTCTATGATTTTCTCAGTGAACAAGTGTGGCCTCAGGGGCAGAAAGCATACATGGACATTTGTTCGGTGTTTTGTACCCACACAGAGTAACCCACATGAGAGGCCTCTAAGCAGTTCCTTAACATGGTTAGAAAATGTAAAAAAAAAAAAAAAAAAAAAAATGAAAGAGAGGAACTGAGAGAAAAAGAGAAATTATTCCAGTTGCTGATGGCGAGAAAGATAAAATGACTTAGGTTAGTCATAGGGTTAGAGAAAGATGAGATTTCTAAGTCTCTTGCAAATCAGAAAAAGATATTAATGCAAAGTAAAGCACAAGTGGCCAACATTATTTTGAGCAAATACAATAAATGGAAAATCTCATTAAGCCATACATATATTTAAGGAACCCCATATTTCATCATTAGTCAAGCGATTGGTTAAATAACTTAGTATTAGTTGCCTCATTTATCAGTTTCTTAGTTGGCTCCACAATATTATATATAGATAGTTGTAGTACATTTGAAACCAAAGCCCTGGTGCACTAGCACATGAATCTGACTGCAGTGGCTGTACCTCTCTTGACATGGTGTTCATCGGTTCCTGTGTTTGAGAGCACCACCACTTTGATAATGATCCGCCCAGTAACAGCCATGCTTCCACTTGCCCGCTTTGTCAAAATAACTCCTGGCTCAATATCCGAATTGTCAAATACATTTCAGAATGGTCCGCTGAGCTCAGTGAGACCCTAAGGAAAATTTCTGATGTAATTTAATCACAGTATTACCTCAGCAAGTGCCGGCAACAGAGAGGCAAGTGTAGGGGAAAGTCTGCACCGCTGAGCTCATAGTAGCCTATCTCCAGCTGTTCGCTTATTGCATTTGTTTCAGCGTGTTTTAGTACGCTGACATTTTTACATTTAATCTGATTTTAACACAGCTGTAAGGTTGTAAATGAATGCTAACATCGATAAAATTAGCTATTGCACTGTCGGGTTAAGCCACAATGACACATGTTGCTGTATTTCCTTACTATGTTGCACATTTCCAACATATGCACACCAGTTCTTGGGGTCACCTTGTATATTTGGTCAGCTCCTGCCAGTCTCAGTCTGATTTCTGCAGCATTATCAGCCTTATACCATGTGTGCCTCTGTATAGCCACAGGCGTGTGCATGCATGTGCGAGGATGTGCAATGAATAATGCACTGCGCTGAGACCACCTTCTTCATCTATGATGCAGCGTGTATATACGGCTGTAATGTTTTAGTCTGTCAGTTATCTTTTTTTGATTACTTGTTTAGTCCTGTAAAACATCAGATAATCGTTAAAAACGACAAATCCCTATTTCTGTTTCAATGAGCTTGTTTTGTCCAGCCAACCGGTCCAAAATCCAAACATATTCAATTTGCAGTGATGTGATGCAAATAAAAGCAATAAATCCTCAAATCTGACTATCACAGTTGTTTCACTTGTGTTTTCTCTCATTCATTTAAGCACTAGATTGGCATTAAATTGTATTAATTGCTCCAAACTCGGAATAAATCTTCAACCTCCTAAAAACTTTCATTCTAAATTTCCCGATAACATCAAACATTCATGACAAAATAGCCAACAATCAAAATTAATGCTCACAATAAAACCTCATCATGGTTGTGTGGGTGTGGTTTAATCATATTTCAGCGGCAGTGGCCTGGCACCATGGGCAAACTGTCAGCTCATTTGATTCAAATATCCTGATTAGTCCACGGAAGTATGTGGTATCACTTTTTTTTTCTCCCAATGTAATCCACCCACTTCCAACTAATGAAAAGGGCTCAGACAAAACAGCACAGACAGAAATCTCATATGCTAAACAAATAAAACTGTTTCAGCTTTGGCCCGAGAAATCTAATGTTTGTGCAGGGCCCCATTTCTCATAGTTAGAAAGAGAGTGAGAAAATCGTTTTTCAGGGCCTTTAAACATTCTATTGATTCAATTCTGTCCTCGGTTTCTGTTCTTTCTTTTTACCAGGAGTGGGTTTTGTATCCACCAATAATCTGTAACCCATTAACATCTCTTGTCCACTCTTTACTGCTGCGCCAGCAACATATGTCACAGCTAATATAGCTCTGAGAAAGACACTTCCAATCAGCGATCTGTAAGCTGGGCAAATTATAAGAAGTGCACAGCAGACTGGAGACTAGAGACCATAATGGCAAATGAAGGGCGAAATTCACCTTATGGACAAAACACTAGGGCCTTATGGATAGAGACTTACCATAATAGGGTCATGCAGACGTGGACACTTTGGAACAAGCTGCTGTGATAAGCGCTGACATTAGGATGAGCAATCTCTACATCCGCCTACTGACCCTGACCTCCAGGGCTTATTGTAATGCTTCAGTCTGCTCAGAACTCAGATAACAAAATCAGCATCTTCATCCACTATTTTTCATTTGTCACTTGGGTCAGAGATATACTAGATACTTCGCCATTTCTGAGCCGTGTAATTTCCAAAGTGAAACTGGAAGACAAAAGGCAGCACAATAAGCTTCTGTAATCGTATGAAAATATATTCCGGCCTTATCTGGAGCCACTCTGAAAAAGGAAAACTCAGCACTGCATCTCTTGACACCCACAAAGAACAATGTTTACAAAATCCTTTGATTTTTCCCGCAATTCAGTATGTGTACGTTCCCATTGCCAAAATGGCAAAGAGTTCTCTCGCTCTCACAGCTAATCCTCTTCTTTCGCTCCCTTCCACTAATTGTCACCTCACATCAGAGAAGAAAGCTGCAATTATTGCACTTCAGTAACTGTTGAGACAACATCACAACAGTCAATCTTTGGACACCGCTGAGCTGATGGTTAGGCAAGATGGTATGAGGAGCAGAGCTCTTAAACTGGAGGATCTCAAAGCTCCAAAGCACCTGCTAAATGATAGCTTTAGATTGCTGTGTGAGAGTGCTGGAGGGTATAGATATTTTCATATAAATGTACCCATAGAGCAGTAAACCAATAAGCAGTTCCAGGTGTTGGTGCCTAAAGAAACCTGAAACTCCTTCACCAATGCTTAGTTGCCCTGCAGCAGCAGTAACTGTAATGACATTTTTCAAGCTTATGGACATAAACACTTTAAACTTGAATGGACACTTTGGTAGAAAAATGAACACTTTGTTTGTTATGGAAGTTATTAGCAGTCAAATTTTATTCAAATTGAACAATATCCATGTTTAAAAATGAACACATTTGACTTCCAGCATGTGAAACATCACTGAGAAATATTTCTTTCCCTCACCTCTGAACATTTTTACCTTGTTTGTATTATTCATACAACAATACAGCATAAATTAATCAGCTTTGATAAATAAATTGCTGTTGCTAATAGTTTCCCAATTAGCCTGTATCAAATAAATTATGGCTCTAATCAGTTTAGTCGCCCATGCAAATAAAGACATTGGCTACTGTTGGGGGATTTGTGGTATATTTTAATCAGGGGAAAAGAGAATTACCCACCTACTCACCATTATTATCAGTATTACTACTTTACATGCACATGAGCAGGTAGAAGAAATGCCTCTGTGTTTGCTTCAATCATATTTTTGTCATAATATATATAAAAAACATCACACAAAACAAAACCTGAGAATTAGCACACAGTATGACCAAACCCATATTGTATAAAAGCAGGATTTGTTTTTTTTTAGCAGGGAGGGTTGCATCCAACTAACTTTTATTTGCATTTCACCTTCTACTCTTTGCTTTTATGCACCAAAGCAGAGCTACAGAATTCACCAGTTTGACATTTGGCTTGACTGTAATTAGTGAAAAGAAGATTTATGTTCATGTCATTATATTAAAATCAATTTATTTAGAGAATGGTGCTGTACTTACAACAGCTGGGGGTCTGTCACTTTGAACAGTGATTAAAATGCCTGTGCAGCATGGCACCACTCACTACGCATGTATTATCCATTTGCAGTGGTTTCAATGGATGCCAGCGTTCTTTGCACACACACACACACACACACATAAATGAGAGTTTGTTCCTTCAAGAGAGAGTGAAATGCATTTTTTGGAATCAAATTTTATATTAAAATCTACAAATGAAACCCTCATCAAATAAAACTCTGGCTTTTTGTCAGAACAAAGATTTGTTTCATATATTTCACAATGACAAAGCTGAGTAATTCTAATTTTAAGATAAATGTTGGATGTTGAATTTGCAGAATAATGGCTACTAATCTTTTACTACAGACTTCAATTACATAACCTCAGCTTACTAGAAAATGCTTTTTTTTTCTTTGTTGCAGTGGTAACATTCTATGAATGCAAAAAAGAGGTTTGCAAGGAAGGAATCAATAAACCGTTTAGATTTTCCTTTAATATTACTCTTCTGCTGCGGCATCCATTGTGTGCCAGCATCTCAAATAGGACAGCATCGAATATAAATGCCTGAATAAATGCATTTGTAAACCTGTGTATCAAAATATTTTGCTGGCACACCAAACTTGCACTGAATTCACGCGTTTATTGCAACAACTACATTAAAGATTTTCTTTTTTTTCTTACATTTAGTGCATAGATTCAAAGCTGTTAAGGCAGATTCCTGATCTTTGGCTGTGATGAATGCGGCACAGTGCAAAAGAAAAAAAAAAGAGTTTTTGTGTATGAGTGTGTAATCACATGAGCAGTTGACGCACAAGGATGACCACCTCCAGCCATCATCCCAACACTGATAACATTTTAAAGCAAAGCACGGAGCCAGCCTTTGAACAATGAATACTGATGCTGGATCCTTCACTATGCAAAATAAGCTGGTGAAGCTGGTTTGGTTTATAGTTGTCATGGCATCTTGCACTTGATTCTGCTTTCCAAACACACAGTGGCTGCAGAATTGTGAAGGTTAGACAATGAGCAGGATTTAAGCCACACCTTTGTCATAACAGACACACAACTGATAAAACTAAAACAAATAAAGTGATGAATTGTTATTGCAAGAATGACAACGAGCAAATAAACACATGGTATGAATGCTTTTTAAAAAATGTCTTTTTAAAACTATGTAAATGTGATTTTGTGTATTTAAAGGTCACTGTTGCACAATTATAACAGGGATGCTGGCAGACAATACATGCCATGAATAATTTACATTCTGACATATACTCTGTAGGCACTGTGCCTGGGTTTAATTTTTAAAACAGGCAGAAATGCATCTTACAAGAAAAGACAATTTTGTAATGCACTGAGTCATCATGAAGCAGAAGTGCAAGAAATGTATATTAATAGTGACAGAAACCAACTGCAGCTCTGTGGAAGGCTAAGAATCACAGAGTGATCATTTTCTACATTACCACTAGCGTGCCATTTGCTCTATATTCATTAGCTTGATATAATATACACAAACACACAAACACGCACACACAAAACAGCTGTGTATCACATGACCTCTTTTCATAGATGCATGTTTCAAAGAGATAAAATCAAAGGCTTGTAAAACTGCTTCACACATAGAAATGGTCTATTAATGTTTCCTTTGGAAACAAAGGTGTCTTTGAATGCACCAAATCAAAGACCAAACAAATTACAGAAGTGAACACAGAATTTACATGGTAGCCATGTTTGATTCACTTTATGCTCAAAGTGGCAGACCCTCTCCAGCAGACGGCAAAACAAGTGGCACTACAAGCAAGAAATGCCCAGCCCATAAATAAGTAGTTAGTGGTCACTTGCTCTTTTAAAAATGTCAACCTCTACTGGTTTTAAGTACCAGTTCCCAAAACCTCATTATCCTGTATGTAGCTAGCAGCGGTTGCTAACATAAATTATTTGTTTTAAGAGATGGTGATGAGTTCATGAAGCATAGCAAAGTATAAGGTTTTTAATATGAAATATAAATGCTGTGATGCTGACAGTTAATCCCTTAACCTCATTTGCATGTGTGTGTGTTCAACTAACATAGACCAGACATAAGCTTTCTTTTAAAAACTGTATAGTATTAAAGACATTTTCATTAAATTTACTGCTACTGCTCGTATCGTTTTGCCTTATATGTCAGCTGTGTCAGGAGTAGTACTTCAAATTCAACTAACTAAACTCCAAAAAATGACACAGACAATGGAAAACTCTGTCTAACGCCAAACTAGATGTCTTCGTCATCAGGGGGAGGAATGTTGATACTGACTCACTATGCTTGGTTCATCTCTTGTATAATCAATGGGCTGATATCGCATGAAGCTACAATGAGACATGAACTCTGTCAGCCATCGGTGCTTCAACTCAGAGTGTTTCGTAGCAGGATCGTCACTACTAGACAGAGTTTATTCAGCCTTTTTCTGTCACTTTTTCATTTGTTGGTGTCGTTCACACTGGGAAATGTAGCTTCATAAATCAAGCCCTTGACTTTGCGAGTAATTACACTGATACAGCAATGACAAAATAACGTATGCGGTAAAATAATGTACTGACTACATCTACATAGTAGTCACATGTTTAAGGTGGTTAACACCACACTGAAAATCCCTGTTTCACTGACTTTGTTCAGATGTTGTGGTCAGAGGTATGCCCTGTTGCTCCTGTAACCACCTCTCAGTGATGTCACGATGTACTGAACGCACCCTGAGGATACTTTTACAGTACGACATTGCAGCAAGGTGAGAACATTAACCAGTCAGCAAAATGAACCATTTCCAGCTGGTGGTAAGTTATTATTTATAATTAATATGTTAAAAATAAGAACCAACTGCTATTCATATTTGAAAGCCTGAGATGAGGCAATGTGTGCAGTTTACCATTAGAAAAACAGTGATCTCACATGACAAGTGAATGATGTGCTTTCTCAGAACTGTCTGTGCATATTTGCTTTTATTTTTCACGAGACAATGCATTTTGTTATGGGAGTGATGCACAAAAGCTGAAATTACAAGCAGTATCAGAAGATAAAAAAATGGCAAGCCCATCTGAAAGCTTTTATTGGAAGCTAGTAAATCAGAGCAGGTTTGGGGAAGTCTGGACTAGCTGTGGTGGTAGAGTATTGATTCAGTCATCCAAAGCCATCTTCCAAGTACTTCTGATTTATCTGTCACATTTCATTATGACTCCTGTGCTCTGAAACTCTTTCTTTTTTAATACAATACTGCAGAGAGCGTTTAGCCATCTGACGTGTTGTCTGTATTGGCAGGATGGATAGGACTCCCTGCAGCAGACTTTCACTAATTTGGTGAAGTGTGATTTGCTCATATTATTTAGAGATCTCATAGTGATGTTGCCACTGAGACTTCAAGGAGACTGTAAGCAAATTAACAATTAAGGGTTATTTAGGAAAAGAGCGTATTCATGATATTAAATACTCAGGTCAAGTAAGTACTTTCTTCACAATTTAAAAATAGTAGTTCTTCATTTCACTTTGTAGGTTGCTGCTAAATTAAAAGTGTAGAAAAAGAGCATGGATCATTTGTCTAAGCAGGTGTAAATAAGCTATGTTCATGTTCAGGTCCAAAAACAGGAGGACTGTGCTTTTTTGGACAAACCAAAGTAAATGACAGTTATACCAGGAGGCATGGGCTTGTGTCTCCAAACAACAGCTTTCCTTCAACCTCAACAGCAATCTTTGGTAACATTTAACCTGTCTACTAAACAATGACTTCTTATACAACTGAACTGCTTTCTCAAACTGAGTTGCAGTCCATTTATTATATTGTTTTCCAACTGTTGTCCCTTTTCAGCCAACCAACCACATATCAGCTGTGGCTGGACTCAGCAAGAAAATTAAGGAGCTTCAAATATGTTTTGAAAGGGTCATATATGAACTCAAACCATGATATGTTCCTAAACCTAACCAAGTAATATTACTACCGAAACTTAACCAAAGCATCATGTGAAAACAAAACTCTAAAATAGGACACAATCATCTTCTCTCTGATAAAGCTTATAGTTAGGGCTGTTCAGGTGACCCCAAAGCATCCCTTAGTTATGCTGCTATATGCCCAGACCACTGGGAAACTTCCCATAATGCACTGAGGACCTCTTGTCTTCTCTCCTCTCTTTTCTCTTTATATATTTATAAACCACCATTGCATGTCAGTAATCTGTGTCTTCTCTCTCCCGTAGTTTGTATTTTGTCCTCTCTGCAGGTATCTCTGGCTGCGGAGCTAAATGTTTCTGATCTGCAATTGCTGGCCTCACCAACCTACAAAGTGTTTATTTTTCCCTTATGACTGATTGTCTGATCTGTTCTCTCGCCACTTTACCCTTAACCAAACCTGTTGAGACGGACGGCTGCTGTCCCTGAGCCTGGTTCTGCTGGAGGTTTCTGCCAGTGCTAGCTTAAATCCACAGGAAACATTGGATTTGTTGGGTTTCTCTCAATAAGTTTGAAAGGTGTTCACCGAACTATGTGAAGTACCTTGATAAGGCATGTGTTCACTTGGCATTGTATAAATAAAACTGAATTGAAACCCCGGTCTCCTGGGCTGCTTTACACATGTGTGAGAGCAAAACAATGTGAGTTCTGAATGCAGAGCGCAAAGGCATATTGGGTTCTACTCACACTGCAACAGATACGCAATGATATGCTATGTAGACGGTAAAATTTCCCCGCAAATCAAATAAAGAAAAATACTCAAGGATGTAACAGTTGGATGAACAAAGCACAGGATTTTTGGAGAAATCAGGATTTCCTACTGCGCTTGGACAAAGTTGATGGAAAGCATGTAAAAATCAAAGTCTGGTAGCCACAAACTTCAATAACAACTCTTTAATGATAAATTATATATATAAGTGTGGATGACAGAATCACCTCATACAACCACTCCTCATACCAAACATTCATTTTAATCACCAGGTATTTTGAATTTCAGTTTAAGATGTACTGTATGTAAATGTGCTTACAATGCTAGCATGCTAACTGGTTAGTAAATTGGTACTCTGCTAAACATCAGCATGTTATCATTTGCATTGATAGCAAGCTGATATTAGTAATTCTGGCGAAGCCTACTGTAAGTTCAGCTTCACAGAGCTGCTCGCAAAGTACACTCCTACAACTACCATGAGCACTAACTTTCCCTAGTCTTGATCAAGAACTTTGTTTTGCCACAATAAACTGAACTTTAATCAATTGGATGATGGTTTTAAAAAGTTTATCTGATTAATTCTTGAAATCTTTATGTCACGGCATCATAGGCTTTGACAATGACCTCCACATGCTCTGAAAGCTTGGTTCCTGTTACTTTGACACATGCTCACCCACCTAAACATTGTTGCAGACTAAGTACTCCCCAACACCAGCAGCCTCCCCAGCAGGACAATGTATCGTCACACCACGAAAACTGCTCAGGCACAGCTCAAGGAATGTGACAAAGTGTCCAAGGCATTCACTAAACAGCCAAGATCTCAGTTAGATCAAGCATGTGCTGGAACAAGCCAGATCCATGGAGGCCCCACCCTGCAACCCACAGAATCTACTGCCAATGTCCCAGTACCAGACACCACAGGAAACCTTAAGAGGTCCATAGTCTGATGGATCAGAGCTGTTTTGGTAGTATGAGGGGGTCTACACAATACTTTGCAGGTGGTTTTAATGTTGTGGCTTATCAGTATAAAGTAATAGACATTTATGGCAATAACAGAGACGATGGATAAAAGTTATCTGCGAATGGCTGGAAAATCACATTTGTGTCTCCAATCTAATTTCAGGGATAACTGCCCACACTGCTATTTGTTAGTGATCGATTAGGAATTATATGTTGTGGCATTGTGACGCTGCCTACTCCGATTGCTATAGGAAGGTCTCAGTAATGTGTAGATGTGGTAACTGTCAGAGCAGAGTAAGACCATCATGCTGCAGGCCCATTTTTCTCTCCATGCCGTAGCGATATCTACTTGTGGTGCAGAACTCTGCCACCACACCAGACAGCATCAGTGACAGATGAGTTTAAGATGTGCAGCAACGTTGGCAGGCTAACCATGCTCTGAATTTGACATCAGCGTTGTGTGTTGGTTGCCAGTGGTGTAAAGGATAGTTTGAAATATGATTTAAACAGGCAGACTGTGACACACACAGCGTCCAGAAATTCCACTCCAAATCTGATTCTGGCAGAGCCATGAATGTGGTTCAAATCTGACTTGTAAATTAAGTTCCCCTGTGAAATTCTAATTCAGATCTGGATATGCCAAATATCCGCAGGTCCACAATGAGTATACCCTCCAATTACCTCTACTCAAGCTTGTTATTTTACTCAGCAAATCAAGTCTGGAGGCCACTTCCATTGACAAAAAACAACTGCAATAGATAACAACGGCTACCTTTCCACAGCACAAACAGCACAAAACAAACTTAATAGAGAAACTGAGGGATACATTTATTTTCAGTGGCATAGGCTCCTAATGTAATGACCATTTCTTGGTATATTTTTCTTTTTTGCCATTCTCTGGCCAGGTGATTTAAATCTATAACAAGGGAGATTCCTGTAAAGTGCTGAAACAAATTGACCCCTTAAAATATGACGTTTGTGCGTCACTTTTTTGACTTACTTTACTTACATTACTCGCGATTATTATTATGTTATAATAGACTATCAGAGGAGATTCGCTGCCGTTCCTCTCTCTCCACGCAATGAAAGACGGAGACGTGGACAGCCTGACAATTTGGCACAAGAGTGTTGCGGAGTGATAATTTCTGAATCTCATTCTTCGTTACATAACACTTCTCCTTACAATAAGAGCAGCTTAATAACCACAATGCTCCATGGAAACATGCAGGCAGTGCAAACAAATGTCAGCTGTCTTAGTTAGTGATGGCTGTTATTGAAATATCCAATGGATGCATCCGTCAGGCACCGGTGCCGTTTAAAAGACCTTTCCTTCAAAAAAAATGAAATTTTGATATTAAAATTAGCGCTAATATGCCTCAAGTCATATAACCAAAACACAAAAACAGCTCTGCTCTTGATTTTGAACAAAGCCTCTATTTCATCAGCAGTTCTTATATAATCAGAGAAGTGAGGATCTTTGGATTTGTATTGTTTCGTCCTGATAATTACACAAACTGGGCCAGTTAGGCAGCAACTTTGATTTTCCCATTACTGTGATATGCTAGTGGATCAATCCAGAACATCTCACTAATCACAGCAAAGGTAATATCAATGTTGCTAATTTAATTATTTATGCTGCAGCATGCTATCATCTGTTGCATTGTTTAGTTTACTTGTTATAACACTGTGTCCTAAAAGCTTTATTGTTAATATCCTTTCACATAATAAAACATAGTCGTGTCATTCAAGAGATAGCTGTTAAAATGTCTTGTTAAGTTTAATAAACAGTGAGCATAATGCACTTTTCTTTACACAGAGCATATTACGCCTGAACGCTGACATTGTTAGAAGAACAACTTTTATTGTACTCGTTTATTGAGCGGTACATTATGTAATGCTTGTTGTTCTATTTACTTACATTTCGCATCTTCTGCAGAGCAAATTGCATTCTTTTAAATCGCACTACTTACTACTAATGTAATCTTTTAGCTCTCTTTTCTTCTTTTATGAGAGGCATTACTGTTTCCTATAAGCGAAAACAAGAAACAAACTGTTTATTTGGAAAATATGGAAAAGAGGGCACCCGACAGAAATTTTGTGCAGTAGGTGAAGACAGGTGCAGGGATTTTGTTCTTGTTCTTGTATTCAGTCGGGATTTCGTTTATCCGCATCAGTTTGGATTTCCCCATCTCTGGCATTATTGGAAAAGAATGACAATTTGGAGCCGAAGGACAAACATGTGAATAATTAAGAGCCATTTACCTTGAGCTCATGCCCTTGACCACGAAACTGCATGACGGGCTGAATTTTCAAATAGCAGGTATCAGCACTAAAGATCTGATTGACCTTACAGTTATGAATCTACTAGTTTCCATAACATCAGTACATGATTAACATTATTGTGAAAAAAATAGAGGTTTGATTTCCTAAATTCTTTAACTTTTTACAAGGGAATGTGTAAACTATGCGATATTGTTAGCCAACACTGATTATGTAAGTGTGTAGTGTATCTGCCCTAGATCATAGTATACCATGTAAGTTTAAAGGCAGCATCCATTACAGCTACATGAGGACACTTGCCATCCCCTGCAGAGGGACTGCCAGTGAGAGCAGCTACAGAAGCCCCTTGAGAAAAAAATTGGATTTTGCCTCCACTTTCCCACATAGACAGTGTTTTTGAGTGACAGACTCATTTGCCAGGTTTTGTGGGTGGATGTTTATGCAAATGCCTCTCCTCTGTGGGCTGAAATAGCCATCCAGTGACAGGCCAAAACTAACTGGGTTGAAATGCAGGAGCATGCGACTGAGAGGCTGAAAGCAGTGCATAATTCACATTAAAATCTCTGGCAACATACAACAAGAGCTTGATAAAAATTTGCCACAGTGAGCCATCCCACACTAAAGTTAGAATATGATTTTTTCTTAGCTTTTTAAAAAAAAAAAAATGTAGAAAAAAATTTCAAGACATTTGACAGTGTTTATCCACACTAAGAGCTTCAAAGACTCGCCCTCGCCTCAGAACTGTAGAGAAAAGCTGTAGCAGACTCATGTGAATGTTGTTCATGTTTTCTTAGAAGGATGAATAGTGTGGTTGTTGAGGCTTGCTTGGAAGGATTTTTCATTTTAAATGAATTTGTCACATGAGAATCACAATTGTTGTTGTCCAAATTTGTTTTTACAATGAGCTGAATCGCTCCTTTCTGCTGTGAGGCAAAGATACCAAACCTTCCTTTCACACTGAGTTCTAGCTGGATATAATGGAATCAAGTTCGTAGTGTTCCCTTGTCTCTCCTGAAGTAGACTACAGGAATATTTTCTTTTGTTAGGGCAGGAAATCAGAAAGCATCGCGCTGAATAATGCATATGATAGCAATAAACAAGTCTAATTTGTATAATAAGAAGATGAGACCGCGTCTTCATCTACAGAGATTCATTATGTGCTATGGTTGCATTCATATAGAAACCTTTTTGAAGTCAAAGGAAACAAGATCACAACAGTGGCTATTCCTTTGATTTATGGGGTCCACTTATCATTAACTCATAAATTGCAAAATAGAGACTGGACACGCTGTGATGTCAAAGCAAGACTTGCAATTACAAATGGAAATGTTTCCATGCATGGTAAGTGTTTGCTGTTGTGGTGGTGATGAAGCAGTGCAGCAGCAGCGTTCTGTTTGGAGCCTTTGACAAAGAAGAGCATCAGCTTCGGCCACGCATACGCAACGGCAAAGTGATACAACGACAGTGTGCAACATAATGAGACGTAAAATAAGTTATGTGCAGTGGAAAATCAAAAAAATCTGGAACAAATACTTTATGTAAAACATACTCATTTCATTGTAGTCATTGCACAAAACAGTCTTTTACAGTGGCAAAATCTTATAAATCTTTCAATGCTTGTTACTGCTCAAATGTTTGCGCAGTGGTTCCTACATTGGTGTCATTTGGAAGCAATATTATACACTGATCAGGCATAATATTATGACCACCTGCCTAATATTGTGTTGGTCTCCCTTATGTGCTCAGAAATGCTCTGAACCATTGGGCATGGACAAGAGGACCTCTCAGGGTGTCCTGTGGGGTCTGGAACCAGGACGTTGGCACTGGATCCTTTGGGTACTCTGGCTTGTACAGTGGGTCAATCAAACTTGTTCCACTGCATCCTGTTGATGCTTGATCACAATGGGGTGTAGGAAGTTTGGAGGTCAAATCAACATGTTGGGTCATTGTCATGTTCCTCAACATGTTCCTGATTGTTTGATGTCTTTGCCATGTGGTGGGGTGCATTTTCCTGTGGGGGTAGGCCGGTGACTTTGGGATTTCCAAAGCATGAGGTAGTGTGTTTATTGTGGGACAATGTTTATTTGGGTGTCTAAGTCTCATCAACATGGATGTCAAAGTCCAAGGTTTTCCAGCAGAACACTACATAGTATCAATATGATCAATGTTATTCACTTCACCTGTCAATGGTAATAATGTTGTGGCTGATCAGTGTATGTATGTATGTATGTAAATATTACAGAAATGTTTAAAAATGGATGTGTATAGTGCAAATTGACTGAACTGATGAAACGCTTGCAGGTAAAGAAATGCCACCTTTCACCTCTACATATTTTACTTTTCTTCATCTGCAGTGTCAACAGTGCATAAAACCAGCCTCAGTTCAACATTTTCTTTTACTGTCTACAACACAGTGGTGGCTCAGATTTGTTACTTTGTGCTATTTTATTTATTAGGCAAAGCTGCATGATTTGAATGGGAGCTCGAATGCTAATCGGGCAGATCTGTGGCATTTCAAGAAGAATTTATGAGTAGTTGTGGGAGCTGGTGCAGCGTGGACACAAATCCACCAGTGCGCGGAATTCATAACAAGAAGCACACATACAGGTGGGACACACACACGCTAATAAATCAGACGTGCACGTTTCCTCATCGCTAATGCAGGATTTTACTGGTGAAGCACTTGAATTTTGAGGACGAGAGGTGTGGCTACATCACATCACAGAATTAGATACCGCATTACATAACCCATTACTCTGATTACAGTTCCTGCTGTAATATGACAGTATTACGGGCTGCAACTGTTACTCGCAAATTTTATGACAATTTCATTTATTGTAGGCTGTAAAGTTAAAGGAAGAGGGATTTGTCACCTCCATGACACTGCAAAAGAGCTGGAGATGGACTGCCCTGAATTAAGAATTGGTTTGAACCTGTTTTGGCAGTTTTACTTAACATAGAGTTATTTGTTACTTTTCAGGTTTATATTTTACAAAATACATGATGAGGCCATAAAATATGATGCATTCACAGAGAGCCACCTAACAGTATATACGTAGTCAAAATTAACTAACTACAACAGTAAAACACTACTTATACACGAAAGCATTAAGACAATAAACCAACAACAAATGTATATTCAGTATTCAAGAATTAACAATTAACTAAGTATACAGACATTTCAAAGTCAGATTAATCAACAAAGATTATTCTTTTAAATTGTAGGTAGTTTGTGCTAAAACATCACTATTTTTTTTACATATGAGGTGCATTTTTTTTTCATTTATTTATTGGTATGTATTCACCAGTTCTTTCTGTGTTCTCTCTAGACGTCTGAAAAACTGCAAATCATGTCCTCACTTTTCGAATTGTATTCTGGCTTTTCCTTCCAGACTCGCTGCATTTCATTGCATCCTGTCAGCAGTTCAGTTGTGACACAACACAAGGCTTTCATTTACTCTGAGGCAGTTTTTTTTTTTTTTTTTTGCAGAGCAGAGTTTGACTATGTAGTGGAAGGTTATCACTCTGGCTTAGAATTGTCATGCCACTGAAATAGAGCCTCAGGACTGAGATCACCAATCCGTGTCAAATGAACAACTGTATCCGCAGCTGATCTGCATCCACCCTGCTGCCAGGTTGTCATTGTCAGAATTACAGCTAGGCCTACTGTGAATGTTAAATGTAAAAAATGGTTCAAGGGGAGAAAATACAAAAATAAATAAAATGAAATTTAAATAAAAATGATGCTCCATAGATGAATAAGTTACTGCACTGTGTTTGGGGCGCAGAAATATGTGTCACCACCTTATGAAATGAGCTCTGTCAAATACCCAAAATGAAATTCACTTTGCCAGGAAATTACACAGCTTTATTTGGACCCAGTTTCATGTTGTATGAGGCTAATTCGGAAAATAGGCTGCCATCTATGATAATTTAATTATCGGAAAGTGCTATTTGGTATCATGCATGACTGTAAAAGTTTTATCTTGGTGATATCCAGCTTCATGTGGTGGACCTCGTGCTTTACTGTGTCATCAATTTGTAATAGCCGGAAAACTTAGACTTTTATGTTTCCAAAGAGCCCATTTGCATCCATGTGTGACAGTGTGAGTGCTTTAAGCAGACCTTCAAACATGACAACACTGTTTGTGGTTCTGTATCATTGTGTAAAATCACTTAGGAGTCACAGAGCCTCATGAATTTTTATACCCAGAAATGGCCGCCCGGGCCATTTGAAGAATGGACAGTTTTTATATGTATAGTTTTGGGACCCACACAGAAACGAACTGCTCACTCACCTACATTATCTTTTCCTAGGAATGGTAGTTTTGTGCATCCTGAAGTCATTTTGCATGTAGAGTCTGACCTCATTTGAGCAGTTTTCTGTATATGTTTCGCAAAACTGACTGGAACTGACCCAAAGCTGTGTAACTGATTAGCGCATAAAACGTAATCACACCACACTCTGCATCATTACTGTCGTCGTGCAAAATTTAATTCACAGTTAATGGACAAAGAAGATGGCTGGCAGTGTCTCTTTGATTCTTCAGGGTCCTACAGTCTGTCAAGCTTTTCTGTGTTGACCTTGTCATTCTCCAGCAACTTTCTTTAGCATTTCTAGTCCAACACCGCAGCCTCAGGAAACACAAGAACTGCAACAATAGACAAGCTACTACAAAAAAAAAAAAAAAAAAGGGGGGGGGGGGATAAAATACCCCAAAACCCAAGAGCTAAACATAGAAACAATATTTACAGTGAGTTAAAATTCTGATATTCTTAAAAGGTGCAATAAATGCGCCCATGATTTCAGAGGGAACTGGGACATGGATTATTCAAGATATTTACTAAAGCTGCAGACAAATAATGCATGTCTAAGATAAAATAGATTCTGTGCTGTTGATCTGAGCTCTCTCCTTCACTGAATTGGAACTAAAATGGCCTCCAAGTGTACTGAACAATGGGGGTGAGCATAATGCAGTGTGACTACTGAGTGACTTGACTGAGATCCAAAGTGAATAAAAGGCCTCACTATGTGAGGCAGCGAGGCTGAGCTGCTGCAGTGCTCAGGACTTTGGCGGGTGACAGTGTATAACGCTTCACACACAATTCATTTGCCAATAAATCCTATTGCCTTTACCACATGGTACACGGTCTGCGTCGTCAGAAACTGTAATGATCAAATGGGCATCTGCATACGGTCTTGAAGAGTTTTTTCTTTCTTCCTGAAATGTGAAATTTCTACCCCTTTTCTGGTTTAGTGGTAGTTGATTTGATTACCCTTTTTTTAAAAAAAAAAAAGAAAGAAAAGCTAGAAAAATCCAAATAAAGAATTCATGTAGCTTATACATATTGCATTTAAGAGTCAAATCAATGTTCACAATAGTGAGCAGTTTTCTTTTATGTGGAAAACAGAGGATCAGGACTCAAATCTGTGATGCCAGATTCATTTCTAACCTTGTTCTAACAATGAATTTGGAGACCTAGTTTGTGGACTCATAAAATATTAAAATTAATATTTTACATGAGCTTCAGTTCTTTTGTTGTATTTTTGGGCTTGGAACAAATTATAAACCCCTTATCTCCAGAAAGCATCTCATTCTCACATTATTTGTTGTATTGTTTTTCACTATAATTCAGTGACACCACAGACATAGGAAGGAAAATATGTCACAAAATCAATATAATATTGGGATTATTGCACTTTTCCAATTTAGTTTTGTAAGATAATAGTGTCACAGTTCTTTGTACCAGACAGTCTTTTATAACAGTGAGGAATCTTGACATGAACGTCACTGCTCGAGGCCTGATTAACAGCGATCACCATGGAGGACATGCAACAAAGCATCTTCTCAGATAATGACACTCCTTGACCCTGAGCTTTGAAAACATGGCAACTTCCCACCAAATGAGACACAGAATAAAGCTTTTTTTTTTCCTTAGCCAAGGGCATGCAAGCACGCTCAGCCACAAAACAAGAAAATGCCACATGATAATGTTTATTTCCCGGAGCCGATTGAAATTTGCTGCTGCTTTCAACAGTGCAACGTGAATTTGGGTATTTTTCAGCTTAAATGAAAATATCAGCATCTGCAGAGGATGTGTGAGGAAAAAAAGGACACGCATCTAGGTGAGAGCATAGTCTCAAATGTCAGGTTGTAGGTGCTGCCTGGCTACTGAACGCCTTTTTATGTGCTTACTTTAAATCTGTGACAGGAGAGGGAATCTGCGAGACATTTTCTCGAGTCACACTAGCTGGGAGTCAATCTGAGGACATCAAAGAGTCGCACAGTCAGAACACAGTCAGCCACTCATTCACCTATAAGCAGCTCAGAGTCATCAGCCTACTTGAGTTTGATTGTGTGGGATGCGGGAAGGGAACCCACACAAAACACAGAACACACAGGGAAAGAAAAAAAAGATCGCAAATTAAATCTGTCTTGCTGTCAGTGCCACTGCGCCACTGTGCTGCCTCCTTTTACAACTTTTATTCATGAAACAGGAGAATGTGATAAAAATAAAACTGCATAAATGAGTCATCTGAGTGGTACATCTGGGTTCCATTGTGTCGCTGTGGTTCTCAAAATCCCACAATATCAAGGAACGGGCTCTGTCTTTTGTCTGGATAATCACCCTAAATAGTTAAGAGCTTTAACCTTTAAAATGTTGATATCCTCCCTGTCTATGCGGAATACTGGTGGGGTATTTCAGTGGCATGGCTGGAGTACACAACCTCCAGCCCTGCTTTTTCTTTGATGTGCTCTGAAGCCATCCTCTAACAGGAACTGAGAAGATCAAAGACACACGATTTTATCAAATGGAGCTCTTGTCGACTGTTTGTAATGCTTTATTCTTCATCAGGAACACCCACTCTGTCGCCATGATGCCACAGGAGACACAGTGCTCTTTTAAACCCAGTGGTGATCTCCCCGTTATCCAGATGAAAACGGATTTATTCAAACCTCCCATCAACCGGCCCTATAAATAGAAGCTTGTGGAAAATCTTCTGAGAGAGAGAGAAAAAAAATAAGCTGTGCTCTTAAGCTGTTATTAACATGCTGATAGAAAAATGTCAAATGTTATTTTGGAGTGCAGAATTTCCAGCGAGAATAAGCATAATGCTTCCTAGTGGTATTTCGTGACATGGACATGAGATTCATTAAATGATGAAATTATCTGACAAAATACACAGCTGAGTCATACTTTCTGTTGTTGCTGCACATGCTACTTGACTGCGGGCTTGAATTGCAATGATAATTTGCATCGGATACTGTGTGCATTATTGCTTAAGGGCTCTAGAGGAAGGGCAGGTGAATGACACTCAAAATGGGTTTGTTATCCAACTTGATGGAGGTTAGCCACTTAATAATCATGGGGAAATTTGAAGCAAGATAATCTCATAGTAGTATTAAGCCATAGCACTTCTGTTTTTTTGAATCCTGCATTATTGTGTTCCAAAAGCATGCTTAAAAATGTGTTGCAGCTTGCAGCACTGGTTAACAGGGGCCAACTAAACAGCTGAACCACTGCAATCAATATTCATCTGTTCTTCTTGATAGGAAAACTGCCACCTGTTATCCAGGGTGCTATTATAGTAACTGTTATTTTGGTAAGTGCCACGAGGGAGAAAGCTCCATAACGTGCCTGCTATCATTATCCCCCCCCCAATCCAAAAGGTTGACTCATTATTTTTGGTTCAGTGTGCTGTGATGAATGCCCCTCCTTTATGTCTCATGGTAAACGCACCTCACCTCTGAAGTATGTAGCATATTCCTCTGGGGTTTTTTTTTCCTCTGCTATCGGTTAGAATGCAAGCAGCTATGTGTCAAGTAGGACTCTTTGTAATTCATAAAAAAAGGCTACATGAATGTGTTAACTACAAAACCTCCCCCCTGCAAGCTGGTGACACGAATGCACAGAATCATTAAGAGCCTTATCATGGCTGCTTGCTGGTAAATGTTCATTCAGCTGTCTACCTGTGAATGAGCGTGGATCCGTTGTGCTCTGTGTATGCATTCCTGCACGTGTGAATTACAAACCGCAAAGCAGATCGACCGGCTATGTCATTTTCTTCTCTGAGCCTTTGACGATATTATTTATGCTCAATTCCAACATAGAGTGAAAACACGTTGCATTGCTCTATGGCAACACTGAACAAGCAGCATCCCTGCAGAACAGCTCTGGATATACTGACACTCTTTTATTAAACAATCTAAATGTGGTAACTTATTCATTTTGCAGATTTTGACAAAGCACTATACTCTTAAATCCTAACCGCAAATTTTTAAATGTTGCATTGCTCGAGCAATGTGATCCAATCGGACTCTGCTGCATCCATGATCCCAATCATTCTGTGTGACATAGATGCCAATAGAAATGAAGGATGTGTCCATATTGACCATAGTGGGTCTTTGTATGAATGACACTGACATAAATGTATAAACACACAAAAAAATATATATATTATCTTTGGATTTGCAGCCATTTTAACTCTGTGCTGATGTGTACAAAAAACAGCCATTTTAAATTCACAGCAATGATAGTGCATTTTGAATTCAGTCCAACCAAATGAAAGACCCCCCTTTAGGTGGTTTGGTTTGTGCTGGTGTGGTCTTTACTACACCCAACTCCTCTGGCAGCTTTGTTCTTGAAGTTGACACGTTTCTGAGCCAACTACAGTCCATATATCTATGTGTGCTCTTTGTTTCATGGGCCATCACACTTCAAACATGCAATTAGGGCAGAGATAGGAGTGATTGACGTGCACATTTTATTGACATGATCACTATCTTATCTATGCATACAGTGGTCCATTAAATCTACAGCTACTTCAGCATAAAGGAGGAAGATGACAGGATACTCACCTTCTTTAGGAGGCCGCTTCACTTCCGCGCTCAGATTGCAGACCTGCCCAGCTTGCAGTTGGGGCGACAAGCAACCCTCCGTTTGTGGATTTAAAGGTAAAACCACGTTGTTGAGCATGAGCATGCTCTCTGATTCTCCATCGCCTAAATGCTGAGGACATGTGCATTTTGTGTACACGATCCCACACGTCTCCACTGTCCCTTTCTCTAATTTCAGGCAGTTTTCCAGCCATGTGCAAAGCACTTGACACCCAAACTGGCTAGGGCTTGCCTTATTCAACACCAAAAACTCCACAATGGACTTCTCCTCCTCATCCAGCTTCTGCGGCGTCAATCCATTGTAATCATAAGGGAAAACTCTCCGGAGTTGAACAAAATTCTTGTCATACAGCAAAAATACGTAAATATTCTTTGAATCGCACAGGTACACTATAGACTCGTTGACTTTCAGCAACTCATTGATCTTCTCATGGGAGTAATGATCAAACTGATAAGCAAGCAAAGAATACTCAGAGCAGCTCAAGTCTCGCTTGTATAGCTTCAGGTAGATGCTGTATTTGGTTGGGTCTGGGTTCTCCAGCGTCCATGTACAGTTTGTATAGTTCTTGGGAAACATTTCAGTCACCGAATATGATCCATAAATGACCCCTTTGACCAGAGTGGAACACCAATAATCTTGGGCACCAGTTAATCCAAACATAACCAGAAGATAGGTGGAAAATATATAAATCAACAGGTTTCGAACAGCCTTCATCCTATGTCATTTGGCCTGCAAGGAGAGATGGAGAGAGACGAACACAAAGGGGTGTTAAAGCAGAGCACACAAGCAAACATGACAGTTAATCTATATCAAGTCTGACTGATATTCTTCACATAGTTCTTGTTATATCCTGCCATGAACAAAGGGTAAGGGGGAAAAAAAGACACATTCACCTCAGCAACATGTCTTTTGCATCTCATCCTGCCTCCTTCATCACTTTACTTTGTGCAAACATTGCCACCTTGTGGCTGCTTCGCCCGTGCTTTCTTATTTATTTATTTATTTTACTGAGGGAGGTGGGTGCAATAATGTGAGTCATTTAGACATTATTAATTGGGTCGTATTTGGTATGGCACAATCCCCGGAGATATTCAGACGTAGCTATTTAGAATCCCTGACATCAAAAGACAAACAGTGGGGGAAAAAAGCGGTGCGCAAGTCAGCGCGGTGCCCACGAGTTGTGGCGGATGCAAGCTGCTCATTTTACGCAGTAAAACCAGGATCTTTTATTTGAAAAATCGCAGCCGTATTCTTCGTGATTCGGGCTGTTTCCTTGCAGGACAGTTAGATAATAGGAGGGAGACGAATTCACAGACTAGCAACAAAAAATAAAGGAGTCTGCGTCTGCCTGGTCACCGTGGCTTCTCTCCTCTTTGCGCGCATTTCGGTTCCACCACTCGACCTGCATGTCTCCGAAAATTCAGGGCTTGACATATTTGACAATGCAATTTGATAAAGAGCCAGTGTGTGTGTGTCTGTGTGTGTTCGAGTGTGCGTGCTCCTAACTGTGTTTGTGTGTGTGTGTGTGTATGTGTGAGTGAGTGAGTGAGTGAGAGAGAGAGAGAGAGAGAGAGAGAGAGAGAGAGGAGGGGGGAGATGGAGAAAGAGAGAGAATGCAATGCGATGTCCTGATTGCTTTAATCCTACAGGCAATGCAGCTGTGAGCAGTGTCACAGCAGAACGTGCATGCGTGTGCGCGCATCTCAAACTGTGTGTGTGTGTGTGTGTGTAGGCGTTCAAATCCAAAGTAGGGCTATAGATACCAGTTTCCACAGAATACATAAATTTGCACCACTAACTTCTTCTCCCCGTGTGGAATGATCCAACCTGTCCGTCACACTACATTAGAATAATAAATGGATTTGTGGAAGCGGCGTTGAGTTAGATCGGCTTCTTTTTTTGGCCGCGATAAATCCTTATGATTCCTTCAGATTCATGGCCAAGGCTGCACGGAGGGGGGAAACAAAATCAGTATTCTGGAGACGAGAAATCGGTCGTCAAGAGACTCTGATTTTTAATTTTTTTTTTTATTGCCCGGGTTTCTAAGAGCAATTTTCGTCTCGAGAGGAGATCTGAATATAGAGACACGTACGGAGCCCAACATCTCATGCGGTGTCAGTTCGACGCTCGGCACTTTAAAGTGATTTTTGCCTCTTAAGAGAGAGATCAGCTCTTAAAAAATCATCCGTTAAGCACCCTGGACTAATGCGAGCGCATGAACGCTCCACAGCCCGTCGTAGCCGGATAGACGGGGCAAATATTTAACAGTGGGTGGCTAAACTTTAACTGACAGATGACATAGGGAGAAAAAAAATCTGGTGCCTCAGCAGCATCGCATCATGCAATAATAATATTCATAAAAATGAAATCAATAATAGTAATATCTTACCTTACACTGCGGAAGCTATGGCTATTTTTCCAACATACTTGACCACATCCTTTATAAATAAATTCTGCAGCCCTCCAGTGAATCGATACTCCCCATTTCCCGACAATAGAAGTCCCGGCGCAACAAGATGCTTCAATGGATGAAAATAAAATGCGTTACACTCCGGTCTGCCCGCTCATATCCCCCCGTCTTCTCCTTCTTCTGGGTTTTTCCCATCAAAACGGAGCGCAACAACACCACCACCACCACCGCCACGACAGCCACCGAGAAAGAGGGAGAGAGGGTGAGAGAGAGAGAGGAGAGGAGAGGAGAGAAAAAAGGGGGGAAGAAGAAGAAGAAAGACCGAAGAGAGACAAGAGAGAGAGAGAGAGAAGAGAAGAGAGGGGTAGAAAAAGAAATTCTTGGAGTGATGAGCAGAGGAGAGCAAATTCTTACAGTATTACCAGAAATTAATTCGGCTCCACGACTCCACGTCTCAATTTTCTCTTCCCCCTCTTTTTTTTTTTTGGATATATGTTTTCTCCAGTAAGTCGCGCACCCCTCCTCCTCCACCTCCTCCTCTTCTTGGAGAGGGGGGAAAAAAAAGAGGGTGAGATTTTTTAACCCAAAAAATAAAAAATAAAAAAAGGGAGAAAAAGATCCGTAGTGGGTGGATGTTGGGGGGTGCCAGTGAGTTAGAACACACAGAGAAATAGACGCGCTTTGCTTGGTGCTTGCAGAGCTCCAGGAGCAGGCTGCAATATCACGTCACACTCAGCCCCTAAGATAAAGCACGTACGTACGCTTCTTACTGCCGCTGCGTCTGGCACCACCACCACCACTTTCTTCCCTCCTCCTCCTCCTCCTTCTTTCTTTTTCTTTTTTTTCCCCCCCTCTCTCCTCTCCTCTTCTTTCCTCTCACACAGCCTCCCCCTTAATTCCAGTCAAAAGGGTTTCCCCCCCTGAACTGGACCCTCTCTCTCAGTTGTGCGCAGACAACGACGCGCGCTTTGCTGCTGCAGCCCATGCAGGAATCTATCATGGACTTTTATTATTATTATTGTCATGTTTTTCTCTCTCTCACACTCTTCTGCAGGGGGGGAAAATGGGAAGTGCAGAGCATATAACATGATCATAAACCCGAGCGATCAATCCAGTGGGACCTGAAAGCTTGCTGGTGCGTTTTTGGTTATTTTATTTTTGTGCTCTCCCCCCCCCTCCTCTTTCTGTCCTGATGGGTGACAGCTTTTGATATCTCTCCTCCGGCTTGTCGCTGCTGCACCGCTCCCTGGAAGAACAAATGCTTATGGGGGCAACTCGTGCTGTCTTTGGGAAAGTTTTTCCGGGTTGCACTTTACAGGTGCAAAAGATCAGACCTGCAGTTGTTTCTTTCTTTCACCAGCTTCTTATGTGTAGATTATGAGCTACTTCCCTCCTAAATGCATGCCTCAGCGTGAATGCCTTTTTTGTACCCCCTCCCTCCCCTCCTTCTTCCCAATGCTCTGCCCTGACATTCTCAGAAGGCATTCATTCAACAATCAACAGTCAATTAAATCCGATGTAAGCTCCAGGCTTCAGCAGTTGGTCACTGACAATGCGGCACCAATGGCTCCTGCAATAGCCTTCATTGCCTACTGGCTGAATTCATGGGAAGAATGGAACCGTAATGGACATGGGAGAGCTACACATTCCTCCGACTCATCTGCTGCCTTCCTCACTGAAGATGAAAGGGTTTTGTTTGCATAGGTGGGTGTTCTCTATCAGGCACAAGCAAGGCATCTAATACTTAATTATAGGCTGATAATCTCTATGTGCATACAGGAATGAATGAGAGGAGATTGTGCATGATGATTAATTTGCATATTTGCAGTAATTTGCATATTCAAGGAGGAAGATTGTATATTGGTCACTCCAGCCTGAAATAATTGTTACCCTTTTTTTTTTCTTGGAGGTTTTGGTCAGCTGCTCTAATCATTTCGCAGTGAACAGTTAACTCTCATTAGCCTGGCCGTCTCTTTCAGGCCTCGACTGAATGTGTTCCATGTGAGCAGATGCTGCATGAAGAGCCCATTTGTTTATTTATTTCCAGGAAGTTTCAGTCTGAAGTGTCTGCAAGCCAGCCTTTTCCAAAGAATGCTCCAGAACCACACTAGAGAGTATCAGCCACAGCATTGTGAGAATCTGAGAGAACTTGTTTATATCCCCAACATCCTGTACCACACAGCGTTTACAACACTGTAAATCTGGTGCCAAACTTATAAAGGAGATTGGATTCATTCAGCGCAGTTGGTTTCCGTGGCCCCTGCGACTGGTAGCTTTCTAATTCCAGTCTTCCCCAGGCAGCCAGTGGAACATCAGGGGTGACCTCGAGCCAGCCCACTTTCCATGGCCATAATGAAGACTCTGGCGTTTGGGGAGCTTTTGGCTCAGTAAGCTAAGAGGTGGAAGAAATTCATGCAAAGCCTTATTGAACAATGAAAACACAATAAGTGTCTCTCCACTGACTCATGGGGAGGCCAATTGCCCAGCTTCAGGAATGCAGCCATCACTCTCCTCTGCAAAGATGTTTCCAGACTTCAAATGGTGACGTGCATGTTGGGTCCTTTTTGCAACCAGGAGAAAAGATGAAATTCATGAAGAAATTTTGGCACAGCTAGGGAGTCTAGAGCAGAATGATGTGCCTCACCGTGCAATTACAATTACAATGTAAAATCTTTAGATTTTTTGCAATGGTCTGAAACTTTAAATTTAGCAAATAATGAACATAAATAACATGACGTGATTTGTGTTGTGAGTCATTTGCTGTCAAATAAATGTCAGATGATGTGTACAACAGACTGAATAGCTGGTGCAGGAAATATATAGGTATAAATATGTATACATTCAGAGAACCTTTTGAATCTTCCAAACTATCTTCATATTGCATTCAGTTAGAGTTTAGTAGTAGCACATGCAGCCGATCAGCTTATCCTCTGCTACGATCTCTAAAACATTTGTGATATTTCTCGTCTAATAGCAGTTGCAGAATCTGTCATATTATTCTGTCACCTCAAGAATCTGTTTGAGCACATGGATTTTGAATTATTCATGACCTTGCATAAAGAATAGCCCTATTATCACCTACTCCTGTTTGTGTGTGTTTGGGACTGAGCCTACACTCACACACGTGTGTGTGTGTGTGTGTGTGTGTGAGACTGCCGAATAGTATGTCTGTTTGATATAATGGCTCTTTTACAGCATTCATGTCCATTACAAAGTCTGATGCAATAAACATCAGTCTATTGATCATGTGATAAACATCTGTTTATTGATGCAAACCAACCACTATGCATCATTATAACATGAGTGATTTAAGAACATGAACTGAATCGCTCACAGAGAAGATTTTTCCTCAGCTTTGGTTTTCTGTGTACCTACCAGTGCAAACAGTACAGGTGTGTAAATTGCAACACACATACGCAGGCACAAAGGGCAAATTCTCCAGGCACCGGGGAAATGTATTCAGACTTTCAGTTCAACTCAGTCACCACCAGGTAGTCTATATGTTACATTTGTGGCAGTGATAATGGGCTCTTCCCTGTAGGAATCTCAGCTGGATGACTTATTGGTAAACCCCAAATGAGCACGTCTGAAAGAAATTCTTCTTGAAGTGCAGAATTCTTTTGTGTATCGTCCTGTGCTGTTGTGGAATACGTTATTGCAACATTTGTCATTACAGAAGTTGTATATTTCTTTAATGGTCAGATCTTGGAGGATTTTCTTGTATCTCTTCACCACTGCACTGCTATTTTTTCTCCCACAAATTGTCATGTAGAAGTGGTACAGCGGCCTCCCCCTGCGACAGTACATAGCATACAAAGAGAGTTAGGTTTAATGATTCTTGTGTACTGAAGCATAGCATCTTTCTGGGTTTTTTGGCTTTTGCCACAAAACTAGCCTGGCTCTGGGACTGTAATCTTAACTGTCCGTCCATCTCTTTGATCCAGACTAACATCTCAACAACTGCTGGGTTGATTGCCATGTAATGTTGTAGAGACACTCATGATCCCCATTGGATAAATTTTGCTGACTTTCTTGATCACTTGACTTTTCCTTTACACTACTATATAGTTTATAGCATGTTGAAAGAAATACTTCAAAAAAATATCATGAGCCCCTTAAAATTTGGGACACATATCCATGGTCCCCAGAGAATGAAACCTGGTTACTTAAGAGACTCACTGACTTTTAATCTTGTGCCACAAACAGGTCATGTTTTCACTGACCAAGTTAAAAGTTAAAAACATCCATTTCAGTTATTCTCAGCCCATTAAGTTGCTGTCATGAGTTGTTATATGTTTGCAGTAGATGCTCTCCTTCATCTTCTAGTAGGCTAAGTTGTCACCTTATCTAATGGCGCTCCACTGTAACCTAGAAGACTGGACTTTAAGGCCTGTCTGGAATAATTCCTTCCGTGGACTGTTTACACTTGCTGCTTGGTTAAGTTTGGACACCAAAACTGCTTGGTTAGACTGAGGAAAATTTCTTGGATTGGGTGAAAATACAACTTTACTCAATGTTGAACACATGTTACAAAACAACTGTGAGGTGTCACCTGTGTAATCCGTTTACCAGAGATTGTAATGGGCGATAACCTACGTTTGGGCCTAAGAGGATGTGCAGGAGGACGCCTACTAGAGATATCTGTAGGCAGTGTTGTGCCAGTTCATGCTTGAAAAGAACTCACTCAAAGTTCAGTTCACACATATGAAAATGAACTAGTTCACGTTCATTTGTTACATTTTTTAAAAAGATAAGACACTATGTTACTCAATAGAACCAACTAAACAAGTGCGAACGTCAGTCTGATGTTCGCACTTGTTTTTTCAGACCACAGTTTGCATAAAAATGTGAGGTTCTTGCTGCCTGTGTCTTCATTTGTTAATCCATAAAACTCCACTAGGTCTTCTGCTAAACTCGCTGCGGCACTAGCCATGCTGGACTGTCATCAGCGTTTGCCATAATTGTCGTAAAACCTGAAAACCCCTTTCTCTCGCGAGAGTTTTCAAATGAAAGGGAACATGAACGGTGCGTGCCGCTCATTCTCGCGAGAGTGAGCGCGTCTGCGTTCACGCTCACGCTCACTATTTGAAAACTGATCCATTCAGTTCAGCGTTCACTGAAAATATGAACGCGTTCAATGAATGAATGAATGAATGAATACAACACTGTCTATAGGCACAAAAGAGAACTAATAATCGCTATTTATTACATTGACAACATTTAAATCACATGCAAAATATTAAAATCTGAGTGGATTTGCACAAAAATTTACACAGACATTAATGCTCCCTGAACTGTAAGTCTTAATAATTTGGGGGATTTGCTAACTTTTCCTCTAATGCCACAATATTGTTCACATTTGTAATCTTAGGTGAAATGTCTTAACAAGTGTTGGATGGGGCACCATGAAATTTGGCACATGCATTCACAGTATCCCTAGAAAGATGGTTTGCTGACTTTTCATGTCTAGTGCCAGTGCATTTGAAAGTTAAACATTTTTGACATGATTCTGTGTCAAAATTTCTAATTCCCAATACCTTGGTTTGTGAACAGGTACCTGAGAAACTAACGGTATTCCCTTGCTTACTTGTGAAGGGGATTTTTTTTTTTTTTTGGTATTGCAGCTTCATGCAAAAACAAGATAATCTCTCAGGAAGAACTCTCAGATCTGATACTATTTAGAGCAACATGATTAAATAAAGAACCAGTAACCTACCCAGGGACATGAATAAAAGTGCATAATCACTTTCACAGATAGGGATAGCGCCAAAGAAACTTATGAACACATCTAGACATGTAAGACTGGGAGTTTCCACAAACACCTCATGTGTGATCACTGTAACACGTTCGTTAACCATTTGCATTATGGATTCATGCTTACAGTAATGCGCTTCATGCGTCATGTCTACTAGGTGTCACTATCACTGTATACAGACCTGTGTCTTATGGCTCGATGCAATCATTACACTAATGATGTACCACTCTATTAACAAATTAAAGTGCCAGTGCTTTCCTTGCATCCCTTCAAGGGCTGTTTTCCCATTTTTCTTCATATTTAATTAAAAACTGTTGCAGAAATTGCAGAGTGCTGTAGTCTAGATGAGGTTAAGTGCTGAGGGCAGTTCTTGCACTTCTTCTTGTATGGCAATCATAAACACTTCAAGTGGGTGCAAAGGGAAATGTATGTTAACTGTATGAGATAATCAATGCCTGTCAAAAAGATGCATAGTTGAGGCTCTTTGAAGATACACGGCACATGCAATCGATGCATCAAAATGACTTCCC
The DNA here is from genome assembly GCA_024666655.1 of Dascyllus trimaculatus. NCBI lineage: Eukaryota > Metazoa > Chordata > Actinopteri > Pomacentridae > Dascyllus > Dascyllus trimaculatus. Next base: position 20,694,138 of record CM045464.1, on the reverse strand, counting down.
ATGTGTGGGATTTGAGCCTTTTGACTTCTGAGCACACGTGGTCTATGCCAGTCAATATCGTTGCATTATTAACCACATTTATTTTAGCCGGAGTGCTAATTTTAATTTTGATATAATGAAAATAAATCTAGTGTTCACACAAAGACAGTGCTGAGAGAAGACAATAATATTGTTATTGCTTTTATTATTTTTTTCACAGACATGGGAAACAGTGTAAATAACACCACCCATATTTGCATTTATAGCCCTGCTGAGTGAGAAAGTCTCTTGCCAAGTCCCTCAGCAAAATAACGTGCCATGAAAGAGTCTTTTATTATCCCAAAATTTGTCACAAGGAGATACGGTTTCACACATGGAAACTCATTCGCTTAACATTTATCAATAAATCAAGATTTCAGAGGTCCACTTTTATCAAAATTGTATTGTGTATGAAACATTTAATGGTCCTGAAACATAAAAAATTAAATATACTTCATCATTTTATGTGCAAAAATGTATTTCAAATGTTTTTGCAAACTCTGTAGGCAGCTATCTTATTTGCTAAGACATTTTGTTCTAAGTCAGACCCTACTTTGGAATAACCTTGCTTGATTAATGAGGTGAACTGTATGGGTGTACTGACATAGTGCACTCTGATAACCTCTGCAGAAAGAGCGGAGTCTTGAAACATCTCTGCTCAGAGACATTAGGCCAAGGTCTATCTCAAATGGTGTTTCCAGCCTAAATGTAACTGTGCTTCTGACCCTGCAGCGCCTTCACAGTAATCTGAGAAATCTGAAAGTCAGTTAGTCAACAGTGTAAAAATGCTTTATAGGGGCGATATGATCTCATCTTTTAACGGCACAGACTGTACTGATTTTAACCCTTGCCGCTGCTTGTTGTCAGGCCGAGGACCTAAATGCATCAACGAACCTTGGGAGCAACAACGATAACATAGATGACACAGATGGTGGCTGGTCTCTTTGAATGGTGGCGATTTCAGATTTAGATCTAACTAGGTCTGCCAGTGATGGGCAAAGATGACAAGGCTTAAAGTGATTCTGGGTGCTTCAACAGTGTGGATGCTGCCTCTAATAAATCATTGTAAAATAACCTGAAGTAAACACAGTCTCACAAGCAGTAGCCCTCACCCAGCACACAGTAGTAACTGCTTAAAGCTCGGATATAATGGTCACAATCACTGCGTAGCTGATGGTGTCTTGCTTCAGTGGTTTGCCATATTTCTAGAAAATGCAGGAATGGAAACAATCACAATGCTGGCTCTTAAAAAATATATACACTATAGCCACCAGGACAAAACTATGAAAACAGGTGCAAACAAGGACATGCACCAACATTTTCTCTTTTAAAACTGTAGCAGTTTTGTAGGTCTTATATAATATAAGGGAAAATTAATGGATTCGGGAACTTAAAGGCATCACCGGATGTAATTTTTATAAACACACATTGGCACTGTTGACAAATGAGATTTATACCATTACAATCATATTTAAAGAATTTACTGCTGAAAAATGTCCACCATAATATAGATAACGATTAACTACGTGTATGTTTTTCTCCCCATTCTAGCATTTTATTGCAATGCTTAAAGAGTAGTCCTTTGTATCATCAATGGCTGCTATCTCAGGCAACCACGAAAAAAAGGTAATCAAACATCAACAGTATTGTACAATCTCCATCATGACAAGTGTGCTTTTTACCAGCATCTTTCATTACTTTCTCTCCCAGGTCTTTTTGATGTTAAATAAACTATTCTACTGCTGTCTACTCAAGGGAATCAGCTTTTCAGATTTTTCCCTTTTAAAGCAATGATGCTGGCATCCACCAAACCGGACCAAATCTCACAGCCGCGGAGTTACTTGTTTACCACATGACCCGGTATAAATATTAATAAATGCACTTTCATTTTTTAATACATGTGTAAGAAACCGGGCATAATTTGGGATGATGAATACATGAGTGGAAATCAAATGTGAGGAAAAACCTGTTTGTGAGCTTTGCAGATGCTTGCCGGGCAGCCTTATTGGGACAAGATACCACTAAGCTTCAACAGGCACAATTTCTATAACTGGAATTTATCATTCAGGGAAAAATATGTAGGGCCTGTCATGCATGTGTGACCTAAACTATACCAGTCTGTTGCATACAGATCTGCTTTACATTCCCCTCACACTTCTATTTGCCTTTTCCATGCCTGGCTTTAGAACTGAATTTTAAATCAAGGTATTTTTCCCCAGCAGTGTTCCTGTTTTTTTTTTTTTTTTTCTTCGTCAGAGACAATGCTGCACTGCATGAATCCTCAGGGCCTTTATCCGTTTCCTTTGAATGTGGTTCCAACCAGGCCTTAGACACCCACAAACCCCCCTCTCTGGCTATGTAAATATTCCATGAGCCGCTGCCCCCACACTGTGGATTGACAAGTATTCCTGACTTGAAAACTCCATCTTTTACAGCAGGTTGGATGACAGACTTAAACCTACAATACCCATGCTTTATTTTACAAACTGGCACATCTTTTTATTTTTTGAAAAAAAAAAACTCAATCTTTGCAGTCTCAGTATGTTTCAAATAATGCAAAACAATTCATGACACTCCATTTTACAAGTGTCATTTCAAGTACTATATTAAGACGAGTGTAATAATTTTACTTTTTAAGGTATAGCATTGGTAGAGGGAATAATATAAAAATGGCTAATAGTGCAACAGTGTCATTCTTTCTCTACAGAAAGAGTAATAATGCTGACAAAGGACTCTGCAAATATCCCCTCAGCAGTCAGGCTAGAGAAATGTGTCCTTGTTAATCAAGGAGATCACAGGTCACCTTGGCAATTATCAATTCTGAATGCACACAATAAACTATCTTTCCAACAAATCACCTGCCACATTTTAATTTTCCTGTCTATAATTTATTTTACTCTATGCAGTGTGAAAGTGAGGAGGTGGAATTGAAGAAAAAAAAACTGACAATCTTGTGGATGCTTTGAAAAGAGCTGCTTAGTCATTAATAACAGAGACAAATATACATTAACCCCATGATTTTTTTCATTGGCGGTTGACTCCATTGTATTCTGTGGATCGTACTCCCACTAATCAATCACGAACCACTGATCAATCTCTGTCACCTTCACTTTTAACCCCCTCACAGCTGCTCCGCTAGTGTGAAATTCCCATCTCAGGCATTACGCAACCTGATCTGGACTAGGTATAGTTGGATTTATTGATGATCCTGCAGTGTTTGCACAAATATTTCATCACATCCATCTTTTCGCTGATGCTACTGTATGTAGAAATCAGTCTCTGGTGAGTCTTTTACAACTCAAACATTCATGCAACCACCGACTGCCTTGTGAGGAAGGCTCTACATTAATACTGACATTCCCTAAAGCTCAACTGAATGCATTGCAAAATGTCATGCAGGGAGATTTTTTTAAAAGCATCATAAGAACCATTTCCTCATTCATCCTGTAGAGTCCACATTTTCTTTGTACTCTTCTATCTGAAGCCTAGTTCTTCCTGTGAAAAGCCTCAGAACACTATTGGCTCTATCTAGCTTTTGTAGCTCCGTGGACATCTCCGAGATACAGCTAATTAAAATTTCTATGATAAAATAATTAGCTTCCCTGGCAGACAATGGAGAATGGAATTCTCCCGTAATCACTCAAATGAACTGATAAGAAACTTTTCAAGCAGCTCACAATTTGCTGTCGACAGGACAACCACAACTGTTATACTAAAATACATGCTATTAATTGTTTTTAAACAAACAGTATGAGGTTCTTTACCCGGAAGAGTGTCAACACCTGAGTGGGTGGATATTAGGATCAGAAGAAGATAAACTTGTAATAATCCCCAAAGGGAAGTTCATTTGTAACAGTTGCTCAAATTGTATAAGTTGCAAATTGCAACGAGGCACTTGTGCATCAAAATACACCACAAAAGGCATATTTTGATATGTGAAAGGTCAACATTTAACACAAATATATTATGCTCTTCTATCACTATTACATGGCTCAGGTTGCTAGTACATATATGAGGCAGATTAAGCCACATATTAAGATCATGTTGCTTATAAGCTTTTCAGAGCATGACATTAACAGTAACAAACACAAAAAATATCTATTTCCAATAAACTCATTCATATTTGTCAGTGTAGACTACTGTATTTCATGTTCATGTTGACTTATTTTGCAGACAGCACATTGTAATGTCATCTTCTGGATTCCCATGTTGAAGATTTGGCCTGAAAGATTACTTGGGAATCAAGGTAACTGGTGTAACTATTGAATATATGATTCACTCATCAGTCTGAACCCTCTGTCAACCACTAACTGGATATATTTTGACTGCTGTGCCATTCAGCATGCATATAGTCTGATATGCGCCCTGAAATGTTATGTCATGTCATTTCCATGCTCCGGTTCTGCTGTTAAATAAATTGATTCATGTCTTATTTACTGTATTTGCAAAGCTGTTATGCACTAACCCTATAACCCAGCTGTAGCGCTTGTGTTTATTATGTTATTGTGTAAATAAGCCAAACAGACATGCTTCTGCATCATTGCATCTGGGTTCAGGCATTATGACAGTGAGACAACAGTACTTGCATGAATACCACATGAAGTAAGAAGAGAAATTACAACACTGCCCTCAATAACTTTCAACCAGCAATTTGTTATTTATAAACTTCACAATTACATCATGCAAAAAAAAGAAAACATGAGGAAAAATACATTCTTTTAAATAATTTTTGAATAAACTCTTTAGGTAAAAATGGGAGTTTGATGCTTACCTGAAAAAAAAGAATGAATTACACAAGGTGTCATATTTCTGGATTACCCAAGGTATGCATTTCAGGGTTTAAAGTACATTATATGGAATTAAAATGACAAGGTTTTACTTTATGATTTCTGGGTAACATAAATCAGACAGCAATTGGAATTATATACTGTACAGATTTTTTGTTAACCTGTGCTGCAGCAGTGCTGGTACATTATCATTGCTGGGTTTTGGCCATATTCATAAAACTTACTAAGCTCTAAAGCCAGTTTTTAACAGTAAACAGTACCTTGTTATTACAGACATGTCTAAAGCAAGCATGGCCTCTTTACCTATTCAGCTACTCATCATTTGTCAAGCTGTGGCATTTAGCCCAAAAATATGCAGAGCCAATGAGAAACACTGTTCATGAAAGGTTGCTAAAAAAAACCCCAGAACTATTAGAAAGTAATTTTTAAAAAAAAAACCTACATGTGTAAGGCTCTGTTCACAGGCTGGATTTTTAGTTATTAGCATTATTACAAATGTCAGTAGGATTATGAGGTTTGTTTGGAACCGATCCCAGAAATTCCCGTTTCATTTGCCCTTTTCTGGGTTTTTTTTTGTAAAACAAAACTGTAACTCTTCTGGCCACTGTAGTTAGTTAATGACATGTCAGCTCTTGATTTTGGAAGTACTGTAACTCTAGGGCACAATTTCACTCCACCCCCTGCCCCATCGCTCTACCCATTCTGGTTCCCTTTGCACGTTCATGTGGAGGTGTCCACCGCATTAAGTGTCATTCCAAACCAATTAGTGTTAAGTGAGAGTGGGTTATAGAGACCTTCGACACCGAGTCGTCTTGATGCTGGCAAACTGACTACACTTCTTTAAAGTGCAGCAACTGTTCTGTAACCAAGATGAAGAAAACTCTATATCCGCACACATGTTAGTTCTGTGTGATTATTTCAATAAAAACAAATAAAATAATGAATGTAATCCGACACAACAAATTCAAGGACAGCTCGAAGTACAATAATGTAGCCAAATGAAGGTTAATAATAATATAATGTGGCATTTTTTGTCATTGCATCCTCCAGCGGATGATGGATAGCCTCACAGCCGAAAGATGCCGATTAGACACAATGCTGACAAAAGTTCCTGTTTCCGTCAGAGAAAGTCAAAGGCTTTCCGAAATGTTGCAGAGCATACTCTACCCCTTTATTAAGAGTGCCCTCCACAGCTGTCTGTGAGGGAGTGGGAGGGTGGAGTGGCTGGAATATAGCCAAGGTTACTACTGTAGGTGTAAGCTAGTTAGTCAGAAATAGTAATGACTGCAACTTGCAGAATGCTAGTGGAGTTGAACACAGAGTTTGGTCTATACACTTTCTTGAGAAAAGTCTAAAAACAAGACACCCTCCAAAAACAAGACACCCTCCAAACTCTTGAACGTGTCACTCCTACTCCCTATAAAGACCTGCTGTGTGTAGTTATGGTTGCTTAACAATGATTACACAATCAATGTTGAGGAGAGGGGCTGGTAGGATACAGTTGCACAGAATGCCTATGGGGGGAATAGTAAAACTCTTAATTAAATCTGGTACAATGAGAGCTTGGAATTTTCTGCCTCCAACATCTTTCTGACACATCTTTAATTTTCCCAATTTGCTTTTCAGAAATCTATTGTAGTGCACATAGTATAATGTCCAATCAGTAAATTGACAGTGACCTGTCTGCTTTCATAGTGGTTTTAAGGACAACTGCTTGTATTAGGCACTTTGCATTCGCAGAGTACAGTAGATGAAAACCACAGCCTCAGAATGCTTAATTCCCTGATTCATAGGTAAAGTGAAAGGTGTCTTTCAATTGAATCCCTTTAATGTCTTTGGATGTGTTATGAAATATGTATTCAATATTGTTTTACAGAGCAAAATAAGGGTACCTCAATCAATACTGAGTGTTCCACTTACATTTTGATTGAGGGCATACACTTTGATTTATTAATCTGTATAAAATGTTTTTTTTTTCTATCTTTTTTTTTTAACTGTGACCTTGAGTATATGGAAGGCAAATGGAATTCTGCCGTGGCTCAGCTGAATAATAAAGATCAATTCTCAGAGATTATGCTCTTGCCATGCTGAGTGAGACACATGAGAGAATGCTGAAATGCAGACAGACCGTGTACATGCTATAACCGAGCTGATACTTTCACGTTAAGTAGCAGACAAGCATTAAACAATGCACTGTTACAAGATGAGGTGAATGAGCAAATTGCAGAGGATTTTTCCTTCATTATACTAATTATGATTACAATTGTAGTGTACACAGTTCGAATAAATTGCCCATTCTCTGTTTTACTGTTTTACTTCTGACTAATGTAGCCTGTCGGAAAATATACATAAAGGAATTTGGTTTGCAAGTGTATTGAACAGTGTATCCCCTCACATTTCTTTGTTTAGCATTGCCAAAGCATTACAATACAGCTTGCACATGGCTTTGTTTTGCCGAGATAAAAACAAACATTGCTATTGTTTACAGTCATTTTTACACCAGGGAACTGTATCATAATCATCATTGTATACTGCATTACACAATTAGTACTTTGGAGTCAAACTTGTCTGAGGAGCAATTGCCTGGATCAACCTGTCCACTGTAATGAGACTGGCTGAAAACTGCCTGCACCACCGGTTTCCTGCAGCTCAGCTGTCCCTTGTGATATCTATCTCCTGAGTCTGGTCTGGCTTGTCAATCTGGGCTGTAGGGAGACACTGCCTCTGCTGATCACATCTGCTCAGAGAGCTGCTTTCAGCAGCATGAATGGTCATGGTAAACTGTGCCTCTGTCATCACAACCAGACAGTCAATTTAAATCGCACCACACAACTTCTCCTCCACCAGCATTTCACTGCTATTATCGGTAAATAACTGTACATCCTGTATTTTAGGGAGTAGGTGAGCTTTGACATATTTAGCATTAGGAAAATAATTTGCTTTAGCATGTATTAAAATCTCTGCTAATGTGAAATATATCCCAACAATCCATCTATTCAAATTACTGTCTATGTACTATAGCTTAGTTTATTAAACCAGTAATGATGTCTAGCACCATTCACTCACCTTGCTATATCGAGCAGGACCTGTCAGAGTCTGTCCATCCCAGGAGATGAGTAACAGGAATACAGCTGAGCTGCTGGGTGCCAAAAAGTGAAATGTAAAAGTGTTTTCCATTAAGGCAAAAATTCACTTTAAAACATAGTTTATATTACCACTATAAACTTGGACGGTGAAATTTAGGCTTGTGTCTGGGACCATATTTCTTCTAAAAACAGATGAAAGCCAGCCAAAACTTCAATTTGTCATCAAAGCAGAACTGTCCATGTCTGCCCCATTAACACTGAATAAGAGTCAGTATCCATGGTGACGTTCAGGGGAGACAGTGATATTCTCTAGTTGAGCATTGGTATGAAATTAAACTCATTAATGTGTAGAGGCTATGGGAAGGATCCCCATGAGTCCACACAGTCACCTCCTGGTTGATTGAGCAGCTTGCTTCTGTTCACACTGTCTTTGATTAGTGTCTGTTGGTTTTGACCTTTAGAAAACAATAGTCCATGCTTACGTGTGCGTATTTACTGCTTTGCCTGACATCTTAAGAATAACAAAAGAGTTTTGAGGGGGGAATTATGACTAAATGATGACCTGTCAACTACCATCCTTTGATCAACCCCGAGGCATTCACAATAAATGAACCGGAGTGAGGATGAAAAGTGTTGTTTTAAGTCAAAAATGAAATTGGCTGAACATTGCACGGCATTGCACTCAAAATGGGAAAAGTGATTTAATGGCTTGTAAAGTATATCACACTGCAGGTGTCAGCCCAGTCAACACAGCCCACCAAACATTCTCCACCGAGCTGATGAGCCCTGAAAAAAACACCATCAGGATACCTCCCTGTGCGAAGAGGAGGCCACCTGTGGTCTCGTACAGATGTGCATTGGAAGGGAGCTACCTCACCCCCCCAGTGAGTAGTGGGATGTATTAATGGGGTAATCTCTGGTGTACATCTCTGAGGGAGCTAGTGAGGAACACCACTAAGAATCCCTATTCCTCCCTCCTGGGGCCTTTGCAGGTGTGCTAATACGATATCGGAGCTGTCTGAAAAACTTACGCTGCAGAACGATGACTAGCGAGATGAATTAGAGAGGTCCCTCCTCTCTCTTTAATGACAAGCCCTCCTCTCCATTTCTCAGCTCTCCAATCATGCAGACAACTCGCCACGGCTTTGCTCCAGCCAGGTCCCCAGCATGAGGATGACCCATCAGTCTGCCGCGTGTTACACGAGCCAATCTGCTGGGATGATAAATGATAACCAGGAGCTCGGTGCTGCTGGCCCTGTCAGAGGAGATTTCGGATGGGAGGGATGATGGGGTTGCCACACCGAAGCGTGGTGTGGGCTCACAGCAGGTATGGAGCAGAGGATCCAGTGCCACCAATTAATGTTTGTCTTACTTCACCCCGGATAACCAGAGCACACCATACACCATGCAGGCAAAGCTCTGCCCCAGCAAATAACAGCCGAGCAAATGTGCAAGTACTCCAGGGAGCATGAGGAACGATGCAGGGTATTATGTGAATGGGAAACAACTGACAACAATAATTAGTCTGGTGTTCCTTTGGGAATCATCACCTGGGAAAAGGAACTTTGAACACAAAGCAGAACAGAGAAACAATTTTACTCCTTTTCCAACACTGACTTTATGAAGAGAATTCCTATGAAGACCCTTTAAATGACTCAAATATTGATAAAAAGGAGACGTGTGACCCTGAAAAAACAACACACTTTAACAGGAAGATCAATTTGAGCATCATAATATCTCACATCGGAGCAAATTTTGATCTTCCTCTCCATCAACCTGCATGGCATCCTTCTTGCCCTCTGCCATGTCTGCATCACTCCAGCAGGCCTGTGTACATATCTGCCATCTGGAAATCTCTTTAACAGCAGAGGGTGCCAAAGCTTTTCAGTTTTACACTTCCCAGACCCACTGAAGCTCACTGCCTTTTAAAGCTCCACATTCAAGCACAACATTATGTTTCTGCTTCACAATTTGAAGAAATAAAATTGCTACCAAGTCAACTAACAAAACAGGAGGAGGGGCCCGATATATAGCCAAAAGACTGGCCGAGCCTCCTTCACGTTGTCAGGCAAACCGTAAACACACCATTACATAATCTCTGTGAGCTGCTCTCTATCAGCATATTTCATTAGTTTCACTCCCAGGTGCTTTAAAAGCTGACTGTCTACTTTATGGAATTTTGTTTTGTTCTCCAGGAGCCAAGTAATACGAATCACATATCAAACACGATGCTGATAATTAGTTTCTTTCTTTCTTTCTCACAGCTATTCCTTGTAATTAGAGCTCATTTCGGAATCAACAGTGTACTGAGCCAAAACAACAGTGTCATGTGCTGTTAAGAACACAGACTATCCCTATTGAGCAACCTTTTGTTACTCAGAATGTAGATGCTGTGAAAAAACAGCCCTCCACCACACTGCAGTGAAGTGAAATGAGTTACTACTGTACAGGGTGCCTGTTCTGTATGTGCATCTGATTCAGGAGTGAATCTTTCTCACCATCTGTTACGAGATAGGCAGAGAAATAAAGAGACCAAATGCATGTGACAGGATATATGTTCCGACTGCATGGAAGTAAAGGAACAATGCCTGCTAATGCTTCATTTGTTGTTGTTAAAGTTACAGAAGGCTCATGGCACACTTACTGGCACTTCACCATTTTTTTTTCTCTCACATAAAAATTCCAGGATGCTAATTGTTTGTTTTGAGGCCATCACAGTGCCACGGTGCTTCTGCATCTGCTCACATCTTGTTTGTTTTCACAGTGCTGCAGCTCAGGTGAGTAACATTATCTCCTGATGGTGCATCCCATCATCTGGGTGGGTGGGTGGGAGGGGGGCGCTCTCCCTGAACCGACTGTAAGTTAATTCTGTCGGTTGGAATGAGCATCTTTCTGACATTTAAAACCACAGGGAGCCCTTGATATGTTGGCAGCGAGAGTAGAGTGCATGCAACATGAAAGTATTGAGAGATATACTGTATAGCAGCATAATCTGAAGATTGTCTCAGAAATCTTTAGTTTCAAGTGCCAAATGAGCTTGCGAAGCAGAAGGCTGGCCGGCACTGCAAGTGACAGATGTCTGATATGTTTGGCATGGATTAGCTAAAAGCTTATTTCTGCACTTTCTCTGTCACTAGAGCTCAGACTCCTCAGACAATTCACCAATTTCCAAATTATGTGCAGGCTGCGAGGCATCCAAGCAACAGAAATGGAGGTTGTCCAAGTTGTGCATCTACCCTTAAAAAAAAGAGTCAGCTGATTGCATTTCAAGGTCAAAGAGAGACAGTACAAATAATCTGCAATACTGCAAGCTATTTAACCAATGTGTTATCTTTCTAATTATAAATAGCTGTGTGAAAAAAAATGTAAAAACACCTGTCAAAGACCCCTGATTGACACCCAGTCTCTTCTTTGTATGTTACTAATATTGATGAATGTCAGATTAGTGATCTTATCACTCAAATGGGCCTGTGGTAGGACATAACTGTATAAATATTAGCATTTGACCAATTTATTTTTTCTCGGCAAAGTGAAACATGGACTGATAAATCCCTTTCCACTAATGCAGAGTAAAAAGCTCTATCCACCTCACATAATGTTCCATCCAGCATCGCCCACAGTGATGGCCAGTCAAATTGGATTAAGCTGAGGTGGCTTGGGGCTTCTCTGCAGCTGCTGCTGTTTGATATGGGGTTTAGGTGTGCTGCAAGTGTTAACTTGGCTAGACTTAAAAGACTTGCAGAGACACATTTATTTTTTATATGAAACTACAGACTATGATGCCAGTGAGTCATTGGCCTTACAAAAAAGGGAGAACATTATAATATGTGGTGATTATTTAGGCTTCCAACATCAGTCTGTCAACTAAGGACAGTGATGACATTAATTGCAGTTTGTTTTTTTATGAATCATGAGTGCATATCTCAGTTTATTTATAGACATAAACAAACAAAAATGACAAAAATGACATAATCAACCTAAAATACAGCAAAGAGTATCATTTAATGGTAGTTTTACATTTATGTCCCTTTATTTTTCATTATAAATTGAATGTTAGATGGTTTAGTGGTACAGTCTGAATCTGACCTATATTAGCACAGAGATAAAATTCAGCCAATCACATGAGATTCATTGTGATGGAGGACACATGCTATCCTTAGTGTGGATTTCACCAGAAGACAACTAGGCATGTGGTCTTAACCATGACCAGAGCTTGATGCCACTGCCAAAGAGTCTTCAGGTACAGTGCCACAAGTGCAAGTTGGAGCTTTTACCACAAAAACAGCAGCATAGGTTTCTATTTGTTGTTACTTAAAATAATCAATTGGTCATCCGAGAAACCAATCTTGTCTTAGACATCAAGTTGAAACATGTTTTGAAGGAAGGAAACAGAATGCTAAAGAGTTTTCTATTATAATAAAGAAATGTTGTGAATTAACATACAACATAATTAACAAGAATACATGGATTAGTGACATGTTCATATGTAATTGTAGTGATGCCAGTACAATAAAGATTTTTTTTTATGATGAGTCATTGTAAAAGCACTGACAGTTAGTGGTTTTGGTTTAAAATTTACAATCACTGGAGAGTCAACATGTTCATCAAAATTTACCTAAAACCACAACCTGTTCTTACTCTTTATCAAAATGGTTTTCTTTCTAACCCTAACCCTAACCTAAGCCTTAGACTTACTCACCAAATGTAGGCCGATCTAGGCTTGCCATTGGCTGCACATTTCTCACAGCTTTCTCTACTCATTATACAGTCTGTTTGTTAACATTTTTTAAATCTCCTTTGCTGAAGGGAAACAACGTCAACCTCCAAGCTAACAAACTACATGCAAAAAATTTCAGGTTTGTCTAAGGATTTGTTTTGCGCAGTAAGTCAGCCCTACAAGTTTTTTTTTTTGGAATGAATAATGGATTATCTATTTCATTGGCAGGGTTTGCCTCCCAGCGTGCAAAAGTTCCACCAAAGCTATTCTCCTGGTATGATTTTAATGGTACAACACTGCTGCTATGTTCTCTTAGCTCTGCCCAGTACATGCATGATTGGTTTAAAGAAATATAAACAAGACAGAGCATATTTTTTACCTTCAGCAGAATGACAATGAGATGCAGGTAGATCATTCTGCATAATGGTCTGACTAAACCAAATAGGAATGGTAGTCAAGACTAAATCTCAGGTTCTATCCAGCAAAAGCATTTTCCAGTGTCCCTCATGTAGCACATAAATATAGCAGGTAATTCATTAAAAATACATTAATGTGACTAACAGTGTAACTGGGAAAGCAGTTTATAAATAATTGTACTTTTTATGAGACAGAAAAATATTGATTATTGACTGGATATCAAAAGTATTCGGACAACAAGCTTTCTGAAACCATGAATCAATTAATTCACTTGTGCATATTTAACCAGACGTCAACAATTAAGAGGCCACAAAATACTTGTAATAGTATTTGTTATGGTCAAGTGGGTCTTTGGATGGCAATGGCTTATTTAGTAAATGTTGTGTAAAGACTTGTATGACAGCTGGACCCTCCTTCTCAAAATATGAACCCAGTCTACAATCAGTTTGCTCGATTGACCAGTGTCTCTACATTTGTGGTTGCTGCTTGTTCAGCCCACATCCCCCCTTGGACTGTGTTTTCTTGGTCCGAATTTAGATTTGTTTACGCAGTTGACAAAGAAGGCAAGCTCTGAAACAAACAAGTCTTGGTCACAAACTGTCTGATATTTCTGATTAGTTCAGGGATGAGATGTAAACATAGATGGGATTATACAAAATGTGTATCATTGCATATTTATACAACTTATTATGAAATATATGGGATATTGGCCAGGAAAACTGCTGCAAATCCCCCCTCTGATTCATATTTGCGCTAAACCACTTGTAAATATCAGTCCTGCATTTCAAACATGTGAAGTCTGCTCTGTCCAGTTTCAAACATCTCAGTAGGGTTATGGGATAGGATAATGTGGTCAGGAAAACAATGTGGAATAGCAAAACTGGATATAAATTGTATGTAAACTATTATGCAAACCTAAACATGAGGTAAAGCATGTGAAATCTGTAGTATAATTCTGTTGTCAAGTACATATGCACATATTTTGCTTAAATACATTCGTAGCTTAACAAACAGCACACTCTGGATGAATAATTGTCGTTTTCATCATGGCCGTATTCCACTTTCATTGTTCAAAGGGAAAACAGTAGCCTTTAGGGTGTTGTGTTATATTGTATCTTTTTCATTGTTCTGAAAAGCTATTTTTTCAAGATATCACATTTCCTACAAAGGCTGTCTGCTTTCTTTGATATGGTAACCCTACTCAAGTTTTTTTTTTTTTTGGTTTGTTTTTGTTTGGGTAGACATGTGACATCCCTTCTCTATACTAAATATTTGAACAAGCACAGCTTTCATAGATATGTTTTCAGTGGGTTCCCAACACAAATAGTATTTTTACCCTGTTATAGGTGTGCTCAAACTGGATCAGTTATTAAAATTAATTCAGTATTTTAAAAAACGATACAATAACAATGGTAAGAAATATTGTTTTCTAATAACAAACAACCAATACAGTCAATATATTTATCCTTCTATTTTATTTAAACTTTTACATATGAGCATACATTCAAAGATACACTCATAGAACTAGTGGTGTAATTCCAATAATAACACAAGCTAGGAAAGGATATTTTTATTTTTCTACTGACTCTTTGGAGTATTCATGCACGTCTAGAGAATTTTCCGAAGCTTCTTTTGACATAAAGACTTAATTAGAGTTCAATAAGTTGGAAAGATTGAACTTTTTTTTATGTAATCTCGCTCTCTCTCTTCTAATGTTTCCCTGTTCTCACAAGACGGTTTCAGGTTTCTGCAATAAAATCATAATGAAATTCTTGGCCTTGTCAGTGGTAAAAATGTCTGTGCTGACAGTCGACAAGAAAGAGAATGAAGATGGGGGGGCCTAAAAATGGGAATATAAAGAGAGAAAATTAGAGTTGACATTGCCATGGGAACGGCTGCATCTTGTGCATCCAAAGAGTGAGCCGCTGTGGAAAGGAGCAGGGCATCTGACCATAGAGATTTTGTGATACTGTAATAGAGCCCTGACCTAACTCTGCCTGCAAAGGAGTGCTGGGGAATAGAGCTGTATTCTATATTAAGTTATCATATTACTTAGGTTGTTGTAGAGGAAAAGAAATGTTGAGGGTGAAGCTTTAAATGCGAAAACATGAAATGCACATTCACTTATGGCTGCTTGCCTCTACCACAAGATGATGACAATATCAGTCATAAAACAATACACTATAAATGCTTGATACAACCCTGTCTCTAGAAACTGCAGCTAAATTTGAGTTCATGTACAGCTAATCTGCAACAGCAAATACGTTTTAAGAGAAGAATAACTGCAGCCAGATAGGAGATGTTATTTTACATATTTGACAAGTTGTAGATATGTTGGCAATAAACCAAAAGGACATCATATCCAGTCCATACATGTCCAATCACTGTAATATCCACTTGTAATGATTAAAGCATTTTTAACCATCCAGGTCTGGCTGTGGCTTCCTACAATGTCATTATAAGACACAATATATTTAGGGAAAACCAGGCTCTTTGATACAGAAGTGGGTTTAAAAATGACCCAGTGATGTTGTTGGGGTTTTTTTGGCAATATCTTTGTAATGAAAAGTTGTTATCATTTCATATTCCAGGTATTCCTCAAAAACATGTTTTTGATATCATTCCATTTAAATTTTTATGTTACCTTTAATGCTAGTAACTGCAAACCAGATGGGATGACATGGAGCTGCAGAATGCTGGGATAGCCATGATGCTTACAGTAAGTGTGCCTTGAATTTTGAATAAATCATGAACAGTGTCACCAGCAAAGCACCCCCACACCATCACACCTCCTCTTCCATGCTTTACGATGGGAACGACACATACAGAAACCATCCGCTCACCTTCTCTGGACTCACAAAGACATGGTGGTTGGAACCAGAAACCTCAGATTTGGACTCATCAGACCAGAGCACAGATCTCCACTAGTCTAATGTCCATTCCTTGTCTTTCTTGGCCCAAACAGTTCTATTCTTGTTGTTTTTCATCATCAGTAGTGGCTTCTTTGCAGCAATTCCACCATGAAGGCCTGATTCGCGCAGTCTTCTCTGAACAGCTGATGTTGAGATTTGTCTGCTACTTGAACTCTGTGAAGAATTTATGTGGGCTCTGATCTGACGTGCTGTTAGTGTCTGGTTTCTGAGGCTGGAAACTCTAATGAACTTATCCTCTGCAGCAGAGGTAACTCTTGGTCTTCCTTTCCTGGGGCGATCCTCATGAGAGCCAGTTTCATCAAAAATCATCAAAATGATTTCCATCATTCTAACTGTGTCATAGTGACAGAAGACATTTCTAAGTTCCCTGTCCTCCTTCATGGTTGTTCTGATTCCATAGAAGTACAGAACTTCTAATGCAGTGAAAAATGAAGCCGCAATGAGGTAAAATGAAAACAGGAGCAACGAAAACACCCAGAAGCTGTGACTCAGAGTTCAGAAGGTTAAAATATTATATATATATAATAAATCTGCATCATAAATCCATCATCATGCACACACACGCACATGCACGCACACACACACACAAAATAGATGTTGATATTCTTCGATTGCTGTTCTATTCATTTTCAATTATCAAAATTTTCAAAAATCTGTCATAAAGTGAAAAATAAACATATTTCAAACATGACATCATTCTTGTGTGGACCAAAATATAATACAAGCAATAATACAAATGATTATTTTTAACCAAAATGACAAAAACGGCATAAAAACACACTGATTCTTATACGGGTAATTTTTGACCCACTTATAGAAGAGTGTAGGGTCCAATCACTCATGCATCTAAGGGTTAACTTCATCCAAAGTACTTTTATCTCTTGCACCTACCCACAGAACAAGGTCTGAATATAAACCCCAGTTAGTGTGGCCACCTCTTGGCAACCACAGGGTGCAATTCATAAATGTAGTGCATTCATTCAAGGAGACATTACTTGGGAATATGATTCAGGCAACAATTCATAGCCAACATAATTTTCAAAAGAAGTTGAGTGATACATTAATGTAATTAGTAAGAAATAGGGTTGACTGATAAGTCAGTTTCAAAGTGGTACTAGTATTCTTGCTAAGCTCTGCACCTGAGCATTAATTTATAGTAATAACAATGTGTTTTGAGTCACTTTGACAGATTGGCATTGAAAATTAACAATAAAACCACAACAACAACAACTGCACTCAGCCATACGCTAGTCTTCCACTAGGTATCTATGACCTGCTTGCGAGAGCTGTGCACTACACCTTCACCTGTGTGAAGCAGTTCAACAAATCTTGAGAAAAACAGAAGCAGGGTGAAGAATATACATGTTACTCAAGGGTATTCAACTAGTGACATGCTCTGAAGGCTGAGTTCCCAACTTTGAAAGGCATCCAAGATTGGAAGTGTAAGTGAGCTAGCTCTAAAATTCAGGTGTCATCATCCAGGCCTCATTCACTCGAGCAAGATTTTCAAGGATTTGAGATGGGACAGATGAACAGGCCCAAGCTTATGGAGGTCTGATTTTATGGTTTTTGTTTTTAAGACAAAAAATTGACAAGGTAAAAAATTGGCTGAGAGACGCTGGAGTCCAGCACTCTCTGTTCTACCTGGTTATGATAACTAACCAGAGGAGTTCCACAGTGTTTGCTATGGGTTTGCAGACAGATTGTGCTGAGAATACTGCCCATTACATAGTACACAGTGTTAAACATTGGCTAGTCTGTGTGCAACTCATTCCTATGAGCTATATTATCCCTAAGCTGAGATCTGCAGTGCTTTTATAGTGCATATTACAATCCCCCAAAGTACCGTGAACTGGTCAAATTAAATCACAAATCAACAATGTTTCTATAGAATTTTTGTGTAATTTTTATGCGCAAAGTATAGTAATCTGCAAAGAGCTAGGCTCTAAGCCAAGTCCACTGGGAATAATTAAATGCATATAAGAAACGATGTGAGCTTGTATCAAAGACTATTTCTCCATACATTTTGCATAATATAGTATTCTGTGCTCCTACCTCAAAGAGAAGTTACAAATTCGAGTATCCTTTGAGGCATTCATAAATAAAACTTCAGTGGAGACTATCAGCATCACAGAAAATCCCTGTATGTCACTGATAAGGCCTCACTGTGATATAGATCAGAAGGGCATTTGAGTCTGGTGGATCAATAACTGCAGATGTTCGGCCTGCACACAACCGGCAATCTTTAAGACGGGGGCTTACTATGGCACGATTGACAAATTAGGTCTGCAGAGCCTAATGACTAAAAGATAATAGGATAAAAGATGACCACAGGATTACTTAATCTATAGTTATAATTTATTATTCACTGTCAAATTCTCAACATTTAATAAAACCAGCATTTAATGGTGAAAATTGTATATATCAAGTTCATGCATATCTGGTCAAAAGTAGATAAAATGACATCATGTCTAGATATTTCCAGCAGAGTTTAATTTGAATTCAGAAAGCCATTCATTGATTGAAATGTCAGGCTCCCACAGTTCCACTGGGTTCCATCTACACTGACCACTCTGCAACAATCATATGGAATGAAGTCAACGATTGACTGGGCAAAGATAAAGATTTCTCTACCATTTACCAGACAGTAGACTGAAATTCAGCTCGACTGCAGGAGGGTTTACTAGACTACAAAAATGTGTGTGAAGATGAAACATGAATGACTGATCTGTCATTATATTGAATGCAATAGAATCCAAGCTTTATGAAAATTATGTATCTGTATGAGGGTGTGTTAAACTGAAGTTTGTAAATTTACACTTATACTTTCTGATACCAAAATGAATTCCTAATTCTAAAGGTGATGGAATGCAATTTTATTTCACGTACTTTCTTACACTGGAGCAACTTTCTGTAGAAGAAAGATTCTCAAGGACTATAACCCTTGACCATTTTGAATCCACAAAGTGTATAAAATCCAAAAATCTATTTTTAAACAATTCACACGGAGCAAAAAGACATAATAACGGGCTATTCAACTGGAGTGTGTGCTGGACACATATTGGCGTCTATGTGGGCAGATGTGTTTGTTCAAAACTCTATACATTGTTCCCTCCAATGTGAAAGTCCAGCCACCTATAACTCTACTCATTTTATGTACCAGTAAACAGAAGGCCAAGCAGGAATTCATGTTTTTGACACATATATGCCAATCATTATCCCTGACTACTTACAGGAAATTCAAGTTCAAAGGTGAGTTTTACTGCAGTGTATTATATTTGGAGTAGCAATAGAAAAAGATATTAGCATGGGAGAGAATCATTTTGAATTTGTGCATTTCTGAGAGAATTTATGTAACAGTAACAGTGAAAGTGGTCAAAATGTGATCATAGGCGGATTTTCTGTAGTTGCTGCCAAACATAAAAGAGGTTACAAAAGTTTCACAACAGGCTACACTATTTGTTCCTAGCATCTTATTCAAGCTAAATCAAAAATAATAATAAAAAAAAAACTATCAGTAATGTTGTAGGCTACAGCACTGATAGCATGTACAGGCAGGAAATATAATGGTCCATGCTTGTAGAAGCAGAATGCTTAAAATCTCTTCCTCATTAAGAGCAAAAAATTGCACTCTCAGCAACTTTATATATAGACAGTAAACGAGTTGTGATCAAGAAGTTGATATTGCACCTAGAAAAAGCAAAAACTGTACATAATTTTAATTTAGCTGCTATCCTATTCCAATTCTTGCTTCCAGCTCTCCTGTCATGTTCAGAAGGCTCCCTGGAAGTGCTGTTCTGTAACGCATGTCAGACACCATCTGCGATGCGCACGGGATCTCCTTCACTGTATCAAAACCCTTCAACTTGAATTTCATTTTGGGGAAAACGAAGAAGTTGCAAGGAAGTGGTGAGAAGCAACTGTGTTGCCAAAAAATCCTTGTGTGTTTTGAACATGCTGTCAGCAGGCACATTCTTATGATGGAGTACCCAATTGCCATTGCTCCACAGTTCAGGTCGCTTGCACTGTATGTTCTCCCTCAGATGCCTCAGGATGCTACAGTAAATTCTATGTTTTGAACCTGGTGAATGAATTCATGGTGCACAACCGTGTGAATGTTGAAGAAAATGACGAGCATGCTGTTGGTGTATTCCTGACCTGACCATTGGTCTTGGACACTGCAAGATCTTCCACTGTTAAGACTGATGCTTGGTCTCTGGGTCGTAGCCGTGGACCCCACTCACGTCACCAGTGATGATCCTCAGCATAAGACTGTGTGATTTCAGGCCAGTTGACTGTGATTCTCACAGACTTTGACACGTCTGTCGTGAAATTGCAAATAGCCACCTGCAAGCGATCACAAACACGCATGTAAAACAGGTTGCGATGTCAATTGCATGATTGTGCTGTGTTAGGAACAGCCTTGGAATTGTCTGACAGCACTTTGTAAATTCAGAGTAAAACATTGTGATCACTGAATGTCAGTAGTATTGTGTCATAACACCTTGTCACTATTTAACTCCATCCACCCTGCAGACTGTGATAAAAACAGAAATGATGTCATTTTCCAACGTTTTTTTAAGGTGGCACATTTGCATGAAGCAGCTGCCTACTGCTACTATGAATGTAGAATTTGTTGTGCTTCATTTCTGTTGCATCAAATTTGATATAGTTGCGGTTGAGAACTTCTAGAACAGTGAGTACATCTTTGGGACACATCAGCACATCCTACAGCAGGTTACCTATAAAGAACCTGTGCTGGAGTGAATTCACTGATTGTTTGATCTCCACCTCAGTCAGGGTGCAGTGTGACAATCCTTACTATATTCTGTATATATGTGTGTGGGTTACAGCATATATCCGCTTACCTGTTGGGGTTTGGGCGTCTGTCTGCAGGCCGCCTCCCTGGATTGCTGTTTCCCTGTTCAGATTTCGTTAGATTTATATGTTGGTCTCTCCAGCTGATACGGTTATAGATAACATCGGGGAGGCCCTTGCTGAGCGCAGACTTAACGTCGACTAACAGCCGGCATCTGGCCGTCATCATGACTGTGATCCCCAATACCGGATTATTCCTCGCGGGTTCGTGAGCGATGACTTCCCTGTCGGCTAAACAGCAGGTGAGGGAAATTTCCTCCGGCCATGTCGGCATCTCTCCACCGACGCCTGAATGCCGCTGAAGCACATTGCTGTGTTGCACAGCGAACAAGCTCAGCGGTAGTCCATGTTGAGCACAGTTTTTGGCTAGCAGCAGAAAGTTTACTCTGTCCCAGCCTAACTTTAACGTTGGCTAACAGCAGGTGTCTCCTCTCTTGCTGTCTCTTCTCTAACATTTCTCTAAGTCCCATGTTGCCTCCTTGACTTTGGCGACTTACCTCACAAAGATAACTTTGCATGAAGCTAACTGAGTTCCCACAAGGAAGTGAGCACCTCCGCGTTTTTCCAAGAGTACCTGGCTGCAGACCTCCACTGTGAGGTCGCTTCCGCCGCAGACCTCCGCTGTGAGGATTCCTCCACTGTCAGGACAGGACGTAACGGGTAAAAAACAGAGAAGTACATTTAAGGCGTCCAGTCCGGTAGGTGGCGGTGACGCATGTGAAGTTGGTTTGGTAACCACTAATTAAATCAAAAGAAGAAGCAGCCATTTAACGAGTGTTTGTGACTGTTTCTCAATATACGCACTTGTCCACGGTACGATCGTGACTGTGACACAAAATTTAGTTCAAAGATTATTTGAGGCAATAAAGTGGTTGTATAAACATCAAATCTGTGGTCAATTTATCAGATAAATTCTGCTTAAAAATTTACTCCAACGATGTCAGAGATGTGAGTGTCCCCGTTAGACAGCTACTACCGGGCGGTCAGCGCTCACAGCTCCCCGCTGACAGCAGCCTTAGCTCGGCTAGACTTTCTGAAATCTGCCGCTGGCTCTGACGGTTCTGTAGCAGGATAGAAGTAGTTTTACGGGAATCTAACGGTCACACTTTTGTTATTTAATGTCCCCGGTCGCCGACTTTGTCATTATATTAGTAATTATTGTGTTGTCTTCATCACCTGTAGCGCGTCTTTGTTTTATTCTTATGACTGTAACTGTGCATTAAAAATAACATTTAAGGATTATTCTGTTAGCAGGAATAAAACTCACAAAGGGGCTCATTATCAAAATAATCACAAGTTTAATATAGAAATTAAAACGATATATACTGTAGACAATGGTCTAGTTGATTTTACGTTGTATTGCTAATGCATTAGCAATACTGCGCGATTTTATTTTGTAATGCATCCGTGCATTTCCTGTCCTCACAGTGGAGGTCTGCGGCGGAAGCGACCTCACAGTGGAGGTCTGCAGCCAGGTGCCTCTCGCGTTTTTGCCAGACGACGCCCCCTTACGAGGTGTGACAGTGGCCGTGTCTGAAATCGTCCACTCACCCATTCACTCCCTACTCCCTATCTAGGGACCGCTACATAGTTAAATATGTAGTGTACTATGTAGGGAGCATCTCAGACACTGCTATTAACTACATCGCTCACTAGCTGTGATTTGTGCTGTAGCAGTGTACTGCAAACACATCCAATTCAAAGTTTATTACATGGCTAAGAAACAGGTACAATCTAATTCAACAGTACAACCTAAATGGGAAATTAATTACATTTTAAACACAAGTTTTCGTGCTCTCGTTTCTCTCCTTCACTCTTGGTCCTCTCCTTCACGTTCTCCTTTGCACAATGCATGATAGCTCCTGTTCTGTTTGCACTGTTTACTTTTTCTCATTCTTGTCATGCCCTTTCTATTTAGATTTATAGGTTTTAAATTTACTATTTTGTAACTGCTGTCTACTATTTTGTGTCTTTGCTGCTGCAACATAATATTTTCCCAGACCTGGGATAAGTAATTTCTATTCTATCCTGTTCTGTTCTGTTCTATTCTATGTTGGTAAATATTGCTTGGTTAATGACCATTGGCTGTACGCTATTTTTCATGGTGCATTGTGGGATATTTTGAGTGCACTACGGCCTGCTTCTAAAATCAGTCTCTATACCTTACCTATACCTACTATACAATGTGTTCACCATTTTGTAGTGCTGTCCGAATGTTAAGTTACAATTGTTACTCCTTATATAGTGCACTCAGAATATCCCACAATGCACCATGAAAACACCTGAATGTCCCTGGAGCATATTACTTGCGGTAGTCAGCTAACGCCCTCAGTGGTAGTTCATGACAGTGTAGACTGGTACAGCTGACAGTGGGTGACTAATCTCCCTCTGCCAGGTGGTCTACATTCAACTTAAAAGAGTGATGCCACTGTCATGTGGCTATCCTCTTGGAACACACTGTGTGACTTTATAAAGTTTGGTCTCTGGCAACCCCAGGATTCTGAACTTGATTTTGGACTTCAGGAAGGAAACTACCTCCCTGACTCCAGAAAGGTCACCTCAGCCTCTTTCAGCTACATTCTTAGGCCAACAAGGAACTCTGTCTTTGCTTAAGAGCCTAATGGTAGCCATGATGCAAAATACCCCCCCCCCCCCGGATTTGCTGGTAGATCACCCAGTGCATAACGTCCTACAGCGTAGAGCTGTCCTCCTTGCTCTCCGGCAGTTCCTGTCAAGATTGTAAGGTCACCACGTCATTCTAAAGAAAGACAGCACAGTGACTACAGCGCCTATCAATAGGCAGACTGGCAACCACACTGTGGCAGATGGTTCACCCCCTCTTCTGCTTGCAATGTCAAGAGGGACTCCACACCCAGGGCAGTAGCGACTCCATCCTCAAGGGGTAAAGAAGACTTTGTGTCGCTTTGTCAAGGCAAATGTGTGACCTTTTCTGTTCTGGAGAGTCAGCACATTGAATGATGATCCACATCTGGGGTGGGACGCCCTGGCACACTTGTGGCCCTGTAGTCTTCTTTTGGCCTTCTCTCCATTAACGCATCTCCACTCCCTTCTTCCAAGAATTCAGGAACAAGGAGTGAGGCTGATTTTGGTGGGTTCTCTTTGGGCCTAGTGATTCGCCTCTTTCAAAAGGGACACCTTTGAAGCTTCCACTTCGGAACAGACCTGCTGTCTCAGGCGGACGAGACGCTGTTTCATCCCTTTCTGGCTGGGCTCACGTTAGCGGCCTGGCGGCCTGAGAGGAACAGGTTCCTGCCCTTAAACTTGTTGAGGTCTGTGGCCAGAAATTCACAACAGGCCAGGTTGCTGTCCACAAGAGCCGCCTCAGGTATAGTCCTTCATCCAAATCTAGTGTTCCTGCCTAACGCTTCAACTGAATTTCGCCTGTCTCAGTCAGTTCAGCTACAGTCACTTGCATCTTCCAGAGAAGACCAGGAGGACCAGAACCAGTTTTAGCCATGGCCTATCCTGTCAGTCCATTTTATGTCAAATCCATTACTTGAATATAGCAGTCAGTCCCTCCTTTGGAGTGGGTGCTGGGTGTGACTCATCAGTGGATAACTGGGTCAGGCCTCTGTCCTTCGTTGTCTCTCTTGGTAGCTTGCTAGTTGATCTGAGTGGTCCCTCTGTTGACATTTTGGCCATTTCAACGTGGTCTTTAACAGTGTTCCTGAGGTCAGCCTTCTATCTTGCAAACTGGCCAAAGCAGCCCTTCTGTCTCTCAGGCGTGGTCTTTGCATTGTGCAGGGCCTCTGCCTGGTTAGCATGTAAATAAGTGTACATTTGCAAATAGTTTATTTGTCAGATACAAGTTGTTTGAGCTCTACTGTCATCTCATAGGGTGTATTAAAGAGTTACCCGTACATATGAAATATATAACTGGATGGACAGATAGTCTTGAGATGATAGAAAACGTATGGTTACATTTTAAGCTTGGTTCTCTGCATGAAGAGACTATCTCTCTAGCTCTTTTGACCACTTGGAGACACATTTTGAACAAACTATCAGTGAATTCATGCCAGTACAGGTGCTTTAATGGCTAGCACGGTGAGTCTTAAAGAAGTATTTACGGGGTTATCCCCCGTAAATATGAAATATTTAACTGGGTGGAGATATAGTCTTTCCACTCAGAGAACCAAGGTTGCAATGTAACCATACATTATTTGCTCTTTAATTTGGTGTTTTAACTAGGCAGAAGGAAATAAAAACGGATTTTTTCAGAGGTCAATTTGGCCTGTTGATATAGATGAGGCAACTTGTTGTAATTCAAAATTCTCCACAGTTTCTTTATCCATAGAGAACAAGGTTGCCCTTGTTTGACCTTAAAGTTGTGCAGCTGTTACTGACTGGATTAGGGGATGTTTATTTTCAGGTGGAAGTTTCAAAAAATTACCCAGGGCTCTGAGGGGTTAAGCTATACACACTGTCTGGCAAAATGTATGCAGTATATTTGCATCAGGCCTCAAGTGTCATAAAAAAAATTATGGAGCGCAAACTGACAAAGAAGCTAAACGCCCACTGTTCATAGATTGCTATATTGTAGCCTTTCGAAACATTATGTCAGAGTTCAGAGCAAAGAAAATCCTACATTAAAAATTAATGTAGGAAAAGACCTATACAGTTGATATAGGTCTTTTCAGTTAAATTATGCTGTTTAGTTTCCTCTTGATACAAATACATGTTATGTTGCTTTCATAGTTATATATCTTTCAAAAAGTTCTATTGCATTTAATTTATCTAAGGAGACTTTAGCTTTCCACCAACATTCTTTGTGTTTATCCAGTGTGTTTACATGCAGTCTAGCCAGTATAACCAGCAGTGATCACTGAGCAGCTGGGGTCAACTGCTTTGCTCACAGGCACCTAGACAAAGTGCATTCAAGGCTCTCATTAATGTTGCACTTACAAGCTATTAAAACTTGTTCATAGGTGGTTTTTAAAAGGCTAAACCCTAACTTGGCCATCTGGCATGAACAACAGCGAAGGAAACTGTGACCCATATGAAAGATTTTGCTGCAGAAGTGCTGAGTAGCATCTGCTTGCTGGGAAAATGCCTTGGGTCCTTCACATGACATGACAAATTACAGTGGGCAGTTTACATTTAATTATCCACTTCAATGCTCACCTCAGAGAAGAAGTACAAGAAATGGGAAATCTTTTACATTATCTTTAACTTAAGTACTTTTAAACAGGCTTTTCCACCCATCTTTACAATTTTCAAATTGACTGAACTTGATTATTCCATACAGTATGACATACATTAACATTAATAGTTATGACGCACACTGGAGTTAGTAGAAGATTTTCAAAAAATGAAGTGCCTGATGGTGATAAATCTTGAACATTGTCTACCAGTAGTATCCCAGATGGACAAACACTGTGTCTTTCCTTGGAGTCACAGCTGGCTGTGTTTGCAGAGAAAAGCAGATTCATTCAGTAGTTATTGTCCACCAGGAAAGAGATCCAAGAAATGATGCTCTGATGATAAATAAGCTGTCTGTGTTGAAAAATATATCAATTTTATACTGTATACTCATCTTTATGTCATGAAGCTTTACGACTCGAGACCGATCCTGAAACACAGATAATGTGTTGTGTGTGCAACATATGTGGACGCTGCATTTTCCTGCTAGAAATTCAATCTCAATTTCACAGATTAGACCCATTTTCAGCTCTTTGTCCCGTGAAAATGTGTCTGACAACTGTCAGCACGGCGTCAATAGATCCCTGGAACCAGTATGTTTTTTTATTTTGTTCAGCGTCTTTTTCATTTTTTCAAAATCTTGACTTAATCACTCATTACCACCAATATACAGACCTTTTCTAAATGCATATTTATAATAAACAGGTTTATTGAAACAGATATTCCAGATGTGGTCATAAAAAAGGCATATATTTGATGCATTTTAATATAGAGATCAACATACATGTAGATATAATCTATTGCAATTACTATATTCGTTTAACTTTGTGGAAAGTAAAATTTGACTTTCTGGGGCATTAAGTGTCACTTTAAAATGCCTTTCATCGGCATTGTATGTGGAGTCATTTCGTAGTAGCCACAACTCTGTTCACTTATATAAAAACAGGCTTTTTTCTGGAGGTAAAACATAAATCTAGGTCACCATACAGCTCATTACTTTTAACAATATAGCCACAATAGGCTGCACAAAAGAATTCATAGTGCTGCTATATGCTGAGACCAAAAGACAGAAGGTGAGTCACAGCAGGCGCTACCACTGCTGCCCAGGATTTAGGTCAGCCAAGTAACTCCAGGTGGCATGGGTCCTCCCCTGAGGACACGGTGCAGCCTGTATCTGGACCAAGGTTAGCAACAATGGCCCTGGGGGCATAATGGGACATTAATTTTTAATGTAAACTAACCCATCTCTAGTTGTGGGCAGAAGGTGACGAGTGGTGCACTTGACTCTACATGCAGTTGTGTAAACGTTGTGGTGTAACCGGTTGGTTTGTATTCCTAGTTTATAATTCATTCCTGGAGTTCCGCTGGCAGAGTGGAGACAAACACATTTAGCTTTTATCCAATGAAAACTGAAGCTTGTTGAACAGCTTAGAGGCAGCAGAGTGCTAAGGTAACAATATTTCCCGGTTCCCAGGAGTGAGAGCCGTAAACAGATGATACCTGTTGAAAGTGGATAAAAAGCATATAGCCAGAATGGGGACAATAGTGTGGTTCACAGATGCTGTTTTATTTTATTTCCATCGCAGAGAGGGGCGAGGAATCTTGACTAGTTAATGCTTGAAAAATGCAATCTCTGTTTGTGGGTGGCATCCTCACATATAAAAACATCATCACCATATTAGGTGAATACAAATATGTGTATTATTTCAACAACAACAACAAGTTATTGCTCAAAAAAGGGTGAACATCATGTAAAAGTGCTATGTTGGAATTTTGCCACCTCCATTCATTTCAAAGCATCAGCGCAACTACAAAGTTATTCAAGTCGCCTTTTGTCTTTGCTATATTAAAGTGTTGAATTCCTGCTGAGGTGATTACAGGAGCCACGTGTACCTGCTCAGAGATTTTTCTTTTGAATGCCAAGCGGAATTTGAAAGCAGAGCATATGACATTTACCCATGATTTGTCATGAAAAAAAAATGTTTCAAGGGAAACTGTCTCCTTCTCTTAAGCAGCCCTACAAAAAAACCCACAGTGGCAATAGAGATGGTCTTTGAAGTAACTTAATCATGATAGACACATTTTCCATTGTGCTCGCTCTCTCTTTGTCATCACATATTCTTAAGAAAATCAAATATGCCACAGAGGAAGTTTTTAGAAATCCTTTCTCCTGCATAGGTGAAAGAAAAGAGCAATATTTATGTTTTGTCTGTATCCTGGCTTCACGCTTGTATCAGAAATGCCTTTTAGAAATTAAATTCCTGTTACTGCTCAGAAGAATGATGTAGACAATTTATAAATCATTATTATATGATTGAATGATGGTCTTGTTAGTATTAAATGTGTCAAATTTCTGCTAAAAAGTGAAATCTTACAAGATTTTATCTAGCTCTAGAACAAGACTTTGTAAATCCAGCGGGCACTGTCACGTGACAATGGCACATTAAATTTTCCTTAATTTCAGAAGATTCTCTTGAGTCCTTTGCTTTAAAGATTTTAGTATCACAGTTCAAGAGGAATGGGACCTTAAACATCAAACATCTAGTGAGGTGTGGAATGTTTATTTCTGGTTTCACCTTCCCTTATTGATCAGGTTCTGTACTGAACTGAACAAGACTGCATCTTATTTCTCATGTATTCAGCTCCTCACTTTTAGGAGGAAGATGTGGGAAAGATGAAGTATTTCTTCTCTGAAATGCTTTTTAGTCTTTAAGGCCACTGAGGTGATGTCCTCAGTTCTGGGAATTATGATGGTGGTGACATTTAATCATACTGCCATTCCACATATTAAACATGTTGTTGTTTTTTAGCGCCGGTTCTGATATTGATTTGTCTTCACGTCTTAAAATGTCATGTTTTATGCAAAAAGAATGAAAAAAGAAAAGATCATTTACAACTAAACGGATGCCGAATTCTCCACTGGAAGTGCACAGCTGGTAATATGGTGTAACAACATTTAGACCAGAATGGTGGAAAAAAACATTTACAGAACTAAATCCGCAATTCGAAAAATTTATTTTCTGTGGGGTGTTGTGGGAATCTGGACTTATGACCTCAGTATTTGTTAAACTGTTGTTGCAACCTGTCAACTGTGATGACGTGACATGAAAAAAACAACATGCAATGTGACACTCTTGAGCTGACCCTATGTCTAAGTGCATTATATGGCAGCATAATCCTGTCATCTTTCATTAAGTAGTCTTTTGCAGCAAAAAACAAAGGTAATTAATTCTCAAAGCAGCCACTGCCAGTTTTCACTGTTTTCAATTATCCACATCACATTCCTATAGCAGGATCACTTTCTGTATCTCTCCTGTAAATAGTCTATGACTGGAAATTACTCAGTGATGTTCATAAACCTGGGTTACATTAATGACATCTGACCAGTTAAACTGACCCATATAGAAAATACCAATCTATATTAATGTGTTCTACTCCATTTTCAATATATATTAATGCAGGGTATAAATTTCCTTAGGTATGTGGGTAGGCATTTCATCAGCATTCTTCTAGCAATAAATGGATCTCCTGTTAATTATTCATCATCCTCTCCACAATTGATACACAAAGGAAAATGCTGAGTAATTTTTTTGGTTTTCTCTGTATCTATTCGCACCATGATTATGTCAAATATTAAGTAATTATATCACTTAACAAATATCCCCAGTAATTTAAGGTGAATTACAGTCACAGCCCCCATGCTTGAAATGAAAATATTATGGTTTAGGCTATTTTCATTTTTATAAAGGACTCCCTCTTCATCACATGGTGCATTAGCCATTGGGCTGCTGCTGCAGCACACTGGTGCTCATGATTCTTCAGAGGTTCAGAGTAAACAGTGTCACTGTGGGTTAGAGGTATGATTGCTTCTGCGTGTCTGCACGATCTGCATGATCAGTTAATTTAGTTGCTGCTATCACTCACTACGTGCAAAACACAAAGCACTGCAGCACTAGATTTTGTGCTTATATTACTGTAAAAATGGTCATCTGTACGTTGCCTGTCGCTACGGGAAAATAATCTTTCATTATTTATAGTCATATATTTTTGAGTGAGAATAGTTTCTCAGCAAGATTTTGAAAAAAAAATATCACCCTGAAACCAATATTTATCTCATTAGTACCAAGGATTTCCATCCATCATCTTTTTAAATATGCTTGTCACAATCCCAGATCGATTGTGTTTTGTTGTACTTGGGTAGACTGTTTCAAACCTTCCCACCGGAATCCTAATTTGGCATAACATGGACTCATCTGTAATGCAATGATTAGATATGGCAGTTTTGATTACAATCAAGTATTCACCCAGGACACAGAAGTGCTACTGATAAATTTTATTTAATTATATACAGTAGGTTCTCAGTCTTACATCCTCCAGGATCTAGTTATTCAATGCACTAATGGCAATTAAAAGACAGAAAAACTTGTTAGCTTTCATTTGTTAGGTCCTATGTGAGATTAGAATGAGGTAATGATGGAGAGAGATGGGCAGAAAGACAGATGGTGAGACTGTAGGAGTCAGAACTTCATTGGAAGTGTTAAACATATGAAGTGCAAAGGTTCTGGCAAACACTGCAGACATTAAAGGTGCATTATCCAGCAGACTTTATATCATGCAAATGGTGCTATGAGAGTTGTGGGGAAACAGGGCTCTGCATTTTAATTCCGCTCTCTGTTATTTTACTTCACTTTCTGCTTTCAAGCCTTGAAGTTTTTGTGCCCTTGTTCTCGTCTGAAATCTGCCGGAAACGCCTCATCTGGAATAAAATTTGAATAGAACCTTTATGGTATTTGCAATTCAACAAATCCACTCTCTTGTGGCACATTAATGAGTCAAGGAAAGTAAGAAAAAAGTTATTAGTAATGCTTCTCTGTTACATCCAGCTTCCTGAAATAATGCCATGAAGCAATACACCAGAATGTAGGTTAATTATGTATTTAAAATTCATTCATTCAGTCATTTTGAGTGGAAGTTTCAGGATAAATAGTTCATCCCAGTTTCTTTTTTTTCCCCACTGTCCTGAATGGGTGCTGAATAAATGTGGCAGGTAGTATTTAAGCAACTTCTTGGGATAAGCGGAGACTGGGAGATGTCTGAGAGTAGGATGTGTGCCGATACTGCCACAGATTATAGCACAAACTCATTTCCATGCGCGCTCCTGTAGCACAGTTTGCACAGCAGTGGGAAAACTGAGCCAGACTGAGCCTGCACATTATAAAACGCATTGCATAAATGTTGATGACAAAGACGAAAATCGACTGGGACTGTGGCCAGACCTTTGCACCTGCCTCGGCTCAAACACAAACACATTTCCGTTGGCAGAGGTGAATATTAGATAATAGCAGGTCATTTCAAACTGTTTTTGTCCACCTGCACCTATAAAATCTTTAATGTGACACATTAGCCAGGGCATTTAGAGCAAAAATGAGGCCAAAGAAGGAGACTGAATGCCTCTTGCTTTTTAGGGAAATGAATGAAGTGTCACTGATGTCATATCATGTTTTCAACTCTCCCTTATTATGTATTCACAATCTGTGCTGCTGTATTAGTTTCTTAAATGCTTTTTGTGCTTTTAGTGAATCACTTCTTTTGATAAAGGAATATGCATGAATAAATGTGCATTTATTGGGCTGTGAAATATGTTAATTTCCATCATTTGTCAATTTCATAACTTACTTGGATAATATATGATAAACATCAGCCAAAATAGTTCATTTTTAACATTTAAAAATAGATTTTTCCATTATAAACATCACTCAAAAATATTATTTTGATGATAATTGCTTTACTGCTCTGGCAATTAATGGCAGAATCATGACAATAACTAATAGCAGTTGATTCATTACTTAAAATAAAAACATTCATTACAACATTCAATGAAAACAAACAAAAAAGACTACATGTTTCTTTTTTTAAAATACACTTGCAGAGTTGGACAGAGACACAACAGTATAAATAGCATATACTCTTATAGTAATTGCATCTTTAGGTAATCAGGAGATACTAAAGCCGGTCTACAAAGAGCTATAAAGAAAACACCAAACCTGTAGTTCTGACAATAGAAAAAAATGAAACCATGAAATATTTTTTTGTCTTTTATTTCTAAATTCAGATAGACTGCATTCAAAATGCAATGAGTGTTGCAGAGTGTTTAATATCACGGTGGTGGTCCTATAATAGTATGGACAGCCCAACTCATGAGAGACAATATAGGTTCCACGATTGCAATGCATTCTAAATAGGTACCCAGGAATATGAGGCTATTTTACAGAGCCAGATCCATCCTGTGGTTCAAACAGCATTCCATCATTATGTTCCAACCCTGCTAGATGCTAATACCTCCCATCACCTTGCTAAACAAATACAAAAGTGGTTTCATAAGGGTGAGGGTTCTCACTCGGTTGAAGCCGAATATCTTTTAAGGCCCCAGTAATGTGAGCATCATTTGACTTTTATATGAGTGCAGAGTGGGAAGAAGATTTATGTTAAAACAAACCGAAAAGAAAACTCTGGACACTTTCAGTCTTGAGGATTTGTTTAATATTCCAAGACAGACTCACAGTTTTACTACTGAACCTGCAGTGAGAGCAAAGGATTGCCATATTCTCTCCGAGAAACTTGACATTCATATACCGTTACTACTTTGTCCTTCCTCTCTGTCTATCAGCTCGGCTGTTAGGAGGGACAACTTCTGAAGTCATTCATTGGACATGGCAAGGTTATTTATAAGGCACAATTCATACACATTGGCAATTCAAAGTGTTTTACAAATAAGCAGACAAAAGAACTTTGAAATGTAACAGATTGAAAAAGAAGGGGGCTTTGAGTCTGCCAAAATTTTCATTTCAAGAGCACCAGTCATTACAAGGTAGGTCGACAGAGGTGAAGTATGAATAGGAATATTACTGAATGTAGGAAATAAACCCGTTGATTTTAGAGCTCACTAGGCATTTTGATGTTGATTGAATCGTAAGTTCAGAAAGATCCATTTAAGATTTTAAACTAAAGGGCTTTATCCGTTGATATCCATATTATGACATAACTTTTGTATTTGGTAAGTGTTGCTCTTAGACCTTACTTTGGAAAAGGAATAATTACGTCTTACCTCCCATAAGGTACATGCAAGAATAGAGGGGAAACTTCATTCCAATAATAAAAAAAGAAAAACAGTAAAAAGGCTGTTGCTGCAAGCTAAAGTGGCATCTCTTTTGAGCTAATACATTTGATCCTCCCATCACATGGTATTCAGTGATAATGGCTGGCAACAGGTGAAGAAAATATTATGGGGAAAACAATTCTATCAAAACCACAGTACAGCTCAATGAAGCCGAATGATCCCTCTCAAGCTCGACTGGATAAAGTCAAACGTCTTGGTCGCAGACATCAATCCTCTTTATGGCTGTTTGGCTGGAGGATGTTTTCTAGCTCTGCTGTTCAACACAGCCCCTCACAGCGAAAGCTGCGAAAAGGACAGCACAAGAGCAGTTATTCTCCAGCTTGGGGCGATGCAGCTGTCTTCTGCGGCCTTGCACTCATTTAGGATTGATGTACACAGTCCATCTAGATTACAGTTGCTCTGTGTAAAAAATGGAAAAATATATTGCAAAATGTTGATCATACATGTTAAAATAAAAGACAAGCATGTGATGGTAAATATTTGTGCAGGAAAGAAATGAATATGTATTCTATAAAACATTCATATCCTGAGATTAAACAGGTTTTTTCCATTGTTTATGGAATAACATTCTAATACTGGGACACAGATTTCTCAGATGACTGACACAGGTGATGACATTGTCCATTTGCTGCTTGGACAACCAAAGAAAATTATTCATGATCCTGCTTGTAAGCTGTTTTGGCACGGGTCAGCTGAGACATGGCTGCATGCCCTGAATTGAACCCCTCTCCAGAGGTGCTGGTGGAGTATTCCAGATGCGTACAGCCGGGACTCATCTTTGCACAGAGATTGGGCAAGGACACTATCTCACCGGGTAAGCCAACGCAGCAAGGCTCCATCAAACCGAATAAGCTAACGTCCTATTTCATGATCTGCACTGAGAGAATAAAGCCTAAGGTTCTCCTTGTTGGAATCTGCATTAACAAGCTGCGGGAACGTGGGAGCAGTGTGGGCAGAAAGCTCTGCATGTACTATAAGGCTTGTGAATGTCTTGTAAGAACTGTCAGCGCATTGAGATTGCGGATGTGCGGTTTTGATTGACCAGTAATTTTACATTTTGTAGTTGGATTTCATGGTTGAGCTCCGGGCTGTGTAAAGTGAAATACAAGCATGCAAGGAATATAGGCTCATGAAAAGTTTTTAACTGACCAAAATAAACTGCATTTCATTTGTGTACTGCCAGCATGGCTTGAAATTAACTT
Source organism: Dascyllus trimaculatus (assembly GCA_024666655.1). Lineage (NCBI taxonomy): Eukaryota > Metazoa > Chordata > Actinopteri > Pomacentridae > Dascyllus > Dascyllus trimaculatus. The sequence continues at coordinate 20,659,763 of CM045464.1, read as the reverse complement.
CGTGGCTCACTAGGCTTTGCAGCTAGTGAATTTCAACTTGTACTTTTCTTTTCTTGCCAAGCATTTTTTTTTACCTTAAATAACTGGACATAGCAGCCTGTGAGGTTAAAGACTGAGTTTTAACATAGTCAATTCATACAAAATAAAATGACTGTCTGTGGGCTTATTGCGTAGAGGCAGTTAAACAAAATGAATCCTACTATACGAGCATTTCAAATCTAGGCGTATATGTTAAACAGCTTCATTCTGTCTGTGTGTATGTGCTTCTTTACAAATGTGTACACCTGAGGGGAGAATGCACTCTGGCCTTCTAGTAGACATCTTAAACGTATACAGCTATTAGAATTGTAGTTATTTATTCAGAATATTACCCTGCCTGTGTAGCCAAATCATCTTGGGAGCAGATGAGGGATGTAATGTTTACTGCATGAAATTAAGATTAAATCAACATGCTACTGAGCCAGTCATCTGCAGTTTCTTGCATCTAGCTGCCACCTAATGCATGGATTTTTTTTTCACAGTGTATTTTTTTAATCATCATGCATCTATTTTTCATAAGAGCTAATTAATCATATGAAAGTATATCTCAAAACTGACAACACTCACAAATGCACATATGATAAAGTGAAGAAAAGATAAGTAACCCAATATGACAATATTAGAAATAATTGTATAATAATTTTAGCAAATGTAGACCTGAATTAGCTGAGATTTGTTGGGCGTCACACAGAACTGTTTATGACTGTCACAGATTTTCATCTCTGGGCCTATATCAGCACCGTGCACTCTTGTAAATCAAGAAATGAACCTCCTGCTTTTTCATAAGGGTCCCATTTCCTGTCATAAGCCTGGCTACATAGAGTTCATTACACCAAGGGCTCCTGATAGTTGATCCAGTAACTCTTATCATACCAACAGGTCTTCTTCCTTAGAGGAACAAACTGTGATTCTGAATAACCCTATTTTTTTTTTATCTGTACCATAAAGTATCCAAACACAACTTGGCATCTACCAGGCAATTACCTCTTAACTTAACCCTACCCTGAGATTATAAACTATGCAATCAAAAATCTCGAAGTAATTGATTTACTTTGTGACACTATTTAGATTATATTAACCGTGGAAAGGGAATAAAACACAATAAAAGGGAAAAAAAATAAGGCAGAAAAGGGTCGGTGAGATCGCTTAATGGGTGTCATGGTTCCTGCTGAAAGAAGGGCCTTGCTGATGTGGATGATTGGTCTTATGACAATGATAGATGGTGTTTCCTGGAGCCTTACAGGGTCCTGCTGTGCTGCCAGTGACACTTGGGAGTCTCACTAAATGCCTGTGCCCATGTCACAGACCTACAATGAAAGCCTGGGGGGGATGTAGGCGAGATAATCCAGTGACACACATCCCATCAAAACTTTTACAGCACTGGGCAGTGGGGAGTGACAAGAGCTCGTAAGGGACCGTGCATTTAGACTGTCTACAGTTTCCTTTAAAGCGAAGCATATCGAATTGTTTTTACCAAATGAGTCTCATGTCTGTCTTGCCTTTTGTGGGAGATATTGTTACTGAGAAGTTTGTCATAATAACTGACTACTGAGAAGGCACTATATACTCACATCCAATTAAGGCCTGCTTTGAGTTTATCTTTCTCGTATTCAGCATGGACTCGTAAATAAATATAATTAATTGGAATGTAGATTAAAGCAAATCATTGGCACTTAAGTGGTCTGTGTTTTGCCTCAAGCTGCTGATTTTAGGAAGAGCCCCTCTTATTGAATGTTAATAATTATAATATCCTGCAATATGGTGTTTGTAGCGTGTGCTCATATGTCATTAATAAATCCCAGAGTCTTAAAACCATGTATCTCCCACTGACAGCTATTTTAATCTGGTGATATACTTATCTTAATTGGTGTTCATGATACAGGCTTGGTCCATAATAGGTTTTTACCCAAAGTTTCCTATCCTTGTCTAAACCTGTACAAGGGCACAATTAAAGAAAAAGGTTTGCTGAAGGGAGATGTTCTAAACTCATTTAGATGTCAAAGAGACCTTCAGCGATGGCAGACACAATAGCGTGCTGAGTAATATGAGCCCACACACGAAAGATGGATCTCCCAAGGAGTCAAATTTTTACAATAATTGGGGTAGATATCCCTGCTCTCCATTTCAACCACCCAATTTTGGGGTGCCATTTCATTATACCGACAAGAACTGTCACCATAATGAATTCATCAATGTTGGTAAGATAAATGGCTCAACAAGTAATAGATAGGCCCATCTACCTGATCTGATGTGGGAAATTGTCTTTCATATACATCATCTTATTAGAAAAAGGGACAGCTATTCGGACACTGCGACCGTATGAACATCTTTTTCCATTTAGCATGTTTGAAATATTAATGCATAACATGATTTGACCTATTCTGGAGACACATGCCACGCGATGTGAATGTTTGGATAGAAAACCTTTGACCTCATTGTGGTTCCCATATGGCACAAGATAAATACTAAACTGGTGGTGGGAGGGATAATTTTTTTTTCTTAGAATGAACCTTTTCACATGAATACATAATAATTGATAGTCTATATTTAGAAGTACGCATGTTTTTTTCTGTTTCTAGCCTCTGTGTATCATTATAGCAAACCTATTCTGAGGTTCTGAGTGCAATTCTCTCAAAATACATACAGAATTGATGCTTTAGATTTTTTTTTTTTTTTGAAAAAGTAGTCGGACATGTTAGCAAATATGCTAATTTTCTTTCTCTCTGAGTTAAATTAGAAGAGCAACACCACTAGTATGTCTGTCCGGTTAGCTTAGCTTAGCACAAAGACTGGAAACAATAGGAAATAGCTAGTCTGACTCTGCCCAAAGATCTGTTTCCCAGCACCTCTAAAGTTCAAATATTATATCTTGTTTGTTTAATTCATGCGGAAGCAAAGTATAAAAATTATGCAATGCTGTTTTAGGGTCTGGCACATATTTTATTGACTGGATGTGCAAAGCTATAAGTGTTTGTGCTACACTAAGATCATTTCTGCAGTAATTACTACTCAAACAGAGACCCTTTCAGGAAATCTGGAAGTCTGTTTTTAGTCTGATTGAAAAACTCAACTAAATGGTTAGCGGTCTAACTGTGTCATACACCTTGTAACTTATGTGATAAATCATGTGTTATCGCCAATGTTCCTGTGTCTTTGTTGTTTGTGTTTCTATACTGCTTTTTAAAATCAATGAACAGACCTTAAAAAGAAAGAGATTAATATTTCCTTTAATGCCAAGCGCTTCCTCCTTTGGCATTTGTTTATGGCCTTTATTTAGAGAGGAGCAGTGAAGACAGACAGGAAATATATGGGAGAGAGAGCAGGGGAGTGAAATGCAATAAAGGTCCAACCGACCGGGAATCAAACCGGGGACTCACTGCTGACAGCATATGTGGTGTGGGCCCTAATTAATGGGCTGCCCACCAGGCTGTGCCTTAAACCAGAAGTGAGTGATCCTTGTTGCTGTGAGCAGAATTACTCATAAGCTCCTATCAAAGCACAGGTTTGCTTGATAGTAGGTAAAAAGAAAAAAAAAAAAAAAGAAAAGTCTATGTTACATATAAAAAATATTGATCAAGAAAGTTACTCTATTCCGCTGTGCAGCAGATTTATTACAAAACCTTCCCCAAGCTAAAAAATGGTCGAAATGCCACATTTGAAAAGTTGATCGCCACATTGTTATACATCGCACAATGTATTGAAACCATTAATTCCCGGTGCCAGAACACCTTCCATTTTGATTTACTCTTTGCCTCAGTCGGATTTCACTTTTCAAGTCCATGTGAGTTAGGGGGTTTACTGTGGCAGGAAAAAGGATGCTCAGAACTAAAATCTATTTTTGTGTCTGTGTGGAGGGGGGGTTGACTTGCATTCAAGTAGAACTATATGAAAGTGAAGGACAGAGTTATGAATTATGTAAGAGTGAAAAAAATCCTGCTGACAACAAAAAACAGACTCCTCAAGCATAGCTGCTGTACTGCAGCAGCAGTGCTACACGGGCTCACAAACTCCTCGGGAGCAAAAGTAAGTAGACAAAACTCTAATTTACCAGGGCAGCCTTCACGATCTTACATTATAAATGACACAAACACACACACACACACACACGCACACACACACACACACACACACACACACACACACACACACACACACACATACACTTCAAATGTAGAGCATCTAATACAACATTAAAACCTTCCTTGCTGTCCTGTTTTTAAAAAAAATTAGAGCTCTTGCAAACAGAGATGGGTTTAAAGTCAGTTATTATGTTCCTCACCGCATCTTTGCAGTGTTGCACAAACATCTGATTGGCTGTGATCAGTTTACATGCATGTGCTGCTTTGTGTTGCAGGTTCTCCTACAAAGGCATGACAGGTCATATTTAGGGGCTGCGCTTGTTTGTTGTCAGCTGCATACTGAGCTAAAGCAGGTCTCCAGGAGGCTGCAGTCATCTTGGTAATTACATTGTCATTTCCTGCACGTGTAGCACTCTATTTAACCTCTGCAACACACCATGTGTCTAATCTATTCAGGGGGATGACTTGTAATTAACAAAGTATGCACATGTACTGCACATGCAAAGCTACGGTGAACCGAAGCACATCAGGCAAAGTTTCGATGAAATGCTGGAGATGCCAGTTTGAACAATTTATTTTCACTGTATCACACACTGTTTTAAGGACGAGGATATTTGCTTGTTAACGTTAATTGTTCTCCCTGTGGTATCCAGTACAGCCAATTATATTGTCTTGTGAGAGACATTCATATTTGCAAAAGGTCACATTGTTCCAATTCTTGCACATATTTTTCAACCGGTCACAGTTATAGCCCTCATAATTATTAGGTGATGTAGGTGTAGAACTACCTCAGTTCAGATGTTGCATTGAAAATCTGATTATAAATATTGAAATCCTTATTTATAATCATGATTTTTTAAAAAGTTATTTACTTTAAGGCAGTTTTCAGGGTGAACAATTCAGTAATCGAACTTAATTCACAGTCTTTTATGACCGCGTATTAGTGAGCAAACACACCTAACTTACACACTCCCTTTCACATAAACCAGCATTGGGTGTTTGATCAGGTTAATTGCCATCACAGGGGCAGGTCAATGACCCAATGTAGCTAATAAGTGTACACTTCATGACTTCTTTGTTGGTTTGAAGCCTATATAGAGCTTATAAAAAAAAAAAACAACAACTCTGTTTTGTCCTCCTCATGCTCCCTTTCTTCTCTACTCTCTGCAAAAAGACCACATCATTGTTAGGTATTTGTGCAAGTCAGGCATTTGTTTTTTTCTCTCCAAATGTTATAACACCCCACTGTTTTGCATCTCTGTCAGCAACATTTAAGGCAACAGGGGTTAAATGTGTCCTACGCAGTGATGTGATTTTTACAAGTCAACCTTTGTGTTGTATTTTTCACTGGTCACATGTAAGGGAAGATTAAATATTTGGCCAACAGGAGCGAAAGACAAATGAAAATGAAGCGGTGGAGGAAAAGTTTCGTTCCAACATGAAACGAGTCTACAGCCATGCTGGCAGCTCTGCACAGGGGTGCTTTGAACTACTTGCTAACAGCACGTGCATACAGTAATAATATTCCCATGCTGACGTTAAGCAGATGCAGTATGTTTACCGTGTTAGTTTACTGTGTTGTTATGCTAAATTTTGATAATTTGTATTAAAAACAGTGTAGAAGTATTATTATTCAGTCATAAACCAAGGTATTTGAACTGATGATGGTGCAGGATGAAATTTCAGAGAATTATCACCTTTATTACCTCTGCCAAGGAAGTTGTGTGATGGCCGGTGTGGGTTTGTTGGTTTGTTTGTTAGTTTGTGTTCAAAATAACTCCAAAAGTAATGGATAGATTTGGATGAAATTTTCAGGAAATGTGTGAAATGGGACAAGAAAGAAATGATTCAATTTGGGACTGATCGGGTTCACCGTCTGGATCCAGATTTTTTTTTTTTATGTAAGTGTAACCGGGTGGACAATTAAATGCGGTTTACTCTAAAAGCCATGAGAGGGCACTCTTGTTTTTGGGGTAACCCCCTCTGACCACATGACATTTTGGGGCTCCATGCACTGACAGCGACAATGACGGTCTTCTCTTTCCTTCCTGAGTGACGGTTGGGCCGGCATTCTTCTGGTTGCCTAAGAAGCTGGGAAGCTGTTAGGAGCTGCTGCGCTTGTTCATTAGGTCAGATGGGGTGAAGGCTGCATTGTCGGCAGGACATTTGAACTGTATGTAATTACATTTATATCTGTCACGTTCCATACAAAATATGTGAATTAGGAGATTGTGTTGGGGGTGGACTGAAGCTCCTTGGCGGAGGTATGCACTCTCTGAGTACTTTTCTAGTTTAGATCTTGTTCTGAAAGGGTTATGCATGATTGTATTGAATTTAATTGCATTGTATTTTACAGCTATTTTAACATTAGCTAAAAACCACAAAAACTGACTAGGAGAGGAATCCAAAGTGTCAGGTGATCAGTTGGATTCGTCATCTGACAAATGTGGACTGTTTAGATAAAATCTTGTGGAAATCTATGCTAGATGCTATGACCCACTTGTGACATTAATGACAGGCCAAAATGAGAAATATATATCATCTTGGTACCATGAATAACTGACCCACATTTCATGGCAATCCATCTAATCATTGTTTGGCTATTTCTCCCTAGACTGAAGCCATGAACTGGCCAACCAATATTACCATCCCTTGGGCCATGCCGCTAGTGTGGCAAAGTATTTTTTTAGGGAATATATTAAATACAAAGATACTATAAGACACTATAAGAGCTACAGTATATCATCAGACTGTCAGAGATCTTTGCGCTGTAGATTTCTTTTCTGCAGAAGTAACCCTGGAACCAGAGTCAGGCTGTATTTCCATTTCAATAAACAGCACCAGCACTGTATCAATGTAAGCAAAGGTAAGGTGATGCTCTTAACTGCTCATGTTTACATATCATCTTATATATTGATTTACATATATAAGTGTAAATCAATTATATATTTGCTTTATCTTAACATATTATTTGTAGTTGTTTTAGAGCAGAATGCTTCCCAGCAGCTGAACCAAAATCATTCAAAAGCATCAGGCAAAAGAGTAAGTGCATTTATTCAGCTACTACTTGTGGGCAGCAGAAGGTGTTTCTGCATTAGATGCATGACTTATTGTTGTTGCCCTGTTTAGTTTGGTAGCTGGATGGCCTGCGGCAGCAAAAGAGGCTCGATGTCTATCTGTTGTCCGCCCGGTAAGGCAAAGAGAGAAACCCAGTGGGAGCAAACTGGCAGCGTGGGGCAGGAGATATTTTCTGCAGAGCACAGACTCTGGGAGCAGAGTGAGTGGGAGTACATTGTCTGTGTATTTCATAAGAGGGTGGCTGTGTCTGAGTGCTCATTCTGTTATTAGTGCAGAGGGTTAAAAAGCTTTCAAAACATGCCCTTATGGTTGAATCACCGTGATTTGAGAGCAGCGAAGCAGCCATTAGAACTGGGCCCAATAAAACTACGGACACTTTCCCTTTTTCCAGTAAGTAATATGGTGCTGCATTTAGCTAAATAAGCAGCAATACTAAAGGTAATGTTGATTATATGTTCACTACAATCGATCATCTAGAGCCTAATGTCACAGCCAGCAGCTGTTCTGTGTCACGCAGACTGACCTTTAAAAGCTTAAATAGAAAGCAGGGGTTTGATTGGATGAAGAGGTTGGGTAATAGCTTGGAAAGGCTACCTCAACTCAACCTTCAACAGCTGATTTTCAGAGGCTTTGCAGGGTATTTGCTATGGGAGCATTTTTCTAGGAGCTCTTATAATATTTGCTGAGGACCATCCTGCCCTATCTGCTTACATCAAAAATCATATTAACATGCAATTTCTATCTTACTATTCTCTGGTATCAAACTTCTGAACTTGCCTCGCTAAAAGGCTCAGATTCAGGGCCAGACCTCAATGGCATTTTGATACCATTTCAAAATAATGGTGCCATTATTCCTTGTAATGCATTTTCATTTACCAGGAAAAATGCTGAGAATGTGATGGTTCACAATGGTGCCTTATTGTATGTTTCATGGACACTATCAATTACTCACACAAGCTCTATATATTTCATCAGGTCTCATCTGACAGTGCTTTCCAGTCCTCCACTCCAGCTGTCTGAGTCCAGCTAAGACAGAATGTGCATAGCTTTTAAACGAGTAGTCTGAATTGTGTATTGCCTCACATCAAGGCGTTGGCATTGTTGCTGCATCCATACCTGGCAAAGCCAGCTTCCCGTCTGTTTGGAAGTCCCCCCGCTGGAGCAACGCCAGCACACTGCCTCACATCAATTACTCATGTTCAATTTATATGTAATATAAAGCAATCGTCAATTGATCGGTGGCTTTTTTTGGAGCATTTGTCTTTCAAAGGGATTTTAATACAGCAAAGGCCTATTTATTGGCATCACAGAAGTATTTAAAGCCTCATATTTTGAAGTGAATTTTTCAAATTGAAGCATGCAAAAAGAAAAATCCATTAAAATTCATCACAATACATTTTTTATTGGACGCTTCTTTTCCCCTCATCTTTTCAGATCATCATTTTGGACATGGATTGTACAAATGCACCACGATTTATTTAAATGTGCTGCTTTGCTGTGCTTTAAAAGGCTTTGCTATATGTATATTTTTTAAACTTGGTTTTTAGGTCATGCCTAGAAAAAACAAGCAGCACATATTGCATGCCTCAGAGTATTTATTCCTCCCGGTTATTTGCTGTCTGTCCGTGATTTGTTTTGACACCTCGTTTCGGCATGAGAGCATTACTATTCAGCCTCTGAGTTATGAGATTGTTAGGAAACATTACCTGCACCTTGTGAATTGCTGTTGTACATGATATCATTATCGCTGCTGGTCAGTTGCTGAAATTCAGTAGAGATTAAAATGGATATTTATTTTATTTTTCATGTAAATTTAAGAATCTACGAGTTAGGTGAGGTCTCCCCACTACCCCTCCAGTTTTTATACAGTAATTTGTCAATGAGAAGAGTCTTTCTTTACTAAAACAAGCAAGTATTGATAAAAGTATGAACAATCTGACCAATATATTCGTATTGTGTAATAGTCTTATCATCTGTCCTTCAACCTCATTAAATTTAATCTCATAAAAGATGTTACATTACAATGGATACTAATGATAACTCCCTTATTTCAAACATAGAAACAGGAACTGCAGGCTGGCATCAAATGAACTGAAATCTTATTTAATTCATCTACTGTATAAATAGCCTGTCAGTATTTCTCCAGACGGTTTTTTTTTTTAAACCAAGGGAAAGAGCTCAGTGTAACAGCTGTAATGCAGGATGCATATGGTAAACACTGTAGGGAAAAAAATCTGTTTAGGGTGGTGCACGCATTCTGTGGAAAACATTTTTTTTTTGTAGGAAATGAAATCCTGAACACGTCTTTTAGAATCAGAAACTCACCTTCAGCACAGGCAGCAAGGAGAAAGGGTCCTGAGAAACGCTTCTGCCTTTTCCTGTACAAATAATAAATATCTGCAGTATTTGCATGCTAGGCACACCTTCCCCGGTGTTGCCAATGCCAGGTCTTTGTACATCAAAGCAAAAAGTCCTTGGAAAACAGTACATAAGAATGGAGGTGTCTGTGGGCCCTGCTGGTGAGGCATGTCAGGTTGCTTGCTAAGTATAGCGAGCAAAGAGAAAGAAATGATTATGCAATGAGCGGGGTAAATCTCTTCCTCCAAGCACAGATGCAGAGAATGTTGCTGTCTGTGCAAATAAAGTGTGATGGGTAAATGGGTCAAAATGATGGCATTTAAAAACATTATAATTTATATATTTTTCTTCTCTTCCCTGAAACTATTAATGTGTTGGGTAAAAATATTGACATTGAAATTCATGGCTTTTGATGAACTAAATTAGGGAAATGTAAATTGAGTTAAATCATGTTAATGATATTACTACTACTGCTGGCGTTACGGAGAATATGGTGCATATACAAAATAGTGGCACACATTAAATATTTCACGTCTTCAGTTGCGAAGTCGATGTGATGACACATGTCTTCGGGGAATTGCACTACGTTGCACGAAATATAGCACGGTGTAGGAGAAAAGTGTATTGCATCTGGCCTGGAGGAAAAATGTATGCATTTTATTTCTCATGTTTATCTTGGATGTTTATTGGGAATTGAAATACAGAAATACTCCAAGCACTGATGTAGAGCAGACCCACAGCACCGCTTGTGCTTCACAAATAAAAGCAAAACAGGTAAACATCATATTGATTACTCAAACAAATATCAATGCAGCATTATAATTTCCCAACCACTGGCCTCTAATTTCAGTAGAGCATTTCTGCTATATATTTAAAGCAAACAGGCATTTTACTGCGCTGGCACAACTCCATTCAAGCACCATATTGTATGAAGTGCCAGGGGAAATATAACAAATAACCTGCAGCACACAGTATAGAAACAGGATATTACATCTAAGGAACCAGTCTGCTGACTAAGGGAACCTCCGTGGCGGACAGCCTCTCATGCCTCACAAACGCACAATTGAGCCGGTCCAAGCACCTGGTTAAATAACCGAAGGCTGGAAACTGGATGCAGCAGGGACAATTCAATGCACCCTCAGACTCAAAACCTCTTTAGAGATATGATCACAGGCTCCCTTACCAGCCTGTGCTGTTAACACAATCATATGCATTCCCTGCTCAAATACAAATGTGGCTGTTAGGATATTTGCGTGGTGGTTTTGTTGACATCACGTCACTTTGTCATTGTTTCCTGCTGCCAGTCTTTTTGCCTGACCTTATATGTAGTAAAGTTTCAAAGTACCAGTTATCTCATTGCCATGGGAGTTTGGTGAAAATGGCAAAACACAAAGATGACCATAATGATCTTGTTATACTAAATGTCAGTGTCATTCACAGACCAAGGACTGTATGTTTTTCCTGCACAGAGATATTACTATGGTTTGGCCTCAAATGGGCAGTATATTACAACAAACTGCAATAAACCTGCAATCATCCACACAGCCTTATTCAGCATTTGATCAGTGTAGCGCTGCACAAAAACACCATTCTATACATAAGGAAGAGTCACAGCATATAAAGAAAGAGTTCAACGATTTTGGGAAGTGCTATTATTTGCTTTCTTCCTCAGAGTTGGATGAGAAAATGAATTGAACTCTAATATCATACTACCTCCAGTAACTTAGCACAAATTGAGGGACACAGCAGGTCTGGCTCTCCAAAGATAACAGAATCCACCGACCAGCACCTTTAATGCTTACCACTTCCTGCTGATTCTTTGGCAACCTCACATCGACAACAAGACTCCGGGGAGTTACTGCATTCGGCCAAGAAATAGTCCTGCACATAACCCCTGTAAAAACCACAGCGTGTTGTTGTTAAACTCGGCTGGCTGTTGCCCAGTTTCCAGGCGTTCTCTAAGAAGACCGACGACTGGCTGTTACTTTATATTTGCAGCACAGTACAGACAAAAGTGGGAATCAGTCTTTTCATCGAACTCTCTTGGCAAGAAACTGAATATGCATGTTTTTCAAAATGTCAAACTATTCCTTTAACCATGTTTTGCAGCTGTAGTGTCTAAGACCTTGGACAAAAGTATTTTTGTTATTTTCTGCCAGACAGAGAAAGTCGTGAAGAATCAATTGATAAAGTTAAGTTATATATGTGTTTTTGAGCTGTAAAAGAATGCTCTGCAGAATCCTAAACAGAACAATGGGGTTAAGTGAGGATGTATCTACTACTTTAACTACCTGTGTACTCAAAAACTGTCTAATAAAAGGAACTCATGCTTAGGCTACTGCAGGGGAGAGACATCTTTATACATCACAGCTGTCTCTGTAATTCGTTGTAGCAAAATAGCAAAATAGTAACTAATATTTTAAAATCTTAGTTAGTTAGTAGGTCAGTGTTGTTTTGAGCACATTATATCACACAGTTTCACCCGGCAGCGTTACGAGGATGCAGCACTGGATATCAAAATAGCTGCCGTGATAGCATCCCAGTAAAAACGTTAGCACTGTCATCACCCATCAGAGAGAAAACCACGCTTACGGACTCCAAGAGCAATGACCTCTTAGGTGTCATTGGGTACAAAGATATGCTCTGTCCAACTTGATTCATGTTCAGGCCTCTCTGAGTCATGGCTACTCCCCATCCAATTACCATCCGATGATATATCAAGGGAATTACAGCTAGACTGAGCAAAGTCGGAAGTGACTTGAAGACACCTGTGGGTAATGGACAGTCATGGCGTTTGGTTCGGATCACACCGCAGATGTAATGATTCGGTTGGAGGGCGGCCAAGTCGGCAGATAAGTAGGTCAAAAGGAAGATGTGCTTGATCCCCCACCCCCACCCCATCCCCAATCATATGGCTACAACTCAGCTTCATTTTTTTATTTTTCATTTTTGCTAGAAAGACAAGAAAGAAAAACAGTAACAGGAAAAACAGTGTGTTCATCAACCATCAGAAACAGCACTTTCTCCTAATGCATTGTATGAATTAATATTTATAAGAGAATCTGAAGTAGAATTAGATCACTGGCTGTGCAGGTCAAGATCGATAGGTCAGGGATAATTGCATATGGATGATGTTAAACACATATATCACTTTAAAAAGTGAACTAACAAAGCTGATGCCTTACAGGTTGGTCAGTTAGAGCCTTTCTGTGTGTTGTTTGTATGTTCTCCCTGTTTTTTGCAGCTTCTCCCCCCCATAGACCAAAGACGTGCATGGTAGGTTAATTGGTGATTCCAAATTAGCCATGAGAGTGAGTGTGTGCATGCTGTCTTTCACTCCAGGGTGTTTCTTCTCATTTAATGTCAACTAGATAGACTCCAGACCCCAGCAACCCTCTGGAATAAAGATGGTATAGCTGAATGGATGGACATTTAGGGAGAGATCTTACCAGACAAGTTCAAATGCATAGAAGTGTGATTTCTTGACAGATATGTGAAAAGTTCTCAGAACTGAGCAGCCGATAACACATTTTAAATGAAATTTTATGTTATTTAAGGATTCATGGGGGGATATATTTGTTATATTCAGTCACAGTCTGACATGATCTCAGGTTGAAATGGTGAGAATGTAAATGCCACCCACTGTCTTTTTAAAGCAAAGGTTTCATCCTTTATACCAACCATCAGAATTAATTGCTCTTTTCCATCAACTTTTCTCATGCTGAGTGAAAAACTCTTACTCAATAGAAAAACATTTAACACAGTCCTGTGGTTATGATGTGGCATTAACATGTTACTGTAAATTACAAAATGGTATTTCGAAAACAGTATGCTAGAGCTAGAGTTTGCAATTTGTTCAGACGAAAAATACGAGAGTATTTTTTCCACCCTAAATACAAAATACTGCATGCCAACAGATATTCACTTTGTTCCTGTTTGGATTCTCAGTGGTGACCTTTAGTGAACTTCCAAAATTGGACTCCATTGTTATACAGTGTTGTCTTGCAAACCCCACAGAACAACTATACAAGCATGTGTTCTTACTTTCAGACCTCCTACTTATCCAAGTTCACTTCAAAAGACAAAATGGTAGGCTGTGCAATGTGCACATCTGAACCACTTCACAGCTGAATAAATGATCTCCTCAGAGCATCACTTACTCCAAAATACCACTCAGTAAAGATGAATAAACAATGTTGGCACAGCCAGCAGCGAAAGATGTATCCCATGATAACAACGTGGAGGATGTCATGAATGACTACATATTTTATAATATTTGGGGAGCTGAAAACTCCAAGCTTACTTGTATGAGTTCAAGTGAAATGCAGGAGGAAATGTGGCAAAGCGAGGGGCACCAGGCAGAAAGAACAGCGCCTAAAGCAGCACAGGATAGAGCAACTGTACCAATGTAAATGCAGTCCCAGAGCTGGTTTGGGGTTATGGGTGTCTGCTGGCATGCTTCTTTTGTTGTGCTGAATTCCATTATTGGAAGGATTTTTTTTCCTTTTTTTTTTTTTGCAGAACACTAAAGCTGAAGCCAAAACAAAATATAAGCTGAAGCTACGGCCAAAAAACTTGTTTTGCAACGATTGTTTACTAGATTTAAGAGAAGAAATGGTTGACAAGCAATTGTAAGGAATATATTTAGCAATTTTTCTGTTTAATTAAAACCTGAACAGAAACACCGTCTCATACAAAACATTTAATTCAATTGTAAAATGAGCAGCTGAAAGCAGTTAAGGGAGTGAATAAATGGGCCTATTTTCCCTGCTACATTCAAAACCATTGTTACAATTACTTATCTTGTTATTATCATTGTGATTTAAAAGATCTGATTTTATATCATTATTACTTATTTAATGCAGTGTACCCTTCTTTTCTGGGTGGGTGGGGAGATGAGACACTGTGTCAAGGAAACTAGGGTACAGTAGCTTCCCTTTGTGTGTCACGAAGCATGGATCCAAAAGATTGGATAGATGAAGCCATGGAGAGACTTTGAGGATGCAGCCAGAAAGCACACCAGCATAGACAGGTAGTGACATTTCTACTTCACTGATTTTTCCCAGCATGGACTGAGACTTTCATGTGAGTGCAGAGCTCAGTAACTGATATGTCTTGTGCCTCTGTGATGATTTATGTTTTGCCGGCTTTGAGGATTTCACATAGCTCTCTTAGGACACTACAAAGTTTGATACTTGTAATATGATGCCTCTGACTCCGTAGCTTTCCCTTAAACTAGCGTGAAATCCATCAGCCGGCTTGCTGAATAAAGTTTGGGAAAACAAGTTTTTGCTGAAGTGGTTGAGAATATTACACATCTGAGTCTATTTATGGTGACAGCGGTTAAGTCTCTAACTATATCTCTCCTACTGTATCCTATTGTGAAATTTAAGATAACCCATTTTTTTTCTTTTTAAAACAGCCATAGCGTTAAATCTGCTTTGGAGTTATATTTTGGGTCTCAAGCACACAACTCCAAAGATTTATTAATCCAGTAGTTGTGAATTTGCTCTATGTAAAGAATACAGCATTTGCCATAAATGCGAGTGGACCGAATGATCTCTGGTATGTCACGTCAACCTCTGGTAATACAGAAAGATGGCAGCAACAGAATTTTGATAATGTTGTCATGGAAACAGACTGTTGAAAATAAGAAAATGGTATGAGCTGTGCGTGTGTTGGCATGCGAAAAAAATGCACAATGTGAAGCTTGGAAAATAAGAGTTGCAATTCTAAAAAAAAAAATGCATGAAATAGAGGAACATGGTGCACTTCTTTGGTAGTAGTTTGTAGGGCAGAATGAACTTGTAGAATCACGCAGAAGCCAGCTTTGTGAAAAGCTTTGTAAATGCTGTAACCTTCCTTCCATTGTGCAGTTTTGCTCTCTATTCCCAGTGCTCACAAGCATTTTTTATTGGCTCTAAGTAGAATGACCTCTGAGCATTGATTTTATCATCACCTTCTCAGAGCTATGTGGCGGAGCTGTGGTCTGCGGTTGAAAACATTTCTTCTTTCTTTGTTTTTCAGTAGCTCATCACGATGGACTCATTGCACTGTATTACCTTATATATCACTGTCACAATAACATAATAAATAGGTTAATGAATGCTTCTTTGAAGGCTTCAGTTACAAGTCAGATAAAAAAAATAGTTTTCTAGATTAAATGTGAGCATTTCAGCTGAGATAAATGCTCAGCCAAAACGCATCAGTGCTTGTGTTTTAACATCACCAAACTTTAAAGTTAATTCTCTAAATTAAGCTTCTGTTGCAGCCAGGCATGTTCAAACTAAATGTTAAATGTTGTTGCTTTGTTTTGCTCATGCACACACAAAAATGCAACACTTCAAATGAGGATAACACAAAAAAGCAACAACCCAAAGAGCTTTTTTTTTTTTTTTTACCTCAGCATCTGAAAATATTTTACATTAGCTGCAAACGACAGGCTCAAAGATATTTTCACAACAGAGTGTCTTTAACTGTTTCAAACTGTACCCAAATGATTATGAGAGATAAGAAGCCCAGCTCTGTAGGGAAATGTTTTTTTCTCTCTCTATACTCACACGCCTCATAAACATTTTTTTCAGAGAACCTGAATTCCAACTAATATGTGACACAGCAGGTATTTGATGGCACTGTTAAGACAGAATATCATTGCTTAAGGCAAGGTGACAGGGATAATAATCTGCCATCCTTTATGTTTAATATTTAAATCCCAGAGGTAGAGGGAAAAGATGGCGGTGTCCTTGTTTCAAGCGCCCTCCCTACTCTATCAACTGAATCCAGAGTAATCAGTCAAACAGCAACGCGCAATCTGCAATCACAATTCATGTTTTCCGGCATAACTAAGATTGATTACCGTTAAAAGAATATGGAAATCACAAATGTGTACAGACGATGATACACAGGCAATGTTTTGATCCAATTTCCATGCAAAATTGCCAGGAAAATGACGATTTCTGTTTGAGGTTATTCTCATATTTCACATTGTCCATATGTGTGTTGTTCGTACATTTGTCCTATTTATCAAAGCAGAGTGACACTTGAAGGCAACACTTCCCACCTCTGTGTTATTTGCGATTATATGTGTTTGCTGTGTGCCTGGTAGGATTTTGCTAACTGTGTAAACACAGATCCGTTCCTTCCATTTGCAGCAATTACTCATTTTGTGCACACTTTCTTCCCCCCCGAGTCTGATGGGAATACATTCTTTGTAGGTCAATTTGGGGAACTGCAGGATAATATATTGCATTTTTATTAAATGAGCATATGCTACATGGAGTACAACAACGTTTACCTCAGAGCTCCGCGGTGTGCATGAGTGGAAAAGGTCACATACTCGGGGGCAGAATAAGTGCTGCTACATGTAAATGTTGATTAATCTACAACTCTCCAGAAAATGTATGAAATACTTGAATATTTTTTATTTTATCACCTTATACATTTAAGTTTTGGGGCAATTACAACATGGCATTTGGCCTCTGAATCTGTAATTAATACATGGATGCTTGTCTGTGACATTTTAGTAATGTCTTCCTACAATCATTATTTTCACTTTTCTGGCTCTATTTCCATATTTGACATTCTGAGCTGAAAGTTCTTGAAATGTCGGCTGTTTGAGTATGTTTTTTTTTTGTATTTACACTACTTGGTAGACTTAATAGCCAACAATATTGGCTAAAAGACCACGTTAATAAACCAAAAAATTGGTAATTTCATATTTCCAAGCTTGTACATTACAGTCAAGCCGCAATGTTTTGAACCTTTGAATGTCAAGCCTCAGTTTTTATACCCAAGTGATATTGTTTAGCATCACTCACTGGCTTCTGCTTAGTGAACACACAGTGTGCGCCTGTGTTCATAATTCAGCCGGCAAGATCTTGTGCAACAATCTAATTATATCTATATTCAAGAGGGATCCAAGTATTTCTCAGCGGGCTCCATGCAGCTGACTGTGTGTGCATAACTGTGGGCTTGATTAACAAGTTGTTGAGTCAGCACATACTGTAGAAAAGTGCACAGAGTTTCTAACCTACAGCAAGGTGCTATAAAGTACCAGGAGTCACTGCTAATCAAGTATTGCCTATTCTTGGTTGATTTACTTAAAATGGACAAAAAATTTAACTTCATTCTTTTAAACGTGATTGTTGCACTGTTGGTCAGTTTAAGCTCAATAAATTACCTACTAGCTTTTCTAACTTTAACCAGTGTCTATTTAAGAAGCATTTTCTGGCTTTATATGTACACTAGATGACAAGTAGACTCATTAAATATTAACAGTGTTGGTGTCATTGAAACTTTCTTTGTGTGTTAATGATAGAAATATTGTAAAATGGATGGAAGCTATCGAAGGACACACACACACACACACACACACACACACACACACACACACACACACACACATATATACATATATATCACAGTTTCATAGATGCAGCAAACAGTTTGTGAGTTTCTAATGAATATCCCCCATTAAACAGCAATCCATAGTAATCCAGGCAGCTGTTTGCCATGTTTAAGTCCTTGTAGCTCTGAGTTTTTTGCAAATCAAACATTAAAAATTAATGTCTGCATCCTTGCAAATGCTAAACAGACAGCTCAGTTGACAGAGAGGAGGACTGTAGGGGAAAGATGACAGTTATCCCTAGGTCACTGGTTCAACTCTGCCTCAAGGGATGAACGTTATATATGTGGCTGTTTAGACTGAAATTATATAAAGTTTTATTTAACGGGCAAAACTGCAGCTTGACAAGTAATTGCCTGTATTACTCTATATCTCTTTATAAGTGTCATTCATGACAAACTTACACATGAGGCCAAACAAAGGTCGTGATCGTATTGTGTAGATTTGTGTGGTTATGTTACATCTTTGATTTGCAAAGACTAAATATAACAGGGATGTAATGTGACCATAATAATCTAACCTTTATTGATCCTCTTGGGAAAATTCCCTTTCTGCATTTGACCCATCCTATTCATAGTTAACCTTAAGTATACATACTAGGAGCAACGGGCTGCCATGATGCAGCGCCCGGGGAAGAGTCAGTGGTTAAGGGCCTTGCTCAAGAGCTCACAGCAGTGGTGACTGGGACAAGCAGTCACTCTTACTTTCCCTCCTCAACCTCTTGTCAGTCCAGAGGCTTGAACCAGCGACCCACCAGTTACCATCAACTGCATCTAAATCTTTAGAACTACTTAACATGTTTCCATGATATGAAAAGCTCATCTGTCGAGTCATAGTTGCAACAGCAAACCTAAAATATCTATCATTTTCCCCCCATACAGTCCTCTGCTCTGCCAACTGAGTTATCAAAGGATGTGAGAGCTACAAAACTGTTTAGCATTTGCATGGTTGCAAGAACTAGAGTTCCAACACAGAGGAGACATGGCACACCAATATATTTTACTGAGAACTGGAAGTATTCTAACATATAGGCTACAAAAGAACAACAACATAAAAGTCCAAGTGCAAAATTAACTTGCAGCCCTCAAGGATACCACAAAGTAACCCAACACAAATTAGTTTGGCGTCTGAAATGTTCTGCTCTGATGAATGAAGTTGTATGAAATAAACTGTAACTTTGAACATTTTCACTGTTTAAACATACAGAGCTACAATAGAATGAGAAAGAAAACAGACACAATGCAGTAACCTCAGCTTCCATGGTAGCAGAGTGGTTAGCACAGTTGCCGTACAGTTAAAAGGTCCTGGGTTCAGGTCCAGACATACCATCCCTGGTATGTTACATCAACCTGTGACAATAGAGAAAGATGGCAGAAACAGTTTTTTTTGATAATGTTGCCATGGAAAGAAGCTGCTGAAAATAAGAAAATGGTATGAGCTGTGATGTGTTGCCACGCCAATAATGAAATGTGAAATGCACAAAGCTTGGAAAATAGTACATAGTGCAATTCTTTGGTGGTAGTTTGTATTACAGAATGAACTTGTAGAATCACACAGAAGCCAGCTTTATGAACTGCTTTGTAAATGCTGTGACATTCCTTCCAATCAATTAAAACTGCCAGCAGTCTACAAAACATCACACCTTCGTACGACAAAATGAATGGAGCAATTAATGGTTAACTGTGACATTGAGAGGGAGGAAGCAGGAATCAAATGCAACGCATCCCCTTCAAAGAAAATAACTGATACAGTGAGAAACTAAATGCCAAGCATGAACTTGGCACCCTACAGGAAGATGGGGAATGATGAGAATAGTTTGCAGAGCTATATAGATAAATGCTTGCTTTTCTCTGTTATACATTCTCATAAAAAGCATTGAAGGTCAATATTTCTGTACATAATGAAGCTACCTAAAGCTGCAGGAAATATTGCCAATGCTACAAGCAAAAGGGCAGCTCGTTAATCTAGTCACAGTGGGGAAGCAAACCAAATTCCACAACTTAAATGTCTTTCACCGAGATAAGCATAGGAGATAGAATATGTCAACTCTTAAGGTCAGGCAGGTGCTTCATACTGATGTATTTTGATAAGAACACTCATCTTAAAATTGATCCTGAAATTACTCGAAACTGACTACTGACAAGATGATTCGCGGAGCTCCTGTACGGCGAGGAAGCTCGCAGAGGACAAAATAAGTGGAGACCATAAACCACAGAGGAAAGTAGACTTGTTAAAAAAAAAATATTGGAATATGTCATGAATGCTGCTGTGAACAAACAATCAAGAAAAAGTAAGGTGTAACAGAAACCGCTGACCTTTATAAAAACATCTGCCATCCTGCTCTATTTCTCACCTGGTGCGGCTTAAAAGTGGGTCAAAGAGTCATTTTAGTACTTTAAACATCTGCCCATATGATCTGTGCTTCAAATATATTGTAATAACAGAACATTGAAAACCATTATAATAGGTGTCTGAACCCAGATTATTATTCCCAGTTAAACTACTTTTT
The DNA here is from genome assembly GCA_024666655.1 of Dascyllus trimaculatus. Lineage (NCBI taxonomy): Eukaryota > Metazoa > Chordata > Actinopteri > Pomacentridae > Dascyllus > Dascyllus trimaculatus. The sequence continues at coordinate 20,639,296 of CM045464.1, read as the reverse complement.
TATTGTTTTCACTTTGAAACATTATTTCAGTAAAATGAAATCATAACTGTCGTAACTGACCCTGTCTGCAGTTTGGGTTACTATAACTCCAGCTTCTGTATTCCACCGTATGACTGCTTTCTACCGCATGCAAAACATAAAATGAACAGATGACAATAATAAAAAACTTGGTGTCACTTCATATAAAGAGAAGCTGACTTTATTAGAACACTGGTACATTTCCTGGTCAGAAAGTGGTAGCATTTTGGTGACACACTTACAAATGGGGAGTCGCTGGCCAGCTGGAGGAATCAGAGCTGGGAATGTAAATGACCAACACTCTCGCCTCCCTCAGCAGCCTCCACCGAATTGCCCTGGAGCAAGGCATTTAACCCCTTACTTATAGGCTGCTGTTTTTCCAGCAACTACCAGCACAAGACTGATTGCAGTGCAGCTCCCTGGTGTGACTGTTGTACCTGTGCAGTGAACAGGATGTAGGTAACTGAAAAAAAAAAAAAAAACAAGAAAAAAAACATAATATCACACACGAGCTGCCAAACTGTTCCCCGAGCAAATAAGCATTAAATATTATATAAATATAAAATCACCCTCTTGCTGTTTGTGTGCGTGTAGAAGGAGACGGATGTAAAAAATTTAAAAAAGAAGCAAACTGGAAAATGCCACCAAACTTAAACATGAGTAATATATAAACGTGTCTGTTAGCTTTCTTGCCGAGAGCAGATGAGAAGAGTCACCATGCGCTCCCATTGTCTGTTCATTAAATAAACTGCAGCCGATTAGCTTAGCTTAGGCTAGAACGGGGGGGTGGGGACCCAGCCAGCCTGGCTCTGAGTAACAGTAACAGTAAAGTAACAAAATCCGCCCACCAGAAATTGTTAAGCTCACTAATTAACAAGTTTTATTTCGTTTCCTCAGTTTGCACAAAACATGAGACCTTCAGGAGCCTTCAGTCATTTCATGGCAGTCGAACTGGGATGACAACTCCAAGAAACAGTCCAGCACACGTAACAACATGGGCAGATGAAACACATTGAAAATGCTTCCTAACTTTCATCTCAACCATGTTTAAAAATAAGATAAAGACAGCTCTTTTTTCCCCATTGATTTTGATTAATCAGTTTTATTCTATAAAGTAGATTTTTGTTTTATTTTCTGTCTCTTTTTTGCTGTTTTAGTTTTAATTATTTTATAATTGGTGTTGCATTTTTATCAGCTTGGTGCTTGGTGGTCTGTCTCTATGTGTAGCGCTGTGACAGACTGGTGACCTGTCCAGGGTGTCCCCTGCCTTCGCCCGAGTCAGCTGGGATAGGCTCCAGCCCCCCTGCGACCCTACAGAGGACTAAGTGGTGTATAATGGATGGATTTTTATCAGCTTGTCTGTACTGTCTTTAATTCAATTAATTCCATTTTGATTTTTGCACCATCATGTTTTAGTTTTTTAACCTGTGCCTGTAACACATTTAGAATAGCCCTTGTGTGTGATAAGATGCAATATAAAAGAACTTGCACTGAAAACTAGAACCTAAAGAAACTTAATAAACTGCTTCCCCAGTGGTAACACTCAACTGAACTATTAGTTTATCTAAATTAACTACATTACAAGTCATGTTAATGTCATTTGTTGAGGTTAGATGTACTTTATTCATGTGGTTCCTCTAAAATTAATATTGCTGCAACCTTTATTTGCAGGAAAGTCAACCTCAAGTTTCTGATTTTTCCATCTTAAGTATCAGGTTTACCCAAAAGTAAAACGTAAAGCAGTCATAACATGACTTTGCTATTAGATTTACCATTGTTTCTTATCTTTACTCTGCAAAAATCGGCTGGATTGAAAAAAGGGGGGGAATGGAAGCCAGAAGCCAAAGGTAGAGTACAACTAATTATTGCACATTATCAGCAATCCGAATACCAGTTGAAATGGGCTTAATGTCATTTCAGGTTAAGTAGACTATCTTCACCAAAGCAGCAACTTTAACTACAGCCCAAATACATCTTTTTACAGTGTGCTTACCTAAAGCCAAGCATGTGAGTGATATCAGTCTTCTTATGTAGCTCTCATCAATAAGGAAAACATGTACATTTTCCAAACAGCTGAAGTGTTCCTTTAATCCTGCTGCTGCAGCCATAAACTGCTGTATCTACCCAGTGGCTGCATTAGGAAAGTGTAATCTTAATATCAGCCCAAGCAATTGAAATAGCTCATGCGTGTCTAAGCACTACAGTAATGTGTATTTATTTACTGGGCAGCCTAGTATATGAAATAAACAACAATTTGTGGAGTGAACTGTGGTCCAGTTACAGTCAGGCTTTTTCAGACAGCCCAGTCAGTTTATTTATTTTTATTTTATTATTATTATTATTATTATTATTATTATTATTATTATTATTATTATTATTATTATTGCACCTCTCAGGAAATCTTTCACTGGGTTGTTCACAACGACTCCGCTTCATAATGAATATTTAGTTCAGCCTGATTAAATAATCAATCAGGCGGGCTGCTGTCCCCGCCCTGCCCGGCCGCAGAGGGCCAGCAGGCGGCCTGGGAACGCCTTCAAGAGCCCCCGGAGCGTCTGATCGCATTTCCTTAGCAACACGTTTCCCTCGCGTGTGCGCGTCAGCTGTCATAATCCCCACGGAGAGTCTCAGTAACCCTCCACACACTCAAAAAAAATAATAATAAAAATGACGTTACAGGTCGGCGTCCCAGTGCGGATCACCTCTTCAACCTGATGGTGAGCATGCATCCTACCGGGCTACAACACGATCAAACCTTTAGCAGTCGGCAGAGACGCGTCTTCGTGCAGCAGATGGTTCCATGTGTGCTCTCTACTAGTCAGATTACCCGTCTAGAGTAAATCCTGGGCCTGGCGTTTTTTGCAGAATGGGGGCAGAGAGACGCTAAGTTTAATGCTAAGCTGTTGTTTAATGCAGTCCTTTTGGCTGCAGGCCTGCCTCAGCTTTAAAATGTGTGTGTGTGTGTTTGGAGCAGTGCACTGCTTACTCTCTATGAATGTTATCATCCCAAAATAATTGATTAGAACTCTGTCAGACTCACCTGCTCAAGTAGGTGAAGGCTCTGCTTGGCCCAGTGCACGTTTTTTTTGTTAATCTGGAGGAATCAAGCAGAAAAATCACCAGAATCGGAGGCTCGATCAGGTCCCCGGATGAATGAGACAAGCCTCATTCTCTGCTCCCCAAGGTGATCAATAATCAAACACTGTATATTTATCTTAGACAATCTGTGGTGCCAATGGGGCTCAGCAGTAAGCCCTGACCTACTTGTTGGAGTTGTTGAACTTTAAGGTGACAGATGCCAGTTTTTTCTTTTTTTAAATTCAAGTTAAGTAGGCTACAGTAGTTGTGAAAAGTCTGTCTCATGACGTTAAATACTGCTGCATAATTGTTGGGTTTCTATGTTTATCTGGATCCGAACCAAAAAATGAATCACTTGTACTTTGGCTGACGGCCAAAACTTACACCAGAAGTACTGGAAATCAGTTTTTAGATACGAGATATTCTCCTAAATAACAACCAACTAACCATGTGGGACTGAAGATGCAACCTTGCCGGCAAGTAATAATCATATCATCTATGTTGTGTCATACAGCAGCTCTGATCTACTGTATACATGCTGGACTGCTAATGTTTTGTTGTAATTTCTGAGCCATTAGAAGCTGTGAAATGTTGTAAGTTCAGAGCTTATTGTAATTGTTTGTAGTACTTTATCATTTTGTGCCTTAATTCTCACTTTTTTAACCTTGTTTTTATATGATCAGATTTAGCAGGTGCAGTTCAATTCCTGTGCTCCAGTTCAGTTTGCATTAATGCAGAAAATGTCTTAGCAAAAGAGTGGACTGATTAATTTTCAGTATGTGCACTACAGCATCCCAGGAGAAGAGTTTGGAGGGCTGGTGATGTGTGACTGAAGTGAGCTAAACATTGTTGATTCCAGCAACCTCACCTGTTAACACCCAGGTGCTCCGGCTCAGTGTCAGTGAGGGAAAAAAAAAAACAAAATACAAGATTTTTAATTCATACACTGACCTACCCGCTACAGTGACAAAAATCAAAAAGCAACTTTCTGGCCTGCAGGCTGAACCACATTCTCAGGATCATGATGATGTGACTGTGGTGCCTCATAGACCTGCTGTTTTTTCTGTCTATACAGGGCTCTTAAGGCTCTACATGGCACGGAGTGTATATGCTGCAATTCCCCTAAGCGCTGCACAAATGTTCCAAACAAACAAAGACACTCAGCTCTACCTTATTAAGGTTCTTCTCCACAGCACCAAATAAACAGGAAACACTGTAGACTATACTAGGAGGAGGGGGGGGTATTGCCTCAAACAAAAATGAGCAATTCATGGAGGTGAAGTCATGCTGGTGAAGCTGTGCCGCGGCAGGGTCCTTCTCAATTTAACCCATGGTTATTCCTTCTTTGAGGTATTGGGCTTGAAAAAACGTCCTGTAGTTGCAGTTGCTTTTGAAATGTTTCCTGGTGATACAGAGAACAAAGGAAGAACTAAGAAATGGGGTGACTGCGGTAGAAGACGCGTTAACTGTGACTTCCCATGCATGAGATATAATTTGAAATGGTGCATGGTTTGTGGTATTTTGCAGTAATTAAGTTTTGTTTTTTTTTAATGAAAAATAGTCCTAAAATTTGAGTTGAAATTGGCTCTTGCTGTTGGCATCAGTTGCTGCGTTTAGACTAAGAAAATGGATGTGTGGGTTGGTTTTCAGACTCGCGAGGCCCGGATGCTCATGAGTGTTATAGCTGATTAGTGATGATTCACACGGCTACCCGGGGAGCACAAGTGATTCGTCCGGCAGTAGCCGTGGCCAGCAGCCTGCTGGTGTTTGGCTAATCAGTCCTCCAGTGGCTCCGCAGTGACATCAGTGGCTCAGCGCTGTTTCATTGGCGCCCTGCTGCTAGCAGAACATACAAAAATTGAACTGATTTCTATCGTTTTGAAGTTTACCCGCAGGATATCAGAGATTATTTGCAGGTAATAATAATGTTTGTGGTCCCATCATCACAAATCTCAGCGCTGAAGTGGTTTTTATCCGTAAATGTGCTCAGAAACGGGTCTGTATTCCAGCACACTTTAATGATGATGGCGGTTGACCTCTTTCTGCTCTAACCTACTCTGAAATGGGACATCATCTACCAAAATCCATCACCGCAGTGTTGTCAGAAGTGAGTTTAACAGTGAGTGAACAGAGAAATGAGTTTGGCGTCAGCTGATTTAAAATGTGCGTTTACTCTGCAGTGAGACTTTCTCAGGTGAAATAACTTTCCGAAAGATTCCCCCCGCCTCCATTTGTTTTTCACAGAAAGCTTTTTAGAATGAATTGACATGCAGATGACAAATGGTGTTCCTACTTTACCATTTTTTTGTTGAATTGGGGGAAAAGGAGTCTGGGAAATCGGTAATGGCAGTCATAAAGTTCATCTCCGTCATACCTCCGCAATCTGTGGTGATAAATGGGGAGATGATTTGCTTTCACCTTCTGATTCAATAATTTCTGCAGCTTTACTGTGGCAAAAAGGTTTGTAAAAGAGCCTTTTTTTGTTGTTGATCCTGTGGAGAATGCTATGACAGAAGAAGCAGCAGATTTCATCAATGTAGGAGGCTGACAAATTGAATTTTAATTTTATTCCACTTTATTTAACTTGCAACACAAATACAAACTCCGGAGAAGTCATTCCCTGAGCTGGCAAAAAATAAGAAAAAAAAGTGCTGCAGCTGTCATGGGCTGAGAAGTTCTGAATCAAGGAAATGATAATGAGAAATTACCATACACAAGGAGGCTTGCACTATTTATCTCCACAGTGTTTGCCTCGACTTACACCTGTGCGTCCTCATTCCTTGCATAAGTGCCATTGTACTGTAACTAGCAATTCACTAGCCTCCATCTTCATCACTGCCTGCGCCTGGCACTGACGGCTTAATGAGCCAGACTTTGCTACTTGCGAGGAAAAAAAGAAAATGCAATCTTTCTCATAAATTGGCAAGTTAGCAAATGTTTTCAGATGTGGCCTAGTTTGCGATCAAACTGTACTCGCTGAGCTTTGTTATGTGAAACGGCCTACCTACTACTGCTGCTTTTTAATAGAATGTAGACTCTGATTAGCTCTGATGTATCATTGTGTCAAGAAATTGTCACATAATAGTGAAAAATGCCCATTACTGAGCAAATATTCACATTTGAGATACCAAGCCAATTATTTTTTGCCACCAAATTGCAGATTTTTCTTTTCTTTCCATTGCTTAATCAGTTTATTTTTTAGTTTTTCAGCCTTTTGTAGCCTCTTTTGAGTTGTATGACAGACAACAATTGACATGTAACCCACCAGTTTGACGTGATAATTTGACGTGTCCTCCTGGTGTCTCTCTCAGTCATCAGTCAAGCGAGGATTTACACAGCTCCCTTGATCCATTGCCCTCTGCGCACCTGCGTGATTGGCATCTTAAATGGTGAGTTGAGCCTGAGTGTAATGATAGCAGGAGGCTGTGGGAGACAATTAGTTCACCCCCACATGCGTGACCTTGCCTCTGACCCCCACGGCCCTTATTACTCCCAACCATTTCTGTGTGCGGCCCGCAGTTTAATCCTGACGGATCGATACCTTTAAGGCATCTTAATATCCCAGAAAACCTTTTGCTCTGTGTACTTAAGTGGAGGCCAACAGTATGGATTCCTGTAAACGTATGAATTAGCATCGAATGTAATTTGGATTAAATTAATTTGAGACACGATTAAGAAGGATGAATGTGATTCAGGGTCGAGATTGCATTCATCGTGCAAACTGTGCCGCCTCTAAATATCTTACTTCGAACTGTACTGAAGCAAATAAACAGCTGCGTATTAGGAGTTATGGAGAACATTCAGCACTGGGCTCAGATGTACCGACTGCAATGTAAACCACCAGGCTTTGCATGCTTGTACCTGTGGAAATTAGCCTCAGCATTTTGTCTAGTGTCCATCTAATTACTCATGCTGCTTGTTGATGTTGCCAGTTGGCTGTCTCATGCATGGTGATATAAGATGGATTTCATTTTAACCCTGCTCCCTCCGCTCCAACTTTAGATTCACATTCTGGAGAGGCAGGGTAGCTGTTGGGCTGACCGAGGACTTGTTATCATGTGGATAAAAATATGTGCATTGTATGCTATTCTGCAGTGTATTGTTGTTGTAGCTGCTATGAAAGTCCAATTCCTATCCACTGTACAAGTCATGACCTCCAGCCTAAATCACATTCCTAGTTAAAGGTAACTGATGCTAGAAAACGGACATGTCTGCGGAAACTGCATTTGAATTTGTTGTATTCACTGATTTGATTTGTTTCTCTTAGGTTGTTGTGGGGATATTATGTTTTATTGATATGATTGTTATTGCCAGTTTTATTTATGATTATGATCACATTTTAGTTTAGTCAGGAGTTAAGAGTCAGTTTTCTGTTGTTAGTCAATAACTCATTATTATTGCTGCGTCTTGGCGGAGACATTAAATTAACCATATATTTATTTTGTAATCTTAAAGGGGAAATGCTCCCTTTGTAATAGGGTGACTTGACCAAACTAATCAGATAGCATACTAGCTATTACTCACTATCTCAGGTGACCACATTGTGTCTTAGAGTTGTTATTTAGAATGTGTCAGTGGGCATATTTCTGTGAAACTGGCATTATTACAGTAACACCCAGCTGTTTCCTCTTAACTGACCTTTTTCACAGCAGATATTTTGGCTTTGCACAGTTCAGAGGACACCGGTGCATTAATGATAGTTGCAAAGGGGGAAGTCCTGCTTGTGTGCATGCTGGTTCACTATCAGGGCTTCCTGGGACACTTAGTGGAAGCAAGCCATCATTAATTACACATGCGCTTTCCCCACTGTGACAGGTCAAAATGTCTGCCATGCAGAAGGTCTATAATGGGATGTGTAAAATCTGAGGGTCTCTTTTGTCAAATGTAGGAAACTGATTCGTACCAGTAGAGTATTGTCTGCAGAATGAATGAATCAAAATTTGTATGATTATTCCTCAAGATTCTAAAGATTTGTTCAGAAAATTGGAATTGTTTTGGTTCAGTTATGCACCTAATGCAAACCTAGCAAACCTTACTGTTTCCCCCCTCAATTTTGATGATGAAACTCCCTTTTTTCCTGTATAGTTGTGTTATGTTCTTCTTTGCACACTCAGTTCTACAGTACAAGTAGACAGGCCAGCTATACAACTGAGATTTGGCTGTGGATGCTGTTGGTGGTCTCCCTTGGTAACAGACATGTCACCTTGCAGGTGGTAACAGTCTGTCAACGGTCTCCATCATGTCCCTTTGGGGTTGCCTCTTGAAAATGACACTGATGAGTGTTATGATAGTTATCCAAAACCTTAAAAGTTCCAGGTTGTTGTCAGGAAACATTAAAACACTCTGCAGAGCTGAGGGGATGCCCCGTGAGGTTTATCTCTCTGAACTCCTTTCTTAATTCATAGGAAATATTGATTAGAGCAACGTTAACTAAAAGTTAAATTAAAAACAGATTACTTCAGTGTAATCGAATCTTGCACTGCTGCTAATAATGAATATTCTGCAAACACTAAACCAGTTACACATTTTGTCGTCTTTATTAGAATTTTAATTTAATTTTTTAATAATTTGGAAATCAGGTGACAACTTTCCAATTTGTTCAGTGAAACACAATAGTCAACCTCATCTCATGTAAATGAGGTCTTCTGGGTCCCCGCAGAGTCCCCGCGACAATACTTGCAATCTCATTCACTTTATCACTCCCCCTTCTATTGATATTGGTGTTCCATATTCGGCGTTTTATTACTTATCGCCATGCAGTTATTCATATCAGCCCTTGTGCGCTGATCAAGGAGCGGAGTTTTTCTTGCAGCGAGGCTCCTCTACTTTGTTGTTTTATCTGGTGCACACGTATGAAAAAAGGCCTGAGGGAGAAAGACAATGCTGTCTGCTTTAACTCATCTCGCTGCCTGACACTGAGGTATCAGGCACCGGCAGGGGAGAGAGAATATTTTATCTGACACTGTCACTCTCTGTAGAAACCTCAGGGAGGCAGAGGCTGCTGTGACACACTTGGTGGTCAGCAGCACTGCATATAATTATGACAGCTCATGCTCCACTGGCTGAGGCCACAAGTCTGTGGCGTTACAGTAAAACAAAACCCTCATAATAGCAGCTTGGACTCTGTCAATTGTTGTGTGTTGAATACATTTTTAAGCTGTGACAATGTTTGAAAAGCATTCTAGGTTTAGTAGAAATCACCTTCCATTTGCAAATATTAATAAAAGTCTTTCTTTTCCTCAGGTTATTACTATTCCCCTGGATTTGTTGGAGTACGTGGAACAAAGCATCACATGAAGTACAACACAGTGCATTTGTCTCATTCATCTTCCTGATGACACAAGTTGGGCTTAAAAGTCCCAGATTGATTTGGATGAAATAGCAGGAGAAACATGGAGGCATCATTGTTTCACTTGATTGCTGTTTTTGTGGCTGTCCACATGATCGACTGCCAAACGGTCTGCAACAGACAGGCTTCCCTTGAATGGCACCTTAAGAAACACTCGATCCAAATGAATTGGACTCTCACGGGAAACATCTGCGGGAGCGTTTCCGAGTGTTGGAATTCTCAGGGGGGAGACAAGTCGAGAGAGCTGCCTTTCAGCTTCCCACAGATTTGCCCAGTCCAGCTGCAACATGGAGACAAACTGCTGATGTCCGCTGATGAAACTCTCAAATCTTACGGCATCAAACTCCTAAACGTGTCCGAAGACAACTTTGAAAGCTGCTCCACAAATGGACAAGATCAGTTTCTCTTCCCCCACAATATAAATGAAAGTGAGCCAGTTGAGGCCAAGTGGCTCGTCCCCGGTCATCATTATTTCATTGCTCTGCACGATGGAGACACGCAGTTGTGCAAGCTCGGTTTAAGGCTCAATGTGTCCGTTAAAGCACAACTTTGCCAGGGTTCTCCTCTGCTTCGACTTTGTTCAGGGAATGGTATTTGTCAAACAGGTCTCTGGGAAGGTGCGTACCACTGTCGGTGCCACCACCACTACTCCGGGAGGTTTTGTGAAAAGTTTGATGCCTGTTTGGATAACCCTTGTGAAAACAAAGGAGTCTGTTTGAGCAATGGATCCACAGATCCAAACTACAGAACATACAAATGCCTGTGTCCTCCACATTTTACAGGTAAGAACAAATGCCACCAATCCCATTAGTAGAGTCCCAAATTGTTTGAATTGGAGCAAACATCTGCAAAATATTATTGATTTATCTACCTTTACTGCACATTATAATCACTATAAGATCATTTTCTAATAAATGCTGCATCTGCTTGAGAGAATTGTTTAGTGAGATATGCACTGATGCAAGCAGCCTTCTTAATTATGCATTTAGTGGACACAACAAGTTAAAATTATTCTTCATAAGACCCAAAGCTCCCATGTATTGCAAACAGAATTAATATTGAAACTGTTTGCACTGAAAAATTCTTTTTTAAACCCTTTGCTGCCAACATTTTCTTTCTGCAGCATCATTATCTGTAGTAGGGATTCAGTTTTTTCAATCAAAAGTGCTTTTCAGTTTCCACATATAATTTTACCTCTCAGTATTTCTGTGGAATAAACAATTGGTGTGCTGTTTTTTTTTTCCAGGGGTTAACTGCTCTGAAATCGTCGGGAAAGAAAACTGTGACAGAATTTGTGAAAATGGGACATGCGTTCAAATGTCTCCCGCATCCTTCAAATGCATCTGTGACACTGGATCCTCTGGTAAGCAATTCTTTTTCAGCTCGCCACCAGTATAATATAGACGAATTGTCCGTCACAGCGACAGTAAAAAGCCTGCTCTTTGCATATTATGACGCAGTTTTCTTCCGAGCAGGCAAATCATACAGTTTTTCAACAATATTACACACAGAAGACACTGGAAAGATGGTACCGCATCCCAGTTCTATATATGCACAACCGTGTCATTTGCCTCGAAGGTGCAACTATATTTGGAAAGGTCAAAGCAGAGAACTACGAAAGCTATAAATCTTAAAAAGATCAGCATTTCCTTATGGGCTATAAACGTAAATCCCACTTGATGCTATATTTTGTCATCATAATATATGAAGTGGCCACTTCAGATCAAACGTCTCATGTTACAACCAGCAATGTGCTGCTGTAAAAAGGCCAGGGGCTGAACTGCTAGCTAACTGAGCGTGTCAGAGTTAATAAAACAGAGGTTTACAGCAATCAGTTAAAGTGTAATTTATAGTGTATTGTTTCTGCTGAGCGTTTAATATCAAAACTTTGTTTGAGAAAAAAAAGTTGGCAGGAAAGAAAAAACAAGGCCTGGCTAAAATGCTAAAATGGTTCTTTTGTCTTTTTTTAATTATTATTTTATGTTCAATATAGTGTTCAGCACTGGATTTCTGTTCTTTCTTATTTCTAACATGTTTTCTATGGTCCGTTCAGTTGATAATGCTCACTCTGGTCAAGGCTGCGGTGACGTATCCTCGTACTCCTTTCTATGAATCATTTGCACAGCTGAATCAGAGAAAACAAAGACGTATTTTCTTTTACAAGCCTTCACTGGATTCTGACGTATGAACATTGCGTTGCACTCGTGATCTCGTAAACTTGTGTCGAGACATCCCTGCGTCACTCATTATTTAGCCTCATCTGCTACCATAATGTACAGCTGGGTTAATGGGTATCACGCACAAATGGGTTACGAGCCCTGGATCCTCCTCCGGCTGCCCTGGATATCACTGTCTGCTGTAAAAACAAGCCTGCAATGAACTTTCTGGAGTAAAATCTCCAGGTGGCTCTTCACATTGATTCATTGTTTTGTTTGGAGCACAATTTGTCCTGGCAGCATTCTTGAAGTGTCATAGCTTTGCCTTTTCGAGTCCAGCCCATGCTTTCAGCTTATTATTTTGGAGATGTGGTTTCAAGGTTACTTCAAGCACTGTCTGGCATCCGCTCTTTTTCTTCTTCTTCTTCTTCTTTTTTTACGAGAGCAGATTAAGGCCATACAACAGAGCAACAAAAGTAATTTCTTTTAAAAAAATAGTTTGTATGAATGAGTGTGGGGAATGAATAGCTCTGTTAGATGTTTTGGAGAACAGCTCTGAATATTTACAAAAAGAGATTACAAGATAATTCTTAGTCTTGGAGAGGGAGTCTTATTGCTTTGCCCTCATCCTCTGGTATGTGGTGAATGCCAGATGTACGGCGAATTTAAAGCTGGATGGCTTTAATCAGATAAAGGACATGTATTATATCCAACAAAGAGTTTATGTTTCTTGCTTATCAAGACAGCACTAGAGCAGATTGTGTGTCAAAGTAACCTCAGTTTCATTTAATTCTCTGACATTTTCCAGGAATATTTAGAGTAATTCATCCACGACCCCAAAATGTGTGTCAAAGATCTGAATTAGCTGTATTTTGATGAAAACACAATGCATTTTTTAAAAACTAAAATACAAGCCTTTTAAGCCGAGTTGCCAGCAATGACTATATAATAACAACCAAACCATTAACGGGACAGCCGCACAAAGCAGTTTGCAGTGTAAAAAATGTCTGCTCTTGTCTGATTCTAAATGGCTAATTCATATAATTCACATCAGAAACAAATTGGTGAGTTACATGCTCCTTTGCCTTTGCAGCTTTTATCTAATTTGCTTTAATTGCTGCTGCTCTCTCAAGTAAGCAGACTCCGCTGGGTGCTTTACGCAGAGTCATGGTGTCCTGCTGTCCCATCAGCTTCTTGGGAGTTCTGTGGAGCTTGTGCTTCCTCTCCCTCCCTGCTGCATTTGGCTCATTAATCAACTGGAAGTTAGTGGCTGCTCCAGTGCTGGCTGCCCTCATAGGCCAAAGTCTATGCGCACAGAATAATGAGCCAAACTCATGGGACGTTTCAAATGAGATTTTCTTTTGATTTGACTCTCCTGTGCACCACCTCTTGGGTATTTGTTGCAAGGTATTACCATCTTTATGGAGCCATTTCCGTTTGGTAGAAGGTGTTAATTGTTTTTTACAATCTTGTTGGTGGTAATATCAAATTTTTGAAAGTTTAATTTGGACTATATATGTAGTCATTACCCTTGTTAAGCAATTTAATTAGATTCGGACACGACGCTGTTTCTTTATGTATATTGGATAGCTGCGGTTCATAATCGCTGCGATAACGACTGTGTTTTGAGATGACGGCACAAATGCAAATAGAAAAGTTCCACCCCGGATGCCATAAACCAGAATTGTTAGGAAATTCTTACTTGAGTGCGAGAGAGTTATAATGATTACTCGTGTCATAAATATGCTTGACGGATGGAAATGTTCCTAAAAATATAGTGGTTTATGGAGGTTCGGCTCTTACTGTACCAGTTATGAAAACTCCATTTCTGTTGTAAAATGAGCTGAGGCAAAAGCAAACCTCGAAGTTGTACACAGTAAGATTGATGCCCACAGAGGAGGCTATGAGGAGCCTCTGGGACATGAGCACTTGTATCAGCAGGGGGATTAAAGAAAATATGCAAAGAAAGAGTCACTGGCAAGATAAATGTGTAGGTACCCCGTGAAGAACACAAAACTGAAAACCCTCACCAGGGAATAACATCAAATTTTATTCACCTTGAACCTGCAGTGAATTCAGTCTAATTTTATCCTTTGCACACAATGTCACTCCAGCATTACCCCGTCTCTGGTTAAGCTGCTGGTGGTGAAAGTTGTGGTTCTGCAGTATTTATTAAAAACTACTGGCTACAGCTTAGCTCGAAATTACTTTATCTCGGAAAATGCTTACTGTATGAAATGAGCTGCAGCACCGACTACTTAGTTTACAGTTCAGTGAAAACCTCCACAGAAATCCTTTATGCATCTTTATGATGACTTTACTTTTATCAAAAGTACAAAGGTACTGACATTTTTTTTTTTTTTTTTGGTGTACATACATGATCAAAAAATTTCACTTATCAAGACGGGAACTTGTTTGTCTATGTGTGCTCAATTCATTTCAACCTGGAATCATTTTGATACAGTGGTTAAATATTCTGTAAGCATAAACATATTAAATAATACAGCAGGAATTAATAATGAATGAAACAACGCACTTTTCTTTACATTATGTGTTTGGCATTTTGCCATTGGATGGGACAATGTAGAGCTAGACAGAAAACAAATGAAGAAAAATCAATGACATGCAATGCAAAAAATGTGGTTATGTGGTAGTCACCTTGACTATCAGGGCACCATATAAAACTGCCTTCTTTGGGAATATCTGTACCTCTTGAGACAATTAAAACTGTTAAACATATTCTGAGGTGACAAAATGTACAAGTAGAACATTAAAACTGAAATCAACACAGTTAAAAATAAATGACCTGAATACATAAAATGTAATACATATGTGCAAAAATATTATCCCAGGTCTAGTTGTGGAATATGATGTTTATAGTGCTGTTACAATGTAATAGTAACAAATAGTAATAAATTGCCCCAAATACAATAAAGCAAAAACAAAAAAAGTACAGTAGATAAAATAGTCAGCATATTAGTAAGTTGGATGCACCTGTGCAGCACAGTAGTAAAAGCTGTTTGTATATCCTTTGTGTTCTTACTCTATAATGCAGGCTGAGTGGACAAGCTCAGGCAAACAAAGTTTAGCACCTCTGTGGCCATAACATGCAGAAGAGAAGTACTACCACTTGTCACTAATGCAGAAATGCTTTATATACCCTAAATATATGATGACTAATTTATATGGTGTAAAGCTCCAGTGGGGGAGCTCAACATACATACATAACAATTTGGCCTCATGGAGATGTTTTCTCAATTTGCACAATTCTGTGTTTACAGATCATTTGGCAGCTACTGAATGAAGTATCAGTTTTGCTAGTTTCAGAAAAATACTTTCAAAACAGAAATATGTTTTCCTTCTCTCAAACATAGAGAAACCATTGAGCGTGGCCACAGTCCAAATATTTTTCTTAAAAACCAGAGCGGCAGTCGACATAAGTTGGATCATTACTTTATTACATTCATCATCATCAAACAACTGGTGCTCCTGATGATGGTGCTAATTTAAATGCGATGTGTAGAACTGACTAGATGGGATGGCAGCGGCACACCGAGCTACGTGGCACAAGCACAAACTTTAACACACACACAAACACAGCGTGAAATGCCCTGAGATGAAGGCAGTTCTCCATCACAAGCACTAAACAGGAAAAACACAAGGAGGGCACACCCTCGACTCCCTGTTTGTAGCCTTCAGAGAAAACCATGCATTTTTAAGTGAACCAATCCAAATAATTTATTTGCTGCTCAGGACATTTGCCATGTTCTTCACAGCAAGTTTGGTCTCCCTGAAGTGAATATCATAAAAAATGATTGTGTTACTCTGTTGGGCACAACACTACTGTACACAACACAACACTGCATCAGGAATTGAAAACTTAGAGGCAAATATAATTATAACTGCTGGTTAGTTAATGTTTTCCATATCTGACTAACATCAATTTTCTTTTTCTTTTCAGTTGATTTGTTGGCTTTTGTATGGTGTTTTCTGGAATGAGAAATATCATTACTATGTATATCATCAGTCAGAGGCCTAGATAAAATTTTGACAGCAGTGACTGTTTTTTGTCCCAGATCCAAACTGAGTCATATAGTATCTGCTGATCTGCTGTGATACTCTTTTGCTGGTTAATACACACTCCAAGTATTGTAGATTATCTATACTACTGAGCTGCACCACCAGATAAAGATTCTTATTGTTTATTTCTGTGGTAACCCGAGGAGGCAGGCAGTTTTGCTTTGGGAAGTAGAGAGCATTGTGAGGGTCTAGCTAGCAGTGGGCCACCATGACAAAGACTTCTGTGGTACTTAATGCCCTCCTGCCAGAGCTTGTGCGTTTTAAAGAAACTGTGATTACCTAAGACATCGTTCTTTTACCCCAGTGGCATATGTTATGGAGCCGCCTTTGCGGCTTATCATGTGTCCGTTGACTAAAACAGCAATGACATCACAGAAAAAACACCCACTGCGCTCAATTTATATTATCTTTGAATGAATTGTAGGTTGATAATGCCACATTTATTTATTTATTTATTGAAATTTGCATATCTAGCATTCTGCCACAAATTCTGCTCCCCCTTTATGACACCTGTGCGACAGCGGATGTAAACAAAGGATCAGGCTTAGATTCATGCCAATACCGATCAGATGAAAAATGCCCTAAATGGCCCCAATTCCAATCTTGCAGAGCGGCTCCAGAGATCCCTGCTGTGTACAGTTAGTCTTGCCTTCAGCTGAGTTGTGACAATGTATGTTAAATTGTATACATACATAGTGACAGGAAATTGCCCTACACTTGCCTCCATGCTGTGTAAGTGATAAAACATGTCAGTCACATCAGTCATGTCATTATAGGCACAATTTTGCTTTAAAGTGATTTCATACCTACATTCCATGTTTAGGAGTAAGTAGAATGCACAAAAGTGTGCTGGGTAAAGAAGGCTTTTACACATCATAGTTTAATGTGTTTTCTGCAGTCTGAATATAAGTACAGTAATCTTTTCTTGTTGGTTTTCCAGGCCCACCTTGTGTGACGAGGAACACCCCATGTGACCCAAATCCATGCAGGAATGGAGGTTCATGTGAAGAGAGCCCCCAAGGATTTGTTTGTCATTGCCCAGAACCGTTCAGGGGCCTTTACTGCAACTCTGGAGTTGACATCGATTGTGAGTCGTACGCGTGTCAGGAGGAACAAATTTGCACAGCGGAGAAGCATGTGAGGACTTCATTTTCTTTATTTGTTCTATCACAGTGGGACATAAACAAGAAATGGCACATGAAAATTAATAGTGTCTCGAAACAAGATCAAATGGCTTCATTCTGAAGACTCTGGCAGCAATTAATGTTTCCTGCTGAAGATGAGCTAAGGGAAACAGTGCCGGCGTCCTCTAGCATTTTGATTGAATGACCCGGCGCATATTTAAGTGCCAGTTTGAAATGGCTCTCATCAAAACCTTTTGTAATTGGATGCCTGCTGCAATTTTCAACTTTCACTGGAAACGTTATTGTGGTCATACATTTTGCAGAGGTAGTAGTGTTTCCTAATGCTCCAGAGGGTACTCTGGGGAGAATACAGTAGTGGTCTAATTGTCTTTCTCCATGACCTTTGTTTTCTTCATTACAGTTTGCCGAGTGCACTACACATTTTCACAACCCACCTAAGAATACCAGAGTAGAGCAGACTAAAAGGGACATTTATCAAAATAATGCCTATTATTGCTGCTGCTTGACAGAGATATTTTTCTAGAAGCGTAATCTGTTTAACTTTGAATTTCTAGAGCATTAACATTTATTAGCCTCTCATAATATCTAGAACTCATATTCAAATGCATATGAATCCTATTGTTTATTTACTCTCATTATGGAAGTGGAGAGGTCAGTTGCAGATGATAGCCTGAGACAATCAAGGCACAACTTTGTTACTGTTTTGTCGATAATGCTGGAGATCTAATGTACCTTTTGTGCAATGAGGCCCTGTTTTCTGAAGTCGACAGGTGACCTGGTTTGTATGCTTCTCTGTGCAGGCCTCAGATGGTAATGTGGTCTCAGCATGCAGGAGGCAGCAGAACCTGTGCAGCTCATCACCGTGTCTGAACAATGCCACCTGTGTGTCCAGGGGAAATGATTACGTCTGCAGGTGAAACGCCGAGAGAGATCTAATAGAGGCCATTCTCATAGTCCCCTTTCTGGATGATTTGAGTGTCTTGTGAATGTGCCTCCCCCTGAGAGTGAATTACAATGAATCTTTTATTCTTTTTTACCCACCTTTTGATCTGATTAGGATTTACATTTCTCTTAAGAGCTCCAGGATTAATACATGAGTTGTCACGTTCATTGTTGGCAGGTGATATTCCATTTCTTTCTCTTATTGTCGATAATAAAAACCTATCAAATATACCTCAAAGCACCAGAGTATTACACCAGATGACTTATTACCATGAGTACAAGAACTCTGTTATTTTGAGTCAGTCTTACACATACTGTCCCATATTGATTGACACAGCAATAGTGTATTTTTATATACATGTGTGTGTGCGAGTGTGTATGTATGTATACACACACGCACACACACATATATGTATGGCTTTGGTTTATACACACGATTTGTTGACGATACAAAAACACATAAGAAATATATTGGTCAGACTGCGTTTAGAATAATACTTTTCAGCACAGCATTGTCAGCCATATTATATTTTATCGACTCCGCTCCAAACCTGCAAAAGTGAAAAGCAAACAGACTTGCCATTTAATCTTAAAACAGTTTTTGCCAAGATGTTTCTTGGAGGATACAGGCTTCTACTAGATTACAGTCTGCCTTTGATGCCCTCTAGATACTTATCATCACACTGAAACCTGTTTTCATCGCAGACTCAAACTCCTTCCACTGCTTATACTGCTGGTCTTTTTCCCCCTCCCATTTCCAGACACCCAAGTAAAACACTTTCCTAAGATACAAGGAACAACATTTTTAGTTGATCACCACTGAGATTTTTATGAGTATGTTTTCATTCATGTTTATTAGGCTCTTCTTTTTTTAAAATTTTGCCTTACATCTGCTGTCTTTCAAATCCAGTTATTAGATTTCATCAGAATTTTGATTCTGGCTTTGAGACAGCAACATTACACGTGTGCAAATTCAGTGTATCAACATATTTTATGGTCTCAGCTCAGCGTGATGGCTTTTTAATAAATAATCAACCTACAGTATTTGATTACAACTCTTTTTTCCCCTGAAACCTGTAAGAGAGTTTTATCTTTGTTTGAAGTAAGAATCAAACGTACACTATACGATTCAGTTTCTTCAAGGGAGGCATTTATTCGTCTTTTTTGTCAGTACAGACAGGAAAACCAGCAGTTTTGATTTTACAGTTGGAGGTAAGCATAATCTGTCATTTATAATTGACTTTAATTTTCCTCATAATTTCACCCATTCCACAATCCAGTTCAAAAAAACTGGAAGAATAATGTGCACACGCTCGTTCACCCAGGCCCGTGTCACAATCAGATTGTGCAGAAAACTGAATTACAAACCCACGTATCCTGTAAAAGAAACAATACAGTATTGCTTGTTAGTGCTTAAGGCTCAGGGTGAATTGATTTTGATGACACTGACCTCCTCTCAACAGCTGTCTGAGAGGGTTTTCTGGGAAGCATTGCGAAGGAAGAATTGACTACTGCGGGCTGCTCAATATCAACTGCCTAAATGAGGGATTATGCTTGAGTGTAATTGGCGGATATCAGGTAAGTGATTCGATGTTTTCAGTCATAATTAAATACTCTGAAGCCCACAAAATATGACATGCCGCCCCTTAATGGGGGCTACAGCATGAACACAGTGTCAGCTCATCCATAAGCGGAGCTGTGATGCACACAGTCCATCTTTTATTTCAGTAAAAATGCATTTTTCATATTTTTTTCCCTGATTAAAAAAAACACAATTTATAATAGTCCACTCTTTATTTATGGATTTGATTATATACAGTGTAAAGAAAAAGTCAGTTTATGTGTGATGTATGATGATGCAACCTTTATCACTTTGCCGATTAGACATTATAAGCTCATTAGAATCTGTTTGTTGTGTGATTTATGTGGCTCCCCAATTTGCATTTAAAATTGTATTTTAAATACTAACATTATATGATCTCCTTGAATGATCTATTGATCTCGTATAAATTGAACTGTTGTTACTGACTGTCATCAACTACATGATGTTCTTTTGTGTTTAAATACATGAGAAAATGAACTATTATTATCAATATCGGCTATTGAATGCATGCAGTCGTTCCATTCAATTTTCTGCAGCGTGCCACAGTGAAATGTCTCTTTATCTCAGGTCTTTTAAGTTCTGTGCACAAGAAAATCTCGCACTAATTGAATTGAAAAACAAAGGGAATAACAAGAACATCACTGGTAGAATATGTCTACAGACAGCAGTAATCCAATTCTAACCCATTAATCATTGTGAGTATGTGGACGCTTTGTTCAGACAGGCAGGTTCTGGTCTAATTTGCCTCTGTATTGCTCAGTCTTCTCAAATGTCTGCATTTTTTTTTACAGCACCTGAGACTGCTCCGTAATGCCCCATAGCTCCTAATTATTCTCCATCAGTCTTCTTCCATTAGACCACTGAGAGTGTTCTTAATCTAAAATCTACTTTTAGATGCTTGGTGTTGGTGCGCCTCCAACCGGGGTCGGACATGATCAAAAACTGACGCTCACTGCAAATGGGCCATTTCCTTTTGTTATGTTTTCTGTTTGTTATTTGCATTTTTGTTTAGCTTATTTATATATATGTTTTTCTTTGACCATGAAAAGCCCTCATGGGTAGTGCTCATTTAATTCCTTCTACCATGAATATGTAGTAACAAAGAATAGAACTCACATGAAACTGATTGTTTTAGCTCCCTGCTACAACTCGTTGGATTTGTAATGGAAAAAAATACCTGAAGTGCTGTTTCAGCCATTCCATTAGATTTGTATTTACGTTTTCTTGTTTCTCATTACCCATCTAAGAGTTTTGCCTTCACCGTTATGTAATTAAATTTGTTTCAGTGTTCTCAGAGTTAAGAAATTACACTTTCCGGATATTAAAGGTCCTGCTAAATTTATTTAAAGGCATTTTTGTAATGGGACTAGGATGAGAATTCCTCAAAGTAGATTAAACCACCTGATATTACCTAATGCAGTCGAGAATGTAGGGCTTTTTGTAATTTTACTGAACAGACCCTTTACTTTAGAGTATTTTATTCATTCTCCCCACAGGTTAAAGGGGATACCATTCTTACACTGTTTACTCAATATGGAGTTGAACACCCACAACACATTTAGAAGTGAAAGTCAACAACCCTCATCGTTTCATTTGAGTCCAGTAGCAAAAACCCCCCCACAAAAAAACCAACAAATTTTCTCAAATACATCATTACTCCAGTATATTCTGCTCTGTATGATATATTTTGGTGCTGTGGGCTAATGTATTCTGTACTGTAACACTGATCACATGAATACTGTGTTTCTGCAGTGTGTTTGTACCCCAGGATGGACCGGAGAGTTTTGTCAGTATGTCGGTGATGCTTGCTTGATAAAACCACACAGCTGTTTAAATGGAGCCACATGCATCACAACAAGTCAGCCATCGTCTCCACCTCAGTACACCTGCAAATGTCCCCGCGGCTTCATAGGTGAGATAACTTTGCTTTATTGTCTCTTTTCGTGCCCTTTCAATCTGTCCGTCCATCTGCCTGTTGGCAAAATATCGCAAAATATGGACTGGTTCGTACGAACCCTTGCAGAAAGGTTAACTATCGGGCAAAGATGATTGTTTGGAGAAAATCTGATGTTGAACTGGCATAGCTTTGACAGTTACATGCTGTTGACATTTAAAGACTTTGTAATACTTATAAACGCCATGTAAATGCAATCCATAGCCAAAGCTATCTAAAGATTTGAAGCCGACATGCAACACAAGCAGTGAAGGTGGTAGTTTTCTGAATATTTTACTGTTTTCAGACAGTCAGTCTGCAGTCTGCTTGGAAGACATTTGACATGGCGCTTTCATGCTGAGAGGAACCCATAAATTTTACATTTTTCTATTTTGGCTTTTGTTAATGTTTTAATGCGGATGGCTTGAAAATGGCATTAAATCTATAAACAAGTTATGAGATGCTCATGTATTCCATTAAAAGTGTATAATTTGTGTCGTGCTAGAATAAATAAATGCAGTTGTTCTATGGCCGCAGAAATGCTGGTTTCTAATTGACTGGCAGGTTTTTATTAACATTTATGTCATATAAATTGTTTTGTGAAAGAAATGCGTTCTTTGCTGACACACTATTGCAGAAACTTTATATAAAAGGCAAAAAAATGTAATTTGGATGAGGAGTTCATGTAGCAGAATGCACATGAACTCCTCCCCCAGTGGATTATGGGGGATATCAGATCCTTACACTAAACTGAAGCACATAAAATCCCCATCTAGACCCAAGCACCATCGAACTTCATAAAAATGGTTTCAAGAAAAATAAGTCTCTGCTTAGCACTTATTCTCTTTTCATCTCACCCCTCTGACGGTACCAAAAGTATTTTCTCTGTTTTTATTAACTTTTTCATCAAGTTACTCCTCTTACATGGAATAATTGACTTGCTGTGTACATATTTTTTCATGGACCTATTAAAAAAAATCTATCTTTGTTTGGTGTATTTTTATTTCCTGCTGATATCCATGTAGCTTGCATGGGGTAAACTTGGACATGTCTCCTGCCCTGTAACACAGGAGAAACCTCAGCCTCATCTGAGAGTTAGTTTGTCAAGAAAGGTTCACATTTGAGTTCAAGACCTGTAATACCGCTCATTGATTGCACAGGGGTCAGCAGGGCAACATAGTAACATGGGTCAGCGGGGCACTCTTTAACCGTCAGGTTCAGACGGCCACGTTTGCAAGCACCTGCTTTGATTAACGTCTCGAAAGACTGAATTACAGTCAGCTCAGGAGCTGCTGTTCCATAACTGACCTCTGACCCCCCCCCCCAGAAAGGTGGACATGGAAAAACAGATATTTGGAGTACTATTAGGAGTATTTTGTTGTTGATTTGTTGCATTACATTGCACTTTAAGTTTAGGCCCCAGCGTGCAAACTTGCATCTACAACTGAGGACATAAGTGAAGGTCTTTAAAGTGGAAATAAATCGTAAAGTGACTGTTTCAGGCCAGAAATCTGTGGTAAATCACAAGCCAACCACAGATTTTAAGCAAAGGCCAGTTCTCTCTTTTTTGAAGTGTTTTTAACCTTGAAGCTTATTTACCAGTAGTCTTGCCTGTTTGACATTTCTAAGGCCTGCTGCTGATTGCATTTAATCCAAGTGGTTTGGCAAACGGCTCCCTAATTAGCTGCCAGCTTGGAACACGGCCGAAACTTGTTAAGCTATAAGTGACAGTTGTTTAAAAAAAAGTCATGAAAACAAGCTGTTACAGAGTATGAGGTTTAAGAACTCAAAGTCGATCCCTTTTTTAATTTACAATACTTTAACAAATTGAATGAAGCGGACAAATCAGGTGGGGTTTTCATGTGTGCATCACTGCTGCAAGAGCTGGCTTTAGAGAGGGGATGGTTAAACCCTTTAATTACATGAACAGTGCAGAAGATCAGTGCTAACTTATAAACAAGCGGAATGCTACTGTGCTTTTGGTTAGGGAGCACATCACCTGGCCGCAAATGCCATTAAGCACCGAGTCAACCACTTTGATACCCGGCTGGCTGCATCCTTCCTGCATGTCCTCCCCCTCCCGCTTTCTCTCCCATTTCCTGTCTATCTTCACTGCTCCTATCAAACAAAGGCAATAAAAACGTCCCCTTCCCCCAACAAAAAGAGAGACAAGATGAAGAAACCCTATAGGAGAGCCATATCATCTATATTGTTCTCAGCTGTGTTATTTCACTCCACGCTGCTTATCTAAACAATTAATTCTGCCAAAAGAAATGTACAGACTCACTTTTCATCCCATTTTCATTTTATTTTCCATTATATCATGCTTTTATATCATAATTTAGTCCAGATAGTGCTACATTGTGTGTTTAAGACATCAACGAACAAAAATGGAACAGTACAGATTGTGATCCTTGCTGAACATTGTATATAATGTACAGGGTGTTGTGATGGTGTTGCACAGCACTGTTCTTGTGTTGTTTTATTCCTTAAACAGCCGGTGAATGAGATTTTTTTTCCTATCGAGTGCACTCAGGTTTTGGCCTATAGCGCATTTCACAATCTACCCTTAAGTCCTGACACACTCAGCTGTCAGTCAGATAAGCCCTTACATTGCACTACATGAACAAGGTTTTTTTCCTCTGTTCAAAGCTGAAATCTGTTGCCACTTCAGTAATGGAAAATTGTCTCTTACACCATGGCAGTTCTTAGTGACTGATAGAATTCATCATTTTCTGGCATCTCGGGATTTTTTCTTTTTTGCTTTGGAATTTCAAGCCATGCGGCATAGAAAGGCCAATTTAATTTCAAGCTTTGCCCAGAAACCCCACTGTACTCTATCATAGATCATAACTCAGGATACATTACTGGAGCCGCAGCATTCGGTTTTCATTTTGGAAGGCTTTATTTTTCACAGAACAACTGTTGGCATCCATTTAGTTAGTCTCAGTCACACGCACTCTTGTTCTTTTTAATTGTGTGCATAATAATACCATAAGACATGGGGATTAGGCAGACAGTAAAAATGCTTTATGCAGTAAAAGTTTGGAATCTACTGAAGAACAACAAAACTTGAAACCATCTGCAAATTCTTGCATTAAATATATAACATCCTTACATTACGAACTATGAATAAGAATTCAGCAAAAGCTAAATAAAAAGAACCTTCAATGCATACTGACCTTTTTATTTTTCTACACTTTCATGACATTGCTTTATATTGCTAACATTTTGCAACCAAAACTGGCATATTTCAGATTATAATTTCCATAAAAAAGCTATAATAATATATAATGGAATTTATTCCCAGCCATAAATGATTGTAGGCATTTTCTAAGATTTTAGTAGGACAAATTAGTACAATTTTACGCAGCACAGCAAGGCCTGTTTTGTATATAATGACCTGTAGCAGCTAACGTGCAGATGATATCAATCATAGTGTTTGTGCTGTAGCATGAGGTTGCTGCTGTCAAGAAGGGACTTTCACTACATGTCATTGCTGCTCCGTTATTGATGATAGGACATTTTAAATTAATAACCTGCACAGGAAGACACACACCCCCAACCACAGCAGTGGAACTAGCAGCTGCTGAGGCAGCTGAGCACCAAACAAATCTCCCGTCAAGCAACCTGCATCCCCCCACCTCGTGTGCTCTCCTCAGTGCGACACAGCTCGTCATTAAGTGTCCATTTTCTTAACAAGAAAGTGAACCTGTCCAATCAAGGGTGTATTTTTTTCTTTACATCTCCTTTTTTCAACATGTCCTCGGGCTCACCACTTAACTCCTGCAGTGTCTTAATAGAGGAAGGTTTGCAACCTAATTATCGTTTTAAGAGAAAGGTTGTTAAAGCGGTTGCAGGCAGTTCAAGAAGAAACAATCTGGGAAATATGCTTTTTTATTTTTTGCTAAAAGGTACATAGAGAAGATCATAACCATGCTTACATCTCTACACTATATATGAAGTTAAGCCAGGGGTCAGTTAATTTAGCTGAGTGAAAAAATGGAAGCAGGGCAAAACAGCTAGACCAGCTCTGTCCTTTGGTTAAGAAAAATAAAAAAATAAAAAGTCCGACCACCAGCATCTGTCTGGCACCGTCACGGAGATTAACGACTGCAGGTTGTCAGTGCTCCCAGTCAAAAAATGGCATGGCACATAGCCCTGCAAACCACTGTTTGTTGTTTGTGCACTTTGCTTTTTGCACACAGTAAACAAATATGACATATGTTAATGTGTGTTTTTACCATTTACATAGAACCTGATTTTCTGTTTCCCTTTTTTTTCACTCTTTGTGCTAAGCTAAGCTAAGCTTATTGGCTAAGTGCCTGTTATGGAATAAAAACGGAAAACTTTTTTGTCATTATACAAAGTACAACAAGATTTAAAAAGTTGCTCCCTAAGTGCACCAATGATATACTTAAAATAAGAATCAAAAGAAAAACACTATTAACACAATTTGTAGCAAAAAATTACACATTATGAATGAGTTGTAGACATTATTATTACATTATATACATTATCAGTCTTCACATTTAATTTTAAATAGAAAAGCAAATTTGTGCAAACTATTGCTTTACTGAACACAGTTAAACAAAAAAAATCAAGCAAATAATTGGAGATTTTCTTCCATTATACAAAGAAAAAGGCTTTAGACAAAGTTATCATATTTGATATACTAGGGTGCATAAAGACCTTTGCTGCAATATGAATACTGTGAAATGTAAGTATAATGTGAACATAAATGTTGCTAATTGCATCTCTTTTTTCTTACCTCTATTCTCAGGAACTAAATGTGAGACTGAGATCAATGAGTGTGACTCCAGCCCCTGTCAACACAACGGCACATGCTCCGACCTGCTGGGAGACTACAACTGCCAATGTCCTACAGGTATGTGGATTTATGTCAAAATCTACAGTTTCGTCATAACATTTAAGGGATATTTGAATATGATGTGGTAGCAGGCAGCGTTGCAGACCTTCTACACATGTCTGCAGTGAATGTGGCCCAAGATTCTCAGCCGGGGCCCCTTCAGGCCATCTCAGTGTAGACTATAAAAACCAAAGGTGATGAGCTTTAGCCGGCAGGATCCCCACACAGTGACACTTCCTGCCTGAGAGAGTTAGATTCGAGTCAGCATTATCTAATTCTTTCCATCACTCATGTTTTTAACTTAAATCTTAAAAAACTCAATGAAACTATGTGGAATTGCATTTTTATGACTTTCCAAATGTTTTAATAAACACCCAAGTGCCTTTCATCATGAGGCCACAAGTTATAAAAAGCCCATTATAAAAAGCCCACTTCGCAGCATGCCACTGATCACAACATGCTCCACAGAGACAACAAGGCACAGTCAGGGTCTTTGCCACATTATACACAGTATCGGTTTACAGTCTTGGCCCATGACTGACAGCTGAGAAAAATCACCAAGCTCATAAAGCAGCCAAATTGTGCAAATATTATATTATGAATTTCCCATTAATATAATTTTCCTATAATTGCCTATTGTGCCTCACCGGCTGGGTCTGAATTTACATTCTCTGAACATAAACTGATGGACGACTCGCGGGAGCTTTCGACTGTTGGCGCGGCGCAGTTTGTGTGTCTGGCAATTTCTCTCGCCTGCTTCTCTGGAACACTTTCATGCAGACCAAAGACACAGCAGGCAGAGAATCTTTGTGTCCAGGTGATGTCTTTGTCTGGTCTCACAAGAATTAGCCACCGTTATTTTTAACCGTTGTTTTCAGCTCTTTGGGGAAACGCAACATTGATGGTAATGAAACGCCGCTTGTTCACTCTTGTCCAATTAAGCATTAAAACACAATACCAGGTTTGATGACATATAGGACACAGACTCTGTTCGCCTCGTCAGTTGCTGAATCAAAGTACATTAGAGTCACCATTTAAGGTGACATTCAGAGGTGGCAGTGCGTTTTCGTCAACTGATGAATGGTGTCAGCACTTGAGGTTTCTAAGGTACACCTCTCCATTGTTTGAAAGGCTGTGAATGATTGCTTGAAGTGTTTTTCATCCATCCTCTTTCTACACTGCTTATCGTGTTCAAGGTTGGAGGGAGTTGGAGACTCACCACCTCAATTCAGTTGAATTGGTGAAATTTTTGCTCTGCTAAAGTTTGCATCAGCACCTTTCTAACACAAGTGTATATCCTATATGATACGGCATACATACATCACAGCAGCTGGGTATTGATACAGTTACATAAGCCTGTCTGGGGTGAGCGGGGCACGCCCTCGACAGGTTGCCACTCAATCTCAGACACAACACACAGCCAGAAAAACAAAGTCATACCAACAGGGAATTTAGAGTTTCCAGTTCACTTAACTGACATGTCTTTGAATTTTTATGTAGGGTACTAGAGGAAACCTTTGCTGACACAAACAGAACTCTTTGAAAGGGAAGCAGGTTCAAAGCTGAGATCTTGTGAATAACGATTAACAATGCAGTAATAACTTTACCAAATGTACTGTATCACTAATGAAAAAACTAACATCATGGCCTTTAACTTTTAACTTTTAAATGTGTGATCTCACTTCATTAACAAGTAGATTTTTTTTCTAGAAAAAACACATTTCACCAAGGTATTTTCTATTATCTGCACCGTGATCTTATGATCTCATGTTCATTCTGGTTAGCAGTTTATGGATAGCTGTGAGCAAATATCAAGGTTCAGCTAGTGTGTGTTTTTCTGTTTTAATGTTCTTTTTTTTTAACACATCAGATTTGGAATGAATGCTTTTTGAGTGAGCATCTCTGTGAAAATCTGGCTGCAGCGTTTGTGGAACGAGGGGGTGGCCTGATGGTTATGTCATCGGGGTTATTGAGTGGGAACCTCCCATCACAGATGTCAAGTTGAATTAGACCCATGACACCCCAGAGGGCTCAGCAGTTATCGTGTACCACCCCCGTTACACCTGCTCAGAACTCCGATCAGGACTGTACCCATCCACACTGGCCTGTCTGTATATTTAGGAATAGACATGTTTGTCAGACTTGCCTATGATGACCATACCCCCCGCCCCCGGTTTCTATAATTATCAGCGATAACCTTAAATTGCACATTGTGGACCCAAGCTAAAAAGCTCCTAGACGTGTAAGATGATTATTCTGCTACTCGAGTGTGTTGTTTGACTGCTGACTTAATGCTGATATTTGCTGTATCTCCTATTTTAAACATGAGACATTTATCCATACTTTGCAAGCAAGCTGTTGCCTTTTTCCCCTTTTCAGCCACAGCCATCAGCTGCTCTTTTCAGCCGCCTCTGAAACTGCCTTTGCAGTCTGCCGTAATCCCTGATCATGAATCCCTAACTCCCTGAGTAAACGGGTACTAGATGTGGCCACAGATCCATGGTAACGAAATTCCACAGGGTGTACCCTGGCTTTCCAGTGTTGCTACTAAATCTCATCTGTTATAGCCTAAGCCTCTTCCGCTCACATGCCTCATCTGCTGCATCTTCTTATGGTAAAGTGAGTTTGTCAAATAGTCCACCAACTGCTGGACCACAGCACTGAGCAAAGTTTTACGACATGGTTGGAATTATAATAAAGTGTGACTGTTTCTTTTTTCAGTGCCCTACCTGCCGCTGAATATATTATACTACACCGACTCAATAATAGATATTCCCTAAACAACAGTACATGTGCAAAAGTAAAGCAATGTTCACTCACCTAAAACTTCCAGAATTCATTTATATTAGTCTATGGTTCACTTAACTAAAGGGTATGCCAAATGCATCATCTCTGAGAACAAAAACATCACATATTTTTTTCTAATTACTCGACAAAGGTTTTCCTGTAGGAGCAAAACAGAGTGTCTGCTGTGGTACTAACTGACCTTTTTTTATATCAACTACAAAGTATGATAATGATTACAGATGAGTATGAAAATAAAAGGAGCAGGTACAGGAAGGAGATGAAAAGGTAGGAAAATGAAGAAGCACTGAGCTGTTGTTTGCCTGCTCAAGCTTAACCTAAAAGTTAAGTCAAGGCTCAAGTTAAATACAAATTCAGGGGGGCACTGAGGCTCATCGGCTCTGCTTCAAAATGGGGCCAATCCTCCAGTCGACCCGCAATTTGGACCATTTAGTTCTTAACTATGTGGAAGGGTCGGCCTGGTACAGTGAGATAAATTAGAGATGGGTTAGTGGCACTAATTTTAGATCGACGTTCTGCTGGTCAAGTAGTACAACATGTATTAAATCTTTTCTTACAGGTTTTTTGGGGAAAAACTGTGAAGTTGACATAGATGCTTGTGCTCTGCCCAACAACACATGTCCACCAAAGACTCAGTGCCTGGATCTCCCTGATGGCCTTAGGTACACCTGCCGTGCACCCTGTCCTCAAAACCTTCAAGTGAGTACATTGTAGTATGGGGGCCTTATTTACAATGTAGCTGGGAAGGACGATAAAAGATGTGGACACAAAAATAGACTTGAAAATAAGATTATAATGTACATTTTTCCCTATCTGCTGGTTTATATCAGCATCCTAACCCCTTAAGTAATGGATATATTTTAAAATTCCTCTGCTTGTTTCCCTTAACTACATTTGTGTGTATTCTCTACAACAGTGCAACAACATTATCTCAACAGTAAGGAACCATAGCAATGAAATTAATGAAAATCTACTTAGTCTGACTTCTGTTTGATCATTTTTGTCATTTATGAAAGCAGACCTCACCAGAACAATCACAGTGACACCCAGCTGAAATGGTGATACATAATGGATGCATTTCCAGATGAACAGTGTGACACTTGTGGCATAAGAACTTGAATGAACCATGATCAAATACAGATGGCACTGTAATGGTTTAAAACATAATGTCTAACTTTCAGATGTTTTATGAGAGAGTTAGTGCAAGAGTTGTGCAGAATGTTTCTGCAAACTGAATCCAAACATTGAGAACTTGAGTGTGAAGGTCTCAAATACTAATTCAGTATCTTATTTATAAAATGTGGGATAATCCTTTGTTATACACAGGGATAGAAATAAGCATAAGTCCCACAGGAAGATTGACAGCAAATGCGATAATCCATAAACACAGCAATCAGCTGGTGTTGAAGCTCTACAGTATGTTAGTTCAACCGGGAAAAATGTTGTGTTAAATCCTTGACTAATGGGGGAAGTCATTTGAAATTTTTCTGTGTGGAAAAATAAAACGACAATAGCACAAATTTAGTTGAGAGATTCTTACCTGTGATCGTGACTCTGTATACATGCATAACTTGGTTAGTGACCACAGTTCAGTATGCTGCATGAATCACTGAAGTACAGTTTTATTTTATTTCGAGTGTGACTGTACAACCTCTGTATTTCGGTGGAAGAAGACAGAGCTGCAAAGTGTCAGTGTTTGTCACAGTTTTTGCATTTGACATGCAAATGGCAGCACATTTACATGGACTGAAAAGGCCTCTGCCACCTGACACAAAAGAAGATTTGCAATGTCTGTATTTCTGAATGCTCTTGTTTCTTTATGTTTAGAGGATTTGACCCTCTGCATTTTAAAAAAAAGCAACCAAAACCTGAGCAGAGAAGCTACTTCAGATGACAGATGGAGATGATTACTAACTGTGGAGCAAGGCTTGTGCTGGCCCCCTGACAGAAATGCCATGATGTCTGCATTATAACCATCCCAACAAGCCAGCTCTTCCTCTGTCTCTTTGTTTTTTCTCGACCACACATTCACATGAACCAGCGAATGTCTTTTTTTGTTGAAAAGAGCTCTTGGGAGGTTTAGCCCTCGATGACCATTGATCTTTTCTTGTAAGACATGATGTAGATGCCACACGGAATACTGAGTGAATCCAGTCTAAAGCATGAATCAGTATTCATGAGTGTGTCATGTGGCTGTAATGAAGCTCATTTTCAGGCAGCCAGGAGCAAGAAATGAATAAGGCTTGCATTGTAAAATAATGGATATGTTTTTGACCGGAATGAGCTGAGTCCAATCTACGATATTACCATACAAAATGAAGCAGTTTCATTTTTGCACATGAAGCAGCATCTCTGATTGTATGACATACATATCTAATTCTTCTCCTATTAACAGCCATGTGCCAATGGAGGACTCTGCATGTTGAATAACGCCAGTAGCTACACCTGCATCTGCACACCTGGTTGGTCTGGTCAGAACTGCCGTATAAATGTCAACGATTGTATTCACCATTGGTGTCAAAATGGAGCCTCTTGTGTGGATGAGATTGATGGCTACAGGTTAGTGTTCAGATCCTGATTGTCTTCGGGCTATTCTGGCAGCAGAATGTCAATGATTGTAAAAGCTGTGACATTTACTGTTCCCTTCCTTCAGGGTTGGAAAGAATTTGTCATTCTCTATACAGTATTAAGAAATTCTGTTTAATCTGTTGCTAGCTGCCTTTGTCCCAGAGGATACGCGGGTGTCTACTGCGAGGAAGACATTGATTACTGTGTTGGCCAGCGTTGCTCCGAACACGGTGTTTGCCTGGACCAGCGGTATAACTTCACCTGCCGCTGCACACTCGGATTTGAAGGCCCGCTCTGTGAAGTGGAAACAAATGAGTGCAACAGCTTCCCCTGCTCAAATGGTGCCACCTGTGTGGACCTAATCAGTGATTATCGGTGCCACTGTCCCCCAGGGTTTGAGGGTATGAGACCATCTGATGCGAATGCGAGTCTATTTTGCAGCCAGTATGGCCAGCCGGAGGAATGGAGGTTTAAATGTTAAGGTGGCGAAACTGAAATAGGCAGCATTTAAAGAGAGAGTTCATCAAAATTTATAACAAGTACATTTCATATACACCGATAAGCCACAACATTAAGACCACCTGCCCAGTATTGTGTTGTTGTCACCCTTGTACTGCTAAAACATGTCTGATCTGTTGAGGCATCGAGACTTTAGCAGCAGATCCTTTAAGTCCTGGAAATTGTGAGGTGGAACCTTCATGAATCAAAGTTTTCCAGCACATCTCACAGATGCTCAGTTGGTCTGAAATCTTGGGAACATCCACACCATGACAACTGTGTCTTTTTTTCCTAACACCATTAATTTTTGAAAGTATGGTGGGGTACATCATCCTGCTAAAGGAAGCCAGTGATATCATATCTTGGAATATTGTTGCCATTAAAAAGTGTACAGGGCCTGCAACAATGTTTAGGAAGGGGTGCATGTCAAAGTAACATTCATACGAATGCCAGAACCCAAAACTTCCCAGCAGAACATCGCCCAGATCATCACACTGCTTCCTAACTGTCCGCATGATGTAAAGGATAACATGATTCAACATGATTCATCAGACCAGACCCCCTTCTTCCAATAACCCATGGTCCACTTCTGACACTCCCATGCTCATTGTTGGCATTTTCAGCAGTGAATAGGGTCAGCATGGGCACTCTGCAATGCACTATATGTTCTTACACCCTTCTATCACAGCTAGTGTTAGGGTTTTTAGCAGTTTGTCCTCCAGTATTTCTTCTGTGGGATCAGACCACACAGGACAGCGTTCACTTTCCATGTTCATCAATGGGCCCTGGGGTGCTTATGACCACTGGTTGTCCTTTCTTGGAACCACTTTTGGTCGTTACTAACCACTGCATCCCAGTAACACCCCATGAAACCTGCCATTCTGGAGATGCTCCAGCCCAGTTATGTAGCCATCATCATTTGTCCATTTATCCTGTCAGTTGCACACTTTTGTGCTGCCAATACGTCAATTTCAAGAACTGACTGTTCACTTGCTGTCCAGTATTTCTTACTCCTTGACAGCTCCCATTG
This sequence comes from Dascyllus trimaculatus, assembly GCA_024666655.1. Taxonomy (NCBI): domain Eukaryota; kingdom Metazoa; phylum Chordata; class Actinopteri; family Pomacentridae; genus Dascyllus; species Dascyllus trimaculatus. The sequence continues at coordinate 20,606,221 of CM045464.1, read as the reverse complement.
TAACAAGACTATCAATGTTACTTGCTTCCCCTCTTCATGGTTTCATGTTGTGGTTGATCAGTGTGTATCATTGCTCTTGCTCAATATGCAAGGTGACTTACATATAGTGGAGGTGGATCTGAAATAATTTAAAGAGATACAGACATATACACTGATCAGCCACAACATTAAAACCACTGACAGGTGAAGTGAATAACATTGATCATGTTGGTACTATGTGATGTTCTGCTAGGAAAACTGCTTGGCATCCGTGTTGATGAGACTTAGACACCCAAACAAACATTGTCCCACAACAAGCACACTCCCTCATGCGAATGGAAATCCCAACTGTAACTGGCCTACCCCTGCAGGAAAATGCACCCCACCACATGACAAAAGCATCTACCAATCGGGAACATTTTGAGGAACATGACAATGGCCCAAGATGTTGATTTGATCTCCAGGCTTCCTAGACCTCATTCTGATTAAGCATCAACAGGATGCAGTGGAACAAGTTTGATTGACAGAGGCCCCACTGCACAAGCCAGAGTACCCAAACGATCCAGTGCTAGCATCCTGGTGCCAGACCCCATATGACACCCTGAGAAGTCCTCTTGTCCATTTAATGATTTTGAGCATTTTTGACCACATCAGAGGAACCAACACAATATTAGGCAGGTGGTCATAATGTTATGCCTGATTAGTGTGAAATAAACAGTTGATAGTATTGCAAAAGTGGTGTTCTTGTATAAATCAATATGTATGAGAGCATTAATTTTGATTAATTTCATTGCAGTAATGTACTGTGTTGTAATTATTATCTCAAAATTACACAAAAAGGCAGTGGAAAATGGCAGTGGATATTTTTGTATATTTAAAATAGTTTGGCTATTACTTAGACCTTCACCATTAACCACTAGTATTAATCTTAGCCATGCATCATGTGAATGTCCAAACTGGACAGTGGTGAAATGATGTGTAGAATGTGTAAGAAGGTACGTTAATTAATATTGGAGGCTGACTCAGTATCATACCAGTCATAGAGTGCGTAGTATAAAATGTGTCTTGAATGTGTAAAATATATTTAGGGTGGTGGTGTAGTCCGCAGCTACCTTAATTATGTGAGTACCTTACAGGACATGATTAACAGAGTGCTTCCTAGTGTATGGGGTCACGATGGCGAAAGTACAATTACCTTTGGTGCAGACAGCAGTGCAGATAGGAGAGCAGTGCCTGAATGTATCAGGCTGTTAGTTCTCCATGAGCTCTCTGACTCATGGAGAACTGAGAGGTCTGAAATATAGCCAGAGGCCAGACCGAGTGGAGCTTTAAATTTGCCAGTAAAATCTTCAATCAATTCCATATCTAATACTTGCCCCGAGGATACTAAAACTGAGGTTGCACCATTTATGCATACATACAAGCTGCAACATGCTGAACACATAATCATTCAATCACATTTTGAGCTCCCAGGATCAGAAGTAATCAGCTGCCTCATGAAATAAAAATCGTGCCCTCAGTAAACTGGCTGCCGGTTTATTGAAGACACGATCCGAAGACAATGAGCAGTAATTTGTGCTGCGTAGGTTCTAAATGTTGGGTTTACAAATATTGCACACGTATTGGAGATTCACTGCAATAACTGTTACATTTCCACAGTGACAGTGGAAAAATCCATTAGTAGACACGTGTTAAACTCCGTTCCTTGTAACATTAAAGAGAGTTTATTTTTTTCCCTTTATCCTGCAGGAAGAACCTGCTCTGAGAATGTAAATGACTGTTGGTCGCAGCCTTGTCTAAATGGAGGCTCGTGTATAGATCTAATAAATGACTACATTTGTCACTGTCCTCTCGGTAAGTACCATCTACTTGTGTATTATTCAGCATGTTTACAAAAATATCACGCAATTAATTTTCTGTACACTCCACCTTGGGAATATGTGAATACTTTATTTCTCATATATGTCCAATTTGTGCGTTTACTCTGGTCATAGTTCACTTTTTTGGTTTAAGATGTACTTTCAAAAATAGGAAAGAAAGGAACTATAATTTACAATGTTCCTCTGAATGTTTGAATGCAGGGTTTTAAAAAAAAAAGTTTCCACATGCAGCAATAAATCTGTATTATGAATCAGGGTTGGGAAAAAAAATAACACAATTTTATTTAACGATTTATTTTTTTATAATCAAAGTTGAAATAAATGTCGGTAGTGTAAAGAAAACACTTGCAGCATTCTGTCTTGTTAAGCACCAGGGTTTCCTGCCATAATTCAACTCTGATTGAGTTGTCAGCTTGTCCTTTAATCAAGTGACAACCTGTTTTACACATTTTATACATGTTTGACATTTATTTGTAACACATGTTCCAAAAAGGGTCCATAATCAGCCCATATTAGAGGTGGCATTCCTTTGTGAGCGACTGATTTTTACTTTGCCCTCTGGTGATAAAAAATACTTAATCACTACTTGATTGCACTAGTTGGAATGCTGCAGCCGGCCCACTTGGCATTACTCGTCCAATGTCACATTCAGTTGTAAACATCCACAATACAGGCAAATATTTGAATAATAAAACCCACAAAACATAGGTGTTGACAGGACATGCAAAGACATGCTGGCATTGGGCAGTTGGTCAGTTTTGATGGATTATTTTCCCTTCATGCGTTGCACAAAGGCAGACGGCCTGCACAGAATTGTTACAGGTTATGTATTATTCTTCTTGCATTGTTTAAATTTGATGTAGTCAAAGTGTTTTTTTCATTCTTCCTGTCAGTCTCTGTTCATTTTCTTTTCCCGTCAGCCAAATTTGTCTCTAATTTACTGCGCAATAAATCAACACAAATGTGGCTGAAGTCATTAAAACATTTATTACCTTGAAACATGTACACCGTCTGTTACGCGGCATGTTTTTTGTGACATTACAGACACAGCAAATGTATCCCTGTAAATAATCTGCTCTTAATATTTTTCTGCCTTTTGCTCAAATTAGATTACAGCCAGAACCAGAACACCAGCGTGTGAGCAAAGCTTCCATTACCGCTTTAATTTCCCTGACGGATTTATAGAGTCGTGTTTTTGATCACTTTATCCTTTTCAGAAATTCAATTAGATAAATGGTCTGTCAAGTTTGTGTGCTTCGTCTTCCAAAAAAAAAAAAAGATACAGAGAGAATCAGGAAAAAGATAACTATTTTACAATCCTGCGCTCAGGCAGGAATGGTCCTGCCACCTGTTCCTGTCTGCAGCTCGAGTACAGCATGTCTCTGTTATTGAGTTTTCCTTGTTCTGTTGTAGCGTGTGCATTTAAATTCTTATTAAGTTTGAAACTATACTGGAAACAGCCAAAAAAGCTCTCTGGGATTATTCAGCCTAGGTTGCTTAATTCTTTTAAATCGATGTTTTAGTGTCAGAAAAAAAAAACGCTAAGTTTTAGTCTGCATCTGGATCTGCATCAAAACACATTGATTGGCAATTTTGGTAGTATGTTGATGGTAACTGTAGTTTTTTTGGAGAATGTCCAAGCCCCGTCACGACTGTGCCAGACTAATCAGCAAAGTTACTGCCATTTAAATCATGATGTTTCTGTTGTGCCACTAAATTTTGCAGCGGGACTTAAAAATGCGCTTGTCGTCGAAATTTCTCTACACCTGCAAATTCACATGCTGAGCACGACGCCGTAATTTAATCAAGCCAGAAGGCACTACCAGTTTAAAAGCAATACCAGCAAAAAAAGTGTTATTGCCAGACATTTTCACAGATTCACCGACTTTCTGTCCCAAATTTAGCAAATATTTCATTTAAAAAGGCCTGGTCAAAAGTGTTGCAAAATCAGCTTTGGTGCAAATGGGCAACAGTTAATCCCAGTTATCCAGGGAAAATTCATATTGATTTCCTGTATGGCTCCATAAACAGGCACATGATGGCATTAATAGAATTTAATCTGAATTGACAACTTCTTTTTTACCTGACTTCCCCAAAGTTCATTGAATTCTTGCTAACCTACATGCAAACTGCAAAGGCTGCATGGAGGAAATGAGCCACACTAGCTAAATCTGTATTTCATACTCATACATGAGGACGTGACTTTAATGCATTCAACAAAACATCACAGTATGTCTTGTTACTGCTAATATTGACACTGGGAAATTTGACATAAAGCGAAAAACAGCGAGTTCCACTTTGTGCCTCTCTTTTCTCTGCAGTGGAGTTGGACTGAGCCACTAGTAGCTGTCAGATAGAACAGGGAGTCCCATTTGGAGATTGTGACACTGTAAATGTGACATTCCTTCATGCAACATTAACCTCAGAGTGAATTGCATGCACAATTGGTTATTAAACACTTCTGAAACACTCTGTTGGAGGCAATAGCTGTCCATTAACTAGTCAAGGCAATACATAATATGATGGGAAAAGGGTAGTTGGAAGGTCATCAAACATCTAGATAGATGTGTTGATGTAAAGTCAGCTGCTCTGGATTCTTGTCACAATGTAAAGAAAGTGAAGTTTACTTACCACACGGTCTAATATAACTGTTCTATGTGTATATTTAAGTCTTGATGAGTAGGATTTGTGTTAGGAAGTGATGTTTGTAGTATTTCATGCTTTTGCCAGTCACTGAGACCTGCTTCACAGATACGAACTACATGTACTTTGTTAGTGTATGACTCATCACATTCAGCTGATACAATCACAAATCTAGCTCTTGTGAAGTTTTAGCAAAATGTTAAAACAAAGGTCCTCGTGTTACCTCTTGGGCAGCAATTAAACGGTGTTAGTGGAACAAACATGATCTATTTTAGGATTCTCCCTCTAAAGTCATCTTTATTTGTGCCAGCACGTGTAATGAGTATCGGTCGCACCATCTATCTGTGCTTTATTTACAACAATAGATATTGACAGGGGTATCAATCAGTGACATGCAGATGTGCATTTGGTGGGCTAGATAAATGTGATATAGATCAGTCTGGTATGGTGGGTCTCTGTCAATGATTCACTCAATTAGCATACTGCATAGCAGGTAGATTGCAAGGGGAGGAATCGATACCTCCATTAATCTGCTAAAGAAAAGGTGTCTTCACCTAATAAAACATACAGCCATAAATACATGTTGCATACCATTTGCTACAGGTATTTTCTAAATACAGTCTCTGTTGCTTGTTTTTTGCTAAATTTTCCTTTTGTGTTGTTTTGTTTCCAGGATTCAAGGGGAAAGATTGCTCCGTGGATGTTGACCTTTGTTCACTCGGAATGTGCAGTGAGCATACCCTAATTTGTGCTGAGACCAAGGATGGTCAGAATGTCTCTTGCACATGTGAAAGAGGTGAGCAAGACCTTTTAGCGGGTGGAAAATTAACACATGGCGAGTGTGAGAATGAGTGTGTTTCACATGCTCACTGGCTTGCACAAAGCCAGGTTGTCTGTGTTGAATGGATCTGGCAATGTACAGTAAATACTGTAGCTGCAGGCTGTCTGTAAATTCACTTTTCCTTTTTTTTTTTTTTTTTTACAACAAAAAAACAGACTGCACGAGTTCTTCTGAAATTCTACCTGCTATGTCTGCTTAAACTCAGTATATTCAAAAAACAGCCCAATAATTATGCAGAATGTTTTAACAGTTCCTAACTGTTTAATAATCTTCTGCTGATTTGCATAGATTAATTCAATAACTCCTGCAAAAACATAATGGTGTTGGCGTGTCACTCAAATCCTTTTGACTCCCTTCCATGAGGATGACAGTGTTATCGCAGCAGTGGCTGCCAGAAGTGACAGAGATAACACAGGAGTAAGTGGAAGAGGCTTGACCTGTTAGATACTCTGAGCCTTGCCAGGGGTATCCAGGCTTTAGAGTCTTGCAAATCAAAGCTGTGTGTGCCGTCAGTGATAGAGTGTCACTATAGTAGTGTGTGTGCATGCACAGGAAACCATAAAGCTTATTCCTGGATGCAGTTGAGGGGACTTGAAATAAAAACATTTTCGCTCACCACACCGATCATAATTCAGTCCGCAGCAGCTCCAGCATCTCTTTTCAAATGAATGGCTATTACACCGAAGTTCATGTAACCCAATCAATAACCGTAACTTCATTACTCCTGTTGCATTTATGCTCGGCAGATGTCAGAGTGAAGGATTGTGAGTGATTTCTTATGTAAATGAAAGCAACCTGCCGCGAGCTACTCTACCCAGATCACTTCTCAAGGGCAAACTGTGAGATGCTGTCCTGTCTAGATGTTTCAGGTCGGCAGTCTTGGCATCCACATTATCTAATGCTTGCCAACCTAAGGTGTTGCAAAACATGTTACTCACACCCTCCCTCACTATACTGTTGTAGCCCACGCTGTCAACTTTTTGACCTAGTATTCAGTACAGACACTAAATCACATCATGGAACCAAGAATGCTCGGAAAAAACTAAAAATAGTGGGTTTTGCATGGTTTTGCATGATTCATATGTATCAGTTGTTACTGTATTTAAAAAGAAAAAAACAAGATACACGGTCCTGGGTTGCTGAGGATGTTCTTTCTTGATTTTCGAGTGATTAAACTCTCGAAGAGCAGATTTTAAAGGACAATAAACATGTTTTTTTTTCAAAACCCTGAGGCAATTTCTGACAGCACTATTGTTTTGTTTCACATTAGCATTATTTCAAAGGAACAACTCTGCGGTTTAAGACTTATTTTTTGCCATAAAATTATTGGCGCTCCATTATTTGTCTCATCAAAAGCTTTTTTTGGCATGAGACGGTTTTTGTCAAGCGGCAGGTTTTTGCAGTGCAGCAGTTGTGTTTTGTTTGGCTTCTTTTTTTGTTTTTTTTTTTGTGTTTTCACCACAGTTTTATTTTGCAGGAAAACTGCTTATTCTATTATTATGTCCTTTTTATATTCAGTATTTTTACCACACCCCTAATTGTGAAGCACGTCGCCAGACCCCCGTGCTTTCTTTAGTCCTCGGCTGATTGTGTGAATCATTCACAACGTACACACAAAACAATTGCTCTGTGGTAGATAAGTGTGAAGTTAACCCACATACAGCCTGTGTAGCACCAGCAGTAATGTGCCTTAAACACTGGCATGTTTTTTCTCTTTTAATGGCCTGACTGAGTGTGTGTGTGTGCGTGCGTGTGCGTGTGTGTGTGTGTGTGAGCTGAGGGGGAGTGTTTTACACGTGTGCACTGATGCATGTTATTTGTTTCATGTGGTTCTCTTTGTGTATAGATTGACTTTGATCTTAAAAATCACTGGATTTGCCTTGTTTAATGTAATAAATCAGAAGGGCAATGACTGGCTCTTATTAAACATGATTAAATGATCCAGTGAGCTGAGTCTGCATGTGCCCAGCAAGCGCTTTGAATCAATACGAGCTTTGAAAACCGGCTTTTGTTTGTGAAAACAAAGTCATGCTGATCCTAATTGGCTGCAGAATGAAACCAGGCGAAAAGGATTCCAATAACACTGTTTTTTTTCCTTTAAAAAAATGCTGCAGGGTTTGGAGGGTCATTTTGTGAAGTAAATCTCAACAAGTGCGAGTCACAGCCATGTCAGAACGGTGGTATTTGTGTGGACGGCACTGACCTGTATCAATGCTTGTGCTTACAGGGTAAGTTGCAATGCAATTATATCCCCCAGTAGTTGAGATGATACGATTATGTGACTAATTCAGACCTTTTTTGGTTTTTAAGTGTGCAGCCAACCAATTGAACCGATATAACCTGAAGTTATAACCCTGGCCTAAATGAAAACACTATCCAGAAACACTTAAACACTCATTCTGTTTTCATTCCACCGTCTGGAGGTCTTTTTCTCATTTCTGTGAATAAATGCAGATGAGAAGACATAAAATCGCCCAGTAAGGCCTTCTGTTTGTCGTTTTCGTTCGACACCTTGCAAGGATAAACCTTTTTAAAAAATGAATTAAGCTACAACTTTTACTTTTCCCTTGCAGAAATAAACCCCAATCAGTCGCACTGATTCCACCTGCAGTAACTAAGCGAGAAAATCCAAGATAAACAGCATGAACTCTGCACACTCATCAGCATCTTAGTATCTGGTTAATTTTCAGATTCTGAGTACTCACATCAGTGTCTGTTTATATACAGAAACTGATTCACCCTCGTTTTACAATCTCCAATAGATCCGTCATGTTTTCTCTTTGGACTCAAAAAGGAAAATATGTTGCCTCTCGGAAATTTATAACGACTGATCATGTTTTTATTCATTTCAACAATTACAACATAAATGCAGTCCACCTTAAGGCAATCTCTCCAAGCCTCTCCAAGTACTTACAATGCATGCAGTGAACTGAAATACTCCCCAGACTCCACTTCACTGCTAAAAGTATTCCATAATAATAAAAAGAATAATAATAATAAGAAGAAAAAAGTACATTTAGTTTTAATAATGTTATTGCTCTCGGATGACTGTAATTTTTGCACAGTGTATTCAGTATCGATAATGTCTGATGTCTAGACTCTGTTTGGGTTGATTCTGTCCATCTTCTTGCAGTACATCTTCATAGATCGTACAAGGACTTGATTTTAGACATCTGGGGAAGATTCATGGAACATCATGTATTTGATACAATCTTGACTTCTGTACAGTCGTGTGACACGCAGTGTTTAGAATTAACTGAATTATGTCCTAATCAGACACAGCAGGTAATCTAGCTGATTAGCACAACTTGAGCCAAAGAGCAAGTAATAATTAATTAACTTGCTTGCTTGGAAATCTAAACTGTAAGCACTCAACTAAAACAGTTTTTTTTATCATATGATGTTGATTGCTCTTTTTGCTCATGATGTTTTCATTGAAACATTTTCTCACATGTCCTGACTTGGGGCTTCAGGACTCGAATGTTTGACAAACATTTCCTTAGAACTGTCAGATCACATAAAACCGTTCCATCAGAAATTGTCACTTGTATCATTAGTGCAAGAAGGAATAAATGGCAGCTATTTTTTCAATAATTTCGTGGTCCAGTTGACATCTTACCTGTGAGACATACTTCTGATTAAAGCTTGATTGCGGGTGAAGCCTGTTATGCATTTTTAATGAAGTCAGGATAATTGTCAAATTTTATGACTTGGAGAGAGGTGGAAATTGGTTCCATGGTCAGTTTGAGAAATGATGAGAATTTGACCTGCACCGATGGTGCTGATAGCCAAGCATTAGTCATGGGCCTCCTGTAGCTGCAGTATGTGACAGTGCTAATGATAGTCATTTTGTAGCGTGACCATGCAGTGGAATATATTGATGGGGGACTAAAATGTCAGAAATTGGCAGCACTCACTTTTACTTGATGACTTTAACCTTTTATTTCTAAAATATCAAAATGTGCTGATAAAACTTAGAATTATTAACCATGGGGGAAAAAAAAATTAATCAGGTAGGTGCACAAGATGAAAAACGCAACTTGTTTTCTGAAATGCAGACTGTGGTGCTGTCTGCTCTCCACCGTGTGTAGCTGTAGTTGTGATGAGCTCGCTTGTAAAAATTTCACAATAGCAATAAATTGCTTTAGGGTGTAATTTGATACTAATTTGTATCTTTTCACGTCTGGTGTTTACTGACATTCATGCCCCATCTCTGATGAGATGCTTTCCTTTTTTCCAGGGTTTGGTGGGTTGAACTGTGAAATCGACTATGATGAATGCGTCTATGGATACTGTGTCAATAATTCCACGTGTATTGACCTGGTTGCAGACTATGAGTGCATCTGTCCTTCGGGCTTTGCTGGTGAGTTATTTTTGTTATTATTTTCATAGCAGACCTTAATGAATATAGCGTAGATAGACGAGCCTTAAGCAATGATAACCATCAAAATGTCTTCATGTGTAATGTAGGAGCTCATTCACCAGTTTTAGAATGACAGCAGCTCACTGAGGGTAGATCTATCAGTGTTTCTGCTTGTGTAGATGCTGAATAAAGATAATAAAGTATTCATCCAAAGATAAAATATAGGTTAAAAATATAAAAAGGTACTTAATATCTATATATCAAAGAAACATTTATATTAAAGTTAGTCTTATTTTTTAGTAATATTCCGTATGTCCATTTTGCCCCCAGTTTTATATGTTTTATGTTCTGAATAGAACTTTCATTGTTACCAGCATGTACAGTGGCAAGAAAAAAGTATGTGAACCTTTTGAAATTTCATGGTTTTCTGCATTAATTTATCATAAGATGTGATCTGATCTTCATCAAAGTCAAGGGTATTGACAAATATAATGATCCTAAAGTAATAACACAAAATTCTAATCTTACATGTCTTTTTTGAGAACAACCACAAAAACCTCATAGTGCTAGTGGAAAAATTATGTGAACTCTTGCTGCATTAGGGTCTGGTCAGCTTGCAATCACTGAGGGACGAGGAATTCCCAAGTGTATGAAAAAATTCTTCAAGATAATGTGAGAATGTCTGTATGTCAGCTGAAACTCTGTAGAAGTTGGCTGATGCAACAGGACAATGACCCAAAACACCAGAGCAAGTCCACAAATGAATGGCTTCAGAAAAATAAGATCTGTCTTTTGGAGTGGCCAAGTCAGAGCCCAGACCTCACCTCAACCCAACAGAGATGCTATGGAATGACTTGAAGAGAGCCATACACATGAGACGCCCAAAAGATTCTGACAGGAAGAATGGGCTAAAATTCCTCCTGAATGATGTGCAGGTCTGACCCACAGCTACAGGAAGTCCCTGGTTGAAGTTATTGTTGCCAAAGGGGGTTCAGTTATTAATTCCAAGGCTTCACTGACTTTTTCCAGTACCATTTTAAATGTTGAATGAATGTGTTCAATAAAGATGTGAAAGATCAGAATTTTTTTAAATTATTATTTTAGGCACATTGTATTTGTCAGTACTTCTGACTTAGATGAAGATCAGATTGCATTTTACAAGAAATTAATGCAGAAAACCATGAAACTCCAAAAGTTTCACATACTTTTTCTTGCCATTGTATATATGTTAGTTAAACTGTGATAGCAAAGAAAATCCAAACCTTTGACACTAAGTAGCCTGTAGCTGTGAGAAGAAACTGTGATTGACACTGAAAGACAAGACAGTTTCACAGCAGTATCGCACCTCCTTGCTCCATTACTTAACACATGCACACTTCATCTCACAGTAGTTCATGTCAAGTTGATGGTTGTTCCTCTCTGCGGTCAAACTCATTTGTGTGACACGCCATTGAGACACACAATTATGTCAGAGGTGCAGTCTTTTCATCTTCACCAACATAAATTAACAACCCCATCCTTTACCTCTCAGGTAAGAATTGTTCCGTGTCTGTCGCTGCATGTGCGTCAGATGTGGAGTTCTGCAAAAATGGAGGAACCTGCCAGCGCAACTTAAGTGGGGAAATACACTGTATTTGCCCTCCAGGTATTAAAAAAACATTTTTTGTACAGTGGATTGTTATGAATTTGTTAACCTTAATATTTCTGTTGATATATGGATCAAGCTTAGCTTTTGCTCTTTATTCAATGCTACAGTAATTCATCTAGAAAGGCAGGCTATTACCGTGTTCAGCAAAAAAATAATTCTAAGCCAGATAATCATTATTATCATAGAGTGCCATGTGCTCTTCTTGCTTAATTGTACATCAATCTCTTTTATAAATTCAGCCGTGTTCATGTGAAAACATATTAGTGCTGTTGATTACTGTGGAATCAGCAACACAGCTTTTACCTCTAAGTGAATGCCATTAGAAAGCACATGTGCAAATCCATAAATTACTTACAATGCCACACTCTGCAGTGTTTTATTTTATTTTATTTGGACTGTAGGTTGTGCACTGTTGCTGAAATCCTTCTTTGGTGTTAGTGTTTTATGCTCAGGCTGGGTGAATTATGTAAATCAGCAGGGACGAAAAACTCTGGCAATGAGAGCACTATGTGAAATCACAATCTATGATTTCTGCCAGATGTGAGAAGGCATATAGATACTGTACACAGCACAGCACATCAGTCACTTCTTTGATCCCACCTCTTACAGGATACCATGGCAGAGACTGTGCCTCGACTGTGAGCCAATGTGTGTCAAATCCTTGCGACCCTGAGGGGTCTCTCCTCTGTGTGGAGCTGGAAAATGCTTATAAATGTGTGTGTCAACATGGCTACACTGGGCTGCACTGCGAAACACCTATAAACCGCTGCATCGAAGGCCTGTGTCAACACGACTCTCTGTGTGTGGATCTACTGGGAGGCTTCGAGTGTGATTGTTTAGCAGGTAGGTTCACCACCCAGCTTGTTTCAGATGGAGGCGTTTCTATGAATGAGTCATCAGCAGACATACTTCCGGTTAGCTGCTTTCATTTTCTCAGTTTTCTTCTCTGTGGGAGCCTCATCAGTCATTCTGAAATGACTGTCATTAGGTAATACTTCCAACATTAGAAATACATTGTAACCTTTTTAAAAAAAATCCATATCATTGTTCAATGTGTAATGTTTCACATATAGGTTCAGGTATTTGCAGTAACTACCTCTAGTACACATGAATAAGTTGGATAAATGACATTTTTTATCAGTAGCTGCCTAATTGCACTGATAAGTGGTGTGTCTCTTGAAATATAGTGTAATAGGATTATCACATTATCAAGATATCTTCCTAATTTTGGATTATGATTTTAAGAAATGTGTCATAATAAATTTCCACAGTAGAGAAGGAGGCTAGAGCACACAGGAGCACATTCATGGCATTTTATTGTACAAATATATGGACGTGTCTTCATCAGGGAGAAGCCTTGAGGCAAACAGTATATTTAACCTAATCCAGATGCACAATTGTCAGTGAATAATTGCTTGAATAGAGTTTCGAATCTATTGCAAGATGAATTCAAGGGTAGAAGTTGTCATTGTCCGTGTCCGATCGCCATACTCCCAGCACCAGAAACACAGAAAAACGAGCCTCTCCTGAGCAATAGATGTACAAAAAGCATCAGAACAAACATTTGTCAAAGGAGACATCCTAAAGGAAACATGACAAGTCAAATTATTTATTATGTTAGAGGGCTAACATGATGCCAGTGACAAAACAGACCTTTCTTAAAGTTACAAGGTGCAAAAGTACAGCTATAAATACCTGTCAGATTTAACAATTTGGAGGAAACATAACAAATTCAGTCCACTCTGACTCTGATTAAGACACAGTGGAGCTGAAGTGAATGGTCTGCACAATAAAAGACTATAAATTAAGCAGTGTGCTCCAGCTGCTTATTGTACTTTGACCTTGGGCTGTTTCAGCAGTGTTGTCCAAGAAGATGCTCAAGAACCTCATTTCTATTACATTTTCATTAGATAAATTTCATATAATTGCCATACAGCAAATTCAATAATTGCCTGCTCTACCAAGTTCCTTGTTATCATACAAGAAGTGAACAGCGTGTGCTGCATTGAGTGTTAAGTGGTTATCATGGCCGCTATCAAATGTACTATTCTTATTAGAAGGTCAGACTAACAGATCAGGTGAAATGCACAGAGGAGCAGTTACAATAAGCCTCCAACCGCACATTAGTCTGTACACGACAAGCTTCTATCATTTTTCATAAATGTTGATGGTCTACTTCAATGCCCACTTTTGAGTTTTTATTTTCCCACCCCTTTGTGGGTATATTGCTATGTTACCCCCTGTATTACTGCTACCAGCTGTTTAGCAGGTACATAGTAAGAAAATGTCACCACATGCTTCTTCATCTACACATGCATCCCTGAACACCAACATACAGGCACACATTCACGAAAACTTTGCACCATAGGGCTTCTCGTGATCCAAAAACTCCTTTACTTACTTCAGTCATTACTTTAATTATTTAAGCGCATCTGAATACTTGAGTGTTTACCTGATGGCTCTTCTATGTTTCTGTAAGCCTTAAGGCAGCATTTAAATAGTTGTTTTTCATTAATAATACAACAAGTGTGCATTTTGTTATTTACTTACTGCAGTTATTAAATACTAACCATATGATCATTGCTAGAGATTTTGACTAAGGAGTCTCATAAAACATCCCAAAGGGACAACTTTAGAGGAATGCTATTTGAAATGGAGAAATCCTATAGTACATCTTGTCCTCTCTCTGCAGGTTTAACAGGCCAGTTCTGCGAGATAAACATTGATGACTGTGAAGGAGAGCCGTGCGGAGTCCTGAGTATTTGTAAAGACACTCTGAATGGCTACAATTGCTTCTGTGCACCTGGATTCATTGGTAAGTGAAAGCCATCTCGGAAGTTATTCTTTCTGAGTTAAAGTGGCGTTTTATTCACAGAGGCAATTTGTCAACATGTTGTGCTCCTTTCATACTTTTCGTAGGAAATAACTGTGAGATTGAAGTGAATGAATGCCTCAGCCAGCCCTGTCGAAACGGAGGCTCCTGCATAGATGAGCTCGACTCATTCAGCTGCCAGTGTCCTCCTGGGATCACAGGTATTTTGTGTTCTTCTTACCGCGGCTGCTCAAACTTCAATGTGGTGATTGTAAATGATACTTTCAAAGTGTGTGAGTGAATCAAGCTTGTATTAATTTAAAAAAGCGGTATATATAATATTACTAAACTAACTTCAGATCAAACACACAAAACCAGTCGTTCTTCTTTTACAAGTTACGCATTTGGTTATTATACAGTAGTAATACTTAAAACATCCTTAAGTTATGTAATTATTTGACCTCAATGCAGCAATAAAGGCCTTTTTTCAAAGTACCAGCATAATTCGAACAACACTTCAATGCAATGAATAAATATCAATATATATCCGTCTGTCTGTCCGTCTGTCTGTCTGTCTGTCTGTCGATCTTCCGCCAAGCTGCGTTCAGCATGTGCTCGCTTGCGATGCCTGTTTACAGCCTACTTGGCTCAGTGTTGATCACTTTCTATTTCTATGCCAATCAATCGCACACTGAGTCACACACAATATCAAATGCAGTATAAACATTATTGCATGGTGTGATATAGAACGTTTAGCTTCAACCCCCTTCTTGTATATTTTTAAATCCTTTAAAGGTACCTGCTCGAGTAATCATTAAACAGTTTTTTTTTTTTTTTTTTTTAACATGGTTGGCTGTGATCAGATTTCTAGAAAATCAAAGTGGCAAGAGCTCTTTGCCCCCAGCTGAACTGTGGAAAATGATATTAAAGTGCATAAACCTTTACAGGCTTGAGGCTGGATCTGACAAGTTTCACTCACTGTACTTAATGTTTTATAGCTGCAGCTCTTGTGCCATGTTTCTTTAAAACTACAAGTAATGCCGAGCTGTAGTAATGGAAAGGTTTCGGATTTATGACAACAAACATTTTTTGATTACATTCCATTCAACCTTGATGCGTCACAATAGTGGAAATCGTCTTACTGAGGAACAGCGACAGAGGAGCCACAGAAATCCACCGGGACAGTATTTTTTTATGTGACAAGGAAAATGGCTATTTCTGCTCGCGTGTGTGGCGGTTGATGTGCTTGATCTTGCAGGATGTTGAGGATTAAACGCAGACGTAGTGCGTTCTCTGTAAATAGTTTAAATTGTTAAGAAAAACTCAAAATAGATTAAAAATGTGGAACGGTGTGATTGTATGTGTTTCAATTGAGTATTATTCACAACCCACATTTCTTCTGCGAAATTTATGAATCATATTGAATTTTCTAACAGCCTAAAGGTGAGTCTATTAATACAGAAGTGTTCAGTAAAATGAGCAAAACTGTAGATATTGGTTGACTGTAGGTATCCTCACTAGATGTAGGTATTAAAATCTAATTTTCATCCTCAGGGTAGGGCCAGAGCAGTGTTTATCCCTGTGAAAGCTTCAGTATTTCCATTAAATTTTATAGTAATTAAGTTATGCCTCTGTGCAAAGCAAAGTTTTGCCTCAGTGGAGGCACTAAAGTTACTTACAAATTCACAAGGTCTACCCACATTTATCTACATACATTTAATCTTAGTATCTTGTGGGCAACATTTACTTATTTGCCTGAGGTTGAATCCAGCAGAAAATTCCTGAATTGTACAAAATACACTATTGAAAAGATTCATTCCCTGGGGATCATGAATTCTCTAGTTAATATCATAGCAATCTAAGGAATAGGAAGGAAAATATGTCCAAGAAAAAGATAATGGAGTGACCAAAATAATCACAGATCACCTTCGTCCAAACATATATGTCCTTCTCAGATATAAAAGTAATGAATTAAGTAGTCTGTGACCTATTTTTCTATTGCTCTCTAAATAGCATTCTTTGTTCTTGTTGCCATTGAAAGAAAAGTTAGTTCAATATCATTTATTTCGTTCATTTAAAACCTCAAACTTAAACCCAAATAATTTTCAGTGGTGCTGAGGCACATTCAATAAATGCAGACACACTTAAAATTAAATAGAATTAAATGAAGAATACTTTAGAAACAAAAACTTGTAGAAACAATGCTGAAAAGTGTAGGAATTAACAACACAGAAAAAAGGGGAATTGTTGAACCAACTTATATAAATTGCCTCAGTTGCTGACACACTAAATTAAATTAAGTTTATCCAAACTAAGCTAACAAGTAATGTCAATGCCACCGGTTTAAGTTAAATGTACTTACATTATTTGATTCATCCCAAATAAACAATTTGCATTGCAGCAAGCTCATTTTAAGGAAAGTATATTTGAAGTTTCCATTTTTGTCATTAGACTAACCATTCTTTCCTTTTCTTCACTCTGAAATCTGAGTCAAAGAAAACAGTAATTGAATTGCAGCAGAAAAATTTGAGGAAACGTGGACATCATAATGTGAAATGCACAATGCTAAAGCAGTAGGGGACCTAATTTCTGCACATTTGGGAAATTGGAATGCCAGTTTGAAGGTACGAAGTGTAATTTCAAGTCAGTAGAATCCATTAAAGAAAACTGCCTTCAGGAAAGCAGAAAGATAAATGATACTAATTTGAAACAGTACTTTATTTTAACTACAGCTCAAATACATGCTTTGCAGTGAACATGAACAATGAAAACAACTGTTTTATTTCAAAGCAATCGCAACTACAGTCAATAAAATCAGCAGTTAACAATGGGATTGTCTTGGTGGTGTTATTGAGGTCAGCTTAAAGTTTTGTTCAAGCATGTGAGGCACAATAAACAACAAAAAGCAGGTCTTTCGAACTCTATATGAATTGGTGAGCCGTGTTTGTGAGCGAGTAGTGGGATGTCTGCTAAGAATCCAGGAGAGCAGGGCTGAAGGATGGGTGGGGAGCTTTTGTAAAATGTTTTTATGAATAAATAAAAACAAACGCTGATCCCACCTTGTTGACAGGGCAGGCGCTTTTGTGATCTAGTAGGTGTGTTCCATATTCCATATCTCCAGTGATGAACCATGAGGCAGAGCGATACCCGGCATCTAAAGGTCTGAGAGTGTAATAATGTGATGCAGAGGATCTCCTCACCTTATGTTGGAGTTTTTGGAGATATGTCTAAGAGTATATATGCATAATTAATTAATTACTGTGTCGCTGTTCACAAGCTGCTCTGTTTAATTAGTGGACTTGTGAAAATGAAGATAGGTCCGATTATTTTTGGCCCTCATTGACCATCAGTGTGAACAACATCAGTGTGTCAACACTCACCTCCCACAAACCTTCAGGCCGCAGCCACACGAGTCGATGAGGTTATAGAACAAGCTCCATCCTTTTCTGGTGTTAGAAGAGCAGCACAAACAGTACACTGTAATTACACCGAATGTTGTTGTAATTCAAAGACCCGTTATCACTTTGGCATTTCACACCATGTAGCAGCCTCCTCTAAAGCTTACAGAGACTGTAAATGTGTGAAACGGTGATAGTGCAAAAACAAAAAAACACTGTGCGGCTTTGTTTGTGTGCGTCTGATCTGCTTTGTGTTTTCGGAGAAAGGAGAGAAAACCGGGAGAATAATCTAGATTCTGTATTACATGAACTATTCTTAATGTCATGTACAATTTAAGGGAATATAAATTAGCAATACGGTTCTTGGACGGAGAGATGTCTAAAGAGTATTGCTGTGTGTTTTTTTTAGAGGAGCAGTAAGTTGTTTATCTGTTAAAATCTGCATTCAAAGCCCATATCTGCTGAATTTTTAAACAATATAGCAGTATCAAATGAATTTTGCTTGCATAATGGTGAAAAAAACATGTTTTTTACATTTGTGGTGCAAAATGTGCATGGAGCTGTCATAATAGACTGCAACCAAGGATTTCAACCAGTCATCAGATTTCCCTGTGTAGAGGCTTTAATCCCAATACAACATATTTTACCAAGTTGACAGAAAATGGAAAACTCTGCATAAGTCGTACTTTGTTGACAAATCACATGTACCTTATCTGTAGCATGGCACTTTTTTGACATTTTAAACCGCTGCTTCTTTTAAATCCCATGTTATTACAGGCGACTACTGTGAAGTCAACATAGACGAGTGCATATCGTCTCCCTGCCTGCACAATGCCACGTGTGTGGATCTTGTTAGTGGCTATGGATGCATCTGTATGCCTGGTTTTACAGGTAAGTGAATGAACTTAATGTGAATGCTTGAAATTCAGGTCTTTGTTTTCACCGAAATGAAATATATGGTTTGGATGTAGCTTTAACGCTATATAAACCCTTGTTGTTGACATCCTAGATGAATGTATGGAATTATCCATTACTTATTTTGTCTGAGAGATTTAACAAATATTATACTTTACAGTGTAAGACTAGTGTAGTAACTACATAATTACACTATTACATAACAAATGTTGTATTTACATACTGCACAATCGGTTTAAACATATAACCATGTTTTTAACTAGATCAAAGGTATAAACCCATGCTTCTCGCTCTATGAGGCTTTATTCAGTAGTGTTTCAAGCCAAATGCTAACATGTTCATGTTTAGTAGATACACCGATCAGCCACAACATTAAGATCACTGACAGGTGAAGTGAATAACATTGATCATATTGGTATTATGTGGTGTTCTGCTGGAAAACCTTGGATTTTGCCATCCCTCCCTCATGCAAATGACAATCCCAAATGCCACTGGCCTCCCCCTCCAAGGAAAATGCACCCCACCACATGGAAAAAAAAACATCAAACAATCAGGAACATCTTGAGGACCATGACAATGGCTCAAGATATGGATTTAACCTCCAAACTTTCTGGAGCCCATTCTCATCAAGCATCAACAGGATGCAGTGGAACAAATTTGGTTGACAGAGGCCCCACTGCACAAGCCAGAGTACCCAAAGGATCCAGAGCCAACATCCTGGTTCCAGACCCCATAGGACACCCTAAGAGATCCTCTTGTCCATGTCCAATGGTTCAGAGCATTTTTGACAACATGAGGGGGACCAACACAATATTAGGCAGGTGGTCATAATGTTATGCCTGATCGGTGTATAACCATATTTTTAACCAGACCAAAGGTATAAAGCCATGCTTCTCACTCTGTGAGGTTTTATTCAGTAGTGCTTCAAGCTAAATGCTAACATGTTGATGCTTAGTAGATATGTTTGGCATTCTCACCATTTTAGTTTATCAGACCAGCATATTACCATTTACAAATTAGCAGCAGTAGTGTTCAATAAGAGATGCACTGCAGCCTCTCTGCTACCTACATACACAGACTTACATTTAGAAAACGATTCCTTTGCTCGTGTTCTTTGTATGTCCCCAATTAAAACAGCACATCCAGACAACAACATCTTTATTCATGAATTATGTATTGCTGTTGCAACAAAGTGAAGTCAGGAGCAATCACCTAAGTAGCACACGTTTTGAAGGATTACTTTTTTTCAGCCTGCATGTGGTGCTGTGATGCCCACCGTTTACAGCACAAAGACGACTCTAGATTAAACCAAAGATCAGGCATTTCCACTCTTGAAAGGCAAACACAGTAATGGCTTTTTGAACAGGTCCCTAACAATGGCTAATAATTCCCACAGAGCAGGATTCACAGTGCATCACCAACAATAGGGGAGGGTGCAGTGCTGAATCTCCTGATCACAAAGGAGCTGGTTTCTTTATTTTTCAATGCTCAGGGATAATGAGTTTAAAGAAAAGTTATTTTTTTGAATGTTTAGAAATTTTATATAAACGGAATGGGGATGTTCTTTGCTGTTCCATGTATCTTGTTGCAGCACCACAGGGAGTCCTCTCAGATATTATAGCCGTATTCAGCACTTCAGTGTGCGATCATCAGCTTTTCCGTTCTGTCTGTGTGGTATTAAGGCCTGCATCTTCCAAAAAAAAAGTCAAAACACCAACCTGATTATTTCAGGTTCATGTTGTTTATCCAAGACATTCAACTTCTGTTCATGCTCAGATGAAAGATTAATCTAAAGCGATAGCAACAAGCTTGAACTACATCATAGACGATATTAGAGCAGCCCAACTTCTGCCCCGACTGAACTCACAGATCATCAAGCGATGCGCTTTGCGATTAAAATGTCGGTTTAATTGCCAAAGATTTATGTCAGTCGCCGTTCAATATAACATATTTATCAATTTGTTGTTCCTTTCTGTCAAAGGTACAAAATGTGAAGTTGACATTGATGAGTGTGCTTCATCTCCCTGCAAGAATGGAGCCACTTGCATTGACCAGCCCGGTAATTACTTCTGCCAGTGTGTGGCTCCGTTTAAAGGTAATGAGCACTGAGGGAACGGGGACAAAAAGCAAAGTTAATTAACTTCACATACTATTATTTTCACCTGTCTGAACTCACTTCACATGTCTCAACAAAATTAGTACATCTTCATTCGCTACCTGTAGTTAAATGGAGAAAGTTTGAGTAATTGGCGAGATGTAAACCGCGGCCGGTGCTTCTGCCGCACAAGAAGCAACTTCTGTCACTTTGTCTGACTAGGTGCCACTGTTTGGTTTTATCAGGGTGTATCAATGGAAAGACAATGACATCCCTGTAGAAGAAAGTGGAAAAGTTTGACACTTTTTTTCCTTAATTTCCACAATTTAAACCATAATTAATCAATGATCAATGCTTGTATCCAAAACATGAATAGAATTTTCACACTGACATTTAATATCAGCCATCACTTGTTCAGCAACATTAATATGTTCCAGCTTTACATTGTACTTGCCTCGAGACGCATAATAATTTCTTTTCCTGTATGCCTAATTTAATCACTTGAAAACTACATTTTACTGTATTGAATTATTTGAGTGTGTTTATATTATATGGGTATATGAAAAGTGAATTTGTAAGTTTGATTTTCCAGATTTAATATAATGAGAATTACTGTTGAAAACTGGAATTTAATCACTTGTTACTTTGTGTATCTATACGGTGAAAGTAAATTACAGTGCTACTGCTCTGCACATAACCAAATAATTAAAGATATGACAATAATAACAATAATAATAACAATCCTAGATAGAAAAATTATTCTTTTTCATGAAGTTTTCTAGATAGGATTTACAGCAACACAAGTGGTCATTTTTGGAGATCCACGGTTGACTGCGCGTGTTGGAGGAGAGACTCTCCCATGAAGCTTAAAGTACAGTTGGTAGATGGAATTCTAGTGGTGCGGATATCACAGGAACACAAACCGTAAATCAATAATAAATGTGAAAAGACAACATCCTTCATCCAGCCTCTTCTGGACGTGCTCATCCTAACAAACCAAGCAACCGGACAAGAAGGACCTTGGCCAAACCCAAAGGACCACTCTGACAGACCTAATGAGCTCATTGGCTGTGAGATCTTCCTGGAAGGACAACAGTCAGGGCAGCACTTCACAAATCCAAGCTTTACGGCAGAGTGGCCAGAAAGGAAATGACTCCTGAAAAAAACAAGGCACATGGAATTTTAGAGGAAAGTACTTCAAAGACACACTGACAGCGTAAGGAGAAGAAAAAAATTCCGAGCTCTGATGAGAATGAAAATGAAAATCTTCAGCTGTAATTCAAAAGATAATAGAAGAAATGAGAAATGAGGGACAGCTGATTACCCATCTAACACCATTCCTGCTTCTGTAAGGTGCTGCTGTGGCTGCTTCGTGATGCAGTAGCTTTGTGCTGCAAAAGGATATAGGGAGCTATGCATAAAACCAACTACTGAAGTAAACTCTGAGAGTATCTGCTGCAGAGTATCAGTAATGAGTGAAAAGCCTTTGTATTTTTTTAACTTCCTTGAGACCGTTAAAGCCACAGAGAAAAGTGTGAAAGCAAAGTGTTTCTGTGCATAAGAATAGCCACACACCCACGCAGTATAAAAGTCACTTATAGCTACCTCAGAATAACCACTCGGTTTGAGTCACAGTCTGCACAACTGAAGCTCTCATTCAGTGTTTGTTTGTTTTTTCTCCTGTAATCAATCAATCGCTTCATGCGGCTTTTGTTATCACCCACTTACACAATGACCAACTGGTACTTTGAAATCACTAAGTATTTGACAGTAATACTGCTGCCACTTTCTTTCTCAAGCAAAGCAATTATTGCTTTGTCATGGATAAAGAAAAATGCATAAATGAAAAACTATGCTGTTGTTTACAGTGCACTGTGTAAATGGCAGACTGTTATTTTACATCGGACGTATTTGCAAAGTCGATATTTCCACCAGATTTCCAGGCAATGAGGTGACCTTGTCAGATCTAAACTTTCTGAACTTGTCAGATTCTTTAATCATTCGTAGGTCAATCAGCTGAGACTTCTGCTGCCTCAGCCGAAAGCCAAAGTGTGGCTCACATATAGTTTGATCAAAGCATACACAATCCGTTTGGTTTCAGCAGTTTCTCTACAAATATACAGTTGATTTCAACAAGATTTTTACTCCTTGTGTTTTTCATGTGGCCATTTTGCAGAAATTATCAGAGGTAAGACACATAACTGTGGTGTTACATCCAGTTTTGCATGTTTTGCAACATTGTCTGGTTTCCTGATTAATGTTCTGCACTTTATTATTTGTGTGGGCATGATTTGTTTTTTTTTTCTTTCTTTCACTTTTCAGCAGATGGTTGCTTCATGCATGACCTGCCTGTAATGATGTTTGACATGTTAATTTGTCTGGATAGCTCAGGCACTTTTCTAAAACAAAGTGACAGTTAAGTGACACAAAAAAACTAGTGCAAACCATAATATTCAGTTGCACATTAGTAATGAAATGGAGTGCTTGGCAGCCACAGGTGTGCTTTTATCTTTAGTTTTAATCGGCATGGTGCATGATTGCATGTGCTGAGACTATTCATTCGGTAATTGTTTTTGAACGGGCACAAAAGTGTACTTTATTATTTATTGTATTTTAGGTACTGTAATTACATTTCAGCCACTGAAATGGAGTTTTGGTATATATGTGTTGATAATATGTGACTGTGGATATCTGTTAATCACTTTGTTCATTCATAGACTTAAAGAGGAAAGATTTGCAAGGAATGATTCATGAAGTTTACAGTGATTTTTAATTAAGGAACGAAATGCATCCAGCTGATCCACTTTTAACACATCTCATCTGTCTTTCTGTTAAATTGTTTGTCTCTGTTCATTGAGTAGGTTTGACACAGCATGCAATCTACCGCAAGGACACGTTCGAGGAAATATACAATATGGGTTTAATATTTAATATCCTCAGGCCTACAGCTCCATTGTACTTTTGCAGAGATTCTTGTTTGCCGGAAGGTCTTTCTACGTGTGATTCTTTGCCTCGCTCCAGGTCATAATTGTGAGTTCTTACCCTGCGAGGCCAGTAATCCCTGCGAGAATGGTGCAGTGTGTGTGGAAGAGTTGGATCAGGACCACTTTCCTTTGGGTTTCCGCTGTCACTG
Organism: Dascyllus trimaculatus; assembly: GCA_024666655.1. Taxonomy (NCBI): domain Eukaryota; kingdom Metazoa; phylum Chordata; class Actinopteri; family Pomacentridae; genus Dascyllus; species Dascyllus trimaculatus. The sequence continues at coordinate 20,582,514 of CM045464.1, read as the reverse complement.
TCGCCGGGGCTTCACAGGCCCCCGCTGTGAAATCAATGTGGATGAGTGCAGCTCCAGCCCCTGTTTTCACGGCTTCTGCTACGACGGTAAGAAACAGCCAATATCTTGCCAACATTCTTAATAACAGGCATCAAGATGGAAGAAAAACTTCCACACAGGCAAGCGAATATTTCTAATTTTGTCTCGCTGACTTACAGTCTGAGAGGCAGTTTTCAACAGGGTCACCATTGCAGTTAATATGGGGATTTATGAGAGTAGAGTCATCCATCTGATATGAGGATCTTGGACGCTGCTGGCTGGTGTACAGTTGATTAGCTCCTTAACGTGACTGTCAAAGGAAATCAATTAAGCATCAATGCTGTGTTATAATTAGAGTAATGGATGGTGAATGACAAAATTTGTGTGATTAATCTTTGCTTTCCCCCATAATTCCATCTCTAGCATAAATAGCTTTCAAAATAATAAAAATAAACAGTTAAGGTATCTTGCATGCGTTCTGGTTGATTTCTTTAAATGTGAATAATATGTTTTGCTATAGAATACATGTTGTTACTGTATACTACTTTTGCAGAAAGAGCAGTTTCTCCCAGCAGCAACATATTTGTATCCTCCACCCTTCATGGTATTTCTGACATCCTGTCAGTGTTGTTTCTACTAGGTTATGCTGTAGCAAACCGTCGATGGCAGTGGATCACAATCTGTCCCTCGCATTGCTACAGTAGACCTCGACCAGCTGTCTCGACTAATCTTGAGCATAGCCGGTTCACCTTAGGTTAGTGAGGCAGGCCTCCAGGACCTATTGGCCGGTGCTCAGCAGCAGCCGCGGAGCCACCAGGGACAGCACTGCATAGCCACAGTGGCTGAGATGAGTAATGCTGCTGCCACCCAGGACCTAAAGCATTTAATGAGAGTAATAGCATCTACACGCACCAAGACAGAGTGACAGCATAGATTACGTGGTAAATCTTTGGGATAATGAAGAATCCTGGGACCCTGACTGGGGAAGTAATAAATTCACTCCTATAAGAACTGCAATTACCTCTGTCACTGGCTGCCTGTACCAGTGTTGTGTTGGAGAAACAGAATGATGCATCCCTCTTTAACGTCATTAATAATTAAAGAGAGGAAGGAATGGATTATTAGACATGGGCAATTCGAATTTCTGATGGAAGAGATTGGCAGCGTCTAAATAAAGAATCCCACTGAAATGGGCTCTCTGCCGCTGTTGCACTTCTTTCTCTCCCCTCATTGAATGTGTTGCAAGTATGTTGAGAGAGTGGTAACAAATGACAAGGCTGGCAGGCTATCATTGAAAAAAGAAGGGGATAAGTCCAGACTGGAGACAAGGAAAGTAGTAGGAGAGAAGAGGACTGAATGGCCATTGCAGACAGGTTCATTTAAAGATGGTTAGCGTGTCAAACTCTGTCAGACTAATGCACAAGGAGGTGACCTGCCACGTAGATTTGGCGACAACAGGTTTTACTGATACTCCGTGAGGGCTGTATTTAATGGTCATATTCATTTAAAAATTGGAATCACTGGTGATTGTGCTTCATGTTCATAATCAGTCCTTACCTGTGTAGAGATGTAGGGCCCACTGAGAGATGAGTGAATTAATTCATGATGCAAGGTGCTGTAACCGTCCTACTGATTTTCTTTCAGTTGTAGATGGCTTTTACTGCCTTTGCAGTCCTGGTTATGCCGGGCTGAGATGTGAGCAAGACATTGATGACTGTGTGAACAGTTTATGCAGCACCAACTCAGTATGTAAGGACCTTCATCTGGTAAGTAGACACATTTTTTTTCTTTCACAGCATAAGTGAGTGATATTATGGTATTTAAAAAGCTTAAAAATGGCCCAATGTAGTGTAAATCACTACTGTTTGTAGCTCTTCATAAAATATTGATAGAACAGAATCACAGAAGTTACTGCATATTACCTACATTAACTGTTACACAGTTAATGTTTGAATGCATTTCTGTTGCAGTAATATAAACTAGTGGCCGATAACATGAATAGGGGTGTATTACTAAAAATAATAAATGACATACATGACTCAGAGGTCTACTGAGGATCAACACTGGTCAGGTTTGTACACTGGAGGCAAATGTGGAGAATCATTTTTGGTCTTAATGGAAAATTCAGAATTAGGAGATGGTTCAGGTAATGGGAGAAATAAGGCAGGAGCAGGAAATGTCTAATTTCTAATAGATGTGCCTCATGATTGTAGCTCCTAATAGACAAATTATGCCAATTACAGTATGCCATTTATGCATTGTGGGCTGAGTTTTTAATGTAACATAATGACCAAAAGGCTACCAAAGTATGCACTGAAACACAACATGGTTTGTAATGAACATATTAAATATAAAATGCATGTTCAGTCAAGTGGCCATTTTTTGCAATTAGACGTTCAAAACAACAACATGTTTCTCATACTTTCAATTAGCAGTTATGCATCTTCAGATTTAAAATCTGGATCATACAACATGTACTTGTTAGTAGTTGGTACATCTTTATTTATATTTTTATCCATTCCAACCCCTTTGCAGTACAATATATCCCCCACTGAAGATCTGCCCTTCCTTGCTATGCAAAGTGTGTCTAGACACTGATGGGAAATTACAAATGCATATGTCAAATGTCAAGTGTTTAAAATTTAAAAATAAAAATCCACTCAGACCATTTTAAGACCTTATTTTTGCAAGGCGCACCTCTACTTCTGTAGTTAGTCAAGGATTTTTTAAGCCGATAACATTGATCTGTTGCAGCTGCAGAAAGGCCTTGGGAGCTGCATGCTGCTCACAAACTGTGCAATGAGTACCAGGGGCCTCCTTCCAACAGCTGCTTATTTGCTAACAGATTGTAGTAGTGAAACAGATGTGTCATAGATAAAGTCTTTGGCTTTGTCTTTTTCTAGAAAAACATACATTGTACAGTCCACACCTAGTGTTGGGAGTCTTTAAAATGACAGCATTATACATGTAAGGCAGAAGAGGTCTCTCTTTTTTGTCTCTAACATGAAATGTCAAACACAGGGCAGCCCAATAGCTGAGTAGTTAGGGTGCATACCACATGAGCACAGACGCTGTCAGCAGTGAGTCCATAGTTCGATTTCCAGCTGGCCAGACCTTTGCTGCTCTCTTTCCTCACATGTTATGCCTCTATCCTCTATCTCTGTCTAATAAGCCTCGAATGCCACAAATTAGTGTCTATTAAGGTTCAATACCAAGCCCAAATCTCTCAAAAATGGCACTAGTATATTAAAAACTCAGATTGAAGAATAAGCGTAAAGATTTCAACCTGTGCCCTTGACCTTCCTCCATAGCAACTGCTCAATAGCATCCAAGCATGGGCATTGATTTCGACAAAAACTAACTACAGGCTTTCATTGATGACATTCCAGTGTTCATCTAGTTTTCAGTGTGTTTTTGTTTTGTTTATTTTGTTTTTTTTTTCTTTTTGGTAAGACAGCTATTGCAACAATTTTAGGATAACTGATGGACAAATGCTTATTTTTTCCTATTTATAAAGTTGTTTACAAGGAGCGCTATGAGAAGGTTTCACAGTTGTTGTGCCACAAAAGTGTGCTTAAAACATTTCAGTGTAATTGTCATTTTCCGGGATGAACTAAACTGTCTTCATTCAAAGACAAAAGGACACCACATAAGAGGAGAGTGGGATCTGATATGAGGCATGTAATGAAATTTCAACCAATATTATTTTTCCTCACTCTGTTCCACCAGTTATATTTTTTTTATATTTTCTCAAACTCATTATTCAAACAGGGCCACTTTTTGGATACCCCTTAACATAGTCTTGTTTACAGTGTAGCTATTCCTCTCTCTGAACACCGTGTCCCACAGAGCTTTAGCTTATTTTGGAGAATTGCAGTCCCTGAAGGTGACTTAGCAGCAAAAATGAGATTATGTTCTATTGCCAGGGGTAAGGAATTGGAGTCTCCTGGAGGTATCTAATTTATCATGAGATGACGGCATTTTCCCCCCACGACCATAGAGCCTGCAGTGTACAAATTATATCAGACAAAGTTTAACGGCTCCCCTCTAGTGTATGAAATAAAGATTAGCATGCATTCAACCAGAAGCACCCAGGACCTTTAGACAGAATGTTGGCAATGAGGACTCCCGAAAAAACCCTTGACCATATGACTACCTTCATAATGTATGCAAAGAGGAATTCAAATTAAGCTGGCACCTTGGAAAGCAACGGACAACAAACCATTCATCTCCCATGCTGTGATTTATTATTGTAATGCAGATTGCAATGATGAAATAAAGGACAAGTTGTCCACATACTGCTCTGAATGCAGGAAAGAAAAAAAATGAAAGAGATTAACAGTGTTAGCAGCTATGTATAAATCTGTTTCTTAATTTAAAGTAGTAAGAGCATTTTCACTTGCTGTGGAGAAAAATCCTGGCTAATCTCAATCTAGCATGTTTTACATGTTTGGGTGCCTATGGAAATTGCTCTCCACGCAGAATATGGAGTGGTAATATTATAAGCTTGATAAAGGCTTGTACCGTATACCTTGAATGGCATGAGAAAAACAGGCTTGCATGTTGTCCAGAGGGTGGGTGGTAGGAGGAATACATCTGCATAGCAGTAATATGAAAATGTAAGACAAGCATGACTCTTCACAGTTTAAACAGATTTCCACAGGAGAGATTTTTTTTTTTGTGAGTAGGAGGTTTTATTCTGCAATATTTTTTTAAGAAAATTGGGATGAATTTAATCAAGTATATTAAGCATTGCACTATTTGTTTTCAAAAATGTAACAACTATAAATAAGTAAACAAATAAGTGACAGAATGGTATCTGACTACTCCATAACTGCGTGCATATGCAGTGCTTTGAATGGTATCATAAGTATATAAAATACTATCTACAGCAAGACAAGCGCAGATGCAAAGTGTCACTGTATTTCAGTGTTAATCTAATATAGTTTTCCTTTTTTGTATTGCAGAGTTATGAGTGTGTGTGTCATTCCGGCTGGGAGGGGGAGCACTGCCAACGAGAAATTGATGAATGTTTATCACAGCCCTGCAAAAACAACGCCACCTGCACAGACCTTCTCAACAGCTACAAGTAGGTGTGCAAGCTGGCTCGAGGGCACTGTCCTCGCAAGGTGCATCGCTCACTTAATAAATGCAGGAAAAGAAGCTGTTCAGAGATAGCAATATGTCCTTCCACTGGCACCAGAGATAATGAATTGCAGATGGCAGGTAAAACAAATGAGTCAATCAATGGCTCACAGCATGAAAAGGTTTCAGGGGATCTGTGACTCATTGGAGGAAAAAGCTGGTGTATCTGCCTCGGCTAATGCCCCGCTCTCGCTGGGGAGACGTAAAACTGCTTCAGGTTGAAAAGTTGGGGGATGGAAAGGAATGCAAGGTGGAGTGGTTGGTAGTGCTCGGGTACTCACTGCCACCAAGTGGAATATTCACCTGCTTTAAGAGCAGATACTTCAGATTCACACACACTCTCTTGTTTCTCTTTCTCTCTGTGTCTCTGTCTGTGTCTTGCATGCATACATTTCCATTTAATCCCCACTCAGCACTCTAACCTCCTGTGTCCTACATTCAGCTGTCCAGAATTAAAAGCTGCTCAGACCAGTAGTGCAATTAACCTGTAAATTTCCCACAGTGTCTCACCGTGGCACTGTCTCTGGATGTGTTATGAGAGCGATGACAATACGTGCGCTGCAGCACTGTACGTTAAGAAAAAACATGTCCCGCAGGTCATTTGAATTTACAAAAACAAAGCCATGTGGTAGTTTATCTGCAGCTTCTCACAATGCTGCTGCTATATCCATTTTTAGCATGATAATCCCAGATGCTTAGCCCTCAGAAAAAACGACTAAGTAAGTGTTTATTTATGTAGGATTTATTTAGATTTATGCCAGAATGACCTCCATGGTGCCATGTCTTTTCTCTGGTGTGTCCAAGGTGTTTGTGCTCACCGGGCTGGACAGGTGTGGACTGTGCAGAGGATGTGAATGAATGTGATTCTGGGCCCTGTCTAAATGGAGCTCAGTGTCAGGAGTCAGACATACCGGGGGAGTTCTCCTGCACCTGTCCCCCCTTCTTCAGTGGCCCCTTGTGCAACCAGCCTTATGACCCCTGTGACCCCCTCCACAATCCCTGCCTACACAACTCCACCTGCCTGACACGCTCCAATGGAACAGCCTCCTGCAGATGCCCAGCTGGTGAGTGAACACACGGCCACAGCCTCATGATGCTTCTATTTTAGCCCATTTTTTCCCCGAGCACAGTTACACCATCTTGCTGAAGGGTTTACTGTGAAATTTAAGTAATTCTAAAAAAAATACACAAAAAGTATAATTTCAAAGGAAGATGTGGAAAAATATTCATGTCACAGTTAAGCATGCGTCGTTTCCATCTTCCCTCTGAAATGTATGAGTTTTTCCAAAAGTTACTGTATCAACAGAGACAAAGAATGATTTCTCATGCATAAATTACATGTTGAACTATACTCCAGACACTGAAAGAAAATGTGCTACGCAGTAACAGGAGGTTTTCCTACAGGGATAATTTGAAATGATAAAGTATATATTTACCTAACCAAGAGAAGAGTGAGAAACATTTTTTGCTGCTGTCTGGGGAAGAATTGGTCAGCAGTTGACCATGGGTCAAAGATATGAAATGTGGCTGCCAGAAAGTGGGATTTGTATTGATTGTAATGCATTTCAGGGAATTTTTTCCATGTCTCATTTAAATTTTTGCAGTGAGAATTATCACTAAGCTCAGACAGCAATGATTTTTGGCCTTATTCCTTTTGGGAAAAACTAGCGTACTCTGCTCTGCCTTATCTTGGTTTGATTTCTCCTCATGACTTTAAAAAAGCAAGACTGTTGTAGTGTTATCTGGGTTGTTCTCATTACGCTCCATGGTGCATCAGCAGATACTATATACTGGGCTGTATGTGTTTACATTATGCACTATCCCTAATATAGTTCTTATTGATGGAAACAGTACAAGTACCCCAATTAATATGACAGATAGGTTGCATCAACTTTTGGTTAATGAAAAATTTTTTTTTAGAAGAAAAATTTAAAAAGCATAATGTGAAACACACATGTTGTGCCTGCAAATGTGCAATTAAGAATGTTGGATTATATTATTGCAATCAATCAACTACTTTCTTTCTTTTTTTGCATGATGTAATTGCTCATTATTCTTTCTTTTTCTCATTTCCTTATTGCCATTCTCCAAACAAGTCAAATCTGGTAAAACCCAACAGGTCCTATCAACATGGCAACAGATAAAAGTCCTTTTAACCATTTACGGAATACTATTATTCAAATTAAAGACATACTTTTGATGTAATTATCCTTTTTAAACTTGAACAGGTGCAAACGTGGGTATTGACAGACGGTAGTTTGATGCTCCATGGAAAACTGCAGCGGTGGTCATCTTGAATTCGTGTTTGTGTTCATGTATTTAAATAACACTTTTCATGATGATAAAAAAAATTATTAAAATCACACTAACAACTCAGAAACAGCTCTTTAGCACCACTATGAGAACAAAATGCAATTTTTTTTATCCTATTTCCACTGTATCTGTAGGCTCAATAAATCTATAATAGGCATTTTTTTACGAAAATATAGCTAAACATTGTCGCTTGTATTGTCATCTGTGTTTCTCAAGTGACATTACTTGCTACAGTTTGAATGGTCACCACATTAGACCTGTACACAATCAGAAGAGTTAAACTACATTTATGTGAGTATTGACAGTATAGGGGATGCCAGATGATGCCACATTCTAAGAAAACTACACTATCACCCTAATTTAGACATTTACAGTCATGAAGTTGCAGTAATAGAAAAAATTCTTGCTTGTGGAAGAACGGGGCGTCCACTAATGGCAGGGATGGCGGTTCAGTTCCATCCCCTCCACACTTAGCATAACAGCTCTACCGGCTTCACTGTGTGAGTGTGTGGGTCTAAATGGATGAATAAGAAACAGTGTACAGTGTTTTGAGTGTCTCAGGCTCTCATAAACAAACATTCTTTAATGAACTCAGGCATATATACATCTAGTCAGACTAAACACAAAAAATCTATTCCGCATTCAGTTAACAAGCTCAGTCAGGAAAAAAAGCAACATGCTTCCAGTGGACCAATCAAAATGACCATTCAGTGCAGCAATAAAGTGTTTGGACATTTACCGGGAAGCCCTTGATGGCATAAGAATCATAAATGGTATTGTTTTAACATCCACACTTATCAATGTGCAGGTTAAGCTGCTATAGGCTTGTGCTGCACCTAATGGCTCCATCAGCACAGAGATGAAAAGATGTTGCCAGATATAAATAGAGCGGCTGGGTTAGTTTCAGAAAGCTTCCTTGGAGAGGAATAGGAAATTAGGTGCTGGCTGCATACATTACACCAAGAGCTTTGCGTAGGCTTGGTCGTTTTCACTTCACACAAGCATTGTGACTCACTACTCTCCATTATTATTCACCATAAATCCATCCTACATAGCTACTACTCAACAAACACAGAGCTGTTATACAACCCATGGCTTGAGCCCAGTACAGCATTTTTAAGACTTGTTATTTACCATTCAGTGTAGGTTATTTGTCAAGGAAATTGTGTAGGCCTTACATTATTCCCAAGCCTAATTAAATTAGAATTTGTCTGCTTGTGTCTGCCAGATTTACTGCCATAAGCAAATCTCATCCCACACACTGAAGATGGACACCACACTCTGGACATTATCAAGGTTAACTTGTTATCAAATCAGCACCAAGCAATTTGATGCTTGGCATTTAATTGTACTCATTTTCTATTTTGCGTGGTATGTGGTAGAAGTGTAGAGTAGTAGAATTAACTGAATTAAGGAGATGGTTACTTTAAAATGATTCATATCTACATGGAAACACAGTGTGGCAACAGTATGCACCCCAAACAAGCTCATAGGTATCTGCATGACAAAACTGTATTAAAATTCATGTGCTCTTAGATACTGAATCTTGGTTAATTAAATGGAAATATGACTCCCACAGTCTGCTACTGGTATACAGCCCAAATGGGTGCGCATGGTGGTCCGCATTCAAATACAGACAGTGTATGCTCTTAAACATGGGCACAGTTGGAAGTCATGACGCAGGTTGCATAGCAGCTGCACCATGATAAAGCATGCCTCAGGATAAACATCGTGCCGCACTGTGGAGTGTATTCCTCAGCTGTGTTTGTGTCGGAGATATTACTGAGGTGCAGCTATTTTGCCAATTTTGACATGTTTAGCAATTAACTCCATACAAAGTGCAGTAAACAGAAAAAAAACTAAAAACAAATACATATGTATAAGCAGAGAACAGTGTGAAGTAAATTCTGGAACTGTTTTGCTCTGTGCAGAACAAATTTAGCTGATTATTGTTAAAAATAGTCGGGTTTGTCACGTTTTTATTTAGAATAGTAGTTATATGTTGATGCGTCATTGTTATGTGTCTTGGTAAAAGCCTTAAAATCTAGTATCAGTGGAGCTCTGCTTTACACACTGATATCTTGAATATACAAATAATGATAATAATGAAAAATAGGGCAAAGAGAGGAAACTATCAGAAAACTAAACAAAAAAAAAGGTCAGGAACAATCTTAACAGTGTGCTTTTTGAAATAAACCCAGAACAGCAATCATCAGTAACACAAATGGGAAGATATTTTCTCATTAAACCTTTAACCGAAATTGTTGCATTTTGTTTTGGGTGTGTTTTTATCCGTGTTTCTGTTCTGCGTTTAGATTCTGGCCAAGTACTGCTTTTGAGCTGTTTTTATTGAATGCCTCAAATCTGTCACATTGTGTCTGGCGATGATAGAGTTTTTTCTTTTACTTTTTTTAACATGTCCATATAATATTTGGATATGCTGGATGCATTTAATGAGAAAAATAGGCAGCAATCACAATGGCTTAGCATTTCCACCTTGGAACTAAAGTGCACCAGTGTCAGTCTGAAAACCATGGATTCAGACTTCCATATGGGTTTCATACGGAACAAATCTAAAGAACTGAATTCTGTCAACTTGCAGTGTGAGACTTTCTGTATCATCATTGATTCGAAAATGCATAGTTGAATTAATTTAGTATTGCAACTTTTTGTAGTTTTCCAGTGCAGTATTTGGGGCATAATTGTAGGTGAGCTGGTGTGCTTGCACTAAAGCAAGTGGCCCAGAGGTGGGTAAAGAAAAGGGTGGGGACTTGGTAGACCGTGTAGAGTTACATCTAAGCCATAGTAAGGCAAAAAAAGATTCATTAAATGGAAATAAAAGCTTCTGTGTATGTAGTTGTGATACAAAGGGATTTTTTTTTATTTTTTGCAGATATATTTTTGACTGCGACAACATGTCTTGCATTCTGAAAATAGCTACAAATGTGAACAAACTGTTAGCAGAATTACTGGAAAAGCCCTGCCAGTGGCTGCTATATACAGGAAAATAAAATCAGATAATAACACTAATGCAATCCATTCCTTTAATTTTATAGGAGCTAAACTCAGTTTTCATCTGTTTTCACATGTTAACACACTGCTATGAATATGCAACACAACCAAAGTAGCTATAATTTCGGCTATCAGACTGTAATTACACCAAAATTGTGTGAATACAGCTGAGGAGACACTAATATTAAATGTGATGATACCCATGAGATAACTGAAATAAGCTAATAGTGGGGGATCTCTGTCAAAACATTTACGGGCAGTCTTATGACAGTCTCTGATCACAGTTGGCAGAGGTCTTTTATAAAAGATAAGCACTTTCACTGATCATTTTTTCATCAAACTTGCCATACTAAATGCTTTGTAAAGCTATGTGTGTGGTCATTGTTTTCCCGAGATGCTTCACTAGACTGTATCTGTCTGACAAAAAGGTTGATGTGGTAACTTTAGCGTTCACCGGTTCAACGAGATCTAAAAGGCAGCCATTAGGAGGTTCCTACTGGGAGTAGCATTAAAGGGATTTGTAATACACCGGCACAATGGAAATGAGTTTTGTCTACAAAGGTATACTGTGAGAACCTGGAGGCCAGAATAATACCAGAGCCAGCTGAAAGAATTTCCTTTAAAGAAACCATAAGTGAGGCAGTTACACTCTCTTGATTGTGAAGGGCTCCTGCAGGAAGTTTTTGTTCTTACTAGCGGTGACTCTCCGCTGAGGCTCTGGCCAGGAGGCCTAAGTCATCTTGCCTGACCAGCACAGATGTTCCACTTTCCTCTTAATGAGGAGCCTCAGCAGGGAGTGCCAAACCTGATAGAAGAGCAACCTGAAAATGGGAGAGTTAGGGTAGAGGTTGGGGTGAGGGTTACCGGCCGACAACTACAACAAATGAAACAAACAACACATAGCATCACTCAGCACAGGCTGTGGTACAAAGCCGAGTTACATCAGATTCCGAGCCCTGTACACGATCTGTAGGGTCTGGTGTCCTTGCTCAATTTGCTGAATTGTGTGAACAGAGGAGAGTTTGCACATTTACACTACAACACCTTGAGTTCTAGTCCTATCTAGGGCCTGTGCTGCTTGTCCTCTACCTCTGTCTTTCAGTCTCGAATCTATTCACTTACACTGCACAGGCATAAAAGCTCTAAATAATTATAGGCTTTTTCTTTTCAGTTAATTCAGACCGGTATTGGAAAATGCATTAAAGAACTACAACTTTGGACCACTACTTATTCATTTATTTTCAGGGAAGATGCAAATAAAGTTCCACATTGTGTTTTATCTCAAATACAGTAAATGATTCTCACTTTGCTACTTAACTTAATTTCCATAGCAACAGTGATTACCACCACAGGTCCAAGTGCCATTTACATGCACACAAAACATCTTAAAACACAAACTTTTAATTAATTTGCAATGATTCAGACAAAATTTACAATAGGTAATTAACACTAATAATAATTAGGGATTGGTACAATGCTAATTTCCAGCAAATGTCAGATTCCTAAATCTTTTCATTCAAAGGTTCTTTGAAAGGGCATGACTTGATTTAAAATGGCATTTTCATACATGCACAATAGAGAGAACATTGTGTCACGTCATGAGTTGGATTTATCAAAGCCTTAATAATGTGCTCTAATTTTCATCGCATGTGCCCGTGCCCATTACCACCTTTCCTTTGGGTTTTTGGGTGACAGGTTGGCATATTTCAATGTTAAAACTGAGCTATTTGACAGGGGAACAATCAGTTTGATTCTACCCCGTTGCATGAAGTGGAGAAATGTGATGCTTGCAGCATAGGGAATTAATTCAGAAGCATTGTGTGGTCCCTTTACATGCAAAAACCATTTGGTCTCCATGGCTCAGAATATCCCCAGAGGTGTTCCTGGCCAGATGGAGAACAAACCCCTTTATTTGCATGGCATGCTACACTAGCCTTCACCTTCCACAAGATTGAGATTGTGTCCTACCAAACAGTTGGTTAATGAGCTACTGTGGAGCCACGCCAACAAGAGAACTGACACATACCTAATATGATACTGAAAAAGATGTGTTGAGAATGTGTGTTGCCAAGGATGTGCTGAAAAAGTCTGTCCTCGTTTCATTTTCAGTGATTATTCTCTTTTATAGAGGGAGTAGACAATGTGATTTATAGCAGATGTGTCTCAATTTATAAACCAGATGCCCTGGCAGATGTATATGACTGACCCTTTCTCTTTTTTATTATAGTGATATAGAACAGAATACACATGTCCTCAACTTGTGTTTTATTAATGTGCTAATCTAGATTACCAAGATTTGTTTTTGGTAAATCCTAGTTTTATAAATTATTTCATGCAAACCACATTCACTGTCTTGCTGAGTTTATAAGATGTTTAATAACAATAATAAAACCTTACAGAAGGAGGAAAATGCCACACTGAGACTGAAAATCTCATTTTACACGAATGTCCTGACTGAGACAGCAGTGGTGTGTGTAGTTGCATGTCACACACTTGCACACTATATAATTAGAAAACCTAAAAATACCTTATATGACTCATCACTTCACCATAATCTAAGTAATCCAGTAGGCTATTCTGTGACTTAAAGCCTCCACAATAGCTATTCCTCTCCATAGTACGATTACTGAGATCAAAGATATTCCAGAGAGTCTCTCACAGAATAATGATCCGCGGCACAGAGGCAGTCAGTGGCCATATTTTAAGCAAAGTTCATACCATGTAAATCACAGCTCCGTTTAGAGAACTGGTGTCTGGCCTAATATTCTGAAAGCGAGGGCACACAGAGAAGCAAGAAAATATTAAAATGTAGCAGGTGTTCAACGCCAGTATGAGAGTGTGCCCTTTCAGTAGGCAAAGGTCGCGGCATGCTAGTGATATTCCATTGCTGAGGGCAAAAGGTGGTTCTTTTCCCTCAATTTTAGCTTTGAGACCTCCGTTTCCAGCCCCGAACAACAGCTGCATGAAAAAGCATCAATGATCACATAGCAGTATCAGAGGATTTCCCCTCATAAAAAATCTCAGTCATTAATAGATTCAACCATATTGGTGTTTAACCCCTGAATGCTTCACAGCAGGTGAAAATACCCAAATGCTCTCTATGTAAATCAGTGTAGGCTGGCTGCAGTGCTGACAGAATACACTTATACATGGAGCATACCCAGGGTGTAGATTCTTCTCAGGTGTTGGTGGGGATTTCTTTATATAGCCATCATATTCATGATGGGTCAGGTTGGATGCAGGCTCCTGAACACTGGACGCACATCTATACATATATAAATATATATCTGGGGGAATGCTTATGTGGATGTGGAAAAGGGATCAGGGATGTAAAATACACAGATCTTGTAAGGACACATTTACAGTATATACTGGAAAATTTGCAGCAGGCCTAACATGATTGATAAACATACACCGATCAGTCACAACATTGTGACCACTGGCAGCTGAACTGAATAGCATTGATCATATTGGTACTATGTGCTGTTCTGCTGGAAAACCTTGGATTTTGACATCTGTGTTGATGAGACTTAAACACCCAAATAGACATTGTCCCACAACAAGCACACTCACTCATGCAAGTGGAAATCCCAAATGTCACTGGCCTAACCCTGCAGGAAAATACAGCAACATGACAATGGCCCAGGATGTTGATTTGACCTCCAAACTTCCTACACCCCATTCTCATCAAGCATCAACAGGATGCAGTGAAACAAGTTTGATTGACAGAGGCTCCACTGCACAAGCCAGAGTACCCAAAGGATCCAGTGCCAACATCCAGGTGACAGACCCCATAGGACACCCTGAGAGGTCCTCTTGTCCATGCCCAGTGGTTCAGAGCATTTTTGATCACATAGAGGGGGACCAACACAATATTAGGCAGGTGGTCATAATGTTATGCCTGATCAATACGCTGATCTAGACATGTAACAGGTTGTTTTAATGTACAATGTCTATGAGTTCCTTTTTTTCTTGTTTGTATGTGATAATTTGTGTGTGTGTGTGTTCCAAATCTGTGATAGTAACTTTAATTACTGCACTATGCTGTCATCTATCTTAAGGTTGTAAGGACCTTTTTTTTTTTTTTTTTGCTTTAACATCATATAGTTTCCGCATTATAATATCATACCAACATATCATGCTATAACAAGAGAAACGGAAAAATATGAGTTTGTGATATGTAGTTAGAGTGAGGAAAAACAAAATCATATTAATGTTTGAAATGTCCTATTGTAGTGTTAAAATGGATCTGATAAAACTAGAATATGTCCTTGCTGAGATTGAAATTCTTTTTCACAGTGACAGCAACACACCGCCGTACCAAAGTATTTCTACATCTCGCGCCTGCTGTAAGCACAGGGTCACAGCTAAAGGTGACTTCGATGAATGAATCTGCATTTGTACTGCATCAAGTAAGAGTGCGTTTTTCATTTAAATGGTGGCAGGTGGGCAGTAAGGGACACAGATAAAAGAAGATGCAGGGATTTACTCAAAATTTACAACAACGGTAAAAAACAACAACACTTAAATTCAGACAAGTGGCTGGTCTCTCTAGTTCCCCAGTGGAATCTGTGCCCTTAACTGTAGTCAATATTTACTGCTTTTTACAGATGACATAAAGTTTATATGTGCAGAAATGTTATAGTAGAGTGAGAGTGTATAAGGATTTTTTTTGTTTTGTTTGCTGCAGAGGAGCCACTATTCTGTTTTAATATTTCATGCTTTTATAGTAAACATATTACCAAACAAATGCAAAACTTAAATATACAGTTGAAGGAATGCTACTTTTCCTGTATCAGTTGAAAGAAAGCCTTCTTCTGATATTTTTTCCTCTTGTTTATTCAGCTGTCTTAGATCTTCTGTGTCATATAAAAGATAAGGCGATGAACTTCAGACCCAAGCATATGGGCCAAAAAACCCAAACAGGAAGCTACAAAGAGAAAGCTGTTGAGAGCGTTGATTTTTAGTGGGATCTGTACAGCTTAAAACCCTTTCATACCTTAGAGTGTCATTTGGTTACATTTTTTTTAAACACTATTGCTCGGTAGAGCTTTGAAGTTCACAGCAAAGTCGGATTTTTCTTTCAGGAGACAGCTCAGTTCGCAGTTCAAGAGGTACAGTGACATGGTTATGAAGTGTGGATGATATAATAGAGGCACACAATTGAGGCTGTCTTATGTATTTCCATTATTGTATGTCATTTAATAGAGGAGTCTAACTTTGGCACAGACCTCAGAGACGCGACACCTGCGACCGGGCTGCTCCACACAGCTCTTTGCTTTTGCTTCTTCCTCTTTTAACATTTAGCTGGGCTCTGCTTTTACAGCATGTGTACTTTTTTTTCTAAATAGATGGCAGGGAATAATCACCGTCTGAGTTGAGAGAGCTGCTCCCTCATAAAATTAATGCATATGTTATAGTTTTCACTTTAAAACTTTACTGCCTTTCTGCTGGTGGCCTGGAATGTTTTGTAAGTTTGTAGGAAATCCCCAAAAAATACAAGAATTTTAACTGGAAACTGTCAGACAGCCCCAAAAATAAGCTGTTTACCGGCTTAAAAATAGCCACAGTTAACAGTGTGCCATTTGTAGGGAGAACAGATTAAGACTAAATCTAGAGAAAAAGAAAAAAGGACTTCAAGGGTAAACCTTGAACCAGACAGTAGCTGTGGTTAAGCACTGTGAGAAAGAGGTTGGTGGCTTCATTTATACATAATGTGTAAAAATAGGGCCCTCGGTCTGTAACAGCTGTACAGTAAACAAATTTTAAATAAACTCGGTGTTTAATCATTTTGTGCCTTCATTAGCGGTGCTGAAGAGGTGGTCCAGGTGTGTAGCGGTGGGGTAAATTGGCTGCAGTATCTGGTGTTTATGTGCAAAGAGATTTCTATTCTTAACGCACTTATTCAAGTAACCCAGTTTTGGGTCTTTGCGTGTGAAGGACTCACATGCACGCTCTACTCCTTGTTTATGACAAACGTAGTCATGGTGACTATTTTCATGTTTGTCTGTTTATATCTGTTTTTAAATGACTGAATTTAGTTGGGGGGGTTTTGAGCGAGTGTCTGCCTTAATGTGCCAGGTGGACATCTGTTTTAGAGTTGGTGAACTTTCTGAAACTGAAACCTGTTGTACATGGTCATCATGTCTCCATGCAATGAAATCTTACACAAAATTTAGATTATTTTGTGTGCATGTTTGTGTGTGTGTGTGTGTTGCTACATTTTTAATAGACAGACTGTAAATTATGCAACAGGAGTTCAATAACAAACCAAGATGTGCAACGTCGCTCCATTAAATTTGACTGTGCTGTGATGGAGCACTGTGGTCGCACTCTCTCCCTCCTCTTTTCTATTGCTTCTTTGCCACACAAATGGAAACGGCACGCGAGCGAAGAAAACATCTTCACCAATTTGACAACTTAATGCCGTTAAGAAAAACAACCAAATACTGAGATGCTTTCGGCTTAACAGCAGGTATCAGGGGTAATATCTGAATCATTCTATTAGAATGTTTGAACAAACACACACAAAAAAAGCGGTGGAAACAGTTGTACTCTGTGCTCCTTCCAGTATTTCTGCATTTTGGAGTATTTTATGTATTTTTCTACTTATTTCTGCATTTCGCCTCATAGCATAATTGCCTAAGTCATATTTTGGCCAAATTGTGATATTCGCCTAACTTCACTCTCTTAACACTGTCCTCCGCCTCAGAATGCTTGTTACATTCCAAAACCGCTATCTGCCAAATTCATCTCTTTGACTTCAGCAGTTTTGGCACTACATACAAAGATGGCTTTTCTAAAAACCTTGTTTTGCACAAGCTTGATACAGATTTTTTTTTCTTGCCTTTTCTTAAGCTGCAGTGCATTGAGTTCTCACAATAAGTTTTGATAAATCTTCATGTGATGCTGCTTTTGTGCTCTCCATTGTGTCTTAGAAATAGTACACTGATTAGCTGATTAGAGGCACACTAGATAAAGGTCAAAAATTCTACCTTGTAAAGTCAGAAATAAGGATGCTTTCTGGCTTCAGTGTTAAAATCCTGCACAGATTAAACCCCCAGAGATGCTGACATTTGATGTATGACGGCACATGGATGACATCGCCGACAAAGATCGTAATCTATATTGCAGAGGCGTTATATAATTCTAAATGAGTGCCGTCTGAGAAACTGTTACCTCCAGTTGACAGAAGACAACAGTCACAAACGTAGCCGTCTGACCGAACTCGCACTCTTAAAAATGAAGACATTCCTTATATTTCAATTGAAATGTCAATCAAAGTTAGTTCGCTATCCACCGGGGATTACCCACAATTTCTTCTCCTCTGAGACATTTACTGGCAGCAGCCGTGATCACATACTGTAGCTCTCGCCAGATGATGGAATGACTGCGTGAGCACGCGCCTTGGGTATCCCTCTGTGTACTCTGTCAAAGAGAAGCCTCCAGTCACTGCTTAGTGGCAGAAGATGCATTACATTGCAGTGACATTCGAAATAGTCCCTAAGGTGCTCCACCATTGCTTTGACTGACAGACCAGCTTGGGAAACCTGTGCTGTCCCATAATTCACCAGATGCTCTGTACTCTCTGTGGTCTCATGGAGTTGCTCTCATTCTTACATCCCCAAGATGCACAGAGCTGTGTCACTGTTGCTTTATTATGTTTGTTTTTTATTATTATTACTCTCCTTTTATCAGAAACGTGGCCTTTTTTAAATTTTAAACATGCTGACGTTGACAAAAGTGGCTTAAAACTCCTGCGTTAGTGTGTTTCTGTGCCATCTGTCATTCAGAGTTCAGTAGATTGTGAAAAGTCAGAGTATTACATTGCATTACCTCCTGATATTACTACATACTGTACAAAAGATCCTTAGACTTGTATGGCGAATTCCAGAAAGACGACAAATCCAATTCATAAAAAATTTCTCCAGGTTTAATTTTTACATGTACAGGATTACCCTATGTTTTTGTTTAAAAAAAAGTTTCCACAAACTTATCATTGTTCATACAAGTACTTCACTCAGCTGAGAGCCACTTCTCACATGAACCACAGTCCCATTATCATTCAAATACATGTAACTCTAGCCTGAAGCAGCAGGACTAACATAATGAGACAGGAAAACAATAAGAGCATAAGAGAACACTCATTATAAGCTAGTTTTATTAACCCTTTATTACACGCTTGCATCACTTTTAATTACGTGTGGCAGATGGTGCTCTGCAGGGGCAACGCATTTGTAGTCCTTCGAAGTCTGAACTGGGAGTTTTAAAGTAGTTTTGTAGCAGAATTGTCCAGGAAATTGTATCTGTGTATGATTACTCATACTGTGGATGCTGCCATGGTCGAAAGAGTCACAGAAGGCTTAGTTGTTTGTCCTCGGTGTCCTTGATGCACAGATATGAAGGGAATATGTTTCGTTTTAATGTCTGGGTCTATTTACACTGATCGTAATGTGTTTTTTCTTGTTTGTTTCCGTTTTTGAAATTGGTCAACTTTAAATGTTATTGTTTTTTATTTTATTTCCCATTTCATTAAACACACTTCTAATGCAATCCAATACAACCTTTCTGCCAGAACAGCTACTTTATGAGTGCCTAGTTTTTGTCATGTCACATGGTGATACAGATGATAGATTATATGATTTAGCATTGAAGTCGTAGTTACTGATGGTGTAATGTAGTCCAGTACAACACCACTGCTAACACTGATATCAATAATAAGCATATAAGTAAATTTACAAATTTGCTGAAATGTCACCAAAAGTTTTATACAATTTTGTAACAGTAAGAATTCCTAGCATTGCTGTCATATTGAGTTAAAATTGATTGCAAAGGTGTATTTAATAAACAAAGTATAAAATCATACAAATGAGTTACAAAGTAAGCCAGTGCTGCTAATTAAATGGTATTCAACTTACAAATTTCTAATCAGATGTGATAGAGTTTAACGGAAAGGTGTAGGTTGCTTTTGTAATTCAAAATCTAAATGCCCTTTTTTTCTTCTTTAAAACGGAACATTTGTATTTTTTTTTTAA
Organism: Dascyllus trimaculatus; assembly: GCA_024666655.1. Lineage (NCBI taxonomy): Eukaryota > Metazoa > Chordata > Actinopteri > Pomacentridae > Dascyllus > Dascyllus trimaculatus. The sequence continues at coordinate 20,562,991 of CM045464.1, read as the reverse complement.
GTCATTCATTTATTTTACTTAAGGACACCAACCACACATGGAGCAAATGTTGATTTAGTCAGCAGTAAACCATCTAAAGGTCCAGACCAAGGCCAAGCACCAGAGGAACACCTCTGCCAGGCTGAACATTTCTGGCTCCCATGCTACCTTCAGATGTACAACAAAACACCCATGCTGATCTGCTTAGCCATCCTGCCCCTCAACCCCCTAATGAACAAGGGCAAAAGAGCTCTTGGGCTTAGCCGCTCCCTCTTACCCCAACTTAACAAGATGTCCCCCTACTCCAGCTTTCTCCCTCACACACACACAGGCACTTATGCACAGTCGCACACACTGACACACACCTCCCAAACCCCAAACCACTAACCCTCAGACCAATCTGTCTGTGGCACTAAAGTATTATTAGACTTACACACTCTCAAAGGGGAAACAGTGAGTGCTGAGAGCTGGAAGATGAGATATGCTACAGGGGCTACTAGTTCCATTAAAATGGCATTCACTGGGGCCTTTGTTATCATCGGCCCTGACGTTTTCAGGATGTAGTGGGGTTTGCTGATCCATGACCATCTCATCTATCTTTCAGGATTTGAAGGAAGTTTGTGTGAAATCGACACCAATGAGTGTAGTTCAAACCCGTGCCAAAACCAGGGCGGCTGCGTGGACCAGGTCAACAGTTACAGGTAAAAAAAAATGTTATCCTTAACCAGCTTTTCATTTCTTAAGAGGCAAGAAAAGGTCCGGATTTTTAGCGATGGGCTTTGGTAAATCCAGAGTATTAGAACTCGTCATTCCTGTGTGTGTGTGTATTTTAGCCCATTACGCTGTCATTTTGGTAGCAGATGAGCTAAAAATGTGTCCTTAGCTCCCTCTCTTCAAATTTATGTAACAGATAGTAGTAATTTACCATATCAGGTTGAAATTAGGTCAAATTGTTGACAGTCGCAAATGAATCTGCCTTAATTGTTCTTGTCATATATCAGTGCTTTAGGTTTTGTGTAGTTAAATAGGCAAAATTCAGGCCTCACTGTATACTATGCTCTAGATATGTGTAATTAATGTCAGTAAATTCATATAGATTTTTGTCACTCTGCATGTGCCTGTAGGAAACGCATAGATCTTCTGTTTTCCATCAGAGACAACATATCAATATTAATGATTTTACTTTTCCAGCTGTGATTGTAAGATGGGATTTTCTGGCCTTCACTGTGAAGAAGACATCAATGAGTGCGCCTCTAGCCCCTGCAACAATGCTGCTATTTGTCAAGATCTCGTGAACACGTAAGTATGAATATAATTTTCTTCTCATTTTGATGATTTTGTTTTTTCATCTGCTTTGACTTTTCACGTTAGCCATTTTTCTTAGTGGGCGTTTAAAATCCTAATAAATCAAGCCAGGGCCAGCGCGAATTAGTGACTTGAGTTTGCTTTGAAAGGCGAATGAAATAAACTAAAATAATAATTTAAAAAAACAGCATGTTTTCAAAGTGTTCTCGTTTATATAACAAGCCTGTCTTCATCCTTGACACACATAAGCTGCTATTCTAAAGACTGAGAGCGAATTCAGCAGGAACACATCATGTATCTAGATTGGGCTTTACTCCACTGGTGCTTCTCTCTGCTGTGCTTAATGGGAGCCTCGGGGCTTCCAGGCTTAGTCGGACAGATGGGTAGAGGAGTCCCAGGGCCAATTTGAGTCCTAAATGGTTTGTCTCCAGTTTGTCTCCCGTCATGATTTCTCTCCCATGTGACCTGGCCCCGCTCAGAGCACTCCCCCTGATTGCACAGTCCAGGGAGTTCACATCAGGTGTGTTTTAACCTCGCTGCCCACCGCACGTCTCTATCTCCATCTCCCTGACCCAACAAGGCACGCAAGTCCATCTGTACCTCGGCGATGAATCAGACTCTTCGTGTAGTCGTCGAGCCCCTTTGCTGCCTTATATTTACACATCCTCTCCCTTAAGATACTATGAGTTTGAGCGCAGTAAAGACACTGTTAATCGTACCACACCTGTGCTGCCTGTAAAATACACATTATAGGCAGTGCGCTTCTCAAATGGCAATAATTACCATTTAGCATATTGCAGAAATTTGATATGATATAACTCATTTACTGATGAATGATGCTGAACTAATTAACATGTAGTTTGGATTTCTAATTGCATATTTTCTTATTATATCACCTACAAACATAATAACCGTCTCCTCCGAGGTGTGTGGTCAAGTGATATTAAACCCAGCAACAGCTGCAGAAAAGGGATTTGAATTGAGTAAGCCACTTCATCGCTCAGATTAAGCGCTTCCCTTTAGTAATAAGTCATCACATGTAATTGGAATTAAGTTACACACAGGGAAACTTGATAGTTTTTGTGTGAAGAGCACCAGTCGTTTATGAAAACAACCTGCACTCCAGTTTGTCTTAGTGGGTTGAAAACACGCCGAAAATCGTTCAAATTGCTTCTTCGTGAGTATGTGCATTGTGTTTTTCTGAGAACAAAATAATTCTTTCAAGGTTACTGTTAGAGCTAACCATAAAAAAATGTCCTATTACTGTCTGACACATTGGTCTTCACAGAATTTCCCTTTATTCCTAATGATTAAGTGTTATCACATCTTCCTTAGGTTCCACTGCATTTGCCCTCCTGGTTATTTTGGAACGCTGTGTGACCTGGATGTGAATGAGTGTGAAGTTTCACCTTGCCTACACGAGGGCATCTGTATCAACACGCCCGGGGGCTTCAAGTGTGTCTGTCGCCCTGGATACTCAGGTAGTTCTTTTGCCCTTAGGTGACATGAAGATCAATATGAGAGTCTAAAAAGCTTATCATGACTGCTGCGGCTGCACGCTATTGAGGTAACTCTGACACAGATCTGGCTTAGTGTAAAAAAAGAAGCTCCACAATACTTGCTTTTAATTAGCCTGCCTGCTTCTGCAAGATACAGTGTCTGCTTTTCAGTAAAGCTAACAAGAGATAAATTCATGCCACCTGTTCTATCTGATGAAAACTTCTCACTGTCTGTTAGTTGCCTTTATTTCATTTCATCAGCCTCTTTAGTCTCCGAACACTATTGTTGTTTTACTTCAATCCATTTGTCTTATTTCCCAACCAGACGGCTATCGAGCTATTTTAGCACGAGAGTAAGCGTGTGTGTCTATATGCGTGTGTGTGTGTGTGTGTGTGCCTGCTATCCAAAGCCGATTCCTGTCAGGTACTGGGAAGATTAATTTCATTTGTCTTCCACACTGTATCATCAATTTATCCTTCCCCAGTTGAGAGAGGAGGGAAATCTCTGAGGTATTGCTACTCTGGAGAGCAGAACCTGACACGCATGGCCCAATTCCCACAGAAGCAGCTTTTATTATTAGGCCTACGCGCGGCATAGTACAAGTCATTACTTTTTCTGTTGCTCTAAGCTCATCTGAGGAAACAGGGTTCCCCAAGAGAGCAAGCGGCCAGAGGATATGGTTTGGATTGGCTCAAACCAACTAGAACTCACACAAAATATTTGCTCTAGTAACATGTGTACCAACATTGCAACTTATTTTAGAAAAACACTCAAAAAAATTGGGTATGTGGCAGTGCTGCATGTTCGTTTTATCCTTGTCTGAAAGTAAATTTGCCATCTAAGGGTCATTCATCACATAGTGTTTTTGCAGGCCTGATTGGAATGGATTGAAATGTAATTTTGCCTTGATGGTGTAATGTGTCATCTCTTCTATCTCTCAAACACTGTAACTCACTGTGTCACTTGACGGTATTAACATGTTATTTGCTTCAGCCATCACCCAAGTCAAGAGGTATTTTTTTGTGTTTTCAAATGCCAAAATTGATTTGGACTCTAGTAGTTGAAGCTCTTGCTAATAAATCAGTCCGGTGTTCTATCTGCTCGTTTTCATGGATGTGATTAAGCCATAATGACACTTTATTCCCACCTGAATCCCCACCTGTATTGGGTTTTCTTCAGTGCATCTGTCTTTTTCTGCTGCTTTTAGTTTAGTATAGTTTCAGCTTGTCTCCTTTTTATTCCGCGGAGTTTTCTAAAGACTATTATTCTCTCATTTTCCAAACAGTCGGAAATGTTGTAAAGCACTTTTTTTTTTTTACATGGAACGTGATGGAGCTTTGAGAAATAATTGAGGCAAGAAGTCAGAAAATTGTTTCATTCTGTCAGCTTTTATCATCATTTTTTTCTTTTTTACCTTTCTGAAAGTCTGTATGACCCACTTAGAAGGTACACATTAAGATTAAACAGGCTTCCTCACGTCTTAGCCAGTCAGGTGTCAATATGCTTCAGCAGGTCGATAAGGCTTTAGTTAAAGCTCAAAACTAATTGCATGTAATGGTGTTTTATTTTAACACAATGCCGTTTTGTTCTTCATGTGTCATATTGATAAACACTATAAAGCGTGCTCTATCTTATACAGTGAGGTGGTTTTAGCGGCTGCCTTCATCTCAGCTGTCAGATCATTATTCAGGGCATTTGGTTTAAAAGGCTCCGCGATCACCGTAATGTATTATTTAACTGCGTATAGGTGCTGGGCTCTGTGGAGGTCAGAAGTCATTACAATGACATGATTAATGGGTAATCTTGTTTGTATAAATCACAGTTTAAGCACACTATTCGTCACCTTCTGTTTTCTTCATCTTCACCCATCATTAGTGAGCATGCTCCCTTGAGTGATAGTACAGTGCAATCAGCACATTGCTGCACTTTCCTCAGTCAGCACATTGTTGGATGATGATGTTCTGGCTCTCTCATTGTTGTTTGCTGTGAAGGCTTCAGTAAATTCAATTTTTTGCCGGGTGAACTTTGTCACACGGAAGGAGGCCGTTCTCTCCGTCTCTACTCTCGGCGGAGGTCTTTTGCTTGAGAGATGTTGTGTGCATTTGGTATGAATGGAGTAACGTGTGCCACTTGTGCAAACATTTCCGTTGACTTCATAATTGTGCCAATTATAAACCAATTATAAGCTAAGTTCTTGCTACTGTGACACAGCTGCTATATGGCTTTTCACGCTTGTGTGCAGAAACAGAAGCCCATACAAAAACGTGTTAAGTAGGCAACAGTCTACATTGTTTAATTACATTGACTTTTTTTTCCTTGTACAAACAAAATGAAAATTATTTACTGTAAACAAATGTTAATGAATATCACTGTGTCGTCATATATAATGATGTCTTCAGTGGTTTTTAAATTCACCTATAAACTCTGTAATCTGTTGCAGAAACGATCACAAACAATAAATTCTTTAGCTTGTACACTGCTGACATGATATGAATGGTAATACATAAATGTAGTGCTATTCATTATAAGCAACTCCAACCCTAGCCTATAAAAGATTAGTGTGTGTGCATCTTTACTTCTGTTTACTATAATTATACACTGTTTAATGATCTATTATCTGGCTATCTGTCATTTAAATATTAATTTGACCATCTGTATCCATCCCTCCTTACAATCATCTGTTAATTCTACTGTTTTAGAAAAGCAGAGTTGTTTTAACATTTACAGTAACATATTTTTTTGGCTTATTACATGTTTACAGTGTGCATTAACTGATGCATCTACCAGAATAATTGTGTATACAGATGTATCAAAGCACCGACAGATGAGATTAAACTGTTTATGAATGTATTTAAAGTTGCTCAAGATATGTCATGGCAACTATGTTGTATCATGTCATCAAACTTTCATTAGCTGTTTATTCATCTAGCCTCTTGGATGCTATTTGAAATAGCAATCTGATGAGTCCACTGAACTAATGTTAGTTTGCCTGAGTAAGTCTGAGGAGTTTGAGTCTCATGTTGACCAGTCTGCAACATTAACATGCAACATGTATTTTCATGTTTCATTTAAATTTTCATCCTCTTTTTTATTATACACAGTTTGTATTACAGAGTCAGTATAAGATACAAGCCCAGAGCCTAAAGTATTTATGACTTGTAATATAAATAAAAAGATGACACTAAATTAGTTTCTTTGTAGTGAACATTAGTTTGTGGATAATATGAGACACAATTTTCATAAAATGTTTATGAATAGTATTTTTCTAGCATAACCCTGCTTCCTTTTTCTAATAGTTGTTTTTCTCATCATTATAGTAGTGTCCTTAGTTGTTTTTTTTACCTTGACTTTGTTTTATTAATATGGGTTGAAGAATTGTTTTTAACATTTGCAGAAATAAACTAAATTTTCTAGTTATTGTCTGGCTTTCCCTCCAGCTTAATAAAACAAGTCATCACTTTGGCAAAAGAAAAAGAATCATGTTTGCGTTCTGTAACAAGAGAAGATGATAGATTCTGTGTACAGTAAAGACCGTTTATTTATTCTCTTTCATGATAAAACATAGAGGGCAATAAATTCTTGCTTCGTGTTTGTTTACATCTGTCTGAGCCAGCAGATGAGAAGCTAACCAAATGATTAACGGTGGGTCAGTCATCATTTTTCTTCTCCCAATTCCTGGAAGTCTCAAAGAGATTTTAGTGGTAGTAAATTATATTTTTTATCACTTCGGTGGAGAAACAACATTTTAAAAAATCCTTCTCTGAAGAATGAGCCACCACCCGTTCATATCATTTTAATTACTAAGCAAAAGAAGTCACTTCAGTGGATGTCTCTATAGCAGTACCTGCTATAATTTAGACTACTATAAACATCATCGGCATGCTTTCCCAACTTGTGTTCTGATTTGTTGGCAGGAGGGAGACTCATTTTGACAGTTTGTGTTATCTGGTGTTTCCTTCACAGCGTGAACTCTCCTCCCCTTCGTTTCTTCTGTGATCTCATTTCTATTTTTGTGAAGTCTGCATAAATAATGAATATTATCAACACTCTGACTGAAGCTGACTTATTTAGTGAATATTCAGACTTATCTTAAATGTGTCTGATTTCACAGCTTGTGTGGAGGATTGAGCTATTGTCGACATGCAGCTGCCGCTGTAAGGATGTACAGCACTTGCAGTATGTGACACACTTTTCCATTAGTTCAGTGCTGCACTTCACTGAGCCCTCTCAGGGGCGACTATTGTTGCAGCACCACATCACTCAAATTACAAAAAAAACCACATTTTCACACTTGGCTTTAGGGGTACATAGCCGCTAAAGCCAAGTGGTTGTACTTTCGCAGGTTTCAAGTTGTCCACCAGTAAGATTTCAGCTTCCATCCCAACATAATAGAGGTGAATGGAATTCTGTTTGTGGTGCTCACAGGAGTGAAACATTGCATTAAAACATTTCAGAGCAACATGTTATTTTCAAGTCTCATCTTTTGAAAAGACCTGCAGACCTCGCCAGGCAGTTTTTACAGCATCTACTCTTTAATGGAAAATATATTATTGAAAGATGGTGATGGCATTTTTCCTTGACTATTTAAAGTAACCATGAAGTAATTTTATAATAAACTGGCCTTTTAAAAAAACACATCTTTATATAACTTATTATTTTTTATTGTTGTTTCTAAAGAAATATTTTAATTTATCTTCACTTCATTCTAACGTCACTCTTCTGCACACACAATCATTCTGAAAACAAAAACAATTCAGTCCAGACTATTTTTTAACTGAATTTAGACTCAAGATGTCAGTATGAATTTATGTCGAGACTTAGGCTGCAGCTAACAATTACTTTTATTATCCACTAATTTGCTGATTGATTGAAAAAAGTGCCCACACTGATGACTTTACATTGCTTGTTTTGTTTGACCAACGGACCAAAAACAGAGAAGTGCAGCAATTTCCTGCATTTGAGAGGCTTGAACCAGTGAGCATGTGGCATTTGTGCTGAATAAATGGCTTAAATGCTTACAATGATTACAGTTTTGAAGATTATTTATATACAATTGAAACTGGCCAGAGTTCACATATTTAATAGTAAACTAAAGTTTAAAACTTAATTAAAACTTTCATTAAGGAACACTGCATCTGCTGCCAGCTTGAAGTCATTTGTTATTTTACAAGTATGTTTCTATTACATCTGAATTGTGTGTCTCATAGCAAACCCCTTTCATTAAAAGTATACAAGGCATGTTGTTAGTAACAGAACAATAATTTGTAACCATGAGGTAACTGGAAAAAAAAAAATCCAGAGCCAGAGAACCCAGAAATCATCTATTGTAGTGCACACAGCACGGTCATGTTTCCTGTCCCTGCCAAGTCTGTGATCAGTTCATATCAAAGGTTACTAAAGAGACAAGAGAAGAAAGGCATGTCATGCTGGTGCAGCAGCTTTGTCTGAACAATATGCTCACTGCTGCTGGATACAGTGTTTTATACTATCCTATCAATTGTACACTTTACATTTTCCTATGTTGTAACCTCAGTATGCCGACTGATTTTGCATAGATCTTAAAATAGCCTGAGACAGTAATCAGCCAGAGATCAGTTTCACAATCCTGTTTGCCTTTTGTCTTTTGCCTTGATTTGATTTTTCGACTCAATCAATGTAATGAATCTTGACAGGCAACACTTAGTTATCAGAAGTCATTTGATTCTTTCATGTGACTTGTTTGAAAATTCTGCCTGCTGGCAACTCCAAAATAATATAATAACGTGTAAATGCTCCTCAGAAAACAAATATATGGAAACTTTGTTCATAGAGTGTAATTTTACTGTGTGTGGCTTAACTAATAACCAGAGCAACAAATACTGGATTTTTAGGGAGTAAGAAATTCTGATATCGTTATATTTGCTAAAAATGTTTATACACTGATCAGCCACAACATTATGACCACTGACAGGTGAAGTGAATAACACTGATTATATTGGTATTAGGTGTTGTTCTGCTGGAAGACCTTGGATTTTGACATCTGTGTTGATCAGACTTAGACACCCAAATAAATATTGTCCTACAACAAGCACACTCCCTCATGCAAATGGAAATCCCAAATGTCACTGGCCTACCCCTGCAAGAAAATACACCCCACCACATGTTTAAACAAGATAAAAAAAAAAAAAGATCAAACAATCAGGAACATGTTGAGGAACATGACAATGGCCCAAGATGTCGATTTGACCTCCAAATTTCCTAGAGCCCATTCTGATCAAGCATCAACAGGATGCAGTGGAACGAGTTTGATTGACAGAGGCCCCACTGTACAAGCCAGAGTACCCAAAGGATCCACTACCAATGTCCTAGTGCCAGACCCCATAGGACACCCTGTGAGAGGTCCTCTTGTCCATGTCCAGTGGTTCAGAGCATTTTTGATGAAATAAGGGGGATCAACACAACATTAGGCGGGTGGTCATAATGTTTTTCCTGATTGATGTATATTGTATATGAGGTATATTGAAAAGATGAATGGTTTATTACCTTCCAACAACGCATTTCACAAACTGGTTAGCAACTTAACATGAAATTAAGGCTTGACTCTGCATCACCATCTCCTCAGCTGTCATATAGATACTGTAACATGTGCTACAGACAGTCTGATAGTCTTACAAACAATGTAGTTGGTGCTTCTCTCCTGGTCAAACTGTGTAATGACACTATTAAGATAGTTTTATATTTTAATATTATATATCAGACAATGTATGTGCTATTGCTAATATTTGTGACATTCCAATATTAGCTACTAATATCAGCCAACCCATATACTAGTATGTCAGTCAGGGTCTACTAAAATTAATGTGGAAAAAAAAGAACAAATTTGCAATTTTTGGGCTAAAACGTCCATCCAGTGGGATCCATTTGGTTTTCGATTCCTCAGTTCTGTCTGAGAAATGTTTTGACCTGAGTAACATTATCTTTGAGCATAAAAGACAAATAGGATCTGGGTTTGAATGGATCAGATGTCCTTTAGTGCAACAAAGTCACCTGGATGTGAAACTCATCCTTTAGATTGAAAATCATGAATAACGCTGACAAAGCAGTTACTGCAGTCAATGGGATATACAGGTTTGCAGATAATCTTTATTTACTTGACAAGAGCATAACCCCGCGCTTGTTCAGTTGCAAAGGTTTGAAGAGGTTAGAAAATTAAACTGACCCCAGACTTGACAGAGAAATCAAGTCTACTTCTCCAAATGTAAAGTCAGTTGTCCGTATCCCTTAATGCCCTGCAGTTAAATGTCCCTTTTATGCATGTTTTTGTGAACAGTCTGACTACTGAAGTACTAAAATGACCTTTTTTGTTTGTTCCTTTAAGTTGTTAAATATGTGATGTCTTACAAAAATCTGCTTCATTTCCTAGGGCCTCGGTGTGAAGTTAACGTCGATGAGTGTGCTTCAAACCCATGCCAAAATAGTGGAAGATGTATTGATGGGCCTAATCGATTCCACTGTTTGTGTCCTGATGGCTTCACCGGACTCCACTGTGAGACCAACATTGATGAATGCATATCAGCACCTTGTCTTCATGGGAGGTACAGATTTTTCTCCTTCATTTAAGACAGAAATGCAGCAAATTGCACGGCAATGGCATGGAATTATTTTTAATTACACTCCCTGCCAGACCAGTGAGTGGAGACATATGTCACATGTAAGGAACTAATATGATGCACTTGCAGGTTGTCTCAGTGGTGTTAAAATTATAGTCATTAATAATTTTTGTTGAAGGGAAATTATTAATTCATTCAGAAGACCATATCTCCCCGCAAGGGTTCTGGATGAACTATACTACAGCAAAAGAACTGGCTGAATCTAAGCTTTGTAGTTCATTTCAGACAGAAATCTAATTGACCTCATCTGTTGTGGCTTTCTCAGCTGTGACGATGGAATGTATTCATACACCTGTCTTTGTGAATCTGGATGGACCGGCAGCAGATGTGAAACAAACATTGATGTGAGTTGCACTTAATTAATAAACCTACTGGGTGTTCTAGAAAAAGGTCAGGAGAATTTCGTAATCTTTGTGTGGCCTTTGGTATCATTAACTCTATTGATTTTTCTACAAGATAAGTCAATTGAACTACCAGGATCATGTAAGCATTGTACAAATGCCTGATTAAAAGAAATTGCTTAGTCTAATGCTTAATTGATTTAAACCACAGCTTTGTGCTGGACTCCAGAGATAAAACATTGAGTTGTTTACAAGGTCTATGCCAGCACTTTGTTGAATGGCTAATCTGATCATCTGCTTTTTAACTACTAACAATTGATTCGAAATCAAAGTTTTCTAACCACGCATTATGTATTTTAATGGGAAACTGAGCATTTTATGTTTATATCTGTCAAAATGTTTTGTATTTTTGGTACCGTCTCTCACTCCTGTAAATGTTTGATTGCTTTGTCATTTGCAGGATTGTGCATTCGGTCCTTGTTCGAATGGAGGATCATGTGTGGATCTTATCGATAAATACGCATGCTTCTGTCAGGATGGTTTCACAGGAAAAACCTGTGAGGTTGACGTAGATGTCTGCAAAGACAATGACGTGTTTAATGTCTCATTGTGCTTTAATGGAGCCACCTGCCTTGATGGTGAAGGGTCAAACTTTACATGCAGGTGAGTTTGTCCACTTTTCTATGCTGTTTTGATGAAATGACATTCAAAGATTGTCCCCGAATTTACTCATGGTGAGTTTAATGGAGCTACCTGCCCTGCAGAATATTTACATGTATTACATTTAAGCTGCTCATCTAAAACCAAACGTAGCCGCACTTTAATTGACCATTTCCTAAACCCCTCCTGTGAACTGTGATTGACCTGTAAGAGTTTCACTATCATAACAAGGCACAACAGGCATGGCAAGACTGGGCTTTCAATGGCGATTTTTGGGTTATACAAAAATAAATATTTGACAGTGTGTTTATGTACTCTAATGAGAGCTGCAGTCATTAGTCTGACCGACTAGGTTACATCTAGAGCACCATAATTTTGGTTCAAGGGCCAAAGGGAGCATTATTCACTAACTAGGTGATGTTAGTATGAGGGCCTACGGGTTATGCTGAAAACACAAACAAACAAAAAACTATTTGCACATTCACTGTGTAGTATCTGTGGAAGCTGTTCTTGAATACTGTCAGAGTCGAGGGGAACATTAGCAGCTCTTTCTTGCTCTTTATTGGATTTCAGATGTTGCAAATTGTACCCACAATAGTGTTACACTGCAGACAACCTCAACTTGTAATGTGAAAGTGAAAACATGCTGTTTGAGACTGCAACCAAACATGTAAGCTAAGCAATCGTCTAGACATAAATTCAAATGAATTAACATTCTAAACAATCTCACATAGCATTTTTACTTTTTATGCTTATATACAGTATGAACTGGCTCTGTGCAATAGCACTTTATAATATGATACACAAAAGTGTGTAATTGCTGTGGAAGAAATGAGGAACAACCTGATAAATAATGAGTTATTATTGAATTATTACTGCATTAGTCCAGATCAAGAGTCAACAAACTGGGAGATACTATATTACTAAATCATTAACTAATGTTTTAAAAAAAAAACTAAAAAAAAAACAATGGACCAGTCCCCTGAGTAGTTTCTGATTCATTCTAAACCGTACACCAGTAATGCATTATTCATTACTCATTACTTAATCATTAGCCACTCTTTTTGTACATCCCCAGGTGAAGGGATAAATACTAATGTTTATTATGAGTCTTAGTGTCGTATCGTACAGAACAGCCCAATACTGATGACCAATGCTGTTTTTTTTCTTTTTCCTTTACTGTCAGCCTCACCCTTTTGCGTAATAGAATTTACTAATACTTTACTATAAAGGAAGCATAAAGTGAATATTTAAGACCTGTTATCGAAGTTTTAAGTTCCAAAAAACATAGTAACATTGGGACAGCAGGAGAAACCATTTTTGAATAACTTGTGGAGCTAATGGTAATTAGCCACCAGTCAGTTAACAAATAGTATAATGCTGCAGTATCACAGGTAGAATACTTCAGAATTTTCATTTGCATTTTGTGCAGTTTAAATACAGTGTCAGTATTACACTGTTTTGCTTGTCTCTAATTAAAAAAGCATGTTGTCTCACAGTTACGGCGCGGCAGTGCATCTGTGCACCATACAGTAACAGTCCTCCAGATTTGTTGCATGTGAATCATTACTTTTTAATTGCTGGCACACTATCCCCTGAGTGATGAAGTGTATCTGAATACAAGGTGTATGTAGCAAGACTGTGCCGATTTGACACCGCAGCTCTCTGGACGCCTCACAGTTAATTACGTTGTCTAACCTTGTGCTGATGCGTCGCTATATGCTCAGAGTCATGATTTATGTGACGATGACTACCGCGACTCCAAATAGGTTGCTGCTCTTTACAGTGTTATATTGATGCGCTGGACCTGTGTACTGCCTCGTGGCGTTTTTTATGATGCTCCTTTCATTTATGCCTTATTTGTGTGTATATTTCAAGGAGACAATATATGTTGTGCATTTACAGATAAATGTGTATGCTAAGGGCAGAGTTAATGTGTACACACACTTTGTTGCTAATGCCCTTTACAGTCCTGCTGATCTGCAATAGGAGGATTGTGCGTTGTGTGCACTTACCACTGCAACTGCGACTTCTTTTGCTCAATTTAAATCTGATTTGGGCATAAAATAGAATTTGTTGCTCTAATATTCATATTAATGTTGTATTAACTGGCTGGTTTCATTTAGAGATTAAAGAGTTATAAACTTAAAAGCCAATATACTAAAAACACATTTTACATCACTAGAAAACATTAATACAGATTTAGCTGCAGTTTTTTAGTGTTGTTGGTCAGTCTCCTGAGTGGCAGCAGATTCTATGTTTGGGGTTTTGGTGGAGGAGGCTAACCTCTTGTTTACATTTACATCCCGGGCTGTGACTTTAAAATCACATTAAAAGATTTTTCTCTGAGAGGCAAGCATGTTGTGTGCCTCCGCATATTTTTTCCGCTTGAACAGAGTTGGCCTGGTCTGACTAGTACACTGAATAATGAGCTGAAATATGAACTCGGTCATGCAGTAGTTCCTTCTCGATACAGTGTTGTTTTATCTCAGTGTTGTGTGTGAAGTGGTACACATCAATTGTGCGCTTGTTCAGGAAACGGCTTCAAAAACACTCCATTCTCGATGCAATGTTGGTCGGCCAAGAGGTCAAACCCTTAGCACATCCGATGTTGTAGTGTTGCATAATTAAATCGCCTGACAGATTTCAATTTGCAACAGAAGTCAAACGTCCAAAAGAGGAATTTCAGCTTCATGAACACAGCAAGAGTCTTTGCTGTAACTGAAAATCTATTCAGTTTCTTTTTTGGAGTGTCTGCACTGTTTCTTCAGCATGTGTCACCTTTTTTTCTGCTGTAAACTGTTCCCAATGATGTTCAGTGGGTTTGAGGTGTGGTGACTGTGAACTGGGAATCCGTGCAAGTCAGCAGACCTTGGGCTTCCTTGGCCTCAGGTAGCTTTGATGCATGATCAGGCTCACTGTCCATCTGGAAAATTACTGCTCTTCTACAAATCTAAAAGCCACAGTGGGCAAGACATCTGCAGGACTGAGTGGCACCTCCATTTGCTGAAGATGTGACTTATCCTGTATAAATCACCCACTCAAATAATGATGCTGAATATTTTTACCTTATATTCTTTCATGCACTGTTGAATCTTGTCTGAAATAAGGTCCATAATGTCAACTTTTTGCTCTGCAAAACTAATTTGAGCTTTCAGTAGTGAGTTTTTTTTGGTATTCTTTGGAAAGCCAAATTTTTGTAAGAGAAATTAATCAGTGGTTCAGTGCATTAGCACATGAAGGGTCGTATTGATTTAGTCCAAGTGTGGACAAACAAACAGGGCCCTTAGTTTCAGAGCAGTGCTTGTGTTGACACAAAACAAAAAGAATGTGTTTGTTTTCTCTAAGGGCCTCTTTTTTCTGCATGGATAATGCCTCTACTAAGGGCACCGCTTATATTTATGATATATAATAAGTAGAACTGATTTCCTAATATTTTGTTTAGTATTTGAGAAAATGTTTCATGTTTTTTTCATGTATACTGTATCCTATTGATTGAACACCCTTTTACCTTATGATCTGCTTTAATTGTTTCTCTCCTACGTATTCCAGCAGATGCATTTTATTTGTCTGTTGCAAATGAGTAAAATCTGAAAAGAGAATCAACAAATGACAAAAAAAAGTTGCAGTACTTTTTTGATAAGCAATAGCGAAAAGAAGCACTTCTCGGGTACAACGTGTCAAACCCACAAGAAGGAAGTGGCAGCACTGTGAGACAGCCACGCCGTTTTTAAAGTATGATATGTTTTCTTAGCTGTCCACCAGGTTTCATGGGGGATTTCTGTGAAGTGGATGTTAACGAATGTTGCTCAGCTCCCTGCCACAACGGTGCCGTTTGCCAAGATCTTATTAATAGCTACGTCTGCCACTGCAGGTCAGGTGAGTCACTCAGATATCCTGCGAGTTTCTCAATTTACTTTGAAATGAGGCAACCGGCGCTCTTACGGGCAACCTTCGTGGCTCATGAGCAAGATTACTAAAACACAGCCGAGATGTCAAGACAATTTCTGAAGGGAGCGAGAAGACATCCTTCTCTTCCCGTGCTCCAGATGTGGTAGAGTGCAGTTTACCATGTGTAAACCATCTTAACACTTACAGAACGCTCATATTAGATTGAAAGGGGGGCACGGAAAGTGTCACTAAAGGTTACCATAATGCCTACAGAATGTCTGCGCCTCGGAGCCATGCAAAGTTCACCTGCTTTTCTCCAGGGAGAAATTTGTAGCCATACAGTACTAAAAAAGACAGTGATAAAAAGACGATGCTGCCTCGGCTCATTAAAATGTATGTGGCATCTTACTCTTTAGTGAAAGCCTTTTCTTGTCCGTGTATGTGTGTGAACCCAAAAAGAAGCAAATCAATGTAAGAGAATCTGATTGATATTCACTTCAGAGGGTGGAAGTGGGAGAGCCTGGGCTCACCATGGCACTCTGTGGGCTTTTGTTCCTGGCAGGTTGGACAGGCCTTCACTGTGAGGATGACATTAATGAGTGCCTTCCACAGCCCTGCAACCAGGGGATATGCATTCAGAATGATCCAGGCTACGGCTACACCTGTTTCTGTCGTCCTGGATTTGTGGTGAGGCTCCCCACCTTATTCCCCTTATCAATCTCTCTTTTTTTTTTTTTCAAGCTAACCTTTATCCTCTTGCACCCTTGATTCTTTTGTGGCACTAACTAGGTGAATTGTTAAGATGTGTGATCACCTTTTTTCATTGTAGCTTATGGGCTTATTATGTCTAGTTGTCTTTATTATAGCAGGAATATATGAGACTTCTCAGACATGTGGCGTTTCTATATTAGTCACAACATTATGAACAACCCCACAGAGTTCATCAGAATTGTCAATATTAAGAATCATCAGTAATAATAAATGTTAGAAATGCAGCTCAGATACTATCTTGCATCACTTTTTTTTTTTGTTGTTGTTTTTGTTATATAATGTCAGTGCGCTTTATTTTTCAAGCTGCAAACATTAAACTCCATTTAGCATCTCGGTGTGGAGTTGCACGACACGTCTCAAGGCTATCTTTTTCACGTACACAGGGGAGGAACTGTGAGCACAACTATGATGATTGCCTGCTGAATCCATGTCCGGGAGCATTTTCCTGTGTAGATGGCATCAACAAGGTCAGCTGCCTCCCTCCTGTTACGGATTCTGTTCCCTTGGCGACCACAGTCAAGAACATCACTCGCGGCTCCACACCCAGAGTGCCGACGCCAACTCTCAGCCTAGAACCAACAGCTGGGCGATCCACAGGTACGGACCACACTGTGCACGCTCGCGAGTGCATGCAGTGGTGGGAAGTTGCAAAGTAGTGGAAGTAGATTTTCTGCTATTTCACTGCTATTTTACACTTTCTTCTCATTTCAGGGAGAAATGTTTTTCACTTCACTACATTTTTTGGCAGCTGTATTTACTTGCTACATTCCAGATTTTTTTTTTTTTTGGTTAGCAGGGGCCCTTTGTCACATTTTAGATGTCTGTGAAACATTTCCCTTCCTGTGGTGACATTGAACCAATTGCTTGTTGCCCAGAGAGGTACATTTTCTAATATTTAACAAAAAAAGTGACATATTTCTGTAACCTGCAGGGGTCCTGTCTCCAATAAGGAATAACTAATCAGGTAGTTTCACATTTGATACATGAAGTAGAGTTTATGTATGAATTTGAAAGCAGAAACCAGATTTTATGTTTTTCTACACTGTTGTACTGATGCTTCTCAGTCTGTCTGGATCCTGCAGTGTCATTATGATCTCCAAATGCAGCACAGTAGATTGCAAAAAGGCACACGAACAACTTCAAAGGCTGCATACATTTGAACAGTTTTACTTTTGCTTCAGATCAAGTTAGTTTTTAATTTCCTAACTTCTGCTTCTACAAGCTTTTTTCATCTCGTTTCTCCACTTCAGATCAATATGATTATGGATTACATTCATAGAGACGCAGACTCAAGAATAAAGCCCAAAGCCTCAGTGGAAGCTGGTGATGGATGAGCTTAAGTATGGCAGTGTATCATCTTAAATTAACGCTTCTCAATCAAGCCACAGCTCCCATTACTAAGCAGTTACTTCTATTAGCATTGTATGTTTAAGAAAGTGACACAAAATTATTTAAACTGATAAGTCATTACAGCAATTAATTTCTTCTAATGGCAATCCAGGGATTTTTTCTTTTGATGAATTACAAACCTATCCTTTCCTTGTTCTCCCACCAAACATTTTTTGCTGCACAAGCTTTGCCAGTTTAGAATGAGAGGAGACTCCCACTGAGCTGGCACTCCAAATGTGATTTTAGAGCCTTTGGAACATAGCAGGCGATGATATATTAGGTTTTATTCAGAGATTGTCATAGTTTGTGCAGCTGTGGTCATAAAAAAAAAAAAAAAATGCGTGAAAGCCTAGTTTTTCACTTGCCAATAAAGTGCATTTTTCTATTTTTATTTGAGAACAGTGACTTCAAAGAGTAATAAGTCCAATCATTATTTGAGGCTATATCCTTTATCGCTGAAATGATAGACACAGAACACAATATGTTCTACATTACTGGTACTGGATTCAGTCATCTATGTGAGGGGAGGAATTCGGGACGCCGGGCGGATTGTTACTCCTTGACAGATGAGGTCTGTCTACCTTTGAAACTGTTCACAGGACTGTAAAACAGACCTATTGAACACAGACGAGCTTGAACCAATTCACTGCGACACTCTGAAAATCACTGTGGGCCAAACATAATGGAGTCCTCCACACTGCACCTGATGCAGCCCTCATCCGCTGGTGCGCTGGTTAAGAAAGGGTTAAAAGTACATGCAGAACACTATTGGTGGAAGAAAAACACCAACCCAAGCGTCTCCGGACCAAAACATTGCTTTACTTCTTTACACATAAGTGCATAATCAAAGTAAATAAGTTTTAAAGTGAGAGGACCCAGAAACTCGTGAGTTTATCAAACTAGGTCACCATCTAAACACATGCAGTGCCCTTGGTGCTGCTTGAAATAGACTCAGACAGTGCTCCTGTAAACCTAAGACTGCTCCACAACCTTTAAAATACAAGTCGTGAATGGGAATTTGAACATAGAGGAGATGGGTAATATTATCACGCTGACAGTAGATGATTCCATATCTGGACAGCTAGAGAATATGTGAATCTGTGTTGGTTTTTTGTCTTAATACAATAAAGCATAAACAAAATTCCGCAAACTAACAGAGGCAAAAAATAAACCCGTATGAAGTGGTATTTTTTCATTGTTTTTTTTCTATTTCTCTGTCACTGTACACACAATGCCGAGCTCCACAGTATTTGACTTTAGCTCTAAAGCGTGAGAGCTGATGGGAATCTAGAAGGGACATTGCTGGTGGAAGTAGGCTTACTGCAGCTAAGCCATGATTTGGTTGACTTTCCTCGGAGTGATCGCCACAGCACAGGTGAAAGCTGTTATCTTTTTCCGCCATGTGCAGCAAAAATGAAATTACCTAAGCCCCCTCAAAAATCAGCTTGATGAGCAAGACGTGAGTCATTTTCAAACGTGCCGTGCCCGTCTCGGGGCAGTCACCTTGTTAACCTTCATCTTAACATGCGTGCATTTGTTCTGTTTAGCACCCGTTTATGTTTTTGTATGCTTATTTTTTCTCCTCTCTCTCACACAGTTTGTTTGTAATTGAGACGACAGCCCCTGATAAGTTCGCCTATAACTATTCTGATATATTCAGTGACACAACTGTGCTACTGAGTCATAATGACATTCACAAGATATGCAGATTTATGAATATTCATGAGAAAAACAGGCTCAACAACATGAAAAAAGCAGTGTCTAAATTTGTCATTTCGGCTGCAGTTTATGGCCTCTGTGCTGTTGTACAGTAATGGTCAGTGAGGTGCACTGGAGTAAATCCACCAGTTATTTTTAAAACCAGACAACAGATATAATTAGACACTAGGTCTGAAAAAATAAAATATTTACAATAGGATTCTCAAAAACACTCAACTAAATCTTCTCACACTGCATTTCTTGGATATAAGATATTTTTTCTGCCAATTTTGTAAGTACAGAGTGACCTTTTGCCTTCCCTCAGGGCTCTGAAATTGCAAAGGTCCAAGAATGGTCCTCAGCAGTATTTTATCTCTATCCTGTGACAAGTTCAATCAGTCAGTCTATTACCTTACCCAATAAATCAGGGACAAAACAGGACTTACATCCTGGCTTTTTTTAATAAATGGGACATTAAGTCTATATCAATTAAATCTCCCCATCCAAAGTCTATCCTCCTATTAATTGATCTTAAAGTTCACATTTGTCCAAATATATTTTTCTAGTGGAATATCCCGTGTTTTAACCTGTCTGACATCAGCCTACAGTCGGTGCCGCGACGTTGCGCTCCACCTTTCTGTGTTACATTAAATATGACTCATATCCATTTTCTCACCTCTTTTATGGTCATGTATTAGGACTGGCCCTAATTAAATCTGATCTGAAAGATTTATATCAAGGAATATTCCCAGTGAGATGACTTTTTTTCTTCTTCTTCTATTGAAGCTGGAAAGTAGTGACAAACTCCTTGGTCAGCATTATTTTAGGAGTTTAAAAAAATCTAATACGGTGCTTTACAGGATATTAAAATGTAGAAAAAAGTATGAGCAACGGTTTATATTGTATACGTTTACAATTTAGATGCATTATGACTAGTTACTCGGGGCGTGTGCAGGAAAAATCTGATGTGAGAACGTAAGGTAGTGGTAAAAACAGGAGACCTTTGAAGGAGAGACTGAAGCTAACTGCTAATGAGGCATGATACTGCCTCCTGGCAGCAGCCTCACTCTGCATCAAAGACTACATCAGACTAAACAAGGCTTTAAAATTAATGAATAGCTTTGTCTCTGAGGGGTAATTTTCCATCATCAGCATTGGCAAACTCCATTGTCAGGAGTGAAGCAGTAGACAGCGCAGCATTGTTGCAGCGCACATTTATCCTCATTAATTCACGGATCACAGTAGGTCTGTTCCTGATAATTCTCACTTTCTGTTATCACGGGGATTTTCCTCCGGGTATTGGTCGTATTGCTCTCCAGAGAAAATGGAGGGTATTTAGGTTAGCTTGTTTGCCAAATGCCCTGAGGGGCCCGCTGTCAGATCAAAAGGGGTCTGGCCTATTAGGACTTGACGTCTAACAAATATTGATAAAGGTCTCACTCGCAGCCGCACGATTAATCAGAGCAACAACTTTAAAGGAACGTTGCGGATTTCTCTGGTGTAATGATTTTTTTTCAAGATAAGAGCGGACAGAGCATGAGACAGGTGCATCCAGGAATGCCTTTCATTTTAACAGGCTCTCCGGTTTGACTTTACTGCAACAAATTGCACTACTTGCTTCAAATGAGAAATATATTGAGCATGAGCACCCCTAATGCTTGCCTCCAATTGCAGTCTGAGTCAGTCTTTTAAGTTTGTCTGCGTCACTACCCCCAATAAGCTTGCGGGCAGTGGAACTTTTACTGAAATACCCCATAATTGCCCATTCTCATGGATGATATAAGCCAAGTTATTCCGCTATAAAATGAGGCATGTAATAAACTTGTATGAATTTATTCATTTCAGCCAAGACTCCTCTGTCGCCTAATATAGTACCATTTGCATGCTTCACAGCTTTTTGGCAAATAAGACTATTTACAGTATGCCTGTACAGTGAGCAAAAGAAAAACTGTGATGTTACCAAAAGCCCTGAAAGCCTTTTTTCTACTCTCAAATTAATGATTATTCACTTTCTGCCTCTACTTTCCGCACTTAATCTCATTGCGCTCCACACTCGTCTGTTTAAGCTGCATTCCATCCATGTTTCCAAGATTATTTAATCGATGCGTTCTCGTTTTATGCGGCAACATACACATTATGTGCAACTGCACTGGGTGACAAAATCCAGGATGTCCACATCCAAGTCTCCTTGGCAACCACCACCTGCCCCACTGAGGTGTCCTTAGCCACACTCTGAATCTGTAATAAGTCTGAGGGTGCTGTTCTCTATCCCACCCCATGCACTGACCTCCCTGTAGAGGAAGCAATTGGAAAGTTGAATTCTTCTTTCAGGGATCAATGGAGAATCTCGGCGGGATTTACAGAGAAGATGCATAAACTGCAGTCTGTCTCACTTTTGTTTACCTTTTACTCCATTTTAGCTTTCTGTATGTTTTTTTTTTCTTTCTTTCTAGATTCAAGCTACCTTCATTACTTTGGGAATTCGTATCTGGAGTTTCAGGGTATTGACCTCAGTGCACTCAACAACATTACTGTTAGATTTCAAACCACAGTGGCCAAGGGAACTTTACTATATGTGGACCAAGGACCTGCCAACGGGGATTTCTTTTTCATGAAACTCTTCATTCTGGATGGAATGCTGCAGGTACCCAATACATCACTTATTTTTTTCCTCTAAGTTTTGCCCTTGAAAGTTAGCCGTTTCAGCCAATTTGTAAAGTTAATAGAGCAGTAACGTGAAAAAGCACAAAGCATGTCTTTAAACTCCCTCCCACATGTTTCAGTATGCCTTTTGCTGTAATGAAGAGGAAGACGTTACCAGGATGAGCACATTAATTCATGTTGATGATGGCGCAGTTTACCTGGTAAATATCAGGTATGTTCTTTTTTAAAAATTAATTTAACCTTGTGGAGCTGGGTATGAATGTTCAGGCCCATGTTGCGGTCAGTTCCTATTCAGGTTGTTCATAGAAAGAGAAATTCTTTCACTGCGAGAGCAAAATGTTATTATCAGATGTGAATAAGTTACGGTTTCTTTTTACGGCTTTTCATTTACTGAGCGTATTTACGAAGACATCAAACCAGATGCAGTGTGATATGTCTCTGCTTCAGGCAAGAATACATTTTCTACTGAGAGAAGAGGCGCATTCATAGTGATAAACTGTTCAGATCCTAATATACAAATTTTGTTCAAACACTGTTAGCACCTCTGCTGATATTAGCTTGATCCCTAGTTGTCCACTCATTCCAAATGTGCTTTTTTAGAGAAGAGCCCTGAGCGATACTGAGGGAAGATATATAATTGGCAGGGATCACTAGATTGAGAATTTAGATTTTATTACAAATGGGCAGATGGGCTTACATTTTAAAGAACTAAAACAAACGTCAGGATGTGCCTATTAAAATGCATTAGTGATCACTGACCATGTTTTATTGGCTGTTCTAAAGTCTTCATTTGCAGTTTTTCATTACGAAAAGATTAACAAGCAAGAGCTGAGCACAAAATCGATGTTTAAATGATTTAAAGTGAGGCTCTGGCCCCTTTAGTTATATTGTTCCTAAGCCCATGTGCAGTCTCGCTGCCAGCCCTCTTCATTATGTTCTGACATGAGAAAGATTGTGGTTTGGGTTCAAGACACAAAGTTTATTATGTATGAACTGGAAGCTAAAATGAAGCAGCTAATGCTCAACTTGTATCAAATCGTTTTACTTTGCATTCAGGGAGAGAATATAGAGGCTTTAAACATTGCAAGATATTATTTCTCCTTTTTTGTAGTAGAAATTCTGTTGTGGCCAACAATAATTTGTCAAGGACTAATATTTTTCAGGCTAATCTTAAAATTTAAAATTGACAGACTGAGCAAAAAAAAAGAACAAACTCTGAATTTAAGTTTCCTGAAGATGACATTTAAAAGAAACAAACACAGATAGAAGTCAAAGCGCTGAAGGTGATTTTGAGCACAGTGAGCCAAAGGTGAGCAAATTATTTCCTCCTGAAACAATGCTGAGTGGGAAGGTTGCCTGATGTTTTCCTGGCAGAAAGCTGCACTGCCCTAAATATGCAAGAGGCCAATCAGGTTGAAGGGGCGACAAGGCTCCGCCTCTGTTTTTTTTTCCTGCAAGAAAAATACAACAACCGTATGAATCAATCATAATGTTCTGTACCAACCCCTTGAGACATTGCAAGAAAGAGAGCTGTCATAACTAGAGGGTTGGGAGTAAGGAAAAATGGTTCCTGGTGTCACAAAGCAAATTCTTTGTAATTGTCTGATGGCTGAGTCCGTCCATCTTTGTCTGATTTAACCCAGAGCTACAACACCATGGCCATCCTCAACGTCACCGCCTAACTCATTATAGACTTTTAATATATCTTCCCGTCAAAGCGCTTTTCAATATGTTAAATAGAAACCCAGTGGGGCTGACTTCTCAAGGACAGTGAGCATAGTGCCCTCTGGCTGCTGGCCAGGCCGCTCTGGCAGACTGCTTCTAAATTAACCGCTTCTCCATGCTGGCTCTAGAGGAAGGACTTATGCTGCTTGGAGTTAGTGCCCCGAGTGTTTAGCCGGCATATGCAACAGCCTGCAAAGTACAGGCTTAACAAATCAGACTAGATTGCTTCATGGACCTTCTAACTTCCACTCGGGGAACAAGGGGCATCAGGAGACACTAGAGAGGGGGCTGTGCATCTGTGGCCTGAGTACCCTCAAGCTGCAGACGGTTAGTCCAGAATCTGCACTTAGGTAATTATCTGCTCTCCCCTGTTGTTTCAAAGTGGAGAATTGGTTTTTGAAATCTATGAATGGCTTTGGGGTGGGTCCAAAATAGTTGTGTAGAGACTCATAAGACACCTGAAGAAAACAAAATGGAGTTCAGCCGCAGCACCTTTCGAAAGGGACTGGAATTACTGATTGTATCGCCAAAGGAAACAAAATAATTAGACATGTTTATCACAGATTTTAAATCTCAGCTTTTGCACTTTCGGCAGTCAACTTGTCTGTATTGTAATTTATCATTTCTCAATAAAGCATTACCACAAAAATGGGACCATGAAACACATGAACTAAATAGACTTTTATATTATGGGCAAGAGTCAAGTCACTGTTACTTATATAATAGATTAAAAACAACAGCCATTTAGCCACAGCGCTTTTGAGCAGAGAAATAAAATTTACCTAACGAGTTTGTATATTAAGGTTTAGACCCCTCAGTGATATACAATGTGAATTTTGGTATTTAAATATGACAGTTAAAACCCTACAAATTTATGCTTTAAAATAAATAAATGCTTTTTTGGTGAAATTAAATAGTAAGGTTACAACCCTACAGTATCATTAATTATGGAGATTTAGCTGAATAATTTAGAAATTAAAATTAAGACCCTACAGAATTACACAGGGAAAACTAAACAAATCCAAGGGGTCCCTGAGAGCAAGCATATTTACAGCAGAGGAGAGGAAGAACTCCCTTTTAACAGAATGAAACCTTCGGCAGAACCAGGATCAGGAAGGGCAGACATCTGTCTCGACCGACTGGGGTGAGGGTGAAAGGGAGAGAAAAGACAAAAGCAGAGACAAACTGACAACAAACAAAAAAAACATGAACGCTGGAAAGGATGATAGGATCTGTAACTGCAGATGAGACTTGTGCAGAGCCATGCAATTATGTATATAAACGAATGGAGGAGATGAGAAGGATGAACACGTGATGGCAGCCATTGGAACCGGATAGCTAAGGTAAAGCAAGTTGGCTAGATTTAAAGTAGGTAGAATTCATAAAAGCAAACGAATAAAAGAGAAAACTGAGTAAAATTTAGGCAACCGATCAATACAAAGCAGCTATTTAAGTTTAGGAAGTTGTAGTAATTAATTTACAGATGAGCTTGATTAACATGTGTTAAGCCAGTAAAAATCTGCTGGGATCTAATGGGTTCTATTTCATTTTTTTAATTTTCTTTTTTTTCAAACTTCTGTTTTAAATTATAGGGCTGTAGATATTTTTCTTTGAAATTCCCTCATGCTATTAAAGAGAGATGACAGATGCACACACGCTTATGTGAAATAATAACAATAATAACTGCTACAACGTATTTCTTTGCTCAACACTAACTGATGTGACATATTGGAAACATCCAGCGCAGTACAACAGGTGTACTGGTGCTTGTTGTACATGTGACCTGAAGTGTTTCTCCTCCTTTACAGACAACATCTGACCCCTTGTGAAGCCGAGCTGACTCTTTCTGGTCATGAGAAAATTAAAAGCGCAGCAAGTAATTACTGGTTAGGACACATGATACAAAGAACAAACCACATCTTCACAGGTGGTTTGCCACAACAGTATCTTCCCAATCAGGTAGGACTTGTAATTACTGCACTGTTTTTAACTTACCCACTGAAATCACAAGGATCTTAAAAACGTATTTAGTTTAAAGGTGCATTAATCTTACACAGTATAATGGTTAAATTGTGTCTCTGCATATATTTCTTTTTTCCCTAAGAGAGCAAAACCTTTCCACAACTACACTGGCTGCATTGAAATAATTGAAATTAATAACCTGAGGAGCTTCTACACGCCTGATGCCGTTGCCGGCAGCAACATCGACCAATGCAGGTAAAGTCTGTGGATTCTAAAAGAATAAGTGGCTTCATCATGATCTCTTGCTTTGATTTAACTTTTGCCTGGCATTTGTTGTTTTTGTGTTGGTAAGACATAGATTTTTTTTTAGTTTTCTTGGGCGCACACACACAAAAAATCCCATTTTGCTTTGTCTGATGCAATGGAGAATATCTGACCACTTATTGTGATAAATAACACTCGAGTTTTCCTCTCTTTCCGGGATGGCAGTCAAAGATATGTCTACTTGGTAAATGGCTGCACTTTGCATTTACCTTTAATGGAAGAATTTACTTCACAGGGAAACTAGTTCATATCTTTAGCCTTAAAAGCACAAGGATTTTAATGTTAAATTGGATTTTTGCCCACTTAAACCACTCCAACTTTTGCTCAATCTTCCAGATATACTTTGTATGCCATGGAAGCTCCCACAACAAGTTCCCCAAGTTTGACAACTCAATCAGCTACCTCTGACACAGTGGCAGCTCCCACACAACCGCCAAAACATCCTCTGCATGAACCTCAAGTTTGCCGTGACGGTCTTTGCCGCAACGGAGGAACATGTCATCAGCTGCAGCTGCCTGAAGGAGCTCTGCCTTCCTGTCACTGTCCGCTTCATTTTACTGGAACTTTTTGTGAGAAAGGTAGGATTGGAGATTTTTGTACTCAGCTGACAGTGTTTACTAGATTGTAAACATAATATATAAAACAGACCCAGGCGGTTAAAAAAAGAAACAAAAAACTTATAAACCTGCTGTACTGTGACCTCCATAGTGGTATCATGAAGAGCCAGCCAACAAATTATATTGGTTAATATATGCTGAGCCTCTATGGCTAATAGGTTTCACTATGAGGGAGAATCGAGTCAGCTGCATTAAGAATTTTGAGTGATGTGAATTATTCAGTATATGATTAATGAAATGAAAGATCCGTATAAGCAGCTTGAACCATTGCTGTGTGTCCATGTTCACCTCCAGCGCTCACTGGGAATGAGAACGCGACCTTGCAGGTCTTGCTCAACATTCAGCTACAGCTCTCACCCCTGTCCCAACCAAAAAATATTTATTTTGTACCAACCGCTCTGACACTAATACTAAGGAGACAGCAGCACTAGTCACACATACTAAGGAGTTTTTTCCCTTTTGAAATTTCTTCACAGTGCACTTGATGTATTTCCTGACATGTTTTTTTTTTAACCTCTGCTGCCATGCATGTTTTTCTGACAGTGTAGAAAACAGCATCCTGTATTTTGCCATTGTAAGTCAGTTTGTGTCAGTGACAACGGCAGTAACGCTAGAATGTGTAAATTAATTGCTTGCATGCTTGATAATGTGAGCCAAGCTGCTCACAGCTGTGAGACATTTGAGATGCTGTGTTTTGATAGACATGTCCACTCCCCTACACTCTAGCTTCAGTGTATGATTAGTAGTATAACATATATTTAAAGGGTACTGGTAATATATATATATATATACATATAACAGAATGATGACTAGTTTAACTTATATTAACTTTAAACATACTGATACATTTTGTGTTAAATGAACTGTGGTATGGTTGACATGTTTCTTGCTACAATATGTTGAGCAATTGAAGTCCAGACAACACAGACTGGAATGCAATCTACCTCTAACTCTAATTAGTCTAAGCCCTCCTCTAAGCAGTGGCTGCGTTTCCAAAACCTAAAAACATAAGACCAAATGTATGAAGAATGGATTAGTATTTGTTTATCTGCTCAGATCTGAAGCTGCAATCCCTAGCATATCCAACTTCTACCTACAGTAGTAAAAATAAATCTTTCTTTAAGGGCCAAGGGGAATATCATTCCTAACTTGTGTGTGGGGCTTCAGGTTAGGTTGTAGTATCTCCCCACAGTGTAGTGTAAAAGTTGTCACTGGAATCTACTAGAGTTTGGCTAATACTAGTGAATCTGTCCTGCTGTTTATTAGATGAGGCCCGGAATAGTTTTATATTTGCCTAATGCATGAATTAGTCCTCATCCTGAAAGTCTTTTTTTCTAAAAGTGAATTAAATAGTTTGAAAATACAAACAATTATGAAAGCAAATTTAATTAGGTTGTGCTACAATATACATTGATCAGGCATAACATTATGACCACCTGCCTAATATTGTGTTGGTCCCACTTTATGTGGTCAAAAATGTTCTGAACCATTGGGCATGGACAAGAGGACCTCTCAAGATGTCCTATTGGGTCTGGCACCAGGATGTTGGCAGTGGATCCTTTGGGTGCTCTGGCTTGTGCAGTGGGACCTCTGTCAATCAAACTTGTTCCACTGCATCCTGTTGATGCTTGATCACAATGGGGTGTAGGAAGTTTGGAGGTCAAATCAACATGTTGGGCCATTGTCATGTTCCTCAACATGTTCCTGATTGTTTGATGTTTTTTCCATGTGGTGGGGTGCATTTTCCTGCAGGGGTAGGTCAGTGACATTTGGGATTTCCATTTGCATGACGGATTGTGCTTGTTGTGGGACACTGTTTATTTGGGTGTCTAAGTCTCATCAACACTGATGCCAGAATCCAAGGTTTTCCAGCAGAACACCACATAGTACCAATATGATCAACGTTATTCACTTCACCTGTCAGTGTTTATAATGTTGTGGCTGATTGGTGTAAAACTAATTTTATCTCACGTTTCTCCTAACACTAGCACCAGCTGGTAAAACCTGCCAGTGTCACTTGTTACAATGCAAAACCCACAGTTTTGAAGCTTTCGTCGTTCTCTTTTTGAAATTGCTTCAATAATGAATTGCTTCAATGGTAGCTCAATGCGCCACTGTGACTGTAAGCTACAGAAACTATATGCACACAACAGGGGGTTTACCGGGCAGAGCAAACGTAACTAATAGGGCAGGACATATTGAACAGTCATTTACTTGACCCACAGTTACCCCACAGAAACACAACATTCTGTGGGGGAAAATCAACAAAATTAATGCATTTTTTTTCTAGGTCAGTGATAGTAAGGCTTCGTAAATTTTTGCTCCCTTGTACTAAACACATTTCTCCCTCTGAAAGAATCAAGACATTGCACTAACAATGCTTTGTGGTTGGTTTTAAATTAGGGGCTTTGAATAACAGTAGCCACCAGATGTTATATGCACTGTTTGTTTTAAGCCTGGAGAATGTTTCAAGTAATATTAACATTAAATATTTTTAATAATGGAAGTTGGATTGATCTTTCCCTTTAGAATAAGTAAAGCCTTATTATTCCGGGCAGGGAAATTGCTTTTTCAACAGTTGCTCAAGATTTTGGAAGTTTTAAAGTTAACTTTAGCATAAGGATGAGGAACTCGATAGACAGCAGGTGTCACCTCTGTTAGGGCAGTTCAAAAAGAGTCTTGTTCAATGTCACATTATTGAAGTCCAAAGTGATTATGACAAAAGCACTTAAGTCTTTAAAAGAGCAGATGATTTGCAGATATTTACAGAACACATGGAAATGTGACAGAGTGCCGCCCCTGGCTAACGTTAACAATCATTAACATGGCATGAGCAGTCTGGTTGCCCCTGGCGCCCTTATTTGACACATCTGCCCTGTGTTCTAAAAATGCTAATTTACAGGTGTTTAAGTAATCTACTGAAATATTATTTGTCTCTCCGGGCGCTGTAATATAAGAAAATTATGCTATTTTTAGGCCTCTACTCTCATTTGTTTTTCCCTTGGGAGACGGCTACGTCGAGGAAAACCTCTGCTCACATGACAGAGATGGTGCTTTGTTAAGCCAGTTATTAAAAAAGATGCTTTGGCCAACGTTTAAACAGCCAGCAGAGACCATAGAATATGAATCATTTATTTGTCTCATTTGCTCATTCATTTATTGCTCGCTGTTGTACCTTTCAGGTTCACTTAAAGATAATATCACATGTGACCGCCACACATAAGGAAGCTCAGGGCTAACCTTGCTAATTGGAAATTAACCCTGATAACACCACTCTGCATTACCACCTGGCATGGGATGTAATAATGTAATAATGCATAGTGGCATAATATGTACAGTAAATTCTCACCAGGATACCTGTCAATGAATCTATTTGATAATACATTCTTGCAATGGTGAATTTTGTGTAATGTAATGATGCATAGCGGCATAATATATACAGTAAATTCCCACCACGCTACCTGTAAATTAATCTATTTAACAATACATTCTTGCAATCGTGAGATATAGTCTCAGCCTTTTTTTCCTTCCATAACCATAAAGTGAATTCCTGCTTATTCCTCACCTCATAAACTTTTCCTTTAAATACCAGCATTGGCCTTTTAGTGTCATTTCTGCTGAGTTTGAGGAATCGCCCCTCCTCAAAAGCAGCCCCGTCTCTCAGGTTTAACAGAGCGCGTTCTCATGCGAGCACTCATCCAGTGATGTGCTTTGCAACACTCGTCCTCAGCCCGCAGACACAGTCCGGGGGCTGTTTACATGCTGACAGAGTGCGTGAGTGTGTATTGCGACAGCAACTTTTGCTGGGTGACAACCTTGTCCTCACATCTCGTTGAATTAAGTAATAGCCACAAGAGGAGCGTAGAGCGAGCACCCCTGCTCCCAGTTAATTATAGATACGTCATAGTGCCCAGTGACTAATGATGTGGACTTGTTTGTGTCCTAGATGAAATGCTGACATGTCGCACGGCCCACACATCTGACAGAGATCACATATCTAAAACAAACATCATGAGGCACACAAGTCTGTGCAGCTTCTTTTCATTTTTCAGCCACTAAAATGTAGCAGCTGATTCTTTGACATGTAATGTATGAGAAATAACATACTGGCAACATATCTCCATGGCTATCCATTAAAGAAAAAATAATTAATTACACACTCCTGACTCTGTGCTTTACAGAATAGAGTGAACATTTTATACATGTGTCAACATATTCTAAAAGCCAGTTATTTTTTGGGCAAGACACTGAATAATCTGTCACTATTCTCATTTTTCTGATTTGTCTTAGTAGTACACTGGATGTGGCTTTTTTTGAAACTATAAGTGCATTTTTTGACTTTTGCAGTAGTGATAGCAGAGTATTTCAACTATTCCTACTTTTATGGATCTAAGTATTTCCTTTAGCAATACAATATGTGACATGTGGATCCTACGCTCATTCTGCACCAGGAAATGGTAATATTCATATTCTCATTAATTAGTATCCTTTTTTGTAGCAAACATAGGTGTCATACTGGCAAATGTATTAAAACAACAGATTTACTTTTTCTCAGGTAGTAGTACACACAGAATGCCTACACACAGTGATGCAGTTTTTTTTTTTAAATCTTTCTGACTCATGAAAAAAAAACAAGTGTCACTCCATAATATTGGGATTTGCCTCTAGGTTAGATTTACAATGTTACATACAACCTGTACATAAGCAACTTAAGCTCTGAGTCTTGCTGTCTTATGTTTAGATACTGTTAGGGTGTACCATAATCCATGCCGGTGTGTGGTGGCTGAGTGCG
The DNA here is from genome assembly GCA_024666655.1 of Dascyllus trimaculatus. NCBI lineage: Eukaryota > Metazoa > Chordata > Actinopteri > Pomacentridae > Dascyllus > Dascyllus trimaculatus. Next base: position 20,531,724 of record CM045464.1, on the reverse strand, counting down.
TATTTGATATCAAGTAGCCAACCATAAGACCGGTTTTGTCAAGATAAAGCCAGTTCAACTGGGCATGTCAGTGTTTTAAGCTATTATAAATTGTCTCCTCAAAGAAGACACAGTAGGTTGGAGACCTTGCCAAAGCCATTGTGTCAAGTATGTAAGCATTCAGCTGAAAGCGATCACAAAAATTAGTTATGGAGTAAATGGCTGCCAGGTAAGGAAGTAGGCATAAAAGACGAAACCAGTGAGGCAGGAAATTATTCAGGCTCGGTCTGTATTGATCATGACCTCCTTCCACGGCTCATTGAGTTATGTCCTTACTTCTCGTATATTTGAAGCTGTGATGTAGGATGTTTGCCGGGAAGGAATAATAAAATGAAAGTCGAGAGCACGATTTTGCCCTATTTATGTCATTTCAACAACTTTTACCTAACTACCGCATCAATCCAAATAAGACCGCACATGCTATTTTTACCCATTTAGATTGCCTTGTTTTGGTTTTTTGTTGGCCCTTTTTGGAAACAGAGCTGCATCAAATTAGTTCTTTTAAAATCTGCCTTTCTTTGTAAATAGTATAGTGGTGCTCTTAGTTGTGCATTTCAACTGTATTCAACAGTGAAATGGCAACAGATGATATTTTAAAAGACTGTGATTCAGTTTGATGTGTCTATTTTTTAATCTAATAATATAATATAAATTGGAGCACAGTGCAGGTCATATTTTCAGAGATGAAGACTTGGGAGAAGCTTGTCCACAAATGCAGTCAGGTGAAATGACAAATAACCTATTTTTTTTTAAAGGCAAACAAAAAGGGCTGTTTTGGGGTGGTGAGCCTCTCTGTTTTTGTGTTTGACATTAATGGGACCTGATGAGGGGTTGTCGGCTTCCTGCTTTGCCAACACTCTGGCTAGGTGCTGCCAGCTCTTTTTGTAGGCATCCAGTGTGTGTTTGCTGTAATTGCTGGTGCCTTTAAAAATGAGCCAGCTCAATCTGCCTTACTCAGAAATGGCCAGCAAATATTACAGGATTGATTCATCATTCTCAGCCCAAGGAAACCTGCCCCTTCCACAACAAAAGAAAAACTGTATTTTTTTTTTACATTTTCTCTTTGTAATTTGAAGCATTGGCTGTCATGTCTGCTGCACATAATTCTCTGCACAACTCGGAGGAGTCATGCACTCTGATTGGTTAGAAAAATGGCAAGTGTGAGGAAAGTGGCGCAGTAGACGCACAGTACAGGCGAAGAAAACAGGATTATGAGCATTTGAGAAATGGTATGACTGGAGAATCTTCCCGGGTGTCGGTCTGGTGACTGATCATTACACTGGACCGAGTCAGCGTCCCACTGGCCCCTGAGGCCACTGAGTAGTCGTTATTGTCAAAGCTTGCAATTCACCTTGCTGATATTTTCACTTACTGTATGACTCGACTCCTTTTCATGAGCTCGTTAAGCCCATTTTCAGGATGCCCTGTTGACATGATTGACTGATAGCAAGAAGTTGTGCTATTCTTGTTGCAATGAATAAACCCACTAACGCGGCGCTAACTGTCCACTAGTGTCTGACTCACAGACCAAGAAGCACGAAAGTAAATTACGAAAACAAGCTGCAGGCAGTTACTGCTGTTCTGTTTGAGTTACAAAGAGCAAGTTACAACACATAGAGTAGATCTGAGTGCAAATTGTGTGTTGTTTTTTTTCTTAATCTTAAAACTGTGACGTACAATGATGTAAATTTGAGAACAAGTAGCAAAAAGACAATATACACCAATCAGGCATAACATTATGACCACCTGCTTAATATTGTGTTGGTCCTTCTTTATGTGGTCAAAAATGCTCTGAACATTGGTCATCGAAAAGAGGACCTCTCAGGGTGTCCTATGGGGTCTGGAACCAGGATGTTGGAAGTGGATCCTTTGGGTTCTCTGGCTTGTGCAGTGGGGTCTCTGTCAATCAAACTTGTTTCACTGCATTTGCTGATCGGTGTATGTTCATACATTTTAACCTGATTGCACATAATCATCATATATAACTGCCTCCACTCAGGTATTACCTTTAAAACCAAGTGACTTTACTAAGTTCTTCCTGCATGTGAACCTACACTTTGTCTATACCATTGCCACTTATTAGGCAAGTCACAGAGATTTCAAACTTTAAAGCCACCAGTTACTTTCTTTTGCGACTTATAAAATATCTTCAAATTCTGCTTATTCTTTCTTTTACTTTCTAGTCTCTTCTAAATGTTGTCAATCATTCACATCCTGCTTTAAAAATCCATTTGATCCGGCATCAAAGCACCAAAAAAGTGAACACAAGAGTCATAAGAGGACATTCATGTTTCTCTTACAATGGGAAAAAAATACTTTTTTTGGAGCCCTACACATACTGTATATGATGAGTTCTCAGCTGAGAAAAAACTGCATTTTTCCTTGAGAGCTGGATTCTGAAGGTAAAATCCCCTGAGCTGAGTCTGGGGTGGCCTATTTTGAATCGACTGTCATGCACCTGAACAGCAAGCTATCCACCAGGTGCGCAATGTCCTTTGTCTCAAAGGCCAACAGATCATCGCTGGCTTGTGGAGTTGATGACCTGAGCGCGTGCCTCCTCCACCTTTCCTTAAAGTCATATTGCTTTGTCATCCAATGGGAAATGACACACTAGCACAAAGCCCTCGACAAAGCCCCGCTGACTGTGCCCACGGACAAACTATCAGTGCTGCAAAGGCGGACACCATCCAGTTTCTGCTGTTCTGTTTTCTAGCAAAAGCACTTTATGCCATTGCTTACACAAGATGTGTCATTCAGAAATAAGTGGTTTTGTCCTGGTTTCACGCAAGAATGTGTGTTTTTTTTCTTAATAAGTACCATGATTTCACTCATTTCTCTCACTCCATGCAAATGCATTTTATCAATTTGTGTTTCATGCTTGTTTCTAGATACCACTGTGTACATCCCCTCATTTGATGGCACATCTTATTTGGAGCTGCAGCCTCTTGCGTTCCTTCTTCAGCCTTCTGGTGACAGCAATAATCGACCTGCTACAGTCAAGGACGCCACTGTTTTTCTCTATTTGACAGTGAAAACAAGATCTACACAAGGCACCATACTCTACAGTGAGTACTCTCTCTTTCTCTGTCTCTCTCTCTCTCTCTGTCTCTCTCTCTTTATCTTTATTGCAGATATTTAAAAGCCCTGCAACACTGTGAGAAAAAGTATAGCTAAAAGCTGGATAAACATGCACATCCGTACTTACATGCCATTACGTTAAATACCTTTTGATCCAGCTCTTTCCGTAGGTGTGTCCTTGTGAGTGCACAAGGGGTGTCTTGATTTTCATAGCCTTCAGTGCAAGCTGCTATCTAGCCAGCATCTGCCATAATTCAGTTTTTTTCAGCCACTAAAAGGCCTTACTATATTAGACCAGACTAATCATCCCTGGTGCACATAAAATGTAGAGAATATTTAGTGGGCAAAAAATTATAGTTGGCAGTTTTTACTTTCATGCAGCCGAGTAAAAAAAAAAAAGTTTGAGTTGTACCATTTTAATAAGAAAGTATCAAGGCATTAGTGTGAATGTTGAAAAACTGGAATTGCTCTGACATCTGTGAACATTTGCGGTATCGGTATGCATCACATTTTCATATTGCTGTTGTAGTTCCGTTTTTAAAAAATACTTTTGTTGGCTTTCTTGTGGAGCATCAAAGTCGATACCGCTCATGTCAGCGAAGTTTTAAGTCACAACCAGCAGCTGGTTAGCTGAACTTTTGAGCACAAATGACGAAAAAGGGTAACAAAATCCACTTACCAGGACCTGTAAATCTTACTAATTTACACAGTTTATCTCACTGTGTAATCTATACAAAAGTAAAGTGTAGAAATGCGAAGTTATGCTTTTGCGGGACTGTTTCTTGGCCAGGTGCAATCGCTTGTTTTACAAATGCTGTTCCCAGTTGCTTCAGTTTTCATGCTAATCAAAACTAAACAATATGTGGTCAAAAATGCTCTGAACCATTGGGCATGGACAAGAGGACCTCTCAGGGTGTCCCATGGGGTCTGGCACCAGGATGATGGTCCAAATCCAAGGTTTTTCAGATGAACGCGAATTAGTACCAATATGATCAATGTTATTCACTTCAACTGTCAGTGATCATAATGTTGTGGCTGATCAGTGAATATGTGTTAAGTAGAAAATGAATGTGAGATTATTTTTTTTTATATTAACTGTATTCCAAACATTTGAGGTTGCAGTGCATTTTATTTGCAGAAAACAAATATGTGCTCTAAAGGACTGTGTCTGCTTTGATATAAGCCCTTCAAAAGAATAAATACAATCTATACTAAAGCTGTCTAGACATGCTGTGAACAAGGTACATTTTTGGACTGAAAAATCTTGCTCTTTTGTTCCTGTAGTTCTTGTTGTCACTCTTATTCCTTCTCTAAATCTCCTTGCTCCTTTCAATCACTTCTTATATAGGAATGATTTGTCATTCTGAGCGTGGTTTGTCTGAAATGTTTAGAGTATGATCCTGTCTCGAAATTCTAGCAAGCAAGGACGCTTGGTCATGGCATCACAGATGTAAGTGAAAGAAGCAAAACAAGGAGTCAACTCTGAAGAGATCCAAATTCAGTAATACGTTCACAATGGAAGGGATGAGATATGTTGAAGGGTGGATTAAAAATAACTGTCTGTAGTGTTTCAGTAGCATTTCTATAAACACGTATGCTTATTAATCCCAAATATAGTCTTAAAAAATCACTGGCCTGACTGAAAAGGTGTCAACTGAGGACACCAGCACCATGAGTCATCTGTTGCTGTTGCAGGGAATTATGGGATGCAAACATGGATCTCCAAGGCTGCGGGCGAAAACAAAGGAAAGGAAGCACTGAGACTCAATGTGGCATTTTTTAGAGTCTTTTTTTTCGTCCGATGTTTATTAGTTGTTAGTTACATCATTCAGACCCAAATATTGCATTCGGCTGCACCCAAGTCGTGTAATGTATAGGATAATGTGTTATGTAATTAGGGAGAGAGTAGGACAGTAGGGAAGTACGTGGCACTCTGGTTAAGAAGAGCACCACGTAGGGGAGTTTGTGGACAGCTGCGAGGCTTTGTTGTTGTTTTGCTGCTGGTGATTGAGCTATAACCTAAAAAGCAAACAAAGGAATCCTCATAAGGCGAGAGCTGGTCACTCACGTGCAGAGATAGAAATGGGCTCACCCTTAACGTCAACCGTGGGCTCTGCATTGTACGTCTGCCTCCTGCCAGCTCTTTTGTTCCCACACCTGCACACACACACATACACACTCCCCTTTGTTACAGTAGGAGACTGGGAGGGGTGCACCAGACAGACCCTGAGTGGACCCTCATAACAATAGAGCATTGTTTTGTGAGGCGAGTCAGTAGATTTAGTGTTTTTTTTTTTTAATTTTAGTGGAAGCTGAGTTGGAGTTATCCAAGTATGTGTGCATCTGTGTTTTTTAAAAAAGAAGGGAGTTTTTTTCCATTTTATTGATAGCCAGAGAGAGACAGGGTGAAGGGGGTATAGAAGAGAGAAGGACATGCAACAAAGGGTCATGAGCCAGACTCGAACTCATGACCGCTGCTGACGACCTGCGCCCACGTGGTATCGCCTTAACTCAGAGAGCTATACAGTGGCCCAATGTGTGTGCATATGTTAAGCATCAGCCAGCTAATGCACTTGAGCTACAGGTCCTGACTCCAAAAAACATCCAACTGGGGGTCCCGGTGGACCACGACTGCAGCTCCTCACTCGAAAAACTGCAGCCACCTTGGTTTTGCAGGGCTTCTGTTGTGCCCGTGCAAGTCCAACAGAACTGTAACCGCCATGCATTGTGTGGCGATCACAGGTGATTTATTCCACACCAGTCGGGCACGGACATCATAACATTCATCTTGCTGGTATAACCTAGAACACCTTCTTATCTGTGACATCATCTTCAGGTTCACTGGCTCTCATTTACATTTACAGACCCATTAAACGTTGCAGTACACCTCAGGGTTACCCCCACACTTTCTCTCTTTTGATCGAAATTCAGATTTTCTGGCTTGAGTAACTGTAATGACTGTGAAGAGGAGTAAGTTCAAATCCAGGTGAAAACCACCACCGCGACCCCAAAACCTGTGATGACTGTGACACAAGTAAATTTTAGGTCGTTGATTATAATATTTTCCCTAACAACTGGTTCATTTTTAACACACAGCAGGAGAGCTGAATACTTTCCAATTTCTGGGTGCTTTTAAGTAGTAAGAGTAGTTTTACTATTAAACAGTCCTGTATTCCTTAGAGTAATGAGTAGGCTGACTTTTCTTTCTCTGGCTGACATCGCCCTCCCATGATGGCAGCTGAGTCCCTCAGTATTTCGCCAAAGACTTAAATCTTTCTGTTTAAGGAGCTATTAATTAGCCAACTCTCAGAACTTAATAGGACTCTAAATTAGTGCTTTGTACAAGATTGGTGCACTTGAAAGGTCAGCCAGCTCAGCCTTAAATACACATAGACAATGGTAGTTTGAATTTTAAGACAAATATACATTATCCCGTCTGACACAGGTCCTTAAAGTCATCTATAAATCATTCTTGCTGCTGAATCCAGTGCTTTGAATTTTCAGAAAGTTTAGGATACATTATTCAGAGAATATTTGAAAATGTCAAATGATGGGTTTGAGAACAGAGGAGCAGAATAATTGCAAAGCAGAGCTTTTAGTATGCTACCCCATACTTAGATTTTGTGCTTGTTTTGGGATGTTTTATTGGAAAAACAGAACATTGCATGAACAAAAAAGAATACAGCTGTGCGGAAAGGAGGTGTATATTTTTCATGTTTTATTGAAAGGTATTTCAGTACATTTCTGAATCTCAAAAGAAATGCACTTTAAATGAGAAAATGTTTATTTCTAAACTCATAAATACAACACTGTAGAAATGGTGCTGAAATATTGCTCTTTGTAATTTTCATTTCACTTAGTATGCAGAGGACATGATCAAGAAATGAGAAAAACATGGTTGCTTTTCAGAAGAGACAAAAATGGACATTTCAGTATATTTCTATAACAAAACATACTTTTTAAATTATTATTTCTAGGTTTATTTGGAATAAAAGCAAAAAAGAAGAAGAAAAATTGTTATTAAAAAATGAACCCTGCAGGGACTGCTAGCTACAGGCAGGTGACATTATATCACCTTTTTAGTTGTCAGATGTGACTTGATGCTTCATGTCAAAGCAGTGAAATTGTTTCACATCTACTGTGTCTATCTCTGTGCTATCTCTTATATTCACTGCCACCAAGTATGTAGCCTTGTGGATCTTAAGTCATTGCCTGTCTAAGCCTTTACAGATTCACACTATAGATCAGTTTGAAAAATTGACTGCTGTGTCAACTCATGCCATTGTCATTCCAAACCAGCTTTCACCACACTCAAGATTTGATGTGAACACTACTGTAAATTAGAAAACATAGTCATAATTTTGGGTTAGTTGGGTTAATTAAATCAGCCTGTTCTCTACCCTCAATAATATTTACAGTATTTCGCTGCCGCAGACCACGGAAGCCAGGAAGCAGAGTGTGAGCCTTGTCATGAAGAGAGATGAATGTTCAGAAAGCATATATAGCGGGCACAGTGCCTTTTATCTAGTAATGCTTCCTAGCTTATAGTGCATCATCTTTTCCACATCAGAGGATAGGATAGGAGCTGAAAAGAAAACTCCAGAGATCAAACAGACAAAGTTAATCAGAAGAAAACCAGAAGACATGCATTGAGATGCGAGGAATCTCTTCGCCAGACCTGCTCCTTATTCTCCACTCCCCTTTTTACACCTCTCCCTGAAGCAAACCCACCAGTTTCCCCCCTGGACTTCAATTGTCAGCTCGAAGAGAGAAATACGAGGAGGTGGGGTGAATGAGAGAGAGATAAAGAGAGGGAGAGAGCAGGAGAGAGAGAGAGAGAGAGAACAGGTGACAGGCACTGACAAAAGGACGAACGCTCTGTTAGGTTTGGCGCAGAGTAACAGGGCCATGGGGACGGCAGGGAACAATATCCTTACAGGAGAAAAATAGAAAAATAAAAGATGGGGCAACATTGACATCTATAGTAAATAATATTTGTCAACAAATGAGTTATGGCGCTAAGCAGAAACAATTGCTTTGAGAGGCAACAAAGGCTCATTGTTGTAGCAGAAAGTCTCTTCTGTGTGGTTTTTGTTGTCGTCTTTGTTGCTGCACTCAGTAAGTCTGAGTAGACGGTCTCCACTGAATCTGCATTTTAGAAAAACTGTACAGGATTAAGTGCTGTGCATAATTATGGATGCACTTTTCATTTACTGACAATCACATACCCTAATTGTTTTATGGGTTGGTTATTTTCGTGCGCTCTATTTTAAGACCATTTTTGACTACCATTTGTACATAAATACAGACGTGGAAGGAAATGCCAGATATAACCTTGTTCCTTGGCACTTAAAGTATTTCTTGCAGTTTAACAGTTTGCTTAATATTTCCGTGAAATTGTCTGACGTGATTGAAGAATTTACTGTATTTTCGGCCGTGCAGTCTCCCCGACTTTTCAAGGTGACTCCATTTGCTGTAACTCCATTCCTCCCAGCATCTCAAACAACTTGGAGACTCGCTGCCAGCTTTAGAATTTATAATCCATTGCATCTTCGCTTGTTTTTATACCCCAAGTTACATTTCAAGTTTTGGTTTTAGGTTTTGCTCTGCCAGAAATGTATGCACTGCTAAAAACAACACCTGACAATCATAATAGTTTTTTGGTATACTGTGATGTTTGATGCATGTTTCCTTTTCATTTTCCAGCTTTCCTGAAAAGCAAAAGCAATTATTTGGGGACAGGAAAATCAAGATTGAGATATAGAGCCTGGTTTCTCTGAATTATCAGTAATTGCTGCATGGTCGCATTTAGTGCTGCAGTTGGAAATAGTTATAAAATATGGCAAAGTACTGTTTACTAAAATAAAGCAAACGAGCCAACAGAAATACAAATATGCATTCAAAGAGGTAACTGCATTTGTGATCATCAGTTGTGTTGCGGCTTCCACACATATAACAGTGTATGGCATAGAGAAGTAAAGTCTATATTCTCCAACTACTTACATTCAAGCACACAAACATTTATTGTCCAGAGGGAGGATTTTAATTTTGGTAAAAGTAGGAGTATATCTGCTACTTTAATAACTTTAGAACTAAAAGCAGCTTTGCCAGTTTCAGGTTTAATACATGGAAAAAAACTAGTGGCCTGCACCAGATAACCTAAGAGACCTGATGACCTTAAAATGAAATGCACATCAGTAATGCACTGCGGAGCGAGGCCTCTCACAGTTCTGCAGACGAAAAGTTACATTTTATAATCCATTCTAAAACTGACAGAAAAGTGAGATACGATCAAATTTTCTCTTTCTTGTATGAATCAGAACTGTAATTTGAATATGCTGGAGTCAGCCCACAGTCTTTGGAGGGAGAGAAATTGAAATCATTAACCAAGTTGAGATCAATACAGGAAGAGATTTTTTACATATTCCTGTGACAAGAAACCTCTTGCATAAGATATATTTTTATAATAAATACATATTTTTATAACCCGGCTTTAACACTTACTTTTAAACTGCTACTCTTTGTGAGATTTAACTGGTTGGTTAAATAAAAATAAACAAACACATGTCTATTTTATTGTACCAAGGAGAACTGTGTACAACTTACTGTCATATGATAAGATGGATGAGATTGCATGCTGGCAGCATGAGCTAACTGAAAAGCAAAGAAGGCTTGATCCCTTGGGGACAAGGTAAAGGACCAGAAATAAAGTTACTAAATGACTTATTTCTTGTCTCTTCAAAAAAAGATGCAAAGTATATACAAAAAAATCATTTCATTCCAATGAATAGTGCCTTTGCTGACCACTTCATCCCTGCAGCTGCTCTTTGTCAGGGGTTAAGGTCCTACCCTTTTGCAGAAAAAGAATGAGAAAGCAGTGGATTATCTGAACAAGATATTGCTCCTGTGGTCCACTCACACGGAGGACAGTAATACGGCACTATTGAGTGCATCCCTGTTGAGTCTTATGACAAGGAAGACCTCCAAGTCGGCTTAGAAATGCATTATCAGAGTGCAGCATATTAAGCTAAGCATAGCCTCCCTCTGACAAAGAGATGGGGATTTTCTTGATGCCCTTCTTACCCTGGAGGAATTGTTCAGAGCTTTCATATCAGTTGCCATGCAGCCTTGAAACAACACACTCAGCTTTTGCGCCATTTTTCTCCGGTGTCTAAATCCTCCACACATGCCATTACTTCAAGAGCGAGGACGCACACGTTGCTAAGACCCAAACTGTCTCTGCAGCCCACACACCACTGTCTTAGTCCAAGCCTATAGAGCCACATCAGCCCAGTTATTGAGAATCATGTCATTGTGAAATCAAAGAAGTCAACGCTGCTGGTGCTGCGCCTACTCAGTAGCTCCTTCCGGTCTCTGATTCCCCTGGCCCTCACGGAAAATGAGCCCCATGTGCCTTGTTGGAAACACTGAAACATTCTGAGTCTCTAACAGAGCAACATTACAGTTCAGTCCTCTGCCCTGCAACCATGTCTTCCCTGACAGTGGGGCAAGAGTGGCAGACTCTCTATCTCGATTTCCCTCGAAGAGCTGCATCCTTTTGTTGCCTTCCCTTTGCTCATGTCTATTTAGACAGCAGAGTGGGACTGTTGTGCACTATCTCGCCACCTCCCTCCTGAAGACCCTAGTAGCCTGTGTGGGAGGATTAATTCTTCCGCTTACTTTCCATTGCTCCTTCACTGCGATGTCTCACTTGCAAGAGTCTCAGAAACCCCCACTGTCATAAGGTACTGAAGTGGAGTGATATAATGGAGTAGAAGTGACACAACTACTAAAGGCATTCTGCCTCACACCCGAGACAACGGAAGACTATTTCTGACCACGAGGTCATACTTCTGTTCTGCTATCAACATCAGGAGATTGGAGAACAGTGAGACCCACCACATTGAAGGGACACAGTAGGAATGAGATGCAGGGATTGGCCATCATTCCTCTTATCTCTGTGATGGTCCTGCAAAAAATAAATTGGATGCATAGCAGCGACTCTAGCAGTGATTTCATAAGAACCCAAGATGTAACAAAGAGCACCTGGTGATCCTTGTCCTCATGGCCAGGCAGAATGAGATCCACTAGAGTGATCCTTGGGGGAAGATACTCCTTTGTGGAGGATAATATCTGGCTTCCTACCTTTCATCTTCCTTATTAGATGCAAGAAACCTACTGGAAACTTGAGGATTTAGGTTCACATAAGTAGATCTTTATCTCTTGAGGCACAAACATCCCCCCCTTCTGTTAATGTATAACATGACATAAAACTAATGACAAAAAAAAACCCTTTTTTGGTTTATCTGCTGTCCTACTAGTCCCAGAATGCATGGTGGCATTGTGGTACATGGAGGTGATTCAGCTCATTCCATGTAGTCGTATACTAGTATGTTGTACCGCCTCATAGCGTGTCTTATACTGTGGACTCTGAAAGGACCCAATTGGTGTATGTATCAAGGTCCCTCTGACACTGAAGTCCCTCATTTCATTTTCCACAGGTGGTGTGAGGGACAAGGAGCCCTGTATTTACTTTTTTACAGTTTTTTTTTCTTTTTGCTAAAACAGGTTCTGTAACAGAGAGCAGTAAAGATTCATCTGTAGTCCATCCTCTAGTCGATTCTCTCGTTATTTTCCCATCCAGGTGGGAGTATCCACTGGAAAGTTCTTCTGTCCCTTAGTGAGAATTGTTGATTATACATGAGAATTTCTTAAAGGATATGTCCATGCCTGTTAGTTAGATTTCTGTCTGGGTGTTGTCTTTTCATATTACTTGGAACTTTAACACTGAGTGAGTTGTTTGCCTTCTGGTCCATCTGAATTCTTTAGGGAAAAAATTGTAGAGTATTGTTCCATGCAGACAGAAGCTGGCCTTTAAGCCTCAGACAGTTTAGAGTTCATCAGGTCTAGATTATTGCTGTTGGGATGTCTTCTTGGAAAGAGGAGATTTTACTCTGTTTGTGTGTTCATTGTAAAGCTCACAGCAATGTTTAGCAGGTTCTTGGTAAGCTTCTGCCCAGAGAGAGGAAAACCTATTGGCTGGGAAATGGCATTTGTGGGCGTATGGGACTCCTCCCTCAGGTTTTCATAAGCTGGATATTGATCACAACAAGTATGACCTTGTGGTCAACACTATCTTGGTCCTACTTACTCATGTTTATACAATATATACAGCACCTTTGTTTGCTGCTTAGCAGGATGGATACATTTGGGTTTGCCTATTATTGTGAGAAGTCAGATGTATTCTTATGTAAGTTAAAAGATCTGTCCATTGACTGCCCAGCTTCTGTAGTTGCTTAACATTATGCTCATTTTATCTCACACACTGAGGTGACTCGTTTTCTGTATTGAGTCTCATAGTTGAGAAGACATGTCATAACTGTGGTAGCTTACATAGCGTTTTAAACACGCCTTCAGGTGAAATGTATGTGTTTTACCTTGTTAGTATGTTTTTCTTTTGTTGTTTTTTAATGTGCTAGAAGAGACATCATGAGCGAAATGAGCAGTCAGTGCCATAGCAGAGCATTTTTGCCTTGAAACTGACATGTACCAATGATTCAAAAACAAGTATTCAGACTTCTGGGGTTTCATATCTTCCAAACTTAACTAACCAATCCCATCAACTTGCACTTTGGACTTTTTGTATCATTATTCTTCTCCAGAATTGGTTTCTGATTTGAACATGTATGGCAGAATTACTCCAATATTACAATTTGCCATCGGTGTAGCACAAAGTCATAAGTGAGCTGGTGTTCTGGAGCTGCAGTAAGGTGCATGGAGAGAGAAGTGGGGAATTCATAGATCTACACATTCCAAAGGCAGCAGCAGTGTGAAGTCATTTTAAGGTCAGAATGTATTGATCACCAGTGAGGACTTTAAATGTGGTATGACAAAAAGGGGCGCTTTACTAATCACTTTTTCTAACCTTTTCAGCTCAAGAGCAGAACTTTGGGGATCAGTTCCTCCATGTGTTCCTTGAAGATGGAAGCCCTGTTGCTAGACTTGGCTGTGGAGGCAATTGTGTTTTGAATGCAGCTACAAACCAGAACGTCAATAACAACAGATGGACACCAATCACAATCCGGTAATGACATGTCTCTCCTCCTCTCCTTTCTTTTTACTAATATTCAATTGCCAAGGCCATTATCTCTGTTCGTTTTTGCCATGAGTGTTGAGTATGTTGTTATCTATGGTTATTAGGAAAGGATAAAAAGAGGACTAGTAGCTTTGTGTGTTTGTATAGTGTCTTTCTGTAGATGTGAGCCAGGGTCCAGGTGATCGTTCCACCATTAAAATCCAATATCATGACAGCAATTAAACTGATTGTTGTAAGACATCAACACACCAGCAGTCATACTGTCCATTATGAAATGAAAAACTGCAAGATCAAAAAAAATGCCATGCACGTTTGCTTATTCCCACTTCAAACCCTTTGCCATGTTCAGTGCTCTCTTCTTTGATTATGTTCAGAGGGAAGTCACATGTTGCATGCTATTTGTTAAAACGCTGTAGAATCTTGTCCATTAGCTGTCCACATTAGTGATCCTACAATTACAGAGAACTGCGATTAAACCTCACCCCGTCAGACAAATTCCAGCTTTAATGCCCTGTATGTCTGTGCACCTCAGGATGAATGCAGTTTCTCCCATGTGTAAAAGTGTCAAAGTAGCATAAACAGCGTCTGGTGTTCAAACTGTCCACTGGACTGGCAGTGTTGGTTTTGGCATAGTGAGTGCAGCCACCTGTTATCTTCAGAAAATTATATGGAGAAACTGACACTGCAAATTCTGTTTTTCTGCAAAATGTTTCAATTATGACTGTGTTGTATGTGCTGTTTGTTAGCACAAGCAAATTGATATATTCCAAAAAACAACTATAGCTTACTATAAGTCAGACTGTGGACATATTTATTTAGTGGTTTTGTCTGCACAAAAACAGACAGGGCGAAACCACAAAAATCATTATCACAAAATACCTGTTCCCATCCCTGGCATCCAAAGATCACTTACAGGTAGTTTACAGAGAGATTTAGGATTATTAGCCTTTGATATTCAGTCATCTGAGAAAATTGGCCATTTTGTCAAATGGATTTGAAGCGTTTTCTTGTAAGTGGCTAGGATCTTTCATTCTTGGTTACACACAGCAGACAATCCTTAGGTCTTGAATGTTCAGGAAGTTTCTTATACTTATTCAGAACTTGTTGCAATCTGTTTGCATGTGATGCTTCTCCACCTCAAACCTACATGATGATGCTCTGAAGCGCAAGTCCAGCTCTCCAATTTGATTTGGATGTGACACTGTTTAAGCAACTCAAAAGATTCAATTAGATCACATGTAACTTTATCAGTTTGGAATTTATCTGCAGTATTGGTCATCTTTTTTATTTTTTTTTTTGCAAAGCTGAATGAGTTGTGTAAGAATTTTTATTTTTTTTTTATTTTTATTTTTTTAAAGCCCTGGACTGAATGCATAACAAGAATGTGACATAATAATACAACACATCAACAAATCAGTATGTAAATGATTTTGAGTCTGAGAATGTGGTGTACAGTACATTAATTACATCAGTAACTCAGCTAGAGGTAAATAGTTTTAACTCAGTTAGATAACAATGTAATTATGAAAAGAAATTGCTTTTACCGTCTTACCATGCTTGTCACCACATTTAGCATTTTTTTTAGATACCACCTTGGGTAAAATTATTTCTTGAAAGACACATGCTACAAGTGTAGTCTCTCTTTTGTATTATCAAGGAAAAACAGTTCAGGACTTAATTTTTGATCCTGCTGCAACAGGATCCAGCACCTGTCAGGTTGGGACGAGCCACCTATTTGTCACTATCAAAATCTGTAAATACATTTTGTGTAGTCATCTGTTCTGTCATTCTTGTCTTTTTCTGTTATTTTATTGTGAGTAGGGAGTGAGAGGTCAATCGCTCAGGTCACACAGCGATACCTTGAGGGTGTGGAGTGCTGTGATGGGACTGAAACGAAGCAGAGAAGATCGATAGACAGACAAAGATGTCACTTAATGTTGGGTTTCTTACCCTGCTTGCTTTTTGTGGTTGTAAACAGAACTCTTGCCCCCCCTTCTTTTTTCCCCTATTGTTGCAATGCACAGATATAGGGGGAACGGCAGGGAAGTGAGGGGATAGTCAACAAGAGAGAAAGCTGTAAACCGTAAACAGCTATGGATAATTTTGAGTGATTATTGTGAATGCTGTAAGCGCCCATTTGTTGACTTTTGTTTATTTTCTAACAGGTAACACTGTCCAATGTGCTCCAGGCACTGTAGATTTTTTGATGCGTTCAGTGACTTTTTCTACTTCCCTGACCTGCCGGAACGGCACCCTCTCCGTGTACCGGGACTTCCTGATTTACAAATTAAGCGCCGGTTGGCTCGTAAACATTTGGCAAAAGATTTGGTACCAAATGTTGAACCTGATCCACATGCATTTGCACTACTTGCTTCCCTCTGCCAAATAGGTCTGATGAACAATGCTTCCCCATGCACAGCTGATCTTCTGTCTCTGTAGCTCACACAGGCTTACAGCTCATCACTATGGGGCAGAGTGAGCCAGTGGGAGAAATGAGAGAGGGCCTGCTGCTGAGCTCTGCCTCTATTTATTCTTGATCGCTTCAGCAATTTTATTCATATGCAAATGAGCACATGACATCATCTAGTCATGTTTGAGCACCGAATACCTACTTTCTTTCGATGATATTGGCAACGCTGAATGCAGCTGCCTCAACTTGCTGTTGTCAGCATCTATGCAGTGCGGGACGGCGCTTCCATTTAACTGTAAATAATCCAAGCTCCAATGACCAAACAGCAAAAATCCAAATTGCTTGATGTCACTGTGACACAGACTCGCTATTTTTCTCATTGTTCCCCTCTTCCACCTCTCACATGCACCATTATTTTGGAACCACAAATCTTGCCGTCATCTCGAGCACTGTGATGCTGATGCACAGAATACTGGAGAACGAGAAGCATTTCTTTTTCTTTCATTCAAAATACAGTTACATGACCTGCCTACACCCATGTTGATTGCAACATTGTTGACATGAAGCATTCAGTACTATATTATGAAAAAAGATGACCCTTCATTTTTTGATGTGTATCCATGCTGGGCTTTTGTGCACTTCTGCTTTGATAGTGACATATTTGCTGTGTAGGGTCTCAGACTGTATTAAAGAAGTAGATGTAGCCTAAGTAAAGTCAAGTGGCTTAAACCTGAAGTCTTACTTATAGCCAGCAGGGGGCAAGTCTTCCATATGCAAAAAAGAATCTGATAGTATAGAAGGCTATGAGATAATGACCCTACTTCACTCTTGATTTATTACTTCAAGGAACATTTTCTTAATAAGTTGATGGCTTCAATTGCTATTTTCAAGTCTTCTTCAAAGCAGCACAGTGTTCAATTTGTAAACGATGGTCCCATTTAGAATGAAATAGGTGATAAAGTAGTGTATTCTTTAGCGCATGGCTTCCTTGAGATTGACAAGTCAGTACTTCTGGGATGTCTCGATCAGGACAGAGGAATAGCAATGAGTTTCCATGTACAATCCATGATCTTAGGTGTTTCCATGTTTTCATCAGTGTATTTCCACACCAAGCTAGTGCTAGCTTTAGCCGGTAGTTCAGTGTTTTCTATGGTGATGCTAGCTGGCCCTGCTTAACTGTGGTAACCATTGATATTGTGGTGGTGTTTACCCATGTACTCAAATTCTGATAGAAAGGTGAATTTAGCTAACATTAATGACATTTGTTTTGTGTTTCCCACATCTTCTCCCCAACTCATCCTCTGCAAATACAGTCATGTCTGATTTTACAAAAACAATATGCCAAAATGTCATACTTGAGGCTTCACAACTGCCGAAGTTTATTTAAATGACATTGTAAGCACTCTGTTGCTCAGGTGTTTCAGCTCTATATTGTTTTCCCTGCAGTATGAACACAAGGTAATATATCGCAATGAAGTAGAAACTGTATATAAACCAGTAATTCCACAATAAACAATGTGGAGGAAATTTGTTTTTTCTTGACTCAGTCCTATTTGAAATTCTCTTCGAGCTACAGAGGACGCTGTTCAACAGTCTTACAGCACTCCATCTTGCTAATCATCCCCAAAAAAGGCATGAAAGACATTGTGAATATTTAATCAAGAATTTAGCAGCCTGTTGTGGCAGTAAACATAATTGAATGAATCACATTTGCCATTTTGTGGAGCGAGATTGCGCTAAAATGATCAGAACAATCCAAACAGGCTGCCATATACGTAAGACATACTGTGCGGACTGTTCTAACAAAAAAAAAAAAAAAAAAAAATGAGCAGAGAAGAGCTGGCATTTCATGTCCTTTCACTCTATAATTTGTCTGAAACTGGAGTTGGTGGAAACAGTGGGTTTGGTGTCAAGAAAAAGCATGATATTTTAATTTACATTTTTTTAGACTTGCTGTCAGTAGTTATGCAGATTTTCCTGAATGTAATGCTGTTACGGTGCATTGTGTTTCCAGGAAAAACAACATGTAAGAAACAAGCAGATTGATAACAGATGTGTTGCTTGCAAAACACAACCACAACAGAGCAACTTTAGATTCTGTTTTCCCCTCTCTAGAAGTGTTAATTGTAATTTTTTTTCACTTAAAGCACAAATGGACTGTAGCACTCAGACAGAAACCGGCAAGACAAAAGGCCACTACAGAAATGCTGTGCAGTCGTATAGCTTCACAGAGGGGAGTGTGTAGAGGGGAAGCTGTGTCATTTTTCATTTGGGGAGGACATATTTGTTGTTGGCTTGGTCTTTGATGTTGGGAAGTTTTCCTTTGGGGATATTTGGGGCAATACTGCTACGATTAAACTCGAGAGTGACAGACTCCAAATGTTCCCCTGGTCATTTGTCAGGCTGCACACATTATTGGTTGAATCCTGTTGTGCTTGGCATTCACTATCAGAGTAATTTCCATTCACATGCAGTCAAAGATCAACGAGGATGACACACAGCATTCTGCAGCATCACATTTCTTTGCTTGTCACAGGTGAACTGTGAGTCCCTGGCAGATATGATTATTCAAATTTATGCCACTTTTTGTGGGTGTTTTTTTTCTCCTCTCTCCACTCAAAGGAATGTGTCTCAAGTATAGTTCTGACTTACTGGGAATATTCTTTTTTTTTTAAGATAGAGGATTTTGTGTCTAGAACCTCATGGGTTTTGATGTTCATATTGATGTTTTTATAGACTGTCGTATTATTTCTGCTTAAAATGCATTAAATTTCCAGTTTCGGGGGGAACAGTGTGTGAATACCTGGCCATCACGTCTGTTATTTCCTCACAATTTTCAGACCTTCTTTGTTTGATGCTTCGAAAATAGCAGTGTTGCACCCAATCACGGAAAGTAAAGGATCCAAAACACCTTGCCTGTGTGCTTATTAGGTAATAGTATAGTAACAGAATAGTATAGTATAGTATAGTATAGTATAGTATAGTATAGTATAGTATAGTATAGTATAGTATAGTATAGTATAGTATAATTATTTTACAATTCAGACTTTAATTGCCTTTTATTTCACTTGTGCACTATACATTTCACTCTAGCCAAAAAGAACTGCATTTAAGCTGAAATATATATCTCATAAAGGTACATTTCTTATTTGTGAAATGATTATTTCCCCAATTTTCATACCTTTACACTTTATTCACCTTACATTTTGGACAGTCTTGTCGAAAAGCACATTTTTTTGTGCACACATACATCTGACTTCAGCGTCTTGCTTTAGGACAGTACGACTTGTGCACAGGATGAGCCAGGGATCAATCTACCAAATCTATGACTAATGGATGATTGATGATGCAGAAGCCAAGATGTCCTGACTTTTATTTCCTGTAGGTCAAGCTCCAAAAATCACTAGATCCTACAATTCCAGTAGCGTGACTTTTGTTACACACTGACCGCCCTGCAAAATCAGATCTCTGTTGAGGATTTCAAGTCTGTTATTTTGAGTCATCCAGCCTCCTCCGCCTCAAGTCTCAAATCTCCTGAAACAATATGTTCCTACTTTAGAAGTCCCCACACAAAAGAGGACAGAACAAACAATTAATGCATGAATAATTAGTCAGTATTGAAAGTATTATGTTTCTGTAACTGTTATTCATCACAGTAATGTGAGGAAAGTTAAACCCTGATGAACAGAAAGTATTGCATTGCTTTTTAAATTCTGTTATTTTATGATTCTTGTGAAAACATATATGTGATCTCTATTCACTGACCACTGAATGTAGTTTTGATGTAAAAATACACGAGGGTGTGAAATGTCGCCTAGCAACAACAGCATTAAGAGGACAAAAACAGACGAGTGCTGTAAGAAAAAGCACGGATAGGAGTTTCCAACTAGGAGGACATTTCAGGACATCTCAGGAGTCCGACTTCTTTGAATTAATGTCAGAGAAATACAAGAAACTTTGCTTTCTGAGTTCAAGTCCACTCGAGGTCAGATCTATCCATTCGCCTCTTGCTCAGGAACACGCTTGTTAATAAAAAAACTAGAGAGCTGTTTTGTGTCCATGTGAGAAATGTGCGGAGAGGTTATAGAGGGACGAATCTGTACATGATACACACACAACATACAGATAATCACAGCACAGTGTGTAAAATATAATCCACAACATCCAGGTGATAGATAAAATAATCCCTTTGCAGCTTGTCAAAGTAATTAGTACACAGCCATTGATTACTTTTTCCCCAAAGTACACTAACAGCAGATAGAACCCATCCGCAGCACTTTCCACTGGGTTTTCACCGGCAGGAGATTAATGAGGAGTCATTTATTTGGGGAAGCGCCATGCCATATGTACACCTTAATCCGGAGCATTTTTAAATCCACATCCTCTTGAACCAGTGCCAAATTCGAGGCACGGTATGTTTATCAGCTCCACAGTATTCAACGTTGTATTGACAAGTCCCCCCATAAAAGATTCATTGAAGTAGCAACCAGCAGCCCTGCCCGCTCACTTGGAGTTTCTTTTGTGAAGCCCCACAATACCAAGAGCCTTGCTGTGTGCTGTCTAATTGTATTGCTGGAGATATAATGATAGAACACAGGCTACCCAAATTAATTGAGGCTTGCCAGTCACAGCACAAATTATGCAGCAAATGCTGCAGTGCTCCGTGTGAGAAAGTCACTGCACCAGAGCCAGAGCAGGCATTACAGTCAATGTAGGTGTAGATTGTGTTCTGATGAGGGGGCTTGTTGCGCTTAAAGGAAACCAACAAAATGATCCTTTCTGTCTTGTGCAACAGGAGCTGTGGTGTGATACAGCTTTTTATTATTAATAATTATATGGGGGGTTATTTTCCTCTCCTTTCAGTCATGTCTGATGCATCTCTACAACCTGTTGTGCCAATAAGAATGTAAAAGTAACAGGTGTCCTCTTTTTATATGTAATATGCGTGAGCCAGTTGCTCGATCTGCTCACAAGACATTAAACTCTACTAAGCATAGTCTCTATTTGCAGAACTAATAGACTCTTGACTCTAAATCACGAAATGACTCGCAAATTATAAATTCACCACTAACATGCTCCACATTATCATTTGCTTTTTGTCAGGATCTGAAATATGGTTAGAATAATAAGCTGCTTTAAAAGAAGTGTTACATCTTGCTCATCAGCCCAGTGAAAACCGTTGCAAGGGCACCAGTGCAGTGCATGATGTTTTACTGCCATCTGTTGCCAATACGTTCAGATCTTTTATGCAATAGTAATATTTTAATGATGATTCCTCCCTCATTATTAATTTTCTGCAGAGGACTGTGAAGGAGGCGCGTTCAAATAGGATTGTAGAGACAAACGCCTACCTTCAGGTTTAACAAATACCTTTGTGGGAAGTTGCGGCGCTGAAAATATTTGCAAGGTCCCTTAACATTTGCAGGTAATATTTCAGTGGTGATTCTCAGGAAAGTTGCAGTAATGCTGTTGCCCTGAATTAGTCACACACACACACGCACAGACACAGTCTAAATGAGGACGTTAGAGATGACAAATCACTTATGATTAGAGCATTAGCCAGATGAACAAATGCATAAATGATGATTGAGTACGTAAAAATGATCACAGCCATATTGTGGTGTTTTTGCATGTTTGGAGAAAATGAAATATTTATGTGTTTTTTGTTTGTTTACCTCAAGTTGGGACTTTGCTGTTCTCGGTCCTGTGAGACTAACCAGTGAACGGAGCACAGGGAGCCTAATAAGAAATTACATAGTGTTTCATCTCCGCGTTAGACAAACCCCAGCCTCTTTTTTCTTCTGATTCATTCATATGTTTGTTTGTGCGATAAAATCCATTGTGGTTTTGTGTTTGTGTTCCTACGTGTGTGGTGGTGATAATGTGGACCTGCAGGGCATATTCGTAGCCATCTAGTGACTAGACCAAGTGCAGTGTTTCTAGTCAACTTTATAAATAGTCATCTTTCCCTCAGAGCAAGACCAATGTAAATTAGCCTGGTGAAGCATTCAATGTGCTCACGAGAGCTCATCAAGTAACATCATCCTGTTTGCTTAGTGAGCATGCTCTCTGTGCCTCACAGGGGCAGTTTTTGCAGCATTAGCAGTCCAAATAAAAAGCTACTGTAGTAAGCACCAAAATATGCGTCAAATGCCCCCGGCAACAGAAGGTTTTGTAATAATATTGTGATATTTCATACCTTGCCAAACAGTCGTTTTTGTTTTTTGTTTTTTGTTTTTGCTGCACAAAGACATGTGCTGCAATATTGGCTCATTTCAGCATTTTCATTAGGATCTTGTTGTATTCTTGTGACCTGAAAATAAACAGTGGGGCCCCGTATATTCCTGAAGTCACCTACTGATCACGTACCGTTATGCTAATGCAAGGAGAATGACCTGAGAAACACATGGGGCACCCTGAGGATGGTGATGGATGTCTTTTCTGGACATTAGGTTGCCTTCCACGTTTCCGATATTAAATGTGCCTTAATTTATCAGTGTTTGTATGTGTTTGTACAAAACAGCTCCCATGATTTCCATACCTGTAATTAGTCTTACCTGAAGTTGCACGCGTATGATTGCCTCAGGGAGGTGTCCTGGAAGGCTGTTTCAAATTAGCAGGAGGGCGATTGCCCTGATTGTTTCCATCTGGCCATTAAAGCAGACATTTGAGGTTTTTTTTCTCATCGACACTGGCACAGTCACAAAGAATGGACGAATTAATTTTGCAGAATCAGATGTGCACTTCAGCAGCATCTTACTTGCGCTGCATGCTTGTAGGCAAAGAGTGAACAAACCAATGGAACAAAAGTGTATCGTTTAGATTTCTCGCCAGCAGTATCGTGTTTATGGGCGTGGTGCAGAGTGTACAACCTTTCGCATAATGTAGAGCCTTGTAAAGGGGCTTCTATTGTATATTGCCTGCATAAAGCCAGTGATAAATTAGTGAGAGGGAATCACTTGACTTTGCCAGAGCTGGAATATGACACAAGTAGACCAGCTACTTAACATTGTGACTGCAACATTAATGACTAGTACAATTGTATATTTCCCCAGAGAGACACAGAGGGTCAAATGATAAAATTGTCTTCCTTCTCATTAGAGTTATAATGTATATCTAGTTTGTGCCCTCATTTTTATTATTAATTAATCCTGAATGACATAATGAGCACTTACACCCATGATCATGTTTTTGTGACTAATAATAAAGATAATAACAATAATAATAATACAATATTTGTTGTTTTTAACTGTATCATGTGTAGTGATGATGTAAATTAAACTGGTTGTTACTATGGTTTGTCTTTACTGACTTTACAAGTAACATTTTCTGAGGAACAGCTTAAAGAATATCACCTCAGCACTAAGCAGGAACCTATTTCTGGACTTATTATTTAAATCCAACTGGAGAAAACACTTTGTATTTTTGTTGTCTCTCCTGGGCTTCGGGGGATAGTGTGGGATACAAATGCACCATTGCTTCCATTCCAATCTACTAGTGCATAGCGTTTCTCATAAAACAGTGCGTAATGTATACCGAGTCATACATAGTCAGTTTATGGTATATTCTCAGTGGTCGCATTAGCAGCTTCATTGCTGTGACTGCTGTGTCTGTCTCTCCATCAGAATGTTTTTCATGCTTTGCTGGGTTTCCTGTGTGTATCAGATTTTGTGCAGAGCGCCCTCTATAACTAACCCCAGGTTTCTCTTTCTTCTTCTCTTAACAGATACAATCTGCCTGTTGGCAAACAAGGAGGGTCATGTATGATTGAAGTAGCTGCAGATAATGGCACAGCTCAGCATCTTGAGGAGTTTGTGTCGCACCCCGTGTCAGAGGTATGTTGACCCGCCTGCAGCCACATCAACCCTTTTGTACCGCCATAATCTTAAATGTCCATTTTTGACACATAATCTCGTCTTTGATATCATTTTTCTTTTGAAATACAGTTTACCCCAGCCATATTAAAATGGTAATTAAAACAATAATATAACCTCCCATGCATGACTTCCATCATTCATGAGGAAACAATCAAGGCAAATGTGTCAGATGTTAATTTATATTTACCGTTATGTTCATAAATGCCACTTTACAATTTCCAAATCTATGACTGACTCACAGTTTTTTGTTTAATACACACCACTCAGCCACAACATTATGACCACTGACAGGGGAAGTGAATAACATTGATCATATTGGTACTATGTGGTGTTCTGCTGGAAAACCTTGGATTCTGGCATCTGTGTTGATGAGACTTAGACACTCAAATAAACATTGTCACGGAACAAGCACACTCCCTCATGCAAAAGGAAATCCCAAATTTCACCGGCTTACCCCCACAGGAAAATGCACCCCACCACATGGCAAAAACATCAAACAATCAGGACATGTTGACAATGGCTCAACATGTTGATTTGACCTCCACACTTCCTATTCCATTCCATTGTTATCAAGCATCAACAGAATGCAGTAGAACAAGTTTGATTGACAGAGGCCCCACTGCAAAACCGGGAGTACCCAAAGGATCCAGTGCCAACGTTATGGTGCCAGACCCCATAGGACACCGTGAGAGGTCCTCTTATTCATGCCCAATGATTCACAGCATTTTTGAGCACGTAAGGGGGACCAGCACAATATTAGGCAGGTGGTCATAATGTTATGCTTGATCAGTGTATTTTGTATAGTACATTTAGTATAGCAGTATATTGCTCACTTCAATTATTTAAGAGATTGTTATCTAACATTTCAGGAGTCCAGTGAATTTGAAGTTGAACTAGTTAACCACAATTTGCCATTCATGTTAAAGAGTAACATAAGGGGATGTGGTTGCATGTGTTTGATTGGACAGACAAGCTGAGCAAGATTCTTCCCAGACAACCCTGCAGTTATTTTTTCCAAAGCTCTCCGCATTGGCACCCCCCGCTGAGCCAACAGAGTGGCCTCATTCAAATATAATAAAACACATGACAGCAACATCATGAGAAGCTTAGCCATATGTTATCAAAGCCAGCCCAGGATACTGTTTTCTGTTTTGTTTTTTTGTTTTTTTAAGCAAGAGCAGTTTCTTTATGAATGAAAAACAGGAGCCACAATTGAAAACCACATGCACCTGTTAGAGTATTTCCCATAAATGATCACAAGTGGCAAGCATGTAAGTAGCATTAAGCCCCATTCTCACTTGTTAATCACAGGCTGGGCTTTTTCACTCTGGCTCATTAATTTGATTAACAACACCTATATTTGTTAATAAATTCATAATTCAGCGTCTCATGTTCGAAGACGCAGAGAGGGGCTCAACCTTCCCACTGGCTGAACATGCCTCCCTCAGTGTGATTTATGGTCTTCTAATTTGAGATGCCAAGATGTTTCTTTTTTTTCCCCCTCCCACTTTATTTTTGGTTACAAACACATTTATTACACAAGCACTCTTTCTGCGACGGTTAAATACCGCGTTGGTTGACGGTCGACCTTTGCCAGCTTTTATTACCAAGGATGAAAGATGTGGTGAATGAATGGGTTTTCATAATAGCTCTCAACACCAGTCAAATTAAATTAAAGTCAAATGAAACTAAATTTGATTTGTACACATTTTTGGAGAAATTATTATATTTGCTGACATGCAGCAGTTGTGCATTTATGCAATTTTTGTGGGAATTATGCTTTGTGGCAAGGGGAATAAAATCGAGATTTGTTGGTCTAAAGCAAATAAAGAAGCTACTGACAGGGAGTCTAAGAATAGAGCATGTCGTGTGATGTAAAAATTGTTAAAGCCCTTGTGTGATTTGGCTATACACAATGTAGATTGACTTTATTTGAAACTGTAAACCATGAGAAGAACTTGAACTAAGTCCAAAACTAAAGCTTCTGACAGTGCCCAGCTGCAGACCTTAGAGAGATCATGAAGTTAGTTTCCTGCCTTGACTGCTGAGACTCTTCAGACAGCTTAGCAGATGTCGGCGAAGCACTAATCATGTCTATTACTAAAGTTGGTATATGTCAAATTATGAGTAATGAAATCCTGTTTTCTTGGAGGATGGTGTTCTGCAGTCACTTTGGGTTGTGGGTAATAAGTCGACTATGGATTCTCTGTGAATAATTTGCTTTAAGTGACACCAACATGGCGAGACAGGATGCATGCAAGGATGCTTCTTCTCAGGGTCCACAGCAGGTGTCTATTGCTGCATGTTAGATCAGAGCTATTAAACTCCCTCCCCTCCCATGAAACAATATAAGGTAAAATTACTCAGAAACAAAGAGGCGTCAATGAGCAACCTAATGTTATATTATTATTATTATTATTATATTATACATAAAATACAAAATAATATTGTGGTATAACTGATGAAATGACAATGAAACTGATTCTGCAGTCCTGAAATAATATAGTGGGATTATTCTAACTAAAATATTTAACTTAATTGTGCAGCGTCACAAACGACATAAATGGCCCATGAATGTAATGTGTACAGTAACTAAAGATGCAGTAATAATAGAAATGCTTGAGTGCAAATCAGCAAAACAAGTCATAGCCAGTACCCTCTTAAACAATTAGGACTGGAATACAAAATACATGTATGCAGACAAAGAAAAGTTTTAAAATGAATATATTTTTACATTTTACAGTTTGCAGATTGCCGCTGTAAGAATTCAAGGCCTGGAGTTACATAAACATATCGATTTGTCGCTTTCTTTCCTTTAAAAGCCTTACTGCTACCTGGTGGGTGGGGGGTTGCTGTTTTCTTTTTGCTTGTTTGTTTTAATGGCAAAGGTACTCATTTAAACGTGTTTATATATGCATAAGAACAATATGCGGACATATAATAATGAAACAGATGCCACACTGACTAATGGTGCCTTCAAATAAAATTTAAAAAACGAGCATACGGTGCTTGTGAACTCAGTGCTCTGAGTCCACTTACAAAGTCATGAATATTACATCAGAGGGTCTTTTCAAATGGACTCTTCTCATAAACATGGTAAACACACTTGAAGGCACCATAAAGTCATCCCGTATCAGCGCATCGGCATCATGCGGCTCCGGTGACTCATAGCTGCTTGTGTCACATAACAAATACAGTCGAGCCCATTGTAAAAGTATCCAGACGTGCAGCTGCTGCTTATTTTTATTTGAATCTTCAGCTTTGTTGAACATACTTCCGGGGCTCTTAACTTTGACTTTGCATGCACATTCCTGTTAACCTCATCACCCGTGTCTTTTTTACAGGCTTTCATGATGTGCAGCAGCCGTGTCATTTAAAGCAAGCATTAAGCCAACATCCCAAATGATTATGTGGTCTAACACCTCACTGTCCCTCCACCGAACACCTCCGCTGCAGCTGTCCAACACTTTTCTTTCGGCACCAGCATGCAGTCATGACAAATGTTATGCTAGAATATAAATTCTGACATGATTGCTCAAACTTCATAATATCGAATATGAAGGCTCAGTCCAATGTTACATCCTCAGTGTTTACCTATACTGCACTCAACATAAAGTTGGGTGTTACTTGCATACAGTAGCTTTGTAGATTTACACAAACAAAGCAAGAAATGAGTCTTGGAGACTGGAGATTTATTTTATATCTTATTGCATATTCATATTTTGAACATGATCATATGTGATAAAATGCAAGTATCCATGTTATCAAGCCTAGACAGAAATACTGAGTATAGTTAGTACGCACATACCAAAGTTGTTGGAAAAAATTTCACATGACAACAGGATTTTCACATTTTTTTTGGATGTGATCCAGCTAAATATACACCGATCAGGCATCACATTATGACCAACTGTCTAATATTGTGTTGGTCCCCCTTATGTGGTCAAAAATGCTCTGAATTATTGGGCATGGACAAGAGGACCTCTCAGGGTAATAATAATGTATACTTTATTAGTCCCTTTGAGGAAATTCGTTCTCTGCATTTGACCCATCCATACTAGGAGCAGTGGGCTGCTGCGGAAGGGTCTTGCTAAGTGTTAGTGACTTAGCGAACCAGTGATCCACGGGTTACAAGTATGCTTCACAAGCCATTAGGCCACCACTGCCCCAGGAGTGGTGCTAGACCGCATAGGGTCTGTGGAACCGAGAAGACAGTGAATCCTTTGGGTTCTCTGGCTTGTGCAGTGGGGCCTCTGTCAATCAAACTTGTTCCTCTGCATCATGTTGATGCTTGATCACAATGGGGTCTACGAAGTTGGGAGGTTACATCAACATGTTGGGCCATTTTCATGCCCCTCAAGATGTTCCTGACTGTTTGATGTTCGATTTGCATGAGGGAGTGTGCTTGTTCTGGGACAATGTTTATTTACGTGTCTAAGTCTCGTCAACACGGATGCCAAAATCCAAAGTTTTTTTGCAGAACACCACATAGTACCAATATGATCAATGTTATTCACTTCACCTGTCAGTGGTTTTAATGTTGCGGCTGATTGGTGGATATACGTATCTAAATCTTTTGTTGAAATTAAGTGTTTCATTGTCTAATAGCTTAGTAAATGTCCCACTAACTACAAAAATAGCTAAAAAGAAAATTACAAAATATAAAGAGAAGACCTTACATCATGTACAAAAACAACAAAAAAGGAACAGAATAATGTTGATGCACTAAACAAAGAACCTTTTTGAGTAAGGGAGGTCTTATTTTGAAGCCCACTGTCACCGTGTTATGTAATTTGAAAGAATGTGTAGTGGGGGCTGCGATAAATTTTGATTTGCCTTTCATAAATTAATCATCACGCATGGCATGGGTGTGCACGTTATCTAAACCTTCTAAATAGAAAGTAGTATTCAATATTCATTTGAACAACCAGAGGTCACCGCTGGGACTGAAATATGTGTAATTTAATGCTAATATGAGATGGTCTTTTGCTACATTTTTTATGCAGCTCTACATTGGAAACAGACGCAATTATACTTGTTAAATTGACCGTTATGGTAGGATAAGCTGCAAGTTCACAGGATTTATCTATATTAATTCTACCCAATTACTTTGCACATCAAAGAAAGCTATGAGGATTTTTTTTAGATGTGTTTCTTCTCTCTCATTGTATCAGGAGGTGAATTATCATTTGATGTTAGAGGAATGGGGGAAGAGATGATTGTGAGGTTTTCCTGTAATTTAGCATTTCTTTTTTTTTAAAAAGAATCGGTCAATCACGTGCTCAACACAGGATAAATCACATGTCCAGAAACGCCCACTACCCTCCCACTGATCACTTCTCCCAACCCCCATTGGCACCATAGAAAATGACTTTAAAAGAAGAAGCATAGGATTTAAAATAGTAAATCTATGCAAATATGTTAAAATGGAAAAAGTTGGAGGGAAAAATTTAAAAATGCTAATAGTAAAAATGAATAAATACGATTATTACAGTGTCTTGTCTTGTTAAAAAGCGCATTACGCTGGAGAGTAACTGTAGCTGATAATGTCTTTCGTTCATCTTAATATACATTTGGGTCCTGTTAATGTAATAATAGTAATAATACATTACACGCGCAGGGATTTTGGGAATCTGTTCTGAACCACGATGCTCAAAGGGAGAGATGTACTGTAGAATTTAGTGTGATTTACTAAACCATGACGCTGATCACTGGCTGTCTACCGCTTTTTTTCGCAGGGAACCTTTGGACCCATATTTCTCGGGGATGTTTCATCCCACTGGGAAATGCATGACGGGAGTGCAAAAGGAGAGAGGAGATTCATTGGCTGTATCAGGGAACTTCAGGTCAACTCGAAGGAGATTTACCTGGTGGGTGAGGCGGTGAGAGGGAGAAACATCAAAAACTGCGACCCACCTGTCTGCCAGCACCTTCCCTGTCGTAATGGAGGAACTTGTGTCAGGTACGAGTTCACCTTTCACCCTAATTAAATATCGCCTAACTACCTTTGAACTTGAAAGCATCAAGAATGTAAAATAGAGTCTCTAATGCACTTTCCTTCTGTAATAATAATAATACCTGACTTGGACAAATGGCTCCAGGAATAAGGTGAGCTACAGCAGATTAGAACTAGTGTTTCCTACACCAACAGAAAGGAAGGAATGTTTGCTCGATATACTTCTGATATATGACCTGATGTTTTCTCATGTGTATGCGGCTCAATATGAAGCAGAGCCTCAGTTTATCTGTTGGAGTATTATACACTCACTTTATTAGAAACAACTGTGAAAGCCAATATATAACATCTCTGCTATAAATTTTACTTTTACGCAGTTTCTGCATTTTCAGTTTTTGTTGACGTCGTATAAAAAGGTGATGACTGTATTTTATGTTTGCTGTGGAGGTCCTAGTGGGAGATGGTGGTGTACTGGATGCGTATTTCGTCCACCTGATGAGCATACATGAGTAAAGCAAAATATTAGAAACATCACAACAACACCACCCACTATGACCTCAATGAAAACATCAAGTAAAATTATAACGTTCTTGACAGCGAAAGCTCTGTTAATAGTATTTGTTGTATTGGATTACATTGTGTTTCATTGGTGTGCCTAATAAAAAGGCCAATGAGTGTACACTGATCAGGCAAAACATTATGACCACCTGCCTAATATTGTGTTCGTCCCCCTTTTGTGGTCAAAAATGCTCTGAACCATTGGGCATGAACAAGAGGACCTATTAGGGTGTCTTATGGGGTCTGGCAGTGGATCCTTTGGGTACTCTGGCTTGTCCAGTGGGGCCTCTGTCAATCAAACTTGTTCCACTGCATCCTGTTAATGCTCCTCAGAATGGGCTCTAGGAAGTTTAGAAGTCAAATCCACATCTTGGGCCATAATCATGTTCCTTAACAAGACCCTGATTGTTTGATGTTTTTTTTCCATGTGGCGGGTTGCATTTTCCAGCAGGGGTAGGCCAGTGACATTTGGGATTTCCATTTGTATGAGGGATTGTTCTTGTTCTGGGACAATGTTTATTTGGGTGTCTAAATCTCATCAACACAGATGGCAAAATCCAAGGTTTTCCAGCAGAACACCACATAGTACCAATATGATCAGTGTTATTCACTTTACCTGTCAGTGGTTTTAATGTTGTGGCTGATCGGTGTATATTCCAGTTGAAATTGTCTTTCGGATTTCTAAAAAACATAAAAGGAGCTGTGCAATGTGTGCTGTGAGCACACATTAACTCAGTCAGCCAGCTCGTAAAATGACAGTTTGGCAGCTCCTTTCCCCTAGCCCTGACCGTTTCTTAATGCAGAGCTGTTCAGTTGTCAAGCTTATCTTATCTACATTGGACTAATTTCAGTGTGGGCCTGCTCAGGGGTAACTGTGCTGTGAAATACGGGGCTTAGACTGTAAATGAGCAGAAAAAAATGCATAAATTGATTATTAATCACATTAAGGGTGCAAGAGATGATTTGGGAATTCCTGTGAATAACTGACATCATGAGATGTATCAGTTTTTCTGTTTAGAGATGACATGAATTCTTTTTTTGTTAAAATCATTTACCCATGATGATATGCTTTATAAAAGTGTTTGTGGTAAAGTTTGGAGCATGCGGGTGCCAGTAACAGTCGCATGCCAATGTATTTCTGCCGAAAACCAAATCTTTTTAATTTCACTATAAACAAGCTTACTGCAGCTTTGCAAGCTGATTAATTTTTCAGTGATGAGAGTCTGAGTTCTCAGAGAGTTTGTAACATAGCAGCAATTAAATGTACAACACAAAATAAATGTGCAATAACTGCGGTTCAGGTTGAGGAAACTGCCGACTTCACTGTAATGACTCCGGCTCTCCCTCAGGACAGCAATACTTCTGTGAGGAGTCAGCGCTTTAGAGAGGTCAGTTAGTTGTTGACCATCTCCTGGTTCTCTTTAGTTTCCAGCTCAGTTCACTTCATGCTGAGGGTTTTTGGTCTAATCGTTAGATGATATTTAATACGGATGACGAACCATCTTGCCAAACTCAGTCTACAGTCTGTGTTTCCACTAAGGGAGCTTAATGTAAATCGAAAATTTTAAAGCAGCTGTAATCAATATTTCCTGCATTAAACATAATCACATGAGAAGCTGTATGTGAAGTTAGCTACTCATGGTGACATCAATTTTTATTTCCCCGAAGCTGTAGCGAGTGGTTTAACATCTGTCAGCTCACTGTTTTGGTTTTAGGGCCCACAGTTTTACAGTTTTGGTTCAACCTTACATTATCAATGTTATTTCCAGACTAATTGAGAAAATTGTGTGTACGAATGGTTGTTAAATGAGGCCCTAGGTAACATTTGTCATCTAAAAAGTTGTAAAAACCTGCTGTACACTAACCACTACTCTGATAAAATTAGCAACCAGCAGGTGAGCATAGTAGAGTGTTTAGTAATTAATGAGAGATTTTTCACTTAGGAATTTATGATGGTAAATATTTAGTGAATGTTTGATTCTTTCAGTCAGAAACATGACTGAATGTTGACGTTGCTCACATCTGCCAGGTGTGATATATCATCTGTAAAGGTGATAATGTGTCAGTGTTGTTTACAGCTTGCTCCTGCTGCTCCCAAGTGCACAACACATCTGTTATTGCAACATCAAATCACCTTAGACTCATTTGAGGAAGAGGACAGATTATTGACATATTACTTGAGCAACTGTAAATTACAAGGGAGTCGTGTCCAGTTAAGTCTGACTTCCTTCTGTAAATTTTACTGTCATAGTCCAGTAAGGCGTTTCAAGAACTAAAGTTAGTCTCTGATGCGGGGCCAAATATTTGAAGACCTGTTCTTCCTTAATCTTTATCTAGTACACCCCATCAGACTGCCATCACACCCTACTTAACAGGGATTTTGCCTGTCTCTTTAAATATGTATTCACCACACATGATGCCCCTTCACCTTAGGTAATCTACAAAATAGCTGCTCTAAATGTCTTCTTCATTGTGTTGTGACACTATCAATTAACAGTTGCATTTATTAAAGAAGAAATGAAAAAGGGCACCATGAATATTGGAGTGTGAATGGCTCCAAGAATACCAATTAAGACCGTGGCACTGTGGTCACATTGTCTTGTCATGTGCGACAGAGTGGGCCTTGCAATTATCTGTGTGATGAATATGCGTTATTGCAGTATCCTCTTGAACCACACAGCATGCGGAGGTCATCGGGAGTTCACAGAGCTCCGTTCATTGTGTTAGTTGCCCTGGATTGCACTAGCAAAACATAATAGGATGAATGAGGATTTTTATCACGGGTTCACTTGGGGTGATTTTGGCTCCGTCCCCCTTTTTCATGTGGTTCTCTGTTCATTTAGCCATGTAGAAATATCAATATTAAACCTGAGAGGATAATGGCTGCTGGTTAGTGGGCGATACATACATATTAGGCATTTAAGTGGCATGAGTGTGAAAAGCTGGGCAATCAGCACCTGAAGGCTGTGGCCTTTTTATTCTTCCGTGCCAGCTCTGTGATGCCAGATATCTGTGTCATTTATAAACCTGGACTGCCGGTTGCACAGGCTGATGTCAATAGACTGGCTGTAAACACAGCAGGTGGAAAATGTTAAAATAAAATTTGTTTCCAAGAGGTTTGCACATGCTATACAGTCAAGCCCGAAATTATTCATACCCCTGGCAAATTTTGACATGCCACTTTTTGTTCAAAAGTAAATAAAAGCTGAGAAATATTTTTTTTCCACAATGATGCCTCTTGTACATCATCTTATTATCTTCTGGGAGACACCTGTGCAATTTCCAATCAGGAAAAAACTTGCTAGTTAAATAAAAGTAACATTAAGTCAAAATTTGCCACGGGTATGAATATACATACCCTTATACAGTCAAGCCCGAATGTATATGCATACAGTCGGGCTTGAATGTATATGCTGCAACGTGCATGCCCTTTAACAAAAATCTTGGAAAAAAGGAAATAATTTTCCATGAGAGGAAAATGCACACCTTTGCTCGTACAATCAGACGTCAGTCATCATCTCCTGATAGGATGATTAAAAATACACACAACTGCACAATCCTCCCAGTGTAATCCACGCGCAGATGTACTTGAGACCAGTTGTGTTGGAAGCCATGTGAAGTGATTTGCACCTGGATGCTCAGCTTCCTGACTGTGAGTGTCCTGCTGGGGTGCTGATGCTGACGGCATCCCTTTGTGCCTCTGTCTGGGCACGCAATGAACCTTTTGTGGGAGCAGGTGGCAGCCCCCTGCAGGGAGTCTGTGTTTAGGGCATGAGGACCAGGAGTTGATAGCATGTGTGCTGCACCCAGCATAGTTCAGGGGTTTTTGTTTGTTTTGTTTGTCACATGTACTCAATTGTGTTTCAGAGAGAAGTAATACAGTAAGAAAAGGCATAATATATATTGCATTCACTTTTTTATTAAGTGTAAAATTGTTAATTATAGGGGCAATATTATTTGATCCATGTATAATTTCCTCCCATGGTTTTTG
The DNA here is from genome assembly GCA_024666655.1 of Dascyllus trimaculatus. NCBI lineage: Eukaryota > Metazoa > Chordata > Actinopteri > Pomacentridae > Dascyllus > Dascyllus trimaculatus. The sequence continues at coordinate 20,497,719 of CM045464.1, read as the reverse complement.
TATTTGTAGAATAAACAAATAAGATATGAGATGTTAATTAGTGGGCTTTGGAAGTGCTACTGGCGGATTTTGTTATCTTTGAACAGATTAGAGGTAGCTCTCCACTTGCTACCAGTCTGTAAGCTAAGTTAAACTAACCGATAGCTTTATATTTACTCTACAAACATGACAGTGTTATTAATCTTCTCATCCGACTTGCGGCAAGAAAGCGAAGGAGCACATTACCCAAAAACTTGTTCTGTAGGTTGATATGGAGGACTTGCTAGCAGTAGATTACAGTTGATGAGAGCTGCGAGTGACCCAAAAGCCTCTCTGCCATAAAACCAAAACTAAATTAGATGAAAGACACTGAAATGCTGAGGGTAACTGCAGAGTTGGATAATAATTCTCCCTTGGTTTGTCACTGTGAGGGACACCTTCCTCATAAATGTACTCTTGATTTATTGTTAATATAAAAACATTGATTACAGCTGCTTTAGCGTTCTCGTGTGATCACCCCATGAAGTAAAACAACACAGATTGACACACAGATAACATAAATTGATGCACCTTTGTTACTGAGTAGGGCCCAGGAATACAGTTTATTCCCACTCTGAGCAGAATTTATGTAGAGTGAATATTTTTTTTTGCGTGCTAATTGCCTGCAGTGGAGACGGATCCTAACTCACTCTGTGATGGTCCAGCCGGTGGCACACAATCCTCCACTTAGCGCTGATTTCTCCTGATGCTCCATTTCACTGCCTGCGAGTGTTCCACATATAAGAAAGTGAAACCAATTTTATCTTAATCAGAGTTCCAGCCCAGCTTGTTTCAAAGTACCTATAAAATAACTCAAGGTCCAAGAAACAATTATTTTAATTCACCACGAGAAACAAACATAGCTACCATCCCGTGTGCGATCGCGGTCGGTCCCTGAAGAATATTTCCCGGAGAAAACTTGCTCATTACAGAGTTTATTGCATTTGTGTCTTTGAATTTTTGGAGGACGAGAGCATTCAAAACAACTGTGTGCGGGCACTTTTTTTTTTTTTTGCCAAATGAATTTATATTTAAAGTTATTTTTACACATGTAGACATGTGCTTGTTTCTGTGTCACCTTGACATACTTAGAACTGATGATAATTAAATATTTATTAAAATGGGAGCAAGCCACACCTAACTCAATTTGAAGCGGTCGCTCTCACTTTCCCACCTCAGCCTCTTGCCAGTCCGGGGGCTCGAACCAACGACCCAACAGTTACCAGTTCGCTTCAAAAACCACTAAGTCACCACTGCCCCATGATTGGGCCAACAATATACATAATAAATACTGTGTTAATCAGTGTCTTTCTGAGTTTCCTGTCTAACTGTTTTAAAACAGGCAATGAAAAAGTAGTTTATTATCCTGATGTGGGTGCAGAAAAATGACCTTATCACCCCATCCTGAAACCACTCCACTGGCTCCCTGTCAAATCCAGAATTGAATACAAAATCTCCCTCCTCACCTATAAATGCATCAATGGAAACGCCCCTCTCTACCTAAAAGAACTCTTCACCACACAGACTGCCACCCGTTCCCTCCACTCTAAATCTGTCAACCTCCTAAAACCCCCCAAAACCAAACTATGTACGATGGGAGACCGGGCTTTCTGCTCAGCTGCCCCTAGTCTGTGGAATACTCTCCCTGACCATCTGTGGACACCACAGTCTGTGGACAGTTTTAAAAAGGGATTTAAAACCCATCTTTTTTCCAAGGCATATGCTTGATCTTGGCTGTGTCTTTCTGCTCTATCTTTATCTATTTTGGTTTGTTTTTTTGTGTTTTTGAATCTGTAGCACTTTGATTTTTTCTTTTTTCAAAATGTTAAGTGCATTACAATTGGAACTTATTATTATTACTATTATTATTATTTAGTTTTTAAAAGTTAATACATTTCCAGAAACATCTGTAGTTTTAGACTATGTTCCTCAAGCAGGGTTAACAGGGCATTTGTTGAAGATTATTTTCAGCTGTGGACAGATTTGATGCTCCAATAGCTTTAAGTATTTACAGCAGCGAGACTGTATTTATGGGACTGACTCAAAATAGTATGCAGTATGCCATGTTCATCATAGTACAGAAGCATGCCTCTAGTGCAGTGTAGTGAAAAATGCAGCTCACTGGCACAAAGGCATCAACAATATGACGCTTTGGATGACAGGCCTACATCCTGTATATGGTCCATTTAAGTTTAGTCTTTCTCCGGTATTCGATGGCAAGGAAATATCAGAAAAAATGAAAGAATATATGAACATAATGTTTTATATTTTAGGACTCAATAATTATGTAACATAAGAGCACCATTGTTAACCTCAATGTTGCTCGACTAGCCAGTGATCTGAAGTCTGTTTATAGTGAATCACTCAGAGTAAGTCAGCAGCAAAAGTTATTTGTTAGTCCAGTTTGGCCTGCAGGGGTTACGGAAGCTCATGTAGTATGTTGCTTCCATGTCTTTATTGCAGAGACGAAGCAGGGAGAAAATCTGCCAAGCAGCCAGGAATTACAGCTGTCACGGGTGATGAGCACAAAAAGACAGTCGGGGAAATGCTAACTGTCAAAGAAAATGATTCTCATCGCTTTAAGGGCCTGACAGGAGAGAGTAGAGCCTGTGACTGATAGACAAGATACAAACATGTGGGTTTTGCTTATTTCTGTGTCTTATTTTTCAAGAAAAAAAAACCACTTGAATATGAGAAACTTTCCCAACATCTCAACAGGATGACCATTAAAGTGTTCCCTGTCCTCAAAAAATATTTTCCTAAAAAACAGATCTTGGAAAGGGAGTCATAGTTTGACCAATACTGCTCGTCTCCTTGAATAAAAAGATAAAAAGGCCAGCTTTGACATACAGTACTTATAAAAAGTATGCACTCCCCTTTGGAAGTTTCCCCCTTTTTTGCTTTTCAACATTTAATCACGGTCAATATAATCTGGCTTTTTTTGACAAGAATTTACAAAAAAGACATTTCATCAAGTAGCCGATGCAGCTTTGGCAACAGTTACAGCTTTGAGACTGTGTGGTTAGGTTTAATCAGCCTTGTACATGTGGACACTGTAATTTTACCCCATTCTTCTTTGCAAAATTGCTCAGGTTCTGCCAGATTGCATGAGGATTATGAACTCTTTTCAAGTACAGCCACAAATTAACAATTGGACTGAGGTCTGCGCTCTGACCCAGCCACTCCAGAAAATTTAACTTATTGTCTTTAGACTATTTCTGTGTAGCTATTGGCTGTCTGCTTCAGGTCATTGTCTTGCTGGAAAACAAATCTGCTCCCAAGTCACAGTTCTCTTGCAGACAGCATCAGGTTGTCCACAAGATTTTTTTCATATTTTGCGGCATTCATTTTGCCCTCTACCCTTACAAACCTTCTAGGGCCTGAAGTGGAGAAGCATCCCCACATCATGATGCTGCCACCACCATGCTTCACAGTGGGAGTGGTGTGTTTGTGATGAGGTTCAGTGGTGACAAATGACAAGTCTGATGGCCCAAAAAGTTCAATTTTGGTCTCATCAGACCAAAGAACCTTCTTTCACCTGAATTCAGAGTCTCCCACATGCCTTTTGGCAAAGTCTAGTCAAAATTTAATATAAATTTTTTTCAGCTGTGACTTTCTCTTTACCACTTACCCATAAAGCTTTGAACGGTGAAGAACAGGAAAGAGCTCTATGCACAGTCCCTCCCATCTCAGCAGCAAAAGCTTGTAACTCCTTCAGAGGAGTCATAGGGGTCTTGGTGACCTCCCTAACTAGTCTCTTTCTTGCACGGTCACTTCTTTTTTGAGTGCTCGAGAAAGATTTATACATGAGCCACATTCTTTCCATTTCTTGAAGATAGATTTATCTGTACTTCCAGGGATATTCAGTGACTTGAACATTTTCTTGTATCCGTCTTCTGACTGATGCTTTTCAGTAACCTTTTTAGAGAGTTGCCTGAAGTGTTCTTTTGTCTTCATGGTGTAGTTATATCCAGGAGTAATGGTTCACCAGTGACTGGACCTTCCAGGTAGTCTTTACACTACATTCACTTGAGACACATTCACAACATTCAGATGACCTGCATTTTACTAACTGTGTGACTTCTAGCTCCAATTGGCTGCAACTGTGTTGTGTTGTGAGTCACTTTAAAGGGGGTGAACACTTATGCAGTCACTTGTTTTACATTTCATATTTTAAATAAATGAAATTAGTTTGTAGAAATCAGTTTTCACTTTGACACAAAAGAGACTTTTTTGTAAATTCTTGTCAAAAAGGCCAAATTATACTGATTCAGTGGTGGAAAGCAATAAAGGGGAAAAGCTTCCAAGGTGGGTGAATACTTTTTATAGGCACTAATCCAAAGCACCATCCTTTATTTCTGTGGTTGGTTTGTACTTCTAGGCTCAGGATTTAATTTTATTATTAATTAGAAGAATGTGTTCTCCACAGTGAGGCATTAAATGTCTCCACAGCTGTCTAGATGGAAAAACAACGTTATGTTATTCATTTTATTCATACACGCTTTGCCTCTCTCAGTGTGCTCACCATTTTTCACTTAATGGATGTTTTTTCCTGTGTTCAGGCTTCTTTTGTCTCTCGCCACTTTGTCATGTCAGCTCTAGTTTGAGCTGTTTTTAAATTTCTCCCCTCAATTTCCATTGTTCTCCAGAAGATAATGGATGCTCAGTGAACTTCTCCAGTCTCACGCCGGTGTTTGTGTCATTGAGCAACAGTAAACATGCGAGTGTTCGTCCATTCTGTATCCATTGCACGCCACGGACAGATCTGATACACAAGTTTATCACTCACACGTCTGCTCACACACACAGTTGGTTTAAATCGCAGCATCTCTGGTGTTATAAACCCCTATGTTGGTGCTTATCTGATTGGCTGCTTGTCGGTGTAACAGGCTAGAGGTTGATGTGACTTTTACTCCGTCATTCATCATTTGAAATATTGGTCTGTAGGTGATTTGTCACTAAACTGTGTTGCTTTGAACCGGCCAGGTTATCATTGTGGCGTTGGTATAAATGCACACACATTTTCAGGTTGAACCTCTGTGCAGCGGAGCATGCATTGTCTGTGACACATGGTATTTACTCTCTGTGTCCTGTATTCATGTTTTATTGAACATCCTACATGCAGTGGCTGGTTAAAGAGTTAGTAGCTTACTGAGAATACAGAGCTGTCAAAAAATGCTAAATTGTTGTAACACGACTTTATTTCCGAGACATGCAGGCAGCGCTTTCGGTTTAATAAAAGACAATGTTCTGAGATATTCTGAGAATGTTTCCTTTGCAGTCAGTGTATCAGGAGTTTAGAATTATAAAATAAAACTTGAATAAATACACCGGCACATTGAAAAGTGTGGAGTTTAAACATGTGAATATACTTTAAAAAGTGTGACAGAAAAGCACAGCTTTCTGAGTGCACTGTGTTCTAGGTTGGACTATAGAAATATTGTCTGATCCCTTGAGAAAAGTTCCCTTGTGCTTTATAGCTCCTTTCTATAAGGATTTTATTTCAAGCGTCATCTTTGTATGCGTTTCTATGGCACTGTGTTTCAAAAGACTGTGTGATGGAGACTTAACAGACATCACCCTTCTTCACCGCCAAGGAAATGTTTGCAAGGGTGCCTGGGAGAGGTCAGGGAAATATCGAGCAGCCGTCTGCTCAAACAGGCCCGAGTATGTCAGGTGAATGCTGTGTGTAAATTCCACTTCATCCCTTTGTTCATAATAAAATTCAAATTACAAATAAACGGGTGAGGGACAAGTTGCCTTTCAAATGATTTTTTCACTCCCACCCACCACGAGTCGTAGTGTCTGTAGTACAATGGTGTCCAATTGGCTCTTTGCAGTGCTGGAAAGCAAATGGCGTTTCAGTACCAAAGCGGTTCTCTATAAATAATATCTGCTAAACCCAGTGGTCCTTTTAATTTTAACAAAGGATGAAGTGGGCTAAATGCTTTCATCCCGAGAACTGAAGACTTTCATGGCAGTAGAGCCTCATCAGTGCCTTACTGTAGAAGTGTATTTGCATACCAACAAGCACTTGAAAAGAAGTGCTCTGTAAATAACTTACAAGGACTGAAATCTGAGAAATGCATGTGGCTGCGGAGCTTATTGTTCTAGCTGACAGGGATATCAAAAGCTAACCGGTCAATTATTCATCATTTTATCTGGTACTTATTAGATTAAAAATGTGTGTCTCCTTTAATAACTTATCCAATGTGGTGTGCCGTGCTGGCGCAGTTTTGAATGGCGTGAGATATGGCGGTTACCAACTTTATGCATTTGTGATTACCATATTCAGATTAGTCCGCAAACATTACTACAATTTTGTAATCAAAGTGATAGCCTTGGGCAAATTGGACTAACCTTTTGTCACCCCACACATCAAGTTTTTGATTAGGCCAATTAAAACTCAAGTGTTTTCGACCGTATTCTTCCCCCGTGCTCCGTCTTCACTTTGCCTTTTTGGAGCCAGAAATATCTGCTGCCTGTTTTTACTTCTTATACACAAGTCGTTTAACAATTCATTTTTAATGGTTTATCTTCCCTTAAATTGCACGTGCCTTAATATCCTGCTTTATTGGTTCTTTAATGCTTTTGAAATTGTTCCTTGAGGAGGCGAAAAATATTTTTCTCTCGAAACGGCAAAGCAATGTCAGACAAAACTTCACGCACAACTGATTCCTCCCTGTACCGTTAATTGTGAGCCGCTTTCGGTGCAAGAAAATCGTTGTTTACCCAATGAAGGCAGTGGATTGTTTTGTGGTCAGTGCTGTTTTTCGTAAAAAGACATAAATAAATAAACACATCCTCGGCAAAACCGCAAAATCCGTTTGTTGAAAACTGTCCACATAGAGGTTTCAGATTTATTTTGTCTGTAAACATGTTCTAATTTAACAGCATATGCTACCCAGGTTTGAAAGTAATCTGCAGCCGTGTTTACATTTTGGAATGCAATAAATAATATCTCAAAGAGCTGGGGGAGTGCTGAGTCCCAGCCTATCCCAGTGACAACATAAACCACCAATGAGTAATTTCCACTTCAAGTAGCTTGTGTGTGTTTTTTGACTGTGGGAGGAAACTGGAGCTTCTGAAAGGAAAAACCCACGCAATTTGTGTGTCACCAACATTTAAACACAAACACCGACTGACAGTGCAAGGGACAAATTAGCAGCACTCAAAGCACCGAATCAACACGTCTACACCGGGAGGTGCAGCGCCATTAAATATTTGTTTCTTCCTCTTGCAGGTTGTCAAAGACTATAAAAAATAACAATCCCTGTTGTTAGTCTCTGCTGTGCATCACTGCGCTTTAAAATCAAGCAGCCAGTTAATCATCAAATCCTTGAAATTCCTGCATTATATGGCATCCTTTTGTTTCTCAATACAGTCGTATCTAACAAGGCCCTAACTTTGGTGACAGAATGTAAATATTTCATTTCTAGAAGACATTTTCTCAAGAAGCAAAATACATTTTGCAGTGCTGCTGCTCAAAACACATTATTAATTTATAGATCTGAAACCCCCACCAATACTTCCTCCTATCTGATATACCTTTCAGAGTTGTGCACATCTTAGAACATTTTATAAAGTCCCTGTCTGGATATCGCTTTGCATGCTAGATCAACCTCCCCTTCTTGCAAAAGAGGAAACACACGAGTAGAAATCGAGGAAATAAGACGTAGAAAATCGTGTACAAAATTCTGGTTATAAGTTATCTGACGTGCTACTAATGATCAGCCTTCTACTGTTATTTTTCCAGTATGTTTACTTTTACAAAAAGACGTGAAGTAATGTCTGCTTCTGCTGCAGCTACTAAGATGAATACATCCACACCAGAATTCATATTTTTCTCCACCACTATCTGTACAGTCACTCAAATTGTGTTTCGGCAGATCTCATATATCACAGGTATTGCATCAGACCGGACACATTTACTCTGTTATTTTTCAGGTCAGGTTGTTTCATCCTTACTCTTCTCTCCCTGTGTGTTCTGTAAGCCACTGTACAAGTGTGACAAGTCATGACATGTCATGATCCATTTTCACCTTTGACCTTGTCTTGTCTCTGCCCACACATCTAGTGATGCTGAGGACTGGTTCTGCGAGTGCCCTCCGCTGTACACGGGCCGGCTTTGCCAGCTCACTGCCTGCGAGCGCAACCCCTGCAGCCACGGAGCCACCTGCATCCCAAAATCGCCTTTGGAGGCTGTTTGTCTCTGCCCCTACGGACGACAGGGTCTGCTGTGCGACCAGTGTAAGTGTTACACCCACCGAGCAGTTTCACACGGAACAATGCAGTGTCGCTTTAGCAGCTTTATTAGGACGCTGATCTGCAAACAGTTGGTGAGCGAGAGCCTTGAGCTCTCGGTAGAATCAGAGTCTGTCGTTAAATAAAGGGATTAATGAAACTGAATTCTGCTGAAATGGCAGAAACGTCTTCCTGCAGCAATGGAGTCGGATAATCAAGACAAAAACTTGCGGCTGCTTTGCTCAGTATTCTAAAAGACTGTTGCAAGTTTGTAAGATCTTATTACCCAACAAATTTAATTTCAGCTGTAGGTGATGTGTGTTTTTCTAAACATGTCAGACTTCTACTGTACCTTAGCAAGATGTTATCACAGATGTTAATAAGCTGGATCACTGTCACTTCTACCTGTCTGGAGTCACTCAGTTTTAATATAAGCAACTGTATGACACAATAGCATGAAATATGTACAAAACCAAAGAGGCATATCAGTGACTGGATCTGTGCTGCTTTTCTTTAACACATAAACAGATGTTCTACATACTCTCTACCTACCCAAGACAGTGGCATGAGCCTTTTGCATGGATTGTCAGAATACCTTTTTGGAAACATTTACAGTCTTTTAACTCCATTGACAAGATTTTAACCTTTCCAATACTTTGATTTCTAGCCATATACCGTATTTTGTGTTTAGTACCTTATAATTTGCAAATGTTTGTATGCCAACATGTGAAACTAAGACTGTGGAACCTGCTAAACAAGCATTTTTACCTGTGCACATGGCAGTAGCTCAAAGCAGCTGTGCAGACAAACTCACTGCAAGAAAAGGAAAGAAAGAAAAGAAAAGTACCAAAGTTTGACTTTCTGTATAACTCTTTAGGTACAGAATGACCTAGAAATGATAGCAAATGGTAACTTCCTATTTCATAATGCTTCACGTGTCAATTTATGTGTTTATTTTCCAAACAGTAATGCCACAAAGAAAAGAGCTGCACAGGACGCGGTTCTCCGAAAACAAAAAGGTTTTGCTTGAATAAACTGCCTGTAGTAGCAGCAGGGTGCTTGGCATATAAGTTGCTCAGTCATGCCACAGCCTCCTGTCAGAATCTCAGCACCCACATGCCAAACAGAGAAATCTAACCTTCGCGTTTCGCACTAAGTCAATGGCTGACATTTGAATTTAAATCCTGATAACATCGGATAAGATCAGAGTCAAAACTGATCACTCCGAAGGTCCCCTGCCTCCTGGGGATGTTTTTTTTGTGCCTCATACTCGTAGCACTTTTTCCCTATGCGGTGCCCTTAGCAAAATACCAGCAGTAATAGCAGCCTGGTTGTCTGTTTTGTCTGTCTATTTGAGAAAAACGTTGAAGTTATTTGTCTACCAGGACTCATGAAACAGCAATATGTTTTTTTTTCCTAAATGTAATATCTTCAGTTCTGGGTTTGCCTTGTGCACTTTAATAGATAAGGTGGTCTGTGAACAAGCAGGAAATGGAGGAAAGGAAAGGCTAGGAAGTGATACTGGAATGCCTCAAGAGTGGAGTTCATGAAACATTAATGATTATTTAAGATGACTTCACTCAGAATTATTAATGACTTACCTTTGTACACAAGTTGGCCATACATTCTGTTAAAGATTCATGTTTGGAATTAATAGAAAAAAACAATGCACTACATTTGAAATATGCAGTACAGTCAGTACTGTGCAACAGATTTTTCTCACATCCAGTCACAGCGTCTGTCTTAAGTATTAGTCTTGTTTGGAGATTACATTTTAATTTCAAATGTTTCCAGAGTGTACAGAGCCACAGAAAACTTCCACTCTAAACAAACCTCAACTGTGATTTAACATAGTCACACAGTAAACACACAAACGGCAGCCTGTTGTAAATGTACAGGTATGTGCCTCAGTTTTTTGGCGAATTACATTTTGTAATTGCATGCAAAATTATGGACACCCCTTGTCAAATTGCATTTCGAAGTCTGACACAAACAGACATTTAAGAACTGAGCCTTTCATCAAATGTTAATGCCCTGTTACTTTTAGTCAGCTAAAAGTCTTTCTATTCTCGATTTAGAAAACTCTTTCAGGTCACTTCCAGTTCGAAGGCGTTCTCGGCTGTCTTGCATGCATAGCCTGCTTAAAAAATCTACCTACAGATTGTCAGTGATGGGCAAGTCAGGGAGAGACTGTGAGGGCCAATCTAAAAGCTTCCACCTGATGATGATGGTGGATTTTGAGGTCAACTTTGGATCATTAGCCTACTATTGTAGAACCGAGCATCTTTCATTTGCTTTAAAATTAGCTGTTATCTAGTGGAATCTTTTCTTTCCTCTGTCTAAGCAAAATAGGGTATGGTGTTATTTTCATCAAATCCTGCTCCTTTTTTCTTTCGACATTCCTCTGGTGATTGTGGGCAAATTGCTCAATTTTAACTTCATCTTTCCCCAGAACAAAACCACTCTGTTTTACCCAGATGTTGGTGTGTTACTTTGCATGCTGTAGATACTAACCTGCGTAGGGATGTCGCAGGCAAGGTTTCCTTCCAATGACTCTTGTTTGTGCTGCACAGAATCAGCTAAACCTTCCTGCTGCAGTCATGTGGGGGTTTTGCTTTGTCTTTCTGCTGTGCAGATGTGCAATTTTATCTAAAAGTGTTCTTGCTCTTTTAAGATCTTGCCTTGACTTCCACAGTTTACCTTAACTGTCATTGTGTAATGGCATTTCAGACGGTGGAAATTGCGAGCTGGAAGCGCTTTGATATCTTTTTATAGCCTTCCCCTGCTTTGTAAGCATCAATTAGCTTCAATTTCCAGATCTTAAGTCAGTTGCTTGGAGGAACCCATGGTGGTTGAGTGCTACCTCAAGGTTTGAAGAGTTTGAGAATTTATCGGCTCTGGAGTTGTCATCAGCTGACAATTAGGAATTCTTCACCTGCCTTTCCAAGACCCAGTGACTCAATTTAGCCCTAAACGTTAGTGAATTTCTGAGACCTTACAAGCAGAGGAGACTTTTGTACACACTCACCCAAAAAAAATAAATTTGAAGCTTGCAAAATATAAACAGCGGTGCATTGATGTTTGAAAAATAAAATACTGCAGTGGTTGGTTTTCTTCTTTTACTTCATCAAGAAAATAAGTAATTTGCCTATGGAGACCTAAACTTTTGCACTTCATACAATCCATTTTTGAGGGTTCCTATGTGTGTATATTGTACATTGTGCAACATTATTCTACACCCAGTGCTCAATATTGATTTACTGAAGTTTTTGGTAACCTTTTTTTGTGCTGAGATTGAAAAAAAACAGGGTATTGTATATTGTATAAAGCGTCTGTATATAACTCAGGAGAAGTGATGTTTTTTTCCCAGCTTCTCTTTGGCAGCTATGATGCACACCGTATACATGCAGTTTTATGTCAGAGTCTATTTCACAATCCGGGGCTGCATGTCACTCTGGTTTTTTTTCTTCTTCTGCCGCTCCTGTTGGCTTGCACCATATTACACAAATACACAGCAAAGTAGAAACACTATGTAATGTTACTTGACAGAGTGTGGCGTTGTAATCCAGAGATAAATGCATTTCTTGGAGGCAGTTGGTAAGCTTCTTTGTTAGTAAGATATTCTTTGACCACTAGTTACATTCAACAGCACTCAACAGTATTTAGAGAATTAGCTTGCAGAAAGTGGGGACACATTACGGTAAACCAACAAACTCCTTTTGTTTTCCATTGATACTGTTTATTGATATATTATAGTATATAATACATCTGAATTAAAAACCTATGTGTATGAAAGTTACATATTTAAAAGTTATTCCGTGGAAATAATTCCTTCATGTCCAAAAATGGCTGACATGAAACTCTGTATCTTAATTGCAGAATAAGAATACCCACCTACAATGTCGTCAACTCTCTCTCCATGCACCTCTTCCCCTCTCGCTGCAGCCAAGCACACCAGCTCACCTATAATACTGTTAAACTTCTCTATGCTACCCAATGGCATGTTGCAATATTTGAGAAATTCCGCCATAAGTGTTCAACTGGACACCAGTTCTGAAGAAGAAGATGTCAGAAAGCCTCATCCTGCAATGTGACAGGATTGTTTCCTTTGGTTTGTTACATATAAAACCCTGGAAGCCTGAATCTGTGTTGTGGAGACTATCATTGGTACACTGTACTATCAAGGTGGAAATGCTTGGCCATGGATTTGATGGCTTATTTTGTTTATGATATGTCTTTCTAGCTTATCAAAAAACACCCTATGGACATGTTAACAAGGTAAAAGAAAGTAAAGAGGTGTTTATTTAATGGTGTTTTTTCCCTGTGTAACCTTTCGATATACAGAAAACTGTGTCTCAGAACAAATAATGAAACTTAATGTTGTCCAACTCAACTAATAAAGCCTCAAAAGTTAAGTCTTAACTTTGTACCGCTTCTGTGGCAGTATGCCAAAAATCTAAACAATTTAACTTTCAATAATTTAAGCAGAGCTGGTCTCTTTATTTAGATATGTATTCATGATATGTCCATCATTTTTATATAGAACCTTTTCAAAGCAATGCCACAGACATTAAAAGGGCAAAAAATTAAAGAAATTCTGATTAAATGATATATTCCCAAGGATAAAATATAAACTATATATGAAAAAAAAAATTCTGTTCTGAAAAGGTCTGCTGCTCTTTTTAATTTGTACTGCAGGCTCAAGAGTGATGATGTTGTATATGTGGTCTGAACAAGTGTGGAGAGACACACACAGATCTCGGTTGTTATTACAGGGCGACAAGATCATCTTGTATAAAATCAAATCAAACACGGCGCAGTTTAAAAATAAGATGTGGCTGGAACACTGTGGCCACTCAGTGAAGCAATAGGCAAATATGGCTCCAGCAGACTAGGGATGATAGCATAAGCATTTGCAGCTTTATTAATAATTTAGCAGCCAAACAGAGCTGAGGGCAGTCGCAGAGGGGTGCTCTGAACCCCTCTTAGCCATCGCCTGGGGCTGCACAAGAATATTCAAGGTGTTTCCAGTGAAGAGGAGCAGTTTTTGTGTTTGAATCCTCATCGACGTGAAGGAGGGAACAAAAAATAAATAAAAAAACATAGCAGCATGTAATTTTCAATGAGCGTGGGCAAATTTACATTTAGTCCCCCGTGTAAAATCTAGTAGATGGGAATGCTGTGATGGAAAACAAGAGAGGGCATTATTGAATCAACCATGCATTCTGAATAAGTAAACTTGAGATTGTAATTGAATATTGTTGGGATTATCGTGCTCCCCTTGTGAACATTGGGTAAGAAGTGAACCTTGCCTGCCAGAATCCTTCCTAAATAGCTACTAATGAAAACAGAATAGGACTGAAGAGGTGGTAGTATTTGAAAACAGGTCATCATCTAATAGCATCAGAAAGGAAAATATTTTACCAGCCTCCTGCTCTGTAATGTGGGGCAATAGTGCCATCTTTTGGTAACTTGTGGGGGAGGGGGATGATGAATCAGACCTCTTCATTTAAACAAGATTACCAGTGAGACACAGTGCAGCAGCTAATACATAGAAATATGTTTTTTTTTTGTGGATGTGTTTGTTTTGCAGCCATCAATATAACTCGTGCCAGATTCAGTGGAAGTGATGAATTCGGTTACACCTCCTTCATGGCTTACTCCTCCATCCCCAGCCTTGGTTTCTTCTATGAGTTCAAGTTGAAGTTCATGCTTGCGAACAATTCATCTGCCGCCAAAGACAACCTGATGCTGTTTGCTGGGCATAAAGGACAAGGTGAGTTCAGGCCCTGACACCCACGTAGCAATTTAAATGATTTATACAGTCAAGTATGAAGAGGAAAACTATTTAGAGATGTCTCCTTAGTTGGATTTTCAGTTGTCAAACTTCATTAAGGATTTTAAAAGACATGCTAGTGCCATTTTGTTACACCTGCTGTGTATGGTAATGTGCTATCTAATAGATTTCTTACTCTCCTTTGAGATCCTCTAATCAAGCAGGTTCCCCAAGGATTTTCTTTCTTGGCAGATTTTGAGGCATTAATAATGAGTTTTCCCACAGTCCAGCAATTAGTTGATTTCCAGCTAAACTGTTATTGTTCCCGACTTGCAAGAGGAACATGTTGCTATTGTTACCATAAAATGAACCAGGCATCTAAAAAGTCTCGAAAGTTAATTGCATTAAACAGACTTTGAGGTGTAGGCGAGCGTCGTGATGCTGTCAGCAGCCGTCATGTTAAATTAGGATCTCATTTCTTTGCGGTCAGATTGAGTAGCAGGTAACTGCTGTGCCATTGTCACCAATATATTTCATCAAGAGATGAAGAAATAAAAAAATAAATAAATAAATAAAAAAAAAATCTCGTGGATCTCCTGCACTTCTTTTCTCTTGAGAATACAATTCATCAAGGTGGAGGCAGAAACAAAACAAGAGCCATATGAATAATGAAGCACTTGTCAGAAGAATGAGCAGCACCATAGGACTGGTACAGATTCAAAGGCACAAAATGAGAATAGATGAAATATTCGCAATTCGCATGATAATTGCTGCAATGAAGTGGCATCTTTGATTACCACCAGCAAGGGATGTAGCAGAGTGAATTACTTGATGCCTATGATCAAGTTACATGGAATTAAATAAGCAAAAAGGCAACATATAACGTTACGAAACACAAAGTAATCTAAAATTCATCTTCGGGCAAACGAATGTATTATTTATTCAAAATGTTTGTTAAAGATGTAGTACTGAGAGCGCAACATGATCTATTTCAGTTTGAGTATTCAGCACAAAATGTTATTTATTACATCTTTTTAGTCCCCTGTAATAATTTTCTATATACTTTGCAGGCAATGACGGCGATGACTACCTCGTTTTGGGACTACGAAGCGGGAGAGTTGTACATAAATTCAACCTCGGATCAGGGATAGCAGCCATAGTTAGTGATCGACTCAACCACCAGACCAACATCCACACGGTCACATTTGGAAGGTACAAGAAAACAGGATGGTTGAAGGTAATTTGATTAATTAGAAAACTGTCTTCTTTTTTTAGATGACTGCAGCAACTCTTCATATCTACAGCTGTGCACAGACAGTTTTAAGTAAGCCACGTAGTAAGGTAAAGGACTGCCACGAGCTGTCAGAACAGTTTAGATGCTAATTCAGTGTTTCCCAGCCTGGGGGACCATTTAAGGGTAAAGGTGAGTTTGAGGGGACAGCAGATAATTAAGAATGATTAAAAATTAAATGTATTTTACACAAACGTATGTGAAACAGAGTTATTTTTTCTGCATTTAGCCCTTTTCATATGAATTAACGAATGATTCAGTGCCTTTAGGCTTCTACAAATCTGAGAACTTAATGAAAGTGAAAGTGGACTTTGTGGCTATAACCTATGTTGAGGTGTCATAGTTAATTTCACTCAGTTTTCTTAGACTAGATCAGACTCAACTTTATTTAGTACCACTAGAAAAAAACCACGGTGTAGTAGCTGTAGATGAGCCATAACGCCTTGTGGATGCCCAATCCCGTCAGATCTCAGAAGCTAAGCAAAGTTGGGCCTGGTGAGTACCTGGATGGGAGACTGTGAGGGAACACCAGGAAGCCTGGGTGAATGCAGTGTGAGAGTGAGTGGTTGGAGGGGCCGATGACGCAGACTGGCAGCCTCGCCTCCGTCAGTCTACCTTAGGGCAACTGTGGCTACATACGTTGCTTACCACCATCGAGTATGGAGTGAATGAATAATGCAATGTAAAGCGTCTTTGAGTGCCTAGAAAAGCGCTATATAAAACTATTGCATTATTATTATTATTATTATTATTATTATTATTAGATGGTGCAAACAGCAGAAAAAGTGCATCTAAAGATAACGCACTGAATTAATAATAGGGCAATGGGGAAGTATGGAAAGGAGGATGTAGCTTGAACAAACCCATTAGTCACCCTTCTTTCTAGTGATTTATTCAGCTCTTCTTTATATTTGTCACTTAATTGTAAATGGCACAAAGTCATCTATCATACATACGATGCACATATGCACATTTATCCTCTTTGGTAGTATATGCTGCTATATGGTGTTATATCGACGTGAAAGTTTTCTTGGAACACGGCAGGTTTCTTGTACCAGCAAACACTTTTGGTCCGGCCGTCGAGTAGAACAGGATGTTTGCATCATCTAAGTGTGTTTGAAAAATCTGCAGGCTATGAAATGCTATCAAGACAGCACAGTTCGAGACCCTCGGCGACTCAGCGCCTGGAAGAAGTCTGTTCAAAGGCCAAAACATGGAATATAGTAGCTATTGTTACTAATAAGTTAACACATACTGAATAGCACTGTGATCAATTCAAGGTCACACATGTTGTCAACTTTGGCAGATTGTTAAATAATTTGTGCTCCCAACAGATGCAGGACTCCTGCTTAGTATCGACATTTTGCTATGTCTTTCTCAGGTTGACGGACAACGTAACAGGACCGGATTGTCTCCAGGACCCCTGGTGGGCCTCAATGTTTTCAACCAGCTCTTTGTAGGCGGATATAATGAGTATACCCCTGAACTGCTGCCACTCGGCTCCAGGTTCCGTCATGGCTTTCAGGGTAAGACTGCTGAGGCTTCATAACAAACCCAGCGCTGCTATCTGCAGTCGGAGCGCTGGGCCTCGGAGTTTCTCCCCCGGATCTCTGTCTTTTTGTAAGCGGAGAGGAAGGTGTGTAATGAAAAGAGAGTTACAGACTCGGGCAGTGTATGAGGCCAGAACAGAGCTTTGAGGTTGATTGTATCTGCACCCTGTAATCGCTTCACACCCCATACAGTGCGTCGTGTGTAAATCCATTCCAGTGCTGATAAGTCACTTGAACAAGGCTGCTATCCAAATAATCTTTGTCATCATCAACATCATTTATGCTTTCTCTCAGGTGACCCCCGTGCTGGAATGTATTCTGGAGAGCATTCATTGTGCCTGCTAATGTGCGGAGCTGTGGAGCAAAATTGCCATAACCATAATGATGACAACAGCTATGAATATCATCATAACCATATTCTGCAGTCTTTGCACTACAGCAGTGAAGCTTGTTATTGTAAAACGTCATGGCAGATCCATTTGGGCCGAACAAAAGCTTTTTATTTTTAAGAACTGGAGCAATTTTGTGTGTTTGCTTGTTTATCATCATATAATTCATTTTTCTGCTCGCCAAATACACCCTGAAAAATCAAATCAGCTGTGATAAAGCATTAGCTTGCCTGAGCTGCATCCGGCTGTCACGGTGCCCTGTATTGGTGAGCACTACCTGAGCCAGGCGACACTGGTGCAACCATAACCTTTCTACTCAGGATGTAATGAGAACTCATGAGTGTCTAATCAGATCTGTGTGACCTTCCTTGAGCCCTAATCATGATGGCTGGCAGTGAACACACTGATAATGCACTTCACTCCCAGTTATCAACAGATCCACACTCCCCTGTGGAAAGGTGGAAGAGGAGGCTGTGTGGCTGCGAGGGGAGAAAAATCACTTACTCATTTTAAGTTGTTCATCGAATAAGCAGAAATTTGGAACTTTATGTTTATCGGGTTTAAAAACTCTCTGATTTTATACAGCAGTGATGCAGATACTTTTTTATCAGACTTGCTAAAAGATTAAAGGTCAATGATTTTCAAAGATTACCACTGGAACATGGAGGAAAATATGATTTCAAAATAATTTGGAAAATGTTTCCTGCAATAGCAACTTAACTGCTTTAAGTTTTACTTGACAGGCATAATTGCTACACTGAGCTCCTCCGGTTTCTTGTTTCTCTTCCCAGATGCGACGTGTGCGCCGCTAAAACAAAAATAACCATCTTTTCTTATCGTGCTCATGAATCGGCCTCACTTTTCAACGGTCTGTGTTTGCAGCAACACAGCCATCACTTGAGTCTACCAAGTAGACAGCATCATGGCATGAATATTCATGAATGAGCATGACATTTCCCCTGCATCCTGTTTATGCCAATGAGTAATGCAGCAGAGAGAAGGGAGTCTGCATGTGCATTGAGGGCTGTGCTCAGGCCTAGTATTTATAGAAGGCCCAGTGCTCTGCAGGTACGGGCCAAAGCAAATATTGTCTTGATAAAAATTGAATTATGAAAGCAAAAAGCAAATATGATGAGGGAGATGCGTGAGGACGGGGAAAGAAATTTGGATTTAAAAGCCCGAGCATCTTTGATGTGAGCTATAAAGACTGTAGAGATTTAATTCTATCAAATTCAAGAGTTAACATCTCATAAAAATTCCTGGATTTAAGCGTTCTGTTGCCAGATATGAAACCCTGTGTTATCATATGATGAAATAAACAGCCATCAAAGAAATTCATTTCAAGTGTTGCACACATTCAGAGAGGCATTTTCCTTTGTATTGGCTCATTTGAGGTGAAAACACAATTCCAATCTTTTTCAGATTGTAGTTTAGAACTTTCATGTTTATACAGGACTATATAGAATGGTATGTTTCATCTTATTATTCCCTATCAGAGAATGATAGATGTTAGTTTTTATGTCAGTGTGTTTTTTCTTTTCAAAGGGTGCATTTTTGATGTGCAGTTTCGCACAAGAAGAGACAGAAAGTTCCAAATACTGGGACAGCCTGCAGGTCGACCAGTGTTCGGGCGCAGCGTGGGTCAGTGCGGAGTCTCTCCCTGTGTTCATGTTCAATGCAAGAACGGAGGAACATGCGTGGACTCCGGCTCATCTGTGTAGTACGTGAAAGTAGAACTATACATGTTCTTATTTATAAGGATTCCATTCATGAATAACACGTGCAGGCCTGGTTACAGAGGAGAATGCATCACACAGCTCTGCAGCACAGGTGTACTACCATATGCATTGTGACTAGACGTCAATAACAAAACAGAAAATCAGCTCCACAGCGCGAGTATAGCAAAAGGAAATGACAGTGTTTACAGGCTTTGCACAGTGTCTGACTGTGTCCGTCTGCAGTTGCCAGTGCCCATTTGGATGGAAGGGAGCGCTCTGTTCTGAGACTCTGTCTGTGTGTGATGTCGAGCACAGCCCCCCTCCTCTGTGCGCCCACGGCTCCACCTGCATCCCCCTGCCCAATGGATATACCTGCCAGTGCCCCCTGGGGACTGCAGGAGTCTACTGTGAGAAAGGTAGCATTACTAAATCAGTGAACTATATGAGTATAGATATACTGTATGTGTTTAGTTTTTTATGTAAATAACAAAAGGCCTTAGCTATTCAGTTATTTAACACAGATTTCTTTTTCTCTGATTCAGCTGTGGCCATCAGTGACCCATTCTTCAGTACCAATCAGTCTTCATGGATGTCATTCCCACCCATGAGTATCAGACACAGGACTGTTGTGCAGCTGCAGTTCCAGCCTTTATCACCTGATGGCATCCTTGTCTACACTGCACAGCATCTCAGTGCTAGAGCTGGTGAGGGCAGAACATTAAGTTTACTGTGCACTAGGCAGATTTTCCACGTGGTATTCTTACTTAGTGTCCTGCCAGCATGGTACATATTATACACACCTGTAATTACTTGGAAAGTGGATCTTATACTTAGCTAGCACTTAACTTTATATGTGCACTTACTGCATAATCTTAACTCTATTCAATAGCACTTCATTCATTGCATTCATAGGGGAACTGTGAATTATTCTTTGGACTGTAATGATTTCTTGCTAAGGGTAACTAAAAAGAGAATATTAGTGGCACACACCAATCAGGCATAACATTATGACCACATGCTTTGTCTTGTTCCTCAACATGTTCCTGATTGATGTTTTTCCATGTGGTGGGGTGTATTTTCCTGCAGGGGTAGGCCAGTGACATTTGGTATTTCCATTTGCATGAGGGAGTGTGTTTGTTCTGGGACAATGTTTATTTGGGTGTCTAAGTCTGATCAACACAGATGCCAAAATCCAAGGTTTTTCCAGCAGAACACCACATAGTACCAATATGATCAATCTTATTCACTTTACCTGTCCGTGGTTTTAATGTTGCGGCTGATCGGTGTATCCTAACCAGCATTTTAAGTATTTTTTAAATTAGGTTTGACCTCACTGGGTTGACCTCATTGGCAAATATGTTTAATGTAATAAGCACCAGTATTCAGTCACAATATAGTCAAATGTAAGTGTCACATCACCAATTTTGCTAACAGCAAAGTCTACTGTGCAAATGGAATATTACAAACTCCAGTCAAAGCTGTGACATTCAGGTTAATTATCATGGGTTGTTCTCATAATACAAAAATACATATTTTGTATTCATCATTTTAGTAGTGTTTTTTAATGGTTTTTAGGAAGTAAAATATCAATCCATGCTGCTCAGAGAGGCTTAGAGAGGAAAATAAGTCTTAAATTGAACTTTGGCACAATTCACAGACTTATTCAGCCTGTTGGGAGGACCTTGTTGCATTCAGGCATGCAGAACATGTAGCCTTTATTTTTGAGATTTACGTGTGAGAGGTTTAGAATTTAGTTTTTGTTGCTGAGAGCATTTAGCTATTGCATTAAAAACTCAACAGTAATGTCCTTGAAACTAGTTAATCATCAGAGGCTGCGAGCAGGTTGTATTAGAACTATTCTCCTCTATACAGTAAGCAGATGAACTGAGCTTTTGATGTCTATTTTTCTTCCCACAGGAGATTTCCTCTGCCTCTCCTTGACATCTGGGTTTGTTCAGCTGCGTTACAATCTCGGGGATGGCACCCACATCCTGCAGACTGTTCAGAAAGTGGACTTGCGTGGCAGCACCTGGCACACCGTGAAGGCTGGTCGAACCGGTCACCGAGGCTTCCTGAGTCTGGATAACAAGGAGGTTAGAGAGAATGCGACGAAAGGGATGACCACCCTTGATGTGGCTACTGACATCTTTGTTGGAGGCGTGTCCACTCTGAGCTTCGTCTCCACAGATGCAACTGAAGGGGAGCCAATGAGCTTCACCGGTGGCCTGAGAGAACTTATACTGAACGGTGAAGAGTTAGAGTTGACAGAGATGGGAGCTGTAAGTGGAGCAAACGTAGGGGACTGGGACGGCACCGCCTGTGGGTACAAGGTGTGCCAAAATGGAGGTCGCTGTAGACCAGCAGGAAGTGACTCATTTACATGTGTATGTCCACCATTATGGACTGGCTCTGCGTGTAATCAGTCTGTAAACTGTTTAAATAACAATTGCAGGCGTGGTTCTCTATGTGCTCCATCTAATGTCACCTCATACCGCTGCATATGCCCCTTAGGATGGGGAGGGACGTACTGTGATACAATAATATCCACAGATATTTTAAGGTTTGTTGGAAACTCTTATGTTAAATACTCGGATCCGAGATACAACACAAGAAATTTAAAACACGCACAGGTTTCTTTCAGCTTCCACACGAGCTCAAATGACAGTTTGATCATGTGGATGGGAAAAGCAGAACATGAAGACGACGACTACCTCGCAGTGGGACTTGAGAGGGGCCATCTCAAAATTGCAGTCAATCTTGGAGAAAGACTTTCTCTCCCTTTGACCGTGAGAAATCTCACTCTCTGCTGCAACAAGTGGCATAATGTCTCCATATCTTTAAACAGCACAGTGATTCAGGCATTCCTGAACAGTAAGAGGGTCCTTTCTGAAGATGTGGATCCATTTGAGCATTATGTAGCCTTAAACTATGGGGGGCAGTTTTACTTTGGAGGGTTGGAATTATATAGAAATGTATCAGTCGTGACTTCTGGATTGTTTTCAAAGAACTTTGAAGGAAGTCTAAGAAATGTTTATTTGTTTGGCGATACAAAGCCAGTGCAGTTTCTTGAAAATAGTGAGGGTTTTAATATTTACGAGGGCGATGGATATTTGTGAAACTGTAACCTCTGGCTTCTCCAAAAGCTAGAAATCCCCCTTGTGACATGACCTCAAAGTTGATATTAGTTGTGTTTTTGATGTCTTACTACAAACTAGTCTAAGTGCATTTGTGAAGTGACCAACAGGATTTAGGTTCCTTTTTTTAACTTCATGACAAACAATTTTTTACCAGTTTTTTTTTTTTAAAGGTCATAGCATTTTTCTGGGGTACATTGTCTCATTTTGACTCAGGTGCATGTAACAAAACTAAACTGAATTAAAATACTTGTGAATGTAAAACGACAAATTTCTAAAACATCTGACAATTTCATTTCTATTTCTAATTTCAAGGCAGACTCGGCTGTTCTTTTTGATAACAACTTTACAGTCTAAAATAACTTTACCAGTACTAGGTACTAGTATCTAGGTGGTTTTACTTTTGATAAAATTACAAAGAAACATGAGGCTTTTTTATAATCAACAATAAAAAAAGGATTAGCTTTATTACGAACTGTACATAAACACACAGTGCAAAGGCACACTTCATCTCTAATGTATATTACAAGCCAAAATGTACATACTTTCTCAATAGAAAGTAAGTTTATAAAATATTTAAGCAATTAAAAAGAAATTAAATTGAAAAAAGGACACAAACTTGCTGATTAGATATCTGTCCTGTTAAATATTTTCTCTTACATTCAGGCCAAACATTGAACTTAAATCTTTCAGGAAATGGTCCATACCTGTGTTGTAAGTTACCTCGACAGTGACAATGTTAACTGATGATCTGTGGTCAGTACAGCAGCGCAATATGAACAAGATATATACAATAAAAGGTTAAAACGTCCAAAATGTTCCAATATTGTGTTTTTCTTGGTCTGAAGAGAACTTATCTATGATAATATTTATAATCTAACTGAAATGATATCGCACCTTGGCTGTACTGTCGATAACATTAACCAGAACTCATATGAAAGACATGGCATACAGATGCAAACTGGTATATAAAATAACAAATAACTCCACCAGCTGCCAATATAGCCAAAGTGTTTTTTTTACCAGACATGTGACCCACAAGATAAAAATCTTTAGTTTTTCTTAGAGCCCACTGAACAGTCACTGGCAGGGCTTTAAAAAAAAAAAAGAACCGCAACATAATTACGAATAACTGTCTTTTGAACTTCTCCGTCCATTCTCATAATCAGAGTCCCTTCTGTGTCTGTGTTTATCCTTGTGACGGCTACTGTAGTCATCACTGTGGTGCCTCTCTTTCCTCTTCTCACCATAGCGGTCGTCTGAGTGTCCGTGGTGCCTGCTCTTCTCCCTGTACTTGTCGTCGTGGCTGCGATCGTGCTTTTTCTCCCTCTCCCGGTCGTGGTGTCGGCTCTTTTTCCCATGATGAGAGTCCCTGTGGTAGCTGTGCCTCCCATGGTGATCTCTGTCATCCGTACTTCGCGCCTTCTCCCACGGCTCACTGCATCGCTCCTCTGGACGCTTGTAGTCTTTGGCCAATGATGGGGGTTGGCCAGATGGGTCTGAGTAATCCTCGGGATACTGCGGTTGAGCCCACTGTGTACTGTGATTCTGGATATGTGGGCTGGAGAAAGTGTTACTAGGAGGGGCAACTTGGTAGTCTTGGCTGCCAGGTACCTGAGGCTGTTGCTGCTGCGAGGGCAAAGGTGCTGCACTGTTGTATACTGGGAGAACTGGTGCCATTACTGAGTCATGTTGGGGCTCAGAGGCTTCTTTGTTACCTGCGTCTTGAGGTCCTTGTACAGTAGGAGGACACGGTGTCGGAGTTATGACAGCACCAGCCTGGGTAATGCCAGGTTCATCTTTTTTATTAGGAAATGATTGAATAGCAGTTTGGTTTTGTCCTTCAGGCTTGTGCTTGGCCTGGGAAAGCTGTAAATACCCTTGGTGAAATGGTACAACTGGATCATTTCTAGTGCTGCTCAAAACAGGAACAGGTTTAGGACTCGAAAGATCTGGGAGGCTGGCTTTATCTTTTTGTAGCACCATTGTTTTATCTTCATTCACAGTGGAATATGCTGAAGATTTTTTCAATATTCCACTTAGAGGAGGTTTAGAACTATTTGTGTGATCTGAAGCAGCCTGGGATTTCGACTGCGACAAAGAATTCCCTTCAGTTGTTCCTTTTTCAGTTTCAGACAAAAGGCCAGCATTGCTTTTGTTTGTCGAGACAACACTGTTAGTTTCATTCCCTCTTGGAACTGTTGACAAGCTTGCCAGGAATGCTTCAGTCGATACATCTGGAGGCTTATCTCTCAGTGAAACCGATGCACTATGGCTAACCACTGCAGTATCTTTTCCCGATGAGTTAATAACAGCAGATGTATCAGTTGGGCCGGGTAGCTCTGGTTCAGCTTTAACAGATTTGGCTTCTTTCTTCTTAATGACAAAGCGTTCTCGTGGGGCAGCGGCTGTTGAGCTTTTTGAGTTTGCACTTGCTGCCTCTGTTTTCAGAGCAGGCTGGGTCTTCTGGGTGTCAGGCATCGTTGTTGCAGGTTTGCCTCCAACATCTGGCAAAGGTGGTAATTCTCCACCCCAGCCCACTAGCACACCTGGGAGAAAGCGAAGTGGTTTTTGTGCTTCCTGATTGTTGGTCTCCTCTGGTACAGATGGTTCTTCAAAAGACTCTGCAATTGGCTCGTTGACATCTTCAGTAGTGTTAAGTGGTTTGTCCTTTTCTTTTTTAGGTGCTGTAGTCAAGGAAGAGAGGAAGAATTTCTCATCCTCCTCTGCTGCTCTGGTTTGTTTTGCGGAAATTGTAATGGGCTTGATTTCAGGAATAATCTGTGCAGATTCGTTCATGTCCACAGGAAGAAAATCCCTTTTTGGTCTCTGGCGAATTATGAGCCCAAGCAGAAGGTTGGCACGGTTGTTTTCCAAACCTGTCAAATGAGGAGATTAAGTTTGAAAGATCAGAAATGTTTGTGTAATTTGCTGAGAAAATATTTATTCAAGGTCTAGTGTTTAGGTTACCTGGACCATCAAAGGGAACAAGCTGATGTGGAACTTTTTCCGTGGCGCCCAAAGGAATGAGATACATGTCCTTCACTTGTTTCAGGTTATTAGACACCACCCCAAAACGCCTACGACTGCTGAAGTAGGCATATAGAAGAGTATAGGAGATCTCATCTTCCTCTGTCTCAGGGGAGAAACGAATCAGGCACACCTCCTTTTGTAAAACAGAAAAGTATGTGTCAGTACAATCTACAGTCAAGGTACATACAGTTTGGACAGGGCTCTGATATGGAGCCGCTCTGTAATGCATCATGTGACATTCCAAACCTGGATGTTAACTGTCTGGTATTTAGTTCAAGCTACTCCATAGCAGGAATAATTCTTTGTAGCTTTGTTCTTGTCCACAGGAAGAAAACAATATGTGATTGGAGATGACTGTATTTAATAACGGAATCTTACTTAAGGCTGTATAATTCCCTAAAAAGAAAAGCTGCCAAAACTAACTTTTGTTCCAGTTGCCCGAATCTTCTCCAAGTAGTCCCAGACCGTCTGAGGACTTATCCTCCCACCAACTTGAATGCTGTCTGGAAGGTCCTGTTGGAAAAAAAAAAGATCAAACCTTATGGAGTGTTCACACTTACAAAGTAGTTGGCAGTATCAGACCTCTCATGAATTTGTTGTTCTGTGGGTGTGTTGTAACTTAGAATTCTCTGCTCTATTCCAACAAGTCTGTTTTCATTTCCTCTCAGACAGTTTGTTCCCAACAAACTGTGCAACAACAAAAGTTTGCACTGTTTGGTGACTTTTTTACCTCATGGTACTTGAAACTGTTTCAATACCTCAATGACACCATAGCTCTCAAGTCCAATTGACATTTTTCTGTGTCCACTTTACCTCTGGTAGGTGGTCCAAAATGCCAGAGACAGGAAAAGCTTTTGTCACAAGTTTGGCCACAGAGTGCATGTGAATGAATCCTCGCCACAGGGACTTGAGGTTGGAAAGAAAAGTAGCTTCTTCATCTCTTCCAGCTGTATGTTCCGATCTGGCAAACACAGCAGAAATGAAGCAAGCATGCAAAAAAAATTACACGGCCAAGTCAAATACAGTGTCTGAAACAACTCCTTACCTTCCTTCATAGCTTGACTGAGCATTTCGGAAGCTCTCCTCCAAAACAGTGAGATGGAGGTCATCGTCGATTGCAGGTGGCGTTGTGCTCTTTGTCTCCTCTGTTTTCGTCGACTGCCTTCGAACCACTGTTGTAGCAACTTTGACTACTTTGGTCGGTGCCTCCTCCACAGGGGGAGCCATGCGACCTTGCATGAGAAATTGTAAAGCCACACGTTAGAAACTAAAGAAAGTGATATACAGAAAAAAATGTTAGCCGAAGACATTGTTTGATTATTAATACAATTTTTTTGGCTCACATCAGGGCTTACCTGTGCAAATTTTGCAGTGCAAGTCAAATAAATGAGACTTATGTTGGCTGGTGGTGTCTTTCTCTGTCTTAGTATTCTCTGCTTTGCTCTCCGGGGTTTTGGGAGGCTCTGCTGAGACTTCTGTCACTTTGGGAGGAAGCTCGAGCTGAAAAGACGAGAAAAGGTAGTTCATGTAGATACGTCACTCTGTTTTACTTACTGCATACAGCAGAGTAATATTTGGTCTGACTCTTACCTCTACAGGCTCTGGTGCTTTGACTGGTTCCTGGCTTTCAATTTCAATTTCACCTTTGTGTGTGATCTTGGTGATCGGTCGTCTCTCTGCCTCCCTTTGCTCTTTTTCAATCATCTCAATTGTCTGTAAAAATGGAGAATTAATTACTTTTTAGATGGCTGCTGATAGTGCTGTATTCAAAATACAACCATCCTTGAAAGGACTTCATTAAAAAGGGCAAAATGTCAATGCTTAACTTTCATATCAGGTGACTTACTGCAAGTTATCAGGGTAAATTTAAGAAATAAAATTTGTAAAAAGCTGCAGCAAAAGCTTTAGCATTACTTACATGTCTGTTCTCTCTTTGTCGCCAAGCAGCCAGTTCCTTCGAGGCCAGTTCCTCAGGACTCATTCGAATTAGGTTACCTGGAGAAATCTCCCCTTTGAGAACCCTCTTAAAGAGGACCTAAAAATGTAAGTAAAATGAAGCAAATCAAGTTAGGTTTATATTGCAACAACAAACTCTACATTTGGATCATGTCTGGTCTAAAATGATACTTACATTATTTTTAGTATCTTTAAGGTTAAACATTAGGCTTCTGTATTTGTTCTTATATTTGTTGTCAGTGTCTTTATACAAGTGAAAAAGCTCTCTCTCTGTCTTCTTGGCAACTTCAGAGGCCCTCTCCACTGAGACGTTCAAATCAGACTCCTTCAACCTAAAATGCAGAAAGCATCACATATTTGGTGTAACTGTTTGTAAATTTGAGTATTCACACAAGCAGCAATTACTTTTAATTACTTGAAATACTTACCTCTGTATAAGGATTTCTTTCAGAGAATCACGTACACTTCGCCTGATTGCCTCCACAGACACAGGTTTCTTTGAAGCTGAAGATGGGGTTTTATGTCTTGTCTCTTGTTTCAACTGAACACCTATGTGGACAGAATGACAATATCTTCTGAGTAGGTGTGAAAACCTGTTGTCATAGGGACTACAAAAATAATACAGATTCAGTCATGACACAAAAATGTAAGGCAACATGGTGTTGTTCTGTCTACACCCCGTTATGTTTTGTGTTGTATGACGTGTTAATGAATGTGATTATACCTTTTGTTGCTGTGGTCATTTTTCCTGTTGATATGTTGTTTTTTTCTGTGGTATGTCTATAAACATGTAAACCAAAAAGAACATGCCATACAGACCTACCACTGGCAAATGATAAATAACTTTTGATGTTACCTTGTGTCTAATGTAGAATGATGATAATTTTCCTCTTTTCCATATTTAACAAAACAATGGAAAAACTGGCAAGTTTTAGATGAGCTATGGATGACCTTCAGTAAGCCCTGTCAGCAGTATGAAGATGAGCTGCATAAGGCAGCAAGACAACACTGAAATTGAACATTGTACCCAGATGAAGTTGGCTTTGTGAACACATTTGGTTTCTCAATATAGAGGCAGACAGCACTGACAGACACAAGAAAAACTCTTTGAAGCTATTTTAAGTGACCCTATTTTACAGATACGCTCCCTTGTTGGTTCTGTTTTGTTTTTGTGTTGTTGTTGTTTTTTTTAAAGCCCAACAATATCTGAAGCTCCCAAAATGTCCCTCCCGCTCACTCATGTTTTGAGACTCAAATGTGAACTTTGTTGAGGTGTTGAAATATCAACAGTGAGCTGGCAGGCAATTTTGCCAAGGGTATGAACAGCATGTGTGTGTACCATTATAAATGTACACAAAAATATGGCAGTTTACACTGTAAACATGCTACACCAACATGCACAAACAGACTGCACCCAACTCATCTGTCACCAACATATGGTTAGTTCTAATGGTCAAGTACTATAATTAGTTTCCCAACGCTTTTAAAGTGTAGGACTTGGGTTTTTTTCGTATGATTTCTGTGGTTGTGTAGGTATCTCACAGGTGGCTTTTATATAATGCTGATTTTATTTGGTGCTGAATTTTGTCATAAATAATCAGAAATAAAAGGTATAAAGATCTGATAAAGTTTTCAACTTACACAACAAAAAAACGTGTTGTCACCCTTTGTGTTAAATTTATTTTTAATATGTACGATAAAAAGTATATCCATGTGTTGTGATGGTCTGAAGTCAATCTTGTATACATGATTGACTGATCCACTAACCCAATGACCCCAGCCTGGCCTTGAACCTAATGTGATGGTCAAAACAGAACAAGACAAAAACAAGCTTATTTTTACACAACAGGTACCTGTTTTATGAGCCGCGTCTTTGCCATCTGTGGACTGCCTTCTGTCTGGATCCTAATTTAGGAGAGAAATGCAAAAAGCACATTAGCCACGTTATTAATTGTCACAAATGTTAGGACAAAAATATAACAACAAAAAAGAAAATACATGAACAAGAAACATTATAACCCCATGGCCAGAAGTTTAAAAAGTACAGGTTGAGCTCTGATGTGATGTGAGGTGTGAGTTTAATGTTTGAGAAACTGTACTAAACTTTGGTGAGTGAAACATGTTAACCACATACCCTGTGCACACCTCTTGTACAGAAAAAGTCAACACAAAAAGGCAACAAACCATTATACAGTGGTAACACTGGCTATGATTAATATCAGAAGATGAATTAGCTGGGTGAAACACATGACAAAATATTCTTTGTATGTGAAAGATTTTAATTAATTACATGCATAATTAAACATTTTTCATAAGAATTCATAGAGACCCTGCTTACCTTCCTTACTGGTCTGACTCCCCCTGATGTGAGTGTCTGGGAGGAACCTGGCCGAGGCTTCGGAGGCAGCTTATGATCCTGTACCTCAGTCTTCACTTGAACTTCTGGTTTGGCTACAGTCGGAGGCTCAGGCTCCACCTTTTTGCTTTCCTCCTCACAGCATTTCAAGCAGACATACATCTGGTCCTCCTCCTCCATTTCACGTACTTTTGTCAGGTCAAGACCAACACAGTCACCATGGAACCAGTCGTCACAGCGACCACAGCCTACCATAAACCTAAACAAAAAACAGATCAGTCAAAGGTGTGTTTGCAAATGACTCTGGCATAGACAAGAACAGAACACGACACCAATATTAAAATTCCCTTTTTGTTTAGTCAAACATGCTCAGCCATTAAACTTTCATTATGTATGTCTATATTTAGGTAAAAAAAGCAACACTTACATGTTGTTGTGGTGTTTTTTGCACAGACCACAACAGTTGTTTCCATCCCATGCAGTCTCACTATTAGCAGGTTGCTCCTCAGCAATTTCCTTCTTCACAACAGGAGCGTTATCTGGAATGAACAGCTGCGGCTCATCCACAGAGATGCTTCTTGCATTTTTGCTTTTCTGTCTCTGAAGAATCTTTTCTAGCTTTTTCAGTTTGGACTTTTCCTGCCCTCCTTCTTCAGGTGTTTTCAAAGAACTGCTTGGATGTGCCGGCTGAGCAGTCTCAACTTTGGAGCTGTTGTGAGGATTTGTTTGTTTGGTTGGTAACTGCTGATCACCAGCACGGTTACCAGATGACACAGGTTTCTTCATTACAGGATTAGGTGTACTTGGTGATTTTGGCTTCACTTTATTATCCCCTGTACCCTGTACCTTTTGCACTTTCGTAGCAGGCTCACTTTGGGTATTTTCTGCGGGCCTTTTCAGAGGTGCAATGTCTTGCTTTTCCTTCAGAGATTTCACTTTGTGCAGGTCTCCTCTTTGGATGCTTTTGGATGGCATGTTTTGGGATACTTTATGCTCCTTAATTGTGTTGCTTGTTTTACACGAAACCAAATCCTTATTTTTGTTAGGTGTCAGTCCTTGTTTAGACTTGGGCAATGTTTTGGCTACAGTTGGCTGCTTTTCCTTATCATCAGTCCTATTACTGTCAGTAGTTGTGTTATTCTCATTGCTCTGTGGCAGTTTGATATCATCCTTTCCTTTACCGACTGGCGTTTGTTGTCCAGGAACACTTTGATTGTCAAGTTTTGTCTCTTGCGTGCTGGTGCTCTCTGTTAATGTCCCATTGGAGTTCTGTACGTCATTAGGATTCACATACGGGCCCAGCCCAAGAGCTGCATCATCTGTAGAGCTCTTCTCAGCTACACCCAGCTCTGCAGCATTCTCTGGGGTGGGATTCTGAACATTGACAGCACCATCTGGCAAAATAGCAAAACCAATGTCCCCACCATAAGAAAAACCGTCCCCAAAGCACGCAGCCTGGCTGGCATCAACACTTTGTGTGTAAGAGGGTCCTGGAAGTAACTCAATCCTGAATCCTCCAATTGTGACTGTCAGTTTCCTCAGTACAACAGTAGGATTCAGCCATAATCCACCATCAAGATCATTAATATTAATACGGCCTCCCAGAGTTAATTCTTTCTTCAGCTGTGTACCTTTCACTCCTTTCTCAATTAGAAATGATTTGCGTAGCCTGTTGGCTGGTTTCCTTCGTGGTCGCCCTCGGAACATGGTGTTGGTAGACTTCTTAGGCTGTTGGTCACCACTATATTCTGTTTTAACAAGTAGAAGCAAAACATGAGCAAATGTGAAACACCATCCCTAAATTGAAAATATCTTCTGATGGAAACGGAAAGAAAAATTAGCACCCACTCACCACACTCTAAATTGCGAGGTTGTTTCTTCTGCCTGTCGATGAGCTGCTTAATTTGTGTGGTCTCTGCAACTGTCACTTCATTAGTGAGACCCGTGGATGCTGAACCACTATCAAGACCTGCAAAAGCCAAAATAGACACATGTAGTCTCCTTTTCTGTCAATATGAGGGGTAATCTACTACAGAACCTTTTGAAGCATTTAAACAAAATTCAAAATCACAATTGAAACTCTCAAATAAAACAGTAGATTAATGTGACAACTGATATTGCTAACACTGGTATTAAACTATTTGGATAGAAACAGATGTTGATGGTGGATTTTACCACCATTTGAGCCTTTGTGCCCACTATTCTGTCTGTGGACATACTTGCCGAGCCAGCGATCTGAAAAGCAGGGTCTTCATTGTCCAGCAGATTGAACTGAGCAGTTGCACATCCAAACATAGGATCTTTGTCACTGAGCATGTTCTTCAGTGAATCTTCCAGTCTGAGTCCTGTTCCAAACTCATTACTGGCTTCACATTCCAAATTCTGACCTATTATCAGAGAGTCATCCAACTGGTCACTGGGTATTAGATGGTTAAAGGTGTCCACAATATCCATGAATGCTGCTGCCTTCCTGCATCAAAGCAACACAGACAGAATGCAGGAATAGCAGACATTAAACATCCCATTGTTAATCAAGGCAACCTGTTAACAATATTGTTTAAAGCCAGCTATCATGCATCATGTTTATCATCCAAGGGACACATGATA
Organism: Dascyllus trimaculatus; assembly: GCA_024666655.1. Classification (NCBI taxonomy): domain Eukaryota; kingdom Metazoa; phylum Chordata; class Actinopteri; family Pomacentridae; genus Dascyllus; species Dascyllus trimaculatus. Next base: position 20,465,647 of record CM045464.1, on the reverse strand, counting down.
TACTGAACTGGGCTCAGTGGAGCATTTCTCTAAGCAAAGCAGTGAAGATCTAACATTTACTGGCTTCGGGGGTTGAGTAAACTGGATATAAATACTAGCAAGGATAATAACAACATTACAGTACTTGTTTAGTGTCTGCTGTGGATGATTGTTCCATCTGAGCCATTAGTGTACATTAGGGAAATGTTGCAGCTGCTGAACAGAGTGACAGAAAACTTCCGTCAGCTGTTTTGCTGTCCTGCTACGTTAAGCCAACGTCGCTAGCATCTTGGACATTTCCGTGGATTTTTCGTGTTTAAACAGCCTAAATTACGCACTGCCTGTGAGTCTGAGAAGTATTTACGTAATTGCAAGAAAACTACTCCCGTGGCCAGCTTTGAGAATTTTTTAAGCGGTAAATTAATAGTAAACGACCCTCAAATTAATGTTTTTAAATCTGCTACGACTACACAACCTAGAGCAGGCCAGGAGTAAATAGCATGTAAACCAAAAACTGCACAAAGTCTGTTAGCAGACTGATGTATCTGTATAAGAGTTTATTTAAACTCAACTGATATAGCTTAATGTCCATATGGAACACCACGTTTCTGAGACGAGGTTTTACCAATGAGGTGTCTGCTGATTAGCATGCTAACGCTACAAGACGGCTAACAACAATCCGTTGCAGGACGCGATCGTGTGTGTTGCTAACGGTAGCTAACGGTAACTTATAGGAGGAAGTTACCACCCATAGTAACCCTACGTTTTAAACTATATCTCTGCTCCTATTTATAGCATTTGAATCACTAAAAACCCGTGCCAGGAAATGTAAAACATGCTGTACATAACGTGTAAATATTTAGCTGGGCAGCTCGATGCCAAATATGTGAGAAGGGCTAGCTAGGTCGCTTTAGCACAGGCCTGAATACTCAAGTTTGTTTGTAGTCCGAGTGTTGCTAGCGGACATTACGTGAACACACCCACATGCATATGTTGCAACGCCTGCAGCAGTTAAATATTTCGAAATATTTATTACTCTGTATCAAGAACTGTTACCTCTCTCCCTCTCTGCGATGCCGTTGCCAACTCGTGTAAGGTTACATGCTAGCTGAGCTGCTACCAGTAACTTCCTCCAACTCAGCCGTCTTTCGTCCCGCTGCTGCAAACTGCTGACAGGCACTGGTCACGTGGTTTCTGTTTACAGGAACACAGCAGCTGATGGCAACACAGATGCACTGTGGAGTTATTATGTTGTGGAACTCTGTTTTACCCTATTTTAAATAAATAAATAATAAAGAAAAAAAGTCCCTTGAAATAAGTAAATGTGCCATTATGAAATGAATGTCATTTAACCATGGACACACACAAATGTGTGTATGTATGTGTGTATAACCTAGTCTTATTTAAATCAAAGGAACATGTATTTATTTATTTGTTTGTTTGTTCATTCAATAATAATAATAACGATAATAATAATTGTTGTTGTTGTTGTTGTTGTTGTTGTTGTTGTTGTTGCTGCTGCTGCTGCTGCTGTTGGGATTATGATGATAATAATCTTTATTTATCAGCACTTTTCAAAATTCAATCAACAAAGCACTTCCCAACCCATCACAATAAAACAGACAAGCCATAAAATCATTGGAATTCAAAAGATAGATAAAAACGAACACAGTGTAAAAGTGTAAATAGGGTTTTGAAAAAAGAAAATAATAAAAGAAATAAATGGTAGAATTAAAACTCTCCAATGCTTTCCCATGAAATAATGTTTTAGAAGGAGATATAAAAGTGGTCACTGACTCAGCCGACCTGATTTTGGAGCCCTGACTGCAAACACTCTGTCCCCTTTAGTTTACATTCAGGACCCTGGAACAAACAAAAATACCCTGCCTATACAGTGCTAAAGGGTCAGAAATAAAACTAAAGCCATGAGTGGCCCTAAAGGTTTTTTCTAAGTCTATTCTAAAACATAATTGGAGTCTGTGTAAGGTAGAATGATGTCCTGTTGCCTTTTTAGTTCTGGTTAAAAGCCTGCAGCCGGACTTTGTACAGCCTGGAGTCGATGAATAGCTTTGTTGTTCAGGTAGGTAAAAAGGCTGATGTAGTCCAAGCATGACGAAAACTAAGGCTATAAAATGGTCTCTTTTATTTTTAAAAGTTAAGATAGATAGCATTTTTAAAAAATATTTCTAAGATGATAATAGCATACTGCTTATGCACTTTATATTTACTACTCAATTTCATATGTCTAATCACATGCAATATTATTTTATTATTTCAGTATCATTGCCATTACTACTTCTTTTCTATCTAGCTTTATATTAGTCATATTAAATGCATTGTTGTTATTGCTATTTTATTAAGTACTGCATTGATTCTCATGTGAATTAAATATTTTTTTCTGAGCACAGGTATATCTCCAGGAATAATACATTTCTATTTTATCCCATCGTACAGAAAAGGAGAACTTGAAGATGCACTTCAGGTGAAGAAATATCAATTTATTTCCTTATATAACAGTGACACGGTGAAATATTTGTCTTCTTCTGGCTTGAGAAAAAATTAAAAAGCAGGTTCTAGTCTTTATTCATTGTGTAAAATAGGCTACATGTTGGATTCATTACATACAAAGGATATTTTTAAAACAGTTAAAACAATAAAGTATGCAAGGATGTATCCAAACAAGGAGGATATTGCTGTCAGAGGTATTGTTTAATCCTTCTAAAAACATAAATTTTGTATTTTTCTCCAGTTTTATCTCCAGTTTTTACATGAAATAGCACCATGTGAAGCAGGCATTCAGATATGGCCCTAGATCTGTCTTAGTGGGAGCAAATGTCCGTACTTCCTTATTCTAATTCTCAGGTTTGTATACAATGAGTGTCCTTGGTTGAGCTACCATTTTTTCAAAGGATGAGGGGAGGCCAACAATACCGCTGGCAAAATGAAATGGAGGCTCATGAATATGACTATTGTTATGTTAACAACCCTCCAACAGCCCATTTAACAGAGGTGCTTTAAGAGCATTGAAAACGAAATAGCTTTGGACGACAGTAAACGGTCACTGCGGGTGTTAAAAAAAGTCAGATATGTTTCACAAACATGCAGTATTTCTATCAAGTGATTAATTCAGACTCAAGTGCATATTTCAATAAACTCCTAAAATATGAGCAACTGTGCGCATGACTTTTCCCTACAGCGTTTGATTGTTGTCAGTTAAGAATGCAACACTGAAAACCAGCAGTTCTCAGACCACAATTAAAAAGCACTAACAAAACAAGGTGTTTAAGCTGAATTTAAAGGCATACTATAATCAGACCGACAACAGGGAATGACTTCGAAATATACTATACAGAAATAACACATTTGCGTGTGAACATTTTCTATTATTTTCATCCATTAGCTACTATTCAGGCTAATTTTATTGTCCATATTCTGAACTAATGAAATGTGCTTTTGATACAGTTTCTCAAAAATGAGACCTCGAGAGCCTCCATATTTTACACTTCTTTAGAGAAATTGTGGGGGGTGGGGAAATCAGACATTCTATATTTGTAGATGTAACATGTTACATTTTCATCTTCTGCAATTTATGTTTCACTATACACAGGGCACAGTTTTGACATTACAAATTAGGCAGAAGAAAACACCATTTATTTAACAGTAGGAAATGTTCTCTGAGTTACACTAGGTGATCCTAACCATAGTGAGGTATTAGAAAACATACTTGAAATACAATTCCATGTTACAGTGTTCAGTGTGGTGACTGATAGGAGAAATAAACTGTTAAAACTATTACTGAGCTATCTTTTCTTGGAATTTTTCATTTGGTTCTAATCCATACCACAGCACATCATGTTCCACAGCAGCCCAAGCCATTCGCTCTGTGGTAAATGTGGCAGCCCACTGCCCTGATGGAGACACAACAATTGCACCTCCTGCACCTCGGACACGGTTGCCCATGTGCTTCAAAGACAACTGGGAGGCATCCGCTACAGATTTACCTGTAAAGGGAAGAAGAAAAGAAAAAATCCATCTATTTTCTATACACCGCTTTATCCTGTGAAGAGTCACCAGTTCATCATTGGGCCAGCAACCGTGCAGGCTCACACTCATGGCCGAGTTAGAATCACCTAAATTAAATAACCTAGAATGTCTTTGGACTGTGAGATGCCAAGAGCACCCAGTGCAAACCCACACAGGCACAGGGAGAGCAAACCTCATACAGAAACACCCCAGTCAAGATCTGAACTCCTCTAGCTATGAAGCAACAGTGCTGCCTACTGCACCACTGTATTGGGCCATCTGAGGTATCAGCATGTGGTCATGTCATTCCATGACATATAAAGCAAAAAATTCTCATTTAAGAACTGCAGTCAAAGTTAAGATCCTAATGTGATCCCAATCAAAACCTACTCCAATGAAAAATGTTTGGAAACTGGGCACAAACTGACAACATTTGCATTCATTTTGCATTACCAGTCAGTCATAAATAAATAACAACAATGACAGCCTATAATGCAAAACTACCATTACTCTACACTATATGAAACCTGAGAGACATTCACACTACTCGGTTCTTTTTCGTTCATTTATATCACTGTTCAGTGTTTTAATGATTATCCCAGAAACAGAATATTGCCATTAAATATTAAGACTAGATAAAGTCTGATATATGTGGCTTCTCTTTATGTAAAATGTTTGACAGTGTGACACTTTACCTTGTTCAATGTGTGAAAGAATGAGTCTGGCCAAGGTGACTTTAAGAATAGATTCTCCATGACCGGTACAAGACACAGCACCACTAAAGTTGTCGGCATATCCTCCAGAGCCTTATTTGCATAAGAGAACATGAAAAAACAAACAAAAATAAATAAATAGGCTCAATTTCACATCTTAGTGTGTAATAAAACACTAGCAGAAATTAAACTCAACCAAAACTAATTAGAAAGCTAAAGGGATGAGAGCTTAATTGAAATAATAAACCCTGTATTAAACTGCTGTGATACTGATCATGACTTCTAATTACTCTAATTTTAACTATAGCCGACAGTCTTACTGACAGTGTAAAAAGCACTGTTTTAATAAATGTAATTAAATGAACTCATACCAACGATTGGAGAGTCTCCTACTCTGCCAACCATTTTATTTCGGATCCCTCCAGTTGATGTTGCACATGCAACATTACCAGCACTGTCCACAGCAACCGCCCCAACAGTGTCATGGGCCCTGGGACGAGAAAAGGGTAAATTAGCCAAAAAAGAAGAAATCCCATGCAGTGTACATCCACCATGGAAGAGCTGTGTATTTACTGTCTGAAGCTATTATAATACAGATGAACTGAACTTTAGTCAAACGACAAGACAGGGTAGGACCTAGTGCTGCATGATAAAGCGTTTTTGGTCAAAGTATGTTGATACATTATATTGTGTAGCGTACAACGGAGCACAACATTCCAAGCTATCAAACAGATAATCCACAGACGGTTTCTCAGAGCTGTAAATTGGGTAAGAAACCATTTCAGGAGACAGCTAACCCAAATCACCCCCTTTTTGGAGACAACGGGATGTCTCCCTCCTGCACCAGAATCTGATAAAGGTCATAAAAGTGCCAAAAGGTGACGAAAACCATACACCTCGGGAGAAGACGAGACGACATTCCTCCTAACCCAAGGAACTCTTTGATGATTTGAACTAAACACTTCTAAATAATAAAATCAAAGAATTCAACGTCTCTGGAGTGATGATCCCAACATCTGGACTCTGTGATACCAGGTTGATCAGGACCAGCATGGAAGGAGAACACATTTAGTCTGAAGTGTTTATTGAAATGCAAACACAAGAAACCGACACCCCCCCTCCTCTCTGTCACAGACCACCATAAAAGACACACAGCCATAAAGACAGAGAGACCTTTTATCCTCAGCATATATACTTTTAAGTTGAACTTTTCTTATAATTGAATGTATATGCTTGTATCTGTAGTCACATTAATAGTTTACTTTCATGTAGCCTAAAAATCTACTATTTGTAAGCTTATTCTCGTGTTATATCTTTTATTATTATTATCTCAGGAACCATGTGAGATAAACGTATCATGTTTGGTGTCGTTTTAATCACACATTTAGTGAGATTTTAGATCTGTGATCATCATAAACATTTAACAATCGAATTTGCATGTTTAAGAAATAATCTTAAAGTATGCTCTAAAGGTATTTGGCCTCTGATCTCTCCTGTACAGTGAAGCTCACCTCCCCCTGGGATGGACACAGCCACGATTGGTCAGATGCTGATTTGAATTTGGCTCCAAAACTTTCTATATAAAAAGAACGTCACTGGAATGCAACTGGGGCTTTTTCTTTCATTCAAGGGGTTTTATTTGTTATTTTTCGTGGGCTTTATTTGTTATTTTTCAAGGGCTTTTTACTTCTTTTAAGGATTAGACTTTTTCCTTAAGGACTTCTATCGGGCTAAGTTTTTTGGGTTTGTGTTTTTGTTTCTTAAAGGCTTGAGATTTATTTTTCCTATGATTAACTTGAAGTTAAACCTCTTCAGTTAACTTTGATAACGCAACAGCACGGACATTTTCTTTTAACTATGAGCTTCGACTCTTAGTGTTTGTATTACATTTTTACAACATGACTACACCAAAGTGCCACCTTGTCTCTGCGTTCCTGATCCGACTCATCCAGCAGATCATCACAGCTGGACATCCTGCGGCAGCCTTCTTCTCCCTCCATCAAGGGCTACGCAAGTATCGTTTTCCTTCTGCTAAACGGGTGAATTTATAAATTACAATTGGCTCCTAATTCCAAAGTGATTCTAAATTCATCACCTTTCTACCAACTGCTTCCAGTGACGATCACAGTTAATTAGCTTATCTGCATTCATTCATTCATTCATTCGTTCATTCACTGTCTGTTGTTACGTCATTGTTGTTTATTGTTTGTTAGTTAATAAATGTTTGTGTATAATTATCATCGGTTCTGCCGTGTATTGCTTTGTTTGGGAACTGGAGGTCAATGAAATCAGAATTTACGATTTTCAGCTAAGAGACTGATCAACTTCATTCAATTAAAGTCTCTTTGAGACTTAATCTAGAATGATAATTTTCTCAGTAATCTGAGATGGTGCCCCTTCATTAACGAGTGCAAATTTTAATTGTAAAGTGTAGTTACGCTACATTATATTGGTGCATACGTACGCTACAATTGTTACAGTAGCTGACAATTGCTCAGTAAAGCTGTACTTTAGAGCAGCTACTCAGATATGGCCTGGATAAGTACAGACAGAGCTCATTTACAACAAACATGCCTTTCCATTGAAACAAATACAGTGCTTTGTTTGCATTCTATATTCATTTAACTAGCAGTCACCACAATCGAATATTATTCAAAACAACTCTAGTGTTTTTGTCCTGCTTTGGCCAAACATAATCAAATATATATGGATCATAGACAAAGTGGGCTTGAGGGTTTGTATTAATTCCATTTCAGGATAATGTCACAAAAGGCTAGCTGGGCTGAAAAGATGCTGGAGACTTGTGAGAGAGTTGTAGTCCAGGCAAAAAGAGGTCGGAATTGATCTGAAGATTACATTGATTACATTTAAGGCACTTCACTGCTTGGCTCTGAGCTACATTGCCAAATTGCTACAGCCCTATAAGCCACAGTGTAGCCTCACATCCTCTTCTGGGTTTTCCTAAGACTGAGCTCAGGACAAAAGTTAACCAGACTTTTTCAAACTGGGTCCCTCAGCTCTGGAAATCCCAACTCTACACTTTAAAAAAAACAACTTTCTGTCATATTTTTGTGTTACTTTGTTCTCCACTATTATTTTTTGTTCTACTTTCTTTGCTTTTCATACATACTGGCATGTTTCTATTTATTCTATTGTGTTGAATTGTTTATCTGACATAATGTAAAGCACTTTGTAACAGTGTTTTTAAATAGTGAACTAAAGGCATTATTATTATTATTATTCCTGTTAAAAAAAGAGGTCAGACACTGTAGATACATACCACTGAGAGTTGAAATCTTCCATTACTCCCGTAACATAAGTCTTCTGCTTCTCCCATTCCTTCCTCTCATACTCAGTCACCAGTTTATCAGTGGGAACTGTGGTTACACCGATGCTCTCTGCAAACAGGTTTGCACCTCTGCTTGTCAGCATGACGTGGGAAGTCTTGGATTAGTCCATGGCAGCAAACATGTAAGAAAAAGTTAAAATAGAGTTAGATATGTCACAGCACTCAAGTATAAAGTAGTGATGCTATTCACATAAGAATCAATTAAATTCAACCTGACAATCTTCTTTTGTTGTACCCTATGAGTTCATTCACATTTTTTGAAAGTTTACTGGACAACTGGACATAATTGCTACGTATAGCATTACAATACTACAAAAAAAGATTTAAATCAGAAATCAAATTGCTGTTTTTAACCCTCAATCATCCTTTTAAGAGAGACAGAAACAGATAACTTAAGAAAAGACCTTCTCCATCACTGCCCGTGCCAGTGACACAGGGTTAGCAATGTTCTGCACTGAAGACACAGCACCACAGGCAAGCGTCCGTCCATCCATGATAATAGCATCCAGCTCCACTTCTCCATCAGCGTTCAATGCTGCTCCATGCCCTAGAGAAAATGATATATTGGATGAATGATTTTCTTCCCCAATTCATGTGCAGAAAAGCTACAGTGCAGATCCATTTTATGTTGCCTGCTACATCCTCAGAATTCCACAAGGTGGGAGCAAAGCAGTGCAAAAGCAGCAGCAGAGCTCAGTGATGCACTACTGACGTCCAGCTTCTCTGCACTTCACAACACAGATTTGCTCAGCACAATAAAAGCATTTCAAGGCTTTCAATGGTGTGAATGTAAATAGAAGTACAGTATGTGTACTTGTATTGCATATACACGTACACATACTTGTATATTATAGTTTTATTGCATGCAGCTACATTTTACTTAAAAAGATGTCCAGATTTAGTCCAGTGTCCTCCACTCTCAGTATGGTATCAGTGAAAATATATCGGCTGAACTTAGGTTGACAAATGTTTTGTTTAAGGCTGTACTTTTACTTTAGACTTGTCTGTGTGACAAGGATATATATAACACGTTGTTGTCTTCATCAGTCCTGGACTGATACATACAGACACCTGAAAGCCAGAAAAAAGAACAATAATGACGTAACAATGTTTTGTTTTTTTTTTTAGCAGAAAGTCTACTTTCTGTTGGGCAACGACAGATTAGATTCATGACAACTTTCATTTTTTGATTATTAAAAGTGTGCTCCTATTTACTGACTTAACATGACATTATACTGTAATACTACTGTATACCTAGTGAAAGAATCTGAAAATTTGTCAGGGCAAAAGTAATGGATGATATGAAGGGATGGAGCACAGTTTAGGCAGAGTAGATTAGTTGACAGACATAATCTAAAATGCAGATTAGATTTTGGGGCTGACTGGATCTGGAATTAATGCCAGATTATGAAGATGAGTCCCATAGTCAGTCAAGCTCAGCAACCACATATAACCACAGCTGACGAGCATCATTCAGATTCTGTAAAGGTGAATATTAGCATCAGCCCCAGCAGATGGAGACAGTGTGCCACCTTAAATATCAAAAAGAAAAGGTCAGTGATTTGCTGCTGTGTGGACAAGTGAAAGGGGCTGTTGTTTGAGACTCAACTGGTTTATTGGGACTTAATTAACCATGAAATAGTTGGCTCTAAAAAATTTAGCCAGAGTGATGCAAGAGAGAAGCAGAAAATCAATGCTTAGACAACCTCAGTCAGTAGATATTGGATTACAGATCTTACGTGTTGTCAAACTGTTTAAATGACCAATGCTCGAATGTATGAACGAAACTGACATTTCATTAGTGAAATAAAACTAGGTGGCATGCATGTATTTTAAAGGTCCCATATTGTGCACCTTTTCAGCAAGTTCCACATGTTCCCAGAATGCATCTCCATATTCTCAATGGGCTTTTTCTATAGCTTTAAATTCAGCTGAGCTACTGCTGTCCACACCCCTTTCAGGAAGAAGACTCTCTCTGCATATACGACTGCACATAGAAAAACTGACTGACTGAAAAGTGACTTATGTGAAATAATGTGTGAGACGAGGACTTTCTATTAGTTTTCACATTCTTTCTAGGCAGTCATTTTATATGGAAATATCGGAACTCCACGTGTTCGTTGAGTTTGTCAGGCAATTTTGTGGATATAAAATCAGTAGTTTAGCAGTGCAAAGCAGGAGCTTTGAAGTGACTGCCAGTTAACATGCAGTATTAATGGGCTGCGTTTCAGTTATCATTTCATACACTTTCCGCTGTCTGACAGCAGAAACTAAAAATATGTAAATGAGAACACTTTCATTGGGAATTCAGCTGTATTAAAACACGGAATATGTTAGCAGAGAGGGCAGGAAAAAGCAAACAGATGTAATGGACTGGCAGCTGTGTTCGGGTTGCACTAAAGCACAGCAGGTGACACAAAAACACAGTAACCCACCCAGTCCTTGTTAATTGGTCTCAAATCGCTCTTCCACCATCCACAATCCCTGGATGTTCCCCAGCTTTACAATTAAAAACAGAGCTCAGACCTGTGGGCATACAGAGCTAAGGGTAAAAATAACCAAATTAGCCACACAATATGCTTATAGGAATTTTCCTATTGTTAAGGTTACATTGCTCTTAAAAATTAAAGTAATCCACAAGAACTTACATTCCTCAGATGCTGGAAGTGCATGAAGACTCTTGTGTTCACTTTTGTAGCCAACAGCAGAACATTTGGTGTGTTTTGCTTGCACCTGAGGTCCATATGGGACCCTTAATGCCACTGTAAATGGGTGAGAGTATTATTTTACCTGCATTAAACACAGTGTTGTCTTCCAGGGTCCTCACTGCTGCCTCAACAGCATCCAGTGCACTTCCTCCTTTTTTCAGCACCGAAAACCCTTTACAAGCTGCAGTTTTCACTCCATCAACAGAGGCCTCAGCCAGTTCATCTGGTATGGCCCACGCTCCACCATGCACGACCAACACTGCTGACATCTTGTAGTTCCTGCAGGAAAAACAAGACAAAACACTGAATTTAGCACAAATAGTTGGGATAATTATTATCAGTAGCAGCAGCAGCAGCAGTCTGCTTGTCTTTTTTAAGACATACATTCAATATTCCATGGACTTCATTGTTGTGATACATTTAATATGGCATATCTATGAATCCAAGCAATAGACAACAGCAAAATTCAAGAAAAACAAACAAAAACAGGACCCAAAAACAAAAAATGAGAATTTATTTACTGGTAATTTACAATGGGTAATTGTTATTACGTGGTCTTGTTTGCACCTTTGACTTAAGGACAACGTTAGACTGGCAATAAAACTGCTGTCACTTACATCAAGAATGAACTCTGAAACTTTCATTTACCAATAGATTATCACACTACTCTGCTGACTAACTCTCCTGATGTGTTTTCCAAAACACTTTTAATTCCGTTTATGTAGTTTTACATTTTTTCTGCAAACAATCGGCCAAAATATCACTATCCTATGACATCACTACTATTACTGTTATATTTCCCCACTTACTTACTTACTATGAAAAAAACATTTTCCTACTATCAAGACATTTCTAAACAGTCTGTCAGTTTACAGAACTAAAGTGCCTGATGGAGCTTTTTATGGCTGCAACAGTTTGGAATGACCATCTGCAATTACATGTAGGCTCCACTTCTATTAAAGCAAGTTCTGACTATAATAGATCCATTTCTTTGTATCATCTGATGCAACCTTCAGCTGATTTTTGTTATGAAACTCCCATAGCATTTAATTTTTGTTTTATTTTTGAGCTGGTTGAATCAACTTGCAGTGACAAAGACAAGTTTGTTTTTTCCTACCTTTCCTGATCTACACACTTCTTCCCATGAGAAACCTTCCGCCATAGTCACGTGGTTTGGAGGCACTTGTTTAGCTCACTGATAGTAAAGTGTGATAAAGATTCAACATTAAGACTTCCGGCAAAACCTTTCAAAATAAAATCTTTCATTCTACACAGTCTGGTCAACCATCATGATGGTTGTTGAAACCATAGCCAGTGTATAAAACAATTTTACATACATTTTGCTTTATATACAATCTGGGGTTGAAATAAGGAGAGCAATGTGTGAAGTGTCATCTTGACACTATTTTATATTATTCTTTTAGGATCCTCGGGAATCATTAATGAAAATGCAGTTTATTTTAGGTCTAATTCATAAATATTGTAGGGCTGAGAGATTTTGGGAGAATATCTAGTTGCCATTTTTCTGACAGCTATCGTGATTGCAATTTGCAATATGATTTTTTAAAGTCAAACTTTGGTCCAATAGTGTGTAATAGATTAAAAACATTATGTAGCATTATCACATAAGTCTGTGTAGCTTCTCAGTAGTTAAGCTCTTGGTAATCTTTGAAGTTTCACTATCAAGTAGCTGAACTTCTTCTTTTTAAAAAATATTCACCTCTCATCCAAGAGGGGTATGTTTCCATGAAGATATCATCTTAAAAAAAATAAAAGAGTAGCTCAGTTGCTTTTTACTGAAGCTCCTTGGGCTGCCACATGAGACACCATCCAAAGTGTGATGGTCCAACAAAAATTATGAATTTGTAAAATCAGTGAGCCAGCAGTCTAAACCCTGGGTTAATCAAGGAGTATAATGCATATACTTCTTCCAGGCTTTTGTGATTTCCTAATTGCACTGTTTCAAATCACAATTTTGATTGTTTAGCCCTAGTTAATAGCCTAAACAAGTAAGCCAAACAAATCCCCTGAGGTGTCCCACCACTGTATGTGCATAAAGACATATGCAAGGCAAGACTGATCCATTGTCTTCCTCGACAAAAAACACCATACCTTTTTGTTGTTTTTTGTTTGTTTCGGCTCATATTTTCACAAACTAAACCACCCTTTAAGACAATAAATGTATGAAAATATTAAAAATACATGATAATTATTAACCAATATATGGCTTCTGTAGAGCTTCCATGGTGCATTAAGATGACACATAACCCTTATATCTCCTGTTCTGATTTGAACAAAAACAATCAAAAAGTCTTGTGAGGGCCACCAGGTTCAGAAGCAACTCTGTGAGTGTTTAGTCTACTTTGCAGCCAACTTTGTTACATATATCAAGTATTTGTATTGCACAGATGCTGTACCACATTGCATATTTCTCTTTGCTGTCATGTGTCGTTATATCATTTACATTGTTTTATTTTGAAAACAAAGTTAGACTTTGTGGGTTATTGTGTGTGACTTGATGAAGGCGGGGCTAACAAAAGGCAAAAGGAGGACATAGTTGATCAAATGGCCAAGTAATCACAATGAACAGTAAGACAGGTTTTAAAAATGTTATGGACACATTCAACATCAAAAACTTGTATATTGTGGGGGAGGTCCAGGTTTTAGAAACCCTTCAATTTAATCAGTAGATAAATAAGTGAATAAATAAATGCTCAAAGTCACCATCAGTCCTCACACTGCCCTGCTTTACCAGACAGTGAAGCAGGGGCTCTTTTTCTTCATGTAGTAGGAACATTTGTGCTCAAGTGAATTCAGAATTTCCAGGTAGCTGTTGAGCACACCACCATAGAACTGGGTCAACTCCTCACATGGCCCCACCCCTGATGGAGGTATTTAAAGCACCTGTGGCATCATGGCTGCCTTTTGACTTTGCCTCCTAGTCACTACATGGGTCCTCTGTGACTCTGAGGTAGGTGACGCTGACAGGATTGTTTATAGGTTGTTGGCCTTTTTAAATATTTTGTTAATATATATGCACATAATGATTAAGGTGCATTTAGTTGATTGTCTCCTGTTTGCCTCATCATATTTGGCTAAAGTTTTTCTGCCTTTGCCTAATGTGGATGCTGTTGATCACCCTCAAGTGGATTTTTATCAGCTGCTGTTTTGCCTCACCTTTGCCTGAGCTTTGCTTTGTATTTTGGATTGAGCCAACTGGTTTTTGGTAATTACTGTGCTGGAGCAGTAACTGATTATCCCCCTCTAGTGAAGCTGGTTGCCATCTGGTGGAGGAGTTCAGGCTCTCTAGTGCAGATCCTTCACAGGCTGTAGCGATAGGATCATTGAGGCACTTTATCTTACACCTGTCTGTAATGGTTGCAAATTTCTTTCAGCTCATGAGTGGCAGTTAAGTTGTGGCTTTCCTGGAATACTGTTAAGTAATTAGCTGCCTCCCTACTGCTGGCTTCTGGCCACTTTTCCTCTCCCTTTATTAATTTTATTGCGCTATAAGTGTTACACATAATTAAATTATTGTAATGAATCTTAAGGGGACATTTATTTTTAAGGGCTGTTATTCAATAATAATTCAGCATTTTGTTAATGTATTTTCAAATAAAACGATGTAACATTCATGTGTCTTAAAGGCTCCATGCTGTGCCCCTTTTCAACAAATGTCCCATTCTTGTCCCCAGAACATCTCTTTCAACATTTAACTCAAAATACTACAAAAATGGTTGATTTAACCATGAGCTCTACAAGCAACTGGGTTTAGTCCCATTCTAAACAGGCGGTTTTAGGGTCTGTAGCTATAAATGCTGCTGAGCTGTTGCTGTCCACACCCCTTTCAGGAAGAAGACTCTCTCTGCATCTGACAGCACAGATTAGAACAGTAGACCTCTTGGCAGCTGACACAAATGTGACTGAGGATTTAAGACTTTCTACTGCTTCTAACATTTTTTCGGAATGATCATTTTTTATGGAAATGACGCCAAATTCACAGCACAGTTGTTGCTTTTAATTCATGTGTATGATGAAGCTGAAAACACAGCAACCCACTTAGTCTTGTTTCAAACTGGTGTAAAAGTTTTCACCACCTTTGATTTTGCAGTTTCCACTGAGCTCTGACCTGTGGGCATATGATCAAAGCCAATGGTAACATTAGCCACAATGCACTATGAATTTTCCTATTTTTGTGGTGACATAACCTTCAAAAAGTTATCCACATCTCTGAACCATTTTAAAGTTGGCAGAAGCAGCTATAGGAACTAAATAAATCTAGTGGACTGCAGGCTGCAGCTCATTCTGAATTGCTAATATTGAAAGCAGCAGGCAGCGAGGGGGCAGAAAAATACAAAGTTTGAGCTGGACAGTTATTGGTTTGTTAGCTAGTAAGTAGCAGCATCAGTAAAATCCTTACTGGCTTGTAAAGCTGGGAGTCTATCTGGTTATGAGGGAGCTTGAGGAATGGAAGAAGTAAATGTCTTAATATTTTAACAGCATTTAGTTCACACCGCCAAGTTTATAACAAGCACAAAACACAGTAAAAATGGATTTTTACCATACGGGGCCTTCAAAGCATGAGTCATACTTCAAAGTGTTTTGAGGGCATTTAAACCATAAAGGTAATTGGGAATATAAAAACTGAAGAAGTAAATAAAAAAAAAAAACTGAACACAAACACTAAGGCAGCATGTAGGGTTTTGAACGTGCTTTCAAAGTCAGTCAGAGATAGTGCACACTTTAGCTCTGCAGTGATTAAAAGACTGTTACTTGACCTGCATGTCCACCATTTTAAATTAAATTAATTAAACCACTGAAAGGTGATCAGCATTACATGGATGTAGCAGTGAAATGTGTAATGTTGCATTTTGACCAGTAGAGGTCTGTAAGAACCAACAAACCCAAGACGTCAAACTTGATTGATTTACAGCAACTATATATGTGATAAAATAGAGTAGCAAGCATGTGGCAGTCTGACTAAAATTTATCTGACCAAAGAAAAAATCAAGATGCAATCTGTTTTCCCCATCCATTTTTCCTTTTTTTCTTTCCTTGAACCTTAACTTAAACACACTATAGGATCACAAGATTAAAACACATTAATAGTCATCATCGATACCACTGGTAGCCGTAGTAACAGCATCATGATTATCATCATCATCAGTGTTACAAATCAAATGAAATTATCAGTGAAGGTCCAGCAAGCATGAAATACATAGAAAGTACTGACCAACATGGACATAGTCAGTTGTTTAAGGCCATGGAGCAGAAAAATAAAGTTGTCTCATTTCAGAGAAAGAGTAATTGTTACTAAAAGAAATGCATCAAGGAAGCAAGTGTGGAGTTTAGATCAATATTTTTTTTTCCTTCAAGGCCTGCTTAACAATACAGAAACAGGCATAAATGGAAATTAGCAAAAGCTGTAATATCAAATATGATTAATTATTGCATTGCAAAAGTTTAAAATGATTAGAGATAATATGTGGTTATTCTCACCTCTTAAGTCTCCCACATGAACTTAAAGTAATTTTAAACTTGCCCTTAATGCCAAGATACATGTCAAAACAAAGAAATGGTTCAAAAATTGTTAATAAAAATGACAACACCATTGATTTAGAATGTATAAAGTTTGGTATATATCCTCAACACACTTTCAAATTCTTTAATTTGACTCAATTTTATTGTTTTTTTTAATTGTTTACGTACTTAAGGTACTATAGAGCACCTCAGAAACTGCAAGATTAGATTGCACAGATAAATAGCGCTGTGTCATCATGGACAATTACAAGAATTTTAATTTGAACCATAAATCATTCAACCAAACTGAGAAGAAACATAATAACATCAATATAATTAACTCTTGCTCACGAAACCTCCATGTCCGCCCACAGTCTTTATGATTCTGATCAGCGCAAAGAGAAACAACTCTAAAGGTCAAGTGGGGCTGGAATTGGTCGTTCACAAGCCTCATCTGCTCAAATCTAATTTGTGAGTAAGTAAGGCAGCCTGCATGCTGTGCCGAGGATGACTTTTGGATTCAAATCGATATCACGATTAGAGGACAAGAGAAGCATTTCATATGAGATCCAGGGGTTCATGCTGACATCGTTGACACCAGTGACATTTCTTTATAAGGACTTAATGAAACATCCACTTGAAGAAAGTCTCTCATAAATAGATATTTGAAATTAAGATGGTTCCTGTAATTCACTTTCCAAGTAGAAAAAGCTGCTCTTGACTTGACCTCCTTCAGCTATAATTGAGCCCCATAACTATGACATTACATTATTCTGAGCTGTATGCTGGGATGGCAGCTTTTTTTAAAAAAAGGTTCTAACCAGAAAATAGCAGCTGCAAAACATGATTGCACCAAAGGACACTGAAGGTATAGCAA
Organism: Dascyllus trimaculatus; assembly: GCA_024666655.1. NCBI lineage: Eukaryota > Metazoa > Chordata > Actinopteri > Pomacentridae > Dascyllus > Dascyllus trimaculatus. The sequence goes on along the minus strand of CM045464.1, from coordinate 20,448,478 downwards.
TCACATTTGCTTTTTTTAAAAATTAATGATTCAATTACATTACAGTTATTAAGTAACATGAGAGAACAAATGAGAGATCATCCCCTCTCATAAACAATGTTTTTTTTGGCAAAAAAAAAAGAAAAGCTTGAAATATAAGCTCATCAGCGACTTTATTAGATATACTTGTGAAACCTAATGCAATTCAGTGCAACAGTTTGGCCATAAATTCTACTTTCTTCAGCTTTTGCTTTGTTGGAATGGACTGAACATTTTCTTCACCCTGTTAAGCATACACAAGGGGGGCAAAGTATTAAATACACTTTTGAATGTAATGTAGATGCACACATTAGCTTTAAGGGAAAAACAAAGTGGAAAGAGTCACCTTTATGCCTTCAACAGAAAACGTAGATGTTTCTGATTGCAATAGATAACACATACACCGATCAGGCATAACATTATGACCACCTGCCTAATATTGTGTTGGTCCCCCTTATGTCGTCAAAAATGCTCTGAACCATTGGGCATGGACAAGAGGACCTCTCAGGGTGTCCTATGGGGTCTGGAACCAGGACGTTGGCAGTGGATCCTTTGGGTACTCTGGCTTGTGCAGTGGGGCCTCTGTCAATCAAACTTGTTCCACTGCATCCTGTTGATGCTTGATCAGAATGGTGTGTAGGAAGTTTGGAGGTCAAATCAACATGTGGGGCCATTGTCATGTTCCTCAACATGTTCCTGATTGTTTGATGTTTTTCCATGTGGTGGGGTGCATTTTCCTGTGGGGGTTATTCACTTCACCTGTCAGTTGTCATAATGCTGTGGCTGATCAGTATATGTCCCTAATTAAGTGATGTGTGAGTGCACTGGTTTCCTCGGTAACAAAGCAGCCAAACTTCTTTTTAATAACATTTTTAGAGTAGATTAGATCTTGTAGAGACCTGGCAGGGCGAAAAATGTCTCCAAGAGTAGTATGAATAAACCAAAAACAGAAAATACCTTGTAGTTTTTATTCTCGTGGTAGCTACACTATAATTCAGAATAGATATAGTGAAAAATACCACTCAGAGAAAACTGTCAGCAGACACTTTTCAGCACCATGAACAGCGACATGTGTTTTTGTGCACCACTGCCAGTGTTCAGGTTACTTTGTATTGAACTTTAGAAGAGGAATGATGTTTTAATATGGCATCAGTTACATTTTATCACGCTATATAAAAGTCAGGTGGCTTTTTAAAGTGTAATTTGTTTATGAAATACCTTTAAATTGACTTGCATTGTAATTTGTACTGAATCATATTGAATTTAAAGTGACATATAATGCTGTAACTATACGTGCATTTTGGTCTGTTCTGCAGCCACACAGCATGCATAGTGTATTCCACTATTTTTGAACATATGCTGCATAAAACTTTCAATAAACCAACAAAAGCTATCATTTTTGGAGGGAGATTACTGCCGGGACCGGTGCCAGCCTCCAACTAGTGCAACCTTTACAAAAAAAAAAAAAAATCTATTCCCTCCGAGGACATTATCCAATTGGTATGCGCTCTGTAGGGACTTTTTTTTTCTTTTTGGGTTTCCAGCAGCACTAGTCCCAGAATATGGCCAATAATGTTGCTGAGGAGGGGGCGGGGGAGGAGCAGCGCGGTCTGCAGACCCAGCGAGTCTGGCGGGGAGCCGAGGAGGAGGAGGAGGAGGAGGAGAGGCAGCAGCAGCAGCAGCAGCAGCGGCGGCAGAGATGGGCTCACACCTCTGAATCACAACTCAGCCTCCAGTCACGGAGACTTGGGACGACTTTGGAGTGGGGATTTTTGCTGGTGCGTTGCTCACTGAGACTGGGTACACTTAGGCAAATTAAATAAATCAACAGCACAGGAGCGGGAGGGTTTGTTTTCTGTGTAGTTGCATCCTGACGCGCAGCGCTCCTGTCGTCTCACCTGCACCGCCGGTCCGCTGTGACAATAATGCATCCAGATAAGTACTTACCTGAACTGGTGGCCGAGAAAAGCACCCTGGATCCCTGCTTTGTGCATGCGGTGCGTCTGCTTGCAGAAGGTAAGTCATGCATTTTTTAAAATTAAAAAAAAAAAGATGTTTATTGTAATCTACCATATTCAGTGCTGCTGGAAGCGCCATTGCTTTGCTTTTTTTTTTTTAGGGGGGCGAATAACAGTAACCTGATGTGATCTCACGTCAACACAGCGCCCTTGACTTTTTAACGCTTTGTTTAGGGCATTAAATTCCCTTTTGTGCCGTGTTGTGCCGTGTTGTGCTGTTTTATGCGGCTCTCTGGCTCCTGTGGAGAACTTTACTGAGGTTTTCCCATCACGAAGTGAAGAAATGCTGCGAGCACAGAAAGTAAAAGACCAAAGTCAGAGAATCTTCCTCCTCTTATTCTAACCCGCTGCCCTCCAAGGTCAAGCACAGGCACTTAAATAAACTGAAGAGCCTCACAGAGCAGTTCTTGCTCAGGAGAAGAAAAAAAAAGAAGCAGTGAAAGGACTAATCACCTTAATTGTATGATTAATTGGATTTAAGCTGTGCTGTTAATCCCCCTGAAAAAATACAGTGTACTGCCAGCTGTTTCTTTTTTATTTTTATTGCTGAGATGGTCAGGATTTTTTGTAAATTCATAGTAAATTTGTGTATTTTATGCTGGTTTCTGAAGTAGTCAGAAAAGACTTGCAAACTTGATGACCTCCTTGACTTTTTCCAGTCTAAGTTATGCACATTTACTCAACATCTAATATTCTAATATATCATCCCACCTGAGATGAGACTGAAATGCAAGTGCGACTGTAACAGGGAGGCAAAAGATTTCTCATAAACTGATGCATGCACACTATCTAAATGTCATCAAGGTCAAAGAGAGGACTAAACTCGACTGAGACAGATGTTTTACAATCTTCCCTCCGTCATAACGTTATTGTATGTCCAACAGGCCTGCAGCATGTAAAGTACTCCCTCATCTTGCAGGTAGCCTTGGTCTCATTCGCATGCTGGGAATGTGACACTTTGATAGGGAACTTGTCACCCCAAAGCAAACACAAGCACCCAGCTCGGTTCATTCAGTCAAGAGATGTAACTTTTTTTCAGTGCGATTCTACACCATGTGCTCCCTCCTTGTCCTAAGTGCACACTGAAGGTGGAAGTGTATCCCTAAAAATAGCACTGAAGCGGTATGAAATGAATGATGTGTTATTGCGGCGAGTGGATGGTACTTACATTCTAGTGTCTTGGACCCAAATGTGCTACATGAGCTCATAGGATGCCACTTAAAGGTAGATAGAGGCAAGACAAAGCAAACAAACCACTTGATACTGTATCCGTGTGTGAAAGGTAGTATATCTGGTATAAAATGACAAAATGAAAGTGCATTGCATGTCTGTGAGCCTTATTTAAAACTTTATTACTGGTGATTTTGAAGGTAAGCGACTGAAGCCATGCATTATTTCCTATTTTGTGTCCAAGTAGCCTTCTTAAATCTTGGTTGTACGTTAATTTCTAATTGGTTTTGACACGTTTGCTTAAGGAGGCGAAGTCACACGGCAGGCTAGATTAATATGCTGTAACTGAACAGGGTGTTTGTGCCCCGGTGTTCTGCCCCCTGAGCTTTCCTGTTGAAATGTGTTGATGAGACACCTGACAGGCCCACTCTTGTCGCTAACCAGGGTGCAGAAGGGATCATCCGTCACACAGTACATTTTGCCAGATCTACTGAAGGCTGACTCACATAGCCAGAATACAAATTTAATCAACAGTATATCCACCAAGGTGAACTTTAATTAGCACGCTAAAGTGTTTTACATGTATTCACTTACATACTTTTTTAAAATTTGTATGTTAATTTCATACAAAGCATTTTTTTACATTAAGGTAGTGACATCACTTGCAACACACCTGAGCAAAGACACAAATAGAAGCTATAAGCATATAAACAAAAACCTGAGATAACACTAGCAATAAAAATATTAAAAAAGGCAATTCAGTGAAAGAACACCATTAAAAATATATAGCAATGAAGATTTAAGACAAGCGAATCGACTAAAACTAGCAGCGCTGGAGGTAAAGTATGATTTAAGTTTTAAAAAATGTAATTAGCCCGAGGATAAACATGTGTCAAGCTTTAGTTTGCTCTGCATATTGTTACAGGTGCACCGTGAGTGAAACTAGATTTGTCGAGTTCATGGCATCGACAGTGTAATCCAGTTGTTCAAGTGATAAAGAACAGTGGAGAGGTCATGTAAAGGGGTAAATAAAAACAGTAAATAAATAAAACCCAGTGTCTACACCTTACAGGGATGGAGGACCTCCTGACTTTAACATGGAGCTCACAATGATCAGCATATAACCAGTGTTGAATCTTAGTGCAGAGCTGTGAACAGCACCTGGGCTTAAGAGTCTGTATACTATTCTACTGTGTGATAGTGTACTCAAAAATACAATACTCTCTAGTACAATACGATGTATTTCCCTGAATAGAATCCAAGGTCAACTGAAACACAGATGCATCATACCCAGCGCTGGAAAATCAGCATAATAAACTGTCAGTTCAGTCAGTTTCGTCAACCCTGAAAATGTTCACCATAATCGACTGGGCAAGACAGCGTGTGGAAAAAATAAAGATCACAGCCTTAACCGCTGTCACAGAGTTGTTATCTGGCTTTGTCAGTCTGTGCTCATGTATAATACAGAATTGTACATAGTGCAAGATAAACTGCATTTACCAGATTTATAGATTCACAGCTATTTATCAATGAATAGCAAAGCATGTAATCCTGCATTATTCACATCATGCACAATATAACGCAGAACATGGATTAACCGCAGTCTCGGTTAACATCTCCATATTTATGAAATGAATTCCTTTCGTGTTGAATTATGTTGCCTTTAAAATCATTTGTCTTTCTTTGAGAAGATTTAAAACTGTGTAGGATGAAGCTTATTCTAGTTTGTGGCTGTAAAGTAAGGATGGGGGATGACTCTCCCTTTCCTTTTAAGATTTAAAGCAATAGGAAAACAGTGTAGTTTGTTATTTTATACAATAAATACATCATGTTCAATATGAGCTCCCCACCCTCCTGCCTGGACACAGTCGGTTTATTTCAATGTAGCATGAGTTGACTCAAAAACTGCAGCTGATGCAAAGTTGGCTGAAGTCAGAGGCAAGAAAGGCAAGCCTTTAATAGATCCCAGTGGTTTTCTCTGTAAGCCTCCCCTATATGCCACGTAGCCTCGTCTTCCCATGAAAACCAGTGGGATTACTAATAAGGTGACAGGCAAAGCAGAAAGGGAGGCGGAGAGGAGGCATCTGACGGACAAGCAGAGGAACACTGAGAAAATGCGCATCCTTCCATTTTTAGTGCGAAGGAGACACCTCTCCACATTTCTTTTTTCCTGCCAACACATCATCTAGTCTGCATTGTCACTAAGCATCTTGACAGGGTGTACAGTAGTGTCTCACATGCGCTCACAGGTGCTGTAAGGCGCAGTTACGATGCGAAACAAAACAAATCTGCGAGAAATTTGAACTTCTTCGATTAATAACGGATAAATATAGATGAGGAGGAGGAGCAACATTAGGATTCCTGTCAAATAAAACACAGCAGACGAGAAGAAAACAAGAAAAATCTTTTCATCTGCTAAGTTCTTTTTTCACTTCAGTTCATGCTTTTTCCAGTTTAAGATTGTTAATTGAGTGTTGTATGTTTGGAATGCAGCTTAAACTTCCCATGCAGAGTCTTCTTTTGATGCACATTGAAGGGGCTCAAAACACACTTCACTCCACATCACAGCGGAGTTTTCTTTGTTCAATTTCAACCTTGCATTCAGCCATTTTTATTAGTATTACTCGAGTTTTCTCTTAAGGTGTGAGCCGCACTTACTTGCAGCTACACGCATCAGAAATATCCTTTAGAAGGAGACAAAGTACCCAGCAGTTAATTAGAGTTTTGGTCAGTTTGTGCTTGAACACATTATACATGTAAAAGTAGATTCTGTTAAAGTCTCCAGGCTAATGTTAATGCTCTATCAAAGCTCTGTCAAAAAACAAGCTCAAACCACATTTTGGGCAACGACCCTGTAACTTTCAATTAAAATTAATCAATGTAAGAACCTGTGCAAAGCACCCCTGCCACTGCTGTAGCTTTAGTTTTAGTCCACCAGTAATGGAGAGCAATAAATAGAAGTTGAGATGCTAAGCTTCAGTGAATGACTGTCAAGGAGATATAAATCTTACTCTGTAATATATGAGGTTTAAAATACACTGCAGGCAATCGGCGCACAAATACTTTCTGCAGAGGCATAAGATTTCCTCAACACATAGAATCGTGTACGCATTCTTGAATGAGGATTCAGAAATAATGTTTTTATTTATCAATTAATAAAAAGTAAACTAACAAGAAAAAAACGATTTTTTTTGGTGTAATCACCCTTTTGGCCATTTTTTTTTCATGGTAGGGAGGTTGTAGAAGTTTCTGCAGTTCTTCAGTGCATTTAGGCTGCCATGGTGTCTTCTGGGAGTCATGCCATCTGTTGCTGGATTTCTTGTTCTTCTTGTTGCCGAAGTTTTTTTTGTGACTTTGGCTGTAAGTTTGGACTCGCTGTCATGATGTAGAACGCAGGGATGGACACTTCCCTGATAAGAATGTAAACATCTCGAGTGCCTAAAACTATTGCACTGCACATCTTATATTCTTACGACTGATTTGGAAGATGCTTCACCACAGAGCGCCATTCTACTCCAAGCATTGATTTTCACTTATCTGCCTCTCTGTCTTGTTCATAAGTTGTTGCTCACATTTTCGGTGTCTCCATTATGGCCCGCTCAGCATCCCGCGGTGACCCCGGCTCGTAGTGACAGATAAACAGCACCCCATGTGGTATGACCCATCAAAAGGACGCAAAAATTACATTTCAGGACGGCGAGACATTGAATTACATTTTGGGCATTTAGCCGACACTCTTATCAAGAGTGACTTACAATGAGTGCATGGGTCGAATAAGATTAAATTCCAAGGTCACAAGTGTTTCGAGCGACAGAAAAGAGTGGATGAGCCAAAGCTGCAGCTCTCTGACAATAGGTATTAAATAACAGATTATGTCAGTGTACCTTTTGAATGTTCACATGTAACAGGAAAGTTCTAAATACAGAAGTAGTGTTTATTTTAATGTGTAGATTAAATCATTTCTATTCACTTTGTAGAGGCAACTTTGAAGTGACTGTTCACTTTGTAAGTAACCAATTTATCCCTTTCTCTGGTCTGAAGTTAAATTGCTGTGTTTTGCTATTGAAGTATAATTTTGCTCAGCGTGCAATGATTTTTTAAAATATAAATCCATCAGCCTCTACATTTTCTACATATAAATAATGGCATTTACACAGACAATACCATCAGACAAGGAAAAAACACACCGCAAGAAACTGCAAAAGCAACGGTAGAGTTGGTTTGTATTTATATATATATATATATATATATATATATATATATATATATATATATGCACCAATCATCACTGTATCTATGAATAATGGATAAACTGTCAACCAGTTAATCAGTCAGTCAATGGCTGTACACAGATTTTTGCACAAGCATTCGTCTCTGTACAATAATGCATAGTAGTGTTCATTGCAGGAAATGAACATTAGTTTGATGGAACAACAACAAAGTACAGTTACACAGCATTCAGGGCCCAGATGACAGCTAACATCAATAGGACTGAACTGAGAGCTGCAACTACTAATAAACTAACTCTATCTTGTCTCCCTTTTATTTTAATCCCTATTTTCCGTTAGATGATTCACCAGGAAAGCACCAAAGGTGCAACAATGCAATATACAGTCTCCTAATGTTCATTTTCATCCTTATCAAACCCTTGCCATTACTTCTGTGGCCAAATAAATAAAAAATATAAGAAAATATGTGAAGTAAATACATAAAACTATATTTAGCATAACATCCTGTGAATAAAAGGATCATCTCGCATACATATTGGATGTTTTATGTCCTGTCTGAGAAGTAGAAGTATAATAAAGCTGATCATTGAAACACTATTATGATTAATATGTGCATTTTCTTGCCTTTAATGTAAAACTTACATGATGAGTAATTTCACTTCAGTCTCCACAGCACTTTTGGTACTGAAGATGGCATTATAATTACACTGAAGTATTAACACTTGAGCGCTCAGTTTGTCAATTTGCTGGATTTGCCTCGGTGCAGCTCAGTTAAAAACACATCAACAGCATGTGGCTCAAATAGCAGCATATATTTCCAACCCCATGAATTTATATTCATCAGTCCAGAGTGAAAAAAGGGACAATGTTAATTGCACATCTAGTTCCTTCCCCCCACCAGGTCTTGCTCTGCTGGGCCGAGTGCTATCGCGACCTCGTTCTGTGTTTGATGTGAACAAGCAATCAGTTATTAGAGAATAATTACACTGATTCATTTTTGCCCCCATTGTGAAGTCATTATTGTAGATATACTATTCAGTAGCAGGAAGAAATCAGGGAGTAATTTAGCTGTCTACTAATGGGAGCACTTGACAAATCCTTTGTTTTTTGGCCTCTCACTGTAGTTGGTGTAACAATAAAGCACATAAAGTAATAATCACTGAATTCAGCATCGACTGGTTTACTGCTGTGCAAATAAAGCACTTTGGAGTAGATTAATATCAATCAACAATGGACTTTCTCAACGTACAGTACTCAATTGTTTCAACAGATTTTAGGGATTTTATTGAAAGCTTGGAACAAACAAGCAGAGAAGTGCTGCTCAGCTGTAACTTCCAGAAACCAACCTTCATAGAAATGAAGAAATATGGTTTTCTAGTCATTTTTATCTGCTGTTTTCTTTTAATGCTCGTCTGTCAGCCTCTAGGTTATTCAAGGTTTTCAGTGTTTCAGCCAGCTTTGCAGAAAAAAAGGTGATACCAGTAACAAAAAAAGCAGGATGATGCTTACTGTGTGCATTGTTTGTCTGCAAAGAGCACACGCCAGATTCCAGCACATTCTGACTTTGCTGTGTTCGGTGTGATGATCTTCATCTTTGAGCTCTGTTTTTATCTCAGCACATCCCCGTGCTGCATGACGATGCAGCGGAGATTAATCAAACCTATGTCGGGAGAAATTAATTTTGACTGGAATCAGTGTGTTGACTCATTTTATCATCGTATGCCTGTTTTTCTCTGGATTCGTGATTCTCTGTTGACCCATCAGAAAAAAACGCAACATCTAAACGTCAGCACAGACATAAGAGACAATTTGATCTCACCAAAAGCATCCCAGACTTGCAAGCGCACACATTTTTATAAAAGCCTCCTACTCAGCAGTAAGAACAAACTGCATGCTTTAGTAGCTTGGACCATATAGCAAACAATAACTGGAATCCAATAAAGCTACAATGTAAGGATAAACAGCTGAGCGGTAAACATATTATCTCCAACAAATGGTGCAGCTCCCATTCCTCTTCCTCTTATGTTATTATCATGTTATTAAACTGCACATGTGATACTATGAAACTACTGATAGCAGCTCAGACACTTTCTGGTCGGGATTTTTCTTCTTTTCAGCAAACTATGCCAGAGCTTTGAATGAATTTTTGCTTTTTGAAAATACAGACAGTCCATGACAAGTGTATTCAGACCATCCTTCAATGGCAAAATGATTTTTTGCTCAGCCAAAATATCTTGTTTATTGCTTTTTTTCCAGTCCAAGGGCACCTTCTGTAGTTGGATCTGATGTCTATCTATGTCCTCCCCACAGAAACTAGTGCTAATTTAATTCAGAATACAGTTTTCTGTGCATTTATTGACATTTTCATGGTGCCTGGGATAAATGGACTTCAAACTGTTCCTCGGTCTCTGTTGATGTTCTGTGTCGCTGCATACAGACCAAAGCAGATGTATTTAACCTTAAGCCATGGCAGGCTGACTGAGCACATTTTCTCTTTTTCAGCAAAACCTTGTCTCCTAACTCGTTCAGTTGCACACATTTATCTGGTAGCTGCCCAGTTAAACCACAGGTTTTTTTCCTCAGTCTTGGCTGCTGAGCTGCTCCGCTGAAGCAGTTTGGGCAGCGCAACAGAGGGGATCAAGAGCACCAGAATAGTCGCTGGGAGTGTTTTACTCATTCAGTTCCCCAAATGAGATTTTTTTTCATCCGGCATGAGGACTGAAACCAGTGACCTTCAAAGCACTTTCTCGCTTCTCTGATCTTTAGGCTCCTGCCGCTTCCGACCACATATTTGACAAAGATGATACCAGCGTGCGCGTTTCCCTGGATTTATACATTGTAAGCTCATTTTCCTCTCTTTCTCTTTTGCTCCTCCGTCACACTCTCTCTCTGTCTCTCACACATAATCGCCCTCTGAGCTCACTTACATGCTGCAGACCAGAATAAAGGTGTTTCCCATAAACACTTTTCCAGAGTATAATCCTCTGCATGGGCTGTGAAAACACAATTGAATTATTCAGATAATGTGAACCTTATAATGATTTAAAAGTGAGACTTGTCACAGTGAAAACACACAATAAATTCTCTCAGCAGAAACCTAAAACTAATCTTTGAAGGTATCAAGAACCGAGTCCTTGATGAAAGCTGGAGCTGACTCCACCAAAAGCTCTTTTAAATGCAAATGATTTATTTAATGACTTCATTTGATGGTATGAACAAATACACATGAAGACGTACTCTGCTAAATTAGTAGAATAATGTTTTGTTAACCCATCATCCACCCAAACCTCCTCTGGGTGTGGTTGCTATAGCAACATCACACTGCTTCCCTTGAGGGCTTGATTTTGGGACATTTATTGAAAGGAATGGCGGCTGTGTAGTGGTTCTTTGAGGGTGTATTAAGTTATAATAAATAAATGGTTGTTATAATAATAATAAACTTAGTATTAAGTTATAATAATAAATATTTTTGTCTTATTCACATGCTCACATTAACAGTGCTAATGTGGTGTCTGTAATCTATTATTTATTGAAGCAAATCATTATTCGGATTATGAATTGCACAATTACTAAATGGCTTATATTTAGCTGTCAGCTTCAAAATTTAGCTAGAGGTTGTTTTAGGAACATATTAACTTACAATAAAGGCAACTGAGGTGCCCCTTGTGTACTTTTTCAATAGTTTTATGTGTGTTTTTTATGATTTATGTGAATTGCTGATCATTTCCGGCACCCAGTTTTGTTATATTATGTTTTAAAAAGTTGTTAAATCCGACCCACAGCGCACTCCACATCCTGAATGAGAGGCACAGAGAGAGGGCTAGTGAAAACTTTATGGATGCATTGACAGCCCAATGGCCAGTACACTGCAGCTTCTAAGTGCCTTTTTTGATGGTAGACCAGTGGCAGACTGATGGCAGCATTAAGGTAGGGCCCTATAGCTTCTGTAGTAGCTGGCTGAAAATGGAGTGCCCCTCTGGTTATTTCTTATTTTTGGTTCATTCAATGTTCCTCCAGTTCTCCTGTGCTGAGATCAGCAGTAACCTTGATCCACCCACAACTTGCAGCGCGTCCCCAGACTGCGAGCAGGTGGACCACGGTTTTATTTAATCACATCAGGCAGCTATTCACATGGGGAGTGGCACACTTCACTCAATTAATGCCTTCATGTCAGAGCACTCGGAGTCACAACAAGTGATAAATTCACCAACTATTCAGTAATTAAAGTTGTTGGACTTTGGTTATCAGTTTTTATTGTCTATTATTTGTTGCACCATAAATGTCCAATGTTTAACATTGGCTTACTAACATTTTCTAAAAATTAAAATAAAATAAAATCTGATGGAATTGACAGTAGTTTTGCACATGATGCTGATAGATGAAATTTACAAAAATTACACAAATTATTATTTGTTGCCATATTTCTGTCTGGACTAAAGGGGTGGACTAACTGACCCACTTTGACATCCCCAGAGCCCCACAGCTACTGTGACTAAAAACTCCTACTTATGTAAATTCTTACATGTTTATATTTTCAGCCTGTCAGTCTACAGTAGCTATCTGTCTGCTGTATGTGAGCAGAGCCGGTAGCAAATATGCATGTGTTTGCACACCACAGGTTGTGCTTGATTTATCTCCTCAGGCAAAATGCTATTTTTAAAAGACACATTTTGTAGGCTCCTGCTATCTGGGGACACTTGTCTTGTGTAAAGTGTCACCGAAGGAGATGTGAATCAGCTGCGTTGATGGGATTAAAAGGTTGGGGGGGTCTTTCAGTCTGTTTACCTGTGATTTGAACAAGAACTTTTGGCAGTCTATTCCCAGTGGCGGGTGATGGTGGTCTGGGTGAGCGTTAGCCAGTTCACTGGGTTTTACATGATGCAGTCTTTTCCATAACAGCTTCACTGGGGGATATCTGCAACCTTATGCATGTTTTTGATGTGAGCCTAAAGACTTTCAGTGGCTCCAGAAAGACCTCCCGAAAAGTAAAAACTCTCGCCTCTATAAAAAAAGAGTTAAATTTAGTCTCATCTACCCGACACTGAATGACACATTATAATTTAAACGGCATTTTTCGCATTCATTTGCATGAACTCCATTTTTCGAGACAGCCTTTTGCAGCTTTAGTGAGAGTGTCAGAATTATAAAAAGGAAAAAAAAGTAGAGACAGCAGGATCCAATTTAAACGATCTTCCATGGACAATCAGGCAGAATCAGAGAGCGCTGGAAGAAGATGCTTCAATTCGAGCAGTTGGAGTTTGGTCTGATTTGTGATTTTTTTTCAGACAAGAGAAAAAATAAGTGACCTTAATTCATAAAAAATGTGAAGCTTAACTCCTTAGAACTTAATCCACAAGCTACTAGAAGCTGTAATGAGTGAATGTTGGGATTGCCTGAGATCATTAAACTGAGGCCATGGATATTCAGAAGGTCAAATTCTAAGTCATTAAGATGGATTGCAGGGTGGATTCAGCTTCTTATGACGACATATTTTGTTCTGTAGTGAACTTCCTTCCTTCATTGCATGGTTGCTTCAATTACAACATGAGATAAATATATTATTCAAATGTAAGAATTACATATCCACAATGAAACATATAATTAACTTTTTTAACCTCACAGCTTTGTCTATTAACAGCTGAACTCTTGATGTTCAGCATGGCATTCTGCAGGTCCATCAGTTATTCTCCAGCAAGCGTTCTGTACAGTGATAGTTTTGGATAATTGGTGATAGAGGTCATTAACGCATAGCTTTTTATCCAGAGTCTTTAAAGTACTGTCAGTTTTTCTGCTCTAGTGTAAAGAAAAATAACCACAGTTGAAAACTAGTATTGTTCGGGGCGTTCAGGGACCGTTCCCTGTCAAGCTCATACAGTATGCTTAACTGGACAGCTAATTTCTCATCCCTCATCTCTTTGCAATAAGGCAGGAGACACACAAGATGGCTATTGGACCAATTTGCACAAGATTTTCCCATCCTGCAAATTATAAGGAGAAATACTACAGTTTGATTGGAACCAATGATCTGCAAATGTGATCTTAATACGAGAGCCCACAGATCCCATCTTAACTGCCCCAAATGACTTTTACCCGACATTATCGTTTTATGCGTTTAATCCGACATCTGCCTGTGCAAGTGCGGGGATCTGATAGCACTGACGGCCCACGAGAGTTCGGTTTGAAGCGAAGTGAGACACAGAGTGGGCCGACTGTGACTGTTTGCCTCTGTTGTTGTTTTGATTGGAATTACTGGATCATGAGATTACAGGGCCTGATGTAAAAGGACGTGTCGGGAGTCAGCGGGGATAATCTCATATCATTAAGTGTGCAATGTGAGCATATTTACAGCTGAGACACGAAACAGTCAGCAGAATATTCTCTGTGTGATGCAATGCATTGTTAAGTTTCTCCTAGCATGCCCCCAGCCTAACAGTACACTGTGTGGTTATCTTGCTGCAGTTGGCTCCAAAGCAGAATTCAAGAGGTTGACTGATGCTTTTTTTGAGTTGCATAAGAAGCTGATTATCCTCACTTCTCCTTGTCTCTTTCTGTTTTTTTTTTCTGCAGAGATTGAAAAGTATGACGGTGATGAATTGAGAAAAGAAAGCGACACGAAGAAATACCTAGATATAATCAGCAATAAAAATATCAAGCTCTCCGAAAGAGTTCTCATTCCCATCCAACAGTATCCAAAGGTAAGAGATGCACCAACCATGTCTCAGGATAAAAAACCCCACTGCACCTCTTTGAATAGTCTATTTTATTTTATGTGTTTATTTATTTAAAGAAAGTGGCCAGCAATGGAAATTGGCAGTATTTTTCAAATGAACATAAACATTAAACTGCAAGGCAATGTGGAAGTGAATCAGGACTCCGTTTGAAAAACACAGAGCTCGTTTCCGTGTGATATTGTTTCTGTAATTTTAGTTGTCAGTCGGGGGATGGAGCCTTTTAGATGCGCTGTACCTGCTCACAAATACTTTCTGCTGGGAAAATACCACAGAGGCTCAAACTAGTTAATAGAAAGTCACCGGATAGTGTCTGTTTATTTTGATGTAGTCATCAAAACCTGGCGTTTTCAGTGGACTAAAGCACCCAAGGGTACAGTGGAGAACACTGACCATAAATCACTGCATGACACAGTGCTCGCTATTCTGAGTTATGCAATGTCAGTACTGACAAAGTCTGAAATGCAGCCTAATGAGGCTGCTCCTCCAGGCAGCTACAACACACAGCTACCTGAAGAGAACCAAAAGGCTTCACTGCCACTGCAGTCAAACACCTTGTATTCACGTATTCAACAAACAAGAATGTAATTAAAATTTTATAATCTATACATTTCTAGTAATACAATAACCTATTTTTCTATACTGTTTACTTTTTTGTCATTGTCATTTAACATATGTGCATCCAGCTGCCATTTTGTTAATAAATTCCATCACTCATTACATTCATATATGTTTTGAGTCACTGATCAAGGTGACACCAAATTTAGTAAGAAAATTTTAATTACGTCCTAATTCGTGCAGCTAGTTTTGTTTGAATCATGTTTTTGTAATCAGGTTCTTTAATATATTATCTGAATGTATGTTATTTTCTTTTATTTTGTGAGTCATAAGACTGATTTCTTAGATAGTTCCAAGAGCACAGTGCGTAGAATTTAGTGGCATCTAGCAGTGAGGTTGCAGATTGCAACCACTTCAGTTTCTCTTGCCTCACACTCTCCTTCCAAGCATTTAGGAGAACTGAGAGTGGCCTCTACAGAAAACAGAAAACAAACCTGTAACAACAAATGTGAAAGGCCTCCCTAGAGCCAGTGTTTGGCAGCCTCAGTGAAAGAAGAATCACTTCCTCTGTTGATATAGACCTCATTCTAAGGTCACAAAAGCACAATGACTCTTATTTTAAGGTGAATATACACTAATGAAAACTTAAATATGAACATTATTTTCCAGTTTTGCCAGTAGACCCCCCTAAATCCTGAACACTGGACCTTTCACTGGTACTCGCCACCTCAGCTGCTGTCAATGACATGGTAATTCAATGAAAATTACGACATATGTTAGGGTATCCATGAACAGCAATCAATTTTAAGGTCCTGTGAATCCTCTGTTATTAGTTTGACACGCAGTGACAGGTCAACAAAATACTGCCGCCGTCGATTTTTCTATCTTTCTTGTGCAGACTCTCAGGCCTAGTACTCTTCTTTGTTAGGTGTTGCCCCAACATGTTTGTTTCATGATCCCATAGCCATTTTCTAGGACGATGCTGTACACCTTGTGCCACAGTCAACCATCATTGCTATTCCAATTATAGTTTTCTGAGAGAAAAAGTAGAGACTGGAGGATGTCAGGAGGGCAGAGGAACACTACAACGAGCTTTAGTCCAGTGAGCCTCACAGGGACGTCATCAAAATCAATTTGCTGTTTCTTCCTTGGGTCAGTGTTGAGAAAGTAATTAAGCCTTGTTCAGGAACACTTCACTCTATTAAATTGATTTCAAATCGATAAAAAATGCCAATTGAGCTCGTTTCTTGGGAAAAGAATGCACACAACAACTCAGGGATGTATTCCTCTACCTTTGCTTCTGCCCCATTTACTGTTCATATGTTGCACCATTATTCATTTAAAAGTGCTGCCTAACAGTGAATGATGACTTCTCGCATGTTGGGGAGTTTGAAAAATAGGGTTGGTTCATACTCTTATATGTGTGCTAGGGTCAGGATAAATGTAAAGGACATACACAGTATAGACATTCTTTAGTTCCAAAATTAGGACTCAAACTATAAGGTAATATTGTGTCTCTATCATAATGTCAAACATACTGATTCTGTGGAAACATCCATTTTCTTTCAAGAGACTACAAATCAGAAATAAAATGCTTTTTCATAGAAGATGGCTTGTTTCTTGCTTTACCTGCTGGTTAATTGCATTCACTTGGTGTCCCAAGTGTGAGTCTGCTTCTGATTAGATAGTTAATGAAAACCAGCAGAGCTTGGAGTCAAGAAATCCCAAATAACCGCTGCGGTACATAACAAAGATGTAAAAATGTTTCCATGATTATGAACAAAAAATTCACAGGTATAGAAGCTGAAAATCCCGGTTTATTTATAATGAATCCAATAGTGCCAGTTCTGCAAAGTAAGCAAAACTGCAGTCCAGAGGGATGGAGCAGTTGTCCAACAACAGCTTCTGGGACCTAACTGCACAGTCAGCACCCCACAAGACTGCAGTGTCACTATCTTAAACATCTTGGTAACACTGCACTTTCAGTTAATGATAATTAGCCATACGAAGCAACTCTTTGATCAAGTGCACGTCCCACAAAGAGGGTCAGAAAAAGAAAGTAAAGCAGAGCTTGGAAGCACAAGTTAGGTGGAGAAGACAGCAAATACCTCACAAAGTCCGGAATAGAATTAAGACTACTTTAGCATACTAGTTGCTATTTATGTTGGTCCTGGAGCCGCCAGTTGGTCCTAACAATTTTGGGTCTATTATTCAACTTAGTCCAGTGTGAGATAATATTAATAATATTTTTCAGTTAAAGTTGCTTTATCTGAAATTTAAAAATGTGTATCTGGACATATATATATATATATATATATATATATATATATATATATATATATTCTGTCATAAATGTATGACTTTAATATTTCTTTTATTTGAGTTGATTTATTATAGGCATTTTTTTTAAAATTATGGCTTGTGCAGTTATACATCCACAAATGGGATGGTTGCCACCTCACATTGTACTTTTTTTTTAACTTGCATGAGACCAATTTTATTGCAGGAACACCTAATAACTCCTTGATGGATTTATAAATGAATTATGTAAGTTTTCTTTAGGGTTTCTCTAAAAACACATGTGTTTCTTTGATAGAACAATATTAATGCTGGACTGCTATGAAGGATGTTTATTATGGCTACACAGATATGAATACAGTGTAAAGTATTCCACTTTTTTTCAATGACATCTAGCCTTCAAAACTTCTTGGTTTTACTTTATTAACAGTGAAAGCAGTTATTTTCCTGTCAACTATTAAATAATGTCCAGTCACTGTTGGCAGCGCAAAACATAAAGTGTCATAAATTTGTACTCTCTCATTCCAGCTCTCTGACGGTGCTTGTTCAAGCTTACAGCTGCCGTCTTGCTGAAGAATAATTAAATGCAAAGTAATTAAATTATTACTTAGGAGAATTTTTCTGCATGGTTTCAGATTTTGACATCACACATGGGAGATTAATGTCAGTGGGACAGACAGTGCTGATGAAATCGCTCTATATAGCACATTGACAGACGCACACTGTAGGTTGATCTCACTGTGGACATTCTGACATGTCAGAGCAGGAAAAGCGCAGGTGTTGATAACAATGTGAGCCCTTATTAATGTTGATGAGTTCCATTATAATAAGTCAAAATGTCTACTGAAGAACAGGCCTGTGTAGTTCTGTTCTGTGGTGCTATGAGGTTTCTTTGTTTCCATAGCAGTGATGATGATATCAAAACAAACCCCAGGCTCATAAATATGTAATTGCTGAGACACTGCAGGGGTTAATCAAGTGTATAACAATGGCTGAAAGTACAAAAACAAACATCACACAATATGCATGCTTCTGGATGCAGAACTGGGCTACATTTAAAATATATTAAAAAAAAAAAAAAAAAACGCCACCAGACAATGTGCCAACACAGCACATTACAGCAATATAATTTGCAGTTTATTTAGCCGGGACAAAGCATGCATTGCATACAAAGCTAAAAACAAATACTAATTCATGGCCTGTGAGCAAGGGCTGCCAGTGACACCGAGTTTAATGCAGTTGTAGATTCAGCAATAACAGGAGGTTTCAGTGGATTACACATTTTTAAATGGAGAACAGACAAAATGTGCTGCAGCAACCAGGAGAAAACACCGCCAATCCTGACCAACTGCCTCAGCACATCACTCACAGTGTTTAAAGTGCAAATATTTTTCAAAAAATCATTCCACAGTCAGTTACAAAAGATCTGTTATACACTTTTCACAACAGCATTTCTATTCAATACTGAATTCATTTTAAGCATTTGAAATTCACTGTTAGTTACTTCCTAGGGATGCTGACCAAGCAGCATTTTTGCACAAAAATTAGATTCATGCTTTTCCCGTTTTCTTGTAGAGCAAAGTTAGCAGTTGAGGAAGAAGTAGTAAAATCCTTAATTTCAGTAAAAGTCATGGTAACACATGATGAAAAAAAATACTGTAAAAACAAAGTCCTGCATTCAATTTTTTTTGCTCAAATAAAAGTATAATGTCAACAAAATGTCCTATTAAAAGTATGCAGTATAATATCATGTAGGCTAAGATGTACTTGGTTAAATTGGAGCTCATTTGAACTACTTTAGATACTGCTGGCTGTTTAATCTATGCGTCATACTTTGTAAATGGATAAACTACAGTAATTCGCTAAGTCGTGTTATGATCCCCCTTGCTTAATATCCCCAATTGCATGCTGCCAAACCAGCTCTGACAGCAGAGGCATGAACTCCACAAGACGTCAAAGGTGTCCTGTGGCATCTGGCACTAAAAGTTTAGCAGCAGACGCTTCAGTTCTGAGTTCAGCAGATCTGACTTGTTCCAGGAACAACAACCTGCTGCTATTTAGACATTTGTCCATCCTCTGACCACTGTTGGTTGATATTCATTATAACTGACTAGTAGCACCCAACTTGTCTTGTTATTTTGGAGATGCGATGAGCCCATTTTACCAGTATTCAACACACTGACTACAGGAACTTGCTATTTAACACACCTTTGATACATAACAATCCATTATTGTTCAACCGAATTTCTTCCATTGTGTTTAATGCTAAGATTGACGGAGAAAGATACATGCACACATGACGTCTTACACTTGAAGACCGGTCAGCCACAACATTGTGATCACTGACAGGTGAAGTAAATAACATTGATCATATTGGTACTATGTGATGTTCTACTGGAAAACCTTGGATTTTTTGGATTTTAACATCCATGTTGATGAGACTTAGACACCCAAATAAACATTGTCCCAGAAAAAGCACACTCCCTCATGCAAATGGTAATCCCAAGTGTCACTGGTCTACCCCTAAAGGAAATGTACCTCACCACATGGAAAAAAACATCAAACAATCAAGAACATGTTGAGGAACATAACAATGACCCCAGATGTTGATTTGACCTCCATACTTCCTACACCCCATTCTGATCAAGCATCAACAGGATGCAGTGGAACAAGTTTGATTGACAGAGGCCCCACTGAACAAACCAGAGTGCCCAAAGGATCCACTGCCAACGTCCTGGTTCCACACCCCATAGGACACCCTGAGAGGTCCTCCTATCAATGCACAATGGTTCAGAGCATTTCTGACCACATAAGAGGGACCAACACAATATTGGACAGGTGGTCATAATGTTTTGCCTGGTCGGTGTTTATGTGCCGTTGTTTCAAGACAGTCAACATTATTCATTTATTTGTGAGTGAAAATAATGTTTGGCTCTGTTGTTACTTAAATAAATTGGCCCCAGGCATACACATCATCCACAGGTGACGACTTACACGTTTTGTGCGCCGCTCTCTGTGAAATCTACATTAGGTTTCTCTTTTGTTTTACAACCTGTCAAAATAAAGAAATTCGGCCTTGAAGCATCCCTTTAGTGACCTTACCAACGCTTTATATTTTTATTCTCCTCTTTAAAAAAAAAAAAGATGAGACCTTGAAACAGGGTTGATCTCGGTAAACGGGGAGAACAGGGCAAACATCTGTACCTGTCCTGTTTTGACATGTCAACAAATGATTCTCGCACAGGGTGCTTATGGAAGTCTTTCAATGATTCTCTGAGATTACTATTTACTCAGCAAAAAAATGATTAAGGTAATCAGCGCAGTCATTTTCATTATCACTTAACTAGAATTTATCCTCTGCTGTTTAATGAGACAGCTTGATTAGCATCTCATAACCTTGGGACATGAAATGGATTTTCTATGGCCGACTGTCTGCTATTCCAGCACTGTGACTATTCTGCAAATGAGAACAAGAAAATGTTTTAAAAATTACTTTTGTACTTTTAATTAGAATATATTTGATAGGGTTGAAAACAAAATAGGCATGTTTCTGTTCTTATCACATTTACACTTTAATCTGTTTTTAAATGATTGGATTTTAGGTTTAACCATCCACTCTGCAGGTACATGCAAAGCCCACAACATATTAAATTGTATTTTGTCCTTGTGGATGCCACAATTCTGAGCTTATCAGTCTTGGGTTATTGTGACCTTTAAATAGTGCTGCAGCTGCAGCTCTGCCCATACAGAAATCCCATTTTTGTCTGTGCAGAGATGTCAATGTCCCAAAGAAAGGCCTATCATGTGGAAAGGTGTTTTGCTTAGATAAGTGCTGAATACAGTGGAGGGACTGCCGAGTGTGAATTAAAATTAAGCACTTGTGTGATAGCATCTCACTTCCACTTTGGGATCCCACTGAGTCGATGTTTGTGTGCTGACTTTCTGTCTGTCACAATGCTGCTTGTGAGATATAATAAAGATAAAGTGCTTCCTCATGTTCAGAACTTTTATCACTCTTCCTGTGGTTGAGCTCCATGCTAAATACAAATTCTGACATGCTGCTCAGTATATAGTGCATTCACTTTGGTGTAGTGACCACATAAAATCATGTTTTATTTCAGCATGCAACTCAAATTCTGTTAATATATTAAATGTACTGCTGATGGACACTATAGTGCACAGCAGAAATGGAGGAGCCGCTCACATCTGGAGAAAGTTGCATTAAATTGTAACTAATAGTGAGAGAGCTATGGGAAGACCTGCAAAATGGTTTGCTTCCCTCTTAAAGCAGTTTTTTTGTGCTTTTTTTTTATTTGCACAGTAAAACAAAACAGCAGAAGCATAACAACTAAAGCAAAAATTGTGCATGTGAGATAACAAAAACAACCCTAAAGGCTCCATATGCATCATAACCAAATGCACAAGTCATGAATCTACAGAAACAGCCAAACAAACCATAATAATAATAAAAAAAACACTGAACAAACTGCTCTAATCAACAAGAATGGATTTAATGACTGCGTGTGATGTTAAAGCGCATATTGATGAGAGAATTATGACATGAACGCTGCTCCTCTCAGCACTGCAGAGCATTTCATCATCTTTCAGCTTATTGTTTTGCTTTTCAAACCCCAGTTTCATTTTGCTATTCACATCAATCTTGCTTCTTTCAGCGGGCAGCTGTTTAGGCAAAAAACAAAATAAATCTTTTAATAAGCCCACTCTATCCTGGAAGGCTCTTACCAAATGGGAGACAAAGTTAGCATCTAGCTGGTGAACACAGTGAGGCAATTAGCAGCTCGAGAGCCTGATTTAAGTGGAGACCAAACTAAAGCAAAACAGAATATTGGACTCAGATTCATTAGGTGGAAAAAAACGCGGCCTCACATTCATGCTAATGTTGCTTTATCTGCAGGATGTTACCAGGCAACTGTTTGTTAACCCATAGCATCCTTATGAATGTATGTTATAAGTGCGTTAATTTCTCTATATTATCTGCAGTAATGGTGTTGCATAAAGTTTTGCATGTAATGTACTAAATGTATGCATGATGCAAAACTGAGAACTGTGCTCACTGTTAGTTTGTTGTGCGCCTTGTAGGAGAATTTGTTCTCTGCCTTAAACCCACCCTAAGTGTTAGGAGTAGTGGGTAGCCACCATGCGCTGCCCAGGGACCAACTCTATAAACCAGCGCCTTGGTTGAGGGCACTTTGGAGAATTAACTGTGTTTTCGATGGCGGGGAAAAACTGGAGTAAACACGCACAAACACGGGGAGACCGTGCAAACTCCACACAGAGAGGCCTCGGCCCTGGCAGGGGTTCAAACCCATTAGAAGATAGTGTTAACCACTGAGCCACCCCGTTGCTGCCTCTCTTTTGTTGCATTTTGAGGAGCATTTCTGAATCTCTGCCTCTCAGTTTGCTGAAAAAAGTAGCAGAAGAAAAACAGCTCCCCCTTTTAAAGCCTGTAGGTTGTTAGCAGCGAGGGAGCTCAGATTGAACAGATTTGTGTTTATTCTAACAGGTAAGCTGTGTTGCTTCTCCTCGCACGGCTAAAACACAGCCTGTCTTAAACAGCTTTTGTAGCTTTGCATCACTTTACTAGTGCAGGTATTGGCTCGGGTTGTTAGTCACCTGTTGGAATATACAAGAATCAGGAGCATTTGTTTTGTTTACAATCCATTCTTCTAAGTGATGAAGGCTTTTGTGGATACGACAGCTCAGGTCACCTTGTGCAAATTAACACACAATTATCCTCCCCTATTTTGGATTTCAGCTGGATTCACTGTAAATAGTCCAGAGACAACATCAGAATGCTTTAATATCTGATGCCACTGATTAGCATTGACAGACAGCCTCTCCTCAGACACTCAGATGCCTTTCTGAAAAGCTCACCAGGTGAAGAGTAATTCCTCCCCCTTGTCACACACACCCCAAACAACCACTCATCTGCTTTCTTTAATGTCTGTGGAGCTGATAGGACACGCTTCTCTGACACGCTCACAGCCCAGTCATCCCTAGCTGTCATTAAGGCATAAACCTCTACCTGAGGCTTTAATCCTCCTATCAGACAGGACCTGGACTTCCCGAATAGCACAGCTCACTAACCTGGCAGTAAGTGCCTCAGGACAACTGCAGATTTTGACTGGCCCCAGCGCACCACATAAAAGAGTAGCACAAGTTGTTTTGTTATTAGGTATGCGATGGCACAGTTCCCTGACAAGTTGAAGAATGTCAATGATTTCATGCTTTCCGTGGAACTGACCCTATCCTGAAGTGTGGAATCATGCTAGTTTGGCATCCTGAGGTTTCTTTGATTTTTGTTCATTATTTATTTTCTATATATTTGTGAGTGCTTCCTTTGATGTTTGCTTTTTTATTGAGGTTTTCTCATCTAATGACTTTCATTATTTTAAATTTAGCAGCGTGAAAAACACGGCCATGAAAGTGTAATATATTTTCAAAGTATTATTATTTTGAGTGTTTGGGGAAAGAAAATCTTTTGTTCTGCTCTGACATTCAGCCGGGATTCTATTTCGTGTTCACGAAACTCTCAGCCTTGTAGAGAACATTTTTTGACATGATACAATGTGGAATAAAGATAAAAAGCTGCAGCCAGCCGCCATGTTTCTTTCACCACATAAATCCATCTTCTTATGGACAGCAGTGGGTATATTGTTTTACATAATGTACATACTAGTACCTCACTCAACAAATTCCATGTGAATATTAACAACTTCATGCTCAGGGAGGTGGATTACAGGTGCAAAACCATTTGTACAAGGATTAGTCACTGTACTTCAACATCTTTAACCATTAAGCCTCTAAAAAGAGCGACTGTCTGTATAGTTTCAAGCGTGATAAATGGCTAACATTATGTCATACTGTCACATTTATGTTATAATGATATGCATATGTAATGCCATTCCTGATTCAGTCCTCCCATTGTAGAAAACCCTATTTTATGCCCTGATTTGCATGTCGTCATGGTAATCCCATATAAGGTAACCACATGTGAACAACAAAATACCACATTTTTTGTTACTAAATTTACTGAAGTTTTTTTTTTCTTTATCTGTGACTAAAGACTTTGACTGTGACTGTGAAGATGTCTGTGTCACTTTGACCACAAGAATACAAATGTAAATCACTAGCATCCCCAGTATTAACCCTCTGAACCTCAAGCCGTTTGTTTTTCTGTGCCCTTGTCACAATTTTACTCACTGTGGTCTTAGTTTTCACTGCAACATAAAGTTCTGCACCTGTATGGAAACAGAACAAACTCAATACTGTGTTTTGTGTAGTATCACAAATTTAGAATGCCTAAAAGAATGTAAAAAAAAAAAAAAAAGGAAATGAAAGTTGAATTTCTTTTAGCGCTTATTTTAGAAAATCTGAAAAAAAACTGGAATTACCATATACAACATTTTCCAAAGTGCCAACAACTGTTACCAATATGGTGACTTACTATATACACCGATCAGGCATAACATTATAACCACCTGCCTAATATTGTGTTGGTTCCCTTTATGTGGTCAAAAATGCTCTGAACCATTGGGCATAGACAAGAGGACCTCTCAGGGTGTCCTATGGGGTCTGGAACCAGGACGGTGGCACTGGATCCTTTGGGTACTTTGGCTTGTTCAGTGGGGCCTCTGTCAATCAAACTTGTTCCACTGCATCCTGTTGATGCTTGATCAGAATGGGAAGTAGGAAGTTTGGAGGTCAAATCAACATGTTGGGACATTGTCATGTTCCTCAGCATGTTCTTGATTGTTTGATGTCTTTGCCATGTGGTGGGGTGCATTTTCCTGTGGGGGTAGGCCAGTGACATTTGGGATTTCCATTTGCATGAGGGAGTGGGTTTGTTCTGGGACAATGTTTATTTGGGTGTCTATGTCTGATCAACACGGATGTTAAAATTCAAGGTTTTCCGGCAGAACAGCACATAGTACAATATGATCAATGTTATTTACTTCACCTGTCAGTGGTCATAATGTTGTGGCTAATTGGTGTACATACTATAGACATTTAAATATTTACTTTTTAATGTGTTTCCATACTTTTCTCCTATCTGCTCTGTGAAAACACAGCCTGCAGTTAGTCCGAGTTTAGCTGAAAAGTCACTAAATTTTCACCATATGACAGCTGGTCACAGCTGACTCAGTAATGGCTTGTTGGTTGTGATGAGAAGTGCATAATTTTCTGTTTTTTACACAATTTGGTTACTGCAAACACTTTATTTTTGGAGAATTTTTGAATGAGACATTTAAATGAAGGGATTTTGATAAAAGATCACAATTTTAGGCTAAGATTTGGTTGATTTTCCCAATGGAACAGGACATCACAGATGATTAATTCAAGTATGATTTGAAAGTCAAAAATGTAATAATTCTTTCTGTTTTTACAGTTTCTGGCTCCGACAAATGGTGTCTTTTGGTAACTTTTTTCAAACCCACTAGCAGGTTTTGGGGTTCAGAAGGTTAAAGGTAAAGTCAGGGAGATGAACTCTTTCATGAACATAGTCAGACAGAAGCTCTAAAGAAGATCTCTGAGCTGAGCACAACAATAACAACAAGAGCATCTCAAAACTAACTGTGCTAGACAGGTGCATCCTTTTACAAAGCAGGTCTTGTCCATAGTGGCTTCAAGAGCTCAACATTCTGCAGCTCTGCCAATTTAGCATTGCACTCTTATAGCACTGTTGGACGCACTGATGGACAGTTTTAAAAGGACAGTGACATCACTTGAGACATCTTGTCAGACTTCACACAGCTCCCTCTGGAGCCACAAAAATTAAAACTCTCTTCACATATACAGCAGCTCTTCCAAAGACCCGTAAAAAGACTTTGATGTGCACAATTGGCGGCGTTCCTCTTTGAGAAGATTCATGCTATTAGACAAAACATGCAAATATTGAGAAGCACATTCATCAGTTTGACAGCACATTTGCAACATAATGAAACATGATGCAAATACAGAAATGCTATTGCACTAGACATCAAAAAAGGACATTTTGAAGGGAAACATGTATGTTTGCTTGTGTCTTCTGGTATCTGATTATCTTTTGATTTGCTTTGTGTTGAATGTGCTTCTCAGTTTGCTTGTGTTCTGTCTGCTTGAAATTAGTTTTGTGAAGTTGCAGTGCACTGAACTCTGAAGGCCTCTGCAGATTATTTATAAAGTCATTGTAATCTTGTTCAAAAGAACAACTGAGAAACAGACCTCATTCAGCCGAGGTCTTTGTGAAAAGTGCTCCGCTCAGCTGCAATGTCAGGTTTGCAGATTCACATTAAAACGATGTGACTCAACCTTCGCTTGCTGCTGGCTTGTAAGGTACACAAAAGAGACTTGACATACAACTTTATGTATAATATTTGAATTCATTCTCCTAGAAAGCTCTCCGTGTAGAAATAAGTAGATCAGTTTACCCATTTCATCATCGAGTATTTGTTCAGTGTCTAAACTGTCTTTGCGCATAATTGTTGCATTCACAACGCTCCTTCCTTCTAATATCTGCATAGTTATCAGTGTTGAGACTGTAGGGGGTACATAGCATCATTTCAAACCTCATTTAACACTGAACCGTACCCCTTTCTGAAGCTCAAATTGCTCACCATGGAGCAGCAGAGTGGCTCCAGACATTCATTAGCTTAATGAAAACAGGCCACTCTTCTTCTACCGCCCAGCGAGCGCGTTCCCGACGTAGCCGCAGCCACCATCTGCTCTCCAGCTCCCTGCCAGCTATAGGATAGTCCTGTCAAAGCAACTACTGTGAAGAAAAGGCGTCCACAAAGGTGCCTTAATCATTCAGATTAGAGGACATGCAAGGACAGTATGGATGCTTTTTTTTTGGGTTTCATCTCCCCACCCCCTCCGGTGCCTCGCTCTCCTGGTTGTTGCATCCACTCGAGATGTTAATGATGTTGGTGAAATAAGCTGAGTGCGCAGCTATCGGAGTTGAGTTGCAGCAGCCACACGCAGCTGGCAGGGAAGTTATTAGCCGCTCCGCCACAGTGGGAGCGGCTGCTTTGTGAAAAGGTTAATATCATTTTAGGGTTGGCCAGAGTGTGGGGTGGTGGGCGGCCGTCCACCTGTTCGGCTCTGGAGGTGGTCCTCAATGATCTCATCCGACAGCGAACATTTGAAAGTCGAAACATGTACTACCATGACAGTGGTAGGAGCAGTTTCAAAAATGAAGTCTTTCTCCTGTGTTCATCAGAAACCACCCATTTGACTACAGTTGTGTTACGAGCTTCACCTCTCGGATTAATCACCGCTAATCTCGGCAGTGTTGTGCCTGCACCAACCCACAGCTACTTTTCTCAGTGTGAACGCTAGCTGGTGCACAGTGAGAGGGAAATGATAGTCAGAGCCCCGAGGCTTGAATCTGATAGTTTGTCATCTGGATAGTATTACTTAATTTCCCACTGGGAAGAAACTCATTATTTCTGACTTTATCTCAGCACTGACCTCTGGAACAGTCTCGGGAATGTTATTGGTTTGAATCCATGTTCTCCATTTTTACCCCCCTTCAACACGATATAAATGACCCCAAATGCCAATAAGATACATGAAAAGGATGGACACGTATGTAATTCTGGACCACATACCCCTTTTAATGTGTTACATACAGAGCGGGCGGTTGTATTGATTTATTACAGGCTACATTACAGCTTTTTCTCACATGATAAATGGTGAATGGAATGTGAGATTATATTGATAGTAAGATGACAAATGGCCGGCGAGCATCTTTAACGGTTAACCTTTTCTCCCAAGAGATCAGATTCCTCTTTTACATCCTGCTTGAGAACTATTTGTCTTTCAAAAATGATTTTTTTCCAGTATTTGCCCTCTTCCTACATATGTTGCACTGATAAGGTGTCTTCTTTTTCTCCCGTGTCACAGTTTAATTTTGTAGGGAAGCTGCTGGGACCACGGGGAAATTCTATGAAACGATTACAAGAGGAGACAGGAGTGAAGATGTCCATTCTTGGCAAAGGGTCCATGAGGGATAAAGGCAAAGTAAGACATTTATCGATCTGTGTTGAAATAGAGTTGCTCCGCTGCTTAAAGACAAATATTTACAGACATGAAGCACTTGAAATTCTACCAGAGCACAGTGGAATATTTTAACCATCACCATCTGAGCAGTAACTGAGATGAATGACACCCAGCGAAGAATTAATCGCTTTTTACTTGACAAACATATGTAGGCGAAAATGGGAATGTTTTTCTCTGTGTTGTTTAATAGCATGTTCTGTAATAGTCAATTATGAATGCAAAGTAATGAATCTCTTTGCCAAAGTCATTTATCCTGCTGACTTGTGGTCCCCTGGAGCCAAACTTATCCGAGCGTGTTCGCAGACAGCCTGCTGGATCTGATATTCACACTCATAACAGGTCTCAGTGTGTTGCTATAGAGTTACGTTGCTATTATTACTGTACCCTCTGATTCAGACAGCTCGACATGACAAAACGCTTCAGGTCTTACCACTTCTTTGGTGAAACCGGAGCTGCATTTCAATGCGTCAAGAACATAATGCAGAGGCTCTTACGATGGATTTAAAGTGTCTGCAATCAATGATTTTACCAAAAAAAGATGTATGAAATTACAATGTGAGGAAAAAATGTGGCACTGTTGAAGTGTTTCCTCATATAGTGATGAACCTTCCAAGAACTATCTTTTATACTTGCAGCTTCTTACAGCTTTATGGATCCTTACAATGACAGGTTACAGCTCAGTGTGTAGCTGCCCAGCTCTACCTTCACTGTTTCAGTTCACTCTTGTCGTTTTTATAGCTTTGCTCGCAGCAGTTTTGACCAAGACCACACGGTGGACAAACTGAGTTTGTAAACAACTTTTAAATTGTTGGATTTAAACTTATCAGGTGTTCAGAAAAAAAAAAAAAACTTGAGGTAAATTATTTGAAATGTGACTATTGATATGTGAGTGTTGAGTTCACAGCTTTAACTGTCATTTTTTAAAAAGAAAACAATTCACTGTTATTTTTTACCATATTTAATTAAATACAGATAATTACTGGTAAAATCACAGAAAATTTAATTTCCATGTTCACCCTATAAATCACACCAGGTTGTAAAAATTGCCCACATCATTTGTATCTGTATTTTCACATTTTTTACAATGTTTGACCATAAAATTACACTATATATTTTACTGTATTTAAATCAGAAAAAAAAACAATTAAACAATTATGTGCCATCAATTAAAAGAGAAATCTTACATATATATTAAGGATGAAAAAGGTGAGAAAAAAGAAAAGAAAAGTGATTCATTCCTCAAAGTTTAGCAATTTTCCCTGGTTTGTTAAATTACACATAAAAGCTAGTAAAATCACAGCAAATGTGTTTAGTCATGTTTATATTTAATGTCCACTTCAAAAATCTGTATTTCTCCAAATAGCAGCTTGTTTTTTTCACAATGTGTTTTGCTGTTAGGGTGAAGCTAAAAATATTATTTTACAAATATTGTTATATATATTAGATATAATGTTGCATGAGTCCACCATTTTTAACATTTTTTATTCTGGCACCGTTGCTGCCTGATTTTCATTTTTTAATGAATTATTTGTTTTTTTTCAGTGTTCAGCTGCCTCAAAGCAGCCAAAACCCAATTGCTGCAGTTTCAAACCTATCAGTGTGCTTCTAATGTTTATCCATGTTTATTAATTGCAGTCAGTTTAGTAGCTATTCTGCTTATAGGTTTACATATATGATATTTGTTCTGCAGTGTAATGCATCATATAGCCTTCATTTGGATGAATGGCTTCATACACTTTAAAACGGTCCAGCACACATCATGTTGTCACATCTTGTGGGTTTGGAAGCAGTCCCAGCTCTAGTGACTCCACCCTGTAGAGGTCAGCAGTCCACTTTTATGATAATTCTGATAATAAATAATATACACACAAAAAATGCAGAAGTCTCTTAGGTCAGACATAATCAAATTATTTTTCCAGAAACACACTTCTTGAAAACTAAAAACTAAACAAAAAGCAAGGATCATCAGTTGTACGGCTTCTCATAAGTTACCTTGCACTTTGAAATCCTAACTATTTTCATTCAAACTGATCTGAGACTCCTAAACAGCTACTGACAATCACTGTCAGGGCTCTGTGAGGGGAAAAAAGCGCTCTAAACCGCAGACCTTTTCATCAACAGGAGTATCACAGAGCACACACGCTGACATAAAAGCAAACTCTTAAAACAAACTCACCCGGCAGCGTTCTTTCTGCTCTCTTTCAGTCCTCGTGTGCTTGTTATTTTCAAACTCCAGGTGCCTTTCTTCTTTCACAGCAAGTTATTTTCGAGAGGTCGTGATGATGCTACGCTTAAACATCAGTGACACAAAACTATGAAGATAAGTGACTTAATAACGAGTTCAAAAGCAAGAATAGTCACTTTAATTGATAATCAAAGAGACGTTTAAGAGATGATAACAACAATGGCCTAAAACTGAGATGCATAGTTTATTCTTGTCCTGGGAAGCAGTATTTTATTTATATGTATGTGCAAACATTCATGCCTTTTTATGCTCCTACTTTGTGTGCTGCACTCTATCACTGTACCGACCTGTATAAATCTTGCACAGTATCCGACTCTAAATTTACCTGCCTGTGAAAGGTGCAGCATCTCCTCCTGCATGACAAGTCGACTGAGCAAAACTAAAAATCCCTCAATAACGGTACTGCTTTGTAATCAGGAACAAATATGTTACACATGGATTTCCATTCAGACCTAATTGCGAGGCTGGAAGTCACTGAGACGTTTCTTCGGGATCAAATTTTTTGGACGCGCCTTGGCTGGTGCAGGAGTTCATTTAAAATTTTGGCCGACTGCCACTAAGTCCATTGAGTTTACTCATGGGCTACATAAACTTTTCTTCAGTGTGTTAAATTAAGTAAAGAGGCAATAACATGTCAATAACAGCCAGGAACATAATGGTTTATTTACCTACGTTTAGGGTTGTCATACTGCACTGTAGACATTGAGCATGATGACTTTTTATTATTTACTATATGACAGTAACTATTAAATTCCAGTCTGAGAGAGGGAGATGCTGCATTCAGGCAGCACAGAGGACAATAACAGAGTCTTTACAGTTGACTCTTACAGCAATGGCTACATAATGATCAGATTTAGCTCGGCGTTTTCTGTGTGTGCTGTTGACTTTTCTGTACAAGTCGGAGAGATTCTGTGATGAGATTGTCTCCTAAGGTCACGACTAAAAGGCTGGCTGCCAGTCAGGGCAGCCGGCCACAAGGCAGTGTCAAACAGCCACAGCCAAAGTCTCATTACATGCAAAACGACATTGCCAACACACATTTCTGCCACCTCATCCGCTTCCTCTGTAGGGTGCATCAGTCCAGCAGTCGGGGGAATAATTCAGGTTTGGAAATTTCACATTGGAATAGCTCACCCACTCAGACCATATGTTCAATATTAGACCTTGTGCACAAGTGTGAGTCTGGTTAACCTGGTGCTGAGTCATACAGCGAAAATAGAGCCTTCTTTAACCTCCCTTGCTGTTGAATTTTATTTCTTTAATTTCTCTTTAAGTTCCCAAAATCTGTGCAATAGTTTTGATTCTTTAAGCAGACAGGCATGCTGCAGTCATGGAAACCGAGCTCTGTGTGTCTGTTAAACATTTCAGCTGCTAAAACAACCGATGGACACACAATCGTCTGCGCACACACACAGAAGCGATTTTTAAAAAAATTAAAGACGGCTTCTCCCAAAGGGGAGAGAGCGTCCCTGTGATGCAAGGACAAAAGTTTGAAACCCCCAGATTGGCTGATGGAGTAAAAGACATGATTGGCACCCTCACGTCTCATAACAGGCGCCATCAAAGTGTCCTTGAGCAAAGCGCTGAACAACCCAGCTGTTGCAGTGTAGGATGAACGAATACGCACTTTAAACAAAATCCTTTAGTCAGTCTTTATTCGTGCATGACTGAAGAATCTCCACCTTGTTCAGAATGCAGCAGCGGCAGGATTTATAACTGGTTCAAGTGCATCTCCACTCCAGGTGGTACATCACTTCTGATTATTTGATTTTACCATTTAATTGGTTTGAAAGTTAATTGCCAAGCTACATTGCAGATGTTTTAGCCCTTAAAGCCAGTATGAAGCAGGGTAACTGCACTTTTCTGTCATCAGACTTGGAATTAAAAACTTTTGTGTACTTCAGAGCTTTATATAGACTTGCCTTAACCCAGTGCAATGCACTTAACCTGAACATCTGCTTCCTCATAATCATAATTTCTTCTATTTGCTGTATATCAAGTGGGGCTCTGTCGCTTTAAGAACTTTAGGCCTGATGTTTGCTTTCATTTCATTGTTGAAGCACTGGTGTTTGTACAGCTCCTGAAATGTGTGTCACAAAATGGTGCTATTCAGTAAATGAATAAATGAATAATTTGCGAGGGTATTAAATTTATAGTATTTATTTTGGTCACTTGTGATCTGAATCCTAAAGCTGATATCGTGCTCTAAGAAGTATTGCTGCATGAATAGCTACACTATAACATTAATCCAGAAATTTGAGATGTCCAAACAGTTATTTTGCAAATTTTACGGAATCTTTTAAAGCTAACAATAAATTATTTTTTAAAATTTGTAATGTGTCAAATGGCAGTGTATGAAGAGAAAAGTATCTGGACTCTGCAGTGTCCTTTCTTCTTCCAGTTTTCCTTTCTTCAAAGCATTTGAGCTTTGAACTCACTGTTTTGGTTATTTTTGACAATTACTTTGCTGTTTCCATTCACTCTCACTGCTCTCATCGCCCCCACTGTTTGCTACCTGCTCAGCATCAAGTGAAGCCAAATAAAATCTTGTGAACCAAAACCGAGCTGAAATGAGAGCAAATATTTGTAGACAGAAGTCCATTTCATGATATTTGATGCGCGTCCAAGTCGGCATCTGTTTGCTGTATCAGCTTTGCAACATACAGTATATGTGTCAGCGTTGTGTTTACAGTTTGTTTCTCCAATTAGCCAAAAAAAAGGATTTATGCTGCTTTAAAAACTGCACTGACAAACTGTAATGGGATGCTACCTGTCATGTTACTGTATGTAGCATGTTGTTGTTTTATTAAAAAGAGAGAGAGAGAATATGAAAATCTTCCTATTGTTTTTTTCTCAGCACTTATGTGTTTGGGTTGTAGTATCAGAAGTATTATAGTTAATGTAGAGAAAAAAGAAAAAAAAAACAGGAAGGCCCTGCAGCTGCTGTTTGTCTCTGTCATGATGGTGTCTGCATCATATCCCCTTGCTTGGTCTTCTGTCTCGCTCACAAACAGAAAGATCTCACTCTCCCTGTGTTTTTGTTTATGAAACTTGCCTCACCTGTCCACCAGGTGCCCTCGGTGTGCCTGCTTGCCCTCTACACCTGTTCCTTAGCTGCTTATCAGTAGAATGAAAATACTTGATCTGGGATGTTTGTCCAAACACTTTCTTGGCCCAGATTATCCGGTAATGTCAGGGGTTAACAGAACAGACTCATCATGGTCATTTTGATATCAAACTTGTTTGATATCGGAATGATTTACAACTGAAAATCACAAGGGTTCCAGTGGACACTGGTGCCAATCAACTGATCGTCACCCAGTTTCTATACATATACAGCTGCTATTATGTACATCTAACAGTCACAACATGCAAATACATAGAAATGTATGTGCATCCGAGGTAGTAGCAAAGCTACGTCTTTGTGAAACAAAACATGCATTGCCACTGAACCGAAATTTCTGTACTGAACTGTAGCAAAATATGGCATCATTTTTGCAGGAATATTATAGCCATTCTCCATTTTTAAAGCAAGAGATTCAAAACTAACACCTCACCCCAATGTATAGGTAAGTTCAGTGTTTATTTAAGTGCACTTGCACAGACTCTTCTTTGTCAAGGTCGTCTTGCACTTGAAGTTTGGGGCCAAGTGGTTGGGGCGAGTTCTCAAAGGGCTGCACAATATATAATTTCAGCATCGACTGTTGTGATGTGAGCATGCACAATAATCATATCAGTGGAATTGTGATGGGATATAAGGCTAACTATTTTAAATACATCATGCTACAGTTTTATTTACTGTTTGGTACAAAAACAAACTTGCACGGAACAAATTTTCCATGACTAATCTCCTCGAGAAGTCTGTCTGACGAAACATGAGTTACTCTGATTTGAGGGTTCTTTGTAGGGATCAGCCTCTGGGCCAATCAAAGCAATTTTTTTAACTGATCAGTATCCGTAAGGGTCTAAGTCTGATCCTTTCCTTATGTCCACTGTCACACATGTGTTTTAAACTTGAGTAATTTACTCCATTTATACAGCAATACCAAACAATTAATGAGTAATTAATAATAAACAATTTGCACACTCTTTAATGATTATGCTCTAAATTAACTGACAAAGCCATAGACATGTGATCCAGGTGATTAAATTGACCATTACACTTGTCAATTGGATATACTAGTAATATCTATATTGATCCCAACTTGCCTTAATACATATGTGATTGCTGGAGGTCATTTGCTCTCTGCTGGCCAACACAGAAGTGCTAACCTCCTCTGGTTGCTATAGTTTTAAATCGTAAGAAGTTTCACCTGGTGGTACAACCAGGTATTATAACTAATCCACAATATATGAATTGTGTATCACCTAGGACAATATCAGGTTTCGGCAGATACTAAATAAATGACTTGGGGACAAAAATCTTAATCCGGACATTCCTAATTCTTGGATAGACTGAACACAAAGCTTCTTGGCATGCAGGCTCAACAAGTGCCCATGATGATGATAATGATCAAGGAACATTGGAGAAACACTGAAAATGAAGATTTTGCTGCAAAAAGAGAAAGTCAGTGTTAATTCTAGGGCTGCACAATTAATGAAATATTAATCAGAATTACGATTTACGGCTTCTCACATTCAAATGAACATGATTAACCATGATACTGACATTTAAACTGCAGCTCTCTTAGAAAGCAGCACATGTAGATACAATCACTTGGATTCAGCTTGGGTAAATCTGACATTAGAATGCCTTATTTCAACCTTCTCCACTTTTGGTCACACGCCTTGAGTTTGAGTTGCTGCAGTAACACAATGGCTTTTTGTCAGCAGTGTCTTGCAATTGTTTCTGCAACAGGAGGCAACACGGTTTGTCTGACAATTTAAATCAGCACCACCAAAGCTCCGTAAGATGAGTGCAAAGTCTGATCTGAAGGACATCCAAAGCAATAAAAACAATATTTTGGATGACTTTGCCATTGGTAAAACCAAATTAGAAAGTTTCCAAACAGTCTTCACAGTAAAAAGTCATTATTCAGATTTTTTAAATTAGTTTTTAGTTTGATGTAGATGCCCTTCCTGCAAGATCATCTCAATTATTCTGGAATGATTAAATCTTTCTAAGTAGTTATTCAAGTCCTTCAGGTGTAAATTTTCGTATTTTTTTTCATATAGCAGTATGTGTCTGCAGTTGTGGAGGCTGTGTCGAAGCTACTGTTAATTTTCGGCATAAATAGTCATGTTTGAATATTCATGTAACAATATCTGGACTATGAGCAAACATTAGTAGAATGAAGTTGTCCAGCTGTGGTCGGAGGTATCCAAGCACAGACCAACACAACATACAATTATGGAAAAAATTATTAGACCACCCTTGTTTTCTTCAATTTCTTGTACATTTTAATGCCTTGTACAACTAAAGGTACATCTGTTTGGACAAATATAATGATAACAACAAAAACTGAAAAAAAATGAAAAAAACACTCATAAGAGCTTAATTTAAGAGCTGATATCTAGCCATCTTCCATGGTTTTCTTAATAATAACCAAATAATTTAAGTTCTTACATCAATAGCTATGGCATTGTACTGCAAAAAACAGTGCTTTCAGGCATTCTATGTTTTCTTTTCTGTCTGTTTTAATCAAATGATACACACAGGAGTTAGTACTTGATTGCATAACTATTGTTTTTGATGACTGCAGCCATGTGTCTTGGCATGCTCTCCACCAGCTTCTGACGTTGTTTTGCTGTCACAGCAGCCCATTCCTGTTGCACAAATTCAATCAAATTGCTTTGTTTTGTGCTTGTGGTTCTCCGTTTTGTGTTTGACAATTTTCCACAGGTTTTCAATTGGATTTAGATCTGGTGATTGAACAGGCCAGGGCATGGTTCCAATGTTCTGGTTCTCCATCCAGGCTTTAACTGACCTTGCCATGTGGCAAGGGGCTTTGTCTTGTTGGAAAATCCAGTCATTTTAGGCAGGAAAGAGTCTTCCAGCTGATGGAGCTGAAGACTGTTTTCAAGAGTAGTCCTGTACATGACCTGTTCATTTGCCCTTCACACAATTGCATTTGCCCTGTTCCACCCATACTGAAAGAACCCTAGATCATCACTGGTTCAGCCCCATGTTTTACTGTAGGGGCAAGACAGTCTGGTTTGTAGGCTTCTCCAGGCTTCCTCCTAACCAGTAAGTTGGCTGGAGTGGGCATCAACTGAAAACTGGATTCATCACTGAAGAGAACCTTAGCCCAATTATCAACAGTCCAATCCTTGTGATCTCCAGCAAAGAGTAAACGGGCTCTCCTCTGCCTTTCGTTGATGAAGGGCTTCTTCCGTGCCCTGTGTGACTTCAGACCAGCTTCAAGAAGGTGGTTTCAAACTTTCCTTGCCGAACAAGTCACATTTCTCGACAGTGCCCACTCATTTTTACTGTTCTTGGAGGTCTGACGACGATTCCTGACACAGGAACGGATGAGTGCACCGTCTTCTTTTCTTGGTGTAATGAACGGCTGCCTTGGAGATCTACGTTTTTTTCACTACCTATCTCACTCATGCCAATTTCCAGCAGTGCCAAGATGGCTGCCTTTGTGGCTTCACTTAATTCTTTTGTTTTAGGCATTATGTGAGAGCTGACGACTTCCGAGTTGTTCTACGGCTTGAGTGTAAGCAGGAAACCACTCTAGGCCTTTGCAGGTGCAGTGCTGCTCATGACATGAAATGGCCTCTTATATACCCTAGGAATACAATTAAGCTTAAGCATGTCAAATAGGACATAAAGTATTATGTAGTCAGCTGCATTTTTTGTCATGTTCATTGTATTCTTCAGGTAATATACATTTAGTGGTACCAGGCATTAAAATGAACAATAAATTGAAGAAAACAATGGTGGTCTAATAATTTATTTTTTTCCTTGACTGTATGTGTGCAACTTGGAATGCCATTTTACACAGTATTGCATGAGACTCACCATGTGATGTGCTCAGTGGGACTTCCTACTCACCACTCACAATTAAATATTGACACGTTTATCATTCAAATTCCAGCTGAGATTGCTAAATATGAAACTGGAGGTGCAATGCATGCTTTTGCATCCCTGTAAAAAAAAGGTCTTCCTATTCAGTCTGCTGCTTCACAACTGCACTGTGTTTATTGTATAGCAAATATTTTTGACTGCCACCTATACTGTTGACTTTATCTGGCTGTTTTCAATGTAATGTACAGAACTGTAGGTTCTGTCAGTCTGTGAATGATGTCTGTTTCTGATACAATACTTTCAGCTATTGTCTTCAACTCTTTTTATACGTTTTTAAAGAGACTGTCTATCATTTTCTCCCATTTCTTTTCGTACAAATTCTCTTTGGCACAAGTGCTCTCCAAATCATTTACAGACCATCAAGATGACTTGAACTATGAGCCATGTCTGGGTCACAAAATTACTATCCATTTAGACCTTTCCAGAAGCAGCGCCTGCAGAGCATTCTTCACAATATCAACAAATCACAAAATGCAATTCCTATATCAGAAAAGCATTCAGCATTCTCTTGTGCCAGAATTTATGACTAAGCTCCATCGCCTGCCCTGTTATTCTTGTATTTTTTTCCTCGAGTTGTCAGATGAGCAGTAATTACTCTGCAGAATTTAAGTTATTCCTTGCGAGCGAGGAAAAGGAAAAAGGTCACACATCATTCTGAAATGTTTTTGTACGAGGTACAAGTGTCTACCCAGTGATGAATGTAGTGATTGCTCAAGTGTCTCCTTATCTTGAAACTAAAGCTTGAATGTTCCTGTAGGATGTAGGCTGCATGTCCAAGAGATGCTTAGGATGAAAGGAGGGGGAAAAGGTGGAGCTGTGTTTCATTTTCCAAATCTCAGTCTAAAGTAAATTATACTCTAGCAGTACCTTCGATTGACATGAGAGCCTGTGGGGGTCATCCCTTGTCTCCAGAGGTGATCCAAGTCTCACGCTTGAAACCAAATGTATCGCTAACACAGCTGATTAAAGTAATTTTGTGGCAGCAACACACTATTTGTGTCTGTTTTTACTTGCTAATAAAAATGTAACACAGCAAAATGACTTGCACTGAGGATAACACTTTAAGTTAAGGTGTGAGATCCCAAGTTGGGAGTCTGCCAACATCAGCACTGTTTAAATGTTTAATATAATTAGCATAATAATATAAAAACTCATTCTCACGAATCATTTCAATCTTGGGTTCTCTTCATTGGACAAAAGTCCTTCACTTGTTATCTTATTTTCACAGGAAGAAGAACTACGGAAAAGTGGTGAAGCCAAATACGCCCATCTGAGTAATGATCTACATGTTTTAATTGAAGTCTTCGCTCCACCTGGAGAGGCCTACTCACGCATGAGCCATGCCTTGGAGGAGATTAAAAAATTTCTAGTCCCAGTAAGTTGAATTCTTTACCTTATTTTTCCCCCCTCTTAATCTCATGAACATTGGTCATTACTGCCAACTGCACCGTTTCGCCACCGGGCTTATTAACACAAGCCATCTGAGAGTTTACAGCAACCAGTGTTTGTTTAGAGGCAGATTTGAGTGTGAAGTTTTCCTCTGTTCTACACCACATGCCCTTACTTACACATGAAAAATAATGTATTCAGAAATTAAAGTGCACTATGGAACAACTTGCAAGACTCCAGCAACTTATAGCCCGAAGAACTAAGCATTAATTAATGTGCATGTTGTGTACTCTTGCTGAGTCTAAGCTGTAAATATTAATCAAGCTTCGCAAATGTGACAAGCCTAATAGAGGAGCTGTGCCGCATGAGTCTGCTTTATGGAGTTCATGCTTCGTCTTATACCGAGCCAATGTTCTTACGAGGATGTCTGCTCACTGGGCCAGGAGGACGATGATGCTGCATGCACTGAGCAAAACCAAATACGGATGCCTTAACACGGTCTGCCAAAAAACAAGCAGGGAAGTGCAGGGCTATTAATCTGTTTCTGTATACTAGCTTTCAGGATAAATGCCTTAAACACACTGGCAAATATTTCATGGGAGCTCCAGCAAAAGCTAAAGGTATTTGTTGACTTGTTTGGCTGTTAACTAGTTTAGAGTTACCGTAACTTTAGTGAAGTGAAAACTGAGGATAGAGGCAATTCTTTTCTTTTTTTTTCTTTTCTTTTCTTTTCTTTGCATCCAATTTTGATTATACTTTAGTCTTGGTCTTTGGTTGAAAGTAAGGATTGGCTTAAGTAAAATTTTAGTAATTTTATTTTTATCACTTTAGTGTAGTTTTAGTCAGCAACAAATAAATCATCTTTGTGTACGGTTGCCATGGTTATTCATGGAAAAGGCTCACAGTCCATGTCACTCTGCTCTGCAGTAACACAACAAACTCTGCTCGGTCAATCCAGTTATCATTTCCAACTTCAGAATCACTCTCTTTTTCTGTCTGCCATGCCATGCTGACTAGCTTTATGTTGATGCAACTACATTCTTAAGAGAAGCTGTTCATTCAGTAGATGATTCAATCACTTGCTCTCAAAAATCCTATTTCCTGTCTAGGTTTAGCTGGAGAAAAGATGGTAAATGGTATATATATATATATACATATATATATACACATTTATATAAATATAAATATATATATATATATATATATATATATATATATATATAGTCGTCTCCCAAGTATACCCTTTAACAGGGTAATTGGACCAGCTCTCAGTTTCTAGGGTTAGGTTCTAAACTGCTCATAGGTATTACCTAATAAGTTCAGCATAAAAGCTTAAGCTGGTGGTGAGGGGACTCGCCTAGCTCTCACTGTCTTCATCCAGACGCCTACCCCGCTTACTCTGACAGAAAACTAAACTAAGTAGCCTCAATAGCCTAGCCTTCTAATCAGTCACGCCTGTTAATGACAGCTCCCTCCTCTGTATACGACAGCATTTGGTGAATTGCTAGGTTAAAGTTGAGAGGTTAGGACAAGAAAACCCCAGGGATCTGTTTCAAAATCTATTTTCTTATTAACTAGAACAACCTGTCAGAACCTTCAGATCTTGTGCACACAATAGCTTAACTTTTTACATCCATGAGGTGTTTCAGGTGATTAATTTAAAAGTCTGGACAACTTCTCTTTAGATGCTTAATAAAAGTTTATTGATTAATGATAGCAGGGACAGCAGCAGCTCTTGATTAAACACACAAAATACATTTAAAAATTTGATCAGATTCAAATAATTTGGTTAATATTGCAGAACTGAGCTTTCCTAATTAATTACCTGATTATGTGCTTTTAGGAGGGAGAGGACAGGCAGCTAGGCCTCCGCTACCACGCCCAGTCCTGACTTAGGTGCAATTGAGTCCCTTAAAGGAAATGATAACTCCGTACAAAGTCTCAATATATCCAATAAGTTCCCCACGCATCCCAAGGGGAGTGAACAGTCCAGATCTCAAATCAGTCTTGCAAAAATCCTCTTAATATCCTTGGGTTCGTTGTGGAAAAGTTTAAAAAATCCAACACAATGGCAAAATGAGCTGAGGAAAGTCAAGGACTCTCCTAACACAGGCTGTTACATATCCTTCCCTCTGCTATCTCTCGCAGAGGGAAGGATATGTTGCACTGTTCCATCTTCAACAAAATTGCAGACCGATCTAGACTGTTCTTTTCCTTAGTAGAGTAGAACTCCACTCATCCTGGACTAAAGTCAGATCCAACCATCTTCTGCGATGTCCTCGGACAACTCCGTTTAATTTGTGTCTGTTTCTCATTTTTATACTTTCCTATATTCTTCAGAGACACATGCACCTTTCTCTCCTCCCAAAACACACTTTCTTAAATTAGCTCATTGTCTCAGTTAGCTCAGTAGCATGAATCATACTTTCCAAAACTTCAGACGTTGTCTCATCTTAAAAAATACGGTCCAGTCTGGGTTTCTAACTTCCTCTTTCTGGTGGTGACACAGTAAGAGGACTGGACTTCCTCTTTCTCTATCACCTGCTCAGAGAAACATATTAGAATTACTTCAAATCTCATTGATATTATATATTTAGAATCATCACACCATCTGAATCAACTGAGACAACTTTCCA
The DNA here is from genome assembly GCA_024666655.1 of Dascyllus trimaculatus. Taxonomy (NCBI): domain Eukaryota; kingdom Metazoa; phylum Chordata; class Actinopteri; family Pomacentridae; genus Dascyllus; species Dascyllus trimaculatus. Next base: position 20,407,092 of record CM045464.1, on the reverse strand, counting down.
ATTACTTGATCATTAAAAGTTATTGAAAACGTAAGGACACACACTTGAGCACAGACATTTTACTCCATGTCCTGTTTCTAAACTGCCACACAGCTAAGTTCTCTTTTTAGCCTGCAGAATTCTGGTCACAAAGAATCATTTTTAATCTTCCCAATAATTATAAACTGTTTGAAATCATTACTTAACATAAGAATAATTTCAAATCATCATTAAGCCTAAGCACAATCAGATCATTTTCTTTACTTCGCCTCTGTAAATGGCTGCTCTGGGATCTCAAACCTTGACTCCACTTGACAATATATAGATATATAATACAGTTATCTAGTGACCCTGGAACTGACTCATTCTTGCTGACAGAAATGTGAGAAAGATCTGACTGAAAGTAACATTACATCCACATCACCTGTGTCGCATTAGCAGTCTTAAATTAATGTCATTTCTATCAATGGTGGCTGCGACTTTCATGTTTTGCCACTTATTTGTAGATGAGTTTGGTTCAAGAACAGCCAGTTAACAATGGTCCCTGACATACCATGTTTCTGAATATAAGGAGGTTATTAATCAACAGCAAAACAACAAGTCAAACTGATAAATCTAATAAATGTACTGCACGAGATGTTTCAGGTGACACAGGAAACTGTGACCAGGAGTCACAGTCAGTGATTTCACAGATGTTATAGCTCATTGAAAAACACTTTGCATTAAGACAGTGGTTAATTCATTTGTCCATTCATGTCATGCCTTGAACATTATCATTCATCATTAGTGTGTGTGTGTGTGTGTGTGTGTGTGTGTGTGTGTAAATCATTTTGTCATAGTTTCCATCTTGAAATACTATTTTTAAAGTTTTAGTTTTGTTTTCTTGTACACTGAAAACACATTCACATTCACAACAACAGTCAAGCTGAAAGTCAGCAGTCACTTACGTCATTCATTAGTTGACGAGAAGAGTACAACATTTCATCATACTTCCTGTGCTGCAAAAATTAATTTTTAATTATTTGAATTTTACTTTCATCTTCACAAAAAAAACTGTCAGCCAACATTTTTCATCAAAGTTTCTCTGTCCTTCATCTAAGAAAGTATTCCGCTGCAACATGTTCTCACTGTAGCTACCTTTGCTATTTATCTTTACCTGGTTAATGAAAAGCCCTGTGCTTGGCCAAAATCTCTCATTACAGGCTAGATTTACCAAAGGCTGTAAATGGGGCCAGGAAAAAGTGCACAAGTCTAATTTTCTCTCAGACCACTTGAAGTACAATATGCTGAAAGGTTAGTGTGCAATTTTTGCCCAGTGATGCCCAAAAAAAATACTGCCTACTGAGGTGGGTTATGTTCTGACTACTACATCCTCTGAGCTACTAACACACTTGGAAAGAAAACAAGAGAGCAGAGTCAGTGATGTTTGGTCCACTAGTAGGTTTATTGCAAACTATAAACAGAGCACAACAAACTGATTTGGTCTCCAAACAAGCTGAGATCTGAAAGTTGTGTGTCATAAATATAGTTCTCAAACTGCACCGCATGCTTCACAGAATCCCTTCATCAGTCCATGTGAAGCTGTCACACGAGGCATCATCTCACTTCCTTGTTGTCAGCTGCTCCAACATCTTGTGACTGTCATATGCCCTGCAATCCTCTGTTTCCATATGTCTTGTTTTGTCACGCGTAGCCTCACAGTATCTCGGTTATGCTTATTGTGCGAACATGCTGAGTACTTTCCAGGAGGACTGTGTTACGAACTCGCTGCTTACTCAATGATTTCATCATTTATCAAACTTTTAGACTCATCCTGTTCTGCAGCACTGACCTGTTCTCCAAGTATTTCACATGAGCCTTTACTGTGCATTTCACATGTTATGGCTTCTGCTGATTATGTGTTATTAATGCATTTTAGCATGTGTGATTCTATATTTTCACATGCATATTAATTATATTGATTATATTTTCCCCACACTTCCCGAGTATAAAGTGTTCTCTGCTCTGCTCTGCTCTGCTCTGGTGCGTTTTGCATTGTGATCTGGACCAGCTTGTTCCAACAATGAAAGGGTCAGCGATTGCTTTTCTCAGGTCAGCAGGAACTTTATGTATGTGTGTTTTATATTTTATTCTTTATTTATTTTTTAAATGAACCACAGCATTATTTAATGCCTGTCCAAGAATGTAAACACATTGTTGGCAAAGGTTCAGCCACGAGAGTCGAGTGAAGATGAGATATTGTATTGTAAATTATTTGTATAGAATTGCTGCCACATTTTCTAATTAGAGTACACACAGGACTCGCTGTAATACTTTTTTAAAATGTGTGCAAGCATTCAATAGGCGGTTTAGGCCAGACAACTGTTTGAATCTTTTGTGAGTATCTGCCAGCAGAACTAATGATTCAGGGTAACTAGGGGGGAAACTAATCTGTACGATTTTATGAAACGACAAAAGGGCTGAAAATCATTACTGTGGATAAGAATGTGCTGTTTGTCATGTTTGGGGCTTCTAAACGCAGTTAGTGGCAGGTGGATGGGAACAATAAAAACGCTCTATGCTGATTTATTATTAGAAATGCTAATCCGAACTGAAAGCACGAGCGGCGAATATTAGGGAAAACACATCATTTTAATTAACTATGTTTTGGTGCTTAATCGGACATTTCCCGCCGTACATCGCCTCTTCATGGTGAGTGAGTTAGAAAAAGGGAGAAAACATTATTTTGCCGTCCACATGTCAACAAAAACATAGAGAATAAAGACAACACCATACAGCACACGCTTGCTGCCTTAGGGATAAGGATTTAATAAACAGCACTTAATGTAACACAGCGGGCATCTGCCAGTATCCATAGTGACAGATGTTTCCTGCCGCTGGTGAGAAGTGGCAAGGGTGTCCTGCTGTTTGCCTTTTTTTATTGCTGCACTATGCATTAACAGTTGAGGTGTTTTCAGAGAATGAGCAACAATAAGGTTCCTAGGTGCAACGTCTGTTTGCAGGTCTTGGGGTGAAGTCGTACATATGTGAAGAATAGTTGTGTAAAGGCTTTCATGGCTCCAGGTGGACTCTGATGTTTGAGGTTGAAGAATACAAGTCCGAAAATGAAAGAAACAAGTGAGCTCACCTCTGCTGTGTAACCTGCTGCTCATCGGTGCCTGAAGCCGCCACTTGCAACACACCCCAAACCTCCGACTGAGCTGTAAGGGGTCAGTTTGTTTGTGGGTAACATCGGCTCCAGGATCAGTTCTGACCCTTGCATGACCGTCAGTATTGAGAATGTTGAAGGACAGACAGTTCTATTCAGCTACTCTTTCAGTGTACCAGTCATCAGTTTGTTGTCAGCATATAAAAGGCAAAATGTGACAGCGAAAAGTTTACTCAGGAGGAAACAGACTGAATTTATGATCCTGCCACAAACCTGCCTGATTCGAGCCGGCTATCCCCTGAGGAAAACTCTACCACTGCTCCGGCAGTCAATCTACCCCTGCTGGTGTGACATTATGCTTCAGAAACCAAGCTAAACTCAACATGAGGCGGCAGACAGAATCGCAAAGACGTGGAGCCGTCTCCTACAATGCCACATGTGTGGCTGTGATTTACGCTGCTGTACGTTTGAGAGCATGTGAGCTTAATGAGTGACTTGTGCCCCTCTCTCTTCTCTTAAGTGCAAAAACTCAAATGGGCTCCAGTTTTCTACCAAAGTGAAAAACATTTAAATGTACATTACCTCTGACATCTGAAAATAAATGTCATACCACTATAATTTAGCAGATCCTTCTCACTGAGCTACCGCACAGCTCACATCTACAAAGCTGCTAAAAAAACACTTTCTGCTCGTCTGACACAAAAAGCCGTCTAATGTGGTTCGTGGACTGTTTTTCTTCCGTGTAAATCTCAACTGAATCATGTGAACAAGCTGTATGGCCACTTTGAATTGGAATTTCTGATGCGTAATTAGTGCATGTTTTGTAATTAATTAAGTCTTAAGTAGAAATAGAACACACACATCACAGAGGACTAGCGGTTTGTCCGACTGTGAATTTGATGAGAAGAAAAGCGGCAAAATCTGACTACAGAAATCAGCATTGTCAGCTCCTGATTAATGCACCAAAGACAACCAAGCAAATGCAACATAATCAGTGTGCTGCTGTAATACAGAGTGAGAGTGAGAAGTAGCAGAGAAGGACAGATGATCCTCCTCTCAGCTGGATGAGTTCGTGGCCTTCATCCTGGGCCAAACTGCAGTGGGAGCGTTTTGGCGGATAGTGCATGACACAGATGCTTGAACAAGATATGTGGTAGTAATTTGTTTTTGCATAAAGTCAAATGTGAAGGAAAACAAAATAAGGCTCCTGTTAAAAACTGAGTCAGGTCTGTCTGGTTTTGCTTTTAAGGCAATTTCTTTGAACCATATGATCCCTGTGAAGAAGCCTGAAGGCTGACTAAAGATTGGTCAGAGGTCACAGAGGCAAAGACGCTGCATTATTATCTTCATCACAAATCCAGACAGTGCAGGACTAATTATCCCATGGTGCTATTTGTGTTGACTTACCTTTAAAAAAAGAACTTTTGATGCAAAATAAAACATTTTATGTATTAGTAGCAGATATGATACTGTAATAGTGCTAAATATGTGGATATATGAACATTTGAGGTGTAGAGGAAGTATAATACTGTGTGTGTGTATCTAGGTAGATAGTTATCATATGAGTCATTTGTATTAGCTAATCATGGAAATAGTAATCTGTGCAGTCACATCACTATATAACATGAATGTGCTCTCTGTTTTTTGAATCTTTATTTGTAATATTAGCGATCTTATATAGTAATTATGTTATTGTGGCTGACCTTGACTTTCATCCTACCAACTTGGGTCTCTGCGACCCCAACAATGAGCTACTATAAAAACAACAACAACAACAAACAAAAACATTAATAACACACTCATGTCATCCAAAACTATATTATAGGGACACAGTACATATAACAAGTATTCACTCGCTTTGGAGATTTTCTCTTCTATTGCTTTTCAACATGGCATCGTGGTCAGTATAATTTGGCTTTTTTTGACAAGAATTTAATAAAATGTGTATTTTCATGTCAAAGTGAAAACAGATTTCTACAAAGTAATGTCAGTTAGTTAAAAAATATATAATGTAAGATAAGTGATTCGACAAGTATTCAACCCATTCAAGTCAGTGTTTAGTCAACTGCTCAAATTCTGTCAGGTTGCATGAGGATTGTGAGTGAACAGCTCTTTTCAAGTCCTGTCACAAAGTGTCAGTTGGATTGAGATCTGGGCTCTGACTCTGCCTCTTCAGAACATTCATCTTGTGGTCCTTAAGCTATTTTTGTGTAGCTTTGGCTGCATGCTTCAGGTCATTGTCTTGCTGTAAAACAAATCTTCCTCCAAGTCACAGCTCTTTTGCAGACTGCATCAGGTTGTCCTCAAGGGCTTCCGTGTACTTAGTTGCATTCATTTTACCCTCTGCCTTTAGAAACCTTCCAGGGCCTGCTGCATCTCCACTTCATGATGCTGCCACCACTGTGCTTCACAGTGGGGATGGTGTGTTTGTGATGGTGTAGTGTTTAGTGTCTGCCAAACAAAGCATCAAGTCTGATGGCCAAAAAGCTCCTTTTTGGTCCCATCGGATGTGAACAGCTCTTTTCAAGTCCAGCCCCAAATTCTCGAGATCTGGACTTGGCCACTCCAGAACATTCACCTTGTTGCCTCTGAAACATTTCTGTGTAGTTTTTGCTGTATGTTTGGAGTTGTCTTGCTGGAAAATAAATCTTCTCCCAAATCGTAGTTCTCTTGCAGACTGGGTCAGATTATCCTCCAGGATTTGGCGATATTTTCCAGGATTCACGTTCCCCTCTACCTTTACAAGCCTTCCAGGGCCTGCTGCTGAGAAGCATCCCCGCATCATGATGCAGCCACCACCATGCTTCATGGTGGAGATGGTGTGTTTGTGTTGATGTGCAGTGTTTGGTGTTCGCCAAACATAGCATCCAGTCTGATGGTCATAAAGCTCAATTTTTGTCTCATCAGACCAAAGAACCTTCTTCCAGCTGACCTTGGAGTCTCCCACATGCGTTTGGGTGAATGCCTGGTGAGATTTCATGTGAGCTTTCTTCAACAGTGGCTTTCTCTTTGCCACTCTCCCAATACAGCTTTGACTGGTGAAGAACAGCCAACAGGTGTTATATGTACAGTCTCTCCCATCTGAGCCACTGAAGCTTTTAACTCCTTCAGAGTGGTCCTAGGTGTCTTGATGGCCTCCCTCACCAGTCTTCTTCTTGCCTGGTCACTCAGTTCATGAGGACAGCCACCTCTAGGCAGATTTAAACAAGCACTATACTCTTCCATTTCCTAATGATGGACCTAACTGAACTCTGTGGAATGTCCAGTGAGTTGGAAGTCTTTTTGTTGCCATCTCTTGACTTGTACTTTTCAATGATCTTTTCTCTGAGTTGCTTGAAATGTTCTTTTGTCTTCTTGTTGCAGTTGTAGCAGGAATACAGATGAACCAGAGACTGGACCTCCCAGACACAGATGTTTTCATATTACAATCACTTGACACACATCAACTGCACTCAGGTGACCTCCATTTCACTAATTGTGACTCTCGACTAGCTGGACCTCTGTTGAATTAGCTCAGTCACTTTAATGGGGGTGAACATTTATGCAAACACTTATTTTACACTATATATTTTAATATTTAATGTGTTTAATATTTTTTATAGGCATTTTACCTTTTATATGTTTACTTAGTTCACATTACTTTGTAAAAATCTATTTTCACTTTGACATGTGAGAGTCTTTTTTTTCTAAATTCTCATCAAAAAAGCCAAATTATATTGATCAGTATTCAGTGTTGAAAAGTGGTGAAAGGGAAAACTTCGAATGGGCATGAAAACCTTTTATATGCTACATTTATTACAGCCAAGCATGTCTTGGAGCTCTGAGAACCAGCACACCATGTCCATGCCAATCACATGAGTGATACAAAGCAACACCTTCTAAGGGAACATAAACATTTAATTTAGCACTCATAAAGCATTGTATTATGAAGTCATGTATTGAGTTAAGAGCAGAATTTAGGGTTATCAAGAGAGCACACAGGAAAGTGTCCATACCCTGCATAGGTGGAAATACACAGTATTGATTCAAACAGAAAACATTGTTTGAAAAAGTCATGAAAAAATGCAATGATAGAATAAATCACCTGTGAGATATGACAAAAGAGTATACCTTTGTGGTGTGCAGGTACCACAGTTGGTAGGATTAATGTTAAATGCACTGTGTTTGGGAAGACAACAATCTTATACCATACGAGTAGTCCAACAAAGGCGGCATGATTTACTCAGAAGCTGAGACTGATTTGTTCTCTTCATCTCTTTAATATAATGCTTTTGTTGAAGAAATGTATTTACTCAGTAAAACCCTCACAGGTCTCCAAGGAGATCTGGTTTGACAGCATCTGTTTAATTAAAGATCAAAGCCTCAGAAATTGACGATTCAAGAATGCATGTCTTGTTTTGTTTTGCTTTTTTTTTTTTCAGAAAAATGTCAAACCGCCAACAGACTCTTATCACTGAGATATAAGAAAAACAAAATACACCAGGCAAGAAATAAGTCAGTGCGACCAGTCACAGACATGTAGCAGGTAGACCCAAACCCAACCGTGATTGGTATCATCACACTCTATTGGTTGACTCCTTAAAATCCAACTTTAGCTCTGTGAAGGGCATCAAGTGTGTACAAGGGCATGCATGGTCAGAATTAATCTCAGTGAGCAAACAGTCTGGCCCCGAGAAGCCTCAGCATGGGGTTTATCTGTGTATACTCATGCTAACGCTTCTGTCAACAGTCAACTTTCACAAGCTCTGGCAGGTTTGTTGTGCTTTGTAGGGGCTGCCAGTTTCCCAATTAAGAGCTCTGCCAATCTCCTTCAAACCAGCAGAAGGCTGTAGGCCTTACTAGTTCATTAATAAGAGGAATACATTTGTGCAGCGTGTCAAATGTTTTGGAACTCTACCATAAAGACTTTTTTTTTGTTCTTTATTATATATCTTGTAGGTGTCAAAAATTCCATTCTCTAAAATCTGTTCATCAAATGGTCCTTGGATGACACATATCCTATGACTATAAATGAAGCACTGTGACAAGGTGATGTCTTCTGAGTGCTACCACAGCCACTTTTTTTTCTTCACATGAACAGAAAAATGTCCTTGTTTCCAGGTAGGGGCCTTGTTGCACATCATTTCCTGTCACCTATTCTATTTGTAGTTCACATGAATAGCCCAAAAAATTCTTAAAAATATTTAACACTTGCGTGACAAAGTGTAAAATGCAGCATTTTAATGAAGTGATGCTTATTGTTTGGCTACATCAGTACTGATAATGTGACAATCAATCAGTATTTACAAGAAGAGTGTGATTGCAGATTTGACTGATAACGCTGACATCTGATAATAAGTCTCTGGAAAAAAGATATTTCGCATACTTACAGAAGAAACAAGTTTCAGAAATCTTTGTGTTCACACTGAATTATTTAAAGCTTTTTCTGAAGAGGTGATTACTATCAGTCTCAGAAATCACAGAGAAGGCGAATTGTCTGTTGTAATATCCTCGTGACTAAATGTGCTGCGATCTATACAGCGAAAATCCTACATCCTGTATGACGAAATGATGTCTGGAATAATTTTTTAGATGACAAATGGCGGACATTTAAGTGCCTGGCAACTCCCATGCAACATACAACATGTTGGGATTCTGTTCTAGTCTCTTGTGTCATCTTCTATATTCACTGGTCAAAGGAGTGTCTGTGTACCTGTCACGCTATCTGATCACTGTCCTTTTTAAGTCACACCAGACTGGAGTGTTGATTACCTCAGTGTTCGAGAATTTGTCGTCACTTGAACGGCTCCAAAACTTTTGGGGGGTTACATGCTTCCCTCTCAGTCTGTAACACTGAGTCATGCAGAAAAGAAAAAAAGGTTGTGCCTGTCAAAACCCCGACAGCTAAAGAAATCTGTTGCTGCCTCTGTTTGCTTTCTTGTCATCACAAAAAAAACCATTTTTGCCCAGGGCACCAAATCTTGTGGGCTTTGCTTAACTGTTTTCTGAGAAATAAGCCTGTTTATCTTTCAGCAGTGACAAGATAATGAATACCGCTTTGTCCACTCCCCTATCTGCCGTGTAATGATCCATATCATGTTTGATAACGGGTTGGGAAAAATGCTTCGGAACCACAAGATAATGATATTCCGCACAAAGTTGTTGAAACTTGTCAATTATAGGCCTGCGTGCCAACAAAATAAGGAATATTTTTTGTTGCTTTAAAGTGAGAAAAAAAAGGCATGTGATTTCATCTCCAACGCGGGGCCTCATCCGCCTCAAATACAGGTGTGTGAAATTATTTTGGAACTCTTGTTCTGATTTCCGTGGATAGACAGTATTTTGTCTTGCAGTCATCCAGAAGGGGTCAGCCCAAGGTTCCCACAGCCCTATGTTCACATTTCTAAGACCTCGAAAGGGAAAATGCGGATATTTCCACGCGGTTTGAACCTGTCATTTACACAAAAACCTTTTTATTTTAAATTAATTTTTCTGGGGGAGATTTTTGAAGCTTTATTGATAGACATGGTGAAAGGGGGTAGAGAGGAGAGAGACATGCAGCAAAGGGTCATGAACCGGACTCGAACTCATGACCGGCTGCCGGCAACCTGCGCCCACGTGGTAACACCTTAACTCAGTGAGCTATACGGCAGCCCCACAAAAACCAGTTTTATCTCAAGAAAACAATTATTTCTAAAAACTCCGGCCAAAGTGAAGATTTTAGGAAACTCTGGTTTAGCGATTGCATGTAAATAGGGAAACCGGCGTTTTTGCATTGTGACACGTTGGTCTCTCGTTTGTTTTGAATTTCTGATTGGCCGCCTGTTTGGTCGAAGTGTTCGTGATCGCGGCTGTTTTTATCATTGGTGTGAACTGAATTATTTTCACAAACGAAGGAGGGGGATATTGCTGTTTCTCAGAACACCCTGCTATGTATAAAAGGCGTTTAAGATTTTTCTCAAAATGAAACCCTGTGTTCCCACATTTCTAGGACATTTTCAAAATTAGGTCTTGTGGTCCTACATTTTCATTGAATTTAAGCCCTATCCTCCCACAAAAATTTTTTTGGAAGCATTTTATAGTAACTTTATAGGGCTGTGGGAACATAAGCACGCTCCCATCCAGAATGTGGAACTGCGGTTAAAAATTCACTCTAGTTCTGCAAACTTGCCGCAGAGAAATAGTTTTTCCTCTTCCGTTAATCACACAAACTTCCTGCAAACAATGAATCCAGAGTTCATTTCAAGAATATTTATTGTCTTTTCCTCCGTTGCTAATCTCTCCCCAGCATTTTGTGTCAAACCAAAAGATAACATTCTTTGTTGGCTATTCACTGCTCCGCGGCGCCATGTGTTTCCTGTGCGTGACAAGATAATTTAAATTTGATGGCATTTGCTGGTGTTGTGAGCATCTGTTGCAGTCAGAAGACAAACATCCCTGGGTTTTTTTGTTTTTTTTTTTGGTTTGGTTTTTTAATATGACACATGCTGTGTTTTGTTTCCACAGGACTACAATGACGAGATCAGACAGGAGCAACTGAGAGAGTTATCCCTGTTGAACGGCTCTGACGAGTCGAGCAGAGGGAGGAGCGTACAGGCGAGAAGTGTGCGACCAACGACGACAACAACAATATCCACAAGGTAAAGTGTTAATTACAGCTGTGTAAAAATAACCGAGGAGCAGTTGGTGTGTGACACTGGGTGTTAACACTTTTGGGAGATACAAAACTTGCTACTTTTATGCAAGATTTGTGAAGGAATGTGTCCCTTTTCACTCCAGAACACTTCAGCTGCAACAATTAAAGCTTAAAAAAAACTTTTTTGTTTAAGTTGTCAAATTGATGGATTGAAAAATTTGAAAGATTTTTTCCTCTTGCAGGTTAAAAGCTTCTATTGCACATAGACAGAAACCAACATCATAAGTTGATTTTATCTTTGATTTTCTTTGAATGACAGAATAGCAGTTTTAGTAAGCACCACTTGGATACTTATTTTGACATCAATTGAAAGTGGAGTCTGCGATGCTGCAGAAAGATTGATGTTAGTGAGTTGGCATGCTTAGATAGATGGCATGTTTCAGATTTACAGCTCCTCTCGCTGCCACAGCCCTGCTTTCCTCCGTCTCCTCTCCCTTTATCTCAGTTGAGTACAAACGTGCACAGGAGTAAACATGCACTCGACTTGCTGGAATAAAGTTGTGTGGATCAGTTTTAAGTCACTTTGTGTTTTTCCCCATTTACGTAGCCAGGGCTATGTTTCAGGATCAGAGAACATAGTCTCTGATCTGAACATATTTGAAAATCCACTCAAAACTCTGAAAAATCTGTTTCCACAATTTGAAATATGCAAACTCAAAAAAAATATTTGTCACTTGTGCATTAAATTAACATCAAATGATCAATGTATACTATTGATTATTGATGTTTTTATGTAGAAATGCCTCCGTGGTGATTGTTATTGTGAATTTTTACTTGTTTCCCTAGAAGCAGAGGAAAACACAGAGATCCTGCAGAGCCTAGGAAGACATATAGGACTGATTTTTACAGATGTGTAAAAACTGTGGAGTATCCCTTTAATTCAGCTATATTTAAATTCAGTAAACCTCCTTGACTTTACACATACTTGCTATTTGATATGTAATTTTATACTTTCATGTATACTTTAGAACTTTGTATAGTGTTGTGAATGACAAATATTTTTAATGAAAATGAAATCTCATCTTCATTTTGAATTAGATAACTTGCAATTATTTCAGTATTTTATACTAATATCCTCTGTATTGACTTCTTCAGGTTGTAGTTAATAGATTTAAACAGTATTTTTATTATCAACTTCATGTCATTTCGATTGCTCACACATTGTTTCTGTGTTTTACAGCTCAGAGTGATTTTAGGACTCAGGCAGCAGCTAAAAAAAAACTTACTGTTACAGGGAATTTGATTGGCTTTCTATGTACGCAGCTGCTGGTGTAAAGCACCTGCCTCTGAGAGCCTCCTTTTAAGTTCGGTTTTAGAGCAAATTGTCCATAATCTACCTGAGCCGTGGCAGTCCCCCAGGAGTAAGCAGGTACAGTGTGCCATGACAGCCTGGCCTAATTCAGGCAGCACATATAGATGAGCTAAATCCAGCAGCAGCAAGGGATGCTCCCGATTTAAAGTCACCACCACCACTTCTCTTTTCCTGATTTCCTCCTTATGCTACAGCGATAAGCGATTATTGTAAATCTCCATGAAAAATATGCACCAGTAATTCTCCTTTGAGTGTCTGTATTTTTGGATCACAATGAGTTGCTACCTAGCAAAATGTGCCAGAGGAAGAAAAGGTGTCCTAGCCCACCTACATCATGCTGTTAAAGTGTAAGTTAGCAGGAAATAGACAGCTTTGCATTGCTAAATCCACTCTGCAGTCCCTGCGGTATCCCTGTAGCCCAGGTCCTGGGCAGTCGCACTTTATTAAAAGAAACAAGCTACCCTGAATTCCTCGTGTCTGCCTCAGTCCTTTGGCCTTTGACGGGTCTGCCAGTGCCAAAGAACTGTTTGCTCTCTTTGAAAACTCTACCGCTCTGCCCACAGATTGAGAGTAATCGGTAGTTTCAGGCAGATGTGATTCTGTACATGGCACCGCTCTTTAACCGTGCTGCATCCCACGGGCATGTTTGCAGAGCAGAGGAAGATAAAAGTGACACTGTTCAGCTTTAAGATCATTATGAGATCTACCTCAGCGCTGTGTTTATGTTGTGTACGACAACCGCCAACTGAAACAGCCTGCGCATATGAAGCGATAAGAGGGATTTAACGTCTTAATTCCACTTTCTCTCTAAAATCACTGCTTACCTGCAAATGTTGATGCCATGATGGTCTACTTGTTTGCTTTCACCAGGGGCCACAGAGGTGCAGGGAGGAGTGCAGCAGCACCTCGGGGTACAGCCACGGCAGCGCACAGCAAACTTCCCACGACGGTTGTGACGAGGGAGGTACAAGCTCCCAGAGCCAGGGGGGCGGCAGTGAGCGCCGGATACAGACCCCCGCTGTTGGCAGTCACACATGAATCATACGACGACTATGTAAGTCCAATCCTCTTTGCACACACTGAAAAGTATATCTGATAGTAATGTTACTTGAACTGTGTGTAAATTGCTTCATTTAATCCCCTGTCACATGATCTGGATGAGACTTGCTGTGTGTGGTGAGGCAGGGCATTCTGGGACATGTGTTAGTGTGTTAAGTTAGGGCAAGCAAGAAACTACTACCATATATTTTTATTTGATTACCTTTCAGTGCAGTCTATAATTTTGATTCATCTAGGAAACCCTTAGCTTCTATTTATGTCAGCATAATTTCAAAATCAACTTCCTTCACTTAAAGGTTTTTCAGGAGGACTACTCCATTACACAGTCTAATGTAGTTTCAAACTGGAATTAATATTTTTGTTATCTTTGTCAAACATTTTTCTTATTTATAGTGCTCTTTATATTTCATCAAATCTATGCTACTGCACTGATTTCCACATGACTGATGCACCAAACCTAACATCTCGTAACAATCCATTATTGTTTAACTGAATTTTTTCCATTGTGTTTAATGCTAAGATTAACAGAGAAAGATGCATGCACACATGACGTCTTACACTTGTACACCAATCAGCCACAACATTATAACACACTGACAGGTGAAGTGAATAACATTGATTTTATTGGTACTATGTGGTGTTCTGCTGGAAAACCTTGGATTTTAACATCCGTGTTGATGAGACTTAAACACCCAAATAAACATTGTCCCAGAACAAGAACACTCCCTAACGCAAATGGAAATCCCAGCGGCCTACCCCTGCAGGAAAACGCACCCCACCACATGGAAAAACATCAAACAATCAGGAACATGTTGAGGAACATGACAATGGCCCAACATGTTGATTTGACCTCCAAACTTCCTACACCCCATTGTAATCAAACATCAACAGGATGCAGTGGAACAAGTTTGATTGACAGAGGCCCCACTGCACAACTCAGAGTACCCAAAGGATCCAGTGCCAACATCCTGGTTCCAGACCCCATAGAACACCCTGAGAGGTCCTCTTGCCCATGGCACTACAAAAGGGGACCAACACAATATTAGGCAGGTGGTCATAATGTTATGCCTGATCGGCTTACATCTTATTTGTCACCACTGCCACAGTTTTACCCTACAGAAACCGTGTTAAAGGTTGATATGTGTCAGCTTTACATTTACAGTGACATATCCTCATCATCTTGCTCTGACAATCACTATCTATTTTTGACTGCTGTGCATAGATTTTCTAATATGGTGACTGTGATGTTTATGGGCTGTTTCTTCTATTTTGAATTTGATAGTTTCTTGAAAGCATTTTGAATTTTTTTATTAAGGTTTCTGGATAAATCTTAACCCTCTGAATCCCAAAAACTAATTGGCTGGTATGAAAGAAACCAATTCTTTAAGATAAATTGCCAAAATTACACACACATTTATCAGAGCCAGAAACTGTAAAAGCAGAAAAAATGTTGACAGTTTTTCAAGTACATATCTGGGACATGCTGTTCCATCTGAAAAATTAACTCAATCTAAGCTTATAATCATGATATTTAATCAAAATCACAACATTCTACATGTCTTATTTAAACATTTGCCAGAAATAAACCATTTACACTATATGTACATATATAAACATGTAGACATACACTGCTAGAAGCACTACAGCCAGAGATATGCTGTGAAATGAAGAGAATAAACTGTTAGAAATAATGTAAGAAGATTAATGGAAAAATATTAAAATGTAAGTCAGTGATTCTAAAAAGGCCTTGCTGGCCCTGACAGCCCACCACTGCAAGATACAGTAAAAAAAGTACAAATTTCTTTGCTGCTCAGCACAATCATGAAGCCATTAGTGACTCAGCTATGACCAATAGTCAGAAGACAAAAATTCAAGGCCTTTCCAGCTGAACTGCGGGTTGTATATACAAAGAACAGATAGCAGAAAAAATGCAAGTAGTAAGACACCTATAGCACAAGAAATCCATTTTCTCAGTGTTGTTACCACCTGTGGGCACTTCTATGGTGCAGGACTTTATATTGCAGTAAAGAATGAGTGTAGAAAGAATAAAAATGTGACAGGAGCAAAAAATGCTCAGAAACTGCTCAGGGTTCAGAGGGTTAAAGCATTGTTGGCCTGTCCTTAACACTCACTGGTCCAAGTACAGGCAAAGTAAAAATCCTGCCGCTTTATTTTGCATGACATTGACCCATTCTGAATTATTGTTTGAAAGCACAAAGTGTCATTATTTAAAAGGCGTAATCCATTTTCCAACATCGGAACAACAATGGCAGCAGCAATAGTTCCTCCCTTTGTAATGAGAGCGGGCGACAGCGGTGCTGTTTTACCTTTCCTCTCGTCTATGGGGGCACATAGTTGTTGTGCTGCACCAGAAGAGTCCAAGAAACAAAAAGCTTCTGAGCTTTTTCAGAAAGAAGGGGGATGGATGCTGAGAGGTTAAGGCACCACAGGATGCTCTGAGAGGCACATTATCAGCTAACAGACTAAAATCTAAGAGTTAAGAGTTTCCACAAAGTGCTGACCTTCTCATGTCCTAAAAGGAAAAATGATGAGCAATTTTGTTTCAGTAAAATGTGAATTTGGTCAATTGTGTTGTCACTGCCTTTTCAAACCATGCCTCCTTACGGGTAGTGCTGTTCTTTGATGACATGAATGGTATAGGCAGGTTTTTCTGTCCTTTAGCAGAAGGGAAAATTGTATGGTGGCAAGTCACAATTCCAGGAATCTCTGCATTGTTCATCGCGGCACCATTAACATGCAAAGAGAGAATACTCCACTTAGAGGTGCAGTTAGTGCCCTGACCAATGACCTGTAAAAAATCTTTCATATCACTTAAAGTAGTTTTGGGATCCATACAAAAAAAAGAAAAAAGAAAAAATACTCAAGGCCTTCGATAAAAGTGTGCTCAGATCTCAGGAAATTCTCAAGGTCATTTTGAAAAGACGACACAAGGTGAGCTCTAAGTTTCATCCAAATGAAAAAAGGCAACACTTTTACCAGTCTATTTCCTCAGAGCCTTTCCTGCTAAGAAAAGCCCCCATGTGCGCTGGCAATTGAAGATTGGGCTGTCTGCATGGGGAAATGCACAAGCGCAGTCTCATTACCAAACCAAATTGAGTTCTGATGTAGAGCCTGTGTATTTCTGAGCAGTGAAAAAGCGAGGCATTTCTTCTCTTTGTAATTGGAGGTTGGGAAGGAGGATGGGAGCACGGAGACTAGGGGATTATGGAAAGATGAGTTTGTCCTGAACATTCTCTTCCCTCATATCTCACTTTGCTTTTTTTTCCTTACTACATTACACAATTTTCTTTGAGCGTGTTTCAAGATTGTAGCGAGAGACCTCTTTATACTAAGGTCCGGGTCTGTTTGTCTTTTTTTTTTTTCATTCGCCAAGTCTACAAGGTGCTATATTGCTTGTTGTTATTTCCCTACAAGAGTCCTGCAATGTACAATCTACGGAAACACAATACTAGATCAGCAGCAGAACATGCAGGTTTTTGTTGCTGTATTTGTCTTTAGGAAAAAAAAAATGTGTGCATGAGTATTGTGTAAATCCTCCAGAGACCGTTGATTGATGGACTCTGTCAAAGTGTCAGTCTGTCTCATAAAAGTGATACGGTGAGAATGTCCATAATTGTGCCTAATCGAGGATGCTATTGATTTAAAACTTCGAAGGGAAGCATGAGGAAGCTGGTGCTTATCATGTATCATCATAATTTATGAATGGAATGTTTTTGCTTTAACTTTCGCCCACAAATCTCACCTTTCTGTATCTTTTTTTTTTTTACACCAGCACGCTTGCATTCTTCCAAGACCGGCGCTTTTTGTGCAATAATTTCAGTTAGTGCATTTTTTTTATTGTCAGCCAATACCAGAGAGAGTCTAAAAAGCAACAGAGAACTGATCCTGCTAACGAGTACTGTCTGTGCAGCCAAAGCTTAATATCTTATTCCTTTGTGCCATGGAGCTCTGCTGCTGCCCAGAAGAACACCTTTACTCCGGTGTTCCTTCACTATGATAAACACTTGTTAAATGGCTTATTTTCAGTCAATCCCACATTCACCACCCAGCTGCCATCCTCGCTGCAGCACCAACTGTGTGCTAATACACAGTCTGCAACAAAAACACAGTTTATTCCAGTCTCAGTTACGCCTTGGCGCCCAAAAAAAATTTAAAAACTGTATATTTGTGGCATGTTCGTAAGAGATGAAGTAGAAACAAACTGACGTGGGCTACAGAAGAGCCTTGGATCAGTTCTGGAAGTTCTGAAAAGTACAAGACAGACTGGTAAATAGCCGGTTGACAAATTGTTCTTGACAAACAAGCAGAACACTTTCCAATATGCTTCCTAGTCACCTATTTACACGCGAGAGTGATATTTCAATGTGTGGATGGCCCATTCTCCTGAGTCGCCTCACTTTAGGAATTCTTAGGCTTTTTTTTTCAGAAGCCTAACCTTCATACAGTAAAAACAATCTGTTTATCAAATGAAACGGAAAAAAACACCGATCCGTCAACAGCACGACTAAAACCTTGATGCAGTGACTGTCTTTTTTCTTTCAATTTAAAGGTTTTCATTCTATCTAGTCCACACAGCAAGTTAATGTTACTGCACATCCTCTGCCAGAAACCATTTTGCATGGGATTGCTTATTCATACGCATGTAGGTAGTATTTGGGGCATCCTATAGTTTCCGCCCCCCTGAGTGAGGGACATGCTGCTGTTTTCCCCTCCGTCTGAGGCGAAGTTCCCATAAACATTTACTGTGTTGCCGTTGCCACGCAGGTCGTCATGTAGCAGAGGTTCCACCAGAGACTACAGTGATAAATGGACTCTGTCACACTGTCAGTGTCGTAAAACTAATACGGTGACAGTGACCATTATTGTGCCACTTAGAGGATGGCGACGACTCACGAGTACAGTGGATTATGGTGCTCCGCCGTGGAGGGAGCTGAGGACGTTGTAGCCTACATAAAGTTAGGTGTTGTGTTCATAGAAATATTTTTTTACAAGCTGAAGTTAGCTTCATCAGTCTGGGCCTTGACATGTTGTCATATAAAACGCTCCCTAATGGAGAGAAAGAGGATTGTCAGGATTCAGTGTTGAGAAAACATATTAGCATATTGCTGCTCTGTGTCTGATGGATATCACCGTCTATTGCAGTTTAAAAGTGCCGGTGGGCTTTTAGCATCATTTCAGAAAAACTGATAATTCCTTCTATCTATAAAGAATCATTTGATCACGAGGCCAATTTACAAAATAAATAAATAAATGAAAACATTAATATATATATTTATGTACACCGATCAGCCACAATATTGTGACCACTGACAGGTGAAGTGAATAACATTGATCATATTGGTACTATGTGGTGTTCTGATGGAAAACCTACCCCGACAGGAAAATGCACCCCACCACATGGAAGAAACATCAAACAATCAGGAACATGTTGAGGAACATGACAATGGCCCAACATGTTGATTTGACCTCCAAACTTCCTACACCCCATTGTGATCAAGCATCAACAGGATGCAGTGGAGCAAGTTTGATTGACAGAGGCCCCACTGCACAAGCCAGAGTACCCAAAGGATCCACTGCCAACGTCCTGGTTCCAGACCCCATAGAACATCCTGAGAGATCCTCTTGTCCAATGGTTCAGAGCACTTTTTGGGGGACCAACACAATATTAGGCAGGTGGTCATAATGTTATGCCTGATCAGTGTATAATTGTGTATAGTGTTAAGGTCAACTGTTTATTACGTATTTATTAAGCCCGATTAATTATTTAAAGCATTCAGAGCACATCACACACTCACAGTCTCAATACAAGGCTGTTTCTTGGTTTACCTTTAGGTGAAGATAAAATAACGTGACGTGCCTTTTTAATAACACAGTTTAAGGCAGTTATAAGTCAGTCATAATTATTACATAAGGAGCCCAAGCAATCAGCCACCCATCTGCATTAAGCTTCTGCAAAATGAATCTTCCATCTATAGTTATTGTGTAAGTGCTTAAATCTGTGCCTGTTTTCCAGCGATAAGGCATCTTTGATTCCAGCAGCTAATCACCGTCTCCTGTGCAAAAATGTATAATTGTTTTACAGTTTGTGCCAAACAAAATGTCTTTCCTCTGTTATTTTTTTTAGTAGATTTTGTGACGGATTCCACATAAAGCACAGTTGGAATTGCGCTTATTATTGAATATATTGCAGTTGCACCACAGCAGTGCGTTCTCCCCACTGGGCGTTTTACAGTATGTGATGTGATGTGGCAACACTCCTCTGACTGTTGCACTTGTAAAAGAGAGTCCGTGTTTCAGTCGGGCACTTATGAGTCATTAATATAAAAATTACTTTTGCCAAGATGTGTCATTTTAGGTGCAGTGTTGAAGTATACAAATGAAGCAGCTGCCGAGGCGCTAAAATTACCACTAATAACCATTATTTTGTGCCATTTTAAGGAGACATTAAGGACCCATTTTTACTAATCTCCGAGAAAGAGCAGCAGTGAGACATTTCACTGTAATCGGTCTAAGTTAGTCCATGAGAAAAGTGCAAAGGGAGAGCGGAGGGAGATTAAGGATGTGATTGATGGAATTTTGTACAGACTGGGACCACGGCCTCAGTTTAATGTTAAAGATCAAATCCCATCTGGATCAAATCTTATCTTCTAGTGTCACGGCTGATGATAGAAGAGAGGAATCTGAGAGTGATACAGCTCCCTGTCCCTGACAGCGGACCATGAATTGTACAAATTGCTGGTAAAAATTGAAACGCACAGCTCGGTTTTTTTCAACCTGAGCCCTGCAACCATACTGAGGCTGTGCGGGAAATGCCATAATGTGATTAAACACAGAGCTTTGGGAGGCTTTGAAGGAAAAAAAAACTCTAATCTATCTGCTGTGGAAAAGCAAAAGGACACCCTTTTGAGCAGGGGGAGAAGAAAAAAAATCTCCCCATATCATCTGTTTCATGAACATAAAAGATGCGTGAGATTCTGTGTGTTTTCTGATGGAGAGCAGCTTCTGGGGCCACGGTTAAAGGCTGGAATGCACATCTGCTGTAATTGCTTTATAACAATAGGCTCAGATCCACTGCTGAGTTCACATTTGTTATATTAATTATGTAAATTCCTCATGCAGAACTCTGCTGTTTATTAAAACAGATGTATGACACACACTTCCACTTGATTATTTAATAGAAGGGAAACTCAGGTAGAATGCATAATGGGCTCATTGTACCAGCAGGGAATGACGCCGCCTGTGAGGGAGGAAGCCGACAGATGCAGCTACATCTAATGCTAAACTGTACAAGCACGTAAGAAATAAGAAATACATGTCTGATTTATTTATTTTCTTCTTCCCTATAGCCAAAAAACAGTGTTTAATGTCAGTAATCAAGATTTCATCTCCTCATAATTATATAATGTGGCAAAATTTGACCTTTTTATCAGATTTAAGCACACTTTCAGTAACTCGTGCTTCATGTGCAACAACAAAAGGTGAATGCTGATTGAATTTGCGCAGGTAAGAGAGCAGTATCCATTCACCGGGACAAAGGGCTGCAAATCTCATTTTCGTCCCCATTCTGCTGTGTGGAGACGCATTCACAAGCAGCTCCCTATGAAGATCAGTCACTGTCAGGGGACATACAGGTTGTCAATTGATAATGAAGCACAGTGCTAAGGGCCTTTAGGTTCTCACTGTCCTAATTACACCAAGCGAGGACTCTCCACTCTTGTGTTAGCGCTTGATTTATGTCCTCTGCCTTGTTAAGAAGGACCCGTGTTAATTGTTTTTACAGATGAGTGTCAAACTAGAGGAATCGAGCCTCATTAATTAGAGGGCCCCAGCTATTTACACATGGTACCTTGTCGAATCGGAATGCATGTGTCGTGCATGAAAGCTACCACGGAGGTCAGCGGAGAGATAAGGCGGAGAGTGATGAACAATTTATTGGGTTTTCTTTGAACTTCGAGATGTTAAATACTCCTCCTGCCTTAAATAACATAACAAATTAAGGAATTCGTAGATTGTATTTGGAGATAATTGTTTAGTGCCAGTTGGAACCATGTACCGTTTTATAGTTCTACCTTTTAGATGAATATACTGTAGGTTTTCCATTCCAGTGATTCTTTATTTTTCTGACAGAAATGAATCCACCGACTGCTTTACAGTTGTGCTCTGACATTTTTTCGAATGGGATTTCTAACAAAATGGCCAATTACTGAGATATGCGGGTCTCTGACTCTGCCTTTATGGGGGAAAGACTCATGCACGAAAAAGAGAAGTATAGGATCCACCGAACAACTTAATCCCTGACATAATCCCTAACTTTAATTTAGTCAAATTCATGTTCACACAAATAGAGCCACACAGGAAACCGGAGCTGAATCAGCGTTACCCGAAAGGAGAGGAGTGAGAGTGTGTACAAGTGTCTTAAATGCAATTTCTTTTGTGTTGCTGCTACTTGATGCCCTTCACACTGATGTCTCGGCTTTTGTGTCGTAAAGCATTACCACAAGCAGGCACACCTAATGCCAGATGCTATATTGTTACAGGCAGACACAGAGGAATAATGCGCCGTTGAGACTACGTCTGGCATAAACCAGTTTCGTTGAGGCTTTTGACGCATTTCATTTCAGCTGATTTAAAATGTATTCGATCTCGAGAAGGAACTCAACACTTGTAGGTATCATAGCAGAGCGCGTTTCGAAATAGCGAGCTGGGGAAGGATTAGAAGAGATTAGATCGCAATGAAAAAAGAACCATAAGCACTTTAAACTCTGCTAAATCTCTTTAAATGAGCAAGATCCAGCAATTACAAAAGGAGACAATAGCTAATTCTACTGTAGTGCACACACTTTGGCCTTACTCCAGTTTCAGGTTAGGCTGTTTACGTGAACCTTTGGTCTGCTGAGACTGATTATCTCTGCTGTCATGAATAAACCATTTAGTAGAATATTAGTGTGTTCTTCAAACAGATCAGTTCACTTGAAGGCGTAGGTTTGGTTTCAGAAGCGAGGAGGACATACTTTCAAAGACGTGAATAAGCCTCCCTGCTTTTTTTAAACATACATTTACAGTCTATCAATCTAACAAATGTGTTATGATATGAATAAATAAAACATAAATAAATGACACAATTGGTTTCCCCTTCATAAATCACAGTCAACTTGAAAATGGACACATCTTGCTTGTTCTACTGACTGCACTCTTATAATTAACACCAATCAATGCAACTCCCTCACAAATGCAGATTTACACTGATCAGGCATAACATTATAACCACCTGCCTAATATTGTGTTGGTCCCCCTTATGTGCTCAAAAATGCTCTGAACCATTGGGCATGGACAAGAGGACCTCTCAGGATGTTCTATGGGGTCTGGAACCAGGACATTGGCACTGGATCCTTTGGGTACTCTGGGTTGTGCAGTGGGGCCTCTGTGGATCAAATTTGTTTCACTGCACCCTGTTGATGCTTGATATCAATGGGGTTTTCCTGCGGGGGTAGGCCAGTGACATTTGGGATTTCCATTTTGAATGAGGGAGTGTGCTTGTTCTGGGACAGTGTTTATCTGGGTGTCTAAGTCTCATCAACAAGGATGGCAAAAGGTTTCCCATCAGAACACTACATAGTACCAATATGATCAATGTTATTCACTTCATCTGTCAGTTGTCATAATGTTGTGGCGGTTCGGTGTACGTTATTTCCCCTGAGGGGAGGCTGTGTTAGAAACTAGGGCTGTCATGTTAGTTTTCTACATTTTTACTACACAATCATTGTGGCCAAAAGAATTCACAATAACAATAATACAGTGATTTAAAAAAAATAGTGATATTATCTGTCAAATTAACTTTTAGGGAGGTGCAGATATAAAAAAAACTGTATCCATAAATGTACTGTATGTTGTTCCTGTGTTGGAGTTTCAGCAGTATTATAAACATGGCATGAGATATCACATTTATTGTCACTTGACTTGTATCGCACCACCCCTGTTACAAACTACAAATGCAGGAGGGTGACATTTGCAGCAGCTGTTAATGCAAGTAAAGGGATAGTTGTGTTTTGCAGCACAGGCTTTTTTTTAAAGGTTCTAAACAGACACGTATACAGCCGACAAAATAAAGGATAGAGGCGTTTTGTCATTTTCACAGTTGAGGATGAGTGCAGGTGGTGGAAGGGTGAAGGGTGAGTTTTCTGGAGAAGGGTGAGTGTGTGTGGAGGCCCGATGTCGCTCTGTGAGCACCTGATGCCCCTGGCAGCACAGTCTGTGTGCACTGAAGTGATTATTTTTCTAAACAAGAAACCATCCGAAAATGAGAGAAAATAGCAGCTGAAGAAACATCCACAGTTTGTTCGAAATCTACACTCCAATTCTATGAAGAAATTAAATGCAGTTTAATGATTATTTAATCAGTTAGCGCGGCTAAGATGAAAAGTAATCGGGGCATTCAGGGTTATTATCTTGGCCAGACTTTGCGGAATCTGCCATCTGATGCTACCTGGCATTGTCCTGGGCATTTCAGAAGATAATTTGTACATTCCACAAGCAGAGTGTGAGCATCGCACACCTCGACCTTCTCCTCCGCGCTCTGAGGGTTTGGGAATGCAGTGATGAGCCAGCAGCAGACGCTCAATAGTCCCATAATAGTTTAATAATGAATCACAGCCGTAAATGGTAAAGATCTGAGTCGGCCTGTGTCTTTTATAATAGATGGGTGCTTATCGAGTGCTTTGTGTCTCACAAGCACAAGTGGGTATATGATTATTCGTTTGACGTAAAGTGAAATGGAACCTGTGAGAGGAATTACAAGAAAATGTGGATCTGGTTCGCTGTTTTCCCATCTGTGTCCCCAGTTTCTCCAAATGCCCAAATGTGCATGGATTAAAGGTCTCCGGTCAAGTTTGATTATTTTGTAAATGAGGCCCTCAGTCAGCTATGTTCCATCATTAAGGGAACATTTCCTTGTCTTTGATTATTGTAAATCAAATTTAACAGAATAGATGGTTTTTTTTGTTTTTTTTTTACCCCCAAAAGCTTCCAGGGGAGGTTTAATGTCCTTATCAATGACAGGGCAGCCTGAAAGTTTCCTGAGATTCAAAAGCCAGAAGGAAACAATGTCTACCAAGCACTTATTTTAACTTTTAATTGAAGGCAGCTCTGATCAACATTTTGATCAACTCTTCTTTTCTCTGTTCTGGCTTTTGGCTGCCGGACAGTAAAAGAAAATCATTCTGTTTAAAGGGATTTTTTGAAGCAAATCAGTGGAATCTGCACAAGTGAGATGGACAAAAATAGCATTTTGAAAAGTGAACGTCCTCCCCTCTTCCTGGTGGAAATTACACCCAGGAGTCTGCGAGCAGTAAAAAGATGAAAAGATGCAGCAACCTTCAGTGTCTAATACGTGGGAAAGAAACTGATGATCCTGGTAATATGCAAACACTGGGTGATTTATGCAGATGATAAAACGCTAAAGTAAAAGGAGTGGGATGTTCACATGCCACAGTAACCAATTTAATATTACAGGACTTGATAATGAAAGCTTCTTAAGCAGCCACTCTTCTCCTTCTAAGTGAATAATAATGTTTACTTGAATTGATCTTAAAACCAGGTTACTTGCATACGTAGGAGGAGAAAAGTGTCACTAAATGGATAAACAGACTGTCCGGGGACCAGCACAGAGATTTGTTATAGGGATAGCTCCCTCACTGCAGACTTTGGCAAGAAAAAAAAACTACATTTTGAGTGCTTATTTTGTTACGTAACAATACATAAATACATAAATGTAAAATTCAATCCTGCTGCTGTCAGTCGAACACAATGGACTTGTGCAGAAAGAGGACAACAGTTTTAAACAGTCATTTCTGTGTTTACGAGAGACATACAAAGAGCAATAAATCGGCATCTCACCTGTTTTACAGCTGTGCAGAATGGGGTCTTTTATTTTGATCTTTTTATGAGGTTACCAATACTCACAGGTGGCTCCCAAAGTGTCTACAAAACCGGACAAAGTCTTTACTGTGTGCTGTTTAGTCATTTTTATTGTTATCGAACATGCCTGGAGCTCCTGAGTGGCTTTTGCGCCTGTTTCCTGCTTATCAATAGTTGAGATCCATATTGCAGTTTGAGTCTCAGAAGGTGTCCATTAGGCTCCACTAGTGAGACATGTTCCCCTGCAAGCCTTAATCAATATTCTCTGTTGGACATTAATTTTTCCTGTTTCCTCGCCTATTATGGACTCAAAGTAATAACTTTGTCTGTGGAACTAAGTATTGATTGTTTTTATATTCATCTCTAACCAGTCAGACAGGATAGAGACGGGGAGACTTTACTGTTGACTGCCGTGTTCTCTCGCAGGGCTACGATGATGGCTACGATGGAGAATATGATGACGAGAGCTACGAAACCTATGAGGATAACTACAGCAGTCAGTCAAAGAGGTAGCGTTCACACACACACACACACACACACACACACACACACACACACACACACACACACACACACACGCACACACTGGATAAACAAAAGACATGTGTCTGCTGTTACTTAGAATCCAGCCTGTATAAGGTCCACTGTGACAAGCTGTCTTTTGTGTTCATCACTGGTGTACGTTTCGGCAAGAAATCCCATGAAAAGCTCAAAGACAACGATGAATTGATCGCACTGCAAGCTGTCTCTGTGTCCAAACCCTGACATAATTGTCCCAGGGACTTCGGCTGTCTGTTAAAAACACATCAGTGAGCAACATGGGCAGCATGGGAACTGTAGTTAATCCCACATACACCATGTTCCTGCTGTCAATGCTCAATGGAGCACCATCTGTGTGTTAATCCACAACTGAAAATAGTCCCTAAAAAATGTATTATTTATACTTCTTTGAGTGAAATTTGCTAAGAACTACAGCTCTCAGGTGTTAGAAGAATGACTGAGCCTTAACTTTTATATTGTATTACATTACACTATATTATATCATATTACACTAGTATAATATAATATTATATTATATTATATTATATTATATTATATTATATTATATTATATTATATTATATTATATTATATTATATTATAAAGTGAAGCAGGTACTCATAGATTGAAAAGCACATTGCTGGATTTTCTTTCTTTTTTTTAAATTTATTTTCACTAATGTTTCCCCTCTGTCTGGTTTAGCATTTCAGGATATTATGAATACGGACACGGAACCAGTGATGAATCCTACAACAATTACGGTAAGTGCAACAGTTTTTTGTTTACAAAGAACTTTGTTTGTGCAAGCTGCACACTGAAACAAAAAATGAGTCGCCCCCCTTTTTTTTTTTGGTGTCATCCCTTTTCTCTACTGGCGTTCACTGTAAATTGTTAATCTAAGAAAAGTACAGCATAACGACACTGTTAGAGCTGAAATAAATGAGCTGATTACTTGATTGGGCGATCTGCAAAAATGATTTGGCAACTCAGTTGGGGATTAATTCCTTAAAATCCTCAGAATGCAGCTCATTCTCTGGATTATTATCCTGATGGATATCAGAGTTTTAGAATGTTGTTCAGACAAAACAAACAATTTGAATATCTCATCTGAGGCTTTCTGAATGAAGATAAATTCATTGCAGCCCTACACATTCTTTAGGAAAGTCCAGTATGCAGTTTTATAACATCTGTTGCATTTGTCATCAGTATTTGCAGCCCAGTTTGAGATATTTTCCTGTGCTACACCTCACTTTCAGCCAGTGATGTTTGATAAAACAGCAAAAAAAAAAAATAAAAAATAGTAATTTGCTTGTATCATTAAAGGTAATTATCCACATTCAGGGTCACAGTGCAGGATTTAAAAACCATACGCCCTAACAAACATGCTTGAATATTATTTAAATTATTTTGCACAAGAAAAATGATGTTGTGTTGACCGCACAATCCCAGTTGCTGCTCCACTGTTATTAAAAAAGGTGTTTCACAGCCGAGAAGCAAAGAAAAAAACACTGTGGTTCCAGCCCACTTCTAATCATCCTCACCCAGGGAGCCACTCTTGCATGCGTCACCCCGTCTACCTTCCCCGGCTACAAGCTGAACTGAACAGTGAATGTGCCAGCGGAAGCTCATGGACCTAACTGGCGCCTTTTGTAAAAATGGGGCCTTTTTGGGTTTGTGCCCTCCGATGCTGGTTCCAGCAGGCTGCTATCAGCTAACTAACCTCTGCTGTACCCACAACTGTGTCCACAAAAATCCTGTATCTCCAAAACCACCAACTGCTCAGAAGTTTCTCTCTTAGATGTTTTTTGTAACAGGCTTCGAAATAAACAAGGCTTCGGATTTCCTCAAACCATGAAGTAATCCATGCAAAGCTTCAACAGGCAAAGCTACAATTTTTTTTTAGCAAAAAAAAAAAAAAAATCACCAGAAGTGGAGTTACTAGGTTGTGACACGACAGCAGCGATAAGCTGGTTGCCACAGCAGGTTTGCAGGCTCATTCATTTTCAGCACAATGAATTGTGCACTGGGGTGTTGAGGTCGGACCAAACCAAAACCAAGGGGGCAATGATTTGATTTTCTGCTTCATAAACACTTTCTTATTTGGAAGCGGTGCAATGTGCCGTGCAGCAGAGGTGGCCATCTTTATGTAATTTGGCTCTAAGGAAGGAGCTGCTGACAGTCAAATCTCAGCATTGGTCCAACAGAGGGCAGAGAGCTTATGAAATTAATTTTCTGTGAAGAGAAAGCCCCTGTAGTACCTGGGATATAATTTACTCGCTTAAATTCTCTTGTCTTTGGTGAACAGGACTGTGGGAGGGTAGTATGCACAGAAAGCAGCAGCTTCCTATACAATGTGTGTTTCACTGTGTTCGCAGAGGAGGAGTGGGCGACCGCCCGACCCAGCCTCAAAGCCCCTGCTTTACGGCTGACAAGAGGGGGCTACAGGAAACACCCGTACGGCAGATACTGAAGGTGCTCCAGATATGTGACCTCCAAATTCCCCAACGGTTTATAATATATTTTTTAAAAATTCCTCATAAAAATGTTGTAACGTTCACTTTTTTTGCCCTTCAGAAATTGGAAAAAAAAACACCCTGATAAAGCACATAAACACACAAAACCTAACATTTTTCCAGCATTGTGATGTTTTCATTTATACAGGATTGAGTCTTTCTTTTTTTTCTTTTAAACACGTAGGGAGGAAATTAAAAGAGACACTTAACACACTCGTTCTTATACAAGAAGGCTGTTCTTAAAAATGGCTCCTTAAATGCCTATTGTGCCACCTTTATCCCCCCTAAAACGGTTTAGATTATCAAATTTTTGACGTCAAACTCCTGATTTATTTCGTAGGTTGTAGACAAATTGGTTTCCATTTATTGTCTTTAATGCAGATAATGTCAAGGTTTACTCATCCGCTTGCGCAGTGTGTCAGATTAGGCACTCACAGAGGCAATTGGCTGGGAATGCAGAGGTCACTTCAGTGGCAGCATCAGTGTATTCTTTGCTCCAGTGGTTCAGCATCAAGTTGTCAGGGAGAGAAAACTGAAATTTCATGACACTTTAGACTTTTTGTTAGCACATTGTGCAACACCCATGATGCTATTAGCAGTTTCGGCCCTTATAACACCCTATTAGACACATAAAACAAGTATATTTTTCACATGTTTTACTTGTCCTCATTCCATAAATACCCTAAAGCATTCCCTTTTATGGGTGCTGAAATAGTTTCTCTATAACTCTTTATATATAAAGATTCTTTATATATAAAGAGTTATATCTTTATATATATATATATATATATATATATACACACACCCTTTTTAAAAAGTTTTTTTAAAGTAGTGGTTCAAAATCTACTGACAGCAGTTCTGTCAGTAGAACATAAACCCTGCTTAGCTATGTGTGAGTCAACCAAAATGACTTTCCAGAGCAGGATGAGACTTTAACCAGCCGGAGCTGCAGAGCAAATGTGATGCTTACTTCCAATTTAAAATATCTTTCTTTCCCAATCTTCTTCCCCACAGTTTGGTGAGGCTGTAGGCTCGGTCTGATTTAAGTAGATCTAATGCTTTATAACAAAAAAAAATCTTTGTGAGATTCAAACCGACTTCTTCAAGGCATCTTTTTCTCCCCCATGAATGCATTCATTATTTGGCTCCATAACAATAACTCAAGAGGCAGGTTTGTGGTTAATTTGTCCTTTTTTTAATGACTACTACGAAACTTTGCTTCCTCTTTGATTTGCTTGATTTGTAAAAGTTCTAATTACCTGCCCTGAAGGCAAATAACATGATAAACTCTAGCAACAAATGGAAACCAAACCTGTGAATTAAGACCAGAAGGCAGAGTTAATAAAAGGCCTAAACATTCCTTATAAAAATGTTAAGAAATCTAAATCCCACCCACAGGTTTCCCACCATAACTGATTGCTACATGAAACTGAGTAAAACTAGCCTAGGTTACATTGTGATTTTAACTGATACGATATGATGTGAGATCGTGATCGTGCAAAACTTCTTTTTCTTTTTTTCTTTTTTTGGGTTGAAGGCAGTCCGCTATGTACAGTGTGTAATTTATAATGCGTGCTTTGTTCTGTGTGTAACCTGTATTTGTACATAAAGCATTTAATAAAAACAACATAAACCTCAACGCAGTGTGCAAGACTCTCTAAACAGCAGGCTGCGGAGCTTTAAAATCTGGTATTTTTCTGTAACACCACTGAGTTTCTTGTTTCTAAAATCAAACATCTGCTTTCAGGTAACTCACTCCATAAAGAAACTCCGCCGGCTTGTCCCAAATGAATCACTGGTTCAATCATTTATACTCCTGCTCAGTCGTCCTTGAATATTTGATCATTTTCTTCTTATTTAGTAACTAATAAATTTCTTTTCTTAATCCATCCCCTGAAGTTTTACATCATTAAACAGACACTGATTGACTCTGAGAATGATATGGAGTTTAAAGAGGTAAGAAGTCCTCGTATATTATCATAATAATGACTTTTAAAAAAAGCTTTGAAGCTGAATGGGCCACACATGATCTGGTGTTCACCCTCTGATAGATCGTGTGTTACTGCTGAGTGTAAAAACAGTTACCTGCAACTCATCGATGTCTCTGCTAACCTCTTTCTGCATTTCTGTCATTTAACCTGAGCGAGCTGTCCGTGCACTGTAATTTCCCGTGCTTTAAACATCAAAGCTGACGTCCATTTAGCGATCCGAGCCCTCTTCTGTGATTAGTACACCCTGAAGCCTGACTCTCATTAAGCATGTAGATCACGGGACTGAAAGGAAGACTAAACACTAAGCAGGTAACCCCAATAATAATCCTAATTTAATCATCAAATGCTAACTTCCACTTAAAAAAAAGTAAACCTGCCCGTTTTAACCCCAAATAAATGCACTGTTGAGTTAAAAAAATCCCTCTCCCATCTCTAACTAGATCCACAAGGAAATCAGCTAAACTGTGATTAAAAGGAAGAATAAATTTTAATAAAAGACTCTAAAATAATGTTCGGCAAACTAAACATCACATCAGTGATATAAATAAATTAATCATAAAATGGCTTTTTTTATAACTCCTCGAATAGGTTTACTTTTTTACAGTGATGGAATGTAATGTGTGTTGTGTACTGTATTCTGTCTATATTAAATTGCATGCAGCCTATTGATGTTTTTATTAAGGGTGCACAGTGTTGCTACTTTCTTTATAACATGCTTTTGTTCTTTCCTGTAGATAAAGAAACACACTGTAGTGTGGTTTGGTCAAAGCAGAGAGGAATCTATCAGGTGAGTGAGCAGTGGCTGTGAATGCAAATCACAGCACAAGTCAGGTTTGTTGGAATCACCAGTGGTCAGCAGTGACTCACATTCACTTTCATCATGTAAATGAGACATATTTAACTGAAGATCAGCAGGTTTAGCTCATTTAGCTTTACTGAATTCATTTTACCATCTATCAAAGACTTCAAATGGTCTCTTTGAGTCATAGTTGACAGTTTAACTGGCTATAAACTCCCCCATGTTGATGGTTATTTGCTCATTTTAATGTTGAATCATAGTTTACAAACTATTAGAAACTACTATAATTCATGATTAAGAGCAAGACTTTCTTGCTTTCCCCATGTCACACTGTTCTTAAAGGATTTAAATATAATTTCCATCTCACTGCACATTCTCATAAATCCGCCATTAAGTCTCATTTAAGTCAACCGCGAGTGTTGCTGTTTTTACGACTCTGACAGCTCATTAAAAGCACAGTAAAGCACAGGCATGTAATTAAAACAACGGAAACAAAAGAGGTAATAGGAAGCAAAATCTTACTAAAACTGCAGCGCCATTAGAAATAATTAATCATCTTATTAGAAAAACAGCCGAGTAGTGACTCTATAAGGTCGGCTCAGAGAGAAGTTTGCACTGCGGCTGGCAAAGTTTTAAGATTAATTATACATGTGGGGAAGTGTGAGGGGAGAAGTTTTGCAGTTGTGGAAACCAAAGAACTCTGACCATTAAGTAAACAAAGCTATTAATTAGAGTATGTTACCTGTTATTGCCCAGCTTATCTTCTTCAATCCTGCGTGCCTTTGTTTTCATTCAGACCAATTTGGACCTCTGGTGCTCAGTAATAATCTCATTGTATCACCGTTTGTGCATTATTCACTCCGTTTGTTGTTTTGTAGCGGTATAAACACAGTTACACTTATTCCCTGTTGCCAGGTATCTGCTGTCCTATTCATAATTCATCCTCTGCTACTAGCATTTTTTCAAAGGTGCGCTTCCGTTTTGAAAATGCTTGTAAGGGATAGCACCGTAATTGCACACTTGTGCTGATAATGCATAACAAGATTTATGAGCACAGCCATTCCACTTCAACAACAATAGTTGTTTATGTTGGTGCAAAAAAAAAAAAAAATGTTATAAAAGAGGTTTCACCTGTGAGGCTGCAGTAAGTCGTGATTGTTCATTTGCGCAGTGATATTAGATTAGAAGGGATCTCTGCACACCTGAACATTTGGCATATGGTGGAGAAAACAACAACTCCCACACACTGTCTCTGTTTACTGTTGTAGTATATATTAATTAGTAACAAAGACAAAGACTTGCATCAGGTATGACAACAGTTCCACACGCTACATCCCATGATATTACCACATCATCTGAGGTTTAAAAATAGAAAAAGTTGGAAACAGATAATAGATATTAAGGGTGGAAGTGCCAGTTTGTTAAGCATAATGCAACATTAAAGAATTACCAAACTATCACACCCGATTTTGTGAAATAAATATTGCATTTTAACTGATTTACATGTGTCTCCACTTGTTTTTTTCATGTAAGGATGGGCCTGAAAGTCACAATAGCGCATTTCTCAAAAAAAAGAGGATGAAATTCAGCTTCATCACAAATTGCAATACTGCCTTATAGGGATTCTTTTCACTCTGCAGCACTGTACCACAACTCCTATTGTTTTGTTTTGGGTTTTTTTTTTGCAAATTACCATCATCTATTTGTGCTTCTTTCCAGAGCAGAAGGTGCAGAAATCAGCTCCCGCAGGACTGAAGATTGTACTCTGCCATCAGACATGCTCGGGTCCCTCATCGGTCAGAAAAGGAACTTGGTACGTTTTCAGTTTTGCTCTCGACAAAGCACCGAACAAAAGAGCCATAGACAGTTTTCCTCGGTACTGGCTTGGAAAAAGATTAGTTGTTGTGCTTACATGAAGAATTATTGTGTCAGCCTAATGCAAAATTAACAAGATGTCTCCGGTTTGCACTTTGCAAATCGATCATGCTGTCACACGGGATGTTTTTCAAGGTTGTTTTTCCTGGAAAAACATTATTGTAAATCATCAGTGACAAAAACGTGTTATTTATTGAGGTAGGTCTATAGTAAACAGCATTCTCAGGGAACGCGGCAATAAAGCAGTTTAGTTGACACAAGTTGGAGGGATTTCTGTCATTGATGGGCAACTGCTCATCAAATCCAAATTCAGTTTTGCTGTAACTGCAGAGATCATGAAGCTTCCAAGAATAAAATGATTATGAAGTAGCTGTAAAGTGAATATTCAAATGGTCATAAAAATGCTTTCTTATTTCCAACTCTTTTCGATTCAGAGTGGCATGTTTCTTCAAACTTACTCTCATGTTTATTTGCACCTATGAGTTGGAAGTGATCAGTGTTGCTGGAAGCTCTGCATACGCCAGTGATGGCCATGCAGACTCTGCCAGAAGCTCTCTCGGATCCATTTTCATAACAAGCGTGCCGCCAGCTAGAAACCAGCCAAGAGCTGAAATCCCACAGCCTGCTATGGATGCGGATGCATTTCTTAAAGAGAATGCAGCTCTTGAAACTGCTCTCACACCCAGATTACAAAAGAGATTAAAAAAGAAAATAAAGACTCATTACTCATTGTACATGTTTTCACTTTGCACAAGGTGTTTAAAGACTTTGCAGCAGTCTCTTTTCACACATGGATCTATGGTGATCCTTGTGGCCTGGGGTGCGATAAGAACTGGCAGCTGCTTACTTTGTTGGTTGTGAAAAGTTTATCACCTATGGCGACATTGTTATGCAGCCACAACACTCCTAATAGAATCAACATCAATCTATTTAGGCTCTGCTTATGCATCTATTCCTGCAAAAAAAGGTAAAGATAAATTCTGTTGGTGCTAACTTGTGTTTATTGTGCCCAGAGATAAATTTGGACTCGGAGAGAAAAGATAAGGAAAAAAATGAAACATGATGGCAAAAACTGACCCACAGGTAAGGAGGTGATGGTATCTGTGATCGGCTACTTTTCTCTATTAGAGTTTGTGTATTTATGGTTGATTTGATGTGTATTTAAAAAGCAAATTCTGGTACTTCAGCCAATGTCTTACTGTTTTTGTGGAAACTTTTAAGAACTTTGCTGGAGACACTTTTATCACCCTGTCCGGTGGACTTGAAAAATCATTTTAAACTACAAAAAAAATGTTTCTTTGCTTTATTTTGGACCATCTGAATGTCATAGCTGGTCATATTTCACAAATCCCACTGTCCACAAAACTATTTCACACAAGTTAAATCTGAAAAGAGTTCTGTAATGTGAAAACAATCAATTGTTTGAGGTATTAACTGTTGAAAATTGACCTTGAAATATTTTGTTTTGACACTCGACTGCATTTTAGGCTCTTAGATGTTTCTAGCAGCACTTTCCAACGTTTCAGAAGCAACAGTTATGGGAGCAGTAACCAAAACTAAAGTGCAAGATTTAATTTTACTTTTCGACAAATGCTCTTTTTTTTGGTTTTTCTTGCCAACAGTTAGACAAGACGATAAGTTCCAACCTACGTATATAATGAATATGGAGCCACAGCCAGAAGCACAAAACAACTCTGTCCAAAAAGAAAAATCCACCCAGCCAAGAAACAGTCCAATGCATAACCCTCATTTTGAGTAAGCATGATCAGGCAATGAGTCTTTGTTGCCCTTTTTGACAGAAAACTATGCATTTTTCTGTAGTTTGACCAACAAAATGTCTATTATGCTTGATTAAATGAAAAACACAATTTTATCATCAGTTATTATGATTTTCAGTGCTGGTGATTTTCCTTCGGCCCTGGCTAAAATCCCTTTGGGCCACAAAAATGCATCTATGCAGGAAAAACCCTGTAATTTATGTGTTTCTATAGTTTTGGTACAAATTAAATTATAATGACGTTTATTTTATGAATTTATAGAGTTGCTTGTAGGTGGATTTTTTAACCTTTGCACAGTTCAGCTCTTCTGACCTGACCCTCATCATTATTCTATGCTCTGCTACTTGCTGCTGGTGATGGCTTCATATTTCTATGATAGAATAGATGTGAAAATAGTAATTATATTCTCATATAACTGCAAAGCAAGAAAACAAATACATTTTTTTTTTCTTCTCAAAACACTAACCTATTCCTTGTCAAAGTGAATCTGATTATGGAAATTCTGTCACTGACTTAGTAATCAGACAGGGAAATAAGTATAAATATGTATGATTGAAAATAGACCTTGCACATCTTGAGTTGATACCAACACATTCTGCAGTCATGTAATGATACCATCTGCTTATGGGCTCCGACTGGCTACTGAGAAACAGAGAGAGAGACAGAGAGAGAGAGAGAGAGAGAGATCCTCGGATGTGCAACATGCTGTACCCGCTAATTCTGTCAGCCTCTGTGTGAACAAACAAATGATGGCTGCACCACTCCCTCCCTGCCAACTCTCACGCTCACTTCTCTTATTTTCTCCAAATAATTGCACCTATTTGTTTTTAACAAGACAATGAGAGCTCATTTGGAAAAGGTCTAGGTGAGAGTGAGGACGTCTCCCCCGCTCCCATATCCATCTCAAGGACGGGCTGATTGTCTCTGGCTAAAAGCTGCATCTCCATACAAAAACGTCACCCTGGATGTCAGACGCGTGTTGACAGATTATAACTGGGGGGATTCATAAAGAGACAGTCGGTGGAATCGGAGGGGGAATTACCGCACCGCATTTGATGCTCGCCCAGCCAAAATGTCAGACTCGGGGGCTCATAGGCTCGTTGCATATACAAACAGCTACACGCCAAGGACGCCAGTGTCATTTGTCATACAAATCAGAACCAATTCAGTTGACATGCTTGTCACATGAATAGCTCTACATACTATTATACTGTCTGAAAGGAATTGTTTGACATTTAGGGAAATATGCTCATTTGCTTGTCTTGCCACGAGTCAGATGAGAAGATTGATGCCGCCCTCATGTAAGCCTGTTGAGTATGAAGCGGGCAGGTGCTTAATCACAACACACATAACAGAAAAAAAACAGGTTTTAACATTTTTACATAAAACAAACATGGAATAATATGTTAATTAGAGAGCTTTAGAGGTTCAGGAAGGCTGTGGATAGAGCTAAGCTTTTTAGCCTTAGGAGGATATCAATCTTCTCATTAAATTCTCAGCAAAACAGCAGGTTTCCAAAATGTCAAATTAGTCTTATAAATATTTAATTTCAATTGATTGCAATTTTTTTTGTTTGTTTTTACTTTTTCTGTTTATAATATATGTTCATCTCTGTGTTCTCACAGGTTGCCGTGAAGACAAGAAGCTACCTTCCTGGTACATAATAAAAGTTTTAACATGTGCCGAAGCATCTGGGTGTTATATTTTTTATAAACCTGTAAAAATGTCCTCAGGTTAGCAAGTTCTCATGTCAACCAAAATCTGCACAATTGATTTTTACAGTCAAAAATACTAATAAATCCACTTCTTATATTATGAATGTTTTTTTTTTAGCATAATGTCTCTTCTGCTCAGTTATATTAAAGTCACATTTTGTATTTTGGTCGGTGTTATGGCCTCAAGTTAAAAAGTTATTTAAAAAAAAAAAAACCTCAACACGACTGCACCTTCTTTCAGCCATGTTTAGAGGTGTTGTCATCTGGCGGCTGCTGTCATTACCAACCCTAATGCACCCTGTGTCTGTTCCCAGCTCACTAATAAATGGTTCACTTAGTGCTGCCAACATGAACATGTTAGTTCATTAAACAAGTCGAGCCCACTGCCGGCGTTCTGGCCAAATGTCACAGCTACTTTACAAGCCGAGCCCATCGCTGCCGCTGGAATATATACTTCAGCAGCCAGTCACAGCTCACCTCTTGTCATTTTTTTCTGAGTGGTAGTCATAATGAATGGCGCCGTCTGCGGCTCTACATATGGTACGCAGTGATTAACACTCGAGATTGATAGAAGCAATGCAGGCGTCTGTTCAAATAAATGTTCATGACTGTCTTCCTTCTGAATTTGTGTGTTCGTATTTTGATTTACTAAACAATAAATCGATGGCCTCGTAGAAAGCAGGCAGCTCCTCACAGCGTGCTCAACTTGAACAGCTTGCAGGGCTAACGAGTCAGATTTCATGCAGAAGATCATCTATTTCTTATCTCTTTCGGTGGAAGGGGGGATTTCATGAATCCAACTCAATTGTGTGGCAGACTCATTTCATCAAAAACACACCCACTCCTGATTCTGGCATTTCTGTAATTCGCTTGCTCCATGACACAGACTCCACACAGCCTGTCAGACAAGCAGTGGCATTCATCTTCCTCGATGTCACTTGATCTAAATATTGGAAACACAAAAGCACCGAAGTGGGTCAGGATCGAGACGAACACCCCGAAATGTTCAATGATGCAAAGCAGTGTATGGTAATAACTCTAACACGCAGCATTTCCCCCTCAGCCAAGGACGGGTACCTGAGCAAACTCAGCTCTGTTTAGACAGCTGCTTGATGACCCAGAATAGGAAATGAGGGCTTATAATCACCAGCGTCTAAAAGGGCCTCTTCACCGGCGTAGCACTTGTGATGAAATGGTTTGCAGAGTCAGAATCCTGGATGTGTTTTGATGTTTTTCTCGTTGTTTCCTTTGTGACAGGAAGGGGAGGACGTATAGCTTGAGCTGCAATTTTCAGGAAGTTGCGTGTTTCTGTAGACAGATACGTCTTAGCTCTCTTTTATTTGCAAAAAAAGCCTGCCCCCCAGCTTATTACAGCTATTTTTAGAGAAATAATAGGTTCTGACATGTTGTCTTGCACTATGCACATGGATAAACTAAGCACGCAAGTGAATTGTGCCAACTAGTTATTCTACACATGAAGTCATCCGGCACACAAAACATTTTCATGATTATAGTGCGGGTTGGATGCACACAATGTTTTGCAGGATGAAGGTTTCCATTGTTAACAGGATTAAGTAGCCCAGTTTTAAAAGATCCCCCCCACAAATACACTGGAAAAACCATCTATTATTGTGATTTTGAACTGTCTGGGCTCACAGTGCGCATTTGCTGGAGTCACTTTGAAGGATAACTAAACCAGTCCACCCTGAGTAATGTCTTCTAACAAACAGAGGAGGCTGAATCTCTTCCAAATTAGAAGGGTTTTCATGCATAATGCAGGTATAAGCTGCTAAATACAGCTCCATATTTCGATTAGAAATGGCTATTTATGAATAAACATATTTCCTTGGCAACTGAGCAGCTGCAGACCACAAATGCACAGGTAAATCATGGCAGGTGATCCGTAGCTTATTCATCTCTTCCATCAAATTTTAAAAGGAACAGACAGAAATGTACATCTGTCCATCCATTGAGTTATGTATGTTTTCTCCTGTATCCTGTACGGAGGACTAGAGCCTCAGAATCTGTACATGAGGCTTAAATCTACAACCTTCCTGCTGTGAAGTGACACTGCAAACCACTGTAGATATTTCTCTGACAATACCACCTGGATTTTTACAATACACGCCTTCACTTTCTGTTTGTCAGATTTATATTAAGTCAAATGCACTCACAAAACCTTTGCATCAATAGACCGGTCTATGACTCATCCAGACCACCTGTCTAATTCAAGTGGTTTGTTTTGGACTGATATTAAAC
This sequence comes from Dascyllus trimaculatus, assembly GCA_024666655.1. Taxonomy (NCBI): domain Eukaryota; kingdom Metazoa; phylum Chordata; class Actinopteri; family Pomacentridae; genus Dascyllus; species Dascyllus trimaculatus. Next base: position 20,368,516 of record CM045464.1, on the reverse strand, counting down.
AGCATTTGTGGTTTGTGGAAAAGGATGCTGCAGACTTGTTTGGAACATCCACAGTATGAAATGAGGAAGTTTCATTCCATTTACCCACATGTGAAAGAACACACAGGTCTCATCTGGTGTAAAACCCTGAAGCTACGTGGGAAAATATGATTCTTCTGTGTTCATCTTTATCTGAAAATGAGATTCAGTTTAACCCTCAGCGGTTTGCTTATTATATGGATCCGCTCGCAGTCTGTATACGTTTTCATCTCATTCACTGCTGCTTGTTACAGTCTGAGCGTGCAACAGATTGCAAACCATATTCCAGTTATTATTCCAGGTGAGGTGCACCACTCATACAAACCCACAAATCCAATCAGCCTGCAAACTACCTCTAAGATGAAGATGAAAGCGCCGCATTCATCTGGAGCCCGTTCTTCAGCTCTTTTATGCTATACATACCCCCGTGAGTTCAAGTGCAAGATACCATGTCGGATAAATGCCTCTGACAGGCAAGACTGTGATGTAGCTGTCAAGATTCAGAGTCACGGATGTCCCCGATGAAGCCCTTTTTTGTTTTGTCTAGATTGTATTTCCTTTCACGGTATAGGAAATAGTACACAGTTGTTGAATTTGATCTGGATGACAAAAGCACCTACAGGGGCTATTGCTCAGAGGGCAAGGTGATCCATCCAGCCCACACAAACAGACGACTATTGATTCAGCAGTTGATTGACAGTCAAGGTCATGTTTGAGTCTTTTTGTCCCTGGGTACTTTAATGAAGAGCATATGACAAGAGTTTGCACTCTGTTTGCCCTTTACAACCAAACGAGAAATTAGTTTGGCACATTGCATCTCTACAAAGGCCAGTCAACGGTATTCACAGTGACTGACAGTCAGGAACTGTCTGACTGCACGAACACTTCATCGGTCAATTCTGAGCTCAATGTGTGAACAAATGTAGTAAGAAAATGCTCGTATTCTCTTTAAAGTACAGATGTAGGTGAATGCTTCTATTCATTACATTACACATAAACTTCTTTTGTCACCTATGGAGCCACAACGCTGAGAAAATGTTGTCAAAGGTTCATCAGGTAAGTGAAAAACATAGCTTAACGTATGATAGAAAGTATAAATAAATTAAAATGCAGCGCACAAAAAAGCACTCAGTTGTTATTTAAAGGAAAAGTATGAAGCTTTCTACTTATTTTTACATTCCATTTTATATTATTTTATTAACAATATTATTTTTTTAATTATCTGATAACATCTTGCTACACCTCGTTCATTTTAGGGCCTCATTTAAATGAGAATTCTGAACAAAAACAACATTTCTCAGTCAACTATTACTGAATTATTCCCTCACTTCTGCACTTCTCGGCTGAAATGCCCAGAGGGTCGCTGCAGTAAGCTGTTGAATCGATCAGGGGCTTACATTGACTTCACCTTATCAGTGCGGAGACCCACGGGACTGTGTTAGCACTTTGTCTCAAGTCAAAGTATTCCACATCATTTTCTGGGTTGAATAAAAGGCAGTTGTGCAGGAACCGCTCTCACATTTTCTAATTAACATTTTTCTAACTCTTTTGCTTCAAACTAACTTTTGGCCATGACATATGAATGGGGAAGAAAATGTTAATAGGACTTTTAAATAAAATATGTCTTGATGTGAATGTAATTACTTGATGGATTACTTTAAAAGGTTAATTTTGCAGGTCTTTTTTTAAATTAATTTGATTGTATAAATTTTCATGCGCTTATAAGGACTAAATAGATTCTATTGCTCAAGGACAACTTACGAAACACAATTTCAAAAATGCAATTCATTAGTCAGTGTGTATACAATCTAGACCTTGCGAGGTGTTGACATTATGCTCGAGGTCATGCTGATGTCATTTTGACTGCCTAGAACGTCTTTTTGAAGTCGCTGGCTCAAATCTGCACACAAGAGGCCTTCAGCAGCTAAGACACCAACTTACAGACAATTATGGAGCTTGGGAAAACTGCAGGTCTCTGTCGCGAGTGCTGCTGGAGACCCTGTGAAGATGAAAAATGCATGTCAGCGGTGAAAAATCCCAACTCCCCGAGGGGTGCTGAAGCTACGAACCACGAGAAAGAGATTAACCAATGCAGCTGTGTGAGAGAGAGAGGTGAGCTGCCTGTTCTCTGCTCCCCCCACCGTTCCCCCGCTCAAACTGATCGTTTCTAAAATGATGTAGTTGTTAATAAATGGTCAGTGGCAGGTGTGATTTAATGGAGGAAATAATTTGTGTCAACTTCAATGGCCCAAAGGATGGTCTGATCTTAAAACAATAAATCCGCTGCTTTTCAAGAGAATAAAAGCACAGAACCTGATGCATTCACCAAAAATAGTGACATTTCTTTTCATGGCATTCTTTTTGTCGCCAAACGTGTTTCAGAGTCCTGCCAACAAGACAGAGCGTTGCATTCCTTTGCTTTTTCATTTGGTCGAATTTGTCTGATAACAGTTTACAAAGATGATATGGAACTGAAGCTCTAGTGACAACAATCTATAAGCTCTGAACGAAAAGATATCAGATGTGTGTTCTTCATCTAAATGCTGTCTCCCAACTTAAACTGATGGCGAGAGTAGCATGCACTTCAACAGCCTTTTATCTTGCTTACCAAAATGTACCCCTTTAGGAGGGTGTCAACAGTGAAAATGAGGGGGGAGAAAACTTCTTTTTGTTTCCATCCATCTCAAAGGGGCAATCTGGCGGACTCATGTTAGCTCCGGCTCATCAATTTATCAACGTCAAAGAGGAAATCCAGGGGATTGCTCTTAACTCCGGTTCCTCACACTCCCATCTTTCTTATCTACTGCCTGTTCAGACGGCAAACTCTGTGTCAGCTCATGAAGCATCAGCAAGCTCCGGCGCTCTGTCTCCACCAACACCCCCTGCAGGGAAAAAGGACAGGCACTCAGCTGGTTGATTGTCAGGGCCATTATGCCCCCCCAACATCCCCACAGTCCCCGCTTCCACAACTCCCTCCATTAACAAGGGGGTTTGCTTCCCACTTCCCCCTTTGATGTGTCACACTCGGCTGCAGATTTGTTTTTAATATGTGTGACAAAATCCACTTAACTGGTGGTATGACGAAGTGAGAAGACCTCTTTTTTTCTTCTTCTTCTCCTTTTCGCTGTGAAGCAACAGCAGCCATTCAAACTCCAGGCTGTGTTTCGGAGTGTTGTACTAAACCGCAATCAATTAAAAATCAAACACCATCAGAGAGGCAGTCATTTATGTGACATCCTGCTACAAAAATACTTGAATAAATAAGAATAAAACAGCCAGCAGTTATTTTGTTTTTACCGTTTGAACTAATAGTTAGAAATACATTCTCATACCCATCTATTAAATATGAACCATCAGCTAGTAGGAGCTTTGCTTTGCAGGATCTCTGGAAACAGGAGCGGCAGCAAAATGCACTCTAGTTCCTCTAAAGCTACCTAATTAAAAGTTATATCATTACCGTAAAGCCAAAACCTGTAGTTTTTACACTTTACAAATGATTTATAACATGTTAATTAATAACAACTAAACAAACGTTTATTGCAAGAAAGCCTAACTAGCTGTTCCTCAGAATAAAGTCTATTCTAAACATGTCAACATGTCGCTGTATAGTTTGACCTCCCTTGCTGTAACTGCACACAGCACAGATCATTTCAATGATGCAGCCCGAATCTACACACAAATTATGTATTTCAGTGACGGCAGCACAGTAATCCAGCCGCAATATCCATGCAAGCACAAACAGAGGGGGAGTGTTGTAAGCAAAGATGCAAGATGTTTTCAAGTCAGATGTGGATATACTATATGATCTCATTAAATCCAGTCTTCAAAGCTCAAATAACTCATGGGAGAAATAATTGCAGAGAGAGAAAAAAAAATATGTAAATGCAGGCTCTCTTCTCAGTCAGGCGAGCTCTGCAGTGTATGGGGGCTCAAATAGATGGCCAGTGTTTACAAAGCAGTTTGATCCACAACAAGAAGCTGAGAGTGTGCCGCTGTGATTAAAACCTGTTTACCAAAAGCAAGCAGGAGCTGGGGTGGGTTTTTTTTAGCAACTAGTTCTCCACTTTCACAGGTTTTGCCCAACGTGAAGTCTAACACGAAGCGACAGCATGGCTGCAGGTGGAGCTTAGAAAGAGTGGAGAGTTTGTGAGCGAAGTTAATCACATGAGCAGCGACTCACACATCTGTCAGGTTAATGAGACAACGCCCGGGGGGATAATGATGAGTTTACATACAGCTGCAGGAAGTTTGCCTCCAATTTTACAATCAACAGGGTTGTCACATCTCCCTGGCTAATTCTGTGCTTTTGGGAAAGATCTGGATGTGAAATATATTGTTTGACAAACCAGATTTTATTTTAGATTTTTTTGAGAGACCAACATTACACCCTGCATCATAACAAGAACTGCCAGGTTTCACAAGAATTGGACAAAATGCTGATGGGAGTGTAACTGATGCTTCCATCTGGTGTTACAATCAATACCAAACAGTGTCACTAAGAGACAGTAATGGACACTCTGGGATCTCCAGATTTAGACCAATGGAGCGATGCCAACAGGTGCACGGACGGAGGCACTTTGTCTTTAGGTTGTGACTGACAAATTCACATTTGTATTTCAAGCCAAAGGCACCATCGATAATGCCTCCCGTCAAGAACCAAAAAATCAATTCCCAACCACATAAAGAGCTGGCATGTTCACGCTTAGTGTTCATTTCGAAAACATGCAAGGTAAATAGAAAGGAAATTCTGCCTTCTGTGTGCGCTGGGATGAAATCCAACACTGGGATAAGATAGTAAGGAACAAGTCGGTAAAGTGAGGATACCACATGACATTTCTTTTGGTTCATTTTCACAAAGTCAAACATTCAGACGCTGTAGTGATTAATGACAGTGTAAACTAAGCTCTGTGAATTGTATTGTGTACTATGGATTTTAGATGTTTAAAATTCCAGCATGTTGCTTTAACTGTAAAAGGACATTAGAAATAAATGTAATTGTGGTTCTTAACATTAATATAATTTTGTTTATCAGCTCTGCAGTGTGCCACGATAGAGTTGTAGCCCTCCCATGTTCACCTTTGTAAGGTAAAATACCCAGACAATTTCATTAATAAATGTTATAATTGGTTAGTTACAGTGTCTATAAAAACCATAAATGCCCCTTAAAAGTTTGATCAATATAATTAAACATTTCTGAAGACTTTAATGTAAAAGTAATGTCAGCTAATTAAAAACATAAAATGTGGATGGAAAAGACTATGCATTCTACAGTTGTTTCCTTTTCTCCACCAGTCAAAGCTTTATAGGAGAGTGGAAAGGAGAAAGGCACTGTGGAAAAAAGCATGCATTAATCTCTTGGCTAGAGTTTGCCAGAGGACATGTGAAACACTTTGAAGTCAACTGGAAGTAGGTTCTTTGCTCTGATGAGAGCTTTTTGGCCTTCAGATTAGATGCTATGTTAGGCGGACACCAAACATTGACCATCATCACAAACACATCATTCCCACTGTAAAGCACGGTGGTGGCAGCATCATGATGTGGGAATGCTTCTCAAAAGCAGGCAGTGGAAGGCTTGTAGAGGTAGAGGGTAAAATGAATGCAGCAGAGTTTATGGAACTCCAGGAGGACTATCTAATGCAGTCTGCAAGAAAACTGCAACTCGAGAAAAGATTTGTTTTCCAGCAAGAAAAACGACCTGAAACATTCAGTCAAAGCAACACAGAAATTATTTGAAAACAGCATAGGTAATGGTTTGGAGTGGCAGAGTCAAAGCACAGATCTCAATTCAACTGAGAATTTGTGTCTGGACTTGAAAAGAGTAGTTTACTCACAATCTGTGTAACCTGACAGAACTTGGCAAAATTGCAGTGTCCAGATGTGCAAGGCTGAATAAGACCTTTTAACACAGCTCAGAACTATAATCTACTAAACACTGCCTCAAAGGGAGTGAATACTTATACAAGCATCTATTTTACCTTTAATATTTCTAATCAACTGCTTTGTACAAATATGTTTTCACATTCTTTTGTTATAAATTTGAGTTTCAAAAAAGACAAATTATACTGACCATAATTCCATGCTGAAAAGCAATGAAAGGAGAAAACTTCCAAGAGGTGGTAAAAAAAATTTATAGGCTCTGTTGGTAGTTAGTGAGTCACATGAGTGTTCATAGGAAACTGAATTTGCTGAAAGTGAAAAATACTTTTCTGACTGGTCTTGTGACACATCAGACAGGCTTCTTCACTTCAAAATACAGTCGTCAGGCTGTTGTTTGCAGATAGGGGCAACCTTTTCCATGGAGAAATACATTTCGTCCTGCTTTCTTTCCCAGCAATGAAAACTTCCAAGCACTGTGTGTTTAACACATCTCAAAGGCACTTTGAGGTGGAGCGCGGACTCAGAATATTTGGAAAATACTCATGGATGACATTTTAGTGTATCTGGAGAACAAAGGAATGAAGTGCTACCGTTATGTTTAACTGAACAATGGTTGAACATTTTCTATTTGGATAGGAAACATGTTATTACAACTGATGTTTTAAATATGAAATGCCAACTTTCAATGCAAATCTGAACTATGGTGCCTTTGTTCAACTCCTAAATCAGCTGTTATTTAAAAAACTAAAAATACAGTAAATTTTATAAAAACAAAAAAGATCTATCGTTCAAATTTAGAACTTTACAACCTAAAAAACAACATTATTTGATTATGTGTTTCAAATAATGTGCTGAATGTGATTTCCCCTGACTCTATATCATATGCCGGGGAGCAACTTTGAACTCTGAAGGCACAATCTTACCTGAAAGTCCACTCACCAGCTTTTTTTTTCCTGGAATTTAACTCGCATTTCACACTCTTCATCAGCAGATGGAGTTCACTCAGTTGTCATGGAGATGGCTTAGTAGTCAGAGTCATAACTTCATCCAGGCCCACATCTTTCCAAGACTCAGTTCATGTTGGACTTTCCGTTTTCCAAACTCCTCTTTTGCCTAAAAACAATAATTTAAAAAGTAGATATTTGTCAATAGTCAACTTAATGTAAATTCCAGATTTTACAGCAATGTTTTCTAACACAATGACACTCACCTTATGGCCTGTGAAGGGATGCCAGCTTCACTTCACAATGAAACAAGTCGATTCACGGAAGGACTTTTTTGTTTGTTTGGTTAAATAGCAAATCTCCAAAAATGTCCCTTGGCTGATAATAATTACTGTCAAAGAAAGATAAGTAATATTTCCTTAAATGGTTATTCATTTTATCTGATAAATTTGATTGTTTCTTGATAACTGCCCCTTGAAATAGCTTCAATAAAGATTGTGTTAGAGATTTCAGCTCCATCAGGCTTTGCTTCAGATTGGCTCGAACATTTTTACCTTGACAAAAAAAAAAATTCATTTCCTCCAAATGTGGCAGCACAATGGCGCTGACTGTGACAACAATACAGCTAATTTGACAAGAATACACTAAAGACTCCAAACACTCTGTTCAGCCTCCCACTGAAAAGCTAGCACTTCATCATCACTGCAAAGCTTTTATGAGATCTTGAATAAGGAACGAGACAGTTATCAAATAAACTGTGCTCATCTCTATAAAGCTCCAGTCTAAGATGCACCAAGTGTGTATTACTGGATGTTATCTAATCCTTAAAAAATAAAGAGAAACCAAATGTACACAAATCCGCAATTTACACTGAGCTGCCTCTGGTCAGGCATATTAAATAACAAATCACACCGCTACACATTTGGTCCCCTGGGTGAAATTATATTAGTATGACGATAAAGACAAACATTATGCACTGAATAGCAATAAAAAACAAAGGACGTCAATGTACGCAGTAATCATTACTACTGATGAATAACCTTTTGATTGGTTTTGGTGCCATTTAACATCATAAGGCAACAAATAATTATTTGAGATTCTGGCTCGGAATATAAGTTCCTTTCTTCTTTCATTCTAGGGATTTTTGCAGCATTTCTGAGCTGTACATTGCAACACATTTGCCAACCTACAAAAAAAGCTTCACTGCAGCTACATGACACATTCATGCATACAGATTCCCCCCCAACGTCAGCTTCTATGTGGAGCTCAAGACACAAATGTTGCAGTTGGGTCTAGGATTACATTTCTTGCCCTCTTGGATAATGTGCCATCCTCAGAACACCTCTGGTCCATGTAATGACAGGAAGGGAACAAATCAAACAGTGGGAGAAAAGAAGTTCATGACTAATGATTGTAAATCCATTTGAAGGAGATAAACACAGTCCTAGTCGACTGCCTGCCCACAGTCTAAGAAAGTGCCAGCTTTGTCAAACGTAGTCATGCTCTACCAAATATTAAACATCAAGGGTGTCTTGCTGACAGCAGCCCGGCTGCGCACCGTTATCCCGTCACCTTATTATACTGAATAAATCCTCTCCATGTCAAGCACCATGCCTGGATTTTAAGACCTAATTTAATTCCAGCTATGTGCAGCTCTGGTGCTCTGACGTTGTAAATGCAAGACACTGATGCAGTGTGGTCTGAATGTGTCAGAAGGACACTTGGAACAGAGAATCCTGTGAATGACAGATTGAAAAATTAACATTCATTAAATTACAGATAGGCGTTTTCACAAAATCATCCAATATTTCCCTTAGCCTTCGGGAAAATGCATTTATATTCATAAAATTCCAGTTCTTCGGCACCTCTAATTAAATCTAAAGTTAGCTTATCTTAGCAAAAGTGTGGACGAGAGCATAAAACTGTACCTCCTAAAGAGCCAAGATTAGAGGAGCAGCCTGTGTTGCCAAAGCCACAGTGGTACAAAGGGTTCGTCTTTAAGACAGCCACCATTTTTCATAAATTATTGAGCAGCGGTTCAAGAGACAGAGAGGAAATATCTCTTGACCACGTATGCTTTGAATAAATTACATTGTGCACCATGAGGCAATATTCCAAGGCAGCATAATACAACTGTGAAAATTGTTTATTTTCATCCATCCTTCTGCCACCATTCATCCATAATGCTGCCAGCAAATACAATGACATTGTTTCTGAGACAGCTGGGAAATGTTCTAGTCATCACCCCCGAAAACCACGTCTCTGCCAAAACACTGTGCTCTGTGACTGGGTATAAGCCATCTGAGTTCAGACCAGAGTGAGAAACAAAGAAAGACAACAAACCAAGTGACTACTGTTAACGCATGGGTTAATCAGTGACAAATGCTGTGTCACCGCCATGTCCACAGAGAAAGTTACAAAGCAGAAAACTCAACTTTGATGTTGAGGTTAACTCAAAGCTGTTGGATGTAAATCATTGAAAATTTTTGATATGCAACTTTAATACAGGAACAGTGACTAGTAGATTCAACACATGTAAAATTTGCACCACCTGCAACCTCCAGACATAATACAAACAATTATTTCTACGCATAGTTTAAAAAAAAAGAATGCAAATCATGCATCTTGAAAGAAAGAGTCCAGTTCCTCTGTCATCTCGGCCAAATGCTGTGAGGCGTTTGCTGCCGTCTCTCGAGCTGCAGTTGATCCTCTGCCCGAGTTTTCATGTGACCTCTGTGGAGTGTCCATCTCTCGCTTTATGTCCTTGCCTCCGCCCAAAACTTTCTGGCTCTCTACAAAGTACTGGTTGGGATGATTGAGCGAGAAAGTGATGTCCTCAATCTGCTCGAAAAAAATGAGAAAACGCAGGAGAGGAAGGTCAAGAGAAAATAAGAGCAGTCTTGGTTTTCACCGAAGTGGCAGGTTGAGAGCGTAATGACTGATTCGATGTAATATCTTTCCTAAGGTGATCATTTTCCACCTCCTTCCCTGAGGACCGGGTGAAGTGGTTTACTAATTTGTAATTTACTAACAATTTTCTAATTTATTACCATTATTGAGGACCGCAGGCTTTCATAAGCACATTAGCGAGCTAAGTCACCAGCTAACTATTCCATCAGAGCACAGCGGAAAGATGAAACGCCCTTTTGGGAAATAAATGTCAGAATCACTCATGGTAAGAGAAAAAATAATGAATGAAACAATTAACAGATGAAGTTCAAATGCTCTTTCTGTGACCTTTTGCATGATTTTTAAACAATTATGTTGTGCTGATGTTTGCAAAACCTTTCATACTGAAGGAAGAGGAATTATTTAAATTACTGTGATGCATTTGAGCACAACAGCACCAGCCACTTCCTTGTACCGAATTAAGGATTACATGGGGCACTTTGTCATTTCTACCTGTTGAACAACTAGAGTAAAGGAAATTATTTTTAAAAAATAACATGCTTCAGCATTAACAACACTTAAAGAGCACTTATGCAGGGATTTTATTTCCAAGTGCAGTGCTGCCATATATCTGCAGGAGGGCTGAAATGGTTGATGATCAATTCCGACTCCTCCGGCTGCTGAGATGTTTGGCTTCCCAAAGTGAGTCTGCACTCTTGCACTCAGCATACTGTGTAAAAACCATTGCTTTCAGCAGCTGCTGGCATCATAAAAATGCGAATTCAATGTGTATGTATTGTCCTGTGAGGCAAATTAATTCATTTTACACATGACTGCGGAACATAGCATCTTTGTTTTTAATCAATTGCTTGCACGGAATAGATGAATGTACACGGAATGACTGGGAGCAAACAAATGACCCGCACATTGTTAATTAAACACAACAAACAGCAACCCAAGTAGCCCTGGGTAAAAACTGTATATTCTCCGCAGAGAAAATTTAGAGCAGATGTGCGACTACCAACTAAAATCATATTCCTAACCTATCATAACAGACTAAATTATACATGCAACAGACTGGATCTGGACGTGCTCTATAATTGCATACTAGATGATTTTAAGTAAAACTGTCATTTTTGACAAACGAAAGAGCATATTCATTTTGTTACAAATAAAACACACCCTTGCTCAGTACAGTACACTCAGAGGTCTTGCTTGCTGCAAAGAATAGTCAGATCTTAAACTTTCCAATGGTCCTTAAACCAATAGTTTGTTTTCTTTAGGGAAAAAAAACAACCAAATCTAAGCTAAAAGTTGATATGTTTCATTAAAATCAATTAATTCTGCATGTCTCATTGAAATATTTCAAACCAATTGCAGTAACCTGAGTACAAAACACAAAAATATCTGCACTCCTTGGCGCAACCAAGCGGCCGTGACTAGCTTGGTGGCAACCAACAGTCGTGCATCAAAAATTCAGGGACAACAGGCGGTGTTTACTCGGAGCAGATAGGAGTCAAGCATGGAAACAGATTAAATGTGTAAGGAATAAAATATCTACAGTACGGCGAGCCACCATTCATAGGCACTAGGTAAAATATTGTACATGTTGATTACAGGTTTTTAACATTTTTTGTAGCATGAATAGTGAAAACAGTCAACCTTCATTTTTCTTTTTGTATGATTAATTTCCGTGCCATACTGCACATACAACATTTTTGAGCTTTCTCTGCTTCTAGTCATGGCTGTGCCCTTTCCTTAAAGGCGCAGGAATTTATATTGCAAGAAAAACTGAGTTCACACTGAGTAAAAATGTGACAGATATTGCTTGGGGCTCGGAGGGTTAACAATGAATAAAGGATATTATCTCAATCTCTTTCAATAAATGTACAATACTGAAAAGTAAAATGTGCAAAAATGATTTCCCTCTCCAGAAATTAATTCAACTGATGCTTTATTTTTAACTATTCAAAACAATCAGCCCACCGAGGACACAGTGTATCAAGCTGTGTAAATGCGTTCAAGGAGAGTGAAAGAAACCACTCACAGACCAGCATGTGTTCAACTAATGATTATCTCTGGCAAACATTTGTGTGCACGCCAAACACAGCTGAATTACCTGCATATGCAGCAACATGAAGATGTGTTGTTAGTTTCAGGCCTTGCTTTCTTTTTTGACTGAAAGGGATGATGAGTCAGGCATCCCAAGTAAGACAGATTAAATTAAGTAAGTATCCACAGGGGCCTAAACAGATCACAAAGCCATAATAAACCTATAAAAATTAAGTGGTTATGACAGCCAACTAATGATGGATGTGATGACAGTTCTGGGTCTCGCCTGAGCCTTCATGCGTGAGATGTAAGGACCAAACCCCTGCCTCTGATACAGGTAGAGACAGTTACTCCCCACATCAAATAAAATCTGCACTTACATTGTGTGTCAGCTCAAAGTATTTCTGGCATGCCAGCTGGTAGTGCATTCCTTTAACCAGCTCCAGGATCTGCAACAAAAGGCAGAGTATACAAAAAGAAAGTTAAACTCTTATAAGTTAGATACTGACGCAGTGCATTTACAGAAGGTGCTGTCAACAGTTTGTGTTGTTGCAGGCCCGTATTCAAATGTTGTTTTTATTGGCTTTTGGTCAATTACTTCATAACAAACATGCCTCATAAATCATAATGACAGCAGCGAATCCATCCTTCAGGAAATCTTTGCAAATGTAATAAAAACAGATCACTTATTTGGGCTAATTTAAATATTCATGCCCTGAGTCAACAGTTTGTAGAATAGCCACTGGCAACAATTACACATTCAGGTCTTCTGGTATATCTCAATTTTTGAATTTCCTTGTTGTTGTTTTTTTTTTACTTATTGAAGCTCTGTAAAGTTGAAAAAGGAGTGTGTGAGGAGGCAGTCTGGAGCCCAGGTTTTTGCTGGGTCACATAAGGGCTCTCACATCTTAAAAAACAAAACAAAAACAAAAACAAAAAACTGTAGTGGTGTGACTGCATACTCAAGGTGGGTGACCTGCTGAAAAATACATCCAAGGTCTTCAGCAGTCAATAGGAGAGACATTCTTCTGAGGAGTCTGTCTGCATTCGCTTCCTTCATTATTCCCTATATTCCTGAAGGCTGCCTCCAGCGTGATACTGCCAGCAGCATGCTCAACACTGGGGCTGCTGTTAGATCAGTAATGAGCTATGCTCTGTTTCAGCCAGATATTACAGTTTTTATTGCAGGTTTCGTTTGCTTAGTGGAATATTGGGAGTATTTGCAAAGATGCACACAAAAGACTGATAATAAAGGGAAAACAGTAGGTGTGCTGTCAGTATTATTTCAGTTTTCTCTTGTGCCAAAGGGCAAATATCACATGAATGTAATATTAGGATTTCATTTCTTGTTTGTGAGGTTTATTCTTGAGGGTTCCAAGGGGTTTAGAGAAGGATGTCGAAGATCTGCAAGGCATTTAATCGTCTTGTTACAGCCTTAACCATCTTTATACTTTAGGTCTTCTATAGAAAGGTGTTGTATATCATCACATAAAACAACAGTACAGCAAATCAATATGATTTTGACAATTGCGTCTATGTGGAATTATTATGTAGACTTTCCTGGATAAATTCTTATCAGCTTGATGATCCTGACTGCTGAATGTCATTTTATCTAGTATCACTTTCATGCTGGCTTTAGGAGAAACATCTGAAACTATTACATGGAATTGTTATACATGTAATTGTTCATAAGTGATCTAGTAACTGTTAGCTTGGGTATTGTCAAGACATCTTTCTTTTTTTTTCTTCTTTTTTTTTAACTTTGTTCAATATTTTATGACCAAAGGACTTTGTGTTTAATGCTAATTAACAAATATTAGCATGTTAAAACTCCGAACAGGTGAGCATGGTAAATATTACACCTCCTAAACATCAGTCTATTAGGATTGGCCACTGACTGAGTATCAAGATCTGCTCAGCAGCAGACAACAGCAGTTCTGTTTGGTTTTTTATTGTGTTGCTGGCATTATTTTTGCGTTTTTGTAAATAAACACTCTTTTAACTTTTGAAAAAACACCTTGTTGTGTCTCTCCTTGTTGCAGTCTTGAGCCGGGCTGTAACAGTGCACCCATTTATATTTTGACTCAACTTTTGTGAAATGGCAAGAAGTGGTGATGCATCATCCATCTGGATATGCAGTCTATAGTACTGTCATTGTGAGCATGTTTGTGTTAGCATTAAACTGTTTATAAAGATGCACTTCCAAAAAAGTGAAGCCTGTGCAGAATTGACTTACACCAGCTGGGTGCAAATCTTCTGCTTGTCTGATTGTAAAGTATTCATGCTTGGTCTGTTACCTCAGTAAATACGTTTCCTAAAGAGTTTATTGTCTCTGTTTTCGAATACAGCCTAATTTTAATTTTGGAAACTGAGGTCCCATTTAGAGTAATATAGGCGATCTAAATTGTGATTGACAAGTAGATACCATAGGGACATGTGTAATGTCCTCAAATTCTCAATCAGACCCACCCCTTGGTCCTTACGTCTGGTCATGAGGACCAGCCAAATTGGAAACTTGAGGCTATGGTGGCTATGCCCATCATTAATATACAGTCTGTGGTTATCATCAAGCTCAAAGCATCACTGGGCTCAAGTTAGGCCTCAAACAGCCTCTAGCATGGCAGCATGCTATTAAACTTGTAGGCTGTAGTCTATCAGGCAAAACAATTGTCAGCACAATGTCCCTCTGTATAAATATGTATTAAAGGGTGACTTCTAAGATTTTCCAAACACTTGCTATCATAATAAAATTAGAAATATACTCATATAAGGTATACCATACTTCTCTCACCTGTGATTAGATCTCCCTGTTCAAATCTCCTACAGATCCAGACTCAGCTTGACCATGTCGAAAGCAAGCTGTTCTCAGTCAGTGACAACACTGCGAGCTCCATTGTTTGCCAGTTTCTAAAGTCTTTTTAAAAAATTTGACATATATCGTATAAAACCGCTGCCAGAATAAAGTTTCCAGGATAACTGGATAGCCCCTCGGTAAAGACGCAAAGGCTGTGGGCAGTGAGTCACTGGTTCAATTCCCAGCTGTCCGGGACTTTACTGCATGCCAATCTCGTTCTCTCCTTCTCCACATTTTCTGCTTCTCTACACTGCACTACTGGAATAAAGGCAAGAATGCAAAAAGAATAAAAAAAGTGTGAAGTTTCGTGACACAGAGAAAGAAAGGTAGCATACAAAATGTCCCCAGTCAGAAGCGGATAATGGTGGCCAGAGGGCTCTTCAACCATCTGACAGACCGACAGTGCACAGGATGGTACCCACCTGACTGATTCCACTGGGAGACACCTTGTAGAACTGAAGCTTCTGCTTCAGCAGCTCTGGATCACTGTGACGAAACGGGCATCCTACCAACGTAAGATGAAAATTCTTTAAAGTAATTAGATGTGTAAATACATAATTAGGTCAGTGTATAGCATACAAATGAGAATAAACTGAAAGATCCAGCAAGTGAAAAATGCAGAGATTTTCACTATTTCCATGCCAAGGTGTCTAAATGACAGCTGAGTGGCTTATGAAACGGGTAACAGCTTCTTCCAACAGTCATCAACTCACCATGATGGTCGCCTTGGCTGGGTGGGTTTGATAAAATCACCTTCATGCAACTGTAGGGGGTGTAGTCTGTTCGCTTGCCTTCTTTGCCAAACATGTGGCGGATGCTGTAGGCATATGCTTTGTCAAACTACAGAGAGAGAGAGAGAGAGAGAAAGTAGAGGGTGAAAGAGGAAGAGAATGCATTAGTGAGGATGAGAGTGTAAGAGGGACAAGGTTGGGGTGAAAAGAGACATTGTCATACATCATGTCAGCTTTGACAGGGTGTTTTCTTCAATGAAATATAGAGCAATTAGAGAGAACCTGCTGTAGAGGTGTCGCTATACTCGAGATAGCTGAATTACGGATACTGTAATGTGGCCATCTTTCTCAGTGCTTTCTGGCCCTTGTCCTGAAGAGTGCTTTTATAGAATATGAAGAGCATGTTTTAAATCAAGGAATTCATGCAGGAAATTCCAACACAAAACACTAGTATTCAGTGCAATGTTCAAAGCATTCCTACCTACATATACTGCACTTCCATATTTGTTAACTGTTAATTACCAACTCTTGTCCAGATCTACCAAAGAGACATATTCCATCTAAACTTCTCTGATGACTTAGTTAGTTTTATTTTTTTTTACTTCAGTAAAGTATCTGTGTACTTCCTAATGTATTGATACTGCAAATACATAAGTAAACAGATTGCTTGATTCTTTGGATTTGTCCTATAAGACAGTTATTTTGATTATTTAGAACACTTTGTTTGAGATATGACCTTCAGTTTTAGGATGTGATGGCCATAATAACATGTTATGGAATAAAAATATAATATAGAAAATAATTTGTAGCATAATTGATTTTTGAAATAAAATAATCAGATTTTGCAGCCATATGCTTGTATAAAATATGTCCAGAATTTAGATCTCAACATAAAACATTTTAATTATCCACATGTAGATTTGGATTTATTTTCTCTGCCCTGTTTTTGATTTACTCCAGGGTATTAGCAACCATTAGATGTATTATCAGACTGCATTTTCAGTCCGACAAAAACAAACTTTGCTTAATCTTTAAATATAGAAAACAGACCCAAGACATACTGCACTGCTGTTTAAATTCAGTCAAACTACACAAGTTCTTGAGTAAATATCTGGGAAAATCTATAACTCCCCCAAAAAGCAAAACATCAAAGTCAAGGACACAAGTCTACTGTATAAATAAACTTTCATGTGTCAGACTTCTGCAAGCATTTGCATCATCCTCTATTGGTTTTCAAACCAAAAAGCTGCTACATATTTTTTGATGGGGGGTCACTTTACACAATCTTGGCAGTGAACTCCTTTTTATTGTACAGTAATTCGGGGCGGTCGTTAAAATCCATTACAGTGACCCTGCCTCTAAAAACCAAACAGTAAAATACACACAGAGTGCTCCGACAGTGGCCGAACACAATCACCATGACTGCACCCATCATAACGCATTAATGCTGCAATAAAACCTTTGAACTTGCTAATGTGACAAGCTGCAGTGGCAATTTAAAAACCCATAAAATCTTCTTTAAGCACAATAAATCAAATATTAATTATGCAGGGCTTCTAAGGATTCAAGTGGCCATTTCCTGATTTAAGATTCCTTTAAAAAAAAAATGTGAAACTCCACTGGCACTAAAGTGTGTTTAATATGTATTATGTGAAATAATTTGAACATAAAAAGGTCCTATGTGGTCTAAAAAGTGATATAAAGACTTCAAGATAATATGATATTAAATTTTCAATTGGTGAAGCCATAGCTTGGGTTAAAGTAGATTACAAAACAGCCTTACCCTATATACTAGAACTAACTACAGTTTTATTTTTAAAGCTTCAAAAGTAAAACTCTAACAACAGATGACAATAAACCCTTTCTGACTTTTTCAAAAGACAGAATTCAGACCCCATCACAGTCAGATGTTGTGCAGTGCAGCTTGTTCTTAACATGTCCCAAAAATGACCCTCCTCTAACACGTCTATGTTTCTTCTAATCGCCAACTGTGTTCCTACACTTCAACCAACACTTCAGATAATCCTGGATATATCCTAATACAGCTGACCCCGAATTCACAAAATCACGGCGTAGAGACTAAACACATGCACAGAAGATGCATTAAAGGAGCTGAGCCACATCTCTGCTAGTGCACATCTTGGCTCATGGGGCTACAACAGTGTAACATCCCCCCACACTCTAGGACACATTCACAAAAACCTGCGGCAATGGAGACAGAAGAAATAGGACACAATCAAAGGGATTACGTATGTGTGTGCATGTGTGTGCAAACTTGGCATGGCTTCTTAGGCTCAGTCCATAGTGACTGATGTGCCTGTAGCTCCAATCCCTCTTATGTGTAATACCATTAAAGTACTCTCCCATTTTAATCTGCACAACAGGCCTTTTCACACTGTAAGAACAATAGAAGGTGAGGAACTACAAAATGCTGTAAGTGCACACGAGTTAAGAAGTTTGATGTTGTAGAAAGAAGACACGTCGCTTTTTAAAAAGGTCATTTCCACACAAGTGGGGTTTTAAACTAAAAGGCAACAGAATAAATTAAAGCTGCAAAGTCACTGTAACACTACTAAAGCTAGCTGCAAACTCTAATGGCTGCACTGTCAAACCTAGTAAACAAGCCTATTAGAGAAATATAACTTAACATCCTAATGATTTAGTTTTTTGCATCCCAATTTACAAAACTATATTTAACTTATGTAGTTAAGCCATCTGGTAAGAAAAAGCAAGTGTTTCATATTGTGTTTTTCTAAATAAAAGGAAGCAGGGGGTTTAAATAGCTATAGATAGATAAATCAGTTGACTTTAGTTCAACCATAAATCATTATGACAACTCGGTGTTTCAGGTAATGTAATACCCCTTTTTAATCAAAGCCACTGTGACATGTCATAGTAGGAAAAGCATAGGTGTAAATCTAAAAAAATAACTATAATGGATGAACTTATTTAGCTGCTTCTCTTGTGTGTTCTCGGTAATGCTGAGTTGTTGTCACAATGGCATAGCTGACTGCTTCAACAGAACAGAGCCATTGTTAATGTTATTAGTAACTACTATGCCAGGTCAAAACATCTAGTGTGATAAGGACCTATTGTAGGTACTCTGTCACTACTCAGTTTGCATGGATGACACCACTACAGAGATGTCTAAGCCAGTACTGTTTTTTTCTTTTAAATGCTTACCATAGCCATTTTAAATCAAAGATGCCTGCTTTAGTTTCTGACTAAAACAAGTGCCACTGGGTAAATACAAATATCCAGATCTCTTGCTTTCAACCATTTATATCAGATAACAGAATGTACCAGACAACATTCTGCTGCTTTCAGGACTGGAATTATGTATGTGAATTGTTGAAATATTTTGTCAGAATCCCCGTGACTACCTAATTACAGTGAAAGAATTAGAAAACAGCATTAAAAAAAAAAATCAATCCTGGCAAAGCATGTGCACCTGACAGCATCAGGGCAGAGATGGTGGAACACATCAGCCATAACCTGAAACAAACAATGCTTCAGTTGATGAACCTTGCTCCTCAGGTGGACTGCTTATTCCCCAATATATAAGAGTGGAGATAAATTAAATCCCAACTACAGTAGATAAATTTATGTGAACAGTAATCACAGGAAGGATTTTGCAGAATTATCAACGTCCGAATGCTGGCTTTCCTTGTGGAACACAAGGCCCCGAGTAAAGGGCTAATTGGCTTTTTACCAAATCACAGTAGTATTGAGCACGTTTACACTCTACACACTCTAATTAATCATCACATGTAGCAGAAAACAACGGTAATCTTTCCTGCATGTTTTATTGATGATAAAAAGGCCTCTGATTCAATTTGACACTGTATTATATCACTTTAAATTTCTTTAAATCAGTACAGTGGATAAAATTTGTAATATAATTAAGTGATTGTATGTCAATAATAAATGTGGCAGACAAATCTGCAAGAAAACCACAGACCTCTTCACTCAAGGGAAAAGTGTCATCCAGGGCAACAGCTTATCATCAACTCTATTTAACACCTCATTAACGACTTGGCACTGATATTAGAACAACATGAAACCCCTGGTTTAACCCTTAACAATGAGGAAGTGCCAAGGCTGGAAATTGGTGTCACCCACACAACAAGGATCACAACAGCACCTAGACCTCCTGAAGCAGTAGCATTGGAACTCGGCCCTCTTAAATCATGATCCTCTTAAAGAAGCCCAGATCTCAGGAAACCAAATATCAATTCAAATTAGAAAACACCAATCTACACTGCATCTTATATTATGGTTACCTAGGGCTATGAATCAGTGTGTCAGGTAACAACACGGAGAGGATTTTCTTTACTTAGAAGAAAATTTGATAAATTACACATACCAGTTGGAATTTAGACTACAATATTTTGCAGTGTAATCCAACCAATTGACCTGTATGGCTGTGGAGTTTCTAGGTCTGCTCATTCATCAGAACTGCACTAGATGTGACAAGCATCCCATGAAGATCCTGCATGCAGACTTCTGCAGGTCCTCATAAAACATCCGAAGAAAAACACCAACCAGTGCATGCAGGGCAGCATCAGGCTGTAGCCCCTTCATTATTAAAATTAAAAAATGAACACTTAAATTGTGGTCACATCTAAAAATGGAGCTCCCAAGACACATCGAGATTTCAGGCACTACAAAGACCAAAGTCCCTTCTGTGAGCTGCTCCTGACACTTACTAATCAGATAACATCCAGTGCTGATCAACCTAAGACCAGTGCTGCTCCCCAACCACTAATCAGAGTCAACCAAATTATTAGATTAAAAAAACATAGTTATCTTGTCTATTTGACAAATCAAACCAACAAAAAAAAATGCTATCTGCCCTTAAACTATGAAAAAAAGGCAGAATATCTCTTTACTGTCAGATATATGAAGCAGATCCTGATCAAATACAGACTCGGTGACCACAGTGCATCACCAGATAAAGGACAACACAAGGGCTTCCACGACAGCTGAGGTACAGGCAGAGATGCAAGTCAAATTTATGAGACAGGAATACTTTAAAAAGTTTGACGCGTTTCACCCCAAACTTCACAGAACTAGACGACAATGAAGTTCTGGCTGGAGAGGGACATGCAGCAGGCCGAGCAGCACAATATGTGACAAACATCACTGAATGTGAGAACTAGGTAGACATAGCCTAATATACATGCGCACGCACACACATGCGCACGCACACACATCCCACCCACCCCCCCAATGAATTTCTACATCCTGGCCTTAGTATTGAGTTGAACACTGTAGTCATTTACTTTACAGACTTTCTCAATAGGATGAAGGAAAAAACTAATACTATACAGGACAGCAACAAAGGATCTGGGGGGCCTTTAAAATGTACTGAAGATACTCGCAGTAAAAACAGCATAGTGTACATTTGTATCCAATCTCTTAGAGCAGTTAATGTAAAGTGTCATCTAATGGCTCTTCCGTTGTTCCAATTATAATGTGGAAAACGGCACCAGTTAGTGGAAATTAATTAACCTGAAGTTAATATCTTTAAAACAAGTACTTCAAAAGCGGTCCTGCCCCGAGGCAATACAACCCAACTAAAATGCGGTACAAATAGACAACCTCCAAATGAATAGGCTAACTTCTGTGGCAAGAAAAATGGATAGATCAAGTTGATTTTATCAATTTTCTCTCCCTCTAGTCTAATATTACATTGCCTCTTCCTCCAGGCCTCCCTTTCGGCATCGCTGCCTCCCATCTTTTTCTCTGTGCCTGTCGCATACTAATGAGCAGGCTTTGTGCAGCCTGCCACAAAGTGCAGTCCCTGACACAACACATGCATCACAGTGAGAGCTGCGATCTGGTCAGCACCATTCTGCTGCCTCTGCTGTGGAACAAGAGCTGGGTTTTGTACAGAGCCCATCACACTTTCTGTGGAAGCTTGTTCATGGGACGTAAGCCACCTCAGAAACGGGGCACCAAAGAGAGCTGCAACATGAACTCCTGTGTACTATGGTAGCCATGAGGCTCTTACTGGGGTCCAATAACAGATGCTCTCATCGAAGGGAGTGAAAGCAGGAAAGATGGATACTAAACACAAGCTTTAACAGGTGTCGGTGAAAATTATTGTTTTTTTGTAGCAGCACAGAAGATAACAGGATTTCTTTGTACTGCAAAGTGGAAACATATTTTTTAATGTGTACGTACAAAAAACCCTCTTACTGAATTAAATCTTTAGGGAGTGAAGAAAAACTCAAAAATACCCCCCCCCTGGCTTCTAACATATTCCGCTGCTATGCAAAAATATTTCAAACAGCTACAAAAATTATTGTGATATTTTTGTTTACTTCATCTTACATTACAAATGCACCCCTGTGAGTTCTCTGTATTGTTTCCCCTACCAGGATTTACCCTGTGTAAGATACAGGTGCTCATTGCAATTAATAATTCAACCAGCAGTTTAACACCAAACAAAAAACATTATTTTGTTTTATATGTTACATACGGCTGCACAAAATATTGTTTTAAAATCTACAAGGCGACAGAAATGAGATGTGCAGAAAGACATATTAACATACAATTTTTGCAGCTGGAAACACAAAAAACACAGTTCTCATTTTCCATAGCTAAACCACAAGAGAAGTCTGTCTCACAGACAATAATTTGCTCCAATTTAAGAGGTTCTTGGAAGTGTTTTTTAAAAATGTATTCTCAAAACACAGCTTGTTTACATGCAGACTCAACATGTGCACATCAAATGAGCAAGGAACAAGACAGAAACACTAAAAAAGGAAGATGTGGTTGCGAAAAGAAATGCAACATTAGTGATATGGAAATATTTCAGCTACAGAAAAGGGTGATGTTGACCAAAAATAGGTATTTTAACTTTTTCTGTCTTTTAAGCTTTAAGTTCCCCATAATGACCTCGACAGCACCACAGTTTTGTGTGTTCAATTACATTTGTACATTCAACTTGCTAGAATTCTTCATTTTAAAAAGTGCTATTGTTAAACTGCTGAATTTATTTTCATTCATAGCATGTTCCCTGAGGATCTGGCCACGTCTTTGTGCTTGTGTTGCTCACATTAGTAATGCTTCAATTTAGACCACATCTGCCTGCTATTTACCAGTTGCATATTAGTTCACTATTCCTCCCAATTTTACAAACCTGCCCTTCTGCACTAAGCAAAGAGATGTGAACAGCCATACAAGTGACAAAATATCCATTTTTTTAAATAGCAAACACAAGGGACTGAGGTTCGAGACATTCCCACATGCCTGAGCACGCTGTCTGGCTGATGCAAAACATGACAGACTGGAAAGAGTGCCGGCTACCTGAAGTACCCTGGCAGGGATGTCAACAGTGTGATCTGCGACAAATCATTATTCAAAGACAACAGGGCTCGGGGATCAAGGCCCAGCCATACGCATTGCTGTGCTAGACTGCTGCTTCATGTGTCTATTCAGCTCAGCTCAATGACTTCTTGGCACGCAATATGCACCCTATTAATAGTGTATCTACTGACGAGCACTCAAAAATGCAAATGACATGCACATGGGTGTTTATTACTGTGGATCAGACTTCTGTATATCCTGAGGTTTAAATATAAAATATAAACTTTTATTATAGGTAGACAGTCGCAGCTTTCCAACTGTACATTTTTTTAGCAAATATTTTGTTGATTATTCTTATGGCCTATTAAACACCAGTGAACTGTGAAAAATGCCCACCACAATTACCTAGAGCCCAGGGTGCTGTTATTTTTTTGTCCAGCCAGGACTCCAAACCTCAGATAAATTCAGCTTGTTATAATGTACTGTGAGACAAGGAGAGATAGTAAATACTTACATTTAAGAGCCTGAAACCAGAAAAAAGGTCAGTTTGGCTTGAAAAGTGGCTCAATAATCAATCATCATAGCAGTATTTAATTGTCTGTCAATTGCCAGTTGTCTCATCAGCTCTACTGTCAAGTACGGAGAGCTGAGGCTGAGCAACAAACAGCAACAAATGATCTATAGTGGTCATGTCAAGCAAGTGATGCTGCTACTAAAAGAAAAAAAACTATTTTTTGACTATAAACTTGCAAATACATTAAATATTGTATCATCTGACCGTTCATATTGTAATGTAATTTAGCTTTTCAGGACAGGGCTTAGCTTTGCTGTTTTGTCTTGTATCAACAAAACCACTAAGAGAAAAGGTTCACTGACATACTAAAAGGTCTGGCTGAGGAAGGCAAGTCCACCATGACAAAACCGGAGTCAAAAGCCATAGTTAGAAATATGTCAAGACTTTGTGTATGTTTGAATTTTTAGCTTTTACTGTGAGAGAAAACAGAAAAGAATAAAGGAAGCTCACCTGGACTGAAAAATTCTGTTTATGTTTGATGAACTTTTAAGTGTTTATTGTCAGGGTCATGATATCTCAACAAGAAATTCATAAGTGGTTTCATGGAGGACAGAGCATAAAAATCTACTCAAAAACCACAGTGGTGTCTGAATCAGCCGTATCTTACTTCTAAGATAGGCCAGGCAAGTCAAGGCATACAGGGTGTTTGAACAGTCTTTAGTGATACTGCACCACCATATCTGAAAACGTAAATCAATAAAACCAAAAGCAAAAGCATTATCATTTGTATAACCAGACTTTTGATCCATATATGCAACCCAAGCTGAGTCAGACACACTATATTGAACATATCTGCAGCTATGTAACGACTTAAGTGAGAAAAACAAAACCTAATGCTGTAGCTGCTGATGTAAGAAACAACACAACCATGTCAGAACTGAACTTTTTTTTACAAGCAAGTACAAACTTGTTTCTAATAAATTTATATTTAAAGCATTACAACAAGCATTAAACAGCAAGATTAATTTCCACGTTATTGCACAGCATGAAATTCTATTTGTTCTATCTACAGTGTTCCATTATGTGGAGTCTCCTGTCACTTGTTCACATAAAAGGTAGTGGCTGTCTTCATGCAGAACAAATTCAATGTCTTTGCTGCGTCTCTGTCTCCTATTTAGAGATATAATAACTGAACTCATAACCACTTAAGTCTTCGTTAGCCTTATCACAATACTGTACATACATACAAAAGTAAACTGTCTTTCAATCAGTACAGCTTTGAAGGTGCCACTTCACATGGCAGTCATTTACATATTGAATAGCACTCTGGAGAATCCAATTTATTTTGAAAAAAATAAAACTATTGGTATTTGAATACGGCCGTTATATCCTGAAAATAAAATTGGCTGAAGACAAGTGTCCAAAATATCTGATTTATCTAAACTGAGTTTTTGCATAATGTATGATTTGTATTTTTTATTTTTTTGTGGTATATGATCTTATTCTAACAATATATCTCACAAATCAGTCACCTTGTTAGTTGATGCTAGAAAAGTGGTCAAAACTGACTGCATTGTTCTACTTGCTTGTAAAAGAGGACTTGGTATTGTCAACATTACCTTATCAGCATCCACTTTGCCTCTTATGAACTCAGACCTCCAGAACTGCAGAGCCTGCTCCAGAGAGAGGCCGATACCTTTGAGGAAGAGGCCGTACTGCATCCGACCCCCATGGCGGAGATGGTGGTTCTCTCTGAGGGACTGGTGGAGCTGCCTCATACACAGTGGGAATGACTTTCCTGAAAGCTGGAGGCAGTCAAATGTTAATTAGTACCATGAAGAAAGTATCAAGTGTAGTACAATTACTTTATCTGTACTTACATGTGCCATTTTGATTGTATGGACCACATGCTAAGCATCACGTATCATTATAAATATCTAGTGGCACTAAATGTATTTTCTATTTATTCCTCTGGGCCATTAGAGTTTCTACACAAATCTCATTCCTTCCTTTTACACTACCAATTTCCGGGAAAAAGGGTACTTAAAGCTGACATTTCCAGAATAGATCGTCAATGCAACTTACTGAGTCGATTTGCTCCAAGGAGATTTTTCCAACATTCTTCTGGATGCTATAATCCTGTCCTACATATGCATGGCTAAGAGAAGAAAAAATAATTAGAGAAACATCAGGTCTGAGACAAATAAGATTGCTTGTCCGTAGCAATCTTAAAGCCATTTTTAAAAGCTAACGGTGCTGCCATGAAAACTGATATGTTTTAATAGAAAGTATGGTTAGGACCTGACATTAAAGACACTTTACTTAAATGTAATAATGAAAAAGTAAATTTATTGTGAAACAGCAACTGTAACCTCCTGCTACACAAACCTAACACTGCTAAACTGCAATTAGTAAAGCTTCCACTTCAGCAAACCCCAGGAGTCCAAAGTGGGAGCGCCTTACACTACATTGTGCTCCCCCTATCATTAAGATTAGTGACCTGCCCACTAATTTTGACAACCTCCCCTCTAATCCCCAACAATAATCAGGCATCATCACTTCTTCCATCCATATGTTCATGTTTGTATATTTTTCCCAAGCTAAATGAACACCCTTGCCGTGCTCTAAGCTACTCTCCTCAGATACTGAAGCTGCAATGCAGTCTGCCACTATGTAAGAAAGTTTTAAGGCAATCATTTATTGTTGCCGTTTCACATCAAAATTATTCCACTAGTGAATGTGTGAAAAACTTTTTATATGATCTACAGTCTCAGTCACAGAGATTAGAAGAGCTAGGATTTTTTTAAAAACTGTCTTAAGTGCATAGTTGTTGGTAGATAGAACAAAACCCTGAAGCAATGTATTTTTGACATTCAATAAATGACTTAATCAACCAATTAATTTACATTGCTGTCACATAATGAATCAATCAACTTTGCAACAGCTCTACACTGTTTATTCCATTATGTTGTTTATGAGTTGTCATTTAGTAGCCTATTATGATTCCACCTAGTAATCCATCTTGACTGTTATGTCCATCAGAGAACTATCCACCAATACCTCTCCTAATACAGTGTAAGAATCTAGAACAAACAATGTAGCTAACATTAACAACAGCAGTAGATAATGCTGAGCACACGGCAAGACACAATAAGTTTGTACAACATCTGGACTTGTCTACAGGGACAAAGTGGGTTGACTCAGACCAGCCACAAGCCTCCAGTGTTCTTTCGTGCCAAAGATCAATCCTGTTAGACCTCTTTTTCAACAGAGTCCTGACAAAATGGCAGCAAAGTTATCAATCCTGCTGCTTACCTGAGGTGGTTAAGGAGCGGTTGGAGCCGTTCATCAGAATGCACTGCTGGTAGCGAGCGGGCTGTCAGCTGCAGAAGAGATGGGCATTACATGACTAATGGCAAATAGTCGAGGTCAAAGGATTAGAACAGCCTAACACTGCAGGATGAATTACTACACGAAACAACTGAAATACATGGCGAGTAACTTAAGCAGGTTGACTCAAGTGCATTAGATTTTCTTGAAAGTTAAAACTAAATAAATAAATAAAGAGTTGTCCACCTGATAAAGCAAGCAAAAGCAGTGAGATTTCTTGACGTTTAACACAATTTAAAGAATCACAAGGTGTTCATGTTAGAGAATAGACTGCTAGCAATGCCAGAAAACTGACTGTCAGCTTGGTGTTTGTTTTCAAAGTGATAAGTAAGGCATTTGCATGTAAACTTTTCCATAAAGCAGTACTACAATTTTGTGACTTCAGATTGATCAAATCCTTTACACAAGTCACCATCCCAAAACATCTGCAGTATAAGAAACAGGTGATTTCTTACTCCCGACATTTCAAAATTTTCATGTGCTGCCTCTGTTTGCAAAAAACTACATAAGACCTAATTGCTTTATAAACACAACTCTAATTAGACACAGTCTTAACCGACTCAAGATCTGCTTTATGTTTACAACTAAAACATCTTAAGATACTGGAGTCAGTTCTTTAAAATGAATGTCAGACCAATAACTGGAGTCAAATGGAGAGGCAGCTTTCAATTTCATACCTTTTTAATGACACATTTTCTGTGATACCCCTTGCTGTCCCCAGTGAAAGGAAATAACCATTATAGTAACACAATGGCACAGTTACAAGAAAAATAGCTTTGAAGGATTTTTTTTCATTCCAACAGTTAGCGGTCCGGATAATTACCTGGAAATGGGAGAACTGCACAACCGGACCAAGTTGTTGTTTTTATTTGCGTTATGTTTTTCTTTTCTAATTTGCAGAGGCTGGCCCCGACTGTTCCATGACAAAGAACATGTGTTGGTAATGAGGAAATCATGTACATCTTGCTCGTTATGCTTAAATTGGTACCGACACACAGGCTTTATGTATGAACACCACCACACAACACTGTCTAATCATGTTTGGACACTAGAATGGAGTCTGCTGCTGTTGTTGTTTTCAAAGTGAAGTCCTTTGGGGATTCTTTGGCTGAACAACACGCTATAAACTTATTTTTGAAAAATATAAAGCACACAGTCAGAACAGCAGGTGAAGGCTCAGTACCCCAGTTACTCTGCATGCAACCTGAGATTAGCGAGCTACATCTAAAACTGCTCTCAGAAAGCACAGTTCCATAATTCAGGTAATCACACAATTCAATTTGCCAGATGTGAGTTTTAGATGAGTACTTCAAATTGCCAATAAGCATTTTAGATCACTGGCTAAGTGGATCCTATTCTTTGTCATGAAGACAAGCATTACCTGACAATACACTGATTGAAACCGACAACTCAGTTAAATACAACAAAACACCACCAGTGAACAAAAATGGACCTTTGTTTAACCTGCCAAAGAATTTTCTATGTACAAAGCAATGAACTAACAGACCAAGACGAAGTCAAACAGCTGCATCTGCTGTCTCTGTTGACTGAGTGCTTTCTAGTTGTGCGTATATATACTACACTAGAATAGTGCATAAACAGAATGACCCTTGATTTGCCCAGTGCTATTGCAAAACACTACATGGAATACTCATGTATACTTTTACATGCATTGACACAAAACCAGTAGGACCATAGCAGGAACATACTGCAGTATTTATTTTACATGCAGTAAAATAAATACTGCATGTATAAAATAAATACATGCTGTATTTATTTACTGTATGTAAAAATGCAAAATAAATAAGTACTGGATTCAGAGATTGGGCCACTTGAGGAAAAAAAAACCCCAGAGCTCTGATACAAGCACATGCATGGCCAATGCATTATTTAACATCACCTGGTGCAAATTCTTAATAGCAGTTTTTTTAAAGAGACTAACCTCTGCTGAACTCCAAGGCTGTTTTCAGTTACCTGTCTCCAACTGAGGATCTACAATAGTCATCAGGTCTAATGATGCAGAATTTTTTCTGCCTTTAAAACTTTTCTTATCATGGAATGTATTTGTGTCTTTATAGTCTGTGAATCAACAGTATTATTTATCTTTTCTGTGTTTTTGCAGTTAGTGCTGATTGATTAGAATATTAGCAGAGAAGTTTCAGGACTTTACGGATGATTAAATTGACTCTTGGTCACTCTGTGTGGACATATAACAGCACATTTTCAGCAAAGTGTGGACCCAATTATGGAAACAATGGCCCCCTCATATTGATCCAATATTTACTCCACCTTGCTGCACAGATATCAAAGTAAGGTATAATTTACTTCAGACACCAATGGATACCTTTTTATTTCCTTTTACCTTTTCAATTTCCTGGACCCGTCTGTTGATGCATTAGGTTACAATAACACTCGGTGATACCTCCTCTATAATTGGCAACTATGTGGTTGTTTTGAACTTGTAATAATTTTCCAGAACAAAGAAAGACACTCGTTTCCTCTATTATTGTCACTCTTGGGAGCAAAATCATCCTAATAACAACAAACACAATTACTCCAGGTATACAATTTACGCACAATGCTGGCTGATACATAAAATCTACATAAAATCAGATTAAAAAGGTTGCAATTCCAATCAGAACAGTGATGATTTGCCAGTCTTTATACTGGCATATTTTATTGTTTCTTCACTTTCTAAGTCAACTAATTAATAGATCAAGTCTCTTTACAAATCATACAGCGCCTCTGGTTGTTGATCATGTTTGTGCCCGCTTCCTAGTCTGGACTCCTCACTGCAACAGAACTGAACTTTGGTTGTCTCCTCACATATATTATACAGACTGCCTCTGGTTCCCAAAACATTGCATTTCACATCCCTCAAGGCATTCAATGCAACACACAAGCATGGTGATACTGCGCCGTCATTAATTCCCTACGATGGCCTAAAAAAAAATATCATGCCTGTAGGGACAACAAGCACTTTCCTACTAGTTGCCTCCAATTTTCCCTCCAGACATTTTATGTCATGTGTGCATACTTATTCCCCTCATTTGAACCCTGCATTTCTACGGTTTCCCTCAGGGCCACGGAGGCAGCAATTTAACAATCTGTCTACACAAGATGTATGTAAATAAAATACATGTGCAGGAAATGGGCAAAGTAGACACTATAGGACAAAGGGAAGATGTTTTGGAGAGAGTTAGACAGTTGTTGATTGAAATCTATTGTAATTTTTAAGGTCACAGTTGTTGGTGTTGTATTGCATTGTATTACACTTTAACACAAAGTATAATACTGATTTAATTCCTGTAAATGCATGTACTATAAACACTTACTGCAAGAGCTTTAGACAGCCTGGTTCGGAAATCATTGAGAACAATGGTGACAATATCCTGGTGAGGGATGTAGACGTAGCCTGCTTTGAGGTAGACTTTCCTTGTCCTCACTAGATCCAGGGCATCTTGAAATGGAACCTTTAAAATAGAAAAAAACTGAGTTTGATAAGAAAATGAAATGTCTGTCAGCACACAAAGGCCAACCTTGTGCTCTTTGAAACTGGCTGCTTAAAATGTGATCCAAGATTTATACATACTCTAGTGATTCAGTAAAGCAAATGTGATGATTCACTATGTCCCAGTGTATAAGCAACAAGCCTAAAATGTACATTAGATTCCAGAAGTAGTAGGCCATGACATTTCTGTTTACTTTTCATTGTGTGTGTAGACAAACTGCAAATTTAAACCCATTCACAAGCTAAAGGTTGTGATGGTGATGTATGATGTCAATGTATTTCCTTAGTAGTAAGGCAAGACACACAGATGCAGAGTAGTAATTCTACATTTGGAAGAACATGAAGTCTCCAATAAGTTGACTTAAACTGCCTCAGGGAGGAATATTTGCTCATTTATTTGATATCATAAGATGGCCTGTCTCTATCTGACAAGATATTGGCCCCGAAGGTAGGGGAGTTGAAGAAATAAAATAGAACTAAGCAGACACATCGAGTTTTGCTTCAATGTAATAAATGTTCTATTTTTACAAAGAGTTCACAGTTCGCTGCCCTGCCTGGCTGGTAAGCTTAAGCAGGTTAAGATTACACAATATGGGTGACACTAATGAGAAAGCTCGAGCAGCAATTAGTCCAAGGCTAACATTGGAAAAAAGACAGAAGTTACTCGAATACAAATACAATTTTATGGATTTAAAACACTCCTTTTCCTGTGAAAGCATGTAATCTTGCTTCACAACCTATTTTATACTATAAGTCATGGTAAACACTTTAAGCATGATATTGTTGATATATGCAGTGGTGGTTGGCACTTTGAAATCCTTCTAGATATAACCCAAATTATGTAGGCAGAGGGTTCAAGCAACTGTTGCACTTGTTTCACATTAAAGGTGTAGTCTATAAATTTAGCACTGCACTTTAAAATAATGGCATCTTGTTTGGATGTCTTACTTCTATAACTTATATTCACTGTGATGAAACTACAGGAATGTAAACTGTAAAACAATATTGTAAACAAAAAAATGCATTGTGGAAGCACAAGAGCTTAGCATTCTTATCAGTCTCAGTGGAAAGAAATAACTAACTCACTTTGTAGAAGTCTTGATCCTCCACAGTGATTCCACTGACGGCGTAACTGGAGTTGACAAGTTTATCCTGCAGAGCCTTTTTCTCCTCGACGGTAATCTGAAAAGTTATTGATGGGTTTCAGTGACGGGCTGCAAAAGCTGAACTATGTCAGTGTTAACACACTGAAGGTTGACACTCATGAAAACTGAACATCATTAATCAAATGATAGCATGGTCCTTGTTCTTGCTTGACACATGATGTGCAGATTAATTTATAAAGAACTTTTTAAATGTTTTGACATTTAATTTTTTTTCGAGATCTTTAAGTATTAAAATGCTATTAAAACCTACTGCATGGCTTCACTTATTATCTCTGAAATACTGTGCGCTGACAAATACATTTTTTACTAAAAACTGAGAAGCAACTCTTTATATTAGCATTCAAGGGAATCCTTAATATATTTATGGGTCCCATTAGAGTGATCAAACAGCGCCACCTAGTGAAAATACAACTGAACAGCACTGCAGTAAAAATGGTTACAGTACGTACACCCTGCAGTGGGAAGGAAATGCACAATATTAATGACAGTAGGGTGTCAGATTCAGTTTTTTTTCTTGCACCTTATTGATGTTTTCCTTTCCTAATATCCAGTAATACACGGGTTTCTGTATCAGCGTCTCCATTAAACATATTTGTGATTTATTCTACAAGGTCCTACAAAGCAAGAAAAACTACTATAATTTTACAGTATTTGTCATTTTGTGATATTCTGGATACTATTTTGTTAATATAAAACCCAAGCTCTTATCTTTGTAGGTCAGCATTAAAATGCATATCGTTCACATTAGTCAAGTCTTTTTTTTCTAAAGCACATTTAAAACAACAGGAGTCAAACAAAAGTGCTGTACAATTATAAATAGCATCCCATTGGACTTGAACACAAAGAATAAAAAACAAATTTCAATAAAAACACAATAAAATAAGGAAAAATTAAATCTATAACACAATAAAGATGAAGTCAAGGCGTCAAACATCTATAAATTGGTCGACATGCTTTTACTTGTCTTTAAAAATGCTTTCAAAAACTTACGGCGTCATATTGCAGATTATTCTTGTGAAGAAATTCAAGCTTTTGTTTCGAAGACAGGTAACTGAAGCGGTAGCGGAAAAGATCAACTTCCTGTTGAATAAACCAGCGCCTCAGATCTTCCCTTCAAGATACGAATGGAAATAAACATTTATCAGCTGCTTTTGGACGACTTGCATGTTTAGAGCATTTGTCAGTTGTATTTAATGGAGACCACAGTCTTACGTTTGGCAGTAGGCAAGTCTGAGAATGAAGTGAGAGATGTGGTCCTTTCTTCGTTTCTCAGATTCACTTGGTCCACTCTGAGATTTTCTGTCCTCCTTGATGGGTTAAAAAACGTGCAGTATTGTTAATAGCATATTCATTTCTGTTTCTCATTTCTTAACTCTCATTGTCAATTTGGGTTAAATTTTAATGTCCAAAGAATGTCCGATTTTTAAGGTGACATTTGAGACTGCATACATATGAAGCAAGTATCACCTGCTGTTTATTTTAACTACAGTCATAGTTAAATATCTGTATGTCATTCCCCATTAATTTACATTCTTGTAATTCAGTATTATTTGGCAAGTAAGTATCCAGTCACATGCCCACTTCTTCTGCATCTATAATAACACACAGTATAAAGTAGATGTTGTCATTTTCATATATTTCTATTTTGGCTATCAGTCACCTGCACAATTTTACA
Organism: Dascyllus trimaculatus; assembly: GCA_024666655.1. Lineage (NCBI taxonomy): Eukaryota > Metazoa > Chordata > Actinopteri > Pomacentridae > Dascyllus > Dascyllus trimaculatus. Next base: position 20,335,578 of record CM045464.1, on the reverse strand, counting down.
ACAATTTGAGGGTTTCGAAATTATAACAATCACTCAATTAACTTGGCATGTAATATCCAGCCATATCATTGGCCAATACAATCTTTTATCTCCAGTAACTTAAAGTTAATTGACCTTATATTCATTATCAATCCATATCAAAGCATGCTTTCAGAAAAGAGAACTGCACACAGAAATAAAAGACAGTGGTTTATTTCAGTCTACATCCCTGGTGCCGTTAATGTCTCTGACCTTCCAGTTGTGCTATCACGCAAACCTTTTTTAAAAAATTTAACAGCCTCACATTTAAAGTCATAAAAAACAATGGTGCAGATCAACCTATGTACATAGTGCCAGTGACAAGCTGGTTTTAGTTTATTAGGGACACATAGCTGAGTCACTTTAAGGCAACTGCTAGCACAGAGGAGTGCGGCATGATGTAACATGATGGCATGTTCCAAAACCCCACATAATACCTGTGAAAACCTCCCATCTGGGAAATAACTATGGAGAAGTCACTTTGTGATAAAGCTTTACTGTGTTTAACTCCACAGTAAATTGTGGCATGCAATGAATGTAGCAATGCCAAGTATTAAAATTGTTTTTCATTTTTATGACACTAAGCATACTCACAGCATCTGCTCTGTAAGGAAAGTTCAGGTTTTTAGACTCATGGTCCAGTTTCTTTGTGTACTGCTCTGACAGTTTCACATAGCTCACTCCCAAATTCTCAACGGTCTTCAACACTGCAGAGGCATTAAAAAAAAAGGTTTATAAATAACAAGTCCTTCATAACATGTTAAAAAATGCATTTTACAGCAACAGCAGAACACAACGCTTATGGCAAGTTTCATAATTTAAATTTCACTTGAGTGGTGTGAGACCACAGTCTTACATTTCAGTCTTTCCACAGCAAATGTCTCAAATTCAGAGAGAGTGATGTTTTCCAAAGGTGGCTGCCCATAGAACTGCACACACTGGCCATAGAGCTCCGTGTGAGAGTTAGGGAGGAGCTTCTTTTGTCTGCTGATAAACTGCATGGTACCTGGTGGTAAAAGAAATCCAAGATGTTTAATGTACTGCCAGATAGCAAGCAAGTGGTCACCAATCTTTTATACAAGGTGTAACTAGGAGATTTAATTTTAATTTTGCTATTCAACCTTTAGTTAAACTCACAGTGCAGTAAGGTATGGACGCCTTTAAGTACAAGTGGCAGAGTAAGAAAACAGAAGATCTGGGCACACAAATAATAAACACGGATTACACAGACAATAAAATATCACAAGACAAAGCTAGTAAAATAGGATGTAAATAAAAGTCTGTATTCATTGAACGATAAAACTGAGTCAAGCTTTAGACTGTTTCGCATCTTTTCCAGGTTTCAACAGTAGAACAGTGAGTACTACTGGACTTTCCAAGCTCAATAATAACAGTCAGCATCTGCAAAGTAATCAAATCACTTGAGTGTGTTTGGTAAGGATCCATATTTAAAGACAGGAGGAACAAGATAAAAATAAAAAAAACATTAATGGGCCTCAAAAAAAAATAAAAATAAAGCCCATTGTCTGTCAGGACTTAGAGAGAGGGAGGGTTACCCAACCTTAGCATACACTTCACATTAATGAGCATTTTGAGAATGTACACACAGTGAGATACACACCAGTGACAACTTCAATACAATACACAACTCTTCTCCAACGGACCGTGCTTTACCAAGCAGTGGCATTTGGGGAAAAAAAACACAAAACAGACTTATATGACCAACTGAAATGTTTATAGACTCAGTACCTCTAACAACATTAAATCTGTTTGATCTGACAAGTCATAGGATGCTGTGACTGTCTCTACATAAACAGCATCACCAAATTACTGCCCAGCTTCTGTTGCTAAATCTGTACCATTCGAACTGTGCAGAAGTGGCCTCCTGTACAACTTTAATTGGGACATGAGGAGAATATACAGCATCACAAGTCAATAAGTACCCACTAGTATTGAACACCGAAGCGAGAAGAAAGACAATATATTAGCTGAAAGCATTTTCACTCTGTCAACATACGCTTTAATCTGCTATAACTTGTCTAGACAGCTGCCTTCACTTCACTCGCCCTGCAGACAGACAACTATACTGACCGGATGTGGTTAGTTAGAGATTTGTTATATTACAGTAGCTCCAGCAGCTCTCATAAAACGACTCTTGTCACGCTAGAACCACCTTTGACTTTAGTTTAGCCCGTTACAGACAGATAGTTTCTCTAAAGTTAACAATACTGTATCCTCAGCCAACAATACACATCCCAGAGTCATGTTAGCAGCCTCTACGTTGACGAAGATGTTAGCTAACATGCAGCAGTTAACCGTGGAAACTGAGTTAAAGACGGTCGAGCTCAAAAGCAAACTGAGTATTTTAACACACGAGCTACTGAAACAACATTTAAAACTATAATATTGTTGTTACATTACCGCTGAGTCGATGGAGATCCCGCCAAACAAAGTGGGCTGTTAAACAAACGCGGGTAAATGATGACGAAGTGGCCAACTCAGGAAGAGGAACTCCAGTAATGTGGGGTGCGCTCGTTTACTTTCTCCGACCGACCCGTTTGAGTCTTACGTCAATAATGGCATCAATGAAAATATAAGCGAAAACTTTGAATTTTCTGTGAAAAATGTCAACTCGTCTTGTAGCTATGGCTGTTTGATTTACAACAAAACATGGTCAGTACATGGTGTCTTTTTATGACTCTGTTTTTCGCCGGTCGCCCTCGTTCGACAGAGACTTACGGGAGCACCTGTGCAACATAACAAGCGCACTCAGGACACGTGGGTTTAACCAGACGAAATACTAATGAGTAGCAGGGTTTATGCACTGCACTATATACTGTCATTATTTAAAGAGTTGCTTTCTGCAATTATATAACCAATATTAAAGGAAACTGGAAAATTGGTACCTGTTATCATGCTCCCCTAACACCACAGGTACAGACATGTTTATCCAAACAACTGAGCAGGGACCTTTCAAAGATAAGTGAAAATTATTTCATAATAAGCACAACTACTAGTTTATTGTCATGAAGAATACTTTTAAATCACGTGCCTTATTTTTTAATAGATATTTCTATTTTCTCCTATTGTGTAAATATTTTACTTGTACTTTCACTTCATATAGCTGAGAGAAAAATGCTGCACTTTGTATTCACAAGTAGTTTAAAAATTAAAAATGTATTTGTTATCTGTTACAGACTTAACATTTAAACTGAGAAAAAGATTAACTTAGTGAGCTCACACAAGACAATGCTTTGATAAAACTACATAAATTAGTTAAAGCTAAACATTAAAATACGATTTATACATTACTAGTAAGTAAGTAAATAAGTCAGTCAGTTTTATTAAAATAGCACCTTTCACAGATAGAACAAAGTGCTTTACAACAATAACAAAACAAAACAAAAAATAAATAATGTTTATAATAACAACAAAATAATAGATAGATAGATAGATAGATAGATAGATAGATAGATAGATAGATAGATAGATAGATAGATAGATAGATAGATAGATAGATAGATGAATAAATTACCTGATACTTTTAGATTAAATGTGCTTAAGTATTTCTGTTTTTCTCCTGCTATGTGAATGTCATACATTTGAGAGGAAAATGGTTATCAGTTACACCCCAATAACAATGTACAAACCGATAACAATACACAAGACAATGAATTAATACAGCTACATAAATAAAAGCATAAAAGCCAAAGTACTTTAATTTCAAACATGCTGCAGAATTTACAATTATAATCTAATTCATAATTATCGCTTTTTGGGCCATTTCTCTGCAGAATGTCTACTTTTGCTTTTAATACTTTTGCCATGCGTTTCCCTATGTAATGTTTGCTTTAGGCTTGAATCATGGGTAACTGCACTCACTTATTACAAAGTAATCTCTGCCAAAACATTGGTCTTTGGTAACATTATTAGAAATATGTTAACTTAATTACATGTTTATTGCTGATGGCATAGGTAAAGGGGGTGTTGCACTGGGTTGCGTTACACTGAGAAGTGTGTGGAGGAGGCAGAATATTAGAAACACCCCTGAATAAAGGTTATTAAAGTCTAGTATAACACCATCACTATGATGATGATGATGATGATAATAATAATAATAATAATAATAATAATAATAATAATAATAATAATAATAATAATAAATAGATTTGATTAACACTTTTATGACAGTCTCAGTAACAACAGAACATTGTGGGCATCATAAAATTAGATTTTATGACATAACACTTGCACTGGTTTGTTTAATACTGTCCAGGTCTGTAAAGGCGTTTTCAATCTTGGTCCAACTCCACTGGTCATGAATATTTATAAGTGATTATTTTCTGCTATACGTGGTTTGTACAGTCGGCCACCGTGGTAAAACATGCTTATAAAACATATAATAGGTATGAATGAAGCATTTTTGTCAGGGAGGAGTCGTTAAGGATATATTTATGCGACAGGGGCTTCATCGTTTACAGTCGTGACTTTAGAACTACAAATGATCCCAGGACTCCCCCGTTGACTCTCTTGCATTGTGCACTCTTTGGCTCTCTGCTGCTTAGCAACAAACATTAGCGAGCTAGCCAGCTGCCTGTTAGCTGCTCTCATGCGCAGCGTAGTTAGCCTGAACGTAGGCTTGCCGATTGATAGCAATGCATTTCCATTCCGTAAATGGCAAAGATTTTCCTCCGTTGTCGACGTTAAGTAAACTTTACGTGTCGTTCTAAACCGGAAAAAACGTTCGCCTCCGCCTGTGTTCTCATTAGAATGAACTGACTAACGGACGGGGCAGAAGGTGCTTTTCTCTGAGAAAAAGTAGCTAACCTTAGCTCGGTAACCTTAGCACCGGAGTCACTAGCGTCTCCTCTTGCCACGGAGAAGAGCAGAGGGAGGCTGTAGATATGTGATTGTGGGTTAGCTTGCTACATAGCTCATCTACTGTCGGCGGATGAGCTCATTTTACAGGTAAGGAACTGACCACTTCTTTCTGTTTGCTAGTTGTTTTTTTAATCTTTCTCGACCAGTACTGTTTGCTTCAGTCAGACTACACCAGCAGCTGTCTAGCACTTAAAGACCCTCCTGTCAGCTATTCAACAGGTCGTATCTTGACCGAGGCAAAGGGGGTCTGATTTGGGGGAAGAAAGAAGAATGAAAAGTTGACTTAAAACTTAATCCCTCACAGACTTTGAAAAGATTACATACAGTAATGATAAGCCTCGGCAGAGTGGACGAGCTTGGTTACGTGTCATGGAATTGTAATGTTTTTATTCTACCTCTGCCCTAAATGTTGCTTTAAACGGTGCCCTGCCTTGAGGCCTGGACAAAGTAACGGTGAGCCGGTGAAGATGACTCACTTTTCTAGCAGGGGAAGGTGAATTATCTTCTTCTCACTTAAGAGAATTTAAATCGGTCGGATTATGTGCATTATAATGCGTAGCGCGTCTCTGGTACCATATTTCAGATTCTCTCTAATGTCTTCAGAATATGTTTCTGCAGTATGAATGGGACCATCTCACTGTATGTGGGAAAAGAAGATCCTGGGTGTAGATAATGATGTAGTCAAGGAAAATAACATGTTTAACTGGTCCTCATGATGGAGGGCTGTCATTGTCAGATGTCATATTTTAGAAATTATTGTGTGGAAGTGTGATTTATTATAGGCATTAAAAGATTGTACCAGGTTTTGCGTAGAAAATGTGAGGTATAAAGCTTGATTACAGTGATATTCAATAAATAATTGCCCAACACTGTTGATAATATTAAGAGCATTATATTTTATGTTCAGTTTTCAGTCACCGGTTTTCAAAATATGCTATGTGACAGTGCAACAGAGTGAACTTAGCCAGCTTCATGACCCTCCACTTTGACTGAGTTTCACGGATTCTAAAACCGATTTAAACTACACATCTAGAAATCATTACACTGAGATATGAGAGAACTGCAAATGTGCAACTTGACCTCCAAATCCAAGTAGAAAGAAAGAAGGAGGCCCTGAGTCTTCACTTAGTTAGATCACCTAAGGCAATATCTGAGGTGCAATCCAAATTCTGAATGAATATGTTGCTGTAAGTAAGTTAAAAATTCCCATCCAAAGAGCTGTTTTATTTTAAGCCATGTGTTGCCTGGATGTTATAATAACTGATGCATCATGCAGCTCAATTATAGTTGATGAATAATTTCTTCCACAGCCTTACATATTGTGAGTCAAATTCAGACAGGCTGTTGGACACCACAGCCACGCATAAGTTGTCAATATCCACTGAGAACAGCTTTCCCACAATATGTTGTTTAGCGTTGCACTCGGCCACTGCACGCATATAGCTGTGGAAGACTCAGTTGCTATGTGGAGTCGCCAGCTTTCAGTGCTAATGGAAGAATAAACATGCTGCACCGCTGCTCCAGTCAAGTTGCCTGTAAAATTTACATCAGTTTGTTCAACGTGCATACATAATAGTTTAGAAGATAATTACAGCCATTGTGTAAGAAAAGTCATTTATTAGAGTGCAATGAAATTTATGTTATAACCTGTTGCGCTGAAACTAATTTAATTTCAAATCTGACAAGTTTAAAAAAACAAAAATAACCATTTGTTGCAGCTCTAGTAATGTGGGCACCTGTATAGTTTGTGTGTCATTTAATTTGTTTCATTAAGTATTTGTAACAGGGAAAACTACTTTGGGCTACCTAAAAAGAGACAGGATGTAACCACTAATCTGTTATTCATGTTAAAGATGACATCTTTTTTAAGTTATAGACTCTTGTTGAAAATTAAAGTAGGTAGAAAGCTGATTCTGAGCTAGACTGTACCAGCTTCTGTAAAGTAACTAACATTCAATAACAAACTTGACACTGAGCGTATGTGTGTAACTGTCAGATAACTCTGACATGAGGGCTTCAAATTCAAACAGATCCCAAAGTGTTAAATGTTTGAGTTGCTCTAATGTTACATCTGTTGGATGTAATTTTTCTATAGTATCTAAACATGTGTCACAGATTGTTTTATTTATGCTACTTTTTCAGCTGGTGTATGTATTCGTGTCACATCACTGAAACTACCCAGGCAGAGTGGAACTGAGAAAACCACCCAGACGTCACCACCATGTTGGAGGAGGACATGGAAGTTGCCATCAAAGTGGTGGTGGTCGGCAATGGAGCTGTTGGCAAGTCCAGTATGATCCAGCGTTACTGCAAGGGCATATTCACTAAGGACTACAAAAAGACTATTGGAGTGGACTTTCTGGAAAGACAGATACTGTAAGCAACTTGTTTTATAGAAGTCAGTCATGTCAGTTACAAACTATATTTAAAATCATTGCAGGGTTCTGGTGAGTTTAGCCATTTGGTGTGATTCACAACAACAACAACAACACAGTTTTGGCATATTTTGCCTTCATTGGACAGTTTATATACCTTGGCAGAAAACATGGTATGAAACAGACCAGTGTGACTTCTGACACAGGTACTAAACTGGAATCAAATGTTCTTAGGATCGTGATGCAAAAGGTTTTTAGTGATCTTAAAGTGCAGGTCTTGTCAAGTGTACTGTAAAAGACTGATTTGGCATGCTGGGTAGGATATTCAGATTGCAGAGGATTGATTAAATATTTTTTATTTATTACCTTCTCGTTGTTTTAGTGTGAATGATGAAGAGGTGCGACTAATGCTGTGGGACACTGCTGGCCAGGAGGAGTTTGATGCCATTACTAAGGCGTACTACCGTGGTAAGACCCCACCACGATAACAAATACAACACTGCTGCTTTGCTTCACTGATTTGGTATTGGCCACAGATTTCATGGTTAACTGGCAGCATCACTTGTTGACTCAGTGCTTTTACAGTCTCTAGGAGGTTGAATTATGCATCGTATTTATGTCAGAATCGATTAAGTGATTTTTAAAAGATTTAACAGCTTGAAAACATGAACTGTTGGTGTGTGTTTTTGCATTTCAGGAGCCCAGGCATGTGTGCTCGTCTTCTCTACCACAGATAGGGAATCTTTTCAGACTATTGACAGCTGGAGGGAGAAAGTGGAAGCAGAAGTTGGGGACATTCCTACGGTTCTGGTGCAAAACAAAATTGACCTCCTGGAGGAGACTGTTATAAAAAAGTAAATAACTGATTCTCTGGAACAGTAAAGCAACTGAATGTAAATTGTAATGTAAGCATAATAACTTACCAGAAGTTCAAGTCAATTTGTATTTTCTTAATTTGCTTTGCAGTGAGGAGGCAGAAGCTTTGGCTAAAAGGCTTAAGCTGAGATTTTATCGGGCTTCAGTGAAAGAGGACCTTAACGTCAATGAGGGTGAGTTACTGAAAATGTGAACTACTTGTGTAATGTGAGTGACATATTATGCTGGATGTTACTGTCATAACATTTCTACTGATTCTCTGTCTTTAGTGTTTAAGTACTTAGCTGAGAAGTATCTTCAACGACTTAAACAGCAAACAGCAGAGGAGACGGAGGTGGTTCATACAACAAGCAATAAAATAGGTAAGGAATCTTTCTTCACATCAACTTCTATGCTACGTTGTAAGAGTTTGTCTTTCTTATGGCTACATTACTCAAAAGTGTTGTTTTTCCATAGGTGTTTTTAATACCACAAGTAGTAATGTCCACAACCAGAGCTCCAGCAACGGCAGAGAAGTCATCACTTTGCGACCTAACAAACAGAGGACCAAGAAGAATAAAAATCCTTTTGGAAGTTGCAGCCTACTCTAGAATAACTTAAATTCTAGTGACTGACTATTATTTCTAAGATTGGTCATAGTTGTATTCTATGGAGGTAGCCACAGTTAGAGACCAAAGCCCACACAGACTGGGAAATACTACACTATACTACGTTAATAACCTGATGTTAATCTGTATTCTGAGTTGTTTCCCCACATTGATTTTTGTATTTCCTTTGATTCAGCCTTGGTTCTTCATCAACGATCTGCACACAAAGCCTGTCAACCTTTGTACATATTGGGGTTCTCGTTGTGGTTGCCTTAAGAAACAGAAACAGCTGCAGCTGCCGTATATTGTGTCATTAAATAAACTTTTGCAGTGCCGTTCAAAACGAGCCAGTTCAGAACCACATGGTAATAACATAGATAGTAGTACAGCTGATTATTACAAAACATAGCCTCCAAAATAACTTCACATCGGGCGTACAATTTAACGCAACAAAATGGCAAATTTACACAACCAGTTGTGTCTAGTGCAATGGTAGCGTACACTCAGTATTCACTAGTCAGTTGCATAAACGTACAAGATGAAAGTTCTCCAGGAGAATCCATTTTTTGATGCGGCCATTTTTGCAACCTGCCATTGTTGTAATCATTGACGTCAAATACATTGATGAGTTGCCCACAATCAGCTGATGTGTAAATTGCTCTTCTTATGTTTCTTGCGAACCGCTCATCCAAACGCCTTCACACTCAACACTGCAGTTCCTTGGGTCCTCAGCAATACACCCGTAAAGTGTGAGGTAGATTGGATAAGCAGTTGTCAAGAAACGCAAAGAACAGACGCACACACTTACGGAGGCGCCCTAATTTTTTTTTAGTTTTAAGTGCAGAGGGATTTTCCCCTAATTACGGAGGATTTTTGTAATACAACTTGAAACTTTCATCAAAATATGTAACAGCAAAGGTTGCACTCTTACTCTGTGAAAACAAATTTGCTCCTGTACATGATTTTTAAAGTCACTCATTCCTGTGTTTGACATTTTCAACTGTGCAATATGTTTGCATGTATTATAAAAGATATGCAGATTATTTTGTACCATATTTTTCTAACTGTCAATGGAATATGGTTCAAACTATACTGTTTATCCTTATCGAATCAAGAGTTAAATGCATAAGTATTTTTGTACGAAGCACAACAGTGTTGACTGATATCTTGTGCCAAATTTACTCTTTCTGAGCTGTGCTTAAATATTAACACTGCAGTGATTTGGATGTAACATGAAATTGATAGAATGTGCTCCTATGTATAACCAAATATCGATAACCACTGACACAAAAATAGTTCTTTGTCTGCTTACACTCCATTTATTTACAGATTTAGTAACCAGATTGTTTCTGATGTAAAGCTCGAGTTAAGTAATGATACTATTTGAGTCATAGTATTCAAGTTACAGTTATAGTACTTGGGTTTTGATTGCAATTGTTTACATTTTCCATATTTAACCATTATTTTGTTGCCTTTGGTACTTTGACAGCTCATTGGTTAGCCTCAGCGTTTCACTACCTACCATAATATTTCTAACATTTCATACACTAAACATGGTACGAGATTCTTTTAGGCTTGGCTTCTGTAGTATATTATTAATTTCTACTTTGTAAATATCATTGTGCTCCTTTTTGATTGAAAAATGGGAGAACGAGTGGGGACACAAGGTTGGAAAAGACTAAAAGCTCAGTTGTGTCTGTGCCTGTGGTATGGAGTCTAGGGCAGAATGTAAACCAATGCTCTCTGAAGGTGTTACAAGCAGAACTGGATATTTTGCTGTCGACGTGCTTGTGTGTGCCTGAATATGCAAGAAAGTTACGTTTCTTCTCACAACATCAGGGTACTCCCTAAAAGATCTCCCAAACGAATGCTCAGTCTTCAAAACAGTTAGCTGTGAACTCTGTGATTTGCCTTGTCTGCCTCAAGCCTTTTTTTCTTTTTTTTCAAAACTCATCTGGAGAACACTGGTTTACCAAGCACAAAGAAATATGTGGTGATGTGGAGAAGTCTTACATTAAATCTGCTGTCAGAAATTCTTAACATTTCCTTATTAATAGTTAAAATTGTAAGTATTTTACATGGAATTAGAATACATAGGACATCTGGGAATACATGTACATGCATGTTTTTTTTGTCTTTCTAAAAACATTTGTAACTGATCTCAGATCTGAGTTCAGATGGGACTGAATTAATTCATTTTATTCACTTAAGTCTGTTGTGAAAATTCTTAAAGGTGCTTAAAATGTGTTCCACAGTTCAACCATTGGTACTAAGATTGTGTCACATCTCAAGCTTTCTTATTTGGTTGTATGTGAACTGCGCTGTTTGAAAAAAAATAATAAGAAAAGAAAGTGGCATAAATTTAATGCATGCAAGCCTTTTTTTCCACATCAGTGAATGTTAGACCATGGTTGCAATGCCTTGTCTATGTTTACATTCTCCCTCTTTGACCATCAGTAAGCATTTGAGTCCCTGCTCTGGCTGTTTGTTTAACAATGCCTGCACAGTAAATCTGTAAGTAATTATTTCTCAGCTTTCTCTTATTTGTAACATTGTGTTTGCCTTGTCTTTGGGCAGTTTGATGGAATGAATTTAGCGCACTTTATCATTGAGATGGCATATAATCTTAAAGAATCATAAGTTAAAACTAACCATACTTAAGTGCTGTCACTCAGGTGTAAAAACGTGTCTTACTTTTCGTCTAGTTTTTTTTTTACATGACTTTCATAATTCAATTTCACACATTTAGATAGACAAAACAATACATGAATGCTTTGAGTTTGACAAAACCAGCACTTGTTGCAGTTTTGTTTTTTACATTTGTACATGTATCACCACCAGAAGTGTGCCACACAACTGTTCACCTGATGTTGTGTTTGGGAGGTCATGTTCGATGGCAATCTGACATTGGTAAATAAAACTTTACTTTTTTCTTGGGCATCCATTGTGTGATTTCATACGACAGTCGTTTTCTCTCAGTGCAATCTTTCTGCCGAAACTATAGATTGAAACCATTTTGCTCGGGTGCAGCTGGTCTGAGTTATAAGATAATGTCAGAAGTGTAAGCAGTGTTGCTAAAAGATGACGTTGCTAGTGTCAGTGGCAATTTTTCAAGTTAATATGTAACCAAGATAGGTACCAGAGTTCAGATTTGCTTTTGGAAACAGTAGTTTGACAAAAGAGAAAAGGTCATTTGCCCTTTTAGCGGCTTTTTCAAGACCTGTCAACCACATGATACAATCTTCCCCATTAAATGAAAAGTTGTCTAAACTCAGTCCACTGAAGAACAGATTATGTGGTTGAAAGTTCAGTGACAAAGTGGATTTTATTTATTGTTTTTTAAAAAAAAATATTTTTACTTCAGTGGGTAGTACTTCACCACTGTTAGTATTGCTTTTCTGTCTCAACATAAAAGCATATTTAATACCAACAGTATATTCTACAGACTAGCCTTAGTAGAGGCACTTGCTTCTCCTACTGTAGCTGTGTAAAAGTAAAGTACACATTCATTTAAGTTCTAAGAGCTTACATATAGAAGGTCCCATGAAAACTGATCAACTGATCAAAGAACAACAACTTGACCACTGATAGTATCGTACTGATGTGATTTTCTAATACAGCAATAAGCTGCCCTTGACATATTCAAAGACTTCTCTGATTAATCCTTATTAGGTAAAGTTGCATTTTATTCACTTTTTGACAAAAAAAAACTTTGTGCAAATATGAATCCACAGCTTTTAGTGACTTGTGTTGTCCTCACACAAAGAGGTAGTGTATGCACACCCAAAATCCTTACCAAGTGCCTAATTTAAAAAAAAGAGTGAGGCAATGAAACAAAACACTCTGTCATTGTTGTTTGTCAAACTGGGTAAACCAGCGTGAGCAATCTGGTGATCTAGAGCAGACATATTCTTTCATCTGTATTTGGATACTCACTTCAGATGTCAGATAAATCACTTTCACCTGGCGATGAACTGTCGATAGACTGTTTTTCACACTGTTATATCGCCTCAAACTTGGCAGACTATCTACTGACACATTTATGGGCACTTAGTTATAAGTTGATTGCCAGCACTGGATTTTCTAAGAAACTGTGATCAAACCTCCAATGAAGCAAAGTCTTTTTCTGTCTTAAGTGTATGTGAACATGCACTGTGTACTGTGTATATAGAATAAGAAACCACAATTAAGTAGGTCAATGTAAAAGACAATAATTTCAAGGTAAAACTTGGTATTTTTGCTTTAAGGTTCAGCTTCACTGTGCTTTTCCAAAGGGACTTTTCTTGCTCCTTCTGAAAGTTAGTAGAGGATTACAACAGTTTTCAGTGAGGTTAGTGGTATTCAAGACACATTTTATGCTTTGGTGATGAGTCTTATTGACTACCATTGGCTTCTGTGGGCTCAAGTTTTTGGTGATCCATAATCTTGATGTTCTTTTCTGCATTCTCAACGTTCCTCAACAACGTCTCCAGCCTCCGCTTTATCTTCTTCTGGTCCTCCAGAGCGCAGCTGATCACAATGGCCTGGAACTTCTGGTCGATAGGGACGGGCGGCGCCTCGGTCACACAGGCTGCGTGCAGGGCCAGCAGCCGCAGCCGACCACCATCCATGTCTTCCAGTAACTTCTTCACTATTTCATCTATTATAGATGTGGCCTTGCGCAGCGCGTCCTCCTGCTGGGAGTTTCTGATTGTGCCAACAGAGATCTCCACAGACAGCGTCCGGCCCATCAGACGGTTTGCAGTTAAACTCAACTCTTCTCTCTCCCCTGGAAGATACAAAACAAGGAATCAGTGTCGGATCTTTAAGAGACAAAATACAACTTTAACTTCTTTTTCGTAAGGCATAGAAGCACACTGATTAAGGGTTGCTTCACGGCACAAGAAGGCCTAGATTCAGATCTTCTTTTGTTGAGTTTCATTTCATGTCTGTGCTCAGTCTTCCACAATCCAGACACATACTAAAGGGACTCTGACTGTACTGATGTGTGGTGGATCCAGGCCAGATTTAATGTAGCTTAACACTAGAATGGTCATAACCTGTGAAGCTTAAGTTCATTTTTAAAAAACTGAGTCGGATAGGTGTTGATTATGATTCTATAATATTATTTTATGTTGGAATTTTTTGTATTTTTTTCATGCAGCTGACAAACCTATAGTGTACACAGGAAAAGCAAATACAATTCTAACAAAATGATATATTACACATTATATACATTAAGTTGTACTGTAGTAATGTTTATGGCATGGCCTCCTTTATACTGTATGTGCATCGCTGTATTGTTGTGAGAGACTTAACATCAGTATTTTAGGGGAAACAATAATTAGAATGTGTATAAATAGATGAATATTGCAGATAGCTTAATGGGATCATTTTTTGAGCATCTTGTAACATACAGGGTAAATGATCTGGGAAAAAAACAAAAACAAAAATGTGAGCCCCAAATGATGTCAACCTCTACCTGGGTGGAGCACAAAAACTATCATGTTGCCTTTTTTTTTTAACATCACCACCCCAGCACAGAGCAGCATTCAAAGCATAACCTCACTGGATCACAATGTTACAGTTACATCAGAGCAGCTCAACAAAAAAAAACCACATAAATTCAAACTTCAGCACTCTGCATGCTGCTGCTATCCACTATCACCAAGCAGGGAGTGACTTGTAGCATGTGTCGGTTGTAGGAGTGAACAGCAACCTCACCAGCACAGATGTTACGCATTTCTTGACTGCTCTGTATGGATTGAATCATTTCCAGGATGCACTCCCTTTCCTGCTCCATGGCCGATGCAGCTTCGCGTAAAGCCTCCACCCTGACAGAGACAAGATACGGTTTAATGTCATCCATTTACAACCACATCCTCTCTCTGCAAAACTAATGGACTGTTATTATTATGAGGTAATGAGTGAGATAACCACCATCAATCCATGCACACTGTATGAAAGGGGATGTTTCCATTAGGATGATTACAGCTTATTATTATTTCCAGTGTTTTCTACAACCAATTTCTTTTCTACTTACATTTCTGAAATGTAACACCAGATACACAAGTGAGCAGCCTAGAAGCGACAGTGCGCAAAACAGTGTACATTACGCACATGTTCAGGCCTCTTACTGAACCGTACCTCATTTCCAGCTGATCCAAACTTTCCAGCAGCTGTCCCGAGCGATCCGCCATAGAGAGAGTCCTGCTGAACTTGCTGCAGGGAACCTCGTTCATCTTGGCCTGTATTTTCGCCTGAGCCATGATGGTTATTATGATCCGTCCCGGAGACTAAATCCTACGTGTGTCCGACGCGCTGATCTGTCCAGCTCACTGCGGCTCCTCCGGCTGCAGCAGCCCCCAGGGAGAGCATTTCCTAACATGGGCTGCAACTTCCTTCACTCGCTCTTCGTAGAAGTTTCCCGAGGAGGCCAGAACAGCCCAATGCCCAACATCGGGTGCGCGGACCCCCAGGAGGTCTCCGAGAACGGTCAATGGGTCCACAGAATTAGATAGAGCTCCACACTGTGAGGTGTTGATTAGAACTTTTAATTTCCAAGTAATATCTGCAGGTGAGGTTGTTTTACAATGTACCTTAATAAAAATGAGTCTGTTGGAGAACCCAGTCCAGTGTTAGAAACCATCAAGTGGACTTTTAATTTTAGAAAGTTAAAAGTAATCAAATAAAAAAAAAACATACATTTCAGGATCAACTAATGCACTTATTAAAAATTTCAGGGTGTGAAAGTGTTTTTTGCACCACTAAACTGGGTAACAAACTCTGTAGCTGAATATCTGAAGACTTTAACCCATTCTCGAAACGATGACACTGATTTCTATCAATGACTAGAACATTATAGGGACTTTATATCATTCTGTGTAAATTGCTGAAGCTTCTGTAAATGAATGACTTCACATATAAATGAGATGAGTCTCCTTCATCAGTAGAGCCTGACAGATAAACCAGTATGACAGATTAGTATTGTATATTGTCCAGCATGTACCAATATGATTTTTTTTGTACAGAACATAATATATAGAGATGCTTAAGGGAATGAAAAAATAGTCCTCAGCAGAGGAGCTCCAACTCCATTCATTACAATACTGTCAGCACTGTCTGCAGCACATGTTGCAGAGTACGCATCACAGCTAACCAGATGGTGGGGGGTGCGGAGTCAAGTGGTGTCTTCACAGTAAGCTGGTAATTTGAAAAATACATTACTGGGAAGTTAGTAAACAATGACCCATCGTTTCAGCTTTTCAATATTACTCCAACACATAAATATTACAATAAACAGTATATGTGCATTAAGAATTCCTATATAAATCACCACTGGCCCCAAAAATCCTTTGTGTCAGACTCCACACACCATTGATCGAGAGCACAGGCAAGTTTCACCTCTGACATATAGTTGATATGACGTTAGATAGAACCTGCTAAATTTTACAACCAGGAAGTTCCAGTGGCAATTATGTTGTTTCATCGGTCCACAACACTGACGGTTTTTCTCCTAGGCCACTATCTCAAAACTATAATTGATTATTGGACAGTTTTCTCCATTATCTGATTTAAAAACCTTGCACCACCCTCCAATTATGCAGAGGATGTTAACCCCAAAATTTTTTTAAAAAGTAAATTAAATTGATTTTTGAAAACCGTGCATTCCAATTAGGTACGAACACAAAATACATCTGAGTACAGCATGAATCCACTTTTAAAAGAATATGTCGAATATTCCATGAATGTTTTTCAAGATGTGAGAAAACATAGAGCAAAGGGCTGTTGCTAGAATTGCAGCTGCAGTTATACAGGCCATTACCTGAGCTACCGTTTACATTCAAGCCAGTGCACAAAAACAATTTGATGCAACAAGCACAAACAGACCTCAAAACCTATTTTAACTCAATTCAGAAAGGTGTAAGAATTTAAAGAGCTGAATTTGCGCTTGAAATTCTGTCATTACCACATTACTGTAGGATCAAACATTAATGACTCCTTTAATACTGTTGACTCCTTGAGCAACACAACATAGACAAAAAAAAGGCTGGGTAGAAAAAAGATGTAATATTCTACCACCTAAATATCAGGAGCTACATGATAGCACCTAAGGAAAGACAGGTGCATACAATGCACTGGATTTCAAGTCTGCAATGAAAACAGAAGATGCAATTGGATACAAAGTTAGCGCTGTGGTCACAAGTTCAGCTGTGGCATCTTGCAGTGTCATCAATGCCATCTATAGCACATGTGTCGACACACTTAAGTGTTGAGTCCTTACAACAGAGGACTGTGCGTAAATCAACAGCCTCAAACCGTACAAAACATGTAATCTGCCCGCTGACGTATGATCTGGTTGGTGCACTGAACAGCACGTACAAAAGAATGTAGCAAAAGTAAAATAACAACTAACATTTATTTAATACATTCTGAACACAAATACCTGGTACAAAACATTCCAATAAAATGTTCAGTGAACAGCATGTCACTAAACACTGCCAAGTCCTTAGAACTCCAGAAGACTTCTTTTAAGAGCTTCTTCCAACTCTGAGAAAATTAAACAAAGCAGAATATCAGGATCTGTACGGCAACACTGCAACACCTTAGTAACAATACTGAGAACATGTTCTGTAAGTTGAGTCAGAATTGTGAGACTTTCTTTACTACAGTTGTTCACTTTCATTTCTGCTTTTGATTTATCCTACATATTTATCTTACATATCTTCCACCATGATTTACAGTGACCCCAAGACATATATGGACAAGTAAGCTACAATAAAAAAGCTATACATCTCATTGCACTGGACAACAAAATGCCAAAGTAAATGGCACTTATTTTAATGTGACTCTGTGAGGTTTTAAATGAGAAAATAACAGACACTGGACCAGACTACACTGGAGCATCCACAGGCTTAATTTGTTTTTTGTCCATGGTATCCTGCAGGTGCTCTGTGGGATTTAGGTCAGGGCTCTGGGAGAGCCGTTCTTAGATTTTCTCCTGGCCAAAATGCTTAAAACAGGTGGCTGCTATGCTTTTCTCAAATGATAATCTGATTTATTTAGTTAAATAGGAAATATTTGTTTAGAAATGGGTTTTTCCATGGATTAAATATTTCTTTATCTAACAAGCTATGGAATTATCTTGTGAACCTCATGGGAATTTGCTAATAGTTTAAGTTACTGTGTTCAGTTTAACCTCAACTGGAATCCACTCTCAGGGCAAAAAAGGACAACGTGCTTGGCCACATTAACACATACCTGCTGACTCTCTTGCTTCTTCTGCACTCAGTGACAGTACATGGCTCATTTCATCATCCGGTTCAGCTGCAACAGAATGCAGAATTGACTTAGAGCTGATTTATTAAAGTCTATTTTAAAGCAGACACTTTAAATAAAGAAAAACAATTCCATGGAAAACAATATGTAAATCAATGAATCAATGGCTAACTGAATGACAATAAGCCATCAAAAGTGTTCATACTAGTACAAGGCTTTTATAACTTTCAAGAGACATGCAATGTTTATTCTATTAATAGCTGAGCCAGAGTCCACTTTGAAAAATTATCAATATTAGGGTTTAATGTTGCACATACAGCATTTAAGAGTTTAGTATTTAATAATTTGCATTGATTTGCCCTTCTATTTCACTCTGTGGTCTCAGCTAAACAATGTCTGTGTATTTTTATTGCCTACTTTCATGTTCTTCACTCTCTTTGTTGGCCTGTTCCATATTCAAAAACTTCACCAGTGTTTCATCTTCAATCTCTGCAAACGGAAACAGAAAAATTAAACGCTGCATGCAAACACTGACAATACATGCCAACCGTTCCAACTGATTTACCATCGTTGTCTGGTTTAATCTCCACAGCACTTAGTATTTTAACAGTGGTTGGTTCTGCTTTCGCGTCTGTCCTGCAGGTCCTGGAACTCATGCAGGGCTCCAGCGTACAGTGTTGAGAGTGATAATGTTTATGGAAACTCGGTACACTCGTAAAACTCTCCTGGCAAGCTTTGCATTCAACGTTGAAGGTCTTGTCAAGATTCAAAGCTGCATGTTTTGTGTGGACGTGAGTCTTCATCTGTGCATACGATGACAGAGATACACTACAAGGAGAACACACATACTGACATTTTCCCTCAGCAGCCAGCTTCCTCATACACTGTGTATAAGTAGCTTTGGTTTCAGCTTTGCCCTCTTCTGAACCCATGCATGGACATGAAGGCTGCCTGATCCCTTCAGCAGCAGTGATTGGCTCAACAACTTCAGCATCTTTCATACAGTAGTAGTCCTTACTGTGAAGATTCTTGTAGTGCTCCAAGAACTCGTCCTCGGATTCAAACTGCATGCTTTCGCAGAGGCCACAAAAATGGGAGCTCTTTATCTGGCCATCATGCTCATTAATACAGTGCCTCCGTACAGTAGACTCTTTAAAGAACTTTTGAGGGCAGTGTGCACAGATAAATCTCTGAAAGCTGTGGTTACTCAGATTACTGCAGTGTTCATGGACAGCCGCTTCAGAGTCAAAGATGTCTTCGCACATCCTGCACATCCAAGTGTGCTCTACTTTTGAAGAAGTCTCTACTGTGCTCTGCTGGACTTTAAGCGTCAAGGATGAGTGCAGGGTGACTTCGCTGCTAGTGGACGGCTTGGCATCAATGATTGTGGCAAGCTCTTCAGGCACTTCTCGTTCAGCGAAGTAGGTGTGTCCGCGGTGAGCTTCTGACACGTGCGACAGGATATCTTCATATCGTGGCATTTCGACTTTGCACTTGCAGCAGTAGAAGAGGAAGTTGGAGAGATGTGCTCCCCCATGAAAGCGACTCATATGCAAACGGGTTATTGAAGACTCTCCCATGTGTTTGCCACAAACACCACACTGATGGAAAATCTGGTTCACAGCTAGGAGATGCTTACTGGCTGTAGCCTCCTCTGAGAACTGTAAACCGCATTCACAAAACCATGCTGTTACTGAGTTTCTGCTACTGCAGGCATTCACACTTGCACTTAATCTCTGCCGTTTTGCTGGGAATCCATCACAATCACTTCTCTTTTTGTTCTTTTTTTGAAAAGGCATCTCAAGGCCAGTTGACCGTCTTCTCTCCTGCTCCTCTATAGTCCGCTGGGTGTGTTGAATTTCACTAAACCTGCAGTACTGAAGAAGTGCTTCTGCCATTGTTTGGTTGACCTCAACATCATGATGCATCGATTCTTTGTGATTCTCAATTTCAGCTTGGCTGAGGAAGATTTTACAGCAGAGAGGACACTGCCCTCGGACTTGCAGCTGTTTCATTACTTGCACTATAGTTCTGTCAGCCTTGGCCACAGCACAGCCCTGTCTGCAGTGCACACTAAAAGAGAAAAATGAGGGAAGAAAGCCAGCAAAAATTAAGTTAAGCAGAACATCTGAACAAAATCAGTGTGTGCTATACATACATGTAATAACAAAAGATATAAATGCATGCACATGTACTTAAAAAATAACAATGAACATACTTAAAGTGAGCTTGAGCTGCTTGATGTGAGATCAGTGCTTTGTGACATAAAGAGCATCGGACACTGAACGTCACATCCTTGCATAAAGCGATGAGACGATTCTTAACATGTTGTGGAACAGGAACTGGCATTGCTCTTCCTTTGGTTTCTTAAACAAGAAAAACATAGGAAAAAGCACATGTAATCTTGCTCATATAAGACCCTCCTCTCTTGCTTAATTTGCCTTATTTAGATAACTAATATTCACTTGAAACTTGCACATAGAAATCCTTTGGGGACAAGATGTATACAACCACAAGGTTTTTCCTGGCTCAGGACCTTTGGGTGGTGACTATGCAGACAGTAAACACAGGCAATGAGTCGGTATTGACCTTATGAGGTAGAAATCTATGCATTTTTCTGTTATTTCTGACCAATTCACAAACTAAAGTTTACATTTTACCTGAGTAAATGAAACCACAAATGAAAAACGGGTTAAAAACAAACAAAAACTACCTGTCCCACTACCTACGTAAAGATGCCAGAGGAGGAGGCAGCTAACTTGACTGAACACTCCTAAGAGCTGGGCAACCTCTCACTGGATGGTAAAACTGAAATTAAATATCATGGGTGAAACTACCGGCAGAGCCTTGTATAGCCTGACTCTGGATGGTAAACCTGACATTCCATTAGTGTTCAAGCCCAGTCAAAACAAAGCAGCTTAGCTGGCTTATCCAGCACCAGCCGGACATGTAAAGTACAGTTAGAGTGGATAAGAGGGGAACTGACTACTGAAAGGCAAAGACGTTTTATTTAAGTCTACATTCTGCTTGTTCAGAAGTGACATTTCTACTAAAAGACATTTGAAGAAGATTTGAATTGCTATTTTTGTTCTTAATTTTTCCAAAAATTCCTATATGCAGGAAAAACCCTGGATTACATTTGCATAAAAATGTTTTCTAAAGTAAAAACACATGTTCATCAGTTAGGACATCCTTTTAATTGCGCAGATGAAACAGAAATTTAGTCCGTACTGGTGGTAAATAACTGCATCATGACTTCCCTATGCTCTTCATTTGGCAATTTGAATATGTGGAGTTATAATGGAGATACAGGAGAGGGTAAAGTTCAACAACTTACCACTCAAGGCGAGTGACTCTGTAAAATGGTTTTTGGCTGACATGTGCTGAAGACACTCATCTCGGAGGTTGAATAGAAGGTAGCAGGCAGGACAGGCGAAACACACAATCCGCTGATAGGTCTGGTCAATGCTGTGACCATCAGCACTAGATGAGGACACCTAATAATCAAAACGACATAGATCTGAATTATTGCACCACTGCAAATCAACAGTTTTTGTTTGATATTTTTAAAAAATGTTATTATTTTACAAAAACCATGAGAATTACATAGCACAGTTAGAAAAGTGCATCAACCTTAGAGTCAAGATGTTTCCTCCATACGTCTTTCGTTTGAAATTTCTGACCACAGGCAACACAGGCAAAGAGCTCAGATGAAACTCCTCTAAGTTTAATTGCTGGATCACAAGGGGAGTGATCAAACCTGTGCACAAGATGCTGTACTTAAAATGTGTACAAAATGTGCCAATTTGTACTCAGGAAAAAAAAACATGACTGCTAAACTGACATAAACAGAAAATGATTACCTCTTTAAGTGACCATCAAGGAGGGAAGCATTGTCATAAACTCGACTGCAGTTAATTACTGGACAAGTGTGTCTGGTTGAGCTATTACTGGTGAAAGAAGCAGGTCTGTGTCTTCTACCAGAACCAGCACTGATCACTCCAGGCTGAAGACCTACATGAAACACATATTACAGTATGATAAGTCTCACAGATTAATTCAACTGACATTGCTTCTCCAATGTATAACCACTATAACAGAATGTTGTCTTATTTATATGCCCAGCTTTATTAAAATAAAATTACATTTTAATCAGCCCTGTGCTTGAAAGTGGGTCACTGCAGCAGCTCAAAGTAGTGTCGATATAAAAAATATAAAACTGTATTATAGAGAAATGTTTTTAAAGTTGTTCTAGTGGCTCAGGTCAAACACAGAGAGATTTTGAAATGACAACGCTAGTTATTATGTAAGATATTTCTTCTGATCCAGATTACAAATTTACCTGGCATCTTTAACCACATGTCTACGCAGCGCTTTGCTTCCTGATTCATTCCATTTGTAGAGCTAAACGCCAACTCCTGCTGTCCATGAGCTCTTTGCAAGACTTGCTTTTCCTGAAAAAAAGATGCAAAGAGATAATATCGTAACAGCATATCCCGCCATCTTTTTTATACATGCCTTATATGAAAGACACATGTCAGCAAAAAAAACCCAACAGAAAGTGTTTAATTTTAGTTCTTCAAGTGACAAACAGTACAATGTTATTTGGAGTGAATATACCACTGTGGTCATTTTAGTATTGCAAGTTGCTACACTTTTTTGGTTTTCATGTATTCATGCATCCTGTATGGCACAACCGACAATCTCCTCAATAAACTTCAGTGTATCCAAAAACTCTGTGACCACATCGCCCCTGTCCTCCAGAACCTTCACTGGCTTCCTGTCCCCTATCGTATTAAATTCAAAATCCTCCTACTCACCCATAAAGCACTCCATAACCAGGCCCTCTCTTACCTTAAGGACTTGCTCCACCCCTACACCCCTTCCTGTACCCTCCGTTCCTCCAATGCAAACCTCCTGACCATCCCAAGGACTGAACCTGAGGGGACAGAGCTTTCTCTGTTGCCGCCCCCTCCCTTTGGAACTCACTCCCACAACATACCCGTGATACCGTTGACCCTACCACCTTCAAGACTGAATTAAAAACACACCTCTTCCGTTCCGCTTTCAACTTGTAGTCTCCCTAAATTTATATAGACTATACACAGTGCATTATTTAAATAGACTTTAACCATGAATTTTTGCGCTGTACTTCATTTTCACCTGTATTTCTTATGTTTTCCTTTTGGTTGATTGATTTGTATGTCTATATTTGTTTGTTTTTAACCTATAGAGCCTTTTTGAAAAGTGCTCTATAAATGCAATGTATTATTATTTTTATTATTATTATTCTCTCCACAGGGTGGCAGTGTTGCTGCTACTACTGGCCCTAATGGGAATTTAGTCTCTACATGAAAATATGAAACCAGTTTCTGTTTATGAAGCTGTTAGTGCGGTTTTATCAGCACTGAAGTAGAAGACTGGAATATTCTGTCGAATACATAAACATACTTTTTGTAAAGTAGTAAATATATCAAATATTATGTTTCGATAGTGCCACACTTCTCTATTTTACCATGTGTACGGTGATTTTAATTCAAGGCCAATCCCACAGGATGCAGGAGGTATTGCTTTCAATTGAATAAATGTGAATATCTGAATGTGGTAGCATAAATTTTATCTATTTAGAACGATTAAGTATGCATTACAACCTCTTTTTTTGCGTTTAAAACGGTGCCTTCGTAAAGACCTCAAGTCGTTTTGCTTTTAAATGCATGACAAAGGAACTAAATGAATACAATGACAGGACACTAAGTGGAAGACACACTTTGAAAAATAACTTAATTGCAGTCTAACAAGCAACAAATGAAAGCAGTTCACTTCATTCAGAAGTTACTTACTGACCTTGAATGCCCTACATTTATCTGCTCTGTCCTTTTTCTCTTGAGCCACCTGGTGTGCCAGTTTGTCCAGTGTCGATGTAACACGCGCTTTATGTCGGGTGATTTTATCTTCAAGCTAAAAGTAGAAAGAAAATGTAGAACATTTTCAGAAAACTCCACACAAGTATTCACACTACATAATAAAATAAATGTTCCATTTAGTGACTCACCGTAGTTGTCAGGGATGAACACCCCTCATCGTCACTATCACTCAAAAGATCAATACATTCCAATACTGGTCTGAGAGGGCCCTCCTAAAGCAAGTCCAATACACCATGTCAGTGTTACAAAACACAACTACAGTTACACATTTTTGTTCTTCATGATCTGGGGAATGGCTGTGTGAGACGCAGCCCTTTTAACACATAGTGCCTTAAGTTTAGAGGTTCAAAAGTAATTAGACAAATTCACTCAAACAAATTCAGCTTAGTCATATTTTGTGGACAGCAGCTGGAAACTGTATCTTCCTTGGTGATGCGCTCACTGGCTTTCACAGCAGCCATCTTCACTTCTGGCTTCTTGAAGGGTCTATCTGCCTTTAATGTGTTTTTAAAAAAAAATAAGGCTCAACAATTTGGGGAGCATGTCCAATTGTGATTTTCTGACTGATACTGCAACGTGATCTGTAATACATTTTTAAAGTCAAGCTGCAGTTCAATGTTCACTGTGTAATAGAAATAAAACATGGAATGGAGGATGACACGAGATACTATCAAGAACGTGACTATCACACAGGGAAGCCGGCTTTAAATTGCAGTGCCACCAAAACAACAGTTTCAACCCAGAGTGAAATGTGTGGCATAATATACATCCTGAATTGAAGTTGTTGCAATTTGCTAATTGTACTGTTTCAAGGTAAAAATTTAATTTTATTTGAATCTAAATTCCATGCATGAACTAACTTTTAAATTACATAACACTGCCCAGGAAAGATTTAACATTGCCCGATTACTGTTTAGCCCTTTCAATTTGGGCACTATGTGTTAAAGAGCTATGTCTCCCACTTAGTTCTTTTCTACATTGATGTAAATCAACTCACTTCAAAGCTGAGACCTAATGTAGTATCCATTATTTTATGTCAAAATAAGAAGCCTGAAGAAAAAAAATGTTCAAACACTACCAATGGTCTGAACTGTACTTAAACAACTCAACAATCCTGGTATAATGTAAAAAGGGTGGTTTCCTAATTTTTATTTCAATATTCTTAAAAAAAACAGCTGAGGTGATCTGTTAGTAAATCTAGTCTGATTTTCAAATGGTATGTTATTTGCATTAGACTTAAGAGAACTTAATAAAGCAATTGCAACAGCTTATTTTAACCTTTGAAACTACTGTTTTTAATACAGTGTATACAAAACTTACTGATACAAACTCCACTTCTTCCACCTCATCCTCGTCTTCTTGAATAGGAGAGGACATTTTTCTAGGGAAAAGGAGGAACGAATATGAATTTTTAAACTGCAACACTAACTTTGAACATGCGTGTAATGTAAGTATCGAAAAAATGAATACCAGTCAACAAGCTGGACAGGCAAGTGTCTTAATAACACCTAGAGCATTAGGCCTGCTAACAAATTTAGAACATACACTAATCAGTAGCTGCTTTTTCAAGTCCGCATCTTAGCTGTACACTTATGGTTTAGCTAACCATGAACAACATTGTTCAGTTACAGTAATAGTTGTTGGGGTTTAGCCACTTTGAAAACACTATCATGTAGCTGACATATCCGTTTACGATGCTAATATTAGTGAGTTAAGTTATTTAACGGACGAACACTAAAATGTTGTAATATGGACAGGTAGGTTATATACTTAGCACATGTTCTGGAGGCTTCGTGTAGATGTCAGGCAGGTATAAAGCAAAGACAATACTTAGATAAAAATTAATAATACTCATGTAAAAATCCAACATGGGGCTTGATTTCTTCCTCGCTTTGCTACCACAGCCCTTTTTTCTATGCTGCCACTGAGGTTGAAGCTAAATCACAAGTCTTAAGTCAGTGTTGTTGCAGTACACATCTTCACCACCAACGACTCAGAGCCGTTAAGCAGCACAGCAACGACCGAGCGAAGAAGAAATTACGCGCCACAGTGCAGCTGGAGACGTTCATGGACTGTACTAAATTTAAGGTAAAAGGGCACCTAGCTGCAGTGCCTCCATGCAAGTCGTGTTTTTGCTACTTTGTGCACATCCGACATCGACGGCAAGTATCTTTCTCTGTCACCAGACGTCCACGTGTCTTCTGAATGGTTTGTATAGTCAACCATTATGTGTTAAACAACTTTATTAGCAGCATAATCTCCACGCTTCGCTCTGACAAATATCATGGTCCCATATACTCAGGTCTAAAACTAAGCTAACGTTAGCTTAGCTCCCTGACGTTGATGTTTGCAGCGGCTTTACCCCGCTTAGCTGAAGCCCGGTAAACACGCTAAAGTTCGACTTGTTTGGGGTTCAGCAAATGTGTTTCAAATCAACAGATTAGCATCACATTACCTCCTGCTTGCTCTGTTGGCTCCTCCGTTGACAGAGCTAGCTAGCTAGCTGCCTCTACAAATCAAAGTAAACGCAGCTAGTTCGGTCTGCAGCGTCACATGTAGGTGGCGCGCTCCATTTTGTACGCAGGGTGTTGCCGCGCGGACGGGGTTATTGGCTACTGCGGCTGAGCAAACGCGAAAACAAACTCCGCCCGTGTAGCGGATTTTTATCCGGGCCAAAGTGCAATTCTGTCACTAACTACCGCGCTATTAATATTCCAGTTACCCCAGTTTCCAGGAAGTGCTGTACGTTGTAGCTTTTTAGCTTTTGCATGAATTAGGAATACATGCATCAACTATATTAATTGTATATCCTTATGTCTCACATTTCAAATTACGCCTAACGTGTGTGACACTGATACTATGGTCAAATATTGATATTTACTGTTTGCAACTCTGTATTTGCACAATATTGAATAATAACAATACATGAAGTGGATTTTTGTTATGTGGATATCATCTTTATGTTTTATATATATACCTTAAACACACATGCCTATGTATTTTGCTGTATTCAACTCAAACACCTTTCATTAGCTAAACAGAGAAATGACTATGATTCATCCAGGACCCATGAAAGAAGCAAGGCCAGGTAAACCTCTGAAAATGTGAGTACACAGAACTGATACAAGTATTTATATCAGTGCATATACAGTTGTGTGCGAAAGTCAGGGCACCCCTTTAAAAACAGCATATTTTATACATTAAAAAATTAATATCCATATTTATAGTCTCTCTGGGATATGGGAAAAAAGACAATATTATCAGGAAACATTAATGCATAGTTACATTTTATTTTATAACTTGAACAAAATTACAAAAACAAAAAACATCATTTTGGCCTGTGCAAAAGTCGGGGCACCCTACAGCGTCAGTACCTTCAGTACTTAGTAAGACCCCCTCTGGCAGATATCACAGCTTCTAAACGCTTTTTATAGCCAACGACAAGTCTCTGGATTCTATCATTTGGGATTTTCCCCCATTCTTCCTTGCAAAAGGCTTCCAGTTCTGCAATATTCTTGGGTCGTCTTGCATGCACAGCTCTTTTAAGATCTACCCACAGATTTTCAATTATGTTTAAGTCTGGAGACTGTGAAGGCCATTCCAAAACCTTCAGCTTGCGTTTCTTGAGGTAGTCCATGGTGGATTTTGAAGTATGTTTTGGATCATTATCCTGTTGTAGAAGCCATCCTCTTTTCAGCTTCAGCTTTTTTACAGATGCTGTGATATTTGCCTCCAGAATTTGCTGGTATTTAATGGAATCCATTCTTCCCTCCACCCGAGCAATGCTTCCTGTCCCACTGGCTGCAACACAACCCCAAAGCATGATGGATCCACCCCCATATTTAACAGTTGGCAAGGTGTTCTTTACATGAAATGCTGCTCCTTTTTTTCTCCAAACATACCTTTGCTTATTGTGGCCAAAGAGTTCTATTTTAACTTCATCAGTCCACAGCACTTGTTTCCAAAAGTCATCAGACTTCTGTACATGTTCTTTTGCATATTTTTGACGTTGTATTTTATGATGAGGACGGAGGTAAGGTTTTCTTCTGCAGACTCTTCCATGAAGGTCTTGTTTGTGCAAGTATCGCCGCACAGTGGACGGGTGCACTGCCACTCCTGAGTCTGCTAAATCTTCCTGCAGGTCTTTTGACGTCAAATGTGGGTTTTGATTTACCTTTCTGACCAGCCTACGAGCTGTTCTGTCCAAGAGTTTCCTTGGTCTTCCAGATCTCATCTTGACCTCCACAGTTCCCCTCACCTGCCATCTCTTAATTATACCTCGCACTGTGGAAACTGCAAGCTGAAAACGTTTTGCTATCTTCTTGTAGCCCTCCCCGGCATTGTGGGCATCAATAACTTTCATTTTTTCTGTCTTACTTAGCTTCTTAGAGGAACCCATGATTGCTGTTGTTTGCACAGGTTTGTGGAGTCGCCATATTTAAGAAACCCTGAAATACACACCAGCTGGCGCTCCCTAATGACAATTGTTGACACATGCTTCAGGACTAATGAGCTGGTAAAGGTCTGAATTTGTTAAAAGAATCTGACACACTGAAACTCTCAGGGTGCCCCGACTTTTGCACAGGCCAAAATGATGTTTTTTATTTTTGTAATTTTGTTCAAGTTATAAAATAAAATGTAACTATGCATTAATGTTTCCTGATAATATTGTCTTTTTTTCCCATATCCCAGAAAGACTATAAATATGGATATTAATTTTTTAATATATAAAATATGCTGTTTTTAAAGGGGTGCCCTGACTTTCGCACACAACTGTATTTACATGTATTAAAATAAGTGTGGATATAATGCATATCACTTAAATTAAATGTGATACTTTGTGTTTCAGAAAAGAATACAACTTACCACACATGGTAGTTAGCTGGGTATTCACAAGCCATGGCCACTTGACCTGTATTACCTTATGTGTAATATTTGCTGCATATTATACCTTCACAAAGCTTATAAAGGCCAATTCTTGTGTATGTTAACAGAAGTAGACAAATTCTTAAAACCATATCTTAATATAATGCACTCCAGTCCAACACCACTGCAAGCTAAAGTCTCAAACACAAATGAGCAAATCTAGGATAATCAAAACAACACATAAATGTGGAATTTATGTCTAATTCCTGTATTAGGTTGCATTAGATCTTGTGATTTACAGATTGTGCAATGTATGTTAACATCAATGACATATAGCAAAGATTATGATGATATACATGAAATACAATATTCACTATTTGTACTATATCATGTAATATACATATTGGACATTGCACATGGAATGTGTTGTATTGGATTGTTGCTTTTTTGGACATAACTTGACATACATAGATGTTATGGCAGTATAATTTATGTAAACATGTGTTAACATGCTACACTGATTTTGGCTCATTTTCAAAACTGCAAATAAAACTGTTTTTCCTTCTGTCACACTGTGCTTCCCCGAGTCTTTAATCTAATGCAAGAAAAGGGATATCACTCCATCCAAAAATTACATAACGCATGTTGGATTATGACCAGAGTTGGTTTCTATGTGGGTTTTTTTCTCTCCCTATAATCCTGAAAGTGTTAGTGGATAGCACCTGCCTCATTTCAGTGAATGTGAGCAGGATGCATTTAATAGAGAAACTGAGTAGATATATTCAGTAAAATATATTCATTGATGTGTATCAGGCAGGTGTGTTTTATAGGTATACTGTGTTGGTAACGTGTGTGGATAATATATGTTAAAATATAAAGTAGTTTCCCTATAAAGTACCTCAGTGGTCTGTTTCTACATGGGTGAGTGCATCCTTTGGTTTACAGCACCATCCTGTTGGACAGTCCACTCTGCAGCAGATTACTGCGATGCTGGGATGAATCTGCTGACTCTCCCTGCTCCGGTTCAAAAATAAATAAATAAAACTTGCGTCTGTGCTGAGTCATGCATTGTAGCTCACAATAATGATATCCATACTAGCCTGGGCTGTCCTCAGTGTATCTGTACGCTGTCCGCGGTCTGCTGTGCGATGCTTCACGTGTGTCAGCGAGTGTCTTTATTCTCATCTCGGGCTTTCTGCGATATAACGGCAGGAGAGGAGCCAGCTGTCTGAGGCTGCCGGATCTGTCCTATATCTCGCCTTATGATGATCGCTGCGGCGTTTTTGGTCCTGTTAAGGCCGTACAGCATCCAATGTGTGCTGCTGTTGTTGCTGCTTTTGCTCGGAACTATTGCGACAATATTGTTTTTCTGCTGCTGGCATCGCAGGCTCCGTAATGGAAAGCATCCAATAAAATCTGTGCTCTCTGGACGCTCCAAAAGCCGCGGTGAGTAACGCAGGCCAGCCGCATCTCCTCATCCTGACACCTCATGTCTGAACATGATGTATATTTCTGATGTGATCATAGCCTGTCTCTGCTATATGTTCTATTTAGCAGCTGTGTCACTAGTAGACATCTGCAGTTTAGGTTGTAAGATGACAGACATGACTTTCATAAGGGTTTAATGTGCGTAAACACAATTATGGTTTCAGTTAAAGTAACCTGATTTATCTCTAAAGTTGTCGGTATTTTAAACGATTACACTGATGAAATATTAGAAGATAAATGTTAGATAAAAACATGTCATTGTAACATCTGCTATCTGTCCTGTAGTTGGCCTACGAACGCATCATTTTCGATCAGAGGTAGGATGAACTTTTTACATTCTGGTTTTGTCATCAGTAGGCCTCTCTGATTGTGAGAAGTTTGACGTTTTGTAGCCCAATACAGGCGATATGTGATCGTTCAAATATGATTTAGTAAATGCTACATCCCACAGTCCGTCTCTTTAGACTTTTATGGAGGACTGCATGACTATTTTAAGGACTGTGCTGTGCGCAATGCGCATGTGTTATCAATAAATAATGTAGGTGAGTTTGCAGTTTCATTCTTTAAGGTGGGATGAAACTATGTGTTGTGAGAAGCACATGGCTGAAAACTAAGATATAAGCTAGCAGATGGAAACCTGAATTTTATGACCCATAAGATATATCTGCTATCATATTTGCTGCTGTGAATATATCAGCTTTAGCTGCCATTACTGCTGTCACACTTACAATGACAATTGTTTTATCATGGCAAAAGCTGTTTTAGCAGAACAAATGCTGCAGTAGGTGAAATGATCTTGCCAAGAGAAATGATTTGACTATCATTTCATTGAGACTTTTAAACCCAGTATTTACTGAAAGTGTCATAGATCTTACCGTTTAATTTCCATAGATTACAATTGCATTTAATACACAGATTTGTTAGTTTTTTGTGACTCTCCATGGTTTCAAAGTTGCAAAAACAAAAGCTGGCCTTCCTTTGTAGGTCATGTTATTGAACCACATGATACTGAATCCCTACTGACTCAGTAATGTAGCTGGTGGAGATTCAGTATCATATTCAAGGACACAACAGTGGGATGGTTGTGGAGCCTTAATGTTGTAAAACAGTGTTATTTTGCTATTATGTATCCCACAATGGAAATATTCTGAAAAATGTCAGAGAGTGTATAAAGAAAAGGGAAAATGCATTTGAAAAGTTACACTATAAAGTTTGATTTCCATCCAGGAATGACTGAAATTTCTGTATCGCCAAGTCCCTAACATGTGTGACTATAAAATCCAGGTCATATAAGATCACAGCAGTGTCCCTCTAATTTAAGAACCTGAACTGCATCACAATTATTACTCATAACCTGATCATGTGCTTCATTTCTCTTGTTTAGAATGCACAATCATTTCCCAGGTTGACATGTGTCCATGTTTCCCAGGGCTTCAGGCACAGTCCACGTCACTCAAGAAGGAGCATACATGCTCGAGTGACAGAGGAAAAGCCCAGTCTGGTTGAGGTTCCTGACAGTGAACCTGATTCGTCATCAACTCTGAGAAAACGCAAAGTGAAGAAGAGAGTCCTGCCAGAGTTTTACCAGTCTGTACAAGTCACCCCCACACGTAAACCTGTAGGTACCACCCTCACCTGCAACTATCATCAATACCAATGCTAAAGTGATGCTATTTGTTTGCTTCCTCCCCTCCACAGGGACGTCAGTTTGGCTTTGACGCTGGTAAGGACTGG
Source organism: Dascyllus trimaculatus (assembly GCA_024666655.1). NCBI lineage: Eukaryota > Metazoa > Chordata > Actinopteri > Pomacentridae > Dascyllus > Dascyllus trimaculatus. Next base: position 20,303,571 of record CM045464.1, on the reverse strand, counting down.
TAACTTTCCTTAAGACACTGGGTTTTTACAGGGGCCTTGGGTGTGTTGCTGAAGGATGGTCTCTTTATAAGTCCTGTAAAATGAAGTTACTGTGTTGGTACCTTTTTATCCCAAGGCACATTGTTTGATCATTGACACATAAAATTCTGCATTGACATGTGTGATCTTTTTTTTTACATATGAAACCTGTACAGGCAAAAAGAAAGTATGACTCACTTAAAATTAGTCATTTTAGGGGACTTTTAACAAGTGATCTCATAGACTTGACGTCAACCATGGAGCTACTTTTGTTTTAAATCATTTGGCCAGAAAATGTATTTCTAAGCATAAAACTACAGTACATTTATCCAAATACAAGGTTTGAGTAATAGGAATTATCAATTGATCACCAAATGACACTATGGATTCACCTGATATAAAGAACTTCAGTCAAATGCCCCATTTTATTTACACTACAATTTCTAAAGGCACTGCAGCCTTTGTGATAAAAAAAATGCTCCAATATATTTAACACACAAACAAATTACAGAGCTTTTAACTTAATATTGATAATAATTAGCTCTCATTGTACTCGTTTCTAGCTTGAATTTCAAATGATTAACTGATTTTATGATCTATTTCTGTAATTATCTGTTCACTTTGACCTAGTTTTTTGTCATCCTTCTGTGCATGCTGATACCTGTCCTCTAATTCAATCTAAGTCTGCTACCTGTTCCCCCATGTTGGTATGGGAACATAAAGCCCTTTGTTAACTCACTACTCTTTAAGCCCTTCAGCTTTCATTTCTGGATCTCTGTCTCACCCTGCGAGTTAGCTGCACGGCTTCCAAACAAGAGTGTACTTTACATCTTTCAATACTTTTATCAGTTTCAGATATTGCAGTTAAGTAGGGTGAGGAGATTGATTTTTTTTTTGTCTTCCTGGAACAGAACTTAACAACTACAGGAAGATAAAGCTGAAAAAGCACAGCTGGAAATATGTCATTTATGGGAATATAAGGTGGAGCCACATTGAAATGCTTTGGTTTGTTGGGCTTTTGAAATGTACTGTTGCTCTAACCTGAAATGATTTCTTTCTAGCTCCAGAAGGAGAAATTCTGATCACACGTACGCTAAACCACCACACCCGTGTTTGTTTCTGAATGTGCCTGATTTTGAATGCCATTCCTTGTATACAGAATGTTATTTATACCACCTAACTTTCATCCACACTCTCTATTTAGGACACGTTTTGATGTTTGAGCTGACCAACTGTGCAAACTAAGGAACATATTGATCTGTGCAGGCCTGTGTACTTACTTGTTAGTTGTGGTGTTGCAATATTGTAGATAACAAGCTTTTTATTATTGCAGTGGTCAGCAAACAAAATGTGAAACAACTTGACCAGAGACAACTACATGGGAACACATCTCAATGAGTTATCGTCGATTTTGATTTTCCTAAATCAAATGTTTCATTGCCACCGGTAAAACAAAATCATCATAATGTTTCGATTTTTATTGATACATTTGTTATGCAGGTGAGAGATTTTTTTTTTTTAAAGTGTGCCAGTATTATTGTTTTAGCAATATGGAAGTCGGAGAAGTTCCACACATGACATAGACTACAATGAGAATTTTAATTTGGAGGTTTATGTAGCTCCAAGACAAGTGAGTAGATTTTAATATGTAAGCAGCGTAAACTAGGGCAGGTCTGGAACAGCCCAACATGCATCATTTATGATTTATTTACATGTGTAGCTCACAGCAAACTGTACAAAATGAATATTTGAAAATGGTTCCCTCATCTTGATATTACCATATTTTTACACGTTTTTAAAGGACCTCGATTAGTGTGAGGAAACTACCTACGACATATATTCTGTTTACCACAGGCCAACTGATTTTAGCCTTAAACCATGTGTCTTCACACTTTCGCAGATTTGAGCTCATTCAGTGCCAACATGAAGCTCGTCATGAAGTACATATTTTATAAATGCATTTGGGTGTACTCTTTTACTTTTGTTTAACAAGACCTACATGTTTGTCAAAAGTACAGTTTAGGGTTTATCAAAATCCGTTTTCATTGGTTGTACTTTCACATTTTTTGTCCAAAGACCTTAACTGTGAACAGTCATGAATCATAAATGGCCACCTTCTATTCCATTTCATATCCATTTTTTTTTTAACAGTAACAGCTTTAAAGCAAAGAGTATCAAGTATTAACAAAGAATACAGACTTTTGTACACTCCCTAATGGGTAGGATAAGTCTTTTATGAAGTGATGTGGGTGGGCCTCTAATCTTTCAACTGGTCTTATCCCTGCAGTGATGCTCCTTATGTCAAATAAAATGCAAACTGACTCTGGAGAACAAACACTTACTCCAATAGCAGCCCAAACTAATCACTATTTAATAACCGTAAACACTGAACTTCCTAGAATCCTGCAGTTTTTTTTTTCCTTTTCATGGGGAGGAATTATGAATAAGCAGGGCGCTGGTGAAATTGCAACACTAAGCTGCCTTTTTTAGGACTGAGTTTTATCCTGATGAGAAGTGATGCAACGATGAAAAGGCTGCTAATATGAACGGTGCGTTGCTTTTATCAGCTCTGCAGATTCCCATGACTGCAGTTACTATTTTAAACCAGAAATCCTTTTTTTCTGTGACCCTGCAGAAAAAAAAATGTCCTCCACAATTCACATTTCGTGCAGTAGCTCTAGGCTGATGTTTTAAAACCCTGAGACAGTCTTTCCTCAGTGTTCACACATGAGGTGAACTCTTTAGGGCCTCAGTAATCACTTGGAGGTCAGATTTAAATACCCATTGTGCAGGTATCGTGCGCCCCACCCCTCTTCGTGTTGTTGCATTTCCCTGTATTTGTTCTGTTGCTCAATGTCAGGTGTGTCTGGGTGCAGCAGGAACTTGCAGCAGGGGATTATTCATTCAAAATTTCACATTTGAGCAACTGTGTTTTGATTTGTCAGTGTTGGAGAATATGCAAAAATACAAGAAAGCAGTAAATCCTAGAATGAATGCATTTAATGGTAAGTTTTATTAGAATATGATAGACTTGTTTTTAATTGTTATTGCACAGTGCAACGAAATTAAGTTTTACTACAGTTTTTTTTAAAAGTACATTACGAAATGTGCAGATATAGAAATAATGCAAAAATAAATAGCATGTGCAAGTGTAATGTATGAAAACAGTGATTTAGCTTATTGTTGCAAAGATAGCCTATTTGGTGTATTAAGAAGTACAACAGTGTAACTACAGTGTTGCACTTTTGGATATTGCACTTTGCTGAACATTTACAAAAATAGAATGGTTTAAAAAAAAGTGCAAAATGTACATATAAGGTGCAAATACAGGGTGCAGTTGTATGTAAACATATGTACAGCTTCAGTGGATAAATAGAAGGTGCTGCATGTAAGAAAAAGGTGTAGATATTTTTAGATCCGGTCAGGTCAGGTCAAGTCAGGTAGAATAGAATTTTCTGAGTAAGCAGTTGAACCAAATGCAATCTTGTCGAGCACCCTTGCTCCTCTCAGGCATCTTGCACAATGCATACAAATGCCTCACTGTGGTTCACACCACATCTACAGTCCAGACAGTGATGCGAATGTGTCCAAACTCTCACCAGTGTGGCTCTATACTGTGCATCTAGTTGCAGCTCCTTCCACCACCACACACGATGACTGAGGAAGCCCCTGTCCTCTTCTTAACCCCCCCTGCTTTTGAAGCCTTTGTAGCCTCCCTACACCTTTGTGCGGGGATGGCGCTCTAGCACCGCGGTTGCTGCTGGATGTGCTGTTGTCGGCTACCGGGTATGACGCTGCAGCCACATGCAGTCTGTTCTCCCATCACGGTCCAGCTCTGCCTTCGACTGCACACAGCGCACCATCACTCCAGCCCTCTGGAGGTCTGACATCACCTCACATCCACAATAAGGGACGAAACGCGTGACCGGAGCATCCCTCGAAGGGCGTGGCGGCCTTAGAAATATGTGACCGAAAGGTGGAAGCTAATAACGCCCGAATTAGGATTATCATCTCCTGTCTGTATTTTTTTCTTCTTCCTAGCAGCTGACAGGTCTCCATGTACACAGTGGTAAGTCTTGTTGTTGACCTGGCGGGGGAGCCAGATACTATTGATTTCCCATTGCCTTATTTTGGCTCAATCTTTTATTGTTTTGGGTCATCGCGAGCTGGTGGCTCATGTCACTGCGTGTCCTCACACCTAGCATGCGCTCACGTTACGCACCTTGACCCGCGATGGTGAGCGCAAAAAAAAATATTGATTTAACGGCGTTCATGTGTGCGTTCTTATCTGTTTAGGGTTGTGTGAGTAATCAAGACAGGCGTTGTGCTGCTGCTTTATCCCCGTTTTTCTTTTGTTTGACAGAGCTCCAGTTCGGGGAACCCTTCCCTGCACTGCTCCATGTCTTCCTCGGCGGATTTCTCGGACGAGGATGACTACAGCGTTAAATCCGGATCGGCATCACCGGCACCGGGGGACACGCTACCCTGGAACCTGCCCAGACACGAGCGGTCTAAGAGGAAAATCCAGGGAGGATCCGTGCTGGATCCGGCGGAGAGAGCCGTTCTCAGGATCGCAGGTGAGGGGGGGCAGCCTCCTTGTTGTCAACTTCTCAGACAGTAACGCGCGGAAACAAGACAATCTGTGGTTGAATAAGCTGCGATATGTGGAGATTTCTGGGGTTTAGAGGCGACTTGATATTCAGGTGATTCTTTCCTGGTATTCCCGGTTTTATTTGGGGACATAAATAGGGTCTGCGGTGACGTGGTTTTGCGCACATGTGATGGTATTTTGGTTTTTGTCTTATTATGGATGTGATACTTCCAAATTCACCAAAGAATCGCTGAATATGTAATTTATTATTTTCTAATAAACCTCACTCCCCCATTTAAAAGAAAAACACTAGACTTTGCGATTTTAGGGTTTAAATTTACTTATTTTTTGGCACTTTATCAAAAAGTACAAGGACACATTGAATGTGCCCAAAAATTGGTACAACTGAAATAACCTGATTTACAGTAAATCCTGTTGGTTTCACTTTAAATACTGCTTGGAAGAACTGTGTTTATAGCTGTTAAGTGTTTCAGAATGATACTTTGACACGCTGGATGTCGTAAAACGCCTATCTGAACCACAGTGTGTCAGATTTTTCGACTGTTCCAAGAGTTTTCAATAAAAGCGCACAGTTTATGTGTCTGTGTGTGACAGACAGCTGATCGACTGCTGTCACTGAAGTCAGACTTATGATTTCCAACTGTAACCTTGCTAATCTGTCAACGTTCCTTGAACTCTTTGGGAGGTGGACAGGGAAGGGAAAAGTATGAAGGAGAGGCGTTGATTTTTTTGTGCGCACTGTAAAAAAATCAATCCAGTTTTAACATTAAATTTTACTCAGTTAGGTGATTTAGCACCTCTTGGGTTACATTTACATTATATTTATGCACTTGTGATAGATAAAAGACAGTAGTAATGTTTAAATGTGGGTTTGAAGTCAGTATTGGGCTAATTGACTTGTTAAGACTGGCATTTTTTTGCAGTGCAGCGCGTCCAGCAGTCCTTCCTATCAATCTAGCGAACGCTGGAGAGGAAGTGTCGCCTATTGGTCAGAGCGCAGACAAGGGAGGGATGTAGGGCGTTTCCTTCGATACAACAACAGCGCCGATCACTCTAGAGTCCTCAGCACATATACATGCATGCAAACACACATCTACACACACACACACACACACACACGCTGTGTCCCTGTCCGTCGCTGGTGAATGTCCAGTTAGTGAGTCCCGGGTTATGGCTCAGTACGCACCGCAGGCTTATGCGCTTTCGGACGAGCAGGAATATCTCCAAGCGTACGAGGATGTGTTGGAGAAATACAAAGGTAGGATCAGTCGCTGATTGGATGTTGTTTAGGCTTTGGAGAGCGATGAAGAAATTGCCTGATTGCTGCTTGACAGTTCAATAAATGTCAGCCTGCCCTCCTCTCTGTCCTCCCTCTGTGGTGACTGGCTGGTCTTAGTGTCTTTATCCCTGCAGTGGAAAAATGAGAATATTTCCTGCATGACATCACATTTAGGCTGAATTTTGTTAGCCCAGACAAAAGGCTATATTATTAGGTTCCTTTGTGGTCACATTTGATTATTAAATTAGTTAATTATTTCTACTTTTGAGCTATTTTATGAAAATATTTAGCTTGAAGTCTGTGGATCTGGGAAAGAGTGTTCAGCCAGATTTCAGTGCCTATGCTGCTTAATGTCAAATAAAAATCAAGTTCGTGGTTTGATTAAATATTTTTGTTCAGAATGTTAGTTGTTTATTGTGTATTTTTTTTAGGATCCTGTCACTTTTGGGAAATATAATTTATAGTGCTTTGTGGTCCTATGCGATGTCTGAAGGCGGCAATGACAAAGCAGGAAACGGCATCAGTTCATATCTACTAGCTCATGTCACTTCACTGCTCCTTTTGGGTCCATCTCATTAATTAGAATAAATCCATCACACATACGAGGTCGCCTTTATTCAGTGTCTCTGTGACAGAGCGAGATTGTTCACTAAACCATACACGTGTGTTCTGGGGCCAGGCCTGTGGTGATCCGGTGGAGCTGAATTCACACTGACAGCGGCGGCCTTAACTCTTGTGTTTCCTTTTTTCACTTAGGCAAAGTAAAAACAAGGGGACACTAAATAACGGTACTGTTGTGCTGAGCGCTAGCCGTGAGTGTGTTCTTCTCAGCTGTTGAGTATTTTAGCCAGCAGGCCCAGTCAGCTGTGGTATAAAGCTTAAACGCCCTGACTGGACTCTAATGGGATCATATGATGCAGCATCATTGGGAATCTGTAGCCGTTGTCTTAAGCCAGGCGAGCTGTGACGGGCAACAAGCTAACTTCTTTTGCTGTTTTCTACATTCGCAACTAGTGTGTGATCAGTTTTTGCATGTTAAATATCAATTTTGGGGGATATTCGAATTCCACTCGAGCTGTTGCACGCACAATGAACTTTTCAAGGAAGGGTAAGCAATTGTCAGTCAATTTTATCAATGATTTTGCAGTCTTAAGCGTTGTAGTCTAATGTCTTACTTTGTAGTCTTAGTTTAACCAATTAATCACATGTACTGTTTTATTCCAAGTAAAATTAATTAATTGTAGGTCCTTTTTAACTTACTGATAATGTTCTACAAGTAATTTTTAGCTATAAACTGATCTTGGTAGAGACCTAAGGTGGGGTAATCATTGTCCAATGGCAAACCCACGTACAGCCTCCTGTTTCCATCAGCTTTGTTTATAGACAGCTTCTCATGGCAGGAAAAAAAATTATGCTCCAGCTTTGACTGCTGAAGCGAAAGAATTTTCAACATTTATTTACGAGGGGTCGGTTAAGGAGAGAGCAAACAGACTATGGCAAGTGGAACGTTATGAATTCATCATTTTTTCACACAGTTGTTGACTGCTAGTGTGTGAGAATGGTGGAGAGTGATTTACATGATAAAATATTCACAGAAAAATATCTATCTTTTTAGAAAACTTTTATGTATTTGAGTGGATGGTATGGCTGCAATGTTTATCTTTACATCATTGTCAGTGTTTGTATTCCCAGTGATGAAAATAGCTCACTAAAGTTTTATACTTTCTCTATGTTTCTCTATAGGGTGTTGGAAAAAAATGCTTGCTTCTTATTGTTGCTTTAGCTTTATCTGCTCTTGTTGTGATCAGCCAGAGCCCCAAGCCTCTCCCCATGTGATGCTCAAAGTATCAAAGGGACACATTTTCACTGGAAAATAATCAACAGTAACCATGCAAACACAGCCAAACAGCAGCAAACTAAACAGCCAGGGGGCATGCTGTAAAGCAGGAGACAGCTTTCTGTTTGTCTTTCCAAATAAATGTAAAGGAACTGGATCATTTTCATATTTAACTGTGTAAGTTTAGCCAGTTGTGCAGGTTTTGTTGTTGTTGTTGTTGTTGTTATCTGTTGTGTTGAGCTTATGTTTATGTGGGCTGTTGTCACTTGTCATATGACTTGATTCCAGTGTCATCAGACACATCTGAGATAATGTTAGAATTGAGAGAACAAGTGGGGAAAAAGGTGCACATGTTTTATTGTAATGAGTGGATGTTAAGTGGTTTGTTGCTTCTGTTCACCTCTAGTGTGACCTTTTGTAAACTTGGTTACCAGAAATAAGCAGATTTTGGACATACTGTATGAGGAACTATGTTTCAAAGAATTGCGAGTTCAGGATTTTTTTCCTTAAGAATAAGCATAGCACTAGTCAGTGCAGTGAATAGGAGCAAGGATGTAGTTCTTATCGCTCCAGCTGTAAGAATGCCACACTAATAAGGTATTAGGGTTAATAACACACTTAAGAGAGGAATTGCTTTAGGCTGAGCTGAAATTCAATGCAGCCTTTGCAGACAAAAGACTGTAGACTTGAAGAAGGAGTTAAAGACGTGGTTTCTTAGGCACATAGGACTGTTAATGACACTGGGCAGTGGTTGTACAGGATCATGCTGTTCTAGCAGAGCCTGCTTGGTAAGACTGTCAGCGTGAAGGGGCCTTTAGAGTTTCTCAACAGTTGATCATCCTCTAACATCAGGAAAGATTTAATGGATTAGACATTTGGTGGTTCAGTCAGGACTTCAGTTTGCTTTTAAGATGCCACATGGCCTAAATAGTTTCATTAGACTGGAAAGGACAGCGTGTTTTTGAGGCAAAACCCAAACTCATGTGTTTTGCGTATTGGGAGACAAGAGAGTCTTTGCAGAAAATGTCAATTATCCTGGAGAACTATTTTGTTTTCCAAGCTGGTATGCTTGGTAATCATATGCTGATTTTTTTTTTTTAATAAACAAAGACATATTTGTGTGCGTTTTTTAACAGAGGTGAAAAGAGAATTTTAAGCATAGTCGTTATTTAATGAGTGTTCTTTTTCTTTGCAAGAGCCAGCAAACAATCTTTTGGATGTATGTTCTGTTTGGAGTAGGGTGTGGTCCGTCAGTGTCTCAAACATGTGACATTTCTGTCTATGCGCTGCTCTGATCTGCATTAGGACTCCTATGGATACCTAAAAGATACCTCATTGTTATTAAAATAACCATTTAAATAATCATATGGCCTTGTATTATCATCAAACACAGTGTGAGCGAGGGAGCATTGTGTTTTTTGCACAGTCACTGCCTTTGTCCACCCTAATGGGCCGCTCCTAGCCCAGCCCCTCTGCTCTATGTCGACAGCCCACTCATCACATTCAAATGGCCCAGTGGCCCACACACACACACAGCAGGCTGCCTCTATGGAGACTGTCTGCTACCGTACAAAAGATACTTTGTTTCAATGGGAGCAGCGTCCAAGTTTCAGAGACTTGTTCACGTGTCATGTTGATTGTGTAGTGACACTTTCTTGGCTTGTCTTTGAGATTTGAACATCAAGAAGCTGCACTTTGAAGACTGCATCTACCCACCTTGCTCAGCTCACAGAGTAACGTTCTGTACTGAACGCTGTGTCCGTGCACAGGAAAAAACTGAGCACTACCTTATTGTTCACAAACAATAGGGACATGCTTAATAGGTTTAAATTACACCTGTTTTGTTCTTCGATCGGTTAATCGTGGCGAAAAGAAAACACAAATATATCACTTGGTAAAAATATATTTAATGTGAGCTAACCAACTTTATTTCAAGAAAAAAGGAAAAGATAAATGGAGTCTTGGATTGACATGTGGTGTATCTGACAGCTGCACAATTAGAACAAACCTGTTTCAACACAGAGTGGATTTAATTCAGCAAAAATGGGAAGAAATATGATTCTGATCATTTAATCATAATGTTATCTAATTATCAGTGATCATTCCAGAGATACCACAGACAGAATCCAAAGTGCTAATGACTAATTACATGCATTAGATGTTTGGATCAGTTTCTAATTCCAGGTCCGTAATCTCACAATAACATCTGTCAGGAACTGATCTGAAGCTGTGACTACAGCTGCTTCTGGTTTCAGTTTACATCAGGCCAGACTGCTTGTTATTCAGTGCTCAGAACCCTGGTTTCTATTCATTCTGCAGGTAACGTTAATCAGTTTGCCATAATTCTATGTAGAAAATAAGGTGCTGAAAATGAAAAACATCATTGGTAAATATAGAGTGCACAACATGCACTAAAATATATTGTTGTCCTTGTTACTAAGCCCTATGTTGATCTAATCAGACAAATCAGCAGCTTCTGATTGTTCCAGTAGTCTTTAGATACAGAAATATTCTGCATTTTATTTAGTCTTTAATCATATGTTATCCTTAAATTTATCATTTAAACTTATATGTGCATTATCCTTCTGACATTACATTGATCTTCTTTATATTGCTCAGGAAGTTGTATGAAGTATGGCTCAACTGCAGTGCAGTGCAGTTGCATTATATTTGTGCCAGAGCATGATGCATGCTCACTGTTGTATTTATATGCTGTCATGGTGATTGGAAGACCAGCATGACTGAACCTCATTCCAGAGCTCTGCTTTGCTGCTCTTATATGAGATCATCTTGCGAGTCTCTCTGTCCCACCCCTGACTCATGCCCTGTAGCTTTTCCTCTCCCACTCCAGCAGCACCACCCTTCTCTGCTGAATGCAGCAGATGCTGGGAAACAGTCCCATACGAGCAGTAGGAAACAGATTTCCTTTCTCCACTTTGTGATAAGTGGCCAAGAGATGAGCAGTTCCAGTTGTTTTTGTGTGACTTCTACATTTAGAAACGTACTGGTTTAAAACCATTTTTGTTCCCCCATAAATTACCATAGATTTTGTGTAACTTGTGAATTAACAACATTAAGGGATTTTAATTCGATTCTATTACTACAGTTTTGGAATTCCCATTTGTAAAATAAAAATAAAAATAAAAATGTGTAGTGTAATGATACACATTGGTGACAAATTAAAGTAAAAAATCAGAATAAACAGGTCAAAGCAGTTCACTGATTTGGTGAAAATGATGTGAATCATATCTTATAACATTAACAGTCTCCAGTTGTAAACCCAGTTCAGCACCAATGGTAGTTTTTGAACAGATGTGCTCTCCGCTTAACTTGACGTGCCGGGTTATTTGTTACACAGAACCAAATTGTCCTTGGAAACTGTTTGGAAAAGGGCAGATGCTTTCAAAAATCACTTGGCAGGTGTTGGATGGACCATCCGTCTATAACCATCTATCACTGACTAACGCAACTAAAGCTCCCTGTAGCTGCCAGCAGTTACTCATAGGGTGCCAATCAGTCGGACCAACTGTGGATCGGCTACAGGTGCATAGCTTAAAGCCTGACAAGATGGATTTTCTCATGATTGTGTTTCTAGCTACCTCACAAGCTACCTCCACCATTATTAAAACACCAAATTGGGAGAGAAAAAGCAGCTACAGTTAGATATCAAGCTGTACTGATGCTGCTCTGGCAGGTTGTGATTGTGTACGCCTTACTAGAACAATCAACTTTGGGCTTTCCTTTAATTTGTTATCCATGTGGATATTTTTAGTATTCATATCATGCTGCCAGTGCGATAGTTGATGATTATAAGAATACTTTAAAATACACTCATATCTAATAAATGTCTAGACGTGGTTCTGAATTTAAGATAATTGAAATCTTAATTAGACTGGCCCAAAAAAGCCTTGTCTGAACACTCAAAGTAGCCCCTCTGAGCAGTTGTTAGTGCGTTTGTTATAAATATGTTAAACCTTTTTCAGTCATGCACTGCTTTCCAATATTCTGACAGCATTCGAACATGTCAGCTTCATGTCTGGATGAGCACCTCGGTCTCTTTTTCATCAAAGTTGTGTCAGCAATCCTGCTACGTCAAACCTAGTAGCATTTATGCATCACTGTCAACACGGCACAATTCTGAATAGCATGCATAAACAGATATGTATGCACAACACGTCACCCGATTTACTGTCCATTCTCATGGATTTGGCAAATGTTGCGCACATACCTCAGCTCTCTCACACTGTTGTGTGTATATCTGAACGAAGCTGTAAGAAAAATAACATAAGTGTGACCAATGTCTGAAAGATAGAATGCTGTCACTTTAACAGATTGATGAAGCCAGAAATGTTACATATCCCATGTTTGAAAAGGGCTTTAGAGAGTAGAACTACTGCAAAATATTCCATGTGACTCTATCATGAAGGATATTGAAAACAACACCATGAACCTTTAATTTGTGTTGTTTATACTAAAAGTGAGTATTGTGAAATTAGTGTTTCTTGTGTGTCTGCAGTGCAACGTGATCATTAAACTGGTGTTGTTTTAAAACAGAAATTTCCTTGTGTTATGTCGATCAGTGTAAATACATAGGCTCATCTTAAATTATAGGTCTGGATGACAGTCCAGGAAGGAAACCAAATTTCAGTGTCACTTGCAGCTGTTGCACATATGGAGGCTATTGGGTTGTTAGCAACCATGTGTGTCTGAGTGTGTGTCCATGTTAGTACTATAAGTGTGTATTTATGTCCCATTAGCCTTCATTAATGCAGCCTTCTTTCCTCTGCTTGGCTTGGCTGAGTGCCTCTGTAGTGAGAGCTCGCAGTTCACCTTCATCCTCCATTTGCTTTTCATCAAGTGTCATACAATATTTCAGCTTCACTTGTGGGTATAATGAGCAGTACATCTTATTTATCTGTGGTTCAGAATCATGCAAGGTAAAATGAGATTATCTGGCATTTTGTTCTGTCAGTATATTCTGCTACTATATTTGCATTAGTTTCATTTTAGTCATTCGTATTTGCCCACAGTTGTTGTAATTTAGCTTAAAGTAGAGAAAAATAAGAAGCTGAAATGTACACGCAGCAGTGGCTCATGTTGTACCTCATCAGAGTACTGTATATTCTGCTCATACTTCCTCAGAGCACTTTCAAGAATTAAACCATAAGCAATACATCTCTGCACAGATGCTCAGACAGTGCAGCCTTTCTGTTAGTTTCTTCTTTACTTTAGCCTTAAAAAATCAAAAGACTGACTGGAAGAGCTGCTTTGAAGGCTTGGCAACCTGTTTCAGTTACTGAGCATGTTCCAGTCGCATACCTCCGATGCTGCCCTACCCTGCTGAGAAGACAGACTGTAGTATTCTCACTTCCAAAGAATGAGAAAAATGCATTTGCAAGTGTCTTGTGTTTATGTTTACCACCTACCCAAGTACCATTTTCGCAGCTTGCCTATTAAAACCCATTGGATGAAGGCAGCCGTACTGCACTGAGTCACCATCAGCAGTCTCTGTTGTAATAGATAGTAATAGATAATGTGCATGCAACCTCCACAAACCCACAATATGTTTTTGCCAAGGATGAATGGTTAAGTGTTATCATTTTGAGTTGCTAGAAGTTGCAACACACTAGTTGTTTTTATTGATGGCACTGTCAGGCTGATGGGCGTTCCACTTCTTCAGTCCAGACAACTTTTAGATGGATTGCTGTGAAATTTTGTGCAGACATTCATTGCCTCCCTGACTTTTCCACCTGCAGGTTGACATTTTTGTTTGTTAGTGCAGGGGTTTCCAAACCTTTCAACCCCCAACCCTCTAAAATAGTGTTTCCAGAGACTCTAGACTGTCATTGTTCCTTAGGTGGTAGAAGCATACAAATGTTGTGGGCAGCCAGACACACAACATTAGTATCCTTATCCAAACACAGACATAGCAACAACACAAAAGAGCACCACAGCATAAACATAACGTCATTTTATAGTAATTTAATATAGTGTAGCAGACTGCATCAGGCAAAGTAATCTCCATGTCTAAGCTGCAGCACTGAGTAAACATATAGTATGTAGGAGCATCAGACTCATAAGTGATACCTCAGTGTGTTTTAATAACCAGCATTTAACCACTATATTTATCTTACAGAACAATTATAGGTAATACTTTCTATTTTTAATTAATTTTAAGTTTTTTTTTATTTCTGGAAATCATATCATGACCTCTTGGGGTGTCTGAGTCACAATTTGGGAACCATTGTGTAAATTAACTATATATATATTTTTTTTAAAAAAAAAACAAAAACCTTATTTGTTCCAGGGGACAAATAAAGTTTTTTGAATTGAATAGAACTGAATAAAGTACTGTAGGATGGATTGACATTAGATTGACATGGTGCTCAGATGGCCGTTCCTTTACTTTTCACTTTTTTCCCCCGCTTTCTTCCAGTACTTCGGATTAAGACCAAATACCCTTAAAGCCATACCATCTTAACTGTACTTTGCGTTTACCCTTCAGCATGTTAGCACGCTCATGTTAGCATTTTGCTCCCAGCACCACTGTGTAAACATGCCAAAGCTTAGGTGCGGAAACGCTTAACAAAAGAATTTTATTTGCAGCTTTTCAAAACAAACACGGGGAAAAATGAACGTGTATGGCAGGTTGTTCGTCTCGTTGAAGCGCCGCATGGGTCTTGAGTAAGCTTTGGCAAACTTTTTTCATTTTGTGTTGCCTGTTTGTGACCAGGATCAGACACTGCTGTGCAATAGAGTTACTTATTTCAGTGATTCATGTCCTGCTGGTGCTGTTTTTTGAAGGCTCACTTTAAGAATAGTGGTATTCAATCAAAGTAGAACCTATTCAATCAGAGGAGTAAGATGGTAGATTATAGTACATAGTGACAAAGCCTCAAAGCCAATCAATGACACACATGCCTTTGTTTGCTGAGCTGGTTGTGACATCAGAGGTGTGCAAATGAGAGCTCTTCATCAAGAATTTTAGTGAGTCCTTGTCATTGGCTGGAATGTTGAGGGCTTTTCAGTTCAGCCTGTATGTGTGTTTTTATTTCCCTCCCATACGAGGTCAAGAGGATTACATAGGCTGGATTTTGATTGCTAGGACTTTTTGACTCTGCCCTGCTCAGAATGTGGGGATATTTTAGGCATCCTGACATAACAAGATGCCAGAGGGTGTCACTGCCCCCCTGGGCCAGATGTTCTCAGGAAAGCGACAATTTATCCGTTCTCCTGTTCGAATGAGCCTGTGAGAATGTTGTAATCGAAGGTCGGTATGAGGTGCTGCAGACTGTCCTGCCACTGGTTGAACTGTCAACAGTCTGGAAGTCTGTTGAAAGTAATTCAGTAACTGGGTCAGTGCATGCCAACTCACCCAACCGTCCCGGTTCATGTCATGGATTTTTTTGAAAAACATCATGTGAAAATTTCTATTAAAGTTTACAAGACATTGCAAGATCCTGAAGCTCTACTCCTAATACTTTTTTAGTTATAAACTTTTGAAGTTTAGCACTTGGAACTTAATTTAATAGATTTTGTTATTCTTTGCGCCTCATCACTTAGTCATTTTGCATTTCATTAGATTGAAATTTGTACTGAATATCCACAAATCCTTAAGGATAATGCCCAACTAGTTGTTACTGAGTATTTACAGTAATTTTAGTTAGTATTTACAATTATACTTACAAGTATTTACAATAATCACAATAGTAGGATTAATAATTTTCTACTTGAACAAAGAGTCTTTGATTTTTAAAAAATGAGTTTCTTCTCTAGTTTTTAATTTTTTTGCAACCAAATTGTGGAACTGTGCAGTGTTATTGTAGTTCTGTTATACTAAAAATGTATTTAGGAAGGCATAAGTAATTATATTTTATATAAATAAATATAGCAAGAACAAATTATCTTATATAGAGAACTATATTAATATTACACAGCATCCAAATTTGATTTAAGGACAGTAAAAAAAATAATCATGGTATGCATTTTTTTCATTCAGCAGCAAATGTTTAGTTCCAAAATTATCAGTACGAAGTAAAAAATAAGTGAGTAGTGAGGCTTGAAATGTAGCCAAATTTTAAAAGCTCATAACTAAAAAAAAATACTTAAAATCATATTTTAGGATTTAGCCATGCCCCCTTATTTTAATACAAGGTCTTGCACAATTTTTTTTCAAGAAAATCAGTGAAGTTTGATGTATTTGGAGGCCTGGGTAGGTGAACATGAAATGACACGACTACTTTATAGTGTGTAAAATCAATCCTGTGCAACATGATAATAGCAACTAATAAACTTTAGTTTTAGAGGTAGATAAATCAGGCTCATAGCAGAAAACAGACTTTAGACTCTATTCACATTGTACAAAACGTACTTCAAGCTCCATTAACAAATACCTAAAACTACATTCCGTTCTACTACGGGCATGACTTTCCTTCAGTCGTCTTTGTTGCATGCTAGGAAACGACGGATGTCACCTGAGTGGCACAGATTATGTGGCCTGCAGTTGAAGGGGCGGCATGGTTTAGGGTTGGAGCTATTTATAGCTGTGCACATGTGCTTTGCTGAGGTCTACAAATAAGTGTCTCAGGCAGCCTGTTTGAATGCTGCGCTGGACTCCTGACTAGCACCATGGTCGGGCTGCAGACTGAGCACACACACACATGCCACAAACAGGGTGCTCATCATCCAGTTTTATACAAGACCGGCTGCTGTGTGTAATGATTTTCAGAGCTGTCTGCTATTATTTTTAAACACAAGCGCATGAGACTGGAGGCCGTAATCACTACTGCTTTAATGTTCTATCTCCATGTAATTTTGCCCTTATATATTTTGCGCTCAATGTTGTAATGTCAGTGAGTTCAAATGTAACATGAGAAAGTGGTGTTTGGTCAGGCTTTCTATGTGATCCTTCAAACACCAGCCCAGTAAAGTCAGAGGTCACAAGCTGTTGGTTAATGCATTTCTGTGCTGCTCCCATGACCTCTGGTGGATGCAAATCATCTAACCACCTGATTTAGAAGTGAGACCATGAAGCATAGTAAATACATTTTGAAAACTGCACGGTATTGTTCTTATAAGGAATCATTTACTGTATGTAGGTCATGTTAGTTTGTATTTTTACTGTATGAGAAAATGTTTAAAATGAAATGAATATCATGCATTTAGTGTCATTTGTGGATGATAATGTATTATTAATTAGTTATTTTTAGAATATATATTCTTAGATAATCATACCACAGCTGAAAAAGTACATTTATTCACAGTTAATTGTGCACCTCAGCAGTGTGCTGTTTGTTAGTGTTCATGTGCTTGCTCAGGGTTTTTGCAGAGACTTCTCTATGTTTTTTATTCTAATATTTTCCCCTCAAACCTAAAAGAACTGAAACTAGACCTTCAGTTCCTTACTTATTTATTTAGTAATAATGATGCCTGATTATTTTATTAAGATTTTGGGTTTCACTGTTGTGTAATAGTTATGTATGAATATAGAATAGGGAATTTAGTGTGATTGTATGGGGAATGCTTTGTATTGTGGGAAATAATCTAACTAATAAGATACTGCTGTGGTAATAAATAAAATACATGTTTGCGTGATCAGCCACAGTATCGTGTTGAAGCAGGCATCTGTACTGTGCCTAACTGAATCCGATATGTAAGGCAAAGTATGTGAAAGTCATAAAATAAGATTGATTAAGCTCATAATGTTGCGTAACATCAGGAGAATGTGTGCATGATCACGTTAGATGTGACATCGTGTTGTTGTCACTGTTAGAGGGACAGAGCGTGTTTGTTTGCCAAGTGGTGACATCGGATCTCTACTGCTTTAATGTTACGACCAAAATACCAATTACTAGTGTTTCCAAGTTGACAGAATGATAGTAAACCAGAGTTCATACCTACTTTTTTATTCTCCTAAGATCCTCAAGAGGGCACCATGTTATTAAACTCACTTTAATGTTTTGAGGGAAGCACAGGTACAGTGGTTGCTTGACTCATGGCACATTCAACTCCGCTGCATAGTTCTGTTTCTGTTTGTGCTGTGCTTAAACATACAGCGCAGAAATAGTGGAGAACTGGTTGTTACTCCGTCTGGCATTGACTGATTTTGATGTCAGCTTCTAAAATGTGTCTGTTATCAGTAAACTGAGCAATATGTGAAGCACAGTAGCCAGTCTCTGAACATATGTGATAGCTGGTTGATGATGGACCTTTCAGCTCCTGACCTTTGCTCTGAGCTGGATAGATTCCTGGAATACTTGCCCAGCCAATCTATATTAATGAGTTTTTTTCTGGAGAGGTTTATACATTATGCAGCAATGAGCTGCGACATTAGTATTACATACTAAATTGGTGTCCTACTACAGGCTGCACTGCTTTATGCTTCTGTGAATGAGCTGCACGATACATCAGCGCTGACACGGCAGCATGGCTGGGAAAAGGTTCCTCAGTGCATCATACTTTCAGTATAAAGACACGCTGCTTTCCTGAACATTCTTTCATTTAGTCCCACTTCATCAATTTTGGCGACGCATTTTCGTCAGACGGATGTGACAGACTGAGGTTTTATTTGACGTTCAGGCTTCTTGTCGGGCCTTGATGTGGGGAACTTCATACAAAATAATTGTCAGACCAACCCACTTTCCAATTCTCCGCTGCTTTTACACATGCACTATTTTTAGATGAACTAAATGCAAGAATCTGCAGAGAATTCAGTGACAGGGCTCTTAAGGTGCCACTACTATTCTAGTATTGCATGTTTCAGTCTTTGTGATTCTTCAGAAGGAATTAGAATACAGAAAAAGCCACCATTAGCTTTTAAGTAAAATGCAATCAATGTAATATCACTAAAAACTGCTGAGCTAATGGCCATCTTACAGGCTTACTTTGCCCACTTACTTGGTTGTCCATTATAAACCTATTAGATTGGGACTGAAACTAATGCCTGCAAGAAAATATTCCTGCAAAACAACACAATGATTGTGTATTATCATGTGTGTAGTGTCATGTTCTAGGACAGGAGCGCTTTCATTTTCTGCCTTATATAACTTTAATACTCGGAATGACAAGGAAACAAACGTAAAACCCTGTTGAAAACTGATCTCCTTGCCCTTTTTGGTATTTTTCATGTTGTGTCATGATGGGTGTTGATCGTTATTTGCCTGGATGTGTTCTCAGTCAGTTTTGCTGGTATAAACATTGTGGTGAATCTTGGCAGCGGCACAATAGAAGGATGATTACAGGGAAACTTTTGCACCCTTGAAAATTAAAATCTATAGATATTGTTAGATTTTGTTTATACTGCTCAGTATATGTTTAATAAGATATTTGCACTAATCAAGTGACGCATGCTGCCTCAGAAATTATGGCTCATTGCTCTTAAATTACATCTTAAGGACACTAACCGTATCCATAGGAAGCTGGAAGCGTCTTGGAACATGTTAACAAGCAGCACTTTCTTTTTTTTTCCAGTAAGAAGCAGTTTTTTTTCTGTGGTTTTTGAGGGCTGATGCTAGATAAATACTGAACGGCATGGAAACTCAAATTAGCAAGTAGCCATGGAAAACCTGACAGGACTCGCACTGGATGCTTGATGAGAGAGGGAGTCACTGCTGCCCTAGAGGCTGGTAGGCAGGCAGGCAAGAAGAGAGGAGACTGCTTCTGCTTCCTCAGTTGCTTATCCACATGGCATCCGTCTACCTGAACTGCGATCCTCTTGACAGCCCTCAGGAGGTAGTGCGGAGGATGAAGCACCTGCTGAAGAGCGAGAGGGATCATAGGGCACACCTGGTAACTCTGTTGTGCTGCATGGGTCAGTATTTCTCCTGATGCCATTCTCCTAAATGATTAGTCATGCCTGTGCTTGCTCACTGCTAATAGCAGCTAAGATATCCTTGAGCAAAACTTGTTTTGTAATCCGCACTGAAGATTAGCACGAGGCGGGAGGTTATCTGTGTTGTTAGTCCTGTGGTCAGAGTTCAGGGAATTGCTCATCCTCCACAGCGTTGTTGGCAATAACAGTGGAAGAGATGGCCGACAGATGTTGTTGTTAACATTATCGATTGTGCATGTAAGGGTTTTTTTTTGTCTTTACTGAAGATAATTTAGAAGAGTTGCGTCTGGCGGACTGGGACACGTGGAAGTAGCGAAATGAGTCACATCTGTGGTTACTGGCCTGAATCCCGCTCTGCTCTCAGTCTTAAAGAAAAATAAACTCACCGACAAGTACTGAATGGTTGGTTGTTCAGAAAACATAATAGTGCAAGTAGTGTGCAGTAGTTTTTCCTCTTTCTTTATAATAGTACTGCTGCAAACTGGGGGGAAAAGATTTTTAAAATAGACATGTCTTTAACCAGCTTCCTTTTCATCTTTAATCATATCCTTTTGCGTCCTGGTGTCACCTATGTCACTGGGTACAGGAAGTCTGGTTGCTATGGTGATGCAAAACACTACATCATAATGTAGTAAACAGCATATTGGAGAGAGTGAAGCTATTTTAGTCTCTGGGAAATGGAATCCTGTGTTTGAGCCACTGGGCCACATTCTGGTTTTCATATGTCCTTACTGTTGTGCATTACTTTCATTGAAACTATACGTCTGTGTCACTCTCACCTTTTATAGCATTACACATTGACAGAGTGCAACAGAGAACAAAAAATTGAAATAAGCAAAAAAAAAATTCCAAATGCCTCATACACTGAGAGCAAATTTTAGGGGCTTATTTATAAAAAAGAATAGCCGTTACTGTTGTCCTTCTACATATTTTACAATCCAGTTATATTTGAACCCTGCATTTGTTTCTGTTCTCTTGCAGCATTAAACACAGTAAAACCTACTCTGCTACCTCAGGCTTCTCTAATGGCAGCCTTTAAAAAAAACGAGATCTGTGTTGCCCAAACACATTTGTGATGATCGCTTTATAACATGAGGAAGAATATTCATTGCATGTGTTGTCTTTCTCTTTTCAGATGAAAGAGACCGAGTGCAGAAGAAGACCTTTACAAAATGGATAAACCAGCATCTGATGAAGGTAAGAATCCAACGTGTGATCGTTGCTTGGGGGAATTTGTGTTAAATATTATCCACAATGTTCCACAAGTCTCAAAAGCATTTTCTGTAACATGAACAATCAATTACAGGCAGACTAATACCACTCTTTATGTTAGGTTCCAACATGCTAACATTCCTCCCTGGATATTAGTGAGGCCTGTTAAAAGTCATTTAGCATGTCATGCGCTGCTGCACTGTTGCAGCAACAGGTTGTCTTTTGTTGACTCAGGAATTTGAAGTGCTTGCTGTTATGTTTAATGTCTCTGTTGCATTAAATGAAACACTTTAGCAGACAGACAAGCACCGACATGTCTCATCTGATACGCCTTTAAAAAAATGAACCTGGGAAGTTTATGAGATTCAGTCATCAGTGGTGCATTAATCACTGCTATTATCACTAAAGTTACAGTTATTCCTGCCATGTAAGGCAGAGCCATCTAGTTCTGTGATCTAATTTATGGGGATTCATTCTTTTCAATGTTACTAAAGTTCATGAGAAGAAAAGCAAAAATGCTGACACCAGATAAGAGTGTGCACTGCGTATTGTTTCTGATATAGCAGATGTGTTAGTTGAAGCAATGTCTGCTGTGACCTGGATGGCTTCCAAGGCATCAGTGACTGGCGAGATAAAAATGAAAAGCAGCATATGCTCCTGAGCTAACAGAAACATTTTCGGGCACAAATAAAATAAGAGACTTAGTGCTGTTTAATGCAGCCAATGAGAGTTACAAAGGAGCAGTGATAGAAGTCTGACTTTTTGCATCATCTGCTTCAACAAGGAGAGCTTTCAGAAAGTTCATACTGATATTCTACAAGTGTACTACCATGCAGCAAACTAAAGCACACTAATGTCTATTTTAGTAGCACAAGTGCTATATGTGTCTGCATGTGTTTAGGGGACGATTTTCATGCCATAATTAAATAAATACAAGCTGGAGCGTATATCAAAAACTAATAACATGCTTTGGAAGATGGACAGCAGTGGTGCAACTTTTAGCCAAATTAGCAGTGTGAGTCTGAGGAGGGCAGTGTTGAAGCAGACTGAAACATCTCTCCAACTATTGGATGGATTGCAATTAAGATTTTGTACAGATATTCATAACCTCTAAAGAATGACACCCACTAACTGTGGTCATCCTCTGACTTGTCATCAAACTTCACGTGCATCCCAGAGTTTTCATGTATCCTGTGCAAAGATCACCTGGGTAGATTGGCTCACTGTTTGGCACTTTCATGATCCCCACACAATAAATCTCCCTGACTGGTGAACACCACCCTGACACCGTGATACTGAGTAAAATGTCTAAACAGCTTAAACAGCTATTGCAAATATGATATTTTATGTAGTCTGGGGCGATGAATGGTAATAGTTTTAAAGATTCCAGTACTTTTATTATTCTGCAATGCTTATGTTAATAGTATTCAGCACTTTTGGAACGGTTTGTCTGCAAATCTAATGACATTTCCAACAACGTCAGGTGGTTTTCTGTTTGATGCGAATTTAACAAATGCACTTAAATGGTTTAATCATTCCACTTGCTGAAGTGATGGGCAAAAGTTAAACCTCTGGTCTGGTTGTTTAGCTGGTTACATTACTGGTAACAGAACTGTATGGCAGGTATCCATTTTACTCTTGTTAAGAACTGCAGTTTAAGTGCCACAAACTGATATTATGATATGACTAATTCAGCAGACTTTTTCCTCTGCCATGTTATATGAATTTTTTTTTGCTGTGAGGGAATTTTTCTGTGCTTTGATCATCATCTGCAGAGTTTGTTGTGTGCTATTAACCTGTCCCGAAAGGCCAATTTAAGGGTCTGTGACGCTTAGATCAATCCTCACCTGATGAAGATGGGACTTCCCAAAGATCGGCACTTGTGACTGGATGCATATTATGTTGAACCAGGGTGTATTTATTATTCCAATATTAAAATCATTAGAAGGATACATGATGCCCTAAGGGGCTGCGGATTCTAGTTCCACCTTCAGAAACTGCTTGCTACAGCTTGCACTGACACATTATGTAAACTTTGTCACAATCTTGGCAGCAGAAAGACAGACACAATATTTTCCATCTAAAATACTGCAGTAAAACATGTCACATGCAATAAAGCTGCAGTTAGTAACACCTGTTAGTTAATAAAAACCAGGAAATTCTCTCTTGGGTCATTTTTTGAGCTTGAGTTAATGGTTTAATCGAAATATTTACATTTTACTTTGTGTTTGACAGCCAGGCTTCAGGCCTCTAGGGCTCATTGTTATGTCTGTTTCAGCAGACCTCACACGTCACGTCACACATGAGAAATCAGAGGTGCTGAGTAATATTCGGGGATGTGCTTGGCTGACCCAGTATCACAAGGGTGCAGGTCTATTTTGGCTCCACAGCTGTGGCGGCTATCTGGGATTACAGTGCTGAAGGCCCTGTGTGAAAGCAGGTCAGTGGGCAGGGGGGTGATTTCGGAGACGCGGTATTTAGGACAGGAAGGAGAGGTGGCCCGGCTGGAAGGAGAAAGCGTGGAGCTGTTAAGTGCCTTGTTCAAGTGTTTGGCTTAGGGGTCATATTGATACCCTGTTCAAGTGCTACTGTTCAGTGTGTTTTATTGTGCATTTAATTAAATTTAGAGTAAACTGGGAGATAAAAGACAAGAAGTTTCTTCTAACACTGTCGCTTAAGACCAGTTTGAAGGAATGGCATAAAGTAGCAACATTAAAAACAATCATTACAGACTTGTACAGCGATCAGCCAGAACATTAAAACCAACTGCTTAACACTGTGTAGGTCCTGCTTGTCCTGCCTTAAATCAAAAAGCTAAAGGTCCTGGAAAACAGGGAGTTTAGAGGCAGATCCACACCTTGAGCTCTTGGTCATGTTCCTCGAGCCTTTGCTGAGCAGTTTTTGCATTCTGATGGTAGAGGCTGCTGCTGCCATGGGAGCTGTGCTTTGTTTGCAAAACTGTTTTGGCGGTGTGTGTGTCCACAAAAGGGTTTTCCTGCAGGTCATTGCACTGTAACAAGATGATCAATGTCATTCACTTCACCCATTAGCAGTTTTAATCATGTTGCTAATAGATGGTGTCTAAATGTGGCTCTTTCATTGCTTATGGTGTAATCTTTGAAGATTTTTTTAATACACAAACGAGATCATATTGGTTCAATAAACATGATCAGAAAATGTAAAACTACATTGTTTTGGATGGTGGTGGATAAAAACATAAGCAAGTTTCACCTTTTTCTAAGTCTGGGCTTAAATTGACACTGAACGGTAGTTTGAAGTAAAGGCATAAATAAGCCAGAACTTTAAAACCACCTGCCTAATATAGCATTGGCCAACAAAG
Organism: Dascyllus trimaculatus; assembly: GCA_024666655.1. Lineage (NCBI taxonomy): Eukaryota > Metazoa > Chordata > Actinopteri > Pomacentridae > Dascyllus > Dascyllus trimaculatus. The sequence continues at coordinate 20,279,443 of CM045464.1, read as the reverse complement.
CTCTGAGCTGTTGGGGCATGAACTCTGGACCTCTTGGGGTGTGGGCAGTGAATCCTTTAGGTCCTGTGTGTAACAGTGTGGGGTGGAATGGATGGAGCTTGTTCCAATGCATCCTGTAAATGCTCCATCGGTTTAAGATCTGGGGACTTCAAAGGCTGTTTCAACGCCTGGACCTCTTGGTCATGTTCCTCAAGCTGTTCCTGAGCAGTTTTTACAGTGTGGTGGGACGCATCGTCTCACTGGGAAGAGGCTGCTGTATCCTGTCACATCACATGTCAAAGCAGCATCCACATGAGTTCCAGGATCCATGGTTTCCCTGCAAAACATTGCATTGTAACAAGATGATCAGTCTTATTCGTGTCCCCCATTGGTTGTCTCAATCATGTTGCTGATAGATGTAGTTATCCCAAGTGCCTCATCTGACACTTTCACTTTCAAAGATCTTAGTCATATTGGTTCAATAAACATGATCAGAAAATGTAAAAACGTCATATTTTTTTTATTTCATGTTCTGTAGTCAACGATATGATATTTGCAGGCACCTTACATTTTTCTTTCTTCTTGTGTCTGCAGGTACGAAAGCATATAAATGACCTGTACGAAGACTTACGAGATGGACATAACCTGATCTCACTGTTGGAGGTTCTGTCTGGAGACACATTGGTGAGTTTTTTATTAATTTATTTATTTTTATGTTATCTTACTCTTTCTGATCAGTGCTTATTAAGGAGAACTCGAAGCCAACTTTCATAGTCATAAAACACTGTTGATGTTTTGGTGCGTGTGGAACTTTGTCATAACCTGTAATGAGATCAGTCTTATCAAATCACAAATGACTCTAATTAGACACCAATAAGGATAGTAGAACAACTGCCATTCCTCCTTCCCATAAAGCAGACTATCACGTTTTTGACTGATTCACTGGCCCTTCCCCCTTCTCGCTTATGTAACTGACAGTAGGAGGAAAGAGGGAATCCTGGGATTTTACGTCTGTAATCAGATCTGCTGTGGTTTCGTATCCGCCAAAACCCCCTCACAAAGACAAAGACGTATTTTATGTGAACTGTTGGCAAGTTTCAAACATATCAAAATCCTTTTCTCCCTTTTCTGCTCTCTGATATCTATGCAACTTAATGACGTGCTTATCATTCTAATTGTGATTAGTGTTGTACTACTAGATATAAGCAGTAGTGAAGTGCTGGTGGTACTTTTTTGGAGGGAGCTTAACAATTAGGGATAGGCTGCTGTACGCCACAGTTTCAGTCGTGCTTCTTCTTAAATAGTCTAGTTACCAAAAGAATGTTTTCTTTTCGTCGAAATGATTTGAACACATCAGGGCAAGCTAGCAAGTGGGAAAATTCGCTCTGTGGTTGCACCACTGGAGTTCCTAGCAGGTTGTTGGCAGCCAATAATCAGTCATTAACAAACTTTTAACAAGCTTTTTAGCCCACTAACTGCCCAAGGCTGCTTTTAAACAAGTAACATAAATTGTTAGCGTGAAATATCCCCAGGTAACACAGATAGAGTATAATTTATGGAATATCACTGAGGAGGGTGTGTTATGAAGAAATAGTGGCAAAGTTTGTACAAGAAAGAATAGTCAGTTCTCTGGTTTACAGCCTATGCTGCTTCACAATAAGAGTTTTATTAAAGTACCTGTAGATATAAGTAGTGCAGTACATCAAAAGTCTTGGGGAATTTCCTCTAGTCACAAGTGTATCCTGAATACTTGACCCACAGGAGACAAATACTGCTGCAGGTCTGTGCATACAAAGTTCTATGAGCTCTCATCAGTCTTATTGTCACTTAGAGGAGAAATATTGTTGCACTTTTTAAATAGTTTTGATAGAATTGCATTGTGCTGAAGTATGTTTCCGTGGTGATTAATACTTAGATGGACACAAGTGTATACAGCTGGATAGTCACTTTCTAGTCAGTCAAACCTCGAAATGATCTGGAAATGTACGAAGCGAGGTGGAAAACTTTTCAGATTGTAAATTGCCAGAAACTTACACAAATAAAATTCGCTTGTAACTATGTTTTAGCTTTTTCTAAGTTGTTAGTCTAGGTCATTAATAGGCTGCTTCCCCCCTTTTTTAAAATTACAGATAATGGATAACATTTTGCAAAATCACAGAAAAAGTATTAATTTACACGTTAACCATAAAATAAGTTAAAAACTGTAAATAATGTCCACATCAAATGTCTGTATATTTTTTAAGTGGACATTATTTACAGTTTTGGTCTGTTTGTCTCTTTGACTGTTAAATTACACTATTTTTACTGTGTTTAACTCAACAAATAATATTGTTATTTTACAGAAACTTGCCATTATTTCAAATAAAATTGTGTTATCAATCCTACACTAATCAAACATGGTAAATCATTTTATTCAGCTGTTAGCCTTTTACAGATTTTCTTTTTTTTTGTTAAATTACAGATAATATCTACTAAAATCACAGAAAATAATAATATTTTACATGTTAACTGTAACAAAAAATAGCAAACAAAACTGTTTTGTGTGCAAAACTGTACACATTATCCACATTAACAATCTGTATGTTTACAAAAGGTAATTTGTTCTTTCACAATGTAAGACTGTGTTGTGAATTACACTCTTTTAAACTGTATTGAAATCGGCAAAAAAATATCTTGTAATTTTCCAGATATTTATTTTCATTGTTTTTACATTTTTTAAATGTTTTAAAATTGTATTTCTTTCTGTCACTTTTGCTGCCAGATTATCAGTTTTGCTTTTTAGGGATTTTTTTATTTATTCATTTTACACTGTGGTTGTGTTTCTTCAGCCTAAGATAAATGCTGCAGAAGTGCTGCATATTGTCAGTATTGGCAGTGCTTTATTACATTCTTACATTTATATTGAATTATGTTGATCCGTCTTTCATCAGTCCAGAGTACATATGATATGAATACATAATATCAGTATCCTGTGAGACTTTTACTCTGAATATTTAAAATGCATGTATTCCTGTGCGAAGAACCCCAGTGGTTCCTCCCCCCTCCAGTCTGACTAACGTTCATCCTTTAAGTACCTATCTGTGTTCTGTTTACATCCCACTATCCTGCTCTTCTGTTCTCCACTCTTCTGTCCATTGTCTAACTTCCTTTTGATTTGGCCACTATATGTGTGTGTGTCCATGTCTTCCTTTTCTCCCTCTCCATGTGTTGCCTTTTCGGTGATAAGCCAAGGGAGCGTGATTTGCTGAAGACTTTGCGGTTGGTGAGTGGGACGGAAGCATGTGCAGTTGAGCAGCATGGAGACACGGTGGATGATGATAAGGGGGTATGTGTGGCTTGACCCCCTCCACCTCCTTTGTAACAAACTAATTCAGAGAGTGCTGTGACCAGTTAACAGGAGCGTAGAAACAATCCCACTGTAGGATTTGCTCTTATTGTAGCCTTAAGTAGTTGCCTCAGTAGATATTGTTGTTTCTATATATGATTATAGAATAGTGCTTCCCTTCTCATGATTTAGCTTTTGTTTCATCAATGCAACACTGTGGTTCATGGTGACGCTTTCATCATGAGGACCTCAATGTACATCTTTGCCTATGTTGCGAGAAGATACTGATAATACTGAGAAATGCGTGTGTCAGCCAAAGACCCAGGCAGTTTCATTATCAAATTTTCTTTTCGGGCTTGTATGTTACAGCATTCCAGAGATTTTGCATTTAAAAGCATTAAAAAAAGATGCAATAAATTATGACCAAGGTTGTCTACAAAGCTTGGGTCTTTACATCCATTCCACTAGCTTTGCGGATCATTGATTGACACTGTCCGAACCAACATGATGATCTGGACATTTTTCATTTGCTGCTTCTAAGTATCTTGCTGCTTTCGAGCCTCAAGAAGGCTCGGTAAGTGAATGACATCCGCGACGCAAAAGAGACGTTGGAGCTTTGCTGCTGAAGATGAAAACGATGGCTGAACGCGGTGCAAGTCCTTTGCTACTGCGGCATCCTGGCTTGAATGCATTTTCCATTTCATTACCTCATGCTGTGGCACCCCGACCGTTTATGACATTTTGCCACAAGAGGTCATGTAATACAGCATTCTGTGATCTCTACAGCACACAGAATCGAGTGCTGTTAATTATTCCAGCTACATCTTTTGCTATCAGAGTTGTTTATCTAGCTGGTTAGGATGCTTGATTTGTTATGACATTTTGTAATTCCTGCAATTTGTAGCGGTGTCAAAGGTGGAGAATGTTCGAGCACACGTTTTGAGTGGACTTGGGCAAACGGCGTTGTTGTGGGTAGAGTTTTGTGTATTTTTTTTTATGTTTTGCACCTCGCCAGCACAGCGGGTAAGAACCGAGAAGCATGTCCTGTGTCCTCCCCGCTACTAATCATTTTTTAATTTGCTCTCTGATATTGAGAAGACCCTGATTAGCATACATGACTCCTCTTCCCTCTTTATGTCCACAGCCTCGGGAGAGAGGGAGGATGCGCTTCCACAGACTCCAGAATGTACAAATAGCACTGGATTATTTAAAGAGGCGGCAGGTAAGGATCAGTTCAGATATGTTTTCAGACTTGTTGTGCTACGTTTTTGATGAGGTCTGGAATATATTTGAACCGGAGTCATCATACACTTTTTAACTGTCTGAACCCAGAGCAGTTTTTAGGTGCTTTTGTCACATTTTTACCCACTGTGGGCTCATTTTTTACTGCAATATAAAGTCATGCACCTCCATGGAAACGGATGAGTGGTTCAATGATCTTTGGACGGTTGAAAATCCACCAGTTTGTTCTGTTTTTACAGCTTCTAGCCTTGATATTTGGTGTATTTTTTTGTGATTTTTTAAAAAAGATCACATGCTTTCCAAACCTGCTGGCAGATTTTGGGTTCAGAGGGTTAAATTGTTGACTGCCGCACCAAACCACCGGCGGTCAACCTGCCGATGAAGCTGAAACACTGTCGGTGCTTTACTGATTCATAGCCATAACCAACTGAAAGTCTACTTTATTCATTTAGAATTTTTACATTTAGAGGTAGAGTGGCGAATTACATAAAGCTAAATAGTTTACGTATCAGTTCATGTGTGCAGCTATTATGTATTTTGGGAGCTGCATCACATTATTATTCATTCATTTGTAACCATAAACCATAGTGCACTCCCACTATTTGCACTATTTTATATGATCAGTCCTGCAACACTTGAACACTTTGTTATATTTATATACTTTGTTTGAATTCTTTTTATTTTTATGAGTATTTTTATTTATCTTTTTTATCTATTTTTATTCTTATTTGCATAGCTGCTAATTGTCATGTTCTTCCATACAAATGTTGTTGTGCTTCTGCATAATGACAATAAAGTCTCTTTATCTTTATCTTCATAAAGGCAACAAATGCAAGCAAAACTGCATATGTAAATTGGTGGCAGTCAGTGGCACACTGTGTCTGGATTTCTGGGTTCAGTCCACCCCAGTGACTACTTAGACACTGCCAGTTCTCCAGCATCACACGCTATTGGACTCGCGTCATTTTTCGGGGGGGCTTTTCCTTGCAAAAATTACAATTCAGTTCAGTTGCCACAAGTAATAGCAGCATTTAAGGAGCGCTGACTACAAATCCCATCAGTGGGATTTCAGAGTGCTTTGATTGGCCTCCCCTCCCCCACAACCCTCAGGATGCGAGGAAGAACACAGCCTCGTTGAGCCGTAGCCAGATGTGACGTAAGGCTCGAGACAAAGGAATCATAGATGGTCACAAATGAGTTGTTCTATTGTTTTAGCAAGAAAACATACCAGACACATCCATGTGTCCTCTGTGCTCATAAAAATTTAAAATGATCTAAGTGTTTGGTCTCCCCTAAATCTTCCCCTGCAGCTGATTGATTACAGTTATTACAGATGATCAGGCTGGCAGTGGAGGAATAAATTATTCACTGCTATATTAAACCATAGCTGTGTTCAGACTCTGCTTCCTGTATTATGATTTCATGTGAAGGAATCCATTAAATACACTGAATTTTCCACTTTGATAAGTGACAGGTTCAAAGCATTTAATTAACAGAAATCATTATTGCTCAGTGTTTATCATAATCCCACACAGTGATTACGGTAACAGTGTTCCCTGGAATACTATAATGACTACTGTGCCACCTTGTGGTGGTTGTTAAATGACAGGCACATGTCAAAGTAGATAAACACTTCTATTTATTTTTTGTTCTTAATCAATACAACAAATATGAAGTAAGCCATAATGTAAAAACTCACTGAATTCTTAAAAATATTGTAAATATGCATGCATTAATTGTAGTTTTCATGTCAACAGGTCAAACTTGTAAATATCAGGAATGACGACATCACAGACGGGAACCCAAAACTGACCCTGGGATTGATCTGGACCATAATTCTGCACTTTCAGGTCAGTGTTCCCATACGGTTGTTTTTTAATTCTAATGCTATTAATTGTAAAGTAATTAAGGTGTTTTGTACCCAGAATGTTCAGTTTAACATTCTAGTACTACACATGATGGATGAGCTCACTGGCTGTTACTTTTGAACTTATATGTATCTTTGCATCCTATTCAATGTTGCTCTGTGGAATATTTTTGGTATGTTAATGCAGATGATGTTCAAGAGCTGGCATGTTTTGGGATTCAGCTGCATGATGTCAAATGCCCTCAACTGATGCTTTAAATTCATCTGTAGTATGGATGTTCCTGCCTTTGACCACAAGGTGTCAAGGCTGTGCAGCATACGTCATGCTGACTGATGTGATTACTGGATGATGTGATTCACTGGGGATTTTAGTGTCATATCTTATGTTGGTGTTTACGTGGATCACTTTAGTTCATGTTTGATTCAGCTCAAGTTGTAATTTGACGAGTTAACATCAGGTAGCTGCTTGTAGCTGTATTGTCTTGGTATTGTAAAGCTCCTGAGGCTTGCCAAATTTCCGAATACATGGGGAAATGGTTTAAGCAGATCTTTTTTAATATATTGTACTCTGTGTTGTTATTTGTTTTCTAGAATCTACTTGGTTAACTTTTTTTTTTTTTTAAATGCAATGGGATTGGAGCTTTATGTTTTGTAACTTTAGTGCACTTATTGGAACAAACCAAGCACTGGTATGCATTTATAAAAAAGCTTTGGTGAGTTGTGGTGGTTTTCACGATGCTGTGTGCTCTAAGCTGAGTCCATATATCTTGCTGGATGTTCTCTCTGGGAATACCTAACATTTTATTGCAGTGACACTAACCAGTTCAGATGGGTTAGTCTGTATGTGCATGCCAGGAGTATGCAGGCGTGCAGCAGAGTATTTAAGGACGATTCACAATATATCAGCATGCAGAAATGCTCTTTATTTCTCTGTCTCTCTCTCTCTCTCTCCCCTCCCTCACTTTTATTAAATTATTAATATCTTTGGCACATGCCTGTTGCAATTCAGGGACATGCATATTACAAATATTAGTCTGTGTCTTTCAGATGTCTGTCTTTGATTGCGATGGTCGTGAGTTTGCATACTATTCCGGAACAAGCATGCGTCTGTGTAACTAACACCGTCAATGAATTGATGGAGAAAAAGTAGCTTATATAATTTTGCCCGGACTCCAACATGCTGACAGGTAGCGTCTACGATGATGCCAACACCTGTTGCTGCGTGGTCTCACGCAAGCCCTTGAGCAGTTGATCCAGCAGCAAAGGGCCTGTTTCTTCTTGATTTGGAAGGGGACCAGGATTCTTAGGAGAAAATGTTAAACTTCAGTCACAGGGTAGACCTTTGGCTTTATTAAATAAGCATAGCCAAGAGCATACTGACATGTATGAACTGCACACTATTTTCATATGACATGTGCTTGTATGACAGAAGTATTCAGGATCAGTTCCAGTCTTATAGTTGAAGGTAGTTTTTTAGGACATTGTGTCTCTGCTTTTCTTGCTACTACAGGCTAATTTTAAATAGGACTTATGTAAAAGATTTGAATCACCTCTCTCCCTCATGGTTTACTGTTTTTCTGCTGAAGTTTTGTGAAGGTGTTTCAGACATTATGAATGGTTCAGTCGTGTCTGTACAGGCACATAGTTGGATTTAATACACAAAGCAGACACTGTTGTGTTCTTTAAAATGGTGCTCACACTGGGACACGGGGTGGAGTGTTGCTGGTGATGGTGCACAGTCATTACAAAGCACTGCTGTCAGGTGTTTCAGTGCTTGTCTGACTTGTTTGTTTGTTTTGCCCTGAGTTACACTTTCTCTGTGTGCGATGACTATTGTTCTGCCACCTACTTAACACAAAGACAAATTCAGGATTCCTTCATGTTGTTCATTTACTATTATTAAAACAATCTAATTGAAAAAAAAAACTCAGTCTATATCTTATTGAATGCTATTAACCAACATTTACGTGAAATATGTACAAACATAGTCTAATGCTGCAGTGTTGGTGGGCTGGCCAACACAAGGAGAGGCAGGAGTGATCAGTACTCTGTAATTTTAACTGTGCTGACTGTCAGGTGACTTTGACCTTCAGGGAAACTTCATTGACGTTTAAATATTGTAAGCTCACAGTAACACACAGCTATTTTTAGTTGAGCTGTGTGGTGGCATTATATTTACACTTTAAACACACTGCTTATTCTGTTTCGCCCTTAAAGTATACTTATATTCCTTTACAGAGGGCTTGTGGCAGTGTTCTCTTATAATTGCTTTAGTGGTTTTATACAGTGGATCTCTTCCTGGTTGGAGCATTTGCCCTCTTGCAAACTGCAGTGGTGGTGATCTGTTCAGATAATAGAGTTTGTCTAAGCCATTGGACTTAAGCCCCACCTCTGGCCCGGCCATTGGACGTAGCTCGATTAATAGACAAAGTGAAAGCACTTTGTTGTCCAGCTTGGATTTGCCTCAGCTTCTGCTGCTCCCATTGACCTATCCCGTTCTGGTTTCCAAAGCCTTTCTGACTGGCTGGTTCATGCCGGCAAGCATGCTGAGCCAAAATTTCTCACACAGAATAATGGGTGGCCTTCAGCTGGCATCCCACTTGCAGTTTTAAAGCTTGTCCTCCCTTCAGATACCGTGTGGCCTCATCACACAAATATTATGAAAGGAAATAGGCGCCTGTGACGTGCCTGTTTGCTGTCTTGACGAAGCCAGCCTGAAACAGGTCTGTCCACAAGCCTTTTTTTCATTCTTGCCCAGCTGAGAGCTGCGAGCACGTGGGCCACGTCTGTGTGTGCATTTATGGCGTTTGTGCTGGATTAGCGAAGCCAGAGAAATGTTTCAAAGGTCAGGAAAGATTCCAGTGTCAGAGGCGAGACCCAACAGAGAGCAAGTGAGCAAATGAGAAATGCAGAGAGAGAGAGAGAGATAGATAGAGAGAGAAAGAAAGAGAGAGAGAGAGAGAGAGGGAGAAGGAGAGGCTGACCGGTTCCCAGCAGTGAGTCTCTTAAAGTCAACTAAAGGAAGACGTCAACTCTGCTCTGTGTAAAGCGAGCTTTATGCCTGTCTGCCAGGCTGCTGCTGCTTATTGCTACTGGCATTGTGTTAAAATGGCTTTCTGTCAGTTAGATAGTGGTTCTTCAGACTGACTGGCGCTCACTGGATACATGGCCTGAAAACTATTCAACACAGTTGATGGATAAGACATGGGGAACATCTGTGGCTGTGTTCGAGGCCCTAAAGAGGAACACTACGTTGACCCAAAGAAAGCTCCGCTGAATCCCGAATCGAAGGAGCTCAAAGGTCGCCGCTACTTTCAAAGGAAGAAGAGGAAATCAGGAGATTTTAAGCCTGGTGGATCTCTCAGGAGTCCTGTAAGTGAAACCACTACTAGCAAGACCGTCTTCAGTCGTGCAGAGCTTCAAGATGACACAGATGGAAACCCAGAGGACAACCAAGCAGAGCTGGGTAAACCCTCAGAGGTGGAGAAGGAGACCCATCTATCCAGGCAAGACAGCATCAGCAGAGGTGTTTATGTTGGAGAGGTACCGGTTTTAATCCTCAGAGATCCTTGTGATCAGCTTCCTGGCACAAGGTTAGCGTGCAAGCTGAGAAGGTTTCCTACAGACCAAGCGGACGGTGACAGAAGCAGGTCTGCTGTAGAAGCAAAGCTCCATGGAATCAGCTCAACGTCCAGAGGTGTCTCAGCCAAGGATGGTCTACTTGTAAAGAAGCTGCTGCGACGCCAGTTAAGGAGGGCTGTTAGCTTTGGAGCGGTGGAGCACATGCTGCGGACTCTGAGGGGTAATGACAGACCTGGGAGCGAGGAAACGTTTGCCAAGATTATATGGGGATCTCAAGCACACAGGAGGAGGAGACGGAGGGCCTACACCTGCTCTGGTTACGTAGACTGTATCCCAGCTCCTGCCAAATGTATTTCCACCCAGCATGAGGTAAACCAAGAAGATGCTATCTATAGCCAATATGGGGATGATTCATAATAAGGGGTTTAATTGGGGCATAATGTAACCTGAGCATTGCAAAGGTGGTGTTTAAATACATGTCAGTAAGCCAGTAAGGCAACTTTTAACTGTGCTACACTAATATCCCTAATAGAAAATCTTATATCCTCTTAGCATGGTCCATTGAGTTTTGTAATCATTGTGGTATCTTTCTATGTGTCCAGTCATTCTTGTACATACAGTAACTCAAAAATCACCATCTATAGAAGATTGTGTAACAAAGACTTTTGATGCATAGTCACAATATCTGACAACTACTGTTAATATACATGCACTGCTCATCTGTACAGTTTGTGGAGTTCAGTGATTGTTTTGTTTAAGTCCAGTAGGTAGTTGACTAATTACACTGCATGAATAGTCACATGTGTGGAATGGAAAAGTGAATTTTATCAATGAAAAATAAGAAATGTTTGCATTTCTTAAGTGGTTCTAATGGAGTGGTAGCAGGACTTGGCTATGTTGACTACATTTACAACATGTTTTACTAAATTAATTCATAATCGTATTCTCACAAGTTAGTTTTGATATCATAGTGACTACAGTGGTTTACTGGGAGGCTAAAATGTGTGAAGATATATAGAAATGAATCTCTTCTTCAGTGGTTCTGTTTGTTTGCAATGTTTGTGGATCCATGGTGACTTTATTTTATTGTCGTCTTATTGAGTCTCCTTTATCTTTGCATTGTGTTATGGAAACCACAGTGCTGTCAAAGTGTCCAGTAAAACTACTGAACTAAGTCAAGTTTATCTCTTTGACATCGATATTAGTGCCTTTGAAGGAAGGTTGGGTGTAGCAGTTTGTCCACTTTATCTCTTGTTTAGGGGTCATGACTTACCGCCATCATCATCCTTTCAGGGTCTAAACTGAACTGGTTAAAAGAACTAAATCAATTTGTGCATCTCTGTCTACAGGCTTGTTAAAGTCTTGTATGCTTTGGAAGTCATAGAGTTTGGATTGGCTGGTCTCTGGAGGGATTCTTCCTCTATTTTTTTAATTCTGGACTTTGTGAGTTGTGCTTGTGTTAATCTTGTCTGAGCTATAGTGTGCTGATTGGCTGGACACTGTTACTGTTTCATTACTGATGCCACATGACTATAAACCAGATTCCCTTACAAAGTCGATAGATTGATTTATTGATTGAATGATTGACTGAAGTTTATCCTGTATAATCTATGCTTTGTGTTCCTCTGCTTCTTGGTTTTGTTCACACTGTATAATGAACAGGTATATTTCAGTGATATGAAAACATATAGTGTTTTCATAATGCTGACTTCTTGGTGTGTTGCAGGAAAACAAAGTCTAGATCAGCTTTGATTGATATTACAGAGATTGTTTGGATGTCATCAGTGGTGGAACATATGATATGATCTTTAATGACGCAGCCCTGCTTTGATAAAACAATGTAGAGCAGGTATATGATGATGTAAACTTGGTCAATGAATTTAAATGTCTCTGTCTACCCTTATTTTTCACCACAAGAGGCTGATTGTTTTTCCTGTGATTGACACCAATAGGATGTTTTTTTTTAAAATGTATAGTGCAGTCGTAACATACTTTATGAGAGAAAGATATGAAAATGATGGGATTTTTTGGTATTTTTAACCAATATTAGGGCAAAAATCACACATTATAGAAGATTATGTAACAATGTATTTTGCATATTCATCTGAAAGCTACTGTTGAAATACGTGTGCTGCTCATATATGCAGTTTGTGGAGCTGATTGTTTTGTTGAAGTCCAGTCGGCAGTTGACCAGTTGCATTGCATCAATAGTGATTTGTGTGAAATGGAAAAATGAGTTTTATTGATGAAATGTAAGAAATTTTCCCTATTCTTAAATGACAGAATATGTGTTTCAAATGTTTTTAGGTGTTTTCAGGAATTCAGATGTGTACTTTGAGTCATTTTTGAAGTGGTAGCAGGACTTGGTTTTGTAAAGTGCATTCAAAACATGTCCTATTGTTTTCATTCCTAGTCTTAATAAGTATTTTTACATGTTAGTTTTGACATCATAGTGGCTGCATTGGTTCATCTCTCCTTTAGTTTGTTTCCAATGTTTGTGGATCCATGGGGACTCTGCTTTATTGCAGTCTTATTGAATCTCCTTTATCTTTGCATTGTGTTATAGAAACCACAGTGATGTCAAGGTGTCCAGTAAAATGACTGGACTTGGTCAGATTCAGCTCTTTGATATCTATATTAGGTTGTTTTGTATTAGGGCTGACTGTAGCCTGGCTTATCCACTTTATCCCTTATTAAAAGAAAAGCATGTTAAAAGAGCTAAATCAATTGTGTGTCTCTGGCTGTAGGCCTTTTAGAGGCCTGTATGCTTTGGAAGTTATAGAGTATAGAGTTTGGATAGGCTGGTCTCTGGAGGGATTCTTCCTCTCTCTTTTTTCAGGACTTTGTGAGTTGTGCCTGTGTTAATCCTGTCTGAGCTATAGTGTTTTGATTGGCTGGACATCGTTACTGATTCTGTTACTGATGTCACATGACTACAAACCAGATTCCCTGACAAAATAGATGGATTTCTTGATGACTGAAGTTTATCCTCTTAAAATATACTCTTTGTGTTTCTTTGCTTCTTGGTTTTGTTCAAACTGTATGATGAATTGGAATTTTCTGTGTTATGGGAAATAGATATGTTTCAGTGATATAGAAACATATAGTGTTTCCACAATGCTGGCTTTTTGGTACGTGTGTTACAGTTTTTATTAATGTTACAGAGATTTTTTGGATACCATCCGTGATGAAATGTAAAGTACATTTACTTAAGTATTGTACTTAAATACAAATTGGAGGTTCTTGTAATTTCCATGCAACATTTCTACTTCTTCCACTACATCTTAAAAGGGTCATTCTACTTTAATTCACCGAATGTCCCTCGTCTGACCATCTTCATTCGGCTGATTTTTTTTAAAGTTATGAATAATGATTGAGTTGACCATGTGATGTGTCATAGGTAGCATTAGTTTTTGAATTAAAAATTCTAAAAGAGGTTGGGGTCAGGTCGATTTTGGCATCGTTTCTTTGTGCCTATCTCTGCAGCAACGTTTGAAGTGCCATAACTTGAGAAATGCTGACATCAGTACACCATGTAGTATTGTTACCAACAAAAACAAGTAAAACTACACTTCTGACATACTGCTAATGGTACCACGTTTCTTAAGATAGTTTGAAGGACGATGAGTTGGAAAACCATGATTTTTCATTTACCCTGGTAATATTAAATAACTCTTCCAGTTTGGACTGCTTTCAGAGTGGTGTCACCTATAACACCTGTTCAATGCATGTTCAAATATTGGCCATAAATGCAAACAATAATTTATTTTTTCTCAAAATGTTCCTCTAAATGAATCACAGGGAGAAATATTCAGCCTCCTAGGGTGAAAAATAAAGGTTTTATGGTCAGTGGAATATCGGAATTTTTTTGACCAAGTTTACGTCATCATATAAGTGGTTGGTCTTGTTCTATCAAAGCAGCACCATGGAAGACCATATGTACATATCAAGGAGCCTGCAAAATTTCAGGACTCTAGCTGCATTTTTTTCTCAAGTTGTGGCATTCAAACATTGCTTCACAGACTGGCATGAAGAAAACAGCACAAAAGTGGACATGACCCCACCCTCTTTATGAACTTCTCAAACACTAATGTTACCTGTGACCCCAGATTTTACACATTTATTTAATACCATATATATGTACAGAAAAAAAATCTTGACAGATATGAGATGGTCAGATGTGAAAAATTTGGTGAATTGAGGTAGAATGATCCAGAAACAAATCTTGTGCTTTTTTTTTTTACTCCACTGCAGTTGTGTGACAGCTATAGTTACTTGTTGCTTTGAAGATTAAACTTTTCCTTCATATCCTATTCTTTGTGAACCATGTACCTCTATTTGGTACTCCTTGGAGCTTCAGTAGAAAACTACTAGACTTCTCTTTTAGGTTCTTGAGGATGTTTCACCTCTCATCCAAGAGGCTTCTTCAGTTCACTTGATGACTTAATCATATATAACCATCATCATCATAATATATAATGGTAAAATGCAGACTGATTTTTTCTGCAGAATAAGTACTTTTAGTTTTGATTCTTTAGTCTTCTTAACCCCAAAAGGTGGTGATGAGGTAATAAGGCCATCTGTCTTAAGGAAAATTACCAAAATTACAGTATTTTCAGAGGCAGAACCTTTGACAACAGATACATCTGCTTGATTTTAAACTTACCAACGGATCTTAAACTACTCATCAGTGACATATAGTTACGTATGGACTCTCAACCAAATCCATGCTTAAAATCGTGATAGTTCACCAAAATCACTTTATTTTACATCTCAATTTAAGAATTGCTTTAAAACCCAGAAAGCCATTAGCGACTGAGCTGTGATCAGCAGTTCTGTGGCAAAAATTCAGGGACTTTTCAGTCAAACTGCAGGCAGATAGGAGAAAAGTATGGAAACAAATGACAAATCTAAATAGCTGATTATCTATAGTATGTAGAGACATCATTTCTTTTTAAGTAGTGGTAACATGTGTGGACGTTTTGGAAATATGTTGGACCAGCTGAGTCCAGGTTTTTTCGATGAAGTATTTTTTTTCTTATTTCATGATTTATGGCATTCTAACTTTGTTATACTACACAAAAGCCATTTTCCGCTCTCTAGCCATGGTTGTGGTGTTTCCATAGAGGTATGTGTCTTTATATTGCCGTAAAAAAATGAGTGCATAGCCAGTAAAAAAAAAAATGCCCAAAAGCTGCTTGGGGTTCCACGGGTTAAGGATATTTTTTTCACAGTGTAGTGTTAGTACTTTTTAAGGATCTAAACACTTCTTCTACCAGTGGCTGTTATAAAAGAGCTTTAAACCTGGTGCATCAACAACACTGGGACTCAGCCTGTTGAGGGTCACTGTTTGTTTTACGTCATATTCGTGTTCTATTGTGTGCTGTAAAACCATTGAGCAAATTATTACACAACTCTATCACCAATTGCTGACCTGCTGCTGACTTTTTCCATGTATGCACAGAGCTGTGAATGAACCAGATAAGGAATTCTTATCTAATGTTAAATATAATACGTTTGGTTCATTATTAGCATCAGGGTCTTCTCTGTACATGATATTTACTGTCTTTAGATGTTCAGTCTTTTGTCACTGAGGTGTTGATTTAACACAGTTGTGCTTATTTCAACACTTATTGCAACCACTCCTGCATGTCTTATTTCTTGGTTATAAAACAGTCAAGTCTGTAAATATGAAGTCTTCATGTCACAGAAGGGGTTTATCACAAATTTGTGGGTTAGATTTTCTGTGCCTATGAACCATGCTCCCTTTATTGTGGATTTAATGCATTTTGAAACCCTGTTTTCTCTTTGTGTCAGATCTCGGAGATCCACGTAACGGGTGAGTCCGAGGACATGACAGCCAAGGAGAGACTGCTGCTCTGGTCCAAGCAGATGACAGAGGGCTACGTAGGGGTACGATGTGACAACTTCACAACCTCCTGGAGAGATGGGAGGCTATTTAATGCCATCATACACAAATACAGGTACTTTAACTTGCGCAGAACGACAGGGGGTTTTGCATAGCAGTAAAGTATTTTCAATGTAATTGATGCAATAATATGCTGCTGGTTTCTGATTTTATTTCCATCCCTGTAACTCACACACCTTGCCTTTTTCAGTATTACATCGTCTCATACATACCTTACTCATCTCCTTTTTTTCTCTGTCCTTACCTTTTGCAGACCTGACCTGGTGGACATGAGCCATGTGTCAACGCAGACCAACAGATCAAATTTAGAACAGGCGTTTTGTGTGGCCGAACAGCTGGGGGTGGCCAGACTGCTCGACCCAGAGGGTGAGCTCCATACACAGCGTTACGTGTGCTTTGACTCTGAAAACGCTGCAAATACTTTAACACCTTGATGCCATAAATCACGCGCAGGGAGGCTTAGATTTTTCCTTGAGGAATAATTCCTCTGAGCACAACTCATGTGTTTACGAGCTTTCGTTTTTTTTTTTACTCTCCTCATCAGATGTCGATGTTCAGTCCCCTGATGAAAAATCTGTCATCACGTACGTCTCCACGCTGTTTGACGCCTTCCCCAAAGTACCCGATGGTGTTGATGGAATCAGTGCTAATGTGAGTTAATGGCGTTGGTCCATAAGTGACTCCACCCTGTCCAAGCGAAACGTCTGAAAAGTGCCTCGTTGCTGATGATTCTTTTTCTCTGAGCAGGATGTTGATATCAAATGGGTGGAGTACCAGAACATGATCAAATACCTCAGCCAGTGGATCAAACACAACGTGGCCATAATGTCAGATAGATCATTCCCCAACAACCCTGTGGAACTCAAGGTAACAAATAAACCTAATTTTTTGTGTGTCTTCATCATTAATAATAACTTTTCTTCAATCATGCTTCAGTTGAGCTCCAGGTGTCTTATTTTACACAGAGTTTAGAGCATGCATATGTTGTCTGAAAGGTAAAGGATAACTGCCAGCTTCAGATAACTTAACTGTAATGTCTATCTGCTGAAACAGAGACTTAAAGTGATATTGATGGATATAAGAGAGCGGCAGCATCCATTTGCTGTGAGAAGTCGATACCGTTTAAAAGCGAAGGCACATTCATGCAGGTCTTTCAAAGATAAGGGCACGAATGCTTAGAGATTATGTAGAAACATGTTTAAACCCGTAACCTCTGCTTTCTTTTGCAGGCACTTTATACACAGTATCTGCAGTTTAAAGAACACGAAATCCCAGTGAAAGAAAATGAGAAAACCAAAATCCAGAATCTCTACAAAATGCTCGAGGTATCAGAAAACAACAGCATACAGAACAGAAGACTGTGCTGTTTTGATCACACATTTTGCAGTCGTACAAATTGCAGAAGTAACAAGTGTGTGTGTTTTGGGGTGTGTCTGACAGATGTGGATTGAGTTTGGACGCATTCAGTTACCCCCAGGTCATCACCCGAACGACGTGGAGAAGGAATGGGGTAAATTAATTGTTGCCATGCTCGAAAGAGAGAAGAGCCTGAGGCCGGAGGTGGAAAGGTATGTGGAGGCACTAATCTTATTCGTACTTTTACTGACCTGGGCCATCATAATGTCATTATGAAAAGCCTAATATTTATGGACTCTATAAACTTATAACCTCACGGGTTACTGGGAAGTCAAAAGTCACAATTCATTACAGTGGTTGGACTTTGACAAAATGCATGACTGCTTGAGGCCACACACAGGGATCTAAATCCTTGAATATCCACCTTATGTGCTGTTTGTCTTGATGAAAAGCGTAGAGATAAGGAAGCAAACATGCTGCATAAGTCAACATATTATTTTCTGCGGATGATGTAGGTGGAGTACTGCAGTGTCATATTGCAAGCTTGTTAATGTCTTTACTGAAACCAGAGACTAAGGATTAGTGCTGCATGTCAGAGTTTGATTTGCTTTATTAAAGCAGCAATCCCCACACTGAGCAGCTAAATGATGTGCTTTATGTGGACATGCACTATTTATAAGCTGACATACACAATATTTCTCTATCAGATTTACTGCAGCCAAAGTGCACAGTTTGCATATGATAAGATTGAGTTGTGTTCCGCTTTAACAGATGGTGAAGCATCAAAACAGAGAAATCTTGTGTGATCAAAGAATGAAAAATGATGTCAAGTTGCGTGTTTGCGGTTCATGAACACAATCATGAATCTAGTTACCTTATATAGACGGTAATTCTAAGTCAATTCTGCCAAAGCATTTCCCAGCATATTTTTGATCTATCAGAGAGTCGCTGCTTTCTATCTGATGTTTTGCTTCCAGTGCTGTTTGTTTGCCATGTCGGTCTTATTTCTATGGAAACTCAAATGTAACCTTTTGGAACTGCTTCTTCACAATAGTTTAGGCAAGCTTACAGTTCCATCCCTGCCGTCATGGTCCATCAACACAACAATCTTCGAGCATTAATGCTGGGCGTGGTAAAACCTGGAAGAAACAGCAATTACAGCAGTTTGGCATTTCTGTACGTGGCCTCAGTTCTAATGAAGGTGTACTGTCTCAACCTGCTGTTTAATTTTTTTATCCCCTAAAGGCAGCATAGTATTTCAGGGTGGGATTCTTTACCACGCTCCTCACCTTTCTGTGACACTATAAATACGAGCGAGTCGAAAGCCGCTCCCTCATTCAGCACTACGGACGCCTGCAGTCAAGCTGTCAAGGTTAGATGGAGACTGGGATCCTTCCAGTGGGATGGCAGGGAGGAAAAACGATAACTTTTGAATGGATGAAAAATAGCGATAGTTGTTTACCATTTTAAAGTAAGATGGCATATTTGAGTGGGATCTCATCTATTAGCAACAGTAGCTTCACCAGCTGCGGCTCCGGTGACGCCGTCATCAGTGAACCTTTGCAAATTAACAGCTCGGTCTTTCTCAATAACAACCTTGCCTATGGATCCAGGTGAGGTTACAGTGTGCAGGCTTGGCTTTTGTGACGCTTTGTGGATTTTATTACAGTGATAACATATAATACAACTTATTTCATAGGCTCGAGATGCTGCAGCAGATCGCCAACAGGGTCCAGCGGGACTGTGTTAATGGTGAAGACAAGCTGGCACTAGCAAGGACGTCCCTACAGTCTGTAAGTTTTGTATGAGCTTGGTTTGACTTCATGTAAGTGGTGATAAAAATAGTTCTGAGTGTATGTCTTTTTATTGAGTTTTGCTTTTTTTTTTACTTCTAAGGATGCAAAACGTCTCGAGTCTGGCATTCAGTTTATAAATGAAGCTGAGATCGCTGGCTACCTGTTAGAGTGTGAGAACATCCTCAGACAACAAGTAGTGGACATCCAAATTCTTCTGGATGGGAAATTTCCATTTGCAGATCAACTTGTCCAAAGGTACAAAGCTGATCCTCTTGCAGAAATACCACACTGAATTCTCTCACATGTTAACACATCTCATACCTTCTATTCAGGGTTTCAAAACTCCGGGATGATCTTCTCACCCTGAGAGCTGAGTGCTCCTCCGTGTACAGCCAAGGCCGCACCCTGACAACAGAACAAACCAAAATGATGATCTCAGGCATCACACAAAGCCTGAACTCTGGCTTCTCACAGAACATTAACACAAGCCTGACACCAGCCCTTACTCCTGCACTCACCCCAGGGGGTTTAGGTACCCCTGGGTCCACATTCACCTCTAGCCTTACACCGTGCCTGACCCCATCCTTGACCCCTGCCTTGACCCCTGGTCTGCAGCCTGCCTCAGTCCAGAGCTACATGGGGGGTGGTGATGGCAGCGGCATGGACCCAAGTAGCCTCAGACATTTGAAACACATGCAGATCCGGAAGCCCTTACTAAAGTCCTCGCTGGCAGATCCGAACATGACGGAGGAGGAGGTAAACATGAAATATGTCCAGGACCTCCTGAACTGGGTGGAGGAGATGCAGGTGAGCAGTCACTATGAGTTTTTATTATTATAATATGTTGTACCTAAATTCTAAATACTTTATATTGAATATTTGCATTTTTTTTCTGTTTTAAAGTTGCAGCTGGAGCGCTCGGAGTGGGGATCTGATTTGCCAAGTGTGGAAACACATTTAGAGAACCACAAAAGTGTACATAGAGCCATTGAAGAATTTCAAATAAGTCTTAAAGATGCCAAACTGAGTGAAGTAAGCTTGTTTTATGGTTTCTTTGTCTTGATTCTAGCCTTAGTGGAAATGTCAACAATCCTACATAATTTATAGCCTAAATGTTCCTAACTTAGCTTGGTAAATTGTATTAATTTAATTTTAGCTTCTGCAGAAGACACCAAAATAAATAAATAAATTGTGCTTTTTCTTGTCCAAGATTCAGTTGACCATACCCCTGAAGCTAAGTTATTCAGACAAACTGAACAAACTGGAAAAGCAGTATGACAGACTTTTGGTAAGTCATTTGTTGATCTCAGCAGTCCTAATTTCAAATTTGTGCTGCTACAGATGAATCATGTCCCTGTTGTAGTCTGGCTTTACAAGTGCTTGTTTCTTTCAGAGCTGTTCTAGAGATCGGCAAAGCCACTTGGAAAGTCTGCATGACTTTGTGTCTCAGGCAACTCAAGAGCTCATCTGGCTGAACGAGAAAGAGGAGGAGGAGGTTGCGTTTGACTGGAGCGATCGCAACAGTCACATCTCCAAGAAAAGAGACTACCATGCAGTGAGTTTTTTTTGTTGTTGTTGTTGCTTCTTGAACAGTAACTTGATTTGTAGAATTTTCTTTGCAGAATGAATAACAAGGGATTCTTATTTACTGTTATTTTGGTTGCATAGTTTTGGCAGTGTTGTATTTATTTAAGGAAACAACAAATCAGTGAGAGGATTTGCGCATAAATCAAGGCTTAAAGGACTAACTTCATACTCAGCACTGTGAAACAAGATATGGGAGTGTGTGAGATGATGGAGTCGCTGGTTCTATGCCACGGCTAAATGCCAGTGATACTCAGCTTAATGTCTTTGTACAGGACCTGATGAGGGAGCTGGATGAAAAAGAGGAAGCCATCAAGTCTGTGCAGGACAAGGCAGAGCGCCTAATGCTCAAGAACCACCCAGCTAGGCTAACAATAGAAGTAAGCCCTGAGTGTTTTTCCTTTTATGCTGAGGTCTGCTTTCAGCATAACAGTTAGATTCCAAATTTCACATTACCTGTAGTGTCTCAGCCTCACACACAGCTCCAACAGTGATGAAAAGATTTTAAAGTCCTGTTTCAGCTTGTAAATTTCCATGTGGTTCCTCTTCCAGGCATATAGGGCTGCAATGCAGACACAGTGGAGCTGGATTTTACAGCTCTGCTCATGTGTAGAACAGCATCTCAAGGAGAATGCAGTTTATTTTGAGGTGAGTTTTACTATTTCAGTAAATACAGTGACGTGGATTTGTTTGTTGCGTCTAATTTCATATTCTTTTCCCCTGTGCAGTTTTTCAGTGATGCCAAAGAGTCCATGGACTACCTTAAGAACCTGCAGGATTCCATACACAGAAAATACAGCTGCGATCGGACAAGCAGCCTGCACAGATTGGAGGATCTCATTCAGGAGTCAATGGTACACTAGCAGAATGATATGGAGTGTGTGTGCATATGAGGGAGTAGTTGTAAATCAAATAAAAAAAACTTTTTTGTGTGTGTTTAGGATGAGAAAGAGCAGCTTCTTCAGTACCGCAGCACTGTCGCTGGGTTAGTGGGCCGGGCCAAAAACATCGTGCAGCTCAGACCCAGGAACCCTGAAAGTCCGGTGCGATCCTCCATCCCTGTTAAGGCGATTTGCGATTATCGACAGATAGAGGTATTGTTGTTTGAACCACATCACACCACATTTCATCTTTATTTTCACATTTTTTTTGTGATAAATTTGTAATGTGCCTCTATCACAACTCTTTCAGATTACCATTTATAAAGACGATGAGTGCGTACTGGCCAATAACTCTCACCGGGCAAAGTGGAAAGTCATCAACCCAGCAGGGAATGAGGCCATGGTGCCCTCTGTCTGCTTCACTGTGCCTCCACCCAACAAAGAGGCTGTTGATATGGCTACAAGGTGAGCTGATAAGATGGTAGGATTAGTTTCAAGTAAGATTAAAGTTAATGCATGAGTTCAAATGCCATAAAATAACTTTCCCTCTTAACCAGACGTTGTTGCGATACTTTGTTGACACCCATTGCTTTTCCTGCAGAACTGAGCAGTTGTACCAGAATGTCCTGGCACTGTGGCACCACTCCCACATCAACATGAAGAGTGTAGTGTCTTGGCATTATCTCATGGCTGATATACGAGCCATCCGCAACTGGAATGTGGCCTCAGTATGTTTGACTCATTTTGCTATCACAGTTTTCCCACCTGCTAATAGATCATTTGTGATACTCAGACTCAGCTTTGATCATTCTTCTAAGAAAGCTGCTAAGAGCATGTTTGTCTTGTTTCCACTTTTATCTACCTGCAGATAAAGACCATGTTGCCGGGTGAGCATCAGCAGGTCTTGAGCAACCTGCAGTCCCACTTTGACGAGTTCCTGGAAGACAGCGAGGAGTCGGAGATATTCACAGTGGCAGACTGTGCACAGCTGGAGAGGGATGTGGCAGCCTGCAAAGAGTACTACCAGGAACTGCTTCGATCTGCAGAGAGAGGCAAGGCTCAGAGTCCCCTCCCCTGCTTCCCAGCTAGGACCTATTGCTGTACATTGAACAACACCTCAAGGGAAACACATGGCTCCTAAATCCTTTGAAGCCTTAAGTTAATGCCTTTTGGAATTATGTTGTTTTTACTAATTAAGTAGAGTCTCTTAAGACATGGTTGGCTTTGCTAAGAATGTAAAGTACTGTAAAAGTACAGGAAAATACTGGTATGTTCTTAAAGGTTGTTGATTTAGCTAGTTGGCATATTTGAATAGTTTCCATGTGTCTGATTAACAATACCTCTCACTGCCACTGCTCCCTTTCACTCCATGTCCCTTCTATCCTGTAAACAAGCACAAATGTGCACGAGACACACTAGAATAATGTTGTCCAGATTGGTCCGAGCCACTTTGTCTGCCATTTGCAATGCCAGGGGTGTGTACAAACAGATTTTTCTCTCACACATAGAACAGACAGCTAGAAGACTGTTAAAGAGATTTTTTTTTCACATGTGACAAAACGTGTATTGGATTAGAATCCTTCACTCCAAATGTAATGTGCTGTTTGGAATTTTAAATGAAATATTTGGAGAAAATAATACACAATATTTGTTGTGATGTTGCATAGGTCTGTGGAGAAAACATGTGCACATGTATGTGTATGCACAGTCATTTACATACATAATCTCTCCCCTTTTCTGAAGTATGTCCTCATTTTATCTAAATAATTTAGTATATTCTCTATATCTTTACCTTAGCAGTATAAAGAGTGCTATGCAACGGGTCTTGCTTACAGTGTGATAATGATGCCCCCTAGAGGTGTATTTGTCACTATCAGTTTAAACTACACAAGGGTTTAAAATTGACATTGTTTTGTCTTATATTTGTACTACCTATCGAATAATTGTGACTGTGAAATTAAAAGCAAACTTTTGCATTTGCTGTTTTTCAAAAAAATGCAATGAAACTGTCCTATCACGAAGATATTTTATGCATCGTTTAATTTTATGTTTTTTCCCTGGCAAACAGAGGAACACGAGGAGTCGGTGTACAATCATTACATCTCAGAAATACGCAACTTCCGCATGCATCTGGAGGCCCACGAAGAACACCTGATCAGGCAAATCCGAACACCACTGGAAAGAGACGACCTGGAGCAGAGTCTGCAGCGCATCACAGAGCATGAGGTACACGTCTGGGTATCAGCAGTCATTTTACATATTCACAAACGTAACGTGTTTTTATTTTAATCATGATATTCTTCATGTGTATTTGCAGAAGAAGACTGCAGAGCTGAATAAGTTGAAGGACGATCTGGACGTCATGAAGGAGAAGTGTGAGCTGTTCCTCAGACAAGCTGCAGGTTCTCCATCTGTACCAACGCTTTCCTCTGAACTCACTGTCCTCATCCAGAGCATGAGCCAAGTGTACTCCATGTCTTCCATTTATATGGATAAGTAAGAATCTCCCTTCATTGTCACAAACCTATTAAGACAAATAATTGTAATACTAAAAGTATTAGAACTGAGGGTGTGTTTTCATCTTTTTTGCAGGCTAAAAACAGTGAGTTTAGTGGTGAAGCACAGCCAGAGTGCAGAGGCTCTGGTTAAGGTCTACGAATCCAAACTTTATGAGGAAGATGCTATGAACTCGGACATCAAATCCATTGAAAATGTCATTTCTACACTTAAGGTAATACACTTTTTGGATACAATATTTGACCACCATTGCGAATGTACATTGAGCTAATCATCCCACTGTCTGATCACAGCAATGGCGGACAGAGATCGATGAGAGGCAGGAGGTGTTCCACGACATGGAGGATGAGCTGCAGAAAGCCCGTGTCATCAGTGATCGCATGTTTAAGGCCCACAATGAGCGCGACTTTGATCTTGATTGGCACAAGGAGAAGGCAGATCAGCTGAGTGAGAGATGGCAGAACATTCATTCCCAGATTGACAGCAGGTTAGTATTTTTTATTTATTTGCATTAAACTAATGAAAACAGCTGAATGCAAGCATTATCACAAGAATGTGTACATATTGCTCATTGAGGTTATACTATCAATTTCAGGCTTCGGGACCTGGACGGTATCAGCAAATCCCTGAAACACTACAGAGACTCCTATAGCAGTCTTGATGAATGGGTGAGAGAAATGGAGGCAGCACAGCTAAAGGCCCAAGAGAACAAACCTGAAGATAGCAAGGCGCTGGCTGAGCTGCTAAATAAACAGAAGGTAAGACGACTGAAGTTCTTCACACTAAAATAAAGACATATACTGTATGTATAAATATGTATAAAAAATACGTCTTTTTCAGGTTCTTGTTGCTGAAATTGAACAAAAACAGAGCAGAATTGATGAGTGTCAAAAGTACTCGGAACATTACTCATCTGCCATCAAGGTAAAGTAATTTATCTTAACGTGTTTTCAAACTGCTTTTTGTTTTTGCATTCGATATGTCTGTAATAAGATGGAATATTGTAGGATTTTTTGGTGAATATTCCAACCATTTCTCAAGATTTTGTGATGTTTGATAAGCTGTTTGTTGCTAGTGGACTAGGAAATGATCTAAACTAAATATATATATATATATATATATATATATATATATATATATATATATATATTTCTAACAACCTTTCACATAATAAATTTTGTTTTAGGATTATGAACTTCAGCTGATGACCTTCAGAGCGATGGTCGACTCCCAACACAAATCTCCTCTGAAGAAACGGAGGATGCAGAGTTCTTCTGATGCCATCCAGCAGGAGGTAAAACTACATTTTAACTTCACTAGCAGAGGAAATTAGTTGTACATGAATAATACCTGCTCAGTGACATACTTGTTTATTTTTGTTTGATTTTATACAGTTCATGGATCTCCGAACACGCTACACTGCTCTGGTGACTCTTATGACACAGTACGTGAAGTTTGCCAGTGAAACGCTGAAGAGAACTGAAGACGAAGAGGTGAGTTGTTCATATTTTTTATATATTTCTCGGCTGTCTGCATTTAAAGTGTTTTACGCAGCTCATTTTCAGATTTTGGGGCTATTTGGATTCCTCAGGATATGAACCCAGTTTAACTTTGCCTTTAAACATTTGCATGGTCCCTAGGGCTTCTCTTTTGCATCAACATGTTTTACTACCTAATCGTAAAAATGCCTACAGTATTTCACACCTTACCCACCTGGACTTCTTACCTGCTTCCAAGGATCACATCTCTGGTGATATACGTGTGGCCGGCTCGTCATGAGTGGAGATCATTTGCTTCATTGCGCAAATGAAGCAAATAAAATGCAGAAAAGCAGTGCATGTCTGCAAGTACAGTAACGCTTTGCTGGTGATGGTGACTTGCTTGGAGGAGACGGCTTCTTTTTTATTCTTTAGCGGAAACTTTTTATTATGTTTTCTTTCAGTTGTTAAAAAAAAACACTTCTCCAGGAGTTTGTGTAGTGACAGTGACAGATTTTCAAACCTATGTGCTGAAATCTTAAGTGGTTCAGTGATTAAATCAATGCTATTGAATTAATCTTAAAAAAGCTAAGATACTGTTAATAAATGTGATGTGATAGTTACAGTTTTTAATCTTTTACAATATTAGTGTTTCTCCTTTTTCAAAAAATATGTATTGTTGTAATTGCAAATTTCTGGAGAGATTGCCTTAAAATATTAATGTAGTCTATTTAAATTTGAAGCATCGAATGACTCATTCTTTTTTGCATTATAGAACAGAAAGGCTTTTGAAAGGGCAGAGAATGCAAAATGGACAGAGAGCGTGGAGCTACAAAAAGCTACAGGGGAAGTAGAGATTAGTCAACTTAAGCAGCGGGTCCAGGAACAGGAGGCGTTGCTCTCTGAAAGACAAACACAGTTGGAAAAGTACGAAGGTGAAATAGAAATGCAACAGAAGACGATTGAGGATCTAAACTTTGAGAAATCACAGCTTGAGCATGACGTTAATCAGTACCGCACTAAGTTAGAGATAGCAGTTAAAGACAAAGCTGCGAGTGAGCAGGAGTTAAAGCAGACAAAGCTGTTAATTGAGCAGTCAGAGGCCAATTGGTCTTCGACTCAGAAGAAACTGGAGGACCTGTTGAAGAAAACCAATGATGAGCAAGTTCTTAAGACACAGAGTCCCAAACTAAAAAGAATAAATGATGAGGAAATTGATGGTACATCTGAGGAGGAGCTGGAAAGTCAAAACCAAGCTAAAAAGAATGATCTGGCTCAGCAGCCTTTAGTGTCTGACAGTCAGGCAGCAGTTGCCAGTGAGCTTGAGTCATCTGCAGACAGTATGATGGTGGATGTCCTGCAGCAGAAACTAGAAGAGCTTGTCCTGTTCCAGAAAAAAGTAGAAATGGCTGAGGAGAAAGCACAGAGTTACAAAAAGCTTCTGGATGACAGCAATAACAGGCTGAAGAAACTTCAGATTGACATGGAAACTGAAAGGGTCCACATGAGGCAGAAATCTGAGGATCTCCAGCAGGAGATACAGAACATGAAGAAGTCCATCAATGACCTTCAAGAAGAAATCAGATCGCTCCAAAGAGCAAAATCCTCATTGGAACAAACCTCTTTCTTCCAAAGTACCGAAGTTGAAGGCCTTAAAGAAAAACTAAAGATCACCCAAGGAGAGCTGCAAAAGAGAAGCTCCATTGAGCAGGAAAATAGTTACAAGATTAACAGTTTAGAGGAAGAGATGACTTCCAAACAGGCCGTAATAGATCAGCTGAAGTTGAAATGCAGTGAGCTGGCAAGGATGAATGTCTCATCTGACAGTGACATCAAAGCTCTTCAGGTCCAAACAGAGACATTAGAAAAAGAGAGATCAGTTTCTGAACAAAAGATCAAGTCTTTAAAGAGAGAGATAGAGAGCTGGAAACAGCAGCTGCATACAGCCACAGAAGAAAACATGTTCATGAAAAGATCTGAGCAGTCAGTGCAGCACAAATGTAAAAACCTTGAAGCAGAACTTCAGAAGAGTGATTTAGTTGTTTCAGAACTGCAGAATAAAATAGACGAGTTCAAGCAGATAAATATGGAGATGGAGGAGAATCAAAAGAATGTCAGAGCTAAAGTTGATCAGGTGACAATGGAAATTAACAGCAAGGATCAGCAGATTAAAATCTTGAAGTCTCAGGTAGAGAGCAGCAAATCACAGGTCCGAATTATCGAGGAGGAGCTAAATAAGAAATCCCAGACCTCCCATGAGCTTCAGATTCAACTGCAGGATTACAGTGAGGAGGTAAAGAAAACAGCCGAACTGCAGCAGAAAATCAAAACCCTCAATTCCAATATTACCAATTATGTGACGGAAATGACAACTCTGAAATTAGAGCTGAAGTCAGTGTTTGCTGAGAAAAATGTAGCCAATCAAAAGCTCCAAATGCAACAGGTTGAAATCAGTGATCTGAAAGCGACGCTGAATCAAAAAAATGCAGAGCTGCAAAAGGAATGTTCTGAGAGTCAAAAGCATCTCAGTAAAGCCAAGGGATTAGAGGACGAGCTTTTCCAACATAAGCACAGTATTAAAGGGTTAACTAGCTGCTCAGAGAAGATCACAGAAAACCTCAAGCAGGAAATCTACACTCTTCAGAACGACAGGAGAGCAACAGAAAGGAAAGTAGAGACTTTAAATCTGAAACTTTCAGAACTAAACTCTTCTTTACAAAGAACTAAAGATGAATTGAATAAAGAAACCAAAGAAAAACATTTCAAAGAATCTAAAATAATGCAGCTAGAGGCTGAGCTTCAGAGAAATAAAGCATCTATGAAAGATGTGTTGTCTAGTTCTGACAAATCCCAATCAAATCTACAACAAGAGAAGGCCATCCTGAAGAGAGAGAAAGCTGAGGCACTTCAGAAAATCATCACGCTGGGATCTGAAATCAGAGTAGTGAAAGATAAGTTGCTACGTGCCCAAACAGAAGCTGAGCAAAAGCAAAGAGAGAACTCAGTTCTTCAGCTGAAGTCCCAGCAGATGGAAGAACAGCTGGAGAAGTGCAAGAAAATGCTGGAGGAATTGAAGAGCAAACTGGAACTTCAAAAAGATGGCTATGAGAGGCAGCTTGTGCTAGTGCAGACAGAAATAGAGAAAAAGCTCATTCTACTCCAGTCTGAAATCACAAATACAAGCGAGAAACCCAACCAGCAGTCACACAGTGCAAATCTAGCAGAGATGTTTAACAAGTATTTCAAACAAGATGTGAAACAGATTAAAACAGTCCATCAAACCGCAGTGGAGTCCAGGCTGCAAATGGAACAACAGCTGCAACTGCAGATCAAAATGAACAAACTGCAGCAAGAGAGAACGAAGCTCGTGCAGGACTTGTCAAAAGCGAAATCAGAAGTCGCCCAACTTGAGGAAGATAAAATCAAACTCATCTCAAAAATCAGTGCTCTACAGAGCGTTTGCAATGAGCAGTCGAAGGAGTCAACAAAGTTCGAGAAGCTCCTGTCAGATAGTGAAAGGAAGCTAACTCTGAAAGAAAATGAAGCAAGATCTCTTCGGGAACAAGTAGAGTCATACATGAGGCAGGTTCAAAGTCTTCAGGAGAAGCTTTTGAGACTTGAAGTGAAAATTTCCGAAACCAGTCATCAGTATGTGAGAGAGAACAAGGCTGATTTGTCGAAGACAGACGTTACCGTGATGCAGAAAACAGCATCCTCAAATGAAGCTGCAAAACACAACATGGAGGACGAAGTTCTCAAAACAAAAGATTCCTCAGAGGTATGGATGAAGTTATTTCAGCATTGCTGCTATATAGTATTATATTTATCAACAGATACAGTGTATTTAAATGTAATACATTATAGTTGTTTATAGCTATTTTTTTTATCTATGAAGAAACTGTAGCTGTAATAGTGAATTGGAGTCTTTCATAACTTACAAGTTCTCCCAATGTCACATCTACAGATGGCAACAATGGAGAAAGAAAACATTCTTGAAGGAATTAAACAAGTCAAGCAAGACAAAACAGAAATCCTTCACAGCCAAAGTCTTCAACATGATTCACCAACAAAGAAATCACTGAATAACTCTTCTCATCAAACTCCCACCCTCATCCAAAAAGACATCCAAAACGTGACTTACCAGAGCTATGTTAAGTCTGATCTCCCCGGCAGTGTGACAGCTCATGGATACATGGCTCTGTGTGGACAAACAGACCAGCTGAAACCCAATGACACTAACACCAGTAAAACAAGAAGGTATCAAATCACAGAAATCTGTGAAACTATAAACACATCAGAGAAGAGTACAACAGACCATGATGGAAAACTGAGTGTGACATATTCTGCTTCCCAAAAGCTCCCAGAACTCAAAGGGACTACAGATATTCAGTACCTGATCCAGTTTAGGCTCTTGGATGAAGACGTTTTGCGTAAGTTAGAGATGGGCCTCATCACAGTGGAACAGGTGCAAGCGTCACTTGCTCAGTACGTCGGCAAACCAACTACTATTGCTGGAGTTTATGTGGAGTCGAGCAAGAAAAAGATATCCTTTCTAGAGGCTGCTGAAAAGGGCTTCCTAGCAAAGACGTATGCAGTCGAGTTTCTCGAGGCTCAGGCTACAACAGGAACCCTTACGGATCTGACCACAGGACAAACACACACAGTTACTGAGGCACTGGAGAAAGGAATCATAAGCACAAGCCTGAAAGATAAACTGATGGAGGCTGAGAAAGCCATTAGGGGCTACATCCATAAGGGCAAACTGCTGTCTGTGTTTCAGGCAATAGAGGAGAGGGTTCTCGATAGATACAAAGGCAAGAGGATTCTTGAAGTCCAGGTTTCTACTGGTGGTGTGACAAACCCAGAGATTGGTGTCAGGGTGCCAGCTGGTCTTGCTGTTGAACAGGGTCTTTTGAACAAAGATACTCTACAGAGTCTGTATGATCCAGTCAGTAACCCCAAAGGTTTCCACAACCCTGACACTGGACAGAAAGCCTACTACTCTGAAATACTGAAGACCTGCTTATACGACATCGACGGTGGCGTGTTCCTCTTCCCGTTTGGTGAGAGACACATAACAAGCACATCTCCTGCAAGTTCTCATAGAGTGTCAGTGGTCAACAGCAGCTGTGGCACCGAAATGTCAGCGTATGAAGCATTCAAGGGAAAACACATTGACAGGAAGACGTATCTGTTTCTGTCACAGCAGGAAAGTGACTGGCAGGAAAAGTCCACAGTGGACCAAAGTGGAACCCAACTTCATGTCATCACTGATGTCAAAAGTGGCCGACAACTTTGCCTAGAGTCGGCTCTAAGTCAGAGGTTTCTTGAATCGTCTGAGCTTGAAAGCTATCACAACGGTCTTCTCAGTATCTATGAGATTGTGGACATCATATTTTCCAGGATGGTTGTTGTGGAAGATGTTAACAGCCCCATTGCTGGTTTCTGGGACATCGCTCAGAAGAAGAGGCTCTCAGTTTTTCAGGGTTTTCAACAGGGCTTTACTGATAGAGCTACTGCTTTAAGACTGTTAGAGGCTCAGGCCTGCACCGGAGGTATTTGTTACCCCTCCTCTGGGGAGAAAGTTAGCCTTCCCGAGGCTCTCAAAAGAGGACTTATAGATGAGACACTGAATCAGCAGCTACAACAGTTTGAGCAGGCATTTAATGGCATTATTCACCCCAAAACTGCAAAGACTTTGTCCATTCCCCAGGCCATTCAGGAAAATCTCTTCCCAAAGGAAGCTGGTTTGCGCTGTATTGAATTCCAGCTTCTGACCGGAGGTTTGATAAATCCTGACACTCATGATAGAGTCTCGCTTGAAGAAGTCATTCAGAGTGGCCTTGTTGACAAAGTTAATGCTGCTGTGCTCAAAGATGAGAAGTTCCAGACCAAAAGCCTCACCTGTCCAAAGACCAAGAGAAGAATCACGTTCAGAGAAGCGCTTGAAAGAAGCGTGTACGACTGCCACACTGGATTGAGGTTACTGGAGGCTGCAAAAATTCATGGTTTTGGAGCCAAATCAACATTTCACTACATTTGGGCATATAAATAAATATTTGTAAATACATGGGTATCCATAGCATGAAAGCAAAACCTGCAAATAGAAATTCCTTTGGTTTTGTTTGGCTGTCGCATAAACTGTTTCTATTTTTGGTTCACACATATTTTTGTACTGTGGTTGATGCAACTAATAATGATTCTTGAGTTTTGGTGATTTAACCCTGATTTTGAATGTATTTCGACAGTTCCACTCCCTCTCTCCAACCCTGAGCAATTGTGGGGGGTCTTTTTTGCAGAAAATTTAACAATCTTGTCAACAATCCATCTGTTTTAATTCTAGAGATCTGTTGATGAGGAGAAGAGAGAACATGGGGATAAAGTTAGCAAACTGTTGCACTGGATGTCCAACATGAAACAGACCGTGAGCAATGATGGGAATGCTCTGAAAGATAGCAATGCCAACACAGAGGCTTCTAATAAGCCCCAGGTAAAGGATGTGTATGTTTTTGATATATACAGTTTTTTTAAGATGCGGCCACAGACTGTTTGTACATGACATAATACTTTGGTTTAGTGGTTAAAAGCATTTTTGAAATCAAAATGATATCACAGGCCTCTGCTGTCATAGTGTACGATTTCTAATAAAAGCACACTGTACAATTTCTGATTCATTCAGTTCATATGTTTAACTTCAGGTAGTGGTTGCAATTACTATATTTAGCTTACAAAGACATGGTTAATATTTTGTATTTCCTTATGTGTTTTATTTGAATCACCTCCAACTGATCCACAAGACATGTCTAAGTTGCACAAGCACTCATATGTCACATTAATGAATCACAATCAGTCCCACATGTTTTGAAATAATAAAATACATTTCACATTTTTCCCTGTGCGCCTAAGGTAACATGCAGTTTTCTGTACATATGACCCAAAGCTGACATTATTCAATTTAAATTGGCATGACATTTGAAATTATTGTAATATATGCAGTGTATTGAAACTAATTGTGGTTGAATGAGAAGCTGAAAAGCAGATCTTGAGGGAAATATTTTAATCAGTCCTCTGGACTACAAAAGGAAAAAAAGTGTAAATTAACACATTATAGGGTTGAAAATTATCATTACACATGTACTATGGTCACTTGCCAATAGTTTAACATTCAGAGTTCAGACGTATTTAACGTGTTACTGATCATGTTGAGGTGACTGGATTAAGATCAGTGTGATGTAGAAATACATCAGAATTTTCACATAATCCCTCACTCAAAATATGTAATCAATAAAGTCATTTTTATAGTTCATGTCACAAATAAAAGTAGTGATATGAGGGATTATTAATACTGTTTATGTTTTATCTATTGTGCACAATAATATTCTAATTCTGCAATTTCAGTGTAATAATGGCAGCTTTGGGGTTAATATTGTATTGTAAAATTATAAAACCTTCTCTCTGATTGTGTTTTCTGGCCACGCTGAAAGTATTTTTAATATTTTGTCTCCCCATGTCAAGGAATAAAAACTATCTCGGCAAAATTCTCCCAAATATAACAATACTGCAAATTATGATCTCAAAAAGATATTTATTGCGTAGTTGTGTTGTATTGCATTATTTTGTGCAGGGTTTTATATTTCGTTCCATTATAACAGAGCATGCGGTATGACTTTATTCATTGTTCAACAAATTTTATTTAAATAAGTCAGATGATCTTTTAAAATAATGCCCTTGTGTGTATTTGTGAGCTTTGTTTTCAATGTTTTGTGTACTCATACTGGGGACCAAAACATTGTACAACTACTCAAAGAGTAGTCACACAAAAGCAGAGTCATTATGCCGCATGTGAAATAATATTATGTCCCTGTGTGATGTTCCAGGTGTCAGTCGAGGAAATGGTCACTAAAAAGGAACAGATTGCAGAAGCACAGAGGGCCACACAAATGATGCTGAATAAACACAGTGAAAAGTAAGTCACGCTACTGTGACAGGCATATAAAAGATGTTGTCCTCTGCTAAAACTCTGATCTGCATTCTTTTACATTTTGTTTTACAGAATGACAGAAGAGGAGCGAGAGAAAGCCCAGGAGCAGCTGAAGGCGCTGAGTCAGGCCTACAGCGAACTCTCCCAGCAGTGTTCAGATCAGACAACCTCTGCAGAAGAGGTTGGATACAAAGCTGTGTTTGAGTGACTGTACTGCACTTGAACCTTATAATGTGTTAGAAAACGGCACCACCTGATGTTCAGTTGCATGCCTAACCAGTGTCCTCTTTTCCCTGGTACAGTGTGAGCAGTTTTCTCTTGCATCTCTCATGTCGTTTTCTTACACTGAATTATTAGGGACAGAAAATGAGATCGAAGCCCAAAGAACCTGAGTATGCTGTAAACATGCTTAACTGCACCCAGCTTTGGTCTGATATTCCACCATTATCAATGTGCTTGAGCTCTTTTAGAGTTCAGTAGGATAACAGATGTGATGTGTAACTCTACAGTATGCAATGTGACTAACTACACTCTTTTTGCAAGAGGCTGGATACTGCGTCCCCAGCTGCATGGTAGCTTGTGTTCATGTGTTGTCCGTCACTCTCCTGTTGCAAACCTGTTGCAGTCTTGCCTTTTGTGCACATGATGTTATAACATGCCCATGTTTGTGTGGTGGTGAGTATATATTCTGTCTTGCTTTCGAATATTTTAATTGCAAATTTGACATAAAGAGTACATTTTTTTTAAATCAAAAGGCAGTTCAGTAACTTGTTATGCTTTTATTTTCTGCAGGATTTTAAATCCACTGACTGGACTGTGACTGGAGCCATGAGTGGCCTGGCTGATCAGATGTCTTGGGTCACTCTCCCAGAGGGCCACATGACCTTCAGCCTCTCTCAGTGTGAGCCCTGTGTCCGTGTGGACTGGGATGATGCTCTCAAACAAGATCCCATGAATAAAAGCACACTAAACCACATGCCAAAGTTGAATGAGGCAAACAAGTGCATACAGAGCTCACAAGTCTCCTCTGTGTCGCTGTCTGACATAGCAGCTGCTAGGGAAGGGTCCATGTGTGGGGAAGACCTGATCCTTAAGATAATAGAGGTCGACCAAGTGGGTGATGGAGTGAATGTGGGCTACACAGGGGACACACTGAACCTAGAGGAGGCATTTCAGAGTGGTTTAATTCCTGCTTCTGTCTATGTAAAGCTACTTCAGAGACAAAAGTCCTCTCAGGATATGATGAATCCTGAGGAGGTTGAACCTAGTGAGGTGAATACGCTGATATCAAATTGTCTCAGAAGAGATAAATCACTGACGCCAGAGAGGAATATTAACACTCTGAGGTCTGGTCATGATGATTCAAGTGATCAGGAGTTAATGTCAAAGCTGTTAGGTGCCCGGGTGGATGTAGGGGACCCCACAGAAGGTCAAAGTGTGTCACAAGGTGTTGGGAATCTCTCACATAATGATGGGCTGAAGGTGGACGCATCCATCCAGTGTGATTTGATGAGTTCCAGCAGCACGCTCATAGTGCTGGGAAATCAGCAGCAGTTCATGGGACTTGTGTTGCCTCACTCTGGGGAAACCCAAACCATGTCCACCTCATTCCAATATGATCAGCAAAGCACCACCAATGAGTTCACCAGCAGACTGTTCAGCAATCGGAGTAAAATAGCAGCTTTTTACATTCCAGAAAATTCAGAGGTGATAGATATAAACTCTGCTGTTCAAAACGGTTTGATTGACAGTTACACAGCAGAGGTTTTAAGCTCTATAGAGATTCCTGATGTGTTTCCAGATGTTGATCACCTCAGTGAAAAATTCTCATCCTGGCTTATATATAAAAAACTCACAGTTGATGGGTGGCACCAGGCTGCAGATGGCTCAGAGGTTAACGTCCCCTCTCCCGAAGAGGCAAAGCAGTTATTCATCTCATACTTGATGATGAATAGTTACATTGATCCACAGTCAGCACAGAGGGTCTTGATACTCGATAGTCAGTTAACTAAAATTGCTCAAGCTTTTCTTGGAGACCAGATTATTTCTCGAAATACTGACCAAAATTTGACCTGTGTGACTTTAAATAATCTTCCAGAAAAGGCAGATTTAGAGATATCGCTGCACATAGATGAGGAAACAGAAGAGTTAATGAAAAACGAACAACGTGACTTTGATCATCGTGGTTTTGTGTCCGCAGTCAACGGGAGAATTACCTTTGATGAAAACACGCAGCACACATTTGAGACTCAGAATTTTGTTTCCTCTGACAATGGGAGAATAAGTTTTGATGAAAAGGCACAACACGCATTTGAGACTCAAAATTT
Organism: Dascyllus trimaculatus; assembly: GCA_024666655.1. NCBI lineage: Eukaryota > Metazoa > Chordata > Actinopteri > Pomacentridae > Dascyllus > Dascyllus trimaculatus. The sequence goes on along the minus strand of CM045464.1, from coordinate 20,243,599 downwards.
TGTTTCTTCTGTCAGTGGAAGAATTAACTCTGAAGACTTATCACATGCAAATGACAAGGCTTTAGGTAATGGCATTGACATGGATACCACAGAGCCCGTTGTAGAGGAGGAAACCATGTTTCAAAGTAGCATAAGCTGGACAAAACCCAGTGAATACAAGGGAAGAATTTGTGGAGATGGTTTACAAATCGATGATGAAGATGCTGTTAGTGACGGCTTTGATGTTTCAGCCTCTCTAGAGATGTCAGTCCCTCCCACATTATGTTCTGTGAACAGCAACAGCACTGGCTCACTATCCGGCATGCTGGACCCTGTGTCTTCAGTGAGATCTTGCCACCAGATAGTACAACACAACAACCCTGAGACATTTTGTAGTGAATCAGAAAGTTTCGATATCGACCAGGCTGAGTTTTTATGCTCTGAGGGTGAAAATGAAGCTGCTATTAAACTGCTAAAAGCCCATATGGAGGAAGGGGGCATTTTAGATGTCCCCTATGAGCTGGAGGATGCTTTTAATGTGGAATTAGTAGATGTGGAGACAGTACTAGAGCTGCATAACCAACAATCAGATGAAGAAATTGGAGTCATAGGAGATGAGGAAGACACAGTGTTTGTTCTAAAAGAGACAAACGGATATGAAACAGAGCAGGAGAGCTTTTTGAGGTCAGATTGTTACATTAGCATCACTGAGTCATTGCAGTTTGGGTCAGATAAAGATGAACATGTTGACTTAGAAACCAATGCCAGCATTTACTCAGAAGAAAACTACTTTCACTCCATCTCTGACGATCATGATCTGGGTTCAATTAATCTGAATGAAGACATGCAGCAGCTGACTGAGAGGAAGGTGGTTGTCATGGTGCTTGATTTACCCACTGAGGGGGCTAACAGTGCAGACATAGAGAGTGAAAATAGAAGCACAGATGTAGATAGTGAGATAAGCGTAAATGCAGAAACGGTGAGTAACTATGCTCACCACTCCCTTCTCTCAGATAGTGCTCACGACTCTCCAATGAGCTCACCCTCCTGGTGGTGTCAGGTTACCGCAGAGTGTGCTCATCATGCAGACAAATTGCCTTTCCTGGCTGAAGACAGTGACGCACAGGGTCTGATCAATAGCCTGCTGACAGGTGGAGCTGATGGATCCAGAGTTGTGATGAAAAACGCTGCTTCAGTTATACAGTCACGCCATTCTAGTCTGAGTGACAGAACCACCAGCATCGATAGTGATCCTGAGAGCCAGACTCAATGTGCCACTTTCACTTACCCCTCTGATAAATCTGACAGCCAACCCGCCGCTAATGATTTTTTCAGTGCTGGGTATGATGCCCAGGTGGGAAATCAGGCGCAGAGTGAGAGTGAATTAGACATGGCCTTCTCTTACTGTAATGTGCCGTCTGTGGAGACTAGAATGGAAAATGAGAGCATTGCTCAGTCACCTCTGGACACTGAGGCAGCTCTGAGTACAGATTACTCATCACCCAGGGATTTGGGTGAAAGTGCAATAATCTCAGCATCCAGCGGTCACAGTCACGATGACATAAACACTGCAGAAGACAGTGACAGAATGACATTACCTCAGCGAGAAGTGCTTCATTCAGGAAGGGATTTTAGTGTTGAATCTGAACCCAGCTGCTTTGAAATTAGTCAAAGCCAGAGTGCACTTGTTGGTGAAAGACCTCCACAAACTTCCTCTCAGTCACCTATTGTTTCCAGTGCAACATCTGTTGTCAATAATAGCATCTGTGCTATCGAAGACCCAGTCCTGACTAGTCATGATTTGTCAGACTCCGAACAAAGTGGTGCAGATGATGTTAAGTTATGCACAGAGAGGCTTTCCCCAGTGAGACAACATGATCACGCCAGTGTTGCTAAGCAGATCTCTGCATCAAGCAGAGAGAAAGAAAATGCAAATATTGAAGACATTGTCTCCTGTTTAAGTCCACCTGCTGCATTATCAGACATTAATTCGACCCAGTCTGAAGCTAGCATGGGAGGAGCGTTCGGATCTGATACTCAACCAGAGACAGAAAGATTAGATGTATGTGTTTCTGAACATCCCCATGTATCTGCTGATTTCCTGTCAGACAGCTGCATCACATCTGCTTCCCCTTCAGCTCCATCTGTGGTTTCTGATCATGCAAAGGCCAGTGTAGAAGACCAAGGGGAAATAATTACAAAGAGTACCACTGTCAGTGATTTGCAAAAGGCACAAACTCAAGACCTTGAAAGCACTTTTGCTGTGGCTCAGAAAAATCCACAGTCTTTCGATGAAAGCAGTTTTTATAAGAGTAGCCCACCTCCTGGACTCATAGAGAGCAGTCGCTCAGGTGCTCTCATGGATTTACTGAATCAAAGCACCCTCAGTTTGAACAACAGAGACTCAGGAACCTCAGAACTTATGTACCAAGAAGAAAAAGAAAGTGAAAAGACTAAACAGTTGAATGCTCCGAATATCCAGATGCAGCTGCTTCAGGTTTTTAAGACCGTTTCCTCAAGCCAAGACCTCTCAGTGCTTCAGGAGGTGATGGACACTCTCAGCAGCGCTCTGGCAGTTGATTCCCTGGAGGACCGACGGCACACACTGGAGAGCATCAAGGAGGAGAGCTCAGAGGGAGAGGATGAGGGTTCAGCTGAGGATGGCTTAGGTCAAACACACCAACCATCTGCTCAGGTGTCTGTCGCATCAGATGTCTGCAAAGTGGAGAAAGTCAAAAAGAAGGTAAAGTCTGTTTTGTTTCTGTGTTAAGCTTGCAGCATCACGTTAGTTTTAGTAACATAGTAACATCTGGTCCAATTGTGTTTCGTGTTTCCTTTTCCCACAGCAGTTCTCTATTCAGGATTATTTGGAGTGTGTTGGGAGGCTGCAGGATCATGCTGATGTTTTAGAAGATGTCAGAAAAGACCTCGTAATCCAGGTACCCACGGGCAACAACATGGAAGAGCTGCAGCTCCAAATAGAGGAATGTCAGGTTAGACATTAAAAACTGAAACTCATTTATCATTTGTGGTATTGATCATTATCGAAGTCTATCATATGTTCTTAATATTTTTGTTATTCAATATTAATTTTAATTATTTATTAATATGTTCATTAGTTCCTGACCAGATTTATTTTGTTATCCAGTCTCTGGAGTCTCAGCTCTTTAGGCTGGCTGGTGTTCTGACGGAGGATATGAATAAAGCCAAACAGCTCTTAGACTCTGCTGATGAGAACATTCCCGTACAAATCCACCAAGATTTGGCCTCAACATATCTGGAGCTAGAGCCAAATTTTGCTGCTGTTTCCCAGATGTGTACAGAAAGGAGCAACTCAGTGATTCAAGCGATGGAAACGGCAAAGGTCAGTGTTAAGACAGTAAAAACATCTACTGGTGTAACAGCAGCAGCAGCCACTGACTGACTTTAAATGTAATTTTAGGTACATTTGGAGTCGACATACCAGAAACATCTATGTGATCTTGATGAACTGGCAGGCATCATTCGAAGTACCTCAGAAATGTGCGATGTGGATTTAAACACATGTGACGTGGACACACTGAGAAATTTGAGTCAACAGAACAAGGTATCTTTAAAAATCCAATTAAAATCATGACACAGTAACTAAGTGGACAAAACTTACTCTGAATCTTCCCATCTTTTCCGGTTCTAGGACATGGAGAACAGTCTGCTAAAGGAGGCCAGGCTGAAATTAGAGGACGTCACATTTGACATCCAGTGCTTTATTTCTGAGCACACTCAGTTTTTGAGTCCTGCTCAGAGCAGCCACCTCCTCAAGTTCCTCAGCACTACCCAGCGAGCATTCAGGGACCAGACAGAGAGGCTTGGTACACAGAGGAGCACATTAGATGTCCTACTGGACACCAAAGAGAGGGAAAACCTGGAGAAGGTCTGCTTGTGTATATGCTGTAAATATGTTCCAGATGTTTCCTTCGTAAACAGCTGTGTTGATATATTTGGTGTGTTAACTGAAACCTTTGTATGTAGCAGTAGGACAGTATTAGCTATATAAACCATTCTACTGGTCAGGCGTAAGAACTTCTACTGGAAATTTATATATATATATATATATATATTTTATTTTTTTAAATAGGTTAACACATTTTTAAGGTTTCTTAGTCTTGTGTAATTTATTGTGAAAGCCAAATATTAAAAAATGTTGTCTTATTAACACGTATGCCACATATGGTTAATGTGGATTCACTCATTTGGATGTACACTTTCTGTCTTTTTTACTTTGAAATAAGTTATCTGAGCCTCTGACACAAAAAATATTCAGCATATTCAAGAAAATCCTCAGTTGTTTTCATGTGGATTTAAATTGAAAATTCGATTTTGTTAGCTGTTTTGTTTGTTTTCTTCAGTGTGTCATTGTCAGACTTAATGGTTTCATTCATGCAGGTTGAGATTTAGAGATGTCACTGTAAATGCCTACATGTTTTGTGAAATAACAGCACTGCATGCTCGAGTGCGTGATCACTGCCGCAGACTAACCTTTGTGCTGCTTGTATTCTACAGGCCTCAAGACTCCAGTGAGCAAATAACAGTGGATAAAATGCACCCTCTTTGGTGGAACATGTTTCACACACAACAAACCGACTAACACACACAATATAAAGCCCTCTTGTGCGTGTCGCCATCATCAGACCAAAGTGGCGAATGCAAAACAGCATGTTTATAGCATACTAGGGTTTGATAAAGGAAAATGTATCCTAAGGTGGATTTTGCATGTTACCTCAGTGTGCCTGAAAAGTTTCTCTTCCCTTGCTAGCTGTTCATGACCTCTTTTTGTGAACACTGTTGTACGGTTCTGAGGTTTGTTTCATGTGTGTGTTTTCCTGAGAATGGAAGTGAATCTGCCTAATTACAGGTTTATTCTTGTCAAGTGCGATTTTAATTTGTGTTTTTTACTCTTTTTTGCTCAGTCTGTATTGGAGAGACACAAGGAGTTTACAGAGAAGTTGGAGGAAGTGTGTGATAATCTCACCTTGACAGAGAACCGGCTGATTGGCCATCAGCAGCAGGCTGACAATGCTGGGAGTGTCACAGACCTGCAACAGTACCAGCAGGAGCACCAGGTTTGATGTATTTTCATTTCCTCACAAAAAAAAGGAATGTGTTACAAGATGTGCCCATCAATTAAAAAGAATGCTGTCCTGCCTGTCTGATCTCAAGGCTCTGCAAAAAGACGTACTCACAAATGCCAGTGCCTTAAATGAGGTGATCACCAGTACTAAAAAGTTTCTGGAGGAAAACCGAAGCAAACTGACGCCCGATCAAATCGCCATTATTGAAAACAAGTTGGAAGAGGCTAAAAGCAAAGCCAAGCTCATCAACCAGCGGGCTGAGGAGTCCAGAAAAGATTTGGAGAAGGCTGTTACAACAGCCATAAAACAGGAGAGCGAAAAGGTTCAGATCACTTCCATATGTGTTGTCTGTCAAAACTATGTGATGCTTGGACACTTCAGTTGTATGTTGCAATGAAATCACCACTGTTAATGTGTGGTCTGTCTGTGCAGGCAGCAGCTGTCGAAAGGCTTGAAGAAAGTAAGAACAAAATCGAAGGTCTTCTGGACTGGATATCCAACATAGGGAATGAAAACAATGGCAGTCTGGATCAAACAGACCATATAAGTAAAGAGAATGGAAACCTGCCAGAGGAAACCTCGGCCAAGGGACTGATAGGAGATGATGATGATGATGCAAATGGAAACACTTTACAGACCACCGAAAACGATGTTGGCAGAGAGACCAAGGGCAAGAACGACCCATCCCTGGACCTTGATAAGCAATACGACAGGGTCAAGGTATGGTTGGTCTGGAAAGAATTCCCTAAAGTTCACAGTTCACAGTAGTTTATACATGGTACTGACTTTATTTCTCACTAGTTAACATTTTATATTAATTCCAAGGCATGATTTCAGGCAGTCATCATGAAAAAATGAAAAGTTGAAAGACACAAGCAGCAATAAAAACATATATCCCATAGTAGGAGTGTAAAAAAATATCGATACACTTGAGTATCGCAATGATCATCCCGTTTTGTGATGCTATAGTGCGTCTCAGAAACACTATATTGATTTTTGATGTATATTATTTAATGTATTTGATCGAGACAAAAGTTAGCTTCTTTGCTCAGAGTGCAAAAGTAATGCTGTGTGTGAAATATTCAAATGAAGAACCCACTGTGTTGGTTGCTTAGAAACTTACTGTTTAATTTAGTTTCATGCATATTGTCAGATTCTTGCCAATACACAGTCCTATCCACAGACAGTTTAGACATTTGTTAACAGTAAAGGTTAGCAACTGCAGAAGGCCATCACCCAACAGAGCTAAAAAGTTTATTGTATTCTGAAATTAATATGTGAAATTTGGCTGAGAAATTGAGATATTCAGATGGATTATGTTGTGAAATGTAATCCAACACGACTATGATTTAATAGCGTCAAACAGACTTAAAAATTGAGGTCAAAGAAAAGGCAAATTAAATCATAAAAAGTTTAGGAACTGATTCTGTTTCTACAAATCTGTATTTAAAGCCAGGAAAGACAAACAGTAAGACACAAAAAGAGCATTAAATAGGTTTAAGGTTTAAATAATAACAGCAGTAATAATCTCTGCTCTTCTTGTTCCTATAGGCCCGTCATCAGGAGATTCTGTCCCAGCAGCAGGATCTGATCATGGCCACCCAGTCAGCTCAGGCTCTGCTTGACAAACAAGCTAATGTGTTGTCTCCAAAGGAGAAGGAGGCGCTGCAAAAGAACATCCAAGAACTGAAGCAGCGCTACGAGACCTCGCTGACTCAGGCGGAGCAGCAGATGAAGCAGGTTCAGTGCGTCCAGGAGGAGCTGAAGAAGTTCCAGGATGACTGTGAGGAGTTTGAAGGCTGGTTAAACCAGGCTGAAGGAGAGGCTAAGGAGCTGGGTGCTCCTGCAGGCTCCCTCAATATCCTCAGCGATAAACTTCAGCAACAGAAAAGCTTCTCAGAAGATGTGATCTCTCACAAAGGCGACCTTCGTTTTATCACTATCTCAGGACAGAAGGTGCTGGATGTGGCTAAAGCCTGTGGGCTGGCTGAACCTGCAGCTAAGAACGCTCCACTGCATGTGGATACTTCAGGGACCTGTTCTGCTGTCAAGGATAAACTAGATTCGGCTGCCAGCAGATACAAAACACTACACTCACAGGTATTGACCTGATCTGATAGAAATCAGTTGCAATGGCTTGTTCTTACCACTGGGTGGTAGCATTTGTCTTAATTGAAAACTCTAAAGCACTTTTCTGTGAGCTCTCTGGAACTGTTGGTGTCAGAGAAAGTGAAAGTTTTACATCTGGTGGTCTTTGTTACCTTGATGTATTGAGCCTGTGTGCTTAACTGATTTCCTGTCCTTTGTTTTAGTGCAACGTGCTTGGCAACAACCTCAAAGATGTGGTCGACAAATATAAAAAATATGATGACTCAAGCGCTGGTCTTTTGAAGTGGCTCAACAGCTCAGAGGACGAGGCGAGAAAGCAGCAGTCGGAGGCCATAGCAGCTGATCCTCAAACGCTACAGAAACAGCTGGAGGACACAAAGGCAAGAAACAAAAGCCAGGGGTGAAATAATTAGGCCGAGTCTTGGAATCAGGTCCAGCCTCAGGATTTTCTGTTTAAAAGCTTAGATTAATCTCATATTTTTAAATCTTTATATTCCAATTTTTAATATATTTCTATGAGCCGTCTCTAATTCTTAAAGCCAAACAGGGGTCATACGCAGTGCAGTAACTTTCAGTGTAAATTGGTTTTCACAGTTAAGCTTCAAAGAAAAGTTGGTGTTTGATTTATCCCTGTGAGACTCTGAGGTTATCTTTATTATAATGTTCTGCTCTGCTTGAACTTTAATAGATGTTAGGTCATGAATGATCCAAGCAAAGGCATGAAGAATGGCTTTATTAAGAGGTAACATGTGTAGAAGTTGGAGCATTGACTGGGTTAGAAGGTCATGGCACAATGGACCTCCCTGACCATATACAGTCTTTCCACTGACTCAAGTACAGCAAAGCTATTTTTAGCTCTGCGTTCAAAATTGAAACCCACATGTGAATTGTTGAACTCTGGTTATTTGCAGCTTACATACTCCCTAAAAGAGGATAAGAAAGTCGGCTGACGGAGCTGTCTCTGTCAAACTATTGGCTGCAATCAGCTTGAACATTTCTCCGTAGGGAGGTAGTGACTTACTGCATAGATATGTGCAGATAAGAGGCGCCTGTGGGCCAACCAGTAAAAAAAAGAAAATGCAAATCACTGAAGAAATCCTAAACATTTCTTTAAGGGTAACAGTCCAAGCAGACAGGTGCATTTAACTATGGAATGACCCCAAATTTAACCCAGACATTCTTGTACGTCATCATTCAGCTATTATCTGCAATCTATCTTTTTCACTGGTGACATTAGAAAGTAAACACGTGCATGTGAGGGTAAGGTTTTGCTTTTTCAGACTGCTTATTCTCTAATCCACAGGCATTACAGGGTGAGATGATGGGACACCAGACTGCTATTGACACATTACGTAAAACAGCTGACTCTTTGATATCGTCTGAGGGAGACCTGCTGAGCAACCCAGATGAGATCCAGGAGACAGTAGGTGAGGAGAGATCAAAGCTGGATGCACATCATGTTCTGTTTACATAATATCTCAGGACTGGAGTCACTTTAGTAGCATGACTCATGCAATAATACTGGGATTAGGATGTGAGGGCTTCTAAATAGGCAAGTTGAAAGATGCCAGACAATGAATTATTACTGAATTATTTGGAAAGGTTTAGGAATCAAGAATTTTAAAGCGCAACTTGATATCAACAAATGTCATAGTCTTGCAGGATATCAGCCAAGCAACTTGTTGCTCGTCCAACAAAACTATCCAGCATTACAGTTTTAATACACTCACACATGCAAAATGCATTTCTGCTTTATTTTGACATGTTTACCTTTTCCAAGCAGTGACAAATGATTCTGTTTGAAACAGAACCTGATTTGTTTCCATGTGTTCCAGATGACATAGTGGAGCGCTACGACAACCTTTCCAAGTCTGTAAGTGATAGAAATGAGAAACTGCAGATCACGCTGACTCGCTCCATGAGTGTCCAGGATGGTCTGGATGAGATGATGGGATGGATGGAGGGAGTTGAGGCCAGCGTGAAAGAGAAAGAGCCAATACCGCTGGACTCTGCGTCTATTGGAGATATCCTCAGCAAAGAAGCAGTATGTCATTATTTTAGCAGTCTGTTAACCATACACCAATCAGGTATAACATTATGACCACCTGCCTCATGTTGTGTTGGTCCCCCTTATGGGGTCAGAAATGCTCTAAACCATTGGGCATGGACAAGAGGACTTCTCAGGATGTCCTATGGGGTCCGGCACCAGAACATTGACAGTGGATCCTTTGGGTACTCTGGCTTGTGCAGTGGGGAATCTGTCAATCAAACTTGTTCCACTGCATCCTGTTTATGCTTGATCACAATGGGGTGTAGGAAGTTTGGAGGTCAAATCAACATGTTGGGCTATTGTCATGTTCCTCAACATGTTCCTGATTGTTTGATGTTTTTTCCATGTGGTGGGGTGCATTTTCCTGCGGGGGTAGGCCAGAGACATTTGGGATTTTCATTTGTATGAGGGAGTGTGCTTGTTGTGGGACAATGTTTACTTGGGTGTCTAAGTCTCATCAACACAGATGTTAAAATCCAAGGTTTTCCAGCAGAACACCACATAGTACCAATATGATCAGTGTTATTCACTTCACCTGTCAGTGGTCATAATGTTGTGGCTGATCAGTGTATCCTATATGTGTCTTTCCAGCTCCATATTCACTTTATTCATTAATCAAACTTTGTTGTTCTCTATCCTGTTTTCAGGCATTAGAGCAGGACATAGCAAGTCGCCAGAGCAGCATCTCAGCCATGAAAGCCAAAGTGAAGAAGTTTGTGGAGACAGCGGATCCCTCTGCTGCCGCGCTTCTGCAGTCGAAGATGGACGCTCTCTCCCAGCGCTTCACTGACGCCTGTGACAAACATAAGCAAAAAGTTTCCCAACTGGAGCAACTGAAAGAAAAAGTGGAACAGTTTGAGAATGTCGCAGATAAAGTCCAGCAGTTTGTTGTGAAGCGTTCACAAGATCTGCATGAAACAGACGGGCCGGGGAAGACCTTCAATGAGCTGTCTCAGCTAATGCAGGTGAGTGTACTACTGACACCGTTTACAGCTGTGAGTGGATACAGCTGGTGTTTTTCAGTCGTGTAATATTTTTAGTGTTTTTAATCATTTCCTTATGCACAGTGTGGCTGACTGTCTTAATTTCACCATAGAGCACTAAAGCTGATATGGCTGAACATGCCAGTGACTTGGAGAAGCTGCAGACTCTGTCCAAGGAGCTGTCTGAAATAAGCCCTGATGGAAACAAAGTCCAGATTCAGAGCAAGATGGACAACCTCACAAATATTTTCAGCACCTTCAAAGACACTGTCAAAGAAAAGTAAGCCGCGTTTCCACATTTAAAAGTTAATAATATATCACTTTGCTTCGGATTAGAGTTTGCATAATTTCAGTAATGTACAAATGGGTGCACGGTCTGACTGATTTCTTCATCTAATGCAGGGAAGAAGAGCTTTCATCCTGTCAGGACCAGCTGGGAGAATTCAGATCTGCAGCCAGTGCTCTCACCCAGTGGCTGGAGCAGACCAATGACAAAGTGCCTGCAGTTCAGCCAAGCAGCAGCGAGAAAAGCCTGGAAAAAGACCTGCAGATAGTCACCGTGAGTCATGAGATAAATAAACGTATATTACAGAGACAGTGTTATTCCTACATGTGTTTTATGGAACCGCACTTAAGATGCTGCAACAGAAGTCACTGATGTTTCACTTTGCGTTTCACACAGCAGTTTGGAGCTCACGTGTTTAGCAATAGTTACGTGTAAGTGTGTTTAAATAGATAACAGCCCGATCCTCCCTAAACTCCCCACGATACCAGCCTGCTTTCTCTGCCAACTCATGACAGATGAATTGTAAGTGTTTATACAAGACAGATTCAGGAGAAACACTATGTTGTCCAGCAGAGAGATCATTTTCTGCACAGTATGTTACAGAAAAGATCCTGAAAAGCACATGTAGAACGAAAAATCCTTTTGAAGAAGCAAAATCTTTTTTTTGACTTTCCTGTTTCTCTTTTGTGCTTTTCAGGCGCTACCTTTGGATTTTATGTTATAAATGCCAGCTGTTTTGTCCGTGTTCCTTTATATTTCTACATTTATTGCTCTGATTATTGTTTTATTAGGGATTATTAGATGAATGGACATCCAAAGGCCCTGCTGTCCAAGACCTGAATAGTAAAGGATCAGAGCTGTGCAGCCTGATCACTTTTCTCACCTCCCCTGCCAAGACGAAAACCCCTAACAAGTCAGGTAAACATCAGTCTTATGTATTGGAGTCTTTCAGTGGAATGGGACGCATGGTGTTTGGGTTCATTTCTGAATACGGTATAGGCACTAACCATTAGAGGTCATGGAGTCGGTCTCTCTGTTCTTGACTTGAAGCTTTTTGTCTCATGTCTCTGCATCAGCTCTTACTAATGGTGGTGGTCCAGCAAGTCATACCTACCTAACCAATAAAGGTAAACAAGTGTGTATGTGGACGCTGCTTCATGAATACATTATTTGTGGTGTGCTGTATTGCTACAGTTTTTGAAAACGTTGCCCTGGCTGTGGTGAATCTGTGATTTTGAAAATCACCATAACAGTGTGTTCAGATTGTGAATATTAGAGTAACAGCAACAAAGACAAAAAGACAGAGTTTGTCGTTTTTTAAATGCACTGTGCAGTTGTGTAAACCAAGGAATGAGTTCTTTTCTATCAAAGTTTTCATAAATTAATCCAAATTAAAAGGATAAAATGTCCATTCATACACACACAAGGGGGATATGTGATGAGGTCAGGTGGAACTATGTTCAATGGGCCTCAAGCAAGGACATTTTGGTATTACTTTACACCTTTCTTCTTGTTTTCATTGATGCTGGTTCCAGGTCACATTCCTCTTTTACCTTAGTTATAAATTATCTGTTTATGTAGTTTGTGCACATTTGATCAACACTGCAATCTACAGGCACAAATTTCAGTCCTGCTGTTAAAATCAGCCAATTACAATCAAAATTTTTATGTGATAGTCATGGCAAGCATTACAACAACAGAGTGTCATGTCATTGCAAATCCACATTGTGACAGGCATAAAGGAGTGATGGTTTAAAATTAAGTAAGATGTCCAAACCACCTTGCTATGTTCTTACTTTTATTTTTCAGTTTTATTTCTTTGGTTTCTTGTAACATAGAAAAACACTGGATTTATTCAGATTAGGATATTATAATCAAACATTAACTGTGCATTTTTTGTGCTTTTGAAAGAACAAGTTTTCCTCACTCAGAACATGCCACAATGAATCTGCCTGTACAAGTGATTTGTGTGAGACCCAGAGCCTCTTTTATTAAATTTATCGTTTTCCATTATAATTCATTCCGAAGCTTGCAGTTATGTATATCCACACGTCTACAAACTCTTGAACTTGCAGGGAGTCGGTAAGAATTTACTCATTCATATTCTGAACATACTGTACCATACGGCTCATATATTAACAGTGCCTCATTGTTATCATAATCTTATCGTGACATTCTGACTCTAAATTCCTGGTAAGGTAACTTAATAGAATAATTTTTAATGTCCCCAGAGCTGATGGTAATTCAGCAGAACATGTCATTCGTCAATGAGGGCTACACAAACCTCGGGGAAACACTGAAGAGTCGGGCTGGACAGCTGAGCAGTCTGGTGAAGGAGGTGAAAGAGGCCCAGAAGGAGACGGAGGAAATGATGACATGGCTGAAGGACAAGAAAAAGACGGCAGCATCCTGGAACGACGCAGTCACAGGGAAAGACTCGGTGAAAACACAGCTTGAGCAACAGAAGGTACAGAAGTGTTGTTGCTCACCAAATGGACTGTTACATTTAATTATGTTCCAGAACTGCACGCTTTCTTCACTGACACTGTTGTTCTGTGAATGAGAATCATATGACACTTTTCTGGGAAAAAAATCATTCAGTGTTCGTGATTTGTTTCACTCTCTCAGGCATTCGAAGATGGCATGAAGCAAAAGGAGGAGCAGCTCCAGAAGCTCAGAGAGAAGCTTCTCAATTTGATTAAGATGCATCCAAACTCCCCTGAGGCAGCAAAATGGAAGCAGATGCTGGCAGAAATAGGTATGCACCAAGGTGTTGGTTCCAGATGGCCCTGGGTAATTTATGTCACTGAGACTGTCAGAAGTATGTTGAATCCCGCTGGCCAAAAATGTATCTCATTATGGCACTGGTCTTTGAGTAAATGTCTCTGTGAAATATTAGAACCGCTATAATCCTGTTATCTGTCTTGTCATCTAATAGCCAGGCATACATGCATGTGAACTGAACCTATATCAGTACCTGCACTCTGTTACTCCAGTTAAATTAACACATTCATGGTGCCAAGTCCTGCACAGTGGGAGGTTTGTGGGGTGAACAGCGGGGCAGAGGACAGAAAGGTGTTGTTATGCTGACTAATGTGAACTGGTGTGATTGTCATGCCCTCCTGTTCAGATGCTGCTTGGGCAGAAATCAGTGGTTCTGTCGAGGAGAGGAAGCAGCACCTGGAGCAGTCCAACAAGAATCTGGACATCTTCCAAACTACTGAGCTGCAGCTCGGCCAGTGGCTTTCAGAGAAGGAGCTGATGATGAGTGTCCTTGGACCCCTTTCGATAGACCCAAACATGCTTAAAATGCAAAAGCAACAAGTTCAAGTAAGCATGGGGCATACTGTTGGGAATAATCAGTTTTTCCTATGAATTTTAAGGAATGTTTGGCTTGACTGGTTTACTTCCTCTTTCCTCCAGATCCTCCAGAATGAGTTTAAGAGCCGCAAACCTCAATATGAGCAGCTTGAGGAAGCGGCCTCAGCCATCCTAAGCTCGTCAGGTAACCAGGACCCTTCAAGTGGGAAGCTGGTGAAGGAGCAGTTGGCTGCAGTCACTCAGAAGTGGCAAGGCCTCACAGGACAACTGGACCAGCGAGACAGTCTCATTGACCAGGCAGTGGTGAAGACTGGACAGTTTCAGGAGTTATTGAGGAGTCTCAGTAACACCGCCACTCAGTTGGAGAATCAGCTAACAAACCATCAGGGCCACAGCACCCAGCCTGATGCTGTGAAGAAGCAGCTGGAGGACGTCCAAAACATTTCCACTCAGCTGAGAGAGGAGAGGAAGAAGCTGAAGGAGGCCGAGGGCATCAATGCAGAGCTCACAGCGATGGTGACTGAGGAATATCTCAAAGCAGACCTGGCCAGGCAGCTGGAGAGTGTCAGCAAGCCTTTCAGACAGCTGGAAGAGAAAGCAGGTAGGCCTCCTAACTTAACCTAATAATGTGGTGTTGTAATTTTTGGAAAGGAGGAACCATTTTACTTGTGTTGAGTCACTGCTGCTAAAACTATCCCAACTGGACAAATTGTCAGAATCACAGTTGCATTTGTGGAACATTCAAATTCTTGTCAAAGCTTTGTTTTAACTTGTTTTTTGTAACTTTTAAAACTAATTTTATCTCTGACATGTAATATAGTTGGTTTACACCAGAGATTACAAACATGATGTGAGAAATGTAGAATGAATAGAAAAGTCATGTCCAGCAATGTTCCCAGTTATCTTTTGGCTCCACTTTGCACATAACAGGTGTTACAGCATTTCATTTGTTAATTCCCTTATTTCTTTGTTGTAGCAAAGCGGATCGAACAGTTGAACTCGACCTTTGCCAGCTCTCAGCAGTTCCATCAGACCTCCAAAGACTTCCAGTCATGGCTGGGTGACAAACTCCAGGACCAGTCTAAGCCCCTGCCCATCTCTGCCAAAGCGGATGTTCTGCAACAAACCCTGGAGGAGCACAGTAAACTCCAGAAGGCTCTCAGTGAACACGAGGATGCTTATAATACAATCACTGGTGAAGGAGAGATGCTTCTGCATGACACCGATGGTGCTGAAAAGCTGGCGCTACAAGGGCAGCTCACTACTCTGGCTTCCAACTGGGAGGAAGTAAAGAAGAGCTCTGCAGAGCAGACTGACAAACTAAAAACTGCTCTGCAGAGATCTCAGAAGTATCAGGAGCAAGCAGAGAAGCTGAGCTCTTGGGTGCAGGAGTGTGAAGCTAGTGAGAGCCGAGTCAAACTCACCGTCGATCCTGTTGCTGTGGAAAGCTCCATTTCTCAGGTGAAAGCTCTCCAGAAGGACGTCGATAAGCACAGAGGGTTGGTGGAGCAGCTCAACACAGCTGCAGATAGCCTTCTTGAGCTGGCCAACACAGACACTGAAGCCATAAAAGAAGAGAAGGCTAACATTGACAAAAGAGTAGACAATGTGTTGGAAGGTCTGCAGAGCAAAAGGGAGTCCTTGGAGAAGATCTCGCACACCATTAAGGAATTTAATGATACTTACAAAGAGGCAAAATGTCAGCTTGAGGGAGCTAAGAAGCAGTTGGATACCTACGAATCACAGGGAGTGCAGGGACACAGCAACAAGAACTTAACCAACATGAAAGCCCAACATAAGAGTTTAGAGGGAGTGCAGAACCAAGTAGAACACATGAAGACCTTGGCCAAGGACCTCGTGGTGGATGTACCAGATGCTGAAGGTGTGACAGACCTCTTATTGCAGGCTGACAGCGTAGAGAAAGACTACAGCAACCTTAACAAGAAACTGGAGGATACATGCCAAGTACTGGAGGGCAAATTACAGGGTATTGGGCAGTTCCAAAACAGCATCCGAGAGATGTTTGCGCGATTCACAGAGCTGGATGACGAGCTGGACAGCATGCCTCCTGTGGATCTCGACTTGGCCACTCTTAAAGAACAGCAGGACAGCATTCAGAGTTTTGTGGCAAAGCTGCAAGAGCTGATGGCTAACACGGCCAACGCTGGAGACAGCTGCAAGAAGATGCTAGAGTCCGAATCATCGCCTGACCTGTTAGGCCTGAAGAGAGATCTGGATGCTCTGAGTAAGCAGTGTGGCAAACTGTTAGACCGAGCCAAAGGCAGAGAGGTCCAGGTGCAGAGTACCCTGACCAAACTGGAGGAGCTGTACGGTAAACTCCACCAAGTGGAGGATAAACTCAGCAGAGCTGTGGACAAGGAAGCATCCCAGGAGGCGGTCGGTATGGAGACAGATGTGATCAACCAACAGCTGGAGGCCTTTAAGGTATGTTGACCCCAATTTGATGCTTTATTTTCATTCCTTTGGTTGGAAAACCGAAACAGATGTATGATTGAACACCACAGCAGTTGGTACAGTATGGCAGGTTAATGTTAACAGCTGACTCCACATTACATTTGCACCTGCTTGTTTTTAGCTCTCAGGGTATCAACATAAGTTGCTACAGTAGTGAATTTGGTAGTAATTGTTCCAGAGGGACCTAATTCCTATTCACACATTCTAATTTAGCTTGCTTCATATATTAGTTATGAACCTGTGAACATAAACTGCACTTCTTACAATTATAGTACATGTGGTATTAACCCCTATTAAAGTACAATATCTGAAGATGCAACATGTATTCAGTATGTATTTGTAGAAAGACTGCTCTGTAGAGTAACATTTATGGTGCTTCCTTTGTTTTTTTTTTGTTTTTTTTGTTGCCAGTCTTGGTTCTAACTGTAATGTTTTACACTGAAATCTTAGGTACTTAAGTAGATGATCACTTTACCTTTAAATCAACGTATTACTAATACTTAGACATGCTGAATCCTAAACGGATGAATGCTGCTTTTAAAATTATATAAACCATATAGCCTTAATGTTGTCATCTACTTACATTTCTCTTAAACATGACAAATTTATAAACCACATTTTTGATGCTGTTTATCCACAAAACCCTACATAGGATCAGGCTACCCACAGCCTCTTTACTGAACACACTTGCTACATACACAGCAATCCTCTGGGGACCGCGGGTTCATTCAGGGCATCTGGTGTTAACAAAAGGAGCCGTGGTCCATATGCAATGATGGGGCAAGAGGGAAGGACCATCGCAGCCAGGTGGCTACCAGCAGGGTGTCATTTGATTCAGTAATGAAGCTGAGCCTGCATCCTGATCTCTTAACGCTGATATGGTCGTTGTGAACCTTTGCAGCTGGACACTATGTGTAATTCTAAGCTCAGAGTTGATGTGCTATTTTGACCTTTTTGGCTTAGAAACCTGTAGGTAAACTGGTTGCCTGTGATCAATAAAATGTCCTGAACCCTGTATTTAGTGCTAGACTGAACAAACATTGAGGATTGTGCTAATAATAATTTGCATTGATAAATATAGTGTAATAAAGGATAGAATGTTTCCAGTTAAATCATTCACTTCGACTTTGTATCATCTAAAAAGCAAAGCCACAATGTAATTATTATCAACACTGCATAGACTTCTATTTGCATGTTCAATGGACAAAAACAGTAGCCTGTATAGCTGGCGTAAAGCAGCCCATGCTAGTGAATATTATAATCTCAAAGTCTGTGGATTATTTTTCAGGCTTCTGCCAATTGTATTAGGACTTTTTGGATTAAGCATGCAAATTCTATACAAGTTAACATGTTTGCAGTACAAACATACCACACAGCCAATGATCTTTTTTCCAATTCTTCTTCCTCTCCATTTTGTGCATAAAATTGTGGGTGCCTTTGTTTATTTTATCTGGGGACAACACAGGGGTTCGCCATTAGCAATGTTTACAGACAGATGCAAAATATTTTTAAAAGCTCCTAAATTCCTGTGGAGTTTTCCAAGAGGATTAACCTATATTTAGAGGTGAAACTATACTAGATAGCATTACAATACAACAATGTAAACAGCTGTGTGTAGGGAAATAGCAGCAGATCTGTGCTAAAATGTAGGTCAAGGGATTTTTTTCTAATTAAGGGGGTTTTGCACTCATGTTGGAGGGGTGCATCCAAACCTCCAGTTGAGATCCGTGGATTAAAATATCATTTGGGGGTGACCTGAGCTGAGTGATTAGGGCGAATACTGCATGGGTGTAAATGCCATCAGCTGCAAGTGTGATTCCTGAGTGGTTAAACCTTCATCGCTTGCCATTCCCTGCTTTCTTTCCCACATGTCCTCTCTGTCTCCACTATTACTGTCCTATAAGGGCAAAAATATCAACAAAAAATGTTTCAACTCTAATTAGGACACTGAGGGTGTAGGTGGCAGCTTGTTGTGTGGAGTTTGGTCCAAAGTCTCTACAGGGTAACTATTAAAGACGTGATTGATTCAAATTGTTGCTAAGCAGCATTGTCACGGCGCATGTTTCTACCCGGTCTTTGTCCTGTCAGCACTCCGGGTCGAGGGGGCATAGACGGCCTCAGCTGCTGGTGGAAAATCCTCTTTGTGCTCATTGGTAACAATACTTTGCTTCAGAAGGAGAACTGACACAAACAACATATGAGTATTGGA
This sequence comes from Dascyllus trimaculatus, assembly GCA_024666655.1. Lineage (NCBI taxonomy): Eukaryota > Metazoa > Chordata > Actinopteri > Pomacentridae > Dascyllus > Dascyllus trimaculatus. Next base: position 20,225,079 of record CM045464.1, on the reverse strand, counting down.
ACTCAACTTGTGTCTTTATTTAGCTGCAGCATGAAAACCTTCAAGTGTGAGTGTCATTTTTATGTATTTAGTGAAGCAGCCCCGTGTTGCTGTAGGTAAGTGGGCTTTATTGGCAGCTATTGAGAAAGAAATAAACACAGAAAGACAGCGCTTGGTTTCGTCTCGTGTGCCGTTACCATTTTAGGTCAGGTTTTGAAAGAGACCTGCTTGACTTCATGTGTTTACTCACGTTTTTCACATGAGTTTTGAGGAGCACAGAAGGCCTGGTGTATGTATATCTTAAGCTGTACCTTAACAGTTAGGTTTAGTGACTCAACACTACTCGGAGCTGGCGTGGGCGTCGTTTCTCTCTGTTCAGACATTACATCAGTGTCTCTTGCAATGAAAAAAGAATTTCTACCTTCTGAATCATACTGTAGCTACTCCATTTCATTGAAGGTGATGATAAAAATGTGTCATTGGGACCACGTAGTGTTGCCTACTCTGCTTACACTGCCACAAAGCAGTGACACATTCTCCATAAAGTGAAACATGAAACTCCTTCAGGCTGGTTGCTATATGAGTAGAGCATACACTGTTCTGCTGTTAGGCGATTATGTTGAGATTTCTACTCATCAAAGGTTTGTAGTCTTTGTTTCCAAGTGACAGTCAGTCCTGAACTGAGTCTAAATGACAGAGGACCACTTTGAATGACATAAAAACCCTTTAAGTAGCAACTTGAGCATTATTTTAGATCTCATGTTCCCTAGATGATCAGCTGACTTCTAAATACAATAGTTTCAGCCTGCTAGGTTTGCTAGACGACAACTGAATTGACTATAACAAGCGTCATCTAGTCATTTGGCAGGTGTATTCATATTTTCAGTCAAGTAAAACTTACTTTCAGTCTGGCTTTGATTATTTGCCATACATGGAAATAAAATGTCTGTTGTTCAGTTTCATCCCTGGGAAATTGTGATGACATTTGTAGCTATCTTTTGATCTGTCAATTATTAAAGATAATGCAGATATATTGATAATGAAAATATTCCTCATAGTATATGGTGACAAACAACATGTACAGTTTGATATGTGTATCAGAAACCATTCAAACAAATCAGTTATTAATCCAGAAATCTTTCCCTCAGGTTTTACTTCATTTTACTGACATTACTGTCATTTGATAGCGCTTACTGAGAAATGTGGCTCTTAGTCGTTGCAGTGCAAGAAAGAATGAAAGAAAGATTTATTCAGTTGTTTCACCAAAAAATGTGTCCTTTCATCATTCTTTGGTCTCTTCAACTTTTGGCCTTTAGTGCTGAAATGAAATGCAATTTATGAAAGGTTCACCAAGTATGTAGCAGTTTAGAAAAAGGCGCCCTGCAGCAGCAATAGAAATAATCTGTATTCATTTATTCAAAAGACTGAATATTTAAAACTGTATCCAGGTTTCAGTGGCTGAACATCCTTTGTTTTTCTTATTTTTTTAAAAATCCCATTCGATCTTAACTACTTATTTGTCTCTGCCAGCGCCTTCTTTCCATCTCCTCTCATGCGCGCATAGCTGGACAAAGAAGTTGGGGTTGTTCGGCTCTTTACTGCGCTACCGTGGTGCAGACCGTCTGGGGAAACAAAAATAAATTCCTTTCATTATCTGCGCTATCCTCCTTTCTTCTGCTACCCCGGTCACTGGACATAAAAGCCCCTTCATGCACTTGGCAGAGCCGTCGGTGTTAAATTACCTGGGACCTGTGCCTCCCTCAGCATTCCACAGTAATTAAGAATATCTGCAGGGTCCACGGCAACCATCCACGAGAGGAAACCGGAGGGCAAAAGAGAGAGAAAAGTGAAAATGTGGATCTGTTTCAGCAGAGTGTGATGTCATCAGAGCGAGAGCTGCTGCTTGCCGGTCTGAGTTTTTTTATTCTTTGTGTGTGTGTGGGTGTGTGTGTGTGTGTGTGTGTGAATTGGAAAACCTCATGCGTACTGCTTCCCCTCCCTGTTCCCTCAGTCACTGAGAGAGAAAAAAAGAGAAGAAAAGTGAGTGACTGTGTCAGGATGCGAAAGATGGCTTAGAAGTGAAGTCATATGGGCCATGCAGACATAAGGGGGAATTAGAAAGGGAAAAAAGGGTCATATGTCCACCAATCAACATGTGCCGGAGCGGCTCTGTGCACAAATGGAGTTGTGGCAGATGTTGTCTGAATAATGAGCGGGGGCGGGGCATGAAACCCTCTGCCAGGAGGGTGTCTGTCAGTGCGAGGGGAGCGATGGGAGAGGAAGGGCAGGCTTTTTTGTTTATCTAGGAGTACCAGCTCTCCTCAGAACTGCCCACAGTTTTTTAGTAGAGCCTGCTGGATTTGTCTGTGGATATTTTTCACTTTGCACTGAAGATTTTCCTCTCAGCTCACATGGATGCTGTGAGGATTTCAGGGAAAAAGAAGCACTTTGGATCATAGGAATAGTGATTAAGTTTTGGCAATGCATGGAGAAGAGCTTAGAGGAATATTTTTGGGATAGGTGACTTTTCTGAGACAAGGATCTTCATTCCTAATATGGAGTATAAAGCTGTTCTACTGTTCTAGCATCTGCTTTGGATTTTTAACATATTTTTTTGACATGTTTGCATTTGTAAAAGATTTAGTTTTTTATCTTGTAATTGTGTCTCTCTTTTTTAAAAGAAAATGAGCAACTGTAGATGTCATCTTGAAAAATAGGTGGAAATGTTTGATATTAATTTGTTAGTTTCTCATTTAAGAGAGGAGAAACAATATTATTGTGCACACAGTTGCTTCTCATGTAACTTGATCACATTGTGCTCCTTTTTAAATCGCTCCGCGTGCACTAAAGCAACGTATACCTCAAAGGATTTCGCTACATCCTTAATCTTTTCTTTGTCGTGAGGAGTGACAATTGTTTTAGCATGGGCAAACCGCTGAGCAGACCAGATTGCCTCAGACAAAACCCTTCCTGTGTGGGGAAGGGGGAGGAGGAGGACCTGAACATTGATGACTGCTATGTGCCCCAGAGATCTATTTATGACACCGTCCGGCTCAATGAGCAGATAGACTCGGGCTCTAAGGGCAGCCTTTCTTCCCGTCACTTCACAGGCACCCTGCCCTACACCCACCGCACGTTAGACCTCACCAGCCTGTGTGGGAATGGAGTTATCTCTCCTTCTAGTTCATTTGAGCTCCGGACCAGAAAACCTGCCATGCTGGATGAGCGTGCAGTCTATGATGGACTCAAACTCAATGGGAACATAATCAGGGTCACTGATACAGTGCTGCCTAAGTCGCGCCCGCATGGAGGAGAAAAGAAGGACCATCCTCATCATCGGCGGTCATGGCGGACTTTTGCACCCACAAACTTGTCCGAGTATGCAAGTCGCAGTGGAACGCTGTGCTCTGGGAGTGCGGAGAGGCCCGGGTTGATCAATGGCAGGAGAGGACAGAGTATGACTAGTTCACTGACATCTGAAGAGGACTCTGGCCTGTATAGCCCTACTGTGGAGAGGGAGCGACATGGCCACAGGTCCCACAAAAGAACAGGTCCTGGTACAAGGAGTTTCTCATCTTCAGAGGCGATGCATACGTCCGAGGACCTGAAAACCGGGCGATCGCTCAGCTCAGGGCAGGATGACTTTCCTTTCTCTCCTGTGAGGGACAGCCGGTCTCTTTACCACAGTAGCAGCTTAGTTAAGGATCCACATCAAACAGGATCTGGTCTGCTGAAGCTTAATGAAAAGGATACACTGAGCAACGGAGAATACAAGTACTCCACGGGGAGGTTGTCCTCGGGGTCAGCCTCCAGAACTCAAAACGACACCTCTGGTTGGCGTTCCAGGACTTTGACGGACTACGATGAGCTGTCCACTGCTGAGCTGTTAGAGGATGTGTCACCTCAGGACAACTGCGAGTTGGTCAGTGTGGTGGTGACACAGCCTGAGACGTACGGAAACTCTGTAACTTTACCCATAGAGAGCCGCCAGCAAGCCAAACCATGCACTGTGCAACAAGGAGCGTCCAAATACAACATGGAGGAGCTGGAGGAGTTTCTGCAGTCGCTGGAAGCCTGTCTGCCTAAAAGTTTACAGACATTCCAGCACGCAGGGGAGCAAGAGATCGAGGCCTTATTGAATGCCATCGCTGCATGCCCTGAAATGGACCCGGCGGGCTGCTTCTCCCCACAGGTGGCCAAAAATAGCCTCTCCCTCTGTTTCCGAGTTTTTCCTCATTAGCTGGTCCGGCACACGTTTCTCCTGATGATATGTCTCTTTAGATGAGTTTTTCCTGGCCGCTGGATTGGTGTTTTTCTAACATATCTGATTACTTGAAGGCTGATTTAGGTTTTGCTCAGCAGTCCGGCCTGGAAGCTAGTCTGTGTGATTGTGCACAGCTGTGCTTTAACTGTTAGCTCTGGTTTTCTAGAAGCTGCTGACTGGTTAGAGAGTTGTTTATGTCAGCTGGATTTTTAACACTAAACCAGAGCTGATGATGTGGCAATCAAGTCTTTGAACACGGAATGGAATAAATTGTTAACTTTTTTCTACAAAATCTCCAGCAAAAACTTGATTATGCCTTTTTATGTATTTTTGAACCAATTAGTATAAAGTTCATTTACACAATCATGACATTTCCATTGCAGGAACTATATTTAATTACATTTTTCAAATTGCAAATGTACAGAATGAGTCAAATACCTAAACAGGTCCACTTAAGAACAACCTATAAGACCATCACTGAAGTCCTTGTTTTTAATATATTGAGCAGTAATGCTATAGGTTTCATTTGATTACTGAGAACAAACATTTCCTGATTACAAGGCATTTTAGCGCTTAATAAGACTGATGGCACTGTAATATGAGCCCCAATTAAGATTCTTCCTGATTTTCTCTATTTGTCTTTAGGCTTTCCAGAAAGAGGACATTGACCCATTGCAGACACAGCTTCAAGACATCAACTCTCTTGGCCAAGGTTTGGTCCAGAATGCTGCTAAAGGCACCAGCACCAAGAAGCTTGAAGATGACCTGGAGGGTGTCAACTCAAAGTGGAATACCCTCAATAAAAAGGTTATTTTTTTATTATTTCCTGACTGCCTAGTTGATGTTTGCTTTCAAATTTTGGTCATTTGTTTAAGGAAAAAAAGCCACTTAATGACTCACTTCTTCCTGCTTAACTACTCGTTATAGTGTTACAGGCATAGTTTAAGTCGGCCTTAAACCAGGTGACATTTATGTTTGCCATGTGTTCTGCAGATTGCTGAGCGTTCAGCCCAGCTACATGAAGCCTTGTTGCACTGTGGGAGGTTCCAGGATGCTCTGGAGTCACTGCTCAGCTGGTTGACTGATACGGAGGAACTTGTGGCCAATCAAAAACCACCTTCTGCAGAGTTCAAAGTGGTGAAGGCACAGATACAGGAGCAGAAAGTAAGCCAGCATCACATAATGCAAATGCATAAACACACAGAACACATCAGCAAATCTGCTTCGGTCTTTGCACCTCAACACTGGAAAATCCACAAACCACTGACTTCGCCGTTCATCTTATTTAATTGACATCCATTGTTAAACTTGAGTGTGTGTACACAAAGCGTTTTGTTTAATGGACACCTAGTTTGTGCCTGTTAGATTTACTGTTTTTCAGACAGAAGCACCACAAAGGCGCCCAATAACTCTCCTCCTTTGTTTCCCATTGACAGCTCTTACAGAGACTCCTGGATGACCGAAAACCGACAGTGGAGCTGATAAAGAAGGAGGGAGGGAAGGTCGCAGAACTGGCAGAGTCTGTGGATAAGGAGAAGGTTGCGAAAGAGATTGAATGCCTGGGGCAGAGGTGGGACACTCTGCTCAAGAAAGCTGAAAACAGGTTTGTATAAACACCTGTAATATAAAACGCACTTTTAAATGCAGTGCTTCAGAGTGCTTAGAAATTAAATGTTGAAATGCATTGTGATTTTTTTTTGGAATATTTGAATTTTTTTAAGTCTGTCAAACTTATAAAGTCGCCTTTAATTTCCTCTCAATGAAGTTTAAAAGAATTGTTCAACATGTCAGAAACAACACTTGACTGTATTTGCCTTCTTGTCAGCAAATACATATGTCTTGTGAACTTTATCTGTATGATGAATCTGAAGCTACAGTTTGCAGTTGGTTCACTTTTTTGTATCAATTAAACAAAAAAAGATGTAACATGTTTATTTTTGCAATACAACGTTTAGTAATGAGCTTGAGAGGCGCCTCTCGGCAGATTTAGTTCCATCTGGGTAGTTGTTTACTTCTGTTTTACAATTTTTGTGCTATGCTAAGCTAAAAGGGTGTAACTTCAAATTCACCATTTCAATATCTTTTGGACAAAATCACAACTTGAAAGCAATTCAGCATTTTGCCACAATGCCAAAACTGCTCCTTTAGAGATGATCAGTCCACAGATAAAAATCTAGTTGAAAGTTTTAACACAATTTTTACCTCTTGAACAAAGAATAGCTGTGACATTGGTTTAATTGATGAATTAACTGAATCTTTTTAACTTGTGTCCAAACTTATATCCAAAAAATGTTGCTGATATATTCCAACTACATATATAATTATCAATAGGTTTTATATTTGTTTTCCTAATCCACTACTTGCACCATCTTCATACATGTTACAGGCACAAGCAACTAGAGAGCATCTTAGTGGTCACTCAGCAGTTCCACGAGACTCTGGAGCCCCTGAGCGAATGGCTCGCATCCACAGAGAAACACCTCGCCAACTCTGAGCCAATAGGCACTGAGACATCTAAGCTGGAAGATCAGATCTCTCAGCATAAGGTAATATCCATCGTTTTACATCATAACCACATGTGTTCAGGTTTATTTTAATGACACATGTGAATTCAGTTTACTCATTTTGCATGTTACTTTCAGTTTTTCATTATTTCCCATTCCACTTTTTATTAAATTTCAGTTTCATATTTTTGTTTTCTGTTTGTGTGTTGTTTTCTGTTTGTGTCTTGGTTTCGTTTCCCATCATCCACTGGGGTCAGGCCTTAGAGGAGGAGATTATGAATCACAGTAAAGACCTGTTTCAGGCTGTCAGTCTGGGTCAGATGCTCAAAAGCGTCAGCTCAGTGGACGATAAGGAGTTTGTTCAGTCCAGACTGGACACCACCCAGGCCAGTTACATAGAGCTCCAGGAGCGATGCAGGAGGAAAGCCGAGATGCTGGAGCAGGCTCGGGCGAACGCCCAGCTGTTTGGAGAAGACGAAGTGGCTCTCATGAACTGGCTGAACGATGTACACGCGAGGCTGAGCGAAGTGTCCGTGGAGGACTACAAAATAGACATTCTTGAAAAGCAGCTGGCACAACAACGGGTACACACTCCTCCTCAGGCCAGGCATTATGTTGTCTTTTCATTTAAGTTGCTTTAATCATGTTTCAGTTTATTTTAGCGATATGTGTGTCATACATAGTTTACAATAGAGCGTGTCACGTCGCTGTTGATGACTCTCTGAGGTTGTGTTTTCCCTTTCAGGCACTTCAAAGTGATATTGACTTGAGGAAGAAGAATGTTGACCAAGCCATCGCTAATGGGATGGAGCTGCTGAAGCAAACAACAGGCATGTCCTACTGTCTTATTACAAGGAGGGCAAATAGCCTAGTCTCAGAAAATAATTGTGTTTTTGTGATACACATCAGAAGTTTCTTGACTTATTTAGGGAGCAGTTCAACAATAGACAGAGACAAAGTCAGTTTCCCATCTGCCAACTTATTTAAAGAAATGATTTGACATTTACTTATTTCCTCTTTCGCTGAGAGTTGGATGAGAAATTGGTACTGTTGATACCAGCAGCCATTTAGCTTAGCATTACACAAAAACTCAAGACAGAGGGGAACAGCCAGCCTGGCTCTTTGTAATTGTATCAGAACCCACCTACGAGCCCCTGTAAATCTCAGTAATTAACACATTAACTTCCTGGAGTCTGGCCATCACTACTGTTTGGTCGCCAAGCAACCAGTTAACATTGTTTTCTCACCTGGTCAAGATAGACGTCCATGTAAATAAGATATGTTGTTAAAATTTGTGAGCTGTGGAAACGTCATATTTACTCTACAGCTACAAGTGGTATCAAAGCTTATCAACTCACAGCGAGAAGGTTACGTATAGAATCATAGAGAATGCACCTGTATTTATAATTATATAAATATTATATCTTTTATATAGCACCTTTTAAAGTTTTTGCAAAGTGCTTTGACAGATGAACCAGAAACAAAAAGACAATATTAAGATACAAAGACCAAAGAAGCAAAAGTGGAAAAATAGAGTTAAACACAGTAAATGATACAAAACACAAAACATTGCATTTCAAAATAATTATGTCAACAGAACAAACACCAGTTGATACAAATATAATAGTTAAACCAGCAAAAATGAAGAGAAATAAAGGAAGTAGAATGAAGTATTTCCATTAGGCAGATGATCTTAGGCTCTACAGTAATTCAACACTGAACACATTTGTCATTATTTGCTTTCTATTCACAGGTGATGAGGTGGTCGTTATTCAAGGCAAACTGGACGGAATAAAAGCAAAGTACGCTGAGATAAACTCCATGAGTGACAATGTTTTGAAGACACTGGAGCGCGTTCTGAGTCTCTCCTCTAAGCTACAGCACACTCATGAGGACCTGAGCTCCTGGTTAGAGAAAGCAGAAGCTGAGATGAACATTTTTGCCGATCAAGAACCAGTGGGCGAGCAGCTGATTCACTCACAACGCAGGCAGAAGGTAAAGCTTTCTACGTTAAAAGTTTGTATTTGCCTCCAAATGGATAAACACCAAGTGATAACACTCTGAGAGCTGCTCTATAAAAACACATCTGTGTGTGTGTTTTGTGTACGTGCCGTGTAATCTTTTGCAGGCCTTGCTGAAAGAGACCAACGATCAGAAACCTGTGTTGGACAGGCTGAATGAGCTCAGCAGTTCACTCCTGGATCTGATCCCCTGGCACACTCGTGAGGGTTTGGATAAGCTGGTGACTGAGGATAATGAGCGCTACAGAGCCGTCAGCGACACCATCACCCAGCAGGTCGACCAGATCAACGCCGAAATACTCAAGTCACAGCAGGTAAATCAGAAACGTTAATAAACAGCTTTGTTTGTCTCATTTTTTAGTCTTTCTTTTAATCTAATTCGTCTTCTTTGCTTTATCCAGTTTGAACAGGCTGCAGACACTGAACTCTGCTGGCTGACTGAAGCTGAGAGGAAGTTGCTGTCGATGGGCGAGATCAGGCTGGAGCAGGACCAAACCACAGCCCAGCTCCAAGCACAGAAGGTTAGCTCGTGTGTGTGTGTGGATAAGACACAGGCCTCCATTTAAACAAAAGTACAGTAAACACAGTGGTTTGTTCTGTGACGTCCAGCCAAACTCACTCTACCGGTTTTTACAGAGTTTCTCCATGGACATCATGAGGCACAAAGATGCTGTGGATGAGATTGTGAAAACAGGAAAGGCCATTATGAACAGCAAAAACCCAGAGGAGAAAGAAGTCTTGAAGGTGAAGACAATCAGTTTCAGTTTTTGAGTATTCATTAACAAGTTGTGCAGGAAATAAAGGATCTTTTTGATTTTTCAATCAGGTCAAGACACAGAGTCTCCTGGAAAAGTATGGCGCTGTCAGTCAGCTGAATTCAGAGCGCTGTCTGCAGCTAGAGCGAGCCCAGTCTCTGGCCACTCAGTTCTGGGAGACTTATGAGGAGATGTGGCCGTGGCTTCAGGAAACACTAAGCACCTTCAGCCAGCTGCCTCCACCTGCCATCGAGTACGACATGCTGAGGCAGCAGCAAGAGGAGCTCAGGGTAAGAAGCCACCATGAGCAGATGATCATTCGAACGCTTTGATCCAAATAATTAAAGACTAAGCGGAATTTCTCTTTTCCTCTCCAGCAAATGCGAGAACTGATTGCAGAGCACAAGCCCCATATTGACAAGATGAATAAGACAGGGCCTCAGTTGCTTGAGCTCAGCCCAGTGGAAGGGGTTCCCATCAGAGAGAAATACACAGTCAGTGACCAGCTTTACACCAAACTCAAGGCTGATGTCAAGCAGAGAGCCGCCACTCTGGATGAAGCCTTCTCCAAATCCACTCAGGTGAGGAACAACTTCCAAAATTCCACATTTAAAAGATATATCGTGTTAATGTTAAAAACATTTTACCATTTAAAATATTATGAATCATGATCATTTAAAATTCAGGCTGCAACAAATCATTGATTAGTCTCATTCATTTAATAGTACTTATTTAACAATTTAACAGTCTGAAACATCAGAAAATAATGAAAAATGTCCCAAGCTAACATGTTAAAATTAAAATAAAATCTAAAAATTTATATTAGTGATGCTGGAAACAACATATTTAAATTTTTGCTTAAAAATTAATTGAAAGAATTCATTAAATATCTAAATAGTAGAATGAATTTCAATTAATTGTCTTCACTGACTAATTGTTCAGGCTCTACTTTGCATACAGGTGTTCATTTACAAAAAAATATGGATTACACAAATTAGTTTTCTAGAGTTGTTTCCTGTTGTGAATGTATTGTTTTTCTGTAACAGAAAACTCATTTAGTTCTCCAGTGGTCTTTATTATTACATAAACTCTTAACACAATCTGTTTCCTTGTTTCCCCAGTTCCATGATAAAATTGACCCCATGCTGGAATCCCTGGAGCGGATCGCTGAACGCCTTCGCCAGCCTCCATCCATCTCAGTGGAGGTGGACAAGATCAAGGAGCAGATTACTGAAAATAAGGTTGTCTCTGTGGATCTGGAGAAACTGCAGCCCTCTTATGAGACTCTGAAGCAACGAGGCGAGGAGATGATTGCACGATCCGAGGGAGCCGACAAGGACATATCTGCCAAAGGTATAATACATGCTGCCGCATCTTATCTGGTTAATTTCATTTCATTTTTGCTATCCAGTTTTTATGAAGTTAAAAAAAACAGTCCAACAAAGATTTTTGAAGGTTGGAGAGATTTTACTCTAACCAAGTAATCATAGGAAATAAGTAAAATTGCATAATTATAGGTCAATTGTACCAGAATATCAGAGGCATGTAATGAGTACAATAACTGGCCAAGTCTTGATGGTAATTCTTCTATTTATCAAAGCAAATGAAATCTTTCTTCAGTCATTGGCTCTGAGACTTAGCTTATCTCCAGCTGTAGCTTCTCTGCCATTAGAATAAAAAAAAAAACATAGACGTGGGATATTTTTGTATGTTTTATTTTGTACTCATCGTGAATTCTTCTCTGTCCAAGCTGTCCAAGACAAACTAGACCACATGGTGTTCCTGTGGAACGACATCCAGGCCTTGCTGGAGGAGCGGGAGGCGAAGCTGCTGGATGTGATGGACCTGGCAGACAAGTTCTGGTGCGACCACTGCGCTCTCATCGTCACCATCAAAGACAGCCAGGACCTGCTGAGGGAACTGGAGGAGCCCGGAGTCGATCCCTCTGTCGTCAAACAGCAGCAGGAGTTTGTGGAGGTAGACAAATTAAATTATGAACCAACCAATGGGCGATTAAGAGGGATGGAGCCTTTCTTTGTTTTAAAAAAATGCTTTTAATCTCTACAGGGATTTAAGGAGGAGATCGATGGGCTTCAGGAGGAGCTTGATGTGGTTCGAAACCAGGGTGCAGAGCTTATGACTGCCTGCGGGGAACCTGATAAGCCTGTGATCAAGAAAAGCGTTGATGAGGTAAGAGATTACTTTCAACAGCATCTTGGTTATTGGTCTCCACACAGTTAACTCCAGAGATCTCATTTTGATGCCTTGAAGCGTCTAAGCGGTTGGATTATGTCACCCACATGTCGATCATGATAAAAGGTACACGTTATACCTCCAGGTGAATTCAGCGTGGGAGAATCTCAATAAGACCTGGAAGGAGAGAGTGGAGAGGCTGGAAGAGGCCATGCAGGCGGCTGTGCAGTTTCAGGATGGCCTGCAGGTAAGTTGATCACTGCTTTAATGGCGACGCAATAAGACAGTTTAGAGTTAGAGTTTTTCACTTTCAAATTTTAAATTACCCCACAAAATATATAGCTGAAATATTAAATGCAGTAGTTTATGGTTGTTTGTATTGTGAAACCAATAACAGAATATCTCGTACTTTTTCATCCAGACATATTTATGTGTTTGAAAGTAAAACACAGAACTTGAGCCAGTGAATTTGAAGGCCTTCAGATGAAGCCCCAGATTACATTGCAGTTGATGGGAGTGATACAGCATTTTATGAGAGCCCTATTAAATTTTAAAACAATAAACACCAACCGCAGTGTTGTGCTATATTTGGCTCTAACTCATGTGTGTAAGGTTTCTCTAAGATCTTTCCCTGGTTGGGAAGGAATCCGGTTTAATTTAACCTAAGTTTAAATTCTCTTTTTCACGCTTCTTTAAGGCGGTAATGTTTAAGTTCAGGGATTTTTTTCATTTTCACTGTGTATGTTAACCTAATTTGTATGTAAGATTTAAGGCCTAACATGATACTGAATGTGAAACGTGACCCCCCTGTGCACCAAGCTTTGTTTTCTTTCGGTAACAATGGTTCCCCTCCTTGTACGCAGGGTATGTTTGACTGGGTGGATATTCTGGAAAGCAAACTGGATTCGATGTCACCTGTAGGCACAGACCTGGAAACTGTCAAGCAGCAGATTGTAGAACTCAAGGTACAGTCTGGAACATTTGCAGAACTTTAGTGCTGTTCTGTCATTTTTCATTTCAGCTCTGACTTTATTTATTTATTCCTTTAACTTCACTGTCATTTTCATTGACCAGCTGTGTTTATGTTGTGTGTCTGATTCACAACACACCCTGGTTGGTGTGTGTTTTGCACAGATACAAAAGCTCAATAAAAACAGCTTTCATAAAGTAGTCAGATTCACTTTGATGTACAATAAGACAAATCAGTCTCCTGAAAGCACAAAGCTGGTATTGTCTGTAAGGCTCTGTGTTTTATGTTGACCTATTGGGCGTAACGCTGTTTGTGCTGTTTTTGTCAGGAGTACAAAGGAGAAGCGTACCAGCTACAGATTGAGATGGAGCGTCTGAACCACCAGGCAGGTCTCCTGCTGAAGAAGGTGACGGAGGAGGCCGATCGCTGCGCCATCCAGGAGCCGATGTCTGAGCTGAAGATGCTGTGGGACAACCTGGATGAGAAGATCATCAGCCGACAGGTCAGAAAAAGAGAACAAATAGAAGGAAAACCTCACAGGAACAAAAATCTAATGTTAAACAACAAAATGGAATACTGACACAGATATATCTACATGTGAAAAGAAATCTAGGCTAGTGGAAAATTACCATTTCAAGTGAATAGGTTCATAATACAGCCGTACAGCTTCTCATGAGCTGGAAACCAGCTCAACAATGGCTTTAACAGGCTATGGAATGTGGTGTATGCATGTCAAGTGCTTTCACTTGCTGCAGTGTCTAATGTTTTAATCTGTTATTAATCCAGCACAAACTGGAGGGAGGCCTACTGGCTCTGGGCCAGTTCCAACATGCACTGGATGAGCTGCTGGCCTGGATGAGCCACACCGAGGAGCTGCTCAATGAACAGAGAAAGGCTGGAGGAGACCCCAAAGCCATCGAGATAGAGCTCGCCAAGCACCACGTACGGCAAACCTCTGCTCATCTTGTTTGTTCTGCAATTTTTTAAACCAGCAGCTTCTATTAACAACCACACTTCACTGTACATTTGATTTAATCCACGAAAATGGAGCAAGACAGCAGGAGGTCAATCCCCTGTTAGTGTAAAGTTTAGCCCCTCACCCACTGAAGTATTGATCAGTATAAGTCAACATTTTCAGTGCATCCATGAAGATATAGTTATTGTGCTACTTTTTGGTTACAGGTTCTCCAGATAGATGTGTTGGCCCACAAGTCGACCGTTGAGACGGTGAACAAAGCCGGCAATGACCTGGTGGAGTCCAGCGCCGGAGAGGAAGCTTCAAGTCTGCAGAGCAAACTGGAGAACCTGAACCAGCGGTGGAAAGCCATCCAGGAGAAGACGGAGCAGAGGAAGCAACAACTAGAAAGTTCTCTGCTTCAGGTATAAAAAAAAATCACTTTCACAGCAAGCTGATGTGCATGTGCCTCATTTATTGCAACTTTACTGTGTAATAAATTGTGACTCATTCTTTTCTCCCTGGAGAACAAGTGTGTTCTGTCAAAGTCATAAAATTTCTGTTGGGAAAAATGATTACTGCCCCCCCATTTGTTCCGCATCCTGTGAAGTTTCTATTCATAACTTTGACACTTAGGGGAGTGCTTTGATGTGAGGAGGGATATGAGAGACTGAAATATCGCTTGGATTTAAATTTTTATTCAATAAATAGTTTCATCAAACACATAATCTGCTCGAGTTCAAAAGGGTTTTCATGGATAAATGTGTTTTTAAAAAAGATCTACATGCCAGAAGATATATTTCTCAAAGGCACGTTTTGGTGCTCAGTAAATTTAAAAAGTTTAAATCTGAAAAGTAAGTTAAATGAACAAGAACAATCTCTGTATTGTTTCCACTCTATAGTTTTAATTCATTATGAACCAGGCTTTTATCCTGCCGAATATCTAATTTTGGGAGTTAAATGAATCTAAGGAATGAATGACTCAGACATCCTGCTCTCTGAGCCATAGGTTGCTTACAATGAGTGTGTGTGACACCTTTTGTCCTGACTCAGGTTGTATTGTGTTGTAGGCCCAGGGTTTCCATGGTGAGATAGAAGATATGCAGCAATGGCTGAAAGACACAGAACGTCAGCTGTTGGCATCAAAGGCTGTGGGAGGCTTACCAGACACGGCTCGGGAGCAGCTTAACGCCCATCTGGTATGTGTTTAACAATATGAAAGGCCGCATACAGATGGCAAGCTCGCAAGGAGGTGACTGTGTCTTTTCTGTGTTTTATCCAAAGTGTGAAAATTAAATGACACTGCAAAATACACTACTTGCATCGCCCCGCAGAAGATGACAAAAAGCCTTTTAAGTGTTTCAAATTGATTCGCCCATGTCTGACTATAATGAATTTGGGAATGTTTTCCTGCTTTGTTTTTCTTTGCCGTAATGGAGACACTTTCACAGCAAGCTCTCTTTAAAGGAGCTCTAGCGGTGATATCTCATGAAGCCAGAAACAGAAGAATTACTTGGAAGCAATAACTTTTATCAAATTAGTAACATTATACCTTTTAAATGTTTGTGGGAAACATACTTCTGAGGGTCTCGACATGCCTCAATATGCTCATTCTTTCACCATTTTTGGGTTAGATTTGGACGAACCGCTGACAAATCCATTACATACACTTTGAACACTGCAGAAATCCAAAAGTAGAAAAGGATCTATCTTAAAGTGTAATTTAGTCCGTTTGACGAAAGCATCACTCTCCTCATTCCATTGTGTTATTTTTCTTGTAGGAATTGTGTTCTGCCTTCGAGGCAAAGGAGGAGCTGTATCAGGAGCTGCAGAAGAAGGGTCAGCAGCTGCTCACCATGACGCCCGAAGCTCCAGACAGCAACACTGAGCAGGACCTCAGCAACCTGAAGGAAAAATGGGAGTCAGTGCAGGCGAAGGTCACGGAAAGAAAGGTAGCGAGTCACTGAATGGCTTTCACAGTTCTGAGCTTAATGATTCACCAGTTCAGGTCTTAGAGCCCAACGAGGGATCGTTGACATACACTTGAGCCATGACTCTGCGGTTGAAAGCCTCTAATCCCAGGGCTGATAATGAATGGTGTAAGGACAGAGTGCTGGCAAGGACACACAGGATGCGGTTACGCTGTAGATCACAGCAGTTGCTGTCTGAGTGGAACAACAGTGGTCTCATATGTTTCCACAGTGAAGATTTGACAAGTTTGTAGAATAAATAATCCAGCTAAACTAATATTTGAGCCAGAATAAACACTCATCAGTCACTGTGTTGTTCTTTTTAACATTCTTATTTACTATGTTACTTGTTCGGAACAACATATTCCTACTTTCGCTGCTACAATAAATAAACGTCATCATTTTACATGACGTAAAGATAAATGTTCTTTGCCTTTGCCATCGCTCACTCCAGTTATGGAGCTCCTCATTTTGGCTGTTTCAGTCTTCGCTGTAACATTTTGCCATTCGCTTCCTATTTATGTTGGTCCTGTTCCCAGGTATTCAAAGTCTGGCAAATCTTAGAGCTACACAGAGATGCCGGCCAAACTTTCTGTGGCAATGTGATATTCCTGTAGTCTAGTGGCTTGAACACACTTTTTCAAGCACAAAAAAGTATTTTCTGCTGATTATCTGTTGTAAATACTGTCCATTAACCCTGTGAAGCCCAAGCAGTTTCTGGTGGTTTTTGCTCCTGTCACATTTTTAGTCACTGCGGGCTCATTTTTCCCTGCAATATAAAGTCCTGCACCTCTATGGAAACAGCACAACCATGGCTAGAAGTATGAGTAAATTGTCAAAAAAAAGATTTTAAAAACTGAATTTTTCAGCTGTTTTTTGTACTAAAACTGGAATTAACATGTATAACATTTCTCTAAGTGCCCACAGGTGTTACCAATTGGTAAAATAAAATGGTGACCCTACGTACTAGATATTTTACTATTTACTTTTTTAATTTGTATACTGCTCTATGGGAACACTGCCTGCAGTTCAACCCAGTTCTGCCCAGTAGTCCCTGAATATTTTTCCACATGACTGCTGGTCACAGCTGAGTCACTAATTACTTCTCAGTTGAACCAATAAGCGAGCGCAGATTTTTATTTGATTTTTTCACAGAATCTAGTTTGTGCAAATGATTTATTATTTTGCTCATTTTTTTAAAAAGACATGCAAAACAAAGTGATTTTGATGAAATCTCACCATTTTAAGCTTAGGTTTGATTAATTTTACAACACATTTGCACATCACACTTGATTAGTTCAAAGTTGAAAATCCAATCATTTTGTTTTTGCAGTTTTAGGCTCTGATAAATTGTGTCCTTTGTGTCATTTAAAAAAACAAACAAAAAAACAAATCCTATCAAACCCATTGGCAGGTTCAGATGATTAAAGGACAGTTCCATATATAGCAAGACACTCAACACAGACTACAGTATATGAGAAAACCACATTGTTACTCATAGCTCAGATCAGGTTGGTAATGTCATTAACACAGTGTTTACTGTCATGTGATGAGGCTGAGCCACTGACCTCGACTGTGGCAAACGGATGTTTTTCAATCATGGAGTCACTGTGGACGTTGCTCTTACTCAATTAAAAGCTCATCATTCCCGTTCTGCCTGATCATCAGCCCCCTCCAGAGATGTTAACTTCCTCTGTTTGAACAGAGGTCATGTTTGGCACAGTGGAAGTGTAATTGTTTTTTCCCCTCTTTATCAGGTGTTGTAGCAACCAAACACATCCTTTGTGCAGCACTAAACAGTCTAATACAGGTTATGGGTTATATATGGCATATTGCTCTCTGATCTTTATCTACACGGAGGAAAGAAACACCAGAATTACTTCCACATTTTGTGCTTTATCTCCACAGACGAAACTAGAGGAAGCTTTAACGCTGGCCACAGATTTCCACAACTCTCTGCAGGACTTCATCAACTGGCTAACCCAAGCAGAGCAGACGCTTAACATGGTTTCACCGGCTTCCCTCATCCTGGAGACCATCATGTTTCAGATTGATGAGCATAAGGTAATGTTTGTTTAGAGAGGATTGCTGCATGGCCTCTGAAGAGAAATGAGATGCTGATGACAAGAAACTTCTTTTTTAAATGTTCGTGCATGATTGGTTTATGTGCTCATGGAATAAAAGTGTTATTAAGATGCCAAGTTAGAGCTTCATCATCCAGCTATGCTTTTATTCAGCTTCTATGATAGATGCCGTGATAGATATTAGTATCATATACAAAAAAGCTGTTCGTGTTGACTATTTCACCATTCGGCTTCGTCCTAAAGCCAACAGTGACTCAATGACATCTGTTTTATCATTCAAAACAAAACTCATTAGCACATTAATCACACAAATTACATTGCCACTGCTGCTGAGTAAAACCCTCGATTACCTTTTGATATTATAACTTATGACCGAAATCTATGTTATTTCTGCTCTGTAGGTGTTCGTGACAGAGGTGAACTCCCACAGAGAGCACATTATTGAACTGGACAAGGCTGGAACACATCTGAAGTACTTCAGCCAGAAACAGGATGTTGTCCTGATCAAGAACCTGCTGCTCAGCGTCCAGGGCCGCTGGGAGAAGCTGGTGCAGAGGTCTGTGGAGCGAGGTCGTCTGCTGGACGACGCCAGAAAGAGAGCAAAACAGGTGCTGTTCTGTGCATGTTTATACCGAGTTTGAAACTGGCATGCTTTCAATGCTCTCTGGAGTTTTTATTATCATTGGAAAGCTCCAGAAATAGTATATTAAACCTGTTTCATATTCTGCCTGCAGCCTACTACAGTATTTTAGCCTCCTTCGTTTCTTGGGCTTGAAAACTTTATGTGAACAATAAGCAGGACTCTGTGATAAATCAAGTAAAATCATACCTTTATACTCTTTGTCTATGTCTTAATCTTTCATTAGTTCCATGAAACTTTCAATAAACTGATGGAGTGGCTGGATGAATCTGAGAAGACTCTGGACTCTGAGGTGGAAATTGCCAATGATCCAGGCAAAATCAAGATGCAGCTGGCGCAGCACAAGGTAACATTGCTTTATTGCGGTTGACTGGAGGGAAAAAAGGCCATGAAAAACTGGAAGTTATAATAGGCTGGGTCTCTTCATACATCTACAGCAGTTTCATTCATTAAACAGAAACATCTGCATCGAAGCCAACGTCTACAAAATCATGAATCAACTGCACTCTGCTTAATATGTAATGTATCAGAGTTGGAATTCCAATAGTAGAAGCTAGTTATGACAATTGCAGCATCTATAGAATGCATTAGTCGTGTATTTACGTGCGTTACAGCCTCCTCTTGTTGTGTTTGCAGTGTTATGTGGGGAGATTGTGCTAATCCTATCATAATCCTGGGATGGACCAAATGTATTAGGGCAAGCCTTGCTTTTGGATACTTTTAATCTCAGTGGAGCAGTGGCTCTTGAGTTTTGACCCCTTTTTTGTTTCTCTCACAGAATGCTGTCTTCTTAATCACAAAACACACATACCCACACAGATTAGAGTGCTATTAAACATGGCAACAATAGTAGGAAGAAAATCCTATACCATGTGTATCTAAAGATACAGACTTACAGCAATCCACCAACCCTGATTTTTGTGGTTTTCTTTGTAATATTACTGATACCACCTTTTTTTCACTTGCAGGAATTTCAGAAAGCTCTGGGCAGCAAGCACTCTGTGTACGACACCACCACTCGAACAGGGCGTTCCCTGAAAGACAAGACCTCTCTCCAGGATGATAATCAGAAACTGGATGACATACTGAGTGAACTGAGAGACAAATGGGACACAGTTTGTGGAAAGTCAGTGGAAAGGTGAGGATGCATCTTCCCACAATTGCTGCTGCATTTTATCCGACCGTCCTCCAGTCAGACTACTTGGAGTGCTCCTAAAGATGCTCTTTATTCACTGTGGATTCTTTGTTCTCTCCTGCAGACAAAACAAGCTGGAGGAGGCTCTGCTGTTCTCCGGACAGTTTACAGACGCTCTCCAGGCTCTCATTGACTGGCTGTACAGAGTGGAACCTCAGCTGGCTGAGGACCAGCCGGTACACGGCGACATAGACCTGGTTCTCAACCTGATAGACAACCACAAGGTAGAAAACAACACCAAAAAGAAGAGCCAAAAAGATGTTTTCACTGCTGCAGCACCGCTTTTTCCTTTTATCACTGGTTGTTTCTTATTACAATAGAATGGGCACTTAAACCAAACCAGAGTTCAGTGCAAATTTAAACAACAAAAAGGGCTGGCATTGTTGTACCTTTTCATTGAGACTCACTGTTCTTTGAAGTTTTCTGTCCAGCAAGGACGTCAAGCAAATGGATGCTCTTATGTTTGCCCATTTCCTTTGACCTTTGTTCAGACATTCTTAATAATAATTCAACAAATAACATCATTGAAGTTATAAAGAAATCTAATTTGCTTGAACTATGCAAGTCTTTGTAACCAGCTTATTACTAAATCATACTCAGTGAATTAGCAGAAGCAACCTTCTTTCTGCTTTTAGTCATTAATACAGGACAATTTTTTAAAATGTTTTTTCAGCATTTCTCAAAGCAACTTTAAAACACTTGCTTTCATGAATGAACACATTTTCTGATAGTGTTGTCCAATGACTGCTGACTGCAGGTTTTCCAGAAGGAGTTAGGAAAGCGGACAGTTAGCGTTCAGGCTCTCAAACGTTCGGCCAGGGAGCTGATTGAGAGTAGTCACGATGATTCCTCCTGGGTCAAAGTCCAGATGCAGGAGCTGAGCACTCGCTGGGAGACGGTTTGCAACCTCTCGGTGTCCAAACAGGCGCGACTGGAGCAGGCCCTGTGCCAGGTACTGCACAGCCCCTACAGTCATAAAAACAACATAAACTGACTCTGTGAGCCTGACTGATGTGTGTCCTCCGTCTGCAGGCTGAGGAGTTTCACTCCACTGTTCATATCCTGCTGGAGTGGCTGGCTGAGGCAGAGCAGAGTTTGCGTTTCCATGGCAGCCTGCCTGATGATGAGGAGGCTCTGCGGGCACTTATCGAACAACACAAGGCAAGCAATGCAAATATTTATGTTTTTTTTTTCAATCCAAGCTGGGCTTTACGTTCTTATTTAAATTGCATATTTTGACAGGTTGTTTTTATTAAAGAAATGAAACATACCAGCATTCTTTTTTGATTAAGTCTTTTTTGTAAGCAAACACTTGAGACCCTTACTCTGTAATTGCAGCCTGTCTGCAAGTCAATGGCCTGTCATCTTCCCTGCCAAAAATGCAGCGCTGTAGATATTTTTCTTAACTATGATATCATCTGATCAAAATGGCTCTGACCTTGCTCCGGTGTTAAAACAAGCACAAGCAATGTTTCTTTTTTATGTCCGTTGAAGATAATCCAATTCCTTATCTAAACGCCTTTTTCCACTTGCTATTTTTAAAGGAGTTCATGAAGAAACTGGAGGAAAAGCGAGTTGCTCTAAATAAAGCAACCAGTATGGGGGAGGCCATTCTCAGCATCTGCCATCCAGACTCTATCACCACCATCAAGCACTGGAACACCATCATTAAAGCCCGATTTGAGGAGGTCAGTTCGCAGCTGCATGCTGGCACACATGCCGTACATACCTGTAGGTATGACAGTACACATGTTTGGATGCTTCAAGCTACGAATACAAAGACTTCCTCTTGCCTTTTATGTTCAAATCACTAAACTGGGGCATTCTGTCCATTTAGTGTGCTGGTCTTTGTAGCACCCAAAAGACGCACAACAAAAGTTACTACAGATGGCGATTTCTGTCTAAACAGCATAACAGACACAATTTTAGGGTATTTCAAGTGATATTTTCTGTCTATGTAGCATTAGTAATGTGTATGATGCTTGTGTTACAGGTGCAGGCTTGGGCCAGACAGCACCAACAGCGACTGGCCACGGCCCTCACTGAGCTGTTGGCCACTCAGGAGCTGCTGGAGAATCTTTTGACCTGGCTGCAGTGGGCTGAAACCAACCTCAACGATAAGGACAAGGAACTGCTGCCTCAGGAAATCGAGGAGGTCAAAAGCCTCATAGCCGAACACCAGGTAAAGAAAAACTGCAGATTTCAAATAATTCTAGGATAATTTATGAGTAATTTAGCTTCACGTTCCTCATAATGTAGGGCTTTTCTCCTAACAATAACTGACTGTCACTTTTTCCTGCAGGCATTCATGGAGGAAATGACCAGGAAGCAACCAGATGTTGACAAAATCACCAAGACACACAAAAGGAAGGCTGCTGTGGAGCCCCAAATCCAATCTCAGATCCCCGTGCTGGAGAAAGGAAGAGCTGGAAGTATGTATCCCACAAATTTCCCTTCATTGAGCGTGACCTGAACCATCTGGCTTTGTGTTGAGTCACTGCAGGGTGACACGACATCCTAACGTTGTCCGTTTTAGCACCTGCGATGATGTCACTGTGAATCTATTCTTGCTGATTACACGGTGAAAAACACAGTTGCAGTCAAGTGTTTTCTCTCACAGGAAAACGTTCTCCCACACAAACAATGTATGCGTCAACCACACAAGCGCCCATTGAGACCAAGAACCCGCGGATTAACCTGCTGGTGACTAAGTGGCAACACGTGTGGCTGCTGGCTCTGGACAGGAGGAGGAAACTCAATGATGCTTTGGACAGACTGGAAGAGGTAAGCCAGCACTTTACACAGTTGAGCTCTCAGCATTATCACAAGCACACGTTTCCTGTTAATTTGTGGCTTCCCTTTTCTTATCACTTTTTCTTTCCCTTCCGTGCAGTTAAAGGAATTTGCAAACTTTGACTTCGATGTGTGGCGGAAGCGCTACATGCGCTGGATGAACCATAAAAAGTCCCGTGTCATGGACTTCTTCCGCCGCATTGACAAAGATCAAGATGGCAAGGTGACCCGGCAGGAGTTCATAGAGGGCATCCTCTCCTCCAGTAAGTGTCCAGCATACAGACTCACAGCTGAACAAGTCGCACCAAAGGCATGCATATTTTGTAACTCTTTGCTCTTTATTAGAATTCCCCACCAGTCGTCTGGAGATGAGCGCCGTTGCAGACATATTTGACAGAGACGGCGACGGCTACATCGATTACTATGAGTTTGTGGCAGCTCTTCATCCCAACAAGGATGCTTACAAACCGCTAACAGATGCTGACAAAATTGAAGATGAGGTAATATTAACTCTCACGCACTGACTTTTAAATTGTCAATCAAGGATGTGCTTCAGTTAAAAGAATCTGTTTTTAGGTTACACGTCAAGTGGCAAAGTGCAAGTGTCCAAAACGATTTCAAGTGGAGCAAATCGGTGCCAACAAGTACCGGGTAAGCACATTTTGACCACTTTCACCTCTTTAAATATTATTTTGAGTGACATGATTATGGAACCTTTTACTGAAGTTTCTAATGCAAAGATCTAGGTAAAGGTAAGTGTAGAATGTGCTGAAAAAAACTGTCGTTAAACATTAACACATGCTAACTTTTCTATATTTTTACTGTTCTTCACGTCACCAGTTCTACCTTGGAAACCAGGTACATGTGAATGTCATCTTCTGCTTTTATCCTTCTGTTATGTGCCTTATCAAGCTTTATGTCCTTTTTCATTTACCACGTTTTCTGTCCAGTTAACACTTTCTGCCCAGATTTCCTGGCTGATGTTCTCAGACTGGAACTCAGAAGTAGAAATAAAAATCCTTGGCCTGCCGATTTAATCTCTTTTCCATCCAACTATGTGGTGGTAGCTGAATGTGATCAGAAATTTGATTTAAAATGAACCATAAAGCCTTAAGAGCCCAATGTGTTGTAAGTTTTATGTCATTCTATTTTCGAATAAGTTTCTCTTTTGTTGGAAATAAGACAAATCAATGTAGTAAATGTTTATATATCTGCTTTTGAGTTTCAGAAAATACAATATTGGCGTGCCAATACCATTTCAGCCCATATTTTATTGGTCCATGGGCATAAATTCATCTGCTGGGCATATATAAATGCTTTCTGTGTGCTTGCCTTTGGTGCTTCAGTCATTGGAATGATTTACCTCAACATTGGCTGACACTTTTTGTGAAACTGACACAGTTTATTAATTTGTTTTTAAAGTTGGGCAAACTCGATGATTTCAATTAATACATTGCTTTTCATTTTACTTCCTGAGTTAATATGTCCTGATAAATTGCATGTTGCAGAAAGTTTTTTTTACTGACATGGGTTGATGGAGGTGTTAGTCAGAGGGGATAGGTGGTGGTTTATAAACTAGTTTGTGTTGCTGTTTCACACAACATTGAATTGAAATAATTCTTTTGACAGTTTGGTCTGGTTCACTGCTTACATGACTCCTTAATCGGCGATGAGACAATAGCAAACAGGGAAAATCAAAATCTTACCCCCCACCTACACGTTGCAGTTTTGGAAAGCTGTATTCTGGTAAATGGTCATTCTTAAGCTGTTTCTTGTGCCTCTTTTTTCCTCCAGATCATCATCACCTTTAATGTATTTGATCACTAAAATCACCAGTGGCATTAAATCATTCTGATAATCATACAAGTGCAAGATTTTTTTTATACCAGTTACAGATATCATAAGATACTCGACACTTAGCTGCAGGGTCATCAGTGTTTGGTCATGTCTGCGTGTCACAGTGTGTTAGCTTAGACAGAACTGATCTTGAACCATTCCTCATGTTGTTCTCAGTGTGTCATTGGAGCTAGCTGCATTGGATCTGCATCCGTGTCAATGCATCCTGAGCATTTGAGCCATAGCTGTAGAAAGTGCAACACAGTGCTGGACTGCAGGAGATTGATGCTTGTCTGCCTGATCATAATGTGAATCTTTGGTTTTTGACAGAAAGCATGTGGCTGTGATTGTTCTGTGCAAATTTAACGTTTTTGTGCTAATGCTCATGGTCACATCCAACTGGCTGACGTGTGTCTCACATCACCTCCACCAGGCTTGAATCATTCACATCCATGACATGCTCAATGTTCTAATGTTTGATATGTGTGACTGGTAAGATGAAGGCAGATGATTATACACGAGGGCCCCCTAGTGGTACAATCATGTGCCTTCAGGTCTGTTTTTTTACAGGCTCAACTTGCAGTAAAACAGAAGTCATACACTGCTGAAATAAAGTCAGACATTACAATGAATACCACATATAGGCAGAAATCACTGAAGTACTGCTGTTTTTACTGCACAGCTGTACAACACAATGCAGGAGCTCAAATTAGATAGACTCTTAACTGTAACTAATACGAATGTAGAGGCTGACTGATGCTAAAGCTTTGAAACGGTTTTAGATGTTTCTTTGTAAAAATGATTTCAATATATTTGTTAAAAACAGTCAAGTCCACTGCACATCACAGAAACTATGATGATGTGATGAATGCACTATTTTATAGTGCATTTTAAGCCCTTTTTTCTGCATTAGATTTGTGATGTAGTTTTCTTATTGGTCTAAATTGCTTGCATTCATACCATACTGAAGAAAATCAGTATCAGCTTATCATTTTGACCCAACAATGAATCAGTCAGGCTCCACATCAAGTGACTGTATGTATTAGAAGAAGTGTTAATACGACAGTCAGTTTACTGTAGCATGACTTAATTGAATAATTTCAGAATAATACACACCAGCACACACTTGTAGAAGAAAACCAGTTGGATTGATCTCTGTGTAATTTGTGTCCTTGCGAATGACATGAAATGTGAAGATTGATGTTTTTGTGTCAAAATCTTTGTGTGCGTCTGTGTGTGTGTGTGTAGAAACCTGTGCAACATGGAAATGAAACCAGAAGTTTACATTTAGCATCCTTGAATGATACTTTTTTTCAGCTTGATTAAATAGTTTTTATTAAAGCAATCTAATTTCACCCTGATTCATTTAATGGAATAAATGTGATTCTCGAAATCAGTCTGGTTTCCAGTGTTGCACAGCTTTTAGTCTGCAGCGCTCATGGGTAGGTTGGTGTTTTTCACACGTCCCCTCTCTATTTTCCTTCCCCCTGCTGTAGTTTGGAGACTCTCAGCAGCTTCGCCTGGTGCGTATTTTACGCAGCACTGTGATGGTGCGGGTGGGAGGAGGCTGGATGGCTCTGGATGAGTTCCTGGTAAAGAATGACCCCTGTCGAGGTGAGTTCAAAAGTTTACCACAAGAAGTAACAAAGCAACAAATAGACAAGTAACAAACAGATTAAATACTGATTAATGTCCATGTCTAGTTTTGTTTAAGATACACTTCTGTGTCCATTTAGGTTTTTCTTTGTTGGTAATTTTTAAATTTCCTTAGGAAGCTAGACGTTGCTTGTCCAGTTTTTCTGACTACAGAAACATTTCCACCACTGTACTCAATCTGTATGGACTATTAGAATTTATTACATAGATTATGAACATGTTGATAGATCCAGAAGGAATTTCTATTAAATTTGAACTGACTTGACATTACAACTTCCTTAGTGTGAGGATTACATAAGTATACTGCGCATATTACTAAGGATTAAAGTCAATCAGTGGAAGTTCAGTTAGTAATAGAAGTATTTTTTCCCGAAAAATCACATGGTACATATTATTACTGTCATTACTAGGTTTGTTACTTAATATAGTAATCCAGAATAACAGCTGCATCAGGATTAGGGTTTTATTGCTATTTTGGAATCATTAAAGGCTTCAGAAGAGCATTAGAGAAGTAACCACTGGTATGACCATTCTTTCTTTTTCTTCGTGTTGGACCATTGCACTGTTTTATACTATGTGGTTATTTAATTCCTTCTTCTTTTCTCACTATGTTAACTTCACACCCTAAAAAAAGAAGTAAAAACTGAGTGAAGCCACACACACAGACAAACTTAAATAATTTCCTGGAAATGTGTGCAAATTTCCTATCTGTGCCTGTGTCTAGTGCAAAAAGCTCTTTGTACTCTGCTTGTTTCCGCTGTCTCCTGTATTAATTATCAATTTCTGTTTTTCCTGCTAAACCCTCCACCTGCTGAACATGGTATCATTTCTTCTAGTTCATCACCATGGGAGCAAAATGTTGCGCTCGGAATCAAACTCTTCAATTACTCAGTCTCCTATAGGTTGGCAAATCTCAAACTTTCTCACCTTGCTCCATGAACCCACCAGTGGTATGTGTGTCTGCACATCCGAGTGTGTGCTGCTTGTGTTGGTCCTGGTGTGAGTTGCCGCCGCTGAGTGTGAATGAATGGCATTCTCCGAAACTGGCTCCGCTCACAAGTCAACTGTCGTTCAGCTGCGGCTGGTTTTTATGCATGCAGTTGTTTGTGTGAGTCACATCACCTGCTGTCACTTTCTCTGAGGCACTGTTTTAGGACTTGACAAATCAGCTCTTTTTTACTCCCTCAGCATGTAATGAGGGGCTCTGAGCCCAGCTTCTTTTGCAGTTTTCAGGTTTGCTGCAAGTATTTGAAACCCCAATGAAAGGTTCAAGAGATGCTAAGCTGCCTACATTACCTGGAAATAGCAAATACTCATTGTCATTGGAGGAAATGATGATGTATCTACATAACTCACAACAAAACTGAAACAGTATTTACTGCACTGTTTAATTTTTTGTGGCTTAGTTATTAAAACTGCATGCAAGTCTGTTTATTTTAACATAACTGCATAAGTAGTGTTTGGTTTATTCTGTGTAGTTTTCTTGGTTTCATAATTCCCCTAATTTGCCAGGTTTTAGTTGTGGGAGTGTTTAGGCAAACTTTGATTTACTTTATTTTGTCAGCATTGAATAATGCTGGCTGAGAAACAAAAAGTTTATTCCACAGCAGCAGTAATTGGACTTCTGTTTAGGCAGTATGAAAAAATAAAATGGGAAGATGCATGAGTCAAGATTTTTGTTGTTTTTGTGTATTGTAAATACTGTGCTTTATTGGAAAGGAGACACTCACGTCATGGTGACACTTTATTTTATTTGTTTGTAGTTTCTTAATAATTTCTCAATAATACTCAAGAATATTTGAGAATTTATTTGAGGCTTTCTGGGAATCACTGTGTAATTTGGTGCTATTTACAGAGAAAATAGAGACATTGTTGAATTCCTAGTGTAAAAACGTAAAATTCCTCCACAGCCAACAGTACAATTCAACATATATAATAAATAAAGTTTCTAATAATAACTGAATAATCACTGAATTTGCTTGGGTTTAAATCTAGCAGCTCTTTCAAGGAAAATTTCAATTTGTCTATAATTTGTGCCAAATTGCATAGTTGTGTCCAGGAAACTTCCTATAAAACATTTGGGAAATTATTAGAAAAAAGTGGAAGATAAAGTGTTGACTCGTCATCATCAACGTCATCATCATCAAAACAAAAATAATAGTCAAATTAATTACTAGGGTTTCAATGCAGTATGACTGACTTAAAGTGTAATTTCTTAGCTAAAGGCAGGACCAACATGGAGCTGCGAGAGAAGTTCATCCTCCCAGAGGGAACCACACAGGTGATGGCGAGTTTCCGCTACAGAGGCCGGAGGTCTCGGCCGTCGTCTAGAGGAGCTTCTCCCAACAGATCCACGTCCAGTCAGAGCTGTCCGGTGCCATCACACCAAGCACTGACCAGCACACCCAAGGTAAGAGGCTCTATCCACTATGAGAACCAACTGTTGTTGCCCTTTAAATCACACTGTAGATTGATCATTCCCTAATATGATTTTCCTCTTAATTATCTGCCTCTCTTTACTTGTTTTGCATTATTTGATCACTTTGTAATTTATTTTCTGTTTCTCCCATCTAGTAATCCTTGTAGTTTTTGATTTATGAATCCATATCTGTGTTTTTTGATTTGCCATTGTTCCCCAGACTCCCCAACACATAACCCGCAATTATGATAAGCCATGGCTTACAAACAGCAAACCCTCCACTCCTCTTAAATCATCAGACTCCTTCGGGAGCCAAGGTTCATCCTCAGAGGTATAGTCATATGAAGCACATGATGCGGAACGCTTTAGATGTGAGACCCAACTGAAATCTACTCCAGTTTCTTGAAAAAAGAGACAAAAAATGAATATTACTAGAAAGTTCAAGGTGTATTTGTTAGTATAGATGTATTATATTTTAATAAGCTGATTGTTAATTTATCTGAAAACAGTAATTCACTGGGAGCAGAAGCAGAGACAGCGATTTCAGCTGGGTCTATAAACTCTAACTTCTTTGCATAATGGGCTCTATCCTTAAGTCTTGCCTGATAAGAAATATCTGCTTTATTTTAAGCCAACTGCAGTGACTTTTACGTTTTCTAAATGGAATCTATGCATGTGTGATTGTTTAATGGCTTATTAACTCAACTTATGTCTGACTAACTGTTTCTAAAAGAGACACCTCAACTGCTGCAAAAATAAGGATTTTGAAGGCATTTTTCCTAAAATTTAAAACTAACTCAGTAATATTTGTAGTGCTTTCAGGATTAACTGGTTGGTAAGGTCTATTTTTTATTGGTACTTTACACTGAACTGCTAGTGATTACAAATTATACCTAAAGTTACATCATCTTTTACAGAGTTCAGCGGTTCAAGGCAGCAAATTGCGTCTTCCTGGGTACTTGTCTGGGAAAGGATTCCAGTCTGGTGAAGAGGGAACCTTGATCAGCGCTGCTGTACTGAAAGCTCGAACACAGACAATAGGTGGTGAGTAGGACTTCAGCAAACCACTACATGAATGAGAATGTTGCCCCACGTCTGCTGGATGTGTAAAAAGCAACTGTCTGCCGTGTTAGTGATGTGCTCATCTAGTTTTAAGAGATGCTTGACAGTACTTGCTTAGTCACAGCTGTGTTGTCATGTCAAGCAGGCCTCAAACCAACCACAAAATACAGGAAACTCAAACTTCTTAATTATTATCTTTGATTGTTTTGTTTCAAGAGTCGAGAAAAAATTCCAGCCGACCAGGAAGCAAAGCCGGGAGCAGAGGAAGCAGTCGCAGAGGAAGTGACGCCTCTGACTTTGACATCTCGGACATCCAGTCTGTGTGTTCAGATGTGTCTGAGACAGTCGGCGAGTCCACCAGAGCGACGCCGCGATCTGCATCCCGCCAACACGGAGGAAAACCCTCCAAGATCCCCACTCCTCAAAAAAGAACCACTCCCACGAGCAAACTGGCCAAGGGATCCAAGCGATAGTCAGTGGCCTTGAAAACAAAACAACCCAGGAGCTAGTTGCACCCGAAACACATAATGGACACTGGAGACGTTGAACTTAAAAAGACTGCAAATGTGTTGAGTGTTATTTAAATCGTTGCGAAGATGTAAAATATTCTGTTAAGAGGCAATATGGTTTAATATTATGTGAGAATGGAATGTTAATGGCCTTGTGTATTTGTTTTTAATGTATTTTATTTTTTGTGAAAAATGTCAAATTGTTTTTATCGTATTTTATTTTATTTATGCAAATCCTGTAGGTTTGATGAACACTAGAAATCTGGGAATGAGCAAGTGGAGCGGTTAACTAACATTTCTACACACTAATGAAGGGCAAAAATGTGGAATAGCGCTCTGAGAGTTACTGAATGTACTGTAATTTATGTATGCTGACGTTTGGAGTAGATGGTGCTTTATGGTACCATTTGAGGCACTGCAATTATCTATTTAAGTGCTATGTTATACTGCCAACTTGCATTTAAAGGGCAATGCAATATACCACAGTAAACCCCAGTAAGCACTGCAGAAACCTTTGAAAAATACCCTATTTAAGACAAGTAGCAAAAACCTCGTAATCATGAAGCTTTCAAGTCCTGTTTGTTTGTCAGCAGCTGCAGCCCCTCTTTGGTTGACCACTTCACAGCAACGTGTACATTGATCTTGAAGAGGTGCCACTCTATGTAGACATTCTCTGTGCATCCATGTCAATGTATAGTTAATTTCGGTAGAGCTGAAATTGTTACTGTAATATTACTTTGTAATAAACCTGCTTGCAGAAAGCCACCAGAGACTGGTGTGGACCACAGAATCGTCTCTGCTTTGCTCACTTGCGTTTGTCGGGCTCATCAGCAGCTTGGGATGGCAGCGTCTGTCTGTCTATCAGTCTGTCTGTGTTGTCTGGTTCAGACTGAAATATCTCAACAACTATCAGATGGATTGCCAGGAAATATGCTGCAGATACTAAAGGCCTCTGATCCTAATGGTGGATGATCTGTGACATTTTCTCTTGCGCCATCATCAAAATTAGGAAGAAATTTTCCTGATTTTGATGAAAATTTAATCAAAATCAGCACTAAATGATTAGATGGGCACAGCATTTTATACAGATATTAATGGTTCCCTGTGTACTTTTGTGCCATTTTAATCTTCGTCTGCGACACAGTTCCTTTGAAACATTTCCCTAAACCTCAGCTGTACCTTGTGTTTAGCGCTAATAATCACTTGGACGCTGATTAAAATGGGGAATATATAGATTCACTTGCTAATAATCTGGATGCTTGCTGTGTCATTGTGAGCATGTTACCTTGCTATTGTTAGCATTTAGCTCACAAATAGCTATGCACCAAGCAAACAAGCCACTGTGGGCCTTTTGTGGATTTAGTGTGGTCACTGTGGGCAGGGAGAATCCCATATATATATTCACCAGGGTGTCCACTGTGGATTTTCTGTGGGCAGCCCCTGCAGCCTGCATTGGCCTTTTGCAGTTAGGGCCTTAATGGGCCCATTGGCTTTTCCCCCCCAGTGTGGATTATCTATGGGCGACCACCATTTGGGATCCAGTGCTGGCCTCCCCCTGCCTGTCTTATGCTTTTTCCAAAGATGCTCCTATCTGGACCCAAACAGGATTGCTTGCTGGGCAGAGCTGCTAGAATGTCGACTAGAAACTCTACTGTTACATTTTCTTTACCTCTGTCCCTCTCTTACAGTCTGTCTCTCCTGGCTCTTTCAGGGTCACCAAAGTGTTTCATATAGGTCTATAAAAGTAAAATACTGTGTAAACTGCAGAGTTACAAAGCTAAAAACACTGACTAAGAATTTCTGCACTTCAAAGATGTTTTATTTTGTATTTGTATCCATGTGCTGCAGCAGTTTTCTACTGCATATTACAATATTTCGTTGTCCTTTTTACCTATAGATAGTTTGTTGGATGCAGTGTGGCGGGTTAGATTGAAGGTGTGGTCTGCTCTGAGTGGAATGTTTGCAGACCATCTTGTGTTTAGCTGTGACATACTACATCTGTCTCTCAGTGAAACTGCAGATGGTAAAACGCTACCTTGGATGAATATACGCTACAACTATGAAACTGTCTTCAAAGAAGTTACAGGCAAAGTTTCAGCAATAGTCACCACAAATGTTTATTTTATCACTGTACCACAGGATGTGTAAACAGATGTGCAAAATCTCTGCACAGTGAAATACACAGAACCTGTCGAAAGCAGCGTCAAACCAAACTTCGATAATTAAAAGTGTGGACTTATTCGTAAACATTGCTGTTATTTTCTCTTTCCAGTAGCTTTAACCTGTGTAAAGTTCTCTTGCATTTCCCTAATGAGATGACTCAGGGTGGTGGACTGTGCTATATTGTAGTGACTGCAGGTCTTACTGGCCTATGAGAAGAGACTGATCCCCCTGGGGACCAAAGGTGGAGTGGAGCTCAGGGGTCAGGCTCCTCTGAGACCCACAGCTTCTAGTTTGAATGGTCCTCCTGTTCGGCTCAAACACTGGCCCCAGGATGGCACTTTAGAGCAGGATATATCCTCACACCAGGAAAAGACCCATCAGCAGGAGCCATTGGATTTGATTTTTCAGGAATATGTGAGTCATTTCAATATTCTCTGTATTTTCACTTTATTTTTGGAATACAAAAGGGAAGTAATATAAGTAGGTGTTGGCTAAGATACCAGGTGTGTTGAACAGAGGACCATGTCATTTGATCAGTTATGTATATTATGCAATGCAAATATGGGCTCTGATTTGGTGAAACTTGAAAATGTTTGTATTGGCAAAACAGCAGATACAGTATTTTATACAGTTATAGGATGATATATTTAGAAAGCATTCATAGTCCTATTTAATAAAGGCATTTAAATATGTGATGTTTAAAATGAGTTAAAGGAAAATGTCACCAGTTTTGATTTGATATTTCAGTCAGTCATGGGAAGGAATTTAAGATTAAATGTTCAGGGTTTTTTTCCTGTTCTTTAACTTTTGTTTCCCCTCCACTTTTTGTATAACTTTGCTGTTTATACACAGAAAATGCAGGGTTTTGGAACTAGTTTTAGCAATTGAAATCTATCAGACACCATAATGTATATTCAGATATTGCTGGATCTTATGTGATGTTATCTTGAATCTATTTGATTCACTGATGATCTATTGATTATTGCTGTACTACAGGTATTTATAGCCCCTGACTTCAAAAAATTGAAAATGCCAGCCTTCAAAGATATGCTGGTGTTTGCAGCACTCTCATTCATCTTGGGATTGGTCCAGAGTGAAAAGTTGCCCAGTAAGTTTGCATTTTTTTTAACTGAGGATTGCAGTATGTTTTTAAAGCTGAAAGGTTGTTTGAGGCCATTAAAAATGCAGCTATCTATGTCAGAACACTTGTGTTAAAAAGATTTCAAATCTCAGTCAGGCAAGTTTCTAGTCAAATAAACCTATAATCATTGGTTCTAATCACACATATCATACGAATTATATGCTGCGACAGGTTTTTTTTTCCAGGTTTAACACTGTACTACTGCACCGCAACCAGTAGATGTCAGTGTTAGTTAGTTTACTGTCCATTATTTTTGGTTTCTCAGCAGTCAACAGTGTAGTATATCTTGCTCTCAGTGTCAGTGCAGACATACAGAGGTCAAGAGGTCATCCTGGGGTTAAGCTGTGCACATGA
Organism: Dascyllus trimaculatus; assembly: GCA_024666655.1. Lineage (NCBI taxonomy): Eukaryota > Metazoa > Chordata > Actinopteri > Pomacentridae > Dascyllus > Dascyllus trimaculatus. Next base: position 20,191,616 of record CM045464.1, on the reverse strand, counting down.
ACCTTTGAAGTCCTGCAGCTGAGTTTCCACAAAAAAAACTTTCAACACAAGGATTTTTTAACCTATAGGTGTTCTTGCCTTAAGACAGCCTCGAGACTGTCTGTCAACACAAATTGTTTGGTAGTTATGGTTTCTTTAAAGCATCCTTCTACTAACTGTCATTTTGAGGTACTAAATGTCATTTTAATACTTAGGCCTACTGGTTGTGTTGCATGGCAGCCAAACAAATGTCCCACTTTACAGAAAAACTTTGCTGCAAACTAACACTCTATCAAACATCAGATAATCTTGTTAATATCTTTATTGGGTTTTTTAACTGATTTACTACTCAGGCCATAATATCTATAATCAGAATCCTTCGTCAACACACTTGAACCTCACAGTAAACGCTGCAGCCACGCTGATCTCATTCAAACCGCAGCACAAAGCATCCAGTGTTTAGAATTCAGTAGCTGATTCCACCCATGAAAGAAAATAAACAGACTCTTCATGTTAATGTGTTTAATAGATTACTTCATTGAGCCTGTGAAGGGATGGCATTGTTAAAGACACTGAGTAATGCAGCTAATTTACATAAATCAGTGATATCAGCTCTGACATAAGATTCAGAAGTAGTCCAGCACCTTTGAAGCTGAATCAGTGTGACGTCACATTAAACCAAATGTTTGTGCTGTGAGGTTTTGATCTGCTGGAGGAGTTCCGTGTGCCTGAGTCGAGGGGAGTCAGGAGAGTGGATGGTTCTCAACCTGAGGCTGTAGCCTACCGCGTCAACCCCTCCATCCATCTGAGGAGGACCATGAGGTACAGTACCATGCTGCAGGAGCCCAGCTGATCTCAGTGAAACCGAAAAATTGTTAAAAAGTCATTTTACACCACCTGAAAATCTAGTTTTGCTCATCTCCAGTTGTTTAACGTCCCTTCTGGCTGCACTGACATAGAAAAGTTATCCAGCATGTGTCAGTAGTGTCACCATCAGATGTGGTGACAAGAGCAACAAAGCAAACTTCTGATCATATCAAGTCACACCATTTACAGAGACTACGGGTGGTCAGAGGTGATACAGACTTGCAGTTTTGAACCTTTCAGGATTGCTGTTAAGTTATCCTTTAAAGGGCAACTGAACAACAGGTTAAATAGCTGTGTCTACACCTGCAACACCACCTAATGATGATGTCACAGGACCTCAGAGTACACCTGTACACCACTTCAGCAAGCTGAGAAGTTAAGCTGCAGTGTAGAACTTTTACATATAAACAAACATCCATTATGTTCAAGCCAATGTCAGTTGCCAGCACCTATCAGTGCTCTGATAAATTTGAAAACCTGTATTTGACAGTATACTGGTGGTTCGAATCATTATGCATCACCACCTGCACTGGCACATTGGTAGTGATGCATTTTACATTACTCAGCAATGATTGGCAAAACTAAGGAAGCATCCAAGAATGTTTAATGATTCTCCAGGAAAAAAAGAAAATCAATCTATGGTATGAACAAATGCTGATTGCCACTGGGCATATATCTTAAGCATGTAGTAAACTGTGTTGGTATGAGTCCACTTGCTGCCATAGGGGGGAGACATAAGTTCTACACAGCAGCTATAAAGCACTACATGCAGCAAAAATAAGATTTTCACAGGGTGTGAAGCTATTTTTTTTTTTTTTTTGCTATTTTCACATATGCAAGCTAAAATATCACTGCTGTGCCTATGTACTTGTCTCCCAGGCCTAATAGCAAGGCTGTCCACACATCTTGTTTTCCATGTGTATCATCTCTGTAGTCTGTTTCCCTTTTAGTTTAGTGCTTTGTTCATATTCAATAAATATAGAATGGCTTTGTCTGCTGAGTACTGAATTTATGCAAAACGATTTCCCAAAAATAAATGTGGGTATTGTTTCCCCGACTTCGATACCAATGTGGAATTTAAGCATAAAATTCAAGGGACTGTTTTTGCTTCTTTGTGTTCTTATAAAATGAAACCCTTATGTTCCCACAAAAGCTCTTAATTGTTGTTTTGTGTAGAAAAGTAGCCTCTGTTGAGAGTTATCCAGCTTTCTAAACCGCACTCTCATGCCACAGTGATGTGTATCCAGATGGACTTCCCTCCGACTACTCCGTCATTGCAACATTTAAGGTGACCAAAGACGCTGCCAGAACATCCTGGAACCTGTGGCAGGTCAGTGATCCAGAGGGACGAGAGCAGGTTGGCCTGCGTTTCCATGGTGACTCTCGCTCTTTAGACTTCTTTTACACCAGCCCCCATGGGAGCCAGATGCTGAGGACCTTCAATGGTGTGGAAAAGTTGTTTGATGGAGAGTGGCACAAGTTAGCATTGAGTGTGAACGGCAGCCAGGTGAAGCTATTGGTAGACTGTGAGGAGGTCAAAGTGGAGTCTATTGATGAGCCAAGACCAGTCATCCACCAAGGGTACACGTCCATCGTCAAGAGGGCTGCAGGAGATCGCTCTGCGTCTGTATGTTGACAGCTTGAATTTTTACATATCATAAGTCATATTTTAACTTCTTCTGATTTTTGATACTGCAGTCATCTCTCATTTCATCTCCTGTTCTGTCTAGGTGGACCTCCAGCAGATGGAGGTGTCATGTGACCCTGAGCAAGCCTATTCAGAGGGCTGCTGTGAGCTCTCCAGTGTGGTGAGTCATAAATGATCAATTTTGTTGTACTCTTCCTTTTAGAGAAGTGCACAGAATATAAAATCCATTCTGTTTCCCATCTGTCCATGGCAGTGTGGAGGTTATGCAGAGATTGGCCTAACAGCTGGAAGAGCATCTTGCAAATGTATGCACGGACAACCTGGCATTCAGGGCCCTTCAGGGCCAAAGGTGAATATACCTGTATAAGGAGCTGGTTTAACATACTAATAAGACATGCTGAATTGGTGTTGACATGTTTTATTTTTCTCCAGGGTCACATAGGTCTTCCAGGAAAAGCTGGAGACCCCGGAAGACAAGGACACTGGGTAAATAAATATGCAATATGTCTCTCAGTCATGCATATATAAAACCTTATGCCATGCTGGTTGAATGCTTGTTTTAGTGTTTACTCAACATACTCTCAGCATGAGCAGCATCTACTTCCTGTTGCTGCACAATAAAGAGTTAAACTGGCTTGTGGGTGAATGACATTGTAAAAATTTCATTTGTTAGACAGCAGCGAAGCTGTGGAAAATGGCAACAGGAGCACAACTGAGACACGACAGGATGGAAACAGATCTGGAAGCAGAAGCACTTAGCGATAGTAAACACAGGGGTTCCTTTCACAGTCTGAAAACTCATGTCCGCTTAGCAAAAGGTTTAGGAAGAATCCAAGATAAACACAAACCAATACGGATGTGACAATAAATTTGTTTTTGTAGTTCTGAAATAGCCATTTGCATCTTAAAACACAGGCCCTGCTGGTGTAGGATATAGGATTTAACTCATACTGGCAGAAGATCACAGGATTTCTAATGGTTTTGCTTTTCCATTTGGGGGAAACTAATGCCAAATGTAATAAATCCCACACACAGGAAAAACAGGGAGTTGAGCAACCACCATACCCTCCAGCTTTTGTGTGAAATTTGTCAGATGTTTTGTTTCTTAAATGATTTATTTTTGTGGCTAAAGCATATTAATTTACCTCAGGAAGAACAAATTAAGACAATGAGGAAGATTTTAAAGAATATTTTAAAGATGTATAAAGCATAATAAGAATAATAAGTATTCTGCTAAAGTAGCCAGTTACACATGGATCAGTGAATGAACAAACACTCTCACATTTATATCCTTAAGAGGACGGCAGATTTGATTATTTCCACTTTCAATTTATGACTTGTTAATCTCTTTGATGCTTAGCAGTCACTGTTGTTGGCACAAATCTGAAAGTCTTTTTAAAACAGTCCAGAGGACATGTGTTTAAAGAACGATATTTTTTTATATATATACAAATGTGATGCTTTGGCATTTAACATGCTCTTTGCACTCAAAGAAATCTCCCATGCTGCCTGAGTAAACACATGCCAGACTGTAGGCCAGTGTATGCTCAGAGCACATTTCCAGAGCTGTACATGCTACATATTCATGTCTTGAAATGCAGCTGTGGCTCATCTGGGAGTAAACATCTGTCTTGTGTAACTGGTTAAAGTTTTGACCACCTGCCAGCTTGTGAATCTCCGTCCTTGCCGGCATCCGAGGAGGGCATTTCCTGGCACAGATATGTGAACTGCCCATCTCAGGTGGTGGGTGGTCCTTTACTCATCTGAGCTATAATGCCTCAGGAACGTCGTAAAGTTCACGGTCATGCCTCTCGCCATACTGTCGGCCATCTCTGAGGTTAACCTCCGCCCAGCTGACTCAGCTTAAAGGCAGTGTTAGGTGAGATGCTCAAATAAACTGACAAAGCAAAGGCACCTTGGCCTTGTTGAACATGTTTGTTGACTCAGTGTAACACTGCCAAATGGGAAAACACATTCCCTTCTACAACTGATGAAGCCAGCATCTGTGCAAACAATACTGATCCATGTTTTTACATTTACGACCAATGTTTCCTACATCCTGCTTGTGTATATTTTCCAGTAATGGGACTAATACAAGTGTGAATGAAATTTATAGCGTGTTCATCTTTCAAACTTAATCATGCTCATTTTATTAAATCATTTCTTAAAACCTATGTCAAAGCAATAGTTTGAGAATAATACACTTTTAGATTAGAAGCTTGTTACCACTGCAGCCAGGAAACCATTAGCTTAGCATAAGTTTCCAAAGTTACAAAATACTAAATATTAAACAGAATGCTTCAAGACACATGTATTAATAAGTGAGCTTTAGAGGTGCTGCTTGACCACTGTTTTATCTTCAGGAAGAGCTAAGCTAGCTTTCTCTAATGTTTTTGTCCGTTTTGTTAAGCTATGCTAACCTAAGCTAGCGTTCTCTTGACTGGAGACACATTTACAAAGAAATGTGACATTTTGACTTTTTTTATTTCTATTTTTTCCAGGAGTTACATTAAAAGATTGTCAGCTACAGACTTAGATAGCTTGGTACCTTAATTCATATCAATTCAGGTTAACTTATATAGTTCACAACATGACTCATCTCAAGACACTTTGCATAGTCAGATGAAAACAGATAGAAAACCAACAGATCCAAAGATTCTATCTGAACAAGCTCTTTAATGTTGGCAGTGATACGGAAAAATTCTCCTTTACCGGGAAGAAACCTCTAGCGGAACCAGGCTCAGTGAGGGCAGCCATCTACCTCAACCGGTTAGGGTGAGGTTAAAGGGGAGACAAAAAGTTTAGCTTTTTAGAAAGATTAAAAACAGGAAAGCAGCCACCCTCTAAAGTCCATCCTCTGTCTTATGGTGACTTAGGCACAGCTGTTCTTTAGCTGCCTTGGAATATTAGCGTTATTATTTATTGCGTAATGTGTTATGTCTGCCTTCTGTACTACTGACACTACACTGACTGTTTGTTTCCGCTGTGCTATAAAGGAAACAAATTCCACTAACTCTGGTCTCTAATGAACTCATCATATTTGTTCATATTGTTGCTGCTATTTTCTTACAATGTTTTGCGCTATGTATTGTGTGTGGCTATGTGCTTATATTGTAAATATGCGCTATATAAATAAAATTGAATTGAATTGTACAAAAACACCTTAAAATACAGTGTAAAAATTACAGTTTGTGGTTTTCCGAGGGGTTATGTGCTGCATTATGTCTTTAACAGTAATTTTTTTGTACAATTTAAACAAGATGTAGCATGTTAAATACTGCGCTTCAGAGGTGCTGAATTTTGCGATTTTTGGATTTGGCTGTTTCCTCCTGCATGTAGTCTTCACGCTAAGCTAACCTAAACGAACTCCTCCTGGTCTGACGCAAGAAACTGCATCTGTTTCATGGCGAGAAAGCAAATAAATGTATTTTCCAAAAGGTTGGAACATTCCTTTAAAATGTTACTTTCTGCTTATTCACTGTCTGTCTTGCCACAGTGACTGCAGAAAGATCAACAGATATTTTCTGAGTGTTCAATTAAGGAACAAATGCTGTCATGTCTAAACAGTTACTCTGCCTGGTATATCTGAAGTTTAATGTCCCAGAAGTTATTAACTTTCCTTCAATGGAAACAATCACTAATATTCAGATTTTTCACTCGGTTTCTCAGGCTGGTTGATTCACAAACAAATAGCTGAAGTGCATGAAGTCTTGTTCTTGTGATTAAGTCGAACTTGTCTTGCAGGGGATCCGAGGGAACACAGGAGACTATGGCAACATTGGCGAGCCAGGCCTAAAGGTAAGAGCTGACTTTATAATCTCTTGTCAGGGTTACCCTTCAGTTAGACTCAACCACAGTATGCATTAATGAAACCTCACACAAACATCCCCAGGGTGAAGAGGGCATCAAAGGCGAGAAAGGGATGAGAGGACCCAGGGGCAGAGTGGTAATTTATCACTCAAATTAATCATTTTCATTGCTCTGAAATGTTACAAGTGTGTATTAATGAGATGGTGTGTTAACAGGGAGACAGAGGTCCCAAGGGGCTGAAAGGATTACAAGGGGCTGCAGGCTTCAAGGTAAACTCGTCTGCTGGGTTTAATTGGACTCAGCAGTTGACATGGCACCCTTTTGTTGAAGGCACAAGTTTTTCTTATTGTAGTTGTGTAACTTTATAGATAACTAAAAGGATTTAAGTTTGACATTCTGTAATTAAAGGGAGTTCGGGGACCACCTGGAGACATCGGAGAGACTGGGGAGCTGGGAGAAATTGTAAGTTAACTATTCAGACACAGTGGTAAGCCCTTTTACAAGTGATTATGTAATTACTGTATTATTAACATTTTTGCCTCCTTGAAGGGCGCTGCAGGCGACAGAGGATATGAAGGGATCCCTGGGTTTCAGGGAGTTAAGGTATTAATGTTTCCTTCCAATCTATGTCGTTTTTTTTTTCCTTTTTTCCATCATCTAAACACTTCATGCTTTCATGTTTAGGGTGAAAAAGGAACTGCTGGTGTAGTAGGGCAGCCTGGGCCCAGAGGAAAGCAGGTAGGTTGTTTCGGTGATTCCCAGCTCCATAAACCGTAAAAAAACACTCTTAATTCTTTGTCCACTATCTCCAAAACCCTTTCATGTGAGCGTGAAGAACCAGTAAATCATTTTCAGTGTGGTAAAACACTGGAATAGAGCTATGTTTTTGGCTTATGTGCTGTCTCCATAAACAACGTTAGTTCATGTGGCTGGATTTTGGCTGAGATCTGAAGGCCTGAGCTATATCAACATAAGCCGGTGAGTCACTGCCTGAACCACAGTGATAACCTGCTCTATTGTACATGAAGAAAGGTTCCCAGGTTCACCATGTCGCTTGCTGGATGAGATGTGTTGTAGATGAATTCAAATCTTAATTTGTGTTGTTTCAAATGATGATTTGACAGGGTATTATTGGAGATCCTGGAGAAAGGGGAACTCCTGGAGAAAAGGGGAAGCCTGTGAGTATCACAAATTAGTCACAATGACGTATCCTTTTGATTATTGTATATCTACGCTAGTATGCAAAGTGTATTATTCAAAATTTTAATGAATGCGTTTTTTTGTCTTTATTTGGAAAAACTAGGGTATCCAAGGACCCGTGGGCAGAGCTGGCACCCTTGGAGTGAAGGTAATGATACAACCAGCGTCTCACATCTGACTGCTTCCTTATAGTCCCAAAATAATGTGTGGTCTATAGTAATCGTGATGTCTTCCTACAGGGCATTATTGGAGATCCAGGTTTACCTGGCAGAGATGGTGATCCAGGAATGGAGGTACTTTCTGCTGATAATAATATCTTCATGTTGAATTTTGGAAGCAGTGCTCTTGTATCCATATACTCTAAATATCATCTATTCCCTGCAGGCTTATCAAGGACCACAAGGTCTCAGTGGAAAGCTCGGAAAAATAGGAGCAAAGGTAACTCACTGATCTTGTTTGGTTTTGTAAATAAACGTAAAATGGAGTTGTTTTAAGCAGATGGATTTGTGGCTCTTTGCGTGTTTAACAGGGGGAAAAGGGCACCCTGGGGCCAGCAGGAGAAATAGGTCTCCAAGGACGAACTGTAAGACATATCTTCAGGCATTTCAATCATTGAAGACAAGCACATAATACATGTTGTTTGTAAAGTAGTTTGCCATCTTAAAGGAAGACAACAAAGAATAAAGCAGCCCCTTTGGTTGGTTAATAAATGCTTTATTCCCAAGGGCTTGAGAGGTTACAAGGGCTCTGCAGGGAAGCCAGGAAGACCTGGATTTATTGGCCCACCTGGACCAACTGTAAGTGCTCCAGATGAATTTCCTTAACTTCTCCAAACACTAGTTCATTTTCTTCAAGCCTTTAAACAATGTCAACTCTTTACAGGGACACGTGGGTGTGCCTGGAAAACCAGGAACCAAGGTAATACATCTTCATCCATTACCCATTAGAGATATAAAATGAGGGCAAAATTACAGTTAATGGTACAATTACTCTGGCTATTCAGGAATTATGTGTTGGGTCACTGAGCCACATAGAATTTAAGATTTGCTGATTTATTCTCTTTCCAAACCAAGACTTGTGTCTGGTTTGGAATGAAACCTTGTGTTTAGGTCCAGTGAGCTACTAGACAGTCCTTTTAATAATATTATCAAAGCCATTTTTCTGTCCACTAATGGAACATATGACTTGAAAAGGTTTGATCACCATATGTTCACCCAGCAAGTTCATAGTACACCACCATGAATAGGAAGAACAAAGAGTCCAATAATCCAGGTTAGAGGCTACCCTTCAGGGCAGGTTGCTTCGGTGTATTCTATTCTGGCCATCTGTACAGGAGGTCAGGATGAGTGCTAATCTCCCCCTTGGGACCTGTTCTTGATGTTTACAGAACGTCCCATGCCAATGAAAAAGACAGATAATCCTGCAGAAGCCGCTTTTTAGCTGTTTATGTCTCTGTGGCGTGCTGCAGAGCAAACAAATTTGATAGAAGAGAACCCACATTTGGAACAGAGAGCTGGCACTGGCCTGTTTTAAAATAAAACTAAACTAAAAATAAATGAATAAAAGGCTAGTAATTTAGGCCAATGTGGTGTGTTCAGAAGTATTGCAGACAAATAACTATAAACAGAAAGTCAAACTAATTTAACATAACGTTGATCAGACTGATCAATTGTAGAAACTTGAATGCGAGTGAGTATTATCTTTCAGAGATGGAGAATTATTACAAAATCAAATATGACAGAAACTAGTTTGTACAAGTACTGCTTTCTCCTCTAGCTGCCAGTTAAATGCAGGCCTGATACAATTATCAATCAGAAAGTGGACATTTTGAAGGTTGGCACAATAAGATATGGCAAGTGTTAGGAAGTATTTGTTGTTCCTTGATTTAAAAGTAGTACTAAGGTATTAACAGCTACCTGTTGCAGGCTTGAAAGGTTGCTCTAAAAGTTCTAGTACAGTAAAGGATCATTTTGTAACCAGATTGAGTTACCTATAAGGAAGATGCTCATAAAACCGACACGTGAATGACTGCATGTCATTGTGCAGTGAAAAAATTGGTAATACTGAACTTAAAAAAAGAAAATGTAAAATTTTAAAGTCTCTTTGTGTAGGATTTGAAAATGACCAACTACTTCTAGTGGAGTCTGATATTATATTATGTGCACACTGAGTAATGCCTGCTGCTTGACTGACTTTATAAAAGAAAACAAAAATACAGACACAGTAACAAAACAACACAAAAGAAAATGTGTTAAAAATCCTAGGGTCTCAGCACAGCAGTGTAATAGAGTCGCACGCTGGTCAAGTGCAGGCAATACAGATACATCATCCATCCATCCATCCATCCATCCATCCATCCATCCATCCATCCATCCATCCATCCATCCATCCATCCATCCATCCATCCATCCATCCATTCATCCGGGGCCGGGACACAGAGGCAGCAGCCTAAGCAGAGATGCCCAGACTTCCCTCGCCTCAGACACCTCCTCCAGCTCTTCCGGTGTAACCCCGAGGAGTTCCCAGGCCAGTCGAGAGACACAGTCCCTCCAACGTGTCCTAGGTCTCCCCCAAGGCCTTGTCTTGGTGGGACATGTCCGGAACACCTCCCTAATGAGGCATCCGAAACAGATGCCCGAGCCACCTCAGCTGACTTGTCTCGATGCGGAGAAGTAGCGGCTCTACTCTGAGCTCCTCACCCTATTTCTATGGTCCAAATAAGAGATACATCAAAAATCATCTTTTAGGTTGAAGTAGCAAAACTGAGCCAACAGTTTCTTCTACACTTCCAGCAGTTATGGAGCCATATTATTTGATTTGCAGTCTTGTTTGTGTCCAACTGACAAATGTACATCTAATGTTCACTCTCTTTTAGCTCTATTTATGTTCTCTGGAGGGATATCTCTAACTCAGAATATTTCACTATGTTCACCAGCTAGTCACTACCTGTGTCTGTCTACTATTTTCTGTTAAGAAAGTAGTGTATAGTAGGGTTTTTAGAGCTTTTTCACACAGAGACTTCTCCCTGTTGCAGCCAAAGATGAGTGAACTTAAACAGTACACTTCCAAACTGAACAGTTAAGCAATGAACTAAAGCTCAAGTTAAAGCTCTATTAAACCAAGGGAGATCCAGATTCAGGAAAAAAAAACTCTGGGTTCACTGGGTGATGTCTTCCACATTGTCACACTTTTTAACTCATATAATATCATTTATAGTGTGTGTTTAATTTGATAGGCGCTCTTGTTTACCAGGGAACAAGCAACACACCTGTGAAATTCAGATATCACAAATATTGGTAAGCGTCTGAGCACTGTTTTATAATTTGCCTTGCACAGGGTGACACAGGAATTCAAGGAATCAAAGGAGTTAAAGCTGAACAGGTACTGCCTTAAATATTTGATCCTTTCTGCTCATCATTTGATTTTCTGCAGTAGTTTTTTCTTAACAATTTGTTTTTTTTCTTAAAGGGAGGAAAAGGAGTTAAGGGCCCAAAAGGAAAGGTGAGCTGTGATCCAGTTGGTATGTTCAATGAAAATACAAAATTATGGCTTCATGTATAGATGGTGTTATGAACAGTGATAATTATAACACGTACAAGCATTCAGAATCCTTAGTACATCACATTAACTTCAAAGCCATGGGCTGAGTTTAGTAGTTTACTGATATAAATAAGCCCTTATTCTCTGTCAAACCAATCTTTGGATTTAACCTGACGGTAAGTGAGAACATGCTGGCTGTGATGAGATGGTTCACTGAGGGCAGCAGCCGTGCAGGTGTGAGTGTTTCCTAATTCTCTGATATTTCTGTCAATGATTAGAAAATCCTCCATCCGTCACATTCTCTGCAAACTGAATACTCTGAAAAATCTCACATGAATCCATCAAATAACATTCCAAACATATTTAGAGCATCTGTAAATGCGATAAGAGCAGCGCCGCCCACAACTCAACGCAAAATGAATCTTGCACATTTCTCAGACGCTCTCTGCCAGATTTGACTTTTGTTTTGAATTTTACTTGAAAAATTCCAGTTTGTTCAAATACTCAGATATTACTCTCCCAAAGAAGGCTGTGTGCGTTCCAAATATTGTGAATTCCAGTATTATATAAACTGTTCACATGCTTTCAAATTGACTTTTGCTTTTTGCATGTTTACTATTATTCTGTTATTTGGCATTTACATGATTCTGTTAGTTACTGTGTTTCATTATTGCTGCCAACATGACATAATATGCATTTCAGGCAGGTACTACTTTCCATAGAGTTTGTGTTCATGTAAAAGTAATTACATGTTGTCTTCTGATGGATACACTTACTCTACTGTATCCTGTCCTGCTGATGTTGTTAACATGCTGTGTAGGTTGGAGACAGGGGTAGGCAGGGTCCTCAGGGAGGACGGGGGAAGCGTGGGTCTGCAGGCCCACCTGGACGTTCAGGTCCCATTGGACTCAAAGGGGTTCGAGGTGAAGGAGGACCAGATGGTTTTCAGGGGGCCCCAGGTCCACCAGTAAGTAAATGCAAGCCTTTTAATCTTTTTGCTGATACAAACATTACAGCACTTACAGTGGAGTACTATTTTTTCATATTCAGCTCTGTAATTGAGATGAAAAGCACGCCTCTTCAGTCTCACTTCATCTATCTGTGAATAATGGCACAGAAACAGCAGAGTAATCATTTGCTCTAGTAGTTACGCTGACTGGCACACACTGTGTTTAGTAACAACTTTGGTGTCAAGAACACATTTAAACAGTTTCTCATTAGCCTGAAGCTAGTGGTGACTCACAGCAAGAGTTTCATTTAGTGTGGCTATAAATCCATAATGAGCCTCAGGAAATATTGCTGGCTTTGTTCACTGCATTTCCTCAGAGAGGCAGCCATTGCTTCAGCATGCTCTGTCCTGTAATATTCCATTTTACATGTCCCGAAGTTGGGTCACTTCCAGCAATGGATGTGGTAATGATTTCTTACACAGGGGCCAGCCCTCCCTGCTCAACACGTGATCGAGGTTTGTAAGAAAGTGGTCCTGGAGCAGATGTCCACCTTTGCCAACTCAGTGAAGAGGACGTGTGCTGCCGTTTGTCCTCTGTATGGGGATGTTCCCATGGGTGCCCCTGGTCCCCCTGGACAGAAAGGACCACCTGGACCTCCTGTGAGTTTAACAGTTTGGATGTTCATTTTTCAAGATGTATCAGCCTGCACTCTAGAAACATTTTTAATTTAATTTAATTTTAATGTTTTTACAAAACCACAACTTTATGTGTCACCTCACCTCCTGCAGACCCTCTGCTGAGACACACTGTCAGGGTGCAGTACATTCTCCATACATTGTTCTTTTTTTTCTCCCTGGCTTAGTAAAATGCAAACACATTGCGAGGGTCTGGACTGGACTAAGAGAGCTGAAGTATTTGGCAGAAAAGCTTGGAATGAAAACATTACGATTTTCCACGTCTCCATGAGGACAAATAAGGAGTCACAGACTAGACACTTGGTCTGTGTTGAATGGTTTTTGGAGAGTATCAAGGCTGTCCTTGGATTAGAAAGCCTTTTCCACATTATTATACAGTGTAGAATCGATTCATGCTCCACAGCTTCTGATCACAACCACACTCCGGCTGATAAATGTTATTGAAGCCATGAATATATAAAAATATCCTACTGTATTAGATTATTGTTGGTAAACCTGCTGTTGTGGTAATGCCAAAATAAGTGATGCATCCGTACTGTACAGTGTTTCCCCATCAGAGCACTGAGTCATCAGACGAATAAATTTGTTCAGGGTTTTCGTATAGAGGTGGTCAGAGGTGAATGGAGCTGTACTTCATGACTTACAAAAGAGCATCTGAGGAGAAATAAAACATTGCAAAGTTTATGGTGAAAACATGCAAAAGATTAACAATGTATTTTCCTGTTGATGATGTTGTCAGGGGGACCCTGGTAACGACGGCGCTGATGGAGAAGTGGGCCTACCGGGATTCTACGGAGAAGCCGGAGAACCAGGCCAACAAGGAGAAACAGGTGCGAATAACAAGCCTGACAGATGATATTTATGAATACTGTGTGATTAATACCAACACTATAACTCACCAAGGCTCGTTTTAGGAAGAGCCAGTGCTGGAAAAAAGAAATGAGATCCTTGAGGTAAATCTCGATTATTTGATTTTTTTGGCCACCGAGGAGCAGAACAACAAGCTGCAAACACATCATTAATATATCGTCACCATATGAGGCCGAAAAGGCAGACGTGTTAAACATGGAGCAATTTTGCTGTTCATGCAGTGTTTCTGGGGTCTCTTAAGCTATTAGCAGGAAGAATTCCACGATGTTTACCAGATGGCTCCAAACTATCTGCATTGTTATTATTATTGTTATTATTATATAGCTTTTTCCTCAATTTTCAAGGTCTAAAAACCTACAAAGCCTTAAGTCCACACCAAAGGTTGAAAACAATACTCCTTATCTGCCTGAAATGCCTCGTTTAAGGTCCAGGTTTTCTTCAGTCACTTATTTACATCATCATGAAGCACACCTCCCTAACATCTGCGTAGCGGCTACTTAGGCACGTCGCTTCTGGAGCTCCGTTTCTCAGCTTATACTCAATGATCTCAGGTTATAGTACCTAATCATCATTACTTTACTTGTGCCATGCCAGCTGACCAATTAGAGCAAACGGGGCTTTTCAAGAGGGCGGCCTTTCAAGAGGGCGGAGACAGGAGCTAAAATGGAGTGTTTCAGATAGAGGGTGAGAAGAGGTGATAGAGCAATGTACAGTGTGAGAAAAATAATGTGTTTTTGAATGTTAAAGCATGTAAAAATATTCTAGTAGGTCCAAAAGAAATAAAATTCCAAACCTGTAAATGTGCATTATAAGGGCTCTTTAACAAACCTGAGGCATCAAGTTTGATTAAAAAAAAAAAAAAGTGAAAGGGAAGCTGGAATAACATCTTACAACATGTTGACTTTTGCTCATTAATTTTGTCCATTGTTTTCTATTTTTTTATCTGTCTCTTGTTTTCCCCTAACTTTATGGAGGCACAATATTAAATATGTATTAAATACGAAAAAGATTTTTAAAAAATCAGTAAAATTTATTAAAAAAATAAAACTGTCTGCTATACAGAATGGCGCCTTTTAGATATAATTTTATATTTAGTGTATTTTCCTTAGATTTATATTAACCTGCAGTTTTACATCTTTTTTACTTCTGGGTAGTTTAATCTACAATAACGCCTCATATAATTTGAATATTGTGGAATTACAGTACAACATTTTCCCTTGAAATAAAGTCAAGTAAATGCATAAATATGTGCTTCATATACTGTCCGCCCTGGAAAAAACATGTGAATACCTTTTATTATTGACCGCACCATAAGAAACTGCTGAATCAAATGCTGTACAGTATTGTAAACCTTGCAGGCTAACGTGTACATTCTCAGCTCTAATTTATGGTTTGAGGCCCGAGCATGATGTCACAGTCATACTACATTCCCGCGCCAGGCCAGTGAAATCGAGGAATATTTACAAGGTGTTTTAAACATTTATTTAACAGTGATCTCAGTAACACATATGGTCTTTAATCAACATGAGCGTCTTGTTCATGAGTAGAGCTCACTCCTGGGGGAATGGCATTTCAGCCCGACTGCTGTCATTCCTGCTGTTAGGTCATTGTGCATGTGCGTATGTATGTGTCTGGACTGCAGGTGACGAAGGAGAACAAGGGGATAAAGGAGCCAAGGGTCATGGTCTACCTGGCTTCACTGGAGATCAGGGATCAAAAGGTAATTGCATTTTTGAATACTTCATGTAGTCTGATGAGCTGGGTTAAATGAGGCACATATTGCTGTCCACATCTGTGCCTGTACATCATTTTACAAACCGTGTTCAGCTGAGTCTGGGCCTCAAATCCCAGAGAAATTGGGGGGAGGGTGTTTTACAGTAAGAGGAGTGTGTAATTTGCCAGAAATTGTTTTTCTCTGGAATAGTCCATGCCTGGAATCCGTGAAACCAGCTTTTCTCAGCTTACTCTGCAGACTGCAAAGCCTGAAGATTAAATAACATTTTCTGCCTCTGCCCCAGGTCAGCGTGGACGCCCCGGTAGAGCTTTTAACGGTCAGCCTGGGAAGCAGGGCCAGAGGGGACATGTAGGCCGGCCTGGACTCAGGGGCCACCCGGGTCTCAGAGGACCTCCGGGTGTCTGTGTCACCTCTGGGTGCGCTCAGCTGAACTCAACCGGTGGGACACCTCAGCCAGCACCGCGGAGGTTGAGGAATCGCCCATAGAGGATTAAAAAGGCTGTGTGGACAGTGAATTGAATATTGAGTTTAAAGGAGTAAAGGAACTGTTTTTGTTAATATGTGTTTGTTCGAATATATTGACATTTTCATGTAAATATGCAAATGAAACCTGAACTGAACTTCTTGGAACAAAAGTTACCTAAAAAGAAAAAAAAAAACATCTATGTGATTTGGAGGAGTGTGGTGACAAAATATATTTGTATAAAAAGAGCATCTTCCATTGATAGTTTTATTTAAACTAATTTCACAAGTTTAAGTTGCCTTTAAACATTTGTTCTTTATAATAAAAACCCAAAAATTGATTGTTGATTTTTAAGAGAACCTGCTATTACTAGCGCAACAACTAAGTTTGAAGACCATTAATATAATTTATATGGTCCTCTATAATATAATGAGTCTTGAAGTTATAAAAAAAGAGTAAAGAGTTGTCCTTTGACATTTTTCGTAGATTGCCTGCAGACATTCAGTAAAAAAAAAAGCAGAAATTTTGTGAAAATTCTTCTTTTTTGATAAGAAAATTCATCTTAACGTGGATGTAGCACTGCACAGATATTGCGTTCAAAAACAAATATTACCGTTAAACCTTTCAAATGTAGCAGACTTACAGCTTGGACGCCCCTGCAGTTGAATGGCAATATATTCTGCTTCTCTCTAAGCCCCCAGTAACAGCACTGGACTGTGAGATGATTTAAGTGTAGAGACCAGATTCCACATCATTCCATTCATTAGCGCTGGAATTGCCATAAAACACTGTATAAATGTTCCTCTGTGACAGAAAGACCCTAAATGCCTTTTTTCCCCAGTATTATCAGAATTTGTATCCATTCGATGTGATAAAAAATGCAAAAAACAAAAAACCTAAATTGAAAGTCTCAGAGGTTCTTGTCAGTAAATTTTTCTGTGGTACTCATGTGTGCAGCGAGACAACAGTACACTGATCAGCCACAATAAAAGCTGCCAAGTATTGTGTAAGTCTCCCACATGCTGCCAGAACAGCTCTGACCTACTGGGGTTGCGGGTTTTGGGCTCAGTGGATCGAATGGATTGATTCGGTGCATCCCGCAGATGCTCAGTTGGATTGGGATGTGGGGAACATGGAGTTCTGGTCAGTGCCTTGTGCTCTTTGTCATGTTCCTCAGCAGTTTTTGCAGTGTGGCGGGATGAATCATTTTGCTGGTGAAGACCCCTGGTGTTTGAGAGTGGTGTTGCCATGAATGACGTCCTTGTTCTGTAACAAAGCATAGGTGGGTGGTATGTATCAGATGTATCCACACACATTCTAGGACCAAAGGAGAATATTGCATTAAAATAAGACGATCAGTGTCACTCACTTGCCCTGTCAATGGTTTTAATGTTATGGCTGATCGGTGTATTTCAGCTGCCTTAGCCTGGCAATTTTGCTGTTGCAGAAAACTAAAAAAAACTGTCAACTAAATGAGTTTTCTAACTGCATGAATGTTTTAAAAGTCTTTTCAGGAGTTCTGTTGTACCTCAAGGATACACACCTTTATTTTAAGTATTCAGCATTGGTCCCTGATCTCCAAAAGCGCAATGCTGTCAGTGTACCTTTAAGCAGTTAGATGTTACAAAGCTACAGTTCTTAGCATTTCTCTGACTGAAAGATTTGGAAATCAAATCTAGAATTTAACATTTGAGAATCTCAATTTAAGTTGGACTCTGATCATGGAGGGAAAAAAATGCATATTTAGCCAGTCAGCATATTCAGAGAGTTGATGTGTCAGATTTGCCACCGGTCTTGTTCCAGTAGTCTGAATCTCCCCACACCCTTGCCCTGTTCACAATCACAAATGTGCAGATACACAAAGTGGAATAGTGTTCTGCGGATCGGTCCAAGTCACTTTGTTTGTTTCCCGTTTACAGAACCAAGGATTTATATGAACACTATACGCCACACTGATTACACACGAGTTTAGCTGACGACAGAAAAGGTGATGACCAACCACCTGTGCTTATCAGCTGATCTTTTGAATAAGTTGTTATAGTGATGAGGACAAACAATAACACAAGCAGCAGCATTTTCCCACATAGTGACTACACAGATACAGTTGTTGCGTCACAGCAGCACAAATCCGGTTTGATTCCTGGCCTGTGTGGACTTTCCAGATGAAAAACCTGCCAGTCAAGTGGAAACGTGACTCAGAATTATTTGAGACTATTGAGAGGCCTTGTTTGTCCGTATTAGCTGTACAACAGGCCGACACCTTTCCGGAGCGTTTCCCTGCTTTGTGATCAATGTACGCTGGGAAAGACTCCAGCCATCCTGCAGCCCAGAATGGACTTAATGAGTTTAGAAAAATAGCGATTGTTTCCACTGCTCAAATTAGACAGAGAAACACTTCTGAAAAGAAGAAAACACACAAGGAGCTCAGCATGTGGCTTTCCTGGCTCGCATTTGTTTCCTCTGAGAAGTCCCGCGACTGCAGATCGTCATCCTCCACCCTCTCGGTGACTGCAGCATCATGTGTGCCATGCTGCTCTGTTTTGTTCCATCAAAGGATGCTGTGGCCACCTCTGTCATGGAAACTATTGCTAATCCACGATGATCCTCTGAGTTTTCATTCTGGGCTCAGCCACTTGCTTCAGACATGCTCACTATTTATCTCTGTGGCAAACCAGACAAGTGATCATGATAAACACGGCTTAATGCATGTGACCTGATTAAAACGGCCCAGTACAGTTGAGCTTCAAAGTGATGGCACCGACTCAAAGGTTATTACAGGGAGGTTTTATGCTGTCCTCAGGCAGTTATTTAAAAGTTTCAGAGCAAGTGCTAAACAGACAAAATGTTAGCTGATATAAGTAATAAGAAAAATTGTGTTTTGTACAAGTGAAAGTGAGCAAAGTGCTGCTGCTAAGTCCAACTCTAGATTTAAATTAATTATTCAGACATAACTTTTTAGCACATTTTTAACAGAGAGAATGAGATGATGCTGGGTGGGCAGATGACATAAACTTTTTCTGATTTCATTTGTATGTAATTTTCTTATTTGTGCAAACAAATTGTATCTTTGTTTTAATCATATGATTCCTTAAACTTACTAACAAAATTGATTTGTCACTTCTCTAAAAGGTTGGGACATTCGGATTTTTCTCAGTTATAAATGTCAGAGATTATGGGGTTGAGAAATGGACAAAAAAGTTCCTCTGATGATTATGAATGGAAAAGAAGGCAAAGCAGAAATCCGTAAAGAGGCCTTTATTCATTTGGTCTGAGGCTGTGGGGCCATTCCATGGGAATAACATGCAGTTATGAATTGCCAAATAGAAAAGAAGCTTTTAACTGATTTTGGAGCGTCTTTGATCTGTTGCTTTTCCCAAAGACGAAGCCAAAAGAAGTTACGAAATTTGTTGTCATCAGTTGCGAGGATTTGTTGGCAATGTTCATTATCTGTTAAGATCTCATTTCTGAACAGGGTCAGATTGTCTGGACTGACGTCCACACTTTTTACAGACACTTTAATGCTTTCCATGCAAGAGGAGTGCATGTTTTTACACTCTTCACCCAAAAACCTATGAGGGACATACAAACTAAATGTTCATGGAGGCTGACAGGTCACATATTGATTACCTGGTTAGAAAATACACCAATCTCAATGCTGCTACACATAATTCTCTTTCATTTATGGGTAATTACATTGTGTTGTATTGAGATGGGGGAGTCAAGGAGCCGCCGAGAGAACGTTTTCTCAAGCCACTGTTGCACTTGAGATAATATTGCGGTTACATCAAATACAGCACATGGCCTTGTAAGAATTTAAACACACAAAATAATAATGGGTGTCTTGTTTTGCTTAAGGAGAAACCACCCTTTCATTTATGAAACTAAATCATTTCACTTTTCCCAAAAATGAACACAATGGATCTTTTTTTTTTTTGCTGATTAACAAGTTTTCAAACAGACACTCGGTTACAAAGAAGTTTAACTAATCATACTGCAGCAATTTATCTTAATTACATCCAATCCACATAATCATACTGATCAATGTCTCGGCTTCTTGTAGCAATAAACTTGGAGATACAGATGGTTTTTCTACATGGGCACCTCCGGTTAATCACAAACCAGGGACCAGAGTGTATAGAGACAGAAAATTACTCAGCACTGGAAAGTCTGGTCTCACCAGCAGGTTGGCCTCTCCTCAGCTCCAAACACCAACTCAATATTTGCCTGTGTGATCCACCAGAGTGTGCTGAGTCTCAGGGTCAACAAGGCCGTCATCGGGTAATCACTGCTGCTCTCAGCATCAGATGACATTTTTAGCGCTACCAGTAGATGGCATTTATATGATTTCAATGGGATGTTTGCTGTTTTTGTTTACTCTGTATACCACAAGTAATATACAGAATGGCTACAGAAGAAAACAGATTTTCTAACTAACCTAATAGTCAAATCAAAATAAAAGTAAGTGTTACAGAGGATTGCTTATTTCAGAATGTTATGTAATTATATATGTATATCAGCAGATTATCACTGATGATGTATTAACAAGTAATAACTAGTGCTGTCAATCGATTAAAATAATCGCGATTAATCGCATGAATGTCATAGTTAACTCGCGATTAATCGCAAATTAATCGCACATTTTTTAAATCTATTCTAAATGTCTCTTGAATTAACGTTTTATGCGAGGAGGAGGCGGAGAATTCGCGTCAGCTGTGTTTGGCCATGTGGTATTTCAGACTGGATGTGCTACAGTGACAACTCAGTTCACTCTGACAACACACAGATAACTCTGGTCTTGTCAATCGTCACCCCAGGCCGCCGTCACCTGGCGGAGCATCTGGATCAGCGGCACGCGGTTCGGGACGCGAAAAAAGAGCCGAAAGAAAGGCATGGCGAGTGAGAATATTGCTGCTGTACCACCACCAGCAGGAGATCCTGTCAGACTCCGACGGCGAACACCTCGCCCTCGCCAGCCATGCCCCCGCCCCATCCACCCCCGCCCGCGTTAATCTCGTGATAAAAAAATTGACGCCGTTAAAATTGATTTGCGTTAACGCGTTAATAACGCGATATTTTTGACAGCACTAGTAATAACTTAATGTTTTAGCTGATCATTGTGCAGCTCATTCTGTATTGACTTTAAATATGCATGTTTGTAAAAGTCAATAATGTGTTCATGTGTTTTTTAAATTCTTGTGTAGAGTAACTACTAACTGTAGCTGCCAGATAAATGTAATGGAGTGTTAAAAGTGCAGCTTGTTTACTGAAATGTGGTGGACTGTCGAGGCACAGCAACATTTCAGTACCTCAAAATCATGTTTCGGCACAGACTGCATTTACTTAAGTTCATTTTGTTGCCTGGATTTATCTTCACATAAGGATTGAAGTTAATCTCCTAAGATCTTACAATGAATAAAAAAAACTTGTTAATGTAATGTAAATTAGAGTTTTAGGTCATTCATCTGACTCTTCACTAACTCTATGACTTGGCAAATTAGTGTCTTTTGTGCTACTTCACATTTGAAAATATCAGTTTAGATATATATCATACTTTACTTCATATGTCTTATGCTACACTGTTGTGTTTTTAGCACCATGACTTGCAGCATTACACAGAATTTCTAGTTAATACCTTTGTTTTCATTGTAAAGTTCACAAATTGTTTTGTACAATACAGCGTTCATTACGCTGTCATGCTTTTCTGGAGCCTGTAGGAAGCCTGGCTGGCGTTAGCTGATGCAGAGCAGACTGCCCCTGAGTACAAACATGATAAAACTTGTTAGAGTGGATCAAACTGAAATCTGCTTGCTCTACAGATAGCAGATCCAGTTCTGCATTTCTAATAACTTCCAGCTGTCTGTGCAGAAAAAGAACTACAGTAGCTTTTCACACCTTGTTCATTGCTGACTTGTAGAACATAATCTGCTGTCCCTTTGAATGATGAAATGGAACGACGGAGGGTAAATCCAAACAGGGGGTTGGTGTGATGCATTGCTGAACACTTTGCTGAAGTCACCGTGAAACAGTGCAGCATGTGTGCCAGAGTATACTGAAAGTTCTATGCTGATCTGGCGCTTGTTCTTCATCCAGAACTCTCTATGTTTTCTGGTTGTGCCCCGAGCAACTCACACACGATCCAAACCCTCAACACTTGGAAGGAGGCTGTGCTCATTACTATTATTTTCCTTTTGGACTGTCAGAGATGGGCTGTCTACTTCATGCTCTCCTTATCTGCTTCTCTTTCCACCCATGATAATTGAGGGTGGCTGTGGGCCAGTAAAAGTCCGGAGTAAGGGGGGTGGTGGTGGAGAGGAAGAAGGACAGAAACAGAGGAGACTAGAGAGAGCTGCTAGAAAGGGCAGGCTTTCATTCAGCAGAGAAACATGTGCGCTTCTCCCCAAATCCAGCATCTGTAAACCCAGGGCTGTGAACAGTATTGATCACTGGCTCTCAATGAGAGGATTAATGGGAATTCACACAAGGGCTTGGACGCTTACCGGTAACTTTTGGCTTACTTTGCACAATTTTCATGAGGCAACATGTTGTATTTCTGACATTTAGAGAGGCTGTTTTGCACTTTGTGTGTGTTTTTCATGCATAAAGTTACAACTGTCATATAACCTTAGATATATTACATTTAAGCATTTGGCAGATAACTGCAGAGTGTGGAATTCCAGGAACTCTGTTTTTAATCATTTAAGTGAACCTGTTGAGCTCATTTTAATGCATTTAAATGATTTTTTAGCATGCTGTGTGCTATTATGTAGTAACAGTGTTCAGATCTGTAACAGTTTATATCAATGTTTACTTTAATATCTTAGACTCTGTTGAAAAATGCAGCAGTGGCATATTGAAGACATTATCTAAGTTACCAGTCCCTTGTTTATGCTACTATTATAAAAAGAATGAATGGAATCATCTCAAGATTTTTCCTGGCCTTTTCACTTCTCGTAAAAAGGATTTTTCTTTTATATTTCTAGTGGATAGTGCACCAGCAGCATTGCATGTATTGGTGTCATACAGCTTTTCCAGACGTTAAAACTGTATATCAAGAGCAATAATCTTTGTGACAAGGGAAGAAATTATCTGAAAGTGGATATGTTGGCTAAGAAGCTGTAAGCCCCCCGTAAGCGGATGTTTTACAAGACATTATTTAACTGTTGGGATTGAACAGAACTCTATGGAGAACAACTGATAGGGCTTGGCTTTTCCTTGTTGCTTGAAGAATTTGGCAGCAATAAATTCCCCTGATGTTGGCAACTGCAGCTCATGCTGAACAGCAGTTGTTGTTTCTGGAATGGAACAACTTCCTTTTGCCAAATTTGCAGCAGATAACTATAACTTCAAGAGTTCAAGTCGAGTTAAAGCCCGCAGTTGCATTACATAAACTACAGACACAAAACAAACAGGAGGTGTATTTATTGTTTCCTTTATGAGATCAATAATTCAAAGATAGTTTCATCTAAAGGCAAAAGGTGACTTTCAAGTGAGGTATAACTTCACGTCTGATACTGTCGTTAAACTCTGCGTGGTGATTTAGTGTCGCCCACCTTCAACAAGTGAAACGTTACCTTGGGAAATGTGAGAAATTATTTGTTCAGCAGCTTCCTGAACAGCATCTGCAGCTGGAATTAAACTAAGTCTTGCATAAATCTGATTAAGTTACAGCACTGCAACAAACAACAGACTCTACCTAGAATGAATGCCATGTCGTGGTTATATTCAGAACATCTTCATACTTTTTAAGTTAGTTTTGTTTAATATTCTGCCATCCGGTGACAATAAGAGATCACTAGAGTCAGACTCTAACCTGCAACACAAGTGCACCTGTTAATTCTGCTACATTACGCAAGAGTTCTAACTTCAAGCGTTATGCCACAGCACGTGTCGTGTAATGTTGCATTTTTATTCCTGGATGAAGGTCAACTCTCTTCATCATGACAACATGTGTTTGGTCACTGTCCACAGCCGGAATTTCACCGTCTGATGGTGTAAATGAATTCCATGTGGCTCGGGCAGAGGTGCAGAAATGCTCAGTTTGGGGAAAGTCAGTCGAGGCGAGAGTCATCCTGGAGGACACTGCCAATGAGGGGGTTTTCCAGCAGCCTCCTCTAGTTCTCTAGTATGGGGGAAAAAAGTCTGAAGAAAATGGCTTGCACAACTACGGCAGCTTAACGCCTCCTCCGACTGTGTTACTTCCATGCTGGGTTTACACGGTGGAAAAATGCAGTCATGTTAAAGAGTGTGACCCCGCGTTGGCCGCACAGGAATAAAAACATTTGGGAGGCCAAGGGTTACGTCCTGGCCTCCGTTTCATTAACCTTTACGTGTCACAATCAGAAGCTGCTATAAATTGTACGATCAGATCCTTCCTGTCGAATTCCTTCCACAAGTCCTGGTTTTTTTACCGTATGTGGCATATCTGGTCCTCATTTGCAACTTAGGATGTCAGCAGTTTCTTTCTTTCAAGTGTTGGAAACTATTGTAAAAGATAATTTAATAGAAAAGCCACAGAAAGAACATATGATTAAATGTTTGCTTTGTGCTCATTTACAATTTGCTAGATCATCATGCCAAATGTAAATATGGGTCTTTTTATTGATTGTCTGGTTCTTAACATCCAATTCCATCTCTTATTCCATGAGCAGGAACTATACACTCCACTGTAATGTGGTTTGCACATGTAGCAATAAGAAACCTCATTTGTTACTGAAATAAAAGTACAAAACAGATTATATATGACATTAAGTGCCATTTACCAGTAAGTGGTGTTAAAAGACTAGCTTAGTGTGTCATGTGCTGCACTTCAAAATCTCTTTCTCACGTTTCAACAACCAGCCATGCAGGAGGGATGTTGCCGTGCAGGTGCAGAGTCGGGAGCCTTAGGGCTACGCTCAGTGTAATCTTAATGGAGTCCATCACTCAGGTATAAAAAGATGGTTGTAGGGCAAAATATCAGCACAAGGGAGGCTGCTTCAGCAGAGCTGGCACAGTGATGAAAGCAGAACATAAGAAGAAGAGCTGGAGGGATTTGAAAAGTATGGAAGCAAACCAAAAGAGGTTAATCATACATGTAGAAAATATTTTGCTAAAATCTTCCCAAAATGTCAGTTTCCCATATGTTCAGACATGCCAACATTTTGAAACATTGTGCCAGCGCGCAAACTAATCCTACTCGAGGAAAGGCACACACACCTGTGACATAACCACTGTAAGTGCTTTAGCAGCAGGCACCGGTTAGAGTTACTTCATGTGCGGATGGGAAGGAAGGTATTACAATTGGTTTTATCCATGTGGAAGGAAAAGTGTGGGAGGCAGGCATTTCTGGGCAGGCGCGTTGTATGTAGGCCAAGGGTGGGCAGAGATTGGCAAATGGCAATAGATTTGAGGAAACAGCTGATAATCCCACAGGAAATAGTGAGCACTGGTTTTAGGGCACTTGTGGTCAGAAGTTCAGTGAATGGTTTGTTTAGTAAAGCAGACAGTGCCATGTGAGGATGTGGTAGATGAGGCTTGCAAGGAAAATGCTTAGGTGTACTGGGAAAGTGGAGGCTGTGCTGCAGGAATTGGAAAGATGGAGTGCGCCACATGGAGGATGGATGCGAGAGAGTTTCAGTGGTGCAAGTAAGTAAATTATGGGGAGAGTCATGCAGTGTCTGTGGCAGGAAAAGAATATAAACAAACAAGGGCTGATGAGATTTGTTCTTGATGGCTCCATCTATTAGCGATACACACTTTATCCTGCAGAGGGCTGTAGAGGGGCTGGAGTCTATGCTAGCTGACATTAGGCGAGAAGGGCATTACACCCTGGACAGGTTGGTAATTCATCGCAGGGCAAGCACAGAGACACAAACAACCATGCACATTCATATTCACACTGCTGGTGGTATAGAATCACCATTTAACTTACCATACATGTCTTTGTACTGTGTGAGGAAACCGGAGCCCCTGAAGAAAACTAACGAACAGAGAAGCAGGTTTAACCCCTGCCAAATTACTGCATCACTGTGCTGCCCCAACCATGACATATTGTGAGTTGGCAACAAGTGAGAAGTGATGCATCTTATCTGGTCCTCAACACAGAATTGTACCCTGTAGTGTTTTCATTATATCTGTCCTTGCCAACTACTTGGTTTGAATAACTCCTAGAAAATGTGAGAATCTCACAATTTTACTGCCTATTTTGTTAAACTTATACATTTTGTGTTTTGGCCAATGTAACTGTTGGAGAGTGTTTGACTGTTTGGGTCTCTCTGACCAAACTCCCATCCACCGTCTCTCTGGTTGAAGCATGTAGCTGTTTTCAACAAATATAACTACCATTTCCAAACCCTGAGCTACATGCCCAGCACCAAACAGCAGATGAGAAAAGTTAGCGACTAATGAGTGAACATATTGCTGGATTTATCACCTTATGAGTCAAACTTTTTTGGCATGCTCTGGTAGAGACCAAAACTGAGCTCAAAATAGATGATAATGGGTGGATAAATGTTAATGTTGCTTGTCATTACAGTTTTATAATGTGATAATATGTCGGTGTTGTTGCACTTGGCTTCAGATGGCCAAAACATCAAACAGTGCAGAAAAACACAGTTTGTGCTGAACCTGTTGATTTAAACTAGAAGTAGACAGACCCTTTTCTTATTTCCCAGCATATTTGTTTAGCATCTTTCTTTATAAGTTTGACATTTGATAGCCTGTTTCTACTTTGTTTTGCATACAGTATTTTTTGCACTGATGCACTAAGACAGCTTGGATGTGAGCATTCCTCTGTATGTATGAATACCCTGGAGAGGGTTAAACCAATCATTGCTGTGAAAAAAAAGTTTGCAGTGTGATTTATATGGATCAATATAAAATTCATCAACCAGGATATAAACTGTTGATTTACACAATCAACATGACTTCATTGCACAAATGCTGCTAATTTGCATGTGAACACAATGCTTGATTCATTTGTTATTTGACTCTTTGAATATTTTGCAGAGCCTGGTGTGATAGCCAACATCTTTGCCATTTAATTCAAGGTATCACACACATTTTACATTAACATATGTGTGGTTCTGACCTCAAACGCCTTTAGAGGAGGGATAAGCCACAATAAATCTAATACCTAATAACACTTGGAAAGCATTAGACTGAGAGACTGACTTCTGTCAAGGCAAGGAAAACACAGGGATCACATGTAACAAATACTTGCATTTTCTTTTTTCATGCAATACAAAGCATGTTTATGTTTTCCCTGTAGGTGCAGAGTTGGAGTTTAGTTTTGCTGCATAATGGCTTACAAAGTAGCATCCATGCATTCTGTCCTAAGATGCCTTTGCTTCATGCTTCTCCATTTGTTAAGTGCAGCTCAAGATGACGACATAAGAAGTAAGAATACCTCTGACTTCATTTTTTTCTGTCTTCTGTCATGCTTGTTGTCTTAATAAACTGCATAAAGACCTAAACTGAACACTGCTAATTGTCTCTGTCCTATCTGCTTCAGGCTGCAGGACTGCTCCATGTGATTTGGTCTTTATTCTAGACGGCTCATGGAGTGTTGAAGAAGTCAATTTTGAAATAGTAAAGCGATGGCTTGTCAATATAACGACAAGCTTCAACATTGGACAGAAGTTCACCCAGGTTGGAGTCGTCCAGTACAGCGATGATCCCGTTTTAGAAATACCTCTGGGGAAGTACTCCTCTAACAAAGACCTCATCAGAGCCATGGAGTCCATTGATTACATGGGGGGGAACACAAGGACAGGGGCGGCCATCAAGTTTGCCACAGACAAACTGTTTGGCCTCTCTGAGCGTGGCCCGGCAGGCGTTTCCAGAATTGCTGTTGTCCTCACAGACGGGAAGTCTCAAGATGAGGTTCTGAAAGCAGCTGAGGCAGCAAGGAAAAAAGGAGTAATTCTGTTTGCAATTGGAGTTGGGTCAGAGACAGAGGAGGCTGAGTTAAAGGATATTGCAAATAAGCCCCTTTCAACTTATGTCTTCTCTGTTGAGGACTACAAAGCTATTTCCAGAATTATACAGGTCATACGGCAGAAACTATGTGAAGGTAAGTAAACCGATGAATGTCTGGAGCTAGAATTCTGTTACTTCTTTATTATTTTAGGGTCAGTGAGGTCAGATGTTACATTCATGGTAGTATTAGCAGTATCACTGATACTCAGCCTACTTCACCACTCGTTATGCCTTTTTTTCAGTGTTTTTCCATTTTGTCCCTATATGTGTCAATTTTTGTCTTACTGTGTTTGTCTTTTGCAGAGACCGTTTGTCCAGCCAGAATCCCTGTAGATTCCCGTGACGAGAAGGGCTTTGATATTCTGTTACATTTAAATCTGGCTAAAAAAGCCAAGAAGACTCAAGGGGCATTTTACGGATCCAGGGCCTATGAAGTGACGTCTCGTGTTGACTTGAGTGAAGCTACACGGTAATCACTGATACTTTACATTTGACTTCATCTTATTCCGTGTATTCACAAGCTTTCCTTATTTGGTCATTAAGGACCCTGTTTCCCGACGGTCTGCCTCCATCGTACGTCTTCGTGGCCACACTGAGGTACAAAGGATCAGTGGCTATAGAGGAGTGGGACCTGTGGAGGATACAGACTCGTGATGGGAAACCTCAGATGGCAGTGACTCTAAATGGTCTGGAGCGCACTGTCAGGTTCACCACAACCAGTAACTCACCAAGTGGAACTCAGACGGTTAAATTTTCACAACAGACTGCCAGGGTAAGTTCACACTTCACGTCATATTTCTTCAGACTAGTGTAAAAGAGCGCCACAGTGTTTTGCAAGAAAACATGATAAACAAGGAGTTTCAAGATTATAAAGTTTACAGGGCAGACAGAGTCACAGACAGAGACACAACTGTGTTGCATCACGGGAAATGTAAAATCCAACATTTTTTGAACTTGGACTCATTTTAAAGACTAAAAGTTAAGATTTGATTTGGAAAAATCCTATTTTAGTCTTTTAGTCAATGAAACTGCATTGCTAAGTTTATGGCATATACCTTTAACAATTTGACAAAAATCGTCTGTGTCTATATACTTGTCTTCATATTTCATGCATGTTTATACAGAAACGGTTTAAAATCAGTGCAAC
Organism: Dascyllus trimaculatus; assembly: GCA_024666655.1. Classification (NCBI taxonomy): domain Eukaryota; kingdom Metazoa; phylum Chordata; class Actinopteri; family Pomacentridae; genus Dascyllus; species Dascyllus trimaculatus. Next base: position 20,162,754 of record CM045464.1, on the reverse strand, counting down.
TTTGGAGATTCAGCATTTTTTTCATCCACATATCAAATTTGCATATGGGAACATCTCCCATGTAGCTTATTGAAAAGCTTCAGTTTACATAAAATGTTCCATCTCAGGGAAAGAAAACATGAACTCAGTGACCATGATGATCTTGACTCTTATTATTATTTGTGAACCTCAGTATGGAACCTGTTTGCTTCAGTTATTTAATATAGCACAAATCTGCAGCAACAGAGTGAGCCTGCATAAGATTACCAGAGATTGTGTGGTAGTTGATATTTATTGGTATTCATTTCCAAGCAGTTGTTAGATTAGTGCATCATGATCAAAATCTGTATTGTAATGTCAAATTGACTTTTACTGGTTTTGAAGAAGTATACAGTCGCTTACAGAGCTGCTTCCTGCTCTGAACAATAAATACAATGTTTACAGTGTTTTTTAATGTCTTCATCAGAACACCGGGATGCACCAGTGTATTAATGACCATTTTCCGTTCTTTTCTCTGCCACAAAAGAAGCTGTTTGATGAGAACTGGCACCAGTTGCGTCTGCTGGTCACCGAAGAGGACGTTACCCTTTATGTTGATGACCTGGAAATTGAATCATTATCATTGGAGCCCCCAGTTGGCATTTTCATCAATGGAAAAACCCAAGTTGGAAAATACGTGCAAAAGGAAACAACAGTGCCAGTAAGTCTATCAGCATCAACAACCCAGTTTTCATAAAACACATGTTGATTCACTCCCAGAGAAATAATCCAGCCGTATGTCAGCTTCACTATAGAAAGAGGGGATATTTGTTTAATGAGTAGCTTAGCAAACTGAGCTGTGATACATGTTTTTAACTGCATCACACAGTACCACACAGTTTATTGCTGCCTCCTCAGAGACATGCTTGAGTCTGTGGATAATAAATCCCTGGCAAAAATGAGCTTTTTGTCCATGAGGACTTATTATTCGTTGTTTTATTTGTCTCCGTTGGCACAATTTGCACAAGAAATGCTGCATTTGTCATAAATCATAATTGTGCTGGGTTGTAACTTGCACAAGAGAAGACTATATAGTATGCAGGTTCTTAAATGCCAAAGAAATGCATAACAAAGTATGGCATTTTAATACAAAGATAATTATATGGAATAGAAGAATAGCTGCTTTTTGCACTATATACATTTTTGTTTTGTTTTGTGTTAATATAATGTAGCACTTTCATTAGACAACAGCACAAACTGGCCTTTTAAAATACCTCAGACCCATATGTGAGCAATTAGGGCAGCTTTGGCATGTTGCAGTTGTGGCCATAATGATGTTCAATGAAATAAAATATATACGAAAGAAAATCAAAATCTAATAATACTGACATTTTTATACAAAAACCTTTTGTGCTAGTAGCTGTAGATAGTCATAAAAAATAGTATTATGTACCGTTATGTGAGACGTTTTTGGAGATGCTCTGTGCAGAAACCCCTTTGTTTGAAGAAACCAACATGATTTATTCATGGCTTTAACATTTCGTATACCAGCCAGTGTGTTGACACATCGTTACAGCTGTGAATATAGTCACATGAACCACAACTTGGCAGAGAACATTATAGTGCGTTCTGATCCATTCTTGTGAGGACCGTGAAGTTTTAAGCCATTTAGCACAGTGAATGTACTTATGTAAGTATCATTTCTGGATAAACACACTTGTAACTGGAAACAGATTTTTGCAATTTAGCCACTAAACGCATGCCACGATTGGACCATGCAATTTCGAATAACATTACCAGTAAAAATAACCATCAGACATTCTTATCATGTAGAAATCTGTATTCAGGTCTCAAGCCAACCAGCCAATGTTATCATTTACACTGTTATATTGCTTTAGGTTGACCCATGTCTCCATTCATGCAGCCCAACTAGTGTTTTCATGATGCTGGAATAATGTAAATTGTATGTCAGGATCAACTTTCTGCTCACATAGTAACGGAAATCAAACAGTCCATAGAGCCGTTTCACTACCAGCATCAACAAAATATCAAATAATGGAAGAACAGTGTAACGTCGCTGCAGAGCTCTTCCAAACACTGAGGGAGGTCTGGCAGCATGCAGCTACTCAGTGCCCAGTGAGGGCACTTATCTTTTCTTTTAGGAGTTATGCAATAGCTGTTTCAGATCATTAGTGGCAAAGCACTGATAAAACTGAACTAAATGTTGCAAAATTACCCCATATTGCAATTTGTTTGTTTTGCTTGTGTTCAGAATTGGTGTTTTTAACAAGAATTTCCATTTTTTTAACTTTTTCTTTCCAGTTTGAAATTCAGAAACTTCGCATTTACTGTGACCCTGAGCAGAACAACCGGGAGACTGCATGTGAAATACCTGGAGTTGTAAGTACACGACTCTACTTGGCCTTGTGCTTGTTTTTCAGTCCAAAAGATAACTTTTCACCTACTTTTCACCTTGTCCAGCTACATCTGCTTCTGCTCTGAAAGGTGGAGCCAATCATTCCATCAACACTTAACTCCAAACCTTACATAGCGTGACATGAAATGATGTCTTCCTGCTGTATATTTCATCAGTGCGGCGTACTGCGTTCAGAAGCAAAGGTGTAAACTCAGCAAATTAATTTCAAGTTCCATCTGTTTATGCATAAGATAATTTGCTGCAGGAGGACTCATGGCCTGGCTTCAAACATGTTGCAATATATATTTTTTATTGCCTCCTGGCTCCTGACTATGTTTGTGAAGCAGTGGCACATTGTTATGTTGGCTTGGAAATGGCTCTAACCACAAGGCCAGTGCCAGATTACTGTTTTTAATCTGAAACTGCTGGATTAAAATATCAAAAGAGACAAGATGAGAAGCCTTAAATTACAAGTGCTTGCCAAGTATCACTGCTTTTCTCATCGCTCACTGTCTGTGCTTTTTAATAGTTTATTTGGAATCTCCGAGTTCAGTTACTGTATCAGTTTCCTTTTGTGGAAATGGAGGATCAGATGCCTTTCCGGCAAAAGTCTCACACCATTTGATTTAAAAACAGAAAGTTATCCAGTGTACATATACAGTGTCCATTTTTGGATGATACTCAGATAGAGCCTCATTTTTAACTTGGTGAGACTGTTTTTAAATGATGTTGGTGATTAGATTTTATTATTGTTAATATAAGAACAGATATTAATATTTGAGTAGTTTATTTTCTGAAATTCACAAACGTAAAAGCAATGATTATATCAAAGGACGAGACCTGGATCATAAGTCAGTTCAAAAAGAATCTAAATTTAATGAAACATTTATAAGAACAAAACATCTTTTGAGTGAGGGAATTTGCTGCTTTTCTCTGTTTCGATTCCTTTTAAACTGCAAATCTGTGGTTTGTGACACAATAGCATCTTTTAGGAACTTGTGATGGACATTTAAATAATTAATAGTAAAAAATATTTGCCAAGTTAAGCACAAACGGAAATTATATCAGCTGCTGCCTTATAAAGAACAGTGTTAGACGGGGAGAAAAAACAGGTCATCAAAGCTCAAATGCTTAAAAGCATTTGAGTTAATGTCTCCATTATGTCATGATAGTTTCAGCGTGTTCATGTACTGTATTCTATGTGGACATGATGTTCATAGTTATGTCTGTTCATTGCAGTGTTCAAACAGTCCTGACTACACTGAACCAACTCAGGAGCCTTGTGTTTGTCCTCCTGGACCCCCTGGACTTCCAGGAATGAAGGTCAGCTTCCTTTTGCCTCATTCTTTGTCTTCTGTCAAGTCCTTGTTCGATATATCGAAAAAATAAATACTGCCACACTGAACACCGCGCCACAGACACCCTTTATATTAAACAGTTGAGTTTATTCCTGCTTCAGCATACAGCCCTGCCTTGTCCAGCTCCTCAGTGTCCAGACAGTGTGGTTAAATATTTACTTTAATCAGTGATGGTCTGATGAGATTAAATAGGACAAAAAAAAATTTATCTTACTACCAGTGGTAGTTTATGTGCAAACTCAAGAATGACAAAGACACTAAAGTGCTTCTGTTGGGAGACAAAGCACAAACTTTCTCTTTCTCAACCTTTGTGAAATGTGTGCTCAATTACCAGGCACTGTCTGTGCTGCAGATAATTATATGATGATCACACGAGGTTGCACTTTACCAGTAGGTCAGATCTAACTATTGTCATTAGAGCCGGTAAACATAGATTTCCTTTGTGCTAGTAACGGTGCTGGGTGGGAGGTTTCCACACTTTCATCTCAGTTGTCTGCTGAAAACTTGCAGTGGTAAAAATGATAGATGCGCCAAGTGGCCTACTTTCATCGAGTGAAACAAATTGAGGTTTGTCATTGTGAATAAGTTATGGTTAGTCTTGTAAGATCCTTGTAAGTACTGTTTGCTTAAAGAAAACCAGACCACTGCTGAAACCAAACACTGGTTGGAATGGAAAATAACCAAACTAGGGAATAAAACCTACATGTTTGTCTTTATTGATCACAGGGTATCAACTGAGTAATAGCAGCAGTCATTAAAGCCTTTACAGAAGGACGTCAGAGAGATATTAGCTTGGCCAAAACATACCCTCCTTGTTAATGAAATCTACATGGTGTCGAGAATGTTTGTGTTTATAAGGTCACCAGTATGCTTTTACTACATTTACTAATAGATCCAAAATGCTGGGAGCATTGCTGGCTTGCAGATGTTCCTCATGACCCCTCACAGTGTATCTTACATTGGATGAACTGACTCACTCCGCGTGGTTTTATAGATAAATAAATCAACACTGTGAGGAAGTATATTATTACCAGACATGTTTTATATTGGCTCATTTATGGTGCTTTGACATTACAAGGTAGAAACAACTTGTTTCAGCCACACGTGGACGAATTACATCATTGTGCTTTCTGTAGGGAGAACAAGGAAGCACTGGTATACCTGGTCAGCCTGGACCTGCTGGTGCTGATGGTAAGCCTGTGAGTACTACATAGTTCAATATACAAACATACAGTACATAATCACCAACAGCGGCATCCACAATAGCATCTGAGAAAAGCATTTGAGTTAATGTATCCATTATGTCATGATAGTTTCAACGTGTTCATTCTATGTGGTTGGGACTGCTTCAGAATGTTAAAACACAGCGGTAAATATGCTTATTTACTTATTTTTCCGATGGGTGAATAGAAAACATCTCTGATTATAGCAATATTGGCAGCATGGTGGTGATTTTGTGTGATGAAAACCGTCCAAAAGTGAACCACATGTTCTAGAGCATGATCAAAAAATTCTAAGGAAGAATCCACCCACAGCCTCAAGTCACCGAGTGAACACAGTTGAGGGGATTCAAATGCTTAACCAAACGTGTCTCCTGTCTTTTTTTTTACAATTTGAAGGGTATCCCTGGCATTAGGGGAAGTCCAGGCCTGCCAGGTCCTCCAGGAATAGAGGTATAGCAATAACCAACTGACGTACCTTCAGGGACACACATCAAATTTTGAAAATATAAAGCTAGTTTTGTGTTCTTTTTGCCAGGGGCCACGTGGACCAGATGGATACAAAGGGGAGCAGGGGAGGCCTGGTGTTTCGGTAGGAAGGTCAAACACCACATTTGTGGCACAGTCAATTTCATAACAATGTAGCATTACTTTGTGTTCACTGAAAGACATTTTTAATACAAGTTTGTTCTTTCAGGGTGAGAGGGGTATGCCTGGATTACCAGGATCACCTGGACAACCAGGAGAGAAGGTGCTGATCTTAATTATTCAGCTGTGGGAACTGTATTTCTGCTCAGTAATGTGGTATCTTGACGTTGCTCAGTATTGTTATCTAAAATTCAACTCAAGCATGGAAAAGGAGTAAAATTTCTAAACAATTAAAGCTAAAATAAACTAATTTCTGCATAAAACAAACAAGCGATAGTTAAAAAGTACAAAAACACATTGAATTGTCAAGTTAAACTTCCTTTTTACAAGATCAAACGTAGGATTGACAGGAAATCCCTGCTAGACACATCAGCTTGAACCATTTGAACATCTTTGCATCAATCACACAAACCATATGTTTTGAATATAAAGCCAGATCTCTGGGGAGAGTAAAAAATACAGCTTCTAAACTTTGGAACAAGTGTGCTTTGCCAAGAGAGCGTGAGGGTCATCAGAGGCCTTTTAAATATGTTCATATTTCCCGACTGCCCTTTCCTTAGAAAGCTAAAGGACATTCTTTGCTATTTTTAGGAACCAAGAGGTGGATCTTCCCTCTCTTGGTGCCTTGTTTTTTCTTCACTTGCAAAGGGTTTGTGATATGTCACTCAAAACATAACTGAGAGTGCAGTTTAGTTGTAGAGAAAATTATTTTTTAGAAAAGACGCCTGAACTCACATGAACCTAACTTTGAAGTACTCATATATTTCAAACCAACAGAAACCAGCTGAGAAACTCCCTCTTCCATTGTTCAGTCACGCAATTAGAAAATAAGCAAGTTGGTGTACTATAGAAAAGCAAACACATGTGAGACACAAAGGCAAAGCATCTGTGAAATGAAATGTGTCAGCTGCCACAACTGATCCAAATTAAATTGGAACATTGTGATAATGCAAACCGCACAATGTAAAGAAGACTGGGAGTCTTCAAGGGAATCTGACTGCTTTCTTGGAAGAACACAGTAAACAAGCAGAGCCTAAGTGATCCAGCAGTTTGTGTTTATTCAGCACTGGAAATGCATCTGCAGCAGACACTGAACATTACTCTGATGTTCATCTGAACAACATTTTGTGTTTAGTTTTTTGTAAGTACAGTGAGGTAATGCATCCTCTCTAGATTGCATCTCATCCTACCTAGTAATCAGATTGACCACAGGGAGCCTCTTCCAGCTGGATGAAGTGAGGAACAACTCAAGCAGTTAATGTCATTTTAGAAACTGTCTCAGCTTGCCGCAGACACATTTCTACACTCGGAGCCAATCAACCTATACCATCTGTGCTGCTATTATGAGTTTCCCTCACAGTTCCAGGATGTATCCCATTGAGTTTCTATTAGTAGCTTCTCCACTTTCTTAGATTAGGTCAATACAACAATGCAAAGTGGGGACTACACTATTAAACATCCAGTGAATTTATCTGTTTTATTCACATGTACATAAAAGTACCATGACTTTTACTGGTCTACGTAAGTGCTCTTTCAAAATTGCATAATTAGACATTGTTCAATGTAACTTAAAATTTGTGTATTCAAACCATTCTGGTGCAAAAGGAAAACAGCATGCTGATTGCTGAGTATTTCCGTTTTAAACAAATGACTTAAAGCAAGTTTATAGTGTACTAAAATAATTTTTAGTACATCTATTGAGTAAATTTGATTACCAAATTCAGTAGATGTTTCCTCTGTGGACCATTAATATCCATACAACTCTTCAGTCCATCCACTCATATTGGTATATTTCAGTCTGGATCAAAGTGGTAGACTGAGCCACGTCGATACCATGGCTGAAATATGTAAACCAGTCCCCTCAGATGTCTTTAGTTTCTGCACATATCAAATTCTAACTATTTGGCATGTAATATTACATTATTCCTGATGGGAGCCACGTGATACACTGTATTTTCGAATTAGGAGACTGATTTTCCCTCACGTCTGAGGTCCAGAGGTGTTTGCACTCCAAGCAACAAAGACCAATATCAGAAGACCAGCTGGGAGCTACTTAGGCTTCTTTTAAAGTTAAAAGGAATACTCGTCTTGGAGAGAATAAGATTTTCTTTGGATACAAACACATCTACCTTGACAGATTGTTCTCATATTGTGAGACCACCCAAGGGTGCAATCTCATTTTCCTGGCACAGGATGTAGGGAACGGAAACATGATATTTCAGCCAAACTAAGTAAGAAGAATATAATTGTGGGCTCTGTTTATGTATTTACAGTCTGTGAAAGTTTTTCATTACCACAGTCATTCATCATCTTTGAATGAACAATTTATTGACTGATCTCCGTAGATCATTAACGCTGGAACTACAATGATGGCATTCATTTTGACAGAAATCAATGAAACCAGCAGACCAGCTTTGAAACACCTGATAATGAAAGCTTCTTATCACTGAAACTTGGCTTTTCTGCACATCTAAAAATCTGCAGTCACACCAGTCATTGCTTCCAATGACTGCAGTGTGTTAGCAGCTGTCCCTGTTCAATGTTCCATGTTGTCAAACAAACTGGTACACCAGCAACACAGTTCAACAAAACAGTGCACGATTCAAACAAAACACACGCAGCAGGAAGACAAATAAAGCATAAATGCTACCAGTTGGCCTGATGGTGTCTTTACTGGGCTGCAGAGCTGCCAGTCAGTGGCCTCCACTTCCATCTATCATTTGTTTTGGACTGGAGTTAGAACTGCAGGGGCGAGGGATTTCTTTTGAGACCATTAGATGATGAATGTGTCACTGGGACCTGTTTATTAACTGAACACAAAATCCAGCTTATACTAAAACTGTCCACAGTTGTGCAAACAATAAAAATGTCTTCGCACACTGAAGTCCCCAACGCCAGCCAAAAACAAATGTGTCATTTGGTTTCATGCTGTAAAGTCATTTGTTCCCCCTTAACCTGATTAGCATATTTTTGAATGCAGGAATGAAAAATCTGGGAAAACAAATAACGTATTGTAATTTCCCGCTTTATCCCAAAATCAAGCTGTTTTTATTCTGTAAACATTGTTCCACGGATGTTTGGCAACATCCTGCAGACACATAGCTAATGTCTAGTCTATCCACTGTTTATTCCAGAGAAACAAGGTCATCGCAGACTAATGTCAAACAATATTTGCTTATTTGTGACCATGCGGAAATTACAATAGGTCTTTGAAGAGATCTGTATGATTTACGTGCCTCCTAAACAGACTGACAACGATCTGTTTGTTTTACCTCATTGTACATTGCAAACATGGATGATACTGTCAAACAGATTTGGATTTATTGCTGTCTGAAGGTTGAAATAAACCAGGCCAGCTTTGAGCATGAAAGGAAGATATGATGTTGAGATGAGACATTCGATGATCATTTTAAACCTTATGATTTTTCACAGGGCTCATTAGGATCCCCAGGAATAGCAGGGTTACCGGGAAAAGCTGGTTACGTGGTAAGTATGTAGACAAACTGAATGAACATGACACAAGAAATACAACAACTTTGACTGGCTGTTGTGATATTTCCAGGGAGAAAAGGGAAGCATAGGACCTCCTGGGCCGCCTGGTTTTCCGGGAGAACCTGTATGTATAAGACAACTCAGAATCCATCCAGAACCCATGTGCATTTATATTTGCAACTTAAATCACTTTGAATGATTGCAGGGTCTTCCTGGGAGAGATGGAAAGGACGGATTTCCAGGGATATCTGGTCAAAAGGTCTGCTTGTTTTCTCAGTGTTACAAAGCTCATTCTGGGATTGGGGGAATACCTAGAGGCATAAGGTTGGATGAGTGACTTTGCTTTCCAAAATGTTGTGCTGTTGATGTTTGGCAACCATGGAAATTGAATCAAACACACACTGGTGTCCCTCTTGTCTTTTTCCAAACCCCGCTTGACAACTTTATAAACATCAAAAATGTCATCCAACTTTTAGATTGATGTCTATTTAATAAACCCAACATGACATGTGGAACGTGTGAGGCAGGCCTGGGGTGTAGGTGCTAGAAATGTGTTTCCAAATGAAATGTAATAATTATCTTCACGCTTCTGCAACGTATTAAGGGAGAAGCTGGAGCCAGTGGTATCCCTGGTGCTGACGGAAGGCAAGGACATCCCGTGAGTCATAAACACACACACTATTGATTGTGCATGCTGTTGAATCGTCGTACAGTTTAATTTGAACCCCTGTACATAAAGGATTTGATGCACAATGTGATTCAAATTGTGCACAAGTGAAATAATAAAGATACTGCCATATTGTGGTCTTTATTTCATCTTTTTAGCAAAGCATTTACAAGCAGACTTTATCTGTGTGGTTCTATACATTGAAGTTTACAATGTTCTTCACAACCTGTTGCTTCTCATATTGTCTAACATGACAGAATCCTCTAGTAACAGAAGATTCAAAGAGGCTACTATAACAATAGACCTCATGAAGCCCAAAGATTTCATGTTTTTCTGTTGTCCTAAGACTGCAGTGTGTTAACATACTGTCAGCAGCACAGAGACTCCCCCTGACAGCCAGTAAATCAGGGGGTATTTCCCCTGTAGTTCATCCCAGGATAACCCTGTTATGTAACAAGCAGGCTCAGGCTTTAATGGAAGGCAGTGAAAGTAACTCATCGAGGGATTGCTGTTGTCCTCTGGCAAGTCTGTTTTAGGAAGAAAGTCTTTCAACTGAGCAGCCACCCTGCTGATCATGATTAGTGTAGTCCAAAAAAAGTTTGCAACGGGTCTACAAAACATGAGTCACTTGCTCCACAAGGCTGTAAGCCATTTTTCCCCAGCAGAACAATAGAACAAGCAGCGTATCCAGGGAGACAGGATTAGTCTTGTGCTTCCTCAAGTTAAAACAAGACACAGCACTCCAGTGTAGGTCCCAACGTGGGCATTTCTCCCCTGTAGGTGTAAGCTGTTCTTCCTTCCATGCTTCTGTCTCTTTGCCGTCCTGTCCAATCTATTCACCACACACATATGTTGATCAAACTCTAATGTGAGGCAACCACAGGGCATCTGCAAGCATTTATCTCAGAAAAAAACAACTACAACAAAAAAATAAAGAGGCTTTTCAGGACAGCTTTTCTGCAAGTTGAACTTAATAAATGTTCAGTGCAATAAAGCATCTCTTTTAATTCGTGTCTGCTTTCATTCTTTTCTCTGTGCAGGTTAAATAGCAACTACTTTCTGTACTATTGCATTTTTTGGCAAATAAATCATGTGTGCAGCTCAAGGACCTGACATTTCCTTCTTTAGACAGTGAATCTGCCAAATGGCTTATGAAAACATTTTTCATTAAAAATGCTATTTCTGTTTCCACAATGTAAATGTCAAGTAGTAGATGATGTTACACAAACAATTACATGTCACGTGTGCTTTTTTGGGATATACGGTATACTAATCTGCCATGACATATAACCTGTTTCATTACTCTCAGGGCATGCCTGGATTGCCAGGGATTGCAGGCCTGCATGGACAAAAGGTAACAAGTTCCGAAAATACTGTATGTGTAAACTTATCAAAGGTTTTGCATTATTTATTGCAATTATATTTCACTGAGATGAATTTCATTCAAGGGGGAGATTGGTGAGGCTGGACCAAGGGGCTTTAAGGGATCCATTGGACCACCCGTAAGTTAAAAGCCGCTGGACTATTTCTGTGTTCCACCAAAGTGTTAACATTGTATTTGAACAGCTACCAAGACAGTTTCTTCGCTCCCCTGCAGGGTGAAATGGGTTTACCTGGTGCACCCGGTTTAAAGGGACCAACTGGACCCAAGGTAACCGTTTATGCCTGTTAGATAATTATACTTGATTATACTTGAGCTTCTTTAAATAGCTGTATTGTAAGTGTTATAAAGCTGAAGCAGAAGTAATGACTGACTTTGATCAAACCAGTTGACATCAAGAAGTTTAATATAGTCTTTCAAAAGGATTAAAAGTGAAGTAAATATAATGTGAGTTTATCCCCCGCTACATCCCCGGGGCTGTGAGCGCACTGTTTGAAAGTGCAACCCAGAAAAGTCAATAACTGCAGTTCAATGCACACATGCTGGTATTAGCAACTGGCAAGCTGCAGGCAGAGCCATGTCTACATGTAACCTGACTTCAAGCACGATGTAGTACAGCTGCCAGTAAGTGCAGCAGATCAGTGCTGCATGATGTTATATCACAATACATTTCCAAGCCTCCCAAGTATCCTCTAATCGAAACAAATTGCTAAATCTTTGAAGGTTTCTATGCACAGACTACACTGAGAAGCATAGAAAGCTATTTGCATCAGCAGCACTACATTTTTGTTTGGTCACTATTTTGCTAAAATACACTTTAGCACAAGTAAGGATTTCTTGGCCACACGAGTGGAGCTAAAATAAGCGATGATCCGGCCCTACTGCTTTCGTCAGTGGAATTTTAGTGGAAATGTAAGCAGTCTGGGCTTGTCTGGTCTGGACGCTCTGTCTCCTAATCATTTTTCATTAGCCGATCTGCCTTTAACAAGCCAATGTGTATTGGTAAATGGCACACGAGTGAAAACCTAGTTTATGGACATGCAGGCAAGAACTTTGATTTTATGGCTGAGCTTCAGACTGCAATTACTGAGGCTCGTTCAACTGGAAAAGAAAGCATATGACTAGACACAATTAAACTTTAGGCTGCAAAATCCCCAAACCTCATGAAACGATTGCATGCATTAATGAAAATGAAGATGAAGATACTGACTGCACTCAGGTCACTGATATTATGTGGTTAGGATGTTATTTCAATGTACGTTTTCTGTAGCATGAGACTTATTTTATTTCTCAATCAAGGGTAATAAGGGTGAAAGTGGAAGTCCAGGTACAAATGGATCACCAGGGGTAATGGTAAGCTTCCATTTAAATATTCCAACTCTGATTCAATCTAACCTAAAAATTTATTGAACCAAATATGTGAGGAAATTTTTGGAAGTATTTTTTAGGTCCTTGTTTTTAACAATTGGTTTTTAATTGAATGCTTTCCAAGGGGAGTGCAGGGGAACCAGGAGGAGCAGGCCAGCCAGGGCACCCAGGCATGCCAGGCCTGAAGGGAAGCAAGGTATTTCATTTTTTTTTCCGCCAGTGGTGTGACAATGGCGCCTTTTCCCCTTCAATTCATGTGAAAATTCAAAATTTATTCTTATTAAGTGGTCAGGGTTAACCAAGATGTAGAAATTCAAGTCCACAATATTTAGTTATTACCTTTAGTTCTCCAGAAATGCCAGTCATAATAATAGATGGCTTTCCACTGCAGGATCCTGAGGCTGGCGCTTCCTAATCAGCAATTTAGCTTCTCTGTTTCCATTGCGGTGAAGGATCTGACAGCGCTGACCGTGTTAGCCTAGTTACTGGTGTAACTCCGGTTCTCTGATCATGTAGGAAGTAGAACAATGGAGGGTTTGTTATGTAAGCCTATGTGGTGAATTTTCTGGTTAAGATGGCGATGTTAGGGGGAAGAAGAAGCAGAAGAAGAAGAAATTCAATGAGGACATCGAGAGGGCAGAAAAATAGTGCTTGTTGTCCTCTCCGAGTTCAACCAATCGGCCACTAGACCCACAGAGCAGTCGCTCATGTCAGGTCTTAACATGTCCTGGCTACCTACCCTGCAGTGGGTACTTCTTTCTTCCCTGAAAATAGCCCAGAAAGAGGTTTTGCAGGGGCAGTTCCTGCAATCGGAACATGCTCAGAGGTTTAGCCTGCCCTGAAATGGTCTGCAAGGCCCTGCAGTGGAAAGCAGTCTATGGACTCCCTATCATCAGCATTGCGTCACAGTCAGGTGTTTAGAACTGTGAAAGCTTGTCCCTGCAATTTCATGATGTTATTTTCGGACATCAGTACAAAAGATGCCTATTTGTGAGGTGTGAGACTTCATTGTGATAAAAATACTGTATTCTAGCAATACTATTTTCCTCTAAATAATCTTATATTCCTGCCAAAAAAAACATAGTATTAAGTGATAATCAGTGTCTTTATCTTTTATCAGGGACAAAGGGGAAATCCAGGAGAAAGAGGAGAGATGGTAAGATTGAAGACACACTGATATTGTCAACAAGCCTCACAGAAAATATATTTCAACAATCCAGTGAAAATAAGGCCTCACTTATTACATCATTGGTTTGGAAAACAATAACATGTCAGCTACATTTGGTCTTTTGGAAGTATTACTAGTATTTGCTGTGCTACTGGCATCCAGCATCTATCCCATTAAACTAATTCAACTTAATGTCATAAAAACAAAATTAACTCTGGAATGCAAACAAGGAAGAGTCATGATATGATTTAAGCAATTCTAATGAGCGTCAATGTGCTTCATTTAACCACATTGAAACCCTTACTACTATAAATATGCATCAATCATCATGTGTTTAATGGATGGCTTCACATACAGTACCATCTACAGTAACACTAATTGCACTTACAGCATTGACTGGGGTCTGATACTCTGATTTCATGGGCTTTTACAGTGGTAATGTAATGTTTTCCTCACCAGGGGCTGACAGGTGAAAAAGGAGAACAAGGCCGGCCAGGGCTTCATGTGAGTTTTTTGATCAGCTTTGTTGTGTGATGATGAACACTAGAAACAAACAACAATGGATACATTAAATCTATATTTTTTTGTCTGTATTGAAAGATAAACTTTGCTTTTAATGGATGATTTTCAACTTTATAGTGTATGAAAAGTAGACACTGATTCATGATGCTGATTCCAAAGTACTAAGGTAGCCAGACTTGACTGAACTTTGGCATTTTAATCATCATATAGTACAATGTACTGAATTCACCACCTTAATGGTCCATTTGTCTGTCAGTAGCAGAATACATAAAAAAATCAGGTGAAAAGATTTCTGTGGAGTTTGTTGAAAAGTTATCCATGGACTTGGGAATAAATCTTTTTTAACAGTACCACCATGTGGCCATTTATAAAGCACTTTGAATGTTTTAATGAAAACTCCTGAGCTTGTTTTTTCTGCATTCCTTGGTCCAGTACCATCATTACCACATCAGCCATTCCATTTTTTTTTCAATTTTTTTATCACCTCCAAAAAATCTCATCTATTCTCTGCCAAATACTTTACATATTTATGTTTGTGTGCTGCTTCATACCCTCCTATAACTTGCTGCCAAACACTCAAAGGCACGACTCATAAAGCCCCGTAATTTAAACACCACAGTTCTTAAACGTGTCAATGCAATCAAACTTTGATGTCACAGTCCATTATCAAAGTGATTGCACACAAATTTGGTGCTGTTCAGCCTTTAGGTGGTGCTACAGCAACATGATGACTTTAACTTGTTATAACTCAGTGATCAGAATTGTGTCTTATTTCAAATTTTGCAATATACTGGGACCTTATATTTCTGGTACTTAGATGTTACCCTGGAGACACCAAGGATACCTGTCATTGTACATTTTGATCCTGATTTAAAAGTTGATATTTTATTGTCAAAAAGCATATTCTGAGGATTGACAGTAGATTGCTTTGTGAGCCTGCTCTAATGTAGTTTTTAATGATTTATCCTGACTTTAACTTACAGGGATCCACTGGTCCGACAGGATTGAAAGGAGAGGTATGTTGTGCTGAACGAAGTGACCAGTGTACTTCCATCCGGCCTGTATAATTAGTTGTATTGCTAACGCTGGGGTGGTATCCTTGCCAGAAAGGGACAGCAGGGGATCCGGGGCAGAGAGGTCAAGAAGGTCAAGTGGGGCGGCCTGGACAGCCTGGTCAGTCAGGCCCACCAGGTCCCAGGGGGCTGCGGGGGGACACCGGCCTCCCTGGTCTACCTGGACCTGAAGGAAGACCCGTATGTGACACACATTGTACTAAAAATGTCACTGTTGTTAAAGACTTTTATCTGGATGTTACATTTGATGCTGACTAATATAACAGAGTGGTTAATGAAAATCCATCATCATCCATCACTTTACATTGCAGGCAAGTGAAATGTCAGACAATCACATTCGTCAAATCTGCAGAGAGATTCTTCAAGGTAAGTGTCATTATAAACACACTGATGAGCTGTTTCTGTATCTCTTCACCATCTGAAATCTTTTCATTGTTAATCCTCCCAGCTGAGCTGCCTTCATTGTTACTGAGCAACCAGCAGAGTGGCTGTACCAGATGTCAAAGCCGGCCTGGATCACCTGGTCCACCAGGTCCAATGGGGCCGCAGGGACTCAGGGGTCTCCCTGGACTTAGTGGCTCCAGAGGACAGCCAGGCCATCCTGGTCGACCAGGACACCCTGGGATAATTGGACTCAAAGGTAAAATCAGCATCAAATCAGCAGTGTGTCATTAAAAAGATTCAGTAAAACTGCTCTAACAGTGACACTTGTGTTTGCAGGAGAACCAGGTTTCAAAGGAGAGAAGGGGAGCCCTGGTCGGACCACGATTGGAGACCAAGGACCACCTGGACCTCCAGGTAAATAATGTGACTTATTGTGCAGTTTCTTTTGTCATTCACTCTTTTTACAGATGATCATGTGAAAGCAATTTTTCTGTGGTGCCTGAAACTGATTTCTGCTATTTTTCTGATACATTTTCTGCTATTTATCATCCTTTTCAACCGATCATGGCTTAGTATTTTTATCTCCACAGGTCCAACGGGCCCTCAGGGGTACAGTAAACCAGGATATCCAGGTTCACCTGGACCCCCTGGTCTAAACGGGGCAGAGGGTAAAAGTGGTAATCCTGGCATCCCTGGCCAGCCTGGGGTGTGTGATCCATCCATGTGCTATGGTAGTATAATGAGGAAGGATTCTTACAGCAAACGCCCAAACTATTAACATAGTGCAGCGTCACTGCAGGCACCAGACTAGAGCTGATGTGGAACAAACAGCCATTCTCAGGAAGATCTCATCTTTACAGTTTCTCTCTGTCATTGAAACAAAACGTACCTCTTCTGACACCTGGTATGTCATCTCAGTCAGCATCACAGCTTCTCCGATGGTATTTTGTATTATTGTTCATTTGTCTTTGAACATGCTTTGAGGTTTAAATGGTGTGAAGATAGTTCAAAATTTGCTCCATTGAATACCTCTCCCCTGAGCACCTCCAACTCTTGTCCACTCTCGTATGTCATTGTGGTTGGTACATTCTCCTACATTGCCCCCTTGTGTCGCTTCACTGCATGCTGCTCTCTAAATTCTTACTGCACATTTGATAGGTGCTATATGTTTCCTTCAAGAACAACACAACTTCTGTAATCTACAAAATACATGTTTAGTGGTTCATTTTGGCATAACTTTTTTCTGAAATTGGCACGTTTCAGTACAAAACTGTGATTTTGATCTCTTCTTGCTGCCTTTGAGCTCCTGTAAGTCTGTGTTTCTAAAGCATTCAGTTTTTACTGTCAAGTATGAAAACCTTTTACAACTGCTAACATTGTGTATTACCCAAGATAAATTAACACTTCCCCCCCATCACATTAATTACTCATTCATTCATTTGTCATATTTGTTATAGTATGGATGTAAAATGTTTTACCATCTATGAACATGCTGACATTTCAGTTTAGCATTTTATGTCATTTATGTTCCCCTGACATGCCTTTCATTACTGTAGCAGGTATTTTATTGTTATTTATAAGAGTCATAACTGTGTATTTCAGCAGTGATGTGTCCTGAACGGCTTTTTGTAATTTTTTTTAATTTTGTGATAAAGTGACTTTTGTATGATTTTTTTCATTTTTTAAAAATTAGAATTAAAACATCTTATTGATTTGTGAACTTTGTTTGGCCTTTTAAGCTTTTTGAACTTTCAGATTAGATTTCTGCACTTTATCACATCGCTGGACCCACATTTAGGCTGGAAATTTTGGGTGTGGTGTACAGCCACAACATTAAAACTACTGACAGGTGAAGTGAATAACATTGATCATGTTGGTACTATGTGGTGTTCTGCTGGAAAACCTTGGATTCTGCCATCCATGCTGATGAGACTTAGACACCCAAATAAACACTGTCCCACAACAAGCACACTCCCTCATGCAAATGTAAATCCTAAATGTCACTGGTCTACCCCTGCAGGAAAATACACCCCACCACATGACAAAAACATCAAACAATCAGGAACATGTTGAGGAACATGACAATGGTCCAACATGTTGACCTGACCTCCAAACTTCCTACACCCCATTCTGATCAAGCATCAACAGGATGCAGTGGAACAAGTTTGATTGACAGAGGCCCCACTGAACAACCCAGAGTACCCAAAGGATCTACTGCCAACGTCCTGGTGCCAGACCCCATAGGACACCCTGAGAGGTCCTCTTGTCCATGCCCGATGGTTCAGAGCATTTTTGAGCACATAGAGGGTCAATATTAGGCGGTCATAATGTTGTGCCTGATCAGTGTATGTGCTTGTGTGTGCTCTGGGAGTTTCCATTTGCACTGAAGCGTCAAAGAAATAAAAAGTGAAGAGGACGATAACAGGTATCATCACCTGTTCCACTAAGGATGCTGCTTTAGGAAACTTGGATGAGTGTAGCTCCAAGGAGAAAGCTGCTGTAGGCAGTTTCGTGTGAAAGTGTCTGGCAGAAAGACTCCAGAAATAAAGAAATGTACGTTTTTCTGGATTCATGCATTAGATGGCGCTATGTGGCAGCATCAAGGCATGCAGGGAGTTACTTTTACTAACTTTGCACAGTAGCCGCCCTCCACAAGGAAACCCTCGGCCTATTAATGGTAATTATTGTTGCTTTAACACTCCACTGATGACCTGCAATAAGGCTTTAAAGTCTTTATAGTCTAGACTACACAAAGTCTGCTTTTAGTAATTAGCAAGGTGTAAATCATTGTGGCTTAGAAATCTGTAGTACAATTTGCACTATCTGTATGATCTTTGTGGCACATTTCTAATACTTTTCCTTATGTGCTCCTCTACTGGAATTATTGTAGTGTCACTGCAAGTTTGCACACTTGTTCTCTGGTGCATTTGATTCCCTTGGCTCATGTTTAAGCGCACACTGTATTAAAACAGGACCCTTGTTGTTGTCAGTGAATGCAGCTGGAGCCCTCTCTCCCCATAAACATCAATAAGTTGAGGTGATTAAAAGGCTCTGTCATTATTCTTTCACTCGTTAAGACGGGCCTCTCGGATTTCAAGTGTCTCCTTTTACACTCCTGAGCCGCCACATTCATCATGGGACCGGCCTGAAGTTTTATTGCGGCCGCTAGAGGAGGATGCAAAAACAAAAGTTGAGTGTGGGATGGACTCCAAGGGCAACTAGCCCCAATACACTTTCTGAGGGGGAGAGAAAGAAAAAGAAGAAGAAAAAAAGAAAAATACGAGCCGGGGCATGAGTCGAGTGCTTCTCTCTGCTCAATTCTTTTTGACACAGTTCAAGACATTTCATCCATTTGGAAACTCCGGGTGATCCCTCGACGTTATGGGCGTACCTACGGGTTTTTTCATCACACAGGAGTAAGGTGTGGAACCGGGTCACAGCTCCATAAATACTTGGAAACTTTGGATGGACCCTAGAGGAGTAAATACGGCTGGAGGAGCCTCGCACACAGCAGAGGAGCGGCGGTTTTTCTGCAAGCTGATACCTCATTTGTGAAACAGGGCAGACTTCTAAAAAAAAACGCCAAAGTACCTCTGGCTAATATGGAAAGTCTATGATTCCGTGTTGGCAGAGATGTAAATTGTTTGATTTTCCTCCCAGAGTGCGATGTAGTTCACCCTCACATCTCCAAGTGAGCTATTTGTCAAGATGACAGCGCTTACACCTCTGAACCGCGCCGTGCTCGGACTTGCGTGGAGCTGCCTGAGCTTTCTGTCCTGCGCGCACTGCGGTTTAAGTGACAACCATGTGCACTCCAGCTTTATTTACAGGCGGTTGCGCAATCACGAACGCCGGGAGATCCAGCGAGAGATCCTCTCCATCCTGGGTTTGCCCCACCGGCCGAGGCCCTTCTCTCCCGGGAAGCAGGCGTCCTCCGCGCCGCTCTTCATGCTCGACCTCTACAACGCCATGGCCGTGGAGGAGGAGGAGGCGGAGGGCGCGCAGCAGCAGCAGCAGCAGGGCGCGCAGAAGGGCTTCGGTGCCAAGGCTCAAGGGCACTCCAGGAAAAGTTACTACAGCCCCCAGCACACCAGCTACTCCCGTGTGGCTCAACCCTACCGAGCGGCCCCTCTGCTGGGCCAGAGCCCCGCGCTCACCACAGCGCACGACACCAACTTTCTCAATGACGCCGACATGGTCATGAGTTTTGTCAATTTAGGTAAGTGGGTCTGATTCACCATCAGGGTTCATTAAATCCAAATGAATACAATTAGATGCAGGTGATCCCAGCTTCATTAACATTTCAAGGCAGAGCTGTTATTTGTTACATAACCCACACTTCAAAGAAACAAACTAATGTTTCCCATAATTTCCCTTCACTCCCCTAAACTTAATAAGGGTTTGAGCTGGCCTCACTGTTTTCTCTTCACTTGGTAAAAAGCCCATTATAATATATAAACTAATGAATGTGTTTCTTGGCCTTCTTGTTGCCTCCTGTCAGAATAATTTGACACATGTAGATTATACTTATTCAGCCCCTGCTCTAACACATCCTATAATAAACACTATAGAAATGGTGTGTCTCACTCAGTGCCATTTATGACCTCTTTTGTAAAGGAATTTTTTCATCTAAATTTAAATTTGTAAATATATTTGTCACACGTTGCTCGTTATTTGGCCACCGAAGTGATAGATTTTTGCATTTACTGCTTCCCTTTGATTAAAAAAAGCAGCTGATGTGTTTAATGACTGTGTTTGTTCAGTAGCTGCGACCTTTAACCCAGCAGTTCAGAGCAGCTTATCAGATGACTGTCTGACCTTGAGAAAACTGGTCTAAATTATTTCCTGTTGTTAAAAGGGGGAGTGATATTGACTGATGCCTTTATTTGAGCTTCTGACACTAAGCGAAAACAGAAGCCCTGCTCCCCCATATTTGTTGCATTTATTTGCAGAATTTATTGTTTTCTAATGGCAATTAAGATATTAGTCATGCCACATGGAAAGTCACTTTAAAGTGGAATATGGTGCAGCACCCAAAATTAATAAATAACAATCGCCATAAAATATACTTTATATCATCTTGGTATTGTAATATTAGTGATTTTATTTTCTAAAATATGGAATAAAACATGTTAAAGTGAATTTGTGTAGCGCTGCTTGACACTATAATCCCTCACCTTGGTCTGAGCCCATCTGTTTCCACTTACCACTATACCAGGGCATGTACACTGTCAGCCTTGAAAGCTCTGCTCTCATTCTGGGGACTGTCAGTGAAGTGTTCAATGGGGCTCTGTCTTTATTACAGTACACTCAAATATAGCTACTGACCTCAACTGTTTTAGAAACGTCTATGTGGCATTTCGTGCAGTTTAATGTGCTTACTGTAGCCATTTGAGCTTTCGAAGCATCAATAAGAAGTCAGCTATTAAAATATCCAGTAATGCACACCTAGAAGTATGGAAGAGGGCCTAGAGATATGACATTGAAATGTTAGTTGTTTGTTCATCTTAATAGATTCCTGCTGGGAATAAGCTGCATCCAGTTAATAAGCAACAGATCAAGAATGCATGCAGCTCAGTCTTACCGGCGAGTGAAGTCATTATTATTTAATCTTAAGCTATTTGAAAGTTAAATGTTCTATGCTCCCAGTGGCACTTCTGCTTCAGATTACTGCCTGTGGCTAATATAATGGAACACACTCGGTGGGTAAAAGTCAGCCCTGACCTCTGACCTGTTTCTGCTAAGTAACCGCAGGCGTTCTCTCCCGATAAAGTATCAGGGAAAAGCACTGCCTGATATCGCCATGGATATCCGAACATCCACTGACCTCGGCCGCATGCTTCTCCTCTGCTACCTGGTAACAGTGTGTGAGGCAGCTGGCCTCACTTTGTTAGCATGTTCATAATGTTGAGGTAATGTTGATGCTGAGATCGTTGCATTAAGGGGCTTCATTTTATCTACAAAAATAGATAGAAACCCCTAGCAAAGACAAGTTTCTGTTTATTTCAAGGCAAAAAAAAATATAAAACAGTTCAGCAGGATATGGGTTTTTAAACATTTTCAAAAACTGCAGGTCTGAAAGGATATCTTATGTCACTCATTATATTAGAAGTATTTCATTGTAAAGGTTAAGGGTCATAAAACAGTTGAATGAAAACTACCAGAGGTCAGTATGAGGTCAGAAATGAGGTCAGAGTAGACGCTCACATGACGAAGAATCCTGTCTGGTCTTTTCTCTGACTTGAGGAGTAGACGAAAGTGTCTTTAATTGAAATCAGCCTGTTTTTCTTAACTGACAGCCCATTCATCATGGCCAGAGAATGCAGTTAGGCACACAGTAGAGGGCCTGTCTGGGAACTGCTACCTGTATTCAGTTGACTGATTTAATGAACTGGAAAGTGCTTTTGTTGGTAGTCAAAATGTTTGGATTGGACCTTGAATGTAAAAGAAGATGTGATAAATTACGCTTTTTTCAGAGCTGGCATATTTTTTCTTTTGAGCAACATAAGCAGTGGTTTCAGGAGGTGAACTCATATTTTTTTATTTTTTTAAATCAAGGTTTGTTGCCAGTAAAAATGAAGTTCATCATAAAATATTTTTCCTTCCCAGTGGAGAAAGATAAAGATTTTTCTCACCAACGAAGACACTACAAGGAGTTCCGTTTTGATCTGACTCAGATCCCAGACGGGGAGGCGGTGACCGCAGCCGAGTTTCGGATCTATAAGGACCGCAGTCATGCCCGCTACGACAATATAACTCTGAAGGTCACCATATATCAAGTCATCAAGGAATATCAAAACAAGTAAGTGCCAAATCAGCCGCAACCACACTTTAAAAGCAGCGGTGGATCATAACTAGGTGCATTTACTGAAGCGTTATGCTGCCTTATTTAAGGATTTCCATTTTCTTCCACTGTGTGCTTATACTCCAAACAGCTTCAAACAAAAATATTTTAGTTTTTTATTATATGACCTCTGTATGACCATTTAAACTGTGCAGCAAGATATTAAGTGATTTGTTTGCCTTACATACCTGAAACTTTCTTGCTATCTTGGTTCTTAATTATAGACCAGTAGACCAGTAATGTAATATAGCACCTTGATCGGAGCCATTCTGTTCCCTAATGAGCATTCTTCCTTTTGATAATTTAGGTATATTTTTCTGCTACTGATCATTTTCTTCTTGCACCACTGATTAAAAGAAATACAGAATCACTGCCTTTTAGTGCCAGAATTTATTGAGGATAAACTGGCTGATCTTCAACATTTGAGAGAAAATTAATGTGGCTTCATATAATGACTATTTTTCAAAATGTTTTTTAAAAAAGAACATTTTCAAAGAACCTGCATGATGTCTGCTCTTAGTCTCAGCTGGAAAACACAAAGCAGAGAGAAAACTCCATCCTGTTAGCAATTAGAAATTTAAAAAAAGAAAAGAAAAAACACAGCAGTTACTTGACTGGAATAAAGGTAAAACTGCATGCATCTTGATCTCATGTGTGCAGTCTCATTTCACAGTTTAAAAAGGCAGAGACTCCATCCGCTTTTGTCTATCCGTACTTGAAAGTTTCCACTTGCAAAAAACATCCTTCTATCTGAAATTCTGTTCTCCTTCATTCGCACCATGTCTGCCTTACAAATATAGTTCTCGGATAAAGAGAACTCCATTAGCAAGTTGGCCACTTATGAAGCTTGGAAGGTCCGTCAGTTATCACTCGTCTTGTGTTGCCTGCCAAGTTGGCCGTGTCCCAGATGAAGGGCCCATATTAGGGGGGGAGAAGGGCTCCCTCGGGTGCTCCCGTAGTCACTGTTATGCCCACCACCTGCCTGTCTTAACAATATTCCGGAAGTTTAAAGCATGACATAGCTGAATACACAAGGGTGCACTTAAAAGTGGGCCCACATTTGCTTGCCAAAAATGTGTGTGGGTGATTGAAGGGAAGATATGGCCCTCCTGGGCTTTGAAAAGGTCCAAGTCAATGGACTTTGCTATCTTAAAGGGGAAGAGCGCTCAGTGCGTGTTTTCACACAAGGTTTCACAAAGAAAAGTGTATCTGAAATACTAGAACAAGTTTTTCCAAATGTTAAAATCTTAGAGACAATTTTACAAAGCACAGTTTATCTAATTTATTTCTTAGCAAAAAAGCTGCAGTGAATTTATATTATTTGAGTGCTGTTCATTTGTAAAACCAGATAGATTCTTTAATGTTTTTCTTTAGTATATCTTGCAGGATACTGATTAAATAAATACTGTATATACAAACTTATCGCCACCAATGGTTTTCATTTGAGCCATTCTGCAAATTCCATTTATGCACCAACAAAAGTATGGATACATTTTTGTTTAAGTAGCAAATGAAAACCACTTTGTTGGATTTTAAGATGCTAACCATGCATATTAATAACAATCTGTAATAGATTAAGTCCAGCAAGAAAATGTTGTTGCCCTTTCTCCACTTATATCCAGTCATTACTATAAAAATCAGTTTTGTTGGGGTTAAGTAAAGGTTGCAGTCAATGCTACACACAATTATTTCTCAGTACTTGTATGAGTGTGAGAATGGAGTCTAGATGCTGATGTTAAGAGTACTTTGTAGACTTTTTTTGTAAACAGTTTACCACCTAAATGCATTGCGTGTATTACTGGGGTCTAATAAACCCTTTGAGCACATTTTCTTTCTTTTGAACACTGGTAGTGATGATTTATGGTAGCATCTGAAACACTGAACCTTGAACATTTACATTTGTGTTTGCATGCCTGTGGTTTTCTTCCTCGCAGCTTTCACTGAAACACTGCAAAATACTAAGCTCCTAAAAACAAATTGTTAACACTAGTGTTTAAAAACTGCACAATGTACCTTTAAATTTATTTTACCTTTGCAAGCGACAGCTACGCAGCAACCTGATCTCCTTTCACCCCCCTATGTCAGCGTCACACCACATCCTGCACTGGTACTGAACTTTGCTACTGACCATAAATTCCTAATGGAGAATAGTGGCACATGAACATAATTTGCCGGAGACGTATTTGTCTAAAAAAGTGTCGAGTTACTTCTGTCCTTTGGTATCCGCTCACTTCAACTTTCGCGGTGGAACAGTACATCTAGTAACCACAGATTAAGGCGTGGGACAAACATGTTTCCTCTTGGGTACGACTCTGGGATTAGTGAACTTGTACCTGAACTAAATTATTGCAGGATGTGAGCTAAAACTGTACATTTCAAAGAGGAAGTTCAGCAGTGTGTCACTCATAAGGATTAATCTTGATTTTTATTACACCTGTAATAAACACATGGGGCCACATGGAAAATCCTGATTGTCTCCGACCGGCACCACATAACCACAAAGCCTTAGCAGGCGCTGCCTTATGCGATCTGCCACTTGAAAGGAATCTGATGCAAATTGCGAAGCGGGGCTTTTTCAACTCGGGGTTAATTGATGCCTTATGTCAAGCTGAGGTTGAAAATGCACCAAAGCTGTGATACATGATTCATAACTCCTGAAATGTTTTGTCCATCAAATAGCTGAAGTCTTGGCACAGACTTGACCACACAACTCTGCACTTTATTAAGAGTCACAGCTTTTTTAACAATAGCAGCAATGCTTTCTTTTCATGTCCGTCCAGCACACACAAAAAAATGACCAGATTACTTTTACACACCAAATCATCGCTTTGCAATATTGAAGGGCTTTATGGAGGAAAATGTTTGTTCTCAAATAGATGAAGAAACAAAGTTCGGACTAAAGCACTCATTTGTGATCTGTCAAAGAGACCTTGTTTGTTGGATTCTGTCTGAATTCCCTTACAAGTAAAGCTCTTTGAGTGTGCATCATCTTAACCACGGTTTATTTGATGTATAATTTTGTCTCATGTTTTTTTCTTGCTTTCAGAGATGCAGAGACGTTCTTGCTTGACTCCAAAAAGGTGCAGGCATCCGACGGGGGCTGGCTAGTGTTTGACATAACAGCCACTAGTAACCACTGGGTGATGAACCCACAGCAGAACTTGGGCTTACAGCTCTGTGTAGAGACTGTAGATGGCAAGTGAAGTTCATTTTTCTATTTAAAGATGTTGTTCTTTTACTTGTAACCTTCTCAGATTTTTTTTCAATTTCTTGGACTCTTGAAAAGATCAATAAGTTCATTTTTTGAGGCAGTCCACAGTGTCTGAAATTGATTTTTAAAAAATGTTTTATTTGACTTCAGGACAAACGGTCATACTATTTGGATTGTGATTATTATCCACATTTAGAGACTCATCTTGATAGCAGACATAAACTGATAAAATAACTTTTTAAAAATGTTGTTTTTTCCTTCTGATTTTTTTTTTTCAAAGGACGAAGTATCAACATAAAATCTGCTGGAATTGTTGGGAGGAACGGGCCTCAGTCCAAACAGCCATTCCTGGTTGCTTTCTTCAAGGCCAGCGGGGTGTTGCTTCGCTCTGTCAGAGCTGCTGGTGGGAAGAAGAAGAACCACAATCGCAATAAATCTAATAATCAACAGGAATCATCAAAGGCACCGAAAGCTGGAGGTATGTGCGTTTCTGATGCAGGTACGACACCCTAATAGTATCTTTTTTATAACTTCATTTACCCTGGATACACCTAATATTTAGATTAGATCTGTTTTAACTACATCCTTTATCACCAGACAGTCCATTTGTGTTCACTAGATTAGTTCTCGTCTGTATCTCCGTAATGGCTGACTGCCAGGAAATAAAGTCGGTTCACTGTCTTTACTTTCATATTGTGGATTCTAATGAACATATCAGTCACAAGGGTCAAACTGCAGCAAAAACTATGGCTTCTTTCTGTTCTTTCTCCCAAAGCATTAGATTTAAAAATGCTTCTCTGGAGGCTTAAAAGCAACAAAATTATAAGAAATCTGTCACTTTATTCATTTTTGACATCAGTGTTAAATGATTTTAACTGAACTAACCCCAGTGTGAATATATTAGTACTCAGTGTGACTGGAAAGTATAATGGATAGTGGCTTATTCCCATATCCCATAGTATTGTACATTTCATTATTCATTTTAAGGAGTAATTATTCCCTGAGCACACTGGATGAATGACCATTGTCCACATGTGTAATTTGTCTGTTGAGCTCACCTCCAAAAACAATACAGTTGGTATAACATCCTGCAGTAAGTGAAAAGCAAGATGTAAAGACGTGCTGCTTTCTGCTACATTAACAAGTCACCTTATCTTTCAGATTATAACACCAGTGAACAGAAGCAGGCCTGCAAGAAGCACGAGCTCTATGTCAGCTTTCGAGACTTGGGCTGGCAGGTAGGACACAGTTGTTTCACATCTCTTGCAAAATGACAGTAGAACTACTGATAACACAATAAATAACACATTGTTTGAGTTTATGAGAAAAAGTAATCGGGTTTTAAATGAAGAATTGTTCATTTTCTGTCGAGGATTGGATCATTGCACCGGAGGGCTACGCCGCTTTTTACTGCGACGGCGAATGCTCGTTTCCACTCAATGCGCACATGAACGCAACAAATCATGCGATTGTGCAAACCCTGGTGAGTGTTCTTCGGAGGGCACCACACACTCGTGTTGCCGTAAAATCATGTTGTAAGCTAATAATGTTCTTGCCGTTTGTACGTCATTTGAAACTCACTGCCACTGCACCTTTTTTAAACCTGTGTTATGCTCTCATTTATAGGTCCATTTAATGTTTCCTGACAATGTGCCAAAGCCGTGCTGTGCCCCGACCAAGCTCAACGCAATATCAGTGCTCTACTTTGATGACAGCTCCAACGTTATCCTGAAGAAGTATAGGAATATGGTAGTCAGATCTTGCGGGTGCCATTAGTCGTGAAAGTCTAATTTATGCATTTTGGTACGGGACTCGCTGGAAAACACATCTGCTGCAGGTGTGATGTGATGTACAGTATTATGTATATAAAGTTTTAATACTTAATTTATTCTCCTTTTTTTAAAAAAAAAAGAAATAGCACTGAATATTGTGATATTTAAATGATTAGGACAAAATGATTTTACTTTATATCGATTATCATTTAACTTTTGTGTCCGTTGGCATATACTCCGTCTTGGTTGCATCTGTATAATAACTTGTGTGAGTAAACTATTCACTGGAGTCATCACGATCGCTTCCCCTTCTGCTCGCTTGTCTCCTTTTCCAATGTAGAATGTGTTAGAAAGGCTTATGAGGAGTTGGTGGTCAGTACATGATATGCTTTTCTTTAACTCTCCTTTTTTCAGTGATTCCCTAATGAATCAACAATCCTATATGACTAATAGATACAGAATAATATGACAGAATACATGACCACAAGTTCATTTTACAAACAAGGGAGACCTCAATATGATGCTATTAGCACTAACATCACAACTTGAACCAGCTGTTGGAAATAGTTTAAATCAAATTGGATCAGTGGGAAAAAAAACAGTGAGTGTTCTCTAATATAAACCAAACTGCCCAAAGCTATTTTCAAGCTGTCACCATCTTTCAGCACTGATACTGTTTCACCTTTTCCAAGCCAGCTTTTTTTTTATATATGAGAGTGTGCTCTCAGAAGAGGATTATGTCAGTCTGGAATAAAACTTGTCTAATGTTTAGTGCTCGCTTATGAATGCTTTACAAATTGTGTCATTTTTTGACAATGTTTATGTAAATCTCTTCCATAAACACTGTTCGTCGTTCCTCAGTGGACTCCACGCTAATTCTAGCCTGTGTTTGGGAAGTATATCTTAACGTAGAGTGTTGTGTATTTTAATAAATGTACCACTTGAAAGATCTTATCTGTTGCCTTGTCTTGACTTTGGCTTTGCGGCTTTTCTCACTCCATTTATCATCCTGCATGTTAAAAAAAGAAGCTCCAAGATTATTTAGCTGTAAGGCTTTTTCAAATTCTTGTTGTCCTTTTTGTGTTTCTGTTTGGAATTCTGCAGATGTTTCAAACGCTGTTGCCGGACTACCGTCTCAGATTTATAAATGCTGGACAACTATAATATAAACTAGAGGTCCACCCATGGAGCCTGCTGACATGTTCTTGGGGAGCGGTAATGCTAGTGGTACAGTTTTAGCAGTAAAGCAATGCTGTGACCTCCAAAGCAAGCCCTAAAGGGTGATTATCACGAGGCTGCCAGCAGAGAAAGATATATCATTTCACTTTTTTATTTACTGTGTGTGACGTGCATGGTACACCTCTGCTTAGTCTCATATTTGGATGTTGCCATCTGTTCAGAGCTGAGATTCACCCCTGCAACCAAAGTGGAAACCATACACAAACCTAAGTCAGTGTTGTTGTAGTCTTTCAAGAGAAGCAGAACATCCAGAAAACTGCGAGAAAACGTGCTATTTCCAGAAAAGCACTCTGGTTACGCAGGGATTTTCAATGGTCTTGGAAATGTAGGGATTAGGTTAAGGATTAATATTTATTTACACAACTGTGTTGACCTTCACTGAACACAGGATATGTACTGTTGCACTTTTTCTCCCCCCTCCAACCCTCCCATTTTATAACATTTTTTTCTCTGACATGGCAGAACATTGAGTGACTGTATTTCACTTAATTAAAAGCAGTGGCCGGCCTGCCCAGATGTTATGTGGGCTCCATCTAAAAGGAGTGTTGACATTCAGTGAATAGAAGAGGCCACCTGCTAACTTAACTCTTGGCTTGAGGGGGTGATTTGCATTCCTGCGGCCTGTTGCCTGGCATGATTACTCCGAGCACTTAACAATCCCATCTACTGTTTAATATCATGGATTCTTTCCAATTTAGCAACATTTCTTCCTTGTCTGTAATGTGGGAGTCGCTATGAATGAGCTTCTATTTAAGTTCTGCAAAACTGCACAGCTCGCTCTCAACAGCAACCTCCCGACCACATGAAAGGAGAAGGGTAACAATTGCCATACTCAGGGCAGATTAATATAGTGGCCCCTTCTCCTCCGAGACCCCCGCGGTCAAAACCGGCCTGCAGTGAGTCAGAGGTGCCTTGACATTCATCAGATCAGCACTTCGAGTGGCCACTTCTGAAACATGCTGGAAAAAGGTCACAACCCCCGGTAGTTTACTTTTCATGAAGGGTTTCTTCTGAATTATTCATGCATCACGCTCTCAGGTTTATAGTAGATGTCACAACATACTGTTGACTCTACATAGACACACTTACATAATGTCAGGATGTGTTTCCAGGTGCTGAAATTACTTCTTTTTTTCTACTACATACATGTTTATTCTCTTAACCTGATTGGGAAAACAGACATGTCCATGTCAGCCACTGTTAAGAACATGTTCTTTTAACCAGCAAATGAATGAATGCTCGATGATTTGGGTAATTTTAATGTTATCGAGCAGAATGCATTTGCAAATAATGCAAAACAAATTGATAAAGCTGATAAAACAAGCTAATAATCTTGTCAGACCACTGACAGAGGTGGATGTGCCAGAGACCACTCACAGACAATGGGACAACAATGTGAGAAACAAAGATTAAAATACATAAGATGCAATATTTTTTAAATCTGTTTTCTTTTTCAATAATGATTAGATCCCGTTTTGTGGTATTTTCTTATATATCTTTCTCATATATGTGCAACCAGCTTTTTATTGTTTGCATTTATCCATGCCAGTAAATATTTCTAAGGCTTCCGATCCTTGTTAAACACTTCCTCCAATTCCCTGTAGTGCTTTATTTACAGTGTTTTTAAAGTATTTATTGAGTTTCTATCCATTTTGCAGACAAGTGTTCTGAATCAGAAACACTGTAAATGAAAATCAAATGTGGCCAACAGACTATGAAAGAAAAGTTACACAAACATACCCATAAACTGTGAAGCTAAACATTTGCTCAGAGTCTTAGTGGAGTTTAACATGCTGGTTCCTGTAAGGACACACTTCTAGTTAAAAGTAACATTCATGACTATCCTTAATGTGGTCACTTGAAGGCGGCTCTAGTACAGGCAGGTTAGATGATTGATGCAGCGCTTATTTGGTTCATCTAATACAGCTGCACAGAATAATAGTTATTGTTCGTTTGGTTTAGTAATTCCACGTTTCATCGATTTGCTCCGCGTTAACCAGAGATCTTTTTCTTTCTGTGGCTCAGAGTTTATTTTCCAAGTGTCACCTTGCAGTCCATCCACAAGGCAAGTGAAATTGTATCTAATAAAAATGTTGTGCAGTTTACCTAATTCATCTCCCCACATATGGTTCTCCTTATTTGCGTTCTGTGGGTGGGCTCCGACTTCCATACAGCTCAATCAGTTCCTCTTGAAAGGGAGACCATATGGGTCACATTTTTACATGTTGTTTGGTATGACAAGGCTGCAGCAGGAGCAGCGAGGAATGTGTCCTCACAGAGGGCAACGCAGAAACACTGTTATGTTTGCTTGTTATTCACATATGCACATTAGCCTCCAGAGCCAGAGAGAGGAGAGAGAGGTTGTGAGTTCTCGGAGTTACAACAGACTGTTTGTGAAGCAGACTGTCACTTCGAATTAACATTAAAGGTGGCACCTGTGCATTTAAACAGTTTCATAATTTTGAAGTCTGCGTTTTGCTTTAAAATGTTTAAGTCAGATGAATCCCATCTCCAGCTTATAGACATGATCTGTTTAGCCAATTCAGTAAATAAACTAGAGACATAAGTTGAAACTTTGTGTTTCCTTTTTACAACTCTATAAAACGGATTTGCATTTTGGTTTTTAAAGCAAATTCGGTTGGACATTTCCCTCCCCTCTGTTTCTGTTGTGTGTGGCGTTTGTGAAACATATTTTTCCATGAGAGTCTTTTAAGATTCCTCTTGTGGTTTTGTCTCAGTGGGAACAAAATCTGCGGACATGATACGCCAACAATGCCTGCCCTCTTCTCTCCGTGCAGGTTGGTTTTGTCCATTAGTTGTCCATTTATTGAACAATTTATGTCAAGGAACACATAAAACGAAAACGGTTTAAAGGTAAAATACAAACAAAAACAGGTGCGCAGGATGTTAACCTGTCTCAGACTCCAGAGATGAATCTGTCCTGAGTGAATCATGCCGAAGTGCTGTATCATCGAACTGTCAAACCGGTGCTTATTATGCTGCTTAAACTGGGTACATTAGAAGAATCTAGGCAAATCTGGGCACAATTACGAACTAAGGAAGGGAAGAAAGAACAAAGACACAGCAAAAAAAAAAAATCACTCCATAAGAACATACTGGTCTGTTGTTTTCAAATTAAAAACACTCCAATTTTTGTCCAAACTTTTAAATTCACAGAGAACACTCTTTATCTTAACTGTGCTGTAGAATGAAGGTAATACTTTCTTCTGCAGCATTGCAAAGTTAAAGACAATAGAACATTTTTACTGTTATTTACTTCTTGAATAGGTAACGTTGGTTGGTTCCTAATAGCCTCTTCTGTATGTTCAACTGTTCAAATAATAAATGTATTGTAATTTGGTTTTGTCATACAAAAGTGGAGTTATTCAGAATGAAGAAAGGTTATTTAAGTATTTGTCTCTGACGATGCAAGCTCATGTCATTATCATCAGTCAAGTATTTTTTGGTGTATACGTGTCAAACTTCAGGTCTTCTATGGTACAAGCCTGTACTTTGTGTATGTACTCTAAGATTTGAAATTTTGTTCCTTTATTTTGTTGAGACATCTTCAGATTTTAGTCACAATTGTGCAAATTTTAGCATATTTATTTGGCAAAAATCTTCTTTTTGTTATAATTCTTATAACTGGCAATGGCACGAAGTTATATTTATACTATACTTCACCGAGTAAGGTATCAAAAATTTAGCAAGGTGTCACACTTTTGTGAGAAATATGCGTTTAATTTGGTCAGTTTTGTGTTTTCTGCCCAGATTTTCTCATGCCTCCATAAAAGTAACGAACAAAACATGCTACTGTTACCAATTTACAGTTCCAGGCACACAGAGATGTCAACAGCCATGGTTTAACCCAGTTCATGTGTATTCTGGCAGTTGTAAATTTTGCTGTGAAATTCAATTTCTCCCACCAAGGATAAGAATACACTGAAGGAAATCTCCATACTTTATGATCCAGGTGGAGCCGTAATCCAGCCGCGAAGTCCTCTGCGGTGCAATTTAAAAATCTGCACAATAAATATCCGGCTGCTTAGGAACATCCGCTTGAATGGATCTGTGACAAAGTGGCATTAACTCGTGCCTTTGTGAGGAACGACTGATGTATTGCACCCTGCTGATTGCTAAATGATGAGGATTTACGTGTTTTTTTTTCCACACCATGCAAGTCTAGTATCATAACTTTAAGTTCTATGTGCACAGCAGGAGGAATTGTATTTTATAAAACGATGCTCAATAGTGGTGTATATGATCATGGGAGGACACAAACCAAACAGATCGGTCAGTGGCTTTTGTGACTCAAAGCCATGGGGCGCTCGGTGGTGTGTTTACTACAAGGATAATCTTTAACACACATGCTGTCTCTGAGGGGAGCTGTGGAAAGTTGGCTCAGAGTGCCGGCCACGCTTCCTGAACAGACTCTATGATATAGGCTGCTATTTTTTTTAAATAAAGATTTTACATTTAATCTTGAACAAAGTTTATTTTTTCTCATAATATGCTTGAGTATAATGGAAATTATATGAGTGGTGAAGCTTTTCTTTACAGGAGCAAAAATTATTTATATACATTTATTCATTTCCTCTGAATGATTCCGTTTCAGTTGTGTAACGTCAAGTGCTCTGTCGCTGTAGGACCAAGTATATCTAACGAACCCTTTCATCTCCTCTGCAGTTGAAAAGCCATTTCATGACTGTAACCTTCAGGGTGATAATAATGTGCTATTCCCGCAACACCAGGACTCTCCTGTTGTTACAGTTCAGTTAAATCCATGATGGAGAAATTGAAGACGGATGGAGGATGAAAATTGATTTAATCTGGTTCCTGTTTTCTTTCTTCCACTTTGTTTTCAGTATATATCTGAGAGCTTAAAACCCCTTTCATGCTATGCCGAAACCTGTACTCCATAAAGTGCTGTTTTTCACATCTGTTTCTTTCTTAGTAGCAAAAAAAGAGAGAATAGTCGCTTTCTTTTATAAGCAGCTTTTTCCAAGTCCAGAAACATAGTGTGACATTTACAGTGTCTGACTTTTATTTAATATTTTCAGACGTTCATCTTCTGCTTGGTCTCTGAAATCCTTATGTGTAAAATATATTGCTCTCAGGAGACGCTTGCAAACTAGTGCAGAGAAGACATCCCTTTTCCTGTCGCGGCATATCTGTTTGCCTAATCTACACAAACTTAAAGGCTCCACTCATCAGAGTTTAATCCTCTTAGAAAACTATGGGATCTGTTTGCTTCCAGCCTGACAATTGGACTGAAAAGTCATTTTATGTCACCATGTTATTCTATTTTGTATGAGTTGATGAACAAATTGGACATGTGGGCACAGAATTTGGTTGCCAAATGCCAAACAATGTTATAGAAAGTCCTGAAATCCCTTCATCTTGTGCAAACCCTAAATCTATACCTAAAGTCTTATTATTGATAGAAAAAAGTGACATTATATTTCCTTTATTCTCACAAGTGTAGGTAGATAAAAAAAAATTATCCTCCATGTTTTGCATCCCAGTGTCAGCTTTTAAACAACTTTTTTTAATGTCTTAGAATCAATATTTCCTGTCAGATGAACAGTTTTCTAGTACTTTTGTCAAATATCCCTCTACATACACACCATCCAAAACTTTAAGTCTCTACTCACCTGCATCACATTGATTCCTTATAGCAGGAAAGCCCCTGAAGGCCAGTTCTTTAAAGTGACCCTCTGCAGCTGGTTTTTGTCAAGACTAACCATAGTTGCCGAGTTTCCTTGAAAGTTGCAATGTTAAAAGGCCAGTTAGGTTTAAGTGAGTGATGCAGTTATCGCTAATAGCAAAAGAGACTTTGAGAAAAGCAACTTTTTTTCCAAAAAGAGTCCAAATACTTCCCTGAAAGCAGACAGCAAATGTAAATAATGGCTTATATTGGTTGTGGAGATGATGAGAAATTGTGGTATTTTAAGGTATCATTGGTTCCATACCATATGTATTTCAAAGGATACTACATCCAGTTTACATTTTGTGTGGATAGTCGGCTTACAAGGGAGACAATATTTGCTAATTTGGTCCATCAGCAAAATGCTGTTTTTATCATTTCTGGGCTCTGGTGCAATTAAAGCACATATTTATAGTCATCTGAACAGAATTTCAAGCTCTGAAACTATGAAATTGTATCAAATGAATGAATAACTATTTGAAGGCAAATAAAACCTCAACCAAAAACTCGTTTTGCAGAAAAAATGATCAGCACCAATGTAAAAACTAAGTAAAATTTGATAAAAGGTAGCAAACAGATTTGAAAGTTGTATACCTCCAAATGTATTCAATACTGATGGACTTTGTTTTCTAAACCAGAGAGGGGCATAAGGAGACAATACATCCAAAGGGGAATTGAAAATTTAGGGGGTGACAACTGATAGACAGCGACCTTGAAGTCTGCTACAAAAAAAGGCTTTTTCAAGGCCGATCATATGAGTCGCCCTCCTCCCCTGAGAGCAAGGTAGAGCTCTCTCATCACAGTGCAGTTTAGCGCGGCGAGATGGTTGAATGCTAGGACTTCATTAAGCTGCTCTATTGTTAACATCTGGGTTCAGAATGGCTCTTTCTCTGGTAAATGTTGCCCTGGCTTAACAGGGGATTTTATTACACCATGCAGTTGACATTGGCAGCAGTGGCACGTCTGGCAATAGAAACCCCTCAACGGTTTAGGTCACAGGAGATCAATCAAAGCAAGCTGTTTCACTAAAGCCCCCAATTCTCAGCAGAACTGGGAGGTGAATGTGTATCCAAGCTTGTTGAATCAAGATAAAACATATCTTCTGTAGGACGTGTTAGTGATGCTGTTGTAAATGCTTCCAAAATAAAGGAAGTCTTCAGTCTGTTAATAAATCATTTGGAGTTGAGCTGCAGTTGTAAAAACTTTTGTTTTCTTATGGTATATTTTTTCCCCTATCACCTGCATTCTTTTATTATTTGAATGCACATATTTTTATTTTCCCACAACAGTTCCCAGTCCAATGTGAGGCACTAATCTCTCGTATCGCTTCATTTGCCACTTTGCTTTACACCATTTCCTCTCTCTCAGTCTCCACCCCCTTCACTCTCTGTTTTTTTGAGCCCCTCCTGCTAGAGATGAGGTTGCCATGGCAACTGCTGAATCATCTTCCACCCTCTGCAGCCGTCCTTTAATTTAATCTCCTCGTGCAGCAAAGGCCCCTCCACCGTCCAGGCCTGCATTAGCATGATGATCTGAAGCATCAATTTGTTGCAGCAGTGTGTGCAGGACAGGTTGGTCTCGGAGGACTCGGAGGTGCAGCAGGCTGAGCAGGACAGCAGCCTTCCGGATGGGCAACGTACCCACTACAGTGAAGCACTGCCTGAGCAATGAGCAACTCATCGAGGACTACCCATGGCTGAGACGCTGGCTGCAGGAGGAGAAGGTGGGCGTCGTTTTCCTTGTTTCTAATCTGCTGCACATGCTCTGCCACATGACTCCCTCATGACAGAGAGGCCGCACAGCAGCCAGCTACTGATGACAGCACTGGTGCTGCTTATATAATGTTCATCTTTAGTTGAAATTCAGTTCTATTTGTACACATTACTTTTTTACAAAAAGATGCATGGGGATTTCTCTAAATATAAAATGCAAATAGTTTAATATTTTTAGATTAT
This sequence comes from Dascyllus trimaculatus, assembly GCA_024666655.1. Classification (NCBI taxonomy): domain Eukaryota; kingdom Metazoa; phylum Chordata; class Actinopteri; family Pomacentridae; genus Dascyllus; species Dascyllus trimaculatus. Next base: position 20,126,371 of record CM045464.1, on the reverse strand, counting down.
AGGACCAAAGATTCAGACTAAATGCTTCTGATTCTTCTGTGTTGTGCAACACCATTAAGGTGGCATATCTGATAACAACCTAACAAGAAGAAAAATGAACTGATCACATGCCAACATTGTAGTCATCAATAGATTTGATATTTGTGCTTAATAAAATTATGTATTTAATTTTTATTTAATGTAGTTTTTCTTACATTCTTTCTTACATTTCAAGTGTTCAAGAAATTCACATTTCTTGTAGTTGATGTTGAGCTATTGTGACTTCCTTATACACAGAACAACAGCATAAAAAACACTGCTCTGCAAGTTGAACACAAGCATTTGCAATCTTACTTCAAAGTGTATCAGAAGTTAAGATACTGTATTTGTTATGCACAAAAACTAAAACTAACAGCAGCATTTCATTGTTGCATTTGAGTTGTTGTTGCATTTATTTCAAGTAAATTATAAACTATTGGCTTGCAGTCTACCATAGAAGTATTTTAGGTATAAATAAGCATTAAAAAGTACAATATCTCTACCTGGCATGTTATAAATTACACAAATAAATTAGAATAAAATGGAAAGACTATAATAAAGTGCGGTTTTCTTAAAATAATTCTTAAGTCCTGGGTAACCCACATGTAAAGAATGATATTCCACCACTGCTCAACATTTGCTTTAAGCTAGCTTAGCTATCTGCTAAACTCAAGGGTGACTTAGTCAGTGAGGACAGTGCAATTTATTACAAACTAAGACACAGGCAGTGATTAAAACAGAGGCAAAAGAACTATGCGTTTTGGACTTCATGCATATTTGTGCACAGATAACACTGATAAGCAGGTTACAGTCAGCAGGGTGGTCTTTGTTTAAATATCACTGTCACTCACTTCATGAAGTTATCTACATAAATTCTGTAATCTGTAATCTCCACTGAGGTTTCATTTAAATTCAATGAGGACTTTATCCTTAAAATTATGAGGTTTAGACCAGAAAAATACCCCGATCCTCAGAATATCCCCTGTGGTTGGAGTGGAGTTACCCTAACCCTCATTCCCTGCCTTTTCCCTGTGACACATCACCCGAGTTTGCATCCTAATGGCATGACAGCCCTATGTTTTGGTTCTTAGGTTTCGTCTGGCTTTGAGGTAGAGAGTTACTCATGTTAGAAATAACATGTCCTGGAGCATCCCACGCTCAAGGGATGGCTGACTTTTCAGTGTTCACTATCCTGACAAGTGGTATTTCTCCTTATATTCTCCTTTCTGTTGTTCTTTGATATTTTTCCAGACCATCACAGGACATGAGTATCCAGAGTTTGTTAAAATCGTTGAAGTTGGCCCAAGAGACGGACTTCAAAATGAAAAGGTACACTGTCATTTCAGTCATGAATCTTATTTATATTTATATGTGGCCTTGTTTTCTATTTCTGTACCGGATCCTCCCTGGAAACTCCCATGTTTTTAGTATCTCTCATACATATAACAATTCATAACACATGGGTTTTTGTGCCAGGAGCATATGTTTCACATTTTCTTTGAATAGGAAAGATGACACGGCTTCTGGCTGGGTTTTCTCTGCTTAGCATGTCACAGCTTTATCATTGCCTTATTGCACACCAGAAGTTTTACAGATTGCTCCAGATGTAGAAATAATTTTATTGCCACAACATGTGATTATGTGAAATGTGGTAGAATTCAAAGGATAGCAAAATATTCAATGTAGATATCAATATGAATGGCATGGAGCACAGCAAAGAGAAGCCATATATCTTCTTGTTGCACTGCCTATCTTGAGTGGAATCAAATCCAGAAAGAGCTGTTTCGGTTTCATTGTTCCCCAGGAAATTGTTCCGACAGGGGTGAAAATCCAGCTGATAGACATGCTCTCAGGAACAGGCCTGTCTGTGATTGAGGCCACCAGCTTTGTCTCTTCAAAGTGGGTACCGCAGGTAATAACTCTTCTTTGTACACAGCAAAAGAGTGCTGAGTGATTTATTAGGCACTCTTTTCTTGCCTGCATGAGCACTGAGTAAAATCTGCTCCTCTCGCATCCCTGTTGGATCCACAGCTGCTTTTGGACAGAATATTTTATTCTCCAAATACATTCATTGCTCGCCATAAATTGTATCTGTATTTACCTCTCGAAAAAGTAAAACGAATGTGAGCATGCCCCATGGTTTGTTTGTACCGAAATATGTGAAAATACCTTAGTTCTTTATGGATTGTCTGCTGTCTACAAGCATGCAAAAACATTTGTGCAGGATGATGTATTACCAGGAACGTGTTCAGATGATGTGAAAGGTTTATTTTTCTACATCATATGTTTTCCCCCCCTTCATTTAGATGGCAGACCACACTGATGTTCTCAGAGGAATCCAGAGAGTGCCTCATGTTCGGTACCCAGTTTTGACACCTAACCTGCAAGGCTTCCAGGATGCCGTAAGCATTAATTTTCACCTCTCTGCTGCACACCATAATCTATACAATTTATCATATTTACTGATGCTTGTCAGCTTGAGTTAATTGCTGGCAGTACATTGTTTTTAGTCAAATAACTCCTGCGCTGACGTAAGTGTGACTCCACCACAGTGTTCAAAACAGTTTTACAAGTTCGTTTTCTCTTGCTGTTTTAAGGTTGCAGCTGGTGCTACTGAAGTGGCGGTGTTTGGGTCAGCGTCTGAAACCTTCAGCAAGAAAAATATTAACTGCTCTATTAATGAAAGCATGCTGAGGTTTGAGGAGGTCATTAACACCGCCAAAGAGCGCCAAATTCCAGTCCGCGGGTTCGTATTCTGGATGTTAATTGTCTCTGACATAAGTGAGAATTACATATCAAACATTTTATTCGGTGTCTGATTTCACACTGATTATTATTTTTGTGTTTTTCTCAGAGGGGGAAACAAAACAGTTGAATAGAGTGCAATTTTCTACACAGGAGAAAACACACAATTCAGTAATGATACCTTTTTAGCAAAGTTCCAGATGTTCACCAGGCTATATCTATGCTTTAGTAAACCATAAGTCCAGATGGACATTAAAGCAAACCGAGCGGGGTAAGTTACTGAATATAGTTGGTCTTTTATCGTACATGGGAGAAGAAGCCACTGCACCTGCAATGCATGTTATTTTTCAGATTATATGAAACCCTTTGTCCAAAAACGATGCCAGAAAAGCAGCAGATTAGCGGAAACACTGGCCTTTTTCCAGTGCAGTTATAAACAAATGGTGTCAAGTTGCGGTCTGGATCAGTACCAGAATCTACCGTAATCACCAATCTGTGAACCAAATCTCCTGTAAATCTTTTTGTGTTCCTTTGAGATAGCAGCTGACAAACAGATGACCACCCAAAATAGCGAGACCACAACACATCCGAATCAACAGCAGTGCCCCTAAAGCTTCTTGTCCTCATTTAAACTGAGCCACCTCATCTGACATCAACAGGAAAATATTCCACTTTTCAAAATATGGAAGTACAAATTGTTCATTAGAAGTACGGAGACCATAATACCAAAATAATCAGCTGCTTCAGGAAGTTCTCAGTGTCACAGCGAATAGCTCCTCCACCCAGCAGTCGAAGCTCATTAAAAATATCATAAACTCTGTTCTCTTTTAGGTATGTTTCTTGTGCCCTCGGGTGCCCCCATGAGGGACACATTGAACCTGCCAAAGTTGCAGAGGTGGGATCATTGTTTAATTTTTAGAAAACACATTTATTTATTTAGAAATGCATCTTCTTCATAGCCTGCCAGAGTGAAATGGTTTACAAAAGTAATTTATAAGATAGTGCTCATTTTGTTAAGCTAGGCTCTTAACTCAGCAGTGTGTATAACTGTCCCTAGAGACATGCGGGTGTTTTTTTTTGTTTTTTTGTTTGTTTTGTTTTGTTTTGTTTTCTCTACGATTAATAAACTCAACTGAGTTTTTAAAAAAAGCATTTGGATGAATATATTTAAGCTCAAAACTTCATTCCCTTGTTTGTGGTCAGTTCCTCATCATGTGTGAATGTGTATCATATGGTTGAGTTTGCTACTGGTTAAATTAATGACTGAAGAATTGTAAAATGTGCATATATTCTCTCACATTTCAGAGATTTCAGTGACTTTCACCTCTGACAAAGACATTGTCAGCTCTTTTACGGTATAATTTCTCTCTAATGGGAGCATTTTGCCATTTTTTCACTCTTCTTTAGGTGGCAAAGAGGTTATATGAAATGGGCTGTTACGAGATTTCCTTGGCAGACACCATCGGTATTGGTACTCCAGGATCCATGTTGAAGATGCTGCAGGGGGTGAAGAAGGAGGTGCCCATCAACGCCCTAGCAGTTCACTGCCACGACACTTACGGGCAAGCATTGCCAAACATCCTGACGGCCCTTCAGGTAAGAAATTATGACAAGTAATCTTAAGATCTTAAATCTACTGCTGACAATATTATTTATATTTAATATATTGTGATCTTTCTTGTTAGTATAATACTATTAACCAGAGTAGAAGAAGAAGAAGTGTGTCTAGTGGTAGAAAAAAGTTTTAGCGATCCAGTAGACAAGTTGTGACTAATGAATAATGACACTAATGTTTCAATTCAATTTTAATAAAGAAAACTTACATTTGAATTCTTTTCCCTTGAACTATTTTTCTTGCATCATGGTCCTCCAAGGATCAAAGTATTGCAACAGGTCTTCTTCTATTTGTTGTCTCAGAAGCTCTGTTCTTTTCTTCTTCACATTTGGAATAGACTCAAAACAGGTTCCCTTGAGTGCACACTTGATTGTAGGGGGAAAAAAATACTGCGTGGTGCTAGATCAAGTGAATAGGAAGGTCAAGTGTCGCAATGCTTTTATCAGCCAAAAATGTCTAAGAATAGCCATATATTAAAGGGGGAAGGAACTGAAATGTGTTTTCTTTATTAAAAATGAATTACAGCATCAGTGCTATTATTTAAAAGGCACATCTCGGGTAAAGAAAAGTAAAATATTGAGGTTTGCAACAAGTTTTATTATAAGCAAAGATATCCAAATACCTTCAAAGAATGAAGTCAGGCTGGGTGATTCACAGGCAGGTAGGAACAATGAAAAGGCTGGAACACAAAGGTGAGTACAGGTGTGACAATCAGACAAAGTGTAAGTGCTGATGGACTGACATATTTACAGGGGAACTAATGAGATGAAATGATAATGGGAATTACCATGAAAATGGAATGAAATGGGAGGCATAAATAACACAGAGGATAAACTTATGACAGCAGAACTTAGAATATGTTTATTATTAAACTTGCTGTTTTAAAAATGTACTGGATTTTTCAAACTTGATCAGCTTGTTGAATTTTATCCTCCATTCCTTGTACATGTAAGCAGCTTGATGCAAATGATGACCGCACAAATTTAGATGAACACTTCCAAAAATACCTAAGAAATGTAATTCTACTTAAGTTTATGCTGGGTTCCGACTAGACGATATATTTGTGTCTGATGAGCTGCATAAAGAATCATAAATTCTTGTCAACAATAGGGACCAATTATTAGAAGCAAACATGTAAAAGCAACAACCGTTTCCAGTGTATGACGCTGGCTGTCTTGTGTTTTGAAAAAGTTTTTAAAAAGAAGATGAAAGTGTCTGTAGAGCCTGACTGCGAGTTGCACCAAGAAGAAAGTATGAATTGTCTATCATTTAGCCTATTTTTCACTTTCTCATGTTGTGTGTGATGAAGAGGGCTTTAAACTCCTATAGGCCAATGTCACAGATACACTATGGAAGTTGCTACTTGACGGGAGGTAAGGTTAAAAATTCCGACATGCCATGAGGTGTTCCAGATGCAGCATCAGCTGTCACCAGCTATGATCCACTGCGGTGCTTCATGTCCAATGTTGAGCTATTTTTTTGACAGCAGCGACATGACTGATGACCGCAAGAGAGGTGTAGAAATATGAATATTTAAAAAGGTACAAACATGCAAAAACAAACAATCTCTCCCAGAATTCACTCCTGCTGCCTCCAGCTGCCTGAAACAAATTGTGGTTTACAAGTGTTACTCTGCTTGGCAAAGGCTGTGCTGCTGGAAGTGTTTAAATGAAGGGGAACAGCGCCAAGGCTGCTCCAACAGTTGGGTGGAGGGACCTGTGAATTCTGGGAAACGACAAGGAAGGAGGTTGAAAACACTCAGAGCCTAGCAGGCGTCAAACAAGCACCTTTGAAAACAGAGTGATTCAGAGACCTGACATCTCTGCGAATGTGCTGGAGTGATGGGGGCTCTCTGTGAAATGAGAGGCTGAAAAAATCAGAGATCTCAGAAAAGAAAAGGAAGACACAATGTCTGATAGTTCTTGGAGGACAGGCGTGAGTCACACCTCTCCTATGAGAAGAAAACATCCTGATCCTTATGGGAGGGATGTGGAAAGTGCCAGCATGCTCTTTTGCAGAGGTCTGCAGAGGGCTGCTGGCATGGTTAGAAGAGGAAGCCTATTTACCGCCACTGGAAATGTCGATTCTCCTTTGGACGAGCACAAGACAGCAATGCATCATCCTCTTGATCCTCATATCCTCCATGTTAAACTGTCTGACAGCTTTACTTTCTGCTTTTCCACCAGCTTGGCAAGGATCTTGGGCACCTTTGACTTCACTTGCACATCCTTCTCCTGATGATGAATATGATATTCTCGTGGAGAACCGCAGGCCAATCATGGACAAATGCCCAGCCTTTGCATAAATCAAAGCACTTACTCACGATGACATGAAGAGGAGCAACCAGATGTGGAAGCGAAGTCGAGGTGGACGCTCTTGTTCCAGGATATCTTTCAGCTTTCTTAAGTAACTGCCAACCTTGTCGAGATCACAAGTCTTTCTTTAGGTTTTAAATCATCATTCCTGCAGGGAATAATCATATGTAAAGCGTCTTCCAATCCATCTTTTTAGACAATTTTCGAGGCCCAAGTTATATTCAAAGACAGCATCTTTTCTTCATTTTTAGAAACAGAAAGGAATAAATAGTGTTTGTTTTCCATGAGAATCAGCCATAATGGAACAAAATTTTCATCAATATATCAGTTGGATTAATGGGCATTTATCTTGGCTAGTTGAGGTTGTTCAAAACGTATTTTAGAACTTACAAAAATATAATTACACGCAATAAAGATTCATATTAATCTTTGAAATTGCATTGATGATATAATTTAAAACAAATATTGTCATTCTGATTGTGGAGTTGAAAAGTAATAAGAATGTATCACTCTCCAAATGTTTATGAGCTTTACTGTAAACCTGAATCTGCCCTGAGCTTTAATGACAATGTGCCAGTTTATGGCATTATGAATGTCTCCTCTGTCATGTATGTGAAGGCCACAATGGGACACAGAAAACCAGTAGCCATCAGTCAACAAGGAAGAGGGGCATTAAGAAACATGATCTTAGCCTCCCCAACAAAGCAAGATGATTCACAAACTGCCCGCTGCACAAAAAACTCCCCAGAATCTTAATGAACATGAGATATTTCCAATGGGCCCTCCCATCAGTGGAGGAAAGAAAAAATGAGGCTATTACAGTAATATACTCTTGTTTCTGCACAACTCACAAAAATGTAGTGGGGCTGTTAACCTCTGTGGCAGAGCTGTCGCTGGGGTGTTTTTCACCACTTTGCCCGTAGCCAGTGTAAACCTGACATACATCCCAACATAAAACAGAGGTAACGCAGATCTGGCTGTATCAGTTCTCTGGAGCACATTGTCACTGAGGAAGAGGAAGCTCATTGGGGGCTGGGCGGGTCAACAGATGTGAGGGGGTCAGCACAAAGGCTCACCTATTCAGTGTCTATTTGACAAAGCAACTGAGAGCTAGGTGGATAGACGGGCCCTGGGGGGCTCCTAACTCATCTGTCGCTTGGCTGTTGAACTCTCTGACAATGCTGTGCTTAAAGGCCAGTGGAAAATGATCCTTTCATTTGCTCGATGCGGAGCAACATGATGAATGGTTGCTGCAGCTGCAGAACCAGCTCTTGCAACTTCGGTAGCACTTTATTTTACAGGACTGTAGGTGCGGAAGATACTTGTGCTTTGTAAACTTTAGTTTGCATAAGTTACTGCACATTTGCTGCAGTAATGTAATTCATTTACAGTGTTCTTATCCAGTTAAATTCACATTATTGACAAGAAGTGTGAAAAATTAAAAGATTACATAACTTGAGATGGACTGCCTTTAAAAAATGAATTTTTAACACGTATTCACCTGCACCAGTAGATCCAAAATTGTTATGAACGGTGCAGAGACTCAGGCGCAGGCAAAGAAACACGGCACACAGATATACAAGATAACAATGTTTATTAACAACAACGGAAAACAGAAAATCGCTGCACAGCAGGAAACCAACTAATAAACCAAAACCGAAACTAAAAGCGAGCAAATGCTGAAACCTAACTAAAAGTAACAACAGAAAGCGAGCTGCAAAAGGCGAGCTGAGAAACGAACAGATAACAAAAAGCGAGCTACGAAAACCAACGAGCTGATACAAACAAAAAGCGAGCTACGAAAATCTATGAGCTGATAGCAACCAAGACACTGGGAAACTGAGCCAGACGGGCTAGCGCTAATGCTAATGCTAAAGCTACTGAACCTGAACGGAGAGGGGGGCACGACGGAGCAGGTGAGCGGAGCAGGTGGGAGCGAAGGCAGGCAGGCAGGCAGGCAGGCTGGGTGGTGAGCTGAGGTCCGGGAGTGGGGGTGGCGATCCACGACTGGAATCCTGGCGGTGGCTGGGTTACTGGCGGAGTGGAGGCAGTGGTTGAGCTGAACCGGAGGAGGCACACGTGGACGGCAGACGGGGAACCAACTGGAAGCGGAGAGGGAATAGCGTTAGCAATAGCGAGGGTGCAGAGCAAACGGAGCAGACAGAACGAGAGCAGAGGTTGGCAACTGACTGAGGCAAAACGACGGTCTGGCATCGAGGAGCATGTGGAGCGTGGTTATAACCGGGAGAGTGAGAGCTGATCATCCAATCACACGCGTGCCTCCTCCGCTGATTGGAAGTGGCTGCACCTGCCGTGCTCCTCGCTGCCCACACCTTGCTCACGCCCACCTGCAAGAGAGAGAGGGAAGGGGAAGAGGGAAAAGGGGAAAGGAGACTGCCACTCAGGCAGCAGAGGTGGAGGGCGTGACAGTACCCCCCCCTCTACGTGCACCTCCAGGTGCACGAATCCTCCGGTCCGGTCTCCTCCGGTTAAACTCCCGGATTAGGGCAGGGTCCAGGATCTGGCGTCTGGGTATCCAGGAGCGCTCCTCTGGACCGTATCCCTCCCAGTCCACAAGATATTGGAGACCACGTCCCCGACGACGAACATCCAGCAGGCGGCGCACGGTGTACGCTGGGGCATTGTCCACCATCCTGGGTGGTGGAGGGGGACGGACAGGGGGGGCCAGAGCGCTCTCCTTCACAGGTTTAACTTGGGAGACATGAAATGTGGGGTGGATCCTCATGGAGGAGGGCAACTTCAGGCGGACCGCACTGGGATTAATGATGCGCTCAATAACAAAAGGCCCCACGAACCGGGGCGCCATCTTCTTAGATTCCACCCGGAGAGGTAAGTCCTTAGCCCGGAGCCAAACCCTTTGGCCCGGGGAGTAGACAGGGGCAGGAGAACGGTGACGGTTGGCTTGCCCCTCCATTCTCTCCGAAGCCCTTATCAGGGAGGCCCTCGAGCGCCTCCAGACCCGTTCACACCTCCTGAGAAAGGTCTGGAGAGATGGGGTGGAGATCTCCCGTTCCTGGGAGGGGAACATGGGCGGCTGGTATCCCAAGGAACACTGAAACGGAGACAGCCCGGTAGAAGCATTAGACAAGGAGTTGTGCGCGTACTCGACCCATGGGAGGAGGCTGCTCCAGGCGGAAGGGTTCTCCGAGGTCATACATCGCAGGAAGGTCTCCAGTGACTGGTTGGTTCGCTCCGTCTGACCATTGGACTGCGGGTGAAAACCAGAGGTTAAACTGACTGTGGCCCCCAACGCAGAACAGAAATTTCTCCAAACCTCCGACGTGAATTGTGGTCCCCGGTCGGATACTATGTCGGCAGGTATCCCATGGAGTCGGAAAACGTGGTTCACCAGATGATCTGCCGTCTCCCTGGCAGAGGGCAACTTTTCTAAGGGGACAAAATGGGCGGCTTTGGAGAACCGGTCGACAATGGTTAGGATGGCAGTTTTACCTTGGGATGGGGGAAGCCCAGTGACAAAATCCACTGCGATGTGGGACCAGGGTCGATGAGGGATAGGCAGCGGTTGGAGGAGCCCCGAACTCGGCCGATTGGAGGTCTTGTTGACGGCACAGATGGAACATGCGGCCACGAACTCCTTAGCATCCCTCTCCAGAGTAGGCCACCAGAATTTCTGCCGCAGGACCTCCACGGTGCGTGCAGTCCCAGGATGGCAGGTCAACCGTGAGGAGTGCGCCCAGCTCAGGACCTGAGAGCGAACTGGATCAGGAACAAACAAGCGGTTAGTAGGACCGTTACCTGGGTCGGGGTGCTGTTCCTGGGCCCGGCGAACCACGGACTCGATCTCCCAGGTGAGGGAAGCCACCACACAAGTTCCAGGCAGAATGGGTTCAGGTTCGCCGGGGGTCTCTTGGGAGGAAAACTGGCGGGACAAAGCGTCTGGCTTGACGTTCCTGGACCCCGGCCGATATGTGATGGTGAAACTGAAGCGGCCGAAGAAAAGCGTCCAGCGGGCCTGCCGGGCGTTCAGTCGCTTGGCCGATCGGATGTACTCCAGGTTCCGGTGGTCGGTCCAAACGATGAACGGCTGCTCCGCCCCCTCCAGCCAGTGACGCCATTCCTCCAGAGCTAGCTTCACTGCTAGCAGTTCTCGGTTGCCTACGTCATAATTCCTCTCGGCAGGGGACAGCCGCCGAGAGAAAAAGGCACAGGGGTGCAACTTGTTGTCGGCGGGGGAACGTTGAGACAGCACCGCCCCCACCCCAATGTCCGAAGCATCCACCTCCACTACGAACTGCAAATGGGGATCAGGTTGCGTCAGGATGGGTGCGGAGGTGAAGCGTTGTTTCAGGGAGTGGAAGGCCTGGTCTGCTTCAGGAGTCCAGGAGAAGGTCCGCTTAACCGAAGTGAGGGAGGTGAGCGGGGCTGCCACTTTGCTGTAGTCCCGGATGAAGCGACGGTAGAAGTTGGCGAAGCCAAGGAAACGCTGCAGCTGCTTCCGATTCTCCGGAATGGGCCAGTCCCTGACAGCGGACAGCTTCAGAGGGTCCATTCTCACTTCACCCGCCGAGATTATGTAACCCAAGAAGGAAACGGTGGGTACCCCGAACTCACATTTCTCGGCCTTCACGAAGAGTCGGTTCTGCAACAGCCTCTCGAGGACCTGGCGGACATGGCGGGTGTGTTCCTGGGCGTCTCTCGAGTAGATGAGGATGTCGTCCAGGTAAACGAATACGAACCGGTTGATCATGTCCCGGAGCACATCGTTTATGAGGTTCTGGAAGACGGCGGGTGCATTCGTGAGTCCAAAGGGCATGACTAAGTACTCGAAGTGCCCCAGCGGCGTGTTGAATGCGGTCTTCCACTCATCCCCCTCGCGGATGCGAATGAGGTGGTAGGCATTGCGGAGGTCCAGCTTGGTGAATACCGTTGCTCCGTGCAGGGATGTGAAGGCGGAGTTGATGAGTGGCAAGGGGTAGGTGTTCTTAATGGTGATGTCGTTGAGGCCACGGAAGTCGATGCACGGCCGAAGGGTCTTGTCCTTCTTGTCCACAAAGAAGAATCCTGCCCCCACAGGTGACGAAGACGGACGGATGATGCCGGCAGCGAGGGAGTCCCGGATGTAGGTCTCCATGGCCGCTTGTTCAGGCTTGGAGAGGTTGTATAACCGACTGGTAGGCAAGGTGGCCCCGGGAACGAGTTCAATCGCGCAGTCATAAGGGCGATGGGGAGGCAAAGACAGTGCTTTCTCCTTGCTGAACACTGGCGCAAGGTCATGGTATTCGGGAGGAACGGAGTCCAATTTCACCGGGGCGTCAGGAACAGGGCTGGCGGCGTCAGCAGGGGTCAGGGCAGAGTGCAGACAGGTCTCGTGGCAACGGGGGTCCCAAGATACCACCTCCTCCTTTCTCCAGTCAATGTGGGGGTTGTGCGCCCGAAGCCAGGAGTAACCCAGGACCATGGGGGGACTGGAGTGATCTATAACGAAAAAGGTCGTCTTCTCCCGATGATTGCCGGCCAAAAACAACGTGACAGGAACAGTTTTCTGCTGTACCTTGGCAAGGTGGAGTCCATTCAGGGCTCGAACCTCCAGAGGGGGCTCCAGGGACTCCAAGGGAATGCACATCTGACGGGCCAACTGAAGGTCCAGGAAGTTCTCCTCGGCACCAGAGTCAATGAAGGCTTGTACAGGGACAGACTGGGATTGCCAGCAGAGGGAGGCAGCGAGCTGCAGCCGATTTGGGGAAGACGACGATAGATGGCTCACCTGTATCTCCCCAGTTACTGGTGAGCCCGTCCTTTTACTGCGCGCTGGGGGCAAGCAGAGAGGTAGTGACCAGCCTTCCCGCAGTATAAACAGGTGTCGGCGTCCCGCCTACGTTGTCTCTCTTGGGCGGACAGCTGGTTGCGTCCCAGTTGCATGGGCTCAGGATCAGGAACGGCTCGGAAAAGAGGTGGAGAACTCGGTCGAGTCGAAGGACGGGCCCGTGGAGACTCCGAGCGGAGAGTCCTTTCCCTCCGTCGCTCACGGATCCGGTTGTCGATCCGGATGGCTAGGTCGATGAGTTGATCCAGGTCGCTCATGTCGTCGCGGGTAGCCAATTCATCCTTCAGGCTGTCCTGCAGTGCTGCGTAGAAGGCCCCTCGCAGAGCGGCGTCGTTCCATCCACTCCCTGCCGCAGTAGTGCGAAACTCGATGGAGAAGTCCGCCACGCTTCGGTTCCCTTGACGCATGGACAGAAGACGGTGACTGGCATCCTTCCCTTGCACCGGGTGGTTGAACACTTTCTTCATCTCGGTGGTGAAGGCGCTGTAGGAGCCGCAGATCGCCTCCTGGCGTTCCCACACCGCAGTACCCCACTCTCTCGCTCGGCCCGACAAAAGGCTAACCAGGAAAGCTACTCTGGCCCTATCAGAGGCGTAAGAGTGAGGCTGTAAGTCGAAGACTAATGAGACCTGAGTCAAAAAAGACTGACAAGAACCGATGTCACCGTTATAGCGTTCGGGGACGGGCACATGCGGTTCACGAGCTGACTGGCTGACCGCGAGACTAGCGTTAGCCGAATCGCTGCTAACGGGTGCAGCCACAGACGTAGCAGTAACAGGAGCCGAGTGGGCAGCTAGCGTGCTAATTCTCCCCGTGAGCTGGGAGACCTGATTGATCAGCGCGCGGTTGCTCTCTACAAGACTCTGCAACAAGGAGTCATGCTGCTCTATCACGGCGCCCTGATGAGCTATGGCTTGCTGCAGGTCTGTCTCACTAAGGGCAGGCCTAGTGCCGGTCTCGTTGCCTGCTGAGCTCATGGTGGCCAGACCGTACTGTTATGAACGGTGCAGAGACTCAGGCGCAGGCAAAGAAACACGGCACACAGATATACAAGATAACAATGTTTATTAACAACAACGGAAAACAGAAAATCGCTGCACAGCAGGAAACCAACTAATAAACCAAAACCGAAACTAAAAGCGAGCAAATGCTGAAACCTAACTAAAAGTAACAACAGAAAGCGAGCTGCAAAAGGCGAGCTGAGAAACGAACAGATAACAAAAAGCGAGCTACGAAAACCAACGAGCTGATACAAACAAAAAGCGAGCTACGAAAATCTATGAGCTGATAGCAACCAAGACACTGGGAAACTGAGCCAGACGGGCTAGCGCTAATGCTAATGCTAAAGCTACTGAACCTGAACGGAGAGGGGGGCACGACGGAGCAGGTGAGCGGAGCAGGTGGGAGCGAAGGCAGGCAGGCAGGCAGGCAGGCTGGGTGGTGAGCTGAGGTCCGGGAGTGGGGGTGGCGATCCACGACTGGAATCCTGGCGGTGGCTGGGTTACTGGCGGAGTGGAGGCAGTGGTTGAGCTGAACCGGAGGAGGCACACGTGGACGGCAGACGGGGAACCAACTGGAAGCGGAGAGGGAATAGCGTTAGCAATAGCGAGGGTGCAGAGCAAACGGAGCAGACAGAACGAGAGCAGAGGTTGGCAACTGACTGAGGCAAAAACGACGGTCTGGCATCGAGGAGCATGTGGAGCGTGGTTATAACCGGGAGAGTGAGAGCTGATCATCCAATCACACGCGTGCCTCCTCCGCTGATTGGAAGTGGCTGCACCTGCCGTGCTCCTCGCTGCCCACACCTTGCTCACGCCCACCTGCAAGAGAGAGAGGGAAGGGGAAGAGGGAAAAGGGGAAAGGAGACTGCCACTCAGGCAGCAGAGGTGGAGGGCGTGACAAAAATACAGTTAAACATTAATTTTAGTCAGTTATGATTTAAAGCTTCTCTCTTGATAACCTCTTCAGCTTTCCAACATCGTGACAGAGAACAGCTCAGCAACATCTATGAATAAGGTGCATTTTAAAGTTTGCTTTGATTTTGGATGGTGAAGTGGAAGAGCACAGGGAAACGGTGAAATTCCTCCGTGGATCATATTTAGAATGATTCATCGCAGCTGCCCCATGGCCACAGAAAATAATAGCAGCCAGGGATATTTCGCTTACTATTTGCTCACCCATAAACAAGAAGGAAATGAAAGATTTTATCATAGTTTTTCATTACTGTGTGCCAGAAGTCGACACCACCAACTGGGAGAGAAATGAATTCCCCCAGTGCTGTCAGCCCTGAGTCACCTCTTTTGTTCCTGATAAAGACATTCCTCAGTCTTTGTACCTTTTCTTTTTTTTCTTTTTTTGGAGGTCTGCTGCTGGAGGGGCGGGGGGGCTTTGTTACAAACCTTCTCTGGCAGGTCACACAATGACAATGTATGTGCTTAGATTTCACAGGCTTGGCAGGGAAAATTGTTTATTCTTACCTGCAATTTTGGTGTATTGTGCACTACTGCAGCAGAGAAGGACAGTCGAACCTGTTTGGGCTCACAGGTGAGCTCTCTACTGACAATAACATAGCTCTGTCTATGATAATGCGTGCCAGGTCAATACCTTCAGTTCAGCAACGTTCGGTCTTCTAGTGTGTTGGCTAATCGCAGTAAAATTCAATGTTGGCCTCATTGTCAGATGGTTATATAGTGATGTTAGATGAGACATTCTACCACAGTGGTGGTGGTGATGTGATATCATTACCACTAAAAACCTACAAAATCAAAGCCAGTAATAAACAAGTGTATGTTCTGTAGCCTTAATAAACAATGAGAAAATCAAATTCTTTAAAACCCCTAAATATTGTTTCTAAATATGATTAACAAATATTACCTTTTATTCATAGAGCCATTTTGAGATACTCCACTGTAATGTATTTGACAACACATTTTGTGTCGTACATTTCATCAAGCAATCAATCAGATTTTATTATATAGTACTTTAATACAAGCAAAAATGCAACACAAAGTGCTTTACAGATAATAAAGAATGTAATAAAACAGTACAAACAACCCCCACTCCTACCTCGTTCCCACCCAGCCCACAGAATCAAGTTATCAATAGAAGATTCTAAAACACCAGGGAACTGAGGAAACACTGTCCTGTCTAACAAAATATTATAGTTGTACTTTGTTTTAATCTCTATTATTCATTTATTTGTCACAGACAACACAAATGAATTAACACTGACACAGTGCACGTGTCAAAATTATCCAAAAAGCATTTTTTAAATCTACAACACAGTAATATTAGACAAAGAAAATATTTAAAAACAGCATAGAAAACTATTTTTGTATTGAAAACATAATATTTGAACAGCTGACATATCCAGGCCAAATATTAAAATGAATAATTGCACATAATTAAAGATAATTTTAGTATGACTGAGACTTTGTCAGTTGCTTGTTCATGCGAGCAGGTGCATTAGGCATGATTAGGGGAGGCCATTAGTTTTGGTTTTTGTGGTTTTTTTTTTTCTTTTCATGGATTGTTTCCGTAAATATATTTTTTGCTTTTGGCTAATCCAGCCAAATAAGATGAATTTCCAGTTTTGCTGTTATTAAATTAAGTGTGGTTTGATTTAATGGTACTCTCTTCCTCTTACTTATTACAAAGCTTCCACCAGAGCCTAAAAAACATAAAATTGGAGTTTGAAAACACCAGGATTTTAGGATCACTGTTGTTTTTGATTTTTGTCATTTTTGGTGGTTCTGCATTCGTTGAACTCGGTGATCCATGAAAGAGGTTTACGTGGAAGCTGAATGACTTGATTATATTGTTCAGACTTTGTACGCCTGAAGAAATCGAGTAAGTAAAAATGTCATTTATTTTTTTCTTTATGTGTTTGTCCTCTTAGCTGCCCTCCAGTGCCTGGGGTTTGCTTTCTCATTGCAAGCTTATTTATGTGTTCCTGGAAAGAGGTGATATATGTGTCAGCAGTGGCTCCATGACAGTTTCTTTCAGCTTCCTGGTTTATATAGCAGTGGGTAAAGCATCACTGCTTCATATCCTGTCCTGAATACACACTCTCTCTTTCTCTCTCTGTGACGCAGTTATAAAACCAAAATGGGAGCATGTCCATCTTCAGCCCCGTCCACTCAGAGTGTAGAATGTCAACAGGCTTATCCCAAATCATGCGAGTTCGAAAATGCACTGTGTCTTTACCCAGGAATGCATTGTTTTTATATAGCCACAGCTCACTGAATATGGCTTTTTAACACTGAGCACACATCTGGTTTCTGGGCAGTGTGAACCAAACTGAGCACTGGCAGGCTCGAGCTGCTGACCACCAATTCCTGCGTGATTAGTGTCCAGAGGTACAGGGCACGCTGCTGAAGGGTTTGTTTTGTTCCTCTCAGAAACAGTATGCTGAAGAGCAGTGGCCTTACAGGGGCAGCAGCTGAAAGCGAGAGGGATTGGCATGGCAGATTACAACTCTCTGTTTATACTACAAAAAATTCTGCCTAG